>CP103025.1:0-2747347 GCA_024752435.1 Allantophomopsis cytisporea
ATCTTTTACTTCACTATAGCTACTACGTACAACCAATATTGCGATTTTTAAAGCTAGGTACAAGCTTTACCTTGTACCCAGCAGAGATTAACCCCTGTCTTAAAGGCGGTAGCAGAATATTTTGGTGGTAGAAATCTTGTACCTAGGCCTAGGTACAACACAGAATAAAAGGTAGATTGAGTACTATAATAAAGTCAATTAAGTACTATAATAAAGTCAAGGGCCTTCTACTACTTGTTACGCCAGCCCAGAGTAAAATATAATTTGGAAGTAAAATATACACTCCGGGAACTCCAACCAATCAATAAAACAGAGGCGAGGCGTATAGCAAGGCTAGCAGCCCTTCGACAGATTTCCCCAGCCGGGCTAGGAAAATCATCTAACTATATATATATATATTGAAGAGGTTGAATTAGAAAGTACAAATATATATATATATTGCAGAAGTTGAATTAGAAAGTACGTTTTATTTTAGTACAACTTTATATTTTAGCGTAGTATATATTTAGACTGCTCTACCTATACTCGGGCTATATACTAACTAGGCTATATACTGTATACTACCTTGTATAGCACAGCAAATTGATTTCTCTAGCCCGGCTAGGAAAACTAATTGCCTTCTATAGTACGCTATACCTATACCCCTACCCCTATAAGCTTTCCCTAGCTAAATATCTACTTAAACATTAACCCTGCAAATATTAACCTTGTACCTGCCTATTTAACAACGAACGTCGAGCCCGAATTCTAAACCGACTACGGAAGTTAATCTTTAAAGTATATAGTATAAGGCGTGAGCTACTCAAGATATCTAGACTACTAGTACTTAGAATATCGTTCTTTCTACTCTATACTAGTATACTTGACTACATCTTGTACAACAAGTCTTTAAAGCTTCTCGCGTTTTTCTTTGCTTATCTCCTAGACCTCTCGGAGGAACTAGTACTTCGGCAGGGCTACTATCTCCGACTACTTTCCCAAAACGGCTTGGCTAATGCTTTGCTTCCTTCTAAAGATGTAGGTTATATCCTAGGCATCGACTTAGTAGTTGCTTATATCTCTAAAAGCGTTAGAGAAAGAGCCCTTTATAGTTATAATCCGGGCTAAGAGCTACTACCGTTGGCATCGTACGATTCTTTTGCTATCTAAGATTGCCTTAGTAGTAGTAAACATAGTATATTTGTCGGCGGCCGGCAAGATAGGACTAGTAACAAAGATAATAGAAAAGAGCTTTTCTTAGAATAGCCTGGGGATATCGGGTCTTAGTAAAGCTAGTAGCCGATAGGCCTTGGCAAAAACTATACGAAACATTTTATTGCCCTAGTTCCGATCTAGCTTCTACCGATGCCTATACTTCTTAGTAGCTAGCTTGTAGTAGTTGCTAAAGTAGAAGAGGTACTTTAAAAGGTCGTAGAAATCTTTAAACGTTATATAGTTTTTGATAGTACAATAAAGTTCTTTAGTTGTAGTTATCTAGGTTAGATTAAAGACAGTAACAGCAACGAGTCTTATAGAGACCTCCTAGATATACTCTTCCTTTACTTCTTGTCGGCTAACAAAGAAGTACTAGATGTAAGCTTGGAACTCTAGGACGTAGTATCTAATGTAGTACTTAACTAGCTAGTAGCTAGTATTGACCCTAACATTTGTAGGGACGGCGTCGAGCTCTGCTAGCTAGCAAGCCAACTAGTCTTGCCTCTATATAATATCCTTAGCCGTTCGAACTTTAGCCTAGCGTTTCTAATAGTAGCAGAAGAGCGTTAGATTCCTATCGACGAGGATAGACTTCTATAGTACTAGCTATACTCTCTAGTTGTACTAGTTGAAGATATTATAGTACTATCCGAAACAATATCGGTTTATTAATACCTTTAAGTTTAAGCCGAGGTATTCCTTTAGTATAAGCTCTCCTCCAATATCCTACTGTAGCCCTCGATTCTACTTGTCCTTCTACAATACCGATTCGGTATTAGGCATCGATATATTGAAAGAGTACCGTAGTATACAAAAGTAGAGGTATACTGCCTATATTTCTGCCTAGGAGACGTACTATTTATCTACCTAGGACAAGATATATTCGAATCCTAGGTAGTATTGGTTGATCTAGCTATAGAAGAAGCCGAAGAACGTTGTACTAGGGAAAGTAAAGTAGGGGCTAGATTCTAAGCTGTCTTTAATACCGCTCTTACTATTATAGCTCTAGTCTTTCTACTCGGTTATAGTACCGATAATGTCCTCCTATACTTTCTAGGTTATATAGTATTCTTTATATACTTTAAACGACGATTTAGGTATACCTATTAAGTTAGTATACGTCTGTTGCTTGCTATATATATAGGCCTTTATTAGAGTTTACATTAAAAGGGCAGCGTTCTTCCCTAGGCTTTGTATACCTTTGACCTAAAACGGATTGTATACAAGTAGTTCGATGTTAGAGTTGCTAAAGACTAGGGTAGTTTTACTAACGAATAGTAATTTAGTTTTAGAGTAGAACTAACTGTAGACTAGCCTTTCCTTTTACTCTTTCGAGGTACTTTAAAGTATAAAGGTTATTGATCTAGTATCTTAGAGAGTCGACAGGAAGTATTAGTTGGCTTGTACCTAGGACTTAGTACAGCTGTAAATCTAGTATTAGTAATAGCTTTTGAAGTAGAAGTACTTCTATAAGAAGACTTCTTTCTTTTCTTGTAGAAGGCTATATTGCTTTTTAACATCGACTTAGAGCTATTCTTTATCGATGTATACTATATCGATGTTGTTTTCTTAAATCTCTAACTAGCTCCGATGTAGTTTAGCCCAACTCTTTAATCAAGTAGTATCTTTCAAGTCTTTTCTATTGAAGAATAGGCGTATATCTTGAAACATCGATAGTTTAAGCTCGGAGTTGATCTAGTTGATTATCAAGGCCTAGATAGATCTAAAGTACTAAAGTTCTAGGTAATAGAAGAGTATTGAATAGTAGAGTTTATCTTTATTCTTTGTAATACCAACTTCTACCTTCTATACAAGTATATTAAACTGTACAGCTGTATAATAGGTAGGAATCCTTTAGAGTTGATCTATATTGTAGAACTTTTAGAAGGATAGTAGAAGGACCCGGTTGTACTAGACTTGTTGTTAAGCAGATTAAAAGAAGTTGCTCTATAGAATACCCTAGTCGACCTGAGACGTATAGATCTTAAAGAAGAGTATAAAGACTTGTACTAGGTTCTAATCGCTAGGCAACCCAAAGAATATCTAAGGGACTTGATTAATATTAACTACATCAATTTTTACTCGGCCTTGTCGGTTTACCGAAGGGATTAGAAGGTAGATACTATAGATATTAGTAGTAATATTAGAAGAACTATAGGGTAGTATAGCCTAGTTTAGTCCCTTCTTTAGCGCAGCAAAGCTCTTTAAAAACCTTGAAGTACTATCGATGTCTATTAAAGTTGTTAGCCGATAAGTCCGAGGTATATAGTCCTTCAAAGTAACTTGCTAGGGTTCTATACTTCTACTCTAGATTCTAGTAAATATCTCTTTGTATTTCAAAGGATCTATATATTTCCTTAGGACTTTATTGGTTTTAAAGTAGTCTTTATCCAGTATATACAACTTATTACTACAATACAAACTAGGGAACTTTAATACATTAGGGATATACTAATTGGTATCGAGTTGCAGATTGAAAAGCCTATTGAAAGCTTCGAGGTTAACCTTTCTTTTAGCTATATCTGCTGCTTCCCGAATACCTTCTTTTATACTATAGTTGTTTCTACCCTTTAAGTATTCAATAAAGTCGAGAATAGTAGGAGGGATCTCGGTATTGAGTTTACTATTAAGTTCGGCGTCAGGTTTAATAGCAGGTTCGGTATTAGGTTCGATATTAGGTTTACTATCAGATTCAACGTCAGGTTTAATATCAAGTTCGGTAGCAGGTTCAACGTCAGGTTCAACGTTAAGTTCGGTAGCAGGTTCAACATCAAGTTTAGTAGCAGGTTCAACGTCAGGTTCAACGTTAAGTTCGGTAGTAGGTCCAACGTTAAGTTCGGTAGCAGGTCTAATGTCAGGTTCAATGTCAAGTTCGGTAGCAGGTTCAACATCAAGTTCAACGTTAAGTTTGGTAGCAGGTTCAACATCGGATTCAATATCAAGTTTAGTTATAGCTTCGAGTTTAAAGTCAACTATAGTTTTGGTTGTACCTTCAACTACTATTTCAACTTCGACTTCGACTTTTAGCTTAAGCCCAACTTCGGCTTCCTTTTTACGTTCTAGTTGTATATTGCTCTTAGCCTCGGTATTAGCTGTATTTCTAGCTTCGGTCTAGCTATAGCTTCGAGTCTATCTACTACCTCGGATCTCAAGCCCTTAGTTAACTTGCTATAGCTAAAACATCTTGTAGTATAACCTAAGTAGTCGAGTAGAGCTTAGTAGGATCGATAGAAGATCAACGTTGTTATCTCGGGGTATATTAGCCTCGGTATCGGCTTCGATTTCGTTTTTAGTCGTTTCAATTACTTGGCTAAGCCTACTATAGCTCTAACCAGTATAATTCTGTACCTACAAACAATCTTTAGTTATACTTGAATAAATACTTGGGCTTTTAGTATACTTCTTCGGCTCTTACTTAATCTCTACTCAATTCTTTGTATTTGTGTCTTTTAGAGTACTAGTACTACCGTTCTCGGCTCTTCTACTAGTTTATAGCTCGAGCTTCAATAGTAGTTGAATACTTCTTTGGGCGTCTTCTTAGTATATTAGTATAGTAAGTAAAAATAGATCGAGTTGAATCAAAGTAGATATTTACAGGATGTTACAATAGATAGTATTCCCTTCTATATAGCCTTTTGTTTACTTGCTTTCTACTATAGTATACTGTTTGTTTACTTTATACTGTATACTATATACAATATATATTATATATATATTACCAGCTGTATAACGCCTAATTATACAAGTACAAAAGCAATCGAGTATTGTTGCTTTACTACTCCCTATATATTAGGCGTATAATAATAGTTTTACTATAAAAGCCTAAGTAGCTATAACTTTCTACTTTACTTTTATTATAATATATTAAGTATACTATTACCTACTTAAAGTAAACTAGATGTAGTCTTTAACGTTGAAATATTTTTTATATATATAGATAGCTAGTAATTGTACTATACAGATATACTATTATATAACTTCGATTTAATCGTTATATAACTTTGATTAAGTCGTTATATAACTTTGATTTAATTAGATGGGGTTGCCTAACGATATATCGGGGATTAGGTACCAACTAACTATAAGAATACTATAGCTTAAATAGCTATAACTCTCTACTCTACCTTTATTATAATATATTGAGTAGACTACTATATATCTAGAGTTAACTAGATATAGTCTTCGACGTTAAAATATTTTTTATATATATAGATAGCTAGTAATTGTACTATATAGATATACTATCATATAACTTTGATTTAATCATCACATAACTTTGATTTAATCGTTATATAACTTTGATTTAATCAGATGTAGTTGCCTGACGATATATCGGGGATCAGGCATCAACTAACCACGAAAACACCCCGACTTTACTTCTATATAACTCAACGGTACAATGCTACAATTGAAATCCGAGTGCGCTGCTATCGTCGCTGGATCGAGGAGAGTTATATATACGATTATTGTACGCGTACGACGTGTTGCACTGCCGTTAGACCGACCGCAGTTTTCTAACCCTAACCCGGCTCCGGGGAATATTGCTACCAAGGTCGACGACCTTATGTAATACAAGTCATTTTGTTGAGAGCTTTAGTAATTTCGAAGCGGTCTCCAACCTGCTTTCAAGATCGTATTGTACTACTACTAGTCTAAAATTCTGGTGCACCGAAAGCAATATTTTCGCACTGCATGTCTAACTTTAATCCGATCCTGAGACAATCAAAACTAGTGAGATGGTATCGTAAGCGCTTATTTGATGAGTTCAAGTGCATCTGTCACAACAATGCTTAGATTGTCTAGTCCACGAGTTTTCACGTATGCGCCCAATTAATATATCCTATACTTAATTCAGCATATACACGTTTAAAAATGTGTGTTAGATATTTGTAGTAAAGTGTTTGTGTTTGTTCAAAATTGCATCACAAATGCTCGAACTAGATACGATTAGAAATCCGCTGAGGCCAAGTATTCCATACCTTGTAAGATAGACTCGTCGATGATTAGACTGGACTCACGAATGGATTAGTTTGGGCAGAGGAGATAGCTACAGTCACTAGCCTATGAAGATATATGAAGACAATCGACATATACGTTACAACTATCATTTGATTACCTGAACTACTAACAACTCTATCTTGTAAGCCTTTCCATAAATCAACAACTTGCTACTTTCAAACCACTGATATAATTACCAGCTGTCTGCGAGTTACCGCTTGGGTTGTACGTCCCAAAGGCAAAAACACACGTCCCAAAATCAGTTTCGAAATTATATGCGGCGCAAGTAGAGTCATCAGCGCATCGTTGTATACAGTTCCCTAATAGATCTGTTAGCAACATGTTGTCTAATCAATACCAGATACTTACCTAGTGTAACATGGTCAGCAACATAGTTTTCTCTGATATAGTAGTAGGTGCTGCATTGGATTGTTATGCCATTATAACATTTCCCATTGTCACCTGGACAGTTTGGAGAATCTACACAATCAGCAATAAGACATGTATCCGTTGAAGAGAGACCCACAAGTATCAATCGCAACTGATGTGGAAGTGCTAGTAACAGTAGTAGTGGTAGTAGTTGGGGTAGTAGTTATAGTAGGAGCTATGGCGATTGAAGTAGAGGTTGAAGTGGTGGTTGTCAATATCGTAGACGTCGTCTTTTGGCCAAGTTAGTATGAGTCCAGTAACATTGGCATCAAGTTATGAAAGCTTTACCCTAGAAATGACTGGAGTCTCGATGCAACTACAAAGAGTTTTTACAGTTGATGCTGCCAAAGCCGCAACCGACGATAGCAAAGAGGCCAATGCATTATTTGCCGTGCTTGTCGTTGCTCTCTTCACTAGCATTGTGGTTGAGGTCTCAGTTGTAGTCGTACTCGTCAAAGTTACAATCGTTGATACAATGACTGATGTAACGGTGCTGGTGGAGGTCGTTGTGGTCGTTGTGGTCGTTAAACTCCTGATTGTGGACGTCGTAAGTGCAGTAGTGGTCGTAGTTATCGGGAATTTAGAGGAGCAGAAGCTCAGAGCTTGTGGATATGCGGACAGTGGAAGGAACAGTACATATGGTACTTGTTGACAAACATTGTTGGGAGTAGCAGCAGGGGCTGCGAAGATGGGCAGTGACAAGCCAAGCAAGAGAGCTGGTGAGAACCGCATAGCTGCAAAGGTGAAAAGAATTTACGAAGTTGTAGATCTTTTCGTAGCTTGACTATCCCCCTCTTATATATGAATGGCCGTGGGATATCTTGCTCGAATTCCGGAATAGAGGCTCTTCCTTTGGGCTTCAAATCAACTGGAAAGCTGTACCCAAGACGCTATATTGTACACGCTATCTGGATCCTAATGCCATATAGAGTTGACTAGTCAGTTTCAAAATGAGGTACTACAAAGGTATCGAATATGCGTTCTAGAGCATCCCTTCAGAGTAGCCATAGATCAATAGTCTATTGTATCCATCTTTCTCTGGATCTTCATCAATGACAAATACAGAAACTTTTGTAGAGGCCTATATACAGGGACCAATGGGTTATACTGGAGTTGCATTCGATCAATAAACATTGACGCAAAGCCTGAAAGAGATATTTGTTAGTGTAAATGGATTTGGTAAATACGTAGACCTGGTAATTCATGCACATTGGCGAAGATTTCTAGTCGAGCTGAGTACTGAAACTAACGCTGCTATACATTCCGTTGACCAAATTTTACGAAAAGCTTAAGTAAGATGATGGGACTCCAAGTAAGCTGGATAGATTCTATAAAGGGCTAGGCATTTTAAATGAACTACCTTTGCACAGAGTGGTAGTTAAAATAAGTGGTCCCTACTAGCGCGGACCCCGCATTTGATCGATAAACTTCAGGAAGATGTCAAGGCAAGTTAATCGGATCATGGCCAGAGGTCTGATGGAAGTCTAGATATAAGGACGATTTGGCTAAATTAATGATTTCTTGTGGAGAGCTGAAAACTGGACAGATAGGAGTCTATATGTGGGGAAGATTTGCATTAAATTAGTGATTCTCTGCTGATCACTGAGAGTTTATAGTTGTGTGAGCGCTTATATAGAATCATAAACTTTTCTAAGGTTATGCGTGTCGAGATTCCCGGGCCCGAAATGAAACGACGTACATATGGTCATATGTAGCAGCCATCTATTATTCCGTGCTGTAACTTCCCGTCAGGTAGGAATAAGAAATCCCCTAACACGTAACTCACACACAAAGTGCACGTGCACGACATATCAACCTTATATTTTAGCTGCTTCGTCAAACACGCTAGTAGCAGGCGCGCTACGAAATAGGCGATATTCAAATGCGTATAAGCGCGCCAAGAAAACTGAGCCGAGACTAGGCATACTGAAGCCGAATGCCAAGACGAAGCTTATCTAGATAGGTAGTGATAGCCATAAGAACAATACATTGTTGGCTTATTCTCAAGGTTTCTGACAGAATCGATTCTTAGCCAGTCACAACATAGCATCCTCTACAATACCCAATGAAAACTCAAAATACTCTGAGTTCTTACTTATTACGAAAGAAGTAAAATTAAGGCTCTTACGGGTTTCGAGGTTTGGAGGATAAAGTCAGTCAAAGGAAACGTTCATCATTATCCATTGTAAACATTTGATGGAGTAATCTAGAAGGACAAGAGTTTATTTGATCAGCTCCCCTTCATCTATACAATACGTTTACCTACTCCCATATCAACTCATTTGACCTCTTCGCTATCTAATTGCCGGCAACTATCGTGTATAAAGAGTCCATTTTATCCAGGCTACGCAGCCGCGAAAAGTAATCACAGTAGATTGTTCATCAATAGCTCTTTGCCACTCCTCTCAACAGATTCCTCACGCTTCTTTTCATCACAGGCCAAAACTAGAGCTACCCACAATGAAACTCTTAAAAAAGCTCAGCGTTACGAATTTAACCCCGGCATTACACAATGTGATAGACAAAAGTAGGAAATAGTAGCACCGGTAATTTGGCATTTCTAAATATCTTTCAATCCTACACATCGAATGTAGCATATGAAACATAGTAGTTCGAAGTGGAAGTCCTGAGAGCTATACTAAATATTAGAAGCCGAAGTTTATTCAGTATGCTCGGCATATTCTCCAGCGAGATCGCCTAAATCTTCCTCGATCAATTTCCCGTTAACGTAGAGTGGTGCAACATCTAGCAGAATAAACAGCATACGACCACTCTTAGTCTCAGAGACGTTGCGCCACATATGATTGCAACCTCTATTGACAGACATATCACCAGGATACATGAACTTGCTTTCGCCGCTATCTAGGATGAACTCGAATTCGCCCTCGATGACAACACCATAGTCAATCGACATAGCACGATGGATAGGAGATAGCATGCCTGGCGCAAAATCGATAAGGCGTGCCACAGAACCGCGCTTGACATGAATGCTGGGCTGATATCGCCATGTAAGCCACAGATCAAATCACAATGATATTCGGTGTCACAAACCTCGTTTTCCTTCGCGAATTTGAGGTCTTTTCCGTCATTCATATCCACCAACTCACCCTTGGTGCTATAGATGATGTTGGCCACCGCCAAACCTCCCAGCATGATCTTGTGGTGATCTCCATGGTCGTCTGGTAGGAAACAGCCCTGGCCTGCATCATTGTGTGTGGTAATGAAGCGTTTTGTGAGGCGCAAGTCGTCCGCTGGAAACTTTGTGATGGGTCCCCCCTTGCCGTTGGTCTGACCAGCGTCCACAGCCGTTGCGATTTTGCTTTGAGACATGTTGATTAAAAGTGGGACGTTGTCTTTTCAAATATGATGTACTTTTCTTCAATGGAATGGGCTTGTTTTGGCTTGAATGATTTTGATGTCATGATCAAGGTGACTATATACGTCTGAATTTGTCTCTCACACGTGACTTCGCCGTTGGTGGATCCGATGAAATCGTGCCATCGGAAGGCCTGTAATTGAGATATACTCAGTACTATGTTCCACTCCGGGATGAGGATGGATGACGGGGAGGTTGTCAAGAGTTACGTGGAAAGCGAGATTGGGACGGGTGGTGTGGGATCCGTGCCGGTGGGGAATTTTACCAGGGACTAAGCACTCAGCGGCGACTCAAGATTTCCTAATGCTAATAATCGACAGATACATCCCGAGCCGATAGCACACCAAAAAATACAGTATGTGGATGTAATACTCACTGAAATCCCGTAGTATCCACTTCATAATCACCTTGCCAGAGGCGGGATCCGTTTACCGAGTCCATGAGTTAGAAATGGGAATTATAATCAACATCCCACGGAATAGATCTTTCCAAGAAGTATACTCTCCTTCATATAACTTGTATCTTTCCATTCTGACGATTTATCACGATGAATCTCGTCAATATCCATTCATCCTTTTGCAGAATTAAACATCGAATATAAGATGGAGTATGCTGTCTTTCGTTGTCATCATCTAACAAGGCGACTAATGCTGTCAATTGAGTATTCTCAAGACGTGATTTATATGCAAGGCTGTGAAATCGGCATGAATGATCATTGCGATTATCTCACTTCTCCAAAGAAAGACCAATTTCCCTTACCACATTATGTTCGAATCTTCTCTTCCAAACCATCCACTTTCCCATCGTCGTCTTTCTGCACTTCTTGACTAGCATTTTCGGGAACCTTTGCCTCCTCATCTTGTTTCTTGGCTTGCTTGCCTTTGACTCCTTTCCACTCCATACCCAATGCAAGGATGAAAGAGAGTGAAGTCATCGCAAGTGCAGAATAGAAGACATCAGTGAGTGCGGTGTTGTATGCGTTAATCACCAGCGGTTTATCTTCTGAAGGCAACCTGGACATAAGATCTGTGAGGCCAGCGGTTTGAGTTAAATCAGAGGGG
Organism: Allantophomopsis cytisporea; assembly: GCA_024752435.1. Classification (NCBI taxonomy): domain Eukaryota; kingdom Fungi; phylum Ascomycota; class Leotiomycetes; order Phacidiales; family Phacidiaceae; genus Allantophomopsis; species Allantophomopsis cytisporea. The sequence continues at coordinate 11,059 of CP103025.1, forward strand.
ACATTTGATAGTTTTCCTTCCAAAACGGAGCTGACTCGACCGTTGAGAATGCAACTTCCAACTGAAACGAAAATTGCGCCACCAAGATTCATCAGAGAAGTGATGATGGTTAGTGATATAGGGATATCTGCTTGTTCGAAAACTGTTTGTGCTGCAAGCTGTGGGCCATCAAAGCCTAATCCTATGCCTCCGCTCGTGAGGATCTGAAAGCCGATTTGAGCACGTCGACTGGTAGCGGGTTGTAGGGTAGTCAAAAGTCCTGTGCCAATGGCGGCAATTGCACTACCAAATAGCATGAAAGGGACGTATTGGCCTACTATCGTCGTTGCTATGCCAGAAATTATCATAAACGCAGTATAGGCGAGAAGAGTGGGTAAAAGGGCCGTGCCAGAATTGAGAGCGTTCATTCCCTGGACTGCCTGGAAGAAAATAGGTAACTTTGACATTTCTGTCAGCATCAAATCAAAGTTTAGCCTAAAAGATCTTGACGTACGAAATACTGGATTTGCTGGCTCGCGCCCCCAACCAAGAAGGTATACATCGCTCCAAAAACCATACTTCGCTGCTTTATGATACGTGGTGGGACAGTCGCCCGCTCGCCGAGCTTCTTCTGGCTAATGGTGAATGCTATGAAACCACAGGTAGTCAGGGCGTATAAGACACACATGCGGCTATCTCGCCATGCGAATGTTGTGCCGCCAAATTGAAGGACGAGCAAAAGACAGCAGATCGTTGGTACCCATAGTACCAACCCTATCCAATCAAAGGCAGCAAAAGACTCGCGCCATGTTTTTCCAGAATTGTTTTCGGGTTCCTTTATTTTGCCTCCGAAAAGAACGAGGATTGCTGTCAGAAAGCCGAAAGGTAGATTGATATAGAATGACCATCTCCAAGTCGAATAACTGGTGAAAACCCCTCCCAATATAGGTCCCGCAGCACGAGTTGATCCCATAAGAACTGCAAATACAGCGTTGAGTAAGGGTCTGAATCTCAGTGAAACATAGTAAGAAATGATGCTATATGTATATTAACAGTGATCCAGGATTTCTTGTGGAGGACACTTACATGAGAGCCCCAGAAAATACACCTGCTATGCCTAAACCTGCAATCGCTCGACCGATTATGAAAGACGCGGAGTTGGGTGCGGCCGCACAGATTACAGATCCAATCTCAAAAATTGTAAGGGCAACCACAAAAATAACTTTCTTAGGTAAGGCTCTGTATAACTTTCCCCACGCCAGTTGAAAAGCAGATAGAGTTAGTAAGCTATGTGGCATTAATAACCGTCATAGGAAGCGTTAAAGAGGGTAATACGCACTACGCTGATCCGTACCAGCCAACATCATCAGATGAATTAAATTCATTCGTAATTGCTGGTACTGCTGTTGAAACAATATTCATGTCCTAAGCAGTAAAGTGAGCCCCAAAGAAGCGTAGATATATGGATGTTGAAGTCTTACCAAAGCTCCAAGAAAGATTGCAAACCCCATTCCAATCAATACACCTGCAGCCCTCATCTTGTGAATAATATCCTTTGCCGAGCTTTCACTGCTTGTAGAAGTCATGGTGGTTTATCGTTTCGGTATATGCCAAGATTGATTGAAAAACGATTACCTTGCTCTAGTTTGTGAGGTACGGAAATGCTAACTTCCAAAATTGCTCGACTGAAGATCGATGCATTCATTATTTCAAAGTCGTTCTATATATCTACGTGATCCAGTGTACGATGTCATCAAATTCAATCGAAAATATTTGTTTGTCGGCAATATGTTTTCGGATGAATGAGGTTTGACTCCGAACTCCGACAACTGAATTGATCATGTAACAAAAACCAAAAAGGACGTCGCTCAAAGGATTGAATACGCTTATGCCACACGTATGAGCTTCAACTCCGATTCCTTTCTGAGAATGCCCCAAGAAATGCCAAACGTATGTCCGACTGAAAGAGCCACCTGAGACGACGAAATCCTTGACTGTTTTCCAAGCTACACCTATAATTTTTGGCCTTCAGAATTTGAACTCCGTAGCTGTTGCTTTGAAAAATCTTCATGAATATCACACGCGGAATTAAGGGTAAGTTGACGCAAGAATCCGATATCCGACTACTGAAAATAAACAAACAGCACAAATGCCTCTGAATAGCGAGCTCCGCATATTGCAAATCATGGTCACTCGAGATGACTCTGAATACCAAGTCAACAGGCCGAACAGCGTACCATTCCTGTCCAGACTCCATCATCAGATCGAATCTCTGAATGGATCGAAATCCGATGTCAAGCTGTATCAAGAAGTCGGAGAACTCGATGGAGTTATTGATCGAGATAAAAGAGTCTTGAAGGATCTGTTATGGCTTCAATTCACAGAATCAAGTTAAGGAAAAGGCAATGCCAATATCGAACGATCTACACACAAAATAATATCACTCAAGCCAAACCGATCAGAAAGAAAAAGTGGACTTTATCAAGATGCCTTACCTCGAATCCGACCAGTCAGCTCGCCAGCTCGACCCTGAATGGAAGTTGCAGGGAGCCTATGCCAATCATGAGTTTGTGACGACAGTTGATGTGGCTAAGTTGAGAGCCGCATGGTTCATCCTCCTTGGACGTTATTCGCAATCCGAGTCCCTTGAAGTGGAGATACAAAGCCAGCATATTCTGCAGGCTTTCAAGGATGATGAAGCATCGATGATTGACTCGTCTGTTGGTCCATCACGAGTTGAGCTTCAGTTGTCAGGAGATACATACTTGGCAGACATCATTCATCAAGTTAAGTCTATGGAAGATGACTTGTGCTTCACAACCGGTGGTATCAACAGCTTTCCTCTGGCGGAGGGAACAAATTGTGGGAGCGGCGGAACATTTCGCACTGGTATCTTTTCATGCGCTTCAACAGACGACATCCGTTGTCCCGAGGAAATTAACAAATGTCAAATCTTTTTGATGAACATCGACAGAAGATTAACTTTGACATTGGACCCCAAGCTCTGTTCTGTCAACCATGATCCAGGTCTCGCTAGACGTCTCGCTGGCCAACTCGAAACTGTTTATCTTCAGCTACTGAAAGCAAAATCCAGTCATAGAGTTAGCGATATGGATTTCATGAGTCACGCTGACTGGAAGGAGGACAGCAGTAACACACAACCCCTTCCAGCTTCCGTCGACTCACTTCTTCATGAATTGATTATGTCTCATGCGTTGAGGACGCCGGACGCACCTGCACTCTGTGCTTTCGATGGCGATTTTTCATACGCTGGTTTTGATGCTGTGACTACATCATTAGCCTTGAAGTTAAGAAGAACTGGGGTTCAACGAGGCGTGTTAGTCCCGCTCTTCTTCGAAAAGACTGTATGGACCATTGTTTCGATGGTAGCAGTACTAAAATCTGGAGGAGCCTTTGTTACTCTTCCATCGGAAATGCCAAGAAGACGGATGGAGGCTGTTGTCAACCAACTTACTACTACGACCGGACAACCCTGTCAGATTGGAGTATGCTCAACTGCAATGGAGTCAACTGCTAAAGACCTTGTACCAAACGTGATAACGGTAGATCACGAGAAGGCCTGGGAACTCGAGAAGGTTTCCGAAACACAGATATCATGGAAGGTCAGGCCTGATGACGCTGCATACTGCATATTTACCTCTGGAACAACAGGCGTTCCAAAAGGTGTTGTAGTGGAGCATCGAAATATATGCACTACGTCAATAGTGACTGCTAAAGCTGTAAGCTTTGACACGTTCAAGGGAGCCCGCCACGCACAATATCTTTCTTACTCTTTTGACGCTTCGCTATTCGAAGTGTTCTTTCCCCTTGTTCATGGCGGATGTCTCTGCATTCTCTCCGATGATGAGCGTATGAACGACATTGGAGGAGCGATGACGAGAATGAAAGTAACTCATATGAAGTTTACTCCTTCAATTGCCGATCAGCTTAGCCCAGCTGATTTCCCTACTGTTAAGGTTTTATATCTGGGCGGAGAACCTTTAACTGAGGCGATTTCCAGCAAGTGGACACGCACCGTTGATGTCGTGAACTGTTATGGGCCAGCCGAATGCACAATCTTGTCCCATGCAATTAGCACTAGGGAAGAACTGTGGACTTCTGGCTCTATCGGGAAGTCAACCGCCAGCCGTTGCTTCATCACTGATCCCAAAAATCCTAATCAGCGATTGCCCAAAGGTTTTCTAGGAGAAATACTTATCGAAGGACCCATCGTTTCCCGAGGCTATTTGAACAATCCATCTCAAACAAAGAAGGCTTTTCTTGAGGATCTCGTTTGGGCTCCTTCGAACGACAATCAAAAGCGTAGATTCTACAGAACGGGCGATCTTGGTTTTATGGATGCCAATGGCATGTTCATGTGTAAAGGACGAACAGATCTTCAGGTCAAAATTCGTGGTCAGCGAATTGAATTAAATGAGATTGAGTCTAAGTTGCAGTCTCTTTTGACATCATCATCTAGATCTGTTGTCGATGCGATTGTTGTCGAGAACAACTCAAAGGTCCTCGTTGCATTTATCCAGCTTCAACAGGCGCAAGGGCAAGACATGCAGCTTGGAAACGTATCCGCCAACCTGCGATCTAAGATGAGTGAGTTTCTTCCACCGGCCTTTGTTCCGTCTAACTTCATCGTCGTTGATGAGATTCCGTTGGGTCCAACTGGAAAGACCGACAGAAAGATGTTGAAGGCCCTTGTTGGCAATGTATCGATGGGGCAGCTTTTGCGGCTTAAGAATATCGAAACTAAGCCGAAGTCCTCGCCTGAGCACACCAAATGCTACAAGCCTAGCTCTACGGATACAATGACATCTACAAGTCAGATGGAGCAGAAACTAATGGAGATCTGGGCGAAGACTTTGAGTCTAAACCTCAGCGACATCCACCCAGATTCAGACTTCTTTGCTTGTGGAGGAAATTCTTTGTTAGCTCTAGGCATCTTGTCCCTCGCCAGATCTGAATGTATCAGTCTCACAGTGCGCACGATCTTCGAAAATCCCAAATTCAAAGATATGGTTTCGGCGGCACAATTTTCAACAACTGTCGACCATCGGACTGCTGCAGATAATGAGCTTACACAGGCACCGACTAACAAAAATGCTAAGCCAACAATCCAAGCTAAATTTGCTGAAATGAAGCCATTGGTTGCTCAAGAATGGTCCATACCTGTCGGCTCGATCGAAGACATATATCCCGCCACTCACATGCAAGACAGTCTCTTTGCGTTGTCAAAAGCAAACGAAGGGTCTTATATCCTGCAGTATACCTTTGAAATTCCAAAGACCGCTGACGTTGAACGGCTTCGTGATGCGTGGCTGCGGGTAGTGGATCGGATCCCGATCTTGAGAACAAGATTCTTTGAAACATCATCCACGCTACTTCAAATTGTACTCGCACACGGCTTTCATTGGAAGGTTATTCAAGGTGTCAATGATCCAAAACTTCGCCAAGAGCTTAGATCTCAGGTTGTTTCGGCACAAAGAACGTTGAGTCAGTTTACTTTGGTCGAGAATCAGGCTTCTGGAACCAGATCCTTGATCTGGACCGTTAGCCACGCATTGACTGATGGCTGGTCAAGTGCTGTGATTCTCAATGCGGTAAAGAGGGCTTATCAATACGCTGTAATTCCTTCGTTCGAACCGTTCAAGTCATTTGCAGAAACGACATCGCAGGTCTCGGTAGACAGCAAATCCTTCTGGGAGGCAGAGCTGGCAGACGCACCATGCGTTGAGTTCCCGGTTCTCCCTTATGCTAAGTTCCGACCCCGAACAAACTCTCATCTGATCAAAAGACATCCCTTGCTGGAGCAGAAGCCTTCTCAATATACAATTCCGCTTCTATTGAGGGCTGCATGGGCCGTGACTATGGCTGACTTTTCAATGTCAGAAGATGTGTTATTTGGGTTGGCTTTGAACGGAAGAAGTAACACCACAGTCAGCATGGAACACCTGGTCGGACCCATGGTCACAACAGTACCATTGAGAGTCAAAATCGACCGCAAGACTTCTGTCAACGATCTCTTGAAAGCTTTACACGCCCAGTCTGTTCGAATGATCAAGTTCGAACAGACAGGCCTACGTCAAATTGCTGGATTCAGCCCTGAGTTGCGCGAGGCCTGCAAATTTCAAAATCTCTTAGTGATACAGGTGGCCCATCAGGGACTTGTCGAAGATATCGAAGGAATGGAGTGGCTAAACTATGTGGATGTCGATACTGTCTCCGCTCAAGCCCTTGTACTCGAGTGTAAGCTTGAACTAGCCTCCATCAGATTTCGTGCTAGCTATGATGACAAGGTCCTCAAGCGTAGTGCGATAGAGAATGTCATGGATCGATTCTTTGAGATTTTCTCTTGGATATATTCATTACAGAATCGAACTCGCCAGCTTCGAGATCTGAGGAGTCTCAGCCCTATAAGCCCCGAGGTGCTCAAAAGTTGGATATCACTACCAGCCTCCCGGAGCAGTCACACTCTTGATACTAGAGTCCTCTTCCATGGTCAGACTATAGAGCTGGACGTGATCGAGGATGAAGTCAACAACACTCTACCACCAGGTTGTCGATGTGCTGTTGAGTTGGTAAAACCAAAAGGCGACAAGCAATCTCCAGCATTGGTTGCATTCATTCCGGGCCAAAAGAAAGATGAGAGACAAAAATTCTCCATAACGGCATCCAATATACAATCCTCTCTGGAAAGGAAGCTTCCAAGGGTCATGATACCTTCGGTATTTTACCCATTAATGGATATCCCAGTCTCTCTGAACGGAAATTTTGATCGACGAATGCTGCAATGGCACGCTGCTAGCTTAACTAAGGAAGAACTACAGTCACAAAGTATTTTCGAGGCTGGACCAGCGGGTGAGGCTGTTCTATCCACAATTGAGAGAGACTTGATTGAATGTTGGTCTCAGGTTCTCGGCAAGAACAATATTGGACTCGAAGATGATTTCATGGCTTCTGGTGGCGACTCGATTAAAGTCATGCGTTTGGTGGCGACCGCTCGGCGCACAGGGTTGCATTTGTCCGTGGAAGATGCACTCAAAAACCCTACTCTCAAGCAAATGGCTTCTCGAGTTACAATTACATCTGGAAATCCTGAAGAAACGAGTATCGATTTTATCGAACCAATGGCTTTGATTGGCGGCAAGACTGCTGCGACAAAGATGATGGCTTCTATCTGCGCTCAAATGGATGTCGAAGAAGCGGAAGTTAACGATATCTACCCCTGCACGCCATATCAAAAACACACTTTCTCAATGTCTCTCAAAACACCGGGAGCTTGTGTTCTCCAAACAAGATACAAGCTACTTTCCGGACTCGATTTACAGTCCTTATCAATGGCGATAGAGATTCTTTGCGGTGCATTTCCAAATCTCCGTACCAGATTTGTGATGCCGTCGCAATGCGGTCTCACACAAGTCAATGTCTCAAAACCCTCTATATTAAGAATTACCGAGCATCCCTCTCTAGAGGATGCAGAATTGTACCTTGAACAAGTGAGGCATTCAGCGTCATCTCTTGGACATCCCCTCAGTTATTTCGACATAATCCATATCAAGGGCCATGCAGAACCTGAGCCGCGCTCACTTTTTGTGTGGTCCATCAACCATGCAATATATGATGGTGTTACAATGACCAGTATGAACAAAGCTTTGCACGAGGCATATTTCTCTCACCAAATAACTCAACCAATCTCGCAACATCGACGTTTCGTCGCCTTCCTCGCTTCTAAGCCGCCGGGTCCGTCCGCCGCATATTGGAAAGCTTATCTATCGGGGACAACTGCTTCTTCTGCACAATATCCGAAGTATCCTAACCGGTTTCATATACCGAAGCCTAATGCCCGCCAGAGCCACGGCATCACGTTTGCCAGGAAGCCCGGTTCCTCAATCACGACAGCGACACTATTGCGTGCGGCGTGGGGTCTAGTTTTATGCTCCAAAATGCAGACAAGCGATGTGGTATTCCAGACCCTTCTAAGTGGACGCAATGTATCTCTTGGGGATGTTGAACATATTCCGGGACCGACACTAGCCTATGTTCCCGTACGTGTCTCTGTTCCTATGGACGGGTCTTCAGCTACATTCCTAGCTACTCTCCAAGCATCCGCGGCGGAAATGATACCTCATGAGAGCATGGGTATCGATACTATTGCTGCTTTAAACGAAGAACTGGCAAAAATATGCAGATGCAACAACATGCTTGTCATTCATAGTGGTCATGATATCACTACTTCAGATCGTTCGACACCATCTCTACCTTTGGAAAAGTACAAGGCGTCGATGGATCTCACTGGATTTCTGGCCTTGTTCGTGCAGTGCACTATCAAGACCACAGGTGTCGATGTTACTGTGGGTTACGATGAAGCTGTTTTAAGTCACGGTGATGTTGAAGATCTGGTGCAGAAGTTCGGCAAGGTGATTTTAAAGCTGTCAAAAGAGGAAGGTGAATGCAGGAGTATTGCTCAATTGATTCCAGCAATTGGAGCAGCGTAAATGTCTGTCGCTCTCAATGTTTTTTGTATAGACTTAGCAGGACTTTTTCTTTCTTCATTTTCATTCTTGTCTTTCGTATCCCAACACCACGTTTGGATCTACTAAAAATCGTCCAGGTGAAATAATTAACTAATTAGTTATAGAAATTTTATTTTATTTAATTGAAACCTTGCTCAAAATTGAGCGTAGACGTTCGCTAATTGCAACAGAAATCTCAGACATTGAAATGTTTGATTGGGTAAAACAAGAAATGCTACTTAGGAGGTACCGCTACTAGCAAAACACAACTGAAACTTTCCTACATCTTTGTTATATACTTTATCTATTGTTACGCTTTTGAACGTGAACTCTATCTTTCCTTGTCACAATAACGAATTTTCTGGCTTCTTGGTCCTGTTGCTACAAGGCTTTCCTGCGCGATGTTGCATCGAAAGGTGGATTATAGTTGATCAAGTTGCCTTTCTCCAGAGAGATCTGAGATTACAACGCATATGACAAACGGTTCTCAAATGAACTTAAGACTTGACGCTACAATTTGTAGAACCTGTTTATGATTGTCGCATCTGCTAAGTAATAAGCTATAATGATGACGAATTTCAACGTCAAAACAAGAATATCGCGGAAAACGAATGCTATGCACTATTGAGTACATGGCCTGTGCGGCATACGTTACTTTTACAGTAAAACGAACCCAACCTTCTAAGTCCTTCGTAATTTTCACCAGCTTGTACGTGCTTGTGTGCAAGTAGCTGTCTAGATATATGAAAACTCAAGTCCTGAGGGCCAGCAAAAATGCTACCAGCCGCTGTGAATACGACAGGTCGTGTTTCAGCTTCTCACTATACCAGCTCGAAAATTTCGGTACGTTACAGACGCACAGCGGCAAGTCATTGACGGTAGCCATGCCCCCATTCTGTGCCCAATTCTCATATACCTCGGCCCCGTCGATCTCGGACCGCGCAAGTTCGATGGTGGCGGTTGCCGAGAGTGAGTTGGCGGAATTGGGGCTGGAGCAAGACGGACACCCGAGGAGATGCACGCTGTAAGTGCAGAGAACCACGGCGCTGGCGAGGAGACCAGCCGGGCTGATGATGCGAGATACACGATGGTATCGCGGTGGAGATGTTTCTTGCTGCTGCATATACACGCGCTGCATCTGCGCGGCATGTAAGACGGCGCGGCGCCCGTTTATTGAGTGGACCCAGGCCAGAATTCGGGCCATCATGTTGGCGCTTGTGCATTGGCTACAACATCTGTGATTCTCCAAGAGTTTCATGTTGGCATAGAGGTTGATGCTGGAAAGGTGGTATAGAGTAAGGTTCAATGGCGAGTATATATCGGCTTCTGGCGCTGATCTTCCTTTGGAAGGATTGGCGAAGAACTGCTGTTCGAGATTGTGGCTCTGTTCGAGATGGTCTCGCCATTGTCGCAGATACTGCCGCCATATGTTGATCTCTTCAGTCGAAGAGCTGTGAGGATTTCGATATGTTTTCTGATCATGGTAATGTGCTTCACGAGAGACTATCCAGAGTTCCGCCTGAAATGCACAGAGACCAAAATGGTAATCCTCCTGTGATAGTTGTAATGGTAACTTTCTAGGTCCAATCGACAGCATTCCCTCCCGCACGAGAGAGGCGAAATCCCACTTAGATCGACCTGCTGGTTCGGTCCATAATTGTCGGGATCGACTTTCCTCAGTAAGTGCCGTCCAAAGATCCTGTGAAACAGGCAGAGGGACTCGAATTTCTTGAAATCGAATCGTAGGCGGACGGTGGACAATGATACTGAGATAGGCGTCCACTTTGAGAAGCGCATAAACTAATCTACCACAAATTGACAAATTAGATGGTTTGGCCTCCGGCATTGTGCGAGTAGATGTGGATGCGAGCATACCGCTTGACCTGATCATCGAAAAGCCATCGCTCCGTCTCTTCGTGTGTTGAGTGAGCAGAAGCCCAAGCATTTGAGAAGACACCAAGATTTCTTAGAATAGAGATCATAATATCGGTCCATTGGGTTGCCCAGCTCACTGTTGTCGAAGGGGTCTGTCAGTGTTAGTTGATGCAGTATACGGATTACTTTGAGAGTGATTTGTTTACATCGCTTAGCATTGCATATATGATAATAAAAGTCACAGCTTGAAGACTCTGAAGTAAAGAATCGTCGAGCACGCTTTGCGAGTTGATACTACCGTTCTGAAGTAGAGTGTCAATCATTGGTCTCTTGCAAAGGTGCTTGCATATTTTGAAAAACTCACAATTCTTGGAAGCATCGTCTTCGTCACCATGTCGTTGATAATGAAAGGTATCAGGTGATGTCGACTTGAATCTTGAGTCCAGGAAGATACATTCATTAAGGCACTTGAAAGCAACGGACTACATTTCTCTGCGGAGAAGGTTGGAAGATGGAGTAGAGACCACTCTTGATGAAGGGGAAGGATTGCTGGTTGAGTGAGGATTTGGTCAAGGTCGGATCTTAAAGGGACTAAAATGTTTTGTTCGAAACCATCTGGAAGTTGTTATCGAAAGGAAATTTTTAGAATACTTGACCGAATTGAAAAATTATTGTTGAGCGTAGAATGTTATAAGTGGGTAAACTGACAGAACTGGGGAACTCACCAGCATTGTGTGAGTTTCCCGAGAGCGAAAACACATCATCAAATTGGCGTAAAGATGTGTAATCTCCCACTTGTAAAGATTTCTCTCCCAAGTTCTCGAGATGGCTGTGAAATGTCCACTGAGCAATGGAGTTTGGGGTAACAACCCGAGAAGCCTGCGCGTCGGGTAACATGTGTGGGACGAACTCTGCTTCAGAGACGCCAATATTAAAGACTTTCGTCGTCTGGCTTGAGAGTGAATCAGCTTCTATGGAGGATTCCTGAGATGCGTCTGATCCGGTTGCCAAGCCGCCAAGATGCGTCAGATTATCTTCTGCCGTCGGGGTAGCTTGAAGCCCGCTGTTCCATTCTTCATCCCACTCATAGTTACCCTCTCCAGGTTCATGTTCGGACTCTCCATCCTCTATAACTGAGTTCTCTTGGCCTTGGCCAGCCACTTCATGCCTTACAATGACTGTACTTGTTCTCATAATATTTTCTTGCATACTGGACGGCTCGCGAATGCATTGGCTACCGTTGGATATACATGCCGAACAAGGATCATTCGAGTCACATCTGATCTTTCGCTTGCGGCAGTTCTGGCATGCCAGTAGGGTTCTCTTGGTTCCTTGCAGAGGAACGTTATGTTGAAGAACATGGCGGTTTAGAATGTCACTTCAAGGATCCATTTCGTCAGCCTTAAAAACCCATCAAATTGAATCAAGCGCCAAGGTCAAGTCACCTGCGAGCAAAGCTACTATCACATATGAAACACTTATGCGCTCGATAGTCGTTGTGCGTCTGCGAATGGCGATTGAGGTGTTCTTTACGACGGAATTGCTTCCCACAGTCTTTGAAAGTGCAGCGAAAGACGCGAGTTGGGTTTTCTTGAGACATGGGCCATAGGTGTTTCTTGAGGAGAGCATGCGGACGTCCTTTCGATGCTTGTGATAGAGGTTAGACCACAGGATCCTAATAAGCAGAGTAAACCACTTAGGCGCTACTCGAAGGACAAGCAGACAAAAGTAAAAGCCACGGAGTCCGATCAGCCGGTCGTATGTATGAGAAAGATTGAGCACGAGCGCACCACTATACTTACATATAGTTGCACGACTCGTTTATATGCTGATGGCATATGAGCTAGCCCGCGTTGATCTTAGAGCACGAGTTATCATAAGGGGCCGATATCAAAACATCGCACCTTACGCTAATGTAAAGTATATCTAGACTCATTTTATATTGAAGAGACGCAATGGAACCATGCTATGGTCTCGAACAGATTCTAGAACTGTCTGTGCACGGAGGTCTTCCGATCGGAAGAGCCAAGAATACAATATTCCTTTAAACTCCGGCAGGTCTACGATGTCACCTCTACATCGCGACTCGTGCCTAAAAGCACCATTCAGAGGCGCAAGGTTCTGACCTCCTCATCTCCAAACATCAGAGTCGAATTCGTCGTCTGAGAGATGAAATTTATTGGTTGGTGGAGAAAAGTAGCATAGTTCTGCTGCGCCCCTGAATGTACACATTGTCAGGTATCCGCAAGGATGCTTGGGAGCCGCTAGTATGCCACTGAAAGAGTTTTCCAGGTTTAATATACTGCGCCGCACGCTGTTTGAATGAATATGGGTTTTTCGTGTAGCATTTGACATCACAGAAGTAATAACAAGTCATCCAGCGAAACCATCCACGAGCCCTTGAAATATTGAGGGTCTTTTCGCCTCTTATAGAAGGTGGAAGACTTATCTTAGTGTATCACGGATGTAGACATACAACAATCTTATACTTTGTATAACTTCCGCCGCTAGCTCTTACATTCTGTACAGAGTGGGATTCGGAGAAGCTCGTTTTACGTACGATCCCATTATGTACGCATATCGATGATTTTGTTAGATATCAAAGCTTAAGATTACAAAGGAATTTGTAACAAACTATCAAAACATTCTCTGCTCCTGATCAACAGGGTATATACAAATAACCCATTAACTTAGCCAACTCATTGAGTCGAACTGGGTAGTTACATGACTAGCTTAATACCTAAGGCGGTGAATATATAGGTATAATTTATGAACCATTCTAGAATAGGCAGATTAATAACGCCACGTAATATTGAATGACTTAAACGAATGCTGTATTAGTAATAGCTCTACCGTATTCTTTATTATATAAGTGACCCATTGACTTAGAGTTGAGTTTAGGTCGACCTATTTTATACTAGATTGGGTCTAGGTTATTTAAAATCCAACTAGGTTAGGTCAGAGTCGGCCTTCCACCCAATTCTATCCATTTTCTTTTATGTTTTATTTATCTATAGCCGATATACTTTTACATGGGTGATCAATATTCGATTTCGTCAGATTGAATTCAATCTAACTAATACTTATATGCAAACGTACTAGTGTATTAGGTATAAATAAAAAGAACATCCTAAGAAACATGATACACTTATTATATATGTGGTTTCTTCTATAAATTATATACGGCAGTTCTATGGTTGAGAAAGTGATACATATCCCAAAGTACTTTAGTGGGGTCTACCCCGATAGTATGATAGACTAGTAACGGGTGTAACGGGTAGAATCCGCCAGCTAAGCGCCACTATCTTGCACAGACTAGCTACATTATATTTATTATCCTACCTTATGCACCTAGTTCACTAGAGGGGGAAGGCCCGAGTACGCACCTCGACCCGCCACAGGTTCTCCAGGATCATCCCGGCTACCTACCTGACTTACCCCAAATGTCTTTAGGATAAGGGTAGCCACTGCTCAGTTATCTACAAACTTCATCAGAGTCCGCTCGGCAAAAATGACCCACTACGAAGTAACGAAGTAGAGCAGAATCTTTTAGCCGTGTCGTTTATATAAAGCACCACGTATTTTACATTGTCTCATATTTCGTGCGATTTTGTATGTCGTTAGAAAGTTAACAAGTTCAAGATCAAGATCAACAGGGAGAACCAGGCGTAGCGACATTCGAATAGCAACAATGTAATTATGTATTTAATTTCATTCACCAGGCTAATTCACCTCCAAAACTCCCCTCATCTCCTCGTACAGCCATATATAGTCCATCATTCTATGATTCATCATCATCATCATCATCATCATCACCTCAGAGTCTGGTTGCTGCTGTAATTTTGTGAACGCTCCGACTATATTCGACTACGTCTCGTGTTACCCGCATAAGCGTGCCTATCGCTAGGGCTGCTTCCGTGTGGGATGCTCGCACCTCGGTGCTCGTTTTCGATTACATGCACATACGACTAGTCATTCAGAATGAGAATGTAAGAATAATTCTTATTCAATGAAACTTATTTATCTTTTCTATGAGCATGAGAATCCATCATATGCATAGGATCTATCGCAATTTTTCACAAAACTTCTCCAGCCCAAGTCCATGTTGTTTGAGTTTTTACTCTGAGCATCAGCTACTTAAATGTGTATAAAGTTCACATTTTTATCCCAAAGATCCCCTCACCAAAGAAATGAAGAAGAAGGAAAAAGCCAGCATGATAAGTGATCGCACGAATGATATTACACCCTCGTCCTCGCCGCCGCATGCTACGATACAATCTCGAAGAAGAAACGGTCACAAAGCCTCTTGTGAGAATTGTCGAAAATCAAAACTGGCCTGTGATCATGCGCTTCCTTCATGTGGTCGATGTGTCCGTCGAAAATGCCAAGACACATGCACATATCATCCGGCGCCTATGACAAAGAATGATATGGTGCCCCAAAAACGAAGACGACAAGAGACTCGGATTCCGGATGCCGGCAAGCCCGCGTCATTTATGCCAACACCTGCTTTGACGACAACAAGCATCGAAGAGGATCTTGCCTCTCACGACGACCTCGAGGGTATCAAGGAAAGAAACGTGGACGCTTTCAAAGACCTGGCAGTTGAGCGAAGATCATATAGGACAACTGAGTTTCTCGGATCAACCAACTACAAGACAATATTCAACGAGTATCAGATCGAAGTTGAACCCAACAGCGAATCGACAAGCTCTGCGGGTGCAACGGCATCCTACAAGCAATCCGAATTCATTCTCCTCGCCAACACCGCAATTAGACATATACCACTAAGTACGGGATGTGAGACATTGGTCAATCACAGTCTAAAATATCCGGATTTCAGTATTCACGCCCCATCCTTGCGGCTCCTTAATGATGCTTTCTGGAAAACCTTCAGCATCATTCTGGAAGAACCACGAGACCCCGAAGCCATTCAAGAGATGATAGAAACACTATCCAGGAATACTGCAGCGCAAACGAAGGAAGAATTTGAGACTTCAGCAGAATGGCTAGAGTCATTTACCGGTGAGAATATGACTTGGGATGCATTGGCATATCTGAGCGTGGTTTACGGTCTGGCAGTCGTTGGTTTGCCAGCTTGGCACGAGCTTCTCGCACACACAGATAAGATAAGATTGTGTCGACAGATAGGGACTGGTGCTAAGGCATGCCTAGCAATCTGTGAAATGCTGGATGTCCTGAACTTAAACGTAATCAATGCCCAAACCAGCATTACTCTTCTGCAAAACTCATATGATAGCGATGATTGTAAGTTAACCATAACTGATCCAATTTGATGATGACTCTTGGCTCACGATGTCATTCAGCTAGGCATAACTGGACGAATAATGGCTTGCTCACTTGCAGTATATACGCATTGGGGCTGCACGTTAGGACAAGCCCCAAGCCTTTCGCAAAGTCGCAGCTCGAACGCCGCTCCTATCACCGAGCATTTGCTTTGGATAAGCAAGTTTCAACTTCAAAGGGGCGCCCACCACTGCTCAGTCGTAGGTGGAACCAATGTCCTCTGCCTCTGGAGCTTAGTGATGAGGACCTCATGCTCCAGGGTTCCAAGCTTGAACTGGCTTTGAGTACTTTGGATGATTCTGGATGGAGCTTCCATAATGTTTTACATCCAGTTTCTCATCTCCGAGCTCTAGCTATTGTTAGCAGTTTTCGTGAAGAAATCCTGGAACTAAGTTTTGGCTCGGGGACTGGCTCGTTAGAAGACAAGCAAGCGTAAATTTTCTGTCCTCAAGCTCTATCAACGTATTGCTGACATGCTCAAAGAGATATCTCTTTACGCCTCGCACAAGCCTATCAAGCACTGCCTACACGCCTGCAGTTTGATATCGATAGGTGTCCGACTTTACGACCATACGATCTTCTCAACGTAGTCTTTGTAAATATAGAAGTCCTTTATAGTAGGTTTCTTCTGTATCGACTATCAAGCAATGTGCTACTGAGCGAAAACTATGAATTATTATTTAGTGCTAAGTCGATTCTGGACCGTTTGCTTTTATTATACAGCGGCCGAGACCGGCTGGCTGAAATGCGCTTATTCTTCCCGTGGGCGGTTGTTTTCTTCGGCGTGCCAGCTGCAGGCGTGCTCGCCATAGATTTGCTCATGCGACACTACACATCCGCCAATATATCGACGCTCGCGCCCGCATACTCGCGATCCGAGGCGATTCAGATACTAAGTATCTACGTCAGCTGTCTCAATGGCATTGAAAACCCCGAAGGAGCCTCCAGAGTCCCCGAGCGAATGGCAAAAGTGATTCAGAAAATCTTGGACCAGTTGCTTGAGCCTCCCCCAACGAGTCTCCCAGTTTCCGAGTCGATTAGTAACAACTCGCCATACTTCCCAATCGACAGTGACGTTGATTTCATGTCACTGTTGCCTCTATCCACGCCGATGGATGAGAACGACTTCATGCAATGGTTGCAATCTACCGATAAAATCCAGGGCGAGGAGATGGACCTTTTTGATGCAAGACTTGGAATTTTTTAAGTACTTGAAAAGTCCGAATACGTGCTACTAAGTGGAAAGATGTACTCAAGAGAATATATATCTATATACAGAATAGTGCTTGCTTTCTTGTCTTCGTTCAGTTTGGTGACCACATTTCCGCTGTGCACACTGGTGATCATCCACACTGTCGTAATGTCTATGATCTTCAAAGTCCTGAAATCGATACATACCACAAGTCTGCTGGTGCGATGCAACGTGTTTAAGAGGTTTAGTTGTACATAAATATGTTATCAAGACAGTCTAGTACTCAAGTCCGTTCTGTTGTTTCCCATCGAGCAGCATACGCAAGCGGATTTCTTTGTCTCTTTCTAGTTGCTCTACATTACTAAAGTCACAGACTTGTCTTGCAAGCTGCTTTGACAACTCTGGAATCATCGATGTTATATATACTATATGACACTTGACGATTTTCCACGGTAGTCGCACTGCAATCATTCATGCATGCATATGTCCAGATACAATATATAAATAGCAATAGGGATTTTGCATGTATTCAAAAGTGACTCTACAAGTGAATGTACAATTTCTTGGGCCGGATTTCCGTCTTATGCTAGACCTGCCAGCGAGCTAAATTATAACTATACCGTTTGTCTTTTCTTTTCATCCTCTCTCTACTCTCTGCTGTTGATTTCTTCAGTCACAGTTGTTGCCAAGGACCCCACAGTAACACTTTTACTGAGAAGTTCCAAGAAAGGCACATCGACTTTGAAGGCCTGGAAGAACCAAGTCCGAAACTCAGCTGCAATCATGCTATCCATACCAAACTCAGTCAATGGTTTTTTCGCCGGGATCTTATCTGCCGGCATTAGGACCAGATTGCCGAAACGCATGGTAATGTGGGCGAGCACAGCATCCTCGAGAGGGGCGCCGCTCTCAACAGCCTTAGCGACCTCGGCAGGAAGATGGCCATCTTGGGATTTGAGAGCTTCGTCAGCCTGGCCATCGAGAGCGCTAGCAAGAATGGAGGCACGCGGGTCATTGAAAGTGATGTTTGTGCCATCAAAGCCTTTCTTGCGAAGTTCGAGCAGACCGAAGGGCTCTAATCCCGTCAAGACGTGAGACTTTGCGGCTGAGTCACAAACGTGAGGAATATTCATGCTACTTGAGAGAGAAATATCCACGATCTGGAGCAATTCCTCTTCGTTGATGGCCTGAATGCCTTTGCGTACGAGAAGAGCCTCAATCTCCGGGTTATCGTGCAAGTAGCCTACTTCTGAGATCATGCCTAGACCAATGGCCAAAGCTGGGAGACCAAGGGACTGCCGGTGGCGCGAGAAGAGATCCAGGAAGTGGTTGCCAGCACAGTAATTAGACTCTGTAGCAGTACCCACGCTTCCGGACACCGAACTCGTCATGAGGAAGAACTCTAGCTCAGAGTCTTTTCCCTTGATTGCATTGTGCAAATTCCAAGACCCGACAACCTTTGGATCGATACCGGTGTGCCAATATTTGTTTGACATGGTAGTGAATAAAGCTTCCTACTCAATAGTTAGTCCCGGGTCACGAGTAGATGATAAAGTGATATACGTTAAGACCCATAGCTGCCTGGACAACTCCCCCAATGTTTCCTTGGACACGATTGACAACTTCCAGGCAATCTTGCATATTGCAAACGTCTCCACGGACAACCTCACACTCAGCTCCATCACTGATCAAGTCCTCAACTAGTCGTCGTGCCGTAGGTTTCTCAGTCCCGGAACGTCCAAGGAATACAAACTTTCGAGCACCTCTGCTCATCATCCACTTTGCCATACTACTACCAAGGCCTCCAAGACAACCGATCATGACATAAGTCTTAACAGAACTAAACGTTGTCTTGTAAGTGAACTCTTGAACTGGGATCGTGCTGGTGCCATCCTCGAGACTCAATGCAACTTTACCGATGCGATTCCTTGATGAAAAATATCTGAAAGCATTGGGAACCTCAGAAATATCAAAGACCTTCAATGGTTCGATTTTCGTGATCCTCTTATCTCGGTACAGCTCAATGACCTCGTTCAGAAGGTCAGCCCAGAGAGTGTGGAACGCGGAATCCTCATGGGCATATATGCTGGAAAGATCAAAGGCTGAGAAGGTGATGTTTTTCAAGAACGGTGCCATCTCTAGTCTTCCATCTTCGGCCAAATCGCGCTTGCCGATCTCGACGAAGCGCCCGAAGGAAGCGCAGCAACCCCAGCTGGCGTGAAGCATGTCGCCTGTAAGAGAATTGAGAACAACGTCAACTCCTCTTTGATTAGTTGCTGCAAGTAAGTCCTCTCGAAAAGATGGATCGCGGGAGCTAAAGATGTTATTGGGGTTCAAGCCAAAGTTGTCGACTAGAAACTTTTTCTTTTCCTCGGTAGAGATGGTGGTATAAATCTAGAATATTAGTATATCGAGCAATATATTTGAGGATGCGTCTTACCTCTGCCCCAATCATCTGAGCAATCTGAATGGCTGCAACACCAACTCCGCCCGCACCAGAATGTATAAGCACAGATTCTCCTTTCTGTAGGTGAGCGCGTTTCTGGAGCGCATAGATGGCTGTCGAGTACACAAGAGGAAGAGTGCATAGCGTTGAGAAGTCCTCTTCATCCTTGAGCTTCTTGCAAGCCCAGCTTGGAACTATCTCGGTTGTCTTGGACTGGCTAGGTGCCATAACAACTACTCTATCGCCAGCTTTGAGACTGCTGACCCCAGTACCGACTCGCTCTACTATACCAGCAAATTCCAACGCACAGGTGGCATTCTTGGTATCAACTTTGCCAGCGAGTACGTAAAGGTCCTTTGCGTTCATGCCGATAGCCTTCACATTGACCTCTACATCGTCCTTCTGAATTTCTTTGGCAAGAGTGATCTGTTTGAAATAAATGCTGTCAAATTGGCCAGGGCGTCTGATGGCCAGCTGTACTGGCTTGACAGAATCGAGACTCAAGTCCACGGTCTGAGAACCTTGTTTCTGTCGGAAGGTGGCATTGAGATCGTTATCTGGGACGAAGCGGCTGACATGAATAACGCCTTCCTTCTGAATGTATTCCAAGTCAAATAATGGATTATTGATGCTCTTGATGACCTGGAGAATGTTGTGTGACGTACGAGCCGTGTCCTTTTCAAAATCATCAATATCGTAGGTTATAAAGGTTAATGCCGGCTGCTCCAGCATTAAAGCACGTGAAAGACCAGACACAAGGGCGAAGTCGGGTTTTTTGCCATCCAAAATATCTCCAGTAGTAGCCCAAAGAAGAAGAGAAGAATTATCAGTTATGACCTTGACGCGGTCCATCTCTTCATCATTGATAACCGATAGAAGAGGTTCCTTGCTCTCGAGAAGGGAAATGACGATCGATCCTTTCGGGACAGAAGACGGGTTGACCTCGCTGAAAGCAAGACGTTTGACTTGGATCTCGGAAGTGGCAATGCTAGAACAAATTGCGTCGCCCAGCACGTTTTGAACTTGTTCAACCACAATAACTGATTTACTTTTAGTAACCGTCGAAAGTTGATTCTCACTTTTGGGTCGTATCAAGCTAACTCTAGTCACTCCGTCCTTGAGTATGGATGAGACAGTATCGAAGTCTGCTTTTAAGCAGTCCGTATCATTTTTGTTTGATGACAAGGACAGAATCGTACCGGCCGGAGAGAGGAGATTCGCCAAGATGTCTATATTCTGCAAATATTTTCCTGCTGTATGCTTTTCAGAAAGAAGAATCAGGTCAAACTTTTCGTCGTTGACATTGGACTCCGTCGAATTTGCGACGGAAGTCTGTAAATCCCATGAAGTAGCCAAGATAGCTCCATCATCCGCAATTTTGCCAGTCGAGTACGATTTAAGCCTCTTGTAATCACTATTTGAGAATAGAAGCGCTAGAACTGCTTTGGTGAAATCAATCCCACAAGAGCCAAGTTCAAGCATCTTCATCCTTGGATTCCTGTGGGTGAGAAGGTTCAGAGAAGCTCCCAGCTTCAATAAACCCTCATCGCCCACTGAGGATCGAGCTTCCATGACAAATTGATCTAGAAACTTGGTGAAGTCCTCAGCTCGAATCAACTCTGGCCCACAAACTTCAGGCTTCCATACGACACGCAGCATAGGGTGACGCGCGATTTCAGCTTCATCGGGGGCCGAGATTGCCTCGTAATGATTGAGCCTTCCGGATTCTAGCACGGCAACTACTTCGTTATTCTCGTTCACTAACTCCGCATTGAAAGAGGCAGAACTGACTCCGGTCACAAAGGATTCTGCATTGATAGACCATCGATGCTCTGAGACTGCGGAAGGTATTGTGAAAGTTACCTTGGCAATTTTTGTTGGAACAAATGCCTCCATGTCTCGGGTTCGACCAGAGGCTGTTGCAATGATCCCTGCCTGAATCATGGCATCAATTGTGATTGGGTGGAACGGATAGGCTGGTGACGACTGAGTATCTCCTTCCGACTTTTGAAGGAGAGGTACATTGGCCCTACAGATTTTCTCTGATCTCGATCGGGGTACGAAAACATCGCGGATTGTTTGAAAGGTTGTCCCATACTTCAGACCCTTTTTAGAGAACCTTTCGTACCAGATTCTGCTTGCGGATGGCTCTAAGAGAGACGAATTGACTTGGTATTTGGGACTCTTGAGGCCAGCCGATGTATTTAAACTAACTGAGCCCGTTACGTGAACAGTGGGAGTCCCTTCTCTGTAGGTGGAGATTGTAAAGTCCCACCAGATATCGGAGTTTGTCGCTTTGGTATTAGGTGTAGGACGGATATTTGTGAACATTTCCACTTGTGATGCCATTCCCCCTGGGATAGTGAGCGCAGATAATATATGAACATTCTTGAGCAAGACAGAGACCCCGGGGTCAAGAGGATGTTCCATGGCCTGACTGATAGCTTCAACGGCCATTGCGATGAATCCACCGCCTGGGAAAACCGTTGAATCTTCAAGTTTGTGGTCTTGTAGCCAGCTGATGTCATCCATTTTCAATATGTTTCTCCAGGTAAACTCGGTCTCACTACCAGCGGTGATCTTAGAGCCTAAAATCTCGTGCCGAGGATGCATACGATTTCTGAACTCAATGCTTTGCCGCGGTTCGTTCCAAAGTGTCGTTTCGTATGCCCAACGGTATGCTGGTAGATTGGGTATAACTTTCTGCTGTACAGGGTAGCTCTTGTTGTAGCTGGCCACTGGGTAATTGACTTTTCCTATTGTCACATCATTACCATATAACCACAATCTCCCAGCAAGGCTAAGGACGGTTTCGATGGCGTTTTTTCCGCGGTAGATGGCCGAAGAATACGGGAGAGATTCGACTGGAATACCAAGCTTTGTTCGAATTTGCTTAATCGGCAACTCAAGAGCTGCATGAGGGCCCAGCTCTATCATATGAAATTCGTTGACTTCCGTCAAACGAGTGACAGCTGTTGAGAATAAGACAGGGTTTTCAAGGTTGGATCTCCAGTAGTCTGCTCCGAAGTTGTTTTCCTTGATGTTTCCAGTGACTGAAGAAACAAACATTGGCCCGGTGCTTAGTTTGGTTGACACATCGAGTGTTGCAAAGACTTCGTTGAGCAGGTTCTCATATTCTTGTCCAATAACTTGCATATGATGTGAATGATATGCTCGGCCACCAGTCTTGAGCTTCCTTGCGAAAAGCTTTCGGCTTTGAAGGTTGGCAAGCAACGAGTCGATGGCCATTTCGTCTCCCGAGATCGTGACACCCTCTGGAGAATTGACGCAAGCAACGCATACCTGTGATTCCAAGCCCAATGACACAATATCTTCCGCAGCATCTTCGGCCGAAATTCCAGCTGCCATCATCGCACCCTGTAAGTGTTGCTTCCCAACCACATAGCCTCTATAGTACGCGGATACAATCGCTTGGCCCATTGAGAGGTGACCGCAGGCAAAAGCAGCCGCTATCTCCCCTGATGAATGACCTGCCACTGCAGCAGGCAAAATGTCCCAGGATTTCAGAAGCAAGATTAAACCAATCTGAAGTGCTGTGCAAATCGGTTGAGAATGCGTCACTTCGTTGATCTTGCTTGTCTCCGCTGAGTCTAGTATTGCGGCCTTGATGGTCCATTGAGGCGGATGTGGCAATGCTTGTAGAATGGAATCCATCTCCGCAATAGCGAGTCTAAATACTGGAAACTCGTTGAAGAGTTGCAGACCCATCTGTGGCCATTGGGCGCCTTGACCGGTGAAGATGAAGGCCACCTTCGATGGTGAAGTTGACACATCGAAGCTGCTGATACGCAAGTTCTCCAGATTGAGCTTGTTCTGGATATCTTCCTGATTGCTCACGATAAAACCACGACTCTTTAGATGAGACCGACGTTGTCCTAGTGTATAAGCAAGATCGGAGAGCTTTACGTTGGTTTTTTCGAAATTGGCCAGATCTTCTACACGCGCCTCCAAAGATTTGAGGGTATTGGCGGAAAATAGTAGCAAAAATGTTGTTCTTGTTTCCAGCATAGGTGCCAATTCAGGATCAACAGTGGCCGTAGGTATTAAACTCTCAGCGCTCTCGAGAATAACGTGAGCATTAGCACCTCCGTAGCCAAAAGAATTGACACCTAGTCTCTTGAGTCCATTGAAGCTGGCGACGGGCCATTCACGGCTTTGAGAGACAACTTCTACATTCCAAGCCTCAGATTTGATTTTGGGATTTAGCTTCTTGATGCCAATCGTAGCAGGGATGAAGCTGTTTTCCAAAGCCAAAGTACCTTTGATAATGCTAGAAATGCCACTTGCTGCTTCGCTGTGTCCAAGATTTGATTTGACCTTCGAACTCAATTAGCGGTAATTTTGTACCAGGTAAGTTTCAATCTGAGACTTACAGAGCCAATCAATACAGGTGGTCTTCCAGCTGTAGTTGAGAATGCTTTAGAAACCGATTCCACCTCAACAGGGTCACCAACCGCCGTGCCTGTGCCATGACATTCAACATAAGCAGTCTGATCTGGTTTGATCCCTGCTTTTCGATATGCCTTGCGAATCACGGCTTCTTGACCAACGATACTTGGCAATGTTATACCGGGCGTTTTGCCATTACTGAAACCGTTAACCACTTGTTTGAAAGACCAATAGTCGAAGACTTACGCATTGATGGCAGAACCACGAATTATCGATCTGATTGGATCTCCATCTCTGATCGCGGCGCTCAACTTCTTGACATACAATGCGCCAATGCCGTCAGCTCGACCGTATCCATCAGCTGACGCATCAAACGTGTGGCAAGTCGAGGTGGGAGACAGTACACCTGCTTTCATGGTTGCTAAATGTTGCTCTGGAGTTTGTATCAAGTTGGCGCCCGCGACAATAGCCCCTTCGCATTCATTATTTTCAAGAGCAGTGACCGCCATGTGCAAGCAATACAGCGATGATGAGCATGCTGTGTCTATGACCAGACTGTGATACTTTTTGTAAGCAGCTATTAAACCCAACCTCAAGTTTTGTCCACTAACCTAGGTCCTTGAATATTGAAGGCATGGCTGATTCGATTTCCTAGGATAGTCGTGCCCATACCCGTTGCAGTGTAACGGTGCAGATATTCTGCATCTCTGAGCTGCATGAGCTGGAAATCCACTGTGAAATTACCGACATAACATCCGATATTAGCCCCTGAAACCTTTGAAAGTGGAAGACCAGCACTTTCAAAGCACTCAAAGACAATCTCCAGAAGCTTTCGCTGCTGAGGATCCATGTATGAGGCTTCCAGGTTGTTTATCCCAAAGAAATCATTTTCAAAGTCCCGAATGTCTTCGTCTTTCAGAAAGTATCCCCCTCTCATGTGCATGCTTCCAGGACGGTCTTTTCCCTGTGGATGGTAGAATGCGTCGATGTTAAATCTGTCTTTTGGAACATCACATTGTCCAGAGAGCTCGTTCTTCAGAAGCTGCCATAGCTTCGAGGGTGAGGTAGCCCCTCCAGGCAATCTGCAAGCTGACAAGGACGTCAGTCAAATCGCGGCATTAAGTCCTAGTACAGGCATCTTACCCATTCCAATGATAGCAATGTCATCTTTTGCAACACCATCAGCATCTATCTCTGTGTAAACATCGTAAGGGTCATTCTGAGACCCAGAAGTAAAATCTGAAGATTGGTAAGTGGTTTCATGGTCCGAATTAGGTGACATAGCTGTTAAGACAAATGACCGATAAGAACTTGAGTACGCGGAAGAGCTAGATACAGCAGGTATTTTTATGCGTCCGGGGTAGAAAGACTAAGATCGAAAGATATGTGTATGAGACTAAGCAATTGGTGTGATTCGAACTGGATTATGAGTTGAACTGTACCGTCATGCGAGAAGTCTATGGTGAAGACATACATAGAATATATACCGACTTTCAAATTTCCTCATTGCTTCGATCCACACTTTCCGACATACAGGAATATCACTTACGGAAATCGCAACTATGGATGGAAATAAGATGAGAATCGTGAAGATAGGGGAAGGTGCAGAACAGAGTGCAAACTTCTCATACATTGCACGGAGATGGAATAGCAACAAGGACTGTACGCTGATGGTAAACCATCAGCCGGCTCGGTATATTGGGCTCCGTTCTACAGATGGTTTGCAAGCACAACCGGTGGAGATGAATAGATAAAATCTTGTGACACAAGGATCTCAGATATGTTGTTGTCCCGTGGAGAATACCTTCGTAGGGTGATTAAAGGAGTGTGGGTCAAAGCCGAGCCGATCGAATAAGAGTCCCTCCACATAATCCGTGGAAATAGGTAGGCCTTCCACCCCACGTATTCTTTGACGTCTGAGACAGACCAAACCATAGATGGAGTGAGCTATTGATGATCGACAAGTCGGATGGGTCGGACCGTCCCTTGTTATGGTTTGTATTCGACAACGGAAGACTGTCTGTTATCGTACCTTGCCTTTTGTCGTCCTGCACCTGAAGTCATGGGTCAGATACTCGCACCGGACTCCTCATTGGCAGTGGAAACAACACAATCGGATCCCTAACGAAAACTCGCGAAATGCTTATGGTAACTGACTGGAATCACATATCTGCCCCGCCGGTATTCTGCAACGGAGTAGCCGCTCGGTTCGCGCGGCCCGGGAAATATGGTACTTATCGATGCAGCAGCTTCACCTACTATACCTAGTCCTATCTTCAGCTGACAATATTTTATTGCAGCAGAAGGTGTACAAAGACAAAAGAATAGAGAACTCTCATCGAAGGATCAACGTGTGTGCTTTTGGCTTCCCGCCGTATTTTGGAACCAGGAACCTATGCGTGTGTTGTGTTAGGCAAAGTGCGAAAGCGTTACATTATTCTTCACTGCGCTATGTGATCTGGGTATTGTGTAACAACGGACGTTCGAAGGGAATCTAGGAGCATTTCTCTGTGCCTGGATAGTCTTTCTACTCTGTATGGAAAGGACATAGGTGATCTCATATATGCAGGTTCAAATGATTTCCGAGGACGGGTCTCCGATATTGAGCTCCGATGCATGAGGTTTGGTTGAACTCCGATAAATCACTGTCATTGTTAACGAAGACTGACTCATTATTACCTGGGCCGATTTCTGTTCATCCGAAGTCACTTCAAGTGTCGTTATCTCAAAGGATTAATAATCAACTAGGCCAGACTTTGATACAAGGACTGGAAAGTTCAAGTACCCTCTGATGTTCATCAGTCAAGGACTGGGTTCAAAACGCAACGTTCTCTGCTACCTTGAAGGGAGTGAATTCAATTGTAGATCTTCAATGACGCGTTTTACGATTGGAGAATATTGATAAATTTAATGGGGATGTTCAGTCACACCAAGTACGAAAATTCACCAGCTTCTGACGTGTGATAATTGGAATGTGTTTGTAGAAAGCACTTTTCCATCCTATTATAAAACAACAACTCGACTTTCCGGTAGAGCTACCACTCAAGTCGCCAAAGTTGCACTGAGTCCGCCATCAATTACCCAATCCACGCCAGTCACATAGCTGGCTCGGTGACTGCATAGAAACAGTATGACGTTTGAAACTTCGTCGGGCTGAGCAATTCTCTGCATTGGGAGAACCCTCTCAATCATTCGGCCCAATTCTGTGTTGCCATTCACAGCTTCCGATACCATAGGGGTATCAACCCAGGATGGACAGACAGCATTGACGCGAATCTTCTGAGATGCAAAGTCTAGAGCTGTTGCGTGATAGTCAGTATATCAGGAGCAGAAAACAATGAGGGATCTCTCAATCCTTCATTCAGTATATTTGGTACGAACCAGCATTCCTTGTGATACCCAGTACCGCATGCTTCGAGGTAGTGTACTGCACAATATCTCGTGTTGCTCTCAAGGAGTTGCACGAGCCTAGATTGACAATAGACCCTCTTCCCGTTTCACGAGTGCCGTTCCTTCCTTTGATAGTCGTTGACGCCTGCTTCTGCATCACTTTTCCAATTACCTGGACACAATGAAGAGTGCCAAGCACATTGACCTTGTAGAATCGTTCAAACTCATTGATCGAGGCTTCAGCCACATGTTTTGGCTCACGAACTCCTACCTATAAGAAAACCGATATTTAGCTATCTTTCATGTAAGTGACGCTGAACCCTGATTCCAAAGGTAAGGTGAAAAGACTCAAGACATCTATGCTGCGCCGCTGAGGTATTGCTTACACCTGCACTATTGACACTATAATCGATATGTCCAAAAATTGCAACGGTCTGAGATACCATTGACTCGACACTCTCAAGGTCTGTGACGTCCACACGAAGAGGTAGGTGACGATATTTTGGGTTCGTCGCAATCTTGAGGCTCTCTTCAGCGGCTCCTTGCGCAGCTTCAAAGTCCAAATCCGCGAAAACAACTCCAGCTGCGCCTTCTGCAGCAAATGCCAAAGCACAATCCCTTCCGATGCCGCTACCTAAGAGGAACTTAGCTTTACTCAAATAGACTTTAGATCTGGACTCTTTCTCACCAGCCCCCGTTACCAAAGCTATCCCGGTAATGCCGTATCCCATTCTTATTTGCTAGCCCTTGAAGATTATAACAGAAGATGGATTGATAGCTGAATTTATGTATTGACACCAGAAGATGGTCAGTGAGATCTCGCTCAAAACGCCGGAAACTGGTTGATATATATGCGTTCATATTTGCGGCAAGGTTTATGTTTTTCGGATGAGGATTAGAGCCGTTGACTTGAACGGAATCCCACTTGAACCCATCGACCATGAGAAATTCGGAAAAGGTTCCATGCCTCACCCAATTGCGTGTAATCTCTAGGGTTTCAAGTACGGACCTTAGATCCAGATTAGGATGTTCTTAGTGATTGGTAACGAGTTTACATCATACTGTATACAACATATTTTCGGAAGTTCTTATCTAATTGTACGTTAAGATTTGAGAGCCTCATGATCCATTTAAACGTCAAAGAAGACCATCTAAAATGGTGAATTTAGTCACCCTAAAATAACCAAAATCATCTGTTATCCTCATCAAAAGCCATAGATGTAGTCCTTATTTCTTCGAGGCTCTCAACAGAGCATCAAAGTTGAACCACCTCCAAAACAGCCCATCCTAACACAGTAATTAGTAAGTCCCATTCACATGCACTCTGGACGTGTTTTACATACCCAGTACGTGCGCGGCAAGAACATATCTCCCCATCTACACATACCAGTACGTGCTCCAAACCAGAACCAAGCTTTAGGGTTCTGTTTAAGGGCCTCGTGAACAACAGCATCGGCATACTGGTCAGGAGTGATTGTCTCTGTAGCACATTCAGCTTAAACTCTCAGATTCGGTACTACACAATGCTGACTCGGAGTTCTCTGCACATGGTTCTTGAAATTTTCAGCCAGTGGAAGATATAAAGAGTCTAATCACGAGATTAGCACCAGCAAAAAGGTTTCCTCGAGTAATAATCTTACTTGCTGGGAGAGACCTGTTGGAATCCCGTTTCAATATGTTTGTGCCAATTTCCCCTGAGATGACATTCACAACGCGAACACTATAAATCAGATCAGTGAGTTTTCTTTGAAATTCTTCACTACTTGTACCCAAAAGGCTTAAGCTCTGTTCTCAAGGTATTGCCATAATGATGCAGAGCAGCTTTGCTTGCGTTGTAACTGGCTGGAACCACTTGATTAGCATCATAAAAGACGTTAGATTTGCTTCTGCCTACCACCATAGACATAAGGCACAATCCCACCGATCGACCCAATGTTGATAATAACTCCTTTCGTCTTCACCAACAAAGGATAGAAATATCGGACCATACGCATAGGCCCAAATACGTTCACCGCAAACATCTTCTCAACCTCTGATACTTCAGTATCGGTAGCCGGCATCGTGTAGCCTGCATTCGAAGATCAGCTTTCATAAGTGGTTTTCTGTCCGCATAAGCTTACATATGCCCCTATCTTAATTCTCAGTACTTTCTATTGGTATGCAGATTTGGTTCGGTTGACTTACGCGTTATTCACAAGGACATCCAATCTCCCTTCAGTGACGGCCATGATACTGCTCAACAAGTCTGTGATTTCTTTGTCGGATGTCACATCTGCACTAAAAACATGAATGCCTTTCGTAGTTAGATGATCGCGAGATTCATGTGGTAAGAGGGTCGCAAAAACGGTAAACCCTTGTATCGAGATTAAGATCTAGAGAACCACGGTATGCTTTTGGAAGCAGTACTTACCCTCTTTGAGGAACCGCTTGGAGAGAGCGTCGCCAATGCCCCCATGGCCACATCTTCTCAAAGCAATTAGCCCAGACTTTGAGGCTAGTCCGCGTAGAGATAAATCGAACCCACCCCGTAATAAGAGCGTATTTCTCCTTAGACATATTCCTTCGAGAACAATAATGGCAACAAAAAATACTCTTCCAAACTAGAAGACAAGATGATCAACAACTTGCGATGCGAACGAAGCAAAATAGATAACGTGGGGATTATCAAAATGAAGAAACCGAGGCGTCATTTAGATATTGACATTGTAAGTAGGGTTAATATGCACGTTATCTTTATTTGTGTACAGTTCAGCTGAAAGCGGGATGTTACGAGCATGCACATTCGGCCATGAGATTGTGGATCATTCGACGGAAATGGTAGACTTCACTATATCGACAGAACGTAGAAGATCCAGCCAACTGAATAGTGTCACAATTGCATAGGCTCAACTTCGAACGGTGTTCGCCACGGATACCCCAAAACATACGATACACGTGGTAGTTGAACCCCGCCGGCTCGGATCTGGCTAAGCCATCCCACATTAGCCGTCGGAGCTCTCAGCGGCCCAGAATCTCGACAAGGACCGCCGTATCTACCACAGGGACCATATCAATTTAACCCACTCCTATCAAAGGAAGCACCGGCTAAAGTTAACAGATTGATTATTGTCGGGAAACCCCATTCACAAATGTCTACTGAAATAGCCTTCACGCCAATACTGCCTTTTCAAAGCATAGGAACTACCCATGTTGAAACTTATGGGCGTTTTCCGCCCGTAAATTCAACCCCATGTTATGAAAATGTAATAGAGAATCACTGACAGTTGGCTGCCTGGTAAGTTGGTATTACGGTGTCAGTATCCAAACAATTCACCGCCAGTACAAACACTTCAAGTTACCAGCTTAAATTAAACAGTATGACATTGACTAAATCGAGAGGTTCTTCGATATTCCTGGCTCAATTGTTTCCAGGATATCTATCAGCTCTTTCCATAACTTATCTTGTGCAAGTAGACCTTCATCACTTCTGACGAAACTGGATAATGCCCCGCTTGAGTTGAAGTCAGCCTTTTCGTTCTCGCACTTCGTCATTCAACATTGGCATTTGAAGCAGGTTAAACTTACTTGTCAACTTTGCAGTCGCTAAGATAATTGCCATGAATCTCCCATCCCTGAGAAATTGCATTGACCAACGTCCTGGCCCCTTCATCAGTTGACCTAGCTAAACAACGGTTCATGAGCCATAGCTGAATAGCCCAGATACCGCGAATGTCTCTAGTCAGACCAGATTGTCAGAATCCGGGAGTCAGGGCACATAGTGCAACGCGGGGGCCGGGGAGAATCTTTGATGCCAGTTCTTTCAGCATAAGAATTTGGAGCAACTTTGATACATAATATCTTTGTCAAACAAATTGAGGTCAGAATATGGTTTCGGTATTGAAGTTATACTTGAATAACGTACCGTTCGTGCATCTTCGCGAGTTTTTCATCCTTCAAGACATCGAACGTATTTTGCATCCTCCATTCTGGCAGATTGGTCATGACATATCTGTCAGAAGCGACTACTGCCACCCGGGGTAGTATGCTATACTTATCGGCTGATTCACACAGCTTAGGAAGTAGTAGTATTGCTAGAAGGAACGTGCTAATCACGTTTACCGTGATCGTGCTTTCGTTTCCTTCGACAAGGTAGAAGTCCTCAGTGACTTTGCCGGCGTTCAAGAGAACTGCATCCACGCGGGGGAGCTCCGACACTTGGGAAGCAAAATCTCGAACGGATGCATAACTCTCCATGTCAAGAGGATACACTTCAACGACATCTTTCCTAGCTGTCGTTTTCTCCAGTTCCAATCTTGCAGCTTCACCGTTCTCCACGGAACGCGTCGCCAATATTACTTTCGCGGCTTGAAGCTCGATGAGCCAACGGATTGCTTCACGTCCGAGGCCTCTGTTCCCGCCTGTGACAATAATCGTCTGATTGCTGAAATCGTGGTCTGGTATTTGCGGTTTCACAAAAAGTTGTGAGTAAATGAATGAAGGTAGCGACGTGATGGGCAGTCGGATTTCAATTTCGGAGTTGGAATGTGTTGGAGCTGATTAAAGCTCAAGAAAGTGATGCCACTTGTAAGCTCTTCGGACACAAGATCAATTTAGGCGTGTGCGATAGCCACCAAATTGACAAGGTAGATTCTCTCTACGGGATGCCGAAGAAGCTTTAGTCATGTCTTCAATATTTTGCTGTACTTTTTGACCAGGATCGAGTAACGTCATGTAATAACAGTCGCCTATACTTCGACCAGGATTCACAACAAGACTTTTATCACCAAAATTTCAGCAGGAAGCTTTTGAATTCTTTTCAAAAATAATCACAAACACAATGAAGCTGCTCAGAAGTGATGTTTTGTTGAGTCGAAATTTTTGCACTGCATTGTTGTCGAGTTATAGAGAAGTCATGACCCTGCAAAGTGCGTGAACTCATTTTTCTAGCACACTACTTAATCCTGAAACCGTGTCACGTGTGATGATCTCTTCAGTAGCGAACTCCGATAGTCTTAAAATAAATAAGCCTGTCTTTGTAGGACATCGCCTTACCCTAGTCACCAAGTACAGAGATGACATTACAGAGGCAATCATATCACGTATGATGATCAACGACGCCTTCTGCAACGAACTCCGATAGTCTTCAAATGCTAGTCACTTTGGTAGTAATGTGATTTTCCAATTTTGGCAGGATTCTAATGCAGCAGCGAATATGTTGTCCGTAGACTCATCGGAGTTCATGCTCGCTGTGCGAGATTGATCCTCATCTCAAATCACTTGAGATCCAGTGAGGAGAAACGTGTATACAGAACCTCGGGACTGTTGTAATCGTGAACAGTCTCAAACGGAATCCGAATGTTGATGTCAAAAGGCTCAGCATTCCGATGAGTAGAATCATTTCTATAGATGCATATATATGTGTGTTCAAAATCTGTTGAAAGGCTCAGATATTTTAACATCCAAACACAACAAGCAGGAGTAGTCCAAGCATTCAAGATGTTCTTTATAATTGCTTTTGCAGCTGGAGCAGTTCTTTTGTTTGCTCTATGTCGAATTTCCGGACGCAGAGACAAGAATTTACCACCAGGTGTGACTTCCTCGCTCCTTTTTGACAAGAATATCCGAACGCTTACCAATATCAGGGCCGCCAACTTGGCCATTAATTGGTAACCTTCATCAAATACCGAAGACTGGGGCGCACATTAAGTAGAAAGTCTACCACGCGCTCAAGGACGAAGATTGACAAATAGCGCAGATTCACAGAATGGGCAGCCAAGTACGGGCAAATTTACTCCTTGAAAATTGGTACAGCGACAACCATCGTCATTAGCTCACCTTATATGGTCAAACAACTCCTTGACAAACAATCTTTGAAATACAGCAACAGACCTGCTTCTTACATTGCAGAGAATTATATTATGCAAGGCGACCATCTCATGTTCATGAATCCTGGTGATAGGTGGCGACGTGGTCGTAAGTTATACCATCAACACTTCATGGAAAGTAAGTGTGAAAAAGCCTACGTCCAACTACAAAACGCAGAAGCTACACAGATGTTGAGGGACATTTGTACTGAGCCTGAGAATTTGATGTACCACCCAAAACGTTTTAGTAACAGTATCATTATGAGTCTGGGTAAGTATGCAGCGTTGTTCAAGTAGAGACCTGTGGACTAACTTCCTAGTTTTCGGCATTCGCACTCCTTCATGTCAAACCAAGCATATGCAAGAGTTATATAAGGTCATGGAGGGGATTTCCAAGATTTTTGAGATTGGTGCAACACCACCCGTTGACATTCTTCCATTCTTGAAATATCTTCCGGAGGCCTTGTTCAATAATTGGAAAACGCGTTCCTTGAATGTTGGCAAAGCTATGCAACAGCTTTATGGTCCGCTTGTCGACCATGTTCTCGAAAGACGTCTCCGAATAGGAAGCCAGAACTCCTTCCTTGATAATGTTCTCGATCAGCAAGATAAGCTCGGACTAACACGAAACGAGCTCGACTTAATGTGTGGAAATCTTACCGAAGGGGGATCCGATACTACTTCAGCTATGATTCTAGTGTTTATCCACGCAATGTTGAAGAATCCAGCAGTTCAACGAGAAGCACAGAATGAAATTGACTCAGTTGTCGGAGAGGATAGAACTCCGCTTTGGAGTGACTACTCTCGTCTTCCATATGTCTCAATGATCATCAAGGAGACAATGCGATGGCGCCCGGTAGCCCCACTCGCCTTTCCTCACTCTACATCTGAAGGTATGCTTTGCTTGCAATCTTTGCAACGTGGATGCGGAGACAAATACGTCATGCTAGAAGACTCGACTAATTTGTTCAAATATAGATAATGTGATTGACGGAATGTTCATCCCAAAGAACTCGACAATCATAATGAATATCTGGGGCCTACATCACGACCCAAATAGATGTCCAAATCCAGACCGCTTTGACCCTTTGCGATTCGTAGATCGTACGCTTCCCGCACCCGAGTACACGAATTCTCAGAATCGCGATCATTACGGCTATGGAGCAGGACGACGTATCTGTCCAGGAATCCATCTAGCAGAGAGGAATCTGTTTATCGCTATTTCAAAATTGTTGTGGGCTTTTGATTTCTCTGAGACGACGGGTGATAATGGGCAAATTATCAGTGTTGATGTTAGCGATGAGTCGGGTTATTCTGATGGATTCTTGCACTGTCCAAAGGATTTCAAGGCTACTTTGACACCTAGATCAAGTCGACGAGAACAGACAATACTCGCTGAGATGACCAAGGCTGACAATGAAGTTTTTAGCAAATACGAACAGCGTTGACCTCTTTGAAAGCTATAGAGGGCGATGGAAAATTCAACTCCTGGGGTTTCTATTCTTACTTGCTCAGGAGGACTGCCTTTTACGGAACCCTCCTCGCTGGTAAAGAGGAGATCAAGGACCTTGACGCGTCCAAAGATTTCAAATCACACGTTCTTATCTTTTTCTCATTATCGGTTTTGCTTCCAGCTTCTTTCCAAATCAAGATGTGCAATCAACTAGAAATCTGCAATAGTTCTTGTCGTCCATCATTCTCGAATGCCTTATCTGTGGCAAATGTATCCAAGTATTATAATTGATTGCAATATAAAAGCTTTGATAACAACATATGAGACAATGGCATGTCAGCGATGTAGTCATTATTCATGGATCGGAGTTCGGAGTTCGTTTTTAACTCCGACTATATCGTTAAAAGGGTATACATTGTGAGTCTCTATAATCTATAAGAACAAGATGTAACTACCAAAAATTCACCACAATTTGATCCAAGCAGCCCATACTTTGCGTCTGAGTAAAAATTAAAATGAGTTTCTCGACTGAAACAGAGGTCGGAGACACAATCCCTAAGGCTCTCCAGAGAGGAGACACAATTGCGTTCATCTCACCATCGGCACGGCTCAACCTCCTTTTACCACTACCTCTTGAACGCGCTAAACAATTTTTCGAGAATCTGGGATACGTTGTCAAAATCATCTTCACAGCGACCGGTACGGAGTCCTACCATGAAACGGTAAAGCAGCGATGTGAAGAAATTCATTACGCTTTCAGAGAACCTGATATCAAAGCCATCATTTGCACCATTGGTGGAACCTCATCAAACGAGCTCTTGCCTCATTTGGACTATCAGCTCATCAAATCCAATCCTAAGATTTTCTGTGGATACTCTGATATAACGCTGCTCCATTATGCGTTTCTCACACAATGTGACCTTCGAACCTTCTATGGTCTAGCCGTCCTGTCGGAAATCGGGGTGTATCCAGAGCCGCTACAATTCACTTTGGACCACTTCTTCAATATGTTGCAAGATTCTGTAGGGAAGGCAGTCGGTCCCGTACCAAGATCTTCAACATGGGCAGAGAGTCTTCCGGATTATTTCTTCGGCGACGCGACTTCTCAGAAACCACAGCAACTATCACCATCCATTTCCTGGAAATGGATACGATATGGTTGTGCAACTGGACGACTTATAGGGGGATGTCTACCCTCACTTTTAAGGCTCGCAGGCACAAGGTTTTGGCCAGAAAGCCATGGGCGAATTCTGTTTCTAGAGACCCCTATGGGCGACCAACTCAACGAAGGCTTCCCTTTAGACAAGGTAAGGTCTTGTATGGCCGATCTTGTGAATATAGGAACTTTTCTAGAGATCAGCGGACTTGTCATAGGGAGACCATATGGATATGATGAGAAAATGAGAGACGAGTTGGCTACAATTGTACTTGAGCATTGCTCTGCAACGGATTTTCCAATACTCTTTAATGTTGATATTGGACATACTTCTCCCATGCTGACCATACCCCTCAACGCTCTGGCAAGTCTAGACTCCGAGAAGGATGAGTTTAGCATTTTGGAACCTGGAGTGAGGCACATTTAGATAGAAGAAAGACTTATATGTGGAATTAAGGAGGCAATGCATTGATTGCTTAAAGCTAATTCAGAGTCCATAGAGTAAACTCAGTTGGCATAATAATTAGGTACAAGATTCCACTCCCTACGAATGGAGCATGCGTTACTATTAAGCTAAAACTTTCGGCAATATGAAGGCTGACATTTGCGACGTACGTATATACCAGGTGCGTTTACATCACGTAGTGTAGCTGACGGTAGAAAACCTACCTATGATTTCGTGTTGAACATGTATTTTTGAACCAACAACTAAGGCCAATTGAGAAGTAATCACTAGTCTTCTCAACTTAGAGTTCTACCTACTTTGCGCGAATAGATATAGAGTGTTATAGTATATGATACTATGAGTTTCGTAGTATTGGCTGAATTGACTTAAAGGTTACATTAAATGAGCTAAAACTAACTATAAAAGTAATCTAATTTATAAAATAAGTGTCTATCCTTAGGCTATTCAAAGACACAGTGAAGAGCAAATTGATAAGGTAAAACGTTAATAGAAGACTTGGTTCACATGTTGAAGAATAGTCGCTACTCCACATTTCTATCCTCCAAAAAACTACAAGTTCCAATGTGTAATTGGCTTCTCTTCAACGACTTACACAATACGTTCAAGATTCTCATGTCAATAGATTTGGCCTTTTCGAAATCTCACTGCTAGTGACTGTCGGGTAGGGAAAATTATGTTTTGTATCCGGGGTACGCGCAAACAGTAATTATAATATGTTGTTCATCGACTTTTTGCTACTCCCTTCAATGCATTCCTCGCCCATCTATTCAACACAGGCCAAGTCCACCCAATCCCTAATATAATCCATGGGCATAGACTTATAAAGTCGATTGAGACCAATGCCCCATTATCGCCAATGGCGTAAAAAGCCGTAGCCATAGTCTCATTGGCCTTCGCTGCTGCTGCTGCAGGCGTATAACCCTGCCCAATCCAATAAGTAGGTGTAGTCTCTTTTTGGATTTCAGTATTGAATCTAGACGCCGCCGTTGGACCGTTGTACTCGCCGATGTCCCATGCAATGTCCCAGAATAAAATTTTGACCGCTAAGGTAGCAGCACTGAACAGTAGGAAAAGCGTCCACACAAACCGCTTGTGTTTCAACCGGAAAGCCATGTATATGTGATAGCACGCGACGAGTAGTTGCAAGCCCGATGAAAGTATCAAGTACACAAGGAAGTAAACGATGTAATTGTCGCAGGTCTTTTTGGCATACAATCCCGTAACTCGATCGAAATGGCATCCATAGACAACGTTCCACAAAACACCGTAGATAGCAACAATGTAAATGATTGCGAAGAAGATTCCACTGATACGCCAGTAATGGCTATACCTTGCAAAATTCTGGATGATATAGCGGAACATTGGCCCGGCAAGGATTGGTAAGAGAATTGTGGTGATGAGTAGTGGTATAAGCGTAATCCAATACCATTTGAAATCCCATGCATGGGCACCTGAGTTTGTGACGACGTCCAGAAGATCGCTGACCTGGACAGGACTCAAATTGGTGAAATCCAGCGTGGCATTATTTGTGAGGTTGGTGATGTTTGTGAATCTTTCTTCAACACCTAGGCTTGTGTTTGTGATGTTCATACCGAAGACGCCCTGTCTGAATTAGCAATGTTGATACTTCGTGGAAAGATTGAGCATTTACAGAAACATATGCTAGGGGAAGATAGAGAGCGGCGAGAACAGCAAGTACTGACTGTCGTCGAATTTGAGCAAGGTTGAGCTGCTGATCGATCTACCCAAGACATTAGTATGGCAGATTCTAAGTAGCGATAGACATACCATTGTACGGAGCTCCTTAATCGGCTGAGAAATATCTTCTAGAGCAGTGATTATAGCCAGCAAATCTTTCTCGCAGACCTCAAGATCTGCACAAATCTTATATCTAGCAGCAAGTTCAAGTGCAGTGTTGTCTCTCAAGGAGGATACGGTGTCATTGAGCACGAGGGCACATTCTCTCAGGCAGCGCACTGAATCAAGACGGCAATCATTGAGATGAAGCAGAAATTGAACTTTACTTCCACTTGGATTCTTCCGTCCTTCGTATTTCTGCCAAATGATGATATCAGCTGTGCTTTTTCGAAGGTGACGACGTCGAGCACTTATAAGTATCTCAAGCTGGTTCTCAAGCCCAAACATGAAAGTCTCACTGCCATCAGCGATAAACTTAAACAAAGAGCTCACAGCAACTGCTAATTTGAAGGCTGAGCACTGGTCTTTGGAATCCACCGAATACGAAGCCTCAATAATCGAAGGAAGAAGCTTTGCGAAGTCATCTGACAATCTCTTGTTCTTGAAGACCACCAGGACCCGCTGGCAAGTCTCCTCAAGGCCAGTTGCCACGTATAGTTTGAGATAGTCAAACTCAGGAGGCTGACCATACGTCTGCCATACATATGTATCCAAATCTCCTTTGTAGGTGTCGCACTTTGAGTACCATTGCAGACTCATACATGCTTGGAGTGATATATTTGATCGGAAAGTATCTACTGGTATACGAGGTCGAACTTTGAAATTTAGCTATAAGATCGTACAGGCTTCATACCGACTCACTTTTTGAAGGCCGAACAGTCTTTTTAGCAGCGGGATTTCGAAATTGTGGGGGATCCATGATATGCTTTCTCACATTTTCATCGAAATGCCAATGTGATTTCAAGGCGGATATGACAGCCAGCTTCGGCCCATCATATAGTTCGTTCAGATTTCCTGTAACAGATGCTCTAAGTTTCTGCGAGAACCTAAAGGCATCCTTTGACGAAACTACCTCATCTGTAATGACACTATGAGTTTGTTAGATGGCCTCCTTGGCACAGCCACCTTCAAACTTACCACAACTCGAAGTAGTTCTTATCATCTGACCTCATGATCTCCGATAGTTCCTTAAGAACAGAGTCAAAATTTGCTTTTTTGCGCTTCCTTTCAGTGGATCTAGCATTGGATTGATGTCGGCGCCTCAGAAGCCATGAGGAATTCCAGCTTGTCTTTCCAGTCTCAATTTCTATTAAACTCTCCGGAAAGGAGTTCTGGCCATTCAGTGTTCTAGATGATGGGAACCTGTAATACCAAACGATACTTTCCACTATCTCTCGGAGCGGCTTGCTTTGGAAGCTGCGATATGTATGGACGAAAGCTTCGCTTTCTTTGGCATTTTCAAACTGTTCTGAGAGAATATGTATGAATTCTGGACGTTTAGACTTCTTGAAGAGACGTCTCAGGAGTGGATCATCGTGTTCATATGGCGCCGCACCATTCTGGGATTCGACCTCCGAGGTCTCGCGCGT
The DNA here is from genome assembly GCA_024752435.1 of Allantophomopsis cytisporea. Classification (NCBI taxonomy): domain Eukaryota; kingdom Fungi; phylum Ascomycota; class Leotiomycetes; order Phacidiales; family Phacidiaceae; genus Allantophomopsis; species Allantophomopsis cytisporea. The sequence goes on from CP103025.1 coordinate 50,388, forward strand.
CACAGTTCGAATCGGCCACTCTTTCAGAAGTATATCCCTCGACTCCGACATTTTCGATGGCCTTACTCTGAGGTTGGCGCTGCTGAGACAAAAGCATAGATTGAAATCATAACGACACTTTGAATTTGACACTACCGCTTAGATAGAACAATGAAAGATTGGCACGAAACTGAGCAGGTGAACGCGCACCCTTATCTTGCGCACGTGTCGGCAAAATCGTGGAGTCACTTCCCAGCCCTTATAATTCCTCCCTCCTAGATGTGCACGGTTCTTTACATCAAATCGCCCCCACACAACATGAACTATATTTCTACCATTTGTGAGAGCCTCTTGATGCGACTGATCGAATCAATATGCTTGATTGTATCTGAAAGCGCTGAGTTAGACGTGGACGAGAAAACGTGATAATGATCCCATATATATCTTCTTCTCTAAATTTCCCGATGCCATTAATTCTCAGCCACAGACTTGAGCTTTTCGCGGTGCTCAGTGTGACCGGATACTAGTTGGCTGGCTTCGCTTTTACGTAAACAACCGAATCTCGCCTGCGTATTTTGTAAGCCAACAATCTGGAGTATGGAATTATGGCGATTCTCCTAAATGTATCTACAATAGAATATGTATCGTATGCTTATAATAATCTAACCACGATAGTTCGGGACATTTTCTGCAACGTTTCTCCACATTGATTTTGATGAACACGGAACCACAGTATGTTGCCGCAGTTTAGACGACATATATCAAAGGAAACGCCCACCAAAATGAATGGCAGAGTTCGCGGCGTACTTTAGGCGTGCACAACGCATTTTCACCAGTCCTGTCAAACGCGACAAAAATCATCTCATCAAAAGCATCACCTCTCACGTTAAGGTTACTGCTATAGTAACTCTGATTTTGGTTGGATGTATAAGAAGTATTGCACCTTATTCGATGGATGATAGCCACTTAAGCTATATTCTTCGGTAGCTAACCATTAGCTCTCGTGCATCGCAGGCTACTAAGCTAACCCTTTAGATACATCAGGTACACTCAATTGGCTTTGCCCTCTGCAATTCATAGTTCAACACCTTACTTTGACACAGGCTCTACCTCTCTTGGAAGGATGCCAATGGATGATATCGTTGTACGCTTCCAATCTTTTGCACCACCTCCTTGATCAGCCTCTGCAGCACGCTTCCAGTCTCCTGGACTACCGCCGCCATCCGCATCTGCCATTGCTCCACGTTTGCTAGTCAAAGATACTTGATCAGTCAGCGCGTGAAAGGCACTCTCGTCGTGAACTGTTTCACGGTGTTGCACAAACCTTCACTTCGAATAACTGGACTTGCGAGAGCCAGGACAGGAAGAACCAAGAGGGTGAGATGTGAGAGCTTCATCTCGATATGTGTTAAGGTTGATATGAAATTGCTTGAAGATGATGAGAATTAAAGATGGCAGTAGGGGATGGAAAAGCCTTTATAGAAATCTCGGGAATCGTAAAAGATATACAACATCTCTAGGAACGAAAGGTAGAGTGCTGGCTAATGCTGCCAACGCAGCTCACCTTCAGCTGAACACACCTCAAGCATCACAGCCCTTACGTGACGACTTCTTTGCATTTGATCATGTTCCGCATCTATCTACTGCTACCTGAGCTTCTTGAACTAGGGTCATTGAGGGTTGTCGATCTGCATATGAGCTTATCATAGGACGATGTCACATCGCGGGCGCGGGCTTTCGTCAATTCCTCTGCAGGGCTGTGTATATCATATACGCACTTGCCCTTGTATTTAGTTCGAGTATCATAGTAGCTTCCGAGAGTTTTGCCAGTCTTAGAAGGCTGACAATCCTTTTTGCCAGTGAACCTTAATAGCTTCATAGTACGTCTGTACATGTTATAAAATCGGTATGGCCACGAAGGTGTTCCGTAACCAGGTCGAAACCCAATCTTCATACCTCAAAATATACTATAATTTGTTTTTCTGAAATTTCAGTGTGTTTGTTCACAGCGAGATAAGCAGGGAATGTCATATGGTTCGTTTTCATCTATAGCACGAGATTCGACTGTAGAAGAAAAACCTTAATCGGAAGTGAAAACGTATGGAGACGATCTTCTCTAGTTTACTGATTCGGAATCTCGTAATTATGGGAGAAAAGCTAAGTCTACGTCGGGGTAGTAACCGCGAAGGCGGCCGCTCGCAACAAATCATTAAATATTTACCAAATATACATGTTCAAATTCTCACGTAAGCATCGCAAATGTCAAAATCTTATGAAGTTTATGAGGTTGATAGGGTTTTCAAGTGGATATGTCCTTGATGCGTTAGTATTGAGCTGTTATCGCTACGTCAAGCTCCTCCTTCTCTCCCCAAGCCTGGTCAGGAATTGTCTTTAAAGTATCTTTAACACTCAGCTTGGCTTACTACTGTTTTGCCTACAACATCTGCTATGTGTAGAATATTTTCAATACGGTTTGCCAGCATCTTATCCTACATCAAACATCATCCTGGTGTAGACGATCTACCTTATCATAAAAGACTTGACGTCTGGGATGGTATTTTGTGGCGAACAGTACTTATTTTGCTTCCCTATGTATTCCAATATTTCAACTCGATACTACGTACTCTTTGTTCATAGAATCGACATGAATCTCCCAATGTTTAACGTTCTTAAGAGCATGGTTGAAACTGTACCGATAAGTATATTGGGCGACAAAAACAATTAACACTAGCCTATTGAAGAAATTGGAACGGGTTATTTGTAAGGAGGAAGATGGAGATGGGCTCGCATCTAGTCAGAATCACACAAATTCTAGGATAATATATGTGAGCATTTCATTTCAATACGATTCTGACGATTCAGCGCTATGTTCGAGTAACAAACTTCAGAGTAGGTCCCTAGACAAGCTACATGCATATCTGAATGCGCCTACTACTATGCTTACTTTGACAGGGTTATATTCGGTCAAAAAAATAGGTCGCAAAGGATTGTTAGATGTAGACCTCAAGTGCGAAGCTCCAAACAAATGAGATGTGGTAGGCTGGTTGGTATAAGGGCCGGAACTCTGACTTATCTGATAAAAAGGTTGTACAGGCATGTGAAAAGCTTGCCATGATAGTTAAATGTAACCTTGGCATTACTAGTACACTACGCAGATTGCACAGCCTTTCCAGATTGTGGGGCTGATTCACCCGAATATACAAGACATATACCGTGTATGCGGGTTAATCAGCCTCACCACCTTGAGATCTATGTAAATCCACTTCCAGGGGATTCAAGCTTACTTTTGAAATTGAAGATGTTGCTATAACTGTCCTCTCTTTGGCTACTTTAGGTTTCGCGCAAAGCTAACAATGCATTTCACCCCACTTAGACCTGAAATTTCTGGTTGAGATCTCACCCAGAAGTGCTTGCAGACTACTCGTCAAGATCGCACCATGGCAGGAGTGTCGAATTATTAATGAACTGGGTGATAACTAGTTAAGAATATCAAAGGTTTTGGTGGGCGATATAGTGTAAGGGCGCATAGGTGTAATGATTCCGGGCTGATGTGAGAAGTGTTTAACAACAAGATCATCACAATATCGAAGTTGTTCGCCGAGAAGTAAGAACCAAGCATGTTGACCGCGCTCTCATCAAGAAATTTATCAGAATTAATATATATAGCTCTGTCTTTACCAGAAATAAAGACAAAACAAAAATCGAAGCAATCGAAGCAACCAGGAATCTTTCTTACCATAGTTTCAAAAGATCCTTACATTCTATCTTCCTCTTTAGTATAAGATCTCATACCTGAACTTATTACTTCAACAATGTCGCGACTTACAGTCAATTTGCTCGTTCTTCTGAGCATCATCAGTGTAGCATCCACTGGTGAAGTTCGATTGTTTGGCTCTACAGACTGTACCTCTGCCTCGGTGGACCAGTCAGTCACTTTGGTTGAAACCTCGTCCCACCAATGTGTGACCGTCAACTCAGGTGTCAATACTTTCGATGTTATCGGCTCTGTCCAAACCGCTGATGATACACTTGGACCGGATTGTACCTTCGTTTTCTTCTCAGACGCCGGATGTACCCAATACCTTCACTCGATTGAATCAACTTCAAGAACCTGCAACTGTCTCTCTGTGAATTACCAGATCCAGTCTTATCAGGCCTCATGCTCTCTAGGATCAGACAAACGAAGCGAAACCTCTTCACGCCAACATCCACGTCAACTATCTTCTCCATTGGAGCGGAGAATTTGTCCCACCGTGAACGAGGAACTTGAGGCAGGCGAACGATACTACTCGTCTGACGGCACTACGACTGTTGCTATCCAAAGCGTTTCCAACGAAGGAAACTCCAATCCTACCCTACCGAGCAGCCGTGGGACGGCAGCACTTCTTGGGGCAAGTGATTTGATGCAAGCTGCGGATGGCAGCAGGAACAATGTTGTTTCAATTGAGTACGACGCAACTCCTGTAGAGTTAACAGCAACCCTTACTGGAGTTAGTGGTGGCACTGCAAGCACGCTAGCTACCACCATGGGAGTTTCGATAATGGGTTCCATTCTTTTTGACATGTTGCTATACATGTCAGAACATGCTGTTGGAAGTTTGGAAGTTAATCTTGTGGATGCTGTGAACAACTTCGTAGGCACATTACAGTTAACGAGTAAGAGCTAGTCTTGATATCAAGGGTTATTTTGTTGAATATATTGGACACTCTAAAGCAGAGTAGCATGTGAGGCTTGCAGACAGCTTGAGGGTACTTTAGATTATAATAATATTGGGAACCAGAAATACGTTCAAATGCAGTGTTTTCCAGGATTTTTCGTTGTTTGTTTCATTTCATTCTTAGAATCTTGTCTCTCATTGATGACTTTGGTTTTCAAGAACCGTGAGTAAATCTTGTACGATATAGAATTCACTGGATACCGCTGAATAGATACAGTGGCCGTTTTGTACAGCCAAATGTAGCGTACTCCGAAGATTTATCATTCGTCTAGACACTACATCCATCCCTCGATTCTCCGATATGAATCTGAACCGATCGATATAGAAACAAAGGGCTAAAGAATCCGCGTGTCAAGGCAGACACGTCAATATGCTCTCAAGCTTGCTTAGAACAGTCGCTTGGTCAGCCTCATCGGCATCCCTCTTATCGGTCGCGCCTACACTGATGCTGGCGAAGCATCCATCAGTGCCAACAACAGTGGTTTCTGTGGGAAGTCTACCTCCGTTGTCGCATGTTGTAACATCAGTACCGCTGATGATAGTCGCAGTGTAAATTCTAGAAAGTACGAAGCTGAAAGAAGAGACTGATGTGCAATCAGTCGTTTCTGGATAATTGACATTCAACCAGATGCCGTCAGGAAGATATGGAGTACCAGAAGCGATGAGGGTGTCAAGTACCAGTGTTGACAACTCGGCATAGATGGTCGAATATGCGGGCACACTGGCATTCCATGCTGTGGCCTCACCTTCAGCTCCACTGAATGCAATTGTAGGTATGCCCAGCTCCACGGCCTCAACAGCCGCTCCGACTGTCCCCGAGAAGAAAGTCTCAACGCCGGTATTTGCTGTGAAGCATCAATTCAGGCATTTTCAACGGCCAATCATTTCATAAGTACTCACCTCCAACGTTAGGCCCCGTAACAGCGATGTCAGGGGGCCCGCCAAAGAACTTGGGGGCCAAGGTATCGATGCCATACTGAATGGCGGTCACGGGAAACGAGTTGACATAGTTGAATTCTGGTGTTGAACTGTTATATCCTTCTGCTGGACTGCCAGTTACACAAGAATTGAACTCGCAAGGCTCCTTGAGAGAAACAGCCGTGGCATTTGAGGAGCCTGGCCACGGAACTGGGTGAGTTTGATTGCTAGAGATGACGGAAGTTCATTTCCATACCTGTGGCACTCTCGTTTTCTGCAGGAGCGGAAATAACAACATCGTGTCCAGCATCAACCAGAGAATTGTAAAACTCTCTGATGTTGATCTCGGCCCATCCATCATCGTTCGAGGAGATGATGTTGAGTGCATAGCACGCTACAGGAAGCAGTGCCAGAAATTCAATTGCACAGCGCATACTTTCTCACGCGATAACGCCGGACAGGAATTCACGTTCCAGAACCTTTGGTTTGTAAATGAGCAGAATGACAGAAAAGGAGCGGCCGAAGAAGCCTGTTGTAATCGGAAGCAACCTCCTCCTTATATGTTTGGACTCATGATCCCGACAAGCATATATGTGTGCCTTAAGAGGCATAGTAGCAACTTCGGGTAGAGAGCATGAAGTTGAATAGATTGTTGCGATCCTGTGTAACAGTCTATCTGTGAGCACAGACAATAATATATTGCGATCGATCGAATAGCGGCTTTTAGCGAGATAACAGTGGCAGAGACTTGAATTTATGGATCCTATTCTCCTTCCCAGTACGGAGAGTCTGTGGTCTCATTAATTTAGGAACCGACATTATGCGCAGTCCGTCCCAGTCGATCGCCTTCTCATCGCCAAAATGCTGGTAGTCAGGTGCTGAGCAAGTGCTCTCAAAAGTGTCGACACTGCTGTGCATCCAAGAATTTCCAAGATCAGAAATATAGCCCAAGTCGTATGGACAATTTATGCTTTCTTCAGCAACAAGAGAGCAAGAGAGCGGCATTGCCAGATTGATTATTGAGCTGTATTGTGGTGTCATGTGCTTATGGCTCACAGGAGGTCGTGAATTCAAGATGACTGTCAGAATGCATCCTTGGCACTATAGTGCTTGATTTCACGTGCTCTGGGACTAATGAGTTCATGTTGGAGGATCACCACCAGGATAAGGTAGTTGAAACTGGGGTTAACACGGTACGCTGAATGCTCATGTTTTACTAGTACGAACGTCAAATCATGCTGGAGTTCGCAGTACTTTTTGAAAAGTCACATTGTCGGTTATTGTCAGAAGTGCATCAGGCTGGACTATTTCTGTGCTATTGGGCAGAGGAACTTCATTGATAACAGCATGATGTTGCGTACCGGTCTTGCAATTCAAATATGGCGCTTACAATTCGATCCATTGCCAGTTGGATTTATGCTCCTAGTCTAGTCGTCCCATACTAACTGTTGTAGCCTGCTCTACCGGTAACATCCTCGAAGTCTTGCTCTCGTCCACGACACTTCCCACATATTGTCTCACCTCCTCTCCCTCTAGTACTACTCAAGAACTTATAGGGATTTTCTTCACTACTTGGATCTTGATCATTTGCATCTTTATACACCTCAAAGAGATTCTGATATTCCGCATCTCAAAAAGAGCATAAGGTTTCGGAGACGCCCATGAATAGGTTAATGCTTCCCCCAATAGCTCTAATTTGATCGTTGTCAATTCCTTCCTTTATAATCATGTATGGAGAATCGAGAAATCATCCTCTGTTCTCACACTTCTTCATCTGAAGCCTCCTCTGACTCCCACAAACACCAAGCAACAATGATTAAGACCTTCATCGCAACGGCCGTCCACAAGGCACCTGCAAGACCAACAGAAGTCCGAGCGAATAATCCCCCAAGCACTACACCTGACAGGAGTAGTAAAGGTGCAGCTACTCGGCGATTGCGTTCGGGGTTCTGGGTGATACCACTTAACAAGAAAGGATCCGAAAACAAGTCGCAATATATGCTTGTCAACACGACGCTTGTCAGACTATTGAATTCTACCATACGACTGACCACAGCCTGTCCGCTACTCTGGAAGGCAACCAAGGCCAATGGAACAGCCACGCGCCAATTAAAATCCTCTTTGGATGCAGGTGCAATAGTGACTGAGACAGCAGCAACAGCGATGAATATTGTCTGGATCGTAAATGAGGCGCAGAGAACCCAACGTCGCCGCGGAGAGTAGTAGCGGTGAAATTTGCTAAAACACAATGAGCCTAGACAGAAGCACGAGATCGAAATCAATGACTTAATCCACCGTGTCGAAGTGTCTAATTCAACAAGGCCCAGACCGAGGTAAACTGTGTTACCAGTTTGCATGCTCACGAAAGATCCCCAGATGAAAACGGCAGAGCTGTCAAGGAGTCCTGTAATGAGATAGCAGAGTAAGAGTACCCGATCGGACTTCGAATTGTTGAGATTTGTTGTCATGTGTCTACGTAGTCTGGATATGAGGGGTTGCTTAGAAGTACCCTCGAGAAGCGGATCTTCCTCATTCGGGATGCTGTCTTGCCCATTAGCTGGCATTTTGGATCTGTTCTTGCGCACTCAAACGGAGAAGTTGTGTGGAACCAGGTAGCTATGTTGGAGTTGATTCAGTAGCTTTGTGACTCGGCCGTGGTTTCTTATGGTGGTAGGATGGTACGTATCATAAGGCCCTTCGATTCGAATTTTGATCCTTTCTGTGGAGCAGAATATGCCTCTCCCCTTGAGTATAGCCAGATCTTCGGTTACTCAGAAAAATCAATCTGCACAATGTGGTTGTAAGAGCATAGGCGCAGTACATCGTCTCTGTCAACACGGGCACATTATCCACGCAACATTTTACCGTGAAGCGGGCGAGCCGCATCCTATTGAAAGGTGTTTAGGTCCATCATCACCTATGCTCCATATTTCTTACACTAGACCATTATTTTTCCTGTCAGCCCTATGGACGTCATAAGCTTAGTATGGGCGTCTACGTCATGTGATGTATGTGTTTCTCATTCTGCCACAATTTCCCTTCTAGCTCTTGTGTCATCCCTTTGGACCCGAACGTTTCATGGAGTATAACAATATACCCTCATACAGCTTGAATAGAGCACAGCCTAAGGGTATATACTTTGTACTTCCGAGACGGTCATGTTTGAGGAAATACCACTGCAGTAAGCACTATCATAATTCTCCCACTCGTTAAAGCTTATTTCTACTTAAAGCCAGGCTAGGTGCGGATACTCGGGCACTTCTTCGAATAATCGTTGGTCTTCCCCCGCTTACCAAAGCTTGTCTCGGGTTCAGTCCAGTTTAAAGTGCGAAGGCTCGGACGGTCATCCGAAGAATCGAGTATCAACGTCATAAGATAGAAGACGGGCCTCCATCACGCTCTGAGATATCCATAATATAGGTCGGATTCTCTGGATTTTCGTGTAGAATGCAGTTTTAATTTCTGATTTTTAACATCTTCAATTAAATGTGTTTGATATATGATCGAATACGAAATATGTGGATTTTGACCTCCCTATTTCCAGCAAAGACGGGTATTCTCATAAGATACCGTTCGAAGTTTGTAAGAATTGTTAATTTCTATTCCACAAGCGAACTAGTAACAGTTGTACGTATGCATCTACGAAGTAAATATGACTCAAAAGCTTGTATAAATGATACTTCCCCTCCAATCATTCTTTTATTTCATCAAATTTATGGTACCTATTCATTCAGTATGCACGTCTCCTGCTCAGCTTTGATTGGAGTACATGTTCTTCTGCTTGGCTCAATACTGGTTGAAACTACCTCATCTATACCCATTCAAGAAACTGCATACCAAGTTAGGATAATGATACGTAATTTAATCACTAGTCTAGACAGGATGGCGTAGGTAGGTGAATGTTGTGTTATAATCGATTATATTCGAACAACGATGAGAGAATTTGCAGTCTACTACTAGCTACACTTTATGATGAATTCTTATTGAAGCCCATTTTATCTTAGTCATTCTACCACAGTCTTTAAGTGACCGAACCTTCTTCTTATACATTATTATATAATGGAATACTAGATAAATAATTTATAGCAAAAGCACTCGGCGAAAAGCTGATAGGTAGATGAGTTTTTTGAGTATCATTTTGGCCTGCGTTTAATCTAGTAATAAAGATGCTGTAAGAAAACTCGCTAATAGATCGAGTACTATCTAAAGACTCTTAATCTTCTGAATGTTAAGTCCCAATGAAAACTCTATCATGATAAATAGAATAATGTTATATGTCAATAATTAAGGTACTAAACTACACGTGCGAGTCACCTTATTTATGTTCTATTTGACAGTAGAGATCTAGTGAATCTCGCCAATAAACAGAGTGGCTTAAAGGTTCTTATCTATTCAAAACTAGTATGAGTACGGCATTCAGACTTATACCTTTCAAATGTTGACTTTTAATGGGATTTTTGTTGCCATCGGATTGTACGTCATAAAATCAGCAAAATTCGCGCGTATCATAGATTGTTCAATCGGTTCTTGAACTATTTCTTGCACATATCAAGGCTTCGGCTTTGATTTCTTTCCACGCATCTTATCAACTAAAGTAGACCTCGGGACTTCAGAGTGCACCGTAGCACCTGTCATTGATAGAACGTCTTTGTTTCGTAAAGGTCGTATAGATTCGTGTATCTTTTACTCACGTAAATTAATGTGGAGTTAGGCATTTTGGCTCACGCAAAAAGGTTTCATAGTAATACATAGAGATATTCTGATCTAGCTGTCGTAATCTATACGTCACTTCAATTAATAATTAATAAGCAGAAAACCAGTTGCTACTTAGCCTACCGGCCTCTTTCAGAAGAGCCTTACTATTTGCTCCGTTTTCACATTTTTACATTTTCATATTTCATAATTTCAATTTAACGCTGTTTGCTCACACAGTATGGCAGAAAACCATTTCCCGGTCTTGATTGTTGGTGGAGGCATCGTAGGCCTCTGTGCCTCTCTTTTTCTCTCATCTCACGAAATCCCCCACCTCCTCATTGAGCGACATATTGGAACATCAATCCATCCACGTGCCCGTGGTCTGAATATACGAGCCATGGAAATCTTAAGATCGATTCAGCTTGATGAGGCTGTACGAGAAGCAGGCGCCGAACTTGCTCCCAGTCGAGGATTCTACGTAGGATCCTCGCTTTTTGAAGTGATTGATTCTAAGCCACGCAAAGAAGGTGAAAGGGGTCCAATACCCGGTGCGGCGCTGTTCGATGCTGTGAGCCCGGTTCAGGGCGCAAGATGCACGCAAGACATGCTTGAGCCGGTATTGGTCAAGATTGCACGAGAACGAGGAGGGCAACTGCGCTTCAACACGGATTGTGAAGGCCTTGATCACAATGAAAAAGGCGTCACTGCTACATTGCGTGATCGAGCAGACAACACGACTTCGACGGTTCATGCTGATTATCTGATTGCCTCTGATGGAGCAGGCAGTCCAATTCGCAAAAAGCTTGGCATCGAAACTACAGGTAAGGGAGCGTTAGGAAACCTTTTGAATGTGCTTTTCCATGCCGACTTGAGGGATTTGGTACGGGGACGTGAATTCAGTCTATGTAAGATTGAACGACCGGAGCTGCGAGGCCTCTTGACCGCAATCAATAACAGAGATATATGGGTATTCCATCTCTCATATGATCCCGACAAAGGAAACGGAGCAGCAGATTTCACGCCAGAAAGGTGTAAAGATTTACTGCGCATTGCAATTGGTATACCAGACGTCGAAATAGAGATAAAAAGTATACTTCCATGGCAGCCATCCGATGTGGTTGCCCAAAAAGTGCAGTGTGGCCGCATTTTCCTTGCGGGAGATGCAGCGCACCAGGCAACACCTTATGCAGGGCAAGGGGCGACATCAGGGATCGCAGACGTTTACGACCTAGGATGGAAGCTTGCCTTAGTCTTAAATGGTCAGGCAAACTCAGAATTGCTCGAGACATACGAGAGTGAGCGTCTCCCGGTTGGACAATTTGTCGCAAGAGAATCTGGTAAGATAGCGGATAATTATGGACTTCCCGATACAAAGTATGGGAAATTCTCTTTCTTTCTCAATGCTCTTCTCAGATTGCCTATGTACCCGGGTTTTGGCTATCAGTATACCTCTCATGCGATCATTCAAGAAGAACCAGCGCCTTCAAGATGGACATGGTGGTGGTTTGTGCCTTGGTCGTTTCCTTCATTGATACTAGGACTTAATGGTAGACCTGGAACGCGTGTCCCTCATGTTTGGGTCAATCATGAAGGGCGACAGATTTCTATCCTTGATATGTGTCAACGGACGACATTCTTGATGCTCACTGGGTCGGAAGGCAAGTTGTGGTGCCAAGCTGCCTCAGAGGTCGCGTCGAAGCTCGGTGTAGATCTAGCCGCATACCGAGTTGGACCAACTGGTGATATCTCAGATCCGAAGCGTCAGTGGGAACATGCCGCCGGTATCTCGTCTCAGGGAGCTTTGCTTGTACGACCGGATGGGTTTGTGGCGTGGCGCGTTCAGGACCAGCAAGGAGATTTAGAAGAGAGATTACAGAGAGTTTTGACGAAGATCCTGTGTCGATGACTTAACCTACTTGTTATCCTCAATCAAAGCTAGTACTGCATTAATTCAATGAGGACGCTTGGCTCATACCTCTACATTGATCTGTCATCCACAACGCGCTTCGACGCGACCTCTGAGGCAGCTTGTCACCACAACTTGTCTTAAAGCAGGGGATAGTAGCAATGGAGGGGCTGATAGTTGTCGAGTACTGGTGGAGGCAGAGAGAAGGCGACAAAACTATTGGAGCTTGTGTTCAACTGTACAGCGCGTCTTCAAACTCAGCGCAAACAGTGGGAGAGGCTCCACGGAAGGTGTTCTCATGAGAACAGACTCGCAATTATTCTGACCAAGTCCTCGATACGGTGGGGAATAGGCACTATAAGGCGTGTAGGAACCGGGATTCGAATCAGTTCAAGGGTCGTGACAAGTGTAGTACTGTGGATCCTGAATCTGTGTTCAGGTCCAGAAGCAAGAAGAAGAGGTGGGCGGGGAATACTATCCCCACCTACCTGTAGTGAGTACACAATGGGACTAAGGTAAGGGCGGAAGGGCACATGTTCCATACATATGTAGGTACATAGTATGCGGCTCCCCGCTCCCCGCAGGCTTATACATCAGACTAAGGTACTACGTAGATGACATTCGATTGTAAAACTCACTCGGCATCTTTGAGACTCGCCATCGCGCTTGTTATCTCACCCAATGGTACGAAATATGATAGACATTTGAAATTTGACAATAATTCCCACCAAGACTGATCAACTAAGAGTGACGATCCCTCCTTCCCTCCTCACGCCATAGCAAAATCGCACAAGATCCGTTCACCTGGTTCTTTTCGACTTCTCAGACTCCAAACTCAAGTCCCACAAACCTCGGTATAACAATACCACGCACCTTGGATGAAAGTATCACCATAAGCCTCGGGACAATTTTTCGAACTTCCCGTATCTGGATAACAAGTCCCAATGATACTCCCATCCCCACCACTGTAATAGATGTTCAGCTCATCATCTCCTCCGTCAGTTGCATACAGATTCATTTTCCCCACGCCGCAAACGGGTTCGATAGAGAAATATTGCGCGCTTAAATCGCCGCCATCGGGAATGTCAGCTCGCCCGAATCCAACGCCATTGACATAGCAACTGCAGCTATATTTGTTGGTAGGGCAGGAGCCATAGGTGGTTTGGCTATCAGAGCTGGAGCCGGAGGTGATATAAGTGCTCTGGAGAGTGCCAATGCGGAAGTCGGCGGCTACCAGCGTGGCCAGTGTGGTGATAAGGAGTGGAATTGTAGACCGGGTGAGATACATCATTATCTTCGACTTGGAGAAAGTTTAAGATGATGGTTGGTTACGTATCGTATTTGGAGATGATAGGCAAGTTTGGTTGAAGTAAAGATCTTGGAATGTATGATGTTCAGAATCAAATTTACAGAGCGTATGCTTTGCACATTTATACATTCAAGAAAGGGTTTTCCTGTCTCACAAAAGACTATATTTCGATTATTTGCCTCCCTTACACATCAGCTGTCATAACCCATGGTTCACCATTTTGGTTGAGGCTGATATAGATGCTTAAAGCGCAGCTGAGGTACAGTCATGCTGTGGAGTTGCTGGTAGACGGATGCCTCAACTACAAGCCCACTTGAAATACAGTCATGCCAAAGAATTGCTGATGGACGATGCGTTCGGATCCCAAGCACTATATAGTAGGTGTGTCATGGGATTGTTGATAACGATGCTCGTAGATTATAACCGTACTTGAAATACAGTCATGTCATGTATTTAACATGGCTGGTAGACAGGACGTGCCAACTACAAGCGTCCTTGGGATACAGTCATGTAGTACCGTGCTTAGCTACCTCGAAAGACTTAACTCTGCAAACAACTATGACCAACGAGATAATGAAGCTGCACTATATATTTTTAAAAAGGAATGGTGCTCTTGCTGGTCACATTTAGCACTCAATCAAGCGCTGGCCTGACTGAATTCTGGCTATGCTCGACTCTTGCTCGATTTCCTAGCATATTTTACATAAAAAATAAACTTTTGGAACTTGTCAAAAGAATGGGAAAAAAATATGGATACAATGAATCAAGACAATGAGCTATTCACTCAATAATAAGCAAATGGCCTTTTCAAGAGCGACAGTGTTTTGCAGCATAGAGAAGGACTTGTTTTCCAACATTATCTTGGTGACAAGTTTCCCATCCTTGCTTGAGGCATATCATAACTCGACGATCATGGATGACTTTACTGCTACTTGTGCGGCATCTGTGTGCATCTGCAACTCTACAACACAAAACTCCAAATGGCTGTCTAGTTAATTGAATAGACCGCGATAATCATATACTCTACCAATCACACGTTCCGATGATGCCTCCGAGATGGCCATGACTTCCGACCAACACGAAAGATCCGAATGAGTATGTAATGATTCCGCGGCTGTTTGTGTAAGGTGAATTACGTGACGGGCCCCTCCGTCCCCCACAACGGGCGCTTATCTATGCGCAGATGACGCAGGCGGCCACCAAACAACCCCATTCTTATCTCAGAGATTTCCGCGCCCGGTCAACTGGTTTTCCCTGTCAACGTTAAACCTTCACCCAATCAACTCACCTCATTCCAAATCAAAAGAGCACGAGAGCAAATACCACAACCAACCTCGTGCTCCTTCAACCACAAACATCGCGATCTCAACAAATTGATACCAACAATCATTTGAAGAGGAGTGGGGGAAGCTGCATCGCTGGAAACACATCATGTCGACTATGGCGATGTCTATGGCCTTTGTGGTCTTAAGTAGGAGCTTGTCAACGAAAGAGGCCTTATCGGGTGTCTTCGGCAGCATCAGTCTTGCGACCTGGATCTTCTTACTGGTATTTAATCCCGTGTCGCGCAAAAAAAGAAGTGACGAGGCAGAAGAAACTGACTTATCAAAGGTCCCACAACTCATCCTGAACTATAAGACGGGCAGCGCGGAGGGCATCTCATTAGCTTTCCTGACTGTTTGGTTGATCGGTGATATCACGAATCTCGCTGGTAAGTTCTCTAGAGTGTGGTCCAAAGGGCTCCTAATCAATGATATTTTGAAACCTCAAAATCAAATACTAACCTCTTAGGCGCAATTTGGGCCGATCTTGTTCCCACTGTCATCGCCCTCGCAATTTACTTCTGCATCGCTGATTTCGTCCTCATATCGCAATGTCTGTACTACAACAACCTCAACGCCAGACTTGCCGCTCGCAAACCATCTATCGGAGGGGATACCGAGCCTCTTCTTTCTCGCCAGCGCAGTAGCGACCTTGGCCTGCCGGGCTCTCGACGCCGCTCTTCTGCTGCTGCTCCAAATGATACTCTTCACAAGATCATTGAGGATGAGGAAACAAGCGGTACCAAGGCGTGGTTCAAGAACACCATCAGCATTCTGCTCGTTTGTCTGGCCGGTGCTGCTGGTTGGGCGATTGCGTGGAAGTCTGGCGCATGGAAGCCATCACCAGTTGAAGATGTTCCACAGGCTACGCAAGTAGCTGTCGGTGCAGAAATCCTTGGTTACTTCAGTGCTCTCTGTTATCTTGGGTAAGTTCGGTTGCTATGTTTTTCGAGAATAGGCGCATTGTGCTGACTACTGCAGTGCGAGAATCCCCCAGATTGTCAAGAATTACCGCGACAAGAGCTGCGATGGTCTTGCCCTCCTTTTCTTCCTCCTCTCCTTGATGGGAAATGCTACTTATGGCGCCGGCATTCTATTTCACTCGCAAGAAAAGGAATACCTCCTCACAAATCTGCCTTGGTTGATTGGAAGTCTGGGAACAATGGTTGAGGACGGTATCATCTTCTTACAATTTAGAATGTACACAGATAAGGAAGCAACGGATGCTATAACAAATTAGATAGACAGCAAAGAAGTGGATTGTGGTCTATAGCGAGGAATGAGATATTTTGGTACAAGTCTGACTGGACTTCCAAACTTTGGCGTTATGCATGGCCATATGGTCGGGCGGGAATCTGTAAAGTTGGATCTAGCGTACATGCTTTTTGGCGTTCTAACTTTGTGTTCGAAGATTTTGTTATGTGACTACAGAATCGAAGTTTCATCTTAAAGCTATCTTGCATCATGACTACATGTACTAAGCATTACACACTAAGAACCTGTCATAAATCATCACTATTTGGCAATCAACTTTTCTGGAAACGTATCTGTAACATGCTATTTATGTGTTCCCTTACGTGTTGATATGCTCCATCTTTTAAGGATCCAAAATAAAGACTTCCCTGTTGATGAGTTAAAATGGATTAAAGTCACGATTACTGACAAGGTTAAATCTCCCTCCAGACCCGATATGGAATGGATTGCTCTCGGTTGGGGTCGTGCGTCCCCTTTGGATATTACACCCCCCCAGATTCATCTCATCTCAAATTACCTCCCAAATACGAGACATCTTCGTTCGCCTTCGCAACTCTTCATCGATCCTGCTCACTCTTTCGCAGGCTTCGAATAACACTCCTTTATCATTTCAATATTTCAATATCATAAGATACCCCATACAACTCGCCTTTATCGTTATTACTTATTGCATTCGCGATGCATTTCACTGCGTTCCTTCCCGTGGCCCTCGCAGCAATCCCTCTCGTCGCTGCATCAGGACAACTCGGTTTCGCCCTCGGAGACAAGAAGACTGATGGAACTTGCAAGTTCCAAGCCGATTACGAAGACGACTTCGATACCATCGGCCCTGTCTCTAAGATTGTACGCGTGTATGCTGCATCCGATTGCAATACTGCGCAAGAGATTCTTCCCGCTGCCAAGAGCAAGGGTTTCCAAGTCATTCTTGGAATTTGGTACGCATTCTCTATATTAGGAAAATATCGGAGCATGGCTAACTAGTCACCAGGCCGGACACCGATACCTCCTACGCGGCAGACAAAGCTGCTGTTGTGAAATACGCTCCCCAATACTCCGATCAAGTCTATGCCATTACCGTTGGATCCGAGACTATGTATCGTGGAAACTTCACAGGCGAGCAGCTCCTCGAAAAAATCCAAGACACCAAGAAGGCTGTCCCCGCTTTCAAGGTTGGAACAGCAGACAGTTGGAACAAGTACCATGATGGTACAGCTGATGCACTGATCAATGGCAATGTTGATATTCTCCTCATGAATGCCTTCTCATATTGGCAGGGTCAGAGTGCGGGTACGGCTGCTACCACGGGTTTCTTCCAGGATATCATGCAGGCTATTGGAACTGTGCAGAACACTGCTGGTAGCACCACATCAGGCCCAGAGATCTGGGTTGGAGAAACAGGTAAATGTTAAGATCTATTTTCTAGATAATTCACTGACAGCTATAGGATGGCCAACTGGAGGAAGCGACTACGGAGCTGCTGTTCCAGGCGTAAAGGCCGCTCAGACTTTCTGGTCAACTGCTGTCTGTGCCATGCTGGACTGGGGTGTCAACGTGTTCTACTTTGAGGCTTTCGATGAGCCGTGGAAGCCGGTCTCTACAGGTGATGACGGAACCGTCGCTGATGAGACTCACTGGGGAGCTTGGAACGCAGATAGATCCTCGAAGTTCAGCTACACTTGTTAAATTCCAGAGGAGACTCGTGGTTGGAGTAGAGTTTCGATAATATATCGTCAAATATTTGCGATATTTGGATTGTTTCTGGATAAAAGATAATCTATAGGCATCAATAGTATTAGACCTGTATGACGTTTGAGGAATGGCAGAGGAGTGTTGCGGAGGCTGAGGGGAACAGTTCCGAGTTGCAATTCCTTTGAGCATGTCAGACGGCGAAAGCCTCACACATCTATAAGCACTTTCTATTACGACGATCCACATATAGCTGCAAGAAGTCGAGAATGACGATCTGGAAGGCAACCTTTGCGTGGCTGACTTGTTTTTCGCGGTTCTCATCGTCTTTTGGTGATGTTGTCGTCGTTATCAGCAAGTGGATCCACAAGGACACTTTTCTTGCATCTTTCACTCCGACCGACGGACGATCTGTTCGTCACCTCTCTCCACTTTACCGACAGAAGACCATCTGTGCAATCCTCACACCTCACCGTACCTACATACCAATAGTGAACCCTTTCTTGTCACGATCTTCGGGTCTGACAATGCTGGAAAGCCAGTCTCGCTAAATGATGGGATTGATAGCAGTCATGTAGTATTGATCATTTCGTGGAGTTCTTCGAGGCCCTTTACATGACCTCTTTGGGCCCGATTTGACAAACATCTTCCCCGATACAGCATGGCTCGAATTGCGAACCACGTCTCCAAGCGGAACCCCTGTCTTTTAGCAGCTTGATCTGGATAAGTGTCAATTGAGAGCTCACACCGATTATCCTTTTCTTCAGGGATCGTCGGCCACTAATGCTGTGCCATGTATGCCCTTTGCAGCCTGAAGAGAGCACGAGGTACTCAGTGGTACTTCGCCTTTGCGCGAAATTGTAGGTGATTTGCGTACCTTGGCCTGCCCTTTCCACGTGTAAGTGGTGCTTCTTGGGGTCAATGTGGTGAATGTGGTGAATGTAGTAAATGTGGTGAATGTAGTAAATGTTGGTGAATGGAGTAAATGTTGGTAAATGTGCTACATAAATAATTACCGGATATTGCATTTAGGAAATTCCTATATGATATGTGGCGCATCTCCCTCCTGATTTGCAGGCCAGCAGGGCGAAGAAGATGTAATTCCTTATGTAACTGCTTAATGCAAGATCGGAGTAATACTACAGTACTAGGCACGTATCTAACAAATCAACAGACACACGCACCCATGCTCTGTTTCTGTCGCGCTCATTCTCACTCTCACTCTATTTCTTTTCCAAGCCTCTCTCTCTCTCCACTCTTCCCCATCGTCGTCAAGAAGAGTCGAGCTCCCAATGCTTTCTCTTCCCAGTTGCATCTGCTTGTCGTCGCTGTCGTCCTCTTCCTTCTCTTGTATGTGTAAATAATCCATCATTCTAATCCCCCATCCCTATCCCCATAGTAACACCAACCGATCAAAAACCCTCTTCCAATCCGCATTCCCCACGCCTCCTTACTCACCCATCTTGCACGCGTCACCGTGTGCTCTGTTCTCAGAGCTTGAGCGCCCCCAAACAACTTTTGGTCCGCTGACGCTGTACATCTAGAAATGCCACTCCTTTAGCCATCGCTACGAAGACATTTCTTTCGAGCGCGTCGAGTTCTGCATTGCTTTACTTTTCGTGTTGCCAAATCGATAGGACCTTTTGGGATAAATTGGTGGATATATATTCGGGGACTTCTGCATCTGAAGGTGTAGAAAAGTCCAGGAAGACGCGCAGTACATAACCGCAGACGACTTCAAACTCGTCTGCTTAGAAGCCAAAGTGGAAAGAAGTAAGTTGACTACTGAACTGATTCATCTGCTTTACATCTCGCCTGACCAATTGTCCAAAGATATTCCCAGAACGCCCTCACCGGCTTCTACGCCTGCGCCTGCTGCTGCTTCATCAGCACAGGTAGGCCATCGCCGTCAAAGCATACAACCTAGCATCCGATCGCCAACTTTTTCGGCAAGCTCCACAGCGGACGGGAGTGACTCTCCAGTGCTTCCTCCTCTCCCTTTCCCTACTTTGAACGGAAGACCTCTGCAGCTTCCGTCGACACCTACCTCAGAGAGTCATTCCGACAGTACCCAATTCTACACTGCGAGTTGGGGTTCACCGTATCAGCGGCCACCGAGTAGTACTCTTCGTTCTATAGGTCAGAGTCGACGAAGAACAACTTTGAGTAGTGACGAAGACTCACCAATTCGCCATCTCGACTTCCATACTCCGTATCTTAGACCTGCGCCCAACTTCACACGCACTCAGACCGACCCAGCATTTCTTTCTGCGGGGGGTATATCAGCACAAATACTTGCGAATCGTGCGCGCCGCCCACTTCGTGGTCTCACAGAAGATTGGATTCGTCAACACACCAGTGGTGAGAACAGCGAGGGTGTCAACTGGTTGAGTGACGGAGCCAGTGAGAACTCTTCAGTGAGCGACTCTCAATCTGGAGACTTCTACTTCGATCAGGATAACGATCCCCGAACGCCTACGTTACGAAACTACACGCGAAACAGAGCAAACACTGATCTTCCAATCCTACCATTCGGAGCTCTCAGACATAGACGAACAGCTACGGGCGAGACACTTACACAAGCCGATTTTGTAGACGCAATGGAAACAATGTCAAACATAACGGAGGTAGCATCCACCGCGCCGGCCGAAGGCGCAAAGAACATTCCTGTTTTGCAGGATTCACCTCAGTTGAAGGAGGCATCGCCTGCATTGGACAAATCTCCCATCATGGAGAAATCCCCTGTTGTGGAAAATCCTGTGCCCAAAGATTCACCAGTCGTTGAGAGTGCCTCAATTGCTGAAAAGCAATTACCTCCACCTCCTCCACCCGCCAAAGATGACCCACCTGCCACGTCACGGAGACCATCTGCGGTTCCCAGCGAATTTGCTGAAAAGCCGGCTCCAGTACAGCCACCAAGATTGAAAAAGAGAGTGCCTTGGAAAGGGAGGAATATTATGGTTCTCCTGCCTTCAGACGAGGGGCGAGGTCAGAAGGGAAAATTGCCAAAGCCAATGAGAAAAGCTGACGTTGTGGCGATGATGAGGGAATGGGACCAATTGGGCTACAACACAGCAGGGTTTGATCTTGGATATGATAAGCTGTCATCGGGGCCTATTGATGGTCAGAGCAGACCTGTCTGGCCAGATGCTGGAGCTATGCAGCACGAACGTCAAAGCCAACGTTATAATGTCAGCATCCCAGATCGCCGTGAATGGGATGAGTATGTTGCAGAGCTGAGCAAAGCAAAATTGAGAGCACTAGGGGTTTCGTTCGATGATGATGATGAACCTGCTCCTGCTCCTACGGCTTCTCCTATGCCAGCACCGGTGAGACAAACATCTATGCAATATGCACAACCCCAATTGCCATTTTCTCCACCACTTCCAACCTCTTCTGCGGCAAGTAGCCATGTTACTCAGCAAGCGAATCCATTTTCCCCAGCATTTTTACCTGGCATCTCAACTTCTCAAAGCTCAAATGTTGGATCTATGGCATCTCCAGCAATCCAGGCACAAATGCAAGCAAAGTACAATGGAAGGCAATCAGTGACCGGAAATGGAGATGCGCTTTCGCCATTCCCCTTCTCTCAGCAGCCATCCCCAGCCTGGTCTCCACAACAGATGATGTTCCAAAATGGATTGCCACGTGGAGGGTCACCAGCAGTTCAAAATATTGGCGCAATTGCTTCACCGGGTTCTCCGTTCCCACAGGAAGGATACTTTCCACAGCAGTATATGGGTCAGGCTCCGCACAAGTCACCACATCTACAAGAAGTTCTTACCGTCGATAACCTTGGTAATGATTCTAACGAGGCTCCTTACCAACGTGGACACAACCCAAGTGCTAGTTTGCAAAAGGAGATTGACGATGCAGAGTATCACCTTGAAGAGCAATTTCAACGTCAACTGGAACATGAGGATTACAGTCCACATTCTGAAACGAGCAACGAAAAGAGACTTGAAGCGGCACATGAGGGCGCAAAGGGCTACACTCCTTCTGGTCTTGGACTTAGTGCATCCATCTACGCAGATCCAATGAGCAACGTTCCTGAGCTTCATCATCCCCAGCCTCATAACAGAGACCATTCGTTGTCTCAGCAGCCATTTGATGACCGTGATGAGCTCACTCCAAGTCCCGCTCATCCACTTTTTCAGAATGCTGACGGGAAGCCCTACAATGCTTCAGCTATTCCACCAAGCTTTGAGCACCTGGGCAATCATGAGCGAAGCTTTTCCACAATTAGTAACCCATGGCAAGATATTAAACCAACATCGCGGCCTGGTCATGCCTCAAAACCGTCTTTGTCCAAGTTGAACGTTGCTGCTAAAGAGTTTAAATTTGATCCGACAAGCACGTTTTCGCCTGGTCAATTTTCTTTTGGCGAGTCGCATTTTGGGACTGCTGTGCCTTTGCAGTCATCATTTACATCGGCTACACCACCTGTGACAGGTCGTCTATCTAACAACACATTTGGACCAACACCATTTGGTCGCAAGGTTAGTGTCGATGCACCTGCTTTCGTTCCAGGCCAGAGTGATTTCAGCTTTTCTGCCTCTGGCCCAAATTTCCGACCAAGCGCACCTGAGTTTACTCCGATTGCTTCCTCGAACAACAATCAATCTGTACATGACTTCAACTCACCTCTGTTTGGAAACATTGATATGAGCAGTGCGGCTTTTGTCAAACCACCAAAGAAGTCAAAGGCTATTACTATTGTCAGACCAGACAGCAGCTCAGGTTCAAAGACTCATGATGATGGGACTGTGGAAGGAAAAGATGGTCGTATCACTCAGTCTGAAAGTCGCATTAAGCGTACGCGTGGAGCTGCAACTGATGGCGATGAGATACCACAGTTCGCTGTGCCAACGCCAATTCTTTCTGAAACAATTAGAGAACAATCACCACCAAAGGATGAGCCTCCTGTTGCTGCTGTTGAATCAGACAAGGAAAATGCACCATCTGAACAGAACTTTGTGGAATCCACTCCAGAACAAAAACTGCCAAGACCACGCAGCTTCCTTGATGAGGCTCCCGATTATGATGGCAGTGGATGGGCCCCATACGATTTTGAACATGAAAATCAAGCTGCAGACTTCAACAATGCGAGACCTTTCATGCCACCTACACGGAGCCTTACTTTCCAGCCATACGTCCACTCAAGAGATATGGATCAGAATATGCCAAAGTCAGCTACCTTGCCGCCTAAGCAACCCGCGAACGGACATAAGAAAACGTTGTCGGCTACGGCTAAATCTTTTGAGTTTAGACCGGGGCCTTTGGCTGCGAAGATCAATCCGCCTGCGTCTTCAAAGATCAACTCTCGACCTCCGACGCCAAACGCCGTACCAACTCCTCCACCAGCTGACAGACCTCCTATGCCAGCTCTCATTCCACGTGTAGCAGAGCCGAAACCTGTACCGATTTCGAACCTTGGCAGTGGTCTGGCAGCTTCGAAATATGCCACGAAAAGCCCAAGTCCTCAGCGTCGTAGAATGGTCACACCGGATCCCGAATCTCAAAGCGACGATGATGCTCGCGGCAAGTCTCTTCTAGAGCCAGATAGCCCTCCCGCCTACTCTGAGGCTGAGGATCGCCAAACACCAAGGGAGCCAACATTCGATGAAATTGATGCCGTTATGCGTCATTTGAATGAAGCAGAGGCTAATCTCGACTCCAAAAGAGCTGAGAGCCCAGAGTGGCATGAGCCAAGTCCAATCAGAAACATTTCAAACCCTAAGGTTTTGGATTCTTCTCCTGGTATCCAGGCATCTACTCCTATAAGTGAAGAACCGAGTCCCCACTCTCTCAGATTCCCAGTGCTGGAGGGTGAGGCTGCTTCGTCTCAGCCAGCTTTCGCGGAGGAGGATCCATTTGTTGGCACTCCTTCTCCAGTTCGCAGGTTGAACAAGATGAAAATCTCCACTCCAGCCAGTGATTGGAACGATGTTATTAGCGACGACGAGGGCGACAAGATCAATCCAAGAAGTAGTTTCTTCGATAACCACGTTAATGACTTGGTCGGTGGCTTATTGGCCGAGAAGCTAAATCCCCTTGAGAAGGTCCTTGAGACCATGCAACAATCTATCCTTGCTATGTCACAGCCGAGATCCAAGCGGTTTGACAGACGTAGTGCATCCGCTGAATTACCAGAAAGCGATGCCGATGACGAAGATGAAGAGGAGATCTTCGCACGTCGCTCAGCCAGTCCTCGAAAGGATCGCAAGTTCGAGAAACTCAGAAGCATTGTTGCCGATGCTCTTGCGGCTCATCAGCCTGTGCAACCACCATATCCTGTTGACAATTCAATCCTCAACATGCTTGAAGACATGAAAGATCAGATTGTCCAGCCGGCACAGCCAGCACGTGCTGAGTTTGACCATGAGATGCTAAGAAGTATAATCGAGCAGGCTGTAGAAAAGCGAATTCCAGTTCCGACGAAACCAGAGATTACGAGCGACAAAGCGGATGAGCTCGCTGCACGCATCTATCAATTGGAAGAACGCGTAGAACGATCTGATGATAAGGCGGAAGCGGAGATCAAGAGTCGCCGGGCTGCAGAAGATCGTCTTGCTGAAGTTCAACGACTTCTACGTATCTCTTCAGAAGAGGAAGTTCGTCTTCGTGAAGCCTTGATTGACAGGGAAAAAGAGGTAAAGAGTGCAGAGGATGCCAGAAACCAGAGTACAATGAGAACCGCTCTTCTGGAAGGAAAATACGAGAGCACCCAAAAGGCAATGATTGATCTTTCAAACCAGGCGAACGAACTCGAGAGCTATCTCCGGGAGGCTCGCAAGGCCAGCGACAGACACCATGCAGACGCAAGTCGAGCCATCGAGTCTGCTAAGCGCCGCTCCGAGGAGGTCGAACACGTGAACGGACTCAACCGGGAACTTCGGAAGACTATCGAGAAACTCAGATTACAATCGGAGGAAAGTACACGAGTCCGCGAGGGGATGAGAGGGAAGTTTAACAGTTTGCAGGAGGATATGGCCGTAGCAGCCCGCGAGATCGCCCAAGAGAATGCCAGGCGCGCCAAGAGGGAACAGGAGCTCATTGCCAGACAGGAAGTCCTTGAAGCTCAACTGCATGCCGAAGCGAGAACCAGGGAAAGGCTTATGTCGGAAATTGACCGATTGGAAGCTGGAGAGAGACAGGGTCTCAGAGCTATCTCTGAGTGCAAGAGGCTTGAGACTCTGGTTGCAGGATTACGCCAGGAAAATCACGAGGCTCAGCAGAATGTCATGCGTTACCAGCGTGAATTTGAAGAGGCTAAGGAATCTGGACTGGCCGAGGTTCAACGTACGAAGAACTATCTCCAGTCTGAAATCGACGTTGCCAATAATCAAGTCAACTTCGTCAGAGACGATCTTGAGAGTCAAGTCATGAAGTTGAGAATGGAGCTTGATCAAGTTCGTCTTGACGCTGACACAGTCAAGGCTAAGGATGAGATGCTGTTGGAGGAGGTTACCAGGTCTAGTCAGAAGACAGCGGATGACTTGACTCGCAAACACGAGCAAGTTGTCGAAGACATGCAGGCTCAGCATGAACGACAGCTTAGCAACGTTCAAGAAGATGCTAGCCGCGCCGAACAGCAACTTCTTGAACGCTTAACCTTGTCATCTGCGAAAACAGAACACCTCCAAGATCGTGTTTCTCATCTTGAAGAACAGCTTGAGGTTGCCAGAGCCGCTGCAAACGCTGCTGCCCAGGCTGCTCGCTTTAGTGTCACTTCGCCAGTATTTACTCGTCCTGCTGTTCCACAGGTTGCCGTTCAATCGCCTGTATTGCAAGCAGCACCATCTGCTCTTCCAGGGAAGATTTCTCCGCAAGCACTTCGTGAAAGTATTATGGTCTTGCAAGAACAACTCCAGGACCGTGAACAGAGCATTGAGAGACTCGAGTCTCAGCTTGCAAACGTTGATCTTGAGGCCCCAACGAAGATCGCCAAACGCGATGACGAAATCATATGGTTGCGTGAACTTCTCTCAGTTCGAAAATCAGATCTACAAGACATCATCAGTACCTTATCACAAGACAGTTTCGATGCCGAAACTGTCAAGGATGCCGCGATTCGCTTGAGTGCAAATCTACAAATGGAAGAACAAGAGCGTGAACGGGCTCTAAATGGTGGATCTGCAATTTCGTTACCTAATATCGCGGAGCGAGTAAGGGATGTAGCCGCATCTCCTCGTGTAGCGCAAGCGGTTGGTCCCTTGGCTGCCGCCTGGGGTAACTGGCGAAAGGGACGCGATGCTGCAACGTCACTTCAAGCATCGGGACCAACATCGACTGATTCTAACACTTCGACGCCATCAAAGCAACCTGGCTCTTCGAAACCATCAGGATTTCTTTCGGGGTTGATGACGCCACCGACTAGTGGAGTACGAACCTTACAGCCCACAGCTTTTGGAACGACTGGAAAGAGGTTTACGGCTGAACAGCTCGCTAATCGTCCACGATCGACTTTAAGAGGCAGTCCCAAGGGCAAGGGAAACGTGGTTCGGGAAGAAGATGCCGAAGCTGAAGCGCCTCACACGCCTCCTATGATGAGCACGGAAGGTTATGACGCAGATGCTCAAGAAGGCTTTAGCGATGCTGGATTCTATGACGACGATGAGAGTACTGTTGACGGAGGCGTATTGGCATAGAAAATATTTCCTTTGTTTTGACCAGTAAAGATTGTTCGATATTTCTGCGAGATTATTCACGAGACTGATACCCCACATTAATTTATTTTTCATTTGTTAGTCATATAAAATTAATAAAAAGAAACTATTGTTACTGCATGTTTTAGTCTGTCAGTGTAATGTGAATGTCTAACCAATGCCGTGTATTGCGGCAGTGTGAAAAAGAAACATCTCAACTGGAAGCAGCGTCATCTGCCGGAAGAAGGCTGTATTGACGATTCGGTCGGTCCTCCTCGAGTTCGGAAATATTTGGTGAGAAAGTTTATGACGTGTATTCATCGTTTCATTGAGAATCTTACCAAACATTAATTAATCACAACTTTGGAAAACCACGTCTTTCAGGTTGTAAAGCTAAACGTTTAATGAAAACGTTATGTATGATGTTAATAAGAGGTTGTTTGTATCACTTTAAGGCAAGATCATAGCTTGACGCTAAACTTCTACCAGGTCAGTATAAGATACCCGAAAATTTCCTTGCCTATATTCACAAGGGGGTTTTTGGTTAATAAGCTGATTGAAGAGGTAAAGGGTATATGAATATAGAGCCTAGCTTCGAGTGTTATATATGTTAGCTTCTAACGGGTAATTGTAACCCGAACAATCAAGAATGGTCCTACTTATATAGGTGATTTATGGTGGATTTCAGGGGTCGTACGGGCACTTTCGACACGCTACTATGCTTCCTAGCAACTTGAATTGATTACGTGAACTCCAAACGTTTTTCACAGAATATGACCCGAATGCTGTCTCACCTTGATGGCAGGCAAGTTGAAAAGCGGTCAAGCAGTCAGCATTGTTTGAACGGTAGAGGGTAATGCAACGTGAGTTTTCTGATTTTCTGTGTGTGCTAGTTATTCTAACGTTCTATATTCTAATGCGCTGAAAGAATGCGTTCGACCTTTTGGTAGTCCCGCTACAAGTTTGAGTTGAGAAAAAAAAACCCAAGATACAAGAATCGAATAAAAGATAGTATTGTAGTAAGTATTATATACAGAACAGAAGATTTTAAAAAAGATCTAAAATTGTCTATGGATAGTAGGTTGGCTGGCCCTGGGGGGTGAGGACGTTGGTGTTGTACGCGCCATCGACGTTGCCAGCACCCTGGTAGTTGCAGACGGTGAAGTAGGATTGCATGTCACTGAAGATGGTTCCAGCTTGGCAGAGCTGAGTAGCACAGCCGACACCAGTGGTGGAAGCCCAGACGATTTGAGAGAAGTGACCCCAGCTCTCGAAGTTGGTCATGTCTGGAGTGGCCTCGCCATAGTACTCTGGGAGGAAGGAGCTGACCTCACCATTGTACCATTGGTCATTGATTGCGACTTCGAGGATGAGCTCATCGGTGAAGCCAGTGAAGTCGCTGGAAGCGTAGGCAGCAATGTTCTGTCCATATCCGCCACCACCCTCGGAAAGGTCGTGGGCGAAGTTGCAGGAAGAAGCGACAGTGGCAGCATAGCCGGCCAACTGAGTGTTGTAGGTCAAGGCTGGTGCAGAGTGGTTGGCACGGTGGAGGTTGTGGCCATAGAGAGCAGCGCTGATGAAGTCGGTTGGAGTAGCAGCTGGTGCGTCGGCTACAGCTTCCACTGGAGAAGCGAAAGCAGCAGATGCAAGAGCACCGTCCTTGAGAGGAGAAGCAACCTGTTGAACGGTTGTTGGCTTGATGATTGGTGCTGCAGTGGCAATGCTAGCAAGAGCAAAGATGGTGATGGTAGTGAATTGCATTTTGATAGTGTAGTTTGTTTGAAGTTGGTTCTGAAAAGGGATTGTTGTTTGGTGAGGGATTGTTGTTGTTTGAAACTGGTATTCAAAGTGTAATGATTGTGCTGTTGGTGTCTGAAGAGACTGAAGAGAAAGTTTCTAAGATGATGATCTTGTTGTTGTTGATAGTTATTTTCGTTTGTGGAGACCGCCTCTCTTATAGGAATTTGAACATGGCACCTTCACAGATGGTGAAGCTCTGGACATGACATCGAACTCGACATCATGTTTTCGAGACCGCATAATCGCCGGAGGCTCAAACGATGGATCTAAGACTATCCCAAGAACAAACGGCGTCTAGGCATCCCCGTTTGACCATGGAGCCTGGAAGGCGTTAGGAGAACGTGCACACTTCCGAATGAGGCAATGAAGCTTAGGCACGTTGAGGCCATGAGGTCTAGGACTCGACATCCGATGTGGCTGGGCATGTCTCGACCACGATAATGCACTGTGAGAAAGATAAACGGCGGCCTCTCCGATGGTTTAGGTTCGCCCATGACTAGTTGGCTTACGGGAACGGGGGCGAGACTGTCAAACGGCGTCTAACTGGTGGTACTGGAGGTTTTTCATGATGATGTATTGGCGGAGATACGGATACCGGCAGTCAGCGTGTTTGAAGGAGTTTTGACAGCGGCCGGGAAAGCTGTTATAGCGGATGATTGAACGTTTGGAATGACCTTGGTGTGCTCTTGAGGCGCTCGCTTCCGGTTGCGGCTGATATAAGCCCCCCACCAACTGCCATTGATGGCTGTAGTTGCCGTTCGCGCCCCTCAAAGAATAAAACAAAAGCAGTCCCTACCGATTTTCCAGGGTACCCGCGCCCACTAAAGTCTGTTTCGTCGGTATTCCGACGACGGTATTCAAGTCCTGGCGAGGCTTTGGAGTGACTGAGCCTCTTTGATGGCCGAAATCTCGCCATATATATCGCATCGATCCGGTTGCAGTAACTCTGAACGACGGGTTCAAGCTCGTATAGCCATATTGAATGCCTCCCCTTTGCTTGAGCGATGATCTAGACGTTATGTTACCCTGAAGTAAGGAGGCCTTGAGGAAATCGTCAATAGAATCGGACCACGTCCACGTTGTTTTTATTAAATATAAGCTGATGCAGACAGGGTTTTAAGACTCGCGATCTTACAAGCAGCCGCGTAATACGGGATGGGCCTTAGAATCGAGTCATTAGCAAAATCCTACACGAAGGCTACAGGGAATGTACGAAACAGTTTGAGGCTCACCGGTCTAGGCGTGATGTTAGCTATGGTTTTGAGCTGTATTTTCTAGAAATCGAGTAGTCGAGAACCTAGCTTTGTCGGCGATCTTTCTGCAAACTAGGCCGAGAGGAAGAGACGACGACATCCTGCAATGCACGTGTACAATATCTATCACCAAACAACAACATTATTGTAGGCCTTCATATCGTTTCCTGTTTACTGCCGTGGTGCCCTAGAAATGAGTCGTTATTGTTGCAAGTTACGGTGCTTTCAAGTGAGGGTACCGACTCGAAGTTCTATAGCTTCACTTTCAGTACCTTAGTTCTCACATTCGATGCTTCTCGCTATCAGTAGTTCTCACGTTCGGTGCTTATGTAGCACGTTCGGTACTTCTCCACGTCAGGTGCCCCGCATTATATATACACGTGGGGCATATATGTCGGTAGATTCTTCCGTAAATACCCCTCTTTCAATCAAAACATCAAACCCCCGATTCCCTTCACCAGTGATCGTATGATTCCTGCATTCTTCAACAGTCATTATCAATAATAATAATAATAATAAGTTAAAACGACTCGTATCATAAGACTCCAACTACTCCGATTCTGAGTCGCTCACCACAGCGCTAAATAGTTTGTGAATCATTCGAACTCCTAACTCCAAAATGCAATATAATACCCAATCATGCTAGAGCAAACCAAAGAACACCAAGAAAACCCAACAATCTGAACCCCCTCGGTCTGGCCCCAGCAGAAACACTTGTAGTAGCAGCTGGCGCTGATGAAGCAGAAGGTGTGCTCGGCGTCGTAGTAGTGATGTTGTTTGCAACGGGCACTTTATAGACCGGCGCGTTATCATTGTCTATCCCGTTTCCGCCATCGTATACCACCCCACTTCCATCGTAAGGAGTTGGCACTTTATCCATAGCAGCCCATGTACCCATGATCTCCTCATCGACCATTCCTCCTGGTCCATTGAGCCATAGATTTGGTACCGGAATAGACATGTTTTTCTTCGGATCTTTATTCAAATAGCCACCGTATGAGAGCGAATTGTTGATGGAGGCGAGATTAGATGGTGGATGATTCACCCAACCAGTCTGCTGAGCTACCAGACTGAAGACATTGGCACCAACGTCATATCTGCCAAGACTGGGCAATTCCCAATTGCTTTCTAAAGTAGAGAGGATAGAGTAGTGAGTATAGAATGTCGAGTCCTTCGTACCTTTGAGGGACTTGGGAACCGCTCCACCGAGAAGGACGGAGACAATCTTGTTGGGTATGGAGTACGTTTCGGACTCATCATAAGTTAGGAGGATGAGTGTGTTGTTCATGAAGTATTCGTTGGCAAGGAGAGGCTTCAGGAAGGACGAAGTCCAATTTGCAGCGTAAGGAAGCGATGTGTTATGGCCATCGTTAAGCATATCTGGCGACATATGAGCGTATTGAGGGAGAGACTGTTGCGCAACATCATGCTCGAAATCCGTGAAGGCGAGAAGGTTTCCAAGTCGTGTCCCGTTGTGATTGACACTGTCAAAAGATATGAAAGGACTGACTTGTTAGAATAACTATCATCTTGTGCAAGTCGTGGGAAAATACGTACTTGTGTTTTCGCACATAGTCCCACTTGCCATCAGCATTCGGGCTCCCTTCTCCCATATACCCTGGACCAGGCGAACCTTCGAAATAGCCCTTCCACTCGATGTTCTTTGTGTCGAAGAGGTCTACTACCGTGGAGACGTTTTCTGGGACTCGGACGAAGCCATCATGGTCGAGTCCGAAGTAATCACCAGCGACTGAGGCGAGGTAGTTGGGTTGAGAAGGGTGAGTAAGTCCGTAATATTCTGTAAGTAGGATGCCTTCTTTTGTGAGGTCGAGGATGTCCGAGTTCGCATCCACTTTGGTGAAGTCCTACGCTGTCGATCAGCTCCGTTCACCATCAGAGTAGACATGGCCTTACCTGGTTCTCCAACCAGATAGTTATGAACCGGTCGAACGCCTTTCCTGGAACATATTCGGCTGTGGCAACATGAATGGAAATGGCGGTAGCGAGAAGTGCCACGAGACGGTTAGATGTCAACATGTTGGCGACTAATTAATGATAGGAAAACGTGGATGGTAGTTCATCGTGCTATATATGTAGCTTCTATCCGCGAACTATGAAGGTGTTTTGGTGGAGTTTGAGGGATCTCTTGGCTGATTTGGGGGCTCTGAGGGGGCTGTTTTACTATTTATGGTTGTGAACAGATTCATGATGGGGTTGAAACGTCACTTCGGTCGACGCCTCCGTCCAAGCTGAATGCGACAATAGCAACTCTGGATTTCATGTCTAGAGTATGGATTTCGCATTTAGGCACGTTGTAACATGACACAAACTCAAACAAGGCGCTAGAGCATGCAGTTATTCTGTTGATGTTATATTGTATGTTTGTATATAATACATAACTGCGCGTATATGGAACTCTTATTCATATTCACTGTTACGTATGAGCGCTAATACTTTGAGTCTCGACTCTACCTTTTAGGTCTTTCCGTCGGCTGTATATCTCCCGGTCGGCAGCTCCACATGGGCAGAATGTGGGTTCAAGACTGTGACTCTAAGCGGTTGCTTTCCATCTCTGACTATCTTATCTAAACTTAAAACATAATCGAAGACATGGGTTTCAAAAGGGTCTTCGTCTTCGCCGTTTTACCTCAATCATTACGGGCGTTACAGACTATAGCTTTGGAAATATCAACTGCCTTGCCATATGTATGTAAATGTGCGTGCTCACATCAACTCTGACTGTAGCTTGATCTATGCAGGGACAAGCTCAGTATATGCATAGAATTTAAGGTAGCTTCAAAGCTCAAGCTACCCTGGACCGGCCATTTTACGGTAAACTTCCGCCGCCCACACAACGTAAAGCCACGAAGGAAAATACAAACACGACGCGACGCGGCACAACAAAATCTACTCCAGAAGGAGTCTACATACGAGTCACGGAGCCAGGAATATCTGAAGACAAAAAAATACTCTCGAAACCGCTCAATATCTTTGAGAAACACCATCTATTTTATCAACCCAAACGCCACGCCTATTATTCCTCAACACCTATTCAAACTCTGCAAGAGCTTGCTTCCTAGACTTCGAGTTCATGTCCAGGTATGGTGCCTCGCCCAACGAGCAGACGCGGTCGCCGGCACGCGCCTGTTCATAATCGTACGTGGCACAATGCCAGTTGGACCTGTTATCCCAGATGGCAAGGTCGTTCTTGTTCCACTTAAAACGGACTTGGGCATCGTGGTTCTGCGTCAAAAGCTGCAAGATGGTTAGTTGGATTGCATGGAAAGGAGTGGGCATACCGGGACACATACGTTGAAGAGGTAGGAGAGGAGGAGATCGGATTCGTCCTTGGTGACTCCATTGATTCTTTTTGTGAACCCTCGGTTTACAAAGACACTCTTCCATCCTGTGACGGCTATCTGGAGTTAGCTTTGGTTACAAACTCTCGATGAGGACACCTACGATTTGTGCGGATAACAGGATGTACTGCCTCCAGGGCAGCACCTTGATTCAATGGAGAACCACGAATTCCTTTTCTCAACGGGTTGCCGAGTCGTTCGGCCTCTTCGTTAAAGAACTTCGCATCGTGGGTGGCAGTTAAGCCCTCCAACATGCTAGCCATCGCTGGGGAGAGACGATCATATATTTCATATCCTGAGCACCAGAGCTATCAAGGGTCAACGAGGTTTTCCACGTGGTGGACAGGGTACTCACGGTGTCTCCACCGGTTTTTGGGAGGGTATGGATTTTCAACATGGCGTAATCGGATGGCACAGGCTCGAAGGTTATATCGGCATGCCACCCCACACTTGCATATCGAGAGGTATCAGCCAATTGATGTGTGAGTCCACCACCCTTCTTTTGCTTCTCGCTACTGATAACACTGATCTGGTCTCCCAATTCACTGCCTTCTTCGGTCAGGGGATGAACATGGAGTCCAGATGACTCCGGCTAGGATCGTCAGTGGAGTTTAGATCGAAGATGTAGATGAACTCACACATCCGGCAAGCTCTGTGAGGCGTTCACACAACGCTCGCATGTCATTTGGCGTAACATCCTGGTTGCGGAGAAAGACCACACCACGTTGGGAGACTGGCGGCGTTAGTGTATCCAGGGCTGTGGGCGCGGGTTACGCACCAGTGATAGCAAGATCTTTAATGAGACGGTCTGCGTCTGCATGTTCCAGAAGATCCTTCACATGTAGGTTTGCATATTCACGACCAATGACTGGGGTGGAATCCGAGTGTTCAAAGCTATCCAATGAACCGGAATAGACCAGCGGTTCTGTGATACGAGGACGTGCATCAGCATGTCCTCCACGGATAGAGTAGTCTGCAGAAGGCTGAGCGGAAGGCATGTTGAACGACGATTTCTCTCTCTAACTATGCCTTGATAGACTGGATTGGGGTGGGCGAGAATTAAGTTGTATCGCCGCAAAGAGAAACGGGGTTGTATGGGTGAGTGATGAGCAAATCTGACAGAGAATGACGCGAGAATTATGTGGTTGAAACGTGGGATATGGGAACTTATGTAGTTCACAGAGATAAGAATTGAGTATTGGGTTGTTTCAATGAGAAGAAGTGGGGACTGATGGAAACGGAGGGGGAGGAAAGGTAAGTGGACTGATAAGAGGTGCTTCTCTCGAGGTATCGGCTGGTTTTTAATCCTCTTTGATCATTAGAGCGTCACAATTGCAAGAACGAGTTTCCTTATTAAATCGAAGTGAAATGGGACGAGGAAAAGCCGATTGATTCGGAGGGAGGTCCACGACTTCCGAAGAAGGGCGCAAATCCGACGACGAAGAAGAAGTGGGGACTTGAACAAGGTCCGAGTAGTCGATTTGGCGCCGAGGATGTTATGATGACTGGTGTCGTGACGATATATACTCTCGGATTAATTGAGGCTCTTTTCTTCTCTTCTCTCCTCTCTGTTGCTATCTACTAATGTTTTGTATGCGCATGCTCTCCCCGGCTTATATAACTTTACCCGTCATGCGATTTATCGTATAAATCATCTTCCATTATCGATTCGAAATTGTCGGCATTGTCGAAATTGTCGACATTTGATTTGTTTATCTTTCGGTGATAAGTCAACT
This sequence comes from Allantophomopsis cytisporea, assembly GCA_024752435.1. Lineage (NCBI taxonomy): Eukaryota > Fungi > Ascomycota > Leotiomycetes > Phacidiales > Phacidiaceae > Allantophomopsis > Allantophomopsis cytisporea. Next base: position 84,971 of record CP103025.1, read on the forward strand.
TTATTTATGGGTTGCTTGATTCGATGTGGTACGTATACTAGCGAGATATACGCCGGTGCGGGAAATGCGGGGTGATTGCTAGATGATACAATGTCAGGGGTCCGATGGTGCAATATCACAATCATGGACCTTCGACAACCTAACACCTAACACCTCAACCGCAAGGCGTCCTAAAACATCGCAAAGCACCGAAAAATCATCAATTCCGCAGCAAAGAAGTTCAATAGCACGTTCCGACTATGCTCGAACCACGTCTAACCCTCCTCCTAATTCACGCACTGTCAAGCCATGTGCAGGGATGATGCGCTTGTCAATATCTCTTGGTCTGCTCTTAATCACCGCTGCTCATCTATGCCCATCCACGCCCATCTATCTCCCTTCAATCATGAATATGCAAAGCTACTGACCTTACGTTGATCACATCATACGGGAAAACACTTACGTATATCTATCTACTATTCGGAATATGTTGGATAGAGAAGCTACTTACACTCATGCCTACGTACCGGTATATCCTGTCCTCGACCAATGATTCGAGTCTCTTTTCAAACTCCCCATTGCAACTGTATTAGTACAAAAGCTCCTTCATCTCACTTCACCTCACTTCACCTAACCTGGTCAAGGTTTTATCCGGCCATGATTAAGTGACTCTATCGCTAATATAATTTAGAATATGATAAACAATCCAGCATTCAATGGCCCACTATGCAGTCACTGACTATCCATGCTCCACACACATGCTCCGTACGTTATGCATAAAACACTTCGACCTGTCATAACTATGGAATTCTGTCTTCAATATTACAGACAAAATGCAAGCATTATAGCTACTCACCAGCCAATGATATGTCTGATCGGTTAGTCCTCCGTATTCTTGGCCACTCATACTCTTGGCTCTTCTGTTGCATCCGCCTATGCCCCTCGTCGGATCGGCCTCTACCCAGTCGTCTTCCTCGCTTCCAAAGTAAGCCATCTCGGACCACAACGATACTTTGAGGTTACTCCTACTCTAGCAACGTGTTTGCGACATCATCAGACAAAATGGATACCTCCGCAAATGTTATCTTGTTGACCGTTCAAGGAATCATCAGGGGTAGTTCCTCGGTAACTGGACTTACTTGGCATGGATAGTTGAGCCTCGGGATAGCGTTCCCAATGCGATAAGTATCTATTTTTTTTTCTGCTGACACATGGGTCTGTTCAAATTATTATTGTTTTTCCTTTCTCTATCACTGCTATATAAGCTTGTAACCTCTGGTTCTTTTCTATATAGTCCATCGCTGTCCTTTTGTTCATCTTCGTTCTCATCTATCTTCAGCCATTCCCATCGTCAGCCAATATCTGTTCGAAAAATGTCTAATGAGGGTCGTGATGAGGAGTCGATGCCGCCAGTGTATGACGGCAAGGACGCCAAACAACTTGATACCTCAGATTTAGAACCCAGTATTTCTCAGACTTCTGTGGTTACTGTTGGCCGAGAGCACCTTTCGAAAACGATTCCACCTCATGAGTCGTATGAGGGAAGACATAGATGGGACCCATCAGCAACATGGACTCCTGAGGAGGAAGCAGCCATAGTTAGGAAGACCGACATTAGGTTGTTGCTTTGGATCTGTTTAATGGTGGGTTGTGTGCAAAATGTTTTGTCCAATTGTCTAACAGAATACTAGTTCTTGGGTCTTCAACTTGACCGTGGAAATATCTCAAACGCCCTGACTGATAACTTCTTGAAAGATCTTGGCATGTCAAGTAACGACTACAACAATGTAAGCTTTCTCGCTCCTATCAATCACTTCGTAACTAACAAGCTTCTAGGGTACTACCATTCAACTTCTTGCTTTTCTCACCTGCGAATTCCCTGTCCAATTCCTGACGAAACGTTATGGATTCAAGAATGTCCTTCCAACTATGATGATGCTTTGGGGAACCGTTTCGTGGGCTCAAGCATTCATCACTGGCAAAGCAGGCTTTTATGTTACTCGAGCGCTCATCGGTGCCTGCGAAGGAGGTTTCATCCCCGGAACCATCCTCTTTGCAACATATTTCTACACATCTCGCGAATTGTCCGTCCGACTCGCAGCCTTCTGGTCTACCCTCAACATTGCCCGTATCATATCCGCTTTGCTCGCAGCAGGGATTCTCAACATGCGTGGAGTCTCCGGCAAGCCGGGATGGTTCTGGCTCTTCCTCCTCGAAGGTCTTCTTACCTTCGTCGTTGGTTTCTTGTCTTACTTCTACCTGCCTCACTCGGCTGTTCGCACGAAGGGTGGATTCTGGGTGAAGCCATGGTTCACAGAGCGCGAAGAGGTCATCATGGTCAACAGGCTGTTGCGCGATGACCCAGCGAAGGGTCTAACCGCCATCAAGGAGCCAGCTACCTTGGCCGATATTCGCGAGACATGGAAAGACTCTTCGATGTGGGGGCTCTACTTGATTGGCTTGATTGCATACATTCCAGCTACTCCGGTCACTGGTTATCTCAACCTGACCCTCAAGCGTCTCGGCTTCACCACTTTCGACAGCAACATGCTCGGAATTCCTTCTGCCATACTCCAAATCATCCTCATGCTCGCGCTTGCCTATTCTTCCGAGCGCACTCAGGAACGAACATTCCATTGCATTGTCGGCGAATTCTGGATTCTTCCTTTATTGGCTACACTTCTCGCACTTCCCCCTGGCGGTAAGAATTGGGGCAGATATACCGTCACGACTATGATTTCTGGATGTACGTACAGCCACTTACTTTCTCAACTGAACCAAGCTAACTCTTGCAGATCCTTATTTCCATCCCATCGTGTCCGCCTGGATCAGTGAAAACAGTTTCTCGGTGAAGAAGCGCGCCATCACTGCTGCGACTTACAATGTCATTGTGCAAATGGGCTCAGTTATTGGCTCTCGTACGCCCCCTTATCCCCTATCCCCTAAATAAAATCGGTCACTGACAAGCTTAGAAATCTATCGTGCTGATGATTCGCCATATTACTACCGGGGTAACAAGGTGTGCATTTCTATCTGCGCGCTGAGCATTGCTGTGTTCTTCGCCCAGAGACAGTACCTCATCTTGTTGAATAAGAGGAAAGAGCGGGCATGGGAGGCAATGAGTGACGAAGATAAAGTGAGCTATCAGAAGGATACTGAGGCCAGAGAGAAGGACGGGAACCGGAGATTAGATTTCAGGTTCCAACATTAGTTACTTATCGAGCATGTTGTTTGACGACTCTAATATGATACGACTATTTTACCCCTTTGCTTGTTGTAAGCTGCTGATTGGGCAGAAAGCAATTATATTTCGTACTCTATTTATCACGTGATTGATTATTGGATTGCAGTCTCCGCTGAAGAGCTTGCATGATATTAGTCTCTTCCCTTTTATATTTGCGTGATACTTCTTTTACCAATTGCAGTCACGACAGTGCTATACTGGTGGGCACATTACAGGTGCTGATGAATACTACAGGCATAGAAATGAAACTTTTCGTGCTGAAGTATTGATTGATCAGGACGGGGAATTTCACAACTTGTATTGATGCGTATAAAGTTGGCAGTTCGTCATGAGGAGGACACAACATGAACCCCTCTGCAATTGAAATGGTGGCGTAACAAACAAACTCAATAATGTGGATGCGGACTTTCTTGAAGGTCGTTTTGGAATCCGGAATAGTCGGAGAACCTATAGCTAAATATACAGTCATCAAGTGGAGGAATCAATACAGTGTCACACCTAGCATCTTAGCATTATATATCACAAGATAGGTCACAGAGTGGCAGTAGCAGATGTCTAACCCAAGCATGGTCAAAGTTTAGAATTTCCAATTTTCGATCAACGCTATCTAATTCAAGTGTAGTGCTCTAAGATTTCGTAGAGTTGATACTGAACTCATAGCGAGCCTGGAGCACAAACGGTTCACCGCCGGGCTCATAGATCTGCTTCCTCTTCCACTCAGGCTGATTGATTCCATCGATCCAGTCTTCGACCTCCATGACCAGACAGCCATACTTCTCCACCACTCTCGGTCTATCACTGACGTTGAACAGGCCTTGCGTCTCCTTGAGCGTAAGAGTGCCGTTCTGGCCATTGCACGAGTACACCTGGTAGGCTTCTTGGTCTGTGTAGACGTCGAGTTGGATGCCGCTCCACGGGGAGTGCAGCGTGGCTACTGGGAGGTCGCGCCAGTCGTAGGGACCCAGTTGGTCGCGGTTGATGGTGTATGCGGTGTCTATGCAGGTTAGCTGTGCCTTCTCTCGCGCTTGGTGCATCACTCACCATAGCCGGTGCAGCCTGCACCACAGTTTCCGGCCAGATCGGGATCCTCGAAGGCAAATCCGAGCTCTCTTGGAGTTGACCAGAAATCGTTCACGGAATCTTTCTGGTTGGGGAGGATGGTGCCGTCGGGGATGAGGATTGTATCTGTGCCGATTCTCTGGCCAGAGTAGGGCAAGTACAGGGTGTGGTTGAGTGCCGTGGCTGTCTCATTGTTGGCAAAACCGTCGAGATTCCAATAGGTCTATACCATTAGTACATTTTCATCATGTCTTATCTTTATGAATTCCGGTTTCGAGAAATACGTACATGCGATGAAAGCATGATTGGGGTCTTCTTGGTAGTAGCCAATGCGATCATTTTGAACTCCCAAGCGTATGGCTTCAGGGTGTAAGTCACGTAACTGACGACCTCTCCTGGGAAGCCTTCCTTGCCATCTGGGTCTGTGATGGAGAACGTGATGCTGTCAGTTGTGTGAGCAACAATAGTCCAGTTTCTCCAATCCCAGCCATCTGGACCACCGTGGAGAGTATCTACACCATCTGGACTTCCAGGCTCTGGATTCTCATTGGGGAGAATATGATAGGTTTCGCCGTCAATCTCAAAGCTGGAGTTTTTGATGCGATTGGCATATCGACCCGGTACTCCACCAAGATGGGGGTGTTGCTTGTCAATGCTGTAATAAGTTGCGTTGTCGAAGCCCATCACTACGTCTCGCTCGACGCCGGAGCTGTCATTGAGGAAGAGATTGGAGATGCTGGCACCGTATGGGATGAAGTTGGCACGAATTCCTTCGCTGGAGATCTGGTATTTGCCATTGGCATCAGGACCCAGACCACCGCCCACAATGGTGGGGTTTCCAACAGTGCCAGTGAGAATTCCGGACTGAGGTGCAGCGAGAGAGGTCAAGGGGAGAAATATGAGGGGGAGAATATTTAAAATCATTGTGACGAGGTGCTGCAGACAATTGAGTAGAGAGGATTGATGTGGGTTATTTAGGACGTTGGAACTTGTGGGGTCGTGGAAGAGGAGAGGGGGGGAAGGCGGGTGCTGGGCGGCGCATTGGTTCCAATTTATACGTGGAGCATTGCGAGAGCAGTTCTTGTTTGTGAGCTGCAGGCGCATGAGCAAACAGGATCAGGTAAGGTGTTATTAGTTGGGATCCTTTGTGAAAGTGAGGACGACGATCACGAGTATTGTTTTCCTCCCTCTTACCCCACTTCGATTTTGCGGGGGAAATGTGTGTCCGTGTACACGACTCAGGTGTTGTACACGATGTACCTGGTGAGATACTGGAAAGAGATTGGATGCAAGCGGACTTGCTTCTGGGACAAGGTACTGGTTGTTGGAATGCAGCTGCCGGGTAGATCTGCAGTGAGACTCAAAGGGGCCACTGACGGTGTACGATGGATGGAGGGACAAGCTTTTTCTGTCTGTAGAACAGGGGAAGTGACGGCAGGATGAGAATAATAATGTTGGATGTTCTGATGGTGAAAGATGTCGGGAGTAGTTTGTGAGGTTAGAATTGCCTTGTCATTCGTGATTGGCGCGTCAATACATAATGCGGGGTTGGCTTTTGCGGTAAAGAGTAAGTAGATGCAGGGTAAGGTGCGGCGTAGAGTTACCGGGGGACTCAGGGAGGGAGGAATGACTTTTATCGTGACAATTGTGTATATTGATTGATCAATTAATTATCCAAGTGGAAGGAAGAATACACAGAAGAATAAACAGGACGCCTCAGTAGGAGGCCACTTTCCTCGATGTGGAAGACTTCTTTTGCCTTTGACTTCTTGCTTCATGCCTGTTCGTTTGTTGCTTCACTTGGATCACGAAGAAATGCACTGTACCTTAATGTACTCTACTTCATATGTTTTGACTTGGCTGTTGTCGTTACTTTGCTATTCGTCTTATGATCCAGCAATCGGTCTTACGTCGTAGTTCCTGTCGGTCGGTCAGTCATTTACAGTATCAGCCGCTCCAGTTGTGTATGCTATGTCACTCTTGCTACCTTTTATGATGTAAGTTGCAAGCCACTCTGGTGTTCCAACAGGTGACGGATATTTGCAAGGATAGATTCGGACGATTGGCCTGGTACCTCATCCTTGCTTTCGTATCGAGAAGCTGCTGCATATGAGGTCGAAGTCAAGGAAAGTTTCGATATGGGGTCAAGGGAAGTCAGCATAACCACAGCTAAAAGGCGATTGATTAGACTGCAAGAGGATCATGTTCCGAACACGGCAACGGAACAAAACAGACCCGCTAGATACTCGGCGGCATTTTCCCCAGCTTTTCGTCACGTGCGCATCTCCCGAAGTCTAAGATACCTTACCTAAGCAGGTAAGGTGTCTTCTAGAGTCTCAGCCTCGTCCAGCAGATCGAGGTCCCGTCAGCCTTGCATCATTTCTATTACCTAAGCCGTCCCCCGGCCCCGTTGCCCTTCCCTTCCCTTCCCTTCAACAATGGCTCAATACCTGGGTAAGGTACCAGTCAGTCCATGATCAAGATTGGAATGTTTATGTTTCAACATCGTATTCAAGATTGCCTCAAGTCATGTAGATTAGACCCCCTTTGATTCATATTCCTCAATCGCATCCTTGCTACTTCAATTCCGTGAGCATATAAGAAGAACGTGTCATGCTCCCGTGAAGGAATTTTCTGCTGCATGTGAAGGTAGGTAGGTGCTCTCAACCTTGGTAACAGAAAAAGTCTCAAACAAATCCCGACATCGCAATCGATAAGGTTATCATCGAAATACTTTCCCAAGTCATCTTGCTTTCAATCTTCACCTCTCTTCCACCCCACGACCCTCCACATTATTATCACCGCTTTCGCCGTCGTATCCTCCTCTTTCTCTTTTAGCAATGGCAGCTTTGCGTATTTCTGCAAGGCGCGCAGCCACAGCGTTGAAGGCTCGCAACACCGTGATCCTCTCCACTAGAAGCTTTGCGTCTCAAGCAACCGCCGCCTCCAGCCTTTCAGAATCCGCCAAAGATGACATTTCTGTATGTCACTCGCCGATCAATTGACCATTATTCTACAATGCTGACTTGTACTAGAAGTCAGCTTCTCTTCCAAATCCTGATCCGGCGCCCGATTCCCAAACCACTGCCCTCGTCAACGAACACGTTCCATACATGGTAGCAACATATGCCCGTCCACCACCAATGTTTGTAAAGGGTGAGGGCTGCTGGCTTTGGGATGCTGAGAACCGCAAATACCTCGATTTCACAGCAGGAATTGCTGTCAATGCATTGGGACACTGCGATCCAGAAATGAGCAAGCTCATGGCTCAACAGGTATGCCAATTGGAAGCGAATCTGAGTCATGCGACTGATACATGCACAGGCCAAAACCCTTATACATACCAGCAATCTATATCACAACCCATGGACCGGTGCTCTTTCCTCACTGTTGGTGAAGAAGACCCTTGAGTCTGGCTCCATGCACGATGCGCACTCTGTGTTCATCTGCAACTCCGGTTCCGAGGCCAACGAGGCCGCCATCAAGTTCGCCCGCAAGTCAGGCAAGGTCCTCGACCCTTCAGGCGCCAAGCATGAGGTCGTTTCGTTCCACAACTCCTTCCACGGCCGTACAATGGGCTCTTTATCTGCTACACCAAACCCAAAATACCAAGCACCATTCGCACCTATGCTCCCTGGCTTCCGCTACGGAGATTACAACGACATCGCTGCTATCAATGACCTTGTCACCGAGCAAACTTGTGGTGTAATCATTGAGCCAATCCAGGGAGAGGGAGGAGTGATTGTCGCCACGGAGGAGTTCTTGACTGCTTTGAGAAAGCGATGCACAGAAGTCGGCGCCGTCCTCATCTACGACGAAATCCAATGTGGACTCTCCCGAACCGGTACCTTCTGGGCACATGGCAGTCTTCCAAAGGAGGCCCACCCGGATATCATCACTTCTGCCAAGGCACTCGGCAATGGCTTCCCAATTGGCGCCACCATTGTCAATGCCAAGGTGTCCGAGAAGATCGTGGTTGGTGATCACGGAACCACATTCGGCGGTAACCCACTTGCATGCCGCCTCGCACATTACATTGTCTCGCGACTTTCCGAGTCGGAATTGCAGAAGGAGGTTCTCGTCAAGTCCGACATCTTCAGAAAGGCGTTCGCGAAGTTGCAGGCCAAGTACCCGCACTTGATCACAGAGGTTAGAGGAAAGGGACTGCAGTTGGGTGTGCAATTGAGCGAGGATCCATCGCCGATTGTCACTGCTGCTAGGGAGAGGGGTTTATTGATTATTACTGCTGGCAAGAACACGCTTCGCTTTGTCCCACCTTTGACCATTACCCCAGAGGAGATTGCTGAGGGAATGAGAATTTTGACTGAGTCTTTTGAGGTCGTTACTAGCCCACAGGATGCGCCGCAAGGAGAGCAGGTTCATGGAGAGGTTGATTCCCCTAATTAGATGATTGTTTAGTTTATAAAAATTAAAACGTGGTTTTGGATGGCAGACGCCTTATCTTGGTATTATCATAAGATTAGCATATAATGACTCAAGTGACCATCTTAATTTGAACGGCCAAAGGCAAGGCTGAATAGCTAGGTCTACATAGCCGCCCAGACACACTTGTAATCGACATGCTTCCTCAAACCATCAAAAAAAAAAAAAAAAAAAAAAAAAAAGGGAAAAAAAGCAGGCACTTCAGCAATTGGCATAACATCATATCATCACTCATTCATATACCCCCCACTGAATTCCCCACCTCCACAAAAACAAAAAGAATGGCAATCTCTGAGGGAATTGAGCCCCCGGGGGGGGTCGAACCCCCAACCTTCTGATTTCTTATGAATAAGAGTCAGATGCTCTAACCAATTGAGCTACGCAGGCCATATGGTTGTTGTTGTTGTGGAGTGGACGTATAATTCGCCTCATGTTGTGTGTTGGCGTTGTGGAGCTTGGAGAGAAAATCTTTGGGAAAATTTTGATGGGTGGGGCTTGGGGGCTGAGATTGTCTGCCACCCTTTTTGGGGGTGCTGTGGAGGTGGCGACGCTGGGCTGGGGACCTTGGGATTGGGTTCATGGATTGGATTGGATTGGGTTGTTGGATTGTTTGGTGTTTGTTTGCACTTGTTCGAGGGTTCTTGGTTTGTTGGTAAGGTGTATGGGTTGTGGAGATATTGGATGGTTCTCTTTTTTACTGTTATCATGTTACGGTTACTCATCGACATAACAACGAAGCTCAATTCATCGTAGATTTACTTCTCCTTATTCCCTCAAGCATCTATAAATACAGTTGCTCTAGAGAAAATTAATAAACATGATATGTCGACATTGCAGGGCTCGGGATTGTTGGTAGACAGATGAAATACTTGATACTTTTATAACATCCGAATTCATCAATTTTCAGGAGTCAGAGAAATCTGAACGATCGAAATTATGGAGAGTGGTGCAAGTCCTAATATATCTCCTATGTTATTCAAAGCCGATTGATACAAGAATGGCAGACAAGAAATTCATGTGTAGTATATATCGCAGCTTTCATCTTATTTAACTAGCATAGCTTGTCAAGAGCCTCCCATAATGAGTTGACTCAGGCGCAACCACTCACCACATTCTTATAGCCATCAATAAATGAACCTATTAAAGTGCACAAAAACATAGTCACCTCAAATACGAGTTGTCTTCAGCGCACGTTGTATTATAACTTACGATTGCCGCTCCACTCTAGATCCTCATGTAAAATCGCAAGTACTGTTGAAATACCATATCTAGTCACTTCGAAATATCCGCAAAGCAGCTGCAGCATCTAATTACGCATTTGCAAACATGTTTCATCATCTTGTGAATACACAACGTCCTTCTGTTCAATAGTCAAGAATTTATCTGGCCTCACTACTTCGAATTGCATCCTCTTCTACTTGCACACTACATCATCCATGCGTACTGTTAGTTGAGTTGCTCAAATCGACACCATCAGCTTAACAAAAACTCTCCAAATCTGATGTTAATCAACTCATCACTAAACTAGATTATCACTCATACCCACCGTTGAGCCTTTGGCTCTTGATACAGTCGACCCTCTGTGTCGATCCCAAACTACCTAGGCAAGACCTATCAAGTGAGGATCTTTCGTCTGGTCATTGCTCATTGACTCTTTGCCTGGGTGCAGCACTGCTATACATCTAAAACATCGATTGGACTTCTAAGGCTTACCTTCAACCATCTTGCTATATCATTACAAGTGACGTTCTCACTTTCGATCATCTCTAGCCATATCAATACCCTTCCACAGTTTCATCCCATCATCTTAGCCCATCTTGCGTTACTCACGTGCATACTTATATAGGACACAGCTCAAACTATCTAGTCTGTATAAGTCATCCCCACTCATCTTGATTCTCAAGTCAACGTTGTTAATACTTGGCAGCCTCGATCGAAGGGTTGAGATCCCCGTTGAGCACAATTTCACTAGACCAACGCCGTTGCTCGCGCTATGGGCCGTCTACATAAGCATATACCTCTATCACGGCGCCAACAAACTGTATCCCCTTCCACCGAGATCCAAGATCAAATCTTGACCAACACTTCGGCGGAGCCATCCCAAACTATTGTTCAATTCAGGCCGCTACAGCAATCGCTAACGTGGGTCTCATCGGCCAGTAAGACCCGCGATCTTCTCAAAAAGGAGAAGAAGCTCGAGATCCATCGGTCCAAAACAAAGCCTCTCAAGCCGAAGCTCTCTACGGTAACCGCACTCAAGAATGAAGAGGACAAGTTCATTCGCTTTCAAGCCCAGCTAGAATTCCTCTGCATTGAAGATTCCCCTTTTCTCCCAAGTACCTTTAGTGAATGGATCGAGCAGAAGCGTTACTGCCGCGAGGCCGACCTGCTGGTTGCAAAGCAGCGGGTCAAGATCAAGAAGGACAAGCTTCCTGATACGCTGCCTCAGGGCTCTACATCCATTGAAACGGCTTTGATGGGCAAGAAACTTGCAACCAACCATGCCACAGTCTGCGGTGGTTACCTTACAGTTTTCTCCCCAGTTGCCCTCACGCTTCATTCGACCGACCCCGACGCCCCATACTTAGCGGAGTGGCCGGAGGCAATGGAGTGGAAGTTTGAGGGCAACGATCGTGTTGCAACAGGTTATGGGCGGATGCTCCCTTTACCCAGGGTCTTGGAGAAGGACAAGAGATTGGCGGAATGGCAGATCACCACAGGAACTGACTCCAAATGGGGTGGTGTGGGTCCAGTGCCGTGGTTCGAGAGGGCGATAAAGCCATCATATCCTATGGATGCGATGAGAAGAATAGAGGACCTTGATGCTGAGGAGATCGAGGAGATCGACAAGGATCTTGCGAGAGGTTGGATTGGAGACTTATTGGGAGCTGCAGAGGTGGGCTCGAGAGAAATGTAAGGAGAGATTTTTTGGAAAGCTCTATGTGCGTTGAATCTGGTGTCGAGAGGATCAGAGATGGTCAAAGTGGATTCATCTGTATCTGATATCTGCTCGAGGGTTGCGTGGTCATCAAAGTGACCAAACATACGTTGAATTTGGACGGGCGCAGAAAGGAAGATCGATGGTTTCATCTTCGGAATTTAGGATTCGTCTTCTGCAGTCTATTTCTTTTTACTCATTACCGCTCTATTGAATTCTTGCGGAAGAATTGACAAGTGATTGATAGGTGGAGTTTGCGATGAATTTGGATTTGGCACGGTATCGAAGACCAATACTTTCAAGATTGGATTCGAGAGCACGCTTTCTGCGTTTTATTTGGTTTTAATCGTGATCGAGATACCTCAGCATGGATTAGAGCGATGCGTTTCAGATGTTAATAGTCTGCTAGCATGGTATGGCATGAACATTTCCCTTCGGTATTGAAATTTGTGACCTTGATGGATATTGTATAACATACGAGATTAAGCGACGCTATAGTATCGTCAGTACATATTCCAAGAAACATGCAGAGATAATATGAATACATCATATTTACTACAGTCTATATTCAGGAAGAAATCTGGAGAAATGGTATCATCTTGTCGAAGGATGATGCTCCCGTGCTGTACTCGCCCAACCTCCTACCAGCGGGATATCAACATTACGTTCAACTTCCTCCAACCCATAACAACACTTCACCAATTTTTCAACATCTCATCACATCTCATAACATCGAGCGAGTCACGCCTAAACAACCACAACCACAACCACGAAGCAACTTCAAAGCCACATAGATTTCCATTTCCAGGTCCATTTAGCAATCCCTTGAACACCAAGCGCATGCAAGCTATGCCCGTTCCTTAAACGCCAATCTAGCAAAGGTCCACCACAAATATCGCCTTACTTCTCTGCCGGAGCATCCTCGTGCTTAGCCGTACTACCCTTTCCTCTCCACGTGCTAACGGCCTCGATGCCAGCACTCAATCGGACCTCTTCCGTCCCATAAGCGCGTGGGGTAAGCTTGATGAGAGTATGTAATGGTACCTGATATTGAGATTAGCCCGTTACTCAGAATAAGATCTAACAGCAAAAATAGGTCCCATGTTCGATGCTTGGGGAAAGAACTTACAGCCATCCAAGGACTCTCCGCCTGGTCCTTTTTCATGAAGTACGCATAGATACAACGCAAAACAGCCTGGTGGGTAACAATCAGGATATCCTCAGATCTCTCCAATTCCATAATAATTGGCTCAAGACGGATAACGACATCACGATAGCTCTCACCCCCACGGTAGCGATAGTTGTATTTATCATCGTCACGGGCTGCAAAATCCTCCGGGTATTGCTCAGCAATCTCGGCGTAAGTCATGCCATCGCAAACTCCACTGTCGAGCTCATCCAGCGCCTTCCACTGCAGCTGGTTGTAGTGCTTTGGAAGGAATCGAGCGGTTTGAATGGTACGCTTAAGGGTCGAGGTCCAGACTGTCAATGGACGGTCATCCTAGGATTTTGTTAGTCACTCCTAAGTCCCTAGTGAACTGATGTCGATTTTTTGAAGTGGTACGTACACCAACTGATTCGCGAACCAACTGTGGGAGCTTTCGGGCATACTCTTCACCTCTCGCTGACAAGTTTGCATCTCCTCCAATTTGTCCTGTGGTGTTATACTCAGATTCTCCGTGCTATTGCAGTTTTGTTAGCTTATCGGCCCAAACTTCTCATATATCAGGGACTCACGCGAGACAGCCAGATCGATCTGGGCTTGATGTGCAAACTCATAAGGTAATACACCACCCGACTCTGCAAATAATCCTGGATTCGATTGATAATGACCTGCTTTCCAACACTGATGATTTTTAAATAGGTGAGACTAGACTCATCCTCATCAATAGTCTGGTAGACCTTTTCATAATTTCGAATTCGGTCACGGAAATCCTGAGCGGCCTTATCTGGATCCTGACCAACATAATCTGGACTCGTAGTCTTGACTTCCAGGATATTTGACATGATAATATCTTCATCGTCACAAATGGACTCAACAAATAATGTGGCGATATTGGCCGAGTCACAGCGTTCTTGAATCCATCTTCGGCGGTCTTTCGTGGAGTTTGTAGCGTCGAGGATTGCGATTGTTCCCTTGCCCTTGTCGAACCAATCTATCATATCGGTAACAGCGGCTTCGGCAGCAGCGCGACGAAGGCGTTCTCCCTCCTGGTTCTTGGTATCGAAGAAATCGGCGCTGGGTTGTGGGGTAGCACCGCGTCGGTAGTTTCCAACGTTGAAGACCTCGGCATCGATTGAGAGCCATTTCAAATATCTCTGAGCCTTCTGTGCAATCAAGGACTTTCCTCTGGCCGGCAAACCTGGCTCCAAGTCAGATTTTGGTCTTTGAATAGCTATTAAGGGGTTACGAACCAACCATAACAACGGCAATACGTGTATCTTCGACCTGGAGTGCATTTTGTTAGCTATGACCAGAGCCACGACCAATTCGGGTGAATGTGGTACGAACTTGAACACCGAGCCCATTGGGCCTGGCCGTTGGAGGACCACGAGACATTGCGAATTAATAAAGTAACGAGATTCGGAAGGTGTCAAAAAGAGAAGAGTGAAGAGGCTATGTGCGTATTGGCGGGTTTATGGAGGTAGTTCAGTGATCGCGTGAGGTGTGGTATTGAGAGAGAAGGACCCTTGTAAGGAATGTTGGAAAGGAAGCAATTCGCAAACGATTGCAACAGGGTATCTGCAGATTGACGACAACGATGACGACGAGAAGAGGGGGAAATTTGAGGAAATTTAAAGAATTATTCGACGGAAGGTGACCATCAGAGCTTGGAAGATTCTCTGGTTTTCGAATTGAGTATATTTGTTTTTGTGAGAGAAGGATGGAGACAACGTTAGTATTTTTTCCCTTTTCTTCTTTTTTTGAAATGAGTTCAAGATTGGGAAGTAAAAGGGCTAATTGGATTGCAAATCGGAGAGTTGAGGGGTTGAATGTATTCAAAGAAGATGGAGCAGAGTCGGAAGTTCGAGCGTTATGATGACGGGGCTGTCTCCTGGGAGCTACATCGCTAATTATGGCGGCCATCCCGCAATTCGTGCTGTTTTCTCGTGCAGCTATTAACGGCAGATTCACCACATGAGATCCATTATTTATTTATTATACGAACGGGATTACAACAACGAGATACCCCTCTCTCACGCTCTCAAATCTCCTCGAATCTCCTCAAATCATCTTCAACTCCTTGCCAATCGAATGATCCTGTACGGCTCAGAATACATGCCATAAACCTTCTTATCCAATAGACGTGAAACTCAAAGCACAGCATTCCATCCCCCTCGTACCACAAAACGGGTACGCTCGGGGCATTTCTTCTGCCATGCATGTGCCGGTACTGGAACCGATACCCGTCATGGCCGACCACGGTCACAGCTCTCTGAATGAGAAGTCAAGTGTCGACTGTCATGCACATACAGACATGTGCGTGCGTGCTGTACGTACGGGAAACACAATGCTTGCTCGCAGAATCCATGCTGTGGATCTCGGACGAAGCCAATCTCTCCACAAATACATGAACCATTCCTTCAAACTCAGGGTCAAAAGAAGGAGAACGGCCCTGCCCTAAAACAATCAAATTTCATGATGATAGCTTTAGAATCAATTGACGGTTCTTTTTTGTTTCATCTATCTACCCGACATGGCCGAGAGGAAGCAGACAGGCAAGGCATTCCATGGCAACTGTACTCATTGAGGAGTAAGTAGAGTTTGTAGTGGCTACTGCTACCTCGGCTCAACGCTTGATTTCTTCTTCTTCTCCTCTCTAATGGTGCATGGATAGGGAAGTCAATACTTCATAGATACGCTCTGAGGCACATGCAAGGTATCTCAGGCGAGGTACATGATGTACATGAGGTGCAAGGAGAACACAACCTCGTCAACTTCCGTTTCGCCGAAAGTCGGGAAAGAAAAAGCATACGATGAAACCGGACGCTGTATGCTCACCGCCAAGATGGAACTCGACCAAAGGAGCATAAGGCGTGGCATAAAAACACTTCCCCTGCTGGGTACAAATTGTAAGTTTTAGAAATCATCAAGTGATTAGGCACGAAGCTTTATATTAATTTATACTCTCCTTATAACTAACTTCCGATGCATGAGGAAGCTTATTGAGTACTAGAAGCAATAATAATCAGAAAGGCCCTCACATCTGCACGCATTGAGAGAAATACGAGCGACAACAATGATATCAATTCCTAGCTTTTAGAAAGTCTATAGAATATATTCATCAGATTTAACACCCAGTATCCCATCCAGGCATAAATTTCGTAGCAGATATACACAATTCGCCCTTACAGCGACTAAAAGAAATCTCAAGAGATGCGCAACTAAGTACACCCGCGATCAACTAACGTCGCAAAATACAGAATCAAGCCACTCCCAGTCCTCTTAACAACACCTGACGCCCACCCCAGAATCTAAACCCGCAGCTCTTTCCTACAATGCATAACGGTAATATGAAGTCAGAGAGCATCTACAACGGCGCATTCTGGAACAAATAAGAGACCGACTCTCCATTGTGCGTTCTGCGAATTGCCTCAGCAAGCGTTGGAGAGACATCGATGGTCTCGAGCTTGGAGCAGCGCTCCATCTTGCCCTGCATGGGGACAGTGTTAGTGACAACGACACGAGACAGCTGACTCTTGTTGAGGATCTCTATTGCGTTACCGCTGAGGATACCGTGGGTGACAATGGCAACAACCTCACGGGCTCCATTGCTCTTGAGCGTCTCGGCAGCCTTGGCGAGGGTTCCGCAGGTGTCAGCCATGTCGTCAACTAGAATGGCAATCTTGTCAACCACATCTCCTACCAACACCATGCGGGAAACTTCGTTGGGGCGAGCTCGCTCTTTGTGGATGAGAGCGAAACCGAGGTCGAGACGGTCAGCGATGGAGGTTGCTCTGTGATGAATCAGCCCAGTCTTCTAACATTCAATCGTAAGCCAGATATTAAACTTACCGCTTAGCACCACCGGCGTCTGGAGAAACAATAATGCAATCAGCCACCTTCAAGCTGCTCTGGATCCATCTGAGGGTACTTGGCTCGGCGTAAAGGTTATCAACTGGTACATTGAAGAAACCCTGGATCTGAGAAGCGTGCAAATCCATAGTGATGACGTGATTGCAACCAGCAGTTTGGAGCATGTTCGCAATCAACTTTGCCGAGATTGGAGCACGCGATTTGTCCTTCTTGTCCTGGCGGGCATATGGGAAGTTAGGAATGACGGCAGTGATACGGCGAGCAGATGCCGTCTTGCAGGCGTTGATCATAATGAGGAGTTCCATAAGACCATCATTGATGTCGCCGGGGGCGGTAGATTGTAAGATGAAGACTACAATCCGTCAGCATAGGACTCTCCATGCCTTTCTCGTAATTCTCGTGAGAATATGCAGTGTGACTGTCACATACCATCCTCGTCTCTGACAGACTCTCCAACGGTGACACTGGTTTCCTGATTGGAGTAGTTCAAGCTCATGGTTTTCGCGAGCTCAATACCAAGTCTGTTCACCATCATCAGCGATATGCTCTTCAGCACCAGTCCTTGTCCATGTTTTCGTCTTCGTCCTTGTCGTTGTTTCGTAGCAAAAGATGTGCATACCTAGCTGCCACCAATTTTGCCAGCTCAGGATGGCTGTTCCCCGTAAGGAGCTTGATAGAATTGGTCGCCATTGTTCAGACAAGTTCTAAATGCACCTAAAAATGTATTTGACAGCTGGAAATCTCGTCGGATTCGACTCTCGTGGGCTTTTCGTCTGATTAGCTCTCGTCGGTAGCTATAGCTGAGTGCTCAGTCGGCGTCGCTTGTCGAGGATGAATAACCAGATGGTCCAGAGGAGTTGTGAGTTCGAAGTAGAGGATATAGCAAATGTGTGAGAGCTTGTAAGCCAAAAATACTCTTTGGTACCTTAATGATCGAGACAAAGGCCTGGACCGATTGGCAACCTTTGATGCACTCGCGACCAAATTTTAGCGGGGCAGATTCCGCACTTCGAATGTTTGTTCTTGCAGCCTTGTGGCCTTACAACTAACTACACGTGGGAAAACGCAATACCTTAGGTAGCTTAGAATGATATGTAAGGTCTGCTTCTCATGCACGAAATCAATACAGAAAATCAAAATGATAATGCAAGGTAACATAATATATATTTATATATATATACATATATATATATACCATGCAATTCTTACATTAAGTCGTTGTCTAACCTTATATATGTAATAAAAGAAAGTACAGCATGTGAGGGAAATTGATCAGCGATAGCTGCAATAGATAATACAGAGGCTGAGATGTCAATATCATATTAGTGAATCGAAGAAATATAATAAAGGATATCCAGTCAAATTTATCAGCTTGAGAAATCTAGTTGATCGATGAAACAAATAAACTTGGATAGTCACTAATAGATATTGGGTGTTGACATTTTACCAACATGTCACTTGAAATCCTTAATCCTTAATTCTTAACTTTTACTAGCCCAGTCAAAGTTTCTTTCTAGATTGTATTCGCATCTGACTGAATTCCCTCCGAATTTATTGTGGCACTTCACTGATTTTAAGGAAAACAGAGCTCATCAAGACTTCATTGCCTTTATCGGTCTATAACAGTGAAACGAAGAGAAAGCCCAAGCACCAAGTCGAGAAAGAACCACTTCGGAGAGTAAGAAACTACAAGATATCTAGTCCACCAGAACTATTAAGGCGTTTTAGAAGAAATAACAAAACAATTCGAACAGGAAAAAAACAGCATGATTTTAGACTAACTTGATCAGCAAGTCACACATCTAAACCACCACACAGAAGTTCGATGTAGTGTTTCCTCGACCTCTCAGAAGAACAGATCCACTTGCAAATACAGCTTTTCAACACAGCCACATATGCTGCATGTTCTCATATAATTGCCTCCTTATGATCCCATCTAAGCCAAGCTATACATCCAGACCCCCACATAACATGCTCTCAACCCAAACATCTCCACTACTTCCGCACAATCCCCACAGAATACAGCTTAGGAATCGCCAGATCAACAATCCACTCCGTACACTTGACCAAAGGAGGACGCATCTCACCCAGCGAATAAAAAGTCCCATCTGGTTTCACTTGTTCAGTCCTCATAGTCACAACATTAAAATGCTTCTGTTTAGGCGGAGGAGGCAGAGCTTGCAAGACGCGATCCAGTTCCTGAGGATAATCCGCCGCCTTCATCTTCCCAAGGAATTCCTTCCCGATGAAGGTTTCGACGTCTTCAGGTCGTTCATCCTTTCTTGATGCGTATACCATCCCAGAGGTGATGTCCCCTGTGACATGGTGGGTATAACCGGACCCGTCGGGCTCCGTTTCGATGAATATGGTGTGGTGATATCTGGGCTGTGGCATGTCCGGGTCCTGCATTGCCATGGCGTGTCTGACCATATAGACATTGTACGACATGCTCTTGTTGACAATTTAACAGGAGGGAGTGAGGAATATCGAGTTGAATTAGGCGGGAAGATTTCAAAGGTAGAGAGATAAATACTAGCAAGGAAGAAATGATCGACTTACGAAGTCATCTATGACGAGAGGAGGAGTACGTTACTGCAAGAGTAAATACTACAAGCAATTAATACATAGGGAGAAAACGTAAACCTTGTAGAGACCCCTGTTCTCGAACTCTGAAGCTCCATAAAAATGAGTCACAATTAGCCACCGAGTTTCAACACTCTATGTGCCTTGTATACATTATCTTATTGGTATGTAAGATAGAAATGATGCTATTCATCCCTTCCAGCTAAAAATAAGAACAAAAATAATATAATCATATATTGTAGCAAGTAATTCATCGGTGATTGCAATGGTACTCTAAGCCATGTGTGTGTGTGTGTGTATGTATGTATGTATGTATGTATGTATGTATGTATGTATAACGATGAGAAATCATACTCAACAAGAATAATATTTCAAGATGCCACGAACACTTCAACACTCATCACACCAATATCTTCACTTCAATCATCATTACATCATCATAACATCACACCAGCACACCAAACAATCTGCAATACCAATGCTGTAAGATTCTAGAAATTCACCAGCAAAGCCTGCCTATCTACGCTAGCTAAACTTCACACCTTCAATAAAGACCCGCATAGTTTCCCAACCAAAGTTCCACAACAAAAAGCCAAGTACGGCATCGGGGAACTGCACTTCCCATCCGCCAATCCCCGGCATGTGATCCCTCGTTCAAGAGAAAGACCAATCAAGAAAGGGTCGAATAAGAAAGAAGATGAAAAGAACAAATAGAAAAAAAGGAATCCGCATCCTCCGCCAGACACAAGATAACCCCCCGCTCTACGCCATGAAATGCTAATCAACCGAACCAAATGCCCAGCCAGGAAGTACAGAGAAAGAAAAAAGAGGTGAGGGGGATGAAGAGAGGAGATTAAGCGAAGCCGAAGTATTCACTGCCAGCTGTGATGGCGGTGAGAACCTGTTGTCTTAGAGCTTCGTAACTCTCGTACTCAGGAAGGTCGAGTTCTGCAAATAATCAGTTAGCAACAATTCAAAAGCGATGATGATAAGGGGGAACGGGGCACAAGACTGGGAACTTACGATTGAAACAAGTATGCGAGCTAGGCAATCTGTCCTTGCTTCCATAATCACGATGGATGTTGAATCGACTGAATCCATTCATACCCTCAAGCTCCTTGAATCCATTGAGAGGCACCTTGGAAGTACCAGTGACGAACTGGAGCAGTTTAGCGCGTTCCTCCTTATCGAAGGAGCGAACTGCACGCCAGAACCATTGGATCTGTGGGGAAGAGCCCGAGTAGTTGTGGTATTCGGTGTTGGATTTCCAGTCATCGACGTCGATTTCTGGGAGACCAGAGATGAGCAGTTCGAGCTCTTGCTCGTTGAAGATGGCTACGAGCTCTGCGGGGATGATCTCATGGAATCCCTTCAGGAACTCATCGAGCTGTTCTTGCACGGAGCCAGTGAGCTTGAATTCGACCATGAGGCGAACATATTCGTGCTTGTTCTCCTCTGTGACAGGCTGGTTACGGCCATCAGGGATGAGGTCAATAGTCTCGACAGCACCAAACTTGTCGTTGTCAACAGAGAAAGTCTCAGTGATAATATCGGTGATATCATTCTCCAGCATCCAGATAAGAGACTTGTAGTAGTCCGGATCCAGAGACTCCATATCCTTGACAGAGACGGACTTGCCGAGGATACGCTTGTAGACAGCTCTACTGAAATGACAGTCCAGAACACGACCCTCGTAGAGAGCCTTTCCAATAATACGACCAATGAACTTGAAGAACATCAAATGCTCAGGATTGATGCCACTGGAGATGTTGGGGTGGAACGTAGTTCTGTCAGAAGAGACTGGAATGAAGAGTGCATAGCCAGGATCGAACATCTGTCGGGAAAGGACCTGAAACCATTCGCGAGTGACACCACCAGCATCGACACCTTCTTCGCCGTGGAAGCGGATGCTGAGCTTACCGAACTTCATCTCATCACCACTCTTGAAGTAAAGAGACTTGAAAGAATCAAGGAAGACCTGGTCACGACGGACTTGGATCTGAAGAGGAGCAAATGATTGTCTAGTCTGGGTTCGGTTGTGGATGCTTCTGGTGAAGTAATTGCGCTTGTTGTCGAATTCCAAGACCTTAGGATTCTTCACGAGCAGAGAGAACGTTCCACTCATAAGCTTCGGTGTGTGACGAACCAAATCATTGAGAATCTTGCGGTGCTCCTCGGTAAAGGTGAAGAAAAGACTCTCCATGCGGGAATCTGGGGGTGGACTTGTGAGAGCCATGTCCTTGCCAGCCTGCGATCTCGAGATTGGCTGATCCTTGAGAGTGGTGTTCTTACAAACGACCATCAAGGACTCGATCAAAGGCAAAAGAATGGTAGCAACGTTGAGCATATGCTCACGCTGTCTAATGGCACTGAGACAAGCGCTAAGCTTCTCCCACATTGGCCCGAATGTCGAGTTCTCGTACAAGGAAGCAAGCAGATCTTGCTTCTCGACTTGCGAGGCGGCAGCCTCGTCCTTCTTCTCGTCCTTCTTGTTGGCCTTAGGATCGAAGAGATGGTCAAGGGCAGTGAGTACACGCAACAATTTATTCTGATCAGATCCGCCTGGAGAGAACTTGGCCAAAGCAACACCCTGGATCTCTGTGCCGCTAGTCGCCTTCTGGATTTGTGGAAGCAGTTCTTGCAGGTCGACAAGGATGACCTCGCCCAAGCTCTGGGCCTTATGAATGAGTTCGCGACCAAAGACTTCCTTCGCACCAGGAATGGCCGAAAGATTCTTGATTGTAGAGATAGTCTCGCGGAAGGTCTTCGAACTGCACTCCCGAGCCACAAATATATTGATGACAAGCTTGAGGTTGTGTTCTGGAATCGAAGGCGGCACGAACGGCTTAATCTTCTTGGCGGCCTCCTTCTCTTTGGCTTCGGTTTCTGGCTTATCCTTGGTGGCCTCAGAACCCTCTGCTGGAGCACCCTCTGCCTCGTTGGTCTCACCAGCAGCAGGAGCTTCAGCTTCCTTCTCAGCAGCCTTCTTAGCTTCGGCTTCAGCAGCCTCCTTTTGCCTACGCTCCAAGGTCTGCAATGGCGCGGTGATGCGGCTGAGGAGATCTGACAGAGACTCCATAACAGCTGAGCTCTCCATGATCAAGTTGCGGTCCAGGAGAGAAAGCAAAGAATTGATGGCATACTTGGAGGCCTTGCTGGCCTTGTTCTTGCCCTTCAAGCTCAAACTTCTCTTCAAAGTCGTGGTAGATTCATGTTCAGTCAAGAAGAATGATGGAACGTGTTGGTTGACTTGAGACAGGTAATTTAGGGCATACAAGCACTGCTGGACGACCATCAATGGAGAAATTTCAGAAGTGCCTTGGACCACTGTGCTCATGCCAGTATTAGTGCGCTTCAATGACTGTGGAGTCTTGGCTTCCTTTGGCTGCTTAGCACGCAAGGAAAGGGCTGCAAAGCTTCGCTCAACAGCAGACATATCGGCACTGCCATCCTGAAGAACTGATAGAAGGGTACTAATGACCTCAGCACGGTTGTGACGGTTCTCGGCGACGTTTTGAAGCACAGCACAGAGAGTGCTTCGAAGGCTTCCTTGTTGAGTGACGAACATCAAGCGGAGAAGGGTAGCGACTCCAGGCTTATCAAGCATTTGCACAATCGTTCGTCTTCGTGCACCCTCGCCAGATACAGGCTCTGGAATGTCGCCAGGTCTTAACCGACGTGCTCGCTGGAAAGCGCCTCCAATACCCTCAGGTGCTTCACGGCCGTGTTCGCGGGCGAGTTCACGAGCCTGTCTGGCCAACTCGGGCGGCAACAAGTTGATCATTTCATCATCTTGTTCCAAGAGAACTTGTTGTCGGAGCGCTGGAGACAATGTAGCAAGGATGCTTGCAGCATCCATGTCTGCGGGAATGTTTCCAAGGCCAGCAGGAACACCGAGACCAGCACTGGCAGCTGGCTGTTGGCGTCTAGCCTCTTCACGCTCGCGTCTTCTTCGGTCCTGTCTCTCCTGCTGAATAATCTCATCGCGGATGTCTTCTGGTAGAGCATCAAGGAAGTCTTGATCAATGTCCGAAGGCTGTGCACCAGTGGCAGCAGCTTGAGATCGTCGCTCTGCAACTGCTGACATGATGACCTCTTCGCGTATTTCCTCAGGAAGCTCGGCCAAGAACTCGGCATCAATACCGAGATCTGTGATATCGTATGGTTGACCACGAATGGTTGTAGTGACGCGGGGACGGTCGGCAGCTTCAGC
Source organism: Allantophomopsis cytisporea (assembly GCA_024752435.1). Taxonomy (NCBI): domain Eukaryota; kingdom Fungi; phylum Ascomycota; class Leotiomycetes; order Phacidiales; family Phacidiaceae; genus Allantophomopsis; species Allantophomopsis cytisporea. Next base: position 108,468 of record CP103025.1, read on the forward strand.
CTCCTCGTTGTCCTCTGTACCTTCAGTAGGCTCAACACCCTCCATTGCATCTGTAGTAGATGCAGCTTCAGTCTCAGCTTCTGGGCCGTTACCACTCGCGGCAGCGGCTTCGGCAGCCAAACGTCTCTCTTCAGCCTCACGTGCCTCTCGTTCTTCCTCTTCCTTCTTCTTCTTCGCAGCCTCTTCCTCTGCCTTCTTCTTTTCTTCGGCGGCAGCCTTCTTAGTATCTTCCTCAAGCTTACGAAGTCTCTCCTCTGTAGCTGCCTTGGCAATCTTTTCGGCCTCACGAGCACTTGGTATTAGAACGTACATAAGCTCATTAAGGATTCGAGCGGATTTGTCAACGTGCGAGGGGCCAAACAAGATTCTAGCCTCATCAGTCCATCTGGTGCTTGTCGATTGTGGGCTGAAGTATTGAGAGCGTGATTCAGTGGGTGGCTGATCCAGACGAGCAGCGTATCTCGATCCACGGCTGCCAAACATTGCTTGAAGATCGCGTGCCATGTCGCCTGGGCGGGCGCCTCCAGCAACCTGGAAATGTAGATGTCCGTGGCGAGCAAGTGATCCAGGAAGATGAGTGTTGAAAATCTCATTCAGCAAAGCCGCTGGACCTTCACCGAAGGGTGCCAGGCTACCACCGAATCCAGGATCGAGCATACCGTTTGCGCCTCCAATTCTCGTAATCCAGTGTCCCATGGCAGCTGGTTGGTTGTCTCTGGCCAAGTTGTTGGTTCCAGTTCGTTGGAGGAGAGGGTTGGTGCCATCGTCCGTGCCGCGTGGGGTAGAGCCTGGTCTGTGAGAACGGTAAAGCCCCCTACTATATTCGGGTGCTGCAATTTGGTCAGAAATGTTACTAGATAGAGATTGCATGGATAAATTGCGGGATAAATGAAAATTGTGGGTGCCATTTGGGCCTCGGGGAGGTCTTATCGTAGGAACACGAGCGGGAACGCGAACAAAATCAGAATCAGAATCAGAATTAGTCGTACCATTGAGCGGATCGTGACGTCCATCAGGACGCCCAACGAAGACGGGAAAGCCACTTGGCAGACCGCGTGGGCGGTGACCTCGAGTAATAACCATAGGTGCTTCCATAGGATCGTCCCAGCCAAACATGGTAGGTGGAACTGGACCTCCAGCCACTGAGATATTAGCAGATAGAAATGTGTGCGGTGCACAGGTAATACGTACTTGGATAATCCCGGGCCATTATGCCGTCCAACATACTCTGCTCTTCGTCATCTTCATCATCCTCTTCCTCTTCTTCTTCTATGCCAGTTAGTAGATTAAAAATCATCGGGCCTTTCGAATGGAACATACCTATCTCATCCATGCCATCATCCAAGTAACCATCGAAGTCGATCTCATCATCTTCCGGCTCGATATCTCCGTCTTCCATTCGTTGGAGCATCTCAACAGCAGTTTGATGATCATCGCCAGCCAATGCCCGTACCAATGGACCAAGACGGTCATTAGCACTCATATGGTCCATACCATGCTCTTCTTCTTCCTCGTCAGCAGCTTGGCCCTCATAATCTTCCTCCTCATCTTCACTCTCCCACATATCCTCATCATCGTCTTCGTGATCGTGATCATGGTCGTGTTCGTCAATGATTTCTACCTCAACATCTTCATCCATGTCGTCGGAGTCTTCATCTTCATCGGAACCGCTACTATCGTCCTCATTAGAATCATCGTCATCGTCCATGATGACTTCAACATCAACACCATGATCACCAGAAAGACCTTCGATAGGACCCATTCCTTCAATATCCTCATCTTCATCACTGATATTATCCTCCTCATCCGGTTCTTCTTCATACTCCATTTCCTCTTCATCATACTCTCCTTCATACATCTCCTCATCATCGTCTTCCGAGCCGGAAGAAGAATCGTCATCTCTACCAGGCTCAAACATACCAAGAGTCGAGTTTCGGAACAAATCTGGTGTCTCCTCACGCTCCTCATCGAGGTCTGACATGGAACTGGCAACAGAAATCTCATCCTCTTCGCCCTGTTCTATACCAGGAACCACATTGTATGATTCGCTGAGATCAATAACAGTTTGCGTAAGGGACTTGAGTGGCTTCAAGATATATTTGACGGCACGCTTGGCGCCAGGGAAGTTCAAGTCAATATCGGCGATGGAACTTGTGAGGACGCTAATGAATCCCTTTTCAAACATGACGCGCTTAAGCTGGTATTGGGATCTCTGGGCTACAGCTGGGTCGGTACCACCAGCATAGCTGTCTTTGCCAGACATGATGTGAGACATGAGCTCTGCAAGGGCAAGCATCCTAGAATATTTGATATCAAGGGGCTCCGTAGAGATGATAGCCTCCTTATAGGCCTTGAGAATATTCTCGAGAACAAATCGTCGCACGAACAGCAAGTCGGGTTCATCCTCGCCATCAGATGGCTCGCGGTGACGGTCCATGATCTGCTCTCCAGTCTTGCTAAGCAAAGCAGTGATTAACGAGTCCGCATAGCCAGAGGTTGCTTGCTTCTTTCGGAGTGCCGTCGTGTCTGCATGCTCCAAGGTACCGAGTGGGATGAGGTCAAATAACAGGTAGTTGACAACACTGGTTCGTGGTTTCGATGGGGTCATCGACTGGGGCGGAGCGCTTCGCTTGAAGTTAATAAACTCGATCTTAGTTCTGTTGTAACAAGAGAGGAGTTCTGTAAGACACTGGAGGAGGAAGCATCGATAAATGTAAATTGGGTGCTCTTCAGCCTTGATGGGTTCGAGCTTAGCAGGCTTCTTCGTATCCTTGACTTCTGGTGCTGGTGCAGGTGCAGGTGCCGGTTCTGGTGCGACGGTGTCTGTTGAAGTAGCTTCGGTCATCGTGGCATCTCCAGAGCCAGATGCTTCCTTAGCAGCGGTGGAGGTCGAGGGTGGAGCAGCTTCCTTGTCTTCGACATCTCTGTAGTTAAGAAGCTCACAGAGAAGGAAGTGGATAACTCCATCGGGGCTCTCAACAACTGGAACCTTGAGCTCAGAGTGTGGCTTTGGCTTCTCTTCTGCAGGTTCACCGCCCTCCGTTGATGGCTTGACATCTTGGATTGACAAGTCCTCGGTCGCCTGTACAGTTGGGGTCACACTGTCCTCCGGACTCTTGCGGCCAGATGTTCGTGCATAAGGCTCTTTGAGTACAAGGTGTTGGCGGAGTGGTGAGTCAGCAGCGGTTGGGACCCACTTGTTCATCTTGATCATCTCATTGCTGACCTGCAAAAAGAGTTTTGGGGACCGAATGATAAGAGCCGACATCGAGCGAAGATAGGTCTGGACATCAATGTGTCGTTGCGACCGTGGAACTTCGAAGTGTGCCTTGATCTCGGAGCGCATGATCTGCTTGATTGTCTCGTCGTCTTCGATGATGTGTCGAAGAATCAACATCAGTGGACCTTGCAACTTAGCAGTAGATGCGCCAGCAAGCTGTTTAGTCATGACAAATAGACGTTGCATGTTCTTCTTTTCCCCAATTGTCTGTGCAATCGATCTGTTTCTAGACAAAATGACCAAGATTCTCAGCACTGCTAGTGCCAAGTCTTGATGCTTGCCAATGCGTGGAAGGATGTCAAGAATGAGCTCAAGCAATTGTGTCTTATCCTCATCAGAGACAGTCTGTTCGCTGGCCTTGAAGACGGGCTCAGAGATTTCAGCATTCTCGTCCCTTGGCGCAGTCCATTCACAAGCTTGTGGTTGGGCATCCTCACTCAACAAAGTCTCAACAATGAGAAGAACATGTGCAATCCAAGGCGAAGATTCGTCACTGGTATGGCCTGGTGCCAACTTGACAAAAGACAAGAGAATTGGGAGATTCTCCTTTAATTCATCCAATGTCTCCTTATAAAAGTCCTTATTCTGCAACATCAGAGCAAGAAGGTGAGCATATGCGGCAACCTTCTTACCAGATGGTCGAACATCCTCCTCCGTGCTGAAGGACATCAGAGCCTGAACCAAAGTGATTCCAACCTCCTTTCGCATGGCCTTTGGATCATTGGACTTGTTGACAACAGCCGTAATAAGATCCGCAATCTCAAATGTAACATTTCCATGAGCGTTGATAATATCCAAACTTCTTTCAATAAGCTTGTCACGAATAGCAGCACGTTCTTCATCAAGGTCTTCCAAAACAATAGGAGGCTGGGATGTAACAGTGACCATTGGTGTGCGAGACTCAGCGGACGGTGTACGTGGCGAGTCGGTATGATCGCGGGATAGCATGCCAGCCACTGTAGCATGATTTGTTTCAAGACCATTGGCATTAGCAATTGAATCAAGAAGTTCATTGAAGCCAGGGATTTCCCCAACTTCCTCATCAATGTCGTGATCCCATCCACTACGAGGACGATGTGGGGGAGAAGGATCGGTTGACACCACTGCCCCACCGATTTGACTGTCAACAGCCATAGGGTCTGGGCCTGAGCTGGAAGGACGAGAGGATGATGATGGCCTAGATTGGCCTGCTTGATCCTCTATTGAGGGTTCATGAACGCCATCACGATCTTTTCTGTAGAAGAATCTACAATATTCCTTTGCGAAGGTGAGTGAATTGTTGCATCGCCAAAGGGCATCCTTTACGAGACTTGAGGGCCATTTCTCGACTAGCTGAGCATATGCATCCGATGAGATCTGGAACTTCTTGCTGGGTGGCGCAACGTGTTTAGGGATCTTATCCTGTCTTTTATGGGCCTCTCTCTCATTATCAGCCTCAGAGATGGTTCGAATAATATCGATGAGGCGATTGCAGATGGTGCTGGAAGCCTTGTCTATGAAGTCTGATTCCCAAAGACGACGGATCGTTCGAAGGATGTTCATACGGATCTCAACCAAGAACTGGTTTGAATTGAAGTAATCGGCCTTGTCCTTACCCTTCTCAGTACGGCTAACGATCGCCATTGTCTGACTGGCTTCAACAACATTTTTTCCAGTAGCAAGAACTTGGTATGTGTTGAGAATCATCTTGGTGCCAGTCTCTGCAAGGATCCACTTCAATGGTCGTTCGAGTGTAGGTGGCTCAGTCGCGACATAGTCAGATTCGCGAATCTCCTTAGTGAGTACATCCAGAATCTGATTAAGGGTGTCGAACCCGCCCTGCTCCTTGAAAGCTTGCAAGACGATAGTAATTGATTGTGAGGATCTCTCAGAGTGGCGAGAATCGTCAATGAGAATGTCGTTGATTGACTCAAGGCAGATGACCCAGTATGAAAATCGATCCTCATCAGAACTGAAGTTGTCGAACTTGAGCTGGCCTAGCATTGTTGCCGAAATATTCTCAGCGATCTTAAGGCAGCATTGTCTCTGGTATGGCTCGATAGCTCGCTTCACTACCAATGCCTTGCCTAGTATCTGGAAAAATGGAGAAACAGCACGAGGCATCTTGGAAAAGAGATGGCGCAGAACCTGGAAATTCTTGAATTCTGGCGAATCACGCTCATTCTGGCTAAGGGCTTTCTTTTCGGTGGACTTCTCCTTAGCGGCCTCTCCACTTGCAGACGCTGGAGCAGTGTCATCAGCGTTGGCGCCCTCGATTCGGTCAGGTTCATCATCGGCAGTGAGCGGGTCCACGGCTTGAATACCGAGGATATCATCAGCAACCCCGTTCCCAAAGCCAATGTCTTTAACGCGAGTAGCACTCTTCCAGCTATCAGGGATAGTTTTCTGTAGAACAATTTCTTCTCTGACCGATGCGCCCAACAACGGACCCAAAGACTTGACCAAACGAACATAGTAATCACCCAGGTTGAGCTGTATGATGTTGTTAGACTGGCTGCGGTGGTTATAAGTTGGTGGCTGGAAGCATTGGAACAAAACATTTGTAAGAGACTGGACAGTGATCAATGCCTTGACCATGCTAGTACCGTGGGCCTTGCTCTCATTTCCAGTGCTGGAAGAATCAATGAACGAGGCGAAGTAAGCAGAGTCGCCAGTGTTGCTTGTGAATGGCTTCAAGACTTCCAAGGCACGCAATGATCTCTTCAGTAGTGAAGGATAGACGAGATGTGGCTTGTTCTCAGCAAGTAGTGAAATTACAGCATTCAACGTGCGGCTGGCCCGTGAGTCTGCAAAATCGTGTGGAACGCTCTGGAGTTCCGCAAGGTCAAGCACATACTCAATTCCACCCTTCTCAGCAAATGCAACACGAACAGACTGGTTACTGAAGATCGTAGATAAGAATGTTGCGACTGCAGAGATGAATGGCGCAATTGATCCTCCAGGTCGATCAGGGTCCGGAGGTTGCTGGCCACTGAAAATTGTTGCAGCATCAGTCATTTCCACATCAGCATTCTCACCTCCTTTGCCAGATGTTAGGAGAGCACCATCAGCAATTATCGAATTGCCTTCCTCATCTCGGGTCCAGAGCTTTGCACCAACATCATCCCGGGCTGACTTAGATTTGCAAACATGGCCAACTCGTGCAACCATATCCAATACGGCATGAATGATTGCAGTCTTAAGAGGTGGATGATGACGAACGAGCTCATCGAAGGTACCACCCAGATTTGCTGTCAACTCTGGGTCTGTCTCCATAGCAAGGACATGCTTAGGATTTTCGAAGATCTCAAAGAAATGGCTCAGAGCGTTTGAGGCCTGGAACATCTTCATACCCGTGGTATTGAGACAGATAGCACCAAAGGCTTGAGGGACAATGTTGATGGTCTCTGATGTGGGCATGATACCGCTGGCCAACTCACCGGGTCTAGGTTCCTGGAGGAAACGCGAGACAGCCTCACTGGACTGTTCAAAGTCAACAGCCCAGCGGCTGAGTTGATCTCTAGCAAGTTGGGAGTGGCATACAATACCAGGATGTTCGTCATCTTCGGTTTCCTCAGGTAGGGGTGTAGGGATTTCTTGACCCGAAACAGCTTCTAGTAGGCCTTTACTAAGACCAGCTTCGGCAATAACAGCAAAACTGGTTGGTTCATTGTTGATAAAGTCATTGAGAATACTGACAGCATTGGTCCATACAGCGGATCCAAATACAGAGGCATTGGTAATGATCTGTCGGAGACTTGCGAGCAGTGGTGATGAGTCAATTAGATTTCTTAAAAGACGGTCAAAGTTGCCACCGTAGCCACCGGCTGCGGACATCATGTGGTGGATGAATTTGAAGAGCCACTTGAGGGTCTGCTGCTTGTAGAATGGAAGATCATAATCAACGTTCGGTGAGCGAAGATCAGCGGATATACCCTTACCCTCCTTCGCAGCATCATAGCCCGAGGTGGTTTCGAATACGATAAGATTCGAAATGGCATCCAAGCCATCGGCATCCACCAGAGTCTGGAAGCCATCTCGAGAACTGTACATCAAGGAATCGAGGAAGGTGAGTACCTTAGGCTGTGTTCGTTCGGCGACATCAGTGCGTAAGTTTAGAACCTCAACAAGAATGCCGACAATTCCAGCAGTCACAAGATCCTGTCCTACACGGGGAATGCTGTTGACTTGTGTGAGCAAATCGAACAATGCTGCTCGCCACTCGTCTGCTTCGGTCATTTGATCACTGCCATCGTCTTTAGCCATTTCTGCCACGGCCTTACGAACAACGTATAGCAGAATTCCATGGTTCACAGTGATGTTGAGAGCAGAACAGACATCTTGTGACTTTTGCGTATGATGGGCGAATGCTTCAAGAGTGACTAATGCTACAGTCTGTAGCGATCGAGGAACGCCAACTTGTCCTTCCGCTGGGGGATGGGCCATCTCCGCAAGTTGGTATACCAACTGAAGACGACGGGGCTCATCAGCGTCTTGTTTGAGGACCTTTTCTTGAAAGACTGCTTCATGGTGAATGAATGACAAGTTAGTAATGGCCAGGAGGCGAATTGCCAAAATCTGTCTACGTGTTTCGAGCGATGTTGTCAACGCCTTGGCAACCCGAACCTTTGAAAGCAACTCATATCTCGACTCTTGGGGTACTGTAGGTAGGGTCTCCTTGAGTAACTGATGAATTGGCGTAGATGAAATTTGATCACTGGTCAATTCTATAACCTTAAGGTTTGAACCCTGGTTGTCATCCGCAGCAGATGGAGGAGATCGAATGGTACTTGGAGACTCCTCAGAGCTCTTCCCTGACTTTGAGGCACTTCCGTGACCAAGATTCGATGTTCTACGGACAGGAGTTGGGGTAGTTGGGGCAGCATGTGGGACGAAGGATGGAACTGGTGCAGCAGAAGCATCCGACGTGGACTCCTTCGTATAGTAAGAGAGTCGTACATTACCCCAATCATTCCAGTTCTCTTCCGGGGCTTTGCCGGCTGGAGAACCGCTTGGTGCTGGTGACTTGACGATGGCAGCAAGATCGTTCGCATGAACAGTCACAGTCGAGCTTCGGCTGGCAACTGGGATGTTGAAATATGTCTTATCCTTGCCCTTTGTTCCAGGTGTAGCTGGTGTGACCGGTGGGATTGTCTCACTCGAAGTTGTAGTTCTCGAAAATGGTAAAGCAAGCTGAAGAACGTGATCGAGATCGATACTGTAATGGTTCGCCAACACCGATCCGCTTGCATAGTGACGCGCTGACGATGGCATGCGCTTGATGGAAGCAGCATATCTCTGTGCGAGCCGCGCACCTAGAAGCAATGTACACTCGATGAGCGAAAGAGATGTAGTATTCAGGATATGGTCAAGATGTGCGCTGCTAGCATAGATGCTCCGGTTTCCGCAGTGGTTCAACAACATCCGTGAAAACAAGAGAATCGATTCCACCAATTCACGGTCTCCCTCAGGACCAAAGCCCAATTCTTGTAGCTTTTGGTCGCTTTCTACCTCCCGCCGCAGTATCTCTGTTCCAAAGTCCCGAACTTGAGGTCCATCTTTGAGGCCGTATGTTGCGCAGAAATCTTCAAGTATCGAGTCGAATCGGTTGAGAACGGGAATCCAGTGATATACATCACCGCGTGGAAAAGGCCATCGTGATGGGAACTTCTGGAGTTGTTGGCGGAGTAGAGGTAATGGGATAGCAGTGGTCTTTTGAACATAGTCTCTGAGCCATGGGGACTACAAGCATGGAATTAGTTACGCTCTCCGATTGCAAGCTTCATTGCTCACCTGAGAGTCCTTGTGCTTCGACTGCATTGTCTTGGTGATTTTCACCATGGTGGCGGTGGTTGCGGCAGAGCCGCAGTGACTTGGTTCGGTCCTCCTCCGCGATGTGCTTCTTCCGACTTAGATCACGAACACAACGATGTGAACATGTAACGTGATGGAAAGCCCCGATGGGAAGTATTCAGATGGGTTTCGAAGATGGGGCTGTATGTTTGCGAGTGGATCGATGCGCGGGATGTGAAAGGTTCGCTGATGATGCACACACACACACACACACACAGCACAGTACCGCGTAGGAATGACGATTGCCTAAATTAGCAGTAGAAGGATGGGGGGAAAGGATTACCTTGCTCACTGAGCGTTGGTTGAGTCTTCTCTGACGGTGGAGAAGGGAAGAAGGAAGTCTTTTGGGTATCTCAAGAAATCGAACGCGAACGTGGGTGGTTGGAGTGTAATTCGACGTTCTACGCGATATTGCAGAATGACGAAAAGGCCGAACGAGCGTGTGAGAAAAGCAGACTGTGCAGGGTCGACTCTTCTTGCGCGCACCGATAGAGCTCCACTAGGTTTTTGTTTTTGTTTTTTGTTTTTTGTCTCTTGTTTTTTTTCCCCCTCGTCGAGATGCTGTAGATCTGAGGATGTGTATCAGTATGCGTATGAATATGGTATTCACACGATGCTTTGGGGGGATGATGAGCTTCGATGTGCAGACCAAAAGCAAAGGTCAGGTGGGGGTGAGGCTGTTGACTCGTTGAGTTGAGTTGAGTTCGGTAGGTAGCTCTTTCAATCGACGTTGTTGATGTGGATGTGGTAAGGTTGGTTGTGCACAGCTGTATTTAGTGTCTACCTTACCTATGTCCCTAGGTACCTACTTACCTTACCTATGATGCAGCCTCCACTCCACAGCTGTCCGTGTGCGTGAGTAATACCTCAAGGTACCTTAGCACCTTTGCGTGAGGCTGCTGCTTACCCTTAGAATTTCTTTTGCTGCGAGGCTGATTTGGTACTCACTCATACGACACCGTCAACATGAAACTCTTCTGAGTAGACTTCTTCGTTCGAATATAAATCAAGCACATGTTCCGTGACAAGAAGAACACTCAACGAGGTTCTTCTAGCAGGATACTATCTAAAAAGAAATGTGGTATGTATAGTTCAGTACATAGCAATTTATATATTGATGATACTGTAGATACATTGCCGATGTCATGTGCTGGTTTGCCTGCTACTTAGCTACCTATTCTCCCCACCACCAATCATCCAGATACAAAGTACATCGCATCTTGTCACCGTCAACATCCAGATCTCCAGAAAAAATGCTTATAAATTTTCATCGGTGACTTCGAAGCACCGCTCAGCACCTCTCCATCCTCACTCAGTTTCTCTCTATTTCGACAATATTCTGGCCTCGGATGTCATGAGGAAAATGCCTTACCTTGCCTTACGTCACACCAGAGGAAATGCAGTGAGACGAGATCCTCTCGGCTCAGGCTGAGGATATTCTTCTCTAGCAGATATCTTTCGCGGCAGAAGTCAAGCTGACTCCTAGCACGCCAGAAGCTCCCTGATCTCCGAGTGGTTGGTACTTGTATCGTGCCAGTGTAATGCAATCTACTCTGGATGTGGTATTTCTTCGTTTGTTGCTGTGTAGCGGGGTAATCTGGGACGATGCTGAAGCTTGTGCTTGTGCTGGTTCGTGCATCTACAACGACGACATAATTTTATGTGGTCACCAAACTCCGGACTCATGCGAGAGGTTACAATGAGGGGAAATTCCATCGGATTTGAGAGCGGGAGGAGTACCTTGTGCATCATGATCATCAAGGTAAGATTCGAAGTTCTGCGTGGTGGAGCTTGTAAGTTTGTATCTTACCTTCATATGTTTTTGCATCGGACATTTCTTTCACAAATAAATACAGAAACACCAAATTCGATCGAAAACGAACGATGCCATTCAAATAAAATGAGAACATGCACCAATGATCATCAGATTTTCATAAAGGCCGGGATTATTTTTAATCCGCTCACTCATCCCGATGCTGCTCTCCGCACAAATCAGCTGACATCGCTGAAAGAACCCCATAAATATTTTCTCATCTCATAGATCTGTCGATATAAAATGGGACTACCTTGGGTACTTTCCTAAGAATTCTTATCCTCCCGTCGTTATGCTCCTCGTAAGCCTCAGGCATAGACCAATGTCGGTAAGTGCTGAAAGGAGAATAGCTCAATTCGACACACACGCCACGGCTTTGTGTTTGGTTTCTCTTTAGTCCCAATGGAATGTTAGGGTGATCTGGAAGGAGGAAGATAAGTTCCGACTGGGCTCGTCTTTTTGCAGCAGCCGTCCAGCCTTTTGCTCTACGTAGTATGCATTCGTTCACCTTGCTTCGCATTGGCTGAAGTACTCTGAAGTACTCTGAAGTATACTGTGTATATATGTACGTATATATTATGTATATATAGCACATATATATCATTGCTTGAATACATGTAAAGTGATTTGCAGAACGAAAGAACAAATCAAAATAAATCAAAACAAATCAAAACAAATCAAGAGCTCAAGAGAAGTCGAAGAACTGGCAGCCAAGGAAATGTTCGGGTATTTAGAGAAATATGTCCAAGGAGAATGCCACGATGCCTCCCTCCTTATTCTCTTTTCTCGTTTCGAAAAGTGGGAAAGTGAGCATATCTGTCTCTGCTTCCTGCATTCTACTCTCCCTTCTTTTGATTCAAATCCAAGCAGTATTGTGTATCCACACCTTCGCATATTTTGCACGATATTATTGAATTTTGATTTGCTTCGATTCTTTGCCCACCCCGCACCCGCACCCGCAGCCCACAAACCCCTTTCACTCGCAGCGATACTACGTACTTCCACTGATCACGAGGTTGGTGAGTCAAGAAGATTTGACTTCCATTTCGTAGCGAGGGCATAGTAGGTGTGAGAGCGAAGATAATAGCGTGCCTCATGTACTCCGACATGTTTCTATCTATCAGAGAAAATTCGGAGAGTCAAGAGCGATATACGACGAATAAAGGAGTGGGTTGTTGGCAGATGGAAGAGAGTGACAGAGGAAACACTTGTCGATGAATTGAGCCGTTTTTGATAAGGCCTGTTAAATAGACGGCGAGGTGAGGTACCTGGGTGAGTGAGCCGTTGGGAGCGTAAAAGGTTATCCGTCCATAGGGCGTTGGAGGCGTGCGATTAGGCCAGATAAGAATTTATCCAGCGCGTCTTTTGTAAAGAAAGCCATGGGCTATGGTGTCGATGGAGCGATGAGATGATAGACACAGTCACGAGGGGATATATGTTGCTCATGGTTGTACGATGAATTCACCCCCCCTTGGAATTCAGCCCATAATCCACGCCATAATCCACACGGACCCTACTCTCAGCCAGTCATGGGCATCAAGACACGCACTCAAATATCAAGCAACAGTCTTGGAAGCGGGAAGGAGGAGGTGGAGGGGGTGGAGGAGGACGACGAAAAGATTGACTCCTCCATCAAGGGATAACAACACCACCAACACTATCAGCACCACCAAACTCCACCTTTTACTCCCTACAGCCCGCTTTACACGTATTCTAGAACACCAATACGATCAGTCTATCAAATGCTTAATACCTACTTAGCATCTCTTGTGAATGCTGAATACATGTGTAGAGAGGAGAGTATGAGTATGCATTACCCGAATAGCGGCAGAACAGACCATGAATGAGGTAGAGAGAGAGAGCGTAGATGTAGAACGGAAAGGTGTTTATTCCTAAGTAGAAGAGCTGCATCATCCTTAGTACCTTGCAGAATGGAGTATCTTTACATATGTTGTTCAAGTAGATTGAGTAGAGTGAACAGAGCAAAAACAGAGCGAATAGAGTACACATCAACAAAGTCTATCTATCGCATTGCTAGCTATTCTCTCCACATACCGAGACATAACTTCCATTCCACCACTACTACTACTACTACTACCACCACCATCCAACAATCATACCACTCGCATCATAAACACCTTCTCACCCTTCATTATCCCAAAAATCAATAGCATCAGAATCATTCTCACATTCAATCGAATCAATATCCCAAAAAAATCCCAATCGATTTTACGAAACGCACTGCTGCACGCCATTGCATTCCTTTTTAATAAACCGAACAAGCGAGAACCACAATATCTCTCAACTTATTGATGGCCGAGAGCGACTCCTGAAAGCCGCGAATTAATTGCTATCCAGTAGGACCATAACAACTCGACAAAATCACCAGAAATCATGGCCGACCACGAGCAGCACGAAGACCAGCCCGCTCATCATGTCGATGAGGAGAAATCTATTGATGCGAAGCCAGAGGAACATACAACAGAGCACACGAGTCAGGGAGAGGAGCATGTGCACGAGGAAGCCCCTACCACTGACAGCGTTGACAGTTCCGATCATGGAATGGTTAGTTTAATTCACCACAACGGCCCCCAAAAAAAGGAGATGGAACTGACAACCTGTGGATAGGATGAATTCGAAGAAGCAAACGATAATTCCTCCATCGACGACGACGACGAAGACGAAGCAAAACCCAAGGAGGAAGAAGCTCCCGTCGAAAAGGCACATGCTGTGTCTGCAACCGTCATGTCTTCCCCTCCCCCTGAAGAAACTCAGATAACATCACCCATCGATACTTCCCCGCAAGACCAAGCTACCTCTCATGAATCTGTCCCCTCTCCTACAGTATCTACGAGGTCATCAGTGCGATCATTAACTCAACGTCGCCAGTCGGTGGAGAAGGGTCCAGCATCTCCCGATTCAGAAATTACCCGCATGCCTTCCATACCCGATGTAGACGATAAGGAGGAACCACATGTAGTAAAAGAAAACGATGAACCACAACCAAAGTCTCCATTATTGACAGAACGCCGTATCTCCACAACCTCTCTGGACGACGTAGGACTTGAGGACGATCCAGACTCTCCAAACGAGTTGCCAGCAGGTAAAATAACATCTATTCAGGGCATATCTCAGCAAAAAAAAGGCTAATGAATATACTGTTGTTACAGCAAGACAATCCGTACAAGGACCACCAGTCCCATCTAAAGCTATGAAGGTCTTACAAGGATTGCATGGACCACTCCCTCCTACACCATTCGAGCCGCCTCCGACTAGAGATTCTCTTCCACCCCCTCCACCTCCTACACGAAAGCTCACAAGTCCGTTTGCATGGCTTTCTCGAAACTCTAGTACCCCGAAAGAGACTGTCACCTCTCCTCCACTTCCACCTCTTCCTTCTCCAGACCGCCGAAACACAGTCTCCTCAATTGCAACTATAAGTAGTAATCCTGAGCTTATGCTCAGCAAGCTGGACGAGACAGGAGAAGCACGACCAGCCAGAAATAGCTTAAGAGATCGATTCAAACTCTTACGGATGCGTGAAGAAGCTGGAATTACATTGGGAGAAGAGGACAAGGAGTTGGCTCGTTCGGCAGGAATCAGTTTGGGTGTGGATCAAAAAGATGCATCGGGACTCCCACCATCATCTCCAGGACCATTGAAGAGTCCAGCTCCGTCCACCGTCAATCATGCCCTGGCTCCGGGAACAGCATCGGGGATATCGGCAGGACCATCGGCTCTGTCTGAGCCAGGTGCACCGGTGGATTGGGATCTGTGGCAATCTGTCGTCTACGAGGGTCCAGCAGCTGTTGCAAGGACCAGTGCTGAAGAATTGAACAGAGCCATTGCTACTGGTATTCCAAGTGCCATCAGAGGAGTGGTCTGGCAAGTGTTGGCCCAGAGCAAGAATGAAGAACTCGAAAGTGTTTACAGAGACCTCGTTGCTCGCGGTACCGACAAAGAGAAGGACCGTCTCAGCACAATGTCTGCTCCAACCACCAATGGCAGCTATTCTAATGGCATTACTAAAGAAAGAGATACTGCGGCATCATCAGCATCATCGATACATTCAGATCATTCTACTCCACCAACTACAAACGGAATGAGATCTCCATCTCCATCCGCTCAGAAGGACCCTGAAGTATTAGCTAAGCAGCAAGCAGCGGCCCTTGCTGAAAGTAAGAAGAAGGCTAAGGAGGATGCTGCAGCACTCTCGAAGCTGGAGAAGGCTATCAGACGTGATCTCGGTGCCCGAACCAGTTATTCCAAGTTTGCTGCCAGTGCGGGCTTGCAAGATGGCCTTTTTGGAGTCTGCAAAGCATATGCACTCTTCGATGAAGGCGTAGGCTACGCTCAAGGTATGAACTTTTTGGCTATGCCACTCCTCTTCAACATGCCAGAGGAGGAGGCTTTCTGCCTGCTTGTACGCCTCATGAACCAGTACAAACTTCGTGATCTCTTCATCCAAGACATGCCTGGATTGCACAAGCATCTTTACCAATTTGAGCGTCTTCTCGAAGATTTTGAACCAGCTCTCTATTGCCATCTTCATCGTCGTCAAGTCACACCCCATCTGTACGCCACACAATGGTTCCTCACCCTCTTCGCCTACCGCTTCCCTCTCCAGCTTGTTCTCCGAATCTATGACCTTATCCTCTCTGAAGGTCTCGAAGCCATCCTCAAGTTCGGCATCGTGCTCATGCAGAAGAACGCCGCCACACTTCTCGGCATGAATGACATGGTGGCCCTGACCACCTTCCTCAAGGATCGAATTTTCGATGTCTACATCGATCAAGCACCATCTGCCGGTTCTATTCTAGAATCCGGTTTCTTTGGATCCTCAGGCGCCTCTATTGACAAGGAAGTCTACCGCGCCGACACGCTTGTCCAGGATGCATGCGCCGTGAAGATCACGCCCGAGATCTTAAAGACCTACGCGACAGAGTGGGAGGAGAAGACGAAAGCCGAGAAGGACCGTGAGCTTGAGATCGAGAACCTGAAGAACGCTAACAACACCCTCTCGCATAAGGTGCGTCGTCTTGAAGAGCGTGTCACTGAACACGACACCGAGCATGCGGCGCTGGCTACGGAGTTAGTCCGCACAAAGGTCGAGAACGAGGAGCTCAAGGACGAGAATGAGAGCCTCAAGGTGCAGGTATCGGAGTTGAAGACCGTAGTCGAGAAGCAACCCGAGGAAGTCGAGGCCCGCCTGCAAAGCGAAATGGACCGCCTCATGAAGAGAAATCAGGAGGTTCATGAGGAGAATTCCCGCCTGGAGGAGGAGATGGCTGAGATGGAGCAGACGCTCGTTGCTACTAAGATGCAGTATGCTGAGGTAAGCTCCCCCTTCTATTTATCTTCCCCTCTCTGCTATGTAGCAGTGGATCAGAGCCATGGGCTAACGTAAGCAGATCAACTCTCAACATGAGGCACTGACCCGCAAATGGACGGATCTTCGAAAGGCCTTGGACTGAGCTTTCGAGCTCAACGAGCCTGTGTGTTGACGGATAGTTTATGAAACGACCAAAAGACGAGGCCACAGCCGCAGCCACAGCCGCGGACACGGCATGTTCTGTGATGGCCTGGGGAAATGGGAAATGAGATGCGTGCATCAGTGGTGTTTTTGTGGAGCTCGGCGCGATATTCTTGTATTGATTAAGTTTGTTGGCTTACGCACTTCGCACTACGCGATGCCACTTGGGGGAATTTGCATAGGTATCTTGTGATGTGATTGATGTTTTTGACGGAGGCTGGTGCTGGCCGCTGGCTACTTGCCTGTTGGGCTTGGGCTTGGTTGTTTTGCTCTGTGTTCTTTTGTGGTTGGGGGCTTGGGATGGACTTGATTGACTGTGCTGGACTGTGGTTGTATACTACGTAGCATGAGCGTGCATGGAATGATATGGTTACCTTGTTTTTCTTTTTTGTGCTTGAGGATGCGATTTCGGTGATTGGTTGTGAGGTTGTGAGATTATTTCTTGAAATTAACTTTTGGGCGGGTAGGTTGATTGACTTTGAGCTCTAGATGGCCCATTAAGCCAGCTGAAGCCATAATATTTGCTCTTTTTATCCATCGAACGGAAAATGTGTTAATCATTCTATATTGTTTGGCTTATAGTAGTGGCTCATGTTTTCTCATGTGCGGATTTGGGACGAGACCGCGTTGCAATACACATCTACTCATGACATCGGCAGCGGTCGGTTTGATTGGGCAATGCGTCTATCATAAACCCAGCTGTACTCCATCAACATTAAACGTGGAATTGATCATTGGCAGCCATACAATACATATATCGAGAGCCATCTGTATTTCCTAGGTATTTCCCAATCCCAGAAGCTCATTACCCATCTCGCACCCAGACCCTGTCAAAACCCGACGTCAACAGCCGTTCCGCATAAAGATGTTCACGTACCACCTAACCCGATCGCCATCGACATCGCATCATATCAAAGACGATCCAACCCAGGTAAGAAGGTGCTTGCAGCGACCCCCGCACCCATTGACGATAGAGGAATCTCCAGCCTCCGCAATACGAAACGTTCAATCCCAGACCCGAACTGAACTTGCTCTCAGTTGCTAGACATGCCAAGCTTTGTCGTTCGAAGAAGGTCGTGGATTGATATTCAAGCTTTTGACATGTACGGCACTTTTGAGATTGCTGGGATTGTTGATATCATATGTACGGTCTAGACTTCAACTGTTATGGTTCATCTATTTACCTTCTTTAGCTTTGCTTTACATCATCTTTGCCGGATCTCCATTCATACACTCCATTATTTACGATGTTACTCTATGTCATTATACATAGAATGTTTCAGCAAATACGAGAGTGCTCTCCAATTCCTTTGCCCTTCAATGCGCCATGTTCCCGACATGCATACCTTCTTTCCTCAAACTCAAAGCAACACCGCTAAACTCGCAAAATGCCCGACTCAATCCATGGAAGGGGTGGTGCAAAATGCGGCTGATCTCAAAGTCACGGCGTAGCTGCCTGTCTTCCTCCAAATGAGATGTTGTGGAGGTGCAGTATTCATCTCACCAAGTGCGGTGGCGCGACCAGGGTCTCGGCAGGTCGCCAACCACAGCTGCGCCGGCTGCAGGGACGGGAAAGCAGCTAACTAATCGATGCAACCTGCATGCAGATGATGAAGGGATTGATGAAGATGAAAGATTCTTGATTCCTTATGCAATTGCATGGGTTACGACAGACAGCACACTTGTGGAGTGAGTATAAGTGGTAGGTGGATTCCTGATTCCGACCTGTTCGTTTCGTGTTGTTACACTCTGTACCTGAGCATTGGATTGTGTTTGTCTCGTTACTTCACCAAACTGATCAAGAAGTCGTTCGTCTCATCATTCATTGAGTGGAAAGACTCTTAAATCTTCGGGCTTTTTACCCGTCAGTTCAGAACTCGAAACATATCATTAAACAAACACCAGTTCATCTCATCTCCACATCTTCAAAATGCAGCACTTCATCACCTCAACATTCCTCCTCCTCGTCCTCTGCAGTCTCATCGTCGCTCAGGACAATGTCATTCACGTCGACACATCCAAGGTGACACCGGTGGCGCCCATCACCACCGACTCCAAATCAGCCAGCATCTCCACCGCGCCTGGTATCGAGACAGATACAACGAAGGTGGCTACCACCACCACGGAGACCAGCGCCGGCAGCAGTACGGGCGTACTGCCAAGTGAGACGCAGGCCTCCTCCACAGACTCAAGTGCAAGTGTGAGCACCACCACAGCTGTGTTGCCGTCTGAGACGGAAGCCACCTCCACGGACTTCAGTGCAAGTGCGACTGCGACTGGCAGTGCGCAGAGTAGTGCTAGTGCACAGAGTAGTGGCAGCGTCATCTCGTTGCCTAGTGAGAGGTTGCCCACTTCGACTGATTCGAGCGCCAGTGGGACGTTGACCAGTGCGGTTACAACGACGTCTACTGCCACAGCGACGACAAGTTCCGGGACTGGTACAACAACTGTGACTAGTGCGAGTAGAACAAGCAGTACTTCTGCGAGCAGTGCTTCTGCCAGCAGTGCTTCTGCCAGCGGTACTACTTCTTCTGGGGCGGCGGGAAGACTTGAAGGGCACTTGGGATTGGTGTTCTTGGGAATGGGATTGTTGTTGGTTTGAGGCACAATAGTCAACGATAACGAAGGTAAAAGTATGAGTTTGTATAAATAAATTGTCATATTATTGTAATCTATGTTCATGTCTATCTATCATTAAGTCGTAATCTATTCGTGAAAAAGCCTATCTAAATCCAAGTCAGCACAGATTCTGAAAAGGTTCTTTTTCTTTCAAATGAAGAAAAGATGATGAAGGTTTGTTGTCAGACAGCAGTTGGATCAAAAGTATGTCCACATAGAATTCGGAACAGGTCTGTGAATTTTGATGTATCATCATTTAAACCTCCATCACCTTTCTACAAGTGATGGCAAGGGAGACAGAAAAAGTGAACGTACCATTAGCGTTTAGTTGAGCCTTCGTTTCTTGAAGTAACTTTCGATCGTGGTTTGTTGAGTGTCGTGTTTGGAGTTGCCAATGCCTCCTCGAGTCTTCTTTAGACCGACCAGATGCGTAAGGCTGTTGACTGCTTTGACCTGGAGTGTCATTGGTAGCTTACAAAGCACTGGAACAAGAGGCGCAATATGGACTGGATGAGTCGTGGAAGTTGATGCTTCATCTTTTAATGCAAGCGTCCGGACTGGGTCGACCCTCGAATAAGATGGGACCTTGTCCTTAGACAAAAGTATCTTGGTGGCCGGTTTCGACTTGATCTCTAGTTCGAGATACCCAGTGTTCGACCAGCCTCCGAGATACTCCAATCCCATTCCACGATCAGCCACCCAATTTGCGACAGCCACATCCTTCGCATCGAATCTGCCCAATAGTGACCTCCATAGATGAGAAAGGAAGATGCCATGTGAAACCACCACGACAGCGTCACCCTTTCCCAACAGCGGTAACAGGTAACCATCGAGAAAAGTCCCAGCTCTCAGCCTCATAAAATCTTTCGATTCGACCTCAGTACTAGGACCAGTTGTCTCCTCAGCCTCTTTCCTCACAGCGAACTTCTTTCCCTCCCAGGGCCCAAAATCCTGCTCCCTTAGACCAACCACCTTCACCGTCTTTGCCGGAGGGTGAGCTTGCGCTTCACGAACAGCTTCGGAGGTAAAGAAAGCGCGTTGGAGATCGGAAGAGAAGAAATGAGCGATGGATTGAGAAGAGAGGTAAGTGCCCAGTCGACGAGCTTGCAATACACCATGAGAGGTGAGAGCAGAGTCCGTGATACCGGCGTAGTTGCCAGCGACGTTGTCGACAGTTTCGCCGTGACGGACGAGGAAGAGCTTCATGATCGTCGAGTGCGATCACTGCTCGTGGACATGGAGACAATGCATCCTGGAACTGGGCGGGCTAAACAATCGACGAAGTGGGAGCTATTCGTGATAGTTTTGATTTGAGTAGAAATTAAAAAGTGTGGGAGCTTTCGGTAGAGATGAGGTTTGTTATTTACTAGCGCGAATTGGAGATTAGTCAGCCAATTTTTAGTAGCGAGGATATTGTGCTTGATCGACGAAGTTGTGATTTGGTAGTATGGTGGGCGTCCTCTTTTCGAAGCCCGACAAATCAAGGCAATCCAGCGATAATGGAATCGAGTTGCGGAGACTTCAAAAAGTATATTAGGATTTGCCATTGTGAGTTGGAGTTGCGAATAGAGATTCGCTCGGCCAGACTGATACCTAAAGATCATACCTCCGATGATGAATATTCACTTGCTTTTGATGACATACATACTCTTCCTGACAAGCCACATAGAGAAGGGTAGCTAGAGAAGCTGACTCTTGGCACTACTGAGAATGAACAAGCAGTCTACATTACATCCCTGATTGCTGAGATGTCAGTACAAAGAGCAGTCTCGGCTTTCCTTGATCTCCTGAATAGGTGTGTGATTCAATGTTATTATAATAGCTATCCTCCTACTGCAGAACGGACACATGTTCTTAGAATTCATAAGACTGTGTTTATCTTATACCTAAAACAAATGGTATTGGTGCTTATGCGGATCTCTCAGCAAAGTCATAATTATCACCAACATATTTTACTCTTTCAGTTTGTTTTTTTTGGACGATGTCAGTAAATACAGTGGCAACAACTATTTCAACAACATGAAAGCTGTCGAAGTGTACAATCTGCCAGCTTATAGCATCGAATTATGTAAAATATTAAAAATGGCGATATTCTAGGATGTCTTGGTAACAAGACAATCGTCGAACTTGATACATGACTACTTGCCTGATTATGAGCTGCTCCTCTCGGCTTTCATTTTGTCCAGCAATACCAACCCACTCGTCTCATAAAATGGGTTAGTGGTAGATCTAAAATATATACAAACCCAACATCATAGTCGTCAAGCTTTGGAGACAGCCTGAAGGATCAGACCTCGAAGTGTCAAACATCAGGCTTTATATATTCACAGGACTCTCTTCGTGTCAGCTTGCTTTCCTCACAATTATTGATTGCAGTACCTGAAACTCTTCATCTTTCACACTTATCCTCTGTGCACCTCGTACTCTAAATGCTTCGAAGTCGTTACTGAGGGTCACCAAGTCTTTCAGATCTCCACCTTTCAACTCATTACCTTACCGCAATCTTCTTGAAACGCACCTTACGCAAAAAAAGAGAAATAAATAAGACAACACGTCTTCACTTCCATTACACTTTGCTCATATCATTAAGATTGTTACTTTCTACTTCATTATTTACAGTGACACGTCTCTTTCCATCGAATATCCACAAAAGTGGAGCTCTCAACTCTCTGCGTTCATCTAACTTCAACACTTGAGATATCAGTCAACTCTGAACTAAATTTGTTCCTTTCAATTTCAGAGCATCCGAATTTCACGCAAGCTCAAATGCACCCCGTTGGCTACGCATCAAGAAAAATAATTATCACATGATACTCAGCGCCAAATTTGTTGGTGTAAAGTGGTAGAACTTACATCTTGTGTCCTCTTTTCACTTTGAAGGACATCTCATTGCAACTCACTCACCTTATATCTTCTCTATCTCCTCCACTACCCAACAGCATCAACTGATAGCATCAAGACATCATGGCTTCGGAACTCAATCTCGCAGGCAATCTTCATGATCAGTCAAAAGGTAATCTCACAGGTATAATCATACCAGTTCTTCTTATCATAGACGATGCAAATCACATGACTCTATCATATACTAACAATTTCAGGCGACATGAATGATCAGCCTCTCGATCCCCTTGTAGCACATGTCCTCGGCCCCCAGGTAGAACGTATCGATTGGAAAGAGTTAGGAAAAATGAAAGATAAGTGGACTCAGGCTTTGACTCAAAATTATCAGCAAAACGGCAGCGATGCATCCAACCAAGACCATCCCAATCGTCGTAAGTTGCGTGAAAACCCACCAACTGCTGGACATACAATCGGAAATACCAATTATGATGATGAGGATGATGACGACTTTGATCCGGAGGAGGAAATGCGAGTGAGTCGATCTCGAAGAGCAGCAAGAGCAAGAGCAACAAGGGAGAGGAGAGCCAGAGAGCAACTGAACGAGAATAGGAATGAGCAAACAGAAGCCTTGGATGATCATGTTGACATTAATGATGCAGATCATGAGGACAACGAGGAGAAACCGAAAGAGACCGACACGGAAGCCAAGATTCCAAAGCAACTCAAGACACAAACCGGGGTTACTTATGAGAGCGAATCCGACATCGAAGAAGAAGAAGTCGAAGAACTGTACGAGTCGGATGCATCGTCACAGGATTGTCTCTTTCCTCCCCAGCCCGATGATCCCGCCATCCGCGGCTGCAAACCATGCTACAGAGCCTCCAAGCCATGCACACTCATCCACGTACCAGCAATTTACCCCTGCCAGCACTGTCTATCTCGTGGATCTGCCTGCCGCTTCTTCGTGCAACCAGCACGCAAAGCCGCCTGCGTTGAATGCCGCCGCCTCCAAGAGCAATGCATTTTCCCAACGACCAACGGTGTCGATGGCGACTCCTGCACGCACTGCTCCCTCCGCGGTAAAGAGTGCTTTGCGGGCCCGCTTGGTGTCATTCCTGCTGCGCAGCAGCTACGCGGCGAGGGCAAGCAGATCGTCAGCAAGAACTTGAAGCCGTGCAAGCCATGCCGCCAGGCGAAAGTCGAGTGCTCGCTTATGCTTGGCCGTGAATATACTATGCCTTGCCTGAGATGTCGGGGACTCGACGGTGTTGATTGTACGTTCGAGAAGGTGCGAAAGAGCAAGGCTAAGCCGAAGAAAAAGAAGGTTGTGAAGAAAAAGGCCGCGAAGGGTAAGGCGAAGAAGAAGTCAAAGCCCAGAGGTCGCAGAGCCCGGGATGAAGATTCACGCGATGAGCAAGCTGGTGATGCTGATACTATCACTACCTCCTTCGCTCATCCATTGACTTTCAATCACATCCCTACCCCTACCTCACCCTGCTCGTTCTGCTCACGTCCTTCATATGCACTCTACGGACTCGGTGAGAAAACGGTGGAAGTGGCATACACGTCTGATGGCATCATCGAGATAAGTGGTGGACATAGAGGTGCAGGCGAGGAGGTCACCAGAGTTTGTGAGGCATGCACAGTCGCTAGGCTCAAGACTAGCTGCTGTGAGGGCCATGAGCTGAGGAATATTGCAGGGCATAGAAGAATGCCGACTAATCTCTGGGGAGCTGTTGTTGAAGAGCTGAAGTTTGAGGTGCCAGCACCGAAGGAGGTGAGGCTTTGCAGCGTTTGTGTAGAGCAGGGTGTTGTGGAGTGCTGCGCGAAGCAGGAGGGGCTTAGTGGGGAGGTTGAAGAGGGGTGCGGATTGGTGTTGTGCAGAATTTGTGAGGAGAGGTTGCCTTTGTTTGGAGGGCTGGATGAGCTGATTGAAGGAGCAATGGAGGATAACGTGAATTACCCACCTGGAGTTTTGAGAGCTGATGTTGGTTTGTTGCTTGGAAAGGGAGAGCTGGGAAGATATAGTATGGGCAGATTCGCGGATGGGGACATGGAGATGGATATGGAGGGACTTGACTTGGATGAAGAAGAAGAAGATATCAGCGTGAAGCTGGAGTCATATCTATGAAAAAGGCTACTTGATATTGGCAGATACTGGTCTGGATTATAAGCTGCAGTTGATGAGATTGGGCGAGTGGAGGCTGTTCAATGTTCTATGAGAACGAAAGCATTGATTCAAATAACTTCAGCGGCATGGAATTAGAGGACGACACTCAATCACACGGATTAAAAGTTCGCTTTATTTCATGAACTATTCTCCCCTAACATAGCTAGTCCACAGAAACAGGCGTCTCAATGCAATATCTCATTTATCATAAAGAAGTAATGCGTGGGTTTACAAAAGTCTCTTGAGATCCTGTACCCTCTGACCAATATCACAAGTAAGCTTGAAGGGCTTTTGTGTATAGCAAGTGCTTTGCGTATGTTTTCTGATTTGATATTCGGTGAAATAATGTTGTAAATCTGGAATAGAGCTTAACTTGGCTCGCCTTAATGGCTGCTTGAAAAACAATTGAACATCTGGATGCTGATACTAGTGAGTATATCGCTTGATCGCATACTCTTCCCAGGGAAATATCCCCCTTTCCCTGTCTTTGCTAGGGTGAAAGTCCGTCTACGAGCAAGTCCAATCGATTTGATTTATACACTTGACAAGTGCTTCGGATAGAAGCCCAGGTAGTCCATTACATGTACCTCCAACCATGTCATTCTTAACTAGACAGGTCTTACAACATCACCATTGACATTCATATAGCATATCACCATAATATATCACCACCACATCAGATCAGGGAAAGCATGCTTTTTGATTGAATCGTGTCAATTTATCCTTGACAAAAGACGCCCATCCAGTATGCATTAATGGAAGAAAGAAACAACCTCTCTTGTAGTAAACAATTCATCATGTTCAAGAGGAAGAAATACATCAGATCCATCTAAGTCCGATGCTTCAATAGCAAACCCTTTCCATTTCCCATTTTTGACCCTGACTTACAACCAACACACACTTACTTGCGGAGGGAAGAAGCTCTGCGCTTGCGGAGATCAGCCTTGGCAGCCTTGGCCTCAGTGACACGCTTGGCCAAAGTAGCGGCGTACTCGCTCTGAAAGGGATATTAGTGGTGTGCTTGACGCTGACGGATATAACAGAGTAACTTACGGCGGCATCCTTGGTCTTCTCGGCGTTGCGGCGCTTGAGGGCGATGCGGTGACGCTTGTGCTGGAGTCTCTGTGGGGTAACGAGACGCTGGATCTTTGGTGCCTTGGTGTATGGCTTCTTGCCCTCACCCTTTGGCTGAACCTCACGACGGATAACGAACTTGCGGACCTACGTAGAAAAAATGTTAGCGAAAGCTCACACTCTACACCACCCGTGAGAGTGGGCAGGCGATGAGGATATACAAACGTACATCGTCATCCTTGGTGAGACCGAAGAACTTGCGGATCTTGGTGGCGCGCTTTGGACCAAGACGCTTTGGGTGGACAGTGTCGGTGACACCTGGGATGTCCTGCTCTCCCTGCTTGACAATGGAGAGGGCGAGAACGGAGAGATCCATGGCGACGATGCATCCACGGACGGACTTGCGCTTACGCTCACCGGTACGGCGTGGGCGGTAGCAAGAGTGACCCTCAGAAAGAAGAAGTCTAACACGGGTTGGGTGCATAACACCCTGCTTCATTGGGAAACCCTGCTTGTCGTTTCCTCCAGTGATCTTGAAGACGTATCCCTTGAACTCGTCACCGACGGAGTCACCAGAGACCTCAGCACCCATGCGCTTGTCCATGAAGACCTTTGGAAAAAGTTAGCCATTGTTATTCGTATGTATGTGTGGTGTATTTTGCTGATCATCGTTGCCATTGTAGACTGAATTTGCGCATCGAATTTTCGTTCAAATGTAATATTTTCGACGAGTTCGATGCGCAATTCGATGAACGCAGAAGACGGATATTGAGGATAGACGTACGCGAAGCTTGCGGTCATCTTCGATCTCGATGAGCTTCTGGCTGCCGTTGGCAGGGTAGGAAATGTTCAACTTCATGGCGACGGTGGTTGAAGTCGATCGGATTGTCGAGGGTGGTTTGGCGATGGATTCTTCGAAGAGCGACGTTCGAAATCAATATCAGAATTCTGTGTGGGTTTGCCGATTGTTAGTGCGAAATTCGAACTCGCTTAGACAAGTGCTGTTGTAGCCTGAGGGTTCAAAGACAGGGCTGTCAGGCACTCAGGGTTGCTCCATGTTTTAGTTGCCCCGGTGACAAGGCTGCTAGAACTGTATACGGAAAGCCCCGGGCCGAGGTCTCAATTAGCCTTATCACTTGTCACTTGATCATCTTGAAGCTCAAAAGTTATATAAGGAATAAGAAATGGTATTTCTAAACTTGAACAGTAGTTTCTTGATTGTTATTATTTAGTAATAAAGGTTGATAATAAAATACTATCACGCGTACGACGTATTGACATATTTAGAGTGATAGGTACAGCTTACAGTACATCTGAGGTAAAGTGATATAGAACCTAAGGAAATTCATCAAAGTAAGTATTTTGATGAAAGAATAGAGAAATAAGGTCAGCTAGAATATAAGCTTCTTCTATGATTACAATAAGACTGAGGTGTTAAGGGGTTAAAGTGGGTAGTCAGTGAGTGTAAGCTTTTAGTAACTGTCATAGACTTAACTCTTCGACTAGGAAGCTTATACGGGCGGGAGCTACGTATCTAATAGTCATTATTTTTAGAGAATGTGTATATATGTACAGATAGATTAGCAAGTAGTGAATTTGGATAAGGGATGGCAAAAGCTAATAGATTTAAGCTGTACTTGAGAGAGTACCTAGAACAGTAACCGCCTATGTATTGTATATAGCATTGGCGTATATCAATTCCGATGAAATGTCTGTCTGAATCTCCGAACCAAGTTATATTTCCTAGAATAGCCAGAATAACAAAAACATTCTAATATGCTCTGAATAGCAAATTCGTCTCGCTCTGATATCAAAACGAGATCTCAGCTGTAAGATCTCATAAGCACCTAGGTAGAATCCCAACATACCCACCAGCCTCGTCACAACCAATCTAGCCTCACGACCCATAGCATAATCCCCAAAGACGAACCACAATCCACACAACCACAAACCACAAACCACAACTCACCAACATCACCCTTA
Source organism: Allantophomopsis cytisporea (assembly GCA_024752435.1). Lineage (NCBI taxonomy): Eukaryota > Fungi > Ascomycota > Leotiomycetes > Phacidiales > Phacidiaceae > Allantophomopsis > Allantophomopsis cytisporea. Next base: position 135,613 of record CP103025.1, read on the forward strand.
ACCCCCATCACCACAACACCACCCCCCAAGATGACATCCAAAGACGAAGCCGCCCAAGCGCGCATCCTAAAACATATGAACGCAGACCACAGCGAATCCCTCTCCCTCTACCTGCAACACTTCGCGCGCGTGCCCAGCGCGAAGGCAACCCACCCAACCCTAACAACAATAACGCACACGCAAATGACCATCCTCGACACCTCGCAGACCGCGCACACAATCCCCATCGCCCCACCACTGACCTCCTGGGCGCAAGCGCGCGAGGCCGCCGTGCGAATGGACCGCGAGGCGCGAGCCGGGCTGGGCCTGGACGGGGACGGCGTGACGGTGCGGCGGTACGTGGCACCGCGGGGATTCCACCTGGTGATATTTGCGCTGTGCGCGTTCACGGTGGTGAGTATTGCGTTCCGGGGACGCATTGTGCCCGGCACGCCGGCGTATGCTGTGCTTGAGGGGTGGTTTCCGGGCGGGGCGGAGTGGTTTCGGAGGTTGCTTGGGTGGGTTGCTTGGCCTATGCTTGGGATTCATGTTGTGGAGACGGCGTACTTTGCTCGGAAGGTGGGGAGGTTTGGGGTGCGGGCTGGGTCAGGGGTTTGGGTTTTGTGGATTGGGAGTTGTGCTGTTGAGGGGTATGGGGCTATGGTTAGGTTTCGGAGGGAGGTTGAGAGGCTTAGGAGGGAGGGGAAGGAGCATTGAGATTGGTTGGGGATTGGGCGTTGCAGATGTGGTTGACTTGGAGGTGTTGCTATGAGGATGATTATGAATTAGATGGTTAGGTTGATGTAGGTCTGGATTCACTCTACTCTACAATGCTTGACTTGAGAATATACGCCTCCACTCAAAGACAGCTCTTACGCATTCGAGGTTTGTCAAGTGCTTGCCTACAATTCTGGAACATCATGAATGAACAATCCCATCAACTTGAATATGCCCCTCAGTCACAACCTCAAAAAAGATCCCAATCAAAACCCGCTTGCTCATAAAAGAACCCCGAGAAAATCCGATTCAGCATTTATTCCGTTATGTACATACACAGGCACAAGCCATCAACAACCCACAAAAGACTCCAACACCCAGACCACACTCTCCAAATCCGCCCATTAAACAAACGGGCCCCAACGACCCCTCCCGCATCACAACGCCAAAACGAATGCAAAAAATGGGGATGGTAACGAGCGTATCTCCCGTGGGGTATAGGGTATTCCATATCTCTCCAATTGAGCCGCGCCCACTCAGCTCCATCAATTCCTCCCCTCCGCCAAAGCCGACCTAACTAAAACCCCCGCCACACCCTTTCCACCACCACAAAATATTCAGAAAGTCGTCGACTACTCGAAACGACGCGCCGGGAAATCCTCGCCATCTAAAACAGAGCGGAAGTCAGGCAATGTTTTCCCATGACAAAAAAACACGCACACTCAAGCTTTCAAAGCTCGAGAACAAGATCATGGGTTAGGGGCCTCACCCTCGCTGGCTCCAGGAGTGGGTGGCAGGCGGCCTGGCATGGGCGGGGCCTGCTTGTTCGTGGGCCGGATGGTTCGCGCATCGGCATCTGGTGATGGCGGTCGTTCGGACGTGTTGGAGGCCATATTGGCTGCCATATTGCCGGCGCTGGTTGGCGATGTGCCTTGTGTTGCGCGTAGACGCTCTTCGGTTGCCTTTAAGCGTGCTTCAAGGGCTTGAAGCTCGGCAGATTGGAATGAAACTTCTTGTTTCCTGAGAGGATTAGTCAAATATTCACTAGATTTTGGTGTATTGATTTTGGGTTGGGGAATATTGGGGAATATTGGTGGTGGTGGTGGTCGTGGCCGTGGCCGTGGTAAATGTGGATATTGTGCTAATGCTGATGTTGATGGTGGGGGGGAATCGAGGGGGAGGAAAGGGAGCTCTACTTTTGGATAACGGCTTTATCGAGTTCGTCGAATTGGCTATTGATTCCGAATATATCATCTAAGGACGTCGCAAATGATTGTGCCATTTGTCTACATGTTCATCAGCTTAATTTTCGCTTTTCTTTTTTGAGACATGAATTGAATCGAATCGAATGGTGGCTGCTGCCTCGAGGAGAATTGAGGGGTTGTACGTACGATTGCGGTCTGCCATTTGGCTTCCACTCCTTGTCGAGATCTCTATCAGACATTGTGCCTTGTGTAGTGGTGGTTTGATTTGCAGAGCAAAAAAAACAAGGTAATATGTTATGAATTGATTCGAACAAGTGAACAGAAGATGATGATCTTGTTCCAGTCCTTTGTTTGCTTCTTGTTTGTTCCCCTTCCTGCTCTTGTTCTGCTTATGGTTTCGGTGGTGTCGTTGGATCGCTGGATCGCTGGCTCGTTCCGGTTGCTTGTTTATGTATGCGGTGAGAAATGGGGGGCACTTCGGAAGGATGTGAGTGGTTGGAGGATCGGTACAAGAAATGCAAAACAAGCTCGCTTTTCTTCTTTTTCTTTTTCTTTTCAAGTTCGAAGAGACGAAGAAGAGGAGAATAATTGAGGAGGAGGGAGCAGAAGAGAGATGGGGGGAAGAATAATGGTGAGTAAGGGAAAGGTAGCTCTTTTTGGGATCCCTTTTTAAAGATTTTGTAGGGATGGATGGGTGGATGGAGTTTGAGTGAGTTTAATGGGCGAGATTTCTTCTTGAGTAATAGACTAGGTAAGGTAGAGTGAGTGAGTAAGTGAGTGAGTGAGTGAGTGAGTGGGAAGAGGTGAATGAAGGTGGATAAGGATACCTATCCTATTCTATTCCAATGAATGAATGCACCTGGATAGACAGACAGACTGACCGGGGACATAAGAAATGTGTAGAGTGAGAGAGAGTATTAAGTAGTCGAGTAGACTAGAGAGGGACAGGCTGGTCGGGGCGTGTGATTGTACTACAAGTCTGAGTCGAGGAAAGTGTCGCTCTTTAACCCCCCCTTTGGTCATTATTATTATTATTATTATTATTATTATCATTATTATTATCATTCTTATTCTTATTCTTATTATGTCTTTGGTGTCTTTTTCACGACGATGCACTTTTACCTACGCAGATCCCCGTCGAAGGTTGCTCGTGAGATTAATGCAAGAAAGTGTGCACCGGGGGGATGTTTATTACTCTCTCTGTGTGTCTGTCTGTCTGTCTATCTGTCTGTTGATCTCGCCTCTTACCTTTCGTCGCTCGTCTCGTCTCTCGTCTCTCTCGTCTCTCGTCTCTCTCGTCTCTCCCAGAATAAGGGGTATTTAGTCTTATGCCCAACAATGACCACTCAATTAAACTTCTTCCGCGCGAAGCACAAAGTGAACACAGAATGAGATGAGACGTTCGTTTGACCCCGAGACGGGAGATGTCCTTCTTGCTCCAACATACACACCCCCACACACACACCTTGAATGATCATGTAACCACCAAAGAGCCGCGTTGTAGCTTGGGAGCTTTGATGATGATGATGATGATGCTGTTCTGCTAGCTTTGGATGGATGCACACTGCACTGTGTAGCCACACGTGCGGTGGGGTCGAGGTTGATGTCGAGGTTGATGGTGTGAGGCGTCTTTTGTGGATGGTTTGTTATATACCCACACCAATCAGACTCGAATGGAGGAGCTCAAATAGATTGATAGCTGCGGGATGAATAGCTGAAGGCAAGTGAAGTGAAGTGAAGTCAAAGTATCTTGGACTTAGTTAGCTGAGCGATGTACTGTCTGTCACTGTCAGGTATTCGTGGTATTCGTGGTATTCGTGGTATTATCGTGGGTGGGCTATGTGTAGCTGGGCGGGTAAGGTAGCTAGCTACCTTAGCTACCCACCGTAGTTACATTAAATAACTACTACGTCCCTGGGTGACTGGTTGACGAACGGAGGGGAATGGGAGGACAAGGCACAAACAAAAGGAAGTCTTTTGTTCTCCACTTCTAATGATATGAAGGTACATACTTCGATTACGTCTTCTTCTTCTTCTTCTTCCTCCTCCTCCTCCTCCTCCGTCTCTTTCATTTGTTAAGAATATTCCATACAGTCCTTGAGTATAATAACCAACACTGATATACACAATCACTCAACAATGTTGGATCTATCACTCGAACTCCATATCATTTCTGCTCCATCTGCTTCATCCAAATCATCTAAGCAGGGCTGGGACGTCATCTGGGACCACGGCAGGTCATGATACTGTTTGTAGAGTGGGCATCCTGGAATGGGGGCTGTCCAGGTGCACTTTAACTTTGACTTCGGCTGTTTCTTGGGTTCCAGCTGTCAGTCAGTACAGCTGACAAGTCGGGGTACATACTACGTACATCCTCTACCCGACATACATTCTCTATCGTGCACGCATGCGTATTCGAATAACGATGTGGATAGGCAATACGGAGTAGGTATGGTAGGTATGGTAGGTAGGTAGGTAGATTTGCTTATGGATTAAAGCAAGAAAGAGTATGGGGTACATAAGAGAGTTCTGGGTTGGTTATGGTAAGGTCATTCATTCTTTATGAGAGTGAGAGGCTTTATGCGGTATGACTGAGTAAGAACTGGCTGTCGTTTGAGCTTCTAATTCCCTTGTATCAATGCTCTCAACGTTGCCTTGAATAGATTGTTCTATTCATTGTCATATCCACAACGTTATGGCTCTTTGTGAGGTGGACTTGTTTCGATAGATGGTAAATATCTGATGCTCTACTTACTCTACTCTACTCTACTCAGCACACTGCACGATTATGTACTGTGCATGCATGATGAATGAGGACTGCGTACATACAATATGTATCCAAACCCCCCTCGTTCGTTTTCAATATTCAAAGTACAACAGACAACTCTTCCGCAAGGAGCACTTACAAGTCCGGACTCCCAATTTGGCCTTCCACTGGCACGTTACGACTCTCTCGGAGATCATCTTCGTTTCTTGGCTCCCAAGAACCAGTCAAGTTGCACATGTCCTCTGCTGACGTCGTCTACAAGAGAAATATTAAAGTATTCCAAGACAGTTCCAGGGAAGCTTTGAGGCCCGAGGGGGGAGGGGAGGGGGGAACGGAACCTTGGGGTCTGGTGTAGACGAATGTGACGAGGGCGTACAAAGGACCTTGCACAAAAGGATGGTGGCATGATGCTTTTACGCATCTCCTGCGATGTCCACATGCATTGTTTTTATGCTACTATTCCACCCTCTTCCCGGGGTTGGAAAGACTAGGAAGACATGACTGATGATTGATGATCGATGAGTGATGGACTGGCTATTCCTCGACTTTACCTTGCTTCACAGAACGTTAATTGTTAGGTCTTGACCATAAACTTCGTCCATGCTGGAGGAATCAAGGGAGAATAATGAGCTAACGAATAATCAAGAAAGTCATGCTGCGCGGCTGTGTAGTGTTAAGTCAGGCAAGTATGAGGATTTATCTTGCTTGACCTTCCCGTCCCTCTTTACAATTACGTCGTTACAAGTGATGCGGCATGTCAGCCGTTGGAAATAAGGTATTGTAGCTGCTCATCGGAGCCTGCACATTCTGTGAATACCATGAGAAGCTGAGGGGCAATAATAAGATAACCATGTCGGATAACCACCCAAATGGATAGATCATTTCTCCCAGAAATTATCTCAATTTAAATTATATTCTTAATCATACTTGAAATCCATTGGAGTCCGTCAGAGATCATCCAAACCTTCTAGAAAACAAAAGAAAAATAAATTTGCTGGTCCAAGACCCGAACCTTGTGCTTGGTGGATCGTCAATGAGAAAGATCGTGTTCACTGCTCAGACCATATTTAGAGATTGAGTTGCAGTGAAACCATTATTTGGGTTCAATGATGACTGAGGAAAATGGTAATGCCATGAAGTCAAGCACAACCAAAACGTAACCTGAAATCAACGAGCTTGGAATTCATTCAAGAATCATAGATGAATATTTTGATAAATGTATGAATAGACGTCAAAAGATTTCTCTCACCATTTACGTCCTTATCATTATTCTAAAATAATAAATTTTTAAAAGATGCATGACTCTTTTTCAACATGGCGTTCCCTAAAATCTTCACTTTCCATCCTACCTAGATAAACTCAACACCAAATCTTTGCAGGCACGTGACCATATGGAACTGCGAACGTCGTGGCCTCTACAATCAATCTACACACATCTAAAAGTCCCTCGACCACGAAATTTACGACTCTCACGATTGATCAAACGAATCCCCGCTGTCTGCTCTTTCATCTGCAGTTGAGAGTGTTTAATCTCATGCGGGTGTGAACTCACGATTCGTCCTTCATCGTGGCGCCTGTACACCTAGCACGACGCGACAGTCTCCTCGACAACTGGCGAGGAGGTCCTCGTGGTATGAACAATCCGACCGCCTATACACCACTCGAATCTCTGTTGTTGTTTCAAGCCCTCGTGGAGCACGGTACCGAACCCCACGCCTTCAATCGAATCTCCGAAGCCCTCAAGAACGACGAGCTCATCCGCGATGCCGACAACTTCGACCCTGGCCGCTTAAGCTCCGAAGCCTTGCGCGAGCTGTATCTTCAGGTTCTGACGGATGATCTGAGATGGGAAGCCGACGAGTTGGACGCCGATGGCCATGCCGGCAAGAAGAGGAAGCTACAGGTTCCTTTGTTACCGTCTTTGAAAGAGGCCAGTGTCTATAATGATAGGCTGCCGAATATAGTCGATCATCTGTACGAAAAATACTACGACCATGTTGTGCGGGAACTGCGGGAGGATGAGAGGCGGTTTAATGCTATTCAAAAGGAGATTGCCGATCTGGAACGAGAGGAACGGGAGGAGAGGATATTGAAAGAGGATCGTGCAAAGATCACCCCGAAGGAAAATCAAGACCCTGAGCCAGGTCGAGATGTTAAGGCTGAGGAGCCCACAAAGCCTGCGGCAGGTTTGCAGAAACAACCATCCAACCCAACTCCACCCAATCAATCACCTCGGCCAGAAGGGTTAGCTATCAGTGATGTTCTGAATACACAGGATAAAGCACCGGTATCTCCACAGATGATTCAGCAATCAAGGAATGGGTCGGTGTCAAATGTTCCGCATCAAAGAACTACAAGTGCGGATGGTAGGAGTAGACCTTCGCCATTACAATCTGGAAATCGACAATTACCTCAAGTCGCTGACCAAAATACCTTCAAATGGGAGCAATACCATGGCGGCCCACCACCTCACAGTGGGCCACCACAATACCAGCAAAGTCCAACTTTTGCTCCGTATCCAAACCAATCACCACAGTATCACCCACAACCTCCCCCTCTACGAGGATCATTTTCGGGATCTTCAAGTCTTGCGCATAGTCCCATACCTCAATCACCATTGAATGCGAGTAGAAGTTCTCCAATAGTCCTACCACGACCAGTTGGCACTCCAGCACATGGACGCTCAGGATCTCCAAGTAGGCCGCATGAACAAATGGCAGATATGGCGGGTCAGCAGTATAGACCTCCTCAACCTCCACATGCGCCTCAGGGCGCTTTACCGTCTCCTGGCTTTCCATACAATACTGGATTCAGACCCGATGGCAGACCACCGTCTGGGAATGGACCTCTTCCTCCAAATTGGCAGCAATTACCACCTCATCCACAATTTCAACCACCATATCCCCCACAAGCTCCATATCCACAAGCTCCGCCTAATATGCCCCCTGGACCACAATACAACTCGCCCTATCATCCAGCAACATCTACTGCTCCATTTATACCTTCAAGACCGAGTGTTTCCACGCCTCTGCGTCCATATGGCCAGATAACCATCCCACAAACGCCAGCAACGAATGGTCGTTCGCCATTCATCAAAGGGTCGGGTACGAGGTACAAGGAAGCTGCCATCAATCGCACTCCCAAGCCACCAGCATCTCCTACCCGTCCCGCTTTCGAGCCGCTCAGTCCCGTCCTTGCACCTGCACGTATCTCAGAATCTCCTAAGAAGAGCTCTAAGGACGCTTCAAAAGATAGCGTCATCAAGGACAGCTCCAAGGATTCGAATGTTCACAAGAGCAAACTCCATGCCTCTCGCGGAACACCAAGAAACCGCGCTGGCAGTGTGACCTCAGCAACAGGATCTCACAGAAGTCAGTCCGTCAACTCCCACGCAGACGAACTCTCTCTCGACGAACCAAACCGCATCAAACGCGAGTCAGCAACTCCAGATCGCCGTGGCAAGCGGAAGAGGACCCCCGAAAGAGCGCCTGCCGGCCCTCCTACGCATGTCTACTGGACACGTAACTTCCCCAAAGTCAGCGTTTCGGCGCTGGAGACCATCAGTGCGCACAGAAGCGCTGGGACTTTCGCGACGTCTGTTAAGGAGAAAGATGCACCGGGCTATAGGAATTCCATCCTTAGACCGCAGGATCTGAAGAGCATTAAGTCGGCTATTATGGCGGGCCATCGTGCTGCGGTCGCTTTGGGTGTTGATGAGGACTGGTTGCCTATCTCCGAAGACCTGGTTCCGCCGAAGGGTATCATCAATTACGCGCAGTTGGAGAAGGAGCTCATGAGGATGTTTGCGAATGCTATCATGTTCAATCCTGATCCGAATCGCGGTATTGAAAAGAAGGTTCAGGTTGCTGAGGAAGGGTACGATGTTGATGGCATGGTCAAGGATACTAGGGCTATGTTCGTGGATGTGCAGAAGATTGTGGGGGAATTGAGGCTGGCGGAAAAAGTCGATGGCGAGGGTCAGGGGGAAGATGAGGTTGATGAACTAGCTGCTGATGAGGAGGGTACAAATAAGAGGAGGAGAAGATAGTATTGGGCTGTGTATGAATGATTGACATACATCATTGTATGATGGGGTGGCTTTTGATGGCTAACGCGATGCGAAGGATGGCTATTTCGCAATTCTTGCTGGTAGAACTGTACAGATGAATTCAAATCTAAGATATGACATGCTTCGCTTGAAATGTTTCCACCATATATCAAGTCTGTGCCACCATCGACTTTTGTGCGTGCTCTAGGTCCTTCCATACCTCAACATTCGACTTGAAGTCCTATATGCAAATTCTGGGTCGGTGTTTGTAAAGGCCGTACGCCCCAGTCCATCCTTTTAACGCCTGCGAATATCTTACACTCCCATAGTATACATTTGAAGTCCAGTCATCATGATCCTAGGCCTTGGCGACTGGCGAAGCATCCTCCACATGTTTGCGAACTCCTCGCTCTGGTCTCGTCCAGAACGATCCCGTCATACTATCAAACCAATCGCGGATCTATAAAGCATTAGTCACCTCCTCATGAGTCACATGCTCCTGTGAACTTACTCCTTGAAAAGGTGGCGCATCGCCTTCCTTCCGAAGTCCCTCTCGGTCCCAATCCATGAACAAGACGCCATACACAGCAGTAACTGCTACAATTAGCATTGTCGCAAAACCACACCATCCACAGATCGATCCTTACAGAGTATGAGACTCAATTGCGTGACTTTCACAAACTTCGTCCACCGCGGTCGTGCCCACTTCAGCTTCGCTCGCCGTCTATATCTTCTCTCGAGCCGGAACTGATGCTTCTGCGATAGCTTCGTGAAATCAGGCGGCCATAATCGTTTCGCCTTGTAGGGATTGTTGTATATATCGAAGGCCGGCTTGGAGGCCGCAGCCCGCCGTATGGCTGTAGAAAACATACTGGATTGACTCACAGGTTTGAATTCGTATAACCACTGAGCAGATAGACTCGGAAAGTCGAGGCTGTGATGCTGCTATCGATATATTGTGAGTGCCTCAGGATGGAATCTCGAGTCACCGCCCTCAAGCCGCAACCCGGCATAATTTTGAGTGACTCTTTTCTACCCCACTACATAAAGTTAAGCACCCGCATTGTTTGGAAGTATTGCACTTGACGAACAACTTCGTCCAGACGATACATACCGCAATCATGGCAGCTGTTGAACAGGCCGCCAAGGCCTTGGAATCGGCCACTATTTCTAAAACCAAGGAGCTTAAAGGCGTAAGTAAATAGTAGGCTAGATTGACGCCCAACATCTTGTTGACTTTCCATAGACCGAGAAGAGAGACACTCTGATTGCCAAAGAGAAATTCTACCAGAAGAAGTGGGAGGAGGATGGCACTTTCCAACCAGACGCGCCATCCACCTCGGAATTCGCCCTCAATTCCATCTCGGCAGATGATCTCCGAAAGCAGCACCCAAAGTTCTTCGGAACTATGGCCTACCCATACATGAACGGAACGCTCCACGTCGGCCACAGTTTCTCCATTTCCAAGATCGAGTTCACGGCCGGTTTCGCCCGCATGCAGGGAAAGCGCACGCTCTTCCCCATGGGATTCCACTGCACGGGCATGCCAATCAAGGCGTGTGCCGATAAGCTCATCAACGAGGTCAAGATGTTCGGCACGAATTTCGAGAATTACAAGGACGCGGAGCAGGTCGAGGAGAAGAAGGAGGCTGGCAAGCCCGCGCCAACCACCCACGAAGATGTTACCAAGTTCACCGCCAAGAAGGGAAAGGCTGCTTCTAAGGTCGTCGCTATGAAGTACCAGTTCCAGATCATGCGCAGTCTTGGGATCCCTCTTGAGGAAATCCACCGCTTCGCTGACCCGGCCCACTGGCTTGAGTTCTTCCCTCCTCTCTGCAGACGTGATCTTACGAACTTCGGTTGCAGAATTGATTGGAGAAGATCTATGGTTACTACTGATGCCAACCCATACTACGACGCTTTCGTTAGATGGCAGATGAACCGCCTCAAGGAGTTGAAGAAGATCAAGTTCGGAAAGAGATACACTATTTACTCGCCAAAGGATGGACAGCCTTGTATGGACCACGACAGAAGCGAGGGAGAGGCTGTTGGTCCTCAGGAGTACACGGCACTTAAGTTGAAGGTTAAGGAGTGGGCTCCAGAGGCTGAGGCTGCTATTAAGGGCAAGGTCCCAGAGGGTGCTGATGTCTTCTTCGTCCCAGCTACTCTCCGTCCAGAGACTATGTACGGACAGACCTGCTGTTTCGTCGGACCAAAGATCAACTACGGTGTTTTCAAGGTTTCCGAGAAGGAATACTACGTTGTCACTGACCGTGCTGCTCGCAACATGGCTTACCAGGGTGTCTTCCCAGGTAACGGGGTTGTCGACAAGGTTGCTGAGTTGGTTGGATCTGCATGTGTTGGTACTCTCGTCGTTGCACCACTTTCCGTGCACAAGGAGGGTGTTCGCATTCTTCCTATGGACAGTGTTCTCCCAACCAAGGGTACTGGTGTCGTCACTTCTGTTCCATCTGACAGTCCTGATGATTACGCTACTGTCGTTGATTTGGCCAAGAAGGCTGAATACTACGGTATCAAGAAGGAGTGGGCTGAGCTTGAGATTATCTCTATCATCAAGACCCCCACCTACGGAGATCTTACTGCTCCATTCCTTGTCAAGGACCTCAAGATCGCTTCTCCAAAGGACACTAAGCAGCTCGAGATTGCTAAGGAGTTGGCCTACAAGGAGGGTTTCTACCAGGGTATCATGAACTACGGAGAGTTCAAGGGCGAGAAGGTTGAGGTCGCCAAGCCAAAGGTTAGACAGCAGCTCATTGATGCTGGCGAAGGTTTCGCATACTCAGAGCCAGAGAAGCGTGTTGTTTCAAGATCTGGTGATGACTGCTGCGTTGCTCTTATGGACCAGTGGTATTTGGATTACGGAGAGGAGTCCTGGAAGCAGCAAGCTCTTGCCTACGTTGCCAACGCTGATGGCAAGGGGCTTAACACTTACGCCCAGGAGACAAAGAACGGTTTCGAGGGTGTTTTGAACTGGCTCAACCAATGGGCTTGTGCTCGTACTTACGGTCTTGGTACCAAGCTTCCGTGGGATCCTCAATTCTTGGTGGAGAGTTTGAGTGATAGTACCATCTACATGGCTTACTACACCATCTCTCACTACTTGCACAAGGACATCTTCGGAAAGACCCCGGGTCTCGCAGGTATTAAGCCTGAGCAGATGACGGATGAGGTTTGGGATTACGTCTTTGCTCGTCGTGACCTTAGCGAAGACATCCTCAAGACAAGCAACATCTCTGAGGAGTCTCTTGCATCTATGCGTAGAGAGTTCGAATACTGGTACCCACTTGATCTCCGTGTATCTGGAAAGGATCTCATCCCTAACCATCTTACCTTCTTCCTTTACATTCACATTGCCATGTTCCCACCAAACTACTGGCCAAAGGGTATCCGTGCCAACGGTCATTTGTTGTTGAACGGAGAGAAGATGTCCAAGTCCACCGGAAACTTCATGACCCTTGAGGATATGGTTAAGAAGTATGGAGCTGATGCCAGTAGAATTGCTTTGGCTGATGCTGGTGATGGAGTTGCTGATGCCAACTTCGAAGAGGATGTCGCAGACAACAACGTCCTCCGTCTCTTCACTCTCCGCGAATGGTGTGAGGAGCAGGTCAAGGATCAGTCTAAGCTCCGCTCTGGCCCAGCTGACCGCTTCCTTGACAAGCTCTTCGACAACGAGATGAACGCCATTGTCTCCGAGTGCAGAATCCACTACGAGAACACTGACTACAAGCTTGCCCTTAAGTCTGCTCTCTACGATTTCACCAGCGCACGCGATTTCTACCGTGAGGCCACCATTGCTGCTGGCATTGGTATGCACAAGGACCTTGTCCTCCGCTACATTGAGTTGCAAGCACTTCTCCTCACAGTCATCACCCCACATTGGTCCGAGTACATCTGGCTCGAGGTCCTTCAAAAGCCAACCACCATCCAAAACGCCCTCTTCCCAACTGTCCCAGAAGCCAACGCTGGTCTTTCGGCAGCACGTGAATACGTACGCTCGACCTCCTCCAACATCACATCCGCCGAGGCAGCACAACAAAAGAAGAAGGCCAAGGGAAAGGAGATCAACTTCGATCCAAAGCTCCCCAAGAAGCTCACCATCTTCTCCGCCGCCAACTTCCCAGCCTGGCAGGAGAAGTACGTCGACCTCATGCGCGAGAACTGGAACGTCGCCTCCAACTCGGCAAACGAGAAGGAGCTCTCCACAAAGATCAAGGCTCTCGGCGAGATGAAGAAGGCGATGCCTTTCGTCCAGTCCCTCAAGAAGCGCCTTTTTGCTGGCGAGAGCCCAGATGTCGTCTTTAACCGCAAGCTCGCCTTTGATGAGCTCGAGGTTCTCGGCGAGATGACTGCTGGTCTTAAGAGAGCGGCTGGTCTCAAGGAGGTTGTTATTGTCCAGGTCAAGGAGGATACTACCGGTCTTCCGCCTCAGGCTGAGGCTGCGGTTCCTGGTGCGCCTACGTTTGCGTTTGAGAACGTGCAGTAGATTCTGTAGAGAAAAAGTAAGGTAGATAATGAATTGCATTTTTATGGGTATTTGTCGCTCTGAGATTTCGGAATGTGGCTTGTGGTTTGATTTGGTTTGGGTTTTTGTGGGTTGTGAATGATGACTTGGGCAGCTTGTGTTGGGTTAGATTGGTGATAGAATGAATGGTCTTGTTTGGCTACTTCGAAATTCTATGTGCTGTGTTTGCCTGTTCTTTTGATGGGTGTACTCTATCGAATGAATCGACTCTTGTATCAGGTATTGAATCTGAGACTTATACTTTATTTGTTTTACTAAATGACATATTTATATATGCACTTGGTTGGTTGCTTCTACTTCAGAAAGAAGCAATGCATATAAATACATATATAGCCATGGGAAATCTTATCCGGAGTCTGTTGTTTAAGCAGGAAATTCACAAATTATACCGCAGAACAGTTGGTCTTATTTTTGTCTTATTATTTTACTTTCAACGACTTATCACCATCAAGCTCTTGTCCTTCTTCTCGTTATGTTATGTTACGTGCTTCAATGGGCTTAACGTTCTTAAAAAGTCCAGCTCCATCTAATCAGTGACTAGACAGTTTTTGCTAAATAGAAGGACGAGGACGATCGCTTATTTGAAGGCCTCCCTAAACAAATAGTTTACAATAATTATAAAACATTTATCTTATTAAAAAAATACTTGAAAACGACTAGAGTATGTATATAGTATATAACCTATATAGATAGATCTCCTAAAAATCTAGGTCAATTCACTTTAGCTATCTCAATTCGTATACATAGAATAGCAAACTAACTAACTAGAAAACCTCTGTTTTAAGTCCTTACATCTCACCTTTTCAAACGAAGAAACATTCGACTCCACATCAACGAAAAGCCAATATACCTACCTACCCCTCATATTAGAATTCACAAACTCACACTCAAAAACACACACAAGTCTCAGAAAATTCCTCTATAAGTACAATACATACAAATACACATGCCTCAGCACATTAAATCGCCCCTTCTTTCACATCCACATCCATATCCATATCCATATCAATATCCACATCCACATTCACATTCACAACCCACAGCCCACCCATGTATAACTACCCAACCCACAAAAATCCACCACGAAACATAGAAAAAAAGACGACAGCAAACGGGGGTATTAACAACCAACACGAGACAAAACGAACAAAAGAATAAAAAAAGCCCCCTGAAAAGGGTGAGGTATGACGTAAAGAAATTCAGGTGAGGTCTAAAGACCGCGACCAAGACATAAGTGATAAGGAATGAAATCAGCACGCTTTTCCGTTAAGCACCATGCAAATCATGACGGTATGAAATGGCTACTATTACTCCTCCTTGACGCTTCCCACTAGGATGTTCCCCCGACTGGTCTTCTTACCCAGCCCCAGCATCGAGAACCTCTTCTTGACGCCCTTGATCTTTGCATTGGCGCTGCCTAGACTTGTAGCTGTCTCGGGGCGATCGCTCGTCTCGCTGCGGCGGCCGGACTCAGTAACCCACTCGGAACTCTCCTGGACGGAGACGTCCATCTCCGATTTATTGAAGCCGGGTAGGGACCCGAAGCGGGACATGCGGCGCTGATTGGGCGCGTTCTCTTGGCCCTTGGCGGATAGTGTGGATGCGGAGTCGGAGAATGCCGCTGCTGGGGGGTTGGAGGAGAGGTGCGAGATATTGCCGTTGTTGTTGACGGTCAGGGGCTCGCGGACGGGTGTGAGTGTGGTAACGATGGGCTTTGTTGAGAAGCGCTTGTGCTTGTTGGTGGGCGTATCGAGAATCGAGGTGTCTGTTGTGGTAATGGTGCCATTTGTGCCGGAGTTGGGGAAGGCGCGGGGAGTTGCGCGGCCTGTCTCGGAGGTTGCACGGGAGCGGGGAGAACCTACACGCGTCCAGGGAACGGGTTCTGGGAGAGAGAAAGTAGAGAGCTCAGGAGCGAAGGTCGCTTCGAAGTCTGAGGTTGATGTTAGCTAAGTGTCTTATATGCTAAGTTAAAGAGAATAGTGAACATACTCTCAGTAAGAACCTCACAAGTGGCTTGCATCTGTGAGCTCTTTGAGTGGGACAACATTGCCAAACATCGCTTGATCATGATAGCGTGATCAATCAGAGCCATCTTCAGAGCCATCTCCAATGGCTGATAATCAGGCTGATAATCTACATCTACTTCATCCTCATCAGGCACGGGTAATAACTCCCTGTACAGCGCAACGCTGGAATCAGAAGTTGGGTTGACCGAGATATTAAGTGAATCAACAAGTAAGGTCGTAAGTTCATCATCACCGTTTTCAACCTTCTTCTCAACTGCATGCATTTCATGAGTCTTGCGAGTGATGCGTTCAAGAGCAGTCTGGAGAGGAGAAAGCGTAATCCGCTCCACCTCAAGAATCTCGCTGCGGCGGAGAATCGTTGGGAATCGATCCGCAGTAGAGTAGACAATCTTCTCTGCAGAATGCTCTTGTACCGGACCAGATGTGGAGCGGCGGGCAGTGACTGAGAATTGCTGTGCGTTGGAAGAAAGCAGATATTCGCGGACGACCTGCTGGACCTTAGCGCGTTGGTAAACATGATGCTCGAGATTGCGGTAAGGAGTCAGAGCAGAAATTTGTAAGAATTGACCCTCAACTTCTTCCACCTCTCCTTGAGACACAATCTGTGCAGAGGGATGTTGCTCTTGCATGCGATCCGTGAAAGCTGTCGTCCTCTCACCAGGATATCCTTCAAAGACGAACTGCTTATCTCTGAGACCTGGTGGAAAACCGAGACCACGATAACAGACCCTAAAGAATTTCGGTGAAACTTTTTCGTTCTTAGAGATAGACTCATATATAGTAGCGATAGCCCTTTGAGTACGTGCCAGCTTCGCGAAATCGTACACATTCTCCTCATACTGGTATTGCAATTCCTTGTACGCTGCAAGAGCACTACTCCACGCCTCGCCTTCTTCGAAGTACTTGATCATATCGAAGTAGAGTCGCTCCTTACGATCGAATTCAGATTGTGCAGGGAATCCCACGTCGGCAAGAGGTCCCACGATCTTGATTGGATCCCAACCATAGAGATCCGCATGCAGTCTCAAAGCAAGACCGGCTTCTGTATGGTTTCTTGCTTCGCCTTGAAGAGTGGCGAGTTGGTGCACATATCGAATAAAGATATCTTCTTTATTCATATCACGCAAGAATTCCATCAATCGAAGACGATGAATGAGATGGGATGCCTCGCCGGCACTATCAGTACCATGCACAGCAACAAGGAGATCGAGGAATTCGTCAGTAGTCGCGACAAGTCCCTCTATAGCCGCATATAGCGGGTCGCCTTCGATTTCTGAGAGGGGCTCGAAGAGAGTCATGAGCTCAGTGATGAACAATTTCTGAAGAATACTCTCAGTAAGTGGCTTCGACTTGAAGAGACGATCAAGCCCATCGATCATTTCGGTCTGAATGACAGAAAGATCTTCACTAAGGGTCCATTCGCTAACAATCATGGTCTGCAAAACCCCCACGGCTACCTTCCTCAAGCCTTCGTGCACGCTGAGACACAGCTCAATGATAGGACCAACCAGAGCAGGCACATATTGAACCTGATATCCACCCATCCTCGTAAGTCCATATCGACGATGCTCGTCAGGGGTAGTCTCCCATCCAATGGCCTCCCACGTCTGTCTGAGCAGATCCGCACCATGCTCCCGCACATCACCTGCAATCTTCCAAACAGCACGTCTCTTCTGCTCAGGGAAGGTCTCAAGTGCAAGAGCATCGCTTCCAACAAGCTTCAACAACGTCTCGAAAAACACTTTCCACAATTCGGTGTTGTAGTTCTCTGCGTCGTCAGGATGAGGAAGGAAGGAGTCTTGAAGCACGCCTGCTAGGTAATCAAGGGTCTTCATTGTAGACTTGTGGTGATGAATACGGACACTCAACCAGGAAGCAGGGAAGGCCTCGCAGTTGAGAATGCTGAGCTGCACATGGAGAACATCATCAAGTAACGTCACCATTTCATCATCGCCAAGCTCCAATTGCATACCGCTGGTGAGATTAGAGATAGCGGACAGAAGCGACGAAAGTTCAATAAGAGTTTCATCGAAAACATGATTGCCAGTGATAGCCTTGCTTGGGAATGGATATGTCATAGGGAATAGGAAGGAAAGACGAGATTTCTCCTTCTTAGGGACAGCTTGGATTGCGAGATAAGAGTCAATGATCTTGGGTACGTAATCCGGGATTTCTGCACTAAGCCCATCGACTTGTGTAGCAATGATGGAACAACATAGACGGACTTGCTCTCTCCATTGCTCGGTAACCTTGGGTGTACGACCCCAATGAGGCGCGATCCATCGAACGGTATTTGCATTGAGCACTTCTCGCTGTTCAGGCTCGGCAAAGAGGTCGAGTTTAGAGTAGTTGATGATCAGGACAAGCTTGTATAACACAAGTTTACCCTTGACTAGCGCACAAGAGTCGACAAAATCCACAGCAATATGGACGATTTCTTCAGTTGTGAGCAGGCCTGTAAGCTCCGGAAGCCAAGTATGGAAATGCTGCACAGCAATTGTCTGACTGCCCACCAGAATTGGGGCTGTATTGCGCATGAGCCCATCCAAAGCCTTGAAAATGCCTCGGAGGTGTTTCGTGAAGCCGATGGAAGTGCTGGTGATACCAATACCAGCCTCCTTCTCCTTCTGTTGTCCCCGAGCATGAGTGATGAATTTGAGGATATGTCGAACGACCTTGAAAGTCGATCTCAGCTTCCTGGAAGTGTCGGGATCGGCAGGATTCGCCAAGAGACGGGTGAAGCTGCGAACGAGACAAGGTGTTGCGAATGGATAATTGAAGCGCGTTTCGGCGTACTGATCGACAAGTGGACTCAAGTTAAATCTACGATCGTGTGTAATGCCAAGAACCGTGACAAGGGCGCTAAAAACGAGGTCCTCATATTCGTCGTTCCCAGCATGGTCTACCAGCACACCAAAAAGAGCATCAAAGACCTCATTTAAGAGCTTCACGATCTCTATTTCGGGCACAAAGACCACTTGATTCAAGATCTGAAGCAAATCTGCCTCTGGCTGATCCTTCCATCGAAGTAAACCAAGAAGTACTTTGTCCTGCGAAAATCGTGTGCTGCAAAGGAAGGTCCGCAGACGAAGAGTAGCAATGGGACCAGTAACAGCCTCATCCTTCGACACATCATCCTTTCCTCTCGCATTCCAAGGCAAGCTCAAATATCCACCCTTTCCAGTGGTATTCGGTCGAGGAGAAGAAGTAGACTCATCGTACTTGTAAAGCAACAGAGAATGATGACCATCTCGCAAGAAAGCGTTCTGTTCCCACAATGGCACATGGCAAACGGCGAATGGCTGCCCGGGAGCATCGGAAATAGTCATGACCAGATGACTCTGCGCAACTTCACTAGGGAGAATGGCGAGTCGCACGGTCTGGTTCCATGCTTCGCCTCTTTCTGCTGCTGTTGATTCCCACTTACTCATGCCCTCTTTATGCGATTCAAAAACACAATTCTCTATTCTGTCCCCATCTGATCGCCGCACTTCGAGGCTGACTTGTAGATTAGATCCTTCGATGCTCGATGATAACGCAGTGGCGCCGTTCATCGCTCGAGAAAGTAGCGCATGCCGGGGCAAGAAAGCTTCATCCAATGTAACATAAATATCAGATCTTTGCTTCGTTGGGGCGCCCGAGAATCCCATCTTTTGAGTCTTGCAGACACCCGCAAGTTGTGTGGGAGTTGCCTTGATCATTTCATCGGCATCTAGACTTTGAAATGGGTGGAAGTGAATCTGTATCTTCTCTCCACGTCGTGATTTCTCATACTGGCCAGTTTTGCTGCTCATAAAATCGCTTATGATATCCTCGAAGCCTTCTCCAAGATTTTGCTTCTCGCTATTACTGTTTGTTGAAGGCTCGAAAATTGTAATCAGTTTCTCAACCTCATCATCTTGCTTGAAGACTGAATTAATCCTAACAGCTCCAATACCAATGGTCCGAGAAACCTTCGTATCGGCGGCAGATGTTCTAGAGCGCCCTTCTCTTGATCCAGATGTCCCTCGAGATCCAGCAGTGCTAGCTCGTGGCCGATTAGTGTCCTCCTCCGCTTCGACTAGAGCATTTAGGTTCCGCGAGAATGCAGAACGATGCGTCTTTCCGCCCCACATATAACTTCTTCTGCCAGCCTTAGTAGTACTGGCTGATCTTGCGTGCGAACCCTCCCTGCTCGATGGATTGCTATCCAAGGAAGTCTGGCGAGTGTGACTGTCTCGTGGGGGAGCAATTGGCCGTGCAGATCGTACCTTGACCACCAAATATACCTCGCTGTCAGGAGTCGGAGATTCCCCAATATCGGATGAGGCCAAATCTGTGAAAAGGGTTCTTATTTTCTCCGCCTTTGCCAGATTTGTGAGGGACCCGTTTCCAGGCACCTGTACCACATAATTCTCGGACAGTGCAACTGCTGGAGAACCAGGGGTTTTCGATGCCAGGAAAAATACCATAGTCATTGGCTCTCCAATGGAGCCCACAAATGCCTTCGCATCCATGAGCAGGTGGTGTAGCGTCATATTCTCAACATGATGTTTTGGGTTCTCCTCAAGGAGACTCATCATTGATTGGAGTTTCGTGATCTCAATCGCAGAATCGTCTCCCGTCAAAACCCTACCTCTCGCAGCTGGATCGCGAACCACAACCTCACCATTAAATAACTTGTTTCCCCTGACTAAGTCCCACACGGTCTTTTCGCGCAGTAGTTGTAATTCGTGGTTCGTGAGCACATTATTTAAGAATTGACGTCTCGATAAATCCAATGTCGTAACCAAACTTGACATCTTATCGAGTAGCGGATATTGGCTTGTGAGCAGTAATTCGTGAAGGTTCGTAGACTGCCATTCTCGCAGGCATGAAGCTATTTCGTCGACGAGGGGTTCGGAAGCGGACGTGGGAGTTTCGTCTCCAATTTTCAACATCGGTACAGGAGCAGGAGGTTTCGGCGCATTAGGATTCCTTTCCGTTGGGACCGACAGAGAAGCATTCCCATTTCTGATTGCGATCTGCTGCGTTTTCTTCTTATCCTTCTCTTTCGCTTTGCCGGTCTTCCCCGACCTCGCTGACTTCTTTCCGTTCACGCCATTCGTGATCTTATCGCCATTGACCTTATCGTCGTCCGAATCGTCCGAATCCGATTCCGCATCGCCAAGCACCTCTCGCACCTCCACACAACTTCTTGGAAATATGCCCGAGAAAACCCTCGCCTCGAGAGTCTGGCCTTTTACGCTGGTGAGACCGGCCAGTAAACTTGGCGGCGCGACCAAATATCCGCGGAACCAATCTCCATTCTGGCCTCCTTGTTCGATTATGTATAGCTCATCGCCGAGTTCGAGGGGCAGATCTGCCGACGAGGAAGGCTGGAAGGGATATGTGGCGACGGCGAATGCGA
Organism: Allantophomopsis cytisporea; assembly: GCA_024752435.1. Classification (NCBI taxonomy): domain Eukaryota; kingdom Fungi; phylum Ascomycota; class Leotiomycetes; order Phacidiales; family Phacidiaceae; genus Allantophomopsis; species Allantophomopsis cytisporea. The sequence continues at coordinate 156,291 of CP103025.1, forward strand.
TGCGTGGTAGAGGTTGCCAGGGCATTCTGAACGGCGCATGAGATGCGCAGATTATAATATTTTAAGCTGACTATATTGGGTTACTAGTCTGATAAATCTAGGCGCATAGAATGTGAGTGGTCATGCATATGGGATTTGTACGACGTGTGTGGGAAGGCTGTATGCGCGGAAGTATGGAATGTGTACACGCGGTGGGTAGAGGTACGTAAGTAGGTGGCTATCGTCGTAGCAGTAGAAAGAGTAGTATTAATCAATTGTAACGAGTGTGATGATTTTCTTTTCTTGACGGAAAGAATTGGGCGAAAAGAAGATAGTAAAGAAGAGAGAAAGAGAGAAAGAGAGAGAGAGAGAGAGAGAGAGAGAGAGACAAGGTAGAGAGGATGTGTGTATGTGTGTGTGTGTGTGCCTCTTCAATATTGTTGGTTGGTTCCTCTCCGTTCGTGTGGTGGTATTATTATTGCGCGGCGAGCATATGCTTTGAGCCGGGTGCGTGTTGATTTCGCTCGCTGAACAGGCGACCCCTGAAAGCCGTTTCAAATGTATGAAGAAGGTCAAATTATATGGCTTGAAAATGCAGAAACGACAGTGAGAGCTTTTAAACAAGTGAAAGATAGTGATATGCCATTAAGGACCGATATAAAAGAGCAAGATGGAGAGGAAGAGTTACGTCGAGTAGGAGAGAAGGGTGGGAGAGAGTTTGGAGATGGAGATGAGGCGGGAAAGGAAGGATATTTTGGGAATACTGAGATGCGAGAGGGTGAGTGATTGTAGTAGTCCATAAGTAGCAGCTTCCTAGTCACGACCATAAGGTAAGGTATGTATGGATGTCCTATTATACGTACCTTACTCCGTAATAGGTTTGATATTAGTCAAGGTCAGGTAGTATTTGAGGGATATGCTATTCATAAGTAGCAGTCTCATTGTCGAGATTAATGCAAAGTCATACAAAGTCTTCACTTGTAGTCGTAGTCTACTTACCCCATAGTACAGAAATGTGTTTCAATTGACCTTTCTCAGCCAAAAGAGGGGATTTTTGGAATTCTAGGCAGAGCGTAAGCAGAGCACGGTGGTTGATCTACATACCAAGTGGTCAGGGCGATGGAGATGGGCAGATACTAGAGTATCCACGGCAATGACCGGATTGGAGATTAAATTTCTAGATTCGATTTACCAAAGTCATCTCAATCTGTTAACCTCCGTCCTTCATCGAATATTCCATCATTCCATCATTCCATCTTTCCATCTTCCATCTTCCGTCTTCCATCCTTCGTCTAACCTGGTAAATACTAAAAGATCACAATCCCTCAAGGACACGGATGATATACTACGTATACTTTACCCCCCCTAGAAACCGATCACACCGGCTATCATCTATGATCTGGGTAAAGCCCTCCTCCATAGCTCCATAGGATACCCGGGATAATTAATATCATATCACAACGGTAATATGATGTGCCTCGAGTACTCTAAGCTATGTATCGGCGTCTCAGGTGCAAACTTTGAATGTACGACGAACGGACGTGCAGTCGAAAATCTTGCTGAACACACGACAGGAAAAGAAAACTCAATCCACAGCAAAAGCAGAAGAAAAGAGAAGGAAAAAGAGATCAAATGAATCTCTACATCAATTGAAGATATAAGGAGGTGTACGAATAATAAGAATAATAATAATAATAATAAAATAATAAATAGAATAACAAAATCGAGTAAATAAAACAAACCCCTCCCGCCCCCCAAATCCCTTTCCAGCAAACCCTTTCCACCTCCCCTTATTTACGCCTTCGCTGCAAGTGGTGCACTCGCCCTGAATTCGCGTTACACCCTTCGGCAAATCCCACCCGACCTTAATCTTAGCGCTGGCAGTATCAGGGTTAGCGGCCGGCTCATCGCGTGCACAGGCGAACAGGCTGGGAGAAAAATAAGTTGAGTGAGTGTTGCTAGGAGAGTGGGAAGCTTTTCGCAGCCCTGGCTCACTCAGGTACCGTTTGAGCACGTGCGGATTGCCCCACGTGATTGGTGGTGTGAGAGGGTGTGAGGGTGTCTCACTTGAGTTGATGGAGTGTTCGTTTCCTGAGGTTTTAAGGCGAGAAGCTGGGATTGGCTTTGATTGTGATCCAGTTGATACGTGCTGAATGTGAGCTCAGGAATAGGCTTTTCTTTTTGACTCTTTGGTTGTGATAGATTGCTGGGACGATGCTTATTCTGCCGAATATCAAATTTGGGAGTTGAGTAGGTGAGGACATTGGAATGCTTTGTTGGAGAATGACCTGACTATGAAATACACCCAAAATCAACCATGCATAATAGGATATCGATACGAGACACAATTTTTCTTCTTTTTGTTTTTCAGTTAAGGAAGGGGCCGTCGCTAACGAGAAAGGACTATGATAATGATTCACTGTAGAGATTTCTGTGAGAATATCAAGCACACTACTAAGTATCAGTTAAGAAGTCAGACGATAAATGCACTTTTCAAATCAAAGTGATATACACTTACTTGTTTAAAAGAGTATCTTTACAAATCTCACTAAAAGAAATGCTTCTATGTATTATAGCTACCGTTGATTGATGTTGACTATTATTCAAAGTAGATAATGGATTTGGAAATTTACAACCATGACAGTTTTCAACTAACAATATTCAAATAAGCTATTTCTATAGAAAACTCCCTCAATACTTGTCTAAGTAATAACATAAAGGAGTGCAAGCAAGGCTGAGTGCGAACTTGTGTTACAAAGCAATTACGAAATAAAAATTGCTAAAACAATGTGTTTCAAGCTTCACTAGCTATAGCTGCGTACAAGGGGAACGCCTATGAGGATTCTACGTACAGAATACCAGGACCAGACTATAAAAATATGCATGTGATGGGTAATATAGGTGGGATGTCCCTTTAATAAGTTTCTACGGTGAAATATTAATGCTTTATAATAAAGCCGTGTAAGATAGTGAGTTGCAGTCCCTTATGCCAACATGCTACTTCCATATAAGAGGAGAAAGATTCAAGAGACATATTCATACTACATTTAGCTCATTTTTCTGTCTTCTTAAGTAATTGATCTACCTTGTCAATTACATCAAGCTTGCCTTTAATAAGTAGTGGGGTCTTAAAGCAGCATACACGTCTTTGTAGAGAAGGTTCAAAATGCAAAAGAGCCTAATAGCATACACCAGAGTAAGAACCCGGCATGATGCAATCTTCCCAGATATATTTCATGTTATTATATGTATATGAATTTCATATATTAGTATTCTACTCTTAGCGATGGTCCTCTTGATGTAGTGGATTACTTAAGGAATAAAGATCTCTGAATATAATAGAGATCATGAATATTTGATATTTCAAGCTCTCTATTCGTAACAAGTCTTGCACTGATACACCTCAACATTCTTAAGAGCCAAGTGATGCCGATGATTTGATCTACTATTGTAATCTAAGCTCTCGATCTAAAACCCAGCATTTTTCGCTGAAAGTCAGCCAACGAGATCAGATCACTCATATACCATGCCACAAGCGACTGGATTTTTCCTCTTCAGTAAGCGACAAATGTACCTCACCCTACTCGTATTCATGTCCATCAGCGATTTCTTCAAGACTGTCTCTTAAGATTCAAACAAATCTCGAAAGTTGTGTAACCTGAATTATCAGGTTGAAAGATTACAGGCATAAAGCGAGGCAGCAAGGCAAACAGAATATTTCGTGGCTTGCCAATTCGGCAAATTTAGCGCGCCTAGGGTTTTGCGCACAAATCAATTTGAACTTTGTCGAGACTGCGAACTTCATTCCCACAGCGACTCCGACGACGACAACTAACGACAATCGATTTCCCTGGTGACCATATCTTCATCAGGTCAGTAACACGATACCAACGATCCTTCTTTCTGCGGAATGCATTTCTCGATCACTGCGATCTCTGCAACGATGTTAGAAGGTTCAATATGTCCGGGATTGGATTGGCAGAGTACACAAGGACTGTGATTTGAGGACGAAGATCTTGTATCTACGCGATACGACTTTGCTCAAAGACGATCACTTCTGGATATTCGAAGACGAGCTGCTCCAGATTATCGGCGTACTGTACAGGCTATGAGCTTGCAGGATGTTGAATTTTCACACGTTGCATACTTCTCGACGAACTATTCATCTCTGTCACCATCCGCATTACGAGCATAGAACCTGCAATCGACTTCCTTCAACCTCAACTTCCGCCTCGAGACATCCAATGGTACTATCCAGGATGTGAGCTCTGGGTACGCTGAGGAAGATGGAAAGAGATTGCCGAATATGTCAACAGACTCGCACATCGCAGTTTTCATTTTGTTATTCACATTGCATGAGATCAAGGCTAATACATTATCATATACAGAATAATCGAAAATGGGTATCTCTCGTGACTCCAGACACAAGCGCTCCGCCTCTGGCGCCAAGCGTTCTCATTACCGTGCGTAGTAGATTGCCCGTATGACTCTTTTGCATACGTTCTAACCTGTCGTTTACAGGAAAGAAGCGCGCTTTCGAAGCCGGTCGTCAGCCAGCCAACACCCGTATTGGTACCAAGCGCATCCATCTCGTCCGTACCCGTGGTGGTAACCGCAAGTTCCGTGCTCTCCGTCTCGAGTCCGGTAACTTCTCCTGGGGATCTGAGGGTATCGCCCGCAAGGTCCGTGTGATCGTTGTCGCCTTCCATCCATCCAACAACGAGTTGGTCCGTACCAACACCCTCACTCGCTCCGCCGTCGTCCAGGTCGATGCCGCTCCATTCCGTCAATGGTACGAGGCTCACTACGGTGCCAACCTCGGACGTAGACGTCAACAGAAGGCTGGCCAGGAGGTCACCGAGCCAGAGAAGAAGTCCAAGTCCGTCGAGAAGAAGCACGCCGAGAGATTCGCTGCCCAGGGTAAGGTTGAGTCCGCTCTTGAGAAGCAGTTCGAGGCCGGTCGTCTCTACGCCGTTGTCTCTTCCAGACCAGGTCAATCCGGCCGTGTCGATGGTTACATCTTGGAGGGTGAGGAGCTTGCTTTCTACCAGCGCCAGCTCAGAAAGTAAACGTGTCTTTCGTTGAAAATCTCTTTCGGAAATGGGCGTGTACTTTGTGGATGGGAATCATGGCATGATCGTTTTACTTGCAAGTTGCTTATTGAAAAGGACATGCATGGGGCATGTCGTGGGTTAAGGAATAAAAGAATACCACCACTTACATTTCCGATTGTGATGATTTATGGTGAGATTGAAGTGAGATTGTGTGTGATTCCATTGTGATGTTATTGTTGATTCCCATACACTCCACATTGTTAGTCTTGACATTGCCATTCCTATCTATGCCTTAGCGTGTTGGCTTACCTTGAGCACTCGAGTTGATCAGACGTTGTATGCCTAAATTCACATCTTTGTGCATAACGCTGTCAAGTATTGGGCGCCTTCATGCTCGAGGTGCGTACGTTCCATAGACTTGGACAAGAAAGCAGGTAGAAATCTCTGAGCCTCGCAGCATCTGCATTCTGATTGGTGATGATTTCTGTTAAGCCACCAACAGTGCACTGCAATTTTCGTGTAGACGAAGAGAGTGTTTGTCAGGCAGTGGTGTCATTGGTCAGCTTAGTCTTGGCTCTCGGTTCGTAAGGTAAGTCATGCGTGTTACTGGGCTTACCGGATTGCACAAGGGTAGTTTGCACAAGGCCGATTGCACTGCAATTTTAGCGTAAATGGAGTGGAAGAATTGTCACAGTCATCTGGGGCGGACTCATGTATGACAAAAGCCTGATCTGACTGCATTTCGTTGCAGATATAAGAGGGAGTTATGAAGTCTGTCAACCAGCGTCTAGGACTCGTGGCCAATGCTCGGAAGTCAAGAGCTTGGAAGGCAGTGTTCTCATTTGATTGGATTATCTCAGTGAGATATGATTAATCTGTATGAAGATTCAATGGTGACGAATACCACAATAATTGTGAGGATTGAGTGATGACGTGGATTCGGGAATATCTGGAAGTTTGTGTGTAGACATGTACTGCCATAATTGTATCTATTTGGTTTACCTTTGTTGACCATGAGAAGAGATAGGAAGTTCTCACAAAATACGTATATATACTCTACGGGTAACTAAGAGATAATCGAGTGAATTAGACTGCTGGTAGTATCACGCTGCGTCAATCCGCAAGTGATGCTAAGTAATATCTATAGCCCAGATTACACTCAAGTCATCTACTCTACGATGCCTTCAACTCTTGGGTAACAGTCATGCGAGTCGGAGTCCTGCTTTAAGAATTTCTGTTTCTCTTCCTATAAAAGAAATGATACTCCCCTTTCTCTTCCTGCCAAAGAGAACATCATCAGCTTATAATGCAAAGCCTAGAAGTATAAACCCTCTCAAATCCGTTTTTCTCTAACTAGCAACGTGACATATTTGTCAGTGATGAATAGCGTGAACAAGAAGTGGGAGAATGATGCGGGTCATGAGGATTCTGGTGGAAGTTCTATCAGCGCTGTCAAGACGTGATGTTGTTTCTCACAACTCGTCTTCGCGTGATGAACGATACACGACGTTGTCCGGCCAGACTTGTAATGACCGTGGACCGAGGCCTCGGTCATATTTCAAGCACCGAATCGGAATTTTCGGGCGCTAGATGGTGATTTAGTCTACCAGGCCGATGCCATCTACCGCCAGCCTCAAGCGTTGATCGGCCGGCGCAATATCGGGAAAGTAGATACCTCAATATCGTCATCGAAGTCGGGACATAAGTCTAACAGCAATGGAAACCAAAATCTATAAAACACCTTCTCATAACTAGATTCGGATACAAATTCACTCAATTACCACAGGGTTATCAAACCAAATCTTCCATCATTTCCATAATACCCAGTTCCTCCAATTGTCAAATCTTAAAAGCACTCGACAGCCCTATGTCTCCCCCAGCCCCAGGAACGATCGAGAAGCCTCATGCAATCTCAACACTCACAAACACCCAATGGAGCAAGCCAGAATACACCCTTCCCCTCCCATCTCTCCAATTTCTCTTCCACCTCGAATGTGACATGGACTCATTCCGCCATATCGGCCCAGGACCACATGGAGACCGCAGCACAGTGATATTTAAGACGGGGCGATTCGAAGGTCCACTATTACGCGGGGAGATCCTACCCGGCGGTGGAGGTGCGTGAACATCACTCCTGCCAAACTATTCTTCATCTCTCAACAGAAATCTTCAATACTTTGGCAGTAATGCAGACCCGTGATGAGAAAGCTAACACGGCGAGTATAGACTGGGAGATCGTCCGCGACCATGGCACCCAACAAACAGCCCACTTGGACACGCGGTATAATCTGCTCACGCACGACGGCGCTACCATCTACCTTCAGACGACGGGAACACGCACAGGCGAGAAGTCTGTACTAGAGGCTCTGGGCGAGGGGAAGATCGGACCTGATCAGTATAGGATGCGGCTCCACTTGACTTTTGAGACGGGCGATGAGCGGTATAGTTGGTTGAATAGCGGGGTTTTTATGGCGAGTAGTGGGCGGGTTGGAGACCAGGTTATTTATGATGCTTATCAGATTCTCTGAGTGGTGTTCGAGAGTGTGATTAGACGTAAAAGCTTGAAGATGGGGAATTGCTGATTGTGTGGGCTTGGAGCTTGGGTTTGATAGACTGAATTAGAGATCTTTACAGCATTGGAACAACAATCGTCCTTCACCTCAGAGCTCCTTTACGGCTGATGTTCGCAAGTGCTAAGGGTACCACATCTCTGTAATCACTGTCAACATGACTGGTGCGTATCATCACAACGAAAACACGGATATGAAAAGGCTGAGGAGACCGAAAGTGAGAGTGGCTATTGCTCACACTCACATCTCTGTACTCACATAGCAGTCAGAACCTCCATATGGGTCAGGGCAGCTAGACCTCTGATACAAGTCTCCTTTAACTGCCAGAGTAGGGGCGAGAAAGACACGTCATCGAGGGGTTGCAAGTTCGACCTCGCAACCAAGCCAAGGGAGATTCAGATAAAATACCTTCGTGGAGGTTCTGGTGCCAAGGGTAGTAAGGAACAGCGCACCTTAAAAATACCCCAAGTACTGAAAGCTCTGTACTCCTTTTACAATTCTATTTCACCATCTTCATACTTGCTTCTCCTGCGTGCATTCTTTTTGTAAGTTGTTTTTTTGTCTATGTGCAATGAAAACAGATTAAAGGCAGTGCTGAGTGAGATGATAATTGCATTTGCGATAGCCACTCAGAAATTGAGCGACGCCTGAACCTCTAATTTCGTCATGGGCAGCTCTCTTGAATTAGCACAAGTATTTGTGAGCTTCATAAATATATAAGCCTAGTTGTGGGTGGTGCTTAGAATTTCGAGCAAAGTAATGACTTAGGCTTGGTGGTGACATGGTGCGTTGTGACGATGTTTCCCATAAGTGAGTAACATCTGAGAAGAGGAGTAGCACAAGCGTCTATATATTTTCAAGACTCTCATGTGCGAGCAAAAGCCTATATTATTGTGGAACACATATAGGCAGAAGGCTCTATGCTTGGAGCTCCTTTGGCTTCATGTTACTCATACAGATGATGATGACAGTGCGAATGATGTTGACTCAAATGATAATGGCGCTGGAGATGTGAAGCTATTGGAGATATTGATCTGCAAATGCAATCTCAAACAACATGGGTATTGAAAAGGGTTTCTGCTTGGTTAATCAATTTCAATTCTTTGTGTATCTATGATCATATATATAGCCATCCAAGAAGCCGAAGACTCATGCAATAAATAAATAAAACGAGTTTGAGTATGCGAATCCAGCCGTCCAAAATTCAAATTACAAGATGTATTCAAGCAAACCATCTACTAGATCAAACCAACAAGTCAAACTCAACACGAACACAAACCTCACCCCAGCCTATAACTTTACAAGATATACCTAAACGCCGGATGTTCATCCCCCAACTTAGCCACCCTATCCTCACCAAGCCCCAACTTTTTATCCTCCCTCCCTTCAGCCCTGCGCTTGTTCCCAATAAACAGGCACACAAACATGATAGTAGCAGCCACAATACTCACAATAGTAAGTACCAAACCAGTAATAAAACCTGTGGGATATTTCGGGGCCTCAGTAGTAATAAAGACATTACTAGAAACCAAATTACCACAATTGCCAAGAGAGATCATGAAGCCAGTAGCGAAAGCACTGCGCGCGTTGCCGCCCATGTTGTTGTTGAGCCAGACGACCAGCAGCGGCATCTGGATGTACGTGCCGCTGGCAATGGCGAACAGGCCGAAGTACTTGGCGGGGACCGAGGCCGGCTGCGCGAGCTCAATGGCCCAGCCGACGAGGGCGATGGAAGCACCTATGAGGAGGAAGCCGTAGCGGTGTTTGAGCTTGTCCGAGACGAAGGCTGAGAGGTTCGTGCAAACTAAGGCGACGATGTAGACGGGGATGGAGTGGACTTGGGCCTCGCGAGAGGTATAGCCTAGCTGTTTTAGGATTGTTGGCTGAAAGGAGACGATGGAGGAGGCTGCGTTGTCGGCGCCAAAGTAGGCCAGCATACTGTAATGGGGGTTAGTTGCTTGTGAGGATGAAGTGGCAGGCGAAGCAGGCTTACCCAAGCCAGATCTTGTAGTCTATCAGGCAGCTTTTCATGATGGTCCAGTCGTAATGGTCTGGGCGGGAGGGACCTTGGTCGTCGGCTAGCATGGCAAGGAGGTATTCCTTCTCCTCCGGCTTAAGGAATGTCGATTCCTCGGGGTAGGATGGGATGCAGAAGAAGCCAATAATGGTAGTGACAACAGTGATCATGCCTTCGATGAGGAAGATCCTGATTATATTAGCTTGGTGAATATTTATCTGGGGTAGATAACGTACCATCTCCATCCTGAATAGCCTCCGGCGCCATCCAAGTTCACGATAGCGAAGGCGAGGAGCTATGTTCATTAGACATGGTATTGTTGTTTCTCATACTTGAAGAACTTACACCACTGAAAGCACCAGCTAGAAGGGCAGAGCTGAAGAATAGAGCATATCTTTGCATGAAAGCTGTACGTCTGTAGTAACGACCAATAAGGAACGCGCAGCCTGCAAGTCATCAGTTCCTGCATGTAGAACGTGCAAAATACTCATACCTGGAACAAAGCCAGCTTCGAAAGCCCCCATCAAGAACCTACAAGCCAATACACCTTCGTAGGTCTTTGTTACCCCAAGACCAATTGTGCACATAGCTATGGTAAATTTAGTTTCATTCAAGGAGGAGGAGGAGGAGCTATGTACTTACCCCAGCAGAACATAAGAGTACTCAAATATGTCGATGGCTTGACGAAATTCTTTTTCATCAACATATTGCTTGGAATTCCAAGCACGATGTATGGAATATTCAAGATCCATAGGGCCTCATTGTAACCAGTATTTCCCATGTGCAATTCCGAAGTCATTCCTTGGATCTTAGCATTTGCGATATTGGTACGATCGATGAAGGTGATGAGAAAAAGTCCGACAAGCGGAGGAAGAAGCTTGAAGTCGCATTTCCATCTTATTCTGCGCTCAAGAGCCTTGTCTTTGACGAACTCATTAAGGCCCAGTTCGCTGACTGAAGGCTCGCGACCCTTCTCAATCGTAGTATCGCTGGAAGAAGTTCCTACAGGTACCTTTTCTGTCGGCATGGTTTCTCAATTGACGAAGAACGATGAGAACAGCTGATAGAATGTCCAAGTAGGAGGTGATATGATGATGCCCGACACTTGAAGGTACGGTAGGACAGAAGTTACAACGAAATTGTCTGGATCAAAATATGAAAGGAAACATAGATGCAACTGGAATTACACGTAGGAAGCAGCCATTTCACTGATAGATAACATCAGCATCACCTTCGGTTCATGCAGGCGTACGCAGAAGGTTCTAACAAGCTCGAGGTATCTCGGACATTGTTATGCAAATGGAAGCATCGAGTGGCCAAATCTCTTGCTGATTAACCCAATCGGACATTAGGACTCTTGAGAACTAGATTTTTCCAACATCACTTACTATTCCTCCTCCACAGATACATGGGAGGATCGCTTCAAGAGACCCTTAGATGTGTCTGAGATGCAGTTGGCAATCCATTTAGTGTGCAGAACAAGCTTCTTTGTCCCACTCCTATTGATGGAGCTCATGATTTGCCATCTGTGTCTTTCGGATACAAGGAAAACCTACCTGGTGCGTATCAAGTACAGTAGTAGTACTGGATACCTGCGAGACCTCCCGTGTCCAGGCCGCATAAGTCTAGTGGGGAGCATGCGAGTTCGGTTGCCATGTACAGGGTACTTTGACAGCAGCCGATCGTCCACCACCACATATTAGGAAGGCAAGGGCCGGTGAAGAGACAAGGGAGAATGGAATTTTGCAATTCTTCCAAATGAAAAATAAAAATTGAGGTGATGCAGAGCTGTGTTACTGTTGTGTTGAGCAACCTAATGCTTTTTCAGACGTGCTTGAAACGGATAGCTACATGTACGAGGTAATACGAAACAAGAGACATGTGTTCTGCACTGTGCTACGAACTCAACTGTTGTTTCGTGCAGTAGTAGTAGCAGCGGAGTACAGAGTTCTCAAGCAAATGATCCTGAGGGGTAGCTTTTACCCGGTGTTAAATTTGACTTGCGAGATTTCCGTCAGAATGGTGATGAGTAGTATTCGCGTCAAGATGTGTAAATGGCGGTGGAGACAAGCTCGGTAGGTTGAACAGAATTCCAACCCCATCCATGCAGAAATCCAACAATACTCCGGACCGTGTACTCTATTTGTACCCACCACAAAGAAGATGCCCGGGATTTACCATACGACTGGGATTTGAAAGTACCATCAGGCCATCTGCCTCGTAGGTAACGAAGGTAGGTCTTTTCTTGACTTGGAATTGCTTGCATCCTGTGTTCGCGCAGAGGTCTGTGTTGTACGTACGATTGACTGTACATTGAAGATGTTTTTGGAAAAGCTTGCGGCATAGACGGGGCTGAGAATACTTGCCAACTAACAAAATGTGACACTAACGTCTCGTGCCTTGTAGAAAAAGAAAACATCCTCTGGTTGATAGACCAACATCTGCAGATACACGTACCAAGCACTCCATAGCCAGTGTCATTTCGCTGAAAGGCCGTTTGAGTCGCACACTCGCACGCCACTGTTCCATAGGAGAGAGTATGAAGTAAGGTAGAATTCAACTCCGCTGAAGCTTGGTCTTTGGTTATGAAATGTCTCAAAAGTATCAGAAGACTCATCATATGTCCGAATCAAACTGCTGACGATACTCTTACCTTTCCTTCAACTTAGTCGTAAGTTATAAAGTTTCGTCCCGTCAGAGCTTAAGGCATAATGCAATGCTTTGTGTTTTTGACTCTGGGGTTTAGTGCCAAGCTGAGTAGCATAGCGGATCCTTCGTAGCTCAAAGATTACGAAGGAAGCCTTTGCTGGGTATTTGCTTGTATTGTAAGGAAGAATCCGGGGCAGATGATCAGAGGACGATTGAGTTTGGACCGTTCGAAGCCGTCGGTGCAGATGCAGCTGGATGAAAAGATAAGAGAGTAAGAATGAGCTTGAAAATAACTGAAAGATGAAGAGGAAGAGCGGATGAATGATTGAGTGAGGGAATGAGTAAGTGAATGAATGAATGAATGAATGAGCCATGTGGTGGAAATAGAGTGTGGTGTAGTGAGATACTTAGTGACGTGCCGAACCACGCGTCGGCCTTGGGAGAGCTGATTGCACTAATGCTTATTACTTAGGTTCGGTCGAGTCCCTTACCGGCGCTGACTACCTTACCTGACGACATTACCTCTCTCTCGATCAATCTGGAGAGCAAAAGCCGGCGACCAACATGTACGAAGTAGTGAGAAACAGATCATCGTGATCAATCTGGAATGACGATGTTGGAGACACGATTCGATTTCCTTCACTGATGAGATAAGACGAGACTTAATAACAACACCGAGGATGTCAGTTGACTTTGTCCGTCATTTAGGCTTCTCTGTTATTTATGTTATCTATGTCATCTGCATCACCTGCATTTCAAACTGTATTCGAATGCCGATGGTTCAATAATTAACAACGGAAACAAAATACGAGAACGAAAATGAGAACGAAAACGGGGAACGGGATGGAAAAGACGAGGAAAGAGAAGGTAAAGAACGCGCAAAACCAATACCAATATCAATATCAATGGCAATGGCAATAGGACTATATTAGCTGCATCTCGTATGCGATGCAAAGAATGTACAGAGAAGTTTGTTCGCTCACACCGTCGGTGAGTACTCTCCTCCACGTTCCACGGCTGCTTGCACTTTCTCATATACTTTTTCATGCCACACCACATACCAGATCAAGAGACAGGCATCACCAATTACTTCATATATTCATTGATCGTTAATTTGACTTTGTTTCCAACACTCACGCCACTGTATCTATCGTTTTTCATTACTGTTCTCGCTTCTACTCACGACCTCGCAGTTGCAGCATGCCAACATCTAATACCAACAAAATCGGATTCCCATTATTTACAGCAATGATGGGGTAGATTCTGGTATGCATCGTACCCTGTAGGGTTAGATGGGGCTTCCTCAAGGGTCTCCATTCAAACTGGTACACAGTATGTATATGCAGCACAAATCATGAACATGAAAGAGCATATTATTGGTGCATGAATATTATGGATGATGGGGGAACAAGATACTGTACTCGTATGTGCTTCTCCATACATGGCACGTGCGACGTAGCCAGGTAAAAGTAGATGGTGTTACAATAACGACAGGCTGAGCCCGCGGGATGGCAGGGGACAAGGGCAAGAGGGACAACGGGTGATGAGCGGAGCGTAGGCCCGAGGAAAAGGATCAAGGATCATGGATCAAGGATCAAGGATCAAGGATCAAGGATCCATAATATCGATGAATGAATGACTGATTGGGTATAGATAATTCTCGGCCCGTACAACGTTGAAAGAAATACAAGTATCAGTATTGTGCCTCCGCATTTGCTTGCTCTAGGATACGACCAGCCAGAGTGTAACCTCCAAAGTGCCACGATCTCCAGATCTTCGCCACAGAACCAGGCACTCCAGTAAAAATGAAATCCGACATCTGATAGTCATTTGTTTATTTTGTATATCTGTCAATTCAACTTCGAGAAACACCGATTTCACCCAGAAGATACTCAGAATGTTTTCAAAGCGTACAAGAATTCCTTCTATTGTCTCCTACAAATCGGCGTTGAAAGGGGGTGAAGAAGAAACTTTGTTGTTTTCGTAAAGTTTACGAGACTGATGGACTTCCGGCCCGAGACCTTTAGCTCTCAAACGCATCTTCCAGTCGGAAGGTATTACCAGGAAATGATACATTGAGAATAGGTAAAACGGTCGCTTCCGCGGAATATTGAGGCATTAGCACCAAAGGTAATTTCAAAAAATTAATTGTTCAATCGAAATAACTGCTCTTCTATACTCAAGCCTTCCCTTGACCCTACTGCTTTGGAAACATCGCGTACAGACGTACAAGTCGAAAGTCCAAACTGTATCACGCAGCTTGTATTCATCCCATTCCCTGGCATCAATACTAGGAATTAAGGGCATCGGCCTGTTCTCCTTCCCTAGCATATTTCTACATGACAGAACCTACTTCCTAGTGTCCGTACCAGGACAAGGGCTAAAAATCCTTACCATTCGTCCTTATTGGATGGAGAGATTCAGTCCCTCGTGCTCCAAATCCCCATTATCAGGTTCAGATTACAGTGGCCGGGTATCCAAACCAATTCATGTCCGTGACTTTTCCAACTGCATCATCACAACCACCGAGAGTCTAAACAGGACAGAGATTGTGCCGCGAGTATCACACACACCTTTCCAGACTGTCGGGTCCCGAACTTCCTGCCTCCTCATCAGCACGTCCACCCGACATAATAGTTTTCGACTTGTTGCGGAGATATGAATAGACACATGTCACTCATTCAAGAGACGCATGGATAGAACTTGAGTTCTATCATGCTGTGGTAGCTTTGTCGATACCTGCCGTTCCGTTCCTTACTGTTGAGTGTCGATCGTCATGTTGTTGCACTTGGCCAATTTGGCGTCGAGAGGTGATAATGCACCTGATCGGGGACCGACTATTCTTGCGGTTACTCTTGGCCTAACTATCGCTGCGACTGTCATGATACTCATAAGAATATATTATCGATGGAGAATTATTCAACTTGGTTGGGATGACTTATGTGCTGTTATTGCGCTGGTATGTTATGACTTAAACCGAATTTCATCGTATGCCGTTCTGACATAATAGGTTTTCTCGATTGCTCATTCAGTAAATGATGTCAAAGGTATGAAGGAAACTCGAATTCCAGGAGAGATACTAACAACCACCAGCGGTTAAAGAATATAGCTATGGAAAACACGAAGCTGATTTACCACCTGCGCTGCGAAATGATCACAAAGCCAACCTTGTAAGAAATTCATCTCTGTATGAAAACTCAACTAACAACACCAGGGCTTCTGGATCTCCCAAATTTTCACCAAACCCTGCCTTCTTTTTATTCGTCTTTCCTTTTGTTTGCTCTACCTTCGCATTTTTGGCTCTATATCCAGCCGCAAGCGTTGGACGATCCGCGGCGTCATGATCTTAACAACCCTCTACTATATCGCCTCCTTCATTGTAACAGTCGGCTTCACCTGTCGACCCGTTGAACGCTCGTGGAACAAGAAGATTCCGGGAACGTGTATTAACCAGTTGGCATTCATCTATGTCAATGCCGCTGCTAACATTATTATTGACTTGCTCGTGGTTGCACTCCCCATTCCCGTCATCTGGAAGATGCAAAGAAACCGTGCGCCAATTGCTTGGGGTGCTGCTATTCTTGCTCTACCGTGAGTGAATTACTTAGTTGATGTGCGAATGAGTACTTACGTGAAAAGCTCCGTCCTCGTCAGTATTCTCCGCCTCCCCACCCTCGCACCTGCTGCTCGCGGCCAGCAACCTGGCGGCGATACCACCTGTAAGTTCCTCTTTAAACCCAATTCCCCATTCCCTTTCCTATGACCACCTAACACTGCTCAGGGGCCGTAACAAACTCAACCATCTGGACAGTCGCGGAACTCAACGTCCCAATCCTAGCCAACTGCTTCGTAACCCTCACCAAGCCAACTCTCTCCATCCTGCGCCCTGTGCTCAGCCGCATACCCTTCCTCTCCAGCCGATTCAAGTCCACGGCGTATTCTTATAGTGACAATTACGTTATGGGGTCCAAGTCGCACAACAGACGCTTCAGCGGGAGTAAAGCGGGATGGACTCGGGCAGATGATGGTGTGCATAGCGTTGTAGTAGGGAGCGGAGGTCATATGGGTGGTGGAAGTGATGGGGGGCTTGGGGAGGCAAGCGATGTGATTACTGGGGATGCGGCTAGCGATGAGGGTATTCTTAGGGACGAGTATAAGGGGGGCATTGTAAGAACTGTTAATGTTGATGTACGGGTTAGTGAAGAGGGTTCTGATGGTAAGAGGGGCGCGCGGTGAGTGGATGAATTGCCTGTATGTTTAAGTTTGTTTTGGTTCTGGAGTTCATTCTTGTGTAACGAACGGTTTATGTCTGCCAGGTGGTTTAGCGGAAGATAAAAGTGATTGCGTGTAGAACACGGAATCGGACGGTTTATGCAGGATTTGATAACTGTATGAACCTAGTCGTCGTGCAGCGTATCTTTAGCTGCTCATGAGTCAAGTCTCTATATCTACATCTATGGGTCCGTCATATTTCATCTACAGGCTAAATAGGGTAGCAAGTGTTCTAACTCACTCCTGAAATTTTCAAATCCATTCAAACGCCCTACTTACTAGAGACACCTACCTAAGTCCGACAAACTTGACCCCGATATCAAATTATCCAGTCATTCCATATATACATGCCGGGAGTAAAGGCTCATGTCATACTCTAGTATTTAATGATTATAATGTAGTATTAAGTCTCCACCCTATGTACCACATATCCCATAATCGCGAATCATCAAGCCTACAACAACAAATTCCATAATAGCTGGTGCACAATATATAGCTTTCGCCAAAAGGCCAGCATAAATCCCATCACGCCTTATTAGGTCCTCAATAGTAATCGTTTTGCTATCATACTGGCGTATTGGCAGCCAGGGTCTGGCAAGTCTTAAGCCTAGTTGAAGGGAGATATTATACCCATCTAACCACCAATGGGGAGTCCCAGAAATTGAATAGGTTGTCGACATAATGAGCGACATAAGACCACTGACGCAGATTCCTGCGACCATCCATGCCATTGTTGCGAATTGCTGGAGATTTGTACTGTTTCGAACATGCAACCCAGACATACCACCAACGAGTGCAATAGAGATCGAGCTGACTCTAATAAACCCTCATAATGCGTATTTTGAGAGGAAACTAGATCTGCTCGGCCATTTGGAGAAGGCCTGTAAGCCACCCGCCCTGCTCCCCAACAAAGCCGGCATTATATATGGCTATCATCAAGGCTATCGAATGCATTGCTTCACTTTGAGTGCAAAGACACAATGTGCTCAAATCAACAGTGCTTGTGGCTTTCTTTGAGAGCATAACACACATGAAGCGAAGGGAATCAGAGAATCGAATATATACTCGTACACCGGGACGTTATACTTGTAGATACTTATACGTGAGGTATTTGACAACGATGAAGACGTTAGGAAATATTGAGTTCTAAGTCACTTTCCCTGATGCTATTGGCTAAGATAAACATACCATTTTGTGAATTTCTTACCACTTATTTGAAATTGTTCGTCTGTTCCCAAAAACCCTTCTGTTGCTCAGACACCTCCAATTGCTTCGCCCTCTATCTAGCTGTTAGATCATTCTACAAAAATGATAAACAGATTTCAATATTTCTCTTAGGGGTAATTCTAAACGGAAATACCTATATCAACACGACAAATCTAGCCCTCAAACCCAGCTACGTAACCAATTATCTCAATATCTAAATCTCCTCGTGGTCCTTTAACACTTGAGTAGTGAGGACACACTTTTGATGTGTGTACCGACTTCTTTTTTAGCATGATAAGAAAATTGATCCCAGACTTGATTCCTAACTGTTGCGACAAATCTAACAGGTGTCTGTCTCTCTCCTTCTCTCCCTTAATCATCCCTCGCCAGCCACTTCTCGCATGCGGCGAAGTGCTTCGGAAAGCTCTCATCGTACTTCATCAACCGCCCGAACAGATCCCCATCGCGATCCAGCACCTGCAAGAACCGCACGAACCCGGCGAGCACGAAGTCCGCGAACCCAGGCTCCGCCCCCTCCACATACGGGCCCGCCTGGTCTTCGGCCAGCAGGCGCCGCACCCGCGCCAATCCATCGGCGGCCCCCGTCCACGCCGCCTCCCCCGCCAACTCGCTCCGCGCCAGCTCCTCCAACGGCATCCCGTACCGCAGCAACCGCGTGCGTCGGAAGTACTCGGCGCTGCTGGGATTCAGCACTATCTCAGGGACCCGCGGCTTCGATATAGGTGTTAATGCCTTCCCAATTAGCTGCACCGCCTCCTGCATCTGTTTTACTCGCGGGCTCGCCATCTTCAGACTGGGCGACGGCTGCTGCGCCTCTAGTGCTTCCGCAATCTTCATCGAGTCCATAATGTATCGCCCGTCTGGCATCTGCACCGCGGGAATTGAGTACAGCGTCTCTGCGCTGCCCGGCGGGTTTGGCGCAATCCCGAACGACTTGAAGAGTGGCGCGATGTCCGGGTACTCCGTCCATCGGGTCTCATAGGGTACCCCTTTGTAGTTCAAGGCCAAGCGGGCTATATATTTGTGGGTCGGACGTAGAAAGTGACGAGACACAGCGGGCAAAACACTTACCTTTCCAAGGATTCAACGACCAGCAATGGCTCTCGCCTTTGCTGGGAAGGTCAAAGAGAATGACTTTGTTGTCGCTCATGTTCGCGAGGTTTCTGTTGGATGATATGCTAAATTGGCTTGGATTTATCGATAAGATAGGTGAAAGTATTTATATACGTACAATTGACAAGACGTTAGAGCGAAGCGACAAGTTGAGCTACTTGATAGAAGATATTTATTGCTGATTTGTAAGCAAAGTTCTTTTATTTCCGCAATCATTCGTAACTAAAAGTCCGTATCGCTTTCAAACTACCACCATATAAAACCAGCTACCTCCTCTGAACTTAAGTACTGCTTCTTACCTTGTGGTAGTAAAATTCCGAGTTACGAGAATTAGCGTAAAGCTACTAGCAGCAGATATTGCATCTGATGAAGCTTCGAACACCCGGCTGATTACATAGTATAGAATAAAAACAGGTGAAGAATCACTACATAGGCATTATACAGAAAAGGCGGTGCAAACCTGCAAATGTAGGATAAAATTTGTCTTCTCTACAAATTACCCAAGTAGACGTAAAATTAGAGTTTGAAGCTAGACGGGAACTATATTGACTAGCTAAAAGTCCCATTTTCTCTTTATACCGTACTTAAGCAAAGAAGCGGGTAGTTTGTATAATGATTTGTTCAATGGGGTGGGCACTTAACCCAAAGGATTTAACATTGCGACTAAGATAATGAAATATCGTATATGGGAAGTATTGTGCCCTTATTTAAAGATAGTAATAGAATCTTTGTACAGTAGAAAATTTATTACCTGTCTAAGTTATAACACTAAATAACAGATAGACCATTAGTTGTACGCACTAACCCTAGATATTTTAGAGACAAACCTCCGATTGAAATTGTATTTGAGGAAAGATAATACCATTGGGGAAGTAGCCGGAAAGTGGGTTAGTAGTAGCTAGAGCTAGCTCAGACAACAAGTATTCATGGTATATACAGGGTTAGACGAAGTTTCCTCTGATTTTAAGTTATTACTTTATTGGATCCTATCAAAAACCAGCTAACAGCTACGTGCCGCTAGTGAATTGATTTTACATCTATAGCTACGTCTTCTTTACGAGTCTCAGTAATCGTTCCGCTATCCTTCATCTCCGACGATGATTCATAATTCGACCAACTATTGCCTTGGGCGGCAGTCATCACGACGATTGCTGGAGCTAAAGACTTCGGCAGCGGCATACTTCCATCATCGTCACCGCTAACAGGATCTGTATATCGTCTGCTAACGCCTCGTTCATCAGGCTGGACTTCACTCACAATCCGGCTCGTACGCAGCACGGTCGAGAAAGTTGCATCGTATGCGACGCCATTAATCCGCATGGCTGAGAAACCGACGCCGATGGTCACAGCAGTGAAGAAAATAGCAAGACCATAGGCAAGCCATAAACTACCTCGGTCGTATGTGTAGATGTTACGGTATGTCTCGAATGTCACATTTGCTAACGGCGAAGGAGCATTTGCCGAAGTCCAGTTAGGCCTAGAGATACATTGTCAGTGGACTTTTACTGTGATGTCAAGCTTCAAGAGAAACTCACTGCAGGTAAGCATCACTCAATATACTGAGAGTGATGTTTTCAAATAATTGCTCTAAAGCACCGATTAACGACCCGCGAGATCCACGAAGTGGTGTTGTTGGACGACTTTGTGGTGTTGGGGAGTCGTCCAAACTGGTGTACATTGCCTGCTGAGTGGAGAGGAACGCGAGCTCATCCGTGTCCATTAGCACCGTTTGTGTAATCAAAGAATTGGAGTCCACTTGCATCAAGCCAACCGATCCAGAAACTAGTACGTTGAAAGCGTCTTTGATGGCTATGTATGAGGCCTGACTGTCCGTCATACATAAACCTGATGCGCACGCGGAGGTGTTCCATTTGGTTTGAGATGTTGTAGGAGGATGAATAGTCTCTGCTGCTAGAACAGGACTGTCCTGTGAAGCATCAACCTTTGAAATGGTGATGTTCTGAGCGCCATCTGTGTATCGAAAATCGGCGACGTATGAAGAGTTGAAAAGATCGCACCTCAGTATTGTCATATTCTTTGAGGAAAATGCCATCTCTTCTTCAACCAGGTTTGGGGCGGAGCGCCTTCGAACCTTCAGTGCGTTTCCAGTGATGTGGCGATGATAAGCTATGAACAATGGTGATGTCAAGTTATGAGACAGAGTGTTTCTATTCAGTGTTATAGTACCAGTATCATTAATGAATGGCGCCATAGCATCAGACCATTCACTACCGGAGCCCGTCCAAGAAAAGTAAGACAGCGACAGAATGCGATTGTATCGCCATAGGTATGACAAGTATGATACATAGCTGGCTATGATTTCCGTTCGCCACGAGGTCGACACATTAGTGCACTGAATTGACGGTCCCCAGAATGCCAGTGACCAACTTGCATTCAAGGCCGGAGGGTTGATAGGTAGAATTCCTCCCTGCGCACCTGTAGCAGCAGCAATCCTCTGCACCAAGTGCGAAGGGCCAAGGTAATCGAAGTTGTTATTTTCAGTATCGAGTGTGAAGCCTGTATTAACAAAATTGAAATTGTCAAAGTCGAATTGAGGTACTGGTGTCATTGAGGTGGGTTGGAAGGGCGCAGATCCAACAGAAAGTGTGCCCGGCGTGAAGATTGATGAAATTGGCATTAACCTATAGCCCCTACGTCAATTCTATAGATTTCAGAGATGAGACGCAGCTCTGTAAGTATTTGAAACAAGGCTCACCAGAAGATTGCGGCAATCGGAATTAGCAACGAGCGCCACCACCAGACTGTGCCCCTAAGCAGGCCTGATAGGTCATAGAGAAGGGAGAAAGCAGTATCGACATCCGCGAGCTGAATCCCTTGTTTGGAGGTCCTTAGGGCATGCCAGAAAACTTGCATATAAGAGATCGTAATTGCGTAAGCAAACATAGACTTGACGAAAAACGCGAACGCCGTTCCAACAGCAGTGTTGATTTGTTGCCTCGATACGGTTGTAATTCGCAGATCGTACTCCCCAGATCCAACAAAGCTTCCTGCAAGATGAGAGTAGAATAGGTCATGACCGACAGATAAAAGAATGCCGGCAGCAAATGTCAAGATCGTAGTCGTCGGAGCTAGCCAATAGATATGGCGTTGTTTAGACATTACTGCTAGTTGAATTGCAGCTTAGAACGAAGAAACATGACTGGGCGGTTAACAAGCTAGGTATAGATTTGGAGGAATAGAGGGCATCAAGTAGTTTTTGTATGCGTATATAACGCTTCAGTACAAAGATGGAGGGTATTAGGCTGAGGTTGTACGGTGGGGCTACTTGCATGAGTGTCAGCGTCGTGTGGATGGTGAAATGACTTGTAGGAGAAGGGGCAAAACTTATATGCTCCTCTACTTTACAAGTTCTGATTTTATCATCAAGCCTCGAGCTTGCCAGTATGTATGATGCACCTCTCAAGTCTGATCGTGCTCCAAATTGAGGCTATGCTATGCATGATCTTGGCTGTCATTTGCTTAACGTCCTTGAGTGCGTGACTCTCATCATTTACGTAGCGAAGGCGATCGACCATATGGCTATGTGAGGGGCGACAGTGACGAAACAGCATGCAAAGCAAGACGCATCTAAGGTGCTGCTTACCCATCTGCACGCAATTGGTACTATCATCTGTACTGTAGCCGATGCAGATATGCAGTCGACTTAGCCTGTCACAGCGATGCACTTTTCAGCCAGAGAAAGCAGACTCTGTGTCTCTCCAATAGAATGAGGGGTCCGACAGGGAAGGAAGAGAGCTTTGCTTTATCCCAAGCCATGAATACGGTAGCTAAATACATGGCTGTCTCTCTGTCATCTCAGTCGTTAGATGCACCCTATTCGAAATAGGTACCTTACATGAACGAGATCAAGTTAATTCGTTAAAAGTTGCGGCCGGCGCTCGCCGCCAAGCCAAAGATCTGGGGGCTAAATTGAACCTTTTGACAGCCCCCACGGAAATTATCCACCATAGAACCTGGTATGCCTTTTCTGTTAACGTTATTGGGACAGTGTATTGTTGACCTGCCTTGAAATGCATTAATGATTCTACGTAAAGTCGATCGCGATATCTTTGCTATAATTATAACTAATGACATGTTAGAATAAACCAGCACTCTATTTTATAAGCCATGAAGCAGATTATATCTAGTATTTTGTCATACTCTCCTTGTATGTGGAGTCGGATAAGTTGACTAGCAAGTGTGATGGATTTCTGCTGCCGAGCACTTTGTACGTAGAATCTAACCATTGCGTAGCCCTGCGTACGAGAGGATTGACGGCATTTTGATTAACAATCTCCCCTTGTCGTTAGGAAATAGAGGTGAAATACAAAATATCTGAGCATACTTTGAATACTTTTGAGAGGAATTCGCTCAAGTGCCTTTCATGTAAAGAGTGAAGTCGCTTCGAAGTTGAACTGTGACTATAAATAGATTAATATTCACGGAGTCTTGTTCTTTCGTCACACAAAATTACGGGCATATGTGCAACCCATGGATTTCTTATACGCAGCTATCAAATCGGCCCCGTTCTTCTCTCACTCAACTCTTGTCAGCATGATATCATCACGTATAGCATTACTGAAATTGCCATCTTCACCATCAGTACTGAGCGTAAGTGATGTAGCAACACGATAAGATAAGAGAGAGCGATGTTTAAGAACTCCAAGGTGAGAAGCAAGCTTGATTTATACATGTTCTGAGCGGCAGTAGTCACAGCCATCATCTATTGTACCAATGTATGATTTTATTTCATTTAGCAGAAGCTTCTAACAAGTTATAGTGCTAAACGTAGACTTGCATGAAGATCAGAGTAATACGAATTCACGATGTATACACAGAGGATTTGGGCATCATGAATTATTGTCCGAATGCTTACATATGTACTCAATGAGTTTTCATGGATTTCAGTGACAAATATGGCTATCAAGGTAGGAGATATTTATTTTCTCAAACATTATGGTTCACGTTATTTACTGCTTGAGAGTTGCTCGTTAACCTATCATACAGACGCATGTGACTCTTGGTTTAGAATCCCATGCAATTCAAGGGACCTCTTTTAATGTTGAGCGTATCCTGACACCGTAGTTTAGGGGAATTACTCAAGAAACGTTGAATCTACTATAGTATCACTGTAGCAGTGAGGATAGCAAGAATAGTCTCAATGTGCTCTAATATATGAATTCACACTAGAAGACTAATGATAGCAGTATGGCTATTAAGTATACCCTAGAGATTGAGGGCACTTGCTCAAGCGATTGGCTTCTCAAGCTTCAAATTGTTTAAAGAATCGAAATATACAGCTCTTAATTTACAATATCAGTATACGAACTATGTGAACTTGCCAAAGCTTAAGGCATTCCCAGATTTCGCATCCTAGGACTATAAGTAGTCATTTGTACGTTGCTTATGTTGCCTGCCAAAGATTAGGAGCATCACAATCGAACTTTACTGTGCGCTGTGTGCTATGCGCTGCGAGTATATGAGGTCTACAGCTTGCTTCTATTCTCCCTTACTATGCACTCATCATCGTATTAAATCTCCTCATCATCTTCAACTTACTATCATTGCTTCGTCGTCATCTTTACAGCCTGTTGATGGAGATACTAAGCTTGAACCTTAGTCTGTAGCACATGACCAGAACATGAGGTTTTGTGCTTCATTGGTGAGCCTGGTTCTCAGATGCCTAGCTTCAACCCATCTTCATACCTTATTGGATTGTTGGAGCAGAACTAGATCTAATGGAGAAAAAGTGCTAAACGAGACCTGTCTGATGGTTGGCATAGGTAGGTATATCAGAATAGAAGAATATCGGTTTTGCTTCGATTTGATATTGTGTTGTGCGTTATGTAAGATATTTTTATATTATACTTGAAGCTGCTTCCAACTCTTTACTCCTAGACTTAGAATTTATAGACTATTAAAGGTGGCATATATACGTCTTGGAAATATCTTTCCCAGATGAGTGATGACATAGAAACAGTCCACATTACCTGTAAACTCGCAGCATGTTTTGACAGTTTTATAACTAAACAATCATTAACATATCGAATCTCGTCATCATTCGCAACGTCACCATCATTTGTATCATTGTTGTCATTTTCGCCCCCTTATTTGAAAACTTGGCGATTAGTTTTCAGAATTATTGGTAGGTATAGCAAGATCTGATGTGCTGTCATTTGAGAACAGAATAAGCTTAGGACTAGTTGTAGTCTGTCAAGATGTCTGCTTATATTCGAGTGGCATATGGCAACTTTAAAAGTATCATAATTTTCACATGAGGAGCCACATAAGCCGTATATCCTTGAGAAGTTGATTCGTGCTCATTGTACCTTTAGTGTAAGGTTAGTAAGGTGCCCACCCACGATATGAGATTCGATGAGGATGTTGAGTGAATTTGATCAGTGAGCACAATATAAATACTGAAAGCTGATCACATCTTGATCTCTAGAACGGAGACAATCCGAAAGTATACACCTTGAAATTGGCAGGGTTGTCAAGCTACTCATCCTCCTAGTAAGATGGTGATAGGGGGGTTCAAACGATGATGAACACCTCAGTGATGACGAAACCCCCACTAATGATAACAAGGTGGTCAGTGAGCAGGAGATGAGAAGCTACATAGCTTGTGCTAGCACATATTGATATGTTCTAGTTTGTACTTGCGTTGAAAGAGGAAGTAACAGGCGCTTGAACCAGATTTATAGCTTTCTGATGAGGGCTGTAGTTCCATGTAGTAAGTGACAGACCTTGAACAGATTACCTCGCACATATTTCTTGTTTACTCAACAGTAATAGGATGAACTGTGCATGAAGATGTATTCTGCTGAACTGTATGTCTAGCATTGTCCTTGATACTTTGGAAAGTATATGGAACCGGAGGTTGTCTTCTGGCAGGCAGCTGATCAAGATAGAGAATTACCGAGCCTAATAATCGACAGACGTTTTGCTTTATAGAACGGAACGGTGAGACTGCATCAAACGTTGTCTTCCTCTCGACTGCATAATTCCGAATGATCTGATCAGCGATTGTATTTCCAATGCAAACGCCCTCCTTTATATGCCAATACCAAAAGACTCATTCTCGTCCGATCTGATCAATTCCTACTCCATGGACAGAGAATCTATTTACAGCACACCTCGCTCTTCTTTGAGACAATATATAGTGGTTTCAGCCTCGGACAAACATTAGATGTCAGTGCTAACACATTCCGAGAGAGTCGAGAGATCAAAGCGCATGCAGATCATTTCGGGTGCCTCCCGATGAACATTCTATCCATCAGCCTCCTTACAGCCTATGTACAAAGCCTACCAAGAATAATTTCCACTCTGTCCCTCACGTCAAGCTCAAAGATTCCATCTCAACGAGTCTACTCTACTTAGCAGAGTAGCGGAATACTGAAAATCTCATGAGAGGATCCGTCATGGCTCGAAAGCCAATTGTTCCTTTATTCCTTTAGCTCTGAACGACTGCGAACGACTGCAAGTCGGTAAACGGAACGCGACGCGATCTCAATGGCTTTGGAGATGCTGGTATGCTTATCACTAAGCACTGCGACATTCATGCGGCTGATCCATAATGGAAGCCAATTATGTGCAACGTAAAAGCATTCTCCAATTGATATTTCTTGAATTTCATGCGTTGATGTTTCTTTTGGGTGTGTCGTCTGTGTTCGTGCTGTCTTACTAAGCCATATTTTCTGCCCCTCCGCTGGCGGAAAAACTGACGGGTAAATGGAATTCCGCTTGTCGAGGGTCTTGCCTCTCCTCCTTGACTCTCGCCAAGTCATAGGGCATCTGAATTCAATCTGCAACATTGCCGACCAGATGGAGCAGCTGGCTATGCGATCAGATGCGTAATGAAGATAAAAGGAACAATGCAAGAGAATATGCGTGAGAATAATCTCAACTCCCATGCGACGAGATGAAGTCTAATTGGTAGCGACTGGGGATGACAGCGCTATGTGATACTTTTTAATCTATATCGTCCTGCTTGGGTCAACGTCGAGAGTGCATAAGGAGTGTAGAGTGTCACTATGGTGGCTGATGCTGGCTACAATTCATCCCGGATTATCAAGAGAGAAGAGTGAGGAGAAAAGGTGAGTATGGATGGATCTTTCTGTGAATCTTTCTTTTACCCCTCTATTTGTGTTCACCTCGTTCTTCGATCTTCGTGCTTCATACTTCATGCTTCGCTCTTGGTGTACTCGTAACGATCGTACCCTTTCTCTTCCCTTGGCGTCCCTTAATCCCAGAGTGGACCTGTCGTCGTCTAATATATAGACATTTGCCCACATACGCACGACCCCGTGTTTGACCAGCCCACATATTGGCATGGGCTTGAGGGAGAACCGAGGAGAGCCTCACACGCCTCACTATGCGAACTCGCACTTAGCACAGCGAAAAAATATAAACGAAACGTTGTGAACTGATCACGGACCACCACACAACACCACATTCCAATACATCCCATGCCAAAAGTCCACCTTAAGCCGCATCGTTGTCCATGATAACCTCATGGTTTTCAACGGAAACATCGTTGCCCTAGCTGTCTTGGACACCAAACTGCACCAGAATACTTTGCTAGGAAATGCCCGAGAGGGGCTATTCTTTGAACAAGAAACATCCATCATCTTCCAATCCCCGCTGGCTCGTCAACCCGCCTTCACCCATTGGACAATACCTCTCTAAACACAAAGGTTTATGCATTATGGATGGAGAAGAACCTTCCTCTTACTCGGTGTACGCACTGCCATGTCTTTACTTCATACCAATCGAAGAAAACAAGCTTCATCTAAACGCCTAGTCAATCAAAACGCCCCTTCTATACCTCGGAGCTTACCTGTCGGTTGAAGAGTCTCATCCCATCTCAGCTTACCTCAACCTCTCCCCCGAAATCTTCCCCTCGCGAAGTCGTCATGAGGCGTAGTAAGTATACGATGCTTCATGGTAAGCGAATACCAAAGTGTATCGAAGTGTATCGCTTTCTTTTTTAGTTCCGAGATCCGTTGACTAGGAGTGTTCATGTAGAATTCATATATACATCTTCACTTTCCTTTCCTTACCTTTTTTTTTTTTTTTCCTTCTCTCCTCATCTTCTTTCCTGTTCGTCTCTGTTCAGCAGCCCATTTTCTTTTTTTTCACTGCCTCGACGGCATTTTCTCTTTACCTCTACTACCAAGACTCACTCCTTCGTCTGGCACGTAGTAGAACTTTCACTCTTTTCATGATGGCTAGATCCACCATTTTGTCACTCGCTTTTGCGCTGGGCGTAGCTGCGCAGACGACTTCTTACACAGATTCTAACACTGGCATCACCTTTGCTGGTTACTCTGATAGTGATACTGGCTACCTCGCTGGTATTGCTATGCCAGAGACCCTTGGTACCGATTTCATTGCTCAAATCGTAAGTGAAAGTTTGTCATAGACTCAGAATCTCATACTGAACTTTTCAGGTTGCCCCTATGACCGATGGAGCTGGATGGGCTGGTCTCGATCTTGGTTCTTCCATGACTCAACGTCTTCTCGTTGCAACATGGCCAAACGATGATACCGTCATGGCTTCTTTCCGTAAGGCCACCGACTATGTCACCCCACCAGTCTACACAAACTCCAGCATTTCCATGGAGCCAATTGCCGATGGTACCTTCGTCAACTCTACACATTTGTCCTATACATTCGTCTGTAAGGGATGTATCACTGGCGACATTACAACCTTCTCCAACACTGCTACATCAAACGTCTTCTCCTGGGCCCTCTCCGCCTCTGCAGTCACTGATGCTACTGATGACTCCACTGCTCTTCCATACCACGCTGCCGGTGCCTCTGAGTTCTCTGTAACTTTCACCGATGCCGCCAATGCTGATTACGATACATGGGCCGACATGGCAACCAGCGTTTCTGCTACTTCTACCTCTTCAGGCTCTTCGAGTAACAGCACCACTGGCTACAACAGCACCTCATCTGCTTCCGGCTCTACTACTACTTCTGCCAACCTTACCACTACGGTTTCCAATGTCACCTATGATTACATTGTTGCTGGTGGTGGTGCGGCTGGTATTATTGCTGCCCAAAGACTTACTGAGAGCGGTGCTTCCGTCCTTCTCATTGAGCGTGGTGGAGCTTCCCTTGCTTCTACTGGTGGTACTGACATGGTTTCCTGGAATAGTTCTGTCACCCAGTACGATGTTCCAGCTCTTGGTTACTACCTTACTTCCGCCAATGACACTTCAGAGTACTGTTCCGACACCGCTTCCATGGCTGGATGTATCCTCGGTGGTTCTACTATGGTCAACGCTTTGATGTGGGTTCGTCCACAGAGCAAGGATTTCGATGACAACTGGCCAACGGGTTGGAAGTGGTCTGATGTTGAGGAATCTGCCAACAAGCTCTACGACCGTAACCCAGGTACCATCCTCCCATCTGCCGATGGAAAGTACTACGATCAAGCCGCCTACGATGTCCTTGCCAGCTTCTTCTCCAAGAATGGCTGGTCTTCCGTCGACGCTCTTGAAAACCCAGAAGCTAAGACTATGGTCTACTCCCACCCACCATGGAACATCCAGGATGGTGAACGTGCTGGTCCAGCTAAGACCTACCTTCCTCTCGCCAAGGCTGCTAGCAACTTCGAATTGAAGCTTAACACCAAGGTCATCCGCGCTGTTCGCAACGGCACCACAATCACTGGCGTTGAAGTCGAGACCGGTTCATCTACGCGCCAAATCATCAACATCAATGCTGGTGGAAAGGTCATCCTCGCCGCAGGAACTCTCTCGACTCCTCGCATCCTTTTCAACTCTGGTATCGGTCCTTCTGCCCAGATCCAGACCGTTCAGTCCGGCTCTACCCAAGTTACCCTTCCAGACTCCGCAGACTGGATCTCCCTTCCAGTTGGTGAGAACCTTCGCGATCACCCAATCTTCACGCTCAACTTCAAGGTCACCAACGGAAGCTTGACCGCCATGCCAACCACTCGCTTCACCACCCCAGCCCTCAATGATACCTCCATGTTCGCTCAGGGCTCCGGTCTTCTTACGCAAGCCGGCCAGCGTCTTAACTTCTGGACATCAGTAAACAACACTGATGGCGAGCGCTTCATCCAGGGAACTACCCATGCCACAGCTGACAACAACATCAACATGAAGATTTACCTTACCCACGGACTCACCTCCACTGGTGTTCTTGGTATTGATGCTTCTGGAACTACCACCTTCGAGACAACTCCATGGATGAACACCGATGCAGACAAGACCGCCATCACCACCTTCATCAACCAGTTGCTCACCTATACCCGTGCCTCCGGCTCTGGTCTCACATACGTCGACTCAACTGGTGCAGTCAACGCTAACATCTCTGCTTCCGACATCATCACCACCTACATCTCTGGTGACCACTTTGTCGGTACCGCCAAGATGGGTAGCGACTCTGGTCTTTCCAACGGAACTTCTGTCGTCGATACCAACACCCAAGTCTATGGTACTGACAACCTCTTCGTTGTGGATGCTTCCTTCCACCCTGACTTGCCCACCGGTAACACCCAGGCTATTGTCATGGTTGCCGCCGAGCACGCCGTTGCTAAGATCCTTGCCTTGAACGGTACTTCTACCGCTTCCTTGTCCACTGGCTCTTCTACTGGATCTTCCACTGGCTCGTCCGGTAGCTCTGGTTCCGTTGCGTTGTCTTCCACCGTTGTTAGCACCTCCCTGGCTACCTCAACTGTCACCGCCTCTGCCGGTGAGGTCGTTACCGTCACCCAGTCTGGCTCTCTCTCCGTCACCACGGTTACCGAGACCGCTGGTACTACCTTCACTGTCACCGTCGAGGAGACTGTCTTCCCAACTGCCAAGCCATCTGCTATCCAATTCCAGTCATCCGCTTCCCAAGCCGGTGCCGCTGGGTCTTCTCTTGCATCCGCTAGCACCTCTCTGGCTACCTCAACTGTCACCGCCTCTGCCGGTGAGGTTGTCACCGTCACTAAGTCTGGTGCAGTTAGCGTGACTACCGTCACCGAAACCGCCGGTACCACCTTCACTGTCACTGTCGATGAGACTGTCTTCCCAACCGGCAAGCCAACCGGCTTTGCTACCTCTCAGAATGCTGCCGTTGGCTCTTCTGCCATCAGCACTTCTCTTGCCACTTCTACTATCGCCGCTACGTCTGGTGAGGTCGTCACCATCACAAAGTCTGGTGCGGTCAGCTTGACCACCGTTACTGAGACCGCCGGTACCACCTTCACCGTCACGGTTGATGAGACTGTGTTCCCAACTGGCAACCCAACAGCTGTCGGTGAGTCTGCTACGGAGATTGCAGCTATCAGCACATCCCTTGCTACCTCTACTATCGCCGCTACTTCCGGTGAGATCGTCACTATCACTCAGTCTGGTGCCGTGTCCGTAACCACGATCACTGAGACCGCTGGTGCTACCTTCACTGTCACAGTCGATGAGACCGTGGTTCCAACTGCCAAGCCAACAGCTGTTGGCGAGTCTGCTACGGAGATTGCAGCTATCAGCACATCCCTTGCTACCTCTACTATCGCCGCTACTTCCGGTGAGATCGTCACTATCACTCAGTCTGGTG
Source organism: Allantophomopsis cytisporea (assembly GCA_024752435.1). Lineage (NCBI taxonomy): Eukaryota > Fungi > Ascomycota > Leotiomycetes > Phacidiales > Phacidiaceae > Allantophomopsis > Allantophomopsis cytisporea. Next base: position 187,748 of record CP103025.1, read on the forward strand.
CCGTGTCCGTAACCACGATCACTGAGACCGCTGGTGCTACCTTCACTGTCACAGTCGATGAGACCGTGGTTCCAACTGCCAAGCCAACAGCTGTTGGCGAGTCTGCTACGGAGATTGCAGCTATCAGCACGTCCTTTGCTACCTCTACTATCGCCGCTACTTCTGGCGAAGTTGTTACCATTACTCAGTCTGGTGCGATTAGCCTTACTACCGTCACTGAGACCGCTGGTGCTACCTTCACTGTCACCGTTGATGAGACCGTATCAGCGACCGCCGCTGCATCTGTAAGCGAGACCGCCGCCGTGAGCGCATCGGCTTCAACCGCCACGTCCACTATCACCGCCACATCCGGAGAGGTAGTGACAGTCACCCAGTCAGCTGGCAACGTCATCGTTACCACCATCACTGAGGTCGCAGGCGCCACTTTCACCGTCACGGAGAGCGTGAAGCCAACAGCCGCTGTGTCAAGCAGCCAGACTGATGCTGTCTCCGCTACTTCCGTCGCTGCCATTGCCACTAGCGCTTCCGCGGCTACGTCGACTATCACTGCCGCTTCTGGTGCCGTGGTCACGGTCACTCAGTCTGCTGGTGATGTGGTGGTTACCACAGTTACCCAGGCTGCTGGAGCCACCATCACTGTTACTGACAGTGTGGGCGCCGCTCAGACTCAGAGCCCGGAACCAGCTGATGATGAGTGTGTTTATGATGATGAGTAGATTTGAAAGGGTGTTTCTTGTAGATATTTAGATTGCTTGTATTATAAATTTTTGTGTATTTGAGCTCTGCGATGTGTGATATGATTTGAGTGATTTGATCTAAACCTAAGTGAACTTAGCCTGTAGGATGTTCGATGTTCGATGTCGTCTTAGAAATCATAAATCTGTAATAGTAAGTGTCCTAACATTCATTAATATGCTACTTCGCTTTGATAGCAGACGACTAAACTCTGAACTAGACGGATATAGAAAAGGAATTCAGAACGTTGTGTTATATGAAGAGATGAGAAGCTCACGGAATTTGTTGGACGATTATAACAATCGAGGGCAAGCGTCAAAGTAATCGAGTCACCTCATCGTAACTTGGATTCTCATCATCATCACTTAAGTCCTCATCATAATACATACAACCACCATAGGCTACAAGTTCTATCGCACCTCAACAGCAATGTTCTGAACGCCATGATATCTGGAACATTCATGATCTATACTTGTGGAGTGACTTCGGCGAAGTTTGATGATCGTTTTATACCCTGAGATATGCTAAGATTAGATGACCTGTATAACTTACTAGTGCTGAAGATAGACAATGTAAGTAAGACTTAGATATCAGGTAATCGGCACGTGTAGGAATGCAAAATCGCTTGGATAGGATTGAATTATAACAAAGCATGCTCTCATTGTCACAATTGGTGTGTAAGAGCACTGCACTTGAAGGCTTCCTTGGATATCGAATTGCGCGATTCGGTCTGTCTGGCAACTTAAGTTCCATTGACACATATTCTACCATTATTGCGAGTCTTCTCATCATCTGAGGCTTTCAGAGAACTTCAAGATGGATCGTTTTTATTTTCTTTACCCATGATTTAGTATGGGGCAAATTGGCCCTTTTGAAAGGATCTCTGGGATAGGCCATTTCTCAACCTAAGTCATAAAGAACTCGAAATGCTTACAGTAAATCGAAAGTGTGGCACATCTAAATTCTAAAGATGGCATGCATGGATTCCCATGAAAACCGACAGGATCCGCCCTCCACCAGACATCTATATTCATAACGCAATACGTCCTCCAGGAACTTTTTGAGATCTATAAGTCCAAGACCTACACCATCAGGTAACTCTGATCATGCGTTCTAAGCCTCCGGAGCAAGTTATCACCGTCCCGCCCAAGCAAACCCACCACCCATCCCCAGTCCTCCTCGTCCCTCATTAATTGGTCTCTTAGCAACTTTCCCCTGTGTCCTGACCCCCTCAACAACCTTATCCAATTGCGTCTCAATAACAACTCCTCCCACAATCATCTCCCCAAGCGTAGCATGTAGCGTCTCGAAGTTGAAGATCAAATCCAATTCACACACATTCTCGAATAGGCGGTCCAGCGCTTCCACATACACCTGGATAAGATCGATGAGCGCAAGCGGCGACTCGGTAGAGGTAGAGATGATGATGAAGTAAAGGGTCGCGTAGTGTCGGTATGTTACTAGCGACGGCGTATCATTGTGCGGCTCGGAGGCGGAGTGTGATTTCGAGGTCGAGGCAAGCAATGGTGGAAGGGGGAGGAAATTGCAGGAGCCCGACGGGCGATGCGCTACGAGCTGGAAGATCTCTGAGATGAGGCGCTGTTGAACGCTGGTATCCTGGGCGGATGTTAGCTACAAGGGAATGCTGGGATCTAAATTTGGAGGTGGCGCACAAGTTGTGTGTAGAACTTCGTCAGTCGTGGCTGGCCTGCATTGTTGAAAACGAGCACGGCGTTGATCATGTTGGTGCGTATGGCGTGCTTGAATGCAGCATCTCCTCTGCGATGTTTGAGGGTACTCGTCGCCTGTTCTGGCGATGAGAGGCGCTTTCGTGTGCTGAGAATGAGAGTAGGTGAAGGGGATTTGTGATGCGGCTGTTGATTGTTAATTCGTGCTGTGAATGACGAGCATGCCTTGCTGATACGCGAATTTGTGGGGTAGCTTGAAGCTTGAATGCTGTTTCCTCTTCTCATCGGATGTAACATTTCACCCAATTGTTTTCTCTGCATTACTCTACATTCCATCATAAATTTACCCTTCCATTCAACTAAACCCTCTTCAGATTCAATTCTCCGTCTCAGTCTACAATTGCTTACGATTTCACCATGTCCCGCTCCAATATCACCAAGCTCTTAACCCGCGCAGCATCCCAGCAGCTACGCGCCCCAGTCTCTCGTGCAGCATTCAGGACTCCATCAATCCGTCTCAGCAGCGCATCCAGATTCATCTCCACCCCTCTGCGCCGCGGTTTCTCGACATCCCCCGCGCTCCGAAAAGGTCTATCCCCGGAATCCGAAGATCCAAAGCCGCGAGAAGCTGAAGAACATGACTCCTCTATAGGCCCTACAAATTTGACAATCGAGGAGTACCACGAGGTATCGGACAAGTACTTGGATAAGTTGGTTGAGGAACTTGAGGCGCTACAGGAGGACAGAGAGGATGTTGATGTCGAATTTACTGTATGTTTCCCCCTCTGAGCTTGAATATGGAGGGATCATGAGGGTTGTTGAGGAACAAGGGATTGGGCTAATTCTGATAGGCGGGCGTTCTTACTGTTGTTTTCCCACCAAATGGTACCTATGTTCTTAACAAGCAGCCACCGAACAAGCAGATCTGGTTAAGTTCGCCCATTTCCGGCCCAAAGAGATTCGATTGGGTTGTTTCTGGGGAGGGCCAGAACGATAAGGAGGGCGGAGGAAAGGGAGAGTGGGTTTATTTGCGGGACGGGAGTACGTTGAGTGATATTTTGAGGAAGGAAGTGGGCGTTGATCTCACGATTGATGATGGGAGCTTGTAGGTCTTGAGTTGGTTGTGTTATGAGTGATGGTGAGATGGTAGTGTATGATATCCAGCGAATGGAGGGCTATTTTATTGGTAGGGTTTCAGGTCTTTTAATGGGCTCTAAGGGCCGCTGCAGATTTTATTCAGATATGACTTTTGTTGTAGTGTGTGGCAATTGCTATATTCAACTCCTAGATATACTCTCGTCTGCCTTCTTGTTCGATCGTACACCAGATCATATATTTGAGCGGACAAGAACTTGGCTCGCTCCTTATTTTGTCTTGCAATTTGTGACTGACTCTTGTCCAGCGGTCGATACTTTGGGCATTGCAACTTGACAAAATCCTAAGATTTCATTCACCATCTTGCCATGTATATCGCTGGGTGTCCCTATATCAGGACCGATATCCATTGTCTCCCATCTCTCCACTCTTCATTACGACCATTAATTCATTGTTCAAGTGGCAACGGTAGCCTGTCCCGCAGCAGGTGGAGGTTTCGGAAGGTCGTCCTACATCCTATTAGCAATGCGCCCTTCTCTCTCCTCATCCCCACACTCAACTCACCACTTCATAGATGACTCTAATCATCAAGCTGCAACTAGGGCAAACTCCAATATCCTCTCCATCAATCAGATCAGCTAGGGCGATCTCGAAACGATCGCCACATGGGCATGGGTAATGGTAGATTTCGCGCGCCGCATCATATGTCATATCCTCGATCTCGATCTCATCGTAGATATTTTCAGCCATCTTGAGGGCTTGTCGTCGTTATCTGTCAGGATGACTATCGGACGAGAGGTTTGTAATGAAGTGCGAGTAATGTACGGTTATGAGTTGTGGAGAAGATAAATCGGACTTTTGGTTTCGGGAATTGATAAAATTTGTTGGTGCCTGACTGATGGCATAAATGAGTGGGAGTCGTCAGGCAGCACAAGGCAACATCGCATGGCGGGCGCTTTATCACATGCCGTGGGGAATCTGGGGTAACGAGTATAATCCCTGTCGTGAGCATTGAGAAGCCGAGGAATACATACGTAGAGCTACCTAATTCCACTTTCCACATTCCACTTTCGACAACGATACTTGCCGGTAATATCTTGACATTCCGACTTTTCCAGATAGGACGAGCCTTGATTTTTCCGTTACACTTATAATAGCGGGCGTCGAACGGTCATACGCTCACGATTGTCACCAAGCACCACAAGCTTCCGAGAGCGCCTCGACAGTATATGTCAATGTAGAGACCAATGCTTCACAAGAAGCTACAGCACGCAATATCCACTTCGAAACCCTCCTTGAATATCGCTCAAAATGGCCGCTCAATCTAAGCTGCTTCCACCGGAAAGCACTATTCGAAGCATCATCTCCCAGCTAACGACTCTCTACCTCAAACACCGAACACGCATCTCGCGCGCCGTCTACCTTACTCTATTCGTAGCGCTTATCAATCGCATACGGAATGCCATCTCAGAACAGAAAGCCGCATCGATCAGGGCGGCAGAGAGGCTGAGCAAGGGTACAGTCTCAAGTGCTGAGGGTGATGCTACGAAGCGGAAGAAAGTCGAGTTGAATAGAGAATTTTTTAAGAACTTGTTCCGATTACTAAAGATTGTGATTCCTGGGTGGAAGAGCAAGGAGCTGAGATTGTTGATCAGTCATAGTATATTTTTGATTATTCGGACGCTCATCAGTTTGTATGTGGCGGAGCTGGATGGTCGGTTGGTGAGTAATTTGGTTAGAGGGAAGGGGAAAGATTTCTTGGTGGGTATTGTTTGGTGGATGCTTGTTGCTATTCCGGCGACATTTACGAATTCTATGGTGAGTGGTTTGCTTGATCCGCCTGTATTGTATATGGACGTGTACTGATTGTTATAGCTTTCATACCACCAGTGCAAACTCTCATTGCAATATCGAACACGACTCACGAAATACATTCACGACAAATATCTGTCTAACATGACCTTCTACGCGATATCTGCTCTTGACGATCGAATCAAGAATGCTGATCAACTGATTACGGTTGACGTCTCCAAGTTCTCAAACAGTTTGGCAGAACTATATTCTAATCTTGCTAAGCCAATACTTGATATGGTGAGTATCATAAGCTCTCATACCAAAAAAAGAGCTCTAACACCGCTCAGGCAATCTATAACTATTCTCTGTCACGAAGTGTAGGTGGAGAAGGTCTATTCTTCATGTCTCTCCTCGTGCAAATATCTGCAAGTATGTCAACTCCGTTCTTCTCTCAGTGCTTTTCTAACGGACATAGATGTAATGCGTGCTTTAACACCTCCATTCGGAAAATATGTTGCCGATGAGGCCCGACTAGAAGGAGAATTCCGATTCGAGCATTCACGATTGATAGACTATAGCGAAGAAATTGCCTTGTATGCAGGACACGAGGCCGAGAAAGATACCTTAGATAAAGGCTATTTCACGCTCATCAAGCATGTCAACTACATCCTACGGCGTAGATTTTACCACGGTATCATGGAAGATTTTGTCATCAAGTATTTCTGGGGCGCCTTAGGTCTGGTTTTGTGTAGTGTTCCGGTGTTTTTCAAGATTCCTGGTGGATCGAGTGGGTCGATGGGCGATAGAACCGAGAGTTTTGTTACGAATCGAAGAATGCTTTTGAGTTCTTCAGATGCTTTTGGAAGAGTTATGTTCTCTTACAAGGTATGTTGAGTTCTCATCTTGTTGCCGCTGGTATTGACTATTCTAGGAAATTACTGAACTAGCAGGCTACACTTCTCGGGTAGCAACCCTCCTCGACGTTATGGACGGCATCCAAGCGGGCCATTTTGAAAAGAAGCTTGTCAGCGCCGCTGAAGACGAAGGATCCAACGCTTTGATCCGGGGACGTGGTACCGTAGTCGAAAGCGAAGACATTGAGTTTATCTCTGTGCCCATCTGCGCTCCTAGTGGCGTAGTTCTAATCCCTGCTCTATCCTTCGCCATCAAGCGTGGTGACCATTTGCTGATTGTCGGGCCCAACGGCTGCGGCAAATCTTCACTCTTCCGCATACTCGGCGGCCTTTGGCCTGTCTACGGCGGAACGGTACGTAAACCGCCTTTCAGTGATATTTTCTATATCCCACAGCGACCATATTTGAGTCGGGGGAGCCTGAGACAGCAGATTATTTATCCTGATTCACTTAGAGCGATGCGCGCTAAGGGGGTCCGTGATGCAGATCTTCTGCAAATTCTGGAGTTGTTAAATCTCGAGAATCTGGTGTCTAGTTATGAAGAGGGATGGGATGCAGAGGCCGAATGGCGAGACGTCTTGTCCGGCGGCCTGCAACAGCGCGTGGCGATGGCTCGTCTCTTCTATCACAAACCGAAGTACGCTATCCTCGATGAGTGTACTTCTTCCGTCACGCTCGACACCGAGAAAGTCATGTATGATACTGCAAAGGCTCTGGGAATCACGCTTATGACTGTTTCCCATCGTAGGAGTCTGTGGAAATATCATGAGCGCATTTTGCAATTTGATGGGCAGGGACATTATGTTTTTACGAAGTTGGATGCGGATCGGAGGCTGGCACTGGAAGATGAGAGGGAGGAGTTGGAAGCGAAGTTGAGGAGTGTGGATGCTATCAAGATGAGGATTGAAGAGTTGAGTGGGTAGTGGCTAAGCGTGTACCATCTTGAAAGATTATCTTGAGTTTTGAGGTATTGGAAGCATTTGTACTGTATTACACCCCGAGATGATCAAAATCCTTAACTATTCTTAACTCTCCAACCCTATGACATCTTGAAGTTGTGGGGGTAACCCAGATCTAACTCAGATATGCTTTTTCCATAAACATATCTTGTTTCATCTGAATCAAGCAAACTCAGGCCTGGAAGTTGAAAACAATGTTACCAGTACACTGATAGCTGGTCGAATATCTGTCTGGATGAGATTGTTAGAAATGGGATAACAAGTCCAAAGCAGATTCACTGGGCCAGTCAGAATATACATTCCAGAGATATATGAAAGCCACGTGTTAAATGCTGAACAAGCACTAACCATCTAAATGCGGATTTGCGTAACTGTAGGACGACCGCATGGTATCACCAACACAAGCGGTATAGAAAAAGTATAATCCGTTATCGTAAACGCGACTGCCGTTGCACGTTATGTGGCTGTGACAACAACGTTCCAGCCTACTCCAGCACTTCTACTGTTACAACCAAGCATTCAGCCTTGTAAACAAATGGCTGCGACTTCATCAACCAATTCAGCCTCGTAAACAAAAGATAGTATATATACAGCGTAGCTGTCTTCATTTCCTCGTAAAACAGTAATACCCAAAAAGTCACAACAATGACCTCCCTTCTCCAAGCAGTTTTCGATTGTATCATCGGTCTCCCGGACACGGTGGTCTACGAGAGTGACACCAACCCACATGACGACCACAAGACAGCAAGCGCTGTTCTGCACATGATCTACTGCGCCAAAGATCACGATGAACTGAACAACACTCTCAAAGAGTCCTTCTTCCTGACGGAGTGGACGGAGAGCCTCGCGAAATCCATCCTCACGGGTCTCGAGAATATCTTGAAAACATCCGCTCAGATGGGAGAGTTGACTATGAAAGCCGCTCCCATGGGCGACTTGATGAAAGATGCGCTTGCAAGAGCAACTTCAGAGGCCGGTGAGTGGTTACATAAGCCGGAGGTCTACTGGACAATCCTTGCGCTTGGAGTGTTGGTTGTGATGCTGCCATGGGTTATTGAGGTATTGGGGTACTGGGCTGGCTTTGGTGAACTGGGTCCCATTAAAGGTACGTTATATGTTGAGCATCGCATTATGTATGGTATGATGGTACTGACATGGTAAAGGGAGTGCTGCAGCTATATGGATGAGGACATACCGGGGGATAGTTACGAAGGGGTCATTGTATTCCTTCTTCCAACGCCTGGGTATGACTTGGAGGAGAAAGGTAACCGGGGTGCTGTGAGGAATAAAAGATCTAACGAGTTCAATTTGTTGGTGATTCTTTGGTTAATACTGATTTATGCGATGGTGTTTTGAGAACAAGAATAATGATGCATTTTCATAAAGTTTTCTAAAATCAGTACAAGTGGACTCTGAGAACAGGAGTGAATAATAGTCATTAAAAGTTTCACAATCATTTAAAGCAACGAATTTCTTAAAACAATTGAGCATTGAAAGCCTTATTTTTCAGAATCATACAATTGCTTTGCTCATACAATGAAAAGAAGTATTCTCAAGAGCAATTCACTAGTTACGAACATGTATACAATATTTCCTAATGTCGTCATAGATTTGATGTCTTGACAACCTCTGCCCACGTCGCCGTGGTTACAGTTGTCTTTATTTACACTAATTTTGTTTGCTCATCCTCACTCTTGTCTCGTAACCAGTTCTACTACTGATCCCCTCATCAACGTCCACTTCCACTGCACTACCGTCATTACTCGGCTCGAATGTCTCAACAAAATTCCAGGTCAAAATACAAGTATGATCAACATTCGTTTCTAACTCAAACTTGTCTCATATCATCTCCAATTTGATCCTATCCACTTCTCTTATTCAAGTCCCCACGGTGAACATTTTGGACCTTTGCCATGAGATTCCAATCTAAAACTGCCAAAGGACCCTTTTTCTCGGTGTTTTTTTGCCTTGACTACTTTTGTGTCATACTCTGCGTGAATAGCAGAGGACACTACCTTCTTTGTCCAACACTCTTCTGCACTTCTTTGTGTCAGAGGTAGACTTCTTGCTATCTCGGTGACAATTGTCGCCAGGGTCGAGTTGCATTTACGCCCGAGGCTCTAAGTGAGAAATCTGTGTGCGAATCCCAGAAGAAGCCATGCATGCGTCGGTGGATTTGGTGTCGAGACACATGTAGTTGTTGGACTTGGCGAGTTGAAAAGTAACCAAGGGTCATTTGGTGTTGGTGTCGGCGAATAAGGAAAAAAAATCGAAGCGTAGCCAATATATATGGTGATTTGGAAGGTCGAGAGCAGACGCGCAAGGCCACGAACCAGCAAATTCGAGAGAGACAAACTTCCAACAGCGCAGGCAAACGTCTCATCTAGTAGAAACTGGAACAAAGTTCGAGACGCAGTAGATGGGCACACTAGCGGAGCATCAGCTTGATGGTTTGAACCCCTGGCGACATAGCTTCATCGGCGGTTGCTGTGAGGCTCTTGGCAAATTTATATGGGCAGCATCGACACGGCGGGGTCCCGAGGAGTGGAGCTGCAGTACTTATGATGGTGTGTCAAGACAAAATCATAATGAATCTGAGCAGGAGGGCTGGTGGGGTCCATCTGCCGTGACGATTGTCACCGTACTTACCAATGACCTGTCAGGGCTCCAGCTTCAATTCTGAACCCTCCAGCCGTGGATCCTCTTCCTCCAACCCCTCGACTCTAAAGCTCTCCTTGTATCCCTTCGTTGGTGCCGTCATCACTCTGGTGTTGACCTCACTCAGCTCCGTCGACACGTAGCTCACCCCCCTCCATCTACGACAAAGCAGCCTGGGTCTCGACACTGACATGAACTCGGTCAGCTACACCAGAAACTGGCTTGCCAGCGCCGGTGTCATGCAAGACGATGGAATCCTCGGCGAAATCTCGCATAGGAGCTTCTGGATATTCTCCGTAAATGGCTCACCCTCTATGGCGGTGACAGCCACTGGTTCCTTGGCTTGCTCGGCAATCTCGTCCTCCAGGAAAATAACCTGGCCCCACAGACGTCCGATTGATATCGTCGGTCTCTTGCGAGGATCTGGAACGACGAAAGTGCAGTTCCGGGCCTTAGCCATGGTCTTCGCGGCCGAGTTCAGCTTGGATCTCGCAGCTACCTGCGCAGTCAGTAGCTCATTATGACCCTATAATGTTTTGGTACTCAGCGTTTTGTGAGTCCCATCATCGATCTCGCTGGATGTGTATAATCCCAAGATTATGATTTTTCAAATGATGAAAGAATCGTAATGTAATCAGATATACAGGTGGTAGGTGGTTGGTGGTTGAGAGAGGGAGCCAGTGTCGCTGTGTTCTCTTGACGGTAAGATCGAGGTCCAGTAGCCATATCAACGCAAGACCGAAAGCGATATGCCTTCTTGGGCGCCAGATCTGCATACAACAGATCATCCACACCAGTAGATTGTCTTGTAGTCCCGATAGACGACAATTTGCTATCCTGTGACTCAGTTGACAGTGCGCTGTAAATTTTCTCTCGCATTGTCAAAGAAAACTCCACTTCGTGATATATGACTCAAACGCAAGAAACGTGAAGGGAACTACAACATAGTCTCAGCCTCGCATCAGCACGAGCTGGAGGCTTGTTGCTGCGTTGGTGTTTGCGTCAAGCTCGTTCGAGGAATTGAATTACGAAGGCTTCCTTAATTGTGAGAATTTTCCTTCCTGGTCAGACTGTACGACCATGCACGTCCACCCTAAGCTGTCTGAGCCAATTGATATCATTTTGAATTGTTGCCCAACAAATACCGTATCGAGATGCTCTCTAGGCAATCCAATCTCCCTACCAACTTTTGTAACCGAGACATTTCTGCTGACTCCGTATTCAAAGTTGTTTGTGTTTGGGACGCAACCGGTCTCTAGATGGCAATACTCTTCGACGATCCAGTGATAATGCAAGACAAGTTCAATCTGTCAGCGGCCGACACAACGTGTAAATGTCTGGGTATGAGATATGTAGAGAAAAGAAAACTGATGTGATATAAGGTACATATAGTTGGTGGTTGAAAGATCTTCCAAAAACGATGTCTAGGACAACCTGGAGCTGAGGTAGATGTGAGGGACCATCTCAGTTGAAGTCCTGACTGGAACTTAGAATCCGAATTTCAACTGGAGCTGATATTGACTGACTTGAGAAGGTGGAGTCAAGCTGACCATTGCAGTTGAGGTGCTGACTGAAGTGAGAACCCGAATCTCAACTGGAACTGATATTGACTTGAGAAGCCGAGCCAAGGTGACCACAAGATGAGATACTCAAACCCCTGCTTTATATAAGCAGCCCATCACCGTCCATCATCCACCTATCTACCTCAAAATTCCCATTTGCTCAAACACCCCACAAAACGCCCAGATACAAACCCAAAGTGATCTTCCACACTTTTAGAACAAATCCGAGCAAACGCGCAAACGCACATAAACGCACGAAACCATGATCTCGGTCCTGAACTCAAGTCATAAACCCCCACAAATCCCTCCCAACAGTCGATCGATAAATCCTGATCTTCGCATAACCCAAGCAAATACACAAGTATGCAAACATGAGAAGATGATTGCTGTACTTGATTCTCAGATCCCACACTCATAAAAAATACCTCCCCCGAACCCTAGGACGAAGTCATCTCTGTAAATATCTCACGGAACAGAACAACCAAGTCAAGCACAAACGTACAAGTAAATCATGAGATCATGAAATCAGGAAACTAAGAAGCAAAGCAAAGCAAAGCAAAGCAAAACAGAACAAAGCAATCACTCACTCCACAAATCAAGACTCAAAAAACACAGGCAAATAACAATAACGAACATGGTATCTACCCAACTCCAACAAATAAGCGACCCCCCAAACCAAACGAAACCAACCCAGGACGCCCTGCAACCCCACAACCCCACAACCCCACAATCGCGCAATTCCACAATCGCAACACCGGTCTCACAAAGCCACTCCATCACCAAAAGCACCACTCACAAAAGCTTACAATACCCCCTCCCCCTCTCAACCTGCCACTCACAAAGCCCCACCTCCACAAGCATCCCCACAAAGCCAGCAATACAGATACCCGCACTATCACTAACACTAGTAGCGCCGAGACTGAACTCGCGATCGCGCACGTCAACCCTCTCCATGATCTCGGCGAAAGTATTGACGTAGACGGCGCCGCCAAGCAAGCCCTCCCAGAAAACGATGAGGAAGACAATCCACACGGACGGGATCCAGTTGAAGAGCGCGTGGGAGGCGAGGATGGCGAGGTTCGCGACTTGCAGGAGGGATGGGACGTAGAGGCTGTGCACGCGGAACCATGGGGTTGAGGAGCGCGCGATGAAGACGCCTACTTGGTAGAGGAGGTTGTAGACGGGGTAGAAGGAGCGGTAGGTCGTGAAGGGCGTGGAGGCCAGCGGGAAGAGGAGGGTGGGCGACACGCCTTGGTTGATTGTGTATTCGGCGATGTAGACGAGGAGCAGCGGGAGCATGTAGGGGAGGAAGAGGGTGCGGACGCGGCGGAGGTTGTGCGCGAAGGTGCTGGGGTGGGCGGGGGCGTAGGCTGCGGACGCGGACGCGGATGCGGAGAGGGGGTCGGTGGAGAGGACGTCGTCGTCGGCGTCGGAATAGGGTGAGAGCGAGGGTTCTTCGCTGGGTAGGTCTGTGTATTGCTTTGAGGACTCGGAGTGGCGGAGTGGTCCGTGGGGCAGGATTAGGAAGAAGGAGACCAGCATGATGCTTGGGAGGAAGGCGGATGTTAGGAGCGAATTGCGCACGGAGAAGCCGATCCAGGTTGTGAGGAGGACGTAGAGTCCTGCGCCGAGCAGACCCGCTGCTCCCGTTCCTGATCCCCAGGCTGCGAGGCCGAGGTGTCCGTAGAAATGTGTCAGCCCCAGGAAGGAGAGCTCCCCTGCGCCGCTCGAGATCGAGGCCAGGCCTACGCCGAAGAGCTTCACGATTACTGAGCCGCCGGTTTGTGTTTCGGGGGTGAGGGCTACCAGGAGCATTCCTAGGGTGGAAAGACTGACGAAGAAGAGGATGCGCAGCGAGTAAGGGATCTTATGGATGAAGTAGGGCGCTATGAGCTTGGTGAAGAAAGAGGGGAGGACATCGGCGAGGAGGACCACGCCTTTGGGGACGGAGGGTCCGACGAGGTCGAGGGCTGCCGAGAGGATTATTACGTAGAGGACATTATTGATTAGGCCTGTAATTTGTCAGTTGAGAATTCCAATAAGACATCGGGGGTCTTTGTGACGAGAGAGGATATAGGTGGTGGATGGAGGTGCTGTTGAATGCGACTGAGATGGGCATACCGAATAACCAGAAGGCTAACAAAACCGAGGTATCAATGCCATTGACGAGTTGGGAGATTCTGGCACGATATAATGCCCAGGATGAGGAAGCGGATCCAGGCATAGGTAGGCGAATGGATGTCGTTGGAGATCGATTGTAAGAGGTCATCGGAAAATGACGGTCGTCTCCCCTTATCTGGTCTCTGGGTTGAAGTCCGCGGTTGATCACACGAGCAGTACAGTAGTCGTGATGAGTGAGGACGGATGCGGGAGGACGCACGGGTAACGACAGATATGTGAATGGTTGGTGGAGGGAATGAGAGTCTGTGAATCAGAGCCAGCTCGAGCTCTTTTGTTCGTTTTGGATGTTGTCACAGCATGGCAGATATATATGAATGCGATGCATGCGAGGAATGCGATGAATGCGATGAATGATCGCGGAGGATGATCTCGGTAAGGAGAGACACGTAATGTTGATAAATGAGGTGAATGTCTTTGATTTAATTTGGGAGTTTCTTGGGGGGGATTGTTTGGGATGATTCAGGGTCAGTGGATCTGGAGATGAGCGTTTGAGAAATGGATGGAGAAGGAGGATGCAGTGCAGTGAAGATTGAAGGAATCGATTGCGCGTTGTTGAGTTTGGAGGGCGGCTTTGACAGGCAGATCATTTGGTTTGTTTTTGTTGTATATGATTTGACGATGGTACTCTGATTGGGTTGGGAGTGGTTTTGGAGAAGTGATGGGGTGTGTTTGGTCACGAGGCTGAGTTTTGACGTGGGAGGATAGGCGGGAGTGATGTGAGATGGAGGAGTGTGAGAGTCGACTAGGAAGACACGCGGGGTGTATCTATCTCTCTCTATCTCTCGCTATCTCTACTGCATACTACTATTGTGTACATATATACTTCAACCTTATCTTACCTGACCTCCCCTCTACTATTGATACTGCCTGGCTACGTATGCACATGCAACATGTGTGTGTGTGTGTGCGGTAAGATAGATGGATAGATTGATAGATAGATGGATAGATAGATGGATAGATAGATTGATAGATGGATAGATAGATAAATAGATAGATAGATGCATAGATAAATAGATAGATAGATAGATAGATAGATATGAACTTGGGTGTGTTTTGTTTGAGTAGGCATGTGACTTGTTGTCGTGTACCAATGTTTGAGGTGTCGTGTTGGACAAGGCTACATTTACGGTGTAGGTAGTGCATGGTCTTTTGGATCACATTAATTCATTGGTCCTGTTTATCATGACTGATGTTTCTTTTTTCTTTTCTATTATATGATTATGATTATGATTATGATTATGATTATGATTATGGTTATTGTTGTTATTATGCGATTTCTATTTTACTGCTTGAATCATGTATGTGTATCCTCAATACTCAAGGTCAGGCGAGGGACATACATATTGCAGGTGTGTTGATGCACATGCACCACCATCATGTAGCATCGCATCTCGTCCATAGAGTACATCATGTCGACACTCCACGCCGAGTAAGTCACAGCAATATGGGTAGATCATGTAAAGACTTGATAATTATGTGTATGATGTATATATATATATATATATGTATATATATACCAATATAAGAATATATAAAAATCAATTGATACCCCTATGATCATCTTACACGCCCTCCCGCATCATCCTCTCTATCGTATCGGTACTCATCCACCGTCCGTGTGACTTGAGGCTCTCCCCTTCACTCTTCACTGGGCCCACTCCGACGACGTTCCTGCCTTGTGGTGTCGGATGGCATGCCGAACTTCTGCCACCCACACGCACATGCAACCGGACAGAACCCCCGTCCGCCAGTATCTGCATGCGTGCCTGATCCGATCCCGACGCTATACCTCAGGCATGGAGACCCCCTCAGATGTCGCCGGGTCCGTCGGGAACAACAATCATCCGTGCCGATCCCCGCATCACCTTTTCCTGCGCGCACTAGATGATCTTCGCGTCGGAAACTAACAGACACCAAGGACAGACTTAGCGTGCAGGCTGACATGGTAAAGTTCTGTGCAAGGTTGAAGTGCGAAGTGCGCAGTGCGCAAGAGAGAAGCTGTACTGCGGCCATCAAATCACCTTGGTCACGATACACCATACACGATACACGATACACAATACACAATACACAATACGCACACAACGCACACACACGCACGCACATACACCTACACCTACACCTACACCTACACATACACATACACATACACACACCATACACATACCATACACACATACACCCACACCCACTCTCACACTCTCACACTCACACTCACACGCACACTCACACGCACACGCACACGCACCACGCACAGTCACAGCACAGCACATCACAGCACATACATCACAGCACATACATAGCAGGAAAGGCCTGTTCTCCACCCACAGCCAAAGCCCCTTCATTCATCATCGTCGCCGTCATCATCATAGATCAACCTACAAAACGTCAATAGCGACAAAGATCAACGTGATCAAGCTTCACAGCGTCGCCATCGTCGTCCGTCTTCCAAAGCTTCTATCCATTCCTATAACCCCGACCTCTACATATATATAAATATATATATTTATATATATATATATACACCGCTACATTCATATTTACATATGCTAGTCAAGTCGATCCTGACACGCATTCGCGCACAGAGCTACCAGAAGCTCATACCCTACCTTACCCTTTAACCTCTCCATCCTAGGGATAAAAAAAAAAGAAGCTTCTTGTCCTTCGTCATAGGAACAACAACAACACAACTTGTGAGCTCAACCTCTGCAGAGCTCACAACAATCGACGATACGAAAAAACACAACAAAAAAAAAAAACAAAAAAAAGATCCATTCGTGTCCATTGGAAGTGCGAATTCGACACACGTCGAAATCATGGATCCTCGTCAACCTCAACACCCATTCTCGCGCAATAACGCTTCCCCATATGGTCGCGCACCCTTCCCTCCAAGCTCAAACACAGCTCCTTTCCCACCTGCGTCGCATCCACAACAGACTCCACCACAATATGCAGAGCATCAGCGCAGGACTTCAGATGGTCAATACTATCCTCCCCCGAGAACATACGCGCAAGATGCTCCGTCCATGTCTGCGCCGAGTCATTCCAGACATGCGAGCTCCTCGTCCATAGGCCATGGCACTCCGGTAGCTGCGCATCGTCAGATGCCACCTCCATCATCGCCGCAACAGACACCGCATGCATATCCACCGCCGATTTCGCGAGGTCCTCCGCCCTCCTTGGGTACCCCGATGTCATATGCGCACGGTCAAAACCTGCCTCCGATCTCTTCACACATGCCGTCGCTCCATCGTCCGCCGAGTACCACGGGGAGCAGCATGTCGATATCTGCGCTCATAGGGGGTCCCGCGCCATCATCGCGCGAGACAGGTCCTCATGCGCAATATCCGCCGCCGCCACCGGCATCAGCGACGCCGTCAGGATACTCGGGACCCATGCAACAATCTCCACGAACACATGGCGCCGACTATCCCGCCTATCGCAAACCACAGACACCAGATCTACCGCGTCCACACGAATTGAGCGGCCCTCGAGACCATCGTGCGAACTCCGCAGGTTCTCCCCCGCGTGGTGCTATACAGACCTCGCCTGCCGATACCCATCGCTATGGAACACCGCAATCCTATTCACACAGGAACATCCCGCCCCCACAAGCTCCGCCACCGAGTGAAGATCGACGGGAACACTATTTGGCGAGGGTACCCAATCCATCAGCACCTCCAAGACCAAATAGTCAGCCCATGGCCATGAATGGTCCATCACCACAAATGTCACATGTGGGAAGACCAGAGATGCCCGGGTATGGTAGATCGAATGGACTTTCGGAGAGAGAGGCATACATGCAAGCGGTCGATCGGGAACGTGCCGAGAGGGAAACAATCATACGGGAACGCGAACGGGAACAAAGAGACAGGGAAATACAGATTGATCGAGAGCGTATGGCTCAGATGCAGGCTTCGCAGGGTCCACCATATCCGCATCAACAGCAGCATCCACAGCAACCACAATTCAATCGTCCACCACCCGAGCGTGAACAGCCTCCGTGGATGCGACCGGGATATGAACAGGTCCCTCCGGATCAGAGACCTCCACAACAAGTTCCTGTCTCTTCCGCGGGTTATGATTATCCAAGGACGACTCAGGCTCAATATGGTAGCGCACCAATGTATGCGCCTGATCACCGATATCCACCTGCTGCTCAAGCTCCTCAAGCTTCGCAGGCCTCTCAAGCTCCACCTCAACAAGGCCCACCAAATGCGCGATATGAAGGTCCTACACCGGATGAGCAGAGACAACAGGCTCAGCTACAACAGCAGCAACAGGAGCAGCAGCAGCAGCAGCAGCAGCAGCAGCAGCAGAGACAGCAACAGGAACAACAGCAGAGACAACAACAGCAACCAATGTATAATAATCCTTCAGGGACATATCCACAGCAACACGATTCTCCACAAAGAAGACCAGAAGAAGTACAAATGCAGCAGCAGCAGAGAAACTTCTTAGGACCACCACAAGAGATCAATCGCAAAGGACGCTTGTCGCCTCTGCCTCAGGCAGTACAAGGTGCCCAGGGTCAACTGAGTGTCCCGGGTGGCGAGCCTGGGATCAAGAGTGAGTTTGGACGAATGTTTTCTGGAATTGGGAGTGGAGCTGGAAGTACCATGCCGACACCATCACCTGGTAATTCTCAAGCCCCGTTTTCCAATCCACAATTACGGCGGGATGACTTGGATGCTGTAACCTCACAAGAACAACCCAAGGAAGGAGGACGTAGATGGCCATCTCCTGGATCAGCTTCTCGAGGAGGTCGAAGACGGAAAACGAAAGAGGAGAAAGAAGGTGATGATGAAAGTACTGGTCGTCAAACTCCAACAGTGCGAGGCGCGAAGAGAACAAAGGTAGCACACCATAACTCTTCAGCACATCATGCCCACTCAAATCAGTAAGTTTTTCTTTTTTCTTTTTTCTTTTTATTTTTTTATTTTTTTTTCGCGTATACTGCTACGATGTGGTAAGATACTAACTTGAAAAGTCAACATCCTGATCATCCCGATGAGACCACAACATCACAAACTCTTGCTTCGTTCAAAACCGCTAAAGACCCAAATGGGACTGCCTCTACACCTCAACCTCCACAACCTCATCATCACCATGCTCCTCCTCCTTCCGCCACACCAGTTCATATTCCCGAACCGATCGTTCCCCTGCCTCAACGCACTATAACATCTGCACCTGTTCTCGCTTCAGTCTCACATCTTCCACGCACACATCTCGGCAATAGTCTTTACACTTCGGTTCTTAAACCAGGCGGTCCACCGTCTCCCGGACATACCCATTCAGGCCGCGGCTACACAAGCCAATCGAAATCCATCCCACGCTTCGAGGGCAAAGAGAACTGTACCTTCACCATAAAAGTACCACGCCTATACCTCGAAGAAGAAGTTCGCATGGAAATCACAAGCCAACGTCAAGTCTGGGGCACAGATGTTTACACTGACGATAGCGACGTCATAGCCGCCTGCATCCACGCAGGCTGGTTCCGAGGCGCCTGGCCACCCGACATAGACACCAGTCTCCTCGGTCTAGAGATAGAAGTCCCACCGGAGAAGAAGTCGCGCCGGAAGGATAGGGATGCTAAGAAAAAGGTCGATGTTGATGCTGATCCGTTTAATCTCACTGCGCCGCCGCTGAGAGGCCCGCTTGACCCGCCTGCTGACCGTGATGCCGAAATTAAGATTTTGATTTTGCCGGGCTTGGAGAGGTATGCTTCTACCACGCGCTTTGGAATCAGGAGTCGGGGGTGGAAGGAGGGGCATGATGGGGGAAGCTTTATGGTGCTTGGTGTTAAGTATGTTGAGGGGTTTGGTCCCGCTGGTGTGATTGGGAACGGGGTGTTTAGCGAGGTGATTGATGGGGAAGTTAACGGGGAGGTCGGTGCGAAGACGGTGACTAGTGGTCGGGGGAGGTTACGTAGGGAGAGGATAAGGGAGTGGTTTGAGGATGGGGAGGAGAGTGGAGATGTTGGGAAGGTTGCGTGGGTTATTCGGAGGAGAGTTGTGGGGGTGGATGGGGGTGTGGACGGGGTCGAGGGAGATAGAGGAGTGGATGGAGAGGCCATTGGTGCTGACAACGAGGGAAATACCACCGAAGCAAGGAAGGCTGATGGGCGGGTCAGTGATGGGAGTGTCAGCACGCTCAAGGACGGCGATGATCCCGTACCCGCTGCTGTAGCGAAAATATTACTGAATGCAGACATCGACATGCGCGATGAGAACCATGAAGAGGTTCGAGACGAGCCTCAACGGAAACCGACGGGAGAGGACCTGGGCGATGTGGAAGATGTAGGGGATGTGCAAGACATACGTGTCGACTCGACAAAGGTCTCGTCGCCCGTCGATAAACTCATTGTGCCACCTGCGCGTGGCGATGGTGATGGTGATGGCCAGGGCGAGGGATTTGGCGCTGAGGAACCGCTTTCTAATGGGAAGGCGGAACCTGTTGTTTTGGTTAGGGAGAGTAATGTTAGGAATGAATAGGTTGGTTTGTAAGGGGTTCTGTTGGGGGAGGGGATTGGAGAGAGGGGCTGGGAGAGGGATTGGGATGAGATGGAGGTGTAGGTATTAAGCGGGGTACGAGATGAGGGATTTGGGATTAAGGGGATGAATAGAGGAGTGTAAGATTTGGCGGGTATGAATTGAGAGTATAGGAATTACGGGGTATGAAGAGCATGAATATGATGGCAAGCGTGAGTTTGAGCTTGGGAATGAGCGTTGCTTGAGTATAGCTTGAATGTAGCGTGAATGTAGCTTAAGTATAGCTTAAGTATAACTTCAGTATAACTTGAGCGGAGCTTGATAGTGAAATGCATGTATTAAAAGGTATAATTTATAGTGTGTAATGAGCTGTATGTGATACAACGTGATGGAATGTTCTGCATACTGGATCAAAGCTACGTATACTTGCTGAGCTGGGGATAGATGCTGTATGGGGTTTATCATTCGCAGAATATATTGTCGCCCTGAACAGCGTTTCGGATTGTGTCAGACAATCTTAACTTCATCGCGATTCCTGAGTCGTTTATCGGGTGATTTTCCACTTCCCTCGACGCCTTACCATTCTAAAGTCATATTCTCCTTTTCCGTTTCGTCGATCGCAGACTACAAGCATATGGTTTTGTAATTGCCGATGAGAAGGTAGAATCTCAATGCTGAATCAGTGAGCTCTGAGGTAGGACTCGGTGATTCTGTCCCGATTTATAAGTAATGACTCTGGGACACTGGAGCTGGAATATAGTGTCTTATTTCTCGCCTTAAGACACATTGTTTCACAAATCAGTTTTCCGTGAAAAGATCGTAGCAACGGATTTGCCGACCGTAAGTGAGGATGCGATTTCATTGATTCCAAACTGTGTGGAAACAAGGCGCCCCAACCCTGAAGATACCAAAGTCATTTGGATATCGGTAGACGCTTGTTATTCGTATATGGAAGATAGTGCCGTTGCAAACCCCCCTGATGCATCTGGAGAATTCTGCCCTGGAGCTCGATGTTGCGTTTTTTATGACAAGCCGCGAGCAATGTCGATGCCCAGATTTCAGCAGGACGCAGCTTGCACGATGTCTTAACGAGACAGCCGGAAAATAAGCCTGATATGCGTATAAGTTCCAGTAGAACAGGCCCCGAGACTCGCAACCCAGCAGATATGCGTTGTTATGACAGGCCACAGTGCTGTGTAGGCGTGGTGAATCTTGATACATATGCATAGAGCATATTCTCATAGGCTGAAGACTGAGAGGAGAAACTAAGGAACCAATCAAATCTAGCCTCAGCTCTATCAGAAGCACCCCATACTGAGCTCAAGGTTTCAACCCTGGTTATTAGACATAACTTACGAAGTTCACTTGTATATAATTTACTCGTACCAGATACTTCGAACCTGCAATTGCCAAGCACCTACCAGCCTGACAAGTGATACGCAGGCAAGAAGTTGACAGAATTCACACTCACAGCCATCAAGCGGCCGACGGCTTATCTTGGAAGAGAATTTCTGAATCCATATGATATGACATAGTGCTAGTCTTGGCAGCTATTCGATGCTGGCTTCGATCCCACCTTTTAAGTCCAATTTTTGTTCATGGTGGGAGGGTATATACTTGCGGAGCAGAGCGGCTAGGCAACACGAAGGATGTTTTCCTTCAATGGGATGCCTCCATAAGCAGACAAACACTAAATCCGTGCCTATACTTATTGGCCACTCTACAAAGTTATTCAATTATTTCAATAGCTACAATAACATGTAAACAACCACAATAGTAATAGAATTGAACCTATATATCATAAATACTCTACTTAAATAACATATCCTTGTAAACATATAAGTTGTAAACCTAAAGCTCTAACTCAATACAGGCTTGTATTTCAATAACCTGCTTAATAGAGGCAAACTACTTATAGCATCAATATATACTCTTCTATACTTCTGTAGTATTATTGTAGCTATTATAGCTTTTAATAATAATACTTTTTACTATAGTATAGCAATTTAAAGGTTTTTAATGTTAAAACTCTTTTCTAGCTTATTAAATAACTACTAGCTAGTCTAGTATTCTAAAAGTAGTATATATTCAAGTAATTTCTAAAAGTATTATTAAAAATCTAATCTTCTTTGTAGTATTAATAGCAGCTAGCTATATCTTTAGTCTTTTACTATTATCCTTTATTCTTTAATAGAAGTTGTTTTTCTTTTATTATTGTAAATAAGCTAGTTATTTAAAGCCTTCTAGATTTTTTAACTATTATACCAAGTATTTTATAATTTATTCTTAGACTAGCTAAGCTATATATTTTGTTTATTTATAGTATTCTTCCTAGCTAGTATATAGCTTTATATAAAGCTTAATTTACTAATAAAAGTACAAATAGTATTAATAGCAAAGTTTTCAATATATTACTAGTATTTTCTTTTTAATAGTAAAAATATACTAATATCTAGTAGCTATAATATATAGAAAGTATAAAGTAGTAAAAATAGCAAGTATATTTTATTAACAAAGTATATATATATAAACTTTTTATTATTATAACTTTTATAGCTATTAATAATAAAAAGCTAGTAGCTTAATATTATTAGCTCTATTAATAGTATAAAGTATTTTATAAGCTATTATAAGCTAATTTTATTAGAAGTCTAGCTATTAAGTAAAACTATAAACTTCTAATCGATAATAATAGAGTTTATTAAAGGAATTTATTGATATTGTAGATATTAACTTTTAAATATAACTAGTACTAGTATTAATATCTTAGTAGTAGAAATATATTCTACTATTATTGTTTAATTGTAAGAATCTAAGCTTTTTTTTAAATATTAACTTCTTTTAAATATCTTTAAAGACTAGTCTATTAATTTTAAATCCTTCTATAATATCTATTTTGTCTATATTCTACCTATTTTTAGGTAGAATAGCTATTAAAGCTAGGTTTTTAAAAAGCTTGAAGAATTGCTCGATGTTGGTAGGAAATATACTATTAACTCTTGAATTATCAATAGACTATACTTTTATTGTCTTTAATTTAGAGTTGCAAGCAAGGAAATTGTAGACTTAATGCTTCCTAAAAGGCTTGTAGTTACCGGTAGCATTAAATATATAATATATGATATAGTATAATTGAGTATAAGTAGGAGTATAGCCTAATTGACCTTGTACAATAGCCCAATTGACAATAGCATGCTTTTGGGTAGTACTAAGTCGCTAGAGGTGTTCAAATACAAGTTGTATAGGTTCGATCCCATTGATACGAGCTTGTATTGTCGATCGTAGGACTCTGTAGTCCCTGGCAGCGCTACGTATAGACTGGCTACCAGCGACGACGTTCATAGCACTCGTAAGTGCAGCTTCGGTGTATTGGCGCATTAGGACAATAGAATCAAATAATTGGATTACAGGCTCGTCACAACACAAGAGGAAACGGGCCCCTACGAAAAACTTTTATAGGTCTAATCTAGCCCAAAGATAACCGTGTAGTATGCAATAAGCATTTAAAATCTCAAATCCCATCCAATAACCGGACCCAACTTAGGCAGCTCATCAGCCACACTCTGTACATCCTTGTCACCTCTACCAGACAAGCAAACAACAATATCCTGACCCTTCTCCATGGTCTTGGCAAGCTCAAGAGCTCCCCAAATGGCGTGAGCGGTCTCCAAAGCAGGGATAATACCCTCAAGCTGAGAGATAAGTCTGAAACCCTTGAAAGCCTCTGCGTCAGTAGCGGCCACGAACTTGGCACGCTCATTATCCTTCCAAGAGGAGAGCTCTGGGCCGACACCTGGGTAATCAAGACCGGCAGAGACGGAATGAGTATCTGAGATCTGGCCGTGACGGTCTTGGAGAACGTAGGTACGGACTCCGTGAAGAACACCCTTAGTTCCGCCAGTAAGAGTGGCGGAGTGACGGTCAGTATCGATACCATCACCACCAGCCTCGACTCCGAGAAGCTTGACGGATGGGTCGTTGGAGAATGGGTAGAACATTCCAACGGCGTTGGAACCTCCTCCGACACAGGCTACAACGGCATCTGGAAGCTTGCCCTTGAACTTCTGCATTTGCTCCTTGGTCTCATTACCAATAACAGATTGGAAAGTTCGGACAATGGTTGGGAATGGATGAGGACCAATGGCGGAACCAATGATGTAGTGAGTGGTCTCAAGTCTAACAACCCAAGCGCGCAAGGCTTCGTTAACAGCATCACGAAGAGTCTTGGAACCGGCTTCAACAGCAACGACTTGAGCACCGAGAAGCTTGATTCTGAAAACATTGAGAGCCTGTCTTCTTACATCCTCCTATGAATTTATTAGTGACGAATATAAAAAATACAAATTATGATGACTTACAGCTCCCATGTAGATGGTACACTTCATACCAAACTTAGCACAGACGGTAGCAGTAGCAACACCGTGTTGACCAGCACCAGTCTCGGCAATAATCTCAGTCTTACCTAATCTTCTAGCCAAAAGGATCTGACCAAGAGCATTGTTGATCTTATGGGATCCAGTATGGTTAAGATCCTCACGCTTCAACCAGATGTTAGCACCACCAGCGTGTTCGGTAAGACGCTCAGCCAAATGAAGATGTCCAGGACGTCCCATCCACTCGTAATATGATCTGTATTCCTCCCAGAACTTTGGATCATCCTTCATGGCATTGAAACCAGCCTCAAGTTCGGACAAACAGTCCATGAGAGACTCTGGAACGTACTGACCACCAAATTCACCGAATCGAGCAGCCACCGCTGATGGATCGACTACTGAACCAGAGTTGAGAGCCTCAATTTGATCGGCAAGTCCCATCTCCTCCTCATCTCTATCTCCAATGACTGCATCGACGTGTACCTTGCCATTTGGCTCCTTGGCCTCATGCAAAGTCTCAACGATTCCGACCTCTCTAGTCAAACCTCCATTTGGCGCATTGCGACGTCCACAAACGGTAGCACAGTATTCCTCGACGGCCTTAGCTCCCTGACCAGCAGGTGCCTCTGCAAGGGTTGTAATAATTTGAGAACCAATAACAACACCATCTGCGATCTTGGCTACACTCAAGAAGTGATCTCTTGTGCTAACACCAAATCCAACAGCTGCTGGGGCATTTCCGGAGTATTTCTTAACACGCTCAAGGAGATCTGGAAGAGCGGCGTTCATTGTACCGGTAGCACCGGTAACACCCATTCGCGATACGACATAGATGAAGGAATCGGCGAGCTTACAAAGAAGCTTCATTCGGTTTTCGGATGTGGATGGTGCGATCAAAGGTACGTAAGACAAGCTGATATTGTTAGTGCCGAGATTCTTTAAATTGAGCGCTGCAACTTACCCTCCCTTTGCCGCAAAGTTTCTGAAGCTGACAGCCTCCTCAGGTGGAAGATCAACGATAATGAAACCATTGACACCTGCCTCCTGACAATCCTTCAAGATTCTCTCCTCGCCGTAACTCAAAAGAGGGTTGTAGTATCCCATGAAAAGCACAGGAGCTCTCAATCCCTTTTTCCTAGCATCTCGTACCATTTGGAGTGTGGATTCGACTGTGACACCATTCTTGAGTGCTTGCTAAAATTTATGAGTCAGAATTATTTCTCGACCGATTTCGACGGGCACAAACAGTGTTGGCTTTTTGGATAACTGGACCATCTGCAATTGGGTCTGTAAAAGGAAGACCAAGCTCGATAACATCTTGCGCCACGCGTCAGCATATGCATTCAAGAGATTGATTGAGGAGTCTTACCAGCACCACCAGCTTCCATTCCGAGCATAACATCAACAGTCTCCTCAGCAGTTGGATACCCAGCAGTGACATAAGTCACAAGGGCACTCTATAATTTGACCAAAATCAGCGAACATGTCCTCAATTGTAACAAAGACAAATGCAACAACCCCGCCACCAGATTAACTTACCCTTCCCTCCTTCTTGCATTGCGCAAAAGTGTTTCTAAGACCTGCGGACATATCTGCGACGTAGATAAGGCAGAAAAGATGGCAGAAACGGAATTAATTGGTGAATTGGAAAGAAGTTCGCATTTCTCTCTTGTATGACGCCGTTGAATCGTGACTCAGACTAAATATATTGACAGACACCACCAAGCGGCCCCGGCCATTAACCTTACCGCCCGGCAGAACAACCTGAGGAGTCCTGTAGTAGGCTAGGTCCGATCATGCTCCGAATGCACCAAGATGCATATGCATTTGTTCAGCATATTATCCGCCACTACAATTAAATAACAAAGAATCTCGTTCTCTCTAAGAACAACTGAACAACTAAATCAAATCCTCAAATAATAGCACCACTTACATATCACAATAACGATGGCTTCTAGATTGCCACCTCGATTCCTTCTCCCATCCCGTCGCTATTTCTCGAGTACTATCCGTAAGCCAGCCTTCTCTACTGGCCCTGCACCACCACGTCTTCCACCAAAAGAGCAAGAGGAATTCGAAAGGCTTCAGAGAGCCTCGACAGGTGCTTTCAGTTCACCACGTCCAGATGTTGTAACCAACCCTACCAATTCAACGGCCGTTCCAGACCCAGCAATGAATCATGCGCCTGCTCGCTCTCCCCCACAAATCAACCAGAGCCCTGCATCTAGACCGCAGATAAATCAGAGTCCTGCGAGTGACATAGAAGTTGAGGCTGTCAATGCGAGGGTTCAAGCTACTGGAAAAGGCGAAGAGTTACATCCGGATATCAGAAGAGGAGCGAAGCCAGAATTCGAGGGTGATATCAACCCTAAGACTGGAGAAGTTGGAGGTCCAAAGAATGAGCCTTTGAGGTGGGGAAGTACGGGAGATAGAGGTGATTGGAGTTACAATGGAAGAGTTACCGACTTTTAAATGAGAAATTCGTAAGATAGGATAGGTTATGCGTTTATTCAACCACGAGATACTGATGTATGATCGATCTACTTAGATCATCTGAGACTACTCGGCTGGTGGTTTTTCTGGCATAAAGGACACTGAACTGGATTATATAAGATGTATAAACATAGCTCAGATATGCGAAATGAATCTCTATATAGATGTTAAAAATAAATACCGGAAAGACAAGTTTCACCCTAGTCATACATAATCTATCTACATTTGCGTCGATAGAATGCGCTGTTCCTTGGACTTTTCGTCAAGCGTAGCCTTCCGATCACCTTCCTCACGAACCACTTCAAACTGCGAAGATTCAGGTACCATTCCCTCCAGAAGCTTCATCATGTTCTTTCTCAGATGCAAGATAGCAGACTCGTCTCGACTATCAACATCATCGTTGAGACAGAGCTGTCCGACTTGGCGCTTATCCCGTATCAATCGCTTCAAGAGTACTTTCTCGACTTGTTCAGCATCAGTAACCATAACGAAGAGTGCATCAGGCTCGACTATTGTATACTGGTACTTCTTCAGAGCCTTGATTACGACTTCTCTCATTCCAAGGGGTGAGTTGGCTTTTGGCAACAGTGGTTCAAGCCCTTGCTCAGCGCGATTGAGAATCAGCTTGATGAGGCAATCTCCGCATTTGGGATGCTGTCGCGCAAGTCTGTCAAAAATGGATGCTGAAGAGAAAATGTTGTTTTTATGATTTCTGTCCGAGGTTCTGGTTGAAAAGCCAGGAGCGATACACTCATTGACATTGAATTCAAAGCATTTGAGGTTCTGTATTGTCGAAGGCCCATCGAGAGATGTCCATAGTGTATCCAAGTTGGCCTTTGGAGCCTCAAGTCCAGCTTTCTCCAGATGCTCTCCAATTCTGTAATATTGACGCCTACGGATTGTCGAGTTACCTTCTTGAGACATACCCTCCTCAAGCTCAGCAATGATGACCTGTCTTTCTTCCCAATCGAGATTTCCGTCCCCATCCAAATCTGACCGTAGCATAATGTAGCTCCAGAGCAATGCTTCTCGATGCCGTTCAATAGTGTAGTGAAACGCAACATACCATGAATATAGCTGAAATCCAGTTTCGCCTCTAAAACGCTGACATGTGCTTTGCAACGCAGGTCGAGGGAAGCTGTTTATGGCTTCTCGTGTGACGCTACGTGACATAGAATGTCCAAAGTGTGCTTGACCTTTGCGCTTCCTGTCTCCAAATCGTCTATTTAATAGCCAAGACGTATAAATCAGATAAGGTTTCTCCCCAAACCTTCGTGCATCACTCTCAGTTGGGGCGTCATGCGTATTGTATTCGTTGGTCTTGAAACCCATAGTAACCCCGAATAGGGGCGAGTACATGTCTGATGCCGCGTGTGATTTCCCAAGAAGCATATCGTCTGATAAAGCGAAAAGCCTATCAGTATTCGATTTGGTGTTGTAGATTTGGTTCTCAATTGTAAGTGAATTGAATGTTGGCAGACACCCCGCTTGGGTCTCGTCGAAAAACTCTTCTTGCGTTAAGACCTGTATAACTTCCTTCGTAGCTTGATCATCCTTCATCCAAAGTGGTCTCTGTTTTCCTGCAATCATAGCTGGATTCTCCATAGTAGCTTTGCTAGCTGCGGTATCCCCAACAGCATTAACAAGTATTTGGATATTATTTCTGAATGTACTCGCGTGCTTCTCAACACTTCTGATTGAATATCGAAGTTCGTCCCAATCACGATAACGATTCAACCTGTGTGACTCCAGCCATTTGCCCTTACGGTCATTAAGGGTAGAATTGACTTCATAAGGATAGATCGTATCCTGAAACGCTGTATCCGTACCGTTGACCCCTTCGAATAACAATCAGTTTTACTTCTATATATTCAAAAGTTTGCTCTTACATGTGTAAATGAAATCGATCTTTGGTTCCGCAAGATTGCCCCACTTCCTTTGATCAAAGTTGACATTCGCAAACCACTCATCTTCCCAGCCTTCCAGTACAACATCTGCAGTCGTGTCCTCGAATGTAAAGTGAAGAATATCTGGCAAGCTCTCCGCCGTGTCGATCTGTGATTGGTATTCGCTATATGTAGGGAATTTAACCTCACTTTTCATCCCCAAGATATCATTTTTCTCTTGAGTGGCAGGCGAGGTGTGTATTTTCAACTCCCCTTCAGCCGGAGGTAGCTCTCTATTTTTTGGAGCAATAGCATTGCGCTTGACAAAAGCTTTGTCCACATCGTTTGCATTTTCTGGAGCGGTATGTCTTGTTTCCTCGACTTCCTTTTTCTGTCCTTTAAGCTTCTTTAACTCGGATATCGGTGCTAAAGGAACCTTCTTTCGTGTCAGCTCCTCAATATTTACTTCACCGATGGGTTTTTTGTGTTTCGGAGCTGCATTATCTTCTTCCTGGGAAGCTGTTGTCTTGTGGACATCGTTTCCGTAAAGTATCCTAGATTGAAATTCTGTATGAGATATCGAATCTTTTGGGGTTCCCGACAGTGGATTGGGTGAAGATCTAAAGATCTGCCAGCATATGAAGCACGCGGCAACTAAAAGAATTATGTTTGTTCGTCTTGACATCGCCTTAGCCCGTTTGTAGCGCTCTGGTTTCTCCCATACTGCGTGACTCTTGATTGGATGAGAATAGTTGTACATGATGTTTAGGATTGGAATAACTACTGCATACACATACGAAATGCTGTCATAAATTGCTGCCAAGAGTCGCTGCCAAGAGCCGGGCAATAGTGGATGTTATTAAGATCGTCTTCGACGTTATAATTAAGAGTGGAGTTGAAAAGTCCATAACCCCAATTCAGCATCCTTCATTTCCCATACCTCATGCCCCATTCTTCATTTCTCATTACCCATTCCCCAATGCCATCCCTGATTTCCAGATTCCGGCTTTATAATAGTAAATCTGATAAATCTGTCAACCAAAAGATGCAATTATTGCTAAAGGAGCGAGGCTTTTCCAACTGAGAGACCGTGGGAATTTATTTTCGTAGTACGAAGACATGTTAGGGTAATCCCGTAAGACATAGATGTTGTAATTTCATATGCTGCATATTGTGTGTGGAGGAGGGTAGAGCTTAACTTAGGCCGTTTTCAATACACGCTAAAGCAACACCTTGAAACCCCAATTCCAGCCTTGCGTCGTTATTTCACTCTGAACCACATAAAGTAATGTGAAGTAGATAAAGCTTGGAACTGCCGAGGCCAGGGACCGGGTCATTTGAGGTTTATGACTCAAGGCAAAATACGGGTTGTAGGGAGCGCATTCTTGGGCTCGTAGTCCTTGATAATCATTTCCCCCAGATATGTTTGATCAGTCTTGGTTGAGTGCACCGATACTAATATGAGTTTTACAAGTTGTGTTATCTTATGATGCTTATTTGATTTAGCGATTGGGGAATCATCTGTGTTCTGAAGGTTGAAGGATTCTTCTACAAGTAGGTGAAAAATCACCAAGCAGCGTATCGTTAATAATAGTTTCTAGATATGGTGATTACTGGTTAAGTTAGAAGTATTGCGAAGTAGTCTAGGATAGAGTCTAAGATCTATATACCAGATCTCAGCTTGTTCCAGTCTTGGCAAACTCAAAAGAGATTCCTCAGCTCTTGAAAGGTCTTGTGACTCTTTGTAAGACCTTATTATATACGCAGTAGTCCCAGAAACTACAACTCTGGTTGGCTGAACTTGCTAATGAACTAAGCATCAATGGAACAAGCCAGCATGCACTGTGGTACGCAACGTAAGTAATGAAGGTTTTGCATTGGTATGCGGCGTATACGGTAAGTTATCGTCGCCGCTATATTGTAGAGCCACCACACCGTAAAATAGCAACGTGTTTAATTGAAGCTGTAGATAGTTATGAATATAATTAAATAATTAGTATAGAATCAAAAGAATACATTTAAAATTTCGTACATCTCCTATCTGCTCGTCTTACGGCTACACAGCGGTCATACATACCGTCTAGTAATTCATTGAGTTGATATTGACCGACAGAATCCTATGCTGCTCTGACCCGGTTATAAAGAACATTATAGCTTACTTCTTCATTACCAGGGAAGTACTCTTGAAGCCAGTTCTCCATTTTATTCCAGACAGCTTCAATAGGATTAAGATCTGGCGAAAGTAGTGGCTATTCAATTAGGAATATCCTATACTCTTTGAAGTCTTGAATTGTAGAACCAGCCCGGTGTCTAGGAGCCCTATCTTGTATAAATTGAAGTCCTAGATTCAAATACATCTAGCTATATATAATTAGAACGATTCTTTGATAATAGCTCTTTCTATTTATAGTACCCCGATCCTTTTCTTAAACAACTCCTAGTCCTTTAATATTTAAATAAAAACAGCTCTAAAAAATCTAGCCTCGGTATTATAGGTATATAACTACTATACAAGTTTTATTATACTCTTCTTTTAGCTTTCGAGTAACTTAAATACGTATATACCGGCTTGTAGTAATCTAAGTTTTATTAGACTATAGAATATTATTCTATTAATCCCAAGTCTAGTTTTATAACTAATTGCCTAAGCTAATCGCTATTGCCAGTTAGTTTCAAAGAACAGTAGTTTTTATAGAGCAATACGCCGATAATAACCTCTTTATTCAAAAGTATATTTAATTATATATTCTCTAACTCCCCGTTCTATTATCTCTGCTACTTTCTTGTAGTTTATCCGTCGATTCAAACTTGTAGCTGTAATAAAATGCTTCGAGTTTATCGGCTTAAGCTTCGTTTAAGACTAGTAGTTTCCCTAATCGTTTCTTTGGTATAACTCTATAATAAAGAGCATATACTACTTAGCGTATCGACTAATGTATAAGTACAGCGATTTCTTCCGGCGTATATAGAAGTTTAGAATAGAACTTACACTGTAAATGCTAGTCTCTCGTGAGCCGGTTCGAGTATTGCCTTTGTATTGGCGCCTGTAAAACATCGTGAACTTCGGCTTCAGGGGGAATTGGATAGGCTTTATCATCTGAATTCCCTCATCCACAGGGTTCAATAGCGCAGCGATATCCGTAATTGTATATATCGATTCAATTCAATTCAATTCATTATTCTATTTTACTCTATTCTACTCGTACTGTTCCGTTGCGGCTCTGCGTATCCCTTACAGTATAACAGCGATGAAAACAGGGGTCGGCTACATAACCGAAGTATGTAAACTTTCATTACTTACGTGGCCTACCGCAGTACAGACAGCAGAAATGGAGGAGCTTCACTTCTAATTTGCGAAGGTCTTCATTTCATGCGGTTTCAAAGACACTAATATTGGCATATGGATAACTATAATGCATCTATTTCCATATGTCAAAAATATGCAAGAATGGGAAGTTCGTTCATTACATAGATGTCAACATATATGGTCAATACCTGACAATACTTCACCTGAATATACTCGAGTGAGAATTTCTCACTTTCACCTGATTACTGGATTACGCACATAACAACATTACATAGTATTTAGAATAGCTACAAAGTAAAATTTGGTCCCTTCCTCCTTCAATCAATTTGTTGCCCATTTCTTGCTGCCCAATAAAGTGACAATAGGTTATACGGTAGATTAACCATCTTAATCAATTACATCAATATATATTCGAAGATACATATCTGTTTACCGCGATCATAGTAAACTTGTCTTGAAAAAGATTCAAAAGAGACCTTCTTTAAAAGATGGGACATCAACAGAATCTTGGATGAAACTGAGACGTTGAAGCCAGAAACCTCAAAACATGATATTGTTCTTCATGAATATCAAAACTCAGAGTTTAGTTATTATGTTTACTATTGCGACTTACAGAAACTACTTCTACTGACCATTTATCCAATGCTGTGGTTTCAATTGAGGATCAGAGCATACAAAGGCAAGTTCTAGATAATATCATTTTTGTCAGTGGAACACACGATCTGTTACTTGACATGAAAACATATGATTTGTATTAACCTCGCATTTACCAATATTTAGTCAATATGGCATTTTTCTTGAGATGAATTTACCTCAACATATGAATTAAATTTCCAATTAAACATGTATGTAATTATTCGGACTAGTCGTTCCCACATTCTATAGTTTCATTAATTATACTCAAAGCTGATACCTAAAATCGGGATCCGTCTTCTTGTCTTTTCCTGTCTCTATCTGCCGATTCAAGTAAACGTATGTGTACCTCATGAATACCATGATTGCGATAGCCACCACGGCAAGCGCGAAAAGAACCTTAAATCCATTATGATATCTTGGAGCATCATCACCTTGAAATATATGCGATGCGGGCACTCCAGAGAGATTGGTCATGGCCATGTATAGAGCGATAGCTACTGCACGCCGACGAGGAGTTGCCTGGTTGGCTCCGAGCCAAGCTACATTGATTGGATGCCATGATGGAGAACTGTTTGTATTTAATGGTTGTTATAGAAAGATAGATTTCATCACTTACCCTCCGGTAAAAACTAAGAATGCATAGAAATACCAGTTACTGTATGAACGTGGTAACACCTAGTCGGTGTTAGTATGATGCCTGACAACAGAGAATAAACACATACATCCAGAACAATCAGACCAATCAGTAACCATATCGCGGCAAAAAGTATAGGAATACTCCTTGAGTTTACTCTGTCACTCCACCATGCAAGTGCTAGGGTTGTGATTATGAGCAGTGCACTATTTGGCATAACCAGCAAATTCGAATCAAAAGTTCCAAACCCAAAAGACTTGATAATAGAAGGGCTGTATGTGCCAATAGGTGGTGAGTACTCCAGTCCAAAGAGAGCCATGGCACAATGTGCCCACACTTTCCAATCAGTAAGTACATAAAATACGATCTTAAGCTGTGAGATGCCCATGTCGCGCGGATCTGTATTATACGGATTGTCTCGCACGATGCGGCCGAGCAGGATCTCCGTCTCATGCGGGGTGAAAGAGGATAACGGGTTGATTTTCAGGATGCTGTTTCCGCGCTCTATATCTCGTGGTAAAAGGAACAGAGTACAGATGCCCACAGTTAGTGTTACAAGTCCATCTACGACAATCAGCTGGATGCAGAGGTAGGGGATACGACTTGTCATACCTATTAGGAACAGCCATTGCCATCCTGTAAGTCCACCTCGACCACGAAGATGCAGTATTCCATAGGCGATCAGGCCGTTCAAGAGGTTGGCCATGTAACTGCCCACAAAGAACCACACTGTGCGCTTGCCCAATTCTCTTTTGG
Source organism: Allantophomopsis cytisporea (assembly GCA_024752435.1). Lineage (NCBI taxonomy): Eukaryota > Fungi > Ascomycota > Leotiomycetes > Phacidiales > Phacidiaceae > Allantophomopsis > Allantophomopsis cytisporea. Next base: position 221,910 of record CP103025.1, read on the forward strand.
TGTACCACTTTGTCAAATACCAAAGCGTCCCGGGGATGAACCCAGATTCACAGAGACCAAGTAGAAAACGTGTTGCGAGGAAGCCAGACTTATTCGTTATGAATGCTTGAAAGGTAGCTACAAGGCCCCAAGCTAGTAACTGGCATGGTAACCAGATATCTGCACCAACCTATCATTCATTAGTTACGACTTTTGCAGAACGTTCGTATCATTGATAGGCCTGAACATACCTTCTGAATGGCTAGGTTGGCGGGAATATCACCAATACAGATTCCAACAAATACGAGACTGGTTCCAGTGTTCACAACTTCTTGGTTAATGTTGAGGTCCTTTCTCATATTGTCTGTCAGAGCATTGCTAATATTTCCTCTAACAAATATCAGTACATACTCGCACCTTTATATCTATGGAAACCATGATTACCTATCAAGATTCAGAGTGAAAAACATTACCATTACCAAGGGAATAAGGTAAAGATCTAGTCTCCTCAGTAGCCTTTTCTCTTCCTCTGGAGACCACGAAGTGGCCCTGAGGACAGCATTGAGTTCGGATTTGACGACAGGGTCGAGATCGTTTTCGGAAGTCGTCTCCCCATTATTGGTAGAAATGACTACCTCTTTCTGCGCGTCGTGCAATTGGATGTTATGGTCACGTGACATTCTGACAATGCTCTTGACCCCGATACTTTTCTGCTACCCCGAAAACTACTCGTAGATGTAAACACATATTATAAGAGAGTGTTATATATGCGGATAAAATCCAACTGTCTTGGCAGGATTTGAAACGCAATACGCTTGTGGCTCATCGCCACGGTATCGACAAGACTGAACGCTGCTCACAGTGGTGGAAGATCTCGGATTGTTCTTCATCATATTTCATCACTTGTGCTACAAATTCGTGATTTGAAATACAGGGATTTTAAGTGCTGACCATCCGATTCTTTGATCTCCCCCAGCATATTGCGCGTTCAGAAAAGAATGGAGATAAGGCGGGTTTTAAAGAGATAATATTTAGTTAAATGTAATATTTTGCATGATTCCAGATTTTTAAGTTGCCTACGGTTATCCGCTTCTATCAATCTTAACTCAGTTCTAACAACACCTCATTATGCCTGCTGTATTCAGAGAGACAACTTTGCCCGACAGGCCAGCCAATCTTCCTCACCCTGAGTACCGAACACCAAGGGGAGTCTCGCCACTCGAAGCAGTTCAGAATGCAGGGTTGCAATATCCAAATTACACACCCTTCAAGCTTCCAAATCTTGTTGAAAAGGGTTTCACCGACCGAGGAATCGATTCCGACATCAACAAAACCGCTCTTCTGGGCGCAGCATCTAAAGTCATAAATCTTACTCCAGAGATCGGTACAGAATTGGTCGGTTTACAACTTGCAGATCTGAGCGTGCAGCAGAAAAATGAATTGGCGCGGCTCGTGGCAGAACGAGGTGTTGTGTTTTTTCGAGATCAAGAGCTTGATGTGCACCAGCAGATAGAGTTTGGGGCATATTATGGGGACCTGCATATTCATCAAATGGCTGGTATCATTCCAGATCTGCCCTGGGTGCACCCAATTCACAAGGATAAAGGTTCCGTAAACGGTCGATCCCATCAAATTTGGCACTCGGATGTTAGTTATGAACTCCAGCCCCCGGGACTTACATTGCTGAAGATGGATACTTTGCCGCACGCTGGGCCAGATGCATCTGAAGAGACGGGAGGTGATACTATCTGGGCGAGTGGATACGGAGTATATGAGTGTTAGTAATTTGCCTCTTCTCAGACCGGTCGTTACTGATCTCAGCAGCACTTTCTTCAAAGCTTCGAGATATCCTTGAGACTCTCGAGGCGAAACACAGCGGTCTGGAACAAGCACAGAAGGCCATTGCCACCAGCGGATGTCTGCGTCGAGATCCAATAGAGACAATTGTAAGCATGGTTTCTATCATGAGCTTGGCATGATTTTCTGATTCAAGTAGCATCCCGTTGTTCGAACGCACCCAGTCACTGGCTGGAAGACCCTGTATGTGAACGAAAACTTCACCAAAGAATTGGTAGGTTTGGAGCCACGATTCAGTAAAGCGCTGCTCGACAACTTGTATCGTACGATCGCCGAAGCATATGAATATCAGGTCCGATGGAAATGGACAAAGAATGCCGTGGCTATTTGGGATAACAGGGCAACATTCCATACTGGCATTTTCGACTATGGTAATTCGTGTACTTCGAGCTTTCCACTCCGTAGCAACTGACGGTGAAATAGGTGGCCATCTCAGACATGGACTTCGTGTCGCTCCTCAAGCCGAAAAGCCATTCTTTGACCCAAAATCGCCCTTGAGAAAAGACGATAAGAAGGCAGTGGAGACGAGCAATGGTGATAGTAAGAACTTGCAAAGTAGCTAAGATGATTACATGGGCTCTATGTCATGTCGGGCTCTTCGAGGTGGCTCCAGTGTGTGCAATATTTAGTAGCATAGTAAAATCCCAGTCAAATCCGAATGTCATTTAGAACCTCATACCAGAACAGAGTCGCTGAATCTACAGTTGTCCGCGAAAACCGATAACGATGATATGTCTCATAGGATAGATAAGGTTTTGCCCAAATATAAATTGGACCTAGGTACTTGCCAATAAGAATTGTGTTTTGTGACAAACCTATCACAATTTATCCGGGAGTGGGCTGATTAGGCAGTGTCAGTTGCCATACGCGCTGGAGATTGGAGGAAAAAGATAAAGGGAACGAAGTCGTCATCGTGATGAAAACTCGCGACAGTGAGGCAATAGCGGGAAACGCGATCGGATGATATCCGAGGACCCGAGGACCTCAATACATTCATTCTTTCATGCTTCCACCCCTCGGTCGCTGCTTCGATAGGCAAATGATTGTCCATAACATGACTTGTTGAATTGCAACATATATGTGAAGAAGACGCAACTTGTATTTTGGCTTCATTAATATATCGGTCTTGATATCGCGGTAATTCTTTTCGCCGTACAGACATTTATCCCAGGTCTCAGGTTGCATCATCAATTCCCAGTCTCAGTGATGATGAAATGAATGGGGCGGTTCCTTTAAATATGGGTGAGCAGAGTGTTCACGATGTAAGAATACATATCATAATATTTCCATCATGGCGATGTCATTCTTGCATTTTTTGCCCATTCTGTCTTTTCTGGTATATCAGACTCATTGCCAGCTGATTGGACCAGTTGGACCAACGACGGCACTTTCAGAAAAAACTATCGAATGCAGTATTCTTGATTACGGTGCCGTGGCAGATAATAAAACTGACATAGCCAGTGCTTTGAACTCGGCCTTCACAGAATGTGTTTTGCAAAATCCTGGAAGTCGGCTTATCGTTCCATCGGGTAATTATCTGCTCAACACTTCGGTCGTTCTGTCTAATGGTACCAATTGGGCATTTCAATTAGACGGATTGATAACTGGAAATTATGGAGGCAACTGGACAGTTGACAGAGGTTTGATACTCCAGGGCTTTGCCGGTGTCGAGGCGCTAAATGCTACAATTAATGGAGAAGGCGATCAACGATTTCTACTCAACCTTCTGGTCATTGTAAATGGTTTGTATAGAAATCCTAAGATTTGTATATATGACATTAACAGTTTTTAGCGGTTGACTTCGAATTCTACTCGTCAAATGGACTTGGTGCAATCCAGGGTCAAGGATATCTGTATAGATTGGCCAGCAAGTATGTAATTCCAAGCATCTTTGCGTATCATAGAGTTGGACGAAGATTGCTAATGATCCAACTTTCAGTGCTGAACGACCGAGACTGGTTCGTCTTATTTCTCCAATTAACGCATCTATCCACGATCTTCTTCTTATCGACAGCCCAAAATTTCACTTCGTTTTCGACTTTGGTATCAATATCGAGGTTTATCACTTGACGATTCGCGGTGCAAATCTTGGAAGCTACGACGGTATCGATGCCGTTGGCACTAACTACTGGGTTCACGATAATGAGATCACAAATCGTGATGAGTGTGTATCTGTCAAGAGTCCTTCAAACCATGCTTTGGTTTCGGATCTAGTTTGCAACCAAGCGGGCTCCGGGATTTCCATCGGTAGTCTCAATGTTTCTGCATCAATTGCAAATATTGTAAGTAGAACACACAGTCAAATTAGTCCTGGTAACTTACAGTATCTTAGCATGCAACGAATATTTCCATCATTGCTGGCAATAATATAGCGTTTATCAAAACATATCCTGGAGGCTCGGGTTACGTCACAAATGTTACATTCGAGAATTTCCGATCAAAAGCCAGTCTCTACGGATTAAGTGTCAACCAATACTGGCAAAACACTTTCACTCCAGATACTGGTAGTGTAGCGCTCTCGAATCTTGTATTTAAAAACTTTACAGGTCTATAGTCTCAGCTTCTCTTTCACCTCCACAAGTCCGCTAACTTTCCATAGGCTCCGTTGCAGATGGAGCTCTTCGCCCTCCATTGTATCTGATTGGCAACGATCTCACATTTGTGACCAATGTTAGCGTGTCAGACTTTTCAATTTGGACTGAGAGCGGAACCGATGTGGTGAACAAAATCAACAATATCTTCGCCACTCCAGGCAATGTGAATGATGCTTCTGATGGGATCGAGACCCTCGCTGTGGGCGCAACACCTGTGGCCTACACAAGTACTATCACGCTTACTACAAGTCCTACAGGCTGGGTAGAACCGTCTTCACCCACCTGGGCTGCTGCTTCTACTGGATATGGAAGTAAGTAAATTTCTTGAAGATAGGCTCCATGTTAGTTCGAATTTTTGAAGACCTTTGACTGACTTTTCATATAGCTGATGTTCCAATCCCGGTTTATACACCAGCAGCATTGTGGAAACCAAGCGGTGACTACGATAAACATTATTGGGGAAGTTTCTAGAAATTCGTAGAGAAGGTGGGGGTGAAGGCTGTCTTAGTCGAACAAAGTGATAGTCGATGGTAGACGGAGAAGGATACAGCGAGAAAATGTAAACATCAACTTGAATAGGGAGATGTGAGTACAGTGTATAGACATGTAAACACTTTATATAATTGATGAAGTGGTGATTGCACATTGACAAAGAAAAATAAAGGAAGAAAAAAAAAACATGGAAGCATTCTAAAAAAGCAAAAGTGGTTGATTGTTTTGGTTCGAGTGAGAATCGAACCTGCAAAAGATCAATGGGTAGGAGAGTGCAGTCTCATACCTCATCGCAGAAAACCCGCCTGCGGGTTTTGCTATCCGTATACTCACCAATTCCAAGTTTTGAGGGGAGGAGATTGATCGCTGCACCAGTCAACCTTGGAAGTTGCAGATATTGGGCTTATTTGGTAGTATATAGTTGTTCTAGAGAAGTGTGAGCTGGAGTGTATTTAGGCAGGGTGTTTGCGTTGCTCACTTTCATCGTTTACATGAGTCAGGTATGGCTTATTTTGTACGTAGAATGCGCCACCCTTCACTGTCGCGCCTCTGCTGTGCTTGTAACTAGTTAACTATCGAGAATTTCTTGATTGCTACGTTGCAGATACTTAAACTAGCTTCCAATTCTATAGATAGCAAGGTGTATATATGTTTTTTCTTATATAGAGTATGTCAAGAGCACAAAATATCCCAAAACTATTATGAAAAATCCACTCTTACAGACAAGAGCACTGAGAAAGATTATCAAACCAGATGTCCAATTTTCAGAAAAGACTCAGTAGCTACTGGAGTTGAATTATATGCCTCGCTGCGTTGTGGCTTGTTGCTGGCTAAGAGACCACAAAGGAATCTCCGAGCAGAATAAAACCCGATTGTAGTGAAATGGGAGAAGCACGCCCACGTTTTTTCTTCCCCATATATAAAATTGTTGAAGTAAGGACTGTTGGAGATATAAAGGCACATAAGCACTGCGTTATCACAAAATATACTTGCTACTCCACCAGATTCGTAATTCCTGTACAATACGTTGATGCTTGTGTGTCTGCACCTTGCATATCTATTCGTCCTATTCCACTACGTATCTCCAACAGCATGAAACCTCTCATGAGCTGTCATAGCAAATGGCAGCATACGTGCACCACAGGTCGCACAAGGTACAGTATCGATGTCAGTCTCACTACCCACATCCCACTGATCATCAGGAGTTGCTTGCCATTGCGACAGACCTTCCTGCGTGTCCATGTCAAGGTCTTCAGAATCTAACTGGAATTCCGGTACCAGATCCAGCTCATCGTCACGCCTTTTCATATGTGTCTGAGGTTCAAGAAGCGCCACATCACAGCCAGCACTTGGCTCAGCAGCGTCCTGTATAGCCAGCTTACCATTCTCTCCTTCCCGTTCAGATTCCAAACCATCCGGTGGGACATCTCTATCCTCGACATCCCACTCTCTACGCCTCGAAAATAGACCAATAATATCCGCACTTCCACTCCCACCGCTACCTACTCCATTCCCACTCTCCTCAATCCCAATAACAGCAACATTGAGTAAACTCATAACTCCACCGCGCGGATGTAGTCTCTTGAACATTCCCATCAAAACCTCACTCAGCTTCTCCGCCGCATCTTCGTCCCTAAATACGAAACTTGGACATGGCACCGACCTCGATGCTCGGCTTGCACCTCTACCCTCTCCCATCTGGCGCTGTACTTTCATCCGCGTACTCAACCTCAACCCCCTAGGGACTCCTCTCCAAGCTCCACCAACTCTTAGATCAACTCGCATACGGCTCAGCAGCTTAGCACCCAGGGCTTGTAATTCACTGGCTATCTGCGCAATTGTAGTAAGGCCGAGATAGGAGTCTTCAATAGATATCTGACGAGGAATGATACGCGCAGGCTTGACTTCAGTATCGTCAATGCCAAGGAGCAGATTCCATATAGTTGGGGCGAGGGTGTGAGGTGTGCCTGGGAGTGAGAGAATTGCTGTAAGCTGAGAGAGTGATATAGAAGGTTGCGTGAAGAAGGATGAGACTGTTAGTTTCTTTTCAGAGGAGAGAGGCTGGTAAGGTTGGTCTGGAAGGGGCTTAGGAGGGGATGGGAGTAAGTGATCCCGAATTTTCTGGGCGGTCCTGAAGCCAATGCCAGGGATCTTGGAGATGTCGTGAGAGGCGAGGAAGGTAGTAATATAAGAAGGTTGGTCGTCAGATGATGTATAAGGTGGGAGGAGGACGGTCTGGCTTCGAGGTTTGTTAACGTTCCCAACAAGCTAGTATTGTTAGCCACAATTCGCAATGAGTTGTAAGGAAAACGATGCCTGAAGAGAACTTAGTCCTATATGAATCAGAGGGGATTGTTACACACCTTTGATAGAAGCTTGTTTGTGGAGATTCCCACGGTGGCTGTGTAGCCTGTATGCTCCTCCAGACAATGACGGAGATGCTGCGCTAACCAAGAACCTAGAATAAGACGAGTGTAGAGACCACTCTCACTATGATGCCCATAGTTCTCATGCCTTAGATGCGGTTTTGGCAGCAGCGAATCCCCATCTGGCTCTGTGCTCATGGCAGGATATGTAGGGCCATACGGCCTCTCTGCATTAAACTCAAATCCACGCATAGGATCCTCTCTATCAAGGATAAACCATGAGTGCTGCAAATCGTTGGGGTTGAGCAGTTGTACATTATAGTCAATCATATCACTGACATCCATAAAGATTTCATCAAACCCAAGTTTCTCAAGGCGATGATTCCACGAGAAAGAGTCTAGGTAAGCGTACAGTTCTTTACTCGCATCACGGAAGCGCGTCAGGTCCTCGCCGAGCACGACGACGACATCAGGACATACACGCCGGGCTTCACTGATCAACTGGAGCTTGCGTAGGCCTCGTCGTCGCGCTTCATAATTGCAAGTGACTATAATGTGCTTTTGTTGTACGGCGAGAGGCAGTGTGCGCAGGGCCGGGTTTGCGACCTCGAAAACGGACGCGTAGAAACTGTCCATATCGAAATGTAGGATTGTGCGGTCATCCTTCCTCTTTGACGGGAAGTGCTGTGCAACGGTTGACATGTTTCAGCATATCTGGAGGTTTAGCCCGAGTAAGGATTCCTATGGCGGATCCGTGCGATGAGTTGAGAATGATGATTATTGATGCCAATTATCTTGAGGTCGTTAAGCCTTGATACAAATTCAAAGCACGTTTCAAAGCACCTCTAAAATAGACCTGCACACATAGTAAAAGCTGTGTGTCAGAACTGAACTGTCAAAGTCAGTACAATGTTTTGCTCGTGAATTCTAGTATAATTGGCAAACAAAAGGGAGCTCGAAATCAAAAGGTAAGCATGGAAGATTCATCGACTGCTATATCACGTGATGCTGTTCGGCTTCCAAAAAGGTTCGGCGAACGAGTAGAGTTAATGCCACTAACCCAATACGTTCGGCAAACGAAACTCCGAAACATCAAATTGCAGTGATATATCCGAAAGTTGTCAGCACCGACCCTCTAAATACATGTAAATATGAATATACGCCGTGTATACTCTACTACTCCATGGTGTTCAGATATGAATGCAGCTTATTTTGCCATTTTGGGTCGGGTAATCAGTTTGATGGGAATTTGAGGTTCAAGTGACCATCATCTTGTGCAGGCACAGGCCTCAAGTTTACTTGTTTCTTACACACATTGCTTCATAATTTTCAATAACTGCCCACCCTCTTTTCAAATGCTTACAGATGCAGATATGAAAAGTGGTCAATAATCCGCTGTCATCGTTGTAAGCATGTCAATAAGAACGGAGATATGCAATCATATACGTAAGCATGGGTGTGCAATGTCCCCAGGGGATCCAAGCGATAACTATAAAGCCCTCGAGTTCCCGCTGCTACTCTATCAATAAACCGAATCACTTGTTACCATCACATCCTCATTATATAATCCTCTCACTGCCAAGATGGAAGAAAAAATCTTCTCCAAGACCGATGTCCTAATCATCGGTGCCGGACCAGCAGGGTAATATCCCTTCTAGAACATATAATTCGCTTGCTGACTTGAAAACCAAAGCCTTATGGCAGCCCTGTGGCTGACAAAATGTGGTATTGATGTGCGAATAGTTGATAGGCGGGCAACAAAGGTGTTCAAAGGTCAGGCAGATAGCCTCCAGGTACGAACTATGGAGATTTTCGACTCTTTTGGGATGGCAGATGGTATCAACCGAGATGGAACACACTTGATGGAGTCAAGTTTCTGGGTATGTTCCTCAAACAGTGTTACTGGAGTCCAATTAATTGAGAATTTTTAAGACGTCGAAAGATGATGGTCCAATTGAGCTTGTCGATGTTATCCCTGAGTACTATCCCGAGCTCAGCCGCTTCCATCAGGTCTTGATCAACCAAGGTGAGTATTATCTTTCAGAATCTGGTATTCAGGGAATAATGTATAATAGGACGAACCGAAAGAGAGTTTTTGGATACCATTAAGCGATTCTCCGGTGTCGAAGTTGAGCGAGGAGTTCAGCCAAGCAAGCTCGAAATTGACGAAACCAATCTCAAAGACCCTCAAGCTCACGCTGTTAAAGTGACTCTTGAGCATCTGTCCGAAGAAGAACTTTTGAACTCACCATGGTCATTGCCCTTGCCCAAAGTTGGCGATTTCAACTTCTCTGTTGGCGATGAGGCGGAGCTAGAAACAGGAAGGAATCCAAAAGTCGGTAAAACTGAGATTGTCAGCGCCAAATATGTCATTGGAGCGGATAGCGCTCGCAGCTGGACGCGTAAGCAACTTGGATTCAAACTCGAGGGCAATGACATGGATCCTCTATGGGGAATAACAGATATGGTAGTGAAGACTGACTTTCGTGAGTATGGTTCTTGACACCCGTGTACTCATCTAACTATGTCCAGCCGACGTTAGGAAGCGAACAGTCATCAACACACCGCAAGGTTCTTGTTTCTTCATCGGGCGCGAAAATGGCATTACTCGTATTGCTGCCAAGCTAGATGGGCTTGATCGCACCCAGGTCACACCAGAGAATATATTGTCGAAGGTACAAGATATTATCAAGCCGTATAAAGTTGAATGTGTACACTATGACTGGCATGCTGTGTTTCAGAGCAACCGGCGAATTAGCAATGGTATTTCCAAGTTCAATCGCGTTTTTCTGGCCGGTGATGCCGTACACACTCATTCTCCCAAGGCCGGTATTGGCATGAACTTCAGTCTTCAAGACAGTAAGTAGAGCTTCTCGTTAATTTCAACAAACTGTTTGTCTCACGAACTAAGATCTGAGTAGCGTACAACCTGGGCTGGAAACTTGTCCACGTACTCAAAGGCTTTGCAAAGCCCTCCCTTTTGGATACATACAGCGCTGAACGTCGCAAAGTTGCTGAAGACCTAATCAAGTTCGACATGAATCATAGTGCAGCAGTTGAAGGCACTTCATCTATCGCCAACACCAGCGAGCAATCTCGAAAGGCGTTTAAAGCAGCCCTTCCATTTACAAGCTGCATTTCTATCGAATATAGTCCAAGTGCCATAGTCGCTGTCTCCAAATCTCAGCCCGACCTCGCCAGGGGAATAGTGCTTGGCCAACGATTTCCATCCCAGGTCGTCGTCAACCACGCAAGTGGCTGGCCCACGGAACTCCAGTCGCGACTTCCAAGCGATGGGAAATACCGCGTTTTGGTATTTGGTGGCGATATCTCATGCGCGGAGCAGTTCACCCGCGTGAAAGCCTTCGGGAAAGCCGTTTTGGACAGAAAATCGTTCACGAGGTTTGAGAAAACCGAAGGTGAGCTTTTTGAGGCGCTTTTGGTTCATTCTGCTCAACGCAGAGAGGTAAAATGGGAAGATATTCCTGTGATTTTCAGGCCTTGGAGGGGAGCTACTGGAAGCTCGTATGATGGTGTGTGGGCTGATAGATTGGCAAACGCCAGTGTTGTTAACGGCGCCTACGAGGGTTACGGCATTGATAGGAAGAACGGCTGTCTTGTGCTTGTGAGACCAGATGGGCATGTCATGTTTCTAAACGAGCTGGAGACCTTGATTGATTTAGAGGATTTGCTTGAGGATGTTCTAATTTTGTAGAATGAATTATGTCCCTTGCGGCAGCGATCTGCAGCCTAGCCGATTTTTCTATCTCCTTGTGACTCAACACTATAGATGAATCAGAAATTTCATCCTCTGATTCACTATCAGATCTAGAGGCTTCTATAATCTGATCTCGACTATTCGATATTTTTGACGACATATTTGGGATCATGGCGCCACCTTGGGTTATCTGTGGATTTTCGAACTGACCTCGGTGCTTGGACCATCGACGTACCAATTCTGACTCGGTGTACTCCCTTGCGTGTCAAGCACGTTGGCGAGGTTGTTTATACTGTCAAGGGTTGATGGGTGACTTTCGCCAAGCACCCTTTCTTTCAACCTTAGTACTTCTCGACGCAGAGTCTCTGCTTCTTCGTACTTCCCTTGATCTTGGAGAACTAGATCGAGGTTGTTTATACTGTCAAGGGTTGATGGGTGACTTTGGCCAAGCACCATTTCTCTCAACTCTAGTACTTTTCGATGCAGAGTTTCTGCTTCTTCGTACTTCCCTTGATCTTGGAGAACTAGAGCGAGGTTGTTTATACTGTCAAGGGTTGATGGGTGACTTTCGCCAAGCGCCCTTTCGCTCAACCTTAGTACTTTTCGACGCAGAGTCTCTGCTTCTTCGTACTTCCCTTGATCTTGGAGAACTAGAGCGAGGTCGTTTATATTGTCAAGGGTTGATGGATGTTCAGGGCCTAGAACGATAGACATCTTGTCTATCACCTGCTTTCCTATATTCTCAGCCTCTTCCCATTGTCCTTGAGTCTGGTACATTAACACCATGGCAGCCATACTGGTTAATGTATCAGGATGGTCTTCGCCAAGCACCGTTTTTTTGTTCTCCATATCTTGTACTCTTAGCTTCTCGGCATCTTCCAAACGACCCTGCATCTTGTACAGCCACGCGAGATCTTCTATGATACACATTGTAAGTGGGTGATTCTGGCCTAACACAAAGGTTCTTGCGTCTAGCATCTGTTGAAACATATTCTCCGCCTCTCGTAGCTCTCCATGCTTCAAGTGTATGAGTGCCTGATCATACATGCTGTCCTGATCATGTTGACCTTCTTGATATCGATTTCCAATCCAGTCCATAAGTGCAGATTGTATGGACATAGGACTTGATGTTGTATCTCGATTGGATTTGAGGCGCAGGCAGATTTCGTTGAGAAGCTTCATCCACCGTTGATGCGCCTTGCTAGTAGCAGGTATTACTTCGTCACTTCCTCCACTAAGGACAGTATCCGTACCAAATTCTTCATCCCTGGAGCCTTCATCAGTAACAATGACTTCATTTGAATCATATTCATTGGCATTCTCATCTCCATCAACCGATCGAGGTAGTGAAAATAGAGAGAATCGCTCCAAATGTAATGCAATGTGACTTTGCAATGCTCCTGAAGTCTCGATATTCAACAAGCATATCGGACAACATCTATCAGGAGATGTCAAGGTAGACTCCCCAGCATTGGTCATTGAAATTTCCGGTCTCCCACTGTCATGGCTTGAGTGGTCATCCCGCAAGTGCTCTCGATATTTTTCTAATTGGCCAAAGGTTTGAGTTGGGTGCTCAGGGCAACGCCACACCTTGCGGTGGAAAGTGTTTTCGTGAGAAATCCAATCGTGACGAGTATCATACTGCTGGTCGGGTATTTTGCAATCTTTGTATGTACATATGTATGGACGTAAATCATGTATTAGATGAGCTCTGTAACAGTAATAAGTGCCTCTTCCTCTAGTACTATATGGTGTTTTAGTTGCACCCACCTCCATGCTCTTGGAGCTAGGATATTCGTCGAGCATAATGTAAAACAAAAGGGACACTCAAAGAATTTCTCTCTTGGCCGTCGCAAAGGCGGGGCAGGAAAGCCTAGGATCTCTTTATCTGACTGCCATACTGACGGGGCATACTCGGAGACTGAAGCAGTAGATTGGTTGTCCAAAAAGATCGGCAGTTGTATATTGAGGCGGCTAGCAGTTGTTACAGACTGCACAGTTAATTTTCTGGGTTCTGATACATCCGTGGCCCGCTCTCCAGTGTATGCTGGGCCTAGCACCGTTTCATGAGGAGTTTCAAGAGATTTTGTGAATGCCAACGAGTGCTGAGAAAGCTTATTTCGATGCTCTTTCCAATACGCAAATTGCTGTCGTCGACGAACATTTGCACGGGCGATACGGCGGACAAGGAAGCACTCTGCATTATTCAATAGATCTGTCTGGTATTGGAACAGGACAGTTCGAACGGGTTCCCACACATGGTCAACATCGTTATCGGAGTCCTCTGCAGCTAAGGGCCCTAAAGCGATACTAGGATCACTTGGGTCACTTTCTCCACAAGCTTTTGACTTTCGATATTGCAGAAAGAGGGAGCTAGTATAGTCATAGTCAAATGCCTCGAAAGCACTAAAGATGTCAATTCCAGAGTCTTGGTCAATTTGTTGATGACGTTGCGCTTTTGTCGATCCAAGCCTGGAGGACGGATTGCGAATTCTTGTGGAAAGTTTGTAGAGACAATCAATAGGATCTCTGACACCATCCAGGAGCAGCTCAACGTCTGAATCTATGTCATGGTCTGGACCATCTGCAAGATCAAAGTCAAAGGACTTTTGGAATTCGTCGAAAGTGCTATTGGCGGTGTCGTCTTCGTCTTGATTTCTTGCTTGTGTATCTCCACGACGGTATTCGAGCACTGCGATAATGTTATTCACGAATAGAGGAGGCTGACAAACAGACTACCTTCTTTCAAAGCTTCAATAAGATCGGTCATAAATTTGCGTAACGTTCGCTCGAAACTCTCTGCCTCTCTCACTCGATAATCCAGAGACCCGTGGCCAGACACGAAGACACCTAGGTTCACAGCCCATAATTCAAATCGGTCAGCCTCAGCTTCAAAGACGCTTTTTGACCATTCTTGTTGTATGTTTTCATCAGGAGGCTCAACACTTTTGACTTTATTTAGTAGTTGTAAGATATGAATCCCGATGTCTGCTAGGGTTGCTGTAGTTGGTGCAGGTCCCATCGTGAAACTTGCAACCCTCTTGGTATTTGATAAGATATATATGAGATGTGAATGGCATTCACAATAGCCTCACTCAAGTCAACCACGTGATGACTGCGGGGAAGTTGCATAAGGCACAGGGGTAGGGTCAATTTGCCGAGAGCTCTGGCACTGTGAGCTGGCTTTCTCACTACTGAAACTATTTCTATAATGGACTTCACTCTTATAAAGCGCATCTCGACACATATCACGGACGAAATTACTTACATCTGTCACGTCTTTCTTCCAATACTTTCATGCTTGTATATCTCCACATCTTCTTGTCTCTAAGGTTGCTCATCACTCTCGTTTTGCGGGATTAAAGGGCTTGAATCATTTTCAGATAAGCTTCGGAGCCTTGCAAGGAAGTGTCGTTCCAAGCGTGACATACAGCCTCTAAAACCATCCCGGATTGATCTCAATGAGCAAGCATACAATATCCTGGACTGTCAGATGAACAATCATCATGTCTGGCATCGAAGTTGCAGGTCTTGTTCTCGGAGCACTCCCTATCCTGTTCGATGCTTTTGATGCTTATAAAGATGGCATTCGAAGATCGGCAACTGCCTTTCGAAAGCGGAAATATGTCGACAAACTGTCTCATGCACTCCTTCTACAAAAGCAGATACTCGAAGAGACGGTAAAGTCTGTGATAATTGAAAGTGGTTGTGAAGATGTTGTGCGCCTAGATGATGAACCCGTTGAATATTTGAGTGAAACGCATGTACAAGAACAGGTTCTGGAGTATTTAGGGGATAAGAATAATAGTGCATTCAGCGGTACACTCGAGCGGAGCAATGAAATTGTTAAGAAGGTTGCTGGGAGCATTGCAGGTCTTGTACCAGCTTTCAAGGTCTCTATGATACTACACAATGTCGCACATCCATGCTGATATATTGGCAGGATCCTACCGACAATCTCCTTGGAATTATCAAGGCAAACAGAGAAGCATCTCCCAGACAGCTCGATCTACTCCCACGAGTAAGGCTTATATTTGGCGTCAATGAACTCAAAGAATTTATTCAGGAACTTGATGAGACGACTAGCAGTCTAAATGACTTTACAAGAATCATAATTTCTAATCGCCGGATCGTCCAGGATAAGTCATCTCCCAAGGCTGCTAAGCTTGCAAGGGCACTCCGTCGTGTTCGAGGTTTTGCCAGTAATCTATATCTCGCTCTCTGTCAAGGCTGGAAAACCGATTGCCATAGCATACATGAAGCAAAACTGTTTTTGGAAGACCGAGTCGATACTGCCGCAAATATCCTGAAATCTAATGTGCGAAGCACCTCCGCCCCTATCTTGGCTTTCAAGATAATCTTCGCCGCAGGTATCAGCCATGAACAGATATCGTGGAATGAAACAGCTGTTCAAGTGTACCACAGCGATGTTTACGATATCGGCCGGTCGTCATCCTCATCAAGCGTTAGAATCGTTGCTCCTCATGTAGAAGCGTCATGGGAGGATGAGATTACTTTTATTGGTGATATCTGTGGTGCTATCGAAACCACGAGACATGATCAGCGTCCAGTTTCTTTCATCCTTACGGACAAGAAGCAGGTGGGGATCACACCTACATCACAGAGTATATGGATTGCACATGAACAGCCCGACACGATAACATTGAAGGATCTCTTCCTCCTAGCTAGGGAGTCACTTTATGGCATCCATATTCTACCATTGAAATCCCGAATGTTTTTAGCATTAACACTCTCCTCAAACCTTCTCCAACTGTTGCAGACCCAGTGGTTGAACAGTCCGTGGTCAAAGGATATGGTGTATTTCCTGGTCAAGCAGCGAGGGACTGTTACTGGGGGCTCTTCAGATAAACATCCTGATCTAGGTCGCCCACTTGTCTCACTCACATTTGATGCAAATCCCCCAAATCATCCCAAAGGACAAGTAGAGCCAAAGGTCGCACTGCTTGAACTCGGAATCTTGCTTCTGGAAATATGGTACGAGACAACTCTAGAAACCCGATTCTCAATAACTGAAGCTCCAACCGGGTATTATGAGCGCCTGATACTTGCAGAGAAATGGTTAGATGACACGAGTGATCCGCTACTAGAGCTCTATTACAAGGCTGTTTCTCATTGCATTCACCGAACAGTTGGAGGTGAGTTTCGTCTGTCAGACTGGGATGATATGAAGTTCTGGGGAGCCGTATGTGGAGATATCATTGAGCCTCTGTCAAAGATTTGCAGGGAGTGGAATTGAAGTGCCAAATTTTACAATGCCGAACAGCAGAATTTGACTTGGATCTGATTGATGCAACAAGGATTTGGTATAAAATCTATTTGAGTTGTTCAACAAATCTACTCGCTACTAGTATAAATATATGGATCAGTGCCTAAGTAGTGCTAGAAAGAAGAACATAATTTCTAGACTGACCCTCCTTTGGTATTTGCATACTGGTACCATTATACCGATCACTAACTCCTCTTCATCCATTACTTGCTAGCAGTTTATAACGATCTGTGGTGGTTCGTTGATGTCTTGGCCCGCCTCACTAATGTAAACCCTTCCAAAGTAAGAACTCTGGCAGCATTGGGAAGCGAATCTTAGATTTTTTTGCGGATAAATCGCTTTTTGAGTATGTACTTTCATCTGAATTCAATATTTTTCGATATTCGTACTCGGGATGGTGTAGATCTGAGGAAGTTTATGTAATTTATTTATAATGTTTTTCTAAACACCTTATAGGTAGCATCGTAGATTAACAAAAAAAATGAAAGTCTCAGTCTAAGTCTTTCAAACTAAGCCCTTCTAGCCTGAAGCCAATGTTTTCTTTCCCCTGATACTGTTTGGCTATCACTTTCCTCGTCCCCTGTACTTGCACCATAAACTTGCTCTTCAGCGCAAATGTTCCTTGTCAAGATCCCAAACGTGACAAAGATGATGACGATGATTAACTCCATCAGAACGGTCAAGGCTCGATAACCGAATGGCGTATTGTACGCGTTGATCTTGGAATCAAAAGCAACGGCAAAGGAATAAAGGACTCTAACACCGAGGAACGGCATGGCGTAAGTCACAGCTAGCAAAAGCTATGCTAGTTAGTAATGGAACTCAGATCGTAAAGATATCATCCTCACCTTTCTAGCGGCCGTGCTGGCGTGTGCAACCCGCCATGATAGACCAGTAAGAAGGACCACAGCCAAAAATACGACAACAAAAAAAACATAGCCAACTTTTTGAATTGCTGGTGCGTGTGGTGAGCTTGATTTGAAACCAGCAATAACTAAAGCCAAGGCACCAACAGCAACGACATGAATCACCAAAGTCGGAATAACTGTCAAAATGAAAGGCTTCGAGCCGCGAACATAGTGGTTTCTGCTGAAGTGTGAGCTTATTTTCCTTGTAAGGATTTTGAATAGCGGAAAATCTTACGATTCGTGCAGAATGCCAACCAAACTGAGGATCAAAGGTGATAAGCCAACTCCGTTGATGATCGCTGCGGTAAGACTCATGGACTCATGCTTCTCAGAACTGATTTGCAGAGCTGAGCCAATAACTCGTAGTGAACAAAGCGCAAAGAGATATATCCAACCCAAAGCTCCTGGTAACTTATGCTTAAATGCGCAGAATGCGACGGGAAGTATAAGGATAAGGTAGATAGCTAATTCGGCTGCTGCGAGGTGACTGGCTTCGTTAAGGACCATCTTTGCGATGTGAAGTATTATTGTAGGGAGAAAATTCCAACTTGGTGCTTAGAGATAAAATCGAGTCTGTTGTATGCTGATGAAAGTAGATGAATCTTTGAGATTGTTATAATGTGAGATCTTGGTTATATTTCGCATAGAAGATAGAACTTCCATATCTTATATACACCATTGCTGTGACTGATATAATGTTGTGTCGAAGCTCAGTCATCAAGTGCAATGCAGATCAAGCAATTGACGTAAAGAGCGAGCCGAAACAGAACAAGCTGTATAGCGCAAGTCTTCTGCACAGCCAAAGGGTGACAGGAAATTTACCCCATTTTGTCTCAAAGCTAGGTACATATCTCAATGCTTCTTGCGTTGTGTTACTCGTCTCACAGAAAGAGACTGTTCGCTTTTCGGCCTGTGCACTAGGGGTTGAGATATACTCTGGATTGTGATAACAGTGCGCAGCCACTGCGGCTCGTTAAGTGGTCCCGTCGCTCGCTCACGTTGCTCACCGAGCTTCGCTCCTCGGTCTTTGCTTCGGTCTCGGTTTCGGTTTCGGTTAAGCTATCACTAAGAGAATTCATTGGTTGAAACTTGGGTATCGCCGGTTCCCCATTGATATCACCAAGTGATGGGAGTTGTGAACATGATCTGCAAAGCCTCCAGTACAAACTTGAACAGACTATTAAGATATAAAGGAGCCCCGAAATATTTTCTCCTTCGATTCTCCTCAGATATCAAATCATCAATGCATTAAATACATCAGTAATCATAATCCTTCCTTCAACTGCTTTTTTCGCATCCAAAATCGTCTTTCCAGTCCAATCACAGCAACTGCTTCTATACACCTCTTTCACTCAAACTTTCAAATCATGGGCCTCATCAGCAAAGCTATAGTTATGGGCGGAGCCTGTTACATTGTGAATAAAATCAAAGAGTAAGTTCATGGTCTCTTGAGTGCTGGGAGCACGGTCGCTGACAATATGAAGTTCCGACAGCAAGCGCGAAGAGAAAATGGCTAGTGCAGCTCAGAAACAAGGCTATCCAGCTGCTCCATACCAGCAACATCAGCATCCATATCCGCAACAACATTACACTCCTCATTCAAATGGGAGCCAGAATTCCGCCCCACACGTTCAACAATATTATCAAGGTCCTCCACAACACTACCAATCCCCAACACAGCAATATAGAGACATGCCCCCGAGCTACAATGAAGCTCCACCAGCTTGGTCTCCGCCTGCAGTAGAAGGCAAGGCAAATAGACACTAAAGCATGGGCAGAAGTTCCGAATGCTTTAGTATGGGCAGCCTGTATATTTTCGGGTTATTCGGGCGATTTGATGGTGATGTATGATCTTTAAAGGAGAGGCGTTTTGGAGTTCCGGAAAATCTTGAAATTCATCAGACATTGATAAGAACGTTTTCGTGCGGAACTTGAATTTATATCAAACAACTTCGCGTTCATTGTGCGCAATCGTGTCCTCCATGCATGATTGACAAGATGAGTGTCTATATCTATTGTTGATCAAATAATGTGACTTTCTATCGTGTAAATTCAAACTCCCATCGGCGGTACATTGAATGAGGCATACATAGCCAGCTTCGTCAGTGGCCAAGACATAGCCCACTGCCAGATCTCTGGGAGGATGCCTTGAATACCAAAGATCTCACGTTCGGCAATGCCTCGCATCCACCAAACGCCATCAACGGCCTTGATGAGAGCGAAATAATGTGCAAGAATGACCAGAGCGCGAGGATTATTCTCGATGATTCTTTCGACGAAGACTTGTTCTGATAGTATAGGAAAGGAGTAAAGCATGCGACGCAATACATATGCGTTCTCGTTTTGTTCAATATGGTGCAGAACACAGCCAATATGACTAAGTGCAATGCCATAGGCTCTCTGGCTCTCTTCATCAATTTCCTCATTGGGAGCTCGCCAATTCAGTAGATTCTGGAATGGTTCCCGATACTCTTCCCTTTGCGCTTCCAGCCGGAAATCGATCATATTTGGTTTCGCAGAAACAACACGATGAACCATGCTATCGCGTGCTAATAAAGGGAGGCCATTCCTATACACGGGAATAGTACTTCTCAGAAGATGGAAAAGCAGTAGAGGAGGTGAGTATTTCGCAATATCAGTATTCTGTAGGAGAATAAAGGTCGGTAAAGCCACAAGAATATTTGCGATGCAGATAGCCTCAGCATTCTCGGTGGTCAAATTATCAAGAGCACTGCGATGCTGCTTTAAACCTGCGTTGAAGTACAAGCGATGTGCGTCAGCCATATCTTCGCGGCCGGGCTCAGTTTTGGTAATATGTAGAGCGGCTATAGAAATCATCATGTTCAAGAGAAACTCATGCTTAAATCCAAGTATGGGTGCAGACTTCGTCCACATGGTAAAAACGCCTTCGTCATGAACCGAGAGAAAGTCTCGAGTGACAGTCTGCGTCACAAAGTGATGCATGAGCTTCATCTCTAATAAGCGCCGCTCACCTGACTCAACTGAAACTGCACTTTCAAAGTCTTGAAACGCTGAGTACGGAGGCGTTGAAGAGACTGATTGGAGCGGCAATCTTGAAGGTGGTGTTGCTGCATCATCATATTGAGCCCTTCTTCTTTCAAAGCCATACTCGCAAGCTATATTGCGACGTAGGCATGCAGCACATGACGGCCGAGCTTCGTTACACTACTGATTGTTAGGAACGTCAATACACTGAAATCCAACCCTTTTTCGTTACGCTTAAGCAGAGGTGGTGAATACCTTGACTTTCCTAAGTTTGCATGTTTTGCAACCGCCTTTTGACTTGTGATGGGGTCTTAATGCTCTTCCATGATGGTCTGCCATCTGTTTGATCTCGGTCTTGGCTCGAAGATACACATATATTGGATGAAATGCAGCCAAGCCACTTTCATAATGTGAAAGGCCGAGCCTGAACGAGGCTTAAGTCGATCCCACAGGATATATTTCACGTCGCATTGAAGTCGTGCCAGATGTGGCAGAACAGCTGAAACGGGCCTCGTCATATTCGTCAAAGGCGGTGAACGACTGGCCTTGCAACCTTTTCGAGCCTAAAATTAATACATAGAGATAATCTAGACTCGCAGTAATATCAAAAATAAATTTCGAAGATTGTCGCAATATCTAATACAATAGAAGATGGTTTTTGAATTGAATGAATATTTAATGGATCAAATCTTGTAACTTGTTAGATATGAAAGTGACCAGTAAAACTCAAAGCTTTATTAGAGACTAAAACTATGTAGTTGGACTATGTAATCAATTACTTCTTTACCTATGATAAATCAAGCTAGATTTCCTCCTCTGTCCTGGGAATGCATCGTACCTAGTTCAATGTCACTTTCGCTTGTCAGATGATCATTCCTGAACTTTCCTCCAACTCCAGGATGTTCATTCTGCGAGTTTTCATCCTCCTCCTTATGTCTGGGTACATGGTCGAATTCGCCCACCTCATACGCATCCTTCCACAAGTCAAAATCCTTCATCCCCTCCAGCCTATACCCATTGAAGTAGGTAGCACCATTGACGGTAACAAGAATATCCTCCATAGCACAGATGATGCGTAAAGATCCCAAAATCTCCTCTTGCGACTTACAGTTTATGACATGCAAGCCCCAAAATTTCGCGCTCAACACCACATACAAGAAGCCAATTAATCTTCCCACGGAGATAAACACCACGAGAATCACCAAGGCAACAAGTGTAATCTTCAAGTTACCAGCCCACTGAGCTGAGAAGAAAAAGGTGAGAATGAGCAACAACATTGACTCGACAAAACCTATGAAGAAAGTCTTGAGCTTGTCCCGACCTTCCACATTCTGGTGGATCAGAATGATGAGAGGCCTCCAGCGGCATGCAGAGTAAGTCTGTAGCAGCTTGTTCTTGCCAGTAGGTAGAAATCCACTCCGTATCATCGCTGGTGCTGTTTTGAAGTTACTCCGAAAGTGCGCTAAGCCCCAATGCCATGGCATCGTGGGCATGAGTTCGCTAATGTTGGCTGCGCGTGGGTTGTGGTCTTTCATGCTATTCAGTCTTCTGAATCCTATAAGATCCCAGAAATAGTCGTATCCCATACGATTCAACAGAATATCGCGCTTTGTTAGAACAAGCTCCAACCAAGGAGGATACAAGGGTGGGAGTTCCATTTCAACGGAATGATCTTCAAGCTCTTTCCTGTTATCATCACTCATAATAATAGATTTTAACCTGTCATGTGCAGTTGGTGAGAGATGGTATACTATATGAGGTCATTAGCTTTACATAAAGATTGGGTAAGACGGATTGAGTTTACATTTCACTCTCTCATGATAACCAGTCTCCCACATAACTAACCGGAAAACCGCATTGGCAACAGCACTTATCGCTAGATAATAACTTGTCCAGGTACTATGTTATTGTTAAATAATGCTTAACATGGACTCTGGGGAATTGCTTACGTGGTGCCACACGAATAAATAAATCTTGGAGCGCCTCTGCTTGCTAACAAAGGTGCAATGGCGACACCAAAAACAGCGGCCTGAGCGGCGGTAAACAGAAGCGCTGGCACAATCCACCAATGCCGCCTGAGCTCCCAGTCTTCAACGGCATTTCTAATTTCGGAGAACCTATACTTGGCCTCTGCAATGCTTATCTCGGGGTACGTCTGAAGAACTTGGCTCGAACTTGGGTTGGACCATTCCCTTAAAACTTCGAGCTTCGATTCGGGAATGTTTCGATGCCTTAGACCTTCGAGCTTCGATTCAGGAACGTTTCCATGCTTTTCTCTGACCTTGTTCAAAGTTCCGTAACTAGCTATAGTCAGGAACGCCGCAAAGCCTAATTCTGCTAGGTTTAATGTTTGTCTATCTGGAATTGCTGTCATCTGTTTTCTTGAGTTAGCAAATATGCACATTCATGGTAATATTGCAAGAAGCCATATTGTAGACTTACGCTTTTCACAGGAAGTCCAAGACTATACACTGCAGATCCGAGTCCAACAAGTGTGCTTGTCGCAAAAACTTCCGAGCTTCGAGGAACGTAGCTGACAGTAAGGAATTAGCGTACAGAAACAACCAAGCAAATGGCATACTAACAAGGAACCAAAGGCTAAGAGAGTGGGCAAGAGAGCCATGAGCGTGGTAGCCATACCACTTGTAATCTTTGCCCATTCATTCTTGTCTTCAAGGACGGTATTGATGTTGTCACTACAGTGAATAGTCTCGCCAAGTCCCATTAATGCTGCCTGGTTGTAGACATCGGTCAAGACGGTCGCGTTGTATAAAACCCAGAGATATTCGTATCCTAAATCCCAGAAATTACTATCCATGTAGTCTTCAGCGGCTGTCGCATTGGGAATCGGGTCAGGAGCATCTTCCTGAAAGCAGTAGTATTGCGTGAGGTAATCAGTACAGCCATGAGCCATCAAATATTCCTTGTCATTGACAAGAGATTCATTCGCGGTTGAAAGAAGTCTTTCAATCACACTGGCCGAAGCGGAAGTTAAGTCTTTGGTCGAGTCGTTTCCTAATATCGTTATGTTGATTGCTTCTATATCCGGTGGATATGTAAGTGGCAAATTGTCCCAAGTTATGGTGTAATTATTGTAGATGTCCTGTAAAGTCCTCAACAAGGTGTCGTTGATCTGTGGATCCTGGATTTGACTATCGCTGACATTGATCTTGAAGAGACCGACGGACAAATCGGCCGGCTTCAGCTTGCCCGTCCCATTTTTTGAACTGTTCGACGCCGCCTCTGCCACAGATCTACCAAAAGTAAAAAGGACGAGGACGACAAGCTGCTGAAACAGCATTTTGTGATTTCTTCTTATTGCCCAACAAGACCTGCGAATGGAGCGCGATATTGTGAAGGTAGATTTCTGAGCTCTTCATGAGCATGTAGAGTATATAGAAAAATCATATTCTGACATAAAGAACTAGATATCTAACTATTTTATTGCATTGTCATCCATTGTAGGTACGTAGTTGTTCGCAAGGCAATCTAGTTAGGACCATGAGTAATCTTGGTGGTGTGCCATGGCAGCATTGCAGATAGTATATTGCTTCTGATTGGTAAAGCGCTTTCCCTCAAATCCGACACCTCGTTTTTCTCCGGCATGTAATTGTCGCACATATTGGCCATGCTCTCGGTCACAGTCAGCCTCGTGAGCCTGAGCACCCCCCCGTGTACTTCCGAAGACCACATTGAGCCACCGTCGGAGATTTGACTGGAGAGTTTATCGCTAAGTTCCAGGGAACTGCATCATGCCCTTGTCGGGAAAACTATATTACTGCAGTGAGATGGCACAGCTCTCCAGCCGTCCCCTTCAACGGCATGATTGTGAAGCTTCAGCCTCAGCCTCATAAAGAACGGAAAGGGGCGAAATTGCATGTCCGCTGACACAACTTTACCAGTAGCCTATGGCCAAAAGTAAGCAGCAGTTATGCAGTCTCAAGTCAACCCCCTAATTTTGGAACGACCCACGCCTATTCTTTCCGTGTTCGTCAAATTTGCGTGCAAACCATAACCCTTTCATATATATAGTCGCCTCTCATACTGGAGCATCTGAGCACTCCTTAATCGAGTCATAAGTTCGGGCGCGGTGCGGTCGTGTAATGATCTCTGTGTAAACCTCCAATACTTATCGTTATCGTTATATATAATCTTTAACTAAAATCTCAAATTAGAATTCCATATTACGATCGGAATGAATCCACACAGTTATCCTGTACATAAGGTTGGTGAGTCAGCGAGTCACTAGCATGCCTCTTTTAGACTGACTACCTGTACATGTACGAGGAAGTAAGTGATACAGAATATAGTGGCGCTATTAGTCACTACCCTTCAAAGTCTATTTTACTTTAGCACGCTTGGGTACCCACCTAAGCTTTTCGAATGCCGTTATCGCTAAAGCAGCCCAACTAAGCGGCTTAGCTCAGACACACGCACATTAGCCGCGTGGTCGCTTATCGCGCACTGACCCATCATGTCGAACCAAAGACCAAAAAAAATATATAAAAATCAAATGTTGCAACAAAGTGCAAAAATTAATGACATACAGCAGTAGGGATTCGCTGGTGGTCACCCACCCAACTACTAGTCTACCGATCTGAGGTTTATGTATGGCAGAGCGGACGGGATGCCCAGTTCTCATCAGTCTATGGCCGTATGTGTCATAGAGTGGATTATTTAAATCTATACTCACTTCTCTATTGTGCTCGCTGAAATGATGGAGAAGTAATATACTAAGTAGGAACCGCCATATTAAATAGTTCAATGTATCATGTTATTGCAATGATTTCTACAGTGAAAGCCCAGTAAGAGAAGCAAACTCACTGCTGTACTGCTGATACATACCTCATTAAATCAACTTCATTAGAATTTCTGATACTGGTTACTCTAGCCCCCACTATAAGGTCACAATAAACTATAACCATATAATTACTAAACACAGCTAATTCTTTACTATCGAAGATAACTCTGAAGTCCAGGAATGCGGAGCACCTTAGCGTTCTCTCAGGAAATGTCGGTAACCTTGCTATACTTTGATTTGAAAGCATCCAATAGAGAACCAAATCGGATTCAACTTACAAAACCATTTACTATCAATCCTATCCGCAGCCTCCTTCAACACCTTGTACGTCTCGCGATAGACCCGTCTTGGAGATTCCTCTGTGGGCATCCCCGCAGCTGAAAGCCTCGCAGTCTCAACAGGCAGTTGTGAACACTCGATCATTTCCTTCATATCCGGTACAGGGTCCAACCTCGGATCAGCGCCGTGTTCGAATACAGTATTGATCACCAAAAGATTATTCTTGATAGATTCTCTACCAAGCTGGCAGCGGGAGTCGTCTATACAAAAGTCCAATGGCCGGCCCTCATTTCTCCTATACTCCGGCTCGTGGTCCCTCTCGTTTGAATCGGCGCCTACGTCAAACACGGTCTTCATCTCATAGAGCTTGCATTCAATGGAGTTGTTGGAGATAGGCTGCCAGCATAATGGTGGCTTTGTCTTCCCTACCTAATTACTGTCGGGATGCCGGCGCTTTCTTATTATTTCGTAGTCTTTCTTTCTGGCTTTTTTAAATGTAAGCCAGCTTCTTCTGTACTCTACTGGTACAGTAACATCGTTAGGAATTTTTGCGTTCAGTTGATCGAAAATCTAGTATAAAAAATAATGTGCCAAGACTTAACGTGTCCGAGACATAATTTGAGGTGAGAGTAGTCCCCACAGTAGGCAATAGGAAGTAGGAACTGAAAAGCGTAGAAAAAGAAAGGTAGCAAGTATATGGGTGTCCAACTAACTTACTGAGAGACTGTATTCGGTGACACGTAATTCAACAGATTACGTGTAAATTGCATGTCGTAGTTGCCAGCTTTCAAGCATGAAAACACTGATAATATACATACCCAGATAGAAATAGCCTAGATGCTAATTGTCAGTCTTTACAGTTAATCTAATAGAGAAAGTCTGTAATAATCCCCAAAATTGATCCATCGAAATACGATGAAAAGCCCTGTTTCTTCTTCCTAGTGGTTATTAGGTCTTTACCACACTAGTAGTCAGACAAGCAATATTAAAACCTACAAATTAACTACTAGCTACTTATCTGAACTTACAAATAGACCAATTGCATAGAAGTTAGCTAGACAGTACTATAATATACTGTCTAACATCAAACCGGCAAGGAAACAGACTAGCTATTCAATCGTCTTCAAGAGTTGAAAATTACAGATATTATTCTACTGGGTACTATTAACGGTAACAATACTACTTCTTATGATTAGTATTAGAATCCTAGAATCGTATCAATATATAATGTTACTAGATCTTTAATACAGTTATAACTAGGAACATTATACTCACGCGCATTCCTACTGCTAAAATTGCTATAGGTAGTCTTACCAAGCCTCTTCTAACACCAACCTACTTAAAGTGTATTGATTAACGCAGACTTGTTATATAACTCAATGGCATGGATATGCCTCTACGAGGTGTGTTGGAATACATATATATTAGTAAGTAAAGTTGGATTGTAGTAGTAGTATTAATACGGCTTTCACATTCAAAGTGCGTAGTTTCCTATTAGGAAGTATGCACTCCGCACTTGCACCTCATATATATATCATAACATAGCTCAAGGGCTTCCTCCCTGTGTGCGACAATAAACTATGAGTATAAAGGCACGATTTTCACTACACGCATTGATCAAACCCTACGTGTTGCGATAGCATATCACTTACCAATATCTACATATTCCCAATGTTCCTAGCAACTTTTGAACACTCTCACAGCTCCTCCAATTCAATGCTCTGTTCCCTCCTTATTACTCATTAACCTCTGAAAGGTGCTCTCATACCAACTAGCAGTATCGAAACTATATACCGAAAGAACTGTGATTAGATTGGCCTTAGTGTGTATAGGAAGTCTTAAGTGCATATAGCATATCCGTCACGACCAATAAGTGTATCGTACTAAGAATTCATGTATAAGACACCCAAACCTTCATTAATTAAATGAGTATGTTTTCACGACATGTGGTTGGCTTTTAATCTATATTATGAGTTGTGTGTTATCTCACCTAATTTCTCGCCTTACCTTCCTCACCTAGCCTCACCCGCCTTACCCTGCCTACTCTATATCGATCACCCTCAATATCGTAAGGCACTCAATTTTGAGCATCATACTATGATTGTTGGGGTTTTCGGTTTCAAAAGGCGAGAGTATCATTACAGGATTACAAGGGTAAAATATAGTAGAGCGGACGGGATGCCCATTTCTCCTCTGCTTATAATCATATGTATAGAGTATATGATTTGTTAAACAGAAATCAATTTATGTATTGAGACTTTTCTCAATCTAGCTAACTTGGTAGGCTATTAATATCGGATGTAGTCATTGCACACGTGTGAGAAAAGTCTCTGACCTCCACTACAGCGTATGTTCCAGCAACTGTCTACGATAACGTTCTGTCTACACAAGCAGCCAATCCGTCAGATCAAAAATTATGCCTCCACAGTCCTGAATCCCTTCCAGCCCGCCAATGCATCCCGAATCTCCTCCCTATATTTCCCTACACCAGCTCCGTAACTAACCATTTCGAATGCCTTGCCTGGCACATTGCCCCCCATATAGGTGCTCTTTGTGGTTGGGAATAAACTTGCATCACCGAGCTCATTGATTCTCTTCTTCCACTTCCGCTCAGCCTCCTTTGTAGCATCAATATACTTCAGACCCTGGCGAGAAATCATATTGATACAATCTCTGATCCAACGACCCTGAACCTCCACACTCGAAGGGCCATTAGAGAGCAGTGTTGGCCCGTGAGGGCCGTATAAGTGGAACAGGTTTGGATAGCCACTGATAGTTGTGCCAAGGTATGTGTTAGCTGCGGCCTTCCACTCATCTTGCAAGTAGGTTCCGTGGATAGATTTCAACCCCATTTGTGTTAAACCACCGGTGGTGATATCGAAGCCGGTTGCAAGGGCGATGACGTCTGCCTCGTGAATGTTACCGTCTGTAGTTTTGATGCCAGTTTCAGTGAACTCGAGAATCTCGTTCCCAGATTTGGCAGAGAGGTCTACAATAGTTACGTTGTCCTGGTCTAGTACTTCGTAGTAATTCTGTTCGAGGCAAGGCCTTTCTATTAAAGATTGTGTGAGTATATAAATTTCGAGAAACAGACTCGAGGTGAGAAAATGCTACTTACTGACGCCAAATGCGTGGGGTGGTTCAAGAGGACAAAGTAAATCACGCTTAATTGGATTCTTGATACGACGACGCTGCTTCTTAGCCCAGAAGTTATAGGCTTCCCTGTTGGCCTTCGCATCAAACAGGTAGTCTTTATATCCACCTAACCACATTCCGAAGCCCGCCTTTTGCCAGAGACCCTCGAAGTGAGCTTCTCGTTCTTCCGGCGTGTCGTCAAAGGTATTGCGTTCTTCCCACTCGTAAGTAAAACCTCCGAAGCAGCGTTCCCGCAAATTGAATATCTGAGGGTACGTGGGCATTAGGGCAACCTGTTCTTCCTTCGTCATATCTCGCTTTCCCATCGGAATAGCGAGATTAGGCGTTCTCATGAAGAGGCTCATATGTTCAACTTGTGGTCCCCACTCTTGGGAAATTTGGACGCCTGACGCTCCGGTACCAATGACGATGACTTTCTTCCCCTTGACATCTACATCCTCAGGTGGCCAGAATGAAGAGTGGTGCATAACACCCTTGAATTTCTCCAGTCCTTTATAATCCGGCACATATCTCTTTGCAGCAAAACCCGCAGCTACGATGAAGAACTTCGCCTTCGCTGTTCGGCCATCTACAGTCTTGATAGTCCACTTTCCACTTGCCTCGTTGAACTCTGCGGAATTCACAACCGTTTCAAACGCCGTGTCTTTGCTGAGATTACAAACTTTATCGACATGGTCAAAATATGCTTGTAACTCTCTCCAGTCAGGGTAGTTGGTTGAGAAAGTCCATGTTTTGTATACCTCGGGGATATTGAGTTGATAAATTGGAACTTCGCTGTCAACTCTTGCACCTGGGTAACAGTTCCACCTCCTATTCACTTTGGTTAGCTCTGATTTTTACCATGCTGAAACTTAACAAAGCAAGATTCCATGTCTATAAAGTGTCAATCACTTACCATGTACCACCAAAGCTTGTGCCAGCATCATAACAGACAGTGCTATAACCTTGCTTACGCATCTCGTACAGCAGATAAGAGCCGCCAAATCCAGCACCAACAATGAGTACATCGACGTCTAAGTCATCAGAGTATGGTCCATCTGTCGCTCTTCGATTCGAGAATTCCGATCTACATGGTATGGACTTAGTAGATTAAATTTAACATGATGATTGAAGCATGAGCATACAATTCGGTCTTTAATGTGGAATCTGAAGTTCCGTTGGTTTCACTAATCTGCGTCATGTTTGCTGAGAGAAAGCAGAGCTCTTACAATTCAATTTTGTGAACGATAAAAATATGATTTTCTTGAGCGGCGGAAGTTCCTGATTATTCTGAGCTTTTGATGAGCTTTTGTAGTCTGCAGGGTTTCATCTGTTGTACCGATATTGGTCTTGTTGCAACCTTCCTGCGCCTGTACGATGCAGCATGCTGTGCTACTCACAACTCTGCAGGCATACATGTTGAAGCATTATCAATACTGTTTCAATGATATCCAAAACCCCTCTTCGGTTCACCAATCCCACTTCTGTCCTTCCCCGCTCGCAACCTCCTACCCCGCAATAACTCCGCTGGTGATGGTCAACTCGGTAGTGAGATAGAGATTGACTGAGCATTTTGCGACAACGATGATAAAATAGAAAGATGCTTACTCGTTGCCGGATATACTGAAGCCTACAAGTTACTACATGTATTTAGGCTACGAAAGCTGATAGGCTTCTGATAGGCTTAGCTTTCGATTGGCTGGATTCGTGAAAATTTGAAGAATACGTATCTGATAGATTACATGGGTTAACACTTGAAAGTAATAATTGAGAAGTGAGTACAGAGTCAATGTGAGCAGTCTCGACAGTGAACAGGAACTCAATATGAACGACGTTAGTGCTAGGTCCATCACTACTAATAGAAGTCAAGACTTTCAATCCACTCGTTTCGTATATCTCAATCCTACGTGGCCACCCTTTTGCCACAGTGACTCGTCTTTGGGTACAAGGTATGAAGTGGGAAGCCAAAAGTACATATGCACGCTGGTCTGTGCATTGACGTCGTATGTAGCAATTTTGCTGTTCTCATTTGTCGATGGAGCATCCTCCGCCCAAATTGTTTGAATACGTCAAATAGCTCCACTATAACAAGTAACAATCAAAACAAAGCCAAGTAGTATATGACAGATCAATTAAACTTTGGCAGATCATTTAGACTCTAGTCGATGGAGCCCTAGTCAGTGACCAAAATGCTTATCTTCAGCCGGCGCACATCCGGTGCAAAGACCAAGCCCCACAATACCTTGGTGGTTCATCCTTCAGATATTACCGAAGTACCCCTCTTTCTACCTTGAGCGAGGCGCGTTCTTGCATCCTCCTTCAAGCCCCTCAGTCCCATATTAGTTGGAGCATGTACGCCTGCTAATTCGCTAGCCTACTAACCCAACATCTCCCAACCCCAGAAAGTCTACTATTTATGGACAGAGTCGTAACCGTGTTTACCGGTGATCAGATAGAAACGCTTATAAATGTATATTTCGCGAAACACGGCCACACTCTCAACTGCGAGGAAGTAACATGAGATTAGCGGTACTACTACGGAATATCTATATTCCCTTGGCTGTAATTTTACCATCTATCCTGCCATTGTATATGTTATGTAAAACATGCGTCTAGCGTGGGTCTTATGCTCACTTCAAGCACAGACCAGCCCAAATGTAGATGCCGTTTGCAAAGTATAATGTTTACTGTAATTGATGTTATGACTTGATCATAACTTCATAACAAGAACCATTAAGATCCGAGAATAGAACTTAATTTCATTATAACCATCAAACATCACCTCACAGAACTCATGTGATAGATGTGAGGAACTATTCTTAATTCTAAACTACTACATTTTCTCAGCACCTAATCATACTCAAACTCCTATACTACAGAGCATTGTAGAGCTCGCGTAACGTAAGAGGTACATAGAAGCGAAAGATAGTTGTGTAACAAGCTGACAGGGAAAGCCATATAACATAAAAGCGAAAGATAGCTGTGTAACAGAGTGACAGGGAAAGCGGCATAACGGAAGGTGAAGAGATGGCTTATCGGCTGAATCAAGAACAAATATGTATGTCAAGGCAGGGCAGAAATCGGCGTAGATCGGAGTTGAAGCAAACTGTATGCTTTTACCTTTCTTCACTTCTTCCCTCTTACTTACAACTTCTCTCGCGAATACTTAACGTCTGTAACAACCGTTTCCGAATCGTTTTGAATTTAAAAGATTATCTCGTTTTTTTCTTTTCAATCACATCAGCTTCTATTTTCACTGCAACAATGATGAAGGCACTCGTATATAACGGTGCTGGAAAGATCTCAATTGAAGAGCGACCAATACCACAAATTAAGAGCTCTAGCGACGCCATCATCAAACTCAGTCGCACAACAATATGTGGAAGTGATCTACATATCATGCGTGGACACGTCCCATATGTTCCAGCAGGGCGGGTATTGGGTCATGAAGGAGTAGGCATCATTGACAGCGTTGGTTCAAATGTCACAGGCCTCAAGGCCGGAGATAAGGTCTTGATCTCATGCATCACCACCTGTAATTCTTGCTGTTTCTGTAACAGAGCAGAGTCTGGGATGTGCACTTCAACTGGAGGCTGGACGCTTGGAAATTTCAATGATGGAACTCAGGCCGAATATGTGAGAATTCCACACGCAGAACGCAGTTTGCATCTTGTACCCGAGGGAATTGATGAGCGATCTTTGTTGTTGTTGAGTGACACTCTCGTAAGAAAACCCTATTCCTGTAACCCCCAATACACTTCAATTTCGTGCATTGATACTGATAACTGACACAGCCCACTGGATTCGAAGTTGGTGTGATTAAAGGCGGTGTCAAGCCTGGTAGCTCTGTTGCAATTATCGGTGCCGGCCCTGTTGGCCTTGCTGCCCTCCTGACAGCACAGCTTTACAGCCCCAGCTCTATTGTAGTGATTGACAAAAATCAAAAGCGTCTTGATGTCGCAAATGAGATGGGTGCCACCTATACCATCAATCCGGACCACCCAAAATCTCTCAGAGAACTGACTACAGAATACCATGGCGAGGTTGATGGCTTTGACGTCGTTATAGAAGCTGTCGGGGTCCCTGCAACTTTCGAGGCTTGTCAGACTTTAGTAGCCAAGGGAGGCACGATTGCAAATGTCGGTGTTCACGGAGCGAAGGCAGACCTACACCTGGAGAACTTGTGGGGGCGGGGTATTCGTGAGTTCGGGGTCACGGTAACGCTTCTGAGATGATATTGATGTGAATATAGGAATCACCATGGGATTTGTCGATACCAATACGATCCCAATGCTGATCAAGTTGCTTCAAGTTGAAAGGTTGAATATTGGGAGCATGATTACACATGGTTTGCTCTTCACTGGCGACTCATTCTGCTCTGGACTAACGCGGTCTAGACTACAAATTCAAGGATATCCTAAAGGCATGGGATGATTTTGGAAACGCCAACGAGACAGGCGCTATTAAGGTGAACATCGAGTTCTAAACATGATTCTACAACAAAGTTTGGTTATCATATAGCAGTTATTATTTGAATCGCGGTTTTCTTGCAAATTATGCTCAACTATTTTGGTCGCTTGTGATTGTGTACTAATAAGGCTGAGAGTAAAAGTTTGCTCATAAAGGAGGTTTCGCAGAAACTCGAGATAATGTTTTAAGAATCTTCGGGACTAGATAAAATTTGTGGGAGATGCTGTTGAATCTGCCTTTGTCTCCGCTTTTGAGGAACTCAGAGAATAAGAAGCACAGTGGACATTGCGCTGCGGATTCTTGAAGGGCATTATGTGTAGGTTGGTGATCAAGACAAACGCGCATAGAGTCTTGTTGAACGAAGTCGGGAGGAAAGTATGGGACAATAGTATTGACATCAATCGCGCTGCAGAATTTATAAAGAGACATGCTGAAGAGAGGCTGACACTATATGATGAGATTTATCAGTAGATAATTAATAAACTGCGGCCTAGTGATCCTCGAGCCCACAGCAGTGGTAGCATGATGAAGAAACATAGAGAATTACCTTAGATATTTAAAATAGCTAGCAATTAATAACAAGGTTGAGGTATGCCTACCTGAAGGAAGTGTGGCTGGCATCATCTGAATGTTGCTTATACTGGCGGGTTTTCGATTAGTAAGACTACCTTTCAAATCATCATCCAAGAAGTTCTGCTCATTTGCAAGAAATCCATAAAGATCATCAAAGTTATATCCCTAAGTAATACAATTATTGCGGAGCGCGTCTTCAACCAATAATAATATAGTATGATTGTGTTAAGATATGTAAAATAAGTATGATGAAAGTTAAATAAAACTGCAAAAAGAATACAGAGCTTTCAGTACTTGGACGTTTTTTAAGTGTGCTGCTCCTTACTACACTTAGCACCAGAAAATCCACGAAGGTATTTATCTGAATCTCCCTTGGCCTTGATTGCGAGCTCGAGCTTGCAACCCTTCGATTGTGTGTATTACTCGCCCACTCCGGCAGCCAAAGGGTATTTGTATTAGATGTCTGGCCATTTTGACTTATATGGACGTTCTGACTGCTATGTGAGTGCAGAGATGTGAGTATGAGCAATAACCAGCTCTCACTTTCAAGTCTCTTACATTGAAAGACTTCCCGAATAGGCAATGGGTTTGGCTACAGTCTTCACTATTCATGTATATAAATGGCTGCAGAGTAGATCCTGCTTCCTTTCTTCAACCATGTCACATTTTTGTTGCAACCGTCAATTAGTACTACGTACCAGTTGTGTTGATAGGTCGTGATGGCTTGTACACAATGATCAGACCAGCTGCTGCTGAAGATTGCGAACGTGTTATTTGCATCGCAAGTGTTGTTGCCTGCATACAGACCATGCAGGGAGAGCTTTCTTGATGGATAGGGAGCTTTGCTGCTTGAAGTCAGGCAATGGGGAATAATGGCGACGTGTAGTTCTAGCACTTAGTTAAATTCTCTTGAAAATATTACTAAACAGTTGACCGCCTTTGGCGTCCTAGCTCTGAGGCCGGTAGTTGGAAAACAGACGCGACGTTTCACTAGGAAGCTGGCCACAGCACAATGGTTAATGAAACAGGGCTGTATGACATGTCGAGTGCTTGAACAGCGAGCACAAATTAATATGAATGGAACCCAAGGCTGAGATATGCAGGTACATTGATGATGATGATGATGATGATTGCACGATGTTATTGTTAGTGTACATAACTGTCTAAATGTATAAACCATTCCGAGTATATGTCGTTCTAAGGTCACAACTGTATTTCGATATCAAGATTTCTCTCTATTTACCAAAAGATGAATGGTTATGCTTATCGGGATATGTAGCTAGAATCTCACGCATTTCTTCCAAATGTTGCAGGCACTTTTGACTTCATCAGTTTCACATAACTTCTTATTTAAGAAACTGTGACTGGACGTGCAAGCCAAAATTTATCGAACGATCTTGAGAGGTCGACCGTCACCGTGACTTGCTATAATTCCAAACTTAGATCTTCAAATTACATAACGGAAATTCTGGTTTTCCCTGTCTGTTAGGTCCAACTGATTGCTTTCCACGGTATGAATAACACGATGTCCATCAGAATCTGTAGATTCAATAACGCCCAAATCTTGAATATCTTTTCCGGAAGCGAGAACAGCATCACGTCGGTTGTTCTCCTTTACGAGATAATAGCGAATGTAGAGCACCAGGAGTGCTGGAAATACACTTGCATCGCCCAAAATCACTCCCTCAGGAACATAATAACGTGGCTAGAGCATATATCAGCTAGATCTGATGGCACATTTCAAATTCCGTGACCAACCTTATATTTCGCTTGGAATAACTGTGGTGAGAGGATGTTCCCGAGACCGTAGCCAACGTGGTACAGTGCAATAACAGTTGTCTTCTTTGTGTGCCCAGGAGAGCAATTCGCTACCCATACCATGACCACCGCGTACGGAATCCCAGCAGGTGCTCGAATCCAGATTGCAGTCACGAGACCCCATTTGTCTGACCAAGGAAGAGCTAACTAACGTCAGTTTAGGATGGTAATTATGGACATTTCAAAAACTAACATATTAAAAGAATACAAGAAATACATGCGGGAACATATGCTACCGAAGATATCCATGCTCTAGTATTCTGTGGGTGGTTAGCAAAACTAAGAATTCTATTTTACATGTTACGCACCTTGGTGTAGGCTAGGAACCATGCAGCAGCCGCCAGTGAGAAAAATGCTGTAATTCCATTGACGCATCCCAACAATGTAGTCTCCAGAACACTGAACCGAATGAGTTGATTATCAGCGAGTACTGATTGAATAAACCGTTTGCCATTTCTTGTGACCAAGCATGGAGAAAGAACATCCATGTCTTTGGGTCCTTGAGTGCTTCAATGAACCTATCGCGCTGTAAATGATCGAGCTTCTACCACGAAAAATATAGACTTACTGGTATCTCTTGAAATGCTTCTGCTCTATACCAGAGTCGTTATTCTTGATCCGAAGAATTGCTTGTGCTCTCTCCTTTGGCGTTAAGAAATGCGCATTCAAAGGACTGTCAGGAAAGGAGAAGAAAATGGCCAAGGCAAGTAATAAAGTCAACGTGCCTGTGATAACTGCAGTGTTATGTCAGTAAAGGGCTTGAGAGGTGGTTATTGGGATGAATAGGAACTGACCCATAGACCATCTCGATGACGCAAAGAATCAAGTTTTAATGAAGAGCACACCATAAGAGAATAGACCCGAGGTTATTGGACTGGAATTACCAATAGCCCACATACATGGCATCAAGACAGCTTGTTCGTCGTATGTGAAGAACATTGAAAGCATCAGTAGAGAAGATGGAACGATACAGGCTTCCACTACACCAAGAAGAAATCGGACAACAAAAATACCAGCGAAGTTCTCGCAAGCAATGTGTAGATAGATAAAACCAGACCTAATAGTGTAAACACAATATCATTCTAATATATAGTGAGCTCGCTTACCATATAACTAAGTTCAAAGTTAACCACTTGGCAACGGGGAATCTGTGAAGGGCCCAGTTTTGAGGCCATTCAGCTGGAAGATACCCAAAATAAAAAATACTCTAAACATCATGGTCAGTCTTGAAAGACACTTCTTATGAATACGATTACGGACCGAGAGCCAATTGTATTGGTTGGAGCTGAGGTTCAAGTCCGCCAGTATTCCAAGAATTGACGAACTTCCCAACTTGAATCAAAACCAATTAGTGGAAGAGCGCTGATACGGTTTTGGGCTCAACTTACAGTCTGCTTATCAACGTACATAATATGATATCCAACGCAAATGAATGTTAAAATCCATCGGATACATTTGTTTCGAATCAATCTTGCCTCTTCGGGGGTGGGATCTTCGACCTGAAATTGGGAGGAGAGTTTATAGGACTCATCGGCAAACTGAGTTGGTACTTTTGGCACTTGAATTGCATCGTTGCTCTCGGTTATGTCCGGTTTTGGTACTTTTGTATCTAATGATGTTGAATTCTTTGCTGCTTCGAAATTGGACGACATTGTGTTCAATTAAGAGCGAAGAGAAGACTAATCAGATATCACTCCTAGCTTCGTATGAGAAGCCATCTATATGGGAAACCAACTCCTTGATGGTGGAAGAGATCGGCAGAGAAAAAGCAGCACGCAATAAATGTCGGTTCAACGCTATTGATACTTCGCTTTCTACAATTTTCATAACTTATTATACAGCAAGAAGATAAATATTTGTCAGGTATGCTAATCGCCATGAGTCAGTTTAGGGATTTCTGCAGGTTTCAGTGGGCCATCAAGAGGTTATCATATATTTGGTGGCTATTTCAGAAAGCTTGATGTATCGATTTGTGTTCATTTCGTAAGGTTCTGAGCTGTTTCTTGGGGCGAACTGATATCGCGTAATTTCGTTGCGTGCTCGACATCTCCATCTTCGTCATCTCTAATCCTAGGAACACTCATTGTGAAGGCTATCTATAGACCCAAAACCAATCGTGACCTCTCAGACGAAATATCACCCTCTTTCCCGC
Source organism: Allantophomopsis cytisporea (assembly GCA_024752435.1). Classification (NCBI taxonomy): domain Eukaryota; kingdom Fungi; phylum Ascomycota; class Leotiomycetes; order Phacidiales; family Phacidiaceae; genus Allantophomopsis; species Allantophomopsis cytisporea. The sequence goes on from CP103025.1 coordinate 259,345, forward strand.
CCGGGATGATGCACTGCACGGTATAGAGTGGGGGTTATGATAGGAATAAAAAGTACGGGAACTTAACCTTCGAGCAAATACAAAGGCAGTCACATCATCGCTCTGCAACAATCACTCCACGCATTCCTAACCTTGCTTCTAGAATCGCTCGCCAATTTCAACCTGGATCTTTGAAAATGGCAGGTGTATCAGATTCAGCAAAGCTCAATGTGGCGATAGTCGGCAGCGGCATTGCCGGTCTCACAGCCGCCATCGCATTGCGAAGACATCCTAACATCAATGTCACCTTATTCGATAAAGCGACTGAATTGAAAGAGATTGGTGCCAGTATAGCGCTTGGACCTAATGGTCTACGAACACTTGAGAGATTGGGATTGAAAAATGCTATCTCTGATGATGTCGCTTTCCGCGGACCTTCCAATGTACCTATGATATACAAACATGTAAGTTATTATTGTTTGTAGTATTAACAATAAAGGTACTTTGCTGTACTGACATAACAAATTGATAGTGGAAGACTGATGAAGTCATTGGAGTGGATGAGCATGAAAATGTAAATGAGCATTTGCACCATACGGCTCGTTATCATCGTGCACACCTGCACCAAGCACTGCTTGAAAACGTGCCCAAGGATATCATCCATCTTGGAAAGAAAATCGTCTCTGTTCAGGCTGATCATCAGGAAGGTGTGACGTTGGAATTTGAGGATGGCACAGTAGCCAGTGCTGATCTTCTACTCGGAGCTGATGGTATTCGTTCGGTAGGTGCTTGATATAAAAGTCTTTTTTGATTGATAGCAACGTTTTTATTTCCTGTCCCCTTTTCAAGCAGCGTCAAATGAAATGCTGTGAATTTTATTCAAAAGTTCAAAAATTCAACATCTTGTATTTTTGCTGACACGATTGCAGGGCGTCAGGAAATCTTTTGTTCCAGATTTTCAGCTTAAATGGAGCGGCTGGACAGCTTTCCGCTCTGTTTTCGACACATCCCTCGCAGAGTCTGTTCCTAATCTTCCAGCAGACTCGATACACTGGTGGGGGCCTGATACCAACTTCTTCGCCTCACGTCTTGGAAAGAATACTTACACTGTTGTTGGAGGTATACTCGAAGATCCTGATAACCCAGATGCAACCTACAAGGACACATCTTGGGATCAAGAGGCTAACGTAAAACTCCTGCGAGACAAGTACCAGGTAAGATGAAATCAAAATCTTCAGCTCCTAATCGTCTTTCTAATCAAAGCTTTTTAAGGATTGGAATCCCATTGTTAAAGGGCTCACTGAAGTCACACCCTATATCCACTTTTATCCTAATCTCTCCTGTTCTGCACCTTTGTCAACCTGGCTTTTCAACTCTCGCATCGCTCTTATTGGGGATGCAGCACATGCGCATGGAGGTGCTCACGCAACAGGTGGCTCACTTGCCATCGACGATGCCTATGCTTTTTACCTGTCCCTAATCTCACTTTATCCACTGACAGCGACGAAAAAACCATCAGTAGAAGAAATTGGCAAAGCTTTAAAGTTGTATGAAGATACACGTAAGCCTCATGCAGAGCGTCTATTGGAAGTTGTGATTGCAGCGAATCAGGCTAAAGCAGAAAAAGTTCGCACTGGAAAGCTGGAAACAGACGAGGAATTGAGAGCCAGAGCAGGCAAGGGGACTAATACTACATGGCTTCATGAGCATGATGTAGTCAAGACTTTCGAGGAAGTACTAAGGAAGAGTGAAGAGAGCTCTGCACCTCTTAGCCGGATCTCTACGAAGTTGTAGTACTATAGGATATGTATAGAATCCGTATCATCACTTCACACTACATGTATTTAGTAACTGATTCGATTTGCTCAATGGCTACATGTTAGGAAACTTAGGATAGATAGCCAAGTGATTATTAAATATGTCAATCCAGTACCCAACACAAGAGGTGTTCCATTCTAAGATTGTAGTGGCATTGGGCGAGGAGTACGGGCACTTCCGTAATCACTAGCTCGTGGTGGTGACGATCCGAAAGCACTCTCATCACCCCTTGACCATGCCGACCGTTTTACGCCGCCGCTTTCAAGTCAATGAAATCCCTCTCGGTAAATGGTAACCCCCAAGTACATTGGCAATAGATGGTTAAAGGATGACATGAAAATTTAGCTTGGGGACGAAGAAGCAGTCTGTGGAAATTACTATGGGCTTGGGCGAGAAATGCCAGTGGAGGATCAATCATCAGACGGCAGCAAGAAAGGACAGAGGAATGAAATTACATCGTTGGCATTGAGAAGCTGGAAGAAGAACCAGAGAACCGATTGGTAGTTCACATTTCGTACGAGCACTCTATCACCTTTAGGCGCGTTAGATATTGAGAAAACTACTCTGCTGCGAGCCAACGATGGCCAAACAACTATAACGAACTATTCATTTTCTGATCATATCTCCTAATCATTGCAGACTCCTAAAGCTATCAATCTTTATGAAACAAAAGCATTCAATGATCTAAGGAAGGCCTGAACCATTATTTCCCTTAACAGATCTCCTTATCCTTGTTCGGGTTGTTATTGTTCGTTTGCCTCGGGCCAAACACTTCCATCCTTCCTCCTTACCAAACCTTCCGTTAGACTGAACTTTCTCTTATCTACCCACTGCTCCAGGATACCCCAGTCCACACAAGTATGATCCACTCCATGATTTGGCATTGGCTCATTTTCTCTGCCCTCAACCCAATCGTGCGTGAAGACGGTCAGGTCTGGGCGACACATCAAGTACTCGCGAAGTCGCTCGATACAGTGCTCTGGTGGAAGAAAATCAATTAACAAGGGGACCGCAACCCTGGTGTGAGAAGCAACTTACCAATATGTATTGGGTAAACATGTCCCGAAGGTATATCGAGCTGGACCTTAGCAGGGTCGTAGTACGAAGTAGCCATGGACTGGCGGACTGTTTTCAAACAATGAAGATGATGGAAGATTTCTAGGCTACCCCAGTAATCGCCGGAGTTGTCAGCAAGCTGAATCGACGTACGATTGAGATGGGCGAGGTCTGAAGGGGAGATGCGCATATTGTAGCCTATTGAGAGTCAGCAAGTTTACAAGACGCGTGCAAAGTCCAAATATACCTTTTAGTAAATCTTTCCACGCTTGATCAAGTTCTGGACTTGGGTTTCCCACGTATTGCGATTCCGGAAGAACATCCGGGTCTCCTTGCACAAAAGTCTGTTTACGAAGCGGTATTGCCTTTTCTGCAGGCGCTGTATCGGCTTAGAACCGCACTTTGCAAATAAAAGCAGTACTCACAGTAAGACATTGATTGTTGGGTATCTACTCGGCATTGATTGACATTGAAATATCTGATATACGTGACCAGTCCAACTGTAATATACAATAGGACAAACGTTATATGAAGAAGTAGACCCCGTGACCAACAGATGCGCTCTCGTTGAGTAGGTAACTTGGAGACATCACTCGTAGCTCTAGCTCCACAGTCTTCTTCCAGATCTGTCGGCTGATTGAGAAGTTTCTCGTATGCAACTTGTGGCTCTCGAGACATCTTCTCTTGTGGGCAAGAGTTAAGAACAAAACGTGGTCTCAGAAGAGAAGCGGGAGATTGGCGAACAATAAGAGAAGTGCGAGCCTGGAGGTCTTTAAACCAGTTGGTCTACGTAACTAATGTACTACCAACAAGACACGTGTAGGAGCTTAACAAGTTTTTAGAGTGCGGGATTATGGACGTCACCTCCTGCACTTCTACACGAACCCTACGAGATTGCATCCGGAGGGAAATTCCTATTTCAAGCGAGATCACTTCAGATGAGTTTGTGTGACAAAGCAACGCTCTCAGTGGACCAGCGGCTCAATTTGGTATCCTAAATGGTGGGCTAGCTAGGCTACAAACTCCATCCTCTGAGCTCACAACTGGCAAAACGCCCTGCCATTCCATCCCAAATACAATCCATGCTCCAATTTCCCTTCTCTCGTAGCATATCTTCGATCAAGATTTTAGAGCACCGGTAGAGCGTGAGTACTTGGTTTACGAGATTTACTCGAAGAGAGAGTCAATGTCGCGCTTGACTTTAAGACAGGTTCCATTGTCTACGTCCTCATCTGGGTCGAAATCATCAAGACCCCTACGCTTGACGTTCTCGAGGTTGTAAATGGAGCGTTCGATGATGTCCATGAACTCAGCTGGCCTGTTATTAGCTTCACTTCCATCTCTGCGCTATAATCTGCACAAAGCCTGTAAGTATGAGAGAAGAATCAATACTTACTACCACGGACTTTCAACTTGATTTTCTCAGAAGCAAAAGGTGCTGGAGCTGCGAGAGCGATGGCGGCAAAGGCCGTGGCAAGAATGACGGAGAACTTCATGATGATGGTTGTTTGTTGAAAGATATGAGTTAAGCTGATCTTGAACTAGAATTTGATGTGTAATGTTGAATATGATGTTGAGATGAAGGCTGGACTGTGAAGTTAGGGAAGATGGTTTTATTTGTAGACTTTCTGTTCCTACTGAATTAGCATTGGGCGTTGAAGAGTCTCTTGCCCTGGCTCTCCCCCTAGGGCGCTCCTATGCATTAGGAATTGAGAAAACGAAGCCAACGTAAATAGCTTCATTTCAACAGATCTTCAAGATGCGTGTGATTTCTGGATGCATGCTGTTTGTATTACACAGCTTGTGAGATCTTAACCCGGGCACCATGTTCTACTACGCAAGTTCCATGATATCATGATCGACTCTTTTTCTGGTGTCCCCCTCGCTTGCAACACGTCTCACATAGAGATCATTGCACTTCAAGAATTTCTCGTGAACATCTCTCCCTTTTTAGAACCATGTATATCTTTGATGTTAGTCTGTGTTACTTTCCACGACAAATGGGCGCAGTATACAAATCAGATTGATCGGATTATCTGTTCACTTCACGCTTTAAATTTTATCAAGACAATATCATAAAGAACAATATTCCCTCACAGCTTGTTATCAAGATAAAAATTTACAATTCTTGGTTCTTCGGTCACACTTCGGTCAGATAGACAAAGGTGAGGCAGACAACCATGAAAAGACTGTAACGTAACAAAATCAGGTTTCGAAGCTTGGTTTTGATGTCTGTACTTGGTAAGTCTGATGATATTGAGCAAGCACTGCATTAGAGGTCTTCACTTTTATTGCAAAGCAGAGACATTGAATACGAGATGATCGTATAGATTGCAGCAAAGTAGATGGCCCCGGAAGTCATTTAAAAGCTGTTGCCTTTCACAGGAGATCTGCTAGCTTCTTGCAGAGTATAATAGCACTTCTCGAGATGCTGGCAGAGAAGCGTACTTTTATATGCTCTTGATTGGTTAACACTGCTTAGTCATACATGCAATATAAACGTCAAGATAATATTATCACATACTTCCTCAATACCGCCAGTAGTTTCCGCCTCATCATAAGGGTTTGATATTCGGTTTATTCCGTGAAAATCACTTGAAGGGGTCAGTTGGTGTTAAGGTTATTTTACATTAGATGTGGTCCTATCAGTTAGTGTATGCAAACTTCTGCTCTGAAGATCTACCTAAATACGTCTATTGCCTTGATGTTGGACTTACACCTACACCTGAACATGCTTCCAGTGGTGCGGAGAAAACTTCCAAGAACTTTGAATTCACTAACGAATGAGTTGCTGCGTGGTACCACCATGGTTCGCAGCACAACTTGTGTTTGAAAAGCTTACAATGGTTATGTGCGGGGTAAGGTCGGGGAATGGTACTACATCTCGAAGAAAGCCTGCATACTGCGAATGGACACATAGTGGTACGACCCGAAAGCTTGTACTGCTATCTATTGTGGACCAAAATCGATTGGGTTAATGATACTGTCGAAAATGCGTGCATTAACTTGGCACGAAATTTCTGTCTGCACAGATCATGGTCCCTGGAAGTCTATACTTGTGAGAGTTTCTGCACGAGTCTTTTCTTGGGTTGTGCTAGCCGGTGGTCTCATAATTCCCACCTACTGGACAGGGATGGGAAGAGGGGGCTTGAAGACAACTGATGATACGAACTAAGAGTTTTGATGGCTACTGGCACTGACCTTCCGGCTGCATGAATACGAGTACTCCGCTTCAATCTTTGGTATGTACCGCATACATCGTTGATTTTGTATGAACTCATGACTTGTGTTCACAATGTGGCACAGAGAGATGAAAACCTTGGCCTCTCATCACCCTCTTTCGTTGATGCCTGTGTTATAGCAAGAAAATTTCTACCTATATGATAACTGACCAGCGAATGGAAGTTAAGAAAACAGCACTTGGAGTACGAATTCCATGTAAATCTGATGGAGTCGACAAGGTCCCGTTATCTGCCTTGAAACTTGAACTGATTTCTATTCCGAATACCTCGAATATTTTCTTTTACTACGCGTACAGAATGGGGAGCTCTGTCTATTTGCCAGCATAGATCTTGCATTCTAGTTCAATGCTTCTTCATAGTCTATCTACCATCATTGATCCGGGTTCCTCCTTTTTTCTATTGTTTAAAAGTTTCTTGGTATTGGTGATATGCGATGATATTTTGACTTGTATGCAGGATATTGGTCAATATCCTAAGCCAGAATTGTGAAGGAAATTATTATCATGAACTTCCTACGAGCTCATCTTAGCAGTTGTCAGTTTGCGTCATTACATTTTCTCCAAGCCAAGGCTATCTCTAAAGCAAGACCAATCGGAAGTAGAATTCGTACACCAAATCTCGCTACGTTGATCTACTTTCTCTGACTACATATCCATTTTGTTCCAAGGTTCCCCTTTACTCTCCCAATACGCATTGTGTGCTGGCACCGGATTCGTGCCATCCCAAGGATGTGGGACAACTCCTTAATCCGATCAATACCGTTATTTCTAGACTTCAGAGTTGAGGAGCCAGTGATTTAGTACTTACCTGTCTTGGGGTGCCTGATAATATCGCCGTGGCTATTGAAGTTGTGACTTTGTACCCAGTTGGTCAGCCTCTCCCAATTTGCGCACTTGTGATTACCTCCAGGTACGATTTGTGGGTAAGGTGTTCGATCCCACCACTCGTAACTCATGATAGTCATGTCAGCGTGACACATGGAAGCCTGTCTCAAACTACAGCAAAACTAGAGTTTCAGCAATGTCTATCATCCGGGACTTTCACCTCTTACCCATCAATACAATGATCAACGTGCACGTTGAGCTCCCCGGGTGCATGTGGGTAACGTGCTGCCGTCCTAGGATAATGCTCTGGGAGAAAATACTCGCGTATAGTTCGAAGGCAATGGATCTCGTGTAAAAAAGCTGGAACAGCCATTCCGTCTCCAGAGCCATCGGTCAATTGAACCATAGTGGAATTTGGGGAGCTTGGCGATGCCCAGCCTTGGTCAGGTACACGAAGAGAGTATCCTATCTCGAAGTTGAGCAGAGTATGTTTAATGAGGTCGATGAGAGCAGTGATATTACCTCTCATAAGCTTCTGCCATGCTGCATCAAGTTCAGGGCGAGGGGGGCCTCTGTATGGGCTTTCATGATCGTGGAAAATATCATCGTGCGGTCGAAGTTCCCACTGAATAGCTTCGTCAGTGTATTCTATGACTCACGTCAGTTAGGTCTATTACAAGAAAGACGACCATCTACCATGAGAAACGAGGTTAACATAGTCAAAACCTGAGTGCCTCTTTTCCACAATTTGCAAGCTGCTTGCGAGAAGGATCGTGTTGATAGCCACCAGTACACAGTTGAGTATAAGAACTCCAAACTGCCATCTCATCCGTTTGCGTTCCATCTTCGTAGCTCTCACCTCATTGTCCTCACCAAGAAGGTGACGGGAGACGCTGGCACAGGTCTCTGAAGATGTTTCATCATCGAAACTTGGTTTCTCCATGGTGTTGATGATTTGAGACTGTATGTCGAGAGCTGAGTATCCAAGGAGAGGAAGTAGGGACCATAGAACGGGGAAAATACATTGTAGTCGGAATGTATCTGGGAAGTAGAAGAGAAATGTGGGCGATGTCAATCCCCGTACTTTGGAGTTCAGAAGACCCATGCTCCATCATTGGCTGCATGATTCTGTTGTCTTTCCTGAATGGTGTTGAACGTCCAAGTTCAAAAATGCATAGGCAAACAGTTAAGTGGTCGGCTGCATAGCTAGGGCGGTTAGACAGAGTACACAACCAAAAAGTCTGACCGTAACTGCACCACTTTCCTTGTCATTGTATAAACTCAATTCTTATACACACCAAGTGCCTCGTATATACTCGTGTAAGCTTTTATTGCGCACGGACTGACATAGGAGGCGTTAGTTGAAAAATCAATGTCACTGTTGAGACCTGATGATACTTATTAAGAGCTCTTAAATTTCCAACGACACCAATGGATAAAGACTTTGTATAACCTATCGATACCATCTTGTAACTTAATACATATTTAGTGAACTCTATGTGATTGTAATGTTTCTTGGCAGTACGTCAATTCAAAGCCTGGCATCTAAGAAAATCAAGCTTCGCGGAATATTATGGAACTTATGTATGGGGTGCATGAAAGCGAACAATAGCTGACAGGGAAAGTGGTGCATTTACAGGTGTAGGGATTTCGATGCCAACCCCGACAGGATCGAAGTTCAGCTACTGGTAGAACTAATGTGCATACTACTGCGTGCGCCGCAATGGAGTACCCAGTCTGACACAAAATCATCGGCCCTGCAACCCAGCCTTATCTCGTATATAGCTACTAAAGTTAAGTTATATCGGCGCTAGAACTAACCGATAATATCATGCATGAACACGGTACGGCACGGTACGGCACGGCACGAGACTATAGCGACATAATTCAAAGCCATGTCCATACCATCCTTGTACTGCCGGTAGTCGCATAAGCCTGGGTTGGGTACTTTAGTAGGAAGGATGTAATTAGGCTCCGCTCGAAAGCGATCAGATATGCTCGGTCGATCACTCACGTCTTCACATGGTCATTCGACAGATTTGCCATCTTGTACTGTAACAATTGTACGCCGTTGTATTCCCGCATATCTGCACACATCTTGGTGCCGTGTAATATCTAAAATTCCCAAGATAGAGCAAATCTCACATTTTCTCGTCGCTGCTCAAGAAGATATTTCCTTCTCATCTCTGATCACTTCCCTCGAATACCTAGGCTTCTCAATATTGCATCCATCATGGTGATTCTGTCTTGGCTTAGGGATAAATCCCAATGTTATGACTCCCTTCCTTCTTCAGAAGCTCGAGACCGATCTCCGTACGCCCCATCACTTTCCGAAAACCCCAATCCATCACCGAGATCTGAATTCAAATTTAATAAGCTTGCGGTGGGCGGAGTAGTACTTTCACTCCTCTTACTCTTGCTTGGTTTTTTTACTGCCTTACATATTTATGCCCCATCCGATCAAGGCTTTCCAGAGTCAAAGCCCTCCTATACATTTCCAGACGCAAATGACGAGCCGCAAGACTCTTCGAGTTATTCGCTTTATCCCAACATCCGTTCAGGCTCCCTGCAGTACGATCTCCTGACCTCCGGAGGCTGGAATTATAGCCATCCCATTCCTTCACCTTGCGGTCGAACTCCAGCCAGTGCTCGTGCCGCCGGCTGCCGATTCAGTGCCATGACTTTCGGGTGGTATCCGCAAGACTGCTATGACGAGCAGCTAGAGAACGACTTCCTGCTGATGGCCAACTGGACCTGGCACAGGGATGATACGCTCTCGGAGCAGTCGATTTTGAATCGAAATGATGTAGTGCGGGGAGATCTGCACAGAGCGTTCGTGTCGGCCGAGTTTCACTCAGAACACTGCCGATTTTCGAGTCGAAAGTTGTTGAGGGCATTGTTAGGGGCAGATAACGTGCTGGTGGATAACTATGTGGTTCGAATGGGTCACTTGAGGCACTGTGAGAAGTTCACCCAGGAAGCTAACAAAGGAAGAGTGTTTGCTGCGAAAGGAGTAGCCAAGTACTTCGATTGTATTATGATATGAAGGAAGGAGTTTAGAGCTGTAATAGGAAATAACATGAAATGTAGTTGAGGGTACTGCGGTGCTTTCTATTCTTCCTTATTCAGCTGCTTATCTCAGAATCGATGTAATCCTCATGCAGTCTCAAGCGAGACCTTTGCAGCTACTTATATTCAGGTATGTTTAGATGTTGACATCTCAATCCCATCATTCGGCTTTCAGATAAGGCTCCAAGCTGAATCCCTCTCTACCAGAGTCATTCCTCAAAAACACCACATCGAATTACTCTTTGTCCTCGTCCGCGTATTTTGACAGATCGATCTGCTTTTCTCCAAACAAAATCCAATTCTCATACATCTTCAAACACACGAGCACAATCTCCAGCATTCTCCTCAAATCGATCGTGCCCATCTATTTATCAATCCTGAGAGCGGCGACTTTATAGAGACAAGATCAATGATCAACACAGGCTTCATCTCATCTCAAAGTATCAAGGGCCGCTATAGTACACGTTATTAATAGTTAAAGACTTCTATCGACCCACCCACCTCTTCGACGCCCACCGCTCGAAAAAGGAGCAAAAACTACGAAATAACCAAAAAACATACAACAGTAGGGATTCGCTGGTGGTCACCCACCCAACTACTAGTCTACCGATCTGAGGTTTATGTATGGCAGAGCGGACGGGATGCCCAGTTCTCCTCAGTCTGTGGTCGTATGTGCTAGAATAAGATGTATTTAATTAAATATATCTTTGCAAAAGCGGGGTATGCTTGGCGTTTTATGCGAAACCTCCAAGACCATAAATAATTAGTGGCTGAAGCGAGCCAACCCTCTATCCAACAGACTGACACTGAAAACAATGCTTCTCAACACCGCCGCATCACTTCAGCCTTGTCGTTAGGTACCTTCACATCTATCTAATGAATACTTGAAAAGAACGCCATCGCCTGCATGTTGATATCCTCTTCTACACCTTTCGACAGAAGGGAGAAGCTGGCCTGCAAGGCTTCCATGTCCAGTCTCACTCAGATCTCATTCAGATCACCGTTATGTCCTTTTAGGAAGGTAAAAAGTGCCAGCTACATGTAAATCCCTTGTGACATACAGCTACATGAAACCCATTTTCTGCAGTAAGATGTACTTCTGAGGTTTGTTTAGCCTATGACATGAATGAAGTCATATGTTCCGCGCAGAAACATGTACCTCTTATACAACCTCGTTGGGGGCGGAAAATTACCTCTGTAACCAAATAAAACTCTAGAATTGCCCGCCGAAAGTTGTGCCTTCTACTTACTATAATCCCTTACTGTAGGCTTCAATGCTCTCCCATACCCTTATAATCATTAAAGCTACACCGAAGGCGCGATAAAACGCTCTAATGCCTACAATTACTACAATTACTATCCCTTTATCAACCGTTTTCACACCACCGGCATCTTGTTTAACGAGTTGGACCTACGAGCCAGAAAGCTATAATCAAATAACAAGCGGCATCCTCCTCCAAAACGCACTACAGAATTATGTAGACCCAAAGTGCTTCCCACCAGGCTTCTCGCAAGATGGTCGTGTGTTCCAAGGACAAATCTTTAGCCCTGGCGCATGCCCTTATGGATATACAACGCACTCTCCGATTCAGGTTTCAGATTCTATCACTATAGCCACCTGCTGCTCAAGGTGGGTTTGGTCTCAAGCGTTGAGGTAGATTGCTAATAGCATCAGTAATTTTTCATATTATAGCAGTGACTACCAAGGATGCTTGAGCATGTGGACAGGAGACACAAGTCTTATAGGTCGCGCAGGAGGCTTTACTCTTCCTGATACCATTGCGAGCACCTCGATCTCAGGGATCTTCACGATGTGGGCACTACCAATCACAGTTGAGCTGCAAGCCAGCGACATAACCTTCTATACAACGACAACTTCACGACCAATGTCAATATCTAGTTTATCAACGCGTGTATCAGCAACCAGTGTGTCAGCAATCAGTTTAGGAACGTCCTCCTCGACCGCAATATCTGAGTCCCGGTCTTCAGGCCTATCGACCAGAGCAATAGTTGGAATCGCCGTTGGGGCAATTACCGGAACGCTTATTCTTATTGTTGTCGGCCTGTTTTCTATTATAAGATATCGAAGGTCTTGTAGAGCAAGACTGGCAGAGGGGTCAGGCATGTATTATCAGACTGATCCTGTGTCATCTGATCATCATACTCGAGAAGAGCTGGAGAACAACGAAGCGAAGAAGCCGATAGCAGAGTTGGATGTAATTCCACCAAGGCTGCCAGAACTGCAGTCGTAGTATCATATCGGTTGAGCTAAGGTAGCCAGTGTAGATATTGATTGAGTTGGAGTGAAATCCACGTCAGAATTTGTCACCATACACGGTGTTGTGCAGCAGATTTGGGTACTGAATTGATTGAAGGAGGAAGGGAGTAGGGCTCAACTCTACAGCTATTCTGATACTGCGTAGTGGCGCGGTGCATACCTAATCCGGTAATTGAGTGAAAGTGCGAATCAATGACTTTCACACTCGCACCGTAGTGAGGTCTGTATATTGACCGCATATGTTGACAGGATTTCAGAACTACTTCAAACCTAGCTCAAGCTCGGCGCGTACTGACTGCCTGTTATTCACAAATACAAGATGACAAGCCTTAACCTAAGGAATATTCCGAATGTCAAAATATAGTTTTGCAGATGCGGATGTGGCGCTTCGTCTCTTCACCGTTTGTGATGATCCTTGTCAGTGTAATTGTCTGGTCGCCAATCACCAACAATTTCAACTCAGCTCAACACAATCAACACAACCAATAACATTTACGGAACAGTAGATGTCAGATCTCGAGAGCGAGAATGAGCTACCACTTAGTTCTGACACTGCTCAGATTATTCGTTGGACGATATTGTCGAGATGAAATCAACATATTAGTTATCCAGTTGGCGATACTCAACTATCAAAAATCAGATATAGTATGAACTTATTGTTTTGTATTCTACTCTCCGGCTTGTAGAACAATACTGTGCAGCTGCATGAACATTGTGGCTTTGTGAAGCCACGTCACGGCTGGCGATAAACATACATTCGAATAGTGCCACAGCCTCCACCACTGAGGGAATATTTCGATCTGCCTTGCCAATCAAAATACCAATCCAGAGCTGATCTTTGCCACACTCCACCCCGTATTCTTGCATAGGGATGGCGAGGTTGGTTATAGATGGATGCGATTGATTGAGAGCTGATGCCTATGCGTGTGGCTGGAGAATTTGGGCGCATATGTATCGCCCCTTTCATTGATCTAGATGCCCTCCTACACATAATTGGTGGTTTGAATATCCCAGCTCCCCACTAGATACTTTGTATTGAGGCCCAACTCTCGAATGTAACGTATTACGTAGCGTAAGCAGTGTTGTGTGAAAGGCTGGCAGAGTACCGATGGAAAGGTCGACCATTTCGTTCTATGCAAGATAACCACGGCCTTTCTCCGCTTGAATATTGATGACATCTTTCATGGATATACTGGGTTATAAATTAACTTGTATTTACGGAACGCAGTCCCAGTTTTGATCTATCGAATTGTCCCTTTTAGATTGTTCACTTGCTGACGATTGTTTGCTCTTTCTTTCGTATTCATAAGAATTATGGCACATTTATTTTGAGTACAGTCATACAGCATTTGAAAAGCTCAATTTATAGACGGTTGGATCACGATGGTACTTACTCCCCATTGTATATTTAGTCATTCGTTGTCGAGTACTCACATATTGTAGGCATTCACGCAACATCATCCTGACCTTACCCTTAATCCTGAAGCTCGAGCGCATATTGTTGAGAGAGTTGAGTACGATTGTACATCCTGACCGATCCAAAGGGCAGAAATCTGACGACAATGGTAGCATCATTGCCATTCCGGGACTATCCTATGATACCTTCTCATGTTTCAAGTCAAAGCATAATGATGAAAGAGTTTGGCTTCGAGATTTCCTGCCAAACTCTGTTCCTCACAGCCGGATTCTTGAATACAGATACGATTCAGCAACGGCATTTTCACCTGAGACTACTACCATAACGTTGGAAGCATTTGCCCTAGAGCTTCTTGTTACAACTCACAACAATCGTTTGGCTGACCCACGCCGGCCAATCATTTTCGTTTCTTATAGCCTAGGTGGTATTCTGCTAAGAGCTGCGTTGAATCATGCCTCAACGAATAGAAAGTATACTTCGATTTTCAAGTCGACTTATGGTATCCTGCTTTTCGGTGCTTCATCTACTCAAGGACCTTTCTCAGATGATTCCCTAAGGTCATTAGTATTAGACGTCAGTCAGAAGCTATTGATCACAACGACTAAGAATCCTGCTCAGCATCAGCCTTTATCCTACGGTAAATCTCATACGAAACAGATTCGGAAGGCGGACAAATGGTATAAAACATTGCATAATGCGCCGAAACATTTGCCTTTGCCTTGGAGTCATATCTCTGTTGCCTTGTTCTATAGTGGTATTGGAAATGTGAGTAGACTTTCAAGAGAAGGGAGAAGTTATAGCTGACTGAGGACTCATAAGCATGATACACAATCGGAGTCATGGAGAGTGATGCTCAACACATCACATAGTGATCTCTGCCGATTTAGCTCCGAACATGATCCTAACTACAGACTTGTTGAAGACAGTCTGCTGTGGATGATAGAAAGGGTAATGAAGGCTGGTGAGGTGTGTCGCTTCATAAAGAGGGAACGCTGCTAATTGATTGTAGAGCCTTATCGTAATGAAATCAACTTTTTCGATATTCAATTTCTCAACAAGTTGTTCACCTCCAAGAACGAATCGCGTAGAGACCGTATCGCTGAGCCTTATTCTGGAACATGCAAGTGGATATTATCAAACCGGTCATTCTTAGACTGGCAAGGACAAGATACTAGCAGTTTGTTATGGATACAAGGAAAGCCAGGATCTGGAAAATCAGTGCTTTCTCGCTATCTTACCGAGGCCCTTCTTAGCTCTGGTCCTGGGGACCCCTTCGGGTCCCCAGGAGAACCATCGGATCACCAGCTACAACCTTGGAAGATACAGTCGCCATCTGTAGCGTACTTCTTCTGTGATTATGCATCACCAGTAAGCGGGGCCGCAGAGATATTGAAATCTTTGCTTCACCAACTACTTATAAATAAGCCATCTCTGTTATCACAGATTGACCAGTATGAGAGGCTCCTCTCCGGAAAACCAGGAGCAGATCCACTGCGAATTGGAAGGCTACTTCACCATGTAGCCGAGCATGCAGAGATACTCATTATTATCGACGCGCTGGATGAGGTTGACGACTCAATTAGAGATGATCTGCTTGAGGCATTTGCCAGTTCATGTTCAGACTTAGCATCATCTTGCGACAGCAACCTTCTCCTTTCTCAACAACCCACGAAGCATTATCGGCAGCGATCTTCTTTAAAACTGTTGATGACAAGTCGCCTCGAGAGACCGACAAAGCTCGCCAAATCCTTTTCGCATACCTCCATAATCGGTATCGATTTGTCCTTGAATGATGCAGCTGAAAGTATTGCCTACGACCTGGGTGTCTATATTGATAGTTGTATCGACTTTTACTATCTGCGACGATATCACACAAATACGAAAAGCCGAAAGCTAAAGGAACATCTCAACCAAAATGCCCATGGAACATTTCTATGGGTAAAACTAGTACTTGAAAGTATGCTCCAGAGTGATTCAGAAATCTCCGCCATCGACTTGCCTACATCTCCTGAGCAGGTGTACGCTCGAGTATTAGAGTCGGCTACCCAGGATCATCTAGGGTTCATACTTGACTGGATCACATTTGCAAAACGCCCGTTAAGTATCTGGGAGCTCCAAGACGCCTTGAGCATCGATAACAAAGCAACACCAGAAAGCGATACTAGGTTTAATAGGTTAATGCAACGGCTGGACGGTCTTTTGATAACTGTAGAAGACTCAAGAATATATCTTGTTCACCAGTCAGCCAAGGAGTACCTCCTGCAATCGAGATTTACCAGAGCGGAGATATACCCTGCTACAGATCTTGCTCTTGCGAGAATATGTGCGGATTATTTGTCCATATCGTCGTATGAATGTACCGATCATGAAACCCAACCTTATACGGTGGCTCTTGATAGTGGCTCTTTCAAGAACTATGCGGCAATGCACTGGTTCGAACATGCATCTGCTGTTTCTGATATTGACGGAAAAATCAACTTTCAAATCCAAGTTCTCGAGGATCCAGACTCTGCACCATTTCAGACATGGTTTCGCATATTTTGGTTGCAAAACGCCGAAATATGGGAGCGTAAACGATTCCCGAAATACCCGACAAAACTAGTGGCCCTCTGCTTCCTCGGCGATGTACAGACACTTGACTATCATCTTCTGCACAACAAAGCGTTTGTTGATGAGTGTACGCCAGCTGGGGAAGATTGGACTCCACTCATGGCAGCTTGTTGGAGTGGGCATGATGATATTGTTGACCTGTTGTGCGATTATCATGCGGGAGTCTCAGCTGGTCCCCAGCGAAACGCCCTCACATTGTCTTATGCCATCAAGCGCGGTCACATAAAGATTGCACACAGACTAATTGTTCATTTCTTCAACATTCAGTCGGAAACTCCACCAAGTCTTCTGTTATTAGACTATCCTGGCCCCGAGCATCTTGCACCACTGGCAAATGCAATATTTCACGGAGTACCAGATATTGTGCAGCGTCTGCTGGTATCAGGAGCTGATGTTAATTCCCGTCTACAGAACACAGTCACGCATAGAGCCAGGTTTGGTATGAAGTTGGTATTTTCTACGCCTCTCAATCTTGCAATATTTCGGGGCTATGAGCCGGCAGTCATCGAAAGATTTATTGACGCTGGGGCTCGAGTTGAAGACTCTTCTTGCTTGCAAGTTGCCTCCCGATGGAGCAATACATCTATTGTCAAGCTACTTCTAAGAAAGGGGGCCTCCGTACGAAATGCATCTCTCCTGCAAGGCGGATTTACAGCAGTTCACGCAGCGGCAAGATCTGGCAACGCAGAGATGGTCAAGCTCCTTCTCCAGAATGGAGCATCAATTGAGACTACCGACAACCTTGGTCGAACACCGCTGATGCTTGCAAGTGCACTTGGATATGATGATATCGTAACTACTTTACTAGAGGCGTCTCCGGCTATGTTTGCACGCCCGACTCAAGCGCTGCCATATTCGGTGATATATGGACACTATCGAGTGGCGACACTGTTACTGGATGCAGACACTCCTACGGGTTCTGATCTCAGCACTGCAGCCCTAAGGCTATTCTCAAATGAGAATATTGATGTCGATGATCTGGTTCCAGATCTTCTGATTGCGCATAAAAGTAGAAGAGTGAAGCTATGTAAGCTGCTCTTGGATAGAGGCGCCGACACTGGCATACGGGATAACAAGGGTAATACCCTCTTACACATGGCCTCATTCTGCCGGGGCGTGGGCATATGCCGTCTTCTGTTGGCTCACCAATGCGATGTCAATGCGAAGAATTCGCATGCACAGACACCATTGAGCGTTGCTGCCAATTTTGGTGACGTTGATCTACTGCAAATGCTTATCGATCACGGAGCAAGAATAGATCAGATGACTTGGAACAACGTATTGCACAGTGGGAATCAGAAAGCAATATTGACCATCTACTCGTCATTACAACGTCAGCCAGAACCAAGATTTAATCCACCATTCAAATCCCAAGACTTTGAGTTTGGTATCCATCACCCTTGCCATCCGCTCTTCCATGGATCTCTTCCTGAAGTTTTTTCTTGTGCCGCCGCTTTTCTACTCTCTCGAGAGATTCTCACCCTCAGGGACTTGCTAATTACTATGGAGGACGACTTTCCCCTATCGAACAGCTTCAAGAGCTGGTTTGAAGATTTCAGTGGCAATGAGTGGTCTTGGTGGCCAATGAAACCTCGTTTATATCCTTTGAAAGTTGGACAAGCTTGGCTGAAGTGGAAATGCGTAAGTAACTTTCATCTTAAAATTGTACAGATGTGACATGTAAAACTGACTGAACCAGCGTGGCGGGGCTATGCACAATGAGAAAATCTCAAGTTCACTAGCCACAGAGATCCGGGAACTTCAGAAGTTTGAAAAATTTCTTCTGAGCCTTAATATGTCACCATCAGCTTGTTGTGTCGCACCCACGCCTAGATGTGTACCTCAACCCGGTTCCCGGCCTAAATATCAACCTCCACAACCAAATCAGCAAGGCTCGCTGTCTCAGTCTTCGCAACAGCAAACTGTTGCTAGGAAGCAACTGGAGCAATCCCCGTCTCAACGGCAACGACGAGGTCGGAAATTTCGGAGGCATCACTTGTCAGCCCCTGGACAACAGCCAGAGCCCAGTTTGTATGTGATATTTAAAGTTGGAAAAGGGGTTGGTGAGAAAGGATTGAATCATATCGATACCAGCGACTGCACTACGGATGCTATTTTCTTCAAGAAATTGAAAGAAGCGTATAAAAAGGGTAGGGGGTTGATACGAGAATGGTTTTCAATTTGGCGGTACAGCCATTGCAACTTTGATTGTGTATGTTTGCCCTGAAAGGAAACTCTCCTTCATAGAATCGATACTAAATGTTTACGATTCAGTTGATCAGATCAAGAAACAATCTGGTAATATCTCAATCATCAGGAAAGCCACTACCTCACGATAACTTTCTACCGGAGGCTCCTTACGATTTGCAGTATCACTACTTATGTGTCGAAGAAAATCCACCGATTTCAAAGAACGAGTTCAACAGCTGGTACTATGCCTGTGCAGACGAATGTATTTGGCCTTCATGGACACATTGTTGCGACGCGCCGAAAAGCCAATGGGGTCCTGGCTCACCCAAGGCAAAAATCAAGCCATCGAATGAAGGCTTACAGCGAATTCCAAAAATTAGAGGGAAATGGGAACCGTGTGAGGACTCTCGTGGGAAAGCATATTGCATCACGGCCTTCGAGTTGCCTCATGTTTGTGGACTTTTAATATATATGGTTCTTAGTGAGATTGGTGGGATAGTCTTTTGGATATTATGGCTATCAATATGGAACCATCAAACGGATTGGCAGAACGCGTCAGTCCCATTTCTCACTGTTCTTACATTGTGGGCGGCTCTTTTTTCAACTGGCGTGTTCTCAAATTAGGAAATCAATTATGTAGTTTCTTATACTTGTTGTTAATATTGAGGAAGTAGATTGTAAAGTACTTGTTACAATATGTAGAGTCAAACGAGTCGCCTTTCCTAACACTTCTTATAACTTGAAAAGATGTCTCACATTGTCGGGTTATTCTCATCTTGCAATTATTGCAATTTCTCACAATAACAAGCATCTGTCAAGTCCTACGGTTTGTACTATTTCTAAGTGTGTTTCACAAAGTTGTGTGTGAAGAACACCAATAGCAGTGCGGGCATTCAGACAAATATCTAAGGGTCCGTACATCTATATTAAAGGCAATACTAGCTGAAAGATCGTTTCATGATGACAAGAGATTCTATAGAGGTGATTCATGAGGTGCGTTTTCTAGGTAACTTGTAATAATTTCGTGCAGATTCTAGTAGCAATGTGGAATAGACCTAAAAGGGAAGATTCTGACATAATTTCTAACAATTACCTTATATATACTTGACCCAGTACTGATACACAGAAATGGTTGGGCAATCATGCTGTTATCATGGCAATCCCTGGCGATCACACCATTTCATCTAATCACCAATCAGTTCACCTCAACAGAACCGATGATAGTAGGTATCAAAAGTTGAAGCGCACTCTACACTAATCCTAATAAAAGATGCTTGCGTTTTGTCACTCTTATATAACACCATGCGGGCTATTCTATTGATGTTCTCGGACTTGGAATATCTCCCTCTACTGTGCGTAACTCGAGGACAGATTTTAGAAATTTCATTAAAGTAATAGGGTAGCTACTGATCTTATTTACGTACGATTTTTTCAATATTATCAAGAGCAGTCATCTTCTTAACCGTCCCATCCAAAAATCCAAATGGCAACATCGTAGAAAACCATACCAACCACGCCTGGCCCCCTCTCCAAATGTTTGGCGGTGGATTCTTCTTCAACAAATCCCGAACAACTTGTTCCGCCCACACCTTCGCCGGTAACCCCTGGTCCTCGAAATCAGGATTACGCAGGGTCTTCTCTAATATCTCTCTCGCTGGCTCATAAATTGAGCCCTTTGGCAATGCAGGTGATATCGTCTCCTTTTGATTTTTCATAAAGTTGGATAGGACGAGCCCAGTCTTCAGATTCACAACTGTGATACCGAAGGGTTGTAGTTCTAGTCGCAGCGAGTTAGAGAACATTGACATTGCGGCTTTCGAAGCGTTGTATGCGGACTGAAATGGTACCGCAGTATCAGACGCAACTGATGTTTGATTCACAATAATGCCCTTGGACTCCACCAGCAATGGCAGAAAAGCCTGTGTAACAGCAAGGTACGACCATACATTGAGATCGAATAACTCCTTGGCCTTGGGGATGGAGAGATCGGAGATGGGCATACTGTATCCGGCGCCAGCATTGTTCACCAAGATGTCTAATTTAGACACTTTACTGACACAGGCGGCGATTGAGGAGTCAGATGTCACGTCCAGTGTAAGCGTTTCGATGCCAAAAGATTTGACGTGTGTCATTTTCGAAGGGTTTCGAGCCGTAGCAATAACATGAAGGCCGGCTTCGTGAAAGGCGATTGCTAGGGCGGCTCCTAGTCCGCCGTCTGAGCATCCGCTAATCAAAACGGTTTTCCCAGAGCTTGCCATTGCCTTGTCCGTTATGGGCGTCAAGTTGATGAAATGCAGTAGAATCAGATCTTTCGCGAAATATTGAGGCTTAGTTTGCAATACTCACAAAAGTCCTAGGGAAGTCAGTTTAAGTAGATGAATTACGTCCGGATTATGTGTCCGGGATCTTGAGTGAAGTCAGTTTGTCAGCGACGGTATCGGACAAATTATTGTACCACTCTGATAAATAACATCTGCGAGGAAGGAGGCGAATGTCTAAACCAAACAAAGATAAAAAATTACAGGCATGCATTGAACTGATGAGTGAGCAGTGCATGAAGACTCGACGTCTATCTCTTAAGTAGGAAAGTGTAACCGAGCATCGGAAAGTTAAATCCCTGTAAGCGCTTTACAAAAGGGAAGGTATACGCAGTAGCCAATAGGCACTCACCTCATAAATACTACGGAGCAATAAATTTACCGACGGTACATCAGGGGTCCGTCAATTCTAATCTCACCTGTTTTATATCGCCTGCTTACATCGGACACTCCAAAGAGTGTCTTTTGTTATAGAACTTGTACCGGAACGCGTCATCATTATTGAAAGAGGTTTTATAGCATAAGAAGAGTCTCAAGAAGAGGGACTTAATTATCTGGCGAAATGCTTCCGCTTTGGACCTTCGGTCCTTCCAAGTTGTTTCTGTCCGCCGGTTCAGTTGTAGATGTTCGACTCTACATCCTGGTAACCGTTCTTGTGAATTCGGTTTGTGATTGATTGTCAAACACAGAGAGAGGGGCTCTCTGGAATATGCTAGCTAGTACGTAGGACGCATTTTCTAGTTGGGAACTGCTCACTTCGAATGTGAGAGTCCCACTGGTACTACGTACCTTCTCCTCCAACAGTAATGCTCTTCCTTTTTACTCTTAACTTTCCGACTCTTTACTCTGGGTAGGTATGCAAATAAGTAGCAATACCCAGCCGCCTTCTATTCAACTTCCTAAAATCTAAGATTCACAAAGTTGCCTTCAGATTTCAGACTTCCATCATAAGCTAGACCTCTGTACGCGCACGGCTGTATACATAAATAAATAATTATTCATTATACATCTTATACGTACTATGTTCAACTGGCTTCTATTGCAATACTTGAAACATGTATCTTCGTATAGTAGCATGCTATAGCCTGGACCTTATATAAGTACACCTCTGTTCTTAGTGTATTTTAATCTTGCTTATCAGTGTAGACACAACCAAAATTTAGTGTATTCAATATATAGTTATAATGATCAGCTATATAACACTCGAGAAAGTATTTAATAACTAAAGAGCACAACCTGCATCATACGAGATCCATGTGCCCTCTTGGTCCATATTCTCATACATTCCAGGATCTTCAATTGCTACTTTCAGAAGTTGACAGTTTTGGCTTTTGCTTAATGTATTGAAAGTGTAGCTGCCACAGTATCCGTCCAAGCGATCACAGATAGCCTTACAACCAGCCAAAGTTGCAGTAGTGAAGTCAGCAATGAGCTGCGTTTCTAAAGCTTCAACAGTCGCACCCCCTACAGTATTGGAAGTGATAGCGCACTGCGCACTGGACTTCTTGACTGGAGAAGTAGCGGCCGGTACAGGGCAGGTCTCGTCGTAGAGAACAAAGTTTCCGGCAGAGTCACCAATGCCATTCCAGAGTCCAGTAGCAGAAGTGGTAGCCTTCATGATGATACACTCCTGGCCCACCGGCATGAGTCCGTTGCTGGCAAAGGCGAAAGAGACGCAGTATTGAATGTCTTCGATGCAAGTCAAGAAACAATCTTCCCAGCTGCTTGCTGCAAAATTTCCAGCTGATGTTTGCCAGCCGAGTTCAGTTGGTCCGTCAGCCTTGATACCGCAGTTAGGTGTACTGGTACTCAGAGCAGTGGCAGTTGAGGTTTTAGCGGCTGTTGAAGATGCCATGCTAGTGGTAGAGGTAGTCTGGCTAGTTGTCGTAGATATAGACGAAGCTAGAGTAGAACTATCAGTGACCTCGAGCGATGAAGTTGGACCACCGACAGTCACGGTGGTAGTGACAGTCTGGGTCTTTCCTTTGCCATTGCTATATGTGCCGTAACTTGTTGAGGTAGAGAAATCAGTCGATGTAGCAGATGTGCGTAGGTTTATTCTCGTTGGAGCATTGGTAACAGTAAGTGACCAGTTTTCGTCCCATGAGTAGACTCCGTTATTTCTGTAGTTCTTGTTGATATGGATCTTATAAGTGACAAGAGTTTCCGTAACTATGATAGAGACAAGGTTGGGCTTCACAGCCCGAGTGTCGACCAAAGGGAATTGAGTTGAGATTTGAGCGAGCGCTAAAACAGCGCCCAGAGAGAAGGTGCTGAATTTCATATTTAGGTTGATTGAAATGAATTTGAAGAATGGTCGAAAGATATTTTGAAAAAGAGCGAATATCTCGAATGAAGTTGAGTTTCTTTAAAAGATAGTAATTTGGCAGATTGCTCAGCCAGTAAAAGAAATACAAGATATGCAAGAGTGTCTGAATGAATGATGACTCTTGGTTGATTGAGATAATTTTTCTGGATCTGCTTCTCACCTTATATTCTGAATAACCAGCTGTATTTACTTAGCTCTTGCTGTGTCTAAATGACTACCTACCGGCTGACTTCAATTCTGTTCTAAGTACGTCTCGTGTCTCATTCAGGGCACCGGATGAGGCATGGGATAAGTAGTAGTGACAAAAACTTACACAATTCTATACGCCCTATGGAAGCCAATGTTCGAGATGAGATTCTAGTGATTATAATATGTTGGTAGGGGCCTAACTTGTTCTACGTGGGCGCTGGAAACAGTATATCCGGGAGTGTAGGTGCCGGAAACGTCAACGGGGTCGGCATGAATTTTAGCGTGGTCTCTTCACGAACTCTATCGCCAAATGCAATGCGAATAAGTCAGCGAATAAGACTACTAGGTATTTGAGCGGTTACCGTGTAATTTAAACAAGGAGCTCAACTGCATTGAGTTTACTCTTATGGGCTAAATAAGTTGAAATCAGTTTGGACTGACCGCTATGGCGATACCTTCAACAGCCGCTGTCAAGACCAACTTTGAGCGAAAGATGCTGACGACATGGGCGCACTATGTTATTGAATTGGTGCTTGATGGGAATGCTAGGAAGATATACCATTTTGATCTGGTTGAGGACTCGGCGAATCTTGACGACTTGGATCAGAAATCCTGTAAATTAATTTGGGAGATTGTATAGGTATTAAATTCCATCGTACTGCTCAAGACTCAATTTTGTCCACCAGATCTTAGTCTATACTTTTCTGTCTGAAGACTTACGATTCTATTCATAATGACACGACATTCCAGGGAAAACCTAACTTGGAAGTCTACTTTGAAGCCTTTAGCATTTGAAACGGATTTTACAATTATTAGTATCAAGTCTAGTATTGTATACCATATTTGTTAACAAGTGCTTCTCTGCGCCAACAGTGAGGTACCTAAGGTAGATAAAGAGCACTTTCGATAATCTAGACTATGAACAGGACAAGTATACAGTTGTATGTACTACAAATAAAGTGTATAAAATGTGAGCGTAATATGGTTTCATCGTTTAGTGAACCAACTTGATTATAGAAACTCGAGAACTGGTTAAAAATATACCTTAAGCTAATAGCTTTACTAAAGTAGAGGGTATTCTCTTTATATAGGTATGTACTCGAGGACTAGAGTATCTAGGGAGAGGCTTTCTCAAACTAATAACTCAAAATGATTAAGAGTCACGTAATAGTTAACACGTCTTCAAAGCAGTATCTGGTGGTATTTGAGTAATTTTGCAAAACCTTCGTCGAATTGTAAGAACCTAATTCCCGCACGTTATGCAAAGCAACTTACCAGCATAATTGCTGGGGTCGAGCGGAGTATAAATGACAATTATGGCCTAGTCTGCAGGAGATTCTAATTTTCAACTCCTGCATATTTGCTTGTCAGTTTCATCATGTTGGCATCGGATCATGATGCTACTCAATGGTAATGATGAAAAGCAAGACTACTGCAGTGTGCAATCCCGAAGAGCTTACAGCAAAAATTGAATCCGCTTCACGCAAAGTCCAATCGCATAAATACTATGACATTAAATCTTGATGAATTCTGTATATGCCTTGAGTAGATATGGATGAGCCTTGCAATCAACATTATCCCAGTAGCATGAAACAGCTAATCTCTGTCATCTATAATATTGCATTCCACCGTTCTACTTTTTCGCGTAGATATAACCTATTCCAGCTGACGGATCTTTCCTTGGATCGTACTTTGGCAGACCTTCAAGCGGTGCATATGTCTTGCGCAGGTATATCATGTTGTTCAGTGCGCTGGATCCATGTCAGGTATTCATCTTATGGAGGGAGAGTGCAAAAACTTACACGTCTCTAGCTTTTCTCCAGGATTCCCTGCTGACATATTGAGGTCAAATTTCATGCTATACAGCCTATTTCGATCATCGAACTCTTCTTGCGGCTCTGATGGAGGAAAGAGCCGTTTATAATCCTCCAGATAGGTCTGACCAAGGTTTTGTACACCATATCGTCTCCACATGCCAATATCCATCTCGTTATGAGCATAGAAAGAACCAGCATCGACGAGTATAAGCTCGCCAGTCTCTTCATCCTTGCCTATATTCCCGCCCCACAGATCTTCATGGATGAGACGTGGAACGATCGGATCGGAACCCTCTTGTAGTGGATTCAGCAGCTTTGAAACAACAACTGTGAGGAGTTGTTCTGCCGCCATCGAGAGCTCTTGCCAGACTCCATTAGTCTCGGCGTCCAACTCGACAGACTTCCGTAGAAGTCTTGTGAAAAACACAGTCCAGCTCTTATCCCATCCATCGGGATGTGGTGCAATGCCGTCAATTGTTGAGACCGGAAAGTCAAACATTCCGTTTGGAGATATCTGACTGTGCAACTGGAGAATACGACGAGCTAGCTTCGTGGGATTTGGTAAGCTCATATCCATATCATGGAAATTCTCGATAAAGAAATACGTGTTCGGCGAGAAATTGTATTCTCCTCAAGCCAAGGGCTTGGATACCAATCCGGGGATGAGCTTATCAATCAAAGCAATAGCCGTATATTCTCCTCGCACAAGTCGTTGTCCAATATTTCCCAATGCTAACTGATACAACGGACTTGTCAGCAAATAACATGCTTTTCACTTCTCTGATAAAGTCGTAGATTCTCAGATCACCTTTATGAAATACTGCTTGACATCACCATTGGAAAGTTCTATAGTAACGCGGCCTGTTTGTGTCCATGCAGTGTCGCCATAGGACTCTGCTGACAAGACCTTTGAATCTCTCGGAAACACTGGAGTGATTCAATCAGCATTTCATGTCCTTCAAACTAAAAATCTGCGGTACCAAATACCCGAGATTACAGCTTCGTCCGTGGGAAAGTCTCCATCGATCTCTCCTAAGACGTCCTCCTTTCTCTGAACAATATCCAAACGCATCGTTCAGAAGATGGAGCTACGTATAAACTTTAGTGTTAGTTAAATGTACTGAAATTTGATGATCGCGATTTTTTTCAATAAAGCGCAGCTGCAAGGAATGATTACTGAGTTGTGGAGAGTTGCTAACAAGAATCAATAAACTTGCATTGTTTCTTATAGGGTGGGGCAATCGGCGCGTGCAGTACGTTGGGTATTGGGAACGACATGCTGCCTTACGGAGGTTACATACAGCTTCTAATGATTCAATTACGAGCTGTACTTTATATCTCTTCAGAACCCTACTGCATAAAGATACGATCAGCGCACGCCAACTCTTCTACATCTTCTATCCCGAGCTTACCTTGATTATCGTACCATCGATTGTGGTGAAATACTGTATATGTAGTTTCACTAGGCTGTAGGTACATCCGAAGCTGTCTTTTATCATAATCAGATCGTATGAGGATATTCCTGAAACAGAGCATCAGAAATCCAAACTGTGTATCTATAATTTTCTACTTTCTCCGTCCGTATCTATGGCAGAAAATCGTCAGGTATAGTCTAAGGATCGAAAAGATATGGTAATTCTCGAGTAGCTTCCCAATTGTAATCCGCATACAGATTCTGTCTCCAGCCACCATTCAACTTACGAAAGAAACTCACTTCTAAAACCAGTCATCAAATGCCAGGGTTTAATTACGTGCAGACACTGCGGGGAGTAATTCGCGAGATCTCTCAAGCAGTTCAACCGCTCTCTCCCGAGCCAACTCTTCCAGCCTCCTAGATGAGGAAATGGTGGAGTCTCTTCAGGAGCATCAGAATCTTCGACCATAGAGTCTTCGCCTACAAAAAACGGAGAACGCGAGACCTGCTGAAGCTATTCGTTGTCTAGTGTCCCAAAGATGCAACAAAGGCGGCCGTCAGTTCTATTCATGGGCTTGAAGGTACAATCCAGATGACCTGTTGCAGAAACAGACATAATTTTTTTTGGCCACAGATGTATCTTCCCTGGGAGCGAGGCACATCCAAGGCAAGAAATTGACTTCCGGGTATGATACGGACGTCCTGAAGTCCCCTCTTTGTCAGTTCTTGAATATGCTAATGTGCCCTTTTACGAGATGAAATGTGGAAAGATAATGATTTCAAAGATCTACATATTGCACATATGGATAACTCTCGAGGCGAGAGAAGGCGAAACACCAACGGTACAAATCCTGTTCATTAATACTTGAGGATTACAAAGAACATCTCCTCACAATTAGAAAATTCGTTTCAATGCAAACTGCTCAAGTTCAAGACTACTCTACGCCTCTGCAACTTTACCAAACCGATATTGCGCCCAGCTCAAGCTTCCTTCAGGAAAAGTCCACAATTGTTCGCCAAGATCTGAGCCTGCAGCACCTGCACCAATATGAACTGGAAGAACATGCTCCAAGGTTGGATGCGCCTCTCTGGCATCACTACGTTGCAATACAGCTGACATCTTTGCCTGACGTTCCTCTGGTTTTGCAGTGGTAGCCTCTTTCAGTGCCTCGTCAAAGCTGAAGGCGTAACTGAACCGCATTAGCAGGAGCACTTCAATATTATTGCCAGCAGGATTTGCTTACGGCATGGTCTCGCCGGTTGCCCTTGTGGCCCGGAAATCACGAAGGTTATGAACAGCCATTCCCGCGGCGATGATTAAAATGCCTTCTTCTCGCAGACTTTCTAATGCTTGCCCCATACGGTAATGTTGATCCGGGTTCTCGTTGTTATACAGCGAAACTTGCACGATTGGTACATTCAACGGGTTCCTTTTCGGATCAAAAGCTGTGCGGGTAGTACATCAGCAAAAGATGCGGAGAACAGTTTAAGACGCCAGAAAATCACAACTTACCAATCAAGAAACCCGTCCAAACGCCATGGTCGAGGCCTCGTTTGACTCTCTCAACTTCGATACCAGCAACTGTTAGCTTCTCAATGACCTTCTCGGCAACCTCGGGGCTTCCCTTGTTCGGATACTTATATTCGTAGTAATGAGGCGGAAAGCCGTAGAAATCATAAATGAGATCCGTCTGTTCGGCAACATTGATCTTGATCTTGTTTGGGCCGTCATGCCAGTGGGCAGAAAAGACGACTACTGCCTTGGGTTTGACTTTTGTCGTGATCTCCTGCCCGACCTCAGTCAATTTGGCATAAGCCGGGTGATTTGTATTTTCCATGAAGTTGGGCCCGCCAATGCCGAGAAAGTAGACGGGAGTCCGCAAAGGACTATCGAGATGTGAAGAATCAGACATGATACTTGCGGCTTGAGTGGTTGGTTGGGCGGTGGCGGCGTTCCGGATGCTGCTCATATACGACTGGGCAGTGTGGTAGACGGGCGGAATGGACAAGCTCAAAAAGAGTACAGCGAAATATATAAATCTCGAACGGATAAATGAACGGTTGAATGACAGCACCATGTATATAACGTGCTATGTCGAGACTTTCTTTGCATTTCTTGTGTCTTGAAAAAATAATCGACTTCTCGGAGATATAGCATTACCAACGATTGCAATCATTCAGCCGTCGAGCTGACGAATCCATTTTCAAAGACATAGAGGATAGAGTCTTAGAGCGTTGCCAAGATAGGACTCGATACGAATCGTTTGTTGCGCATATTTGATATTCAACAATGTCCTACAACGTACAGTAGGCAATCCCGCGCGCGACAGATTCTAGCTTCATGATCAGATTTGTCAGCTCATGATATTGACGCGTGACAAGCATTAGTCGTATCCAATTATGATGCTCTCGGAACATGGATAGGGAAACATTCTGGGTATGTGGATTGGTAGCTAAACTCCCGCGCGGCATGGCCTTCCTCGGCATGTTCGGCTTGGCTGATGATCGCGCGCGGCCTGGCCCGCCTAACCTTTCGAGAATTAGCGGATCGTCGCGCGCGGCTTGTGGGTCTCGATGAAATGTAGACTAAACTACAGTTACGGAAATTTTGAGTAACTGACTTACTCTGGTACTGCCTATGGATTGTGATGAAACTTCTCATGTGCGATCTTCAAACCCTCAACTGAGAAGGAGTTACGACCAATAGTATGATAATAAACCATCGAAAAGATGGTGGGCTTCTAGTTGGACCAAAGTGTTGTAAGTGAATATATGAATGGACCAATGTAGACTTTACTTTGTATAAATAGAAGAGATCTCAGCTCCAAGAAAACATTATCCTTCCACTTCATATCTGAGCTTCTTTGTTACCCAAAACTCTTGAGATCCATCATTACTATTGACTATAAAAACATAATGGCAACCAATCCTGTTGTACTCATTCTCGGAGCTGGGCCCAGGATCGGCATCTCTGTCGCTGATAAATTCTCCAGCAATGGCTACAAGGTCGCTGTTGCGTCTAGAAGTGGAAATGGTACCGAGAACTCCAAAGGATTTCTCTCCCTCAAGGCAGATTTCACCAAGCCCGATTCTATCCCAGCACTGTTCGATGCAGTCATGGCCGAATTTCACACCTCTCCAAGTGTCGTCGTGTACAATGCAGCGGCACTCACCAACCCTTCCGACAAGGACTCTATCTTTTCAGTTTCAGCGGATAGTGTTTTATTGGATCTGAATGTCAACACTATTAGCCCTTACGTCGCAGCACAGCAGGCTATCCATGGATGGGAGACGCTGCCCAAGGAGGTCAAGAAGACTTTTATATACACAGGAAACATCATGAACGTCTCTATCGTGCCCATGCCATTGATGTTGAACTTAGGCATGGGCAAGTCAGCTTCAGCATTCTGGATCGGCCTTGCCGACGCGACAAACTCGGCCCGGGGGTTTCGGTGAGTATTCTCAGAGAAAAGTTCCATTTAGACTGTTTCTAATATATCTGGCTCGCCAGGTTTTTTTATGCCGATGAGCGTCACGCAGATGGCAAGTTCAAGGGGATGGCTCTCGATGGTGTCGCACATGGCGAGTTCTATGCACAGTTGGTGAACCGTGAGGAGAATGTGCCATGGCACGCTACATTCGTAAAGGACAAGGGTTATGTTCAGTTCAAATAGCAACCTCAAGCTGAAATCGAGTCTTGAGAAACTTCGCAGTTTTCGTCTTAGCATAGTTCGAAAAATGCTCCGGACTGTAATGTCCTTCTTGGTTTCGGCATCGGCCCCCTCTATTGTCTTTCTGATTAAGTTTTGACCTTCATTGTCGTCTTTCTAGACGTCTGATCCCTATTAATGGACAACTTCATTCTCTTTACTGCCATCGTTCTCAATATCATCCTCCTCACTCTCTGCCTCATTGACCTCCTCCTTGACCTTGACCTTATTGTTTTGTTCGATAACATTATCATCTAGATAAGCCCAGCATACCTCGACAGTACTACCTACACCATAGAAGACAAGTCTGTTACTCTCAATCTACTGACCATCTAGAGTAAACTTAGAGTAGTCAACCCTAATAGCTTGCATGCCATCGGTCTCTTCCGTCATTGTAGACACAATGGAAGAACTCACGACCAGGTATACCGGCCATTGAGTGCATGACTATGAGGTATGGTGGCTCGATACCTGCGGTATCAAGAAGTAGTCTCAACTCTTTAGCTATGTCGATATAGCTCTCATACTTAGAGGTGAAATTTGATGGTAGCTCTGATTATCTAAGGCCCGTACCATCGTAGATATAGCCGCGGGCAAAGGCTGAAATATGTCTCAGCAAAGCGATCCGGGTCACCGATGAATCGCCCAGACCAGCAATGCCGATCACGGTTGGTGTGCCCGGAGAGCGGACTGGTCCAGCGGCGCGGAGGTAGAGAGAGGGAGTGGGTTCCGATCGAGACAAGTCCCTCGGTATTGTCTACGGTCCAGTCGATAGAGGAAGCATAGCTATCGATTTGATGAGTGATTTCAAAATTTCCTTATATGGCGGTCAATTTATAATGACTGAATGAATATTGCTTTGGATGTTGGATCTATGAAACCACGGCATCGTACAAAAGATTAGAGACGGACGGTCTAAAGAGATATTTGAACACAGAAGTGGAAAAGCTCCGAGGCTCGATACCATAAAATTATCACAAATAATCGCTCAGACTCCGACTGAGGGAGGAGTACTGAAACAAATTGAAGAGAAGAATGGTTATGAAGTCGGGAGAGTACGCTTGTTTATATAGCTCGAAAATGTGGGTTAGCACTTATATATACCTTTCCCAAAGTAGAAGATCACTAAATTTGGGGGCCACTGTAACCTTAGTCTATTTACAATGTGCTCGAAGCACCGTCAAACGTCGCCGAAAGCACTTGAAACATAGCTTACATATAAGAAGTTAATTACTCTGCCTTTATATTAAGTTTTGTATAAAACAATATATATATTTAAGCCTACAAGATACTCAAGTCATGCATTTGCTTTTTTGTTTGTAGCTGTTACTGGTAGATTATGTAATTATAGCTGCAGTATACGAAGTCAATCCTATATCAAAACGCCTGCAGGGAGAATATGGTTTAAATACAGACTTTCATTCAATACTATAAATGTTCCCTTGTATTCCGCTCTGAGGTGATATGTGCGCCCGCGCTAAATCTATAATAACCATGGATTTTATGTTCGTCGATACGAAGTAGGTATATTCAATTCAATGTCAATGGTAAGGACTGGATCAAGCCGCCTAAATACAGGATAGGTGGTTCCCCATATCTTGCACGAACGCACTTCTAAACAAGTATCACCAGAACACCTTGGCTTCTAAAGCACGCAGCGAGGTCGCGAGTCGCAACATCTCCAGCGTCCCTATGTCGCCATACATTTTCCATAATTTCGAGTGCCTTACGTACCGTGCCGAAGACACTTGGCGGTTGCAACGCCTCCACCATTCCGCGCAAATGAGCTTCCTGCGCCGGCTCAGTGAGACAGCCTGCCACGCAGAACGGCCATACCATTGTGCGCAGCAACGCCGGCGGCGATATTTGGTGCGTCAGGAGCTCGATGATTTGACTAACATGATAACGCACGTAGACACTAGCGGGCTGCCATCCGGACAAAACGACAAAGAGATAAACGAGCGCCGCATGAGCCCAGACACGGGTAACCAGGAAGCTCTGGCTGGTGGGTGTTTTTGATTGCTGACAGTAATTTGCTGTAAAGATATTCAGAAGGCTACTATCTCCTTTCGAAACATCTACTAGACCCGTTTCGAGATGCGCTAGATGAGCCTCCAATGAGTCCTTGATAGCTGTGGCGCGATGAACCAACTGTATAACGTCGAGATCACCGGCTCTTCTACACTGCTGTTTCCATGCGTCAAGCACAGCTATCTCGCCGATTTGTAGCAAAGCCCAATTTTGACACCCGACAACAGCCTCAAGATTGACAGGTGGGTCAGTGTCATCCATATTACCAAGAAGGCCACGGTGGTACTCGTAAAGCTTAGGTTGCTCCTGAAGCACTGTACTGGCAACAATGTCATCCAATATCAGAAGGGTGGATGAGAAGCGAAAGGCGGCCTGTTCAGCACTCGGAACCTGGTCACACTGGGCAGGCAAAATCCATGATGGCGGTCCCAGGCGGTTTATGACAGCGTGAAAGCTTGAAGCAGACCCTGTCGGTTCAACAGCACCAGGGCTGTCAAGGAGCTGACTAAAAAGGGCCAGAGCGGCATTGATGTGTGCCTGGCAGTTATCAAAAGTCGAGACAGCAATCTCAAAACGCTGCACCTGCAACATGCTTGTCATGATCCGTACAGCGCCGTGCAGATGTTCTGTGATCTCTGAGCCATTGATAACCTGCAAAGCCTGTCTCAAAATTCCAAAGGCATCTCTAGTCTGTGTGAGCACCGTCTCCCAAACTACATCGTGATTGACCGTTTCCCTCACAAGAGAGAAGAAGTATGAACTCTGACATAGGGTGGCCTGCCGTACTACCGGGCTGCTTATCATCATTTCCAGTATCCATGCTCTACCACCTTGAAGGATAGAAGGGCAGTAGAATGGGAATAAGAAGGGAAGCAAGTGTTCGAGGTAAAACATGAGGAGAATGGTGTCAGATCGCCCGAATGCCATACTTTTGCCAGCGTCCTTGCTAGTAAGCGTACAGTCAGCCCCACGTTGGTGAAAGACAGTGGATGCCTGGGGAAATGGCTTCATCCCATTATTTTGAAGTTCTGGGGTTGCTTTGAGGGGATCGTATAGCGTAGTATCCATGTCCCTGGCTACTTGTTGAGGCAGCACGTTCAACTTACCAGTGGTAGGTTCGACAAGTGAGACGCGGGGGCCAGACATGTGGACTGCACGCTCTCCACGGCGGCGATGGGTGGCATTTTCTTTGATCTCGCGTTTGACATACTCGGCCATTTCTTCCTGTCTCTTGCCTCCATCCATCCACTCCGGTTTGTCTTGATTGTAGCGGCAAGTGATCAGGAGTGCAGCGCAAACGTTACATACAGGGTGGGTTTCATCGCATTTTTTGCGCCGCAGTCGGCAAGTCCAGCAACCATTTGAGCTTCTTATTGTGCTATTATGAGAAGGACCATGAGGCAAGCTCATATCCATAATCTCATATGACACAGAGTTCCTCTTCCGCTAAAGCGACGCTTTACTAGAATCAGCTTGACTACACACACGGACAAAAAAGAGGAATAGGGGGGACTCTAAAGTTGCGGAAGCTGAATCATCTGATCATAGTCTCTCTGGATTTGCAGTATGTAAAGGCGTAGTCTAAGATGCGCGGGGTCTACGTATGATTATATAAGCAATCACGTGAGGCGCTTCGGGATTATAAAAAGACGATACAAGAAGTATGCTAAGAATAAATATAAGCAAATAGAAAGTAAGCATAGCAATGTCCATAGGAATCGTAACGGGGTAGATAAAATTGATTTTTGGCATTGAAGTATCTTTATTACTTGGAATGGAAATATTTTGAGAGTGTAGCACATAGAAGTAAGAAATCTATCGCTTCAGAGAAGGCAGAACATTAACAAGCTTCTACGTAAAAAATACATCTAGCCACCAGCTTATATCATAATCAGTCTTATACAGAGAACATCAATAAGGTTCGTATTACTCACAGATCAGATTGTTTCTGATAGCTTCCTATATTACATTGAGCAGATGATATTCGAGTACTGGACGTAATCATGCTTATAATTGTAAGCGTTTTGCTAATTAGAAGCTCTTAAGAGCGTAAAATTATACAAAAACTACCATATTGATCGGGAAGAAGTAACTGATATATATAGTAAGATACTTTTAGACTGTATTGAAATGCGTACACATCAGTGAGTGAGGTCGGAGTGTAGTAGTAGTAGTAGTAGTAGTAGTAGTAGTAGTAGTAGTATCAATATGGCTCTCACATTCAAAGTGAGCAGTCCCCAATTGGGAAGTGCACACTCCGCACTCGCACCTTACGTATTATGAAATCATAGCATACCTAGTTCAGAGAGCTTCTCTCTCCGTATGACAATCTATTCTACGAGTATAAAAGCACGAACCCACTGTACGAATTGATCAGATCTTATATATTGCGACAAATTGCAAACAAAGCCCGGTTGAAAGATTCAATTCAGAACAAGCAAAGAGAGCGGTATGTATCATAAATATATTAACTATTGGTTTCCATCCGCTAATACAGCTTAGAAGATAAACCCGATTATGGCACCAGGTTACGTTAAAGACGATGCAGTCATGGGGACTAGTATTCCTACAGAAAACAACTTCCAAATTCTCGACGACACCGTTTCTACTTCACCAGATGATGGGCCCGCCATCGTCGCCGCCTCTCCAGCCAGACGATGAAGCGCCTAGAGTTGCTTTTGCGACTATAGCAACAGTAACAGCTCTCTATAGCGAGACTGGTCATACTCTACCCCCTCCATGGGCCGAAATGGTGATATTATTGAGAAAGGGAAAGCACTCATCATTCTTGGTGGCCTACCATTGGTCAATATAATGTACAATTAGCTAAAGCTTCTGTATTCGACAAGATTCTCACGAGTTGTTCCAAGACACTCCTTTAATCAATGCAGTACCCAAATCTGCTGCACGCCCAGTATCAGACCAAATATATTGCAATAAGCTACCTAGGTAAAAAGAAACGTGAGTTAAAAACAAAGGTTCGCCTCAATATTTAAGCTCTTGAACTAGTGCTTACTTACTATCTGTTCATGATGCCTGTTGCAGAGTAACTATCATTTTGCAACACGATTGTGTAAACTTCACCCGAGGTGGGGCTATCATGCTTATGTTGCCAAGGAATTCGATATTTTTGCAGGGCGGCAGAGTCATGAAACTCTCTCGGGAGATCTGAGCGCTTGACTTGAGCTTTATTATGAAGCCTTTTTCAAAATTCTTCTACTACGGCATATTCAGCCTTCGCTATAAATTCTATCTTAGCCTGTCGCCCATCTGCTTACGCATGAGTTTTGCTCGTTAATATCTGTAATCAAGCATCTAGATACTCACCAGCTTCCATTGACATATGCCGTATATCAGAGGAGGGGTCCATACACCTCCATTTTACAAGCCACTAGGCTTTGAGTTCCATTCTTAGCTCGGCGATAGAGTTATCTATGGCCTGTCATTCTTGGTACCAATGCAACATGCGCTATACCGAACGTGACTGTGAAACATATATATCACGTACCGCATGTAAATGATAGGTCAACAAATCCTCGCTGCCAAGATGTAGCAGGGTCGTATTATTACGCGTATTATTGCATGAACCTAGCTAGGATATATTTCCCGGCCCCACGGGGATCCGTGCCCATCGGAACTAATTCCAATCGACAACATATTTGCCGGCGGCATCTGCCAAATGCCCTGGTCATTGAGATGCTTGGTGCATCCAACTTCCGGATATGATATTAGATTGTCGTGAGTGAGAAAAGAGAAGCTGTTGTCCAGGAAAGAGCTGACGCGTCTAAGTACAAGGGTCAAGCGATTATGCACATCAAGCAAGAGTTGGACTTTGTATATTATAGCTTAGCATCACCAAGTCCTTCCCTATTAAAGTTTCAAATAAGAAAGGTTTATTCTGTTGTTCACGTCTTTCGTTTACCATCATGATCTTTTTTGCCATATTCGCTCTTTCTTATCTCATTGCTGCTACAGCGGTAGCTAGCCCAGCAAAGCATTATCCACGCGAAACTTCTGCAAGCGTTTGGAATACAACCACCTGTAGCGATGACCAGTTGGAAATCGTGAAAGAATGGACGAACATGAATTCAAGCGAAAAAACTGCATATATCGAGGCTGAAAAGTGTCTATGGTCGCTCAATTCGACTTCTGGCCTCGTAGGTGCCACAACAAGATTTGAAGATTTGGTGGCTCTTCATCAGAACATGACTCCTATTATTCACGCTGTTGTAAGTAGCCATGACTCAATACGATTTCAAAGTTGCTGATAGTGAGTTATAGGGTCAATTTCTGCCATACCACCGTCTTTACATGAAATTGCACAAACATCTCCTACAAACAGACTGTGGTTATGACGGACCAATGACGCAAGTTTTAGTCTCTACCCCTTTTCTTGAAGCTCTCTGACCAGGCATTCAGTTGGTGGGATGAAACCCGTGACGCGGGCAACTATTTAAACTCGCCAATCCTCGACCCAGTCACTGGATTCGGCGGAAACGGTAGTGCAGTTGACGATTTGTGTGTCATCGATGGGCCTTTTGCAAACTCAACTTTGTATGTTGGCCCAGTGACTTTACATACTCCTGAGGGTTTTTGTCTCAAACGAAATGTGAATGAGGTCAATTCTGCTGGTGCCGCGCAGGATATCGTTGATGGTTGTATGAATATTACGAACTATGCGGATGCTGGGATTTGGTGTATAGGTGACAAGCCACATACTGCGTACGTACTATCCTTTTCTTATTTTGCTACTGCCTTTTGTACTTGGATGGCAATCACTCTTGTTCACGGAATCGCGTTCTATTGTGCGGATGGATTGATTGCACGCAAAAACTCTACTCTGAATTGCAAAACTCGAGAGAACAGAAATCTTTTAAATACACGTTCTTATTGATCATCTTAGCGGCCATGGTGGAGTTGGTGGAGGTGTAAATGGAAGCATTGGTGTAAGTTTCAAACTCGTCTCTTGAAAGAAGCATGTCCTCAACAATCTTCCTCTAGGATATTTATGTCAGTCCAAACGACCCGCTATTCTACCTACACCATGCATACATCGATCGACTTTGGTATTTACCCTTCTCTCACATATAATACTACTACAACTAATAAATTCAAGGTGGAAATGGCAAAGCGCTGATCTTGACGCTCGTCTTTACCAAATTGGTGGCTACACAAGATACCCTAGCACTGGCATCAATACGACCTTGGAGTATGAGCTTGATCTCCTAGGATTATGGGACAACAAGGTTGTTGGTGATGTAATGGATCCTCATAACTCTTTCTTGTGCATGGACTATGACTATTAAGAATCTTCAGGAGGTGTAAAGTAAGGGAAACTCTGGGTTTTCTACTCTCTTCACATCTTTCCTTCGATTTTATAGCTCTTTTTACAACGAGTAGGTAGCACGATCGCTTGTCAAAATGTGATACTCGAAACTCGTTAATTAAACACAAAGAATTGAGATTTCTGGATGCAGTTTCAAGTGCTATGTTGTGTGAAGTTTATCGTTTGCACATCTGATCAGGAAATAATGATAAACATAGCAACTTATTCCTCTTGACGTAATCCATTGATGTGTACATGTTTCAATAATATCCCTTCTTAATCCTTTTCTGCAACGGCTCCAATATTTTCACTACCGATTTATTTGCTCAGGCTCAGGGTAGCCTTTCCACGCAACGAAACGGGATCACATCGGTTTCTCATGAGTAGCTACCCGTAAGAGTGTTTTTCTGTTACGGATGAACAGAGAGATGCGCTGGACACGATGTTGATGTGAAGTACAACATTAACAAACATTTGATGATAGCTAGCTAGCTATACAAGTTTTACCGAAGAAATTAACTATCAAGGTGTTAAGCCTACCTGGTCTTACGATACGGACAAGAATAATATCAGAGACACGATATCATCTGGAAGAGCATCGCCTTCACCACCCTTATTTAGCCTCAATAATAATCATCTCAAATCTAGTGGCAATTCTAACCATTAGTCTTGTGTAGGATACTGTAGTGCTGTATTTTTTGAATCAATAACTACTGGCGGGCAACGAACGGTCTCGGATGTGTCTTAATGACAGCATTTTTTAATTTGTCTTAAAACAATGTCAGCTTGTATGAAATAGCAGTTAAGAGTTTTACAATACGTACCCCGAAACTCAATTCTGTAGATGCTCGTCCTAAGCTGTTTTTCTGCCGACTTCACAACCTACAAGTGTTTTGCTGGGTGTACTCGTCGCTCCTTCAGCACCAGCATATTTCGTGATAGTATCTTCTCCAACAACGGCAGATTTGTCAACACTGAGCCTGACACCCCAGCTTCGAAAAATACAGAAATGTAGATGATTGAGATATTAAAAACAAATAATCTCAGTATAATCCAGTGTATTATATACTATAGTCAATAAATTAACCCTCATAATTCCGTTGTGCTCTTTGGCTGATTGCGAAGTTTATGATATTTTAGCTTGAAATGAGGATCTACCTTCAGTTACCTCAAGATACTGTAGTTACGTGGGTACTTAGATAGAGTACAACCTGAATTATTTCTACAGATCTGATTGAGCCTGGAACTCTAAACAATTCTCCAAGTCTGATTAACCTAGTAAAGGTCAGCTTTGGATAGACAATCGTGTTTGTAATTATAAGTATTTTGCTAATTTGGAATCCCTTCCTGGCGCAAATTACTCGAAACATACGAGTGTCTTAGACGGCTTGCAATGTCTTTAGCTGTTATATTCGTAAGAATTTCTGGAAGTTTCCCCCTGATTGAGGACCAGTTTCCTGGTTCCCGTTCGTGCCAATTTAGATATCATTAAAATTCCGAAACTGTCTAGTCAATATATCAGTCCAGACTTATTATTTCTTGGTGCTGTGAAGCCCTATGTAAATAATACGTATTTCACACTCCGATTTCCACATTACATCTTCTTTCTCCATTACATGTCATCTCAACTTAGCAACTATATTCTTGACACATCATTCAAGATTCAAATCATTTTCACTACTCTTTCGAAGATTAACCAACTTTACGCTCTAATGCGAGTGTCAGAAGAAACAATACAGAAGATGAGTTTCATGGCTTTAGCTCCTCAAGATGTCCAGAAGCCTTCACCGCGATATAAACCCCTCGAAGGAGCATTCTACAGGGGACTCACGACTAGTGCTATCAAAAAAGAAAGCAAAGCAATCCGATGGATCATCCAAGTGATAACGTTCATCCTCCAAAGACTAATGTTCGTCCCAAATCCATATTTCAACTACATCGAACGCAAGAAAAATCCAGAATTTCAACAA
The DNA here is from genome assembly GCA_024752435.1 of Allantophomopsis cytisporea. Taxonomy (NCBI): domain Eukaryota; kingdom Fungi; phylum Ascomycota; class Leotiomycetes; order Phacidiales; family Phacidiaceae; genus Allantophomopsis; species Allantophomopsis cytisporea. Next base: position 298,932 of record CP103025.1, read on the forward strand.
CGTATATCAGAAACGTGCCAACTGAACTGTGATTGTCGACACATATACGACACGGGCGACAGTACATGCCCACGAAGAGCGCGACAAGTAAGTGGTTGAGTATACGAAGGCACATCAGAAATGGAAGCGTGCTTTTAGCGAGCAAAAAGCAGCAGCTGATTATGTCGGCTTGTAGAATTGGCCAACGCCAATGAGATGGGCCTCGAGAGGTTCAAATCGTTGAGTAAGGAAACTACGGGGTGCTTTCAACAAGCGGAGGCCAACTTAGATAAGGTGTGCAAAGAGTTGTTCGCACTACGAATAGTGGAGGATGTTGCTGCGAGAAGTTTGAGGGCTGAAATCATCGTAGCTGGCTTTCAGGATAGTGCGAGGTTGAAGATTTTAGATGGTAAAATAGTTTCATGCGAGCTAGATGGGAGCTTTGATCCTAAAAATCTATGAATATTTATCTCCGAATTATTTGTAATCGCAGTCGGAAGACTATGGATTTAACTTCAAAAACATGCTCAATTCGTAATTCAATTAATAGAAATAACCGTGAATAAAGTAAAACATACAAGTTCAGCACCATATTCGTATATCATACAAGCCAAACCTCCAATCCACCATACCACTGAACGCCCACATATCCCCTATCCATCCAGCTCAGTAGCAACATCAGGCTGCCGACCATTCAACTTCCCAACATTCAAAGTCCTCCTGACAGCAAACTTAGCCTCATCCTTCGCAAACGCAAGATTCCTCATGGGTTTCCACTGCATCAAGCCTCTCTGCTTACGATGTAAGCCCTTCTTGTTCGCATTATACTCCTTGACCTGGCCAACGGGACCACTTCCATGACTAGAGCCATTCTTTTCCTCACCACCTTCGCCGGAGCCATGATCGGTACGATCGTTACTTGTGCCAGGGCCCGAGCCCGCTCCATCGGCAGCCGAAGCATCATTGAGGCCGAGGTCAGACGACGAGTCTGAGCTGGAATCCGAACCGTAGACATCGGCGTCATCATAGTCGTCCGAGTCATTGCTTGCATCGTTGCCCTCGTAGGCATTCGAGCGCGGCGCGCCCTTCGATTTGTCCACGATGCTATTAGAGTTAGGATCACGCCATCTACGCGCCCCAGAGAAGTCAGCATACTTAGCTGGGTCCTCGCCGAAAGCACCACTCCAATCGGTACCATCTTTCGACAACCACTTCTTCTTCTCTTCCTCGTCCGCTTGCGCAAGTACGTCGCGGCCCTGGGTGAGAGACTGGTCGTGTAGCTTCTGGACGGCTGCTGGGAGCTCCTTGGTTACCTTGGTCGAGCGTACGCCCTCGGAATGACATGCCTCCCAGGTCTCCTGTGTCTCGCGGGAGTCATTGTCCGTTACGAACTTTGCGTGGTCCTCGTCTGTGCCGGCCTTAAACTGGGCTCGGAATTGGAGGCGGCCGACTTCTTCGACTCTGATATCGGGGATGGAGTTAAAGTTCTCTTCCGTGATATAGTTTTGTGTGAGGCGCATTCCGTTGTCGGTCTTCCAGATAGGGATGTTGATATCTGTGGGTTTGTTGTCCTCGAAGTGATGCAGCCAGATGACGGCGTAGGCATCGGCACCACGCTTACCTGCTGTGTGAAGTTCAAAGACGATGGGAGAACGGTAGCGGTATTTGACGGGTAATCGGACGTTATGCTTGCCATCTTTCTTCTCAATATCCCAGTAGACACCATCACCCTCATCAAGCTTTCTACAAGACGTGCGTGGAATTTTACCAGAACTACCACCAGTGCGCATCTTGAGCTTAGCATTGGAGGTATAGTTGAGAGCGAGGATTTTCTCGGAGGTGAACTCGAAAGTTCCAACATCCCAACCAAGTTGGTTCGGTGGAAGTCTAGTCTCAATACTGCGGAAAAGGAGGGAAATTCTGATGCGTCCAAAGCCAACACCACCGTCAAGAGGGTACCATCTAGTAACTTGAGAGCTAGTCTGAAGAATATCTGAGAGCTTCAATGGTACAACACCAAGAATAGGGTCATGCTCTCTCATTCGCTGATCACGAACAGTGATAGTGACAATTGCAGATCTCCAGTCTCTAATAAAGCGCTCTGTACCAGCGTTGAAGATTGGTTTGCTGCTGACTACCTTTGCACGGGTTCGGTAAACTAATTCATCGTTATAGAGGATAGTACAGTAACTGCTAGGAAGTTTCTTGCTTTCCTCATCGGTATTCTCGCCAGCAGGTCGAGCAGGTTCGAACTCACGACCCTTGCGGTTGCCATCACTACCCTTGATATTCTCAAGTTCGAGGTTCACAATCTGGTGAACGATGACACTGCAAATACCGGAAGGCCAAAGTGGGTCGGGAGGAGTGTGAACGACAGCATCTTCCTCGGCGTTGTCGAGAGATCCCTTATCGTCCTGAAGTTCTTTCTTATCCTTGAGCTCATCTGGAAGATTGACGTCCTTGCCATGAGTGCGAAGCGCAGGGCGGAATTGAGGCTTGCCAAAGTATCCAACTTCCCAGTGAAGCTCTCCAGGCATACTACTCTCAGCATCCATACCACGGAGCTTGCTTACCTGAGGATACATCTTTCCAGGGTGCTGAATCATTTTCTGCATGGAGAGCTCAACCTTACCAACAACATCATCAGAAGTCGATCGATCAGAATCCCACAATTCCATAGAAAGTTGCTCATCAGCCTTGATAAGATCTGGAGTGACAAGAAGCGCACAAGTCTCCTCCCAGACTGGGTTGAGATCATCTTGAATGACACGCGTACAGTACATTGGCTTGCCGTACTTGGAGAAGCTGACAGTGATATATGGATCACTACCACCTCCATCACTTCCACGACGATCTTGTTTGCTGAGTCCAGTTGCCTTGTGAATACGAATCCAGAGTACGCCAAGAGCTTCAACATCCTTCTGGATATCATCACCTTGGAGCATCTTGGCCATATCAAGAGTCATCGACTTTGGAGCAACATACTCGTTTGCAGCGGCACCAATGGCGTAATTGACGAATTTTGAGATGAGAGGAAGATTCAAAATGTTAATACCAGTCTCCAGCATTGGTACGCAACCAGCCTCAACTTGTGGAAGGCCCATAAGTGTGAAAGTAAGAGCTTTCAAGAATGGTGGTTCAGGAGACATCTGAAGACGTAGACGAACAGTACCAACCAGACCCTGCAATTCCACCCAAATTGGGAGTGGAACACCAAAGAGGCCCTTGACACCAAGATAAAATACCAACTGCATGTGCATATTACGAGCCTTGGAAGAAACACCGCGAGCAGATGGAGCAGCATGGTATGCGAAAGAGCACTCCAAGTTGTAGTAATCTCCACCCTCTTCATCAGCAGCCAATTCCTGTGGATCCTTCGACTTCTCATTTTGTCTGTGGATGTCATCCTTCATCTCCTTGACATGCCCATCGGGTAGAGCACGGAGACTGAGAATTCGAATTGGATTGACCCCCTGGTTGATCTCGGCAACTCGAACGTTCTCAATGACTCCGGGAACTGAAGCCTGCATGACATCCTCCAGGGTATCCGCGACGGAAGCGAACATGTCTGGGTCAATGAGACCCCATACAATGCCCAAAAGTGTATTCATCCACTCGACAGATTCAGGAATCAAGTTTGCAGTAGCAGTCTCTCCACGCTCCTTCTCCGCCGACCATTCTTGGACACGTCCACTTCTGATCACCTCCTTCATCCAAAGGAAAATACCCGAGGACACACACATGCCCAGAGGAATCAGACCATAGAGTGCACCGCCAAACATCTTTCCAAGAACAATGATGGCAACAAGGACGACAATGCACAATATTGACGTTCTCTTCTCGAGAGAAGCGTACATCGGTTCGTAAGAAACGGAAGGGGTAGGATGGAAGAGGATATTTGTTTTCTCGCCATGAATAGGAACATCAGAAGTGCTATTTGGTTCGACAGGATCTGGAGGCGCAGTAATATCTTGGTTTTTCTTGTATTCAGCACCGGATTGGGAAGCATCTGTTTTGACGGACTATAACAATTAGACATAAACCTCGCATAGATAAACTCAGTACTCACAGCATCTTTGCCGACATTGGCATTGGGGACAGAAAGCTAGCCATCAAGTCAGCAAAGAAACACCATTATCCAACCATGGAATACACACCATAGGCTGCTCCACCGCCTTCATGAAATCCGCATTGACATCCTCAATCTGCACCTCCTTCCCAGTGGTAGGATCCGTAACCGTTTTCCTCGTGCCCTCAATGCCCTGCGGCTGACCATTCTCATGATCCACAGCATCGCCGCCTCCAACCTGGGTGTTCTGCTTCCGCGTCTGCTCCTGGGCGGCCAGCCGGGAGTCTCTGTCCTTCTTGTCGGCATCCATGTTCTCAATGAACTTCTGGATGTTGGGGATCGGATTCCGCTGGGAATAATGGCCGCCTGGCCCCTTCTTGTGATCGTTTGCCGACATGATGGGCGTGGCTCGTCGACGACGACGAAGTGACGAGATCAATCAATGAGAGGAGATGGTTTGACAGAAGGGAAGAGAATCTGCTGGGCTTGAGCGAAGCCGCCTCCTCTCTTAAGGAATAAATTCGGGATGGGGGCGTCTGGTTGGGAGCGCGTTACACGGGATGGGTTATATGTGGGCTGCAGTACTGGGATTCTCGGATTCTCAGGGTTGGCAGTAGGTTTCAGCTACGCCAAAGATGAAGGGGCGCGCAGTGAGAAGTGAGGACAAACCAGGGGGAGGAGTTGTGTTCTCGATGTCACAGAATGGGAGGAGGATTTATTGGAGTTGGAAGGGGTTGGCGTTGTCCTCCTTTCTTCCAACTGGGTGACTGGTGCATTTACGGCACACCTCAACTCACATATATGACGTAGTTGGTGCTTGGGAGCTTTCATCATTGCTTGCATGGACCTGATTTTGACAGGTCTTAGCAGGAGCAACACAAACAATTAAATAGACCAGCAAAATAATCAAATTCAATTGTATTTCCTAGCCAACCAAAATTCAATCAATTGAAGCTACCGGATATCTTTATAATAATTCCAATTTTCTCGAAATCTTATTGTGATGATTCTTTCGCTTCAGTCAGATCCAAGCTTGTCTTGTCGTGTTATCTTGGATCTCCCCATCGATCACGCACAGCTGTTTCTAGGCGATCGACAGCTGGGGAGAGCTCTTTAGCGACTCAAATCAAGAGTGAAGACCTCAACCCCCGGCTTGTCAATGCTTTTCCCCACAATTCTGGCCAAGTTGCTTCTCATTCAAGTCTTGGAATGCCATCATCGCTTCTGTCCAATCAGGTTGATGAGGCATGAATGAGCAATGCGGATGAGAGCAGGTCGGTTTGAAAGACCATAGAGTATGTTTTCTAAATAAAGATTACTCTAGAGTGCAGGCTTTTTTTTATTTTTTAGTAAAAGATTTATATATATGTATATATTTTATAAGTGTTTATATATATCTCTTTTCAGATGCTCAATCAAAGTCGCCTACTCATCAAATCACCCAATACTCCACAATCGGATCAAAGCTCACCCTACGTGTACATAGAGAGGTAGTCAAACACCCAGCTGCAAAGTTACCTTTCCACGCCCAATTAACCAGCCAATACTCCAAACAACCCCAAATCAAGCAACATCACAACCTACTCGTACACACCATACATGCACAAAAAAAGAGCCAGTAGAATTGTCTACTCTGATGAACCATACAAACCCCTTTGATCAATGAGCTTTGGTGCATGATACAGACGCGTAATCATTGACTCGTACTCCATATCCATACCCTTCATCTCCAGAACCTAATCTTCCCCCAAAATATGAATAGAGAATTGTAATTGTGAGGCAGATATATCTGGTGCAGAGAATTAATCTCCTGTAGCATTCCATGCACTCAACGGAAAGAGATGTATGATTCCTGAATTCACAGCCATTAGATAAATATCCAGATCCAGTCTTCATTCACCCTCGTCAAATACAGTCAATCACTCAGTCACTGTCAAAAATCAAACCCATAAAACCAATTCGGCAAGAAAAAAAAGATAATTCATAAATCATAAAACACTGGTATCTAAACTAATCGCATTGCCGGCGCTCCACGCCACCCAATACCCATTCTCAGCACCTCTGCGAACTCCACGCTCGCCCAAAGTCTCACTTTTATTTTTTGTTTTCCTACAGCAACCAGCACTTTAGTCAAAGACAATGGCGCACTTAACCGCGCTCTTGTTCTTCATGCTCTCAAGGGCCTCACCCCACTGCTCAAGCTTGAAGACCTTGTTAACGATACCGTCGACCTTGACCTTTCCAGAGTCGAGGTAGTCAACAGCAGCCGGGAAGCAGTAAGTCTCGGAGAAAGAGCCGAGAATGGTGATCTCATCACCGAAGATCTTGGAAGGAGGCCAGGTGACGCGCGCAGCGTTGCTGTAGACACCGTAGCAGACGAGCTTTCCACCACGACGGACGTAGTTGATAGCGTCCTCGAGGATCTTGGGCGAGCCGGTGGCCTCAACGACGACATCGAAGCCGTAAGGGTTGTCATCCTTGATTTGCTTGAACTGCACATCTGGGTTCTCGCGCGAGAGTTCGACGTAGGAATCACCGGCGCCCAACTTCTTGGCGAGCTCCATCTTGAGACCGCCTGGAGCGGCGACGACGACGTTGCATCCACCGTTATGTCTGAGGAGCTGGGCGAGGACGAGACCGGTTGGGCCGGCACCGAGGACGAGGACGGAGGCACCGATAGGTGGGTTGATCTTCTCGAGACCATGGATGGCGCAGGACGCTGGCTCGAGGAGCGTGGCGTCAACGTCGTTGAGGTTCTTGATCTTGAAGACCTTGTGTTGTGGGTATGCGCAGTATTCGGCAAAGGCTCCTGGGAGGGTGACACCGTGGGCGTTGAAGTCCTCACAGAGGAGTGGCTGACCGCGGCGGCAGTAGAAGCACTTCTCACAGAGCTCAGAGTTGTCGGCTACCACACGGTCACCGACCTTGAAGTCGGTTACCTTGGAACCCAAGGCGGCAATGACACCGACACATTCGTGACCCGGGATGAGAGGGAACTTGGCGATGAATTCACCTTCGTGAATGTGGAGATCCTGGGGAAAAGTTAGTTTGTGGGGGAGGCGGGGTTGAAGATTGGGGAATGATCAGCTTACAGTTCCACAAACACCACAGGCCTTGACCTTGACCAGAATGTCGTTGTCTCTAACGGTTGGGAGTGGGCGCTCAACAATGCCGTACTTCTCTGGAGCAGAGTACTCCAAAGCTCTCATAGTCTTAGGAAGAGACATGATTGATTTAGTTTATGGTGTGTATGTATGGAAAGTCTTTAAAAAGATAAGGAATCTATCAACGATACAATTGTCTATGCAATTGAGAATCGAAATGGAAATTGAAGAGAGTAGATGAAGGTTGATCGGTTGGTGAAGGATGGATGGGATGTGGTTTGTATGAAGAAGGGAAAAAAAGAAGTAGTGAAGAGGTGGCTGTGATGGACCTTATGTATGCCGTGAGCAAGCAAACATTTGTCTGGCGCATGAAGGTACGGAATAGAGTAGATTGGGTGGAGAGGAAGGTTAAGCAGACTAGTCAGGGCGTTGGGCACATGTGTTCGCTCTCCGATGGTCTTTCTCGTCTCTCACACCTCGTACTTTACCTCTTTCGTATTATCAACTACTCATATGATTCCCTACTCAGTCTTTCACTAAATTACATTCACTTGTATTGTGTCAATCGATTGCTATGCATGGAGTAAGGTACGTACTCCGTATCTGAACTCCTGGTATAGCTCAGCTGTATCCATAAAAGTACGTACTGGTCCGGACGCGGGGCATTCACCACTCAAAAGGCGTCTCTACGTCCAATTCAGCGACAACTACATCATCGACCCGCCTCCATCACTAGTCCGCTCGGCGAATAGCTGTAAAGATCGGCCATTCCTCTGAAGCATCGGCCTATGGGCGTTGAAGGTGGATCCATTTGGTCCAATGATCCAATGATCCAATGCGAGAATGGTCTGAGCGTGTACTCGAACAATTAAACGGCACCAAACCCCACCAACGACATCATTTCCTGGCCAGAAGAGACGACAGCCTCATTGTTTGGGTCTACGGGAGTACTATCGTGAGCATCGGAAATGAAATAAAGAGGCCGCAATGATGGCATTGTTATTGATGCTCCACAACTGATGATGGGATAGTTTACATTTCAATTGTTCACTCGGAGAGAGGAAAGAGGACGAGAGGACGCGAGGATGAGAGGATGAGAGATGATGAGTGAGAGTAATTCTATCCAGAATGAGAATGTTCAACTCAGTGTTGTGTAGGAGCAATAGTGAATGGAATTCGTGAATCTTCCTTTTCGATTCTTCAACCATTCGAGCGGAACGATCTACTCAACATCTTCCCGGCCCATGGGTCGGTACAGTTGGTACAATTGAAAAAGATGTTGAGAAAGTTACAGCGAAACCGTGGGGGTTGACAGATTATGAAGCATTCTGGATAGAGGACGTCTATTCTACTTTAGTCAAAGTCTTCCATATTCTTCGGATATTCGTATTCATAGGAGAGGTCGAATTGGAAGATCACAACACTGGTGCATTATTACTTATTACTCTTTTCGTCGTGTAAAATATGTGTAGCTTTGTTAATTTCACCGTGACAACCTGTCAATTAACGAGAGGGGTAAGAGAGGGGTAAAGTACTACTGCTTAGAAAGAAGTATATTCTGTTTCTGTGTCGTACTCGTATATATATGTGAATACATTATTGAGAGTGCTTTTCAAGCTTCACGGAGTATGTACTCTGCAGAGCATCATGCATCAGCACATCAACAGACGATAGGTACCATACAGAACTTCCGATACATATCAATGCCTACCTTAGACTCATATATACACCTACAATACATCCATACATACAATACAATACATGAATTCAATCCATGCACGGCAAGATTCCGAATCCAAGAACATTTGAAAGTCGGTGTACACAAAAGCCGCCCAGATCCGACACTCACACTCAACTCACTCAACTCACACGACCACAAGCAAAAGGAAGAGCAAAAGCAAAACCACACATCACGAGAAAGCAAAGACCCTCCATCCAAGTCCTGTCCCGAAAAGTCCCCTTTGAATCAAAAGCTCAAACGCGTATATTATACCTGAATCACAACGCTCCACACCTCATCGGAAAGCATTCCGAACAGCAATACCATAGTCCAGTATGTATGTATTACAGTGTATTGCGCGGCATAGCATGTCATGCATAAAACATCGGGCCAGTGTCCGTGTCAGTCTCAGTCGGTCAAGTCAAGTCAAGTCAAGTCAAGTCAATCAGTCAGTGAAATGTGGGATGCGAGTGAAGGGGGAATGATAATGATACGGAGAGGAATACGGAGTAAATATGGGAGCCCCGCTGGAGCTGAGCGTCTCCGCTGTTATCAGATCGTATGTGTGGTTGGGTGTGTGGGCGTGTACTGTGTGTACTGTGTACTGTGTACATACTGTGTAGAGAGAGTACTGTGTGTCGGGCCATTACTCTAGAATGTTCGATGGGGTGGAGGGAAGCTGTGCCGAGACGAGCGGGTACTCCATGAAGCGACACCATCATCATCATCATCGTCGTCGTCGCCGTCGTGGTGGTGGAATGGAATGAATTGGGTAGAGTCAGGATTATGAGACTGAGTGAGACGAGAATCAGATATATTTGAATTATGTAAAGATTGACGATGAGGGGAATGAATGGGAGACGTAATTCTTAATATGGTGTATGTATGGTGTATGGTATGGTACAGTACCTGAGGTACGTATTGCACGCAGTGTGAAATCCTCGGAATTCGGAAAGTCACGTGGAGCAATAATCATTAATCAATAATCAATAATCAATTCGTATCAGAGAAGACCCATCAATAACACGATACCACCTTCCAACCTCAAAAAATAGATTACCCATAGATCTACTGCGTAGATAAATATGAATCACAGTCAGAAGTACTGTACCTACATAAACCGAATATCACATAAAATCCCTCCCGCCCATCATATCGAATAGAGGTCACCCGTTGCCACGAATGATTTTTAATATATCGCCGAATATATGTGCATGTACGATAGACTTCCTACAATTTCATGACCGTGATGGAAGCAGGCTCAGCACTTGTATGCGATTCTATTTAAGACCTACCGTTGTCCGGAACTCTACTGAATGTCCTCCCAATCATCCATCAACCTTCTTCATTACCCCAATTTCCCCACCTCACACCACACACCTCACACCTCACATCTCACATCTCACATCTCACGTCTCACGTCACAGCAATGCAAAAGCATTAGCCACCAAACACCAGACACCAGACACAAACAAGCTCAGCCAGATACATTCCATAATCTATATACTCAAATACAAGCACAGAAAAAAATACAATGCGCGTACGAAGAACCATCGAACGAGAAGCGTATAATTTCGCACAATGACGAAAAGGGGGCGAGGTTCAAGGTGAAACCCCCCCCCCCCCATTCATACAATATATCAAAAAGCCAGCCCAACAGCCAAAGTAACAAAGCTGAAGCCATATACCAAGCCAGCCTAAAGTTGTAATTCAGCCCCCTTCAGAAAACAGCTAGCCAGCCAAAGCTCCCTAAAGCCCCCTCCCTTGACGGCAAGAAAGGCAATAAAGATGAATAAACAATAAGAAAAACGCCAGCCAGACCAGCCAGAACCGGAACCGGAACTACAACCAGAACCCCAAACTAAAGCCGCCCGATTCACCAACACCATAGAAGCCCTCATACATAAAATCCCCATTGCAAAAGTCCGACTCCCGCAGATTTCCTCCGGATTCGAAATCCCACGTTCGTTCGTTTCTATTTCCGTTCATTTGCCTCCCTATCATATCCATTACCCTTCCTCCGTATGCGTACTATACCGCCCCTAACTCCGATCGTGCTTTCGCCCTGAACCCCCATCGTGCAATACTGCCCGATAAGCACCATCGATCACGTACATCCGACCCCATCATCCCATCACCATCGCCATCACCACACTACACCCCGAACAATCACCGCCCCTCCAATCTAGCAAGCATTACCTTCAACTCCTCATTTCCCCTAAGTAAATCCTCCAACCAATCGCCCGCCATAGTAAGAACCGCACTCTTACTAAATCCTCCGCCCCTAAGATCAGGAACGAGCTCACCCAGATCCTCAAAGCCCTCCTTAATCAGCGTCCGCCGCTTCTGTTCGCTCCGAATATGATTCTCGCGCTTCTGCTCCTCCGTCAAATTCTCCCGCGCAGCCTTCGCCTCAGCCGCACGCGTAGCGCTGGATTTACGCTCCTCCTTCCGCCGCTTCTTGGGCTTTTCGGCGTCCGTCATCTTCCGCTTCTTCTCGCCCTCAACGGCGTCCCCGCTCTCCCGCTCGCCAGTCCCTGCGTCTCCTGATCCCGTCGCTTCTGTACGCCGGACTGCAACTGGGCTTGTTTGTCGCGTGTTTACCGCCGTTCCACTCGCACTTGCCGGCTCGAAACATTCTGTCCTTTGCATCAGATTGCGCTCCAACATATCAGCTGATTCTTGCCCTGGTGGTGCAACAAAGCTTGGGTTTGCGAAGGCGGCATCTGAGCCCCATCGGATATCGACTGCCTTGGAGGGCTCGCGGGGTACGCGGCCATTGGAGGCGAACATGTCGGCATAGAAGTTCTCGGACATAAACTCCTCTGGTCTTTTTCGGGCAAGGCCATTATGGCTGGGAAGTCCGTGGTGGGTGGGCTGGAGAGGAGCGTGTTGGATAGCCGGATGTGATATGGAGGAGAACGGATCCACCATGCTTTGACTTCGGCTTCCCTGGAGGAGGGCAGTGGCTGCAAAGACATCCGCCGATGTGGTGGGCGTGCCGGCCGGGATCCCAAAGTTCTCGACTGGTGGGTGGGTTTGCGGACCGAAGGAGGAAGTGGTCCCCATGAATGTAGGCGGTAGCTCGTGTGACCAGGGGAACATATCTCCATTTTGATTATTTCCATCCCCGCTCCCGGTCCCGTTCTTGCTGTCGAAGAAGTAGTTGTCATTGGATTCATCGTTGCCGAAGCCATCGAAGAAGTGTTCTAAGTTCTTGGAGTCGTTGTCGTCGAGGAGGGCAGCTCCGGCTGCTGGCGGTGGTGGTGGGTAGGGGAAGTTATTATCAGATGAGTCGAACGAATCTACATGGACGAGGTAGATTAGTGTTTGTTGTTTACAAGCAAGCCTTATGATAGAGATGTTGGATGTGTAAAATACATACAGCCAAATGGCATGTCGTTCGGTGGCTTCGAAGAACCCATACTGGGACGCTGAACCGCAAGCATGGATGTCGTCGCTCCGGGGCAGATGGCTTCTTAGTATAATCGTAACCAACACTTCTCTGGTAGAGATTCCCTCGTCATAAACGTCGACCCATGAGCTTCGCCTTGACGAATGTGGAGTGCGGTTCTGGAAGGAAAAAAAGATGTGAGATATAGGCAACCAATGGTTGTGCAGCCTCTCTGTTTTTTTTTCGATGGCTCCTTTTGTATTTCAAATTACGCGTCGTAAAATTCGGGTGAGATCGTTGGAGAATAAGGATAGTGATGATGATGATCTGCTGCACAGTGATGAAAGGATGAAAGATGTATGTCGTTGGTATTCGTATGTCTGTTGCGAATGTAAGGACTCGACTCCCAACAAATGTCAGTAGGTAGGTAAGTAGGTAGGTAGTAGGTAGTTTGCTATGAGTGTAGCTTGTTGTCGCTACCTATCTCCACAGACACTTGTGGATTAGATTATCGAGTGGCCCTTTCCTTTTTCCCACCCGGAGCTTTTGGGTTTCTGATGTGCTCTGCTCTGCTCTGATTTGATTTGAAGATAAGGTGCCGGCAAAGTCAGAGTTTGGGTGCAGATGTGGATGCAGATGCGGATGTGAATTGTGTTTGGATGTTTTGAATGAAGAAGCGGCTTGATGCTTGAGGAGTGGTGAATTCCGGCGGGGGCGGGGGGTTTTGATTGATTGATTGATTGATTGATTGATTTCCGTAGGTGTAAAGGGTTGTGTGTGTTGTCTTTGGATCAAAGGTCGACCTTCATAATGTATTCTTGATGACCGCTCTTTGGTGTTGGGTTATGATCCTCTCCTCGCCTTTCCTTTTCCCTCTATCTCTTTCTCTCGACCTTCAGGCTCTGAATTCGTCGCCCGTCATTCATAGTTCACGGCTTATAGCTCATGGTTCTGGGTCCTAAGGTTCATCATCAACTCTGAATCACATGCAAACGAAAGAACAAACCACGCGCACTAATTTGGGGATGACCTAAGCTTGATTAAGTAAAGACTACTAAGACCTTCCCGACCCGGAAAACCAAGCCAGCCGGTGAATTTTATTTGATTTTTGCGGGAATAAATGCCTGTTAATTATGGCGAAAATGATATTATTAACACACACACGCACACACACGCACACACACGCACACACACATGCACAAGAGGGGGAAGGGAGGGGAGGGGAGGGGAGGAGGAGAGGAGGAGAGGAGGAGAAAAGGAGAGGAGGAGAGGAGAGGGGAGGGGAGGGGAGGGGAGGGGAGGGAGGTGAAGTCGTAAAGATGATCTGGTCTGTCTGGTCTGGTGTGCTAGGGTGTGGTGCTCTTTCAAGTTTTCTATCCTCGACCTTTTTGATCTTTTCTATTTCTCTAACCCACTTTCATGTTATATCAATGCAAATAAATCTATCTATGCATCTAGGTGTTCTTCAGTTCGTCCATCCATTTATTTATTCACTTCTCTTAATGCAATAAAAAGTCTACAAAAGAATTTATATCAAACTTTGTGTCAGTCTCATCATCCCGTGCTACCATTTACCACACCACCATTGCTGCATTGCAGGCACGCAGTCAAAGGAAAAAGCTTGAATTAAAGTCAGTCTCCTTACCTGGGTACATGCACCGACCTACCTATCTACCTGGTCATTGTCTTGAATATTTATCAACAAGTTCTATATCTATAGACACCTACGGATTGCTTCATCGTATATCTCGATATATAATTCTACCTCATTAGAATGCTAGAAGAGTAGTCTGCTGTCAACTGTAGACTGTCTGGGGGATATATGTATATATATACAGTCAGTCATACATATTACATACATACGAAGCACATATATATAACAGATCCAACAAACTCGTACTCCTTCAAAGGTACTTGTACATATATATACACATACATATACATCTACATACATCTACATTTACATACATCTACATACATCTACATTTACATACATCTACATACAACTATATACATCTACATCCATCTATATACATCTACATCCTCATACCTTCCAATCCCTCAGCGTTCGTCTTGCAGTGTCACTGTCACTGTCACTGCCTCAGCCATCATTAATCCCTCAACCCCCAGTGACCAACCCCCCTGTGCCCCTGCAAAACCGACCCCCAAAACATTCATCCACATCCTTTCAATTTCGCTTGCTAGCAACCACCTCTCCCCCCCCTCTCTCCCCCCACGGGGTATTATCCTGAATTAGCTCACACATTGAAAGATACCTCGGTTCAGTCCATCGTCCAACGTTCAAAACGTTCATGGGTGAAGAATAACTTGCCATCAAAAAAGGTAATATATAATTATTTCATAGTCGCCATAACTTGATATTTTATCCGCCACTGCGAGAACACAAAAAGCTGACTAAATGTGCCTAGGTGCGGCACCAAATGGCGACACCGAGGTTGAATGGATCTCGACATGGAAATCCTACCCTTGATCACCTCGTACCTGCAGCTTTACGTCCTCTGGTAACAGCCTATATACTTGGTTATGCCTCCAGTACTACCCCGAGGTTACTCACCTTGCTTCTCACCCATTTGAGAAAGGAGGAGAAGAAGGGGAAAGGGAAGGATGTTGCTTCGTTTCGCGATTCTCTGTTGTTGATTTTGAAGAGTGGCCTGGAATGGCAGAGGTTCCCTACGTTTTGTGCTGCGCTCGTTGGTGGTTCGACATTACTTCAGGTATGATGATCGTGACTTGTCGGTGATGATAAATATTTGAATAGATGTTTCTAATATCTTGTAGCTACCATTACGGAAGCTATTTACTCAATTTGCCAGGGGTTTATCACTCGTCGCACGAGAGAGGTGAGCGATTCCCAGTCAGTGCAAACGTCACATGATTGATATCCAAATTCTTCCCATTTCCTTTCGTACTTCAACTGACCTTCAATAGACTCACCCGATTTATTTCAGCCTTCATAACAGGATGGCTTAGTCTCAAGCTTCTCCAATCTAAAGAAAGCGATGCATTCATTGAAAAAGTTCCCCCAAACACGTATCTAGAAGATGGCCGACCAAAAAGACCCACCAAGTTCGCAGGCCGAACAATGGATCTGACCCTCTTTGCCGTCACCCGCGCAGCAGACATGATAGTCAGCGAGCTCTGGGCCCGAAGACGTCTTCGTAGAAAAGCGACAGGCCGCTGGAGTAAAGTATGTCTGCCCATTCCCCTCATTTTTCCACCTCCCTCATTTTGATTATCCCCCTTTTCTCCAGCCTCTCTATCTTTGGCGAACTAACTCTCACCCAGCTTGATACTTTAACAAGTACCCTCACCGATCCTCTAATATTCTCCACGTCCTCTGCCCTAATAATGTGGGCTTGGATCTACATCCCCTCCCGTCTGCCACGAGCCTACAACAAATGGATAGGGTCAGTGGCATCAGTTGACGCACGCCTCATCACCGCCCTCCGCGCCGCACGCTTCGGCGAGCTCAAATACGGCGTGGAAACAGGCGCCTCACCCATCCTCCAGTCCATGTGCGCTGACTACAACTGGCCATTATCCTGGGGAGATCCCGCAAAAACGATCCCATTCCCGTGCGAGATAGTACACATGGGCACTGGGCCGAACTGCGAATGGGGCATCGCAATGCGCGCAGTCCGCGCCTTCAAGTGGGCCATGGCAACATACCTCCCGCTCAACCTGGCGCTGCAGCTACGACGACCCAGCTCGGCGGGCGTGAGGAAGGCTCTGAAGTCCGCGTTGCGCAGTTCGGGCTTCCTCGCATCTTTCATTGCTCTGTTCTACTACGGCGTATGTCTCGCGCGCACGCGCATCCCGCAAATCTATCTGCACCTCACACAGTCTACTATCCCTGTCTATGTGCGCCAGCAGATCGATAGCGGTGTGTGCATTGCTGCGGGCTGTGTCCTCTGCGGCTGGAGTATCCTACTTGAGAACGAATCCCGTCGGAAGGACATTGCGCTCTTCGTGGCGCCGAGGGCGTTAGCTACGCTTTTGCCGAGGCGATATTCTATGGAGTTGCAGTGGAGGGAGAATGCTGCCTTTGCATGTAGTACGGCAGTTGTTTTTGCGGCAGTTGCGGAGAAGCCTGAAAGGGTGAGGGGTGTGTTCGGGAGGATTTTGGGGAAGGTTTTGTAGGTAGGTGAGGTTTTGTAAGGTGGGGCTGATGGGCTGTTGTAAATACATTTCATTTTTCTTCTCTTTTATTCTGTGGGAAAGGTCTCTTCTGAGCATTTGGTGCGATAAAATGAAAAGGTTATTTTGTATTCTCAGCGATTGATGATCCTCAGAGTCGTGCGCTGATAGTATCGATATGTTGAAAGATGTACTTCGAAGTAAGTTAGGTATACAACCTGAATCTCAACTAAGATATCCGGTATAGGTACCCTTTTGAACGCAGTTTATGCTAAAACAAACAATCCGATCCAAATATCACAGGGAAATCTACCCTGAAGAGGCGCACGTCTATTAGATACCTAAATCACTTACTTTACCTTGGTACCTTACCCACATTACTCTTCCGACATCTCAGCCCCAAACTCCAAAACACACAATCAACTTCATCGCTTCAGCTTCACTTCATCTCACAAATGTCTCACCAAGAACGCAAACTTCATCTCGGGATCTTCACCGCTAAAGTTCAGCCGTTTCAGCTATCATCGCAAGTCGAGTCGTGCACTCACATTGGGTCTTTCTGATATCGGATACATCATCCACATCGGCTTGCTCTTCATCCCAATCAACAACCTAACCCAACAACCACCACTTCCATCTCATCATCCCTCACAACAACAACAACAACAACAATGGCACCGCTCCCATCAGAAAATTGCATCGTCATCCGAGCCGCCAATCTCAATCTCCCAGCATCAGCATCAACCCCAGCTCAACCTCCCCTCCCAACCCCGACATCAATTCCAACCATTTTCACATCCACCCCAACTCCCCTCCCCCCCTCAATCACAATCCCCACGCTCCTAGGCAGCGCCTTAGCAAGTATCCTCCTAACCATCCTCCTCGCCCACCTCCTAAAATCCTGCCTCGTCAAACCCACCCCAGAAACATTAAACTCGTCCAAACGCAACCCTTTCAACAGCTACCGCTCGATATCTCACTACCCGCATGATGTCGAGCTGGGCATTCCACTACCTACTTATTCGCCGCGGCCAGAGGAGGGAATGGACTTCGGTAGGTAAATGAGAGGTGGGGAGTGGCGCAGAAGTGCAAGAGTAGAGCGCTGGCCGCGCGCTGTGTTGCGGGATTCGGGCTTTGCGGGAGGAGATTTGCGTGCTGGCTTGTGTGAATCGTCTACGCCGACGCCTATTCCTCGGATCACTTTTGATGAGAGGGGGGAGAGGCTTTGGGGGCGTGGGCGCGGGCGTGGGCGTGGGTGTGGGATAAGATGCGGGATGGGGTCGGTATGAGGTGGGGTATGAGATTTGGTATCAGGCGGAGTGCAAATGGGAGGAGACGCGTTTGTGAGGGGCTTATGTGGGCTATTCGTGGAGCGAGGAGTTATGAGAGGAGGGAGTTTGCGACGCCGCCGCCTGCTTATGGCGTATTTGGAAGGATGCGAGGCTGTGTGGTAGTGCGCAGTCTTCGAGGCGGTAGGATGTACGGTTAACGAAGGCTTATGAGGTTACTTGGTGGTGTCTCTTTTTTGAGTTATAGTGGGATTCCTGTACTTTTTGTTACGCGCTTTAGCGTTTTGTTTTCTGTATGGAGTTGGCGGTGGACTTGAAGAGACTATATAGGCTTGTCAAGAGATTTCAATATCGGGTTCGAATGCATAAGCCTTGGACATAAAGAGCCTTCTTGGCCGCGAGAATGCTTAATTATGCCAATGATGCAGAACTTCTTGTTTGAATAGGATACCATTTGCACTCGACAGATGAACTACACTCATGGCTTGTGGCATTGGGAAGAGCTGGATTGGAGATCCAGGGATTCGATATTAAGGCTGACTTTGAGCACTCGACTCGCAAGATGAGTGAGATTTTGTTGCATGCCGCTGATATCAAGCCGTGTCTGGAACTGGGCGTGATTTCTGTATGAGTTGTGGTGTCAAATGGATATCGATGCGTATGGTTTAGTATCAGCGCTGATGAAAGCTGAACTTGAACATGAACAGATTTTCACATTCAAATCTCGAAGCTTACCTCATTGTCTGGGCGGGATTTTGCAAAGTCTAGGAATAGACTCGAGCAAAAGTAAAGATTCAAATGTTTCGGAACTCGAAGCAAACGATAAGCTCTGCACATAGCTCAAATTTGAATGAGATCTTTTAAGATTCGTTGTTTCTTTCATATCAAAACTCCAACCTCTTTCGCAACTGGCCTTTAATGAATAAGTCGATGACGTCTCACATGGCATCGTCTAATTTTGAAGGTTTTCATCAGTTGTCATCGTACTCCATGTCGGCATACATGCTCGAAACTCGATTGGTTGCACGAGGATGGTCATATACTGAATACTCCTGACTTACACGATCAATCAGTCTATTTTTGAATCAGTGAAGTCGTGCGCTGCTGGACAAAAATCACAAGGAAATTCGGTCAATCATTGTGGCACTGTTTGGGATAGGCAAGAGATGGCACTAGGCTAGAATATGTCTACATCTACACCTCAACTTGGCAAAGGAATGATGATACTAGTGTTATATTTTTTCTTCTGGCAGTATCACTCCATATATCCCGGTCCTCATATGAGACAATGCAACCAGGTTCACCGCGCGTTCCGCTCATTGTCTTAGAGTGTGAAGAAGCTAGATTTTATTACGCAGTTGCGGCAATATCAGAGTACTACTCCACATCGGGTCGTCTTAAGATTGAGCGCATCTCTGAGGATACTTTACCCTCGAATCGATGTTACATTAATCTAGCCATCGTGAAATATTCAAACAAAGAAACCACAAAGAACCAAAAATCTCCATTCTCACATTTGACTCGTCTCAGGTGACGCGAAGTTGATGAGGGTTCTCAATTAGACTTGCCTACGCTCTTTAGTCAGAGGAAACGTTCAGACGGCGTATTCGTTACTCCAAAGAGAATTCTGATTCGAGGTGATGCAGGAGTTGGTAAAACCACCTTGTTCAAGAAGATCGTCCATGTTTACATCCACAAAGGCATGTGGCAGCAATTACTTGATTGTCTTCTCTGGGTGCCCCTGCGACGACTCAAGGGGAAACCAGAAGGAACATGCAATCTTAGAGACTTGATTCATGGGGTATTCTTTTCGAAGCATATGGAAGGGAAGCTGTTGGCAGAGACATTGTGGAAGTCAATAGATCATCAGAGTACCAGTATCAAAATTCTACTCCTACTCGATGGCCTGGATGAAGTTTCCTCTGAGTTGAGCTCTCAGAGCAGCACGAGACAATTTCTTGAGCAGCTTCTGCAAAATTCAAGCGTCAGCATTACCTCTCGACCCTATATGGTTAATTGAGATAGCCTCGGGCGTCTTGATTGGGAGAAACAGCTAGGCAAATACAGTTGTTCATCAAAAGTCGCCCACTCATTCAAGGATTGGTACGAATCCCCATTCAGCTAGATGCATTGTGTTATAGCTGGAACAAAAGGCTCTTTTTGAAAAAAGATCCCAAAGACAAAGACAATGACCTATGAACCTATTACACGGAATCTGTGGCAGAAAGACATGTTGTCGTTGGAGAAGGAAGATCAAGGAAAGCGACTGATGGATAGTACTGTACGGAATCTTAACACACAAGCACAGATTGAACGTGTGATGGGAAAAGAAATTGATCTTCTTGAAGGTCTTGCATTTATTGGTCTCCACAACATCATCATCGAGTTCGACGCAGAGCATAGGGGTCAAATATCCGAATACCTGGACAAGATGATAGCGGGCCTCCCCCTCTCTCACGAAGACACATTCAAGCACCTCTCATTTCTACGCACATCAGATAACACCTTAAAAGATAGTGAGCAAGTTTATCACTTCTTGCACCTCACTTTTCAGGATTTCTTCGCCGCCAGATATGTTGCGAAGCGTTGGGCAAAGAGCGAGGTGCTCTTCTGCTTCACACTTGGGAAGTCAACATTACAGACTACTATCAGTCCCCAAGATTTTCTGCGGAAAGAAAAGTACAACCCACAAGATTACATTCTATGGCCTTTCCTTACAGGTTTGCTATTTGAGCATGGGAGCAAAGAGCTTCTTAGCTATTTCAACTTGCTGGAAGATAATGCGCGCGACATATTGGGACCAGCACATCAGCGCCTTCTTGTGAATTGCCTCTGTGAAGTGATTCGGTCAAGTTCGGAGGGCAATACCAGTGACTTCAATGGCATCCAAAAAAGCATTGAAAATCAGCTATTCTTTGGGCTGTTATACGAAATTGAACGTGGTATCCGTCCCAAAATCGGACTGGGTGCTCAGAGCGAATTCCCCGAGTATATCTTTAACACTCTAGTCTTGTGTTTGAAAAACTCAGTAACTATATCACACGCGTCTGTGGTACTGTATGACTAGCCAACTCAGCCCCAGGTTATCCTCAATACTATAGCTTTATTGTTAAAGGATGAAGATTTTGAGGTTAGAGCAGATACGGCTATGATTCTAGAGTGCCACTCGAGTCTGCCCCGAGATATCGTCAGCACTCTAGCTCGGTATACGAAGGGAAAAGACTCTAACGTCAGGCATCACGCACTTAGAGTCCTACATTTCCAATCAAATCTACATTATAACATCCTTAACCATATAGTTTTGTGTTTGCAAGACGAAGACGTAAGCATAAGGCTCCAAACAGTTGAAACTTTAGCCAATCAGCCAAGTCTACCACAGAACATCTTGATTATTCTAGTCTCATGTCCACAGGATGAAGACTATAAGATTAGGTATACAGCAGTTCAGGCCCTCGAAAACCGAATACTATCTCAAGGTATCATCAACTTCGTAGCCTCATGTCTACAAAACGAAGACTTCCGTCTCAGGCGTTTGGCAGCTGAGGTCCTGCGCAGCCAACCAAGTCTTCACCACGATGTCATCGACGCTCTAGTCTTGTCTTTACAGGATGAAGATGGAACCGTAAGGTATGCAGCGATAGAAGCTTTAGGTAAATAGTCAAATCTCGCCCAGGATATTATCATGCACATGTTATCAGTTGAAGGTGACTTCTTTCCAAGAAGACTATTGACTTGTGAAAGCTTTGATGAGACATCGAAACTTTTATTACATGCTTCCGTCACTGGGGATACCGCAGCTGAAGAGTTTATATGAGTTTTGGACGAAGGAAGATTTTCTGAGCAGCTGAGCTGTTATGTAGAGGGTTATCATCTCTTCATCGATATGCCAGAGGGATTTCAAGAGGCTAGATTTGGTCGCAGTCAAAAGGAGAGATTTGGAAAGGCAATCAGTGAAGCAAGGGAGGAGCCGTGCATGCCACCTGCTCTTCAAGAGTATGACATAGCGTTTGAAGTACAGTGCTGGAAGTTGGCGTTTTCTAAGCATAGATATCGAGGCTAGGGGGTTTCTATTTTAATAGTCGAGGGGAAACTGTTTCGAATTTGAGTCTAATAGATGCTTATGCATGAGAGCGATTATGTACGCGTAACTTTAAGAAATACCAATTTATCGATTGGACATCTAAACCAACAACAGCATGAAGAAGAGCGCGATGCCATCATTGATACTTATGAATTTCTAAGCACCCGGTATGTGAAGATGTAACTGCCACTCCCACGCCATCCATGCTTGTCTTGACGCCCGTATCACCTGACGGCCGACATGTGCTATGGCTATCAGTAAAGTGTCCTATGTTTCTGCAAGCCGTGGTGTTGTCAGTTATATATTTCTCCTTGTAATCAAGCTCGGAGTCGGGGAAGCTCTGTCAGCAAACTGAACAATGTTTTATTCGATGCCGGTGTATGGAGATATTGCAGGAGCTGTGCGTGGTTTGTGTATGAGTAGCAATATTGAATGAGTATTAACGTCATCTGAACTCGCCACCATCGAGTAATATTGCTTAATATCGAGCTTCTGTACAGCAAAGACCTTGTGGAGCAGCAGTTTTCCGAGAAAACTAAGATCCAGTAAAACATCAAAAGGATCTGTTGCTTTGAGCAAGGGCGGTAGCGGTCACGTAAATCACAAACGATTATCGATTCCAAAATCTTCTCAAATCTCCTCAATATTGATATGCTAGTATACAACCCACATCACTCATAACTCATAAAGTCGTCTATAATACAAAATACACATCGAATCAAATCATCTCACCCCACTTCATTCCGTCATCTGTTGATCACCCCCATAAATAACAGCCGTAACAGGCGTCTCCTTTTCCCTCTCTGGCATCTCATCCACATCCACATCCTCGCCCTCATCCCCACCAATTGTCCAAACCCACTTCCTCTTCTTCTCCCGCCGACTCTTCTTATCATCGCCCAGTCCCGCCAAACGCCTTCTCATCTCCTCAAACGGACCAGGCGTCATGCCACCATCCCTAGTGTCGCCGCCCTCCAGGTCCAGCACATCAATACACTCATCAGGCAGCGGACTCGCCTCCTCAGCAAGTAGCTCAATATGGCTCTTCACGTACTTATTGGTGGTGATCGTTTGTGTCAGCGGATCCAGATATGCAACTCTCTTTGTAGGTGGGGATTTGCTACGTCTCTCGACGGAATTATTATTCGAGTTTGCGTCTGTATTGCCTTGATCGCTGGCAACGCTGCCCCGCCTGCTCGGCAGGGGCGAGTTGCGCAGGATGCTATGTAGGGCCTGTGGATGTGCGTATGGTGCTGTTAGGGTGTGCGAGCCGACAGTCGCACGGCGACGTGTGATCAATGGTGATAACGGGGATGAACGCCCTGGATTCATGTTTCCGTCGCGGCTCAAAGATGAAGTTGGTGTTGTGTTGAAGTTATATGAAGATGTAGATTGTGCGGGCGATTTTGGGTGCGCTGATTGGGGCGGCGTGTAGGTAAATGGAGTATGTGCTTGGGTTGTTGCCGACAACGGAGAAGCAAATTGAGCTGGTCGTGTTGCAGGTGTGGTTTGTAGGCGGAGTGATGTCCCTCTTCTCGCATTTCCTTCCCTTCCTATCGATGCCTCTATTCCACTTGCTTCTCTCGTCATGTCCCTCCCTGGATGCGCAGTCCGCGGACTGGCATTCTCGATTGCCGCGGCATACGCATTACTCAGAGTGTTGAAGGCTGTTGGTGAAGAAGGGTCGATGTCTGATTTGAGTGCCGTGACTGATTTCCCAAGGGTTTGTGGGGCGGATGGAGTCTTTATTTGGAGAGAGAGTCGGGGGCGTTTTGGGGGCGAAGGGTGGGTATGTGTGGGAGTTGGGAACATTGTGTGTTGGAAGACGATAGGTGATGCTAGCATGGCTTTGAGGGCGAGCGATGCAACGAACGAAGTCGATATCGGTAGAGGTGAAGGTTTGATGGTAAGGTTGACGAGGTGGATGATAAGTCGTCGCTCTCGCACTTGCTCTTTGTTGTTGTGGGGGAGTGGGGAGTGGGGATTGTTGTCGAGATAGATGTATGTGGAGGGGCGAGTACTATGCTCTATATGGGAATGTGTTTATGATATCGATTTGTTCTGGTGGTTTCGTCGAGGATAAGCAATTGATTTGGTTGGATGATGGCCGTCGGCGACAGAGGGTGAGATATGGCTGTCAGTGGTGTTCTGTGATTTGTTGATGCAGGTGAATGCAAGTGGTGGAAACAAAATAGACGCGCGGGGAGGAGTGATGAATATATACTATGTGAATGGGTGGGCGAGTACCAAGCATGGGGAGGGGTGGGCGTGTGCATAACAATTGGATGAGGACTGGTTTGTTGGTATTCTTGCGTGGCCGGGAAGGATTTGGGAGTGCAATTAAATAGAAATGGGAGTGGAAATCATGATACATCATAGTCTTTATTATTATGATTATCATTATCATTATTATTATTATTTTGTTATCATTATTATTATCATTATTATTATCATTATTATTATCATCAACATCTTTTTGTACAGTAAGTATGTGTTTTGTAATTCTTATACTCTCCCTACTGATAGTTCTTTCATTCTCCTCTCACTCCTACTCTACCCACTCATACTCTCCGATACAGAATATATCATCCTCACTCCGCTCATCTATCCGCACTTTCAGTCTCCTCGTTCTCATCTCATTCCCATCGACCCGTCCACACTACAACTCACTCTCATCCTCACCCCTCAAAAGCCCCAAAATGTTACAGAATCCATCGTTGTCGCTCATCATACACGCAAGACCAGGGATCCTTTCCCTCGAGAGCGCTGGATGTTTGTCGGACTCTGACTCGCTGTTCGTAAGCGCCCACAATATACCCACAATTATATTTTACGTTTTGCGCCATGCACCACCACCACCACCCATTTTGGGGGGCTGATCTTTGGGTGCGCCCACGCCAAAACTGGGGGCTACGGGAGTGGATCTTGATCATCACTGTGTGAACCGGCGTGAACACTGTGGGCGAGGCATGAGCGTCCCGTATGTACGGAGTACGGAGGACAGTGTCGGAGTGTGTACTCAATATGTACACTTCTCTACTATATTTTATGGGGAACGATAGAGAAAATAGCAGCAGCGCATGCATGTTGGGATTTGTGATTGTGAGAGATCTGTGTGCACGGTGTGAACGAAACAAGCTGAGCAGGGCATAGTGAGAGAGTAGACTGAGCAACGAATGACTTCAAGACTCGACTCTACTCGGCTCATGGTCCAGACGAACGAAAAGATACATAATGGTGATGACTATTTTAGAGATGAGAACGTATGCATGCAGTTCTGTTTCTTTGATCTTGTGTTAATAAGCATGGCCTCATGAATGGATAGACTACATCAGCCAGCCGCCATTCGAGTCTGGAATCAATCAATCACAGAAGAATACATCGAGTATCATATGCAGTCAGATCGTCTATTCATCCATACCGCATTGCACAGTACGGTAAATTGGACCATTAGATGTACGTTAAAGGATTTTCTCGGAGTCGAAGGAACAAGACACCAAATCGTATTCATACACCATATTCCACTTGTAGGAATGAACACAAAAGATGACTCGGGAGAATACGTAATAGGCCTCAAATCCTACCTTGACAACCAAAAGTCCTCTCAAAAAGTACCTCGGTCAGAAACCAAAAATGACAAAAACCAATGCTCACGAGATAAACTTCCAAACATCCATCCCGACTTCATCATTTGTCTCATCCCATCGTCAGTTGAGCGGTCGCAGCAAGATCAACCTCCCCTCCCCTATCTACTCCACACAGTGTCATGACTAGTAGTATAACTCCAGTAGTTTGACTCGACCTTCCTTTGTATCCCTAGCCATTACTATTTTTGTCCACAGCACAGTGACAGTGCTCGCAACAGTGCGCGTACAGGCCTTCAAATTATGGGTCCCGAAGAACCTCGAACACCCCAACTAGGCCACGGCCGGTGGGTTGGCGTTGGCTGTTGGGGATATTCGATTGTGATTTCTACCTCACGCTTAGAGGACGACTCCATTCCAGCCCCTCATGGGTTGGCCGAGTAGGGCTCCGTGGGCTCCATCGAAAGAGAGTTGGTGGCGGGCGTAGAAGCGGGCTTGAAAGCCACGCTTCGGTTGTGACCCCTGAAGTAAAACACTCGGGGCTTCGTGGTGGCCGAACCATTGCTACGCCATCGTGAGGGCACTTGGCGAAGGAATGTTTTACGAGCACGAAGGCTGTGAATTTATGGAGTTGGACTTTTGGGGTCTGCTTTGCGATGGATGTGGAAATCAACTGTAGGCAGCAGTAAATCCATGATTGAATTGGTACTCAGTAGATAGATCCATACGGTTGGATTGAATTGAAGTGAAGAAGTATGAGTAGGGTATGAATAGAACACAAGTGTCGTGGGACTTCACCACTTCACTTGGTAACGAATAATAATTCGTATGGGAGTACTGTGTATGGTATGATGAGTCGCCGTTGACATAATAATTAAGACCTCACTGATGCAGGCCACGCAATACTAATCCGGATACATCCGATCAACCCCAGAATTTGCTACTTTTGAACGCACCCTTGGATGACTACAACATCTTTAAAATGTCTGAAATATTATATAAATGATCCTTGGTGGTAAATATAATTGCTTATTAATTCTAAGAATTTTCGAAGATTTTGTAGCCGTGTTTTTACTAACGTTCAATCAATTCCAGTGTTGTGTATTGTGTCACTCCATGAGTGGTGCTTGCACAAAAAATTTCTTATCTTAGAATTCTCGTTACGACGTTGGATGAGGCTGTACACAAGCACCAATACCACCTGTCCATACGCGAGCTTATTCTATTGCCTCTTCCTTGCTCGGATGTTTTTGAATCCTGTTCTTCCCGAAAAGACAATACGACAATACGACAATACGAAAAAGGACTTTGTGCATATGATATTCCTTCTCGTGTGTGTGTACTTCGTATGTACATCCTTCATATGCAGTACGTATTTGTATGCTGTTACTCATATGTGACAGCTGCCCGCTTGTAACTGAGTGCATACATCTTGATCTGGTGAAATGTCATCAGTATCAGCAGAAACACCGCGGCGAAGGAAACGAACCATTGCCTGCGAATATTGTCGAAGGAAAAAAATCAAATGTAAGATTTGTGTTGCACGGATCTCAATTCGCACTGACTTCCAACACTATTGGCTAAGGCAACGGGTCAATTCGATGTGCAAACTGCACTGTGAGTAAAGGGTTCTACAGGTACATTGCTTTGAAAGTAAAAAAATATATACTTATCGTATGAATACAAGGATCGAGGTGAAGAATGTCGCTATCCGCCAAAACGTAGGAGAGCTACTCATCAAAGAGCAAATGCATTGAATACGAGTCCCCAGGCTCGAACAGATGGCTCAAGTAATAATTCTGCGACTGGGGCCGCCAACCAATTCAATATTTCTCGCCGTATGAGCAGCGATGCCCTTAATCACATAGACACAGAGCCCATCACTCCTCACCAAAGTGGAACTGGCACCTTGAATAGGAATCATTCAGCAAGCAGTATAAGGTTGGATAGTCAATCCTCTCAAGTGCAGAGCGCGATAAATATACCCCCCTTAGATGCTCCAAATCATGACGACGAAATTCTTACATCAGGATCAACGGTTTCCTACGACGTGGAAGAAGCATTACCTGGTCCAGACCTGTTCAGCACAAGTAGTCATAGATCTGAAAGTAATATTGGAAGCCATGATCATCAAGAGAATGTAATAACCCCAACATGACCTATTCACCACTATATGCTGACATTTCTAGCCCACTTGGCAATATCACGGTCAGAAACCCCCACCCACCCCTTTCAACGTTTGAGTAGAAACGAAGCCTAACTTTCGAGATCAGGTCCTTCCTCATTCATATCAATATGCTCTAACTCAGGGATTGACTGGGTATCCCAGAGAACTGGAGAGCCACACTTTGCAGAAATCGCTAAAGGTCTGGCTGCGACAATCAGTCGGCGCCTGACTATGCAAAAAAGGATCAAGAGAAATAATATTCCCGAACCAGATGAAGCTACAGCATGGCGGTTCTGCAAAGGTTTGCCTCGTTGTCCGAGACACGCACTTGAAATGGCATGCTGACCAGTAGCAAGCACACTTCGATACCACTTTGGAAGGGGCACTTGGAGCCATCTTCCGGCCCTCATTTGAAGCTCGGCTTCGTGCACATTTCCAGAAGAAAGCCGAAGCTAGAGATGAGGACCCGGCTTGGTATGCATTGCGGAATACGGTGTATGCGTGGGGATGTCGCCTCGAGATGTCACGGGCATCGAGTTCTATTGCCGATGCTCAAAACCATGCGTGGAGGTATTTTGAGAAGGCTTTCTCTGTATACAATGATATCCTATTCTATCCATCTAGTATACTGGGACTTGAAGCTATAGCGGCTATGGTAAGCTTGGTTATATATGCAGCCTTACAGAGAGTGATTGTTGATAGTATCCAGGGTTTCTATGTAGAAGGTCTCGGTGCTCCCGGGATTGAATACATGCTCTGTGCGTCTGCAGCCCGTTTAGCACAGTCAAAGGGTTTGCACCGGCAAGCTGTTACGACCTGGAATTTATCAGCTGCCGAAGTCCAGCGTCGAAACTGGATCTTCTGGTTGATCTACGTTTTTGACAAACGAATCTCACATATATCCGGTCGCCCATCAGTAAGACAAGAGAAGAGACGTACCCTCGTGCGAGAATGCTAACGTCCTTCCCAGATAATCGACGACGATGACATAAGCTGCGAACTACCAAGACCTTTCCCTGGGAGTCCTCTGATTACCCCTGAGTACTTCAGTTTCCTCATAAAGCATGCGAAAATCTCCTCTCGCATTGCAAAAAGCCTTGCGACAGTCAAGTCCTTCCGCCAGACTCCGGAACACCTCATCCACCTAGCATATGAATTAGATTCCGAGCTTGAAGAATGGCGTAAATCATTACCGGCAGAACTCCAGCCAGTTGGAAACCTACGGCTTCATGCATTCTCTCTGGGGAACTATCTGCATCACTCCCTGTACATCCGCTTCTCGTACTTCGGCAGCGTCATGGCCATTCATTCGATCTTCACCTATCCTTGGAACCGCTCTATCTTCCAGAAGCAAAGGTCCTCTGCACTCTGTGAGCAAGTGATCACCAGCACGGACAAAGTCATAGAAGCAGCGCGGAGCGTCATCCTAGATACCAAATACGTTGATGTAGACGCCGCATCTCCACTCTGGTAAGCTCACAACCCACCTATATCCCCTCATCACCCTACCAACACCTATACACCCAGTAACGACCACCCACCACCAACATGGCTAACAAGCCCAGGCTTGCAATGCACCACCCTCTCGTAAGCATGATCAACATCTTCATCTACCTCGTGAAATACCCAGCCCTGCCTACCGCGCAGTCAGATCTCGCGCTCATGGAGATCGCCGCGGGCCACTTCGGGCGTCTAGAATTTGCATCGCCTGACCTAGCGTTCCCATTCACGCGGGAGATCACACGCATTGCGCGCGACATGGTCAACCGGAGTGGTTCGCAGGGCGGAAATCATATGCCTCCAGCCACACCTGCTAGAGACGATGGTCCCGCGGATTCGGCTGAGATTCCTGGTGATGTGCCAACGCAAGATTCTGCTGCTGCTTTTTCGGTCGATGGGATGGACCAGGTGAGATTCTGTTTGTTTGAGGACGAGGATGAAGATGAGGGCTGATTGTTGTATAGATGTCTGCTGAAAGTGCCGATTTCATTGATCTCTACAATGAGGACTGGAGTATTTTAATTCCTTTCTTTGATGCTGGATCTTCGAATGATCCTTTTTTTGCAGCTTGATGGGGAGAATTTGGGATCTTGATACATCTTACTCATTCACTTAGTCATGGCTGCAAAGTTATCAAGGAGAAATAGAAACAATTCAATTCAGACCCATGTAGTTGCATTCGGACGCTATCTGTACTGGTCATTCTCAGTGTTGGCTACTCTTTCACTTAACCTCAATGACTTCTTTCTCGCTCTGTCCATCATCGGAGAATACAGTAGTAGAATAATTCTCATATCAAAGTGTTGGGATACGAGGTATGTATGTACTATGTATGTCCACTGAGATATTGTGTAACATTCCTTTGTTCTTTTCAGACTACACATAGTACACTGTAGTACGACCCCTCACGTCATGCACACAAGTTATCAATGACGACACACTATATATACACATACTCTATCTCAACCTAACGACTAAGAACAAAACTTGTCAAAAGCCGTCCACAACCTGTGAACATTCATGTTGCTATCATTCTGGTAATTGATCTTTCAATTTTCGCAAGCACGACCTATTAACACTGTGAGAAGACGTTCATCACAGCAGCACACTGAACTCTAAGATATCACCACAAGTCTCATCGCAAACGCAAGCTCTGCAATGTCTGCTATTATTCAAGCCATTGGAATGGGCAAGTTCGGTGATAACAGGTAAATATACCGAACACCTCATTGCACCTTCAATATTCTCATCCTCCTCAACCCATCGCGTTCTATAAAGCCCAACATCTGAATCCCCTTCTCATCTCTTACGTTGTCTTCTCCAAATCCTCCTCCAACTCCAAGCCTCACCTTGAATCTAACAGTCCTTCTTTCCAGCCATCCTATTCACCCAGCAACAGTTCATTTACCCATAACCTTCCTCCTGACATCTCACGCCCTTGTCCTCCTGAACTATACCATCAACTTATTTCCTTCACTCGCCAAGCTTCCCTCTCTCACCCCCTTCGTGGGCCACTTCTTCGACACCAACCCCGAACTTCTCGCCATTCCAAAGCTTCTCCCTGTTCTCAAGAACCTCTGCACCCTCGCAGGAATTGTGACTTCGATTCCGGCAGTGACAACAGGTATTATTGAATTGGCGTATATGGTAAGTACTCTACATTCCAAAGACTCATCGCGTCGATATCTCAATGTCGGAGAGACTTGATATATCAAAAGGATGAGCTATGCTGACATGTTGATTCAGTACAAAGCAAACGGCCTCTCCGCCAAGACTAAGACAACGCTCTTCCACGCCGCCCTCAATGACCTCGTCCTTGTGGGCTCAGTCTACACCTACGTCACCTCCCACTCCTCTCATTTCTCTTCGTCTCCTGAGAGCTATTACACCGATGAAAAGGGATTCGGGAATGCTTCGACGCTCCAGCCGACTGCTACTGAAGCTGCTACCAGCGCTGCTATGATAGGAACGCTTATGGGTGCCGCGTATTTGGGTGGGAGCTTGGTTTATAAGTATGGAGTTGGAGTCCAGAGACAGGGAGAAGGAAAGAGGATTAAGTTGGGAAAGGTTAAGGCTGGTTGAGTGGGAAGAAACAAACAGGTTGATCAGAGATATTTGGTTTGCTTACTGAGGTTGAGCAGTTGTTGCACTCGGGATAGATACTGGAATTGTTGATCTTCGCGCTCGTGGGGTTCCAAGTTGTTGTGACAAGGAAGTTGATTGTTTGTTACGTGGGTAGAACTGAGTTACAGAACATAACACAAGAAATGGATTATTGTTATTGTTAAAGATACATGAATGGACCGCATGATTACTGTCAAGATACCTGCTAGATTCTTCGATACAAACAACCCTCCTTCGAGCCCCATGACTGCCTCAACGAAAAGTGGATCCAGAACTACAAAGCGGTTAGCCCGATCTGGACTTTGCATATGATCCTGATCTCATCCGGCCTAGGAATGACCGTTCCGCCGTATGTAACAGAGATTTTGAAGGGAAGAGCAATACAATCGCACATCACCGGCTCTCTGCGGTGGACATGGATGCATTTGCAACGTATCGAGTAGCGGACAATGTTTGTTAGAGAGAATGTTTTTTTTGTGCCATTAGGGTTTGTTTGCATATGCGTTACTATTTCCGACTCTATGAAGATATGGAAGTGATATCTATTGACTCTTACACTCTAACTAGATGTGTTTTGCTTCGCTTTTGACCTGCTGTTGGTAACCCATCGCGTGACAGGGTTTTCCAGTCAAACTCTCGGGACATATTTGCATAAGATCCTTATAGTAAGATGGTTACGGGTGTTAAGATTATGAAAACAGAGATTTGTGAGGTTGGCTGGACAATAGGAGACATGTAGTGTAAGCGATGGAGTGCCATATGCAGCAATTACCTTGATACAATCCTATATCTGAGAAGTTTTATCATGGTATGAATTGCTAAATTGATGGAACTATAATATACATGCAGTT
This sequence comes from Allantophomopsis cytisporea, assembly GCA_024752435.1. NCBI lineage: Eukaryota > Fungi > Ascomycota > Leotiomycetes > Phacidiales > Phacidiaceae > Allantophomopsis > Allantophomopsis cytisporea. Next base: position 330,952 of record CP103025.1, read on the forward strand.
TTTTTAAGGATTTTTTTTCTTGTTTTTTTCTTAGCCAAGTCGGTGTGATGCGTGCTACTACGCTCAGAATTGCTGTAAGTCCGTGCGCATAGTAATGGGCCACCCCTGGATATGGGCCACCTTACGAAGTTATTCAACTCTCACAATAGCTACAATTATTCGTACAACAACCACAATAGTAATAGAATTGAAGCTATAGATCATGAATACTCCACTCAAATAACATATCCTCGTATACATATGAGTTGTAAACCTGAGGCTCTAACTCAATACGGTCCTGTGTTTCAATAATCTGCTCAATAGAGGCAAACCTCTTATTAGCATCAATACATACTCTCTTACGCTTCTGAGGCCGTACTGTAGCTATTGTAGCCTTCAATGACAATACTTCTTGCTGTAACATAGCAATTTGGAAGTTCTTATTGTCAAGGCTCTTTGCAAGCTTATTGAGAATGCGCCGGCTCTTCCGGAGTTCTGGGACTGGTGTATATTCAAGTGTTTTCTGAGAGTATTGTCGAATATCTGATCCCTTCTGTGGTGTCAATAGCAAGTTATTAGGTCCTTGATCACTTAGTATTGTCGCTTGATCTGTAGTAGGAGTTGTTTCTCTCTTACTATTGTGAATTAGCCGGTTGCTCAATGCCTTCTGTACTCTTGGACTATTGTGCCGACTATCCTATAGCCTACTCCTAGACCAGCCTGATTGAATGTTTTGCTTATTCATAGTATCCTGCCTAGCCTGAATATAATACTCTATAAAGCCCAATTTGCTAATAGGAGTGCAATCAGTATCAATAGCAAGATTATCAACATATTGCCGGTACTTTCTCTTTAATGGTGAGAAAATCGAAATATCAAGTGGCTGGAGTATATGGGAAGTATAAGGCGGTAAGAATACTAAGTATATCTTATTAACAAAGTATTTATACATAAACTCTTTATTGTTATGGCTCCTATGGCTATCAATAACAAGGAGCCGGTAGCTTGGTATTGTCGGCTCTGTTAATGGTATAAAGTGTTCTTTAAGCTAGTGTAGACCAATTTCATTGGAAGTCTAACTATTAGGTGAAACTGTGAACTTCCAATCGACAATAGTAGAGTGTATTGAGGGAATCTATTGATGTTGTAGATGTTGACCTTTGAATATAACCAGTGGTGGTATTGATATCCTACTAGCAGAGATACACTCTACTATTGTCGTCCAATTGCGAGAATCTGGGCTCTTTCTGAATATTGCCTTCTTCTGAGCATCCCCAAGGACCAGTCTATTAATCCCAAGTCCTTCTATGATACCTGATTCGTCTATATTCTACCTGTTTTCAGGTAGAATAGCTATCAAGGCTGGGTTTTCAAAGAGCTTGAAGAATTGCTCGATGTTGGCGGGAGATGCACTATTAACTCTTGAGTTATCAATAGCCTTAGCTCTTATTGTCTTCAGCTTCGGATTTCGAATAAGGAAGTTGCGAATCCAATGCTTTCCAAGAGGCTTATAGTTACTAGCGGCAGTGAGTATACGCTGTACTATATTCCGGAGTTGTGCGTGCGTAGGTGCGTAGCCTAATTGGCCCTGTATAATAGCCCAGTTAGCAATAGCTTCCTCTTGGCTATTAGCAAGCCGCTGCTGGTGTTCATGGGCAAATTGAGTAGATTCAATCCTATTGACACGGTTTTGTAATGTCGTTCGTGGGATCCTATAGTCCTTGGCTGCACTTCGTATTGATTGGCCATTATTGACTGTATTGAGCGCGCTAGTGAGTATATCTTCGGTATATTGGCGCATAGTGATAATATCATCAATAGGTCACAATAGTAAGGTAATTGGAAGTAAGTTGGTTGAATAGCTTCGTGTTCAATAGCTTCAATAGTATAGCTATACGCGTTTACAAGGTGGCCCATATCCAGGGGTGGCCCATTACTATGCGCACGGACTTAATGGAGAGTATCATAAAGGTTTCTCATGAAGTGGTCCTCATCGGCTATAGAAGGTTTAATTGAAGATTTATGCTAGTCAACAATCTGATCAACGATAGGGAAACACCAAAGCTGAGCTTGAGGATGTGTTGTATAATTCATGCCTCCTTACATGATGCAATGCATCGCGGTCGCGGTCGCGGTCGGAGACTCGAGTCAGCGCACCGAAGGCCGAGTACCGAGAATTGTAACGATAGGCAGCACGCATAGATTGCTCTAGCTTGCTAAGTTTCTTGGACGTTCAAACACAGTAGAAAGATATATAAAATCATGTAGAAGAACAGTAGTACACTCCATCAATCACAATCAGATCTCAAATTATATCATATTACTCTCCTCATCATCACAATGCCTCAGCTCCACGTTCTCATATCAGGTGCTGGCATCGCAGGCCCGACTCTGGCATATTGGCTCACACGCAATGGCTTTAAAACAACCATTGTCGAGCGGTCCAAGGATCTGCGCACACAAGGCCAATCAATTGATATCCGGGGTCCGGGCATCAAAGTAATCCGAGAGATGGGCTTGGAGGAAATAATAAAATCGAAGACATCCAAGGAAGAAGGCCTGGCATTTGTCGACGGCAATGGCAAGTCATTTGCAGACTTCCCAGTGGACAACGAAGGCGGAATGAGCTTCACCTCTGAAATCGAGATAATACGTGGAGATCTGGCTGAGATATTCTATGATGCGAGTAAGAATGATACGGAGTATATTTTCGGGGATTATATCACATCCCTGATCGACGATGGGCAGAAGGTCACGGTGGAGTTTGCCAAAGGTCCCCAAAGAGAGTTTGACTTGGTCGTTGCGGCGGATGGGATGACTTCGAGAACACGGAGATTGACATGGGATGAGAAGACCGAGTCTCCTGTACGATCACTAGGCCAGTACGCATCTTATTTCACCATTCCTAGAGAAGACCAAGATACCTCATGGGCAAAATGGTATAATGCCCCAGGTCGTCGTATGATGATGTCGCGTCCGGATAACTACGGCAATACACGCATCTACCTGACTGTCATGAATCCGAAGGCAAAGGAATTCTATAAGCTTGACGTTGCCGGTCAGAAGAAGTTGAACCGCGAGATCTTCGAGGATGCAGGCTGGGAGGCAAAACGATTCCTGGATGGTATGGATGCTTCGAAGGATTTCTACATGCAGGAGATTGCGCAGGTAAAGAAGCCTTCTTGGTCGAAAGGTCGAATCGTTGCTGTGGGGGATGCTGCCTATTGTCCTTCTCCTATATCAGGCATGGGAACAACACTGGCTGTCGTGGGAGCGTATGTTCTCGCCAACGAGCTCGGCCGGTGCTCGACCCATGAGGCAGCGTTTACCTCATATGAGAGTGTGTTCAGACCCTTGGTGAATGAAGCACAGGATCTCTTTCCTGGAGCCCCAGGTATTGCTAATCCAGAAACAACATGGGGTATTTGGATCATGCACACGATACTGAGTTTTATCGTCAACTCTGGGCTCATCAAGTTGTTTATGAAATTCTCGTTGACTCCAGGAGATAAAATCAAGTTGCCGGATTATGGTTATCAGAAGGAGGTCTGAATAAGGAGGTCTGAGCGGGAGACTTGGAAGAATAACGATAGAAATATACATACTCCACTCATTAATTAGCCATAATTCAACGTGCTCCAGTTCTTTCATTTATTTTCTTTTCTTATTCAATATCTGCGTGCTAAATCAGCCATTTTATCGGCTATGGAGATAAAGTAGCAATGGAATAAAAAACAAACATGAAAAGATATTGCGATATTGCGGGATGATAATTGTATGCCGAATTCAGCTCAGACATATGAATAACGAAGTGCCAGGCATGAAGATAGATTCTCTGCCAAAGAAATTCAGCACTCAATGGCTTAAAACAATCTTACAGGACTCCCAGTAAGGGATGGTTCTAGATAACTTACGGCTCTTTTTGCTTTTCTTTCTTTCCCCTGCTTTAAGCTCTTACTGTATTAGAGCTTCCGGGACTGGGTACAGAACACGGGTGCAGGTATCTGTGCTAAGCAGAAAGACATGGAAACAGAATAAATCGCAGGATAGAAATCTGCCATAGCCAACATACTTTAGAGCTCCAAATTCAAGCCCATATGATCTAAGCTCATCTTCCGACGCATATCCCATTTTAAAGTCACGTATCCCCAACGCCACATAGACAGACCATCACTTAATCTAGCAAAATGTGCAAATCCCTCGAGCGACTGTTCTGCTCTTCTTTAGCCTTCTCCTTAAACGCCTTCCCAACCAATTCTCTCTTTTCCTTCTGGACCGTAAGCACTCGATCCTCAATGCTATCCTGAATAACAAGTCTCCATATCGTCGTCGGGCGCTCTTGGCCCAGACGATGCACGCGATCAACAGCCTGATCCTCAATAGCAGGTGCCCACCAACTGTCCATTAGGATGACCGTGTCAGCCGCAACAAGGTTCAAGCCAACACCACAGACAGCAAGACTGGCCAGCATGATCTTACAGTCTGGATCGTTGGATAGCGCAGTCATTGCCGTATCGCGTTTGCCAGCTGACATGGTCCCATCAATTCGAGTGTATTTGTAATTCGCAGAATCGAGCTGGGTTTGGATTATGTTAAGAAAAGAGGTCCATTGAGAGAAAATAACGACCTTGCTAGCGGGGTCTTTTCGGCTGGCTGCAAGGATAGACATGAGAGCCTCAGTTTTCGAGCTCGTGGTATCGTCAGCCTCGATATCCTCATCATTATTGTCTTTCTGTATGGATCCCTCTTCCGCTGGCTGGACGAGCTCCTCAACATCTGCGATCGGTGCTCGACACATTGGACATTTGTGTTGGTGGTCGATGGTTCGCGTTATGCATTCTTGGCCAAAGACGTGTTTGCAGGCTGTTATGATTGGGTTGTGCAAAGTCTCCAGACAAATAGGACATTCGTCCTGTGACTCGATAGAGAGCTGTAGAAGAGCTTGAAGGGCGATCCTATTCTCTTTGTTCAGCTCAACAACCTCCTTACTGTCTATCTGGGCGAGTAAATCGGTCACTCGTTTTCCAGCTAATTTCCAATGGCAGCAGATTTGACGGAGTCTCAGAAGCATCTCGAGGATATTTCGGTAGGCAAATTTGTCCTTGCCATTCTCGAATCTGCTGAGCATACCCTTTGCCTCAGCATGGATGGCGTCGTATTTCTTCTTTTCATCGGCCCGGAAATCAATACGGTGAATGTATGATGATAATTTAGGGAGCTTCAGGTCGACGAACTTCATTTCCTTCTTGCGTCGCAGACACATAGTGCGCATAACGGACTGAAGCAGCGTTTCAGCATGAGGATCACCTTCTACCAGTGGTCTAGCTAGAACGCTATTGAACAGATCATAGCGCTCGAGACCACCAGTAATCCGAAGGAATTTCAACATCGAGTGTAGATCTTTGATGGAGTTGACTATAGGTGTCCCTGTAAGGACCCATCTTGAATCTGCCATAATCATATAAGCTGCATTTGCGACTTTGGTGTTGGTGTTTCGGATCGTATGACCCTCATCCAGAACAATGCGGTGCCACTTCATCGAGTAAAGTCCGCTCTTACGGGGGAGTGGTTCAGTAACGTTTTTGTTCGCACCTTGAAAACATTCCGTTACCAACAAGCCTTGCGAGATTTAGTAAAATATTCATCCTACAGGGTGGCACAGATACTTACCATAAGTCGTAATTACAACATCATATTCTGAGAATTGCTTAGCAGACATAGATTTGCGACCGCTGCCGTGATATGTCATAACTTTCAGACCATGCTCAGATTTGACATGCCTTTCAATCTGCTGACTCCAGTTGCTCATGACCGACAGTGGGGCAACTATTAAAGTAGAGCCGGGACCTCCTTCGAGAATAGTACTAATGACTTGCAATGTCTTGCCCAAACCCATATCATCGGCGAGAATACCGCCACTTGCTAGATGAGGAGCATTAGCAGTTGAGAAATTTGTCGCAATGTTCATATAATGACCGGGCCGAACTGTTGAACGTTTCCAAAGCTGCACAATATCTGTAGAATCTTCAGCTGGGAGTTTAGGCGACTCCATATCCAACATCCATTTTAGACCCTGGACACAATTAACATTTTCTCGAGTCATATCAAACTTTGAGAATTACCTGAAGTTGATATGGCAGAAGTGTAGCGTTCAGTTTGAAAGGCTGTGCAGCTTTTGGCATTATCTCCAAGTACTCCTCTGGATTGCCCCATCGCTCAACCAACTGTTCGATTTCTCCTGGTCTGAGCCTTTCACTGCCATTTATAAGGTCTTGCATGTTGGGACCATCATCCACCAACAGAGGATCGTTTGGCAGGCCAGTGCCAGTAGACTGAGAGGCAGTAAAGCCCAGCTTCTTACGACCAGTTTCCTCCGGCTTCTTTGCCTTTTTCTGCCATTGCTTCTTTGCAATCAAAGGAATATGATCAGATTTCATATCTGCCTCAAGCTTTGTGCGCTCCGCAGGATCACTAGTGCCAAAGAGGTCGAGCCGGAGTGGAATATCGTACTCATTTGTCTGTCTTCCAATCCGACCCTCTATGACAAGTCTACGCGAATCCTACAAAATGAGCATATGTATTCCCAAGATCAGATGGTTATATCTTACCACATAAGGTGCAAGTTTAGCAGCCATCGCCTTTGGAATATGTCCAATTTGTGAACCCTGAACGTTCTCAACTCTGATGGCATTCCTGTCATACTGAAATGCCAATCAGTCTCTCGAGCCAAACAATTATGAAATTCAGCTACCTGATTATTTGCATCTCTCTGAATCACGACCATCTCACCAGGACTAGCATATCCAGCATAATACCGGACACCAACAATTTTGTTATCTTCATTACTGTTAACAGAGCTTCGACATAGAGTAACTCAACTTACCCACCGCGCCAATTTGGCTAAATCCAAAACCTTCTTGATTAAAGTCCTGGGTGGAAGTGATCAGCTCATTCTCAGCTGCATGCTCTGCAAGTTCATCAATGGTTTGAGAAGATCCCGATGCTTTAGGTGGTGCGGATAATGTGGGGGGATGATTTCTAGCATTGAGATTTGACGTAGCAGCACTGGCAAGAGGTGCAGACTGCTTGGAAAAAGTACATATATGCGATCCTGGTGGAAGAATTGCCGGTGGTTCTACGCGCCGCTTAGAATTCACTGATGTTCGTGAAGCCTTAGGCGGTGGACTTTCAGAATCGCCAGTCAGGTCGATGATGTTCCTCTTCGCGGCATTTTGCTTCGAAGGTCCAGCCATGCTATTTGATAAATAATTGTTCGATGGTTGGTTAATATCAAATGATCAGATGCCGTTCACGTTGAGATATAGCATGACGGCGACGTCAGTCAAGCTTTCGCTCTCCGCGTTTCTGGAACGGTCAGAACGGCGCGTGCAGATCAACATTGAACACGACTGCACGTGATCATACGAGCATCTTCTCCTGCATGGAATCTTAATCGCCAAGATGTGGCTTTGACTGAACCTCTTGAAACAGCATCACTATCATTAGCCGCCCAAGTCTTGAATCTCGAAACACTCTTTATCTATTGTTAATTTGCTTATCCTCCTCCGGTTTGACATCCCTTTCTCCTCCACGACTGAGGACGACGATGGAGTACGCGGACCTTATGACTGCCGAACACCCTTACGCCAGTTCTTAGCCGACTCGTCAACGCGTCTTCGTCTGATCAGGTTCTCCACCTCGAAGCTGTTTTTCTTATCTTATCCCTCAAAGGAAGTGCATATCTTTACTGACTTTGTTGCCAGCTTCCCAGTCGGGATTTGATTCGCATTTCATTATTTCTTCTTTCACTCACTTCTCCGTCGTCTCAGACAAGAAGACACGTCCTCCAGATCATGCATGAAATGTATGGAGAATGCTCGAAAACCCAGGAGTCCATGTCCTGTGCAATATGTACGACTTACCTTTCCTCGTGCAGATTGTGCCTCGGACTTGATTTTAATTTCGACAAGCCTCATTGATCAAAGAACGTCGTATGCGCCCGTCAAAGGTTAGCTACACGTGTTGGCAACTTGACTGTCGAGGGGATCCAACATTGACAGCGGCTGAATATTCTTATTCGCTTCCTATCACTTACCAACACGAAGTGTGACTTTAGCCCTCTAGGCGTCTCTGCTTTGAGTTTAGATGACTACGACGATGGGCAACAGTGAAAACGCCGCGACGCAGATCTCCATCACCTTACAGCAGTTGGGCCTAATCACGAAACTGACGCTGCACTACCAACTGCCCTCTTAACCCTGAAGAATAACAATGATCTCCGTTTCTCCCTCTAACAACTGGTCTCGAAGGCCGACGCAACTTCACGACTATGCCAAGATTGCATGTCTCTTATCCATGAATTAAAACATTCTACAGTACTCGGAGTGTATACATACAATGTTGCATAGAATTCTTTGCGCAAATTGCTGTGACTTCTGTCCACAATTGTTGGGTTGTTCTCATTCTATTGTTGTTACTTCAATTATCTATAAATGTTCATATTGTCGTCTCGGCGGTGTTTTATATTTTTTCATTTGGAAAGTCGATCGATTTTGTTTCGCTTTTTCTTCATATAACAGCCACGTTTGCAATATCTGTGCTACTAATACCGCGACTCTCAAATATCCAGTTTCCCCGATACGACTAAAATCCTTCCGTCTTCCATCCGCCCAGAGCGTAAGGATGCATATGCACGACTTCTTTGATCTAGTGCGTGCCTGCAGAGTGATCGCAGACCATACTATGGCACTGACGCACCCTGTCATTTCCCACTCAAGCATTGCGTGGCCCTGGGGTACATACGATTGTCGACGCGCAATAGACCCATAATCAAATCGGCCGCAGCTCCAGCAGGAACGCCAAATCCTATTCCAAAAAATTCAAATTTCCTTCGACTGCATTGAATAAGTATATGTCGTAATATCTCGTGAGTATGCTTCACGGTTCTTTATCTGCAGCACTTCGAGTGCTTTATAAACTCCTTTATCATGTTGGCGTTTTCGCGACCACCCCCTTTTCATTATATCGCCCTCGCCATCATTTCCCTATCCACTATCATATATCTGTACAATATATGCGACCGGCTTGATATCGACTGGACGAGTTTGAACCTCAAAGAACCAAACGATGTCAAAAATGAAGAGCCAGAATTCGCTAGCACGAATCCTTTAAAGAATGTCACGAAGGTAGTAGAGCCGAAAGTGCACTTGGTTGTGGCAGCGACAGCAGAAGAGGACTACACATGGACGACGAGATTAAACATTTCAGATCTGGTAACCATTCCCTACATCGCCGACAACTCCAGCGCAAAATACCACCCGCCACAAAATAAGGGGCATGAGGCGATAATTTACCTACAATACATGTACGATTTCTACGATGCCCTCCCCGAAATATCCATTTTCAGCCATGCTGGAGAAACCTCCTGGCACATCGAAGGTCTCCTCCATAATATGACTTTTATCATCCAAAACCTGGATCTCGAAGAAGTTAAGCGACGCGACTACCTGAATTTGCGCGTATACTGGGCACATTTCTGCCCAGATTGGCTACATACCTCCGTCAAGACGCCGAACAAAGACAAGCCAGAACAGCCCTATATGGAGACGGCCTTCAAAGAGCTCTTCCCTGACGTTCCTGTGCCAGAAACATGGTCTGCACCATGCTGTTCGCAATTCGCTGTCACCAGAAAGGCGATCCAATCTGTGCCGCGGCAGCGCTATGCCGACTGGATCCGGTGGCTGCTGGACACAAACATCGACGACGCTAACTCGGGCCGTCTATGGGAGCATTTCTGGAGCTATATATTCCTCGATAAGCCGATTGAATGCCCAGTCGAGTGGAAGACGTACTGCCAGAACTACGGCATCTGTTTTGACAGCAAGGCTTCACTGGACGAGTGGGAGGCGATGGATACGCGCGTGAGTCGGTTGAGAGACGCCATTGGACACTTTCGTAGCGGAAATGGCCAAAGTACTACTGTCTTGGGGTTCCGGAAGCAGCTGGAGGAGTTGGAGGAGCAGCTAAACGTCATGATGGATACAGCGCTCGAGAGAGGCCGCACGCCTGGCATTCGCACCTTTTTTGATGATGAACTTTATGAATGATGACGATTTTGTGTTTTTATAATAGATTTAGACGCCGGCTTGGCAAAATGGAAAGAAGGATAAAAATAAAATAAAAATTTCACACAAGCTGATTCGGACAAATGAGTTGATAGGACTAGAACATTCATGATATATGTCTATTCGATAGAAGAATCATCTGTTGTCTCTCGATGTATGTAGCTATGCATCTAAATAGTCCTTTCAATCCCGTTATCACTTTCAAATGGGCCTATACTGATCTACGAATGCTTCTTCCACATCTTCTTGAGGGATCGTAAGGATCGTCGAGGAAACTGTCTCAGTTGCGAGTTTATGCCGACGTGTCATCGATGTGGCATTATCATGACTTTTGTTCGGGTACCAGGCTCAAGCAAACTTGGCCAAATGGGTGTTTTCTGGTATCGATGTTAGATGTTCGATATCAGACAGATACCATCGTTAGACGTCGCAGTCTACCGAAAGACAATATTTCTTCTTTTGTCATTATACAGATCAGTGGATATTGGGCTTTTCGGCGGAACTCATTCGTGTTCTGAGCATTTCTAAACTTGTAAACCATGACGCGAGTCCGTTTCTCGTTGTACTCGTTGATTAGGATTCTCAGCTCTTACTTGTTCTCACCGTTATGTCTTCACCTACACCGTTCAATCACAGTCGGATAGAATATCTTCGGGATTCATTACATCACTATTTCACATTCTTATAAGAAGGTAATGTTGGAATGGCGCTCAAAAATTTCATGAATCTCGCGCCCGTCTACTACTAATCGTAGATATGATGGCCTGCAATCCTATCTGTTGGTCGGCGAATAATAAGATTGCTGGAGAATAGGATAGTAGGAAGAGCTGTATTCCAACTTCATACTTTCAGGATAATAGATCAAAAGAAACGCCAAAGATCACGCTCAACGACTTACATCTTGCCATTTGAGCGGATACCCGAGGAGGTTATGACTTCGGGGTTCCTTAGTCTTGAGCATTTTCAAGATTCTTTTAGCATTAACGTCTAAGAAATTCTGGCGGGCGGAGTTAAGACTTACTCTTGGTCACATAATCTTGTCATTTTCGTCCACCAGTTCAAAATTCAATCCAACGCCACCTGGTGAATAATGCAATTTTTTTCGTTAGTAGCAGAAAGTTCATCAACTTCCACGGACTGTATCCTGGAATTCGATGAGGTCTCTTACTTATACCTGATCCTGAGGAACTCGGATTTTCAGTAGAACCATCATGTTTGAAGAATACACTGTAGGAAGCCCCAGCTACCAGAATGAATACAATGGCTTATAGAAAATGATAGCATTTTGGTTTAGAGAGATCTGGAATCTTGAAAAGAAGTTTGTGATGATCTATGTAACCATTGAAGTAGCTGGAAGAACTGGTGAAAACGATGAGAGGCTATGAAGAAACTTAGTGATCGTCGACACTCATACTGATTCAATTTTAATTTTCTAAAGCTTTGATATTTGGCAATGCCGGCAGTCAGAAGATTTTTCAAGATAACTATGGCAGTAATCCATACAGAATTTGACAGCATTATATGGGGGAAAAGGTGGTATGGATATTCGCTCGCCAACAAGTATAAGTCGTGATTATTGCCTACGCACTTTGAACGTTTCACAATTTCAGCTGCTGAATGCACAAAATTGACTTGGACAATACGTAAGATTCCAACTGTATCTACTGTTTTAGAAGCAGAGATTCTCGATAATATCATTTATTGAAGCTCAAAAATTCGTGCTGGTTGAAATCCTTGGTAATGTCCTCAGAAGCGTGTAACTGATCATGAGATTGGTTGGGACAACCAATTCCATGCTGCGCTATCGTCTCATTAAGTAACACTTCATATACATAACTCTAGATATATCAAATGACGGAAGTCTTAGTGGTTACGGTCCCATGCTGATCGCATTTTTCAGCAGCGGTCTCTATGTTATGTTCATCTTTTGTCATGTCTGTCTGATAAAACACTTTATATATACATAAGTTCTAAATGCTTCTTGGGCTTGATGCATAACATATATGTTACAGAATACCTACCAACAATGGAAGATCAACAACAATTTGAATTATAGCGATGCATCAGTTTCGGAGGAGATGCGTGGTACCTCGTTTGACACTTTTGTGACTTTAGTTTTCGTCAGAAAAATCCGAGAAATCACAACATCACAAATGGGAGTTCCACGTATAGGAAAAACCCTCTCGGACTTTAGCAGAAACTTGAGTATCCCAGCGGCTAGTAACTCTTTCAAGGAGACTCCCAGAAAACCTGTGCGGAGATTGAACGCAGAGGTAGAGATGTGAGGACTGGCAACTGCAGACCTTGCCTTGTCTATTTTGATCGGAGCGCTGTACAGCCCCATATGTCACAATAAGAACGAGTAGATTCCACGAGTTGGCAATCTAATTCTTCGGTGCATCAGTGCATAATCAACCTTAAAACAACAATTCTTCAAAGTCTGCGACTCTTTGAATCAATAACGATGATAGTAGGTGATATTCTAATATTGAAGAAGTCTTCAGATAAAATGTGCGAGGATTCGAGGCCCTACATAGCCAGTGGTCATCCCTTATTTGCTTGACCCATTTCTTTCCTCATCGCCTCCTTCACGATATTTCCACACATTTTAGCATACGGATTTGTACGTACAGCCATTGCCTTAGATATTTCGTTTCCGTATCTCCCACCCAGAAAGAAGTCTTTGGCCCCAGCTGCCTCCAATGCTTCGGGAGTCACTCCAAACCGCTTCAACAATGGAGGTATTGAGGATTCATCTGTTGATTTTGATACAGCCAAAGATTTCTTAAGCTCCTTCGAAGATACGTGCAAAAGAGCAGCACGTTGCGTATGTGCCTGAGCAAGAAGCAGTGCCTGTGCGCGCGAGACTGGTGATGAAGGTGATGCTGGAGTTGCAAGTCTGATAGCCATACTCAAATCATCCAAAGCGATTTCTATAACACTTGACTTGTTCAATTTGGTATTCTGCACCGTATCTGGAGATTTCATGAAGATATTATCTCCGTATCGCCAACGGATGAGCTGGGCCCTATTATTGTATGCTGCAGCGTATGTAGGATGTTCCTTGATCAACGATGACAAGATCCCATACGCCTCAGCAAATGCATCGTCTTTGGCCTTATCATCAACAGGATTTCCTTGCTGGCTCACATCCTCTACTCGCTTGATGGCTTGCCGTTGTTTTGCTTCAAGACAAGATAGCAATGCTTCATCTCGAATCCGGGCGTCTCTGGGTAAAGTGTCAACTATTTCGACCCCTGGCGATGGCGAGCTTTCAGGATCAAATATTTGGGCCAAAACTCGTGAATCTGCCTTGCTCAATTCTGGTTTGTCTATCATGATAAAGGCTGAATGGTTGATAGCCGCAAATGGTATGAAGTTGCTTTGAAATTGTGAGATATTTTCAAATGCTGACATATATTTTCCAGTACTGAATCAGTTCTCTCGGTCAGATCTTTATGTATCTTAACCGATAAATATATGATTAAGAGATATGTAAGTATATCTTGTGATCAGCGTAAGCCGTGGGGTGCGCCTTATTCCGAACCCGGTCTTTATCTTTTAAGCCGACGTTTACCTTCGCTAACCAGCTTCCGCACCTTGCCACCAAAGAAACCAAAGCCTCGAGCATCTCGTGTGTCGCTACTCTCAGATTCAAGCAGCAAAGGATATCTATTCTATCTTTCATCTTTGAGTATTGTATCACATAGATCTGGGACTTAGATCAGTAGCACAACTTCAAATTATCAGGCCACTAATGAGGATCGTCCCATGGTTTTCTTGAAAATTCCAGAGAAACAAGTTCAATGGCTCTGGCAGGAAACTTCAAGAGTCTGATGGAAGCTGTTGAGAGGAAGGAATATTCTTATAGGATCGTCTAGATGATATAAAGGTTATACATCTTATTACTTCGTAGGAGGTCTATTGCTTAGCTATACAGATAATGTTATTTACAATGAAGTATTTACACTACCTCCTTCAGATCAGAAAGCAGTTATAAATATCCCCGAAGATCGTTAAGATCTAAGTTTCACACGCCCAATCTTATATTATAACAGCAGAAATAGCAATTAAGTCACAGAATCACAGAATCAAAGAACGACTTTAATAATGTATGGCTTTTGATGAGTAAACAGATATGAATAATTAGACAGTTGCTATTTACGGCTCTGTATTAACGTGACATAGATGGCTACTCAGGGTTTCACTACTTTAGTGATTCAAAAAGCAATAATAATACCAAATTACATTCTTCCTTCTTCCTCGATCCATCAAAGCTAATGATATCTAATTCAATACGGTACACATGAATCACAATTGAATTCAAGTAACTTGGGGATGCACACAGCACTTACTTAGTCAATGGGCTTGACTTGTGCAGGTCACCTATCTATATGAACAGGTGACCCGCTCAAATTTGTACTTATTTTTCTAACATGTATAAAGGACCTGCTTACGTATCAGCAGACACTTTCTAAGTAACTTATTATAACAAGGATCGTTACCTTTCACTAAGTTTGGGTTTTCTACCTCTGCATTCTCCCAAATGCGCTTATCGACGGTAATATGCTATCATAAAAGTCATTGCGGTGGATAAAATGGCATTCAAGCACTTGCAAAGAAAAATCAACCGGTTAGGAGGCAACCACTCAGTACAAGATGAAGAGAAGCACCGAAGGTAATCCCATCAGTGAAGCAGATCAGCTGCAAAATAAAGGGATTCAATTTTGAAACAATTATAGTTGTCAAAGATATTGGTGTATCATACGGCCTTGGGCGCATCTGGACGAGATACATGTTGTTAATATCATATTAGACGCTATATATTTAACGGCTCTGTAGGCATTACTATGCATTATTGTCTGATTAGCCTGCTTAGAAAGACGTTCTTCAAGCCCACTATTTTCGTTGCCTAAAGAGCAAAGCGAAGCATTAATTTTCAAAAGAGGCGAAGATAACATTACGATGGTTAAGCTCGTCCCTGAATCTTCGGATAATATTCCTTTCCAATACCGTGCGTGATATCTGGAAAATAAGCGCCGAGAGCACTCAGATCCACTATTGTGTTGAGGGCGCTCTATGCAGCTTCTTGTGTAGATACAAACTACATCCAGGTCTTTCATTCCTCTGTAAATCTTACAAGAAACACATTGGGCCCTTCCAACTCCCTCTCTTCTCGTGCACTAAGTGGATTCCCTACTCGCATCCTCAGAGAAGATAAGATATTTTATGTCTCCACTATCTTCAGCGGCTTCTCCGCCCGCAACCCCAACACCAGAAGCTTACTCGAACGATAAGCTTTGGAGATTTGATGATCCTGGCGCTAAATGCGAGTGACCCGAAGAGTACATGCCTGGAGTATTTCATCCGTTCCCTTTAGGGGACACTTTCAAAGATGGACAGTATCGAGTTATAAGGAAGCTTGGCGACGGCTCTTACTCTACTGTTTGGCTTGCAGTCGACTCAAAGCAAGTTATCACCTATCTGGTTCATGTTTGCCCAACGGCTGCTTATATATTGCAACCGAATGACAATAACCATCGTTATAGAAACTTGCGTTATGTGGCACTGAAGGTTGTAGTAGCAAAGAAGTCTGGAGCCGCTGCCATCAATACCGAGCTTTCAATCTACAACCATCTCGCTCAAAAAGGCGTAGATAGTGCATTCTCCAAGCATATTCTCATGCCTCTAGACAACTTCCAAGTAGAAGGTCCTAACGGAACCCATAGTTGTCTTGTATTTGAGCCTATGGGCTCAACAACAGCTTCCATGGCTGCTAAACTTCCATGCGATCAAGAAACCCACCAAAGCTATTCAAAGTATCCGAAGTGGATGGCTAAACGGATAGTATAACAGGCACTCCCTGGTCTGGTCTTTCTGCATGGCAATGACATTGTTCATGGCGATATACAACCAGGAAATTTGCTCTTCTCCGCTCAAGGCTTAGAAGCAGCATCCGAGGACTTGCTACAACAGAGCAAGGACAACATATTCGACCTACGTCGACTAGACGGGAAAGAAGATAAATGGGCTCCCAAATACCTCGCACAGAGCGAATCTCTTCACAAGTACGCCGACACTGGATCAAATTTCCTCATTAAGATCTCAGATTCTGGAGCTGGTAAGCAAATATATACTCATTTCTTTCCAAATAGGAATTTCTAACCTCTTCCTTAGCTTTCTGGGTGAAAACTCCTCCAGAAAAACCTGTCACTTCCCGTGCTCTACGCGCTCCCGAACTCATTCTTCGGCAAAAGATCGATGTGGGAATTGATATTTGGGCAATTGGCTGTCTGATTTATGAATTTATAACAGGCATGCCACTCTTCTGTGTAGACAACATATGTGACGACAACGCCAAGGTGCTATTGACTTTCACCTGCTCGATATCTATAGCGCGCTGGGACCCTTTCCTGATACTATCTTGTCTGAATTTTCCCACACTTCAACTTGCTTTCGACCAGAAGGAACACGTCACATGGAGGAGAAAAATGCTGTTCCTGGAGAGTCTCTCGAGGAACTCTTCAATACATATAAGCCTGAAGATATTGATGAAGGGGAATCCAAAGTCATAACTACCCTCATTCATGAGATTTTGAGATACGAGCGGTCAGAAAGGCCAAGTGCGGCGGAAATATTGGAGAATCCTTGGTTTAATGAATAATGCCCTGTACTTATGGGGTCTTCTTGCTACATGTATGCCCTTTTTATGATTAGCTTATAGTTTCAGAGAACCATGTCAAAGACAGTAAGGCTTGATGTGAATATCCTTCGACTCAAGCATCAAAAATGAGGCCTTCAAGAAGATCCATTTTCTTCTTTGCTATGAATGATTTGTTCTTATCTGTTCAAGTGGCAATGAGCGTGGCTATCACTTTCACCCAATACCATGGCATAAAAGTATTTATAATGCTATCACAGAAGTACTAAGATGTAATACTTTTCTGATTTGTCATTTCACGATTAACTTGAAGTCCTGTCCGGCATCTATGAGAGAAAGCAAGATACAGCAGATGATAGAGTAGATATGTCATCTACGAAAAGTTGAAAAGACTCCTTAAAACTCGCTTCAGATTCTCCTCAGACCATTCTAAAATCTCGTTCAAACAACAAGCCCAGCGCATTTTGTATCAAACATGCAAGAATTCTACATCTTGAAACCCCAATAATCCATCCAAGCGCCCATATATCCATTTATTCCTGAACGACCTCAATCAAACTTCCATTACCCGCAGCTGGTGCTTTCTTTGCATCGATAAACAATTTGCCGACAGGACCACCCAGCCACTCCTCGGGGACACCGATTTTACTTCCGTCCTTGTTGTTGATCCATCGTACATATACAGGACTAGGCTTAGCATTGCCTGCTTCGTCAAGTGGAGTTGCCTCACCACCGGCTCCGAGGTCTTTGCGGCGGGCATTGGTCTTTGGAGCTTGCTTTTTAAGGAGCTTGTTGATTGTTTCCATCTAGTGGTGTCAGTAGGGTGGGTGGCTTGGGAGAGCATGGACTTGTGAAAGTATTGCTTACCTTCTCCTCCTCATTACGCTTCTCGCTGAGGTTTTTTCTTCGTCGGGCCATCTCAGCCCGGCGCATAGCATGCTCTTCTGCTGTAAGATGTTTCTTAACTTGAACCTCTGCTTCTTATTAGTGAATGAATTTCCTGGGGAAAAAGACCGTGGACATACCATCTGGCAATGCAAGAAGATGTCCACTACCACCCTCTTCCAATCTTGCTCTTTGACGTTTGGTAAGCTTTGTCAAGTCAGGAGTCGACCCTCTGCTGCCGCCTCCAGGGGTTTCATCATCACTGTCGAGTTCCTCTTCCTCCTCCTCTTCCTCTTCCTCGATCTCCTCTCCTTCAGCATCCTCGTCCTCTCCCTCTGCATCCTCCTCGTTGCCAAGCTGCATAGTCTCCTCTTCATCATCGAGATCACTATCTAGCTCACTCAGCTCATCATCGTCGCTGTCATCGAGAGTCTCCTTCTGTTCCACACTCAGTCCATCACTCTTGCCATCCGGCTTTGCCGTGATGGTTACCTTGCCGGGTTTGCTTGGAGACACTTTGATGGCTGGTGGAGGTGGAGGCATCTCCATATCAATGTCACCATCAGCATCTTCATCCTCCCCTTCCGCGTCCATATCCTCATCTTCGCCTTCAGCATCCTCGTCATCCTCAATTGCATCATCCATCTCATCATCTTCACTATCCGAATCGAGAACATAGCTCTTTTTGACATTTCTCGCTCTCTTTCCTTCTAAGATCTCTCCACCAATAAACTGATCCCTGCTGTTCACATGAACTGAAGCTCCAGAGCTTCGATGATTAGCTTGTGTGATGGGACGACCTCCACTGTTTGCAGATGAGCTCGCACCACCAGTAACCTGACGAAGCTTACTCGGTGGGAGGGTCACTTTCAGACGCATGCTAGGCAGGTCGGAATCCGAAGTGGATGGTCTTCTTGATACTGAAGCTGAGATGGGTGGTTCTGCTGCACCGTTGCTACGACGGGGTCGGGACATACTGATTGGAGTGTCAGCAATTGAAGTGGACGATCTTGTTTCCGCCAAGCGGCGACTTGAACGTAGAGCAGGCATGTTGAGGTGGGGAGTTGTTGCTGAAAAGGTGGAAATGGGTGGAGAAATGAGTACTCGGAGCTGATGCGACTGACTCCACAGCTTATGTCTACTAATGAATCATTATGCAGCAGCTTGACCCGACTGTGGTCCTGAGACAGTGAATTCCTGTGGCCAGCCGCAGAACAAACGCGCCTTCCTTGCACAAGATGGTAAGACCGTATCACGTGCGGTGAGCCATCAACCATGAGTAGGTGAGTAGGTACACATTTGATGCTGATGCTGACTTTATTCATCAGGCTGAGCAGGCTGATGATAGAAAAGTCGCAACATTTCGACAATTAACATGCATGGAAAACTTAAAGCGCAAAAGACGCAGCAAACACTCAACAACGAATGACAGTTCAACTATACTCACATCTATATTAAAGGTGCTTGTCTTGGTCTCAGAGAGTCAAGATGCGTCTTGCAATCCTGGATATGACTTGTCTTCTTCAACACGTAGGTGTTTGATATGTGTCCGTATGTAACCAATAGCCCTGTCTACTGCTAAAGATAATTCGATAGGCCCGGTGGCCCAGACGTCGGCTGCTAGGCGCGCGATATGCAGTCCCGTCGATATGCTCCACTGAATAAGATACAGGGTGTATATAGTGGTGAGATGCTGCAAGTGGCAATTGGGTATATACCAATCATATGCCTTTATTGAAATCGACGACCTTAATAAGGGATGATATCCTGATAAGTGTGAATTTGGACACAGGAGGAGCTCATCAATTTGGACGTGACCCCAGGCTCGAAGTGCCTTCCACTGTTTTCACCCAATAGAAATCATCTTGCCCACTTATGTAAGCCGGAGTTTGGGTAATCTGGGGTACCGAGGCATGTGTAGTTCATCGGTTGCGATAACTGAAATACCTTTGCTGCGCCAGATAATCTACACGATTTTTGAGCATCTTTGAGAATGAGTGATTCTAATGAGGATCAGAGGAAATCTCTGCCTTCATGGCAGCAGAAAATCACGACTGGGGAACCCACGACGGATTCTACAGCACCATCACAAATTGAAAAGTCCAAATCGTTGGATACACCGAGACATGAGATCATAGAGCAAGCAAAGAAGTTTCTCGAGGATGACGCTGTACGAGATGCGACCACAGATAAGAAGATTGAGTTTCTTGAGTCAAAGGGGCTGAGCAATGATGAGATTCAACAACTACTTGGAGTTTCTCCAATCCCAGATGCTTCAAAAGTGGAGGTACGACAACCCAATCTCCATCGAAGAGCAATCTAACAGCAGCACAGCCAGTAAAAGAAGCAGAACCTCCCAAATTGCCACCAGTAACTGCACAAGCATCAGTCCAAACCACTCGCGATATCCCACCCATAATAACCTATCCCGAATTCCTCACGAAGCCGACCCATCCTGCACCACTTATAACAGCTCGCCGCCTTCTCACGACTCTCTACCTTTTTGGTGGCCTCAGCGCACTTTTCTATGGCACGAGCAAGTATCTCGTAGCACCCATGATAGAATCCTTGACGAGGTCACGGCACTCACTTGCTGAAACCACACAATCCCACCTCGATAAGCTTCTCGACCGACTAGCCGGTCTTGTCTCCGAGATCCCACCTACAATTCCCCACTTGAATTCGAATGAACACAGAGATAGAGCAGAAACCGATTCAGATGGTGATCCTACGGAGTTATTTTCTAGGGATGTAGGTGTACAAACTTCTCTCCCTTCCAGCCCAGCACTTTCATATTCCGGTACACCTGGTGCTTCGCAAGGGAATGTCGACTCGCATGTTGAGTCGCTACAAAGGATTTGGACATGCGTAGAGGAGGTAAAATCCGCAGGAGAGTCGGAGGGAAGGAATATTACAGACCTGACGCTTTCGATTGCCGTGTTGAGGGACTATCTCGATAATTTGGCGTATATTCCGCCGGCATATAGCTATAATGGCTTTCCGAGTGCTGTGAGCGGGGGTAAGGAGGAGGATGAGATTTCGAGGGTTAAGACTAGCATCAGAGGGGTTAAGGGGGTGCTTTTGAGTGCAAGGAGTTTCCCCGGAGGAAGAGCAAAATAGACGATGAATAATCAAATCAAGACATTGTTAAATTTTCCTTGGCTGACAGATGCTTGATGACGGCTATGTAGCTGAGTTTGTAAAAGAGTGAGTCTAAGCATTTTGCACCAACGTCTGTTCTTGAAACAGTTTCTCGAGTGTCCTTGTATTCAAGAAGTATTTCAAGCACCCGGCTTCCGTCAGAAGGATCTTTTTGTACATGATCTTCATTCTCTTGAGTATGCCGATGACACCTACCGTTCACTTTGATACCATACGACTCGACCATGACCAAACTTTCCAACTTCTCATAACTGACGAAGCTAGCGTTGTCATCCACAAGTATCTCAACTTCGAAAACGATTATCGATTCTGTGATTTCAGATAGAGCCTTTGGTTGAAAGAGCGCATTGCAACGTTGAAATAAGTCTTGCCAAGTACATTGCCATCCAAAAGTTTGAGGTCATGCAGTTCCATACTTAACCTGTGGTGCAGTATAACAAGAGCCCCTTTAGTATACATCTAAACGCAAGTTACCAGATTAGTATTGTTTATGATAGCAACTATCTCGCAGTTCTCGTAATAAACAAGCTTAAGTAATGTACTTGACGAGATTTCTAAGTCCTTCTCTACACAGCTTATAGGAATTGTAAGCTACTTAATATATGAAAAGTTCCCGCTGTCGCTTGAATGATCGGCTCCGTTATTGAACTTATCTATCAGTTTGCCACGAAATCAACCTGATTGCAGAAACTTTAGTACTGCCTTAAGTACTTTGGTGTCAGGTTGCTCGACATAGAAAAGAACATAGCAGTATAAACAACTTCACAGAATAGACACACGATTCATACAAACAAAATGGCATATACAAGTGCTGCAACCATTTGTAGGTCTACTGAAATTATGATTCAATTTAAATAGAAGTCTCGACTTTATGCCTAATGGATTATAACAGCTGAGATGATAATCAAGTGATAGACAATAACGAAGTGATTAAGTAAAACAATTACAGCTAGGGCAAAGTATTTATTACACAGCAATTAAAATGGAGTCTCTAAGAGATCATTAATTTCACCTCTGAGATCTATTGTAGGTGAGTAACTCTGAAAATTACAAATTTCTGTATGAGATCACCTTACATCTTACAATCCTTCATTTACTCACAACAAGCGTAGACGGAGCAAGCTTGCATAGCTTCTCGGTCCATTGTTAACAATTTCTACAACTTCAATAGACCTATGCGGATCGAGTGCACTTAGTCTTCCCTGCGGGCTTTTCCTCTATAAACCTTTGTTGTCAACTTTGCTATCGTCACCGTATCACTTATAGCGGTCATCGCTGCTGCAGGCGAGTTTATCTTTAGGAACCTACATTTCTGCTACCAAATTGTAAGCGATAACAGTATCTTAGACTTTTGTTTCCAATTTGGGTTTGATACGTAACCCAGAGCAATAATTTGTATGCTCACTACAGTGGTCTGTTCCAAGCGACTATGAGTAGAATGATTCTACAACGCCTAAGATAGGTGTAAATAATATTGAGAATCATTACTATACTATGCGACGAACTAATAACGTGGACACAGTAATACATTTTGCATTTATTACAGGTGTTTTTGCTTGACTGATCTCAAAACTCTTTATCTATTTTGTACAACCATTTCTTCAGCTGCCCACCAGCGACGGTCTAAATTCGATGCCTTCTTATAAAATTCGAAGTAGTAGTCTTAGTAGCAATTACGAAATACAAAAGAGTATTGTAATAAATACGATATTTTCCTAATGTCTTCATACTACGGAACTCATCCAACTATTATATAATTTGACTCTTGGAACCTGCAGAGAATCTAATATATCATTAAATAAAGCACACAATATAACAATTGGCCGGGTAGCTCAGTTGGTAGAGCGTCTGCCTAACACGCAGAAGGTCGCGGGTTCAAGCCCCGTCTCGACTACATATATATACCCTATCAGATCACCAAGTCTGAAAATTTTTTGCTTCTTGATGGTATCGGCCGTTGATCTTTTACTGTTCCTACATTCCTATTTCAACTCCTCCTTTCTTAGTTAGTCCTCCGGGAGGATTCTTTCCTTTTCAATGTGCGATCACTACATGATAAGCGATAACGATCACGTGTGTAAAATGATCCATGAATTTGCCCGACATCTTTAAATGATATTCACCACCTCATCACGAATAACACACATCTGTTCTGTAGATCATCGAATATCAAATCTGCAAAGTTAAAATAATCTTAATTCTAATGTTTGTAAATTCTATCCTCAGAGTAGCTATACTTGTTACTGCTTTTCTAGTTGGAATTATAAATGGCGATGCAAATTGTTAGAGAAAAGCTCTAATTCATCTCTCTTCCAAATACCATCCTGTGTCATCATTGAATCCTTTTTGCAGCAGTGCATATCAACGGGGTAAACGCTAACAGAGTCGAAACTTTAAATCAATACCGATATCGTTGAGCTTACAGGAAGACCGCAGTATTGATGAGCTGAATATGAAATGGTCCAACAAAAACCCAATATAAATGTGGCGGGATTAATGAAAGCTAAGTATAGATCACCTAAAAATGATACAAAATTATGACACAACAATCTTCTCTAATTTCATATGAGAAATGCAAAACAACATCTACCATTAAAAATTTAGCAATCAAAAGGCTTTTAAAAACATGACTATAAACTTAGTAAAGCACTCTAATGGTCTATATCAAAGCCCATGAGCATGAGCTTCGATATTGAGATCCTTTGCTGACTCTTAAGCGCTGATATTTGGCAATCAAGACAAGGATACTATTTTGGGAAACTCGGAATCCTATATACGTCCATCGAAGTCCTTCTTTGAATCCCACATGTGATACCATCATCTTTCTGTGGTATAATATGAAGCAAAACGACTACCTTGAAGATTCATTCTTATACAAGTTGAAGTTCATAAGCCACAGTTTATGTAACACACGCATTCTAGTTGAGACATCACAACGTCATAGCTCTTATCGATAACATTCTCCTTGCTTGGAAACATGGAACACTCGAAACCAACTTCCTCGCCCTCCACTCCCTCAACTTTTCTCGAAACCCCTCAAATCACTATGGCTCCATGGGATTCTCAGCCAAAGCCTGCCCACGAGCAGGACCAAGATCTCACCTCTCTCCTCACCAATGACGAACGCGCAGAGCTCACTCTCCTCATCGCTAATATCACCGAGCGTATGCACAAGAACCTCATAGATACCTTTGATGCAACATACATCACTCCCAACGCTAAGCACACTGAGAATCTTGCTCGCGACAAGAAAAATCCCAATCTTGACCCCGAGAAGAATCCCTCGCTAGAAAAGGATGATGAGCCGGAGAATGGCGTGAAGGAGAAATTGGACGAGGAGGAGAAGGAACAACTTAAGAAGTTAGAAGACAAGGAAAAGGAAGAGGTGGAAAAGGCGCAGAAACTACATGAAAAGAGAGAGAAGGAATTGTCTGCGCCCAAGTTGCAGGACTTGAAGAAAGATGCCGAGGAGTTCTTCATGAAGTGGCAGGAGAGTGTTATTAGTCGTGTGGGAGAGGTTATGAACTCGAGAGCGGAGGCAAAAGAGCAGCAGAAAAATGCTAGTGCTGAGGAGACGCCTGAGGGCCCAACTCCGCCTTCTAAGAAGGTTGTTAGTAAGTGCAGTTCTTTGGGCGAGGTCATGAAGCTGTGAAGCTAACATATTACAGCTTCGAATACGAACATCGAGGATGCAGATGCAGCGTTGATTGAGCTATACCCACCAACTTCAACCAGTCTCACGTCCATGCCAAATGATAAGAGAGTGCTTGTTCTTCATTCTATGCTTTTATTGCTTCTGTCTCTTGAGCATTATGTAGCACATTCAAGGATCTTGTTGTTGCATATCGCTTCATCTTTGCACTTGCCACTTCACATTCTTACTGAAACTGAAGTCAAAGTTGCTCAGGGCCTATTAGAGGCTGCAAAGCATATGTCCGGCGCCGAAGAGACAAAGAAGCGTGGAGAAGAGAACAAGACTGCGAGAAGAATCAAGGTTGGCCTGGCTGGTGTTGCTGGTGCTGCGCTCATTGGTATTACTGGAGGCCTTGCCGCGCCCTTGGTTGCCGGTGGTATCGCGACCGTGATGGGAGGACTAGGTCTTGGAGCCACTGCTGCAGCAGGTCTTTTAGGTACCTTAGCTGAGAGCGGAATCATTGTGGGAAGTCTATTTGGAGCATATGGCGGAAGGATGACTGGCAAAATGATGGACGCCTATGCCCAAGAGATCAGTGATTTCGCGTTTCTGCCATTGCGGAGAGCTAGAAATTGGCATGGTGGCCAGGCTAAGGAGACATCTCAAGAAGACAGGAGGTTGAGAGTTGCTATTGGTATTTCAGGTTGGTTAACCCAAAAGGAGGATATTATCACACCATGGAGAGTACTTGGGCAACAGAGCGAAATCTTCGCGCTAAGATGGGAGCTTGAAGCACTGATGAAGTTGGGGACTTCGATGGAGTCGGTTGTTAAGAGTGCAGCCTGGTCCGTTGCCAAGAAGGAGATCATTGCAAGGACTATCTTTGCTAGTCTCATGGATGCTTTGTGGCCGATCGCATTACTTAAAGTCAGCAAAGTCGTTGACAATCCCTTCTCGGTTGCCAAATCCAAGGCCGATAAAGCAGGCTTGGTTCTTGCTGATGCTCTCATCAACAAGGCTCAAGGTGAAAGACCAGTTAACTTGATCGGTTACAGTTTGGGTGCTAGACTTATCTACAGCTGTTTGATGAGCTTGGCTGAAAGGCGCGCATTTGGTTTGGTTGAGTCCGTTGTACTCATAGGCACTCCCGCACCAAGCGATGCCAGCGTATGGAGAGCAATGAGAAGTGTGGTTGCTGGTAGACTTGTGAATGTTTATTCCGAGAACGACTACATCCTCGGTTTCCTTTACCGTACTTCATCGATCCAGTACGGTATTGCTGGTCTCCAGCCAGCTCAGGATGTCAAAGGCATCGAGAATGTGGATGTCAGCTCCATGGTGAGCGGTCATTTGAGATATCAATACCTCATTGGTAGTATTCTAGAGAAGATTGGCTGGGACGATATCGATCTCGATGAGGTTGCAAAGGAGGAACAGACTCTTGCATTATTGGATGAGGAGGATGAGGAGGAGAAGAAGAAGCACGGCGTAGAGAAAGATGCTGATAAAGAGGCAGCGGAGATGGAGAAGGATGTCGATAAGAAAACCGAGCAGGGCATGTGGCAGAAAGGCTTGGAGAAGTTGCACTTGGGTTGATTGTTACGAGTGAATGTCATGGGTGGTTTCTTTGAGCGTCATGAATACACAAGGGTTATGAGCAATGACAAGACAGAAAACAGAAGACAGAACATTAGAACAAGTCATTTTTTGAACAGAGCAGAACAAATGAACAATTCTATTACTACCATATTTCAAAGAAGCCCATTTCTCTTACTCCAGATTGTACAGTCGAGGTTTGAGGTCACAAACAGATTTGGCAACGAACATTTCGTTGCAGAGCCTTTAATGTTAAAGAGTTCACGACTCGACAACATCAGAGTTCTCAAAATCCACTTGATGTTCTTACCACGAGGTCAATCCAGAATCAATAAAATCCAACCATCATCTTTATTCCTGCAATTACCCAGGAATTGTGGTTGTGTAGCTAGACATCTGCACAGAATGCCTGAGCGCTTGAGAGCTTTGTAAAGCACCAAACAGTTTATGGTAGTAGAATGCACGTGCTTGCAAAAATGACGCGGCTAAGCTGTTCTAGTATTCCCTGGCCAACCTTTCTAAGCGTTAAATCCCGCCAAGCATCACTCCCAACCTGGACCCTGAGCATCAAATAGACTAATACTCCACTCTTCGTTGGAGCTCTCAAATCTGTCCTCAAGCTTCCATTGTGATCTTTGTGATATTGATATTTCTCGTGATATTTTATGTATTAGAGATTTTTATATCATAATCTATCAGCTTTCCGACTACGATTTCAGCTTACGAACTGTCATCACGAAGGCTCACGATTATTGCATCACTGCCTAGCTAGCTACTTATCAGAGCTACCTACTTTAATTTTGCATCATCTACTTCTCCATCACCATCGACAAACAAAACCATCAAAATGCGTTTCTCTACACTTGCGATTTCTGCGCTTCCTCTCCTCGCCGCTGCTCAAGATCATGTCGAAAGCCCAATTGATCAGCTCAAGGCGCAAGCACAGCACTACATCGGTCTGGCTCAGAAATACATCCCCAACCCAAACAAGCACGATCCTGTCGCAGCGGCAGCAGCTAAGGCAGCCGGCTCCATTGTCGACATCCTCACCATCGACAACTGGGACACTACTCTCCGTGACAGCGTCACTCCATCCAGCACAGGCCCAGAAGAATGGTG
Organism: Allantophomopsis cytisporea; assembly: GCA_024752435.1. NCBI lineage: Eukaryota > Fungi > Ascomycota > Leotiomycetes > Phacidiales > Phacidiaceae > Allantophomopsis > Allantophomopsis cytisporea. Next base: position 358,112 of record CP103025.1, read on the forward strand.
GGTTCTTGTGACCGGCGGCAACAAGACTTGCTTCGGCTTGTGCGGAAAGGTTGAGACAGCATTCAACGAATCTGCTGTTGTCTTCGCTGCTGATCCAACAGCCCCTCACCTGGGACTCATCAACTGCGACCAACAACCTATCCTCTGTAACAGCTGGGGTGCCGGCGCACCTTCTCTTTATATTTTCGAGGTCGGCGCCCCGGGCACTCCAACCGATGCTTACTATCTCAATTTGAACACCACCTCCACTACCCCTTCAACCTTCGCCGAGCTCCATGAGACTAAGTCCTGGAAATCTAAGCCAAAGGTTGAGGGATACTTCCATCCATTCGATGGCCAAATCGCCCAGCTCGGCCTCGCTAAGCCTTTAGGATACCTTGTCTGGGTCTTCGCTCTGGTTCCTTCGTGGGTCTTCATGATTGGTGTCTCTTTCTTCAGTAGAACCATGATGTGAGTGTATTAGTATATTTGAACGTTGAATATAAGCTGACATTTTGCGCAGGGGCCGCAGAACTCCAAATGTTGCTCGTCCAGCCCCAGGTGCTGCTGCTGGAGGTCCTCGTGTACGTGTTGGCGCCCCGGCCGGTGACGGAACTCCATATTGAACGAAATCTGACGAACACCTAGGCCTCTTAATCTCGCAACATAATCTGTGACGAGTGTTTACTTTTCGCCCTTATCTGGTTATGAGAGCTATACAGGAAATGCTGGATATCTTGCGGAGCTGTGTTTTTACGTAGAGGGCTTGTTTTTACGGGTAGAAAATTATGAATTATTAGAGCAATAATGCTCTTATTTGCAAATGAATAAATTGACCTGGGTATCTTGACGCCTATGACTCCTACATGTCAATCTAGAATGTTTGTTACAGTACTTCATCGATCACAAATTTTTTCCAGCCCTTTCAGTTGTTCCAGAACCTCTTGACCCAGCTCTGCATTTGCCAGTTTTCCATATCGTAGATCACTCAATCCATCTACGGTGCTTTCAATCTCAGCCATTAGATCAGCAGCCTCCTCTTCAAGCTTCCTGATCTCATCTTCGACATCTTTCGCTGCATCTTCCATTTCGCTCAGGATGCTATCGGTGGTACGAGGTGTGCGCGTCGGAAGGTTGGAGGTTTGACCAAAGAGCTGTTCGAAAATCAGTACTCTGCTCCACAAAAAAGCACAAAAACACTCACAGCTTGCTCAATCACTACCTCTTCATCCTGTTCCGATCTAAGAGCTTCTCTTCGTGCCTTCACCACAGCTCGGCGCTGCGCATTTCCGCGTTTGACTTCATTGGAGATGTTGTGCGCTACCGCGTCAGAAAGCAACGCGCGTTGATGCTGCAGATCGCGATACAACAATCGGATCTGTGGGTGGGACGCTTGCGATGGGGGAAAGAAAGTCGTGAATTTACGTAGAGTCACAATGCTGGGTAACGAAGCAGGTGGGAGAAGGAAGTTTGTGAGGATGGTTGCTTCTGTGGGTGCCATTGCAGTGATTTATGTGTTCTGTTTGAGTTTGTGATGTGAGTTTTCAAGAGATGTATCTGTTTGTCATAAATTGATGACTATGAATGGATTGTGCTTATCCAAGACAGCGTTGCGTTGCAAAACAGAATGAAGAAGTTATGGTGGTGAATTACTTAGACAAGGCTGACCTGCAGGTGGCGCGTTCCCTAATTAGACGCGCTTCGGATTTCTGGGAACTTCTCTATTTCGCGAGCCTCTTCCCATATCCATCCATCAACCAAAGCTCAACGTCAAATATCTCCACACCCCATATCTCTGCAATTCAAATTTCCAGGCACACTTAGATTTCTGTCGCATTTGTAGCTATGGCACCCACCAAGGCGGCTACGGCGCCATACGCTAAGGATGAGAAAGTCCTCTGCTTCCATCACGAGATGTTGTACGAGGCAAAAGTACTTGAAACGCGTCCCACTGAGGATGGAACTTCCTGGCAGTATCGCATCCACTATAAAGGCTGGAAAAACACGTGAGTTGATTGTCCAAATACATGTCGCTCATAAGGTTGCTTGATGAAGCAAGTGCCTGACTCTGTTGTCTTGAATTCAAGTACTAAAATTCACTTGAACTGAAGTCGGCTTTGCACGAGCGACCACATATAATACTTCCCTCCTGTAGACTCCTTCCATTACCCTTCCCCATATCCCCGCCTACTTTTCTACTTAATTGTTTCCCTCATATTCCCACTCTCTCTCATAATACGTCGCTGCATATAAGCTAATTCACTACTCAGCTGGGACGACTGGGTTCCTCAAGATCGCGTCCGCAAATTCACTGATGAGAACAAAGAACTTGCAGCTCAGCTTCATGCGCAAATGAAGGCTCTCCAAATGCGTGCTCCACCAAAGCTTAGTAGAAAGGGTGGTCGGGCCAATGGCTCTGATTTCAGCTCCGCCAGGGGTAGTGAGGAGCGTAATACGTCTGTTGCTGCTCAGGGTGCTAGGGGTGGAGTTAGAAATAGAAGAGACTATGACCTTGAACATGTAAGTTCTATCTTCTTTATCAACTAATTAACAGTATCAATGGATGGTAAAAGGTTTGGTTATCGGTCGTCTTTATGGTTCTTACTGGTGGGAGCTCAAATCATGCTTCTGGTGTCTTCGCTCTTGGATTTGGACTCCCGGTGATTTGGAGATGATTATGTCTGTGAAGAGAGAACTCGGCGGACTTCTCGAGCTTTGGAGATTCTCCTACCTTCGATTTGAGTTCTCAGTGGTGATGAATTAGTGGGCACGTTCCAGATCACTCTTCCCTATCATGAGGTTGGGATTCGCCCTGTATATGGAGCACTTCATCATGGAGAGAAGGGCATCGACAGCGAGGTACAACAACTGCCGCTCTGGTCTTTACGCATAGGAGCGCTGGGAATGGGGGTCGCCGACGAGGTCACTACGATCTGCTGGACTTATGTTTATATATATCCATTCTGGACCTCCAGAACCTCTTCCTACCACCCTCAACACCGACCTTACTCGTACCAAATACGAATAGCTTTATCCTTGTTTGTCAACCCGAGTCATTAGCGCCAAATATTGCAATATGGCTTCATCATCTGAAAAGAACCATGGTCTTGCTGGTGTTGGTAACTTCCCGAGCTCCCCGGAAACACCACACTCTCACGTCGACCATAGACTGCTTTCACCATCAACCAAAACTGCGACACAAAATCCACCAAATCCAACTTCTGCCGTTGAAGAGGCAGGTGAGCACACACCTGAACAAAGCAAAGCACGCACTGGGAGTAGTTTTACTCCAATCAACAAACCATTGGTAAAGAAGAGCTCGTACCACGCTCTTCTCAAGGTTGACGGCAAGCCTCTCGCTCACTTTGAGCCTGATTTTGCTACCAACGCCAACACACCAGGTTTGCAGTTGCTCGAGGACAAGCTCACCTGTCACGTCATGCTTGACAACAAGACAATTGCCGAAGCAGATCTTCGTGTTGCGAACAAGAAGACAGCTGCTGAAGCAGATCTACTTATTACGGACAACAACGATGCACACAATTTGATGATTCTTGCCACTGTTGCTTCGGAACGTCTTCAGCAGCTTTCTGTTTCTGACGATACGCTTTCACTTCTCTCAAAATCGCCATCACCACCACCAGGTTACGCCATGTCTTCTACACCAACTCCCGCAGCTGCCAGTCAGGCTTCTAACGCTGCTGGCAAGCTCCCAGCTCCAGAGTCTCCAAGTAAGCCAGTGCAGATCTCAGGCACGTACGACCCTGTCACAAAGACAGTTTCCTTCGGAGGTGTTACGTTCCCTGCCAACCAGCTCTCCCCAGAACACCTCGCAACGATGTGCTCTGGTCAGCACCAAGGCCAGAGCGCGCCAAGCAACGTCGAGCCTCCTACGAAGAAGCGACGTCGCTCTCGTCGCGGCAAGAAGGCTGAGCAGAAGAAGGACAGCGAGGATGACGATGAGGCATGGAAGGACCCAAAGAGTGATAAGTTCGATGTCATGCGTTACCTCAATGACACCAGCGTCCATCCACATGACTACCTTACCGATCTCCCAAACCGTCAGAATACCAACTACGCGTCCAAGGATTTCAAGTATCGCTGGGAGAACAAAGACAACAGAAACAACCAGGCATCTCAAGCCCAGTACTCTGCTTACAGAGACTCTCTTGAGTATCGCTGGGCAAAGCTCGAGGTCGAAGAGACAAGAATTGATACCGCAGAGCTCCAGAAGAGACAGCAGAAGTTTGCCAGAGAGCGCCGTGACCTAACCGACAACCTCCATCTGAAATTCGTTGTTTCTATGTATCGCGGATCTGTTATTTTTTTGGAGTTTGATAACCGTGCAGACCAGCTAATTCATAATAAGGAGGATGGCTTCCTTGCTCGCCCATCAATCAAGCTCGTCATTCCAGACCAATTGAAGGCTATTCTCGTTGACGACTGGGAGAATGTCACCAAGAACCAGCAGCTCGTCCCCCTTCCACACAAGTATCCTGTCAACACCATTCTTGCCGACTATCAGGCTCACGAGATGCCAAAGCGCGTTGCAGGCAGTGCCCAGGCTGATATCCTTGAGGAGGTCGTTGCTGGATTGAAGGAGTACTTTGAGAAGTGTCTTGGCCGAATCCTTCTTTACAGGTAAGTTTTATACATGTTCAGTTTCAACCTTTTTAGGAATTGAGTACTGACTACGCATAGATTTGAGCGCAGCCAGTATCTTGACGTTCGTCACAGCTGGGCTCTTCCAAACGGTCCTCTTGCTGGCAAAACCGCTGGTGATACTTACGGTGGCGAGCACTTCTGTCGTCTCCTTGGTAGGTCCCCTCCTCAGTTCATAGAAGCATGTACTAACTTTCACAGTATCTCTTCCAGAGCTCTTGGCCCAGACCAACATGGATCAGCAATCTGTCAACCGTCTTCGCGAGGAGTTGACCAAGCTGACCAACTGGCTGGCTAAGCAGAACAACACCGTCAAGTACTTCGTCCATGAGTACGAGACTCCAGATGCCCACTACATTGAGAATGCTAGGAAGGCCTGATCTCACTTATACGTCTTTCTTCTTCGACCGAATCAGGTGCTATTGCATAGGGTTTCTTTGAGGGATGATTGTGTTTTTCACTTTCAATCTGGGATGGCGTTGTGATGATTTTCTATTAAAGGATGGATGTGTTTTCGTCGAGAATTAGTATGATGTCTTCTTTCTCCGGCCATGGCTGAGAGACTCGAGGGCCCGAACATTCTTGACTGTATACTAAGGCGTTAGGATGCTATGGCACACTAGCGAATATGCGATGCTTTACATTACAGAACTATGGTTGCGTGACTGCTGCGATACTTGTGACCAGGGACTCATGGAAGTATACTCTGTAAAGCAAAATGTGACATTCGGTGGCAAGCATTGTATACAAACCAGCCACGATCAAGTTTCCATACCCTTCAGATTTGTATTTTGTGTATTTTGTGTATTTTGTATCCTTTCCATACTCCTGTAATTATCCGTACGCCGCCCATTTGATACACTTGTACAACCAATTCGAGACCGTGGTCCATCGAAGCTTCATGGTCCCCCTCCACCTTCGTCTGCTCCTCCGCCTGAAACCTTCCTCCGGCTAACAATAGTCCAATTCCCGAAGCAGATGCCTTCAGATCAGCATTGAGCTAATGCTAAAGTCGAATTTAAGGTTTTGGGGCGGGTTTCTCAATGTAGAACCCTGGCTCTGGGCTTCTTTCATCTTGAAGCTCCTTCTTCGTCAATGGCTTCTCAACCTCCGTCACTTCCAACAACTCCTTAACTTTCATAATCTGACCGGCAACTTCGGGCGATGCTGGGCGGAAGACGGTTGCCATTCGCTTTCTAAGTCCAAGGGCTTTGAGTACGCCGGTGCTTCTTTTTGGGAGACCGATAGCCGATCGCAAGAGGGTGATGCGGAAGTAAGACATCTTGGAGAGCTACGTGGTAGGTCAGTCTGGAGATCAAGATAAAATTGCCGTCAATTCCTACATTTTTGGATGCCACTGACTTGATACTCGTTGATATTCTTAGTCGTTGCTATCGAATCTCAACGTTGTCGGCTTCACAAAATCGCGGTTTCAAGCTAGTTCCGCCTTGCTTGATCCGTGCACAGACCCCTGTAGCCTTCCGACGATATACCCCCCAGTTACATATTATAACTCCCAATTAGCTCTCGATGCTCATAACGCCTCATAGCCATGGATTCGATAGATAGCTCGACGGTGAAGCTCGCAGAGCTCCTGCGACACCCGGAAGATCTCGATAAAATTCCCGCGCTCAAGGCCGAGTTCATGCGCAAGAAGGCAGCCGTCGATTCACAACTGCGTAGTGGCTTGAGAGAACAGCTCGAGATAACCCAGTCTGGTATGACTGGCATTGCCGATGGCCAGAGAACGGTACAACAAATCAAGGAGGAGATGATGAAGATCGATAAGCTTTGCGCTGAGGCTCAGAATATGATTCACGACTTTCCGAATATCAACCTCGTCTCGCAGACTCATCGCAACTTCAGCGCCGTCGAGACGATGCGCAAGAACTTGGACACTTTCAATGATAGGCTCGGTCAAGTGGAGACATTGCTTAGGGAAGATGATCAGGATCCAGAGAATATGCCTAATTTGTTGGCGGTTCATTACGAGCTTACGCAGTTGAGGAATATTCGTGACGATGCTATTGAGCAAATACAGCGAGCTGAGGACACAAGTTTGGAGGGTACTTTGGAGGATTATTTTGCGAAGCTGGACGATACTATCGACTGGTTCGATGAGCATATTGGTACAATTGCACTCAATCTGATTAGCGTCCTGATCAACGGGAATAACGGGCTGGTTGTGAGGCTAGCTGTCATCATTGAAGCAGAAGAGAAGAGTGATCGTAGGGTTCAAGCTCTGCAAGATGCTCTGAGGGATCACAAGGAAATGGCAGCAAGGTTTAAGAGCATTACGGATGGTGCGAAGGAGGTTAGAGGGTACAAAGAGAAGTTCTTGCAAGCTATAAATGTTCATGCTGAGCAACAATTTGGGGAGAGCAAGGAGGTTTTCTTGGACAATCCGGACAGGTTGGAGAAAAGTCTCAAGTGGTATTTCAACGATTTGAATGCTGTCAAGCAAGGAATGGTACCCCTCATGCCAAAGAAGTGGAGGATTTTCCAAACATATACGAAGATTTATCACCAGCTCATGCACGATTATCTGATAGGAATGGTGGACGACCCTGATACGAGCTCGTCGAATATGCTGGCTATTCTCAACTGGCCAGAGAAGTATTATACGAAGATGGCCAAGCTTGGATGCAAGCAGGAAGATCTCAAACCTCATGTCCTTGATAACAGAGAAGTTGAACTTGTTAGAGACTTCAGACAGCTTATCATCAAGTTTCTCGATGAGTGGATCGACCGCATTTACAAGACCGAGCAGGAAGACTTTGCAGGCAGAAATGTCGATGGTTCAAACTTGGACCAGGACGAGTATGGCTATTTCCGTACCCGAAGTCTTGTTGATATGTGGCGTATGTTAAGAGAGCAGACAGACGCTGCAGGGAACTCTCAGAGAACGGATGTGGTGGAAGGTGTTATCGATGCTATGTTCCTCAGACTCAAGTCCCGACAAAGGACTTGGCAGAAGCTCCTGGACGACGAGGCCGACAAATATATCGGGTCGGTCATCGAGCTGGAAGGTTTCCAAGCCCTTCAAGACTGGCTTGTGGCTACTGCAAATGACCAGATCGCCTGCATCGACGATAACGAGGACGAAGGCCGCTTTGCATATTTAACAAGCTTCAAGCAGAAATTCGAGCCCCTCGTCTCCGCTGCCTATCTAGAACGCGCTGAGCAAGAAATCAACGATCTCCGCGATGGCTATGTAGATCTGAGCACACATTGTATAGCAAAATTTGCGCAGCTTGTCTTCGCTGTCGATTTCCGCACGGTCATGCCTGACTTTTTCACACCAAAGTGGTATATCAGCGCAGCCATGAAGCAAATGGTGGTCACCTTCGAGGAGTATGTTGGCGATTACAAGCTCGTTCTTCACCACTCACTCCTCGACATTTTCATTGAAGAACTTGCCGATGAGCTCCTTATCCGCTATCTTTCCTGCGTCCGCAACAAGGGAGCCAAGTTCCGCCGCATGGAGAACTTCCAGGGGAAGCTGTTCGAAGATGTAGCTGCCGCCTTCGAGTTCTTCAACGCCCATCCCGATGTCGCAGACGTCATAAAAGACAAGTGGAGAGTCACAGAGAGCTTCAGTCAGCTGCTTATGGCAGACAAGTCGGTCGTTCCTGAGGTGTTTGCCGGTTTTAAGGCAAAATACTGGGATTTGCAGCTTAGTTGGGTTGAGGCTGTTCTCAGAGCTAGAGATGACTTTGATAGGAGTATGCTCAATGCTGTCAAGGCTCGCGCAGCTCAGATCGAGGTTGTGAGAGGTCCAGAGACGATTATGAGTAAGGTCAAATAGATCCTATCATTGATTTGCATGCATTTGTAGCGAGCGTGGCGTTTGGGGTGGGAAACAAGGGGGTTTTGGGGTATTACATGTAAGAGTTCTTGTGATTGATTGCCAATGATAGATAGTGGAAGAACGGTCATAGTATGATACATGTTCTTGTTGTTACAGATGTTCGTTTTCTTCTATGTATGAGTTACCATGGTAATTTGAATTACAAACAGAGACATTGGAGTCTCATGCAAGAGGAAATGCCAGTAGCCGGAGTCAGGTGGTGGTTGTTGTCCGTAGGAGTTTACATTTGCATGACTCGAGTATGATCTGTTGCATGGTACAAGTACTGACCTATCTTCTGTCACATTCGACTTTTGGATAACCACCACAACATCACGCAGCTCACGACTGCTTTCCTTTTACCTCACACTGTTTTACCTCCAAATTTTGCTTCCATTAGAGACATTATATTGGCGAAACACACCGTACGCCGGTGAAGTGTGCCGAGTAAATCGTCACAAGTATACCAGCGAGACGCGAGGGGTATACGAAGAAGGTCAGATTACTCCCATGGTAGCTTCTGGTCCTCTTACTCACCCGTTTGTGATATCAGGTCTTTCGAACAGTCTTCAGTCGAGATCGTATAGACTGGAATCAAGCTCGTCACCTAACCTACGCTACCTTAATCAACCTTAAACAACACAAAGTTGGAAAGAATATCCTACATGTGATCTCCAGGCATGGCGGACAATTCTAGTATCAATGGAAACATGTCGCAGTCAACTGGTATGTTTCATCCGGGTCACTTGACGCGTCCAGATCGACCTACATTTGCTCCCTTTCATTTCTTATGTTTATCGCGAAACAAAGATTCTTTCACCCACATTGACTGAGCAATGTTACACCCCAAGAAGTTCTGTATAGAAAACTAACGCGTCATGAAGCAGCAGATGTTCCAAGTAACAATCTGGCCACGGTGGTCTCAGACCAGGGTCAAGCTTCCACAGCAAACACGTCAGGCAGTGAGACAGCTGTTGTCGTAGCTGGCCATGATCGAGCTTCCGCAGAAGGAACTTCAAGTGGCGAGACAGCTGTTACCGTAGCAGGTCAGGGTCAAGCTTTGAGAAAATTCCAGAAGGTTTCCTTTCCACAAAGCTTCCCAGACGAAGTACTTGTCATGATTTTTCGATATGTTCTTGTATCGCCAAACACGCAAACTCGACTCATCTTCGACAATGATGATGCCCTCATCACTCCTGTACGTGATCATCTGCATCATTGCAAGATCGGTGTGCACGAACACTACATTCATATCCACAAAAGTACTACTCGAAGATACTACATGTGTAACGAGTTGTATTCCAACAAGCTTCATAGGCTTATCCCCACACCATCACGCATGGCCTTAATGAAGGTTAACAAGCGTATCAATCGCATTGCAACCCACATTTTCTTTTCTGAGAATAGTTTCATCTTCGAAAACCTGCGTAATGTCATAGAAGTCACCACAGCAATTGGCGAACACCGAGCTAAACTCATCCGCAATGTCTGCTTCACATACACCTCTTACAGAACTACCGAGTTTGCATATTTGTTACTCAAGAATTTGCCAAACCTGGAAATCTTGAAACTCCACTTCAATGTTGAGGATAAAAAAATTGTCAAGAACAAGGCGAACAACCTGAAGACATGCCAGGGTATGAAGGCAATGGTGCACGCGCTTTCAGGTCTCAAGCAGGTCTACACTTATGGAAAGGACAACATTTGGATTGATCCAAATCCAGTTCCGGGATCCCAGGGTAGCTTCAGGCTTGTAGATGTCAATCATCCTAAGGCAGCTGGCCCCTGGATCCGTGAGCTGTTGATGAGGCCAAAGGAAAAGATCACGCCAGTCCCACCAGTAAGTACCTTAGTTGTCATTAGAGCTCTTGACCAGAACTAATAATAACCAGGCTGCTTCTAAGAGAAACTATGGTCTCTTCTTTGATTAGTAACGTTCCTCAACCAAGAAGACTGGCTCTGGACTGTGAAGGCATCAGCTTGGTTGGCTTCTCTCCGACAGCTCGGATCAGGATGGAAGTTGGGCAAAGATTTGCGTTTGGGTGCGAACGGTACCTACGAACTGCGGTATTCTATTGGTGTATGGCTGATAAGGGGGGTGAGCTCTTTGTCAATTAATTAATGCCACAGAACGATTCGTACTAAAGGAACTGGTCTTGGTTGTGGTCTCTAGCTAGACTATCAACATTTAATTTCCCCTTTGCGGACTTTTGGTAATCTATAATGACCAGTGAATGAGAAGCGATTTGTTGAAATGCTAATACTGGCACACGAACTCACGCGTAAAAGGATAAATACGAGATTTCCAAAAATATCAAGAACCATGTAATTATTTGACCTCGTCGGGAGGCTTCGAATTCTGCAGTAGTATGAGGTCAGAAACACGTGATACCGTGCAGTAAACAGCGGAATTGCAGCGCGTAAATCGCGTCACTCTTTCCCAACAGCTGTTTCCAACATATCATAAGACACAATTAATTATATTTACCATGGTTAGTTTTCAGGAATTCTCTTATGATTATTTGAGTTCTGACTGATTGGAACACAGGCCCCTTCAGATCAACCTAGACAAAGAAAGCGTGGGAGACAGTCAGCTGTCGATGTAGATGAGGCCCCTTCAAAGCCAGCAGTACAGAAGCGCAAACGCGCAAGACCTTCAAATGCTAGCAGACAACAAGATAACCAAAAAACCGATCAACCTTCAAGCTCTGAGCCAAAACGTCGCCGCGGCCAAGCTTCGAATGCGAGTACAGCTTTGCAAACAAGCGCCGATCCATCATTACATGACAACAAAAAGAAGAGGCGCAGACGGCGTACGAATGCAGAAATACAAGCTGATCGGGAACGTGAGGCCGAAGTTGAAGCTCAAAAGCCGAGTACAAAACGAAAAACACGACAGCCGTCTTTCGGCGATCGAGCAACACGCAGTCGAGTTAAGCAACAAACCGAACATGAGGCTGAGCCATCTGTCGTGAAGAAGAGGCGTAGACGTCGCACAAACGCAGAAATATTAGCGGACAATCAAGCTCAAGCAATGGAATCCACAAATAACCACAAGAGAAGACGGACTTCGAATAACGACAGTGCCTCGAATTCGCAACGAGAAGCTCCTGCAAGTCAGAGTACGCGCAGAAAGAAGCTACAACACAATCCCGAAGAACCACCTACCGACGACGAAGATGAGATTTCGAAACCCAAGTACCAACATGTGCGGCCTGTTACGAGACAAGTACCTAGAGAAGTCATAGAGAGCAAATGGGCACCTTTACCTATGAGTGCAGTGACACGGATCAATGATCTGTTTCACGATGTTTCCAGACCTGTAGCGATGCAATTACGAGACGAACGAAAGAGAAATCAAGCGAGTTCAGCAATCGATATGGTGATAAGAAGACTAGGATCAAAGCTCACGAAAGGAATGCCGTTTCCACCTGCTGCAGCATCACAAAAAGAAGAAGAGTTCAATCAAGAGAAGATATTGGATGCTACTCGAGCACTTGAGGCCCAACTGACACCAATGTTACATTCCATTGAATTGTTGAAAGCGGAGCGCAAACTTGAGGAGCAGTTGTTGGTGGACGATGAAGGGAATCTGGAAAAATTAGAGAAGAACGCAAAGAGAGTTGAACAAGCACGACGTCAGAATTCGACGAAGTTACATCCTGCTTTACAAGACGATGTGGCCCTGAAATTGGAGGAAGTAGACGAACAAACAGGACCTTTGGTAAGAAAGGCCGGTTTAGGGCTGGCATTAACTGTAAGTTTTATTATCATTCGAAATCCTATGGCTTGTAGCTAATCTATCTAATTGTAGATATCTACGGATGATGAGCTTGGACCCATAGTCAAGCAACTCAGTAGTCATCTTGAGAGCTTGGAAAACAATCTTGCACCTGTGGAGGGTCTCAATGGTGCAATTTCGAGGACGAAGGCTGCCGTCGATGATGTTTTATACAGACATCTTAACGCCGAGCAACATGAACATGTCGTCAGAGGTATGTGAGAGGGTTCGAGCGGTTCAATAAGAGTTCACTCAAAGCTTGCGGTCTCGGATGAATTATCACCAAGAATTATAACTTCATTTTCATGTGGGGGTCAGAGTTACTCTATCGAATTCTATTGGCCGATTGTTAGGGTTGTGTAGATATTATAGGTCTTGCTTTCAATGTTTAGAAGATACCCCTGCGAGCTTACTATTCCGATTCTCCGCTTTCAGCTTCCGCTTGCCGTGATTGTTAGCTCCACCCCAAACCCGCCCCGCCATTCTTCCTTCGTCCTCTCTACCATAATGGTAATCTTGACTTCGTGCGTGGAGATAGTCGGGAACCTGGGAAGACATCTCAATTGATTTAGTTCGACGAGGCTCTTTTGGTGCTGGCAATTCCTCTCTTCTGATTTAGGTTGTCGAACTTCGCTATCTCTGCAGCGCATCCCGCGACTGCATTGGAGCCCTTGCTACTTTCTGCTTTGCAAGCCAGCCGCCCCAATATCTCGAATCGACTTGGCACAACCAACATTGGTCGAAGTCCAATGGAAACCCCAAAATCTTGATCGCCAGTGTCATGGAGAACAACGGAACAGAAAATGGGCAGGATACAAAGACCCAAACGCCGCCCACAGCGGCTGGCGCAAGCAAAAGTCCGAAGAAGAGACGCAAAGTAAATCACGGTATGTACAGCCACACTCTGCACTCCAAAGAGCACCCCGTAAACACAATTCCTGCGCACTGAGCTAATCTTGGAATGAGATGTATAGCTTGCGTATATTGTCGAAGATCTGTGAGTGCTCAATTGGGTCAATCAAGCCGGATGACTACATATATGCGACGTCGTGCAGCTGGCTAACCCGGAATCGCCAGCATATGACATGTGATCTGGTAAAGCAACCTGTTCCTCTTATGCAGCTTTCGGGCATCCTGGAGAACTCCCTTCATTAACTCAGTATGCAGGAACGGCCTTGTGCGAGGTGTATAAAACGGAACATCGGGCATCTTTGTCATGATGAGCCTCGAGAGCCTGAATCGGCTGCAAAAAGATCGAAGAGCCATCATAGTAATTCCGCAGAAGAAGAAGAGACTACTGTTGATAGAACATCGGAGAGCAGAGCAGGTACATTCGACCAGCGGCAGGATCGACTATCGGATACGAATTTGGCGCTGGGAGGAAATTCTTCCCTGAACCAAGTAAATACTGGTGACAGTCTCCAGCTCGTACAGCCTGCGCCAGTCTCGGGAATACAGGCAGGGGCTCTCAATAGTAACATTAACGACTGTGGGTATTTTGAGAAGATTATACAATAAAAGCTAACACGACTTAGTCCTTGGTTACTCGAACGACTGGGGTATGGGATCGCAAAGTCAATTTCAGGACATGCATAATTATCACCCTTCGTACATGTTCAACGCTGCTGCGGAGGTCACGAATGAGTATAATTTGCTCAACGATTTTCTAAATAATAGTTTGATGGACGACGGTGCGCTGATATCCGATGAACAATCGAACTTCTACACCGAACCCTCCAACACAATGCTTCCTGGAGGCTCCAACAATCGCCAAGGGCAGACTGGCACACAGCAGACATCAAATACTGGAGGAAACAATGCTACGGGCATGGGCATTTCTAGACCTGCGAGCACAATGCCCCCGACAGACAAAGCGCGAGATTATTACCTACAAGCTGCGGATCCGACAGGCAACGATGCCCCAGAGGAGCGCATGCAACGATTATTGAGAGCAAAGTACGACGCCGGTATGCTGAAGCCTTTCAATTATGTGAAGGGGTACGCGCGATTGTCTGCTTATATGGATGGGCACATAAACCCTACCTCCAAACAAAAGATTCTTCGTCAACTCGATCGCTTCAGACCGAAATTCCGAGAAAAAGTCCAAGCTTTAACCGACATCGAATTAATCTATGTGGAGATGTGGTTCGAGAGGACTCTTATGGAATATGATCGTGTTTTTGCTAGCATGGCTATCCCAGCGTGTTGTTGGAGGCGCACTGGCGAAATATTCAGAGGAAACAAGGAGATGGCAGAATTGATTCATGTGCCCATTGAGCAGCTTCGAGACGTATGTTCAAATAGCTTCCCCGTATTGATAAACCACTAAGATTGTCCAGGGTAAAATTTCGATTCACGAGATCCTTTCTGAAGAATCCCTGGTCAATTATTGGGAGAAATTCGGTGCGATTGCATTCGATCAAACCCAGAAAGCGCTCCTTACAAGCTGTGTATTAAAAACACCCGATGATCGTTCAAAGGATCCGACAATTAAATGCTGTTTCTCCTTCACCATCAGAAGAGATGATCATAAGATGTATGTTTCCGTCAACTGCTTCATTTTTACATACTAACATGGTATTAGACCCTCATTGATTGTGGGCAACTTCCTACCACAGGAGCCGGTGAGACGTTGATCACTCCTGGCAGGTTTGTATTAAAGGGAACGCGTATATATGGTGTTTGGGTATGGTGGAAGTCTGTATTTGGAGTTGGCGTAAACTGGAATTTTTTCTTCTCGGGTTTTGGATGGAATTTTTAAAATCGTAAGCAAGCTATTGCGAAGTGCAGTTTCATCGTTCCAGAAGCATAAGTTTCGTCAAATCAATGTATTCTGTTGTTGTCTCTTCCCTCTCGTCCTCTCGTAAGTGCTGTTTCTGAACTAGTCCCACTATAAATTGCCTCCAACGGCAGTACAACACCTCACGCACAGCAGCTCAATACCACCACGAGGATTGTACGAAACTAGACAAGATGCCTCCAGGCGCGTCTTCTAGACATTCTGAGAGAGAAAAACGCGTCGAATTAAAGCTTTGTAAGTATTAAGAAATAGATATTTGCGATAGGTATTATATTGATGCCCGTCTAGCTTTCGCTGTAGAGCTTCAACACCAAATAGCCAGCTTAAAAGTCGAAGCAGCGTCGAAGAAAACCCTTCACAATATCGAGAAACAGGTGGCGACCTTTCCAAGTAACGTTGGCAGCCTTTCTGTGACGAAATGTGCCGAGATCGATGCCGTTGCCACCGCTCTATGGAATCTATGCACACGAATTCGAAGAGACCAAAACCTGGATGAGAATGGCGATGATGCGCACATAGTATTCGCCGAAACAGTGCTTTTAGCTAAGGCCTTTTCGTTCCTTCTACTTGATTGTGCACGTTGCTATGATCAATGTAACCTTTCCGACGTGGCACGGCTAATGAAGATTGCTCTAAGAACTGCAAAAACTTCGATGAGTATGGCATGCACTTTACAGAAACTGCTCAAGGTGTCTGATTTGTTCTAGATCATGAGAGGTATGATGTTACGATGAGAGTACTGGAAAGAGCGTCGGGCTATGAACAAATGCTTAAGACGCCTGAAAAGCAACTCTCACCAGAAGAGGCAGAAACTTATGCGCAATTGGTCTCAGAATATTACGTCCTTAGGACAGCATTAGTATGTATGATTACACGTGTGGCGGACCTCTTTAACCTCTTATCAGGCTTGGCGTCAAGATAAATTCGATATTGCGGAGCACATGTTCACTAAAGTCAAAGCCCTTGATCCTATAACGACCGAAAACCTTGCCGATACCCTTTTCGAGATGGGGAAAGATTTGTTGAAGAAGAAGCAATACGAAATGGCTGTCAAGTGGTTAGACCGAGCTTCTGAAATGCTTGCGACTCAGGAGCTGGACAAGTTGAGTATGGAAGCATCAGAACTTCGAATCAGTATTCTCCAGTGCACCGTCGACGCTCTTATCAAGCTTCAAGATGAAGGAGCTTTGGATAGAGCACGTCATATCGTCTCGCTGCTGTCCAGTGAGATCGGAGACAAGTTACTTGTACTACTTCTCAAGCTCGAGATATTGTCGTCAAGTATCAACGAAGAGTTCGATGACGATGCTTATTATGATGTACTTCGTCGAATCATGCGATCTGTCACTTTATCAAAGGAGAATTTCAAACTTGTCATGAATCATATTCGGAAGTTACACGATAGAAGCTCAAGTTTGGCATGCAGCGCAGTGGATGAGTTCCTCGTTGAAAGGATACTGGAAGAAAACAATCTCGATTGGACGGAGAGAGTGGTAATTTCTCGAATCCTGATGATAACAAGCCAGACACCAGACAATACGAGTTTGGTACACAAGCTTTACAATATGTTTGAACAGGTGGCTGTGAGGTCGAGGACCCCCTTCGGTGTGGACGTCACACACGCAGCGCATATGGTATGATCTGCTACTTTCGCAAAGAGGCAGCTAACACCAGATAGTTATTGTGGAAGAAGATTGAGACGGCTATGTCACATAATCAGTATGAGACGGCCCAGCTATGGTGTCAGTTAGCCTTACATCGTATCTTTGAGAGAGCTGGGGACATGAACATCGCTAAAATTACAAGGTACGTTGACTCCAAAATCATGAATAGAATCTTGCTTAACTCCCTAGAAAACTTCTCATGTGTGTCATTGCCCAAAAAGACATTGCATCTGCCCATGAAATCTTCAGCAAAATGTCGAAAGAATCCCAGGATGCGCCATTGACCCGGTTCTTGATGTTTAAGATCGCTATCAGAGAGCAACAAACAGAACTCGCCTCAGAGTGTTTGATGAAGTTATATGACAATATGGAATCGGACAGCTCGATCTTTTTTGCTTGCGTTATGGATGCACAACAAGCTGGTGACACTCCGCAAGCCGTTGCAGCTTTACAACTCGTACTTCAGAAAACGGAGCTGCGTCCGCCCAATGAAATTCACGTGCCAGCACTGGTGAGGTGTACTTTAAGGTTGCTTGTCTTAAAGCTTGCAGAGCAGGAGTCCGATTTGACGACTACTATAGTCGAGATCTGCACACTTTTTGAAACAGGTCAGATAGCATATCGCTATCTAAGTATTATACTGATTGTTGACTTTCTGTAGCTGTTTCATATGCGCAAAGATCTCTATCATCCTTGTCAATGCCGAAGCAATTCACGGTTGAAGAACTGACCTTTTTCGCTAAAAATGCCTACGGTCTTGCAATGAAACACAGCAGTGATTGGGCGCCATACCTTGTTCTGCGCATGACAAAATGTTGCAAGACAATTATCACAATGATACCACACGATATTAATGAGATTACTGGTGCTGATCTTGCAGTACGGCTGATGAGTTGTGATTTCCTAGCTTCACTACTGTTGGTTGCCATGGCTCGCTCAGAAGACAATATCGAAGTCCAACTTGACAACTACCTAGATCTACGTCAACACATCAGAAGCTTTGACGAAAGGTTGGAGCAGAGACTAATAATGGTTGAAGATGTTGTGAAGCAAGATCTACTGGAAAAACTTGGCGTTCTCCTCGCTTGGGAATTTGAAGCAGCTATACATCTTAAACAATGGGAGAATTTGAAAGAGATTGTGATGAGAGCAGAGATTTGCAAGAGAGTTCATCCTTACGAGATTATGGCGGATTGTATACTATGCTCCGATGCCTCAAACCCTGGTATGTTGGAAGCACCTACACATGGTATCTGACTTGCTGATTACCTTAGTCAAAATCGCCACATTGAAGAGCATTGTGAATGAAGTTTGGGAAATTGATACACTTGATACAACAAAATTATCGAGATATCTTCGCGTTCTTTTCCAACTTTCGGTGAGTGAGAACGATCTGGTTGCGGAAGAGTTACTTCATCAGGTGACGGGGCTTGCGCGTGCAGCTGGAGAGGTATGTATCTGGACATAATTTAGTTGAACTGCAGAGGCTAATCAAAAAAAGGGAGCTCAAATATACCCTGAGGAGGAACTTGAATGGATAGCGACAGTGGCTTTCAATCGTGCGGTTGATTTCTACGTCCTCGAGGACGATGATTCTTGCAAGAGATGGGCGGAAAAGGCTTTGAATATCGCAGCTTGCTGTATGGACAATGGAAATCTGCAAAATGCATTGCAAGAACGGTTCTTGGGGCTCAAATTCGAGTCTTCATAGAGGGTATGACCTACCATCAGACTAGCTAGAAGGAGGTGCTGTCAGTAAGAACATAGGTTATTCTCGGTTCAGTGAAGTGCAAACTTTTTCATCTTGCAAGTATAAGATAGCAGAGATTTCGCTTGTTTTTAACCATCAAAGTTGAATTCATAACAAATTTTAATCGCTATCAAGCAAAATAGCTAATATTTCCCGCTCAGCTTGACCAGTCCAGCAGCCTCGTTCTCCTTCTTGCTCTTCTGGCTCCACTCTGGTGCCTCATCCTTCCCTTCATCTTCCAACTTATCACCTTCCTCTTTAGTATGATGCACAGTTTTAGGATCATGTTCAGCAGGCGAGTAGATCGTGTATAGAATCTATCCCTATTAGCTTTCAAAAAGTACTTCACTATCACCTGCCGTTGCTTCAGTCTTACTAAAGGAGTAGAGCCGGTATTGACAAACTGATGCTGTGTACCCGCTGGAACAACCATCAAATCTCCCGCCTTGACATCCTGATCCTTGCCGTTGATGGTGGCCTTTCCTTTTCCGCTTGTGAAGGTCAATGCTTGATCAACTGTGTGTACCTCATCGCCGATATCCCCGCCTACCGGCACTGTCATCAGCACCACTTGGGAGTACAGCCCTGTCCACAACACCTTACGAAATTCCGCGGATGTTGAGGGCAGTGTTGTTGCCATGTTGGGGAAGTAGGCCATCTCGTGAGCTGGCGGTTGGGACTTCGAAGCCATTTTTGAGGTTGTGTGTAGCTTTTTGCTTGATATTGGAATTTGTCTGGTGGAGTTGATAGCGATCACTGGGTACTTGAATGGCTGTCGTAGGACGCGTGGGAGAGTGTTTCGAAACATTTGATATGTATTTCAAGTCAAGGGGATCTATGCAGATAGCAATTGTTTACGACATATATATTGTGCCGACTGTTGATGATTACTACAATAATATGCGGAAGACATCCAATGTTGATGGATTATCATGACATCACCTACATGGATGACGTTCCCCGCATGATTAATCTTATGATTCTAGATGGTCATTCGTCAATTCACCTTTTAGCTATATCCTTTCTTTCTTTTATTCATGTGAACGCATGTGTCCTGTTTCCATCAATCGCGGGTACCTGGATGAGCCATCGATGAGCGTTGTGTAGTCTCCTCATGTGACTGGTTAATCTCTGAGTGACGCTTGCATCTCAGAATTATCTCAGTGTTCTGAAGGTCAATAAAACCACTTGGTTTGGTTATCAGATAGAAAAACTACTACGTATGTGACGCCTCAGCTTTCAGAACGTTATGACAGAACATCAATTCCCAAGACTTGATTGAGCATATCAACTCGATTTCCGTGGCTTCCGCTTCCCAATATTCCTTGTCAGGTCAACGCATCATGCGGTTTTGAAATAGCACAACGCACAAGCAATCGATAACAACGAGCATGATTCTAGGATTGGCTACTAGCCCCTCACGAGTACAACATCATGCGTAGAGATACGATGGCTCGAGCTTCAATAGAGAGGAGTTTCCATGTGTAAACTTGCTCAAAATATCTCCAGTATAAACCCCACATCGAAGTTACTGAATTATGTCCGAGAGTCCCTGGAAAAGTCCGTGTAAAAGTTATTCCGTCCCGACAGCGCTCGGCGGCCTCATATCCAAAAAGTCCATGACGAACCACTTCTCCAGTTCTCGCCAAAATGAACAGAATAACGACGTTGGTTACCAGATTGGGATCGAAGGAGATACCATGGGTTAGCTCCTCATGTGTACGAGCTTCCCGGCCACAAATTGCGAGCCAATCGCCCATCCGATTCATTTCGAATTCATCGAAATCACGCTCGAATGTCGCTCCCACAATGGAAGAGCTGCGAAGGCCTTTCAAGGAGAAGAACATCTCGACCTTGTATGCATTTCTCACCCAAAAATGATTGAGACAACACTAATATGTCAGGTAGATACTATACTATCAGTATTATCCTCGGAACAGTGGCGTTCTCTTACGGTTCGGTACCTTTCTATAAAATGGTACGATAATATTCCAAGATGATACGCTGAGGGTGTCTTCAATGCAATGCCGACTCTGACGCTATATAGATTTGCCAAACAATAGGCTGGGGAGGCCAACCCATCAAGTCCGCCGCTCATGGTGGCGGCGCTGCCGATGGTGACCCTTCTGAGCGCGTCAGACCTGTTACTTCCGCGAAGCGCATCCGCATCACCTTCAATGGCTCCGTTTCTGACGTCCTTCCTTGGAAATTCACACCCCAGCAGCGCGAAGTCAGGGTTTTACCTGGCGAGACGGCCCTGGCTTTCTATACAGCTACCAACAAGTCGGATGATGATATTATTGGGGTTGCTACCTACAGTGTCACACCAGGTCAGGTTGCGCCATATTTCTCCAAGATCCAGTGTTTCTGCTTTGAGGAGCAAAGATTAAATGCTGGTGAGACGGTTGATATGCCTGTCTTCTTTTATATCGACCCGGACTTTGTCAATGATCCGAGCATGACGGGTATTGAGCAGGTTACTTTGAGTTACACATTTTTCAGTGAGTGGATGGTTCACCTAATGCTATGGAGTATATTGCTAACTATGTACTGCAGAAGCTAGATATGATCATAATGGTCAGCTCAAAGCTATGCCAATGGGCATTTAGAAGCATTGTCGGTGTTGAATTTGTGCATGTATCATAGGATTTTCGTAACTCGCATGCTTGGTGTTAGGAGTTAGGGTTACTCAATGTGACACACCTTGGAATTTGAAAGACCACTATGTATTCTCTACTTTACCATTAAATCGTACAAAGCTGTCCATGCATCCTTAATTGTAATGCAATCTCGGAAAATCTCAAGTGTGTTCCTCTATCTCTTGTACCGAGATTGCTAAGGCTGCATTTCTGCGAGAACTTAAAGCCAATCTGACAACATACAAAACATGTAAGTCCAAGTAAGCAAGGCCAGCATAGTCTGACTACCTGCATTTATTTCTATAGCTTTCGCAGGTGTGCTTTCCAGCACAATCCAGGCGCTAGGGCCGACTTCTGTTGCACATCTTACAGCTAAGCTGCAAATGGGATTCTTTACGCTTCTTCTCGTAGCTTCCTCTGTATAACCCATTAAACTAATCTCTATCTGATATAGTAAGCTCGGGCAAGGTTGGTAGGAAGTTTGATCGTCGACTGGACATGCTTTTATACGCAGGAAAGTAATATATATAAGGTCACAAAGGGGTAAAAAATGTAGATAACATTAGCTCATCAACCAAAGGGTATAGACTAATGTTGTAATGTTGAACGAGGTTAATTTGATGACTTGAGCAAAGACATAAGAGTAATTATAGTAAACACGTAAAATATTAAATTGAACTGTTGCACTTGTTTCAAGATTTGACTTTACTTCTCACTAATGCTCGCTCTCTTAGGTTCTTCTGACGAAATTTTCGTCTCGACTTTTTGTCCAAGAACATCGTGCTGTTCGTCCCAAGCACCAACCTCAGCTGTAGGGACCTTGACCAAACGATGAACCATCGAGGTCTCTCCCTCGAGGATGACCAATTCATGTCTGATGACATAATGTCCAAAATACGGAAGGGCGTAGATCCACAAATAATAATAAACCCCACAGATACCTAGTCTATTCACATAAGGTAAGTATTCGGAAGTCAAAAATTGATGATGAGTAACTCACATTCCGAGGCCAACAGCACAGTATGTAGCATACCAGAAACTCACATCGCCACCATTCCTTCCACTTGGCGGCGGGTACCAAGGCATCACCAGCAAGAAAACGTTCACCGCGAGCGAAAACAAGATCGCGATATTCCAAGCCCTGTAGGTCTCCTCCTGCTCAACACCAGCCAACTTTCTTCTTCGCCTGATCAACACAAGTCCACAGGTCGTTGCAAAGAGGAAGACGTTTCCGGGATAACTCTGTAAATCAACGATGAAGTCGAATGCGTCTCCTGCCGGGGGAGCGACAATCATCAAGACCGTCAGACCCCATTTCAAGATATATGGTGCCAGAGGAGTTCCGAAAGGCTTCGTAGATGCCCAAACTTTCGGATACGGCAAGACTCCTTGTCGACCACATTCGCGGATTATACGTGAGGAACCGATGATGACAGCAGTTATGTTTCCGAACGCGCTGAGAGCGATGAAGAAGTTGAGAGCTTTAGCGGAACTGCCTTTACCAAAGACAGCCTGGAAAAATAGGGAGGCGGCAAGTTCACTTGATTCTTTAAGATCGGCTTTTGGAACTAGGATAGGGAGTTAGCAGTATTAAAGAGAAAGAAACTACGGAGTGCCTACCTGCTGCAAAATAAGCAATGTTGACGAGTAGGTAGAGAATCGCTACTACCAGGAGAGAGGCTGGAGCCGTACGCTTGAGGACCTTCATAGGATTCTATTGAGGGTCAGCAAGTGTATAATACTCAAGGCTGCCTGAGCGAACTGACTTTGACTTCGTTGATCACATTGAAAGCATTTGTGTAACCTGCATAAGCGAAGTTGACCTTGACCAGCGCATTAGAAAGGCCATAGCCACTTGCTGTACCACTTCCTTCAAAGGAATTTCGGAAATTTGCGGTAGGATCGGACACACGGGTGTGTCCTCCAAGAACGACAAAACCAGTAGTGCTAATACTATAAAATCAAATTCAGTTTTTGAAACATGAATAATTGAGGAAATTAAGTGGCGTACAATACAAGCAAGATGATCTTGATAACACCGACCGCATTGGTCATTTTCAAAGACCATCTGGTGCTGAAGATTATCACTATTAACGTCAGAAGGTAATTCCCAAGAACCAAGAGGATTGAAATATACATAAGGTGATAAAGGTGATGCATCCAACGGCAAGTCCTTTGAGTTCCCAATCAGTAGGA
The DNA here is from genome assembly GCA_024752435.1 of Allantophomopsis cytisporea. Lineage (NCBI taxonomy): Eukaryota > Fungi > Ascomycota > Leotiomycetes > Phacidiales > Phacidiaceae > Allantophomopsis > Allantophomopsis cytisporea. The sequence goes on from CP103025.1 coordinate 381,433, forward strand.
GAATGTCCTTCAGTAGCAAATAGATATTGTGCCATAACTACCAAGTGTTAGTTGATATCGCGAAATTCTTACTATTGTTATTCCCAAAGTTGACTGACCGATGCAGTTACTGCTACTGAAAGACAATAGAACGGACTGCACAGCAAATGCTGTTGGCAGCAAGTATTTTGGCCTTGGATAAGCCTGCTCCAGATATACTACTTCCGCACCGGATCGATTGGGGAAGTAACTAGCCAATTCCATGTAGATACTCAGTTGAGCAACACCAATAATCCATCCTACGACCCAAAAGATCAGACTCAAGCCTATAGATCCTACACCACTCAATATTGATGCAGCTGTGATGTATTAGTCAGTGTGAGTCTCTTGGAGAACTTATCGCCAACTCACGGGTAGAAAATACTCCTGTGCCAATCATCTGCCCAATATTCAAAAAGATCGTTGTGAAGCTTGTAACCTCCAATCCCAGCGAAGAGATACCCTCAACCGGCGCACCCGAAGCTTCCTGATATGAAGGTTTGGAGCCATTGCCGCCATACTCTTGGATGAATTCGAGAGTGCCGACGACTTTCACGTCTTCGACGGGATGGTGGCTGACAGACACGGAAGGATTGATCGAAGCTGACTCTCTCATCATGTTGGCAACAACGCCGATAGAGTATGCGAGCTTCAAAGAGAGATAGACTCATTGAACTTCATGGAGGTTTTAGACCGAGAAGTAATGCCCTTTACATAGGAAGGGCTCCAGAAACAGAACATATTACATAGGCCTAGACTTGATGTCGTACCAACCCACCAACCTTGCGACATATCCCACCGTTGATACATATAGCCGATACCAAGAAGCTTAAGCTTTATCTATTGATTCGCTGATTCTAATTCAAATTCCGCCATCTGCATAGAAATAACCATCGATCTCAGAATAAAGAACAAAACTCATGCTCCGTGCCTATGTCAAGAACTACGGTAAGCCGCGCGTTGCTCCGTGAAGCGTTGCAATGAGCTATCTCAAATTAACTTGGCACTCCACCTGTATGCATTAAGATTCAACAGCTCGACCCATAAAAGTAGGTTACCGAGTGGGGGAACTAATATGAGGTTCAACAAACATATCCCCCTTGTCGAGCGACTAGAAACTATCTCTTAACTTTTTCAAATAAACAAGCATAATCATATGCAACATGTGAGTAATGACACCTTCTCTACAGGTATCTGGCATTTTCTTTTTGTTTGCTTTTTTTCTTCTATCTTTAATCTCGCAAGATTGACGGATTGTATGACAATTCTAAGAGCAGATTGAGTGTTGATATGGCGTTATCGGTTGTTTCGTGGCAAAAGCGATAATGAAGTATTATCTTGTTATCACTGGTTGTCGTCATTTTATGCTTGTACTTCGTGATATTCGCGTACAAAATGACATGTTCCGTGCCGAGATGGCGGGGAAGTCAAAAATCGCACAAGCCTGTGCGCAGTCCAGAGCTGTACTGTGTATAATCCCCTTCAATTTTATGTGTTATCATGTAGAACCAATATAAAGATCTACTCAGAACACGTTCGAAGGCGTCGACCCAATTCCTTGATACCCCTCTTCAAAAAATGGCAAGATTGAAAAGTCACCCAAAACTCTACATTCTCACTCTCTAAGATGGTAGCAATCCAGATCAGAGCATGGCGGCGACAAGAAGCCTTGGCTCTACTCGAAGAGATTTGTTTCTCTCAAACCTGCTGGTAACTTTGGCGAGCTATCGCAGATGATTATCTAGCCTGAAGGTGCAACGGAGTTGATTTTCTTCAGCAATGCAGGTTGATTCAACGCCTTATCTCATGCTGTCAAGAAAACCAGGGTCTTCAAGATCCCATGTTGTATATGTGTTAGGTAACACTGCGGGTCGCAGCATGCTACCTATACCATCAAACTTTGTGGCGAAGTTTCTTGACTGTGCTGTTGTCCTTGATGTAAACCTTCTTGCACTTGAAGACAGTAAATCGTGTATTTGCGGCAAATGGCGTAATGGCATACCAGCAAAGTTATGTAAGACAAAATATGGTCTTTTGATTTGCAAGGATACTCCAGTACTGTTTTCTGTTATGTGAATTGTGCGGTATCCGCCGAGCATTATGGCCGTATGGCTAGACTCTTTGAGCAACTGATAATGAATGCGGGGTGTTATTTACCTGTCGAAGTCCGATGAACGAATCAGAGCCAAATTAAATACCTTACTATTTCCCTTGAGAATAGGCGGAAAACGACGTTCCACATTATTGGTAACACTATCTTCGGGCATGACAAAACGGCATCCCTTGTTCCCACTGTCAAATATCCTGCACATAGTAGATCAAACTACCGGTCTACCTCCGGGTGGGATAGCACAGCTAACTCAGAGGTCGAAGATAATAACGATGATATAGGGTATACTGTATAATGCTACGGAGAAATGAAGAAAGAGCGTAAAGCTGGTTGGACCATGGATGCAAGAGCTGCTAGGAAAGAGAAGAAAGATTTGTTAAGTTGCATTTGATCTAATATTACGCATTTACGCATACTTACAGCATTCAGAGTATCTGCGTCAACACTCCAAAGGTTCCCTTGCAGTAAACTGTTTATGCTGCTTGATGAAGACCACAAAAATATGCCGTCCTAAAGTAGATGGAGTGGATAGTCAGAGATGCAAATCGCCACAAATGGTACTAAAATCTCTTTCACGAGCTCCAGTTATGATCGTTTGTCCACAGTGATTGGTTTACTTAGCAGTTCCATACGGCCCCTTGTTTAAAAGACCCGCTTGTCATAAAGTTGTAGATGGCTGGACGTTTGATATCAGTACCGTAAGGGAGCTCCGGGAAGATGTCATCTAAAGCATTTGCTAACCGAATCCATGATGGTCGTAGCTCCTTTCTCTGCATGAGGTTCGTTCTAGCCTCTTTCTTACTAATCATAACTCGAAACCACTACCTTATTATTGGATCAATACAACTACAGTCAATGTAAGAAATATGTGAAGTTGAGCTTTGAAGAAACAGAGATATTTCTGTATCGATTAAGCATATCGAGATGTGACCAACAAACAAGTTTCAACTTGCATCTTGAGCAAATGTGATAAAGTAACATTGCTGTATTTTTATTCTCAAGATATCGAATGCTTGGCATCTTATTCTATCTATACTCCCCGCACTAGTCAGCACTTTGACACTTGATTTTTCTTCGTTGAAATAGTGTCTAGAGGATCTCAAAGAGTGCTGTTATATCAGCTAATTACCTCTCTCTAGTCACAATACAAGTGTGATCACATACGACGATAATCATTTATACAAAATTTCGAACTTCCTCAAAGGCCTTGTAGGGGACTTTGTGCTTCTCACAAGTCAGCGCTTTTCTGGAGAATTTTAAAGGAAGAGAGATGTCCCCAAGGAATATCTCATCATCACCATCTTCAAATTACTAGGAAGAGTTGGTGTCGCCATGGTGTTCCGCATCGTGGCACCTTAACCTATGTGCAGATTGCAATGGCAAAGCAAGTCGTACTTTTTTATGTCGTAGTCATGGCTTTAATTCTTGCAGATGTTTTACTATCTCGATGCCGCTAGTAAGTTTCAGGTTTTTCATCAAACGCTGTTCTTCGTTTCCAACCCAGCGTGAAGCTCAACTCAATTTTTACAGAAGATAGCTATCTCAGGCACATATTCCTACTATTGCTCTTTAAACTTTATTCACAGACCATACATATGGTGCAGATGTACCAGCAGCTTCCATTTAAGATTCTTCATGCAACGCTTCCTTCACTCCAGATTCTTATACTGCTTCTACCTCGCAGGATGATGCTAATTCTCAAGGTGTCATGTATGGTGGCAAGAAATCTTCTGCCAACCCTGCTCAAACCTTACCACCAGCTGTATGTAGAGCTTAAAATCCCTAATCTGCAGCCCGAGGAAACATGTTCGTTGACACTTGATGAGTGGAATCCTATATAATTGGACTATACAAGCAAGCCATCTTTCTCCTCGATGGTAAGCACAGCTTTGATCTCATCAACTATATTTCTAAACCTCTCAGCTTTACCTGGACTGGTCCCACTAAGAATGTGGTATTTTACAGAAATGCCAAGGTTTCGTTGCCATATGACTCTTGACCACCTACGGTCGCCATTTTCTCGGTGCTTTGCCAAGACTCTTTGGTATGGAAAATGACACTTGGGATCACAAACTGTACCCAAGATAAATGATCTGCACAGGTCCATAGGCTACCTAAAATGATTAGTCTACCGGCGATGATCTGTATACGGAATCTGAGACAGGCGGCAGTGTCTTCAATGTCTCGTACCTTTACCACCTACAAACCGAACGGGGTAAACGACAGACCTCTCAACTCCCACATATATGTTCACACAAACACGAACTTCGAAGTCGCCTTTGTTCATGGTCTTTTCAAAGCTTACCTGTCACTGGGTCATGCAAGTAATGAGTTTTGTTAATGCATCTCTTAATGTACAAGTAGACTGATTCAGTTACAATAGAGTTCAGGCACGTTTCGTGTCTAAGATTTGCCACAGATGAGTGAACTACATTGATTCTGACCTGACGCTAATGGTATTGAAATTTGCTAATAATTACAGATAATAGCACACCTGCCCCTGACTTGTCATACTAGAAATACAACAGCTCAGTTGCAGTATAGGTAGGCTCAGTTTATTGTGAGAACTTAGACCGAAGTGGCAGAGGAGGTAGGGTAGGCGGTAGTAGATGCGATTCTGTAAAGGCTGCTAGCCAAGTATCCACCACACAATCCGTTCTGGCAAGTGTTGGTAGCGCAGTCGTCATCAGAAGTGCAGGAGGCCTGGAAACTACCGCAAGTCTTGATAGTGTAGGCAGTGACACCGTAACAGTCAACGCCAGTAGCGCAGTCAGCAGAGGAGTCGCAAGTCTGTCCCAAGCCTCGGGTGCCGCTTCTGGCCGTGACCGATGGCGCGACAGAGGTGGATGATACGGTAACAGTTGCGAAGGTGCTGCTGTCAGAAGTTGTAGTTAAGTCGCTCTTGTAGCCATTGCAGAGTCCGTTGTTACAAGTATTAGTTGCACATTGAGCGTCGGAGGTGCAGGAGGCTTGGAAGCTTCCGCATGTCTCAATGGTATCAGCTGTTACACCGTAGCAATCGGCACCATTGGCGCACTGGTCGGAAGAACTGCATTTTCCACCAAGTGGAACACTTCCAGTAGCTTGACGTGAAGTCAAGCCGCCCCTATATCCATTACAGATTCCGTCGTTGCAGGTGTTGATTGAGCATTGAGCATCAGAGGTGCAGGAGGATTTGAAGCCTCCGCATGTGTTGGCAGTATCGGAGGTTGCACCATAGCATTCAGCACCGCTGGCACATTGAATGGTAGAGTTACAGGATCCACCAAGAGGGATGGTACCAGTTTGTGCCTACCACCTGTTAGTTAAAGGACATTTCGAGTATACAAACGATGTGTATACCAAAGCAAGCATGCCATTGGCAGCAGCGAAGAGAAGGACGGAAGCGCGCATATTGAGTGATTGATTTTCTTAAACAAAGTAAGATAAATGATAAGATTGATAGTGAATGGAGTATGAAGCTGTAGTATAGAGTGAAGATGTAATGAAGGAAAGAAATTGCGTGCGCTCAAGCCCAGACTTATATACATTTTTTCAAAATATTGAATTCTATGTCGAACATTGAAATTCTACCTCCTTGTCGTCTGATTAGACCCTTCCCCCACAAGCCACAAAAAGAAAGAAGGGAAAGGGAGGCTGAATTGTGTAGGGATTAGCTAAAAGATGGCCTGCCCCTTAACTATGTGATCGAAGCCCCATCTGCCAGCGAAACAAGCGTAAAGTTTACGAGCTCTGAGCCTCAGATCTAGAGACGTGACGTCAGGCAGGAAGGAAGCTGATTTTGAATACGAGGACGGAGGACACGGGGGATCTCCATCACCATAGGTCGGTAGCTATGTAGCAGCCTCAAATGCGGGTACTCCGGCAATTGATGGCATGTCATTATGAGCCGTTATACAGTTGGTAGCGCGCTTCGTACCATCACCGATCAACACCGACAACTTATATATAGATTTAGTCATAGTAGAAGTTGAAGCATGGACTGCACTCAACCAGACAGGATTGCGGAATTGTTTTGCTCCGTACATACGTATATATGAATTCATAGGGAGCACGGAAGATATCCTTTGGGGTATAAACGGCTCGGCTGTTGTTCTGTGAATACTTAGCGGACAATGCAGAACTCATGACTGAAAAAAAGGTCCACACTGGTCGATCGTGAGGGGATTCCAGAAAGTGTAAAAACCCTGAGTAGAGGCGCTTCCAATATAGAAGGTCGATGTGTCAGATATCAAAACGAGAGTTATTTCATGAACTCGCATTGATACCACGTGTCAGTGAAAAATGCCATTTTCCAACACCAGGCATGATCCTGACATTCTACTGTACGGAGGCTCTACGTTCATGAAGTAGTAGAATTCATATGCATAGAAAGATGGCTAAACGCTCATGTGACCCCGATAATACATACAACGCTGCTGGCATACTTGTCTCTCAATTATGCAAGTCATATATATCATACTATGCTTGAAGTAGTAAAGGGATATCCTACGAACTCCCATATCAATCTTGACTCCATGACTTTGTTCTCATAACCTCCTTTCACACCAGCTGGCCGAGAGCCGAGGACAGTATAGCCGATCTGGATTTGTATAGTTTCGGGTATCTGGATCAGCCCTGCTGTTACGTGTGGATCCTATTTTGCATATGCAGGTCCACACAGCGGAATTATAGCGAGCATTCAAAACATAAAGGTATGAACAAAACAGTCCACTCTCCAACTTCCCGTATACGGTTTTCCATTTCTCGACTTCCTCATTCCATTCTCGATTTCTTTGCATCAGTAACGTTGATTCTGTTGTTCCCGGTGGCGTGAATCGAAAGCCAGCGAGTTTCAGTAGGCTGTTTGCTCTGATATCCCCTAAACCCGAGAGACTCAAAGAGAAATGAATAATCCTCTTAACTGGTTTTACTTACAAGTAGTTGGGGTATATCGTTCTTGACCTTTGAGCCTCCTCGGCCTAAGAGATAATAGGTGGGCGTGGAATACATGGGGAAGCAATCATATAGCTACATAACAGCACCAAATCGACCAACGAAAAGCAGAAATGTGTCTGTGTTCAAGTAAGAAACTCGAGCATTGATGATTGTAGGCCGAAAATAAAGAAATTGGATAAAAGTTCTCCCTGTTACTACAAAATGGTGGGTATGCCGTCACATATCACTACATGACTACAGATTATGGTAAACTAGACATTCCAGTGACCCAGCCATATACCAATATCAAACGCTTTCTGCTTTTAACCATCAAGAGGAAAGCTCATGTTCATCTTTTATCGCGTCCAGAATCGAGAGCCTCGTGGTTGTGTTTTGCGCTCACCCATTTAGGTCAGGTTATGTGAGATCGGGGCAAACAAGGTGTGTCTCCCCGAATGGCCCCCAATTCCATCGATATTAAGTGAAGTTTATCCAAAAACTTCTCTCCATCTTTACTTTGCTAGCTTTAAAATTCTAGACAATCTGCTAAATCTCTCGACGCAATGGAGAAGCCAGGAAAGTCGCCTTTTATCTACGGCACAGCATGGAAAAGAGATCAAACTGCAACGATAGTTTCTCAAGCACTAAGTAGTGGTTTCGTTGCTTTTAGATACAGCATGCCAGCCCAAGCACTATCGCGAAAACCTCGCTAGTGAGGCAATCCGTAATGCTTTGTCAGAAGGTGTGATTGACGGCAGAGACAATATCTTTGTAAATTCTCACGAAAGGGCTCAGAAATTGAGAAGTGGCTGACTTTGACCGTCAGATTCAAACTAAGTTCTCACGCCCTTCAGCGCAGGACCCATCAAATGCACCTTACTCCCTCGATGACTCACTAGAACAGCAGGTCCACACTCCAATAAAGAAGTCCTTGCACAATCTTCGTCATGACAATGAGAACGAAGAGACTAGCTACATTGACGCGATGCTCCTACATTCGCCCTGCCCAGATTTCAACGACACCTTACGTGCCTGGAGAGTCCTTTCGTCTTATGTTCCACACCGAATTCGGGCATTGAGCGTATCTAATGTACCGATGAGTGTGTTGGAGCAGCTTCACAGTGTTGTCGATATAAAACCGGCATATGTTCAGGTTCGGTTTCATACGGAGTCCCTATTTGAAGTTCCTATGCGCCAGCTCTGTGATGAGCATGGTATCATTTTCCAGGCCCACAAGGTTCTAAAGGAAAATGTTGGACTGCTGGAATCAGAGGTTGTGGAATCTTTGGTCCAATATGTTCCTGCTGACAAGCAGGTCGCATTGTATAACTTTGTGGTGGGGCTGCCGTCCGTTCATGTTGTCAATGGCACGAAAAGTGATGAGCACATGAAAGAGGATCTGGAGAGGTTGAAGATGTTTGAGCAGTGGATCGGGGATTCTGAAAATCAAAAGATATGGGATGACCATATGGAACGATTTAAAGCACTCATAGGGGACTCAAGTAATTAAGTTACTTTTACAAAGATTAAGTTTGAATGGTTGAGGATCTCTACAAGAGGTTAGGTAATCAATACCAGGCGAAGTCTGCTGACAGATTCATTAATAAATTCAAGTTATACTTATCATATTAAGGGCGATAGAGCAGATCCAAATACAGATACTTTGTCTTACGTTTAGAAAGCTTGACAAGCTGTCGCAAATTAATTATGAGCATGAGATCCTAATGAAAATGACAATCTAGCGATAAGGATGGCTATGGGGAAAGCTTAGAAATAGCTCTGTATTCATGGTTTTATATAGTCAAATGTGAAAAATACTTAGCATTTCAAGATCTGGGGGAGGAGGGAAGGGAAGGGAAGGGAAGGCTGGAGGGATTGATGGTTTATGAGAGGTCAATCAGAGTTGATCAAAGGCTAGTGATGCTTCTTATGAAGGGTTTGCTGCTTTACTCCTTTGGGCCTGGGAGATTCAATGGTACGAAAGGATATACCCTCATCGTCTGCAAGAAGCACTAGTCAATGGTACTACTTATTTGTATGTGAGTCTCCTTGGCCACGGGAATAGAGTTTCTACAACGTGTAAGAAAGGGATATATTTTGCCAATTAACCAAACTTTGGTTAGCTTGACTTGGTTCCCAGTTCACTTGATAAAAATAGTGGGAAACAATCAAAATGTTTAGTAAGATAGCCATATAACATATATGTGGATAATCAATATTCAAAACCAAAACCTCCCCGTTTATAGTTACTCCAAGTTATAACTGCAATAAAACGCTACTTTTCTGCTTCAATCCCACCAGCAGAGTCAAATCTCACACTCTCAGCCGTATTTTTAGAGTTTTTAGCTCTCCAGTTGAACCCCAATGCTTTCCACTGACCCTGCAGAGAGTAACCAGGATGTGCGATAGTAAGAGAGATACAGGCAATAGCAACCATCGTTCCCTCCAGAAGCAAAAATGTCACTTCATTGTTTGCAAGTTCGCCATCAAATCCTTGCGAGAGCTCTGCGACACGGAAAGATGAACGAATAAGGATAGTGAGAGTAGCAAGGCTCAAAGCTAGAGTAGAAAATTAGTCTAAGAAAGCTTTGAGGAGGGGAAGAAGAACTGACCACCCAGGAATATCTTAAATCTTCGAGCAGTGTATATTGTTGCATGATCAAAATCCCATGCGTCTTTGCTCTTCAGCACTTTCAGAGCGAAAGAAGTACACAAGAGGATAAATGTGACAAGACTGGCAACCTGGAGAGCCAGACCAGCAATCATAATGTTGATGCCAGTTTGAGAGAGAGATGGGTTGTCGTCTGGCGCGATACTGGTAACAGCACCACCAGCAGCTTGCAAGACCAAGCTCAAGATGTCAGAGCTGACGAATATGAAGGTATAAGTTGGAGGACGAAGTTTCGATAATCCAGATCCATAGACCACCACGATGCGGCCGAGACAGACGTAGATCGCAGCGCACATGAAAGCTGGGCCAATCGTGAGAGGAATTAGATTAAGCAGGAAAGCGGAAAAGTCGAAGGGGTTATTACGTTCTAGCAGACGACCAACGTAGCCCAGAACTTCGAGAATCAGGCCACAGATCATGGCAATGCTGAAATAATATGTTCGATAGTAGACTCCTAGGCCTATTTGTGCCACCAAGAGGAGCGAGAAGATAGCAGTGAAAAAGGCCGTTCCGCCTAGGTTGGGGATATGCTCGATGAAGGCATATTCTATTGGACAATTATCCAGATTACAGCAAGAGGACTTGCTACAATCTTCAGGATCGAAGGCCGTGCCATTGAGAAAATATCGAAGATCTGACATGGTGATTGGGACGTTTAAGGATGTTGATCGGCAATAACGATAATTGAATGCAAATAGCCAAGGTCGTGTTATAGATCACAGACAAGGAATAATTGTATTCGAAGAGCGGTCTGACTGAAAGATATTGTTCAGAGGGATATTTGGGGTCTTACTTATATACAGTGTATGTGAATCCATCAAGAAGCACGGTCAAAACGTCATGTATACAAGAGAACAGGCTACAGTCTTTGTCCCGCCCTGGAGGAATGATACATTCATGTTCAGGACATCTATTCTTTTCCATCATTATCCCGCTCATGATAATCTAAACCAAGACCTTAAGGATATAGATGAAAGCGGTAGAGTGCACAAGAGAGCTGAGGCTTAGTGTGCACAGCATTCAATCCCTGCTTATTATTTGTCCGTAAGTAGTTGCTGTTGTCAAATACATACCACATGCGTGCTCACTGAAACTACGCTGAGAGTCCCTTTCCATCCCTTAGATCGCTTACTGCGCCTTGTGCGGGCTTCAGTCTCTCCGGACCATGTGCTGATGATGTTCTTTGAGTGCGAATAGAGTGAAGAGGTAGTGGAAGATCGGCTGCGTACCCGATGAATTGTCCCGCTCTCTAACCCTGTATAGTAAGCCGTTGTTGCTTACGGGGCGATAGATCCCCCCAAAAATACGAACGCACGAATAGATTGCTTGACCTCGCATCTCGCACCTTACCTAAGCAGCGCCACAACATGAGATTTATATAAACTTTGTGTCTATCACCATATGATATTTCTTCCAGGCAGTTGGTGTTTAGTCGAAGTTCCCCATGAGTGCTCGCAACTTGGCAGCCCGATCAGGATAAGTCTGTTTGCGCCGCTGTCATGTCAGCGATTCCCATAATATTTTGTTGCAAGATTATTGAAACTTAAGTTGGTTGGTTTATGTCATAAACATCCCGAATTAAGTGAAATGAAGTCACGACTTGATGCCCCGCATATATATGTCAAATGAAAGATAATGATGCGATTCCAGCATCCAGAGCACGGGGGTATCTCCAAATATCGATCAGCACTCGCATTGTCGATTGTGATTCGGCGAAATGGTTGGAATTCCAAGGAAGAAAGGAGGTTGTCATACATGCAGGAGGCGAAAGGTCAAAGTAAGCAATGGATGCAGCCCTGCCAAGGAAAATACCTGAAGATGAGGGCACTGACTGGTGAAAGTGCGATCTCGGACAACCATATTGTTTGCGATGTACCAACAATGGGAGAGAATGTGAAGGATATGCACGGGGTGCGGTCTTCTTGAACACCACGCAAAATGGTTTGCAGAAGAGATACAGATTCGAAGAAATACTATCAAGCCAAGAGGAAGTACCCTCTAATTCATCCAGTGGGTTCCATAATGACATGAATATACGGCTCCGAAGGAATTTTATACCGCTACCAATTCCAAGCTCTATAGCTGTAATGCTACGATTTCAAGGTCTTTTCATGGAGACATATTTTCCCATAGACCCCAGCGCTAATTCTAAAACCTCAGTTGGCTCATGGATCTATGAGGCAGTTCGAGTCCACAATCCTGGAAGAGCATTAGGGTATACGTTACAAGCTATATTCGTTTCTCGAGCCGGAAGAATGATGAACCGTCGAGATCTAATTAATTATGGTAGAGCCATATATGGAGCTGCCTTACACGAACTACAGGCTTCTCTTTGGAGTAGTGAGTTATCAACAAGGGATGAGACACTAGCAGCCTGTTTCGGATGCGCACTGTATGAGGTGAGGCCAATAAGCTATCAAGATAACGAACTGGAGATATATATTGATAATTTTTAGATTTTCGAGTCAACAACAAATTCATTATGTGGACATGTACATCACGCATCGGGTATCGCACGGCTCTTGGAGCACAGAGGGACAACCGCCTTTGAGTCTCTCCTTGGCGAAGCATTGATAGAGGAAGTAGCCTCAGCATCAGTAAGGATAGAGGAAAATAAACCACTACTGATTACTTACGGTACCCAGATGATCCGGGGCCTGCAACATCGTACGGGGTCAAGAATCAAGAATGTCTTGCCCCCAAGCGAGTCTTGGAGTAGAAGAGACAGGCCAAAACAGAAGCTGTGTCTTATTGGTTTCGACTTGGGCATATTGGTAGAGGATATTGACAGAGTGAGCAATTTACCAAGCACTTATGACGTTGGGCAAGTGCTAAGCCAACTCATAAATCGATTTCTCGATATCGATAAGGGCTTTAACTCGTGGCATCAAGACTATGTCAGCACGTTACAAAAGCCACTCTTCTGGATCTCTCAAGACGAAAATGGACAGGAAATGCTACAGTTCGAGGCATTGCACGAGGCACACCATATGATCGATTTCTGGGCGTTGCAGCTCATTCTTGGCACCACAATCCTCCAATTCGGCAGCACCATCCGTTCCACGTCTCAAAGTATGGATCTCCTCCACGAAACTCAATTTCAATTGTTACAGCAAGAGCACAATCCGGAAAGGCTGATGATGCAGGCAGCGAACATCATGAAATCAATGTCATACTGCATGCGTAATGAACATGGTATTGCAAGTTCTCAAAAATGCTTGTTTGCGGGCCGTGCTGCTCTATATGTTTTGCAGGGTTTTGGGGACGAAAAGTACGAACCTTGTATTGAGATGTATTTGGATCTTAGTAGGAAGAAGGGTCTCAAATTTGCACAGGACATGGCGAGGACGAGTGGGAAGTGGGAATGATCGCTTGATTGATTGTTGCGTCTTATTTGCCACAAGGTTATGCTACCACCCACAACACACATCAAAAAGCTCGCTATATTCCACATCTGGAGGAAGTCCCAATACTTCAAGTGAACGTGATGAAAATGACTCATCTAGGTCATCAGGGATGAGGGAATCTCTCTGCCTGGCTGGGCTTAGCTTTGTAGCACACGTCGTACTTTCTCCAATGATAATGATTCTGAGGTTGTGAATAGCTTCAATATCTTCCAGGTACGTCATTAGTATTCACTTAATAAGTATTATGGAAACAAATATTCCCGGGTTGTTTCCATTTCAGCTTCGCGGTACTACTAGTAGAGTTTTGCCACCGTGGGTGGCAACGAAGGCACAGTACGTAACAGAGCATTTTTTCTCGCAGGGCTTGCAGGAAGATTAGGCAAAATAACTCAATATTGGAACATCAAGACCGCGGAGATGGTCAAAGAATCACTGATGGAGTTGTTGCATTTTCACGTATGAAGCTCGCTGTAATGGTTTGCAGGGACAGAAATGGCGTTGATTGGCGTACATAAGCAGAACATAACCCAAATCTATCATATACGTTGGTGGAATTTAGTGTGGGGATGGGCGGTGCACATGGTGCTGTTATGGAAAAGGTTCGCTGAATACTGACTCGTGAAGGTATTTAGACGCCTTAGGACCTGGAGCTATGGGAATAATGGGGAATATGAATAGTTCTCAAGCTTATGGAACTATGGCTCTGGAAATTACTCTATGTTCTGATAAATATCAGTTGGACCTGCTGAAGTTGGATGAAAATAATCTACCAGCGTTGTTGCTTCGTTTGAGCAAGAGACGTCTTATCACTGTTCATATTGCCACATACAATTCTACGGTCATAAACAATGGTAGGTAATCTATTTCTCCTACAATAATAGTTGCTGATAAGATACTTAGACACAAATCCATGTTGGACTCTGTGGAGCAGGTATTGGTGGTCTTGCCGCAGCCATAGCGTTATGCCGTGCTGGTGTCAAAGTCACTGTACTCGAAGCAGCACTTGAACTCGGGGAGATAGGTGCTGGTATTCAGATGACACCCAACGTATCTCGTCTTCTTATCGAGTGGGGGGTGGCGGATGTGATTGGAGACAATCTTGTTGAGTTCGAGGAACTAAACATAAGGACCAGGGACGGCACAAAAGTCGGATATACGAGGATGATACCAGTCTTTCGAAGGGATTTGGGGTATCCGTAAGTTGGTTGATGGTTGAATACTTGTGTAGCCTGCTAATTTTAGCAGATGGTGGGTTGTTCATCGAGCGCATTTGCACGAAGGTCTCGTCAAAATTGCAAGAAAAGAGGGAGCAAATCTCATCATTAACTCACGTGTCCAGACGATAGATTATAGCAGCCATAAAAAGGTCACTGTGACCACGGTTTCTGGAAAGAAACACACTTTTGATCTCCTTGTTGGCTCAGATGGCTTAAGATCCGTCGTGAGGGAAGCCATCTTGCCAGATGTCCAACCGCATCCGCCAACCGCAAATTGTGCTTATAGGGCCATAGTGCCTTACGAACAGATACGGCAAGATCCTATCACAAGAGAGCTTATTGGAAAGCTGACGATGGAGGTGTGGATGTCTGATAAGTCATATATTATCACGTATCCCATTTCCGCTGGTAAAGATTTAAACTTGGTTCTCTCTCACCATCGGGAAACACCTATCAACAACGTCGAGGATGTAGACATAGAGGATTTGCGGAAGGAATATGCGAACTATGATCCGAGAATCAAACGCATTGTCGATATGATTCCCGAGGCACAGAGATGGCCGCTGTTGGTCACAGGGCCTTTGAAAACATGGTCGTCGCCGCAGAAGAATGTAGTATTAATGGGCGACGCTGCTCACTCGATGGGTAAGTGAAATCGACAAATGGCTTGAAATCTTATTAATACACTCAAGTCAACCACATGGCTCAAGGTGCAGCAACCTCCATGGAAGACGGTGCATTCCTAGGCCGCGTAATGGCTCAAGTCGTACAAGGAAGGTTATCAATCAAAGAGGCGATTGAGATATATGAGAAGAATCGGATGCCGAAAGCAGAATTCAAGCAGCAGGTATCTTTTATCAACGGCGTTATTTGGCATCTGAAGGACGGAGAAGCGCAACGAGCTCGCGATAAAGCCATGAAGATGGAGTTGGAGGGAAAGCCATTCATGCGAAGTCCAAACCTTTACGGCGATCCGACGACAGTTCTATCGGTGTATGCATACGATGCTGAGAAACATGCAGACACTGCTGTCTACGAGTACCTTAAGCATAGAAATCCGGCGGACTCCAGCAATGAAACAACTGAGTTCATTGCTGATACATATTTGAATTGGTTCTTGCCAAAAAAATATGATGGGCAGCAAACAAATATCGGTTCCAAGCTGTGAAGAGTCACTAGTTGTTTCCGAATGGATGATAAAATATCGTGAGCGTTAAGCACTTTGTATCAGTTTCATGGACAGCTGAAATTGACATTTTTGATTGTGTAAGGTACCCTTCGAGTGATTTGTGACAATTGGATGAATGCGTGTTTATTCACATGTATAGACATGCGCCCCCGAGCATTACTCTAAACAGAAACGCTGTGTAAAATCATGACTTTGTTGTTATTAGAAGGAATCGTTCAGGATCATTTTGGAGGAAATCATCAGCTTCATGTTAGTCGAATTGGGCATAGTATTTCCCCAAAAAACCTCATAAAGTCTTACAAAAAGTACTATACAGATTGAAGTTGATTGCGACCTCAGCATAGCATTGGCAATAAACCATGCTCTAGTACTTAATCCCTCCATCGGTATTTTGATACCACACGGTATATCCTGCTCAAGGAGCATTTAGCCCTAACAGTGATAGGATCATTGTTTGTGAACATATAACATATAAACCAATACTTCATTGCAGCCTTACCTGGTCCAGTCAATTAATTTGATATAATTCGCCACTTCTTTGATTCAGGTCATATTAAAGAGTGCCATATTAAATGAACATCTGAGAAAAAAGCCCTCGCATATAAATAATGTGCTTAATTGCAGATGACTAAACAACATGAATGGTATAAAAGCCTAGTGATAATTGAGCATGTAAGAATAAAAGTCTTAATTTCCGCGCGAGCTTCTCGAGGATCTTCTCGGAAGAGGCTTTGAAGACTTGGGTAATGAGACTGACACTGGGTTGGCCGACGCATCGAGTACATTCCATGATTCCTCTTATAGCGAGAAACAATTCGCCTATCTCGTAATCCTTTACTCATATTGACTAACAATAGCTCTTTAGGCACTCTGATTGACTCTGAGAAAGTCAGGTACAGAGTACTTGAGAAATTCAAGACAAGGTCTTTTTGTTTTGTTTGTTTTGTTTTGTTTTGTTTTTTTTGAAGCGGAGCTGGCACTGATAAATTGCGAATTGCTCCAGACTGAAGAGTAGATCTATCATTATTCATGGACGTCATTTTAATCATCGTCTCACTCCAATTCAGCCATAAAACCCACAGAAGGACTATGTGACGGCAATTCCGCCATAGCCCCAGCTTCCTCTTCTTTCCGAGGCACACTTGGACCCAGATATGAAGTCCTATGATTTGATGAAGGACTTCTCATTCCTGGAACAAGGGAACCAGGGATATTTGACATACGGTCATTTGACTGTCTCCTATTATTCGCAGCAGCTTCACTAGCAGCCAGATAGGCAGGGTCCATTCCCACCATGGGACTGACCATTGAACCACCAGAGACAGTCAAACGATGTTGAACTGGATAAGATGTGTCCGAACTCATAGTATGGATGCTCCCTTCTTTATCTAGAGGCGAGTGTGGCTGACTCCCAGGCAATGTTCCTCTCCCATCCCCAGGGCTCAAAAACGGACTGGCCAACGGTTGCCCTAATGCCAACCTTTCGTTGTAGGTCTCGGTCTCCCGGATTTCGTTCTTGACCAACATCCTCTGCACCAGAACTGAATGTGCCTTCTTCAATTTCTTGATCACAAAAGCCGTGAGCATGAAATTGCATGTCATGTCCACATCTTCCCTGATGTATAGTCCTGTCCTTGGCGCACCTATACCAAGTTCCACTGGGAGCATAGGTTCTCCGGGTAAGGTCCCTCCAAGTGTCCACTTGCCCTTGATTTCCAGTCCTGCTGGTGCATATATATGTGTTTGTAATCCATTCGGAAGATCATGGAACGCAGCAGTACTTTTCACTTTCGAAGATATGAGGGTTGTTCCTGGAAGGTATGATACTGAGTCAACGATTTCGTACCATTTGCATTGCGACTCCTCGGGGGTTGCGTATTGAGGAGCTTTTATGAGATTTCGGCTGATAACCAAGGGATTGAGATCTATCATATCCAAATGGTTATGTAGAGTCAATATCGCGGTTTCTCGGGATATGTTGCCTGGGAGGGGAGTGACCGTTGTGAATATTGATCGTTTGGACATTTTGATAGGTTCGAAGAAGCTGCAGCGGTTCCGTAAATGCGCAAAGACACCAACCGATCTTTTCGAGGGGATGATTTCTCAGTAGGGTGACTGGTATCTCAATGGAGAAGAGCTTGGAGCTATTCCACTGGTTGTGTATACAGTATGTCGATGAGAAGCAACGTTGGGATGAAGCATTGAGCTTTGAACGTATTGATGTGAGCTCTTTCTTATAATATTAACGACTTCTTTCAGAAGTACATTTTGGTGAATGGGAGGTATGCGGAAGACAAAAGGGAGATGTCAATTAGAGTGGGTAAGTCATTGTTTGGGATGAGAATTTGGTGTTGGTATGTACGTGATAAGTAGACCTGTTATTAGTATAGCCGCAGCCACCACAGACCGCAGCACAGCTCACTGATCAAGGTTCGACCTTACCGCTTTTATCGCACAACACGATGATCCTAGAGTCTAGTCATTACAAACCAATATTTCTCATACTCTTTCATCACCGACTTGTGTCACAATGGGGACCCCTCTCACCACAGTGCTAATGCATGGATAAGGGATAGAGATTGCGGAGAAGTAAAGTTTAAGTTAAGCAATGTAGGGATCGTTGGATAAGCTTCGTGATACTGCATATGTATCCAGCTAGCTTTGGCCTTGTTGGTTCGCCTATGCAAACATGGATGTTATGCATAATACTTGTCTGCTTCGATCATAAGCTTACTAATATCTTTAAAGTGTCTTCTTTTTACAACAATGAATATCGAGCACTTCGATGTGGTATATCTTCATTTATGAATAAATGCGTTTTCTAACGAAGACGCCTACAAAGTCTGTCCCAGACTACTTCCGCGCGGGCTGTGTATCAACCATGGTCTAACTTTTCTAACATATTCGGATCGAGATACGAAATACTGACACTTTCTCACTACTCTGATGGATGATAGCTATAAAGGCCTGTTGACGTTGGTTTGCAGACCACTAATAGATGCTACTGTCGCTTTATAGAACCATAATCACCGCATCTGCTGTCACACTTTTTACATCGACACAAAAACAGGAAGAAGCCAATACCTCGTCCTTCATTCTTGCCATTGATAGACACCATGAATGAAAGAAGACGAACAACGGACACAGGTATTCTTAGTTATCCACTCGCGACTTGATGTTCTTCCCTAGAACACGCTTAAAACTCCTTAGGGACCAGAAACGGAGACGAGCTGCTTATGTCACCAACATACTAGGTATCTCATAGACTTGCATACACTTACCTCTAAAAAGGGTCATTCCTCATCGTTCAGAAAACGACTAGTCGTCCTGTTTTCATCGCCATTCCTTTTCGCTCTTTTCCCCATCTGAAAGGTTCGTCGATAATGCCTCTCCACCCATCATAAGCAAGGACTACAGACCACGATGGTGTTGCATCGTGGATCGCGTTGGGATGGAATTTTATGTGTACAGAGTCCAAGAGGCCAGAGGGTAGAACTTAATGAGGGTGAAACCACGGAGAAATTCGGATTATAACACAAATCCACCGTCTGATTTCATTTTGAATACATTGGATATCACCTTTTAACACAAGGGATGTCACTCGGGTCTTGTACTACTCTACTTCATAGAACCGAGGTAGATGGATAAATGATTATCGATGAAATTTATGGATGTGCTGGAAATCTTGCTCGAACAGCAGCTGATAACAATTTGCAATTTTTAACAACGGCATGCTAACTTGTTGTCCTCCAGCTAATGGCACAATTCTGCTCCACCTAATTAACCATTGCTAGATTATGAGCACCAGTAGATGTTGGGACATTTATGTACAAAAATATCCTAAAATATTAGGCAGTCTCAGCACTCAGCTGGCTCTGACGACTGTACGTGAAGATATGGATGCTGAATTCTTCACTAACATAGCTTAGGAAGTGTCACACACAGCATATCACTGACATAGCCATCGTATGTATCGACCGGTACGCGCCGAAAACGCATCTCTTTTTGCAGAGTAGCTGATAGCTGTCCAACAGCGTAGAAGTTCCACAGGATATAGCCGCTTGAGACAAGAGTCTGGTGTAACATGCTACAAGAAATGTACATCAACGCCTATAGTTCTAAGAGATCATCAGTAGTCTGTCACATCCGAAGTCCAGGCCCATCAAGTACAAATCAAGTCAAGCACGCAAGATTCCTCACCTCCTACAACACACCTCACAATAAAGACGCTCAAGTTGGTGAATGGGCCCTTCAGTACCAATCGGATTGGAATAATATACAAATAGACATACTACTCCTCCATCCCTCTCTCCACCTCCACCTCCACTCCCATCACCCGCACCCCACCAACCCAAAAAAAACCCATCTAGTAATGATACAAGCGCCGCGCTCCAACCGAAACCATTAAAGAAAGTGATGCCCAACGCTGCAGTTTTCGCGCGGGGTCCCGTTCAGTTCCCGTCACTGCTCCCGCTCCTGCCCAAAAATGCCCTGTCTATATGCCGTCTATTTCCAATTTTTGCTGTGTGCCAATTGCCGTTCGAGCCCATTCGTTATTTTATATACGCGGTGTAAGGTATGAGGTGTGAGGTATGATGTATGATAAGGAGGTGAAGAGGCGAGAAAGATCGTAGAAGAGAGGTAGAAGTATGCGGAGATACGTATCGAAATCGGCGAGTCCGCATCTAGAATTTCTGATGGAACTTGCTCCTCGCAATCTTACTCCTCAATCTCTTTCCGAAGATATACATCGGGAATGCCATGGCGCTAAGCGCGAGATTGATGATAGCCACGCCAATGAAGAGCGTCTGCGGGCCAAGCTTCACAAACAACCCGTTCACAAACTCACTCATGCCAAGACTGATAACTGCCTTGACGAAGTTCATCGTGACGAAAGCCTGTGCAGCGTGCGTGGGATGGCAATCCATGACGTATGTGAATGTTGCAGAAGTCGCAAATGGAACGGCGAAAGTCTGGACGCCGAGGAAAGCGACGGGGACGAAGATTGGCAGGCCTGAAGCAACAGAGACGCCGAAGCCGACGTAGGCGACGGAAGAGAGGGATGCGGCTACGATCATGAGCACGAGACGGAATTCGGGCTCGTATATCATGTTGTTACGGCGCGACATGAAACCCACCACAAAATCTGCGCAGTATCCGGCTGTGAGCGTGCCGCATAGGCCAACGGCGAAGAGAGGGAGGTTCGTGAGACCGATGGCGGATGTGGAGAGGTTGTAGGGCGCTGCGGAGAAGATGGCGTCTTGGAGAAGGGCGATGAGGGTTAGGCCTGCGCTATACGAAGAGTAGATGAAGGCGGCGAAGATGACGGCGGGGAAGGTGAATAGCGGGAGGGGCTTGAATGCTAGACTCCAGAAACGAGCATCAGAGACACGGCCCTGGAAGATGCGGCGCATTTTGGAGCGGGAGTTCTTCTCCTCGGGCAGCTCGATCTCGTAGACGCGCAGCGAGTTCTTGTCGAAGACGACAACTGATTCGGCAATGGGTGGGAACCATACTGTTTCTGGAACGAAGAGGTACATGAGCGGGAGGACGCCGGCATAGATGAGAGCACAGAATCCGAAAGTGAATTTGAAGCCGAATGCTTGGATGATGAATGAGGCCACTAATTGGCCGAGCTTGACACCAGCCATGACGAAGAGCGACCAAATACTCAGGCGTTTACCACGTTCGTGCACAAAGAAGACTTCGGATACGGTGGCGGAGACGAGGGTTTCGAGGGGCGATGCTGCAAAACCTTGGATGACTCGCATGACAGACAATGAGACAAAATTCTTCGCAAAGAAACCCCATGCATTCGTTGCACACAGGATTGCTGTCGAGATGATAAATACTGGACGTTTTCCCCAACATGCTGCTGCGGCGGCGGTGAAGAAGGTTCCTGAACCGGTAGCCATTTGCATGAATCCTACCAGATCAGATGAGATCTGATCTAGTGACACATTGAATTCTTGTGAGATCTCCTCAAAACCGGTAGTAATCATGGGACCGAGTCTAGAATACAATAAGCAAATCTCCTATAAACATATATCACTCCGGTGCTGATGGACGACATACGCTACGGTTACACCGGCAGTGAATGCTAAAATCAGAATAATCGCATTCTTTTGACGATCTGACCTATCCTCAAGTCAGTATTTTCCGGTGAAGTTTTTCTCAGCATCGACGTACCAATTCAGAGGATCGTTTGGACTTTGACTTGGTTGGGGGACAAGAAGAATGTCCCCTCTCTTTTTCGGCTCGATATAATCGTCATCTTCAAGATTTTCTAGCAGACTTAGTTGATATCCCACCCCATTCGAATCGATATAGACATACTGGCATCCGGCTTCACCTCTGTCAAGTCTGTGGTTCCTGGAACATCTGGATAGTTCGGATCTTGTAGAATACCCCACCCCATCTTCCTTCATCAATATCGACTTTTCTTTGCCACCTCAACAGCGATTTATGTCAGAGTACCTTGGTATGGCACAGATTAAAATCTTCTTGCCTACAAGCCAGCTTGGGGTCGAAGAAGAAAGTCGAATACAGAATAAGGACACTAAAAAAAGAAAGGGTACAAAGAATGACGAGGGTATATGAGAGTGGAAGAGATAGCAAAGGAAATTCAAATCGTCTTTAGAGCTTGATGGCCAGCAACAGTAAAATGAAGCAGACGAAAAAGCAAAAAAGGTCGGTATGAACCGAAAGAGAATGAAGAGAAAGAGCACACACGGAGTTCGTGATGCAAAAGTGCATGTAGAGCAGTATATGGCCTGTGGATTCTGATAGCCGATCTAGCATGGCGCTCTAGCAGGCATGTCATTCCGGAGGGTACGAGCAGTGTCTGGACAGGGCTTATTGAAGCCCGTCTATCTATTTCGTTAGGGCAATGGTTGTCTGAGTGAGGGATATCGGAGTGGGGGGTTTCAGCAATCCTATTGTATGGACCTCATGGTAACCCGGCACTTTCGGGCAGGCGTGTGAACAGTGTGGACATGGGATATGACAGATCTGTACACCATACACAACGGAAGAGGCTTTGGCCTTGCATGGCTATGAAGCCGCGTCGACTATCCCAGCACTGGTAGAGTGCAGTGGGAAGGGCCAGCATACCTAGTAAATAAACATGGTTGATATCAAGATGTTCTACAGAGTAGCAGATGTGCAGGGTGGACGTCAAGGGGATAGACGACACTAGTTATGGCACTGTCCAACAACGAGCCGCAGCTGATGTCACGGCTAATGCCAAAAATTCCAGTTGCATTTGGCTGGTTCAACAGAGGCATGGAAGCATGGAGCCGCAAGGCAATACGGCAGTGGGACTAAACATGGCGTCCTTCGGGGGGACGACGTTCTAGGATGGCTCAGATAATGGGAGCTATTCTTGACAATGTCTTTGCTATCCGAAGGCGGAAATGATATGGACGATCCGCACATCAAACTGCATAAAGATCGGATATTTCTGAGTGTAGTTGTGCGTGCGTAGTATGGATGTTGTCGCTATGGCAGTTTGTGACGGGCAAAGTCCAAGCTGTTTTTTTCAGATGCGACGTGCCAGTGTACGTACTGAAAGTACAAGTGAGAGATGTGAGTGACGACGAATGCTGTTGCTGAGGAGTTGGCAGAGATATCCGTGATCTTGAGTGGTTGAAAAGCCCGAGTAATAGGAGATCAAGACGTCTCACGTCTCAAGGAGCCCGAAAAGTAGTTTATCACCCGCAGTCGAGCGAATGGACATTGTCGTGAGCATGAACATGAGTATGCATGTTGTGGTAATCTGAATGTTCTGTGTATGAAGTATTGTGGATAAACCACCTGGTATACCCTGTCTAGTGTATCGAGGAGGAGGGGGAGGGGGAGGGGGAGGGGGGGGAGAAGGAGAAGGAGAAGGAGTTTTTTTTGCTGGGGCAGAGGAGAGAAGCGTGAGGATGAAAGGTCAGGTCAGGGGTGTAGAAGATTATTCGACGATGGTTAGTGGTGATCGTAGTCTCGCTTGCCATGTAAATTGGGCCTTGACGGAGTCCTGTCCGCGGTACTGGGATAAAGACATTTCCACTAAGACCGCTAATGAGTAGCCTTGCACATCAACGACCATCCCTTTCGCTCAATTTCGCAACGCCTCATGTTTGAGAGTCTCGACAGCGCTCAATACAAGCAGCGATATACGCAATCACTTGTCACGACCAGTGGTAGTATCAAACAGCAATTGGCAATCGCAGTACCAAACAACTCAGTGAATGACTGCTACTACTGTCTTGTGGAGACTCCGATCTGGAGTAAGTTAGAGTAGCATTCTCAGCTTCATACTTCACCTCTCGTAGTACGCACTACGTCCTCAGCTATCTTGATCTCGGAGAAGTAAATACAAAATGGCTTCCAGCG
Source organism: Allantophomopsis cytisporea (assembly GCA_024752435.1). Taxonomy (NCBI): domain Eukaryota; kingdom Fungi; phylum Ascomycota; class Leotiomycetes; order Phacidiales; family Phacidiaceae; genus Allantophomopsis; species Allantophomopsis cytisporea. The sequence goes on from CP103025.1 coordinate 405,344, forward strand.
CATAGTGGTAACAGATACTCCGAGAACCCGAGCACTGTGTAGATTACTCTAGATTTCCAGATCAGAAGACTTGAAAGCCACCAATGGTAGATTTCATGTTACTACTTACGCCGCTGAACTGCAAATTAACTCTGGGCCATAAATAATTCTGTCGTGCAGACGACGTGAACTACCCCGGGCCTAGAAGCGTGTGACCATCTCTAAATAACGATTCACGACAACTCATTTGAATTCTATTGATCCCGTTGCAAATTCCCATGCCAAATTCAGCTAATTAGAGACATGTCTGGTCCCTTGGAATGCTTCTGGCCTGGGACTAGCTTGATAACCAGGAGCAATAGCCGCGTAGTGTTGACAAGTATAATTTGACTACTTGACGACAGCTTACTCGTAGCAAAGGATGTAGAATTGGATGGCCACTAGTGAGAAAGAACAAGATACACAGAATGTTTTTCTTCATTTATTTCCATGGCACCGCATACTTCCGTCCACCGCCACGACGGGACGAAGCCGCGGTCCGTCCCAATGCGTCCAAAGCATATCTATACACCGTAGGTTTTCGAAGTCCGAGGTTTAAGCTTCGACAACAAGTAGCTTCTGGAGAGATTGGAGGTATGTTGTTATGTAAACGAAAGCGAGAACGAGAATGATAACGAAATGAGATATTGGGGCATTAACATATTAGCTTTGGTGTTGGGCCCAATGCTTGAGAAAGACATTACCATAGCCAGCTCCACCGAGACCCCAGAATCCTCCATGCCAGACGAAGTATAATGCCACGATTGGGTGAGGTGGTCAGCCCTTCGCGTGTCTCTCTCGACCCCAGATATCAATACAATAGTAATCAATATCAACATCCATATCGAGGTTCGAGGTTCGAGCCCACCACACTCACAGTGAGATCACAGTGCGCCGGTCTCATCGCCCCAAACATTCCCACAACCTTCTCGATGGAATGTCGTCGTGCAAGTCATCTCAACACTCAGACCTGTCTTCTTCACACATAACATAGCCCTCAGACTTTTCAAAGACAGCCATCATGTGTGTGAGTGTGACAGTCCCGCTACCGGTGATGCACTCCTACATATCTCGGAGCTTTTCCTGACCATACTGGCTGCATGCGAGAACCCTGCGCCAACGCTATGAAGTGCATTTCTGCAGGGCTGACCTGTCCAGGGCAGGAGTGCCGGTTATGGAGGGCTGCTATGCAGGCGGTCAAGTTACTGCGTACATGCGGGTGTTGAGAACTTGGCATGGCATTTATTTGTTTCGTAAATAGTGCCTGAAGACCGGATTCTTACGCTGCTGCAAGTCAGGATGTTTAAGATTTGTATTGATGTTTTTAAAGTGTGATGACTTCGAAGGATTCTTCTGATTTGTTTTTTTAGTTGGCTATGTATTGAAAATTCGTGTTGAACTCGGGTGTGATAGAAATGTGATGAGATAGGTGTTACAAGTACATTTGGCAGCGCGTACAGTATGAGATGATGTGCCTGTGCCTCTCAGTATCTTGAGCATACTCAACTCAACGTCTGTCTTCATACATACACCAAAACATCATACCTGGTCCTCCCACGCTCATCCGCATACGCTGCATAAAATATATGTACACTCGATGAGGTTGAAAGGCAGGTCTAGCGAGGTACTGAGAAGCGTATGTATGAAATCTATCGAGTTGACTGACGTTGTGCAGAACAAAGGGCGAAAGGCGAGGGACATAAGGACAAGGGAGCCTCATAGCCTTGTAGCAGGGCATTAACTGTAAGAGGAGGGCGAAATGCTTGCTTGCATAACGACTGCGACTAAACAAATGTCTATTTTGCAGTAACAAAGTCATCACTGATCCACCTAGAATTCTCGAAAGCTACAAGCCAAAAACAGATATCGGGAATTGCTCAGGACTTAATCAGTTTGCAGCAATCCCTTCATTAATCCTTTAGACGTTACGCCGTTGCGGGTACTTTACATCCAACTGCCATATCCACACAACGGCTTTCACGTCACTCACTCAGCATTTAACTTTCTGCAACACCCTCGATATCTTCCGAGAAATAAGAGTTCTTTCTGCTTCGTTTTCTTGGATTCATTTCAAACCTTTCTGCCTCGTAGCCGCTCAGCAAAAGCCGCGTAAGTTATCACCAAAGCACGCGTCAGAGTTGGCTCTTGTGCCTCCAATTGGCGAACAGACCTCAACCACATAAGTTCCAAGCATGGTACACAACACATCGTCCGAAATCCGTTTCATACGCCTCAACACTCAAAGACGCCGACAAAAACTGCCCTCCGAGTGCCCAAATGCACAGTATTGCAATTACATATCATATGTCAGTCATGCACATCCCAAACAACTCTCCCTAACCTCAGACGGCTCGGAGAATCGGCCTTTCTTCCCTACACAACCCAGCATCTCGCCCATGCTATCGTCAACGGCGAGACAGTGGCAAAGAAAGCCTATCGTCTTCAACCCAGCCAAACTGAAGTTTTCGGGTCAGTAGGCGGGATGTCTGTGACCTTTGCGGCCGTTTCTGTCTGATCTCTCGTTGCCGTGCGGAAAACAGATATGAATAGGACCTCTCGCCTCACCTCGTCAACTGGGACGGCTTGGCGGACCCACTCTCTCACTCATTATTCACCCACTGCAAACGTCGGAATCATTACCAGCAAAATTGTGTTATTGCAATCGGCGCTCATCGACCTGTTGCGAGACAATGAAGATGAGATAGATTACGGAATTCGGAGGAAAATTGATGCGAACATGAGGTCACCAATTGGCTCTTCCTTGATTTCGAGTAGGTAAGGTAGATTTCTTATTCCAAATTCCCTTATGGGATTTCCATGTCTTTCGAGCCATTGATGCGAGGTGAGGTCAGATTCCTAACAAGGAAGATTTCTTCAGTCTACCTGACTCTTATCATTTACGGGAAACTCCAATCCCTCTTCTCTATCACATTCTTAACAATGACCTATACTTCTACTCCCTCTCTTACCGCAGATATCACACAAGAAAACTCTCTTTCTTATTTTCGATGGTGGTTGTAACAGCTTCTCTTATCAGCCAGTGTTCTGTGACAAAGACGTTCTCGGCGCGTTTCAGGTGATACGAAACGTGAGTACCGCAACGTGATAGGTCCGCAGCTTCACCCTCGACTTCATACCTAGCCCCGAATATTCACAACTTCTATTTTAGTCTTTTTCACCCAGAAACACAGATATTTTCAAGCTGGATTGATTTCCTGATGGGGAATATTTGAGTGAAAGAACGGGAAATATCTTGCGGCGATTACTTCGCTATTCTACAGTAGATGTTGTCGTGCACACTGCGATGGACATACATTATGTAAGCGGGTAAGGTAGGTAGATAGGTACCTTATCTGATGGCCAGCGAGTATCAAAAGCTGTATCACAATCCTCTTGTGCATACCGTCGCTCAATGCCAAGTCATCATGTTTCTATCTCTACTCTCTATCTATCCCTTTCGTATCCCCTTCATCAATCGTCTCGCCTCTCCACCAACTATCCTTCCAACGCATGGCAAACATTTATCCATCCGATGCTTCCATCAGCACGCATCTTAGGCATGATATCATCGCATAAGTTGAGGTAGATATATTTAGCCACGCGAAGTTGTTGGCGTGGCACTGTTGTGATTCGATGCGCAGCAGTTGCGATTCGATATGCTGCGGATCGGAATGATGGACGCTTCTTCGTGCTCTTACGCAATGTGCTATTGTTCCGATTTGAGGATTGCCATTATGGCATAATGGGAGCAGAATACAAAAGATCAAGCCGACGGATGTTCAGACGAACAGGATGTGATAAATTCTTAGGCATAGAATGAGTTGACAGAAGGGAGTGAGGTAATGAGCACGCATCTACTCGAGCTTTCAGTTACAGTTTGAGTAACGATCATTCTCCAACTGGGTTCGCCCCACCACGAGTTACATAAATCCTGCTCTTATTTTTAGCAAGCATGATAAATCCAGTACATGAATGATGAGTTGCCCAATTGTATACCAGTCACCCAAAGAGACTATTCTTTGTATATTCACTCAAAAGTTGAAATAGAAAAACAATAAAACAGCATACTCCAAAGAATCGTAGAAGCCATATTGATTCTCACGCGCCGTATATCCGCGTACTACGATGAGTCTTGACATTGGCCTATGAAGGATGTGCTGTACCATGTTGCGCTTATGGTGATGCCAAAGCCCAGACACAGCTCGTCTTGGCGTTTGAGGGCCGCGTATGCTTGTTTAGCAAATATGCGAACGATCCAGGGGTGAGATTTTTGAGGGTAGGAAAGTAATGGTAAGAAAAACAGAAATTTGAGAGGCAAGCATTGGAGCGAGATGAAGATGGTGAAGAGAATAAACGCTGGAGAGGAAGTGGGATCCATCTTTACTTGATGCTTTGGGAAGTGTGATGGTAGTTGGGGACTGTAGGGAGTGCGGAGGAGTGGTGTCAGCGGCTTACCGGTACTCAATCTGAATATACACTATAATAACTATGCGTAAGTGAGCTGCTGGTCTGGAGGATGGAGTTATTAGAGATGCAGTCGTGTCTTTATGTATTGAGTTATACTTCCACTTGCGAGATATGAGTCTCTTTGGTGTATCGAGGCATTTGAGTATTTAAGGCTGGTGTTGAATAAAGATTCACTCATTAAGCAAAGGTGTGTATAGAAACGCCCATCATATTCTGGTATCTTGCTTCATACACCAGAGGAACGCTAGATGTATAAAGATTGTCATCATCGTTAAGCTCTATATCGTCAACTGTCTGCTCGTCATCATCGACCTCGCTATCATCTTAGACGTAACTTCCGTTTCTTCCCCTCACTCTTCGATGACTACCTTGGCAATAGAAAGCTCTTCGTGGGTCGTAGGAGTGAACGCTTCAAGAGAAGCACAATAAAGATTGGTCTCCACAGCATGCGGATCTGGAGGTGAAGACGGTGGTTTAACTGTGAAGCTGAAGACGAAGGAGGAGTAGGTAGTTTTTAAAAGATACAAAGCTGGGGTTTATTGGTAGAAATGATGATGATGATGATGATGAGGGCTGGGTTATTGTGAAGACATGAAGTAATGAGGCTGCAGACAGATTTGCACATTTGACTGGTGTTGATTGTTCTCCGTGAATTGTCCAAGTGCTTTGGTACGAGCCAGAGTCTACCTTTATGGGAAATCTCAGTGTCAATGGCGTTGCATTCCATAAGTATATATCCATAACGCCACCAATACCAATAACATATATCACAACAACATCACAGTTATAATCAAAGAGCACAACCATTGATTCGTAGAAGGAAGCAACCCAAAGCCTAGTAACAATTTAGTCATAACCATAATCGTAAGCATAAAAGCCATCAATAGGCAGTGAGGGTATCCGCATAAGAATAAGCAACAATCAGCCCATAATTTCCCCATACCAAAGCAGACCCACCCACCAACATAACCTCATACCACACCATACTCGTACGATGCGCAACACATCAGTTATTGGTCATCTAATAATTTCGCCTTCTTTATCAATCCCCTCCAACCCCTCCAGAATATCACTTCCTCCGAGCAGGCCATCGACGCCCTTAGTACCTTTACAATCCTTCGCCCAAACCTCATGGAATTTGACGCTCTCATCGGAGGCCGCGACGACGATGCAGCCTTCTCTCCTGGTCCGATCACCACCTCTACTTCCCTCTCTGGCATTCCCTTCCATTGGCCCTCCAGGATATGGGATAGCATACAAAGCTCTGTGTTCGCCTTCCCAGGCAATTGCAGCTACTTGTCTGCATTCTGGCCAAGAGAAAACTGCGATTCGATAGGGATGATCTGGTTGCGCATAGCCAAACGTGGCAGCTATTTCGCGACGGGTGGTAGACCAAATCAGAGAGGTGACTTGAGCAGCAACGCTGATGGTTGCTAGGCAGGCTCCAGAAACGGTGTGGAAGAAGTGGATGCATTTATCATTGCTGCCGCCGCCGGTTGCGATTAGACCATCGCGCCAGGGACAGAAGGATATTGCCTTTACTGCCGCTCCATGGATCCATCGATGTTTCTCGGTCCCTGAATATAGAGTTCTGATAACATCACGGTTGACGTTGCTGGTGACGACATCTAATTGACCCAATGGCGCCGATATCTCCTGTTCCTGAACTATAACCACACTATTGTCATTTTCGACTACTCTCGACGCTTCGAAAAGAAGACATAGATTATCGTTACCACCAGAGGCGAGACTCCGCCCATCGGGAGACCATGACAAACCGCAAATCTGCTGCGTGTGGATATTGATACGTGCCACCAATGTGACACAACCCAGCCAACCATGTTGATCGACTTCCCATGCAGCCGGCCACTCGACAATATAATACCAGAGATTCCCCATCTCATCTCCAACAACTAGATCTTCAGTCGAGACGAGACCTCCGATATTCACTGGACTTCGCGACTGGCGCTTTGTGATGGTTGGACGCCACGAGATGCAAGCAATAGGTACAGGCATCATGACTTCAAATCGTGGGCGCTGAATATCATAAAGTGACATCAAGCAAAGTAAGCCGCTTGATCTTCCAAAACCTAGAATGCATTGTTGGCCTTGCGTTGAAGAAAAAGCTACCGACGTAAGCCAAGAGCCATCAGTTCCTGTATGCAAAGTATGGACGCCCTGCATCTCGGACCATGCGTAAAGCATTGGGCCTAATGCCACAGCCAAAGTGTTACTTGTAGAAGAGTATGCAAGTACTGAGCAGTAGAAATCATCTCGCAAATTTGGAGCATCAAGAACTGTGCTTTATGTTAAATGAGTTTCTCTTCACTCGGAAGGTGAGTACTTATTTGAAAGGAGCACTTGGAAGTGCTCTCATTTTTTGTATTTTCTTTGGTTCTAAAGTGTATTAGTCTAGTATCGCATGTAGATCCCAGTGTAATTTACTCTGTTGCGTATCTCCAGAGACCCATGCTGAGTCTTTCCATATCGTTTGTGATACTGTGTCCTCATATCGCCTTTTCCCAATATGAGTGTTGGGTACTTGGGGATAGATTCCATTAAATTCCAAAACTCTTTGTGTTCGATCTAAGTCAAGAGCAGTTGCAATTCGGCGCTCATGGAATTCAAACTCTTCATCTCCAGTGGGTCTGGATGTAGCGAAGGAAGTAGTATATAGAGGAGCATTGGTACCGCTACCAACCAGTCCCCCACGTCCATTGCTGACACCGGCACTGATCGGAGCAAGACCACCCACAGCCCACACTGCTCCTGCACTGACCTATTTTACTCTTAGCTCATATTTAGACAAGTATAACAAAGCCAATTAAGAACTTGTATCAAAATATATCAAAGGGCAGCCCCAAACAGCCTCTGCCGTGTAGGAGACAAGGGGTTCTCACATGTCTTTCACCATTGGTTGACGTAGAATCACGACGGAAAGTGATATTACTTGGCCCTGAAAGTGGTTAGCAGTGAAAGACAATCTCAGAAGTATAACAAACCGCCACCACGAGAAGTTGAAGATGAGTGATCTAGATGAGGTCGGGTAACTGATGGGATCGGGCTAGACGCTATTCGACGTGGAGAAAAAGCATCAGGACTAGCACTATTTCGACGGACCAGTCTTTCTGATGGTGATAAGTTATGCGGATCCTCATTAGCATGGAAGTTTTGTGTGAAGGTATCAGGAGAGCGTCGAGATGGTAGGAAGCGGTCAGGAACTCTTGATGACCCTGTAGACGTAATACTTGAGCCAGTATTATATTTTGGAAGACCAGGCCTCCTCTTAAAAGTACGGAGATTTACAAAAGGATTTGAGCTTTCTAGCCTTGGGAGGGTCAGGCTGTACCGAGATTTCTGTTTCTTAGGATCGAGTTGCGCCGAAACAAAGGGGTCAAGATCGCAGGGGGGTTTGTATGGGTTTTCAACTACAAATATATAAATCCATGCCAGATCGATAGGTTGAAGTTGCACAATGACTTACGGAGATTTTGTGATGTGTCCATGGCCCGCGGAGACCTTTCTTGAGAGCCATATCCCGAATCCATGCCCAACGAACTGTACCATACAGTGTGTCTATCCCTAGCTTGTGTGGAATTTCCCTGGTAGGAGGACATGACTTCCGAAAATGCGGATGAGAGAGTATTCCCGATTACTCAAAGAGTTGAAGGCCCACCATCGGTCTATATAAATTGCTGTACTCAGGATTGAATGAACAAATGAATGAATGGTTGTAACTCTGAGTTAACATAAGAATGTCCGAACGGAAAAGAATGACTTTCGGTCAAGAACCCGAGGAATCCGCTGGATAATGTATTGATAAATACAGCAGCGAAATCCGTATGGAACCCCTGCGATACTATCGATACTTACACCCTCGAAGGAAGGTTTGAATATCCGCTGCTGAATTGACAAGGAAAGCAGAGGTGAGAGAAAGAGAAAGCAGACGAGATGAGACATAACATGAGAAGACATCACCGTATTCAGTTAGAAGATATTATGCAGGACGCACCTGTAGTTTATAGATTTGATGGTTGTGATGACGCCAAAGTGTCTTTGGAGAGCAAGACCTCTCGCTTATCGCGCTGCCTTGCAACTTCCCCATTGCGATAACAGATCGACCGACGATGAGCTTCGTCACCATCCCACCTCATATGCCAACAGCCACCAATCCGTGACTTTTATTATGGCGAGCGTATGACATTATCTTGTGACTTTTTGAGCTTCACTGATGTCATCGACAGCATGATGTTCCGCGACCAGCGACCAACGAGCCCCGTTCCGAGGCAGCCAAGCAGAAGGAACTGAAAGATATCGAAAGCTACAATCAACTCGTCGAGCTTGTTCTTCAAAAGGTGATCGTCCATAGCTAGTAAACCTCTTTCAAATCTAACCCATACTACAGGCCAGGCAGCAAGAATATACTCCTGAAGTCCTTCAGCTTACGTCCAAACTTCTCAGCTGGAATCCCGAATTTTATACAGTATGGAACGTCCGCAGGCGCTTGCTAACGCATGGATTATTCTCAAAATCATCGGGTTTGTCCTCACCTTCGAAAGCGTCATCCAAATCATCTATCCTTATTCCTTCGCAAACCAGCACGGCGTCATTCGATCTCTCCTCCTCCTCTACTATCACTTCTTCCACGGACTCGACCACGACCCAGCCCAGCCTGGCGCTGAAGGACTCCAGATCCACATCGGAAGATAACAATCTCAACATTATACAAGATGACTTGAATTTCCTTGTCCCGTTGCTCATGAAGTACCCGAAATGCTACTGGATATGGAATTATCGACTTTGGTTGCTACAAGAATCTAGAGAAAGAGTATCCCGTAAAGCATCACGAAGTCTTTGGGAGGCTGAGTTAGGCCTTGCAGCGAAGATGCTCTCAAGAGACAATCGAAACTTTCATGGCTGGGGATATCGAAGAATGATTGTGGCAGAGCTGGAGAATCCAGATCTGGGAGGGAAGAGCATGGTGGAGGAGGAATTTACATATACCACGAAGATGATCAATGTGAATCTCTCCAATTTCTCGGCCTGGCATAACCGTAGCAAGTTGATGCCAAGACTTTTGAATGAGAGAGGTACAAGTCATGATGAGAGGAAGAAGTTCTTGGACGATGGTAAGTCGATTGACTTTTGAAATATTGCCATGGTCTGACGAACCCCAGAGTTCTATCTGATGACAGAAGCATTATTCACCGATCCATACGACCAATCCTTATGGTTCTACTATCAATTCCTTATGACCACACTGACAGATCCCAAAGGCTATGAATTGATAGTACCAGACCTAACCAACGAAGAGAGGATAACTTATGTGAAAAGTCAGTTAGACAATCTCAATGAAATTGTAGAAGAAGCAGATGATTGTAAATGGGTATATGAAGCGTTGCTGGAATATACAGTAGCATATTCAAAATTAGAAGCTCGCCACACATCCTTGGAGGAAAGGGCTAATTGTGAACTCTGGCTGCAGAAGATACGGGAGTTGGATCCAAAGAGGCGTGGAAGGTGGGATGATATTGCGACATCTTGGCATAAATAGATGAAGTAACAATGTTCCAAATGTAAAGGACCCAAGTATGCTAAGTCTTTCCATGTTGTTTGTAGTGTTTTGGCGCTGAACTTTTGTACAATTTTTAGGCAGATCATACAAGTCGCGTATCAAATTAAATCCAGTTGATCTAGGCATGTCGAAACATATGCATTGGTGAGGACAGTAGTTTTAAAAGCATCGATCTAGGCTTGAGCAATTTGAGCAGGGTATCGACACTAAGAGAAGCAGAAATTTACCGGGTTGGCTTTGAATATTCCAATAATGTAGACATTTGTTCGTAAGCATTCTGATAGATCACTTGCATCTATCATTCTCTCGGTCCATCACTGTTCTTGAGCACTGATGCGTTCACGTTGTATAGATTAAGGAGTGAATTGAGAAATCACCTTTTGAAATGAAAGCAAGGAGACCAAGTAGACTCATCGCAATGTCTTAAATTCATATCCATAAAATAATCCAACATTAAAAGCTACAAAGGCATCACCACCGACACCGGGTATCAAACAACCCCCAACATCTCCTTGAACTCTTCGAATTCACCAGGCTCCACGATCCTCACCTCACCACCCACAGCCTTGGAAGGCATGTGCATCTTGATCTGAGCAATACCCTGTCCAGCTCTCCTCTTCCCATCCAGTCCAAGGATTTCGCTCCTCTTCGTGACATCTCCACTCCAATCTTTCCACGCAGCCCACTCTTCTCTCTGCTTGGCAACATGATATCCACTCGTTGTCTTCGCTGGTCTCCACTTCAGCTTCTCCTTTGGCACTTGTCCCAGATCGTAGACCTTGGCGTTAGCTGCCAAGCCGAGCAACTCATTGAGCACATCATTACCCTCTTTTACCAACAATTCCTTCCTCTCGTCCTTCATTGACTTGGGTTTCGTCAAAGACTCCTTCAACCAATCCATATTCTGGGCTTGGTCGAAACGAGTACGCTGGTTGTCCTCACGCAAGAAGCGGACAGCAGCCTGAAGACTCTTGATCTCAGTCTTCAAGACTTCCATCTCTCGAGCAGTGGCAACAGCCTTCTCTTGGCCTGCGTTGGAGCCCGGTGCGATATCCGTTGTTCTCGTCTCACTAGCTGCCTTTTTCCACTTCTCTCTATCAGCTTCCAACCCAGCCAGCTCCTTATCTCTTGATTCCATGATCTCAGTGAGTTCTGCTTCACGATGCTGTGCTTCTTCGATCTTCTTTTCGAGTTCGCTAATACGTTCGTTCTTCTTGGCAGCGTCGCGCATACGGGACTCAAGAAGTTCGATCTTTACGGCTGACTCCTCGAGAGTTTGGTCGCGAAGAGCAATCGTGCGTGCTCGATCATGGAGATCATCCTTGAGACGGCGAAGCTCTTCTTCAGTATCAATAGTGATAGTCTTGGAAGAGCGCAGATCTTGAGAGCGAAGAACCCAAGGCGCTGGCGCACGCTCAAATTCTTGTGTGACCTCGAGATCGGAAGTGAGCGCCGCAAGATCTGTTAAGGAATTGGTGATAGTACGGAGCTTATTCATAAAGGTAGAGAAGATATCAGACTCGCTAGCTGCAAAAACGGCGCTTGAAGTCTGAGAAATTTTGCTTGCGACATCATCGTATGTGCAAGGCTCCGTTCTTCCTTCTTCGTGAAGGAGAGAGAACAGATCTTCTCCCATACGACGAGAGAAACTGGCCAGTTCTTCGGTACTGGCCTCACACTGATCAAAAGTTTCTTTTGTATCTGGCATCAATGACAAGGATCGAGCTTTCAGATCTTCTAGAGATCTTGCTGCCTTTCCAGCAATAACCTTGGCACTACGAGCCTGAGAAATAGCGGCATCAGCCTTCTTTGCAAAATGTTGAACAGCGTCTTCATCTTCCTCGTGAGCAGGTACAGTTGCCTGAACCATAGCTCTTACAGCGGTCACTGCTGCTGCCGCACTCTCAAGGTGGCTCTGCATGACCAATGTACTCATGTGAACATCATCAGCATAGCTTTCAAGACCATTGGCAATGTGAACCTCAGCTAAGTGAGACATTAGTGCAACGGTTCTCTTAAGCTCGTCAGCACATTGCTTCTCTCTGAGCTCATCCCTTCTCAGGCCATCAATCCATCCATTCAGTGCTCGCTCGACAGGCTCCAACTCATACATTGCGCCTTCGAATCTGACAAATTGTTCAACGGTACAGTGGCTAATAGCATTGACAAAACGTTCACACATAGCTGTGACCCAGGAGAGCTTGTCAAGAACATCACAGCCGTAGAAAATATCATCTTCATGACCAGATGGTGGCTGACCACTGACTCTCTCCTTTACAAATCCATGTAACAAGTTTGCCTTGAACCCAACACGCTTGAATCTCAAGAGTGCCAAAACTGAGTCTCTGTCGGCATGGAAGGATTCTGGCAAGAAGAGCTGAACAATCGAAAGATGTTCAGCTGCTTCTTGAGCGTCGAGACGGCGAAGCTCAAGATCGATAGTCTTGACTTGCGTCTTTGCTGCAGATAATTGCAACTTCATGTTAAGATCCATCATGGCACGGGATTTGCTGTTCAATTGTTCAGATTCTGTCTCGGTCATTGCGTGTGACGCGCGCATATCCTCCAGATCGCTCTGGAGGTTGGTAACAAGTTCTCTGAATTTAGAAAGAGTATACTCCATGTCTTCGAGTGTCTCGTCTTGTTGTGTTGCACGTCTGGCTTGCTCGTTGATGATGATGTCCTTGAAGTCAAGATCTTCTTGCATCTCCTTCTCAGTCTCAACATGGTTGACTTCCAACTCATCGTTCAATTCTTTCAGACTTTCCAGATCGTCAATGACAGCCTTGAGCTCCTCGATTTGCTCACTCATGCTCATGTTTCTATCCGTAAGTTCTTCAATCATATCCTCAGCTCCCAAGGCGTTATCTAGTTGTTGACGAAGGTCTTCAATAGCCGCTTCGGAATGTTCCAGCTTCTCTTTTGTCAAATCCAATTGATCCTTGACACCGCTCAAGTCTTGCAAATCCTCCTCCAAAGTCTTTATTTGATCCTGCAATTCCGCCTCTTGTTGTTGCGTCAGGTCGCGTAAACGAAGAAGTGCTTCACGAAGTCTATCGTTATTTCGTTCCATTTGAAGCCAGCCCTGGCTTGTCTTCTCTTCGGGACTCATCTCCTGGCCCAACTCTTCATTTTCCTCACGCAGCACCTCAACTTCCAACTCTAGCTCCTCGTTCTTCTGTTTAAGAGCCTCCACCTCTCCCTTTAATACTTCAGCGGTTTCTTCTGCCATCTCTCGGTCAAGTGTTGCCATTTCCAAGGCCATATCATGCTCGGATTGCATGTTCTCGATACTCTCGAACCTTGAAGCGAATTCATGCAACTGCTTACGAAGATCCGTCATTTCTTGCTGTTGAGGCTGGTACTTGGCTTGAAGTTTCTGAATGATGCCTTCGAACTTATCTCGCTCACTTTGTAACTTTTCGAGATTCTTCAGCTTGTCCCGGTCTTCCATTCTCTTCTTCTCCATCATGCGTAACTTCGTTTTCAAATCCTCAACCTCTCGACTAGCTGCTGTACTTGGTGCTGTTGATCTCTGTGCCGCTGGAGATGATCCACCTCGGTTTGCGGTAGCCGGTGATGTCTGTTTCTCTATAGCAGCCGTTCGACTAAGCACGGGGCTAGCATCCCTCGGAGACAGAACCTCTTCACTATTCTCGTCTGACAAAATGTTGTCATCACCTCCAGTTTCTGGTCCACTACCCTCGCTGGCTTGACCACTACTGACATGACTGCCAATTGAGCTCAGACGTTGCTGCGCCGGTCTGGCGGGGGCTCTGGGCGTGAGCGAGGATGTGCTGCTTGATGTTCGTCCTAATCCTCCCGTAGGTCTTCCTGATGTTGTCGTAGGAGGTGTTTGTCTGGAAAGTCTGTTGGCTGGCTTCGGGGGTGGTGCCATAGACGTTCTATTACCCCCTATAGATGGTCTAGCGGTGGAAGAGGCTCGCGATGCTGGGGTACCACTGCGAGCTGAAGAAGCTCCAGAGGTTGCACCGGATGTCAATTGCTTCGTTGGTGACTTGGTCGGTGACTGATGTTGTTAGCACTATCGTTCATGTAGGCTCGATAAGACATACTCGTAATATGCTCCCAGGTCTGGCTCTTGTAACAGGGCTCGGACTTGCAGCATTCATACTCATCCGTTTTCCCGCAGCTCCATCTGCTAGGCTCAACCTCTGCCTCACAGGGCCCATTGTGCTCTGAGGCCTGACAGATTTCTTGGCTGCAGGCTTAGGAATAGGAGCTGGCTGTGCAATGATAGTAGCAGCAGCGGGCCTCACAAACATTCCCTTTCCCATTTCACAATCGAAATACCTCTCCCCTTGTACACTCCCATCATTTTTACCACTGTCATCTTCAAGCTCCACTCCAACCCATTCGCCAGCTGCGAAATGTGGTTGTCCAATATAACGGACAACAGCGATGCGCCCATCAGCAAGCTCGACCGTCTGGCCGATTGCTAGATCAGACATATTTCCGGATCATCGAGAAATAGTCGTATAAGCCATTCGAGTTCGGTTTGGCAAGCTTCGATTGCGTATGCTCTTTGTTTGGATGCTTTATTGACGTCGGCGCGTTGGGTTGCGGGACGACGCGCTTCCCCCCTACGATAGCTTTACCTGCCTGGTATTTTGGGCAGCACATATAATGACAGCTTGAAAGTGCAACTTCTAGAAATATCACGTATAATTCTGATATCTATATTATTCGATCTAATTCATATTCTGGATATGCATGTATATCAGTAATCTGATTAAATGTATTCTTTACACTTTGTTCATACTAAAGCATCCTTTTATAGGTGAAATATGAAGAAACATGTCAAATTACATAAGACAATTGTAGAACTCATGATAAAAAACGTTTTATAGAATTACAGGAAATTTATTAATGACAATACAGCATTCCTCTGTTGGGTTTCTAATAAAGATGAAAATATTTCTACGTCGACATAAGAGCAATAATTAATTACTTCCTATGATATCCACGTGTATTAAATTTTACTCATGATATACTGTGTAAATTCTTTGTTACCTAGATCCTCTGGTTTAATGTTCTTTGCATTTCTCGGTAAAGCTTCCGTCGTCATAAGGCCGAGCTAGACAGCTAGACAACACCAAGCAGACGATAGCTACGGTACCTAACAGGTGACCATGCGCCCCGGACTCTCATAGCACTAACCCACCTCTCCATTATTCGAAAGCCATGCAGACTCGATGAGAGCTCACCCAGCCATCTGTGGACTTCATAGTGCGGTATACTGCGATCATGCTGTCCGCTTTCACCGCAAGACCGATAGTTGAGCTGAAACAGCGAGACAAGTCGAAGATCGAATCTATACTAGCCTATGGTATAAATCGCCATCTACCACCCAATCCTGCAAATGCTTACAATCTTAGGCGATAAATTAATTGTTGGTCTCAATACTGGCAGCTTACGTATATACCGAGTGAACGAAATTCCCAATGATCAAAATGGTTCCGCGAATACGAACGAAGAGCTGGACACTCAGCCGCGAGCCCCTGCCCCAAAACCTGTGGACCTCTTGCGCGAGCTTGAGAAATTTTCTACGAAGAGCATAGAGCAGTTGGCGATTATAAAAGAAGCAAATGTCCTCATCAGCTTGTCAAATTACTACGTCTCGATTCATGACCTCCAATCTTACGAGCTGCAGGAGCAGTTGACGAAAACTAAAGGCGCAGTATGTTTCGCGGTCACCTCGAACATTGTTAAGGACCCAGCGACTGGTATACCGGAGATTATCTCTAGATTGGGAGTTGCAGTGAAACGTAAACTACTACTATGGTCCTGGCATGAGTCTGAGTTGTCGCCCGATACTGTCGAAATCACCTTACCGACTGGAATCCGTACATTGACATGGGCATCGGCTACAAAGATTATCTGTGGTATGAACTCTGGCTATGTGATTGTAGATGTTGTCAACCAGACATTGGAGGATATCGTTGGTCCAGGAGCTATTGGAGGTGCGTCTGGCGCTGAAGGAGGTCGCTTTGGAGGAGTGGGATCCGCAAGCATGGGGTACATGGGACTTGGGGGCTATATCCCGAAACCTTTGGCGACGAGACTTTCAGATGGACAGATCCTGCTGGCGAAGGATATCAACTCGCTGTTTATCGACTCTGATGGAAAGCCTCTGGAAAAGCGACAAATACCATGGCAGCATGCTCCAGATGCAATTGGCTACTCCTACCCATATATGCTCGCGCTACAGGCGCCGTCAAAGGGTGCGCTAGAGGTTCGAAATCCAGAAACGTTATCATTACTTCAAGCTATCTCGTTACCGAATGCAAGCCTCCTGCATTTCTTTCCACCAACAGTCAGTTTAGCACATGCTGGAAAGGGTTTCCACGTTGCAAGCGACAGATGCGTATGGCGGATGGGTGCGACGGATTATGATACTCAAGTGGATGAGCTGGTAGACGATGGCAAGTATGACGAGGCTATCAGCATTTTAAATATGCTGGAAGATGCCCTCCTACGGAATAAGGAAGAGCGTCTTCGAGAGATCAAGATGCAAAAAGCACAGTTCCTATTTGACAAAAGGAAATATAGACAGGCATTGGATCTTTTTACTGAGGTCTCCGCACCTCCTGAGCGGGTTATCAGATTATACCCAAGGATAATCGCGGGAGATCTGACTACTCTCGATGAGAAATCAGAAGATGAGGAGAGCCATACTGAAGAGACAAACGGAAGTATACACGGCGATGTAACAGCTGACGCCCCCGAGGCACCGAAGTCCTCAGCATTTATAAATGTTCTTCGACAGCATAAAGCTCCTGTCTCTGATACCTCATCGATACGATCTGGCAAGGGAGATGCAGGGGATGGCAGTGACTCAGCCAGCATCAAAGCCAAGAAGAAAGAGGACGGACCTCTGCAAGGAAAGGACCTCATAAATGCTGTTCTAGAACTCAATGCATTCCTTGTAGACACAAGAACACGACTACAGCGTTTCCTAGATCCAGAGACTGGAAAACTCAAGCCAATAGCCGTGAACGGCCACAACGGTGCCACACAGCAAGCCTTCGAATCTTTACTCTTGGCTCCAGCCTCCGAAGCAGAAGCAGACCGGGAGCAAAAGCTCAGAGACACAGCCAAACTAGTCGACACCACTCTTTTCCGCGCATACATGCTCGCACGACCCTCCCTAGCAGCATCTCTCTTCCGCATTAACAATTTCTGTGACCCAGAGGTCGTCAACGAGCGACTGTACGAGAGTCAGCGCTACACCGACCTGGTGGATTTCTTCCACGGCAAGAAACTGCACCGAGAAGCCCTCGAACTCCTCAAGAAATTCGGGGATCGAGAAGAAGCAGACGAAGCGGCACCCACATTACATGGTCCGCAAAGGACCATCGGCTACCTGCAAGCCCTGCCATCCGATATGATCGACCTCATTCTCGAGTTCGCTGAGTGGCCGCTGCGCAAGAGTCCGGAGCTCGGCATGGAGATCTTCCTTGCTGACACAGAGAATGCGGAGACACTGCCGCGCGAACGTGTGCTCACGTACTTGGAGGGTATAGATGCTGATCTTGCGGTCAGGTATTTAGAGCATGTTATTGATGAGCTTAATGACCTTACGCCAGACTTTCACAACAGGCTTGTGAAAGCTTACTTACAGGATCTTAAGGGACGCGATGATCGAGATTCGGAGGACTGGAATGGGCTCATGCAAAGATTGCTCTCGTTCTTGAGGACTAGCAAACAGTATTCGCTTTCGATGGCATTCAATTTGATACCCAAAGATGGTAATTCATGCACGTGATTCAGCTCGGACTCTTGCTCACGTGATTCTAGATGATAAGTTCTATGAGGCACAAGCAGTGGTTCTGAGCAACATGGGACAGCATAAACAAGCTTTGGAGATATACGTATTCAAGCTTAGCGACTTCTCAAAAGCCGAAGAGTAAGCCATCACATTCGTTTCCAGTCACTAAACTAACTCGCTCAGATATTGCAATCGTATCCACAAATCCCAAGAACCACCCGCAGCCACACCCAGCACACGCCGCCCATCGACGTCCGAACCAGATGACCCTCTACCATCAATCTACCATACACTCCTATCTCTATATCTCACCCCTCCACCACCAAATAAACCCAACTGGCCACCTGCCCTTGACCTCCTCTCCAAGCATGGTTCTCGCCTGCCAGCCTCCTCCACCCTCAACATCATCCCCGCAACCCTGCCCGTCGCCGACCTCGAATCTTACTTCCGAGGCCGTATCCGCGCAGCAAACAGCATTGTCAACGAAGCACACATTGTTGCCGGCTTGCGAAAGAGCGAAGTCGTCGCCGCACAGTCCACCCTCCTGCTCGGCGAAGGATTGCCCGGCGGAGTAGGTGGCAGGAACAGGAAAGTCGTCGTCAGCGAAGAGCGTGTCTGCGGTGTATGTTATAAGCGTATTGGAGGAAGTGTGATAGCCGTGTTGCCCGATAACAATGTCGTGCACTACGGCTGTCTGAAGCGTGCGACGGACGATAACGTGACGAGCAATGGCAACGGCAACGGCAACGGCAACGGCAGCCTGCAGAGGCCGAGGGCTGCGGCGTGGGGATAGAAGCTGATTGTATAGCAGAGCAGGCATAGGAGTAGCACGCACATGCAGTACTCAGCGCGGAGTTGGTTGGGGGTGTATATAGTATGGCGTATGGGCGCAGTGGTGTATATCCAGAAAAATCCATACCAATATCAATACCAATACCCATTCCATGGTTTTGCATCCCATGCCCTGTCACGCTATGCAATCCCACTCCCAGTCAGCCACTCCCATCACTCTTCCTCGCCCGCTTCCTCCTCGCCGTAGTTCTCCTCTTCCTTGACATCGTCCACCTTGCTGGCGTTCGCATCCCGAGCTTTGTCCTCTTCCATGCGTGCCGTCAGCTCCGCGTTGATCTGCTCTTGCAGCGTGACGGTGGCCCTGCGTAGTTCAGAGAGGTATCGTGTCTTCTCCGCTGTCGAGGTCGTTGCGGGGGCGGCGAGTGTATGGGCGCGTGTGAAGGAGGAGCTGGTGGGGGATGTGTAGGTGGCTGTGAGGTGGAATTGCTGAGATGCGGTGCCGTTTGGAGTAGCCATGGTCGATCGTGATTGGTGCTGGGGGGTGGTTGTGTCAATGGTGGATGATTATGGGGTTGATGGTAAATTTCTGACTGGACTGTGGTTTTGTTTGTGTTGAACGTCTTCGCAGAGTGGGACTGTTGCTTAATTGTGTAAGGTAGGTCAGGTCGTCATGTATGTACGATGTAGTCAGGTGTAAAGTCTTTTGGACTAGGTTCACCTTACGACGTTAGTCTTAGTCTTCCCGTGAGACGAAGTGAGAAAAGACGTCGGTAGTAGAGTAGCGTAGAGGAGAGGAGAGTAGGTAGTAGTACATAGTACAGTAGGAGCAGTCAATCTCAGGCTCAGGCTCAGGCTCAGGCAGTCAGGGTAAGGCGCATCGTTGAGGCTCATCAATGCTCAATAGCGGCAGGAAAACCAGTAATGCGCCCTAAACTACACTCTGCTCTACTAGAGACTACCCTAAACTACTATTGTATAAGGTATAGCTACACTGCACTACACTGCACTACACTGCCACTACCACCTAAGCACTACCTACTCTACTCTACTCTACTCTACGTACTTCACACTCCAGTTAATCCGTCCAAGAAAATACAACAACACAACACAACACAACACATCACATCACATCACATCACCAACACCTTCTCTCACCACACTCATTCTCCGCGGTTTTCACATCTCTCTCTCTCTCTCTCTCTCTCTCTTCAAATGACTCTACATTCCCTTTCGTGATTGACATTCCGCTTTCTATTTCTTCCTCAATATCTACTTTCAAAAACTGGAAGACAAGAAACTAATCATCATATCTTATCGCAAAACCCACCCCCTCCATTCCTCTCCGTCTTATGCTTAGACATGTGAAACAATTATGCAACCCTCCAGCATGCATTCGACAGGGCAGCATCGAGCACCGGGGAGCTTCTCTCCATTGCAACCATCGTTCTCCAACACCCCGCAGCTGCGAAGAGTAGATTCCTCGGATAGTGAAGAATCACAGCCATCGCAGCAGGGTGGTATCCCATTAGTACAGCGCAGGCCGCAGAATGTGCCTGTCCAAAATCAGCAACGACCAGCATACAATTCCTCGCTGACCTTCCACTCGGCCTCCTCCACGCCCAGCCTCACGAACTTCTCTCGTCCCTCAGCCACCTATTCGCGACCGGGCGACCTCCCACTGCGCAATGCTTCACCTCTAGTCGCTCCTCCCACCAGAGCGTCCTTGGATTTCCCGAGAGGTCATTCGAGGAAACATTCCAATTCCGCAGGCTTCTTCGAACCCACCTTGCCCACGGCCTCGGCCCTCAGTATGGCCAATCACGGCGGCCTTTCCGCCTCACAGATCGCAGCGCAGGCAGCGGTGCAGAATCAACATCAACGACAGAGATCGCAGACAGTGCCCACACCGCAGGGCGATGGCAGCAGCGCGGGGAATAGGCGACCTTCACGGGGCCCGACTTCTCCACCTTTACTCTCGTTAACGGAAGCATCGGGGCCGTCGCAAAGTGGTTTTGGGAGTGGTGGATATCATAACGGATTATTGGGTTCGAATACGAGTGCGGCGACAACTGCTGCTGCCGCTGCCTTTCCTCGAAGTCCATCGTTATCGCCCGGTCCTCAATCGATAGATTACTCCCATGCCACGCCCGAAAAGCATGATAAGCCCGAGAAGCCAGAAAAACCAGTGAAGGCGGAGAAAAAATCAAAGTTATTTGGCCGGCCGGGCAAGATCTCCATTACGAAGGATAAAGACGGGAAGGAAAAGGCATTGCCCAGTCCGAATAAACTGGGATCATACGCCAATCCATTACATAGAGCTGCAGTGAGCTCCCAGAATCTATTGGATCAGAACTCATCAAGTGCTTCGAGCATGTACAGCATGGCCAATTCTTCCAACTCGACCATCAGACCAGTAGACGCGCCAGTGGAGAAAGAGAAGGAAAAGGAAAAAGAGAAGCACAAGCACCATTTCTTGTCACGCCAGAAACATAAGTTGAGCAATAAAGATGAACATCATCTTCCTCTCTCATCAGCAGCATCGAATTCGAAGCCCGTGGACCCGAGTGCACCATCATCGTTATATAACTTCAGTCTTCCCCCTTCTCCTGGTCCAAATAGTACCAGTTTTACAAAGTCCATGTCTGGACTGGATCTCCGTCATGGAGGTCGAGCATTACGGGAGAAGAAGAAAGAGGAAGCCAAAGCAGCTGCAGGCACGGAATCTTCGCTGCGCGAAGTCGAACTATCGTACCAAAATAGCAACGATTGGCCCGGGCCCTCTTCATTGGGATCTGCAGGTGGAAATTCCTATCTTGGCAGCTCCAATGGTGGTTTCGGTCATGCAGCGTCACTTTACGGCTTGGACGTACAAGCACCAGACTCTGCGAAATACGGCCTGCACAACATGACCGCTGACGACGCCTGGCCCTTTCTCAAAGCGAAATTGCTCATCATCTTCGAAGGCGAGGATCTTCGACTGCCCGTCGAGGATTTCAACCGACTAGTAACGACCCACATCCAGCGTTGCATCCAGAAGCGCTCCCCAAGCATTCTGATCGAAGACCTACGGGATCTCTTGAACACAGGCTTCAGCAGTCTTGATCAAACCCTTCGTCCCGTCTCTTCAGAAAAGTTCATCAGTCATCTTGTGGAAATATGGCTCTTCACATTCACGTCGATCCTGCCCTACATGCAAGCCGTCTTCCTACCACTGGACCTCGAATTCAGTGGCAGTGGTCCGCTGCTGACCTCGACAGCTGCACATGACCTTTTTGGTCCTCTCGCGACATCCACACCCCTAGACGTGCGCAAGATAGTCCTCATCGCCTTCCGCGACACCGTGGTACTCCCACGCTACGAAATGCTCAAGGGCCTCTTCTCCCGCCTCTCCCTCGAATCCATCGGGGGCCTCAACGCCTCCGCATCCGAAGCGCTGTCCACATCACCCGACTCAGTAACCGGCGGGCGACCTGGAACAGCGATATCCCTCGACCCATCACTGGGCTCATACTCCAGCCAAACAACAACACTACTCAACTCCAACGGGCCGGGCACCGACTCCGGCGGCGACGGCAGCCGAAGCAGAGCCATCAGCAACGTCTCCTACACATCCGACCCCGCATCACGCGCAGACGTCCAGGCGAACTTACCCTCCATGCCCCCGCCGCCACGGCCCTTCACGCCCAGCTCCACGCACCCCAGTCTGCTGGGCCAGGCGCGCGAGAACTGGCAGCGCGAGGCCAACCACGAGGACAGCAAGCACGTCACGGACATGGTGGCGCGCATGCTGCAGTGCGTATCCGTACTCGCCAGCGTCGGCGGACATACGCCTAGCGCCTCTGCGCCCAGCGGTACTCGGCTTGCGCGCTCTACTAGTTTGGGGGGCGCCAGTACGTTGAGTGCGGGGTCGGCGGGCGTGAGTGGACTGGGGATTGGGGGGCTTGGCGGCACGAGGGATGAGGAGGTCGATCAGCGGAAGATGGAGGATTTGTGTAAGACGCTCAAGTTGAATTGGCTTGGGCGTGGGAGGACGGGCAGGAATAGGAGGGGGTTTGTGGGGGCCAGGGTCAGGAGGGAAGGGGATGTTGGGAGTATGTTGTGAAGGAGTGGTGCCTTTGGATTTGATTTCTTGGGTGTATTATATTTGGTTTGGATGTTGGGTGGGGTCGTGCGGCGTTTGGACGGTGCGATACAGCGCAGCTTGGGTGCTTCGGTAGATTGGTAGAAAAGTGTTTATCACATGGAATTGTATTGGTTCACCAGTCACATATATCAAAAATTTCCGACGCAGAAACTTCACGTGCAGTAGAGAATTTTGTTTGCATCAATGTTTTATTTGTTTGTATATGTTCTTGAGACCATCTGTATGGAAGTATAAATCAAAGTAAATCTATCTGCAATCATGTTAGCATGGTTCCAAGCCGCAGAAGAATGGATCCGGTGTGAAACAAGAAGTGCAAGCTTTTCAATCAGACATCCAAGGAAGATAGAACCCTCATCTGCCTCTGTTAGGTTCGGTCGAGGCTCGAGTGAAAACTGCGAATGTGGTATGTGTTTCATCATATGAAAAGCTTGCATCTCTGTTGAGGGTGACTAGAAGAAAGAAGGGTACTGACCTTTTAGGTAAACCTTTTTTTGCGAGTATGTTAGTATAATGCCAAGCCACAGAATTTATTGGCTATGAACGCAATATGTGTATGCTTTTCGATATGATGCCCAAAGGATAGACTTCATATGCCTGTACAAAGTTCGGTCGAGACTCAAATGAAAACCGCGAATGTGTAAGCTTTGATTAGTATAATGATAGAGCATAGAAAATCTCTACGCATCGAGTATCCCCATGCCCATCCTTAAGGACTTCTCAAAGCAATCGGGTGACCTCGATGTGTAAGTGTCGACTTCATATTCATAGAAGAGAGAGAAAATCTGCAAATTCTTTTCGCACGTTAGCGAATGCTCTTCTCGAAGTTTTCCAAACAACAGCGGGCGTAATGTGTCTAGTCAGACAAATTGTACTGGCAAGTAACAAGCCCTCCCGCGTAAGGAGGACCCGAGAAGCAAAAACTTTAATCATGGTCGATTATTACTGGGAAAGAAGTGATACTGAAGTCATCATTCTAGACATTGCACTGCTGCTCGCTGTGTCTTTCGCGGTAGAGAAAACAAATGAGTTCGAACTTACCAAGGAGAAAGGGTCGGCCGGTGCTGGCAATGATCAATGATACTACCAGCACATCTGGTCGAGTATCTTTCGATATTGTTGTTGGGTGTTTTTGGTTTGTGTGAAGAGAGAAGAAAGAAAAGTCGCGCTGCAAAGATTATTTGAAGGTCGGCCGCGGCTAGGCTAGCCGTGCTTGTACTAGCGTGACGACCACTAGTCGTGACTCTAGGCGGATGGAAGCTTTTGGAAGTCCCGTGATGCGGTAGGCTTAGTGGCCGGCGGTCTGTTGAGTTGTGCACCACCACCTCAACCAGCCTGCGTGCCCGAAGCCGTGCTTCGGTGCTGCTACATATGTGTCGCCTTACATTCATGGCATCAATGTCCATGTCTTCTTCATGGCCTGTGTGATGGACGGCATGGGTGTTCGCTGTCTTTTTCGCTCTGGCTCGTTCTTCCTGGTGTCCCATCCCCAGCCAAGCACTTTGGTTCTGATTCTTCCTCCGTCCCGTCGAGGGGCCAGTCAGTTGTTGGTCTGGGGAAGTGGTTGACAATGCTTGTTGACTTGTCTTTCCCTGACAACTTACATGTCAATGTCGAAGTGCCCAGCAGCGCCCAGCCTCCCCCCACCCGAATATCACGAATCATCTTGGATGGTGCTTCACCTCCAACTAGGACAAGAGAGAAGGTTGTCGCGTTCCTCTTCGTGTTTGTGGAGTTTTGCTGTTTTCTCTCACCGTCCGTTCTATGTGACTGCCTGCCACTTCATCTATCAAATAGATTATCGTTCTAGCCCCCACCATCCATGGAGAGAGGAAACCAACAAGATAGAGAGAGAGTGTGGAAGGGAGAGAGACGGAGAGAGGGAGGGAGCACAGAAGAGATCGAGAGTAATAGAAAGTTTATCAACTCACTCAAGCCACTCAGTCCATTCAAATCATTCACGAGCCATTTCTATCTATGAAATTGTTATATTCTACTGATTCAAGTCTCTGAACTCATAAATTACTTGTAAGATCTTGTTTTACCTCATCAGAATACTTTCCTGGCTGTGCTGTATTCAAGTCATTCATCAAGAGTTAGTCAAGTAATTACTCACCCGCTCAATCACTCACTCTTGGTGTTGTCCCATCTGTCATTCTCTTTCGTCATTCATACATCCATCGTACCTTAAATCTGGTGCTCAACTCTCTCTCTCTCTCTCTCTCTCTCTCTCTCTCTCTCCCTCTCTTCTCCCCCTTCCAGCCCCCACTACGGGCTAATCCTCAACTCAAAATCCGTCACCCGCATCCGTTTATCCTTTTACTCATAATACACAAATTAAATCCGTCATCTACATCTATCTGCTTGAATACCTCTTTACATTCGCCTCCGATATACTTCGTTTCTCCGATCTCCTCACACCATTAAAAGGAGCGGTGACCCTAATTTAGTCCTTTTTTCCTGTTGCGCTTACGCTTGCAATTGCTGTTACAGTACGCTGCACCATACCTACCTTACCTTACCTTACGTACTCAGGTACCTCCGGCCTCCCACCCGTTGACACCTCAGGATTGTCAATAAGTTTCCCGAGCGGATCAGCCATCGCGACGAGCGAACCTCTCGATTGCTGTGAAAGCCAACCCGAAAGCGCGTCCGCTTCTAAATAACAACCACAACCCCAACCCATTTAACATTGTGCTTCAATTGTAGGTGAATGTTGAAATCTTTTCAGCACATTTGACATCCGACCACACCATCACGCCCTCCGGTTTTGCCCACCACACTCGAAAAGCGGATCGAACGACTTGTCGCACGACGTGGAGCGGTATTTACCGACCTTGTCCAGGCGTGACAGCATTTGCGCGACTTAGGAGGGGACTGCCTATGTCTATAGAGGACACTTTGGATCCTTGACGAATCTGGAGTCGCTGTACACATCTTGCTGTAGAGTCAACTTCATCTAACGCTTCCTCGTGGCAGCGCATCGCTATATTACTCAACGCGCTCTCCTCGAACCCCAATTCCGACTTTGGCCATTCTAGCGCCCACTTCAGAACGACTGTTCGAATTCCGAGAGGATTGGATCCGCCATTGCTCTACTCGATCACGAGAAGAATTGGGCAGGTGTTGAGTGTGTCTGGTTGGGGAAGGAAGAGAAGTAGCATAGATCCACTTCGTGGATAATCGGCAACCAACATGATGAGTATGGCTCAGGCATACTCACCACATCCAGGAGCGATGCAGCATCCAGGAAATCCCCAAGGCCATCCGATGGTTCAAGGTCATCCATCGCAACAAGGTCATCCTATGCCACAGCAAATGCATGCTATGGGGGTGTCAGGTCCGGGTGGACCGCAAGTCGCGGTTGGGGGAGCATTGATGCCAGGAATGCCTGGAGGAGGACCAAGTGCACATGCTCTACAACATCTTAATCCTCAAGCGCAGATGTATCAACAGCAGCAGCAAATGGCAAATTGTAAGTGATCATCACTTGGAGGAACGGATCTGATCTTGCGACTATCACTGACACAAATGGCTACAGTCGCTCATAACCCTCAACAAATGGCCCAGATTCAGCAACAGCGACATATTATGCAACAACAACGTCAACAGGCAATGGCTTTAGCACAGGCACAAGGGCAGCAATATGGTATGCCAATGAACATGCCGAATGGCGTCGGTCCTGCTATGAATCCGGCTCAATTCGCGGCGATGCGAGGGAATCCAAATATGCGACCTGTGAATCTCCCACAACATTTACAGGCACAGCAAGCTCAGGCTCAGCTTGGATTGGAACAGCAGCAAGCTGCCCAACAACATGCGCAACAGCAGCAGGCTCATGTAGGTTAATGCATTGCTCTTTGAAATTGCCTGAGCATTATGCTAATGTCCATTTTTAGCAAGCTCTTCTGGCTCAGCAAATGGCGATGCAACAAGCAAGTGCGGCAGCACAAGCGGGTAACAACCAAGGACAAGGACAGATGGGTCAACAGCAACTCCAGAACATTCAAAATGCTCAATTGGCTGCCCAGCAACAGGCTCAGCAACAGGCTCAGCAACAACAAGCTCAGCAGCAGCAGCAGCAGCAGCAGCAGCAACACCAGCTATCTGCTGCCGCAGCGGCTGCTGCAGTCTCTCAGCAGCCTCAACAACCCGGCCAAACGCAAACCCAGCAACCTCCAAATCCAGGTCAGCAGCAACAGCAGCAACAGCAAGCTCAACAACAGCAGGCTCAGCAGCAGCAACAGCAACAGGCTCAGCAAGCTCAACAACAACAACAGCAGCAGCAGCAGCAGCAGCAGCAACAGGCCCAGCAGCAACAGCAGCAACAACAGCAACAGCAACAAGCCTCTCAAGCCCAACAACAACAAACTCAACAGCAGCAACAACAACAGCAGGCTATGGCTATGATGCAACAGCGACCACAGGAAAATAGCACCTTAAAAGGGATGTGCACGTTAGTGTTGAAGCAATTCACCGATCATTTGAGTCAATTTGGACTAAACGCAAAGCCAGTGGAGCAATATATGGCCAATGGTACTAGAAGACATGTTGCACAGTATATGAAGCAAGAGACAGACTTAAGTTACTGGAAAAAGTTTGTGGAGAATTTCTTTTCCCAAGGTGGTGTTCTTCGACACCAAATTTTAGACACGGTCGATCAGTCTACCAAGCAATACGAGATTACATATCCAGTATTAGCGAGATATTTTTACGCCCATTTCGAAGGTGGCGTCAAGAACATGCAATTGCTTGTAGAGAAGGCATCGGAGAAACCTTTACCTGGCGGCTGTCATTATCTCGAGAGTGGAAAGGCAAGCTTTACGTATTGGTTCGATAATGGTTCTCATGTAAGTCTATGTAATCCTTTGCATCCATACACCTGTTGACTAGTTTTAGCTTGTTGCGAATGGAAACATGCGTGTGCATTTTGATTCAACCAACAAGATTGACCTTTTGGAGTTCCTAACCAACAGTCAAGAAGAATTCGTTTCATTGAAACGCATGATCGAAGTAGCTCGTCCTTTACATGAATGGAAGAAAGAATGGCATAAAGCCAATCAAGCAGCCGATGGCAAACAGTCCCCTGAAATGAACAAGAAAGGAAAGGCACGACCCATGAAATCCCCCCCTAATCCGCCTCCGGAAATTGAGATTCCGCAATCAAACGTTAAGCAGAACGGCATCACCGAGACGGTGCAACAATTCTTTGAGGTACATTTCCCTTCCTACACGCATACTTCCAAAGCAACTAACACTCTCAAGCTCGCCGAGACCTTCAGTCACATGAATCACCTCTTCCAATACTCGCATCAAAATGCTGGCTTGACACCGCACCAAGCGCTGGACCAATATGTTACGCAAATAGCCAACACGACAATGCCAAATGGTATGTCGCTGCCGCCTGGCCAGCGCACCCCTGGGGGTCACTTTATCTCCAATCCATCGCCAGCCCCAACGCACATGACGCTGCCTGATGGCTCGCCGCACATGTCTAACTCACCAGCTATGGGCCACATGCAGGCGCCATCCATGCAACTCCAGCCCTCGCAGCAGGGCACTGCCTCATCAGGCCCATCCGCTAACACGAGTCCAAATGCTAGCAATAAGCGCCGGAGAGCCAGTGGCGTTAATATCAAGCCGGAAGATGAGGTGCAGGTGAATGGAGTGCAAGGGGCAAAGGTCAAGCCTAGTCCAAGGATTGGCGGGAAGAGGCAGAAGGGTAATCCGGCTTGATGATGTGGGTTTTAAAGCTGATGAATCTGTAAGCAATTGGATGTGCATGTGGATGTGGATTTTGTGTCTCGAGGACACAATCTTATACCTTTACTTACCGGCGTTTATCTCTCTCTGGCGTCTTTTTTTATCGGGCGGGGATTCATTAGCGAGTCTTGATATTTTTTCAAATTCGTTATGGGAAATGGGACTGCTTTCGGCGTTCTCTGTTTTTCTCCATCTCTCTGTTTATTTGTCTCTTTGCTTGGTTCTGTTTATGTCTGTTTCTCTCAAACTAACCAACCAACTTCCTATCTTATTACCTTTTTTTCCACTTCCATTTTTTTATCTTGTGTCTGTCAGGATGTCTTCTATATCGTTTATCAAATCTTGGTCCTGGATTTCGGTCTGTGAAAGGGGTAATGCGATTGATATGTGGGAGGCGTGCGGTTGGCTTTGTATCATAGTTTTGCGTATTGTGGGGATGGGAGATGTGGGTAGAGTGGGTTGGGGGTGTTTAAATGAAAAGCAGTTCTTCGAGTGACTGTGGTTCTTTCATGGGTGAGGGGATTCGAGGTGAATACTTGTGTGGGATTGTGAGTGATTGCCCGGTATTGCGGGGCTAGCGATGCGGTATAGTGAGTCAAGTTTGTGGTGATTTAAGATGATGATCTTCCAGCCTCTGTTCCTTTACTCTCTACAGTACAATCAAAAAGTGGTTCCCCGATATGTACGATTTATCGAGATAGCGCAGAGTGTCGTTCGAAATGGCGGTTGCACAGATTACAGCCAAGATGAACCAGAGTGGGCGGTATAGTCAACTACACGAATTCAAGCACTCACGAAGAAGTGCGCATGGGTTCCAGGACGTCGTGCTGAAATTGAATTCACCGCCAGAGCTTGAAGAGAAGCACCGTATTACGAACACGGGCAGCCGTCAAGAATCATGCATCGCGCTATGCTTAAATCCCTCGTACGCTAAGAGCGGGTTGGTCCCGAAAGCCGCCATTAGGGGCATCTCAAGTGTGAGCCGCTCAATGTGGATTACAACACCTGCACGCGATGGATTCATCTTTGCTATCCAAGGGTATCTTGGTGGCGGAAGGCCTTATGGTCTATGTGGTTTGCTCTATGCTGTACTCTCCTTTCGGTAGGTGTAGCTGTTTATTAATCGTGCATTTCTGCTTATGCGCTCCTCTTGACGATTGGTTTAGATTATCTGCACTTTTTGGTGCAAAGGGCTCGCGATTTGGATCTATGTGGCTCTCAGACTGAGAGCTTGGGCTGCTTGACTCCAGCTGTGGTTTACTTTGCGTCGCGATACCTTATCCGCGCATGATATGCTCAACAGTCTTCGTCGACCATGAACTTAGGACCGCAAGTCTGTTTTGCTACAAGATTAAGGCGCTGATTCGTGTCAAAGTAGTGTGGCTTGAGATACGAGGAATGTCATAAATTAGATTAATAAGGGAATCGTGCACCGGATCTTGTGCGTGGGCTTTCTGGAAGAGATTGTTCCTCGAGGGCAGAAGTCCCAGGAGATTGAGGACTGACATTTGGAAATCTGTGAAGGCTATGACTGACAGAAGAGATTAGAATGACAGGTATGCATAAGAGTACACTAAAGAAGTTGGAATTTATGATAGTAGAGTATGCGCTTTATAATGTCGACCTTTATGCAAACCTCTATATAATCCCGGCCTTTGTTTTTTCTTGGGCCAGAAAGCTCATGATAGCGTGAAGCTTTCGCTACCGACTTCAATAATTATAAGGGTGGTTTCTAGGATAAATTCAGCTTTTTCAAAATCATATGAATGTTCAGAGTTATCCAGATACCTATGGCTATATTCTTCAAAATTCATAACATTATACACAACTTATATAGTTGACTTAGTAAAAATATTGGGCGGTTAATAATCACCTTTCTTGCAGGAAATATCACAAGGGGGTACGAGTGGCTCACAACCCACCATCTTGTTATCTTTTCAGCTCATTCAGCTCGAGCTAGCTAAGTCCTTGTAATCTTCAAAATATGACTCAATAAAGAATTTCGTTATCTGCTACTTGCCAGGATCTTCCTTTATGGAAAGCCACGGTGAAATTTACAGCAGTCATTGGCAGACATAGATATTGAAAATAATACCTTCGTTCTGTGCTTGGTTTATTTTCATGAGTCGTGTAGTCGTAAAAAGTAATAAATTGATCAAGCATGATAAGAATATTAAGAATCGCATATTTATTGGAAGCCGCACAATTGTTCAGAGAATTAGACTTACTCAAAAGCGCACAGTGAGTCAAGACCGCACATCTATCCAGAGCTGTATACCGATTGGATCCGCAAAGCCTTGGCGATTCCTTCACGGAAGATCTGGGTGAGTATACTCAATCCTAGCGCTATTTCGTACATTCGATTTGCAAGGCTGAGAGGTAGCACTGCGCTATTGAACTGTTTTCTTCGCAGTACATCTGAATGGTTGCCTGCTGCCGTTCTTGAAATACTCGAAAGAGAAGTACGAGATTCTGACAAAGTCATACTCCGACTGCAATATTTTTTGGGTAGGAAGTATTCATTCAAGAAATACTACAGACACTGTTCAAACATTCTAGAACCGCCCAGAATGGAGGTTTTTATTCGAACTTGTAAGCTTAATTACTCCTAACTAGAATTGAAAAATGTAAGGTACTGACAATTTCATCGCAAGTGAGTAACAGGAACGAAGCACTCCATGTTGGTGTGAACGACAGTGTCAGAGAGCTAAAAGAAAAAATCGCCGAGAAATTCGATATACCGTTCGACTCCCTGAAAATTGTCTACTCTGGAAAGGTTCTAGAGGATAGCCTTCTCTTGTGGCAATACAACATACACGAGGGTGCCACCATTCACATACTTTGCGAGCCACCACAAACTCCTACATTTCCTTATATCATACCTCGCGAGGCAACATTCGATCTCAAGCAGAGTGAAAGCATAAGTCTTGGTTGGAAAGACAAGGCTCGAGCCGGAGGGTTTGATGACGATCTTTGTATAGTCGATCCAGAAGCACATTACAATAAACTGGAAAACCTGGAGGATCGAATAATCTCGATGTCTGAGTATAAGCTCCGTGGAGGACATTATGTTCTGGAAGATGATCTCCATCAGCGACCACCAATGAATTCAGACGTATCTAAGACAACTCCTTTATGGTTGAAGACATTTTCTCAAAGCTTTGTGTCAGAATATTCAAGTGCTCCTCTGGATTTGGATCGCAACTCCTTAGAGAGGCTGGAGATACTTCGTAGCATTTGGATAAGTTATTCAATACTATGCACAGTTCTGACGAGCTTCTCATTCTTGGAGGATGCCGAGTTCAGCAAATCCGGGTTCTTTAGTGTTTTAATGGAACGAGAAGCCAAGGTTGCGGAAATAGTCAAGATAATTCCAAGTTTTCAGCTGAACAAGATCAAAATCGACCTCGAGAATCTGTTTGGACATATCATGGAGGGCGAAACGTTTATAAGCTTCGAAAAAAATGCTACCGATCTTGTGGAAGAGCCTTGCTTACGTGTTCTGCAAGATCTAGGACTTGAACTGCCGGAGACAACTAGGTCAGTTACTGAGATATTGGCTATACTCCGGATTACTGTTTTATTTGCCGACCTTGCTCTGGTTTCCTATACTGGATCGCACGGCTCAAAATTTTATGAAAGGTTTAAGCTTGATACAGACCAGATATCCGTTTTTGACCATCGTATCGGCTTGGGATTCAGTTGCGCTCGCAAACGTTTCGCTTGTTTGGATGGCTTTCTTGACTCGAATCCAGTGTGGACATTCAAATTCTTTCGTGAACCTAGTCAAGGTCAACCAATTGAGCAGCAACAAACCAATAGAATTCAACTCTTGACGAGAATCGATGTATTTGCCGATCTTTGGGGTCCAATTTGGTCTATTCCAGTAAAGGATAATAGTCATAGAATCAAGCAGTACAATGTTTCCAAAGGAGTCATCTGTCCTATCAGTGACAGAAGAAAGCCACGGAAAGACTCCGCTATTGAATGTCATTGGTATACTTGGGCTGCCTTTAGGAGACAAAAGCTATCAAGGCTTTTTAGAGCCGCCGAAGAAAAGACTCTTGCACCAAATGATCTTCTCCTTGTTGGTGGACTCCACGAGAACGATAGTTGTGGATATACACTTGCAGATTTCGAAAAGAACTTTGAAGCAGATGTCGATGTTATAGGGACTATCCCGGAGGCCTGGAGGCTTGATACTCGAAGTGCGGGGCTAAACTTTTCGAAGATCATTGGAGTATCGGTAATAGGTACTCAGAAGAGACTACCACAAACAACTCTTAAACAGTTGATCCTTGATAAGTGGTCAAATTCCCCTAAGCGTGCCAACCCCGGTGTTTTGAATCAATATCTGGGTGTGGAAATCAGCCATTGTACTGGGAATGCTCGGAGAGTATCTCTCAAGTCTCTATTGCTCATGAATTCAGTACAGTCACTTCTTGAACGCCAGATTCCAGGATGGAAAGTCTCCGATTGGGGTGCCTCGTTCCTAGCAGCGTTATCAAATTCGAGTCCACAAGCTATTTTCGACGTCTGGACGTCCTACGTAGGCGCACGTGAGAAGATGGGAGAGCTCGTATGCTGTGTGCTAGAGGTGCTCGACACTACAGGATACTTGAATGACCGTTTCACTGCTGGTCTCTTTCACGATAATCAGGAATTGTCTGTCAAGCTAGATCATAAAGTTGATAGCTGGTCCATGATCTTGCGGGATTCGCATCTGATGGCTGTATTCCCCATTGTGAATGAGGTATGCCTAGAATACCACACGCAAGATCATTCAGCAGCCACATGCAATACCCATTCGTTACCTACCGTTTTACACACACAAATTGCGATAGATTCCCGCGAGACTTTTAAGCGCATCATTTTGGAACCATATCGCCAGAGTTTGAGGAAGATGGAATACGGTGGTGACCAAAGCAATATATTCAGTGTTGAAAATTCTTTCAAAACGTTCCTTTCGTCATTGAGTCTTGAGTTATTGCAAAGGAGTGTAATTGGGAAAGAGAGACGGACTCAACCAACCTACTTATCGTTGCCCGACTTCTTTATTCGCGGGTCTGCAATTGATAGTCGGAGATCAAGATTGTATACCAAATTACGCAACGCCAGAACTTTACGAGGACAGCAATCCAGGCCCAATAATCTGGATAATGATAGGTCTCCACTGGTTCCCGATGTTCTAGCTGCCTCAATAAATCAAGGCGTTCCGATAGAAGAAGTAGTCAACGTCTCGCAAGTGCACGACCAACAAGCTGAGCCCAGAAACAATAGTGTTGATCACAGTCAATTCTGGGATCAAAGAGCGCATGATCTTATGAACGAAATGGCGACACATCAGATGTTGGAAGAGGATTTCTACGAAGCACGGCGTGGCCCACAAGTGCCTAACGTGGCTGAAGAAATCCGTAACAGTCTTCTCGACGACATCGAAGCTTATCAGCTTTACGATAATGAAGATGGTCACTCCGACATCCTACCTGACACTATTGATACTCTTAATCTCCAATATGCAAGAGTAGCAGTCGAAGTTCCTGCGGCACCACCTCCAGCTCCGCCAAGAGCTACCCAGATGCGGCCTCAAATGGTCAATAACATCGACGAGTATTATATTTCTGACCACGATTTTGATGAGGAACATTGAATTGAGCCTAAGGAAAGAAGATTGAAGTTTGACGGAACACATCTTATTGAGACGGGTTCAATCATTAGGAGCACTATGTTTTTCAATAATGATGTTTTGGTACAAAGATGTATGTAATCATCGAGAGATCTCTATTTGTTTTGAGCCTTCAAGTAGATAAAAGCTGTAATTTTCTTGCCCCTAATTAAGAATCCAGCTAAAGGAAAGCAAGTCATCATAGTATTTACAAAATGACCATCCCTAACACAATTTATATACGACAGAAAACAATCTTCAATCGACCCGTCTACGCACATTGACGATGTAGCATTGAGCGAAATAGTGCACAAGACACCAACTACAATGAGTCTTCCAGAATCAAAAACCATCGATGGTACTACTTTTGGTGGTTTCAAAAATTATGATTTGGATTTGTAATGAGTTCATGAGAGGTCCATTAATTTGGTGCTCTTGTCAATGTCAACTAATCCTGCCAATCAATGATTCGCACTTTTCACTACCAACATTGCCAACACTGCAGATATTTCACCAATTCTACACGTCATACTCTATTCTGAGCTTAGTATGGCTTCATATCATGCATTATAGGAATTCCAAGTATGCCGTTTGATCATTTGGAGTAGTGGCTTTTCATCCTGCATATTAGAGTGTGTAAATGAGTCACGAAGAGAACGCTAAGATGCACAAATCGGCAGCGCGGTATTTGACTGTGATTGAATCTCAGCATTTTCTCCGTGGTACTTAGTAGAGTTGATCTTCAAGTTCATTGTTCCTTAATGTGGCGATAGCTTGTTCTGCCGACCAATCGAGCTCTTGAGTTTTGATCCGAAGCCTGTCCGGGATACCTCTTTTGAGTTAGAGGACCCGAGTAGGATCGGAGTAAGTTTACCAGTGTAGGGTACTTTAAATATAAGCTTGCCTCCTCCTTTGAAGATCAATTTCAGATGTTCATCGTCGTACCTAGTATTTGATTGAATGCAAGCATGGCGAAAGTTTGGCTTATTACGGCATGTACATCAGGTTTCGGTACGTTCTTCTTCCATCCCAAAGGTGTATTATCTTACGATCTTTGTTACTCGTTTAGGTCGTGAGATCGCCTTCGCAGCACTTAAACGCGGCGACCGCGTTGTAGCTACAGCTCGAGACCCGGGCAAATTGATTGATCTCAAGACGCAGGGTGCAGTCATAGCACAGCTGGATGTGACCTCAAGTGACTCCATTCTCACAAATATCGTGGATGAAATTATCAAACAGGAGGGCAAAATCGATATCTTGGTCAACAATGCCGGCTACATTCTACAAGGCGGCGTAGAAGAATGTAGGTAAGTTGGGGATCATTTCACAGTCCTTTTGATACAACGCTCATTATTTGTCCTTTGAAAACTAGCGCTGCTGAGGTCCAATTGCAATTCCAGACCAATGTCTTTGGCCAACTTGCCGTGATTCGAGCTGTTTTGCCACACATGCGCGCGGCACGATCGGGAGTACTCGCGAATCTCAGCTCTATTGGCGCCTACAAAGGCACACCTCTCGCAGGCCTATACTGTGCCACCAAAGCCGCCATCAGCACTTATTCCGAGTCACTACGCAGTGAAGTTGCGCCTTTGGGGATTTCTGTTACGAGTGTCGAGCCGGGATACTTCCGCACGGGTTTCTTGAGTGGCGGACATAAGGTATTGGCCCAGAAGAGGATTGCGGATTACGATGAAGGTATGCGGACAACCAGAGAAAGGCTTGGGAGCCTGGACAGAAGACAACGCGGGGACCCGGTGAAAGGAGCTCGAGTGGTGGTGGACGTCTTGACAGCCAGTGGAACTTGTGAGGGACGAGCGATCCCCGCTAGGTTGGCAGTAGGTAAGGATGCAGTCCCATATATTGGAGGGATTCTGGAGAGCAATAAGAAGGTATTGGAGGATTGGAATGAAACTGTGACGAACACGGATTGTGATGACGTGGTTTAAGTATTTGATCTCTCTGCACACAGAAACGTACACTAGAAGTCTGTACTGAATGCCGCCTCCCTCGCCTTCTCCAAGTCTGCTTGAACACTCTTCAGCTTGGCCTCCATCCTGCTCACACAATCCGGCCCCAAGGGCAATCTTAGCACTTCGCCTTTCAGCCTTCCTGCAAAACCTTCACCGGTTACAACCTCGAACATTCTTGCAGCTGCTTTCTTAGGGTCACCAGTCTGCTTTCCCTCACTCGCCATGAATTTTTCCAGTACTGCCTGTACAGGGCCCGTTTTGTAGGGCTCCGTAACACCAGTCTTGGTGATCTGGCAAGCACCCAGGAGACCTGTACGGAACATACCCGGCTCGACAATCAGTACGCGAACATTGAATGGCTCTACTTCACGTGCAAGAGATTCTGAAAGGCCTTCAAGGGCAAACTTAGAAGCTGCATACATGCTGCAGCTTGGCAAACCGTCTTGGCCAGCGATCGAGGATACGTTAACAATAGTACCACTTCTCTGGTTACGCATAAATGGAAGGATAGCGCGTATCAAGCGCAGTGGCCCAAAGAAATTGGTCTCGAACTGTAGCGCAGTTTCCGTGTCACTGTCACATAGATGTCAGCAGAATGCTAAATCGTGCGCGAAGTTGAAAGTGAAAGGGCGTGCGAGGAGGTGATAGTTTTGATTAGATATGACTCAGGACAAAGTGAAAGTATAGAAACATATTGAGAGACCAACGTCATATCTTCCATCGCTCCCAGCAGCGAGTAGCCTGCATTGTTGACTAGTACATCAATAGTGCCATAGAGAGCAGAGGCAGAGGCTGCAGCACCCGGGATGGCTGTCGCATTGGTTACATCCAGTTCTATGACCTTTCCACCGGCCTTCTCGATGGCCTTCACAGCATCGCTCGATTTACTGCGATTGCGGATAGTGCCGATGGCTTTGTGTCCTGCTGCAAGGACGTGCAAGATGAGTTCATAACCAAAGCCAGATGAAGCGCCAGTAATAAACCAGATGAGTGGTGCCATAACATCAATATGCTGCTGGAAAATGGGTTGTAATATGAGTTGGATGGAGTGGAAAAAGGTTGATTTAAAAGCAGGAAAAGCAAGACAGAAGTCTCCCTCTTATATCCGTGTCCGATGACTTCCTTTTATGCTAATTTATCTCCGATACAT
The DNA here is from genome assembly GCA_024752435.1 of Allantophomopsis cytisporea. Classification (NCBI taxonomy): domain Eukaryota; kingdom Fungi; phylum Ascomycota; class Leotiomycetes; order Phacidiales; family Phacidiaceae; genus Allantophomopsis; species Allantophomopsis cytisporea. The sequence goes on from CP103025.1 coordinate 442,677, forward strand.
ATCTCCGACGCAACTTCTTCCAATGGAACGTTGCTTCTACTCTTCCTTTTGTGCTCGATTACGACTTACTCTGGTCCTGCAACTTTTCAATAATAGAAGTTTTCTACGAGCTAACCCCACTATCCAGCTGATCATGCATTGTAAAGCTTTCTGGTTTTATAATTTATCGATAATATTTATATATACAAGTTATTATGGCAGAAGCATCAGCTGTTTTCGGGCAGAATTTTATCATTTATCAAGTCTCCAAAACCCCTCCTACTTCTCGTAGTCTCAGTAACCATTGCGCTTCAAGAAAGCAAGTGTGTCATTCATCAATTCTTGAGCGTAGTTATGCAAGTGGATGCCGTGGCCTGCCTGCCTGTATATCTTGATGTCATGATCTGATGCGTTAGGGAACTTGTCATACAGCTCATACGGTGCGGAGCCACAAGCACGACCACAGAATGTGGCATCCTCTAAAGGCACAAGCAGTTTGGTTAGCTTGTAAAGCTAAGCTATGAGGGTGAGAGCAATTTACTTACGGTCGCCATTTGCAAGCATCACGGGGCCTTTATACAGGTTCGGGGAGACCAAATGGTAAGCCAGTGAGATGGAGAGACCAAGTGTGTCCAAGTCCCTTAGATAAAAATCGATTGGGAGGATCTCGGGATCGAAGTTGCCCCAAAATACTGCAGCTTGGCGGGATGAGGGAGTCTTTTGTGTTGTATAAACATCAGGAATGTACCGCCACTCTTCCTTTTCCAGGCTATTGGCTGAAACCTGCCAGCCGCTCAAGAAGGCAGGGTAGAGATCGGTCACATCCCAGGTGAAGCCATGTAGTACAAGTGCATCAATCGCCTCCGGTACCTGGTATGCTAACGATACGCCAGCGATGGAAGCAATGCTGTAGCCAATATATGCTACTTTTTCGTACCTCACACCGCCGATTTTGCCAGCTTTGAGGAGCTTGATAATATGGTGGACTTGTTCGACTATTACCTGAGTCTGGACTTCAAACAACCCATGGGGTCTTGAAGAATTTCCTGAACCAACTAGATCAAACGCAATTGTTGGATAACCTTCGGCGTGCATACGTTTGATCCATGAATATTTCTGTGGCTGCCATGGCCAATCCCACATAATTTTGCTGAATGTCGCGCCATGCACCAACATCTGGATCGTATCCTGTGTTTTCTTCATCGAGGTTTGTGGCGGCGGAGTGCAGTAGATAGTGGAGATATTGTAGGTCGCTGTTTTAAAATTACGAAAGTCCATAAAATTGTATAGCACTTCAATGCTATAATGGTCATCGTCGTAGTCCTTATCGGAATTCTTCGTTGCACTGAAAGGAATTATCATTTCGGTGCAGCTGGCCCCCGAATCGGGCATGTAGCTTCTCACATGCCGACTTCCATGTGGAGCCTCATGATATGGGGATAGAGGGAATTGAATAGAAGCACAAGTAATTGACATACAGGAGAGGAGACTGATGATGATCAGGCGAAGGTTATGCATATTGCTGAAACCACAATCGAATCAAAATCGAGTTCGAATCAAAGTATATCAGAACGAAGTAAAAGTAGATGAGAGCCCAAGTGTTAGGCTTTTTCCTGTCGTTTCTGCTTCTGCTTCAGCCAATTCAATCCTTCTTCAGCTTCTCCATCTTCCTCTTTCTCTAAAACATCCACCTGAGATGTAGCCATCTAGGACGGAGTGGACTCGGGGTAGAGTATGAGTACACACTCTGGTCTAAGTGTTGCGGACTTTGACTAGAGGCTGCGTTGGATGGGAGTTGGTGTGAATGTGAAAGAGTGATCGATCGATAAAGCATGCACAAAGAAGCAGAAGAGGAAGAGCTGCAGGGGTCTGCGCTTAATCTACTTGTTGCTGCCCTAACGCCGAAATACAGGTACATATACATACCTATGTACCTGTATATAAAATGGCTAAGCGAGCATTTAATGCCGTTCTATTTCCGTGCTTATCCCCGACGACTTTCTCACCCTCTTTCTCACCCTCTCACTCCGGTCCCCTTCACTTTCCAAGCTTTGCCTACTGTTCCCACGCCTCCGCACTTCCCCCTTTCCTCGACTCCCATACATGGAAGTTCTGACAGCCAGATAAATCGACCAAAATCGATACCACTGATCATCTTAGGTCATAGTCCTAGATACAACTACGATCGTCGACAGGCCTCAATTATCTTAGGTACTAGATACAAGTCACTGGTTTGTCATCATTTAACTACATATCTCTACACATTGGGTCGCACCACCGATCCACATGTTGCCATGGCAGACACTTCAACCCCAGGAACTTCGTCTCTAGAGAAGAGCTCGCCTCCCAGTAATGCTAAACCAACTCTAGTAGATCGCAATCACGATGCAGAGAAACAAGTGGCGCCTTCTGAGGATGTTCAAACCGTCCCGGAAGCCGAGTTTCCACGTAACGTGCATGGCATCGCCTGGGTCCTGACCGTCACGGCAATTCTCTCAGCAAATTTCCTTTTTGCTCTTGACAATACCATCGTGGCTGATATTCAGCCCGCAATTGTGCGTCGATTTGGCTCATTAGACAAAATCTCCTGGCTTTCGGTAGCCTTTCTGCTGGCAGCAGCAGGTACGAATCTGTTTTGGTGAGTTTGAATTTCTGCCAGACGCAAATTTTCCACTTTCTCTGGAAACTGAATAGTCGCGCTAATTCATGAGGCAGGGGCGACATATATTCACGTTTCAGTGCAAAGTGGACCTTTTGCTCTGCAGTAATCGTTTTTGTCATCGGTTCTGCGATCTGTGGTGCGGCACCTGATATGGACGCTCTCATAGTTGGACGAGCGATTTGTGGATGGGGTGGAGCTGGGATGTAAGCTATATAACACTTTGCTTTAAAATTATGCAATATGCTGACAATATGCTTTAGGTATATTGGATCTATGACTCTTTTGACAGTCCTGACTACTGACCAAGAGCGTCCCCTCTATCTCAGTATTGTCGGGGTAACATGGGGATTGGGAACTGTGTTGGGACCAATAATAGGGGGAGCTTTTGTGGAAAGCAGTGCCACTTGGCGCTGGTCATTCTACCTGTAAGTCTACTTGACTATTGAAAGTTGACCTCTGAATCTAACTCCTCAGAAATCTTGTGGTGGGAGGCATTTGTGCACCCATTTACATTTTCTTCCTTCCAACCAAGAACCCTATGCCTGGCGCAACAATCGTTAGCCGCATCAAGCAAATTGACTTTATTGGAATTGTTCTGATGTGTGCCTTCTACATCACTCTCATCATGGGCATCTCGTTCGGTGGCACGCTCTACGCTTGGAATTCGGGCAGTATCATCGCCCTATTTGTTGTGTCCGGCCTTATCCTGATTGTGTTTTTTGTCCAGCAAGTATTCGCGATTGGTACCACGAAAGAACTTCGCATATTCCCCCTCCTCTTTCTACGATCCTCGACCATGATGATCCTCTTCGTTCAAGTTGTTACGGCTGCAACGTGCGTTTTCATCCCAATCTACTTCATTCCATTGTACTTCCAGTTTGTAAGAGGCGATGGTGCTCTAATTGCTGGGGTGCGCCTACTACCATTTGTTGCGTTTCAGGTCACCACATGCGTACTTTCAGGGTTTGTCCTCGGAAAAACAGGCTATTTCGTTCCTTGGTACTATGCAGCTGGCTTGCTCTCAGTTCCAGGTGCGGTCTTGATGTTTACCGTCGACCAGAATACGTCTCTCGCGTCCATATACGGTTACGAAATTCTCCTTGCGACTGGAGCTGGTGCGACGGTCCAAATCTCGTTCCCTGTTGCACAAGTCAAGACAACCCCAGAGAATATCTCAAAAGCTATTGGTTTCTGCACCATGGCACAACTCGCTGGTCCTGCTATCGCATTATCTATCGCCAACACCGTTTTTCTGAACCGCGCAACCAGCGCCTTGACGCACTTGTTACCTAACGTTTCCCGGACCGACATCCAAGCCATCATCAGCGACCCGACAAATGCGTTGCTGCAAAGCTTCAACGCAACAGTTAAGGCTCAAGTCGTGGAAGCTATAGTGCATGCAATGGGGAAAGTATACATTTTGACAATCGTTGCAGCCTGCATGACATTGCTGCTGTCTTTCCGCTTTAAACCAAACGACACGATTTTTAAACAGGCAACTGCTGGTGCCACATAAGAGAGGTGCGAATAGAAAAAAATGTTGGTAGTGTTGTACGGATAATTGCTGAATATCTATCTGAAAAGAATTATCGCATTATACGGTATCGTTGACGGCAAGTCCATATTCTATGTACCATATCGCAGCGGGCTTGTTGCCTCACCTGAGAAAGCGAAGTAGATGAATCACGAAGAACACGAAGCTTAGCCAGAGGAGACGTATGGCCATAATATTGTATTTACCTTGATAAGAAGTGTCAATTGATACGGATTAGATGAGGTTTTCCACGAATTATTATCGCTAACGTAGATCGCCAACTTAGGTAGCATTTGGTAACTGCATGAGTTCAAGACGCGTAATATAGAAAAGATCTTGAATCTCATTGATGGATGACAGGTAGTTAATTTAAGATTAAGCGGATGAGTAACCCCTAAAAAGTGGACTATGTATACGTTTGTGTATGAAGAAAAAGCCGTTATTCGCTACGAACAATCCCCACTTAGTGGTCTCCACATTCGGCTTTAATTTGGGGATCATGTACAGATATGTACACAAGTGTCAAACCTCCGCATATATCGTTTTAGGGTATTTAAGCCGATATTCCTGTTGCGGGTAGATCTACCGCACTGGTCCAGGATGGATGATAAGGACTCTGGTTGGGTTTGAGTTAGGAGGGCTTCCCCTCGCCACACCGCCTTCAAGCACGACTTGTGAGGTGGAAGGCCGCTGGAGGCTTATAGGAATATATCTTAGTGTGAGACTCGAGGATAAAAGCCAAAAGACTTGCTCTGTGTGCACAGACGTACTCTGTATAGTAGGCACGTGGTAGGTTGGAAGATATAAGTGGTTGCTTTTACGATATACGAATACCCTTGTTATATCCATGTCGTCTTGCTGAGCTTATCATATATTCCAGGCCCGGGATGTGCAAGGCTGGCAGGGACTAGGTGAATGAATTGAAGGAGGAGATGTCCGGACGTTATCGCGCCATTGAAAACTCGTAAGGTCTCTTTCTATTGGGCCAACTTTATGTCAATTTCTTTCTTACAAGTATTAACGCACGGTTTATGATCTACCTAATCTGTACCGTATATGGTGCGATCTGTGTAGTTGGGGAAATCGCGGGTGGTCCCGCAGAAGTGATGAAAACGCCATTCATGGACCGGAGTGGAACATTCGAAGGCTTCTCCTGATAAAATCACCAACGCTGATTGGTGTCCGTTCTGCAGTTCACTATTATATCACACTGCAGCGGACTTTACCTCATGCTTGCCCCTCAAGCATATGCCTGTGATAAGGTCAAGGAATGACAGATTGAAGTCGTACTGCTGTATGGCATGTTTGATAGGAGTGCGGCAAGGAGGAAAGGGAAAAAAGAGGAAGAATAAGAGTACAACTTCTCGAGTATTTGTGGATAGAGATGAAGAGCACCCGAGTTTCTGGTTGTTTTGCACTTCCCTCCCATCTAGCTCCTAAAGAAATTCCCCATCAGAGGGCGAATTAATCCTAACGTAGGCTATCCTCTCTCTCCGTTGGGATCGGCAAAGAAAGTACTGAGTCTTGTTTCGCCTGGAATTTTTCGTAAATGTACTTTGAACGTAACTAGCAATTTCCAGCACATATTTGTGTTTGGATCAATTGCGCGCAAATAGTGGTTGTGTTTTAGCTCTGTTTATTGAGGCGAAGGGGCTATAACTGCAAGCTCAACGTCTACCAGTTCATCGAATTACATCAATGTGAGCTCGATTTTAACGCTAACTTTGATATCGGCTAATGTCACAGAGTTACACAGAAAGTGACGACAGCAGTATACCGCAGATGTGAAATCTGCAGAACATGCAGCAGGAATAATATGCCCGCATTTGGCAAAAGTCGGATAATCATCGAATATTATGCATATAATTAAAGCTAGGGCCGTAATCTAGTACACGGGTAGTTAAATTAATAATGAACAAGAAATGTCCGAGCTCTGTTGCGAATAATGTCCAAAGCTCAAAGGCGTTGGTCACCGGAAGAAGATGCCATCCTTCGGCAAGAGGTCAACACTCTCTTGAAAAAAAGAAGGGTCGCTGGCAGTCTACGCTCAACCTCCTTCAATGGCGATGGTGATGGCGATAATGATGGCGATATCAAGCAGTGGAACGAGATTGCGAAAAAGATCCCTGGCAGAAGCAACAAAGACTGTCGGAAACGATTTTACAACGAGGTCACCGGAGGCCTGAAGAAGGGAGCGTGGACCACAGATGAAGACACCAAGTTGGACGAACATGTGAAGGCTTACGGTCCTTCCTGGGCGAAGATTTCGAAACTGATGGGGAGTCGTAGTGCTGACCGTAAGATAAATATTTACTTACCCAATTCCTCTTGACTCTCATAAGAACAAAGATTGGCTCATAAAGGTTTCTTGTGTATCAGAATGCTCCAAACGTTGGACGCACTATTTAGATCCGAGCCTCGACCATTCTACATGGTCACATGAAGAAGTTTGTAGCCGATTTTTCTACAAGAACTCCAAGGTGGATATCATCTAACTTAATGTTCTACTTACAGTATGTCCTATTATTTCTCGCCGTTCAAAGGCATGATACGGCATGGAAAGATATTCAGCAGTTGCATTTCCCATCGCGAAGTGCAAACAATATCAAGAACACGTCCGTTCTGCCTAGATTTCCATTGTCCAAGTACACCATGACTAACCTGGCATTCTTTAGTTACGCAATCGTGAAAAACAAACCTATTTCTCTTCCGTCTGGTACCGCCAGCTGCTGCCCGAATAGTCCACAGAATCACGCCAATCTATCAGTTGAAGATCTGCCATCGTTCACTTCTTCTGAGTTCGAGGACTTCTTTGGAAGTACCAATGTAAACTTCACAGATTCACCCTCTTCACCTCTGGATGCTGAAGTCATGGATTTTGGGTTTTTGCCAGACAGTGATTCCATAAACCCTCTTTTCTCCTTGAAGACCATTGATTCAAGCTTTCAAAGTACAGAAATACTCCCTGGCAGCAACATGGCGGCCACTGAAATGTCGAAGCAGCCATATTCAACATCCAACACACTCCTAGATAATGCAGATTCCAGTGAAAATTACAAGAAACCTTCATCCTCTTCAGGTCAATCAGGAAATGGCTGGGTATCATCGCAGGGAAATGGACAGACTGGTGTTGCAGAAGAATTCGCGGCTTCGAATTCTTCAGCATCACAGCCTTCCAGTGGTTCTATACCAGATTTACTAGTAGTAAGGAATGAGGCGATGCAACCCATGGGAATAGATCTGGGGACAATGGATGCAGAAATGAGAGCTCCAGGTACGACGGGAGCTTCACTCTCATGTGGACGGACTAGAATCACAGTCGACAGCTTAGAGCCAGACACATTAATGGCTGTACTTGGTATCTTAGTTAGGACGAAGACTAAGATTCAAGTTGAGACTGATTAGATAGATTCCATCCTGCTACAGTCAAATGCCTCGGATTTCAAATGCCTGGTATCAGACTACTAGCGGTCGAACTTTTCTGTTTAGGCTTAGGGTGCCTGGTGTCATTGGGCTGGCGGTCGACTTTCTAGAATCGAAATGAAGTTTATCTACATTTCGAACTGGGTTCTTCCTTGTAATTAGAGATCTGCCTTCAAGTGGCACGAGACTTTTTTTCACCTGACTCTCAGAGCTTACCTTGTAGTGCCGCTGGCTACTTACTACATCTACCTACTTTCTTCCTTTTTTTCTGGACCTGATGATATTGCTAAGCAACCTATAGTGTTCTGAGATTCAATGACAAGTATTTGGTTCAATGCAATGTTGCCACTTACCATGATACTTAAGTCCTATAAACTTCGATACGCTTTGTTCTGATATGTTATCAGATATCTAATGAGTTGGTAGCAAGGGATGATTAAGTCGTGCGGACCGGAGTGCACAGAGTAAATCGCATTTAGGGAATGTCGGGTTCATAAGATAACCGCCTGCAGTGCCACTACATATATCACTACCTGAAAATTACCGAGTAGTGATCCCTAAAACTCACATAAAATCACAAAAGTGCTCCTCATGGCTAAGTCAGTTCCCGCATTCACATGGAAGAACGGTTTCCGCGAGCTTGGTGTGGGTGAACCATGGGCATGGGGAGGGTCAGACAAGGAATTGAATAGAAAACACTTCAATGAGCTGAAAGGAACACACCGGCCGTTCGAGGATGATGAATATGAAGACGCTAAAGTACCACACTACGTTACGCCCCCAAGTGCCGAGCTTCTCACTTCCACTGTACACAACAGCATCGGGCTCAACGTACTCCGCTCTTGGCCTACTTTGTACAATGGAACTAACACACCTCACGATATTGCTGACTGGTGGAAGCCCAGCCGGGAAGTTGATGTCTTGATTTGTGGAGCTGGGCCTAGTGGTCTGCAGGTTGCCCTCAGTCTTGCTCGACAGGGAGTCAGCTTCCGTATCATCGATAAAGCAGCTGCTCCCTTAACTGCAGGACGTGCAGATGGAGTTCAGCCGCGATTCCTCGAAATACTTCATTCATGGGGTCTCGCTACTGAAGTTCACGAAGAAGGGCCATTGATTGAGCGCACTGCCATATATAAGAATGGCAAGCAAATATTCTTCAATCACTCGCATCAATCTGAGTCGCGTTACAGAGGTTTGCATATCATTACCCAGGGTCAACTTGAAAGAATTTACATCCGTGATCTCCTTCGCCATCACCATCTTGTGGAAAGGCAGACGGTCGTTACAAAGTTCAATGTTGAAAGTGATACGTCATCCACCGCCTACCCAGTTGAGATACTGCTCAAGAATGAGAAATCTGGAATTGAAGAGACCGTTCGAGCCAAGTACTTGGTAGGAAGTGATGGAGCTACGAGTACGATTCGGAAAAGCTTGGGTATTCCGTTCGATGGAGTCAGTACGTACTAGATTTCGTGGGACTATAACACCGGTTCATGAGTACCAAAGACCTTAGAGGCTTATGTCTGAAGCCTCATGGGTGATTTCTTTTGCTGCTTGTGTAAATACACATTTCTGCATCCGGGAGCTGACTTCAGAATTTGATTAACAGGCACAGACATATATTGGGGCATAATGGACTGCATCTTTGAGAGTGATTATCCTCATGCGTGGGTATTCGGGTAAGCAGCAAACCTTGACAAAATGTTAATATCTACAAAATATGTTAACTCGCTAAGGTCTGTCATCTCAAGCACACATGGTGGTTGTGTGATTATTCCGAGAGAAGATGGCTATATCAGGTTTGTGTCAAAATTCTGCTTGCGTATTCCCCTTTAGAGTAAGTTGTTTACATATCATTTTTGCAGACTTTATACTCAATTGGACACGTCCATCACTGGAGATATTGCTCGTAGCCGCCAAGCGAATTCCGAGGCTCTCAAAGAATCAGGCGGACAGATTGATGTGACCACTATTACAGCCGACGAGGTTCTTGCACAAGCAAACAAGATATTTGCGCCTTACACGCTCAAGTTCTCAGCTCCTCTCAGTTGGTTTGCCATCTGGAAGAGTATGTATGCCTATCATTACCAGGAACTTCGCTGACGCCCCCAAGTCAGCGAGAGAGTCGCTCGGACATTTTCGTCAAAAGACAGCAGAGTTCATCTTGTTGGAGATGCCGCGTTAGTTTGCCATACCTCTTCTGTTTTTAAAATCTATATGCTAACTGCTAATAGCCATGTGCACTCGGTCATGGGTGCTTTTGGACTCAATGCATCCATTATGGATTCTGCGAACCTTGCCTGGAAGATAGGACTCTGCGCGCAAAACCTGGCAAAGCTTTCTATCCTAGGTCCCTCTTATGACCTTGAACGCCGTGCCCACGCTCATCGCATAATTCGTGTTTCGGGATCTTATCTGCGCTTTGTATGCAACTCTCAATTCCCACTTGCAGAGTTCGACACACATTCGAATCTGCCGACGCCTCCAGGAGCAGTAAGCTATGTCCCGGGCAAGGATATTGAGTTCCTTCAGGAGTTCTTTAGCACGAATGGGAAGTTCCTGCTAGGAATTGATGCTCCTTATTACCCTAGCCCAATAAGTCCAAGTACCGCTTATTCGATTGACCTACCGATCGCCCCCCGGAACGGTGTAAGAGCTCCGAACCCAAGATTATGCCTTTCCATTACCGAGACGGGATATCTCTATGACGTACTCAGAGGTGCTTCTACCATTCATCTTGTCATATTTGCCTCTGATATTCAAGGACCCGTGTCTAAGATTTTGGCGAGTTTTGCGTCTTTGATTTCCCGCAAGGATTCTTTCTACAACAAATACGGTGGCTCGGCCCGTTTCAACTTGGTATTGATAACTACAAACTTACCATCGGATGCACAGCATTTGTTAGCAGCGCAGGAGTTCAAGGCAATCAGAGAACTCTGTCGTCTGGTCTACGACGATCGGGCACCAGATGAGAGCGCTCACACTTGTTACGAGGTCAACCATGCACAAGGTGCCATCGTTGTTGTACGACCTGATCTGTGGATTGGAACAAGTGTTTTCTTGAAGGACGCGGATAAGCTGAGTGCATATTTTGATGAGTGGCTGATTTCATTGTAAAGGAGGGTGCTCAAGCGAACCTGTTTAAAGGCTCTTACACTTTCATTCTCATTAAATACTATATGAATGCACTGTGCTGAAATTCCCGTTTATATATTGTTACACGGAAAGCTAGAGCCTAGTAAACGAGTTTTATCTGCTACTTTTGACTATAGTAAGTAGGGAACATATATATATAAACGTGACTTTCAGTAATGAGAAACACAGAGTAGGGTAGTAGGTTTGGAACCAGTCGCAACATGAATCTGATGTCTTTCCCTCTAGATTACGGCATGAATGGAAAAATTAAACCAGCCAACTAACTCGAACCAAATGTTATTCCACTTCTGCAGCATGGAGAAAGAACGCTAACAGACAGCCCCAAAGAAAGATGAGATAATTACAGATACAACGACAATGTCTTATCTAGGTGTGTTGCTACACTCATATAAATTTTTGATGTCTCCCTCCTTCTATCCCTCTTGGTCTCATTAACCCAAACAAATCAAAGCAGAAAACACAAATCAGAATGGAGATCATTGCTCGTATAGCATTCTAAAGAATGAGAAATATATAAGATTATGTAGATATCTTTAATGAATGATATTAAGGCCACCAAAACATAAAAGAAAGTGAGCGTAGTAACAAGAGTTCAAAAATGACGAGGCAAACCAATGACTGGCCAGAAATTATGGACAAGACCTGTAAATACTTTAGCACAAAGTGACTGCTTCACTCGCCGTCGATATATCGACACGCAGCCTGTAGCTGTATCGATAGGGCTTTGAGCTATAAAATCTTTGTGAGCATTGAGAAACTTCCTAGGCATAAATATCATAACTTACATTGCTTGGAGAAAATGCCTCAAAATGATTCCCAGGAATAGGTAGCACCTTGATCTGCGTTCTCAATAAATGTTCCCAATCCACAAGAGCATTCATGCGCACAGATTGAGTACTCAGCCAATCATAGTTTACCCCACACAAAGTGGAAGTGTCAAGCGTGTCCTTACTCATTAACATCACAGTTTTGATCTGTTTGATAGTGTTGGATGGCATGTAATTACCGAGTAAGTCAGCATTATGTCTGAACTCCTTTCGTATGGCACTACTAGGATCATCGAGTTGAGAATGAGTGATAACACTGATGACCTCTTCGGGGAGAGGTATGTGCCCTACAGGGTATGGTGAATCGATAAGAATCAGCCCCTTGATCTCAATCCCGGCTTTGGCAAGTTCATTTGCGATTTGAAAAGCAATGACACCCCCAAATGACCAGCCACCAATGATCAAAGAGGGCGTTTCTGTGAAAGATAGTTGGGACGCATAGGTGGATGCCATTTCTTGCAGTGATTCGAAAGGTGGGCTAGAGGAGAACATGTTTGACTGGAATGCAAGGATATCGCGGTCGAGCCCTTCAACCTTGCCGTATTGACTGACAGTTCCGGACCCATCATGAAACAAGATAAGTGGCGTACCTCCATTAGCGACCTCCTGAAGACGGACAAGATTCGGGTGGCCATCCGCTATGCTCCTTGACTTTGAGCTTGGTGAGGTTGCAGTCGATTGGCTCTCCTCAATGACACTTGAAGCTATTCCTGCGGACGAGTCTGAGGTTACTGTACCAGAAATCGCTTGGTTGACCGTATCCAGAAAGGCCTGGAGCGTATCGCAGTCGGATAAAGAGGTTTGGTCTATGTTGCTCATAGGGAACGCTTCTTTTAGTCGAAAAGCGATTTCTATTTGCATCATTGAGTCAAGACCGAGAGACTCCAAAGAATTTTCCATACCGATCATTGATTCTTGCAAACCACTTACTTTACAAACAATGTCAATTAGACTTTGTTTGCTGAAGGCATTATCAGGTCTTGGAGTAACCTTTTCAATCAGTGGTGACCGATCTGCTGCAGCTTCTTCCTTTAATTCAGCAAATCCAACTTCGGGTCGCGAGTCAGGGTTGCCTGTGTTGAGCATGTTTTGGAAGAGCGAGAGACGCATCTTCTTGAACCCCATGCCTCTGATAACAGCCACTACCTTGCCAGAAGAGTCAACGGCATATGAATCCGCTAAGAAAACGCCCTTGGTGTCGTCGACCAGACTACAATAAATCGTAAATATTTCATTCCAATCGATACTGGGGTAGAGAGCCTCTGTTGACTCAATGTATGCGCAAATGCATACCTCATCTGCCTCAACAATGAGATTTGCTACATAACCTGCGGCATGCAAGAGGACATCATACCACCTAATAGACAGCCCCGACTGAGTGGAGATACTTTCAGATTTAGGTAGACGGAATTTACCAATCCCCTCAAGGCTGGTTTCAGAAACATTCAATTCAATCAAACTTTGATATTCGTCAGAGTATTTCACAACACGCGAAAAGACGTTCTCATATAAAACCCTGGTCTTGAATCGACTGGTTTGAGAGCGATCTTCCCCAAGAAGGTAGTGGCTCTGTCTTCGGATCATCGCAGCTTCCTTAATCCAATGAGACTGAAGTTGTCGAGATTGCACTTTTGACACAACGCCTGAACAGCACGTTGCTTCTCTGGACGATCCTGGCTGCTGAGAAGTGATGCTAAATTCCAATGTGCCGTCTGTACGTTCTTTTGAGAGAAAGACTTCAATGTTCTTGGCCGCTTGCAAAGAGCGATAGATTAGAGGATGATGAAAACGCATTTCCTTCACGGACAGAATTTCATCGTTGGATGGAACTAAGCCACGCTGTGCACTTTCAATGACTAGGAAGATATAGGCACTAGCAGGACAAATAGAAGTTCCTCCCACGTTGTGCCCCACGATTAAGGGCCCAATTAAGTCTGTCGTCGTCCGAAATATTAACCCGTCGTTTGATGTTTTCATATAGGGCAATAGTTGGGAACCGGTATTTTTGAACGAATCTGACTGGTTCTCAGCAAAGCTAGATGAGCCATGTTCGTGATATTCAACTTTGAAAGGAGCTCCACGAAGCTGATATCCAGGCAAGTCAATCATCTTTCCCTGAGATGAAGCAAATACACGCCTCCAGTCAATATTGTCCATCGAGAGCAACAAAAGGCAAAGTAACGCACTGAGCGTGGTCCAAGCTGTCTTGCCCTTCTGAAGGCCGGCAATGAACTGGCATGAGATCAGGTTAGGAATCGAGCGTAACATAGGCAAAGTAATCGGGTGGGGGCCGATTTCAAGAAATACAGCCAAAGTAAGATCTCTCTGGGTAATCATGTTATGGACTGCTTCTTCAAAAAGCACTGGCTGTCGAGCATGGACTGCCAAATAGTCTTGCGTCAGGTCTACTTCTGTTATTTGACGTCCAAGGACTGTAGAGAACATAGGTAAAAGAGGCTCTTTCCAATCCAGTGATTCCCCTACTTTCTTCATAGGCTCCAACAATGGATCCATTGCAGAAGAATGGAACCCATAGGAAACTCCGAGTCCTCTGCACTTATAGCCCTTCTCAATGCAAAGCTGCTCTACATGTGCAAGCTCTTCCAAAGGACCAGCCAGGACACAGTCGGTCCTAGAATTCCGGCAGGCCACAGAAACCTGGCAAAGCAACTCGTCGGCCATCAGGAGCCTCTCGGCTTCCTCAGGCGACATTTTGCAGGCTATCATTCCTGAAGCTTCCGAAACACAATGGAGTGTCATTAGCTTTGCGCGCGAAGCAACAGCTTGCATGGTGTTCTCAATGCTTAAAACTCCTGTTATGGCTAATGCAGTATACTCGCCTAAACTATGTCCAATAACACAATCGGGAATGATATTCCAGGACATGAACATCTGAGCCAGTGCGAATTCGAGAGCGACACAAGCACATTGTTCAACAATGACTGCTTCTGCACCATTTTCTAGAGTTGGTTTCTCCTGTGAGAAGAACGAAAGTAAGCCTGGAAAGCCCATATCTCGAACAATGCTATTACACGTAATTATATGTCGTCGGAATAAGGCTGATGTTTGCATCAATTCATGACCCATTCCTTGATAAATGCCACCTTGCCCAGAAAAGACAAACACAACAGGCCTGGAGGACTCGGCAGGTTTGATATCGGTAGTATCAACGTCATGCAATAGCTGCCTCAACCCATAGACAGAAGAACATGGGAATGCGACGCGATAATCGTAGAGCTGACGGCGAGCAGTCGCAGTGTAGCAAATATCTTTTAGGGAAAGAGGTTTGTCCGGGTCGAGGAATTGCAAATGGGCTCTGATCGAATCTTGAAGAGCATGGCGGGTCTTGGCAGAGATAGCAAATGGATATGAGGATTGGACTATGTCCTGGGTTTTATAATCTGGTTTTGCCACATATTCTTCCAATAAGAGCGCACCGTTCGAACCGGCAGCCCCAAAATTATTGAGCATTGCCCTGCGAGGAGTGTTACCCATCTTCTGCCATCTTCGTGTCTGCAACGGTATTTGTATATTACGCTTCTTTAGTTCCTTGATGTTTGGGTTCAAGCTTTGGAGGCTCGCCTGCTTGAAGATGACTTTGTTTCGAAGCATGAGCAATAGTTTGACAAGGCCGGCCGCACCAGAAGCAGCCTCACAATGGCCAATGTTAGCCTTGATTGAGCTCACAATGAGGGGGTTGGCTTCGGTGTGATGGTTCCCAAATACTTCCATCAGACTTGCAATTTCGCGGGTGTCGCCAGCTTGCGTACCAGTTCCATGGGCTTCGACGACATTCAACGATGAAGGCTCAACTCCAGTCTTTTGCAACAGACTTTTGAAGAGGCTTACTTGTGTGCTGCTATGGGGGTGTGTGATCGAGCGTGCGTTTCCACTCTGGTTGACAACCACATCTCTGATGATGCCATGGATTCGATCATTTTCGGCTATGGCATCAGAAAGCCGTTTCATGACGAAGACGACGCATCCTTCAGCCCTAGTATATCCATCCGCAGAGACATCAAAGGATTTACATCCTCCAGTTTTTGACAAGAAATGTCCCTTGTCAAGTCCGATAAACATCTATTATATTGATTAGCAACACACAAAAATTGAATAGGTATCAGCATAAACCCACATCCGGGCTAGATATGGTGTTCACGCCACCAGCTAGAGCCGCTTTACAACTGCCAAAATTTAGTAAGTGAGCAATTGCCTAATCAGGAAATCCCAGGACACAGAAGGAAAACGAGGGCAGAGAAAGAAGGACAGGCGGGAGCTTGCAGAGCTTCTCGCCAGGTCTCATTCCCGAGAGAAGTAGTAATCAAAGAAATATGAACCTCATACTCGGCGCTCTGCAAAGCTCTACAAGCGTTATATATTGACACTATAGAGGAGGAGCAAGCTGTGTCCAGGGTCATACAAGGTCCGCTAAGCTTGTATGCGTAAGAAATTCGACCACTGTGAAAAGCACGTAGGGTTCCTAAGTAACGAAGTCAGTTGCCTGAGGTCTTGGATAGAACTTGAAGAAAATACCAGGGCTATAGAACACATCAATGTCATCACGAAGATTGTCCGTATAATCCCCGGTTGCCACACCCATGTAGCAGCCCATTGTTGACCTTTGAAAAGAGGGGGTAGAATCTTGTAAGTAACCTGCATCATCTAAAGCTAATTGAGCGGTATGAAGTAGAATGCGCTGCTCTGAAGACGTCAATCTCAGGAAACAATGGGAGCGTTGTCGACATACGAGGGTCCATGGATTTTGCCTCTCGAGGAGAAATGGAAAAGAACGCATGATCAAAATTCCACATATCGTCCACGAAAGCCCCATGTTGAGCATGCATCGAACGTGTGTTGGTGTTAGTATCCTTAGAATAGTAATCTGACAATTTGAATCGGTTTTCGGGTATCTATATGGAAATGAATCAAGTCGGCTTTTAGAAGAGATATTAAAGATATTTAGACTCACCAGTTCAACAGCATTTAGCCCCTTAGAAAGTGTATCTAAAAGCTGTTCAAGCCCTTTACCTTTTGGCAAGTCAAATCCCATGCCCACTATGGCAATTTCACCTCCATGACAAGTACCGGCCACTGCGTCCTGGAGCTTTGTAAAAGACATGCTCATTTTTGTCAACCTGCCGTGGCTTGCCGAGCTCTGGGATTCTGACAACAGAAAGTCTGAACCAGGTCCGTATGCCTGTACCTGAACCATTAGATCCGATGAGTTGTTGAGAGTGAGATGAGTTTCCTGGATCAGATTGTCGAAAGTTAAGCTCCAAGCGACACAATGCACAAGCAAGTGCCTCGCTACCCATGTAACAAGCGGAATAGACTCTGTCATGGGGTCTAATAAGGATCCATCTAGAGTAGACCTAACAGGCTTCTTGAGATCAGACATTGTCGGAAACCTTATAGCTCGAAGTTTCATATCGTTCGCTACCTGTAGTACAACGTCGTCAAGTTGATCACCACCATGATACCAGGCATGAACATAAGCAAACCTTGTTGGATGATCATCACCAAGTTGGCGTTTAAGACTTATGAGACTCGAGGCTGGACCGGAAATTGAGATGACTTCGGGAGACGAGATGGCTGATATACAGAGCTTGTTGGTCCCATTCTAGAGCCAATCAGTCTTATCTGCCCAAGGGAAGGCCATGGCAGTCTTACTGGCATGGAGCTTTTCAACAGTCTCTCTATTTGTTGTACATCAATGCCGCTTACCACTAGTGACCACGACGCATCACCCGCTTGCCCGTCTTCCTCAATCAGTGTTCGAAGCACTGCGCGAAATCCTATCCAAAAAGCCAGGCGAAATGCTGCAACTCCAAAGCGAAGATACTGTGTTATATCATTAGAAGCTGCCACCACAACTGCAGGAATTAGACCCGCACAAAATCCGGAAGTCTCCAAGACCTCGTTATATGAGGTAGTGAAGTCCGAGCCCATGCACTCGATGTTTGCTATATACTGCAAGAGCTGGTAAAGGCACAGTGTCGTTGCTTGGAGAACGCCATTCTTGTGGTATTCCTCAGGGGGGCGCAGGATTGAGTGTATGTTGCTAAATTTATCTGGATTGAGCTTCAGTATGTTTCTGGTGCCGCTGTCGAGGCTGGAAATTTCTTCCAGAAACGCGATATGGCACAAAGTTAACAATTTTGGCTATTCGAGGTATCGGTATTAGTGTTTCCATATCCAGGCCAAGAAAGGATAGAGGATTTATCAAAGGGCAGAGACTGCTGAACTGGAGAACTACCCGCTCCAGGAGACTGATCACTTACAGCGGTTATTGATTTTGCAGTAGCGTTTTCAAGAGCAGAAGAAGTTGCGGACGAAAACAGGTTCCGCGATCCTTGCCCACTGAATAGAATTATTCGGCGATGCCTCATCTCTGGATTGGTCACAGGGGTCATGGCTATTGGAAGACGTATTCATAAGATCTAGAGAAATTGTTGGACAAGCTGGATACTTGCTAAGATAAAAATTGATGAAATAGAAAGTCCATAACCGTATGCATATGAAAAGACAAAATCTCACATCGATCTATTTTAGACGCTTGTCTTGAAAGGCCCGGGGTGAGAAAAGCTGAACCTCCTCTGGGGAGGGGAGGGGCGCGATGGAGGAGAGAGGGAGAGATGAGCCCAGTTGCCATCTCCCAGAAGGCTACTCCGGTCCTCCTCGTCCCAGCCCTCGACCTCTATTGTTCACCGCTCCTTCATTTGCAATCCTCCTCGCCATGTCAAATAATTTTCTGACTTGAGGCACACCGCTGTATATATGTTTACAGCAATGTGTGACAGTGATTCGCGGATTGTATACTCAGTTGCTCTGTGTATATGTTGCAGTTGGTACCGTAACAAGGTTGCAAGAGTGTAGATATTCTACTCTCGTGCTCACGACAATAGATATGAATCGCCTAAGCGGCCGCTTCGAGCGCGCAACCTTCCAGCTCAATGCACAGCCATCGCCAACGAACCAGCAGTGCGAAGGCGATCAAGGCGAACAAGGCGAACAAGAATCGATTCGTTGTCTGCCGGATCTGATACGATTCAATGCCCTCCGGAACTCTTCTCACGTTTTCTGTTTGCAGGGCCAAGTATCTGCATCCTCAGGCGCGAGCGTGACCTTAGAGTTTATAAGCATAACCTATCTTGAGCTGGCACACGCCGTCGAGAGCTGTTGCAGATGGATTTTGAGCAATGTCGACGACACTTTCGAGGCACGTTTGGAAAGCAATGGCTTCGTACGCAAAGCCCGCCCTATCGCGTTGTTTATGGAGAGTGACATTGGCTTGTTCATATACCTAACAGCCCTACTGACTCTTAATATACCGGTACAGTCCTCCAAAGCTCTATTGGTGTGCTATATTAAGATTTATTATAAACAGTGCCTTCTGTTGTCCATTCGACTCAGTCCTGCTGCCACACGCAACCTTCTTAGGGAAACTTCAGCATCATGCTTTATCGCTTCGCCTCGAATGCTTTCCAACGCGCAGAATGCGCTCTCGGCGGACACTCCAAAGGAAACCTCTTCAGTTCAAATTTTGGCCGCATCCCCGTTCAACGAATTCTTGAGCGATTGCAAGGAAAATGACCATAATTTCGAACGACTAACAGCTTGCCGGCAATTTGTCCGTGAGTCGGACCGACGTGTCTTTATTCTTCACAGCTCTGGGACCACAGGTTAGAACCCAAGTCTCCCCTAGCTCTTATTTCTCTAACAATTTTTATAGGATTGCCTAAAGCTATATCTCTCGCGCATAGGAATCTACTGGGATACGCTGCTTGTCACTCTTTTCCACCAAATTCAGATGAACACAGCAAAGGGGTCAATCTTTCAACGCTCCCACTTTATCATGTAACAATGAGGGCACCCATCTAGTCTGAAGCCAGTTATCTGACTCCTTATAGGGCTTTGGTGCGCTGGGTCCATGTCTTTCGTTATCCGTTGGAAAGACAGTATGTCTCCCACCATCATCGACAATTCCAACAGGATCATTAGTCCTTACGCTTCTTCGAAGCAAACGAATGAATTCCATGATGAGCGTCCCTGCCATAATGGAAGAGATTGCCCTCTCTGAAGATTTTTCATCCTCTGTGCAAGAACTTTCTAAGCTGGATTTTGTGGCTGTGGGCGGTGGAAGCATGCGTCCTTCAGTCGCAGAGAGAATGAATGCTCATGGAGTCAAGCTCTTGAATCATTTTGGGGCTACAGAGCTGGGAGCCCTTGCACCAATCTTTCGTCCAGGACCTGATTATGATTATCGATATCTCCGCTTGCGTACTGATTTGGGCTTGCGGCTCGACTTTCTGGACCACCGTCCTGATCGTGCAGCCAGCGAACCTCGCCTTTGCAAGCTTATAGGCTTTCCCTTCGCTTGGAATGAAGTATTCGAACTCCAAGACCTCCTGGAAACCAATCCTCTCGCATCGGAATCTGAGGTTAGGATTTTGGGCAGAAATGACGATGTTGTGGTTTTGGGCACGGGAGAGAAAGTTTTACCCAGCTTACTTGAACGCAAGGTTGAGATGTGTCCTGAAGTCAGACGAGCTGTAATTGTCGGTGCTGGCCAATTCCAGATTGGTCTGATGGTTGAGCCTGCCAATCCCGAAGACAGTCACAATTCTTTAGTTGAAGCTATTTGGCCTAGGGTCATCGAAGCTAATTCTATAATGGATGGGCACGCCAAAATTACGACAAAAGCAGCAATATTCGTGAAACCTGGCGGAAAGGATATTCCCCTCACCGATAAAGGCTCTGTGCAACGTCGAGAAGCTTATGTTACATTTGAAGAGGAAATCAAAATGCTCTATCAAAACATGGACCATGAAGGTGGAGATGAACCTATAGTGGCTCTTGACATTTCAGATCCCACTACAGCCATAAGAGACATTGTCCACTCATGCTTGCCTGATCATGTTCAAAAATCAGGATTCGGGGATGAGGATGACCTCATTTTGTTGGGAATGGACTCACTGCAAGCTACACGCCTACGCCGAGCGCTCAATATCTCACTACGCAAGTCCTCAGATGCCGCCGGAAAGATTGACCTACCAATCGACTTCATTTACCTTCATCCATCAATAAAGAAACTAAGTAGTGCCCTGTCGATGTATGGACAACGTCCTCTAGACACTAAGACTGACCGTCGAAGCAATATGGAACAACTGGTGGCCAATTATTGCATTAACTATACCCGCCTAGCTCCGATAACATCTGATGCGATCGTGCTATTGACAGGCGCTACTGGAAATTTAGGATCGCATTTATTAGAATCTTTGTGCGTTAACGGTCAAGTTAAGGAGATTATATGTTTGTCACGACTGCCGCCAACGTTTGAGAATGTTCCCTTCCAGGACACCCTCTCTTCCAGACAACATAAAATTCTTCAAGAAAAGGGTATTTTTCTGTCCGAAACTGAACGGTCCAAAATCAAATTCCTACAATGGGGTCCCTCGAATACTCATCTCGGATTGCAGCCCTCAGTTTACGAAGGCCTTGTAAATACAGTGACGCACGTTTTTCATGGTGCTTGGCCGATGGACTTCAACCGAAAGCTGAGCTCCTTTAAATCCCAAATCGAGACCACTAGCCAACTTATCGACTTGGCCCGTGTAATACATAGACGTCGTCCATCTGTGAGACCGAGAGTTGTGTTAGCCTCCTCTATTGCTGTGGTTGGCAGACATTCATCATCTTCTCCAGTAGTTGAAAATGTTCCTAGTGATCCCGATATCTCGGTACCGTTGGGTTATGCAGAGGCGAAATGGGTATGTGAAAAAATCTTCGAGAATGCATTTAAAGAGTTAGGAAATGAAATAGAGCCAGTTATTGTCCGTATTGGTCAAATATCTGGCTCAAGACGAAGCGGATTCTGGAGTATCCAAGAACATTTGCCTGCTCTGGTGAAGTTCTCACAAATCGTTGGAATGATGCCCGATTTGCATGGAGTAAGAATCCATTTTGGTATTTTTTGTACTTATCAGACTAAATTGTATCCTAGGATCTATCGTGGTTGCCAGTTGATCTTGCAGCAATTGCAGTCACCAATTTTCTTCTAGCACCGCTCCCTCAACAGCTAGTATTCCACCTTGAAAACCCGGTTAGACAACCATGGCCTGATACTCTGACTTTCATCGAACATATTTTGGAAATGCGGACTAGACGAGTGCCATTTAGAGATTGGATAAGCTCGGTAGCTTCAATAGAAGATAGTACAGAGAGTTTGGTTAGGTTCTTTGAAGGCGATTTTCTTAGACTAGCCTGTGGAGATGTGCGTCTTGACACTCGTCAGAGTCGCCGTGCCTCTCCAATATTGAGATCGGTCGGAGCAGTAAGTAGAGAAACTATAGGACTTTACATAGACTTCTGGAGGAGAAGCGGGTATCTCTCTTAGCCAAATGGAACTGCCGTTTCCATTAATTCTTAATTCCTTTTAGCCCAATACTCTAAATGATCATCATTATTTTTAGTTATGTTATGTGGTTCACATAACTCATTCGTGATCAACTTGCCTAGAGTTCGTACTCTACCTCAACTCCGGCTGGAGTGATGCCTCTATCTGAAGAGCAGAATTCAGGCGTGTACGTTTGACATTCAGTCTACCAACGACAAATCATGCTGCAATGCTCAGAGACCTGAGTGGATGGAGACCTTCACTCCGGTCCCTCTACGCACATGTCATGCTCTCTACGCCGGTTTATTACCTCCCTGCTCGCCATATCATTCATCAATGATAACTTCTTTGCAAGTCAAATTATACACCGAGCAAAGATTTATTCATTCGAAAAACACTCACTTTCCCTCCCATTCACCATGGAGCGACCTCCCAAAACTATCTCTGACGCCGTCACCCTCCTCCAAACCAGCGAACTTCTAACATCCTCAATCCGCACCGTCCTATCCGAATGGCAACTCGAAGCCAATGCAACCACATCAGCAGCCCTGCCCAGCCGTGACTTGCACTCGGCCCAACGCACTATCATCGCCATTGCGGGCCAATTAATTTCCTTAGTCTCCGAGCCTAGCACATACATCATCTCGACCGCGTGCCAATACTGGGAATCACGGGCACTATATATCTGCGCTTCCTCTCGGATTCCCGATCTCCTGTCCTCGTCTCCCCTTCCAGTCGCCCTACTATCTCTCTCCACTGGAATTGAGAGGCTGAAACTGGAAAGAATCATGCGGTGTTTATGTTCCATTCATATTTTTGAAGAGGTAGGAGAGGGGGTTTTCGGTAATAATAGTGTGTCGAGAGCGTTGGTGGGGAATGAACCTCTCAGGGCATATGTGCTATTGTTCAATGCGGATTTATTCACCGCAGCAGATCAACTACCAAGATATTTAGAGAGCGAAAGGGGACACTCTTACAAGGTAGATGAGACCCCATTCCAGGAGGCTGTGGGAACGAAGAAAGCCAGATGGGAGTGGTTGGAGGAAGTGAAGACGCCGGATGCATTGCAAGGGCAGGGGGTGGGTTATCCTGGGCTAATGGGGAAAGAGAGAATGGTAGATACAGGACCGGTCAAGAGGCCTGAGCATGAAGTTTTCGGAAGGGCGATGTTGGGCGGGGGGTTGGTATATGGTGCTGCCCATCCATATGGTAAGTTTTTGGGAAAGAACTCCACCTTTTTTCTTAGCTGAGAAAGTCAGACTATCCATGGGGAGCTTTAGGTGAGGCAACGGTGGTCGATGTTGGTGGTGGCGTTGGTATGTCAAATTAATCTTTTCTATGCCCTGCCTTCTGGTTCCTAATTAGTAACAGGTGGCTTTGCTTTGCAACTTAGCAAGATATACCCCAAATTGAAACTTGTTATTCAGGATAGGCAACCTGTTCTAGAGCAAGCCGAAACCATTGTATGGCCAAAAGAGAACCCTTCTGCACTGAACGAAGGTCGTATATCGTTCATGCCCCACGACTTTTTCCAGCCAAATCCAGTCAAGGACGCTGATATATATTGGCTTCGTTATATTCTGTAAGCTATCTCAACCTTTTTTCTGCGATATAAATGGCCTCTAATATGCTGTGCCGTAGACATGACTGGTCCGACAAATACTGCATCCGAATCTTGTCTGCCATCCGCGGATCAATGATCAACAACAAATCAAGGATCTTAATTTGCGATCAAGTCATGAATACAACTTTGGGGTGTCCAGAATTGGACCCTGCCCCAGCACCCTTGCCCGCGAATTATGGCTATTATACACGTTACAGCCATCAGAGAGATCTAGCCATGATGGGAATCATCAACGGAATTGAGAGGACACCGGCTCAATTTGGAAAGTTGGTAGAGAAGGCAAGACTTAAAATTGAAAAGATCTGGGAGTGTAGAAGTCAAGTTTCTATCATAGAGTTGAGTGCTTTGTTAGATATGGGAATGGAAAGGTAGATAGCAGCCGACATGAGACTGAACCCTGATTTAGTTGTGTTAGTGATAATAGTAATTGTTTTATGACAGGTTTCACAGTACTAAATCTAAACTCTGAAATACTCATCGCATTTATAGACTTTCTCCGGTAACCCTTTTTCTTATCAGGCTCTACAAATTGCCAACCTACAGCTTTCACATGTTTAGACCGACCTGCTAGCGATAACAACTAATAGATGGACAGCAATTATGTCTGCGGCACGTTGAAGGTGCAAAGGCGTCTGTAGAGATGGCAATAAGAGACGGGCAGACGAATTGATGATGGCTGAAGCGAGAATATTTACAGAGGCAACTGAAAAACTGGTGGTTTTTGGAGTTAATATATCAAGGGTCAGGACTTCTATTGAATTTCGATATATCAAAGTGATATGATTCCTCAGCACAAATGTTCGTAGCTTATCACTCCTTAAACCACGGGTGCTGCAATGTTTCTTCAGCACTAGGTCGTTCAGATTGGTCACATTTCAAAACTTGATGAATCAAGTCAGTAATGACTTCGGTTTCCTCGCTGTCGATGTCGTCCGGTTTATACTTGTCAAAGCGAATTTTCAGAGAATCAGACACCAGGACATTCTTTTCCTCAAAATGACGTTCTCCATTGGGACGGAAATATTTTTGTGCATGTGGCCATGCTGATAAGACACCATCTGGGAGTGGTCCAAGTCGGTCATGGATGTCAATCAAATGAAGATCGTCATCGTCATCTGCATACTTCGGATCCATACCATCGACAACGAAGAGTGACATGCCAGTTATGAATTGATAGATGAGACAACCAACAGCCCAAATGTCGATCTCCTTATCGAATTTCTTTGAAAGGATAAGCTCAGGCGCTCGTAGGCTGAGTGGTGTCACCGTTTTGTCTGGAGGATCGGATTCCCAGAATGCTAGTAACAAGTTAGTAAAATCTTATTTATGAAGGATACAAGATAGGAATGTAGTTTTACCAGCTCCGAAGTCTGAGATCTTGATCAAAAAATCTGGGCCAATGTTGACATATTCATGAAGAGAGTGGCTGTTGGCAATATACTTGGGAGCCCATCGATCTTCCTTCCCATCAAGGAGAGATAATTCGAAAATAGTATCTTTATCTTGTTGGAGGTTCTCCTCGCTCACAGAGTCCAGTAAACAAGCGGAAAAGAGTAGGTTGCCTGGTTGCATATCACCATGGACGATATTGTTCTTGTGTAACAGTGCTAGACCCGACAGAGCATGCTTAAGGATCCTTTTTGCCATCCATTTCGGATACTTAGGATAGCTTTCGCCTGAATCCTCGTTACAGGGAAGTTTCCTAACCATTGAAGCAGCTGTTGAGCCCATAGGCTCAAAAACAAAACAGTTGTGAATTACATTAGGTCCTTGTACCAGGAAGCTTTCAAGAAGCATAAGGATATGCTGAGCAGATGGATCGTCTGCGCCAGTTCGTGAGAGGTGTGTGTATATCGATAGCTCGGTATCAAAAGATTTCAAATTTGCTACCATGACTTTCAAAGCCACATAGCGAGAGTTCCTGTTATAAGATTTAGACAACAGCTTTTGAATAAAAGTGAAGAGATGACCGCAGAACATACAACTAAATGAAAAGAAATAGCTTACTGTTCGTCCCTTGCAAGCCATACTGTGAAATAGGAGCCGTTTCCAAGCTTTCTAATGACTCGATAGATCAATGACAAAGATTCCATGGTTGGAACTTTGACTCCCATCAGGCTGGGTTGCTGCGGTTGCCAAAGGATTTCGCCAACTGTCCGAGCACTGGGTATATTTTGCTAAGAAATCTTCTGTCTTGGGCTCCTGCGTGAGTGAACCGGCGGTAGATTTCTTTTGGGGCATTATTTATTCCTTGTTGCTTAGATCTCTCTCAGCCTCTCTCAGTCGATTTTACGAGACGATACTGTTTTCTAAGACTTGTATAAGGTAATAAGCTGTCGGGCAATTGACATACGATAGGCAGCTCTTTATACTTGATTAAATATTAGAGAACCAGGGAGAGATATCTAGAACCGAGGCATTGTAGCACTTTGAGCATATTGAGGTAACATCAAGCAAGATATTTGCAAACAAACATTGAGAATATTTTCGGCTTACTGTATTTGGTAAATTACACGTAGGTTTACGCGTTGTTGGACGAATCAATCAAAATAGATATGTGTCATGGACGTAATTTTAGGTGTTGATTGAACATAAGATAATTCATTTGATCTATGAAAAAGTGTTCTGGTATAGTGTGGCGAGCTGTGAGGATTTAACATAGTCAAACTTCTCAAGCAAATGGCACTTATTGCTTCAATCTCACTTATCAAACACAAGCATAATCACCCAATATATGTTACACGTATTGTTGAGTAACGTTACTCTTCGATGGTGGAACAACTGTTACAACGAGTGATGACATTGGAGGCAAGTCAGGATGTAACGAGAAGACACTTTTTGCATCTTAAGGGTTACCTCAATTTTATCGTGACACTGAGTTGCATCTTGATACGAAAAGCACAAAGTGAGTCTTAATATTTATACAGAAGAATCACTACCCTAAGGATCTTACATTCTCTGTACAGCCTCGTGCTTAACAGAGTCGTGGTTGGTGAAGACCACTGCTAGCATTTCATCTAACTCTTCAGAGATATAAGCACAAAAGCTAGACTTAGTCATGATATGGCAACGTCTAGAGACCACCTTCATTTTTCCTTGTCAGCTGCGGTGACAAGCCATGTAAGATATCGAATATGAAAAGTCGATGTTAATGGTAGTCAGACCACTGATACTTGTAGAAGAGTTTGGTGCTATCCCCTACATAAGGCACGTAACGATGGATATCATATTTGATTAGTACAAAATTTGCTCCTTCTTTGTCGTGGTAAATAGTTGGATTGGTGTGAGAAGAGTAGAAAATGTGCAATGAATATTTTGTGGATATCTGTGAATAAATTTCCTCTAAGTACTTCGACCAAGAACCCACATATGGATAAAAGATATTTACATGCATTATATACATAATGTTTGATGAATGATTTTCATTAATCCCATGCAACCAGCAAATGCAACATTTGTTCTATCTGCTATCCCCAACGCCCCCAATGCAAACATTCATACTCATACATTGATCTTCCTAACACACGCAGGACTACCTAAGGGTTAGATTGTCTCACCCTTGCAGCCTCACTATCTTTCTCTGGTTCCTGCAAGCCAAATCCTAACCCTGGAGCCTTTTTCTTTCTTCCCCTTCTATCTCCAAACTTTGCGTCGAACTTCCTGATGGCAGACAAAGTATCCATATCCTCACTGACACTGGCACTAATTTCCTCCATAGCCTTATCAAAATGCTTCCTTGTGAGGATACGCTTCGGTGGGTAGACGTATGGTTCAGAACCAGTATGTTGTGCTGCCTGAGCGTTCTCTTCACGTACGCACGCAAGTGCAGCAGCAACAGCAAGATTTTTGAGGTCAGAGCCGGAATAGAATGGGGTTTCTTTGGCAAGTGCTTGTATCGACACAGACTCATCAAGGATTTCACCCCTCAGGTGGATCTTAAGTATCTCTTCTCGATCTTTCTCCAATGGGAGGTCAACAAGAACTCGACGAGGCAGTCTACGGAGAACAGCATCATCGAGATCAAAGGGTCGATTGGTTGCTACCATAATGAAAGCTGAGAGATCATTCATGCCATCCCATTCACGAAGGAATTGGTTGATAAGCTCACGGTGGCTCGTTCGTGCTGCTGAACCACCTCGGGCGCCAAAAATGGCATCTGCTTCATCGATGAAAACAACGCAGGGTGAGAGCTTCTTGGCCAGTGAGAAAAGTGCCTTTACAAGCTTCTCCCCTTCACCGACAAACTTGTCGTAAAGATCACCACCACTGACTTCAAGCACAGTAGCCCCGCTCTCCTTGGCAACAGCTTTGGCAAGCATTGTCTTTCCGGTTCCTGGAGGACCATAAAGAAGCAGTCCAGATATCTTGTCGGTTGCCAGGACACCATAGGAGAAAGCTTCAGGACGAGTTAAGGACAGACTTGTCAAAGTCTTCAAAGCTTCGATGGTCTCAGGAGCGGCTCTTACTTGTGCGAAGGTAGTCTTAATGTCAGCTGGGTCGATAACACCACTCAAAAGCCTAGTCTCGTATTTTGTGCACGATAATTTGAGTCTCTCCAACTTCTCTTGCTGAGCTATGTTTGGATCGGCGTCTTTCTTGGAGTCGGCATCCTCTGAATGTTTTTTTGGGAATTGTGTTGCCAGCTTTTCCATTTTCTTCTTCTGGAGCTCTTTCGTAGTCCAAGCTGTCTTTGCCTTGTCACTAGCTTCTAACAACGCAACCGCGCGAGTAAAGGTGGCACTATTGATAACAGTTCCGAGATCCGGAAGTCCGAGTATAGTTGTCGCAATTCTATGGATATGAGGCCATGACCATACACTATCTTTCATTTGTAATGTAGTCGTCTCTGGTAAATCCTTTTGAATATCAACAATCAGGTCCTGTGACCCTGACAATTTTCGGACCATGTCTTCAACATGACGAACATTGATATTTGTCATGTAGTCTTCACCGTCCCTTTTAAATTTCGATTCCATCTTTCGAGGAGGTGGTACTACAATGGTACGTTCCGGTGTATCGAGCCCATCTGATTGCATCTCATTGATAGCACTAATTGATAACTCAGGAGTCAAGTCTTCTGCTGATGTCGTACCA
Organism: Allantophomopsis cytisporea; assembly: GCA_024752435.1. Taxonomy (NCBI): domain Eukaryota; kingdom Fungi; phylum Ascomycota; class Leotiomycetes; order Phacidiales; family Phacidiaceae; genus Allantophomopsis; species Allantophomopsis cytisporea. The sequence goes on from CP103025.1 coordinate 471,372, forward strand.
ACAATTATTATACTTTTTCCATCCCACCAGCGCTTGTTGACAATATCACGTAATTTCGAGATAATCTCTGCGCCACCAGGAGCAGCGTTGAGTTCCTTATATTCGCTGATTTGAATGATGAGCTTCGATTGAACTCCATTGTCCAACAAAACTTCTCCTCGAGCTCTTCGTGTTGAGGCTGCATCGACCAACTTGCTCAAGATGGCTGGGAGATGGAGATCAGTATATTCTTCTGACCTCAATGCTGGTTGGGGCTCTTCTTGGTAATTGGTGGAATCTTGGTCGTGGTCGTTGTCGTGTTCCTGTTCGCCACGTTTTGCAGTAAACGCACCGTTTCCTTGAAGTATGGAAAGAATGTTAAACGCTCCCGCTGGCGGTTGGTCTCGATGCATCCTATGCAACATATTTTGAGATGTTGGAATCACCGCCTCATCGAACTCATCCTCTTCTTCCATTTCCTGATCGTCAATGTCGTCCCACTCCTCAAGATTTCCAGCGGCCTTTTGCGCCTCATAACCAAGAAGAGTAGTTGCTGACCGTGTCCACGCAACATTGTCCCCCATAGAATCGTCGACGACCTGTGCAATATCTTGTGCACTTATGCGGATCAAATCAGCATCGAGATTAGCAGCTGCATGCTGAACTATTCTGTCCAGAAAATATGAACCCCCATCCTTTGGACACTGAAGTACCGTGACGGGCCTATGGATGTCCTTCAACTTTAGATTTTGAGGTCGCTGGAGACTTAGCCCAGCTTTTAGGCTAGCAAGTACTTCCTCATAAACATCAAGATCAACCTGATGTCTACGACCATGCTTGCCAAACAGACTTTCATCTTCGAGTCCATATTTATGAATCTTCTCTATGAACTGATTCTTGGAGTCCAGTGCCTGGACAACTTTCTGCATCCTTCGCATTTTCTCAGACACATGATCAAAATCGTGTTGCATCATGGCCCGAGCCCCCAGGGGATCGATGTCAGCCTTGAGCTCTCGAAGTTTCTCCGATTCACCCTCAGATGCCTTCGCTTTATTTCCTGGTGTTTCCGTGTTGCCTTCTGCTGAACCGGCTACAGGTTTCTCATGGGCTGAGTCCACGGATATTTCATATTTAAATGGTTCATTTAACATCTTGACTGCAGTTTCTGCGAGAAATTTTGCGATAGACGATGGATCCCATTTATTGATTCCTGAGAAATACGGTCCTCCAGAATAGCGCGCGGGGTCGAACTTCGAAGACGGGAAGTGTTCAGCAAGGAGGCGCTTCGATGTCTGTACAGCCTCTACCCAAGCATTTAGTAGGTGGTGAATGTCTTCTGCCATCTTGGATGTAGCGAGATAACTGGAATCCCTCAACTCAGATAGGGCGCTGTCCTCTTCAAAAAGATACTTGTAATCATAGTCAGTCTTCGATTTCTCAGTCTTGTCGTGAATCCACGTTGCGCCAAGAGATGTGGGCGGATCGGCCATCTCCCGGAGTGTGACATTCTGTTCGAGGAACCAGTCCGGAAGCTCAGCAGATGGAAGCTCAGGTGCCTTATGCAGGAGAGAACGGTGTCTTCTCGATGATATTCGTGGCAGCAATCGATACTTCTTCATCGCAGATTCCAGTGATTCCGCAACACCTGCTTGACCTGTCGCATTTTGGACTCCTTTCCCTTGCGTATTCAACTTTGTATCGTTCGGTTCATTTGTATCTGTAGGTTTCGTAGGCTCATCAGGCTTCTGAAGCGCAATCGCAGATCGATGGAATTTTCGAGTCGCGTTAGGATGACGACGACCGGCGATTATACGACACGGTGGTCGCGTATGGTTCCTGCTCGCATTGCAGAGAGCGCGCCATACTACTGCATGCATTCGAAAATCGACGCTCCGTTGAGCTGGAGCAATGCTTTCGTGAGGATGTCGATTGAATGCTTAAACGATTACAAGGCTTAAAGCATGCGGCTCTGCGGGTGACTAAACGTCAGCTTCCGAGTTACTTTAGAATTGGTATCGGCTTGTTTGCTGTGCTAACTCCGACAATAAATAGACGATTGACGACCAGTTCATCAATCTATTAAACTAATTATATGTAATTCAACATCTTTGGTCCCTGCAGGTTCGGCCGATTGATCATGTAACTTCATCAATGTGTTATCTCTAAAGCCGACGAATTAATAGTTCTACTTCCTGTGATTAAAATTGGCCATGTCGTGAGCAAAGTTTATGCTTCAGTTGTTGCAATCAAAACCTTCACAGCTGGAGTGAGGGTTATATGTGTCTTGGGAGCCCGTCGATTAGTGGAATTGACCTTTGCGGAGGCCATTACAGTAGTGGGACCAGCGAATTCAAGCTGCGCAATTTGAATCAACAAATGCAGCAAACAAAATAGACATTACAGCAACGGGTATCATTGAATCGATCAAGCGACTTTCTATCAGAAACTCCTTTCTATCTTCAAGCCAGGGGAACACAGTATACAACACAAACATTTAAATTTCAGTCTTACAAGAAGCCCATATACTTCAAAACCTGCGCTTTATTCCTAACATTCGTTGAGACCTAGAACAAACACAAGGCAAAATCAATCACCGTTCACGCTCAGCGCATTTCTCGTGAGATGTACATGAAAAACCTGACTTGCACAATGCTGATGATCGAATTGATAAGTTGTGAACATGCATTGATCTAGGTCAAATGTCCAACACACAAGAACACTCGGAACTCCTGTTGAGGTGTAATCAATGGCTTTCTGAGTCCAGCTTAGTAATCTGACCGTTGGTATCTTTTGAGTCGCCAAGTCCTTGCGAACATGTTCAATGGCTCAGGGACGGGACATCATATTCGAGGAATGGATCTCATTTGAAATATGATAGACGTAACGGAGCTAGCTTCTCAACTCTCAAAGCACCAGACCTTTGAATATGTCAGTTTGGCCATGTTTCTTCTTCCAATATCCATCATTCTGCAGCCTCGGGAGTTCTTCTAAGAAGTCCAGAAATGCATAGAGAACGTTCTTGTCATTGTCTTCGTTTTCGTCATAGAGATATCGTCGGGATAGGATTGGATGCTGGGCTAAATCGGCAATGATGAGCCGAGCATATTCTTGCCATTGTTGCTGGAACGGTTGGAACATCACCCATTCTCCTTGGCCCGACGGAAATACATCAGAATTGTTGATAATAGCATGAGCCAGCTTCTTAATCAAGTCTAGGCCGTGCTCGGTGTTGCGAACGGAATTCTGGTCCATGTCAAGTGCTCGAGCCAGATCTATACCATTGACAAGGTGCGGCAAGGCAGCAACCAGGAGACGGAGAGCGAGGACCGTCACACGCTTGTGGCCCTCCAAGGTAGAGCCTGCCCCTTCGACATTCGTCGAAACCAAAACCAGAAGCCCGTCATGCAAACACCACAGTACTGGAACGAAAATACACATCAAAGCAACATCGTCTTCTCCTCCGACCTCCTCAATTGCTTTTGTAGCTGCAAACAAATAAGGTTCTGCTAATGCCCATCCCTGTTCTGTATGATAAGCAGTGTAAGTCAAAGCCGGCAACAGCTGCGAGAGCAAGAAAAGTGCTAGCCGGGACTGACCACTCTGGAGATTGTCGATGTCCAAACAATCATAGAGGGGTCGGCCGACATTGGATTGCAGGCCATTGATAATGACATTAGAAACATTCTTGCACATCATCTTTAGTTTTGAGCCATACGCCGCAGTCACTCGGTAAGTTCCAAGGCAGAAGTGCAGCAGAGCGTGATTTAGCGCCACTAAAGTGGTGGTACGACCATATGCCGTGAGCTTGTCTTCAAAGTATTTCTGCTCGTATACTTCTGGGTCCTTCATGAAGGGGAGGACAATAGTCTTGAGTCTGTCAGCTGGGTAAATGTGGTTCGTGTATCTTGCCATCAGTCTGGCAAGGTCCTCCACGAAGGACACATATGCGCTCTTTGAATTCTCGCTAGAAAATCCTTCCCTTGCATTGGTAAGATTTGTAGCACGTTGTCCGCTATCCTCGGCGAGTAGGAATTGCTGCACATGAGCAGCAAGGCACTGGAGAAGTAGATGGTAGATAGCTTCGACTTCTGAGCCAGAGCGTCCAGCATATTCCTCACTCTTCAATGCTGGAAGGTGCTCTTGCATCTTTTTGAGGCATACTAGATGATATTCAATAAAGATTGTATCAATGCAGTGAGGAGTGTATAATGTACCTTCGAAGAAGATGAGTCTCTTTTCTCCACCTATTCGAGGTAGATCTGAGCGCGAAATTATGGAAGAAGTCGGCATGTGGAAGAGCTCAGCACAGGCATTATCAATCAGGGGATGTCGCTCATGGTGACTAAGAACTGCCAGTATGAGTTCCTCCGAATACATTTTAATTCGATCAGGCGACGCCAGGTTCCGGAAAACCACAGTGGCAACATCCAATCCGGCATTCTATGAAGCTGTCAGATATTTCTCATTCTTAAAATCAAGGACAACACGTACGTTCATGCGATCGAATAAATCAAAATCTCCAGTCTCTTTAATAGCTTTAAGGAAATGTATCATGAAACATGACTCGAATCTCGTGGTTTGATATAAACTCGTTGAAGGGCCAAATTTGTTGTATTTTCCATTCTCACCGAATATTTCGCCCACATCCTGTCAAATAGTTAGAGCAATCGTGGAACTGTGGACTATAACTTACACATCGGGCTGAGGTCAGGAGCAACGCAAGCAAATTCGCCCAGTGACGAGTCATTACCACCCCGATTTGGCCAACATCATGGGAGTCAAAGATTTCTGACATGATTAAGCTATATTGATTAATGAGTGGACCATCACATGGCTGCTCATTAGTAACCGGCAACAAGTCATTATGGGATCTTTTGTCTTACCTCAGTCGCCCAATGTCTCTCTAGGAGATCAGCGTCATCTCCATAGTCCTGCGAATCCTCATTTGTTGCTTGAGCAGCTCTCCAAGGGAAGTTCTGATTGACACGCTTGATGTAAACATCTACCATCTCTAGGTATTTGGTGATTTCTTCTAGTCGAGATGGAGGTGATGTCCGATCATACTTTCGCAAAAATCGTACCAGAGTTTCATTACCTGACTGTCATCAACATCTCAAAAGCATCAATTAAAAGTTGTTTGACTTACAATCTTCGAATACTGTTTTGAATACTCCAAAATCCTTGATGCTGGGAATGAGCTTGTTGAAGTTCACGATAGCATTACTAATGATTTCGGATGCCGAAGCCACGTTCGCTGCTACAACGTTTCGGATATCAGCATCGCTGTATGCATTGCCTGTGCCGTTTTCTGCATGTTCCTGAAGCTGTTTTTGCAAATTTTCTTGAACTTCTTCACGTACTGCGATAAAAGACGACATAAAGTCCGTATGCCACTGAACTACTTCCTTCAGAGCCTTGCCGTGTGGTTCACATACAAATATGAAGGATGCCAAGTTTGTCCACGTTTGTAGTTGTATTAGACAAGCTTCTTTATGAGCCTCCTTAGGAACAACAATTTTACTAATCTCGGTGATTTGAGGCCGGTGGTCTGCAGGGGTCGCCCAGTACAATGTTGATAGTAAATCGTGATGGTTTCTCAACGATACAAGATCAGAGACATGAATTGGTTCTTCTTTGGGGTACTGGCGATTATGGTTTGGTGTAAGACGCTTGATCAAATGGGTCATTGATTTGATATCATTTGCGCGACTGAACTGCTTGATTACTGTTGCAATAATCTTCAATAGAATATGGAAACAGAGATCCCCACTCTCGACGGTGAGTGAAGGTTCGCTATACAATTCTTGAAGAAAATTTGGAGAATTGAAGGACTCTTCGTTGCGTAGGTGTGCAAGCTTCTGAGATGCAAAGAAATCAAAGAGTGTGTTAACAATTGGTGTGGAGCGTTCCCAGTGCCAATATGTCATCAAGTTGTGACAACGATGAAAAATAGTTCGACAGTATTCATTGAAACTTGGTGATTGCTTGGGATTCTGGGAATACAATTCGAATACTCTTTTTGCCAGTTTCTGTAATAACTGCCAATTCTCAAGCACAGGTCCTGCCTCAACAGTCTTGTGGCAGACACCAAATTCATTGAAAGCTGTCAGGGGCAACATTGAAAAGGTTGCGTACCACATCTTCTCCAGGACTCGGGCATCTACCACAACTGATATGTCTTCTTTTAGGAGCTGAGAATTGAAGACTTCCCAGAATGAGGAGTGGGAGAATTTTGCCGGAGACAAAATATTTATGAGAACAACCCAGCCTTCAACCGTATAAAGGTGGCTCCTGATTCCTGCCTCGCGATAGCTTAAGAGCTGGCAATCTTCATAGAATCCACGAACTTTTTCCAGTCCCGCCTGAAATAGAAGATCCATAGCGGCTGCGCATGCTTTGTGGAACTGTGTTTCAAGCTGATGGTAAAGGGCGTTGGATGTCATGGCCTCTTTCGCAATTTTCAAAACAAATATCAACAAGGCACAAACACGAATGATCGTCTCAACTCCAGCCCTCTGGTCTGTATTGTTACCATCACCTGCTGACAGGGCTTCCATTCGACAGATATAGTTTTGGAGAACTTCGTGAACCCGGGAGATGAAATGATTTCGGCTTTCATGGGTTGAAAAGCTCAAATGGTACTCGACGTATCTTATGATGAAGTCCATTGTGGCTCTCAGACTTGCTGCATCAGCTGCTTGACCAGACAGACTTGCCATTTCAAGGTTATCAGCAAGCCACACAAAGCAGAGGCCAAATTCCGATGAAACCTGTTCATCCCAGGTACCCCATCGTAGTTCCTTGTCCTCTAGCTGATGCGAGCAATATCCAGCAAAAATGCTAAAGTCTCGATGCAGTGTGTTATCGATGACACGCGCAAGACGTCCACTGCCAATGAAAGTACTCTCATGGAAGAACACGTTTAAATCCAGAGCAAATATATCGAAATGCGATGTATACTGGCAGCCATAGTTGCCAAGCCCAAGCAATTTGCCGCCTGTATGATTAGGCACTATCGGTGCAGCAGTAATCATTCTATCAATGATTGCTTGTTCAGTGGGTTGACGAAAGTGTGCAGCACCTGCATCCAGATGCACAGGAGTGACTTTACGACAGCGGATAATATGCTTCTTTTTCCCCATCTCAGCCCGTTTTTCGACTTCTTTCGACTGTGGTTCCAATGCTACAGTCGCATCCGTTAGTTTTCCCTTAACCAAGGCGTCATCGTCGGCTAAGAATCTTCTTAACTGCATTCCACGAACTGCTGAATTCCCTTTACGACTACGCCGATAAAGAGCGTCCAGGCTTCTCTTTGTTGATACAAAAGCAGCGGCAGGATGTCGACTATTATAATCTCTTTCAAGTCTTTCCAGCTGGCCCTGACGTGCCGATCCAGTGTGAGATGTAATAGGTTGGATACGTTTTCGAATGATGGGTTTCTTTGGCTGTTCTTGTCCGGCACATTCACCTTGTGCTGGTACTTCGAAGACATTTGTAAAATCCAATTGAGTTTGTCGAGGCTTGGATATGAGAAGTTTCTTTGGACCCCTTGAAGTTGTGCCTATATGAGCAATCGACTGACGATTAGAAGTGTCAGGAGAGTCTGAATGAGATGCAATCGTCATTGAAGCTGCTTTTCGAGGTGCTATTTTCTGGTTTGCACCCCCCACAGCACTCTGAGGGATTAAAGCATCTCGCCATTGTTGCAAGGTGGAATTTGCTTCTTCAGTATCTGCTCTGTTCGCAAGCCTTATAAACTTCTTCGTAGGACTATGTCTACCAAGATCACTTCGGGAGCGAGCATTGCGAGCAGCAATTCGGAGAAATTGGGGTAGCCCCCTAGACTTGGTTACCTGAGGCACTACATCAAGAATGCTGAGTCGGGATGGGTTTGGGTGATGAGGGCGGGACGTCTTGTGGATATAAGAGCGTCGGGCTTTTTGCGGTTTGGGTGTAGTGGGACCCCTGGCTGGTTCATTCGTGTCTTCCAAAATCCGCTCTGTAATTTTTGGTTGGCGTTGGTACTTCTCGCGAGGTGCTGAGAAAAGGGATGAAGATGTTCGGGGCTTTTTGAGCAGTTTCTGAGTTGATTGTAAACGTGACCGACGCTTTCTTGAGGGTAACATGGCATCGACTCGATCATCCTCCCGAACGGAGTCGATCTGTGATAGTGCAGAGTTTATACCAGGGTCTCGTTCCAGAGTGAAACCCATTGCAACTCTTGCAATTTCATTGTCTGTATCGGATTGGCCAGAGTCATCGGATAAGAAAGGCATCGCATGCATTCTATGATCAGTTTGGATGAAACTAGGACTTCTTGCATGTCTCCTCGAAACTGGTAGAGCTACACCACGCCTAGGTGGTGCAGTCACGGGGGCCCCATTATCAAATAATTGCGGCCGTTTTTTATTCTCCTGGGGCATTCGGCTCTTCTGATCAAGACGCAGCCACGACGCAGGTAGAACACCTCGGATTCTGCGACCAACACGCTGCACTTGAAGCAAATCATCCGGTTCCAAATTCGGTTCTGTTTCACTGTCCGAACCCTCTGTTATTGCAAAAGAATCTTCAGCGTCATCATTCTTGGCATACGTTAAATCAATCATTGGTGTAACAACACTTGTTGCCGGGGTGATAGGGTCAAGAGAAGAGTTTCGCAGAGATTGTTCTGTGTGAAAGCTAGCCCGACGAGAGCTTGACGATGAAAATATATGCTCCTGCTCTTGATAGATCACGAGGTCTTTGGCCGCACGAACAGGAGACCTACGCGTTGGCGGTGAGGAGGGAATATCCCATATGTCTTCGCCTGGTGCCAATGAGTGATTGAAGAAATCTTCCCGAAGTTTTGAGGCTGAAATTGCCGTCGGTATCGGACGTTTGCTTGTGTAGCAGTTTTCTTCGTTGCGAGGCTTTCTCTGTGACCCTTGCAAAAGGTCGTTGATATCGGGAAGGTCATCATCATCGTCATCATCTCCTGGTTCATTGAAATGATCCCGGACAACTCTATCATCAGGCTGGCTTGATGATTGCGGCAGAGAAGAGGAAGGTGGTTGAGTTAGACTCTCGTCAGCAGTTTCAAATTCCTGATCTTGGCTTTCTTGGTGATGTCTGCGATGTTGCGTAGAAGCCTCGTGATGGGTCACCTTGACGGGCTTTATGCCACTTGCAAGTGCTGTTTGACGATATTTGGCCTCCTCCATGGCGTATGGATGAAGCTGGATTGGTCTTCGTTCGCGAAGCGATCTTCCTCTGGGAACTTCACCGACTTCGGTAGCTAACAATTTTAGGCGCTCATTTGTGCCAGTGTGCAATATTGGATCTTCATGTACTTGGTGGCCCACAGCCAATTCGTCTGGAGACGACGACCACAGACCACAATGAAGGTTTGGAAGTTCCGGGGACTGAATGCTAACTGGAGAATCCGGTGCAGATGATAACGGGCTTGATGCAGCCGATAGCAGTTGAACGTAACTTTTTGAGAATGCATCATCGTTTGGTTGCTCGGCCTGGTCATTGGATTGCGCAGAAGATGCTCCTGGCGTGTTATTTTCTTCAAAAAGACCAGTAAACGTTGTTGATGCTTCAAGATTATCGCATCCTGGTGGTACGTGAAAAGACTTGGTTTTTGGAGACGTCGACTTGCATCGCCGACTTTGAGATCCATCATCCGCTGGTACCTGCACTATCTCCGTATAACTCGAAGTAAGAGGTTTTTTCCGCAGGCGCGCAGCTACCAAACTAGCTGGCAGGTCTCCCTCGATTTCTCTATCTGAAGTCTTTGCGTCGTCCTGGCCGTCATCATATTCATCAATATCGCGAAAGCCATTTTCCCGTGATTGCTCATCATTAGCAGTGCTCTGGCTGTCCAAAAGATCTTCTTCGTCGGAATCTGGAACGAATCCAACCTCTTTCCAATTAGCCATGATACTTCCGAGTCATCCTCGCGACAGAATGTCAAATTTATATAGAAATTGACGCGGTTTTGGTGGAGTTCAGTGGCGATATGTTGTTTGTCAGTATACAAAATCACTATTTTAATGCTGGGAGACGTGAACCGCGTCTTGTCAATTAACGCCTTTAAGGTTAGCGTCGGCTAACGTCTCCGCTAACTGCGACCCCGACAATCTATGAGAGCATCGAAATAACCAACATCCACCTGTCACTGTCTGCAATACTGAAATCGCATTGTTTTAATTGCTCTTCGCCGAATTCAATTATTTTCTGAAGATTGACTCTACAATATGAGTCGGATTCGAGGCCTTGCCCCTTTGTTCTTGGCGGTGGGTTTTGGAGTCGCAAATGGTATGTTCGCCGGGCTCTGAAGCCAGCAATAGCTCACATAACGCCACAGGAGTTGCTGTTTTCGGCCCAGCATTTAAGGAGCAAGAGTTTGAGAGAGAAGCGGCTGCAAAGTACTGAGGTTCATATTGATTTGGGAAGTTTTTGCTAATTCTTTCAAGGAATCTCGCGTTACAAGAGAGTGATGTTGAAGTGAATGCTCTTCGGCAAGCCGAAGCCGAGGCAAGCTCAGTGAAAGCCACAGAAAGCGCTATCGCTCCTCAGAAATCTCGATGGGCAATTTTCAATCCTTGGGCAAGCGAGTCATCTCAGAAAGCGCCTGAAGTGTCGATGCCACAGCAGTCACAAGCCAAAGCTATCGACAATAAAAGTGACGAACGGTCATGAATCTCCAATTGAAGCAACAGAAAGGATCTGACCTGCAAATAACCTGCGAGATAGCAGAACGTGTGCAAATATCGAATGACGCATATACTGGCGGAATGAGTGGGAAGTTACAGAGACTTATGGCGTATACTCGAGATACAAATCATTATCCTCTCCAGCTACGAGTTATGACCAGGATTCTTTGCAGCATCTTGCAACGGCAGGGATATATGAGTATATGAGTTTGGAGAATCTGCGCTCATGTAAGAAGCGTTTATAAAGCCACCAAATCTGCTTGAATCAAGAATACTTCACACAAAGGACATGGTCACCATACACCTGTTTGAGATACGATGTCAGCGAATCGAACCAGTGATTAGAAGCGAAACGGACGTAGCCTCAGCAATCCTTTCATACGCTGTTCGTTCGTTTCCTTTAGATATTCTTGCTTTTCAAGCAACTGCGGATCAACAGAATATAGAAATCATCCTTAAGGGTTACTATTGTCTCGTTTCCGAAAGTCTTCACTTTTCCATCGGCAGAGCATTCCTTTTGCATACTCGTGATTTACGATGCGCTTTTCAAGCATGACTAAGTTTTGGAGCGGGATTAGGAAGACATTTCACGACTCCAGGCACGATATCACACATCTCACAACGCAAATCTTGCACATGCCTCCCAAATTTCTCGTATTTTCAGCAGGTACAACCTCAAAACTCAACTAAACAGGTACAACAAGAAGTGAAGATCCATCTCGACAACGCTTCCAGCTCCCTAGGTGGAAGACCAGAACCGATTGTCATATGACCTCATAAATGAATGTGTTCAACACGCGTTCATCACAACATCCCAAACCCTATACTTGCTGCCTCAAGCCATCATGGCAAGCTTAAGCGTGGCGACGACCAAGTCTAAGGGCAGTGCCGTTTGGTGGTGGTGGTGGGAAGCCAGTGCCAGATGGGAGTGGTGGTGGGCCACTTTGGCGGCGGTTGATGATACCACCGGTTGGTGGTGGTGGGGGTGGAGCAGTGCCAGTTGGTGGTGGTGGGAGACCAGTGCCTTGACGGCGAAGGATACCACCGGTTGGTGGTGGTGGAGGTGGAGCAGTGCCAGATGGTGGAGGTGGTCCCTGACGGCTAATCATTTTGTTAGTAAAGAATCTTTACATCTCAGATGAGATCGAAGAGTCACGTACCCAATGACTGGCACGAATGGGTTTGGCTCAGCTCTTGGAGCGGCGCTGGCCATGCTAGCGAGGCCGGCAAAGAGAAGGATGGTGATCTTGCTGAACTGCATGATGAATAGAAACGACTGTCAAAGATCGTGTGGGGTTTAATAAATGGACTAAAGCGTTTGTAGATGGAATGAAGAGAAGAAAAGGACCTGCGAGAGATTTCATCTGATATATATGCTTCTTTGCAAAGTTATGGCACTACTATCTCAAGACCCATCTCAAGACTCCACCGAACTTTTCCATTTGGATCAGGGATGAACAAAATCCGTGCTTGCGCGTCTTCTGCACGTCCCCTTGGTCTTGCAGTTGAATCCATGAGTTCAAGAATGTTCGGTGACTGTTATTCAACAGTGTGTATAATAGCGGCTATATCTCCAGACCCAAGTCATCAGCCCTTACAAACAGGTCATGGTCTTCAAGGGTGACACCGACCTTGGTAGCTGGACATGCATGCATTGCCCCACTGCTGTTTGAAAACAATGTGTGAAAGTGTATGGGGTAAATACACCGACAACCCGTCATGGCTTCTCAGCAAGCAGCACGGAAAGGCTTGTGCCTTGCATATAAATTGCGATAAGGAAGACAGCAAATGTAGAGATCCCGAATGGCGCGCCGTCTGTGGCATTCGGGGGGGGCATTGCAGGACCTACCATCCTTGGGATCTACAACTTAATAGACATTCCCAGATCACGGTGTTTTAAGGAAATAAACAAGCTTCAGCCTTTAGTGTTCAGTCGCCAGGAACTAGATGAGAATGTCGCACGTTAATTGTCCATCGTAATTCAACGTAATTCAACGGGCAGGATTGCAACGTCCATCTCAATCATATCGTGAATCGACCCCAAATGACTGACTGACTGCAGTTCGGTCCTAATGCGTAAGAGAAGTCATCTCAACTCACGTCAGGAAACAATTGGCAGGAACTTCCTTATTCGGACAGGGGCTGTGGAAGACAGATGTTTGATGTGCGACACGGGAAGGGGTGCGTCCAAGGATGGTACTCCCACGAATTGCAAAACCTTGTCGGAGGGCAACCACCGACTCCTTACGCAGTACAAACGTTTCTGCCGCACAACGGAGTTCGGTCTCCTTTAGCATGTGCCTGTATCGAGGTACCCGTGTATCTTGATGTACCCCGTATGCACGATAGTAATTTGTCTCCTTCTTGACCCATAACATGCCCGTCATTCATTCACCTTGGCGTTTTTAAAAGCCACGACGTCCCCGATCACGAATATATATCACAACAAAATATACATGTATCAATAGCATTGTCTTATGATCATTGCAGCTATCGAAGTAGCTCAGAGTCTAGAAGATTCTTAGATAGCTATTTTCTTCACCGTCATCCAGTTTTCCAGCCTCTTCGCCTCCTAATTGCTCATCTTCCCCACAAAAATCGCACAGTAGGGTTTCTGCCTGCTCTCTTCGCCGCTGCAATCAGTTGGAAAACCAGCCCAAACCAAGGCCGAGTTGACAAAATCTTCGTCATTTATCTCCTTCTGTCTCATATCGGCACACGCATATCACCGAGAAAATGCCACCGGGCATTCTACTGCGAAGTGATATGCTGTTGCTGAGCTTGTTATTGACATAAGCGCCGATCTTCGCTGATCCTACCAGGCGCCAAAGGGGGCCGGAGAGGCAGATCGCGACAGAAACTTCGAAATTTGCATCACCTCTTCATCTCCTAGACTTTGCGTCAATATGATGAATTTGAAAACTCAGCTATCCCCGAACTGTTTCTACCCAGGATTGTACAGCGGTAGGGTGCCTTTTGCCTGAACGCAGCGAAAGGAATTGAGTGTTATAGCACAAGGCTGTAGGGTGATTTTTACCGCCTTGTATTACACTCAACGTCAGTACCTTAAAGTACCGTACCTAGATAGTTAGTTAGTTAGTTAGACGTTGAAACCTGACGGCTCTTTTCTACTCGTCCGGTACTTTGTCCGCCTATCGCTTGACGGATAAGATGTGACTGCAATTATGCCAGGAATGCGACTTTGTGTGGAAGGTTGATGAGCGTTACGGACCTTGACCTTCCTGATAAAATCGCAATACCGCGCATAATAATCTTTATCCTGCTTTCATCATTGCGAAACTGTTGCATTGGATCCGGAACGTGGGGATGCGGGGATGTTGAAATTTATGCATTGATCACCAAATGTTCCGAAAGGTCCAGGAATTTCATATAACGTTTTTACAGAGCCATTGTCGGCTGTCTGGTTGTTCATTTTCTTCACAATCACTGTGAATTTCTCCGCAGATTTCCAGATTGATTCACACCGCTATAAAGCAGGCTCTTACAGGCAAAATCGATCAAATTGTCTATATTCGTCATCGCCTGCAAAGCAAGTGAAGAAGTGGTGACAATCATGGCGACAGAAAGCGTATGTTCGTTCGGAGAAAATTGCGTTGGTGACTACCCTGGGCATCTGAACCATCTGCAGCAGTTGCCGGCTGCGAACTTGTTACACAACATTGCCCTAGAAGATCGCAAGTCTACGAGTTGTTTTTCAGCCGGTGGAATCCGAGTAAAGCATCTAACTATGCTATTCACGTGTAGGACGCTTTCGAATTCGATTGCAATATTTCGTGATCATGGCGAGTTACCGAATGAACTGTAGGAAGCAGGGTTTGGGCGCGTAATTTCTAGATTTATCACAATGGCGAATATCAGGTCTTCAACGGGAAGCTGATAACGTACATACAGTTCATGTCGCATTGCTCTATACGTGTTGGCCTTTGCGTACTGTTGATGATACCCTGCCTCCATCAAAGTATGCTGCAGTTGAATAGGATGAACTTGCCAACGTGATTGACAGGTTCAATGATATCCAGTAGTATTGAGGATAATTGTCAGCATCATTCAGGCACTTGCATGGTTTGTCAATGATGTATTCTCGTACAGGCTATGCCTACGTGCTTTCCCTTTAACAAGTACGCCCTTGATGAGACTGTAGCAGACGAGTAGATCATGGGGACTCGCTCTCTCCCTTCATACCCCCTCACGCTGCTGCCTTCCACATCTACAATCGCCACTATCGCACAAACCTTAGAAGATACCTACGCAATTTCATGCGAAGCCTTCTCCTTGCAGATCTGTAGATGAAAATCTACAACCCAGGAACGGGCAACAAGACATACTTGTGCTTCTTGTATCTGTCCCCGAAATCCGTTCTGTATTGTCTCTCCTTCTGTCTAGCCCATTGCTGCATCTGCGCCCAAGCAACAACAGTAAACAACACAGTACTCCAACTTCTGCTCACCAAGCAGATACCAATCCAAGCAATAGTCTCAAAGAGATAGTTGGGACAAGTTACCCAGTTGAACCCATAACCTGTTGGAATACCACGCTCGGTTCCTCCACGACTTCTCAAGCTACTGAGCGTGAGATGTGTCTTGAGGTTCGAAAGCTCTCCAAAGATGTACAAGGCAATACCGGCATAGGTGATCGGGGTGCTGAGAGTGAAGGAAGGCTTAGCAGCGAGCGCAGTTGGTGCGTATAACCAGTAGGCAAGGTTGAAGCCGCTGAGTCCCCAGTAGTGTCCAGAGTTCTTGAAGATGTTGAAAGCAGGCATTGTGTTCGCAGAGAATTTATGAACGAAGAGGGTTTCGAGTTCACGCTTTATGAAGTGGAGGACAATCATGCCCATGACCGTCAACTGCGTGGATGACAAGCTGTCGTGAGGGCCAACGCCGCTGTAGACATATGGCCGAACTGCGAGGAAGGAAAGGTGGATGAAGATTGGACCAGCGTATTCAGTCAAGAAGACAGTTCTCCATGAGATTTGCGGTCCTGGGAAACAATTAGCAGAAGTTAACGTGCCAGTGCGATTGGCTTACCAAGGTCCTTAACCAGGATCTCCTTCTCGGCCATTACATCGCTGTGCTCAGAGATCAATGCCTTTCGATCCTTCAACAATTTCTTCTTTACAGGATCGCTAAGACCCAAGCGATTGGGATCTTTCCTGGCCACAGCAGCAATCTGCACTTTCACATCGTGTACGGTTGTGGTGGGTGTAATTTCGATTGTGGCTGGAAGCTTGAGGCCTTTCTTGCCAGCTGCACAGTTATTGTGTCAGTAAGCAGTCAATCGAGGTAATAAGACAAGTTCAAAATGACAGCTGGTTTACTCACATCGGCTCGAAACCTTGAGAGTTGTCGTGGACATGGTGACGTAATCCTAGATGTTTCCTGTTGGGAAGTGTTTCTTGAGGTTATAAATATTGTGTACTTTACGGCGCCAAGCACCCGGCCAGCGCATCAAGCGTAATTGTTATCTTATCGTAACAACAGACGCCACGTGATGGCATTGTTGCTGACTATCGCAGAAATCATTGTCATCTACAATAGGGTTGGAGTCTTTGATTATCATGTCAGATTATTAACGCCATCATCAACCTAACAGCTTTCGTTAACTCTACAAGCCAAGTTTCTATATTTATTTCACCAAGGTTTAAATACCCCGACCGACGAACTTGATTGGAAGCTGGTGCTCGCAGTCAGTGCAATCAATAGTACGATCACGTGCGGCACCCATTCTATCGTTACCCAAGCCCCTCAGATCTTGAGTATTGGTTGGCTCTTAAGCAATCGTACCAGGGCTTGCGTCATAGAACAGATTGCACTGATGGAGTACACGATAAGGTTTATTACCATTAACCTTTCTATCATCTCTAATTTAATCTTCAATTTTCCAAGATTTGTATGGCTTTAGGTTTTTTATTCTTTTTTCATCGTCCAAAGGAGTAATAATCCATATGCTCGACATGCTTGTAATCCTTTCCTCATACCCTTCAGTGGCATATGTCACCGAGCTGAAATTACCAATGGACGACTGCAGGTATTTGATGCTATCGTCGGTTTGAATAAGATCTTTCAGCAGATTGGCTGGAAGGTGGCTTTTCGATCATGTACAGATGTCGTCCTACCTTAGCTCCCGCGATGCAGCCCCAACTCAATACGAGCCCACCACGCAACAACTTCATCATGGTCATTGGTTCTCTTGTGGGGTGACAGATAATCAACCTAAATTCCGTCTACTGCGTAGTACGTACTTACCTTGTGCATAACCTACCTTCAACTTACTCTCAGTACTTCTGAGGTTTGAATGGCATACAAACGTCTCATGCCATATGCAAGTATCGGCAGTTCTCTTTCATTGATTCAGCTGTCAGTGAGTGGCACATTGTCTCACCTGAACTTTTTGATTATTTCAGGTTAGATCGACTGCGGGGATGGTGATATTGATGTCAGTGATGAAATGAGGGGATATGGTCCTGCAGCTTCCCACAAAGAGTCTCAACTGCACATTGTGGCTTGAGCTGATGTCTTGGTTGAATCATGGTCAGTGAAAACCCACCAATTCCGATTGGGGCTCCATACATTACTTGAGAGAAGAAGAACTTCTCAACTTGGGTAGGTCGAATTTCATCGAATGGGATTTGCCTATGTATGGCGTATGTGGAATAACAAATCAAGATCGTCCCATCAATAATTTGGTTGCGTGCGGGGTGTTTATTATGATGGATGTCTTGATGTCGTGTATCTGTACACAATGATTTCTGTATCCGCCGAAACCCAATTGGAAAGCTTAATTGACAGAAATGAGGGGGGCTGATAGAGGAGCTATGGCAGCTTACCAGACACAGAGGAGTGTCCTTCCTGCTGTTGTAATACGAATTGATGTATGTGTCTGTTTGCTCTTTCTCCATGTGAGAGTATAAATCTGTTTGCAGTTTCCCGTTTCCTGACCTACCGTGGGATCTCATTTATGTTGAATCGACTTCTCTGAACATCACTACAACTCTTCAATTCTCCACTTACACAGTTGCACGTCAGACTTGGCGAGATATAAAATCATCATGGGTCAACACTTCTCATTCGGCCTCCGGAATAGAGGCGTGAACAGTTCATCGGCTAAGACTAATGGTACTAACGGCACCAATGGTGTTAACGGTACGAATGGTGTTAAGGGTGCTGATGGTCCTTCTAAACCAGGGGACAATGTCGATAGGACGGCTCAACAGAAGGGAAATGATTCCAGTGTTTCTCATGATAGCATTTCAGCAACCTTGGCTAAGTATAGTCAAGTCATCCAAACGTCAATGCGTCCAATGCCTCTCGATACAGCCGATGGATCCTACCTCGATGCAGATGAAAAGCCTAGTACTGGATGGTTTGATGACCTGAAAGCTCTTCGTTTCAAGGATGTCGAGACTCTGGAGATGGTAATTAAACAAGAGCTCAGTGGATCAAAGTTGACAGATGATAAAACGATGCTGATGGAGAAAGCCATTCAGGTATGCATTATTAGTTTTTATGAACATATATAATATAGTTCTGACCTTCCAATAGCTCGTTTCCAATCTACCACCAAACTCTAACAATCGCAAGAATTTGACGAATCTCTTGGTTACTGGCCTTTGGGACTCATTGGACCATCCTCCAACACCGCAAACTCTCCTCAGTGATAAATACACATATCGTCAAGCTGATGGATCGTTCAATAATCCTCATTTCCCTGATGTTGGTAAAGCTAACACGCCCTATGCTCGCAGTGTTCCTTCAGTCTCTATGCAACCAACTGCCAGTCTTCCAGATTGTGGGGTCATTTTTGACACTATCATGGATCGATCTAAAGGTGGCTACAGAAAGCACCCCAATAATGTCTCCTCAATGCTCTATTATATCGCATCCATAATCATCCATGACTGCTTCAGAACTTCGCATGAAGATTTCAACATCTCGACTACTTCATCATACCTGGATCTTTCACCATTGTATGGAAGCACTCAAGAGGAGCAGAACCATATCCGCACATTTATCAACGGCAAGTTAAAGCCCGATTGCTTCTCAGAGAAGAGACTCTTGGGCTTCCCACCAGGAGTTGGTGCGATCTTGATTGTGAGTATTTCTTTGTATTCTTTGATATGAACTAATATGCCATAGATGTTCAACCGATATCACAATTGGATTGCTGAACAGCTTCCCCTCATCAACGAAGGTGGAAGATTCACAAAGCCAAGTGATTCACTCACTGGAGACAAAAAGGATCGTGCTTGGAAGAAATACGACGAGGATATTTTTCAAACCAGCAGATTGGTAGTCAACGGTATTTACATCAACATCATTCTCCTTGATTATCTTCGCACGATTGTCAACCTAAATCGTGTGAACTCGACCTGGACTCTAGTAAGTCTTCTTGTACCAGCAAGTTCATGTACTAACAGAGCCTTAGGATCCTCGCGTGGACATGCCAAAGGATCCCAAGAATGCCCCTCGGGCTGTGGGAAATCAAGTATCATGCGAATTCAACCTCGTATACAGGTGGCATTCCTGTATATCCGCTCGAGATGAGAAATGGACCCAAGACCTCTACAGAGAGATATTCGGCAAAGATGCCAGCGAGGTCAGCATGGGAAAATTGCTTCAAGGACTAACGAAGCTTGAGCAATCGTTGGATGAAGATCCACAGAAGCGAGACTTCGCAGGGTTGAAGAGAGACGCAAATGGTAATTTCGATGATGGAGAACTGTCCGAGATCTTGATAAGCAGCATCGAAGATTGTGCTGGTAAGAACTCAGTTAGCATTTGGTGAATACAGGCTCATATATCACAGGTGCTTCTGGTGCCCTAAATGTCCCTTCAGCTTTGAGATCCGTTGAGGTTCTTGGTATGTTGCAAGCTAGGGCATGGAAATGCGCTACTCTGTAAGGATTACTCAATCTCGGGCATATTTTGAATACTGACAGATACAGGAACGAGTTCCGTGAGCACTTTGGGTTGGCGAAGCACAAGAAATTTTCCGACATCAATGCTGATCCATATGTTGCTGATCAGCTGAAAAACTTATACAATCATCCAGATTTCGTGGAACTCTATCCTGGACTTGTTTGTGAGGATGCAAAAGTACCCATGGCAAGTTAGACGGTTTGTGTTCTTACTTTGCTCAATGCTTATTGTCGCAGGTTCCTGGAGTTGGTATTGCACCCACTTATACCATTTCAAGAGCTATTCTCAGTGATGCTGTCACTCTCGTTCGAGGAGATCGTTTCCTCACTACGGACTACACACCAAGAAATCTTACTGCTTTCGGATATGCAGCGGCACACTATGATCTCAGTATCAATCAAGGTTGCGTTTTCTACAGATTGTTCACTCGTACTCTTCCGAAAAACTTCAAGTATAATTCTATATATGCTCATTGTAGGTTCTATGAATTGTCACTATTGTACAAATTCTCACAATATTCAGATCCTATGACAATTCCTTCAGAGAACAGAAAAATAATGAAGGATCTTGGCCGTGAAGACGATTACACGTATGATAGACCTACCCACATTCCGGAGAGAATCAATGTTACTTCATACAAAGCTGCCATGGTAAGAAATTCAATGAAATTTGCAACAGAACTCTGACATCTGCGCAGCAAATCCTCAACGACAGTGAGACTTTCAAGGTTACTTGGGGTGCTGGTATGGGCGAGTTCATGGGAAAGCCCGGATTAGACTTCGTACGTTGCTTTTTTCTTTTATAGTTACATATTGCTGATCATTTAAAGATGCTCTCTGGGGATGGAAATTTCTTTAAGGGTCGGCGTGACATGATGGGAACAGCACTTTACAGAGATAAGTGGCAGATCATGATCAAGGAATTTTACCAGAAGATTACTCTCAAGCTTTTGCATCAGTATTCTTTCAATGTCGGTAAAGGCAACACTCACCAGGTTGATCTGATTCGAGACATTGGAAATCTGGGTTGGTTATATTCCACTCGTTGGTTTATGTATGCTAATATGGAAAGCACACCTTCATTTTGCATCAAATGTGTTCTCTCTTCCTTTGAAATCCGATGAGCACCCACGAGGTAAGGCTGTCTTGGCCATTCCATGAGACTTACTGAAATGCATTGCAGGAATCTTGACTGAGCACGAGCTATACCAAATCGTCTCGGTAATATTCGTCGGCATATTCTTTGACTTCGATCCGGCCTCCTCATTCCCACTTCACCAAGCCTGCAAGGACCTAACTCAATCCCTTGGACCGCTTGTCGAGACAAATGTTAAGCTTGTGAAGGACACTGGGCTTATTTCGGGAATCGCTGATCCTATAATGCAAGAGAATGGTGCTTTGAAAGATTACGGTGTACACATGGTGAGAAGACTTTTGGAAAGTGGTCTGGGAACTCATGAAATAGCCTGGAGTCAGGTTTTGCCGACTGCTATTGCCATGGTTGCTAACCAAGCTCAAGTGGTACGTCTCTTCGCTGTATTCTTGATGTCCAGCTAACCGAGAAGTTTGGTCAATTTATGGACTACTATCTCTCCGACGAGGGCAAAGTTCACTTGAAAGACATCAATCGACTTGCAAAGGAGGATAGTAAGGAGAGCGACGATAAATTGTTGCATTACGTACTCGAGGGAATCAGGATGAATGGGACATTTGGATCTTACAGAAAAGGTTATCTCCTCAATTACATGCTTGACCGATTGACATTCATACTGACACCGCCAAGCCAGTAAGGACATAACGGTTGTCGACGGTGGTAAGGAGATTCGTTTTAAGGCCGGCGACAATGCGTTTGTTTCTTTCGTCGATATCGCCCACAACGAGAAAGTTTATCCGAATCCCCATGTTGTAGATCTCAACCGCCCTCTTGACTCGTATATCTTCTACGGAATCGGCCCACATACCTGTCTTGGTGGTCAGGCTTCACGAGTTGCCCTTACGGCCATGTTGAGAACCGTAGGTAAACTCGACAACCTTAGACGGGCCGTTGGAGACAGTGGGAAGATGAAGACAGTACCTAGAGAGGGTGGGTTCTATGTCTACATGGATGAATTCTGGAGCAGATACTGGCCTTTCCCCACTGCCATGAAGGTCTATTGGGATGGGGAGTTAGAGGCGATTGACTGAAGAACATGATATGAAGGGCTGTCAGAATGATCACGGTTCGGTGGATTGTGGTAGGAAGTCTGGGGCGTAATGAGTATCAGATTCTACAATTTTCCAGGGGTTTGACTGCAGGCATGGCTTGCGTAATTACTATGGCTAATTTGGACTCGGGATGAGATAACAAAAATTCCAATTTATTTTTCTTCACTATTAGATGATTGTGCGTCTGTATGTCTTGTGATATATGACATGGAGATTATACTTGCCCAGAGAGGTAGGTAGAGATGCAATATGTCAATCATGTCTCACAAGGTTTCATGGACACAAAAAGCAAATGTCGATACTTCGCTCTTCCACGGCTAGCCGTCAGCTACAGCCCCTCTTCACACTCCATCTAGTCATCAAGACCAATGCACAGATGAGGCAAAAGGTGCTGCTGCAGCTGCCCTCAGGAAACCAATCCAGAGCGAAACATAAGCAAAAAGGATGTTGATCAGAGTGGGATTTGAACCCACGCCCTTTCGGACCAGCGTATTTTAACCAAGCAGATGCTTGAATACCTTAAGCTGGCGCCTTAGACCGCTCGGCCATCTGACCTCGAATGGATGTTGAGGCGTTGGTTATTGGAGTTCTTGGAGGCGCGATGTGGGGGGATGAAAATTCTGAAGGAAGAGATGAGAAAAAGTGGGGCTTGGGGGAAGGGGGGTGGGAAGAAGGGTAACGTGCGGGATGTTGGTGGAAGAGGATGGGATGAAGGGTAGGGAAATAGAAAGTTTATGTTGGGTTTTATTGGTGGTTTTGAAAGAGTTTTTGTTCGTTTGTTTGTTTTGGAGTTGAATTGGTTGAGAAACTGGTCATGTTGGTGACTAGATGGCTGTCAGTATATCGTGTGAGAAATATAATTGTCGAGAAAATTCAAATGTATGAAATAAACCGATCAAATACTCCTTTCACGTGGGTGTTTTCAAGTTGAGATGGATAGTTTCATGAGGAACTTCATTCATTTTGTCTATCAGGAAATATGGAGTTTTCCTCATCAATTTGTACAATTTGGTCAGTTGAAATTGAAGCAATTCATATCTACTGGAATAAGGGGGGTAGAGGAGTGTTCTTGGGTTTAGCTGTGCATTTCGCGACTGGGAGTCAGCTTAACCTTTGATACTTTTATTTTTATTTACATTTTTTATTTTTAACATTAATTTGATTTTCAACATTTTTACTTATTGGCGGACTTAAGTCACATGATTAATATTCCTCGGCTGAGGCTCCGGGGCTTGGCTGAAATTCGACGTCATCTGACCTCAACTCTACTGCGTCATCCTCAGGTTACACGTCCAAAGTGTCTTTCACATGCCAGTGCTAACAGTCATTCACATGTTCCTCCGCCCTTCCCCCGGAATCTCCCCCACAAGGTCCCATGTCTTCCTTCACTGTCTACACTCCGATTCGACCGGCCTTACCCACCATAAGACCTTTGGACCTCTTACCTGGCAAGATCGAAAATCCTATTCTCTCCTTTTGTCCTTAGTTTCCTCAGAATTGAATATTACTCGACTCAGCCTTAAGACCTATTGTATCTATCATTTTGTGAATAATAAACCTCATCACAAGTCCCTTCGGACGGCTTATGCCCATAAGCCACATCCTACAATGCTCCGACACTACGAATAACTTCATCAGATAGTGTTGTCTTTACTACTCTTGCTTTGATTATCTCACGCTCTCTATCCGTCTTCTCCGTATATGCTCGGCGTTTGAACTATTGCCCTAACGTTTTGAATATCCTCGGTATATTGCAACGCTTACATTTGGATAACCATTTAGGTTTTGTGAACATTACTGTTTTGTACGATAGGAAGTATAGAAAGTGTTTGACTAGAGGACTTCTCCACAGCATCGAGAAAGAATGATAAGTTGATTTGAGGGCAGGTGTACATGATGATCGGTGAGTAGGCCTCTTCCCGTTGAAGATATATACTCATGTAAGTGACAGATCACGTCCTTGGTCGTCCTTCTGTACGGTTTCGTAAGATACAAGTCTTTGCCGTCGTATCATTCTGGTCGCTATACCTTATAAAGTACGTCTGCTCCTGTCCGAAAATCGATGAATGATACTGATATCATGAAGGGGAGATCGTCATGGTCCACCCACATTTCGAAAACTATCTCGTCGACTCTCCAAGATCCTAACA
Organism: Allantophomopsis cytisporea; assembly: GCA_024752435.1. Taxonomy (NCBI): domain Eukaryota; kingdom Fungi; phylum Ascomycota; class Leotiomycetes; order Phacidiales; family Phacidiaceae; genus Allantophomopsis; species Allantophomopsis cytisporea. Next base: position 495,341 of record CP103025.1, read on the forward strand.
CCATGGCAAACGCTCGTCATCACGCTCCTCTATCTCTATATTGCGCGGAATCTAGGCAAACTACTCAGCCTCGAATGTCCAGAACCTCTCGCCAACCTCTATACACGTTCATACTTCCGCGCCACATGGGTGACAACTGCCATGGATGCTGGCTTCTGGACTGCCATGAGAATACGTAGGAAATGGGTTAGAGATTTAGCCAGTATCGTCTTCACCTTCTATTATCTCATCGCCGCTGAACAGGCAGATGAGAAAGTAAGAAAGGTGCGAGGTATGATCACTGTCGACCATTTGAGGGTCAGTTGGAACAAGGGCACGACGCCATATCTCTCCTTCATTTCGAAAGTCTTGCGACCTCGGTTGATGCGTTATCCACCACGTGCCATCCGTATTCCTCGTCCTGCGAATAGTGATTACAAAGAACCAATCAATGGTTATTTGTACTTCGATGGACCTCTCTCGGCACTTAAGAACCACAACAAAGTTGTATTGGATATTCCTGGAGGGGGTTTCGTGGCTATGGACCCCCGAACAAACGATGATAAGCTATTCGCCTGGGCAGGTAAGACGGGTCTTCCAGTTTTGAGCCTCGACTATCGCAAAGCTCCTGAATATCCGTATCCTTATGCGCTCAATGAGGGCTTCGATGTCTATCAAACCTTGATCGCCAGTCGAGGTCGCTGTATTGGACTTTCAGGAGATTCAATACCGAAAGTCGTCGTCACAGGTGACAGTGCAGGAGGTAACTTGGCCACGGGAATAGTAATGATGATAATCGAAGCGAACTCAACTTCTCAATATACCACTGAGGCGGACATATTACCTGTCCCCGAAGGACTGGTCCTCATCTATCCAGGTCTCGACATGAATATTGGGAACTGGATGTCCGATGAGCAGATGTCCTTGATCAAAGACCGGCGGATGCGCAAGACGAATCGTGCTATCAACAGACAAAAGAGTATGCAGTATACACATGTGGCAAATACCCCTCACCAATCCGAAGAAGACCTTCGCACTCCACCTAATGGAGAAGGTAAATCAACTTCTCCTATCATAACTTCAGAAGAGCTCTGCACTTCACCCGTTCCCGAAGCCTCCACGGCAGCACCATCCTACGTACCCAACGATACTGTCTCGAATCAACAGCCACGCCAACGCCGCCCGAGTTCCCACCACCCAGAGCCCCTTCGTACCCGTCTCGCCATGTCATCTATGATCTCATACTTCAATGACCGCATTCTCACCCCCGAAATGATGCGTGCAATGATAATTCTCTACATCGGGCCACACAACCGGCCTGACTTCAGCACCGACTACCACCTTTCCCCTATTCTCGCCCCTAACAGCATTCTCGCACACTTTCCAAAAACGTACATCCTTACGGGCGAACGCGATCCGCTTGTAGATGACACAGTCATCTTTGCGGGGAGACTTCGACGTGCGAAGGCAGAGAAATTTAGGGGCCTTAATGACAAAGATGTTGTCGAGGTCACGCTCATCCCTGGCATCTCGCATGGATTTTTGCAGTTCGCAGGTGTTTTCTCAGAGGGTTGGAAGTACATCTACAAGTGTGGTGGTTGGATTGAAGAGATATTTGAGCGCAGTGATCGTCGTGCTGCCATGTCTATGCCACCCACACCTGTTATTGAATATCCATCATCGAGTGGTGGGGAAAGACATCATCGTCGTATGCCGACTGAGAGTTCGGGTGATGAAGGGCTTGAGATGAATATGAGTCAGATCTCTAGAGGAAAGGCGACTACACTACCCGCGAGAACGAAGGAGAGAAAGAGGAAGGAGAGGTTGCTTAGGGAGCAGGTTCAGGAGCATTCTAAGGGACTGAATAGTCGAAGGAAAAGTCTGGTTAGTTTGGCTAGTACAGATGACTTACTTGGACGTAGAATGCTTGGGATTGCGGGGCCGCTCACGGGGACGGGTGATGATGGAAATGGGGATAGGTAGATTGAGTTGAGACTGCATATCAATAAGTCGGTTGAGTTTGCAATGTCTCGATGTATGTAGCCTCTCCTGTTTATAAAGCATATGTTTGAAATACTTCGATGTAGAAGTGTGATTAGCATTTCAGTATATATACGAAGCTGATTGAATATCAAAGTGAATGAAAATGAAGATAAGCAGTATTAGTGAATGTAATACCTATAATTTAGTCCTTTATAGCTCTACTATATAGCATTTTAAAACTTAGTATACTTCCAAAGTTGAAGTTCTATCTAATTTAAGTTCAGAATTATCTACTCGATCGTCTTTATACTTGTCGATACTTTTATTTTACTTTATACCTTTAATATACTTTGCTAACTTTGCTTTTATATAACAAGAGAACAAGTATAGTAGTAAAAGATATGTGATTTTCTGTACGGGATAAGTAAAGTTGTTTATTTTATACCAACTTATAATTTCTGATATAGTTAGTAGCTAATAATCCTTTTCAAGAGATCAGAATATATAAAGTCGAATATTCTTGTTAATAATTACAACTATGTTGGCGTTGTAATATTTACTAATTTCATATACCTTGATAAATAAAGACTCCTTCCGTTTTTTAAACCTTTCTCTTGCTGATTTTTACTTAGTTTTAGAATATATTGATTGGTTGACTAATTTGGTTATACACGGCTCAAGCCGTCTGCTAGAACAGCTATACCAGAATAGCTCAGCTTTAGCCTAGCCACACGATAAATAAGCTTCTATTTATTATATAATGTAACTAGCAACCTCCTCTGCCGAGCGCTTTGACTCCTATCTACGTCTACGGTTGTCTGCTCTTGTTTAGGCGAGATGTAGAAGTTGCTATACCTTACTATCCTATAGCACCGACTAAAAGATTATATTAGGCTATCCTTATTCAAATTTCATATAGACCAGGTACTGAATAATGACCTAAACAAGAATGCAAATTTCGAGACATAGAGCAAGCCCGGATACTAAATGATAACTTCAACAGAATCGCAACTTTCGAGACTCGGAGAAAGCTCGGGTACTAAATAATGACCTCAATAAGATTGCAACTTTCGAAACTCAGAGCACTTGAATCTGGAAGACTCCTGCGATGAGCCCGCTTAATATATATATACTAGCCTTCTAAGACGAAAGCAACACCAGCTAAGCTATAGATGCCGCTTTTTTTTGACGTCTAGCGCCGAGCCGGCATATTGCGAATCCAAGCTGCTAGCCAGAGACTGTAAGCCGCTATAAACAATCCCTTACCGATAATGTACAAAGGGAAGGAGCCCTTGTACAACGATGTAAAAGAAGACGTACTAGATGCTACAAGCTTATTGCCATTAGAATTCACAGCTCAACTCTTCTAGAAACTCCGTCTCTAGAGATCCAACTCAATGCTGCAGGACAAGCTATTTCGGCTCTGCTTCTGGTTGCAGGCACACTAGGGCAAGCAGCGACACCCCATCAGAAATGTCAGAAGTTGAGATGCTTACTAAGGATTAAAGGGGGTTAGAAAAACCAGCTACACATGTAGCTGGATCAAGGCAGGAGAGGTATGAGAGGCAGGAAGAATGTGAAACTATTGAGTCTGTTGTCGAGAAGTTCGGTGGTAAGATAAGTTGTGCCTAGTGTGTCGAGTGTACCTGACGTACTAAAATTTACAATTCTCGAAGATTCTACAGCTGCTTGTATACACTAGAAGAAACAATAGTATTCTACTTTCTGAGCGAAGGGGAGGCGCTAACAGACATTACGTAAGATTCAAATATATAAAGAGGGTTCTTAAATTATATTGTTTCATTGCACTATACACTTATAAAGAAATTGGCGATCCTTCTATTATCTCATTTTATAATATTATTTGAAGAATCCTACATTATAGAAGCTCTCGAAGAAACAGCGCGACAGAAGATCTCGAGTTCTTTACAACATTAGGACTAAACAACGGTATCGATGATATACTAAAGGAGGAGATACTTCGACATGCTCGAATTCGTGTGATATAATACCTACCTCAGTCTTATCAAGTCATTACAAATACTCGTGACGCTGTCTAAAAGCGTCGTGAACTCAGGATAGACGGAGATATATCATCTTCTCTAGCTGAAGTGGATCATTCTACTCCGGTCTCGAATGCACTACTTACTATGCCTTATACATTAGTACTTGCTAATCCTTATCCCAGGATCAAGTCCCAGGTTATAGCACTTGTCGAAGCTGTCGACTTACAAAACGTCTATTGTACACCGGGCTTACAAGAGAGCAGAGAAAGAAACGTAAAGCGTCTTGAAAAACTATACACGCCCTTAGCAGTATAACAGACTACCCGCTTCCCATTAAAGGGACATCGATCGTTGGCTGCGATACTACAACAGCAGCAGTAAACAGTTCAGATACGCCTTTAGTAACTACAGCGACTAATCTTTCTCCAACTAAAGAGAAGGCCCTCGACGAACAGAATAGTACGCTGAGTACGATTACTCGAGAAGATATATCTCTAGTAACTGCCGAACAACAAGGGGTCAGTAACAATGAAGCTACCCTAACCGTTACTACTTCAATAAACTTAGATGAGGAGCCTCAACAGTACGGACCTGATAGTATAGTAGCAGAAAATAGTGAATCAGCTAAAGAAAAACTTGACGTAGAATCTATTCTAGAAGTTATCGAAATAGACGTATAGAGAAGATAAATGCTATGCTCGCTATATATAGTAATATTAAATCTGTTGAACTATAAAGATACTATTAGGATTATAATATTTGTCCTTCTGTGTTGCGTAATATAGAATTATATAATAAAGAAGTATATACAAAGAATAGCAAATCTTAAGAGTATAACTGGCACCCGGATTATCCGTGTAAACTCCAAGAAGCTTGCCGGTCGTGATTTTGATAGTATAGTTGGCAAAATTTCAAGGAACAAAACCGCCTGTATAGGGCTTGATATATAAGATACAAACGACGAGAGTTGGTATTAGGAGATAATCTGTAAAGGTGCTAAACTCCTCGATCCTACTACTTTAAAATCTTCCAAAGGTCTACTTGACGGGTTTAGCGTTGCAGAAAAAGAAAAGACCCGCGAGTTCATAGAAAAAATAGGTTTGGCGACAGGTAGTGAAAGCCAGGGGCTATATCGTAGCTATATCAAACTCTTATTTGACATCCGGGAGGCTAGTGTCGAACGTATTTTATTACTAAACAAAAGAGTTCGACGGGTATTGCAAGATTTACCCCAAAACTAAGGAGCCTTCTTTCATCGATACAATTATATCTTGGGAAAAAGTATATAGACAGTATATAGATCAGTTGGAAGTACAGATACATACAAAGCGAAGTAGCGACTTCTCTGGCTAGTTTCTCCTAGAGCAACCTTATATTGTAGGCTAAGTAGATATATCTAATATAGAATTAGTATAACGGCTCTAACGAATAGCTTTTAGGTATAGAGGAAATCGAATTTGTATTTGACTACAAAGTTCCGGCGACTTCATCAACGTATATAGTCGAGCTCTTTTCTAACAGTTGTACTTATACCGAAACTTTCTAGAACAAATCGACCTTTATTTCTCTTTTCCCTGTTACGTACACGACTTTCTAGGTGTGTCTAATTATTCTAGTGTTCTGAGGTAACTTCCTAGGCCTCTTTGCCGGTCAGGTTCGATATTGTAAAGACTAGTATCTTTTATCTATTCCTAGACCTATAGCAAGTCTTTGGTTGGATTACTCTAGAGTAACGAGGATACTCAATCAAATATATATCGCTAAGAACGATTAGAGTACGAATGTAAATCTTATATAAGAAGTTGTTGATAGAAAGGAAGGAACTAGCTAATGTAAAACTTAGAGAGTAATGGTTTTAGCTAAGAGGGACACTATACCCTTTGAATAGCTTGTACGTCTTATATATAGATAATATTACTGCTTATATAGATACAATATACTCTTTTTCTTTACTATTGCTTATCGAAGGGAAAGATGAGATAAATTGTAAGTTACGCGCTGTAGAAGAATATATTACCTATTTTCTATGTTACTGTCTTTATATATTGCTGGTAACATATACTCTACTACGTACATATAGAATTACCCAACCCTACCTTTAGAAGCAAGAAAAACAACTCTAAAATGGGTTGGACTGGGACTAAACAACATTTATACAGAGCATTAGATACAATTAGCTATCGACCAAGCTACACCGTTGAAGAGATAGTCTCTACAAACAAAAGCTATGTAAACAGTCGAATACAAGGAGATACAAGCAGAAGCCCAAAGATTAAAGCGCTAGAATAGCCGAGACTATATAAAAGCGAGTTGGGAGGCCTATCGTATAGCTCGAAACTAAACGGAAGAGTCATCAGTAAATCCCTGTGACAAGGCTATAGAGAGTCCTAAGAATATATAGAAGCTTATACTATAGGAGAGAAGAAAAGGATAGTGGTAACAACGATGTCAACGCTGAAGGACTCTATAACAAATAAAGAGTACCTAGAACTAGAGGTCAAAGTACAGCTCTTCAAAACAAGCTTCTTTCCGAGCCCTCTAGCACTACATCTTCGAGATGTAGACGAAGCTTAGTACCGAGATTAGATCTCTCTTCTAAACATTACAGAGAAAGAAATACTCTAGCCTATCCCCTTGATACTACTATTGAAAGCCGCGGGGCTAGATGATATTATAAATAGAGTCCTTTATATAACTACCTCTCAAGTATATATATCAGGGGTCGCAAGGAAAGGTCAACAGATCTAAACGGCTATACCTGCTATATAATGTATTACTACAATAGGCGATTTAGGCGGTACCCTCGCTAGAAGTTTTTGATATTTAACCTCCTCATATACCGGAAGTCCAGTAGTTTAGCTCGGTTTTATATATCAAAGGTATCAGGTCTAAAAAATCTTACCCGTGAAGAGCTTACAGGAGGCCTTCCAGACAGCCGACTGAGCGAACCTAAACTAGTATACGCCTGTCTTTACGATCGGATAGATAGTTAATACAGCACTTTAAACATAAGGTAACTAATAGAAAGTACGTAAAACGACATATATATATATATATATATAAATTGTAAATACCCAAGAAACGTATTACTTTACTCTTGTAAAAGACGGGGTTTAATACTTTTTGTGCCGACCCCAAGTCTACTGTAGTAATTACCTTCTCAATTTAATATTCGCTGGCTGAAAAAGAAATGTAGGACCCTATAAGTATCAGGTAGATAACATCTGGCTATAATAAGAATATAAGCTTGTAATACAGCAGTCATTTACAATTGTATAAGAAATTTGCTTCGTGTATTGATAAGTTGGAGATATATAGGACTTATTGCTTGTAAGGGCCATCTTAGATACTACCTCTGCTTTTCGGATATCAGTATTGTGTGGAGGAGATCTTTTAACCAAGGTTGTAGCGTCAAAGGTAAGATAGGTATTGTAACAGCGGTCACTAAAAGCTATAGCTCAAAGTATATACCGGTAAAAGTATAGAATAATAAACTAAAGAGTAGGAGAAGGTTTAAGCTCGAAGAACTATAAATATAGAAGCTCCCTAGCTTAGTTGACCTGACGAAGGGATAGCTTGTCTAGCTGTATCAGGTAACCTCTAATTTTATAGCAAAAAGGTATTATGTTGATATTCTTTTTGTTATAGGTTTTGGGTTTTGAGCGTCGCTGACATCTATAAAAGAGCTTCTTATCCGTAGTAACTATCGACGACTCTATAATCGAGAATTATTCTATTATTTTAGGCTTGGAGCTTAAGTCTTGGTGATTAGAAGGCGAGATATCTGGTGGATTACCCTCTTACCGGCAACGACTTATGGAACTTAATCCTGATGTATATACCAATATATTACACCAACAACGGCATGATATTTTATATACAAGTGCAGTTTAGGCAAGCCCTTACAGTCAAATAGCTAATACTCCAATCCGAACGATTGTAGCTTTTAAACAGGATATATATCCACTAGAATTGCTACAAACAATATAAGTAGCTCGATAATACATTCAAATTATTGCTTTATCCATCTCCAATTGGCACTTTATGTCTACTTGAAATAACCCATGATTAAGTGTGGTATTCATTTACAGAAAATGATTTTCACGTTCCCCACGCCTGTAGGAATCTCAGACACATATAAGATGCAATAGGGTAGAGTATTTAAGAAAGGAATTCAATTCGTGGTTACTTTACTATTGTGATGTGATGTGAAAAACTGTTAAAAGACGAGTGCACAATACACTTGACATTGCCTAAGAAAACTTGATAGTGAGAACAACTTGATTTGGCTACTCTGGAAAAAAAAATTCCACTTGAATATAGTGAACAACTCAAGCACCCTAATTACGGTGTAGGTGTAGTACAATAGGATTACACCACACTATTACTATAGCGACCAAATTGGGGCAGCTCTGAACATCCCAATCAACAACTGAACCCTTATATAAATAAACAGCGATCGCCTAATCGTAGCGTGTGAAGGGGGCCGGAGAGGAGAGAGCGAGAAGCAGGAGAGAGGCAGGCATTGCCTAGCGTGAAATCGATCGAGTGGCATCTGAAACGTTTGTTCAGGCTCTCATAGGCAGCTGTGTGCGAAGTGATGCTGTCCGACCCAGCTAACATGTTACGGAAGTGGCTGGATAAGAACTGGGATTTGCGGTCAATCTAAGGTGGCCAGTCCATGTGCCTCCGTGGGAGAATTGGCAACAGCCTCTCACTGCGCTGGCCTTGTTTAGCTTTGTAGCACAGTTCTTAACCGCAGTCTCGATCTTGGCTAGAATCGCCGTTGTGTCGCAGTTTGATCTCGTAGTAGTGGCCTCGTAAGCGTAGCCTTCATAGTATCCATCGTCTGAGTCCGTACCATAGGTGAGAGTACAAGAGTTGGCGTCTGACTTGGCCTTTATCTTCGCGGCTATGTTGTCATAGAGGGTGACTGCCGAGTTGCCTGCGATGACTGCCGTTAACCCTGTTGTGGCTACTGTAGATGCGGCTACCACAACATCAATCCAGTTTTGCCTAGCTTGTAGACCGGTGGTATTAAGAAGAGGCGAGGTATCCATTAAGACGTCTGGAATCACAGCAAAGGATATATTCCAAGGCGCAATCATCTCTGCCGAGGTATCGAAGTCCACAGTGACATTTAGTTGAGCCTTAACCAAAGTAGAAATAAGCCCAGTAAACCAAAAAACGCGAAGCATTTTGTTGATGTTGTCCAGTAACCGACTAACAATCTGATCACCACTGTTCCCAAGATTGTTCCGAAAGTTGACACTGCAAGGGCCTTGTCGCTTGTAAACAACATGTGGAAGAATTGAGGCGAAATAGTTGTTTCTGTGCTATGGCGGTACTATGTGTTACTCAGACTCGGGTTTAAAGGTCTATTTATATTTGCCTACTTCAAAAATAAAAACCAGTCAAGTCGGCTTTTCCTTATGTTTGCTTACTTAGACAAGTAAATAACCAATACGACATATCCACTCTCGGGTCCACTATGGGAATTCACTCTCAGGTCCACCATGGGAGTAATCATACATATATCTACTTACTAGTCTACTTTCACTTGGTAACAACTGAAATATTACATTTACATAAACATACACACTAAAAATCCGTGGTCAGTGTAACATTTCAGTTGTTACCAAGTAACTTACAGTGGGCGGTCAAAAGTATTCTTACGCATCTTTGCTTAACACATTTTTTTACGGTCTTCATCTTAGAGGGGAAGAAGGAAGAAAGACAAGAAAAGAAAAGAAAAGAAAAGAAAAGAAGGCGGCACAGTCTAGAGAAGTTGCTCTTCAGCAGCTTACTTTCCTTGCTGGTGGAGTGTTCAATCGCTAACGTCTAAATCATCTGGCAAGGAATGGAAGCTTTTCTATTGCTTTTTGGCTGTTATCAGGACCTTGAGGGTAGAGAGAGGCATCGGTGATATATATATTATGGGTACTTCAGTCCGTAAGCTTTACTGACATGCCCTACCTTGTACACTTCACCTTATTCATCAATGACCTCCGAGCCGCAGCTCGAACTACTCAACATTTACAAGGAACATGCATACTGTATCTGTCTATGTCTTCCTGCCTCTGCAGAATGTAGAAAGTGTATACGAGTACAAGTATATATAGTGGGTGGCCAGAAGTATTCGTACTGTCCATGCCTGAGTCCCCATATATATAGCCATTTAGCTCATCTTATTCGTCGAAGGAGGTTTTTATGCACAAAATATGGGTGTTCAGGCACGGACAGTACAAATACTTCTGGTCACCTACTGTACATACACTGAAAACGCACTCTACTTCGCAGGGGTCTCCTACCCTTGGTGTTGGTGTCTATACAGAAGATTGTGCTGTGGTACTGCGGACTTTAAATGTGGCTCGGACATCTCGTTCAGAATGCCTTTATCTATGCGAGTGCGTGCAAAATGAAGCTACGGCCCTTCATACCCGTAGGGCTCTGAAGGAAACGCTACGTCCGTATGAATGTCCAAGCATCAATCCCGACTCCCTGCTTTTCTTTTCTACGAATTAGCCAACACCATGCCCAAAAAGAGCCCCACGTCAACAAGAAGCTTCTTTGAGGACGCCTTTCTCCTGGTAACGGTGACATTTAGTGACCGTTTCGCCGACTTGACTCTGCAGCTGTTCCTGAGAAATTTCCTAAAAATACAGCCTTTACGAACGGATCGATATCTCTACGTTATATTAAGGCTGTAACTGTCGACGACGAGTGTGTAAATACGAGATCAAGATAGGCTTCGAGAAGACCCGAGAAGACTAAAATCAAGCATAGAATGGGAGTGGCTGCTGCTAGTGTCCCCGGCTGCCGAACTCTCCTGCACATTGTCGGCCTCAGAACCAAGGCCACAGCAGATTACGGAAGAACTGGCCTCCATAGCAATAGCAGTTACGGTCCGTATTCAATGATGAAGAAGGAGCGTATCAAGTAGTATAAGTAGAGCTTCTACGGTGGGGATTCTCTTAGCTAGAAAATCATCAATTCAAGGAACCAATTTTGCTTTGTCAACTTCGTTTTGGAAACGTGACAATACTCCAGCGCCGGTCCGCTCCTCTTCAACATGTTGACAAGCACGACTGCAGGGTCTTTTACAGCAGTACACCATGCTCATCTTTAGTACTACGTTGCTATACAACAACATCATTAGTGACAATGCTCGTGAGCAACATTAAAGTATGCCTGAGCATTCGGGGACAGACCGCGTTACAGCAGTCAATACCTACGGACAACGTTGAACATGTTAGAGCTACTGTAAGGAAACAGGAGTCTTATCTGAGATCTGTAACCTTTTAGTCATCGTACGTTTGTGTTACAGCCGTATAAACCAAGATTACAGCAGTACTAGTTACAACTATAATATAAGCCTCATGAAAGGAAGTCACGAGGACAAGGGTCACATAATGGATAGTTGGATAGTTAGATAGTCAGAATACATAGTTAGGCTAGCTAACTAGCCCCTACTATTCCCCTAAGAGCAGGATGCTACTATATAGATCTCATTAATTCCTAAGTAGATAGGAGCTTCGTACTCAACTTTAATTAACACTTTGTTGCCTACCTTTGCCTACCTCGCTTTAATATTAAGTTACGTGCTTTAATAAGTAATAGCTACTTAACTTGTTTTACTAGAGAGCCCCTACCTCTTTGAATATCGTGCTAGTATATTTACCCCGCTAAGAAGCCTGTGCTTTACTACCTACCTAGTAGTAAGGACGTAATACTAAGAGTGTTAGCCGACTTAAGGTACATCGCCGCCTTCTCTCGTTTCTGGCTGCTCAATTTGTACTTCTTGACAAGCTTTCTAAGTACCTAAAAATTCATGGGCATCGTTAGCCTATTCTGAGTGTCTTCCGAAGAGAAGAGGCTAATGAAGGATAAATTATTCTCTGCATTCGACGATTCAGCTTACTGTCAGTCTTGATTCCGGTTGAGCTCTTGTGCACGAGACGAAAGACCTTCTGGTATGTGCTTAGAGTGTTGGCTGACTTAACTCCGTTGAGCCTTCTTCCTCCTTTTCCTCGACGTTGATTTAGTATCCAATTGAAGAACGTGTAAAGACGGCGGAGAGAAATAGCTTGTATTGCCTTGTTAGGATCCTTCCTAATCTATTTATAGTACCTGTAATTGACTCGAATTAGCGATTGAAGCTATAAAATGGTAAGTAAAGTAACTTATCGATGCCATCGATCCTTGATTACATTAAGTAGGAGGGTATTGTTGTTGCTGTAGTCTTCCTTTATATAGTCCTCCTCATTGAATCTATCCTTTTAATTGAGGTAGTATTTTGGTAGGTGGTCTTTATCCTCCTCAAGAAGCTATAATGTATCTATTTTATTATCTCCCCTAGCATCGATGTCATCGACTGTCGGATTGGTATTAGAGTTGCTTTCTTCGTCTTCTATGTCGAAGCAGCTTTCTATATCCGACTTATCGCTATTTTCAGGAGAAGAGCAAATAGTTACTTTATAACAATGCATCTCAGTTGAATTCGACAAGAACAAAAAAATAACAGTGAAAACAGATTTGAAAGAGAGGGACTCAATGCAAAAAGAAATATGAGGTGAGAGGTTCCAAGGTTTCAAGAAGAACGAGTATCGAGGGAGGGAGGAGGGAAAAGAATGAGTGAGAAGTGTGAGGGCTGCCATTGTAGGATAGACCGTGGGTGGCTTTGGATCATTTTTAGGCTTTTCGAGAAGTAAAAGTAAGAATTGGAAAAGGCGATTCTGGTAATGGACCCTTAGATCTTGAGGTCGGTGTTCGTCAGCGAGGCTGTCGGGGGGGGTTCAGGAAGTTAGTCTTGCCGCTTGGCAGCTCAGGCACACGAGCTTTAACGCGGCACGAGGTTCTAGCAAATGGACCCATCAAAACGCGACAAAACATGCTGAAAATGGAGGTAGATTTGCCATATTCCAGCGCTGCTCTAAAGCTCGCGTATCTGAGCTGCCAAGCGGCAAGACCACGTTAACCCACCTACCTGACCCCACAACCGCCCGATAGATAGCCTTGCTGGCTTATGACCTCGAGTCCTGGGGTGCTCTCATTGTCAACATCTCGTTTCCAGTCGCCGCTCTTGCTTCCCCAAAGCCTATATAGGCGCCCTCAATTCCGTTGGTCATCTTTTATTTCCTTCTACACTAGCCACCCTCACAGTTCCTTACTCTGTCTGTCTTCCTTCCCTGACAGTCTTTTTCTTGCAAGCTTTCAAAGCTCGTCTACATTCCCTTCGCGACCTCCTACTGACGCTTCGATCCTCTCGTCCTGGGCATCCTCTTGTCACTGTCTTGGTGGTCTCGACCGATGACTCATGGTCGTACTGACTTCACTGACTTCACTGACTTCATTAACTCGACTGACCTCACTTACTCAACTGACTTCACTGACTCGACTGACTTTACTGACTCAACTAACCGGATCGACTCCTTAGAAGCTGTCAAGTACAATCCCAAAACATATCAAAAGAATGTTTTTCTATCTATAAATATTCAAAGCAGATTGCGAAACATCAACCAAACGTCTAAAACCTGCATTTTATATCTCTATCAACACTTACTACAAGAGACTCTTGAAACCCCAATCTCTCACTGGCAGAACGAGTTGGCGCACTTCTGACCAGTTGCACACTTATACCCAACCTCACTACAGTTATTGGCATCCTTAGTAGTATCAATGCACTTGCCCGCAGAGCACCCAGTACCAGTAGCACAGACCTTACCCAAAGCGCCGCAGTTGTTGTTATCGCTAGTGATGCTGATACATTGGCCCTTGGAGCAGGCATAGGTGTTGCCAGAGTCGTCGCCGCACGCATAGGCGGTCTGACCGCAGTTGTTTACGTCGTTCTGGAGATCCACACACTGGCCGTCCTGGCAGCCCCAGCCCGTGGTGCATACGTTGCCCACAGTGCCGCAGTTGTTGGTGTCGGCGGCGAGGTAGTAGCATGATCCGTTGACGCAGTCGCGTCCCGAGCCGCAGTAGTTTGCGCACGTTGCTCCGGCGGTTGCGGTGGACACTGTGCTGGTGGTAGATCCTTTAGCTGTTGTGGAAGCTTTGGCTGTTGTGGAAGCCTTGGCTGTTGTGGAGACCTTGGCTGTGGTTACAGCTGAGGAGATGGTGGGGGTTTTGACGGTGGAGGAAGGAATAGGAGTAGTGGATGAAGCAGTGTAAGTGGTCTTGATCTTGGTGGTGATCAAAGCAGTTGAGGTGCTGGTCACGGCGCTATTGACGGCAGTCTCTATGTAGAAATAGGCTGGGACGTTCGAGATGGCTAAAGTGAGGAGACTTGGGATGATAGTGAAGGTACCGGGCGTTTGGAAGACGGTATTGACTGTATATGGGATAACTGTATTTGTAGTGACGACAGATGTTGAAGTGATGGTGGAAGTTATGGTTGAGACTGCTCTTGGAACAATGTTTCGGGCCAATGCAGAGGAAGTGAGTGCAAGAGCACTAAGAAGGTAGGAATTCTGGAATTGCATTTTGGATTTGATTGATTGGATAGACTTGAAATAATGAATATCAAAGAGTGTCAAGGCCTTAAAGAATGAGCCTGAAGTTTTATGTACGAGTTTCGTAGAGAAAGTGGTGATGACTGATTGTCTAAGTGATTGACGAAGATGAATAAAACATAGAGACGCCTTATATATACCTGCGTCGCCTTAGACTCCACATCTTTACCCCGCGGAAGTCATGGAAGTCAACGCCCGGCATCTCGACTTCCCAGAGGCACTTACTCAAATAATTTGAAGGCTTGACTAGAATGACAGGCTGGACTAGGGCATTCGAACCCAAGAGTCTGCATGGCATCGAAGGATATTTTCTAAGCTAATCGTCGAAGGTAACCTGTAAGAGTATAGTCGATCGAAGGTCATAAATATCGGAAGCCTTGTAGGCACTTTTCCACATGCATAAAAACATGACTATGTGATGAATCTGGAATAATGTTGAAGGATGTTAGATGGTGAGCTTGGGTTTGTAACGTTGTCAAATGCGGCTCTCGAAAATTCTCCCGGCCAATGTCGGCTCGACTTTTGAGATGTTCCTGGATGGCGCCGCCACTAGCTGAAAGTTACCTTGACTGGATTTGATAAACTATGATTTCATAATCCGCAACCGGAGAATAAGTTGGGATTGAACGATCTGTCCATTGAGAGAGGCATAATTGTCATCGCGTCGGAAGGCACATACGTATCTAATTGAACGTGGCTCAATGACCACGTGCCCAAATCTACTGCCACGATCTGAGGCCAGACACTTCAACCCCAAGCACTTGAAAATCTAATAGATTTGTCCGTATATCAGTTTCAGCAAATTTTTTTATTCAATGCTGTGTGAAGCTGACGCATGAAGCTGCAAAGTGCTGAATAGTCGAGATACTTGGTATAATTAGCTTAGTCTCGACAGCTGAAGCAAGTGCAAGACTGACTTATAAGCATCCATTATTACGAGAAGCCTGGAATCGCAGAGGCATTAAGCACATCAGAACAAGCAGCTTGGCATCAACAAGTTCCGGAATGAAATAGAACAAAAATTGTCATTGAGGCTGAAAACTTGTCAGAATACCAAAGTCGGTTGCCAGTACTGGAGTAGAACCGACTACTGAATTGATCAAAGAAGAGAAGCTGGCCTACTCTAAGTTTACCCGTGCATATAAGTGTGTAAATGGATTCTTACTGCCCATAACAATATTTACGAAAGTGAGGTTACAAATCTTGACAAAGTACTTGTATCAATATCCATATTCTGAAGCATTCGACTACTGAAGAGAGCTCGTATTGATCCTCTAACTTTTCTGGTGCAGGCGATACAGTCAGAAGTAGTCATGTGGTGGTTCTATGATGTTAGGATCGGACGGTGAGCGGATGCCTGGGTACACAGAGTGGTGAGCTCAATTGTATAAGTAGTGGTCGAACATCCGGACTCATTTTAGATCTGTAGCTTCAGTTTGTCAATCACACGTATCAGTACCTTCCACCTCCTGATCAGAAGTACATGTTTTATCAAATGCCAGTTTCTTAACATCTTGAAACTCCAACGTTGGATTGCGCTTCTTCTTCACTTTCATGTCGCAGCATCTGACAATAATTCCCACCAAGAAGATACTCTTCTCATATATCATCACACAAATAAAACACCCACATCCAAAAGTCAGAGCACAAAAACGTCTATTCTCATACAAACACGCGTGCAACAAGGACTAAAAAAGGACATCAAGACTCGCCATGCAATCAATGTACACACAACAAAACACAATTTTCCACAATCTCCCATCTCCCCATCTGGTGTCTAAGCATCAATCAAGTTCTCCTCAGTGTTTCCATTACCGTTTCCATTAGCTTCCGAATCCCGGGTATCCTTAGCCGGCTGCTTCTTTGGCTTGAGCTCTTTGGATCTTTGGTAGAATTCCGCGAGGACCTTGGCTGGGATACGATTGAGCAACTCCTTAGGGTAAATTCTGAGGAGGGACCAAGCCTGGTCAAGAGATTCGTAAATGGTACGGGACTCGTAGGCGGATTGAGAAATGAAGGTACGCTCAAACTTCTCTAAGAACTCAAGAGAGAGCTTATCTTCGGAGGAAAGGGCTTCCTCTCCGACGACAGCCTTCATAGAGGCAGCGTCACGTCCAATGGCATACTTGGCGTACAACTGGTTGGAAACATCACCGTGATCCTTACGAGTGTGTCCCTCACCAATAGCAGACTTCATAAGACGGGAAAGGGATGGAAGGACGTTGATAGGTGGGTAGATACCACGGTTGTAAAGTTGACGATCAATGAAGATCTGACCTTCGGTAATGTAACCAGTCAAATCGGGAATTGGGTGGGTGATATCGTCGTTAGGCATGGTAAGAATTGGAATTTGGGTGATGGATCCATTACGACCATTGACACGTCCTGCACGCTCGTAGATGGTGGATAAATCCGTGTACATGTAACCTGGGTAACCACGACGACCTGGAACCTCCTCACGGGCAGCGGAAACCTCACGAAGGGCGTCACAGTAAGCGGTCAAATCAGTGAGAATGACCAAGACGTGCTTCTCGAGTTGGTAGGCGTAGTATTCGGCGGTGGTCAAGGCGAGACGAGGAGTGATAATACGCTCGATACTACAATTCATTAGTGTGCAATAATTAGTTGAAGACAAGGAAACTTACGTTGGGTCGTTGGCCAAGTTCAAGAAAAGAGTGACACGCTCCAAACTACCGTTCTCTTCGAAATCGCGAGTGAAGAAACGGGCAGTCTCCAAGTTAACACCCATAGCGGCGAAAACAATGGAGAAGTTCTCCTCGTGTCCATCGTGAGTACCCTTGTTGGTAATTCCCTGCTTCTGAACCAAACCAGCTTGTCTACAAATTTGAGCGGCGATTTCGTTGTGAGGAAGACCGGCAGCGGAGAAGATAGGAATCTTTTGTCCACGGGCAATAGAGTTCATGGTGTCGATGGCAGAGATACCGGTAGAAATCATTTCTTCTGGGTAGACCTATATCTGTTAGAAAATTGTTTATCATCTAATCATGGATCTACTTACTCTGGAGTATGGGTTGATTGGAGAACCGTTAATGTCGAGGTAATCCTCAGCAAGAACCTTTGGTCCCTTATCAATAGCACGTCCAGAACCATCGAAGATACGACCAAGCATATCCTCGGACACACCAAGCTTCAAACTCTCTCCGGTAAACTCGACTTTCGACTATTTATATATCAGTACTTGCTGAGTTGTGACTGCGAAGCTCTTCCTACCTTCTTGACATCGATTCCAGAGGTACCTTCGAAGACCTATCCCACTATCAGTATCGTATTCGATCGAGGCGATTCATGAATCGGCAGTACCTGAACAACGGCTCTGTTTCCTGGGAAATCAATCAGCAAATGAACGCCTCTTTTTCAAGGAGTAGGAAACATACCTCTAGCCTCCAAGACCTGTCCAGATCTAACAGTGCCATCTGGCAAGGTCAACGAGACAATCTCATTGTATCTTGGAAATTTAACCTAATTTCATATCAGCAAGCTGACGAAAGCTATAGCGTGGCCAATTGAAAGCTCATACATTCTCGAGAATGACCAAAGGTCCGTTTACACCAGCAATAGTGTTGTAACGGATTCTAGGTGTGACGTTGTAGGATGACGACTCGCGTGGGTCTCCCATGATGGCGATTGTACTGGGAAAGGTTCGGAGAGAAGAGAAAGCTTGGAACTTCCTTCGCAGCTGTCAGGAATTCACCGTGAGAGGTCGAGAAGTTTGGGAGGGCTTGGTGACGGTGAGGTGGGAGCTTGACGATGCTATTGATGGAGCTCATGCAGGTAAGGTCGACGATGCGCCAACTAAGCGAACAGCGGTCACAGCTTGTATGCCTGAGGCATGACTGAAACGATGTGCCGCTCAACGGTCACCTGCAAAGACTTGATTACCATGTGAAAATTATATATATATCTATTGTAAGTTGTGAGTGTTCTTGGAAACAACGATAAGCAATTCTATCGTGGTGGAATGGGATGGCTTGTTCAATTTTGAACCTCAAGATTATCAAGACTCGACCAGCAACGTCATCGGGCCATGATTTGGTTTTTGGACATAACTAGGTTATGAGAACGATGGAAGATATTTAGAGACAAAACTTACATAAATATGTAGTAGTATATGTTCTTCTATACTGCTTCCCTACACTACTCGCAGTTCTCTTTTAATCTCACCGATAAGTATTAAAGAAATATAATAACATCTTCTTAAGTCTAGTAGCTACTATAACTCGAAGAAGCTTGAAAGTACCTAGTAACGTTGCTATAACTATAGAATCACCTAATGTAAGTCAAGTTTATTAGTACCCGTTCCACAAGGGCCGTTACTATCTTAGCTACTTTAACAAGAACTTTGAATCAAGTGCTTCGGTAGAAATGTCAGAAAGTAACAAATTAGAACCATAATCGCTTTGATACCTCTAAAGCCGCCCTTATAAATCTATAAGATGGTATAAGTAGAGTAATATCCAAGGGAAACACGCAACTTTATGATCGGCAAAGCGCCAGGTACACGTTGGTTATTAGGTAAAGTGTAGACTGTGTAATAAGTTGTGAATAGGTACGGTAGGACCACCCTTATTGAAGATATATATCATATCGCACAAGAGAGTAAGGTATAGAGAGGCACGAGAGGGTAGAGTGCTTTAGGCGTTCGTCAATAGAATATACTCAAGTCGCTTACAATGATCAACGGCTGAGTCCAACATCAATTCAACAATTTACACATCTATATGATACTCTGATATTATCCAATAATCCTTATCTGTTAATTCTGTATCAATTTACACCTATACCTCCGCAGCGCATTATACTCAATATTGAATATTATTGAATATTGTACGAATACCAAATAGGATAATAATCGCTTACTTACATGTAGGTACCACATTCATGATTACGCAGGTGACTCAATCTCAGATCTCTCTCTCTCTCTCTTCCTTTGTGCTATTCGATCACTCACGATTGCCCAGCGGGCCGCTACGGCCATGCACAAAACGCCGCAAATAGCAGCGGAGCATGTGAGCGAATCATTTTAGCATGCCGATGAGGGACGGGTCTTATTGATCAATTGCACGTCCTTCAATTCCCGAATTTTCAAAATCGTGGATGGCTTTTGTTGCGCGTGATAGACAACTTTATCGATATACTTTGGGAGAGTGTACGAATGTTTGGAACGGGTGAGGGGTCTTGCTGGGTTGCTGTTGTTGGGTGGAGCTGAGGTGTGCATTTGGGTGCAGGGAGAGGGAGAGAGGGATGGTGTATGTATGTATGGTGGTACGGACTAAGGTGGAGTGAAGGACAGAAGTATAAAGTCTTGAAGTCTTATCAGAGAGTGCATGGATTTATTTGTATGTATATATATACATATATACATATATACATGTATACATACATACATACATAATAAAGTCAAGTACATAGGTACGTATGTAAGATGGATAACGACTAACGTATGATAGGGTAGGTAAACTGAGACCTGGTATGAAGTAAAGCTTTGTTCTTCTATTTGTTCTTTTCTTTTTCTGCACCGTGCCATCCTGTCAAGGTCTACTAGGTGTCTATCTACCTATCTATCCTATGACCACATATGCTTTACACAATAATACATCCTCTACATCTGTCGTTATGGCTTTATCAACTACGGAATAGCTACGGATTAATACTTACTGTACTATGTACCGATGTATGTACGTACCACAGCATAGACCGACATGACACCCATTGTGACTGACCAGCCCATTCGACCCACAACATCCACGATCCTATCCACTAGAACGGCCCTCTAGGTAAAGGTAAAGGTCACCATTTGGTGATGGAGGCTAACTAACCCCATCCACTATCTTTCAATCAATCCATGTCCATAATTGGTCTATTATCTCACTTACCTAACCTTCCGTGCCTACCTACCTACCCAGTCCCTACCTCATTCAAGTAGTAGTACTTTGGAGTAGCTCCCTTCGGAATTTCCTGGATAATTCATTCACCATATTCTCCCCCGAGAATTCGAGAAATCCCTCCTCCACATTCTCCTACTCACATAACCTACCCGCGACGGCTTCATCACTGCCTAGTCCGCCGGAAGGAGGAGGGAAAGAAACCACTGAACAGTTTGAGCTGATCGAGTACGGCGACCTCAAAGCAAAGACCAAGAAGAGAGATAGAGATCTAAGGAGGGAAGAGAAGCGACACCGTAAGAGGAGGGAACTCGATCAGGCTGACGAGATGAAGTTCTCGCACAGTATTCAGTTCAATGCTGTCCCAGATTGGAGCAGTCATTACATCGCCTACAGCAATCTGAAAAAGCTGTAAGTCCCCCCAGAGTTTAACTCCAGAAGGAGGAGAAAAAGAAAAGGTAGTGAGCAATGATAAGGATCTAGGGGCTAACGCGTGTCCCGTAGAATCTACCAGCTCGAAAGAACAGTCCATCGATCGGGCGCCCCCCAAGATGCCGAATCCTCGCCGCTCCTCAATGGTTCTCCCGATCCAGACGAGGTCTTCTCGCGAACTCTCGATACAGAAATGGAGAAGATTTCTTCGTTCTACCAACTGAAAGAGCTCGAGATCTATGGCGAAGTCTCCGACTTTCTGCGGGATGAAGAATCTTATGAGGCCGAGGGACATGGGGAGTGGGACGGTCCCGAGAATATGCGCCCTACCAGTCGCGGCAAGGCCAGTGATAGACGCGGAAGCATGTATCGCAGCTTTCTGAGCGCGAGACGACCAAGCACCGTGAGCAGGTCTATTGAAGAGGGTGCTGATAGTGATGACGATGAGGCGGACGAGACTGCCGCGTTGAATAAGTCACGTCCTAATACCGGAAAGAGAAGTAAGAGCGCGGCCCATGATAATAATCTGGGAGCGTCGGGTTATGAGGATATGCGGGCATCGACGGAATTCTCCAAGTCTGTGAGACGGAATAGTCAGAGCTATGACGATTATGCTGAGCAGGCTTTCTCTACACTCTATTCTTCCGGTATTACCTTGAAGAAGCGTGCTATCAGTCTCTATGTGCAGCTCTGTGAGCTGAAATCCTTCATTCAGCTCAACAAGACTGGTTTCTCAAAGGTGCTCAAGAAGTACGATAAAATCTGCGGTCGCAGTCTGAAGTCTAAATATATGGAGACTGTCGTCTCCCCTGCCTACCCGTTCCGAGAGGACACAATGAAGCATGTGGAGGAGAACATTGCTAAGATGGAACAAGCTTATGCAGATGTTGTCACTGGAGGCGATATTGCGACTGCTAAGAAAGAGCTGCGTCTACATTTGAGAGAGCATGTGGTCTGGGAGAGAAATACTGTTTGGAGAGAAATGATTGGCATTGAGAGAAAGGCACAAGCTGCGAACATGGGCTTGAGGCGCACCTTGCTTGGCCCGGATAATGATCCGGCGACAGCAAGGTTACAGGGTGATGATGATAATGCTGGGGATATGAAGGAATTATTTACTCCTGTGGGAAGAGTCAGATGCCCAAGTTGGCTGCTCAGCTCCACTATTTTCACCCTTATTGGTATTGTTGCTGTCTTCTTCGTCCTCATATTTGTGCCTATCATGAAGAAGCCAGAACAGCAAAATTGCTTGGCCATGTTGGTTTTTGTAAGCTTGTTATGGGCTACTGAAGTAAGTCTTCGTTCTGCCGTAACCAGGATCATAAGATGCTAACATATATAGGTTATCCCACTTTTCGTTACCTCTCTCCTCATTCCCTTCCTCTGTGTAGTCTTGAGAGTCGTCCGATCAGACGATAAACCTCATCACCGCCTTGCGACAAAAGCAGCCACCAGTTATGTCTTTAGCGCAATGTGGACTCCGGTCATTATGTTGCTCCTTGGTGGGTTTGCTATTGCTGCTGCGCTCTCCAAGTATGACATCGCCAAACGTATAGCTACTTTTGTACTCAGCAAAGCCGGTACTCGACCACGTACCGTGCTCGTGACGAACATGTTCGTTGCCGCATTTGCAAGTATGTGGATTAGCAACGTCGCTGCACCAGTTCTCTGCTTCTCTATCATTCAGCCAATGCTACGCAACCTCCCATCTGATTCGAACATGTCGAAGGCTTTGATCCTTGGTATTGCCCTTGCTTCTAATGTTGGCGGTATGCTCTCTCCCATTGCATCGCCACAGAATATCATTGCCCTACAAAACATGTCACCTCAACCCTCCTGGGGCGTCTGGTTTTTCATTTCCATCCCCGTGGGCATAATTTCAATCATCGCCATCTGGTTACTCCTCCTTTTGACCTTCAAGCCTGGTCGAAACACCACCATTGTCCCTATCCGCCCGGTTCGTGACCGCTTCACCGGCGTTCAATGGTTCATCTCACTCGTCACTCTCGGCACCATCGTTCTCTGGTGCTTCTCGCACCAAATGGAAGACGTCTTTGGCGACATGGGAGTCATCGCCATCATTCCCCTCGTTCTCTTCTTCGGCACCGGCATCCTCACCAAAGAAGACTTCAATAACTTCCTCTGGACCATCATCATCCTGGCCGCCGGTGGTCTCTCCCTCGGCAAAGCCGTCAACTCCTCCGGGCTCCTTCACACCATCGCCACGGCCATCACAGAAAAGACAAACGGCATGTCTCTCTACGGCGTACTCGTGGTCTTCGCCTCCCTCATCCTCGTCGTCGCAACCTTCATCTCCCACACTGTCGCTGCACTCATCATTCTCCCGCTCGTCGCTCAGGTAGGCAAGGGCATGGAGACGCCGCATCCAAACCTCCTCGTCATGGGTTCTGCCCTCATGTGCTCTGCCGCTATGGGACTCCCTACATCCGGCTTCCCGAATATGACGGCTATCATGATGGAGGATACGCAGACTGGTCAGAGGTATTTGCAGGTTAAGCACTTCATCAGTAGGGGTATTCCTAGTAGTGTTTTGGCGCTTGCTGTCGTTGTTACGGTGGGGTATGGGTTGATGCTTGTTGTAGGGTTGTAGAGTGGATTCTAGACTGAGAACTTTTGGGCTTTGTTTTGATGGTTTAGTACGGTGTATTATATATTCGATGTGTTTACGGTTGAGGGTGGTAGTGACTATCGAAATCCGTCTTGATAAAGACTTGATGTTGTTGAATTTTATGACTTCATACTACGTACAACCCTAACTTGTGAGCCCTTGGAGTGAATGTCGAGATTTTCTTGCTTGATATTAATGTTAGTCTGTTGTCGTGCTTTCTGTGGCAATCGCTTGATGTTCGTTACATTCTGGCCTATACCTGTTACGAAATGAGGAGGTCTGGGCTCTTGAGTCTGGGGAAATCTCTCGTTGGGATGGAATATACAGGGTGACTCAAACTTCAGCAAAATTATTAGCTTGAGATAAGGTACGATCTGTTTTCCGAGGAATGTAATGTTTTGTTTTACTATCATGTACACTGTGCAATCGCCATTCCCAAGGGATTCAGCTCGTGGCGGACAAAGCCGAGTTATTTTCACACTAAACGTTCTAGAAAACCAAGCATCTGTCATTTATGACATAAAATCTAGATGTGATTGGAATTCATATGGCGACTTTAAGTGGTAAATCACTCGATTTTATAGATCAACTAGTGCCAGGAAGTTAAAGAAGTTGGGGGAACTGACGATCCTACCAATAACCGGGGAACAAAGCACAGCCAAGCACTCCCAGGAAGAAAGCCGTGGGATTCTTTTCACAAATGCGATCCCTCACAGTTATCGCGCTTCTCTTCACCCCATTTTCCCCTTCAATTCTCCGACCTGGAAAAGCGTCTTTGCGTGCTATGTAAATGCTTCTGTTCCCTCGGTAGCGCAGCATCTGCCGTGTCGTGGTCGTCTATGCCGCAACCTTCCCTTGCGAGCACGTTATTTCATGCTTATCATCGTCATTTTGGATCGACGCCGGACTGCTGCACCCCTGTATGTACATTGCATTTCGTGCCAACGCCAATATCGACCTCATATATAATGAAGGAAATGCTGCAATTATTTTCGGAGATGGGATTATTATTGAATTGTTTCGAGGTTGTGCCATTATGTCTTCCGCTACGTCGATTACGCCGCCCATCTCTCAGGCTGGCGGATATGTCGTCGTCGTTGTTATTGGGCTTGTCTTTGCACTGGGTGGGTTTTGAAGACGGGGAATTTTGTGGGGTTGTTTCTTACTTTCTGCAGCAATGGTGTTCGTTACGAAAGTCTTGAAAAAGACTATTGGGGAGGATAATTCGAAGACCGAGATGTATGTCTATCTTTCTTGTTATCATTGGCGTGGGCTTATTTCAATTGTCAGGTTCCTAACGGCCAATCGAACTGTGCGCACTGGCTTGACTGCATCTGCTGTTATATCGGTATTGAGTCTCTTCAATCAATTCGACTGCTAGAACTAACAGATAAATAGTCATGGCTCTGGAGTACAGCAATGTTGGGTTCCTCCCTTGTCGGTTATAACTATGGAGTGTCTGGACCATTTTGGTTTGCTGCAGGCTGCAGTCCTATGATTGTCTTCTTCTCTCTACTCGGAATATCCTGTAAATGGAAAATCCCTGAAGCCCATACGTTATTAGAAATTGTGCGAATTAGATATGGTAATTCCCAGTCTTCAATTCGAAAGAGTACTCTTGCTAATATGGAATAGGGACTATTGCACATCTAGTCTATATGTTTCTGTGTCTGGTAAACAATCTTTTTGCAGTAGCTAACATGTTACTCGGAGCTTCTGCTGCAATCTCTGCTTTGACTGGGATGCACATAATTGCTGCTACATTCCTTTTACCCATTGGAGTGGTAGTCTATACATTTGTTGGAGGCATTAAAGCAACGTAAGTAACTCTCCTGAACTTCAAGTGACACGCTAACAACTTATGCAGGTTTTTGACCGACTATATCCACACATTTACAATTTTGATTATTTGCTGTTACTTTTCAGTCAAAGCATTCACCATACCAGAAATCGGATCTGTTGGTAATCTTTACAACTTGGTAGCCTCGGCTTCTGCCCGCAGTCCTATATCTGGAAACTACGAAGAATCGTTCCTGACAATGACATCGAAGTCTGGAATTTACTTTGCAATTATTCACATAACTACAAACTTCGGACTTGTAATCATGGATACTGGGTTCTTTGTTAAAGCTTTCTCAGCATCTCCAAAGGCCGTTGTTCCGGGCTATGTCATTGGAGGGATTGCATACTTCGCGATCCCATGGGCACTTGGAACACTCATGTCCAGCGTTGCCTTTGGATTGCAGGATAATCCTATCTGGCCAACCTATCCAAGAGCAATGTCCTCCGTAGAAGTCAGCGCTGGTTTGGTCCTTCCGTATGCAGCCATTGCGATTGCCGGAAAAGGTGGAGCTATTGCGATTCTGCTGGTCACCTTCATGGCTGTGACATCCACATTATCTGCACAAATTATTGCGGTCTCTTCAATCATCAGTTTCGATATCTATCGTCATTATTTCAAGAGAGCTGCCACTGACAGAGATATCATTCGTTGGAGTCACTACGGGGTTGTTATCTTTGCCATCATCGCCGCTGCCTTTAGCACTATGTTGCATTATGTGGGTGTAGATCTAGGTTGGACTCTGTATATGCTTGGTAAGTCCGCTTCTAGCCACATCAAAACATGTCTAATCATTCAACAGGAGTCATTACCTGTCCCGGAATCTTCCCAACGGTGTTTACCATCCTATGGAGACAACAAAGCAAGCCAGCTGCTATCATTGCCCCCCTTCTTGGCATGGCGACAGGGTTATCGGTGTGGCTCGGAAGTGCCCATGCTCTATATGGCTCAGTCAGCATTGCAACGACAGGAGAACTTCTTCCCTGCATGTATGGATGCGTAGCTTCTGCGTTCTCACCACTCCCTTACAGTCTCTTGATCACGCTAATCAAGCCACAAAACTTCGACTGGGATGACTTCTCCAAAGAAAAGCTCTCTTTCAGCGATGCCTCAACCGTAGGATCTGCGGGTCTAACGTATGATGAAGAGAATGATGAGCCACTGAATCGAAATGATCCACGATGGAAACCATATATGCGTCGTTGGACTAAGATCGCTGCAATCTGGAGTGCCGCGACTTTCTTGGGGCATTGGGTACTTTGGCCATTGATTATGTATGCTGCCAAGTACATATTCAGTAAAAAGGTAATAGAACTTTCCCCTCATTTCTTTTTAGTAACCTACTAATTATCTTCATCAGTTTTACTATGCCTGGCTCGTAATCGCAATCATCTGGCTTTGGGGCACATTGTTCATCGCTGGTTTCTACCCATTGATTGATGGGCGAAAACAAATATCTGATATCTTCACTGCTCTTCGTAGCGGAAAGGGTAAGAAAGCTGTGGACGGGGACTCAGAAGCTGCGAAAGAACCTTCTTCTCCTCAGGGATCGTCTGCTACTTCAGTTGTAGTGCCAGTATCTGAGAAGAAATCATAGGTTGGACGGCTCAAAGGAAACACTCTAGAAGTAGATATTATGAGCACAAGAAACGCTATTTTAATATGGAATTTGTCAAACTTCCTGACTTTTAACTTACTCAAGTCGACCAGTATTCGCCTAGCATACAGTTTGCACACTCAGTCACATTTATCTACCCTTGTTCTCCAGTTGCACTGTGGATTTTTGCAATATTTTGATTAAACAATTGGATGATTAAGAAAATTAAGACAGCTACAATCTGTGTGATCTACTCCCGTTGCTTCCGAGCCTTTTCCCCGTATAACTCTTCGAATGTGGCATCTTCCCCAATACATATCCTATAGGCAGTCTTCGCATATTTCTTTGCCCTTTCAGATAGATGCGGTGCTACAATTTCATACGCAGTCCAGAGGTGCACGAATGCCTCAACCACTCCATCAAACATCAATCCCCATTTGACAACCTTCAGCGATGCGGGACTTGGAAGTTGACCACCTTGGATCATGAACCCCAGGGATTCGAGCATACTCAGTGCCAGCTGTATGACTTTCTCCGCCCTGTTCTGCTCTGCATAAATCCGCGTCAGCAATAGGTATGCAGAACAGAGTGCGATCCGGGGAACTGTGCTAGCCGGCGACTTGTATGTTTTCTCCATTGCTGCCAACAGTCGCTCGATCCTTGCGGTATCAACACATGTAGTCATCTCGATCATGGATTCAAGGTCTCCACGTAGCAGTTCTCGCTTTCGAAGTAACTTAGTAGTTGTAGCTTTCATGTCGAAGCAGATTGAACAATTGCATGTGAAGCCCCAGTTCTTTAGCCCGTCCTGCGTGGCTTGGTAGTTGGAACTTTCAGGAACCTTGTACCAGAAGAAAAGCTCTGTGTTGGCAGGTAGATCTTGAGTGGCGTGAATGAGTTGCAGGTCGCCAATGAAGCTACGGCGAGCATTACTGAAACATGAGTGGTTGATATATGATGCCTTGATCCAGATGCCGGTGGAATGATTACGTCCTTTTCCCACTTTTACTGGTTTGGTGTAATTCTGGAGTGAGGTTATGGGGCTGCCGAAGACGTTGTGTGAAATGATATGATCTATGAGGAATCTAGAATCAGGCTCGCTATTAGTATGCTGGAAAGATTGATTATTAGGATGTGACCCACGTATCTATTATTGGTTTACCATCGACCTCAGTGGTATTGGCTGCATTGTACGAGCCATGGTGTAACGCTGTCAGATCTGCTTGAAGCGAAGGATTGTGTGCAATTTTTTGCACAATTGCTGATAATAACTCAGCCTGCGTGCCTAAAAGCATGCGATTTGTTTCGAGATTCATAAGAAGTGATACAGTTGATCCCTTCTCCGGCTCTCTTTCATTTGCATAGCAGTGAACAAATGCTTTCTCGCAAAGCAGAAGATTCCCAGCCTGGACATCTTTTGTCGTAAAGAGCCCACGTCCGCGCCCAGCAGAAGCCTTGACAGTAACCGGGCCAAAAAAAGTGGCGTGATCTAGATCTGGGCGTATCTGATCAGCCAGCTCATCGTAAATAGCTTTGAAATCGAAAGTGCCAGTTTGTTGCTCCTGTACTCGACAAGTTGCCCTTTTCAGACTATCCGCAGCAGAAAGGTTTTTTGGAAACTTCTCGCAGAGTACCATAAGGATGTCTCTACATTCTTGGAATCTTTCAAGTTTATATAGAGCTTGAGCCGCACGATATAATGCCTTTTCTGAAGCTGCTGATGGGAATTCTAGGCAGTTGGTGTCAGCTAGAGCTGCATCAAATCTGTGAGTATTCAGGTACGCTTGAGCGCGGTTAAGGCGTATGATTGTTTCCTCTTGAGTTGAGTGAGGACATCGTAAAGCAGAAGTGTAACTGAAAAGTTAGTTTGAAGACATTGTATGTTGATGACTGATAATACCTATCAATTGCCAAGTAATACTCTCTTCTTTTCATGGCTTCATTGCCTTCTCTCTTCCAGTTCTCTGCGCTTTCATCTAAGTCATGGACTCGTTCGCGCCATTGCGGAGGAATTCTTGAGTCATCCATTCCAATCCAGGTGACATCACTCACATGATCGACCCGTAATCCATATTCTCCATCGCTCATGATCTTGAAGTACGGTTCTTTGACGAGAACGACGTCTTTCTCTTTGAGAATATCTGTTGCAGTCCTTATCATCTCATCAACTTGATGATACAATTGTAGCAATGTTGCATCCTGCCTTTGATCTTCTGCTATGGCCATGACTGCCGTCATTCTATCTGGTGGAGTGATCATTCGGAGAAGAATGTAAGCGCCACGATGGTGAGTTTCGAGCTTAAGATCCTGAATATAAAGCGGTTTCAGGTCTTGCAAAGAGGCGATTGATGGTGGGTAAGAAGGTGGAAGGAAGGATGAGTGGCATTGAAACTTTCCGAGTTTCGTCATCTGGCTCATCGCACATTTCATATTAAACTTGTACACTAGCTCTTGCTGCGATTTCCTATCTTTAGGGATCTCGCCTCGACGCGTGCTTGCCACCCGAAGAGTGGTCTTTTGCTGTTCCAACACCTGAAAATACTCTTTCACAGACGATACATCTTGTATATCCATTTTGAAGTTGTGAACTCTATGAAGAAAAGAGTGTGGTGTGAAGAGATATCTGCGAGATTTAAGAGGAATCTTGTGGAATCAAGTACTGAAGAAATGATGAGCGCCTCCACTGGGTCTCTACAAGTTGTTTATATTGCAAAATTGGTCCAATCCGCCTGGCACATTGACCAAATATGCGTGCCAATATCTAGGTCCGTTTAAAACAGTCCGAGTGAAGCGAGGGAAGTTCAACAGCTATCTTAGAACTCGTACGAACTCTGAGGTCTATTTCACACTTCCTACCTATGCATTGCACAGCAGCTTAGCACAGGTAGTTAAAAGGTACCCTTCTATAAGTCGCCCGCTGCATTTGCAGCGACAACACATTAAAACAGAACCTATGCGTTAGCCTTTTATTGGGTATCATCTACTGAGCCATAACCTTAATGTCAAAGTTTCCGAAGGGACAATTTTCACAGACCTTTTAGTTTGACAAAACTTACGGGAAAGACTTTCCATACTGTGGCCCTGTCGAAGCCTGCAAGTACCCTTGCAATCAACGCCAAAAAGTCGACCCTTCACACCTGCTGGTGCCCATTTCCTACGTAGCACACAGCCTTACATATCATCCGGGTTTGTGAGCGAAAGCAATATTCTCACGGCTGTAGTGTGCGCTGTTCATGCATGCATAAGAAGCCAAACATTGATAGCTGAATAGTTGTTGGAAGCACATAGGACGTTCGTAACAAGGCGGGGCGAATGATTCAAGGTAACAGTCATCACATCAAAATTTCGAAGGAGCCTACACACTCACTTGCTTTCAGCGTGCACGTGATCCACATGTATGTATGCGTTCCCTCATTGCTACACTCTAATACGCACTACTTTCACACGCACTACGGTATACGACCACTTTGCGTCTATCAGCTCTAGTTCAATTAAGCTTAATCTGACCTTGCAAAAATTTTTGTGATCGATGCTGTGTATCTATGAGTCTACTTGTTATCAAGTATATATTCAGCGTACACATTATAAGACATGGTCACCGCGCTTCGTTCAGTCTCTGCAGCTCTCAGCGATGTGTTCTGGCAACCCTCGATTGCCTCTGAAGAGAGTACCTGAGAAACCAATAGTGCCGTGCATTAATGATTTGACAATAATCTCGCGCCTTGCATCTCAGATTTTAGTCAAAGGCCAATCGATGTGCAGGGCTGTTTGACAGACCAAGGGCAAGTCGAAATCTCGAAATTGAGTTTATTGGCACATGTCAAAGCTTCACTCGTAGCAAATGAAGTCGTAACAAATGAACCAACTTTAATGTTATTTGCTTTCATGGCACGAGTATGATACGAAATAACCCCGGCACTTAGAAAAGCGAAGTACCACAGCAGATTACTATTAAGAGGGCTGGCTCCCGTGGTTACATTCAAAGTAATATCAATGCCTGAGCAGAGGGCTGTGGTTGATATGTGAGGTAGTGCTTTCTTTCGCTTGTTTGTCATTGACAACCAAATATTGTACGCACATAAATTTCAGATGTATTCGGACATGGTAACTCTAAGGAACAACATTCATTGACTATGATTATCTATCAATCACTTAAGCTTTACCTATGAACTATTGTACGTGGCACTCTTGTAAGAGATATGTGTAATGGCACAGAAAAACATATATATATATATATATATGTTAGTTGCCTGGCGCCGATTAAAAAATCGGGTTCTTCTCTTCTGCCTACACTTGACTAGCAGTGTTGTTTTACTTGATCGTAACCCTTCATCAAAACACATCCGTTCCACGCGTTATTCTTCAATAGGGTGAAGCCACCTTTCTTACATTTATTCATGGCTTCTTCTGTGTCTTTCTTGGAGCTACTATTCAACCACGTTGTGTTACCTCCACAACTTCCCGGTAGACAAGATCCTAGTCTTGTTGAGATCGAATCTGCCCTCCTTGAACGTCTTTCGAATGCTACTCATACCCTGAAATACCTTACACAGAGCAACTATTGGGATTCGCTTTGTCATGTACTCCAAGTCTGCAAGACTTTGAATTCTGGCAGGAAGCTTAACAAGGAATCGCTTCTCAAGGGGTTTCAAGATCTGAATCACAGAGATCTATTGGTTCTTCATGTCGCAGAACAGAATGCAGCTTTACTCATCAGGAGACATAGAGAGTGAGTAGTCCAGATATCTAGATGTTGTCTGTATAACTCATTTACATGTCGGCTAACCCGATTCTTCTCAAAGTGAACAGGGTGACAGCGTCATTTTTGAAGCATTTGAGGCATCTCCGCCATCTGATGTGGTCCTCGGTGCCCAGAATGCGCTTGTTTGGGAAATTCCTGGGCATTCAGTCGCCATTCCTTTGTCAGAATTCAACAATATCTCATTTCAGCATGAGCTTGCTACCTTTCTCGAGCAAGCCAGTATTGAGTCGATTAAGAAGTTTGCAGCACACACACAGAAAGCTGGATCTTTGATGCTCACGAATCGCCACACTGCTGATCCATCACTGATCTCAAATATACTCATGACCCTACTCGAAGCCAACGGTCATCGTATCGAAACTTCAACAATGAGAAAACGCGTAAGAGACGATGTCTGCTGGACTGATGGTGCAGAGAAGCCGTGGAGGAGATGTGCTTTCTGGCTTGTGCTTCGTGTAGCCTCTCAACGACATCTGTGCACTCTATATGGTGCCGACAGAGGGCGGATTTACTACAAATTCCTGATGTGTCATCTACATGCGAGTTTGATGGAAGACACAGTCAACCACCTCCATCCCGAAGTGATGGTTTTCCTCAAGGCGAAGCTATGTCGTCGCCTCGATAAGCTAGAGGTCGAAATTGAAACTTCTACAAACCCACTGCGAGATGTATATGAGTCATTGTTTAGGGTATTGCAGCGAAGGTTTAACGAAGCAACTCTGAAGGTATCCGAACGCATAGAGACAGCGTGGGACAGATTCAAGAAAGCGATGAAAAGACCCATAGCTCCTATCCAATGCAAGGCGAACAAAACCGACTTGGAGTTAAAGCTTCATAACAGTTTCTCTCATCTCCAGCGAGTTCTTTCACAGAGATACCATGGATTGCAAGGACCATCTCCAATCAAAGTGTACCAGGAGTATATGTACTACAGCAAAGTAAAATCAGACATCGCTAATTTCAACCATCGCTACTGGGGACTAGAGAGGATTGAAAAGGAGATCGAACTCCGGAGTACTGTACTGCCAACTTCGAGGGCAGCATCTCAGCAACAGTGCATAGAGATTTCACATACGGTCAACTCATACCTGACAGCGGCGATGGGTGCATATGAGGATAACCCTGAGCAGAAGAGTATTATGCTATTGACAATTATGGAACTCTGGATGTCAATGGATCAGTGTGCTATCCAAAGCTTCAGTCCATTGAGATCCTACCATTCGAGTTTCCCATCCGAGATGCTAGATGTCCTTCACTTACTCAACTCACATGACTTGTATCGTCTACTACAAATACAAACGTATCTTCAGGATAGAAATACCGTCTGCACCTCAAAGATGACCATTTTCAATGATCCTACAAGAGGATGCTTCGCCGAACGATACTTCGAAGACTCCCCTGAGTCACCAGCATTCCAAACCCTCCTCCACGAAATCAAAGCCAAAGCTGAGAGTGATCGTCGTAACAAAGAAGATGAATGGAGAAAAGCGAGCATCAAGTATGAGAGCCTCATGAAGAACATATCGCAGATCACTTGCACCTACACAAGGGACATTAACCAACCGCTTCGTTTGGTTCATAGCAATGAAACCTGTTCAAAATGTATCATGGAACGACAAGCCCAAAGAATGTCCATCAGGGTTCATGAGGATCCTCTTCCAAGTGATCCCATCTTTCAAAAGGCCATCGTGTTCGAACTTCGCTGCCCTGAGGCTTTTGCGGCATATCGTGATACTACCTGGAGAATACTTTCTACGTTAGGTCGCCCCGAGCTGGTAAAGCAAGCCGAGCCTCGAGTAATGCTACACACTTACTCTGAATTACATAGGTTTTCCATCGCAAAGTCATGTGATGTATCTCTAGCAGCAAGAAAAAAGTCCATCTTGCAAACGCATCTAGCAAATGTTCGGTTTCCTACCAATCTGGACAAAGTCTGCCTTCCAAATCCACTACATTTCATTTATTACGATGCACATAGGAAGTTCTTCCCATCGCAATCAGCGTCGAAACCCACCTTCGCACATCACTGCCAGATATTTCCCCTCACAAGGTCTGCATTTTCGTTCCTAGAGTCTAGTACTCATTTTTCTGTTGATGCAGACGGTCCTTCTTCGTATGAGGTTGTCACCAGCCAAACACGTTGTCCTCCAGGCTTGAATGTACACGAATTTATGGCCTATCAAACGCTCTTCTCCGGCAAACAACGTCGCTGGCTCTCCATACTTCTGGAGCTTGGATCGTCAAATCTTAACTTCAGTACTCAGACGATCAGCTCACTTGTGTGTAACCTAGCATCACACGCTGGACCAGCAAATGAAGATCCTCTCCGCGTAGTTCACAGAGTCTTTAGAGATGTATCGTTTTGCACGAGGTTGATGCAACAACTTCGTCAACGTCTACATGCTATCTCTTCTAACTGGCGTGAAACGAACTGTATGGATATGCTGATAACTCTGATAATAAAGCTCTGTTCTACCGCAACCAACTCTACAACAGTAGCAGAAGCTTCCGAACTACTTGAGGAGTCTCGCAGTATTACCTTCAAATGGATTGAGATGTTGCGAGTCGAGATCTACAACGCAACAGACTCTGAAACATATCAGAGGATCTCCCGATACCAAGTATGGTCCGCATTGCTCTGTCGTAGAACTTTCGTTGGTTATGTAGACATCAACAGGAACTTACAGCCAGGGGCTATTAGTTGCTTTATTGCATGCTCAATCACTCTACAGGACAATTTTTCTGGGGATCCAGCTTCTTTGCCACTCCCTTTACGAAATTCAATGATTCGTGACACGAAGATGACCCAACAAATGAGCCAGATACTACGCCGAGTTACAGAGGCCAACCCGGATCTTATTATGTCTGCACTGGATTTTGTTTGGCCAATGGCTGAAGGCAGTGCACCCAGACGCTCTTCAGCAACACACTTCCTTGATGCCCCATACCAGTGGTGGATCGAGTCTACGATTGATGCAACGTCGCAGAGTGGGCAGCAGACAATACATTATGATCTTCTCACAGGTCATTTCCTTGTCAATGGCCAGCCTCTAGGAAAATTGCCAGCAAAGCACAGAGAATCCATGGTTTTAGAACAGCTTTTTGGTAAACAGAGTTTGTTAACTTACCCTTCGCCACTTCCTGGGATGACTTACACATTGGCAATTCCCATCGATGGGCATCAAATACATATTGGGTTCCGGAATGGCGAAGTCGTTGTTAGGGCATACTTTCGCAATAAGATCCTAGAGCTCATTCCACATAGTTTGTTTGGTACCCCATCAGATTTTGATTTGCCTGCCTCCCTTGTCGAGAAGTGCGTCCACTGGCTTGACTTGAAAACTGGAATCATAGATATTCGACAACGTCCAGATATCTGGAAGCAAAAATCCAGTAACTGGCAACTCGATGTCAATACTCGACAGGCGAAGCGCCGTACGTCCATTCTAGTCGATCCACACAGTCCTTTGTTTCAATCTTTTGCCGACATTTTTCTTAGATTTGAGGATCGTCACCATCTTACAGTCTTCCAGCCTGCAACGAAGAATTTAACCGTGGAGCTACGTCGTTTGGAGCTCAAATTCTCTGTCAATGGGAGAAACCGCCTTGAATGCTCAGAGTTGCAATCCGAAATCGACCCTGATCAGGATGCTGGAACATGGTATGGTCTCAACAGTAAACTAGTCTTGATAGACTCGGTTAGCCAACTGCAACGGAGCATTATAGTACCAATGGGCACCATGAGCTACAAAAGACATGGGTTACATGTCGCAGTTAACATGGCCAATGATGGTAAATACGGCAGGTTCTTAGTGAACAACATTCTTGGACGTCTTGAGTGCCCTGCGGAACCACGACTCCTCTATCTTAAGGCGCAACTGCATGCTTATACGTCTTTTGCAATCCCAGATCCGCTCACGGGGCGCACGGGAAGTGAAGAGGCTTTGCATTGCCTGAGATCTGGTTACTGTCAGCCGTGGGTACCACTTGAGCCTGGTCCTTACGAAAACTTGGTTTCACTTGCACAACTCACTCCTAAACGTGAATATTATCCAGAAGGGAAGAAAGTCATGCAAAAGATCTCTTGGAATCCTCATTTGACAGCAACTATCCAGCATGAGGAGTTCAGAATTTCTGTTGAAGCAATCTGCCTCAAGTCAAAACAACTGGCTAAATTCGCACTTCAATATAATCAGCTTCGTCCGTCTAAAGAACTTGAGCCTCCAGGTGATCTGCATCTGATTTCCCGCAGCAGTTTGCGTCGCAGCAATTTCACCCGACAGGCTACAAGGTTCGATGTCTCGTCTACAGCTGCAGATAAGGTGTATAATGAAAGAAACCGCCGCAGTTCCACGGTGAAAAGTGCGAATATCACCGAGAGTGTCAGTCTTATTCGCGCCTGGAGCCCAAATATGAGTACTACAACAGATCTGGCAACAATCCTCCAAACTTGGCCTAACATCGGGAGCTACAACAACGTCCTGGATAAGATCCTTCTCAGTGATCGTCTCGATATTGATCTTGCACTTGAGTGGGGTGCACTGGTTAGCTATTGTCGACAGTCTGAAATCGAAGACAAGTATCGCCTCATTTTCCTGTTCGCTCTCATCTCATCTCAATGTGGTGTTGATATGGAAATTATACGAACTTTGATAGCATTTTCCGTCATGCCAGAGCTAAAAGACGTCAAACTTCCCAAATGTCCTTATTACGTTCAGTTTCGCCGCAATCAAACCCCACGTACCGATTATATAATTCAACTTCTTGACTCCTGTCGTTTACCTTATCCATCCGATGACACAAATTCACTTCCATTTAATCTGGGCTCAAAACAACATAAAAAGCTCCAGGCTGTAAAGCGAGCTTATGAGCAGCAAGTTGAAGATGACTGCAACGCTTTGGCCAAGTTCCTTTTCAACCAATGGCCTTCCCCAATGCCAAGTTTGGAAGGTTATGGGAAGACCATTTTTATCGATACCGACAAAGCTTTGGAAGTTATTATTCCAGAATGGCAGCGTTTGTTCTACAACATGGAATTGTCGAAACACACTGAAGAAGTACAGCAAGTTCTCAATCGTCATTCTTCTGGGAATGATATTAAGCTGAGTGATCTTGACACGGGTAGCCAAGAAAGGCATTCCATATACTATCGTGGCAGTTACCACCCGGTGCTCCTGCATAGTCTCTTGTGCGAGAGCAAGGTTCTGAACGGTTCTGATGCAGATAAAGAACATGCCATTAATGAACTGCGAAACAACCAAGACTCAAACCCCCGCTTCAAAAAAGCGGAAGTAAGACCAGGGCGCCTCGTAAAGGTGGACGGTACGTGTTCGATAGAGACCAGTGAGATGAAGGAACTCGAAGGAATCATCATGAACGTTGCGAAATCGCAATCTACCGTTCAAAAACAGTACGCGCATGACTTAAATCAAAGCTTAACAGCTCTGAAACAGCTCCATCGTTTGCCGAAGGAGAACACATGTCTCGTAGATTCAGTGGCCCTATCTAACGATATCAGTGATGCGCAAAGTCGTGTGCAAGGAAAATTTCATCAAATCTGTCGAAGTTTGGAAAGAGATTATTCGCGGAGAAATCTGTGGTTGAAACGCGGTGGGTTATGGCCATGTATTACACCAATCACGCTCCTTGAGGAATTGAGAGACACTTCTGCTCCTGAGCTATTTTTTCAGATGAGAGATATCCTCATAGCATATGCAGTCTCCATCACAACACTACAACGACATCTGCGGATACAGGGTGCTTATCTAAGAAGCAATAGGCAGAGATTTCTAGAAGAAAGTGAGAACGTTGGTCACACAAATTGGACTCCTCTTGATCATCCTGAATGGCTCCTTTTAGAGATTGATGCGGACATTCTCATCCGAAATGACCAGGTTGATGTTGCTCTTGCAACCATTTTTCCAGCTACCAAATCAAATTCGGTGCTTCAAATGAACATGGGACAGGGTAAGTAAACACGGAGATTGGTAGAGGAAATTTAATAACTGATACGTATGTTTTCAGGTAAAACCTCTTGCATTATACCAATGGTGGCTACAGTGTTGGCAGATACAAAGAGTCTGTTAAGAATCATTGTGCCCAAGCCACTACTCCTGCAGACAGCTCAACTGTTGCAAATACGCCTTGGCGGTCTCATCGGCCGTGAGGTGAGCCACGTCCCCTTCGCCAGAAAGACATCGACAGATGAAGAGACCATTAAGACGTTCGCCCACTTGCATCAGAAAATCCTAAAATCCT
Source organism: Allantophomopsis cytisporea (assembly GCA_024752435.1). Lineage (NCBI taxonomy): Eukaryota > Fungi > Ascomycota > Leotiomycetes > Phacidiales > Phacidiaceae > Allantophomopsis > Allantophomopsis cytisporea. Next base: position 533,244 of record CP103025.1, read on the forward strand.
CGGGGGTTATGCTAGCTCTTCCGGATCATATATTGTCCTTCAAGTTGAGTGCAAAGCAAAGATTGTTAGATGAGCGTATGTCAGAAGCAAAACTGATGACCCGCGTGGAAAACTGGATGCAGCTTCGCTGCAGAGACGTACTAGACGAGAGTGACTTTACTTTGGCAGTCCGCACTCAGTTGATATATCCATCGGGGTCAAACACCGTAGTCGACGGTCATCCACATCGATGGAAGACAGCTGAATTGTTACTGCGCCTTGTTGACGATCATTTGTGGAATCTTCAAAACCGCTTTTCTCAAAGTATTGAAGTTGTAAGGAGACAGCAAGACGGTTTCCCTATCGTATTTTTCTTGAGAAAAGACGTCGAAGACGCTCTCTTGGAGCTACTGGTTAGGGATATCTGCAATGGCCGGACATCTATTTTACCGACAAAAGACTGTACGGAATCGGACCGAGAAGCTGTGAGGCAATTTATTACGGAAGCTAAGGTTCCACAGAACATTGTTGATCATATACAACATATGTACTCTGAGGCTCCCACTATGAGGTCAAACATATATCTGCTTCGGGGTTTACTGGTCCACCGTATTCTCCTTCTGACGTTGAAAAAGAGATGGAATGTTCAATATGGTCTACATCATAGCCGAGACCCTATCGCTGTCCCGTTTCATGCCAAAGGCGTACCATCTGAGCAGGCAGAATGGGGGCACCCAGATGTGGCGATTTTATTTACATGTCTCGCGTTTTACTATGGCGGTCTCACCATATCGCACTTACGGCAAAGTCTGGAACATGTTCTCAAGTCGGATGATCCATCGAGCGAGTATGAGAGATGGACCATTAACTCCAAAATCCCAGATTCTCTACGTGATTGGAACGCTATTAACGTTGATGATGATAGACAATTGGAAGAGATCTGGCAGAATATCCGCTACAACATGGTTGCCATTGAATACTTCTTGAATCACTTGGTCTTCCCACTGCATGCTAAACAGTTCCATCGAAAGTTGCAGGCATCCGGCTGGGATATTCCCCTTTTCTCTGCTACTGAAGTACCGTCTTCAGCTGAGAAAGTAAATTCGACACGTGGAAGTTTAACAACAGGCTTCAGTGGGACTAACGATAACAAAACGATGCTACCTTTGACCATTAAGCAAGGTGATCTTCCCGGACTTTCCCATACCAACGCGGAAGTTCTAACGTACTTGCTTCGGCCTCGAAGTCGAAAGTATGTGCTTGCTGCAGATACAAACGGAAAGCGTTTGTCTGAATTCAAGCTACTTGAGAGGTTGCATAGTATGAAGATCCGCATACTTATAGATGCTGGAGCGCAGATTCTGGAGATGGATAATCTCAGCTTAGCGGAGACATGGCTCAAAGTAGACTACGAAGCTCCAGCAGCTGTATATTTCGACGCTAAAAATAAGGCCTGGGTTCTCTATCGAAAAGGCAACCGGATTCCACTCCTCGCGTCGCCCTTTGCTGAAGATTTGAGTAACTGTTTGGTCTATCTTGATGAAGCTCATACCCGAGGTACTGACTTAAAATTTCCTGCCGGGGCTTGTGGAGCGTTGACACTCGGGCTTGGTCAGACCAAAGATCAAACAGTGCAAGGTATATTGGAATATCAGACATGTATATCGACTCATCACTAACATTCGATAGCCGCGATGAGGTTACGACAACTGGCAACTTCCCAGTTTATTAATTTCTTTGCTCCTCCAGAAGTGCATCAGAGTATCTTACATCTTCAAAACAAAGACAAATATGCTGTGCTTGACTCATACGACGTGGTTTGTTGGCTTCTACATCAGACGTGCGATGGCATCGAGCAGCTTCAGCCTCTATATTTTTCTCAAGGCACGGACTTTTGTCATCGCACACAAGCTGCTATTGATAACAAAGAATTTCTCTCGGATGATGCACAACGTCGTGCTTATGTCGATGCCTTGCAACAAAAGGAACAACGGACTTTGAAGCAGCTATATCAGCCTAGAACAAAGTCAAACCCCATAATGAATTCTGTATGTCTATCTCCAGCTCTCGCCGAATTCATGAAGGAGCTTAATACCAGACGAAAAGGATTCCAGGATACAGGTAATGCTGTGCATGGTTCTATTTTACAAGAAGTCGAGCAAGAGAGAGAGGTGGCTTTCGAGGTGGAGACGATCCGCGAGGTACAGAAACCTGTGCACTATCATCCTTTTACTTTTCCCGGTATGCATAGAGATATTGTCTCATTTGTTAAGACTGGTAGATTATTTGAGAGTTCTGTAGCCTATGAACCATTGTTCTCAGCTGTCCGACGTACTCGCCTTGGCCAGAAATATGGAATCAGAAGCGATGCTACCACTTCTAGAGTATTTGTATCGAGAGAATTTTCAAAGACTGCAAGAGATCTCTCAACTCGTCTGAGCGATGGGTTTCAGGTAAGTTGTACATTGCAGTTACTCCGATAACATTACTGATCAAAGTCATGGCTATAGCGTCCAGTCAATTGGGTGATCTGGAGCACAGTGATGAACACCGCTCTAGTTGTTATTCCTGAAGAGGCAGAGCATTTGATAGCACTCATCCATGATCTGGAGCAATCACCTACTCATATCCTCCTATATGCTCCTCCAATCTCTCGAAAAATGCTTCACTTCAACAATCTCAACTACCATGCTTTACCTCCGCTCCCACCCGGGTGGGAGGCACCAAAATGGTTGGCGGTTAGTCTCGGCTTCTTTGGAGGACGTCTTTACTTTGAGTACGAGGAGTATGACACTTTATGTGAATACCTTGGACTCAAAGATGACTTTCGAAAGCCGACAGAGAAGCCTAACGGAGATCAACTAGACGCAAAATCAGCTGACAACGTCGATGAAGTGGTCGACATAGCATGTGACAAGCATACACCGCGGGGTTTTACTGATAAGCCATTAGCATTTCTCCAGGAATGGCTGGCATTGAAGCGGAATGGACAGGATTTCACTCATAGTCCGATGGGCTTCATATGTCAAGGAAAATATCTGGAGGCGAATCATCCATTCTTTCAGACCTTGAGCAGTATTGGCGGCGTTGATGCAAATGAAGCGGATAACAAATAGACATAGAGAACAGCAATTCATGGGATTTAAATGGAGACTTGTGCATGATTCTAGTTGGTGCTCCTTTGTATTCATTTGGAATTCTTAACACTTCATCACACTTCGATATTCACCTCGAAGTTGGAATCTGCAAGACCATTACACATCGCCAGAATCTGGAATGAAATGCTTGAATTGACAAATTCAACTATTATCCAATTTAGATTACAATGCTTAACTCTGAGTCTGCTAAAACATAAAGGAAAATCCGAGCTTCTTATTAATCATCACTTAAAGTCCCCAGATTCCCGCGCTACCACTATACATATGAGCAGAGAAATCAAAAGTAACGTGTGATTGCATTTTGGGAATTGAGCAGTCTTGAGATTAGACAACTTGCTATTGAGGTTACGTATCACTGTAAGGACAAACATTGCTAGGGCGATTATTCGGATAGCAAGATCCTCGGTAATTGCCAAGTTATCAAATCCATCGGTAGAGCATGCGTAGTAGATGAACTATCGAAGACGCCAATGAATGTGGTATATTATACCACAAATACCATTTATCCATACACTACGCCGTACATTGTGTTCAAGATAATGTACTATTGTCGCTTGGAATACAACTAGCGAGCTTGGCTTCATCTTGGGCCTTAGCAGCCTCTTCAAGGAGTTCATGAATAACTTTGTTTTAACCAAAGGACTGGTCACGTTTCCAGTGAAAGAAAAAGCTGCTATCAAAGCAATCTGGTCTGATTTCTATGCAAAATATTCTTCGCGGATAGGGTAATTTGAGATAATACTGTGCCAAATTGAGAGCTGAGTTACTTTTGGAAGACTCTGCAAACTCGGGCGTCAGCCTGCAAGAAGATTTTTACCACCTCAATTTTCCCAAGTAATACCGCAAGCATCAAAGGCGTTATGAATTCGAAAGGAAGCGATCTGAAAAAGCGTATTAGAGGATCTGGACGAACTCGATATGGTAATATGATGTTGTAGTCCAGCTCTTGGTCGATATCGACCCGCTTTATTAGAGGGGTCTTAAGTAGAACTGATGCAGCTGTCCATCTTGAGCGAAGCATAGTCTTCTTTCTAGACAGCAACATAAAATTCTCTGCTGGTAGACAGAGAAACGAGGTTCGGAAACAATAAGCTTTTGAGGTATTAACAGCTTTGCATGTGAGAAAGCCTCCAACTGCTGTATTTGACAACCACTCCAGCATGCGCAGTGTACCGTATTGACTTACGAGATCAAGCAATTTGTGAGCCTGGTATTCATGAAGTTCTTTGAAAATATCTCCAGAAATCAAGACTGGTAGCATCTTTGTATAGCCATAAGATTTCAGCTGCTCTGTAAAATAAGCCTTAAAACCTCAAAAACAGTTGCAAAGACTTGTCAAACATTTGGTAGTGACTGGGAAATCAGATATATCATCCGGGTCCAGATGACTAATGAAATCATGCTGAAAGATCGACATAGTTTCGAAATGTACCGATTTTCGAAACAGCAATGGTCGTAACAATGGTGACCCCGTCCTCACAAGAAACCAAGCACGTCTTCATAAAAGAGTCAGGGAGCTGCAAAAGGGGACTTCGATTGCTTTGTGCATCAAGCTCTTTGAGGAGCTTCCCATCAATTGAAAGCTCTTCCAGAGTTCGGCGAATGTCCTCCGGGGCGTCTTTAACATCATCATAAAAGTTCTTGAGTGTCGATACAGTCTCAGCAACTTGGATCGCAAAGCCGGCGAGGCCAGCGATACTAGCCATCAAGCCGACAGCTTCGGCGGCCATAGTGCTGAATAATGAGCAGTTATGGTAGAGAGCGTCAAAAGGTGGTCAAGGAGAGAAAAATAAGATGGGAGTGGAAATAAAGCCGACATCATGCAAGATCCAGCCTTGCGGTCAGCTAGAGGCTGTAATATGCGCCGCCTGGCTCCTGTGGCACCAATGATTCCACGAGTTTGATGTTATCACATATCCACTCATAGCCGTTTGATTTAAGAACTGGCAACATGACTGCGTGACAGCAGTTCTCCAATAGAAGGTCGGCATATCATGAGAATAAAGAATTTGGTGCCGTGACGAGAGTATTGAAATTAGACTTCAATTTTATAGAAGCGGAAGGCTGTGTAGCTCAGCTAAGACTTTTCTTTCCTTTCCTTCTGACTTCGACTCCATTATTTGGGGATCGACCGTGAAGTGCGAAAGGCTAAAAAGAGGATCTTCATATTGTAGGTCTATGAATTCGAGCTTGCAGATATGCAACTGTTGAATTAAGACTATGACTTCAGAATAAAGGAAGCAGAATTTTTACGAAAAATACGAAGGAAATACACTTTCTAAGTAATTAACTCGTTACTTCTGTACTTACAATAAAGTGTAGTTAAGATTTTAGGACAGCTATTAACAAACATTATTCTCTGCACACTCTCGCTAATACTATACATTTATTATTAGGTAAAGACGATGGAGATTCTCAGTTCAGAAACTTCTAATTGGTAAATAGTCTAGGTATATATATTGGCGGGAAGTTGGTTGTTCGTGATGGGTTGAAGTAACGAGCTTCCTATGAAAGAGAACTACATATCAAGGTGTGTATGCCTAATGTGAAAAAGTTAAATGGGGAAATCATTGTAAGTGAAGCAATACACGTCTTCGAAATATGAGAGTTAAGTTAGTGTAAAGTTACAAATCGATAATGCTCCATCTTTTGAAAATGAAAAGTATATCCTATTTACTTGTATAAGACCGGATATCTTTCTTCTCTTTTCTATAATTACACTTTACTCATAGTGGATTTGAGTACGGCTAGTTTATCCATCCATGTAAAGCTTCAATTAGTAAGTGCTCTAAATTCAACGTCAATCGTCATTCAATAATTGGCCTATCAACGTTGCACCAAACTGCCTGCAGTTTCAGAAGTCAGGTGACGTCTACATTGCCCCACTAAGACGCAGATATCGGCAATTGAACGCTTATTTCAACGAATCTCCATCAAGAATAAGGAAATGGCGTCAATAGTCGTCCTGTTGACGCTATTCCAAGCTTACAGAGCAACCTCAAAACGTGCGACAACAATGGTGGTTGGATTGCCTCCTGATAAGATAAGAGAGCTGGTGAATGGCAACATCGATGCACCAGTTGCACAATCATTGACCCCGCAGCAGGGTCCATTTATCACGTCTGGTAGTACAAATAAAATGCTACACCCCATAGATTCGGAAGCCCTCAAGCCATTCTAGATTCTGTTGATAATTGAATGATTGATCATTCTGCATTGTTATTTATTTGATTTTGAAAAGATGCCTTCCGCTACCGAAATCTCCCCTTATAAGCACGTTCCTGTAACCAAGGAGGACTTGGATTGGGCCGAGCTTGTGACGCTTGATCTTGGTCTTTGGGAGAAGCCTGGTGGAAAGGAGAAGCTTGCCGAGCAGCTTAAGCATGCTGTTCATCATGTCGGTAAGGATTCTCGATTGGAATTCATTAATACCAATTGAATCGTAGCTGACAAGTACTTGCCCAGGCTTTTTCTATGTAAAGAACTTTGGCATTTCTCAAGAGGAGGTTGACAGACAGTTCGCTCTCGGAAGAGAATTTTATGACTTGCCTTTGGAGGAGAGACTGAAGTTCTATAATCAGGCGGATTTGGACAGAGGAGAGTACAACGGATACAGACCAGCTGGATTGAGAGAGTAAGCATGTCCGTGATGAGACTTGATGCAGTGCTGATGCTTATTCTCCAGACTCGTCGACGGTATCAAAGACAACGTCCAGGTATACAACATCCCAAAGTTCGACGGCCACCACCCAAGATCGCAACCACAAGTTCTTCAGGACAACATCAAGGAGATCGAAGGTTTCAGTCGTGTAAGTCCATCCAACGCCATCTCATTCTTCGATTTCTGACAGTAAACCAAGGACATCCACGGAAAGGTCGTCATCCCGCTCTTGAAGGTTCTAGAAGCCGTCCTCGAAATCCCCGAGGGGCAGCTCGTGAAGGACCATGCCTACGATGATAAGGGAGAAGACCACCTTCGTTACATGCACTATGGTGCTCGCAGCGTCGAGGACAACGAGAAGGTTGGAGATATGTACACACCCGGCCACACCGATCTCGGCACCATCACCCTTCTATTCCGTCAGCCAGTTTGTGGTCTCCAGATTTTGAACAACGAGAACCAGTGGAAATGGGTTAAGCCACAGGACGCCACCATCACCGTCAACATCTGTGATGCATTGAGCGCATTGACCGGTGGATATTTCAAGAGCAGTATTCACAGAGTTCACACACCACCCAAGGACCAGGCTCACATTGATCGTCTTGGTGTCTTGTACTTTGCTCGGTAAGTATCATTGATTGTGATATTGATGAATTTTTCTGACAATGTATAGACCAAACAACCACTGCTACCTCGATCCTATCAAGAACAGCCCGGTCTTGAACTCCTTGAACTTGAACACCAACGACTTCACCGCTTTGGGACAGAGACTTACTGTCGAGGAGTGGGTTAAGGCTAGACAGACTCAACAGCAGAGAAGAACCAAGGTCAAGAGCATTGGAAAGAATGGTAAATATGAGTACGAGGCCAAGGATTTAGAAATTCTTCCTGGCTTGAGCACCAAGATTTATTAGACAACTTAGCATTTATAGAAAGCTATGCTGCACTAAAACTCTTTGAGAGGTACCCGTAGTGCAGCCTTTTATATTTCAGAAGATCAAATTGATGTTCATGCAGTTTGGTATGTGAATTTATGCTTCAGCCTTCGCGTGTTGCCGTACTTGACAAGAGAGCCTGCTTTCACAAGATGCTTCGAGGTATTCAGGAGACACTCTGGAATAGTGTATTCAATACAGATATCCAATTATTCAGTAACTATAGCGGCAACAGAGAGGTAAACACAGATACATGTGAGGGACATAGACGCGTACAAAGCTCGCTCACCTTCAAACTTCACCAAAACAAAGAATAAAATTGCAAAAAGAATACAGACGGGGCACGCCTCACCGGCTGTACCAGAAAATCCCAAAGGGTGTTTTACTGATTTTACAGTAGTCCTTGGCCCAGATAGGCGAACACATCAAACCCAGCTATATGACCATGGAGAGTCGAACCCTGGACTCCGCGATTTCAAGAAATTCGCGAATTTGCAAGGCCCGACCTATTCCACTAGGCCAAGGAGACTTATTGGGTTTCTGCTTGTTTTGTTTTATATAGAAACCCTCCGAGGTATCTGATACTTACTCTGTTATCTAGGAGAGCCATAAACAATCCATGGAGCTGACAGCATCACTCAACTACATACACATACATGTTCACATCCGTATTCCATCCGCATCTACATCTACATCTACATCTACATCTACATTCACATTCACATTCAATCAAATTCTTAAACACTAAAACAAAATGCAGTTATCCCGTAAATTGACACTAATAGACTGCAAAAAGACTCACCTCCCCTCAGCCCAGCATCCACACCAACAACCACCAAACTAAAAACTAAACACAAATATATCCAGACATACCAAATGCAGGCCCACGCCAAAAAATACTAAAGAAACAAATAAAAAAACAAAGCGCAAAAGAGGTATCTATCTATCGTATCGCATAACCATCGCATCCATAATCGCAGACAGAACCACACCAACCGCTCGAAAGCAGGAGAAGGTAGGTAGGTAGCCAAGAGGAGAAGGAGGAGCCAGCTCCCCCACCACCACAGTCCGCGCAATATGTATCGTTCATATCCATAAGCATCATAAAGTCAATCTACACCCCCTATGTATCAGATCATCCGTCCGTCCTTCTCATCGCCCACAAACCCATAACTGCTCTCTCGCACATGGCCACTCTTAACATCTTTAGCCTCAAGACTACGATGCCCGGCATGGCCCAACTTCTCCTCCTCGCCCTCCATCTCCCGCCCATACATATCATCATTACTCGCCATGGGCCTGACGGAGCTCACCGGTCCGAAATCTGGGAATTTCGCCTGGTAGGCCCGCGTTGGGGAGCGTACAATCGGCGTGCGGTTGTCGCCCGTGAAGCGACTCTCGCTCTTGTACAGCGGGCCGCCCTCGGCACGGGTCTTATCGCGGGAATACCATACGAGCAGGACTCGCACGAGGCCACCGAGCATGATTAGGAACCAGATACCGATTACGCACGCAGAGATGATTGCCTCTTCGCGGATGGCGTTGCGGATCTCATTCGCCATCTTGACAACGGTGGAGGTGATGTCGTCGCTGGCTGCGGAGCCGGGGCTCGAGAGGAATGAGTCGACGGTTGAATCATTCGCGAGACTTGCAGCGGCGCCGAGAGAGAAGGTGTCGTTCCTGAATTCGGGGAAGGTGATATGTGCGTTGTCGGAAACCCACGTGAGACCCTTTTGAATGCCTGCGATCTTGAGACCGATCAGGCAGTTTAGGACTTCCGTGATTGGATCGTAGAGGATGGTACCCCCGAAGGTGTCATTGAGCGCGGTGGTCATCTCATCGACGAAGGTGTTGATGGTAGAGTTTATCGCTGTCGTCGAAGTGTTCACCCAGCCAAACACATCGTCATTGATCTTGGTGTTCGTACTATTGATCACGCTGTTGGCTGAAAGAGCCCACTGCTCAGACGCGTTGTTCAGCGCGCCCACGACCGTGTCCGCAAAGCCGGAGACTTCGTTGGCGAGTGTGGGGACTTCTTTCTGGACGGCACGTAGCATAATGTATTGACAGAGGCAGGAAAATAGGCCAGCGATTCCCAAAGCCAGCACAAAGAGTGCCGGGATGGAGGTCGCATAGGCGATGAACCACCGAGTCAGGATCTGGCGCTTGGTGCTCTTAAATCGAGAGGCTGCCGTGATTCCTGCGGCCGCCGTGTATGGTCGAGAAGCAATATAAACAACATCCATCGGGTCGAAGGCATGTTTTTGCAGAAGCTGGGCGCGAGTTTGCATGGTTCTCCAGCGGCGGATTTCGAAGAAGGCCATAGGGATGCAGACCAGAACTGCAAGGATGGTAATAACAACAATGAAGATCTTCTTAGCTGTATCTGCGAGGTCCGTCAGACCAGCGAAGAAGTCGTTGATGCCGTTGTTGTCGGAGCAGAAGCTAAGTGTTTCCTTGGCTGCAACTGGGAAAACAGATTTATCAAAGGTGTAGCCCGTCATGGACTCATTTATCAATTTCTTGATTTCCTCAAATGGTAGTTCGATGACACTGTTGGTGAAGTTCTGAACTTGAGAAAAGGTAGGAATCGATGAGTTCAATTTGTCCAGATCATCGTCCATTGCTGTAGGATCAATAGAAATGTCATTCAACCCGGCCAAGGAGACATTAAGGGCATTTGAAATAGTAGGAGGTGACGAAGAGATGCCCAGGAAGGATGGAATGCTCTCGATATCACTGATGAACTTGTTGAAATCACTCTCGAAAGACTCAATATCAGAAGATATTGAAGAGGTCAAGCTCTTGATAGTCTTGTTCATGAAATCACCAACGTTCTCGATGACATCAATGGCGACATGGAGACTTCCCGAGATGGCGAGAGTGATGAGACAGACGTAGGTCGATGTCATCATGTTGATGACGAAGAGGACAATCTCCTCGACAGCGGTCACACTGAGCATGAGCATCTCCATGAGCCCATTAACTGCTTTTGTGACCCCATCAGCGGCGAGTTGGTTAACCCCTTGCGACATGTAGAAAGGCATCGATGCCATGGCACTGCCCATACTTTCGACACCTGAGCATGCTGATAATGCTTCCGTCTTCGCTTTTCCGATATCTTGGTTGAGGTTCTTGACAGCAAGTAGGACTCGACAGAGAACGAGTACCAGTAATACTGTCCACCTGTTTATCCACACTTGAGATAATCTCGCGCGAAGTCCGAGGTATGGTGTGTATTGAGGAGCGGTAGTAGGAACGGTATCGTAGTCCGAATCGTCTAAAGAGAAGTCGCGCATCTCATGACTATCGGCGTTCAAAGTTGGAGGAACAGCAGGATAACCTGCTTGCGGTCTTGATGCAGACATTTCTGTTGTGGAAGCTAGGAAGTGTCTAATTCCAGCCAGCGGAGACATTTTAGTAAAGTGTATTGCAAGAGCAAGATGATTTTGAGTTTGATATTAAACAATAGAGTTGAGTCAAGAAACTGAGGGAAAGTAATAGAGAAGTTGTCGATTGGTTTTGGGAATGTATTAGAAGAATCTCAATGCAGAATGCAATATGCAGAGTGTAGAAATTTTTGAATCAGGAAGGAAATAACAAAAAAATGAAGGAGTCACAAATGAAGAGTGTGAATTGACATGAGCATTGTTGTTATTGTGTATTGTGAGGTTGTGTTATTGTGTATGAAAGACAATGGAGAGTGAGATGAAAGAAAGAAGAACATCAATAGACGAAGGGTGTGGTAGAGTATGAGAATATACATACACGTGATAAATGAGAAACAAGCGCACGATGCGCAGCCAGAGCAGAAGCCTTTGTTTCGACTTCTGATTATTGCACTGGGCAGGCAATGATTGGATGTTTTGTCTTTTTTTCTTTCTGTTTTTTATTTTATGCTTTTTTTTCTTTGTCGTTGGTGGTTGGCGCGCAGTATCCGAAAATAGAGCGTTTCGAGGAGGCCTGACAACCAGTCGATTCTTTGTCTGAAGCAAAAAGTGAATCCCCACCAAAACACGCGGGAATCTATTTCGATACTCCAGTAAGGTATTCTGGAATCAGGTGAGAGGTGAGTGGATCTAATTGGACTGTGTTTCGATGTTTGACCTTCAAAATTGGTGGCTTTGGGTGCAAGGTCAGCAAGGTGAGGTGAAGGTATGGTAGTCAGAGAGGACAAAGAGAAGCAAGACGATGGCTGATGATTCTCTTTTCTCTCTCCGAGTAGAAATGACTCTGGATAACTTGACTTGCAAATGCCGTGTATATGAGTAGAATGGAAAATCCAAGCAACGAATCGTCTAGAGGCAGATTCGGATAGAGTTGATCATATACTGGCAGTAGCAAGGGGACACCTTCAGAGTCAGTGATATGATACTGCGATGGATATATCAATGGTGCCCATCTTTCCAAAAGACGACCGCGCTCTGGACTTGTCTGACTCTTTATTCGCTCTACAATCATATCAACAGGGCACAGCAGCCATCAAGGTCGGCAGTAGATTCCCTTCATTCTTCGTGGTCGTCGTCCACCTATCAAATATGCAAGGTTGTACCATCTGTTGTCCACCCACAGACCACAATTGACGGCACGAAAGCACAGAAAGGGTTCCAAAGGCAAAGGATAAGGGTCCAGGTGGCGAACGTTCTCTGAGATGCATGGAATGAGAAGAAATGTAGCATAGCAGAGCACAGCACGAACATCGCTTCCGTATCCATCCATACCCATCTTTTGTTTCGGTGTAGAGCAAATGGAGAGGCAGGTACCAAACCTTCTCACCCTCTTCACTCTTCACGCTTTACTCTTCCCTCTCTCGCAGCCAACCTTTGTCGTCGAAAGTCAGTTAAAGTTGACAGGGCCGGTGCTACAAGTGACGTCGCTAGCAATGCTTCGTCTCTCCCCACTGGTGCGTTGCTGGCAAACACGTCAAGGATGTCTAAACACCCAGAGCCTGAACACCAACGGATTCGCAGAAGCCACAGGCACACGATGAAAACTGGTTCTGATCCTTGTGTGCTCGGAGATCTACAACAACACTTCTCACCACGTCGATGCCCTCGCCCATACCCATAATCTGTCACCCTACCCAGCATCTGTGTGGAAAGTTCTGCTTCGTGGATCGGAGCAAAAAAGAGGCTGTGCTCCACTTCCACCACTGGTTCGTGAACAGACAAACCTCAACCGTCACAGGACTTGCAGTCCAATGTGGTGGTCGAGGTTGTGTGACTCATCCTTACCCAACCCGACTTTCGGAGGATTACTGAGTATAGATGCATTCGATTCACGGATCTTTTGTTTCCACAAGCAGCACTGCAGAGAAGGTTTCAAATGCGGATGCAGAGTTCTGGCGGCGGCGGTGCATTCGAGATATGGTACATAAGTAACAAAAGTTACGCGCCGTAGGAACTGATTGGCTGTCAGCGCCCGACATCTCTGTCTCTAAGCACGCCAGGTAACAGCTTGCCGCCCAGGCTCATACAAGACAGAGAAGAGTCCATACAGAAGTCACTTGATGTTGATTACGAACAGAGTACGGAGGACTCCGCAGATAGGTAGAGTACGGAGAAGCTCAAGGTAGATTGCATTCATATTGCGTGGTCACGAGATCCTGACCTCAATGTGATATGCATTCGTACGGTCTCAAGATATTTTTGCACTTCTTTAGAGTACGTAGTGTGTACATGCACAAGCATTGTAGAGTACATATGCCAATTTGGTATTTGACACAAGCGCCTTATTTATTAACAACCCAACCCGTTGATGCGACAGCTTTTCAAAGGGTACACGCTCATTACCCTCACTATATTTCATCTCGACTCTGACTCGTCTCCTGTAAGGGTCGGGAATTCGCAAACACATGATGCAGCTCAGGTGACTTTCAAGTCATCTGAGGCACAGACAGGTTATCCGCACGAGGGATTGCGTAGGTAGGTAGGCATTTTGTTCGATGTCCCTTCCAACTCGTTGGAAAATCAGAGCCATACTATGCCTGCGCACTTCTTGATTTCTGGTATTTCTTTTGAATATTGTCCTTGAATGTTACAGGACTTCTTACACCTAACTTCACAAGTAAGTATGTATTCTTTCAATGCGTAATGACAGCAATACGCTCGTGCGTCTCCGACGGATAACTTGTCGGGGCTTAAGCCTTCCAGGAGCCGATGCGTAGCGTGCATGGAACAACGCTAGACCACCATTGATTCAGCGGGAGGGATTTCTAGAAGAGGGACTGAGTGAGTCTTTTGGAAAAGTATCACGCATGCAGTTGATGAGGCTCAATCGGACCTTCATACTTTTATATAACCTTCAAATGCTTGTTGAACAATTCTTGAATACATGCTCGTTCAATTCACCATATTTATATTCCCCAAAGGCTATTACTACGCATGTCAGCGTCGATTTCCAATCGAAGCTTTATCATTGGATCGCTAGGCTCTCCGTTGACCCACCCCTGCAAGGTCATCGGGTGAGTTCGATTCTTGTGAGCTTCAAATGACACCATGCTGAGAAACCAACTCCTCAATCAACAACTCCATTCAATTCAGTATCTTTATACAACCCATCGAAACTATCGACTGAACAACATCAAATCCCTCTAATCTACATCGCCTCGACTTCCACTTCATTATGGCCACACAAAGGGTCTTCGCCCCATTGACATCATCGTCGAGCCTCATCTCCAGATTTGCCTCCTCATCATCAAACCCCGCAGCTCGACCATGTCAACATGTTCTTCGTCAGTTCTCGTCACAACAAGCACTACGTGCATTCGGAAAGCGTAAGATGCAGACCAGCACAGCATACACCCCATATTCGCTCGGTAACCACCCACCACCACCACGCAACTCGGGTATTCCAGACAGTTCCATCGCCGGTGGCATTCCACAAGTCAACGAGACTCGACCACCAAAGATGACTGGACAGCACGAAATGATCTTTGGTGCGCCAGCGGAAGAGAAAACAAGCATTAGCGTCACTGAACAAGAAGCGCAAAAATCGAAGCCAACTTCAACCTCCACAGTCACATCAACACAAGCGAAGCCAAAGCCAAGACCAAGGTTGCGCGCTCGTAAGGCTGCGATGAGCTTGACACCCGGTGCTGTTGAGCAACTTCGAGCATTGTTGGATCAGCCAGAGCCCAAGCTCATCAAAGTCGGTGTGAAGAACAAAGGCTGCAGTGGACTGGCCTATCACCTTGAGTACGTGGAGAAGGCAGGAGCATTCGATGAGATTGTTGAGCAAGATGGTGTAAAGGTTGTCGTTGACAGCAAGGCCTTGATGAGCATTATTGGCAGCGAAATGGATTGGGTAGAGGACAAGCTCAATGAGCGTTTTGTTTTCAGAAACCCAAATATCAGTAAGTTGGCTCGAGCTTTCATGTAAGCAAGTACAAATTCTAACATTAAACAGAGGAGCAATGCGGTTGTGGAGAGAGTTTCATGGTATGAGTTACGTATTTATAATCATTGGGCACTTTGAAGCGTGGTACTGCATTGGGAGGCGTTTGCGAGGCGTTTGGAATTGGATCGGAGCTGGTGGATACTGCATCCTAGATATTTGTTTCCCGAATATCATTGCTTGCGAGAAAGTGAGCTTGAGCATAGAGCTCAGTATAAACTGAATAAGAATCATGAATCATCCATAACTCATACATTAAAATACTCCAGGTGTGAAATCCACCACCCTGACATTCTGTATCAACCCAGCCAAACTCTTTCCAAATGCCAAATGGGCTGGGTCTTCCTCCAAGTAATACTTGCGATCTTCTTCATTGTCGAAATGTGACACAAAGGCGTGAGAGAAGCCGCCCTTCACTAGTCAGCATAGTTCGGAATAAGCGGTAAGGGGGGGACAACTACTTGATGACCTTCTGGGCTGTTATCCTTTCCGCCAATCGAAGTTTTGATATATGGACTATTGGTCTTGGGTGATATACAATTATCCTTAAGAGCCAACATTCGTTGACACACCTGCTCTTATCAGCACCATTTCAAATCTGCTACCGTCAATTCTTGTAAACTCACGTCGTGGATGTCTTTTAGCTCCGTGTTCGGCTTGAATTCAAACATCACAATATGAACAATCGCCATCTTCTATCAATGTATGCGTTGCGCTGAAAGCTTCAAAGTCAAGAAATCAAAGTTGTATATATCCGCACTATCCGCGATGACAACGAGGAACAGTGAAAGGACAACGTCGGAACAGAGCGGGGTCACCTCGTAACGTCATCCATGCCGCAGCCTCGCGCACAAGGCTTCGATATCGCGTTTGCACGGCGCGTGAATTATATACCTGGCAAAGCATAAATCTTGCGACTCGCCATTCGATGCGAAACAGACCATTCACCACTGTGAAAAGCTAGCCAGCATGGTCGCCTGTCCCATCTGCGGAAAATCCGTCAAGTCAAAGGACATCAACGATCATATCGACTCGAATTGCGAAAGTTATATCGAGACTTCTCCGCCGCCAACTCAATCCACGGCCTCCTCTCAGGCGCCCAAATCCGCCGTCTCCAGCTTCTTCCAGACCCCCGCTGCCAAGAGAGCTTCCTCTACGGTGGTGCCCAAGGTCGAATCTAGTCCCGTTGCTGAGAGACTGTTCAGTACTCCGGCTTCTGCGAATAGTAAACGCCCACTTGAGAATGGGAATTCTTCACCTACGTTAAAAAGGGAACTCGAGGATGATGGGGACGAACAATTGACTAAGAAATCGAAAACCAATGCTATTCAGAACGTTGCACCCTTGGCAGAGCGTATGCGACCTCGTACACTTGACGAAGTCTGTGGCCAGGAACTTGTTGGTCCAAATGGTATATGCTTCTGAGTCCACAATTCACGCCTCCTCTAATGTTTTCTTAGGCGTTCTTCGAGGTCTTATAGAGACTAATCGAGTACCATCCATGATTCTCTGGGGAGGTTCCGGCACAGGGAAAACTACAATTGCTCGTTGTATTGCACATCAGGTCAACAGCCGCTTTGTCGAAATCAATAGTACATCGAGTGGGGTCACTGAATGCAAAAGATTGTTTGCTGAGGCAAGAAATGAGTTGAGCTTGACTGGGAGGAAGACAATCATATTCTGTGATGAGATACATCGGTTCAGTAAGACTCAACAGGATGTTTTTCTGGGACCAGTGGAGAGTGGGATTATCACGTTGATAGGTAGGTTCAAGTCATCACCACATTCACGCCATTATTCAAGAGCTATTCTGACAACTCCTAGGTGCCACAACCGAGAATCCATCTTTCAAAGTTCAGAATGCTCTTCTGTCAAGATGTCGAGTTTTCACTCTTGCCAAACTCACCACCGAAGACATCGAATCCATCCTCCAACGCACTCTAACCCTCCTTTACCCCCCAGAGACCTCACCCCCATCTCTCATCGACTCCTCTCTGCTCAGATACCTCTCTGCCTTCTCCGACGGCGACGCCCGCACAGCTCTAAACCTCCTAGACCTCGCCATTTCCCTAGCCAACAACCCCAACATGACACTCCAAACACTCAAATCCGCCCTAACCAAAAGTCTAGTCTACGACCGTGCAGGCGACCAACACTACGACACCATCTCAGCCTTCCACAAATCCGTACGCGGCTCAGACGCAGATGCCTCACTCTACTACCTCGCACGCATGCTCCAAAGCGGCGAAGACCCCCTATACATAGCCCGACGCATGGTCGTCATCGCATCGGAAGACGTCGGTCTCGCTGACAACTCCCTGCTCCCGCTCGCCACAGCTGCGTACCAGGCGGCGGAGAAAATCGGCATGCCAGAGTGCAGGATCAATCTTGCGCATTGCTGTGTGGCGCTCTGTCACGCCCGGAAGAGTACCAGGGTTTATCGCAGTCTTAATAATGTCTTCTCGGCCTTGAAGGAGCCCGGGGCTGCGGGATTGCCGGTTCCGATTCATTTGAGGAATGCGCCGACGAAGCTTATGAAGAGCTTGGATTATGGGGCTGATTATAGTAAGTTTTCTTGCTTCCATTTGCAACTGGTCTATATTGCGTGTTCAGGGCTGATGTCTACAGAATATAACCCGAATTATAAAGATGGTAGGGTTGTACAGGAATATCTGCCTGAGGGACTTCGTGGTCGGAAATTTATGGAAGAGAGGGATTTGGGTACCGTCATTGATCCAGGGGCATGGTCTGACCATGAACTTCCTGATGCTTGATATGATCATTCGATATGTGTGCAAGATAATGATTGAATGAAAATTGATTACTGGGTTTATATCATTAGCCTGGAGTTAGGAGTTGAACCTGAGATGCATTTATTGGATATGAATTATATAGAATATATTATATATAACACAATACTTTCCATCTTAAGTTCAATTTGAATCACGTAAAGTAGTGAAGTTCAGGAGTTGGGTAGATAGAAAGAAATGAAACAAGGAAAGTGGAGTGGCTCGGGTTTTCTTTCTTCTTTGTACTTAGGATGGAGATGAATAAATGGAAAATGAGTGGTTACTTTCCAGAATAAAAATACATACCCTTCTACTTTCTCTCGTCATTGCTCTCGCTATCTGTGTCTTCGTAATAGTCATCATCGTCAGACATCTCTTCATCTTCAATCCACGCCCCCGGAAGCCTCCATTCAGGATGATCGATCATATTCCAGAATTGCCCAGCGAATTCATCTGTTGGTCCGGAGCCATGAATATACCAACCTTCAATAGAGAGACCAGTCTCGATACTGAAAGTTCGCCATCTCATCTCAACTTTATTACAGTCGTCGTTCTCATTGCCCAACCATAATCGTCCATTAATCCGTATATTCTTGTCGACCTTTCCTCCACGGTACAGAAGCGTTTGTTTTGCTCTAAATTCCCGAATATTCATTCTTACTGCAACCAGAGCTTCGAGCCATATTCGTAGAACTGTGTTGCCTGCAGCTTTTGTGTCAAGAGACGAAGTACGAATCGCCCTGAGAGACGTGTGATCCAGAAATCGGCGGATAGCGTGTAGTAATGGAGTTCTCCCATCTCAGTCCTTTTTGTGAACGCTAACGCCTGTATCAAGCAGATGTTTTAAGAGCGTCCACCAGCTCTCACACGTTTTGGACATAAATGCTTGATGCCGTTGTCTATCTTCGTTCCACTGTGACTGTGATCCCATACCAACCCAGTAAGGTTTCAATGGGGTCCATTTTCCATAAGGCTTAGAGCAAAAGGCTCGTTGTGATGAAACCAACCATTCCGAAGAAAATCGTGGCATGATAGATTCCCAACTAATAAATCTTTTCTTGTTGATGCTGAACAGTTGCACATATACAACAACTTGACATAGATCCGTAGCGCACTGGTGCAACAAAGTTCCCCAGTCGTAAGATTGCATTTCTGCAATTTCAAGATCTAGCACTTTATCCTCAGGTCCCAATATTTTCCAGATCGTATCGGGATCGTAAATTCCATAACGTGAAGTGTACATGATAGCAGACATAGTACGAGTTCGCTGTGGTGCTTCGCAGTACATTGGCATACAGTGTGTAACTAGAGTGCTGAATGTCGTTGAGTTGCCATGAAACTCTTTGATAATCACACTTATAGACCAGTCGTTTAGTTCCATGTCCCCAGCTTCCATGTTATTGATATAAACAGCTAACCGCCGAGAAAGTCTATCGTGTTCGAGTGGAGAGAGCTTCGCACCATAGTGAGCAAAGCCACGCAGCAGAACACTTGTTATATTAGTCGGAAAACCATATGTTACAAAGAAGGTAGACCTACAAAGCATCATATGGACTTACAGGCTCTTTAGTAAGATCCATTAGGAGATAGCAAGCTTCAGTGTTCGATGAGCGAATCCCGGATTAGATCCAAGCTTCTCATTAGTAAGAAAGCGTGTGTGAAAGAAGTTATCACGTACCGGCAATAAGGGTGAATCATCATGTTGGCTCCTATCAAATGGTGTCGCTTGCTTCCATTCAAAAAGATCATGGACACCATTCAAATTTCCTCTCTGAATGCATTTCATTACGGCCGCATCATCGGATACCATATTGCAAGTTCGGAAGGAGAACGTCCATTTACCATACATGTTATAGTAAAAGCTTCCCAAACCCTCTTCATTAACCAACCAGACGAACGAATCCTGATATTTGCAGATTTACCAGCCGTATATGGTGTGATGGTACTTTCACTGGCATTCTTATTTGCAGGTGGTGCATCAAGGATGATAAAACTAGTCTCGCATTCGAAAGTTCCAAGCAACTTACTACCAAGGATCCATAAAGATGATTCAACATTTATCGTCTGGCGTCGAAGTTGTTGACTTTCGTAGAGCTTAGGAGATGTCGAGGGTTGAATCATAGACTGAGTATAATTAGGCCGAGAATGATTTGAAGTTGATGCTATAGTATTAGGCATCTCTATGATCCTAGAACTCGGTGACATTTTGTATAGCTTGAACGCTATTACATCCGGTAGAACTATGCTAGGCGTTGTCAAATTCGAATAAAACTTCCCCTTTATATACACTTGAATAACTTACCCTGTGTACGTTTTGCGACATAGTCTAAATATGAATATAGAGCTACTTAGCTTGGTCCTCATTTTTTTGTATTTGATCCTTCTTTAAGACAAACTTCGCTGCTCCCACCTTCTTCCTAAGCCGACTACTAGTATTGACTTGTAATGCTAATTCAGCCACTGAGTCAAGAAGTTACGCGGCAGCATCCTGAAAGAGCTTCAAGCTTTGCCTCATATCCGACATGTCAAATACATGTGAATGGAGGTTGACGTCTTTGTATTGATTGTCGATGGCCGCGAGACTCGACACTAGCATATCAAGTTCACACACCATGAAACTGATATCCTCTGGCCTCCACTAACTTCGTCCTAGAACCCTTTGAGTTTGAAGGTGACTTTGGCAGCTTGAGCAGCCAGCTCGCCGATGCCAATTATGCTGGCTGCTAATCCAACAGCCTCAGCCATTGTTGTGGGAAGTATAGCACTAGCAGTAGAGCGCGCGGAGCCTTTAATATGAGGGATTAATAGACGCAATAGTCGAGCACCTGAAGAACCACATAACGAGATTTACACAAGGCCAATTCCAGATGGATTTGGGAGCAGGATGTTGGCAAGTTGATGTTGTCTTTTCGATTCAGCCTTGTTCTATCTAAGCCCCATCTTTGTCGAAATACAGCTGATCATAACCACCACACATATGCTCCATGTGGCGTTGAATCATTGGTAGAAACAATTCTATTGAGCGACACAGAGGCTGCCATTATTGATTCATTCCTTGATTCACTACTCCCAGTTGCTAACGCAACTCAATCCACTAAAATGATAGATCACATACATAGTCAAGGTTCACACGACCTAGGAATCTTTTCCGATATTTCGTCCTCGGTGACCTATAATTACAATGACCCATAGACTGCTCTAATGCTTCCTTTTGTCATTTAACAATAGTTTGCTTGTCGAAGACTCTCTTGTGCCAATTAGCTTTGTCCGTTAAACGGTCTGTTGATATTAGTTTGAACTGGTTTAAATACAAGCAACTTTCCCTTGATCTGAAGTGATAGACGCTAGGTCTTCCAATATTATACAGCTACTTAACTCTCATCACTTGTATATGTAGTTCTTGATTAGATTAACTACAAAATTGATGGTGATGAACACATTTAAAAAGGGTTAAAAAGAAACCAGAACCATTTTTCGTACACCTTTCTCCTAACGTTGAAGTTGAAGAGCTTCAAAGAAGAAAATACAAGAAACAAAAGGTTCTTATGCGCTCAGAATGCCTCTATTTTCAAGGTTTCTCACCTTTAAATACGAAATTTGGGTATCCAGCAAATTGCTTATGCAAGTCAAAGAAATCATATCTCTGAATCTTCTCCAAGCTGAAAAGACCTTCCCATCTGACTTAGCGTCCTGCACTTATCCAGCACAGCGCGTTCCCTGACAGACCACTCGTTCAGAGGTGGATAGCCATGATCTTCGCAAAGATGCTGTCTAAAGGCCTTTATTTGAAAGGCTGCAAGCGGCGAACAAGCTTCTCTGTCACACTTGTATCGATAACCAAGGTAATCACTCCATCTCTCCGTCTCTATTCGCCTACGTCGGTTGTCGACCAGATGCTGAGCAATTCCTCGTAATACCTTCTGTTGATCGTCGTGTTTTAGGTAGTCTCGAGTGCTCTCGGCGATCTCGTTCTCTGCTTTCCAGTTATCAAGCTTGATTTTCCCCAGTTGCTTGTTAACATTCAAACGACGGTAGAGAAACCCATCATTTCCTGCCGTAAGTCTCATATTCCGATCGACCTCGAGTGTGTCCGAAGCATGAGAAAGAGCAGCCTTGATCTGATGGATATACCCTCTTATACCAGGCTGTTTAGAGAAACGTCCATAGTAATGTTCTCCAGTGCCGATACTTAGTATAAGACTAATTGAAGTTGTGCCGCCATTTGGGTACTGGGACATCACTTCATGATAAGCTTCCATGGTTGGATTATTACATCCAAACCCTCCGTCACAATAAACCCCACCATCGATCTCCACAGGATCAAAGTAGCCAGGAGCTGCCGTAGTCGCTCGTGCTATTTTAGCTATACATGTAAGTATTGATCTATAAATCTTTCTCTTAGACTCACATATTTCTGAGGAATGGGCTTTGCCCGGGTTTCTTTTAACTTCTAGAACTCCTGATCTCTGATGTGTATCCTCATTGTCATAACTCCTGAATATGTATGGAACCTCGGGTACATCAGCAGATTCTGCCTTCTCAAAAGCGACTGCCATCCTTCTCAAGATCAGCAAAAGTCATTCTACTACAAGTAGAGCTTCTTAACATACGTTCTGCACATTTGAGGATCCGAAGCAAATAGCTTTGCGCCCTGATTGTGTCTACGGTTCCCAGTATACTTATTTGTTAGATTGGTTACCGCATCTTCGAAACCCTTATAGTGGTATTTGCTGCGTGGCCAGAACAGAGTACTTCGAACATGAAATTTTCTCGGTTTCCCGAAAACTTGGGACGACAACGTTCTGAATTCTGAAATTGCGTCATCAATACTCATCCGTAGACGGCCGAGCATGATTGCAATAAGTCTACATACTCATTAGTCCCTGTATATATTCGATTCTTGAAAAGAGAAGTAATAGGCTCACCCGCCAGTACTGGTTCCTGCCATTAAATCTAGCATTACTAATCAGCTATGAGTAATTTTAAAGGGGGTGACAAATTTACCAAAATAATGACAAGGCAGGTATTTAGCTGGACGATCATCCTTGAAAGAAAATCCAGTAGGTCTGTCAGTAATTCCGATGTTGAGCAGATCAGGTTCGACGCTTGACGAAGGGTAATTGTTCGCTACTTTGAGGTCTTCTTCCTTCTCGATTTGTTCAATAAGTTTCATCAATTCCTTGATTATCAAGAGACTCGAGTATCCTCTCACACCACCACCATCTGTAAGATCCAAATCAGAATTCAAAATTCAACTTTTATCTTTATAAGTTGTAACATACCTAGGCTGAGAACATATGACTTGGTCCACTCATCCTCGTTAGGCCGCTGTTCAGATTCGCCAGACACGTCTGAAACTGGTCTGGCCTCGTTTTGTAACGATGAATGGCTATTGCGAGAAAGTGTTGTATTATGTGTCGAACTTCGATTGTTGTTTGAAGATGACGCGGAGTGCTTAGAGCTCCTGCTTCGTTCAAAACTAAGTTTCGGCGCCTATTTTTTTGATCAATAAGCAAGCTACGTACACTATGAGAATTCACGAACCAGGTGTGATGGGTCTTTTCTTGAACTACTTTGATTGGATTGCGAAGTGATATTTGGGCTGGAAAGATCTTCGGGTTCAGTATGGTTGGGTGCTTGCTCAAGTGAATTCATCGTTAGACTCGCGCCAGCGTGTTCGGACGTTGGGGAAGTTGTGATATGGGTTGGCATATTCTTGACCACGGTTTTCTAATGAAATTTTTTGAATAATGCCCTGCTTTTGAAGTCGAATGCATGTCGCCCAGCCGGCATCACATCCATTTCTATGCGAAAAAAAACTTCACCAAACATACAAGAAGGCTAGCAGACGAGGCTCTAACCAGCCTCACACCCATAGCCATACGGTAGCTAGCTGACCAGCGCGCTGAGAAATCCAGTTGAGAGAAATTTGCACTGCCCAATAAAACCTTTTGCAAAAAGAGAAGAGTCGGTTGGAGGAAGTGACCCCTTCATTTGCATCTTAGCAGTCATTGCAAGGTAGTATTACCGTATGGCTTCAGCTAGGATAGAGATATCATATTGAACGTTTCCTGTAAGCCTGGGTGTTATGATAGCCTAGGCACCGTCCAAGCCTCTTAGCTGTTCAGTGGATGATGCAAAGTATTATTGATTTAGAAATATCAATAGCTCATAATATTAATCTGTGGTAACAACGACGAATGTCAAAGTTATCTCTTGAACTTAGATATCATATTCGAATTCTAAGGATTTCAGAATGTACAATACTTAACAATATTGTGTAGATGGTCAGTATAATATGCGTGAAATACTTTTACCTCTTGTCAGAATGGAGCGGCTCTCATGAAGTCGAGTATCAGGCTATGCAAAGAACTTCAGAAAGAATTCAGAGATGGTGGTCATCAGGCTGCTTATAACATAGAACAATGTCGTAATGAACAAGCGCGACAGCTTCAGCTGCTTCCCGTTGAATCATATGTGGCACATGTGGGGGCGCAGCGTCACAATGAGTATCATGAGGAAGTGACCTCAAATTCATGTGTTATCTCTCATTTAGGCTAAGAATCATGTGAATATGACATCTTTAATCAGACTTTTCAATAGAGATGACATGAAGGTCGAGGGGGTGTGGGAAATGGAATAGTCATAGGGCAGATTCTATCAGCAAGGCTGAATTATTGTTTATTGCTTATCGCATAATGCTACCATTTTTCAAATTATCCCAACTAGAAATGATCCTCCCAGGCGGACCCTTAACATGAAATTTGGAAGTGTCTGCAGTTTAGGGTTTCATTTGTTGCGATATCTGAGAGTCAGCCACTCCTACTGGCGAATACTATCTTGATATTTCACCAGGCACACTATGTTAGCCAGAATGCTTAAGAGCTCTGTTGCCGCATTCCCCTTCAGTTAGCCGCTCTATTATCAGTAAACAATTATTAAGAGTCTAATCTGGTGATTCGCATTCAACCGATAGCATTTCACGATATTTCGTGACATATCCTGCCATGGGGACCAAACCGCTCGTCACATCGGGAATAAACAACTTCAAACATCCAGCTAGGCAAAACAGCTTCTCGAATAAGGTTGCCGTGTACTATCCCTCTGGAAAGAAACTTGGTAAACAACAATGGGAGACAATCAAAGGCAACTCTCGCAAGTCTTCTATACCTTCGAAGGATGCAATCATTTGCTAATTCCCATCAGAGTTCATAAAAGTGGGCTTGCCTGGCCGAAGTTTTCGAGCTGATATATATGTGGATGTTCAGAGCAACCAAGTCGAGGACCGAGCAATACCAGAGTCAAATCGTGAGAGTCGTTATATACCGACAGCACACGAGTCAAGTTCCAAGGGAAAAGACACACCAAAGGCTTTTCTTGCAAATGTAAACCTCATTTCGTTAGGGAAAACCGCAATTCTACGTCGCATGACAGGACATCTGAATTCTATTTATGTTCAGTTGTCAGATTCCGTCTGATTGATTTGAAGACCACCGCCGGCAACGATTCCCCATTCTCTTGGATTTCCTACACTCTCATCGGATTAGATGGTTTCCTTTTCTCTCCTCTCATATATCGTTTATGCTCATCTGTAATTGCTGTCGTTTGGCTTTTCAGTTTTTCAGAGTAAGTTATATATAAGAATGAATTCAAGTGCCTGATGCTAATTTCCTAAAGGGGCATACCATAAGTTACACAGGTTGTTTCTTGACAGGTGATTCTTTAAATCTTGAGGAATAGCGATCCGTCTGTTAGATTTGCTTATTTGTTCTACTTGTTTTTCAGTTTGGAATATATGAACCAATCTCTTCTCACCTGACAGTGTGACGTTTATGTCTGTAAAAGGTTTTATGTGAAATGAACAGTCCCTGTCTGTGTTCGTTGACCTACCTTGATCACGGCTCCATTCAAACATACTCTAAACCGCAAGCTTACGCCTATCTATTTTCTGTCACCTTGAAGCACGATAGAAAACAGGCTTTCAATGTGTCAAGTACAATCTCCCCTACTCTGTAGCTTCCCCATAGGCTACTAGCATGATCCTATCTCTGTACATGTAGTTCTCCGTAATTTTACAGCTTTTAATAGTGCTTTCCCTTTCAAGCTCTATCTCCCTCCGTACAGAAAGTACAATCAAAGCGTAGTACCAGGAATTGCATATACTTCAAGTGCCGACACTGACGAAATTAGTCATACACTAAATTTCATTTCACCATCCCGCCACGATCTCGAGATATAGTGAGATGAAGAAGAGTTATGCCTTGTAGCTCGTTTTTCTTCGTGAATCAGTCGGTTACTTTGCATTCAATAGTATTTTACTTATTTCAAATTTGTAGTAGTACTTAGAGTCAGTTCAGATTCATGTAAATACTTGAATTTTAGTAAATATAAATCCCTTTCCACCTGATCTTCATCCTTTTTGCGTAGCAGTCATTTTCGATGAATTAATACACGGTTGAAT
Source organism: Allantophomopsis cytisporea (assembly GCA_024752435.1). Lineage (NCBI taxonomy): Eukaryota > Fungi > Ascomycota > Leotiomycetes > Phacidiales > Phacidiaceae > Allantophomopsis > Allantophomopsis cytisporea. The sequence continues at coordinate 559,622 of CP103025.1, forward strand.
ACACTACAGCTCTTCATTACTCACCTCTTCATTCCTATATATTTCATCTATCTCAGATTTCTCGTATTCCGCCCCAATATTTCTTCCTTCTTCATCTTGAACCTCACACATACTAAAATTCAACATGCCTTCCAATGTCACACAAACATCAAGCCATCCGCCAAGGAACCAACGGCCTCGAGCACCAGCACATAATAATTACAATTTCCCAGACCCTGCCCAGCTGCCTCTACAATATGGCAGAAGTGGGGGCGAACTTGCAGATGGGAGCCGACTACTGCCGCCCAGGAATGGAAATGGCTTGGAAACCAGGCTACCTGCCTCTAAAATTTCAAACGCAAGAGCAAGTGCACGGTCAAATCATGTCTCAGAGCCGACTTTACCAACTTATGACACACGAACCGGCAGTTCGAGAAGCGGAGCAACACGAAATAGTCCGGGGAGCGAGGCAATACAAATTAACCACAGTATTAGGACCGTGCAAAACGTTGTTCCATATAGACCCCGCCACAATAGTATTGCTGTGCCCACAGAAGGTGAAAGCAGAAGATCTAGCGCGGTAGTTCAATCGGAACAGCGGCCACATGATGAAGGCTCTGGAGTCCTTGAAGAACTAAATACGCCCCGTAGCCATGCTCATAGTTATGGTAGCTACAGGTATGGTGGTGCCAGACGCTCAGTCGACCACAGCCAGCCCCCTCGACACGCGTCCAGTATAATGGCTCCCAACACCGATGTCGATATAAGCATACATAGAACAGCTGGAGCAAATAGGTGCAATAGTTTGAGAGAAGAGCGTGGGCCAGATGAAGACTACGTATCAACTGGAAGCTACAGGTCAAGTGATTTCCATACATCAAGAAGCTCAACTCTCAACGATACACTTAGGAAACATAAGTGGAAGGTTAGTGAGTTGGCAGCATTGGCGCGATTTGCAGGCCTCGGAAATCCTGCAAAGTGGGTTGGCAGAGACACACATATTTGTAGATGTCGTACATGTCCTAAATGTCATTCTAGGTGTCATGACGCGAGGCGTTTCAGATGTCCTAGATGTAATCATAGGTTGTAGATAGATACAATATAAAGTATGGATTTTACCTTACTTCATCTTACATAGCTTCACTTAACATCACTTGACTTGAGCCTGACCCGTCTGCATCATATGACTTACTTATTCATTGCGGTGCCAATTGATGACCTCTTGGGTGTTTGACTGGCGTTCAACAGATGCACCTGATCTTTCCATGGTGGTGCATGAATGAGAGTGGTAATATAGCCGATATTCGCCATTGTCTGTGTTTCTTTTCTTCAATAAGTGATCGCATTCTGTACTCCTATATTCTTCGGCTGCGTGTTCATCAGATCGTGTACTTTCCGTCAACATCAACTCGCGCTGCCATCGTATCAAGACAGCTACAACCCTCCTCAAGTCTTCACTATCATCAACATGCAATCACAATTACATGACCAAAACAAACATAGATTCACAACCACTGTAATTTCATTATCTCTACCTGTTATTCCTCAGCATCTCCAATCCCCCCATTCCCCACGGTCTCCTACTCTATCCCCGCTTCCATCCCTTCCAAGGCTTTCCGCTCTTTCCCGCCCTCTCATACGTAGCCCCAATGTTGCCGTCAATTTTGCTTTTCTTCTCCTCCGCCTCTACATCATATCCTACAGCAGAGTGTCTTGCATCATACGCAGCATCCCAACCGTACGGGTCAGGTTCATCCCAATGAGAGCTAGTTGATGGACCACTGACAGCGTTGCGGCGGCCGCTGTGACGGAGAAGTATGTCGGGGCAACCATCCAAGCCTTGCGATCTGTGAATTTGGTTTGTCGTGGAGTTGGTGTTAGTTGAATCGCTAGCTCTGTCTGCGCGTAAGCTACGCAAGACATGAGATACTTGAGCTGAGGGGTCATGAGTAGTTGGCTGGGTTGACTCGTGGGTGTTGAAGTCGGCACTGTGTTTGGAAATTATGGAGCTGTGGCATGCGGGATTGGCTGGGTTGTTGAATGACTGTGCGTCGTCGGAGGAGCTGCGGTGCTCATTGGTATTCGAGGCGTTATTAGAGCTCGATGAGACTTGTGATGAGTCGCCTTTACCTGGTGACATTTTGAGTACGCCGTTGTTGCTTGGAGTGTGAGAGATGATGCAGATTGGAACAGTGGCGAAGATATTTTGTTGTCACCTGGTATTTGTTCCGACTCCAAATTGTGGTAGATGGAGTCGATTTTGGTGTGAATGTGAATCGTAGAAGGGGGGGGACCCTGAGAAAGTGACTGTTTTTCGTAGTTATGGAAAATGGGAGATTAGAATCATACTCAAGTTTCGTCTGAGAAATTTGAAAGTGAGTTGGCAAGTAGTTTGGGAATCCAAACTTGAGCTGACGTGCACTTGAAACAAACACGAACAAAAAGACTCGTTCACGCATGTCGAAGCTTCTTTATAATTTTATAAAGCCCAGAGGAGACATAAAAACATGATCCAAGCAAGATATTTCAGAGGTCCAGTCAAACTCTTGAGATACACAACCAATAGTAGGGATAACACGTGTAGGTACATCTGTTATACGGTATCACATCTACAACGCATAGAGCGCTTATGTAAAATACATATATCAGCTCAAGAAATACCCTTCGCCGACTTCTAGAACCCCAAATTTTAATGAGAGATCCATTCGGGCTCATCCACAGCAGGCTCATCGACATCAAACCTCATCTCAACTCCAGCTCCAGGCCTGCCTAAAGCGTTGAAGTCATTATTACCGCCCAGCTTTCCTATGTCAACCTCAGGCGCTCCAGCTCCTATGCCTTTAATCCAACTAATGTCTCCTACCGGTGGTGAATGCGGGATTGTTTAGATCAGCTTGGCGGCGTACGTTCCAATGCTGATCCAGCTCTCCCTGATATCTCCTCAACCTTGCTTCTCTGTCAATTCTCAGCTGCTGCTCCTCTATTTCCCTCCGTACCATCCTCCTAGCATGCATTTGTTGAATCCTATCAGCGGCTTTGGCGAGGGGTCTTCGAAGACGGCCTAAACCCCCTACACTTCTTTTTATAAGCTTTATCGCACCAGTAGCTGCAGCGGTAGCAGTGACTAACGAAGCGCTTTCTTCCGGGGTAGGAACACGATACTGCTCGGGGATTTCAGCGGGCTCCTCGTCGGACGACCAATCAAGAGCCGGAGGAGCTTGATTTGTGCCATCAGTAACCTCTTGAGGGAATGAAGGATGCTTTCGTAGAATAGCCTCAAGACCACGTCTCGTCAAGCGCTGCAACTCGTTTACTCCCGGACGCTGCGGTGGATCGACCTTACAACAGCGCCAAATTAGCTTCTTGAGCTCATTGCTGTATGTAGTGTTGACCAGTGTTGTGCCACCTTTAATCAGGCCTTCGGGTGTCAGCTCACTGTGCCAGGGGTTACCGCCACGGAATTTTTCGAGCTTCGCAGTGAGAACGTCAACCATCGTTATGCCGACTCCCCAGACATTTGTACAGGTTCCGATGTAGCGGCCGTTAATCGGATATCTATCAGCCTCAGGTGGGCCATAATTGACAGTACCCAGCCCACGAATTTCTGGATCTACTGCGTCTCGCGCGTTAGTTTCGTCATATGTTTGGTCGAGCGGCATTTCTCGTGCGAGACCAAAATCTGCGAATTTTACTATTCGGTCAATCATATGGTGTTCATCGATTTTTCCTCGCAGAACTAAGAAGTCAGCTAGATGAAATTACAAGTGGTTGAGGACGACAGGACTATACATACAATTTTCAGGCTTGATATCGAAATGTGTAATCATGGGACCGTCCCTGGGAGGTGCGTTAGGATCTTCACTTCCATTAGCCATGATGCACAAGCCTAGAGCCATACAATGAAATATAGCCCAAGCATTTACTTCCGGAATTTTATCATCCCTGTACAATATCAGTAAAGCTACTATGAACTCAGAAATTATCGTCAAAGAAGAGATGGAAAGAATGAAGGATAGGAAAAGCGGGGAAGAAGAGAGAACAGAACAGAATAGAAAGAAAAACGAAGAGCAGAAGTATAGAGACACCAACTCACATCACAGCAGTCTTCTCTGCATATTGAAATAAATCACCTCCCTCCATGAACTCCAGATAAATCCTCCCAACACTCCCCAACCCATTTACATAATCATAAAAGATATCCCTATAAATCTTCAACGCATGCGGCGACTTATTCTTATTAATGATCCTCAATATCCTCGCCTCCGCCTCCAGCGATGGTATATGCGTACTCTGCTTAACAACCACCCTCCTCACCCTCCTCCGAGGCTCCCCCCGGTACTCCCACAATCCAGCAACGCCATAACCCCCACGACCAAGCACCTTGACAGGACGCCAGTCAGTACCGACGGGCTGCATCCATGTATAGGCGGAATTCAGAAATTGTTCGTTGGTCTGCGCGCCATTCTTGAATTTCGATGGACGGTCTGCCTGTCTTCTCTTTGCGGCTCTTCGCCCTGCTGCTTCGCGCCGTAGACGTGCTACTTCGATGACGGCGGATGGGCGGGGGATGTTGGCTGCGTCACCTGCTTCCCAGGAGGCGGCGGTTGAATTGAAGGCGTTTGAGAGCATGTCCCAGTCGTTTTGCGCAGAGCGCGCGCCATAGAAGGCCATTTGAATAGACTGTGTTGATTTTGAAGCTGTTGATGTAGTTTGAACTAATTCTCCTAGTTTCGTTCTTTCGCCTTTCCTTCTTCGATCTCATGAAATTTGTCTTGGAGATATGCAGGAGATATATGGGATCGTGAGAGAAAAAGAGCAGTGCAATTGACACCATACATAGAACATATTTGGATATCCACCATAGCTCTATTTCGGGAGCTTCGACAGGACTACAAGCACCAATCGCGCGGACCCTCTAAAGGTGTCGTTCTTTGAGGCTTTGTAAAAAGTAACATGGACAAAGGAGACACACCGAATAATGAGGCCTTTGTTCGGCCATCACTCACCTCTCCAAGGCTCACTTACCAATCTGACTTCTACTCAAAAGCATCACTAACAACTCCTCCACAATTTATCCTCAAACCAAGAGAAGCCAAAGTGAATGCAGAGCCTCATGCCCAACGAATCCCGTGATTCCACTGCCCCACATATCAAAAGCGTCAACGAGCTCATTTCGACATGTACAGCAGCCCTATCGAAAAGCAAACCGGCCACCACCCCCAAAACATAAGAAAATGGCAGAAACCCCGACCTCCTACCTATCTCCAGAGCAGAAGAACCAACAAAGAGGAATCACGTGAACGGATGTGCGCAAGTATCGTATAAACTTCCAACATAACCCTGTCAAGTGACATTCTTCCTGCCAACTCAATCAGCAAAATTCAGATCTCCAAAGTAAAGGACAAATGCCATAGCCATGCACACTCGATATTCAATTTAGCCATACCTGAAATCAGTTACACAAGTAGGAATGCCACTCGCCCAAAATAGGCGTTCTACGGTACCTGCATCGGTCGCGTGGCGCATGACGTCTCAACCTATGTGTGACAGCCAAGGAAAGCGGTGTCCGTAAGACGCGCTTTATGGTTTATGGTTTGCAATCGCACCTCTTCAAAATCAACGACATGCACAAACAACTCATATATTCAAACACACACTCACGTCTATAAATCTCCATTTTCATATCAATATCTATAGTCCAAATAGTCGCTCCATGGTATTCCCGAACGCCATAAATGCCCAATTGGCGAAGTCTGCCAAATTCTCAACGAAAGCCACCAACGCCTGCCGGGTAGAGTGTACATCACTCCATCAAGATCTAATCCCATAAATCACAGTCGCCCTATTCAACTTATTCCATCTTGCTTCTTCCCCCCTTCTCTACTGTCCCCTCATCATCGTTTCCACCACCAATAAACTCCCTCACCCGCTCTCCAAGCTGGCGATTCGCCATCTGGCCCAGCGAAAATTCATCCCACCACAGATACCTATCAGGGTACTCGCAGACTTCCTCAACATCGATTCCCACACACGGCGCATCGACCTTTTCGTATTCCGCGCCCTCCTTGCCCATTCCATTGTGATCCGTGATTCCGCGATCAATCAATTGGCGGTCGCGGATAGAGTCGATCACATACTCGGCGAGATCATAGTAGAACACATCCTTCGACCACTTTGGCATATCGCCACGCGTCTCGGTTGGTAATTGGACGGGTGCTTCGGCTACCCATTTCCCGATGTAGCGCTCAAGAAGAGAGTTCCATTTCGTAGTGAGGAGGACGGCCTTTTTCTGCTCTTCGGCTATGGAGGTTGGGGCGAGAGGGATGGGGCGGAGGGCGCGCCAGCCTGGTGCAAGAGATGGATCCAAAAGCTTGGGAATGACTATCTCCATGGAATGGGTTTCCTCGATCATTGCCTCCGTGGTAGCATCATCCACCTCTTCGGTGGTGGATTCGGAACGTGCTTGTCGAACACGTGCACGTGTCTCTGAGGCTTGAATCTGTGCGGCAAAGAGTCGGTCCAATTGCTTGAAGATGAGGTCGACCGAAGACTCGATTTGTTTCAGTCCGACTTCCTGTGGTAGCGATGAGTAGCTGTAGACGTCCCAGAAGCCGAAGGAGACCACGAAGAGCGTCTTGGTGGGTCGTAGGTGTGGAAGCAAAGCCAGGTAGGAGGAAATTTGAGAGGTGAGGTCAGGAAGTAGTGTGCTGTTCTTTTCGTGTGTGCTGTAGTCGTTGTTGACGATAGCGCCGGAGGGTGCTTCAGTCCATGTGCGTGACGCCGAGGAGGCGAAGTTGAGGTGGGAGGAGCATTTCATCTATGTGTTTTGTAAGTCAAAATTCCGAAATTCCGAAATTCCGAATATTTCTATTTGGGGGACTGGATTGAATGGGAGAGAAATTTACCTCATTGCAAAGAACTTGAGTCCATCCTTCACCCTGCTCTCTGTCCCCGGACTTGCCCTCGCCGAAGAAAGAACCATCATCAGCTAAACTGTCGCCGAAAACCACTATACTGAGGGTTTCTTTTGATGACCCGCTGATCCAATCGGTATAAACATTCTTTCCAATGCCTTGTATGCGAGTGCTGATTCTCGATGGGAGTAATAATGCGATGGTGATGAATGAGAAGAGGGAAATGCCAACCAAGGCTCCAAAGCGACTGAAAGCGTGCATCACCCAAGCAGTATTGTAACCAACAAATAAATCAGTGTCCGGTAATTATTCCGTGGCTGGAATTTACTTTCTTTTCCCTTTCAAAATCAAGACAAACTCAGAAACAATTGGTCGTAAAGACTGCCTTCAAATGAAGTGAATGAATGTTCGTAAAGTGAAGTGAATGGAAAAGATGTGGTGGGGACGGTATGACGAATTGTATATATTGGAGTGCACTGTACTTTTTGGCTGTCTTGCTGTCTGCTGTAGGAAAATCCCCGGTCGCCAAGTGTTTGCACACTACCAAGTGCTGCAAGTTTAGCGGCAGTGGCTTGCCAAGTCGTGGTTGTTAGGAGGATTTGATGTGGTGGACCTGGCGGAGAATGCTTCGATTGTTCCTGCGGCGCGCACAAGAGACGACACTTGGTGTGTAGCAACGTAATGCTGTCGTCGTAAGCGCTTTGTTCGATGGACGAGTAAGTAAGTAGTATAACAAGTATTATGTATGTATGTATGTATGTATGTATATAAAATAAATGTAGACTAAGGTATCGAGTCGTCTTTGCCAGAATAGAACGGAGCAGAGCAGAACAGAACCGAAGAGTAAGAAGCTGCGGAATGAGACCGTTCAATATTTATCACGGCGAAGTGATCTTCTTCTCTGTTTTTCTTTTCGTGGAGTAGATAGATCGTAAGTTGATGGAGTATGGAGTAGTGGTACCTAGGAGTTTCCCTTGGGGGAATCTACTCTAGATATTCCCTCATACAAGCTGAATCCTCATTGAATGAAATGCATTCTGATGAAGGGGGGGGACCCTGACCTGACCCGAGCGGACCGGACCTGACTCTCATTCTACCTCTTCTCCTCTGGTAATACTGGCAAATCTAGTATTCATTCACACATCCTGGACTGAATGAGAATGGCGTGCGCTGTTCCGTTGCGTACATTTTACTTGGATGGATTGTACGTTGGCGGCGGGCGTCGTAAGCATATTTGCTTAGGCAGTGTCGTGTGGGGACCGGACTGGGATGCGCACCACAGTTACAGACTTTCCCTTGGACGAGGGGCAGATGAACCATTTCACTGCTGTTTCCGGTAGGTAGCCAAACATGCCGAATCATAATTCATTCTCAACGATCATCGTGTCGGCATGGATGAGAGAGAGATCGCCAGAGTTGGGCGGAGTTGAGAATTCAATGAGAGATGTGCGTGAGTGGGTGAGTGTACTTGCCTGTGCGGTGCTGTGCTGCGCCGTGCAAAAGATAGATAATAATCAATTCCCTCGACGTGCGTCCTGCAGCAGCTGACTCCATCGTCGTCGTCTACGACAGCTGTTTTCATCCATCATCTACCTCACTGGTATCTCCATCTCCAAGCCAGATATGTCCTACCCGAACATCCATCGGTCTCTCATTTGTTATTTCTATGATTATTTCCGTTCAGATGAAGTGACAAGAGTACGTGTGCACCACAGCCGCGCACCGTTGATTGGTGACGAATCATACCGGCAAGCCTCCGCGTCTTGAATACCCCCAGTAAGCCACTGCAGAGGCTGATTCTCTCCTGACACTGACACGAAAAGACTAACGAATAGCGAATAACGAATAACTTTCCGCACCGTCGTAGAAGTGTGAGTGAGCGTCGTCGCTTGCCGTGCGCAGTGAGATTGGATCCGAATGATGTACATACGTACTGTTGGTGTATGGATACCGCATCTAATCTTCTTTTAATGGAATACTTACTATTGATACGGTGAGGGTGAGGTGAGGTGAGATGAGAGAGATGAGATGAGATGGATAGCGAGTGGACATGATGAACTTTCTTCGTTGCTGCACTGCACTGCACTGTAACTACTGGACTGGTTCCTAGTCCCTCCTCCAACTTCATGAGAATCCAACTCTCACTCCAACTCAGCCTTACGTCGTACGTCAATCCGTTGAATTCGGCCTCACGATTGAAAAACTAGTCCGTGAGTGCGCTCCACTTTTCCATCTCCATCTTCATCTCCATCTCCATTTCACTTCAATACCCACTTCACTGACAAGTTGCCTTGATTTTCATGCATCTTCACCCACAAACAATACATGCACGTCAAATTCCGGAGTCAAGTCAGACGGGAGTATATGTAGATACACGAATCCCTAGGTCAAAGAGCAAAAGTTCATACCTCAACCGAAACACCTCAATCGAAGGCCTCGCTATCATGCCCATCAATGCTCTCTCTCGATTCATATGACGCTTTGGAGGGAGATTCAGATGGGCGACTGAGACCGAAGCCGTCACCGACACTCAGACTGCTGATCACACCCCCAAAACTTCCGTCCCCCATTCCATGGCCCCCCAGCTATCGGATCGCAAAGATAAATGGTTCGCTTGTCTTGCTCCATATTATTGTATGAGTATCTACCGTGTACTCCGTAATTGCTAGAAATAGAATGTTTGATGTACATGAGCTTTGATGCTTGATTTTTCTGGTGTTATGCATGAGATGCATGAGATGCATGAGTTTATGTTTTTTTTTGCAGTTTTGAGTTGTGAATAACGATAATCAATAAGGTGATACGTCGGAGGCAGATGAGGTGCTTGGATTGGAGGTGTGTGGTTTGTGGATATACAAAATGCCTCTGTGAAGGATATACTACGTATATCGCAGGTAGTATGCATACAAATGTATATAGGATGACCGTTTGATATGAAGTTTGTTTCATGTTTACATACACATGCTTTGTATAGCGTGAGAATAGAGCCGGTAGATGGGTGCACGGGAAGATAGTCCGGGAATATAGTATGGTGTGAACGGCTAAGTGCACCAGGAGGATGCAAAGGATGCTTGCACAACTCACACCTCATCTCGGCCTCATTCTTGAATATTTGAAGTGGAAGGATGAAAAGGAATTTAAGATGCGGATGCACTACGCCAAAGGTCACGTGCTGTGTTTCAGAGTTGAGAAAAATATATACATCAGACTCGACATTGCGCATTTGCGAGAAAAATCTACAAAGATGCAGTATATGAAAATTCACATGATCTTAGTGGGAATTTCTGTCAGCGTGATACGATTTTCAAGAGATCGAGTGCGACTGTTTCCGTTGAAAAAGCGGCTAAACAAAATAAAGTACATAGTTACGGTACAAAACACATCAAAGCATGGAATATCGAGATCTCAGGAAAATATTATGATAAGAGAGACGAGCAAAAACAAGCATGGAGAAACCAAAGAAGAGAAAATAAAGCAAACACAAAGTAGAAGAAGAAAAAGGAAAAGAAGACAACATAAAGGCGCATCAGGCTTCATGCTGGTCGGTACTGAGCTGCCCTTTTCGACAGAATTCAACATCAAGACTTACCCCAGCAAGAATCGACAATCATCCAAGAACCCCTCCCTCCTCCCATCAGAACCACATCAACTCCAGCCCCACGACATCAAGACCATTCGCACCAGCCATAGCATTCCACCGTACTTCCTCTCCTCACGTTCACACCCTACCCCACCCCACCCCACCCCATCCCATAGGTACCCCACGCAATCAAGCAGCCACGCAGCTCCCAGCAGGAGATCTACTCAACCAACCACCTCACAGCAGCCTACCCTCGAAAGTGATATAAAACACATACAGAACATGAATGCCCATCGCAGCTGCTCCATATCATCTCAAGCATTCAGATATTGCATTCAGCCAAAGCCTATGCTTCCCACTTACTCAAGAGCTAGGCCGTGTCCGCTTCCGAAGCGTGTAGCTGACTGCGGCGAGATACTCATTGACTTTCGACTTCGTGCTGGATGGGTGATCGGGGGATGGAGGAAGGGGGGCTTCTGGAGTGGTAGAGTGGTAGAGTGAGAGGGTCAAGTGTTTGGTGATGCTGCTGCTATGTCACATGAGACTTACCTGATGGTTCTGTTTACGTAACTGGATTCCATTTCATCTTACTCTCTTCTTGGTATAATGGTGGGAGACAGGATTCAGGGGATTGCTTTGCTGGATGAGGCAGTGGGGCGGTGTCGCTTGAGGTGTCGGATGATGGGCTGAGGATATGAGGGTGGGAGGTTGTGATAGTGTGATGTTGTGGTGTTGTGGTGTAGACGAGATGAGATAAGGCGACGGCGTCCTGTGCTTGGTCTCGTGAGATGACATCCTGCTGTAGCTTTCACTTGGGGAAGTTCGTTTCTTGAGGGAATTCTGTGTCTGGAGGGTCATGTGTTGGAAGATTGATCATTACAGTCAGTGTCTGATGCGTCTAAAAAGCAGCTCTTGAAAAGATCTAAGAATCCGACGTGCAAGTAGATAACAACACGATAGCATATAAACAGAATCAACACGGGTATAAATAGAGATACATACACACCGACGTAAAATTCACCTCAAGCTATCACAGCATCACGCACAAAATATACACAAAAACCCTCGGGTCCAAAATAAGATATAATATATACCATTTCCCACCACACATCCAACAAAGTAATCAAATCAAATCTTTTCTTCAGCATACAACGCCCAAGCCATGCACAAACAAAAAACATAACGCCCTTGGTCTGCAAGATGCTGCAAATGGCACTCCCCCCTTTCCCTACCCTTCCTCACCCGCAATCTAGCCCATCCACAAATCTACACAACCTTTACTTCCGAACGAGCCAGATCTATGATTTTCCCCTGTCCCTTCTGTTCGGGCATCTACGCCCCCATTTTCCAGCTCGACAGATTGGGTTTTTCTTGCGGTAACTTTTTGAAAATTTCACTTTTTCCTCCCGAATAGTCCACTGACCCTCTGCATCTTCGCGGGCGGTCCACGAGCCGGAGTCTCCTCGTCGGAACCAGATTCATCGATATCATCCTGGTCATCGTGATCGATGTCATCCTCCTCCGCAGACTCAGCATCGGTCTCCTCAGCCTCATCATCGATCATGTTATCAGCCCCCTCATCATCACTCTCATCGTCCTCCTCAGCAACACCATTCGGCATATCCTCCTCGCTATCGTCCTCATCCTCATCCTCCTCAGCGTCCTCGAGCATATCATCATCGCTATCCTCGCCCTCAACGTATACCACACCCTCCTCATCACCTTCAACCTCCACACCGCCCCGTCTCGCGTCCCTCATCGCACGCCTGAGCTGCATCTGCGCCTCCAACATATCCAACTTCCCCTTCAACGCCAACAGACTCCCCAAGCCCCTCGCACGCTCCTCAATCACGCGATTCAGCTCAGCAAGCTTCCTCATCAAATCCGGCTGCGTAGCAAGGAATCCACCGTGCGTGACAAGCGTCCACTGAATCCACACCATCAAGCTGCCCGCACGACCAGGGCGGCGATGTAGGCGCTCGGCAAGCTTGCCGAGCAGGATAGCGGCCAGCGGCGAGTCGAGACGCTGAATGGTGGCGCGGATGGTCGCGAGGTCCGTGGTGTGCAGGCACGACTCGAGCAGCGACACGTCGTTGGTCTTGAGCGCCTGTGTGAGCACGGTGCCGAGCGATGCGCCCGACGGCGCCGCCAGGCTGCTGCCCTTGGGGAATGTGAGGGCGGACGCAGGGTCGTCGAATGCGGCGGCGACGTCGATGGGTTCCGCGGCGTTGACGCGCACTAGGTCGCCGAAGGAGGGCTCTGCTGCTTCGGCGTCGCCGTCCTCGTTGTCGTTGTCCTGCGCTGTCGCTTCGCCCATGTCTACGTCGGCTTTCTCCTCGCTTTGAGCTGCGGCTTCATCGTTCTCGACTTCTTCGTCGTCGTCGTCTTCGGACGATTCTTCCCCCGATGATATCTCTACTACCTCTTCTCGTCCTTGGCCATTGGTCTTCCCACCGCCTGTTACTACGGCGCGGGATTGTTCGCTCGGCTTGCCTGCTGTGGCCTTTGCGTTCGCGCGGGTTACCGGTGCGGTGACCTTGGTGGTGAGCTTTCGCTTGGTCGACATTGTGGATGTTTGGGTTCGGTGGGTGAGGCGAAATGTATGGAGTAGCGGTGAGTATTCAGGAGGAATTGCGAAGTAAGAGGTGGTGTGTTGGATTGCGTGGAAGATGTCGAGGTCTTCTGCTCAGAGAATGAGAACGAGGCTGCACGGGCGGTTTGTAGAAATTATTTTCGATGCCATTATCGTCACGTGCACAATCTGTTATCTGATGTGTGGCCTGAATTTGGAGGTGTAGGGTGAGAGGTGAATTGGATTTTGTAGAAGATGGCACGTGAGGGCATGGATGAACAAGGTTGGTTACCTTGGGTATTTAGCTAAGTCAGTGGATAGATAGCACAGCTTGTGGATTCGAGCAGGGACATAGGTTTGGGAAGATTCTCGTGGTGCCTTGTACGTCGGAGAGGGTTATCATTATGAACTCGACTCTCTAAACATCACGATACTTAGCTGGAAGATGTTTATACAACGATGAGAATTAAATATTTATGATTTAAAAATGAAATATAAGCGAGCCTGATTATAAATATAGGCAGCAACTTTTGATGCTGTGCATGTGTTTGAGGTGTGAGCACACGGCAGTATCGGCGTTATTGCATGTGTGTGTGTGGGTGACTGTGGCACTGTGGACAGATAGTTGAGGATGGATGTTAATTCGTAGGCGCATATCGCAGCATATATTTCTTTTCTTCTATTCTCTTTTATGCTATTGATTTACTTGATTATCTACTTGAATACATCACTGTAAGTAAGTGGTTAATATTCTTGTCCGATTGTCCTCCATTCAGAGCATTCCCATGATGTTGATTACTGATTAAGAATGAACATGCTCTTCTGCTCTCAGAAGTTATGTATATTCGTGATGCAGTGATATTCATATTACTTATCAATTCTTCCCATTCATCAACCATCCATCGCATTCATCGAGGTTGTAGTTATACAGCCAATCATTGAAGTCTTTCGCCGGCTCTCTCTTTCTTTCTCTTGATGTATTACGGTACACACACACACACACCTATGGTTCCATCCTTGCTCTCTCTGCCCTGCACTTGAGAAGCAAGTCGCGCATTACCAAGTGCTCTTGCAGCACCTCCAAGAAAGCACAGGAGGATCATGATTGGACAGAGCGACATGGAGGCTGGATCTCAGGTTCATAGTGCATGGCGTCCGTGTCTCTCATTGGCCAGTGGATGTGAGTTGAATCCACTTGAAGGCACTTGAGGCCACTTGGAGCAGGCCAAGGCAGGGGTCATCTCACGCGCTAGTCGATGTTGAATAAATACCGACTGCCTTTCTCGCTTTTTAATTGAGCACAGCTCCCATTCTTTTTTTGATAGATAGAGAGAGAGAGCGTCAGAGAAGAGCGTCGCGAGAGTCGAGAGACAAGAAAAGAAAAAGGGAATCAGGTGACGCGCACACGCACGCACAACATCCACATCCACACCCACACCCACACCCACACCCATACACACACCGCATACACCGACCATCAATCACCTACTACCAACTTTCCTCTCTCTGACCTACTTCCTCTACTTACTGCTTACTACTTACTACTTACTACCTACTACTTACTACTCTACCTACATTACTCGACTCAACCGACACCCCTACCAACCTTACCTTTACCTTTACCTCACCTTACCTTACCTCACCTCACCTCACCTCACCTCACCTACTTCACTCTATCTATCTATCTACTCTATCATATCATATCCATCCCCCGCCTACCCATTCATCCCTATCAATTCTCTCACTCACACTCACATTCACCCATATCAATCCATCCGAGACCATACATCCACCTGACCTATTCACATACAGAGTAAAGGTCACACCTGAGGTCACATCTTTTATCATCCAAAATACTTTGTCGCATTCGCATTCGCATTCATCCGCATCCGCATCTGCATTTTCATCAACAAAACAACCCCCAATTTTTATTATTAAAAATTGTCGGAAAAGCTGTCGAATTATTCCCAATCAGACTCCTTTTGCTAATCTCGAATTCATTCTGCGGTCTTTGCAGAATAAATTTGATTACCTCAACAAAAAACAAAAAAAAAAGGAAAAGGAAAAGGAAAAGGAAAAAAGTCGCGTGTTCGAACTGGGTCGCTTTCAGTAGTTGAATCCAGACGCGTCGCGTTCCGAACTCCCACCAACCTGAACCGGAAAACATCAACACTCTCTCTCTCTCATCACCCCCAAATATATCATCACCACCATCCCGGTCACTTTGATAATCATCACAGAGCTGTGTACTGATCATCATTGTCCATTGGCGCAACAAGATCTCACGTCCGCGCCCAACATCATCTTCACTTGACCATTCGCCTTTTCCAACTGCGTATACAATTGAAAAAGTTCCCCATCCTCTCCCCCCCCTCCCGGATCTCATATTCAAGTGTCGCACAGTTGCGCAAATCGAGGTCGCATCGTTTTGTAGAACAGAGAGTGGAAGAATATCACAGATCCTATAAAGTCATCTGCGACGCTTTCGAATCCCAATCACCTTGGAGCTTCAATCTCCTCGTTGATGGCAGTAATGACAACTCAACCAACAAACGGTGTCGCAATCGAACACAAGACACTGCCCGTTCCATCTGAAAGGATGGCTTTGGATCAAGAAATCAACGGGTGAGTCGATCTTACAACCTTTCCACTGTTTTTTTGTTCTTCCATTTCCTTGCTTCTCGATGTAACATGTGTATTTATAAATCAAAAATTTGCAGAAACACCACCCTCGATGAGACAATTCCTGATGCTACTCTGTCTAATGCGAAGATGAACACCACAACCGCCAATGCCGCCGACGACTCCTCACCCGCCCCACCAAAGCCCAGCGAGGACCAAGAAGTGATCGCAAAAGCGACCGAGAACAACAGTGTTGCTGCGCAATCCAATGCCACGCTGGATGTACAAGGTAGCGATCACCCATTGTCGGACGATCTGTTTGGTTCACAAACGGGCGCAGATGCACAAGAGCCAGACACAACCACCATGGAGGATACGAATGTGAACAAACCTGAGCCAGCGCCAATAGCTACCGATTCTGAACCGAATGAACAAGCCCTGGAATCGGCCCTCGATCCGCTCAACGTGACGTCTGCTGAGCCACCCACTGTGCAGGCCGAAGAGTCCGATTTACGCGACGAGCCAATTCCTGCGCCGCAAGAACAATCCGCTGAAGCGCCAGAACCAAAGGGTGCGGAGGCTTCACTTGCAGGAGAATCAGACATCATGGCGGATTCTGCTGTCGTTTCAGACGCGCCGGAAGGAGCTAGTGACGCGATCAAGACTGCCGATGCGACTACCAATGGCGACTCGACAAATGTGAACGGTGCCAAAGAGGAACCGGTCGATACATCCTTTACTGCCTCTGATGAGCAACCATTACACCCCAAAGACGTCTCCGATATAGATATCAATGCCAAATCACCGGCCGATGCTCCAACGCTTTCTCCTCCAGCGACTCAATCCGAGCAACGCGATACCGAGATGGCGGATGCACCAGCATCTCCAGTCAAGGTCGCACGTGAAAGAGATGAGGATATGGAGGATGCGCCTGCGCCAAAGCGTACAAAGACGGAGGGTGAAACCACTCAATCGCCAGCTCCAGCCACGCCATCCGATGCAAAACCCTCTTCGAGTGCCCCAGCTCCCGCGGCTTCTGCCTCAGCACCCGCGCCTTCTCCCGATGATCAACGTGCCCTTACTGCAAACGACGTCAAGGTACTTTTGAAAGCTGTCCGAGGTGCGAAGGGTTCCAAAGTCGGTGCAAACTTCAAGCTCCCTGTTGCAACCTTATGGCCAACGCTCGGCGAGAGCTATCTGGCGAAGATTAAGAATCCTATGGATCTCAGTATCGTTGAGGAAAGACTGAAAAGCAACGATGGAGGATATGCCAGCATCGCTGCCTTTAAGGATGACATCAATCTGATTCACTCCAACTGTGTCTTGTACAATGGCGTAGAACATCCAGTCACCGAAGCCGCCAAGATCGTCAGAGAGAAATTGTTTTCCAGCATCCCAAGTCCCTCTGCCGCTCCACCACCCAAGCCGGAAAAGAAGCGCAAGCTCACTCCGGCTGGTGATCATGCTGCGCGCGCCCCTCCAGCTCGACGACCATCACGATCTAGTGGTGGTGGACGTGCTGGTTCTCCAACTGTTGCTCAAACATTCGCTCTTGACCCGTCTGGCACTCCACTCATTCGTCGGGATTCCACCAAAGGTGAGAATGGCCGACCAAAGCGAGAGATCCATCCTCCCAAGCCAAAGGAGATTCTTTATTCTTCGAGACCAAAGAAAAAGAAGTTTGTTACTGAGCTCAAGTTCTGTGAATCCATCATCGCCGATCTCCAGAAGCCTCGCTACCAGTCGATAAACCAATTTTTCCTTACACCAGTCGATCCAGTTGCTTTGAACATCCCAACTTACTTCAACGTCGTTAAGAATCCTATGGACCTTTCGACCATCGATAGCAAGCTGAAGTCTGGGCAGTATGAGAATGCTAAGGAATTTGAAGCCGACGTGCGACTCATGTTCAAGAATTGCTTTGCTTTCAACCCACCGGGAAATGTTGTTCATGCGGCAGGAAAGGAGCTCGAACAACACTTCGAGAGCGAATGGGCGAATAAGAATAAATATCTTGTTGAGAACGAACCTCACGAGAGAGTGGGTGGCGATAGTGATGATTCTGCCAACGAGGAGAGTGAGGAAGAAGAGGAGGTCGAAGAGGAAGCACCAAATGCAGCTGGAGCAGCCATCGCTGCCAGATTGATCGAGGAGCAGACTAAGCTTATTGACATGATGGCCAGTAAGGAAAAGATCTCCTCGGCGGTCATTCGCATGCAACAAGATGTCGTTTCAATGGTCCAACAAATGGCCCAGAAGGAGGCTGCTAACACTGGAAAGCCAAAGGCCAAGAAAGCTGCTCCAGCGAAGGCCGCCAAGAAGAGTGGTCCAGCAAAGAAGAAGGCCGAGCCAAAGAAACCAGCGGGCAACCGCATGCGAAGACTCGGCACACCAGAGAAGGAACTTATCTCCACCGGCATTGGCATGCTCGATGAGCAGAACATGAACCTTGCTATCCGCTGGATTCAAGCCGATATGCCACAATTAGATGTAAGTCACGCCCTAAGAGCCCTGCGATGTCTATCACGAATATTCCCATGTCAAGTATAGCCCAAAGTCTTCAGGATTAACAACCTTTCAGGTCAGCGCTGGTGAAGTCGAGCTTGATATTGAACAGGTCAGCACCTCGACCCTTCACAAGCTCTACGACCTCGTCAAGACTATTCCAGGCCTTGTTCCAGCCGCACCTGCTCCTACACCCGCCCGTCGCGCGGCTCCAACCAAGCCGAAGAAGAATAAGCCCATGAGCAAGCGCGAGCAGGAAGCTAAAATTGCGGCCCTGAGAGACCTTGAGAAGCAGTTCGCCACCGGTCAACCTGCTACCACCGGTGTTGTTCCTTGTAAGTTTATCTCTCTTCCACCCAGACTTTTCCTTACCAAATCCCGGATTTCGGGATAGGGCTAGCAACCTCCTGCTCTCCTGAATTTATTTGGTTGAATCCAGCTAATTTATCATAGCCGTTGAGCAATCTGAATCGTCGGATGATGAAGAGGACTCCGAGTCCGAGGAGGAATAGTGCTAGATCAGTCTACCCTCGTCACATAGTTCAAAAAAAGCCTTCTATACCTTCTTACCTTCTACAAAACTCCCTTCTATCCAACCCTCCTACCTCCATAACTCTGTATCATATTCTTCCACCAACAGCTCCTTGCTCTCATCCTATTTTAATACTCACCCTAACCCACCCTCACCACAACTTCTCAATCTGTATTATAGGTGATCTCACCTTTTTTCTTCATTTTTTTTTATTGATGGGCATAGGGTCTGGTGGTCACATTCATCCACTTCAAGATGCTATCATTCATTTGATTGCGTGCTTCGTGTGGCTGCTTGGGAACTGGACCGTGAGCTTTAACTTTACCGACTTTCTTGCCTTTTTGTTTTGCGTGTGCTTGTTGGTTGTGATGGATGTGGTGGTTGTGGGGTGAGGATAGGGGTTGGGTTTCATCGTGGAGGTGGGAGGGATTAAGGAGAGGGTTGAGATAGGGGGAGGATATGGGGGCTGGCTTGCTTGACTGATGAGCTTGAGAGGGAAGGATGATGGATATGGAAGTACGGATGGATAGGGAAATGAGGTGACGAATGGGGATGAGTTGAATGATTGAATTGAACTTATTCGAGCAGGCTGCGACGAGCTGAGCTGAGCTGAGCTGAGCTGGGCTGGGCTGATGGAGGCGGTTGTATGATAGATGAGAATGAGGATACAAGATTAATGAGATGCTTGTTATTTTGCCTGCTTGCCTGCTTGCCTGCTTTGCTATGTCTTTGGTGTAGAATATAATGATGTTCATAGCTTGTTAATAGTATCTAATCATCTGTTCGCCGCGTGAACGGAATAGTGTCATATATATTTACGACTAGATGCTCCGCACTGCCATCGGCATTTAGTGCGTCTTGAAAACCAATTATGAGCTTTTCGCTGGTGTTACAGCAATGAGAACTGTAGCCAACTCAAGAGATGAATGGGTTTCATGATTGTGAATATTGATCGAGCAGCCAGGTCAGCGTCAAATATACAGTGCTTGCGGCGTATATAAATGGTTGTATTTAATACAAGACCTGAAATTGGTTCTTTAAGGAGATATATCTAGGTGCTGTCTTGAAAGGGTATTTTCTTCATGTAATAGATGATTCATGTAGGTCTTTAACTCCATTCGCTCTCTTGTTTCTGGCTGTTGGCTAGGAGGAGAGTCATTCGTGGGAGAGGCTGTGCTTGTATGAGCAGAAGATGGATTGGGATTTATGGAAGGACTTTGGGTTGGCTGAGTATCTTGAGTAAGATCATCACAGATTCGCAGTGCAGTGTATTTATTTTTGGGGATGATCTAATGGCAGATCACTGATAGATTAGATAGTTAAGACCTCATACCTCACCTCACCTCACCTCACTCTTAACCATCATAGCGACTATAATATTGAAAGAAATGTCCGATTTCATGTTCGATTTCATGTGCTAGGAAGGAAATGATTATCAAATACTTGACTACCAAAAATGTGACAGAATAGTCAGAGTTCCCTCAATTATTGTGACAATTCTCATATCACATCAGCTGCCTCAATACTCAGATATTCACAAATTCAATTTATCCAGGACCGGGGTAACACGATAAAACGTCATCGTACAGAGTAAGCATGCAACTATATGCATCTCAAGAACACAAACGACAGTTCTGCTACTGATCTACTTGTACAGCATCGATCCATTCCATCTAGGCGGGAGGGAAAAAAAAAACATTTTGATGGAGTATTGGCTATCATCAAGATTGGACATTAATGATGTCGGTGAAGCAGCCGAAGTCCAACGCCGCAAACCTGTACCGCATCAATGCACGTTCCAGTGCCAGCCCTTGCCCAAAACCTGATGATCAACAGTCTCACTACCATATCCTTTTCCGCGTCGTTGGAAATATGCCTACTGTAAAGGCGTGGGTGTCGCGGTACCATCTTGGCATTGACGTGAGAGGCTTGCAGAGACGCTACCTGCGGCTGCATCATCCTATCGAATGCCCTGGTCGGACTGTCGTGTGCGCGCCTTGAAACGCCCTTTCCGTCAAGGAAGACGGAGCTTATTCAGAGTGCATTTTACTACTTCGAAGTTCTTCGAGTGCATATTGGGATTGTGTGCGTGTGAGGTATGTCGATGTCCCCAGAGATCTTGGTCGTTTTTCTATCGTCTCCCCCGCTTCTGGCACCGCGTCCCCGCTTCCCCACATCTCTCCACATGGGGATGTTTTTCTCCTAGGGTTATCCGGGGTACATCTATTTATTAGCTACTCTCTAAGGCAACTTTACTCAGTTGGGAGAAAAGATTAGGGGAGTGGAATTGAAATTGGGTAGACTTTACAGCGAAGTCGGCTAATGCCAAATCTGTTGTTTTGCTCTTCAAGTTCCCCGATCGCTGAATGGGTGATGCTGTCGAGCTCACCGAGCGGCCAAGCAACGGCCAAGATGCATATCAAATCTTTAGTATCACACCAATACACCTCAGAAAATTGAAAGAGCCTCTATTTTGTACACTTTCCGTCTTCGATCCCTTGGCATCAGAACCCCTCCTTTACCACATGTCAAGCAACCAACTACATCTCAAACCTGGCCCGTAACCACGTTCCGCGAACATGGATTCAAATCCTCCTGCTGCTTGATGACCATGATCCCAAGTTTAGTCCCACTCTCTGAAAAGTACATTATAAATGCTCATAGAGGTCGCAGTTCCGCACATTTTCTCTTTTCACTTGCTTTCGATATCCTCTAAAATCTGGACCACACAGCATAAAGCACAACTCTGAAGATGGCGCACACTGCCAGTGAGAAGAATGGCTCCTCGCCCAGCGGCTCAGGTACCAAGCTAGAAGTTGAGCACGCCTCTCCTGCCCAAGCTACTGGCATTTCCCGTGATACCACTCACGAAGAACGACTCCGTCTCGAACTGAACAAACTCCTCGCCGACCCGCTGGCTCGCTTTTCTCTTGAAGAGCTTGCCGATAAAGGAGAGAAGTATGCAAGACAGTATGACCTCGGTACTGAAGAAGATGTGCGAGCGTTTCGATTCGGAGCTATGTTGGCTAAGGATGTGGAACATCCTGAACTTGTGAAGGGCATGACTGAAGAGGAGGTAGCAGTGCTGGAATACGAGAAGCTCCATAGATGGAGTCAGCCAAAGTCTCTTTATTTGATAATCCTCTTGTGTAGTCTGTGTGCTGCTGTTCAGGGGATGGGTAGGTTTTCCGGACTCTATGGGCTTGTATGTATGATGCTAATCATGATAGACGAGACTGTTGTCAATGGAGCACAAATCTTTTACGCGAAACAGTTTGGTATAGGAGATAAATCATCACGCTCAACATGGCTCGTTGGTCTACTTAACTCTGCACCATATCTATGCTGCGCATTTATTGGTTGCTGGTAAGTCATTAGCCTCTTCTCCTCTTGAAATTACTGACCGCGAGTTACACATAGGCTTACTATCCCTTTCAATAAATGGTTCGGACGCCGTGGTACAGTCTTCTTGACTTGCGTGTTCTCTGCACTTGCGTGTTTCTGGCAAGCTTTTACAAACGTACACTTTAGGTTATCTCAACTTCTTCTCCACTCACTAATAGATTCTAGACATGGTGGCATATGTTTATTGCTCGCTTTGCACTTGGCCTCGGCATTGGTCCTAAGTCGGCTACAGTCCCTATATACGCAGCCGAATGCTCACCCTACCGAGTTCGAGGAGGTATGTAAAAACACTCGCTTCCCAACCACATATTGCTGAATTAGGACTAGGGTTGGTTATGTTTTGGCAATTTTGGACTGCATTTGGAATAGCGTTAGGGTAAGTATACTATTTATAAGAATTTTATATAATTATTGTATATATAATATATATAAGCGAGTTTGTGTTGGGTTGTTTTGAGTGTTTTGTGCTGATAAAGTGGCAGATATTTTGCCGATTTGGCCTTCTACTATGTACCCGACAAACATAACGTCACGGGCCTAAATTGGCGATTGATGATGGGCTCAGCCATGTTTCCCGCAGTGATAGTCTGCTGTTTCGTATTCCTATGCCCAGAGTCTCCACGTTGGTACATGACCAAGGCTCGCCATCATGAAGCTTATTCATCGATGTGCAAGATTCGTGTCAACAAGATTCAGGCTGCTCGTGACATTTTTACTATTCATATAGGACTAGAGGCGGAGAAGGAATCGGGTTTGGAGAGATCAAACCCAGTCAAGGAGATGATTACAATTGGCCGTAATAGAAGAGCCATGATAGCTTCTGAGCTGGTAATGTTCATGCAACAGGTACGTGGAGTCCTCTAATTTCGTCTCTAAACAACATCTAACCTCCTCCAAGTTCTGCGGTGTGAATGTTATCGCCTACTACAGCTCCGAAATCTTTGTAGATGCTGGATTTCCTGAGATCAACGCACTAGGTGCATCAGCTGGCTGGGGCGTTATAAACTTCCTATTCGCCATACCAGCCATCTACACGATCGACACTTTCGGGCGCCGGAACTTACTTCTTACAACATTCCCTCTAATGTCTCTCGCACTTTTCTTCACCGGATTCTCCTTTTGGATTCCCACAGACAGCAAAGCCCACGTAGGGTGCATTGCTTTAGGTCTCTACATTTTTGGAATCGTGTACTCGCCCGGCGAAGGTCCCGTGCCATTTACATACTCGGCCGAAGCCTATCCACTGTATATCCGGCCGCACGGCATGGCGCTCGCGACGGCCACGACGTGGTTCTTCAACTTCGTGCTCAGTGTCACGTGGCCTAGTCTCTTGAAAGCGTTCAAGCCGCAGGGCGCTTTTTCGTGGTATGCGGTATGGAATCTCATTGGTTGGGTTGGTATACTTCTATTCATGCCCGAAACCAAAGGGAAGGAACTGGAAGAGCTGGATAGAGTGTTTAGCATTCCGACTAGAATACATGCGAAGTGGGGACTGGCTTGTGTTCCTTATTTTATTCAGAGATATGTCTTCAGGAGACCTGTTGATAAACCTATCTTGATGGGAGAGAAAGATGTTGACTACCATGAAGATAGCTTCAGGACGGAGACGGAGCATGATCCTGAGAAGAGAGTTTAGAACTTGTAACGAACACAAGTTATGTTGCCTAGTTCTCTTTCTTTGTTCTTAGCACGAAGTATAGGGTGATTCATATACCCCTTGATAGTTTATATGCAGCTTCCTTTTAATCGAATAGTAATTTCGACTCGTTTCTTGTCGTTCCCTACAATCCCTCAAAGTTCCAGATTGTGTTCAAGTTGTGACTGAGAAGGAGATATTCAAAAGTCGAAATCAAAAGAGGTTCAATGTGCTGGTGTCGAAATCAGCTCGCGTACGTCATCTGCTGATAAATTATCGCAAATGAATTTTCTGTAAATGACCTTCGCCACCTAGATAGACCTTGGATAATATCTGCTAGTTACTTATTATAGCATAATAAGGGTTGTTCGTATAAGCTTAATATGCATAATCCAACTTCAAATCCCCCAAACCAATCCGACTACGCCTCGAAACCGTTGACAATATCTAAATCTCATAACTTATTTGACAATCTACATGCCTCTCTCCTTAAGTCGTCTATACTTTCCAGCATCCTTAACACTGGCACGGACTCTACTCAATGCTACCTCCCAATCATCTCTCGTAATACTCACATCTGCGTTGCTGCCATCTCTCTTCAGCGCTGCAACAGCAGCAGCCTGGTGCAAATTACCCAAATCAGCACCAGAGTAGCCATTCGCCCTCTCATCGCGCGCAACCTCCTCGAGATCGACATCAAGAGGGGCGGTAGGAAGAGCCTTCTTGTACAATGCCTTGAGAATCTCGACACGCTCGTCGGCCGTAGGCAGGTCAATGAAGACAGAGGTACCGAGACGGCCAGGACGGAGCATGGCAGGGTCGATCATGTCAGGGCGATTAGTAGCAGCAACGACATAGATGCCTGCACGGGAGGATAGACCGTCAAGCTCGGTGAGCAGGGTATTAACAACCTTGCTGCTAGCTTCAGAGAGTGAGTCCTCACGCTTTGGAACCAAGGCGTCCAGCTCGTCGAAGAACAATATGCAGGGAACAGAGCTACGTGCACGCTCAAAAACTTGGCGTACAGCACGTTCAGACTCGCCGACGTATTTGTTAAGCAGCTCAGGACCCTTGATGGATATGAAGTTTGCTTTCGACTCATTGGCCACGGCTTTGGCAAGCAGTGTCTTACCACATCCAGGTGGTCCCCAGAGAAGGACACCGGTTGGCGCCGTGATACCCACACGGGCGAATGACTCGGGCCGCTTGATAGGCTCCACAATGGCCATGGCGAGCTGTTCACGAACCTCATGAAGGGCTCCAATGTGTGCCCATGTGGTGTCTGGGATGGTGGCGAAACCTTCACGCTTAGCGGATGGCTGAACTTTGGGGATGGCAGTTAAGAAGTCTGCATAGGTGATAGAGAAGTCTCCTGATGGACTGTCTTCGCCGGCGTGCTTAACGAGGGAGCGGAGAATACGAAGGGCTGGTGGGAGTGAAAGATCAGCGTCGGGGTTGGTGGATGGATTTGTATCAATGTCCATATCCATTGCTTCTGGGTTGTGTGCTTCCGCGGCGATGGCCTGTGAGCGCTCTTCACTACGCGCTTTGAGGACAGCCATCATACGCTTCATAGCCTCAGTACCAGCCACGGATACAACATCACCCAGATCTGCACCTACAAATCCAGGTGTCATTTTAGCTAGTTGCTTGTAACCAAAGTCCTCTGGGAGATGGAGACGTTGGGTAAGAGCTCTAAGGATTTTCTCTCTTGCATTTTCGTTCGGTACGCCGAGGTTGATCTCTTTGTTGAAGCGTCCAGCTCGTCGTAAAGCAGGATCCAAACTATCTGGCCGATTTGTAGCAGCAATAATAATGACTGGCTTGCCTCCCGTCTTTTCAAGTGCCATATCGTCCATACATGTCAACATTTGAGCAACGATACGCTTCTCCATTTCCCTCTGTGCACTTTCTCTCTTGCCCATAATGACATCAATCTCATCAATGAAAACCAAACATGGCGCCATAGCCTTCGCTTCCTCAAATATATCGCGAATCTTTTTCTCGGATTCTCCAGACATACCAGCTACCAACGAAGGAGCAGACAAGGGGATGAAAGAGACGCCGATTTCAGCAGCAAATGCATTTGCAATCATGGTTTTTCCACATCCAGGCGGTCCGTGAAGAAGTACACCTCTAGGAGGCTGAATACCTGTACGAATATAAGTCTCTGGGTAGAGCATAGGCATAGCGACCAGTTCGTTGAGCTCTTCAATGACCATATCAACACCTCCCAGATTCGCCAGAGAAATGTCAGTTGGAGGCCGGCGATCGGGCTCTTTCTTCGTATCTCTCTCGGCCTTCCTCCTCTTCAACTTCGGTTCCCCATTTGCCTGGCGCTCAGCCTTCATTGGAGTCGAATCGCCATTCGCAACGGACTGGATCGGAAGTCCAGCAGATGGTGTCCCAGCAGGAGGCGTGTCTTGTCTAGGAGTAGAGTTTCCCGAAGGTGTCGATTTAGCCCATAATTTCGTAATGCTCTTGTTCATGATGTTGTGCTCTTTGAGCACCGGCGCAGGATCATCAATGCCCTCGAAGTCACCTCCATCCAAAGATCCATCGTCGTCCTCCTCGTCCTCCCGCATTACCAACAACACCCGGTCGATAGAGTCTTCTAGTTGCTTCTTTGCTCGCCTCTTCAGTGACGAGTTGGAGTTTTTTATGTGATCGTAAACCATGGGAATGGTCAGGCGTTTGTTGCCATTTTCAGCCTGGTCGTCGGCGAGTTTACGGGCGACTTGGTAGACCTTTTAAAGTCAGTCTATTTCACTATGCAAGTCGAGATATTCTGCTGTAAAAAATACCTCTTTGTCTAGAGATTGAGTCAAACTCGGTCTCTGATTCCGTTGACCGGCCATCACTAATGAAAACGCTCGTGGTGAAAATTAAATGATTGTCGCTGTCAACTTCAAATAATTTTGTCGGCAACAAAATTGTCAAGGGTTCACTGGTTTGGTTGGCGGCAGATCCCGCTATCGGGTCTTTATCGCTGGGTAGCGGGCAGCGTCATCGCGCGTGCGCGGGACAGTGCTGCATTGCCATGAGCCACCAACACTTGCACACCTCCTGGTGTCACTCACCACAACTCAGCATCTCGCGATTATGGGACAAAGTCCAAGCACGCACAAGATATCGGCGCAGGATAAGTATGTCAACAGCCTCTCTATATATTGGCGATGCACGGCAAGACTGGAATCGAACGAGCGGCGGAGCTAATATTTGGTCTACAGGGCGATCCTGGATATGAAGAATCAGCGCGACAAACTGCACCAGTATCAACGACGGATAGTGGTGCTTACGAACCGTGAGAAACAAATCGCTAAAGATCTTCTGGCAAAGGGGGATAAGGACCGCGCGCTATTGGCGCTGCGGCGCAAAAAGTACCAGGAGACGCTGCTGGCGAGGACGGATGCGCAGCTGGAGCAGTTGGAGAAATTGACGAGTAGCGTAGAGTTTGCACTGGTGCAGAAAGATGTTGTGTTTGGGCTCGAACAGGGAACGAGAGTACTGGGCGAGATTCACCGAGAGATGGGTGGCCTGGATAAGGTGGAGAAGTTGATGGAGAATACGGCAGATGCGATTGCTTATCAGAAGGTACGTCTCTTGTCATGCTGGTTGATATAAGAAGCTAATTCTCTTATAGGAGGTGAGTGAGATGCTTGGAGGGTCTATGACGAACCAGGACGAGGATGAGGTCGAGGATGAGTTGGACGCGCTGGAGGCCGAAATTACAGGAGTACCATTACCCGAAGTGCCAAGTACAGAGCTACCGAAGTCTTCAAAAGAGAGGGCAGAGGCGCGAAAGAAGAAAGAAGAGCAGAGCGAGCCAAATGCCAGAGTTGCTATGTTGGCGTAGATTCTGTTATCTTAAGGTTACGGTGGATAACTGTTTCATGATGGGAGTATGAGAAGCGGAAAGCTTCGTGGAAGACTCGCGAACACACTCGACCCGAGGACCCTACAAGTTGAGGTCAATGATAGACTGTACAGAGCATTGGATATTTTCGGAAGATGCGGACTGCACTGCTACTACAAACATAGTAAGCAAGCAGTCAAGAGACACGCCGACAGGTCGGATTTCTGGAAACAAAGGCATTGGCGGTTATATTGCACAGGAAACAGAACAGAAAGCTCAAAGGAACAGACCCTGCATTGTGCATATTCTATAGGTCATGTACTGTACATATTCGCAGCGAAAAAGCGTAGCCTCCAGAATTCAAAATGAGAATCAACAATCAAAATCTAGTGATTGATCGCAGGCGCAAGAGAAATCTTTTGAAAGTAAAAAAAAAAAGAGGAGATTCTATATTGTTTCAAAAGCCCGCTACCCCCATGCTCATCTAATCCCTAGAGTACAAGTCTTATCGCTATCATTACATTCGTCAACCCTTACTTGGTCTCCTCACGAAGGTGGCTATGAAAATGTTAGTTTCCTGAATATAAGTGTGGCTGATGGGATGAGTGAGCTTACGTGATGAGGTCGTTGCGGTCCTTGTCCTTCTTCAATCCACCGAAAGCCATCTTGGTACCTGGGATGTACTTCTTTGGGTTCTCAAGGTACTCGAACTATTCAATTATCAGCATTTTGATTATGTATATTTCTGTCAATCAACTTACGAGAGTGTCCTCGTTCCAGGTGATAGCCTTTTGCTTGTTGGCATCGGTGTAGGAGTAGCCCTCAACGGAACCAGTCTGGCGACCGAAAAGACCGTGAAGGTTTGGACCGATCTTGTTACCCTCACCCTCCTTAAGAGTGTGGCACTGGGCGCATCTGGTCTTGAAGAGGTTGGCACCCTTCTTAGCGTCTCCTATAGAATTAAGTCAGTAAATTGTAACGAAGAAATTTATGTTGTAGTAAAAAGAAGTGGCGGTGAAGTTGGCAATGTCACGAATTGAGCGTTACATCGTACCAATCAGCCTCAAGAAGAAGCTGATAGTTATGATGATGTATGCCATAGTCGTCTAGGGTTTGCCAACATCTTTTGCCGCCGGGATGACGCGAGGCGCATCGACATTGGGGGCGGTGACGAGAATAAAGAATCATCAATTGATTGTTGAATTATCATTCAACGTTGTCGTGTCAATTGACATTCCTTAAACTATGAAAGCTCAACGATTGAGATGAATTGGACTTTGCCACACGACGTCTTCATCCCCTTTGGCCTCCACATCCACAGAGCGACACGTCGGTCGGTGACGATGAGGTCGCAAAAGTTGGCAGCGCTGCAATAGAGATGTTACATACCGTCCTTGAATCCCATTTTGAATTATTAAGGTAATATAGAAGTGTTTTGAAGAAGATGGATAAGTAGAATATGCGTAGGGAGCGAGTGTGTGTAGGTAAAGTATGATGGTGATGTGAGAGGAAAAGAATTCTGTATATGTACGGAGATGCCGGCCGGTGCTTAGAACTTACCAGAGCTAGCTCATTCACTTTTCCGTGCGCTCATACCCCTGTACGTGTCATACATTGACCAATGATCATTTACACTTTGCCAATTATGCGCACCGCCACCGGAAGTGTCGTAATCAGCCACAGAGGCTCATCGCCGTAACGAGAAAGACGCCGGAGCAGATCGGATGGGATAACTATCCACGTGACTAGTTTAGCCGTGTCTAGAAGTTGGCGTAGCCTGTTGTCGGCCTCCAGTCGGCCACAACCTTGTACACCAGGCTAACGCGGCTACACACGCAAAACACTCAGGCAGAGCCGAATATCAAAAGTTGCACATTCGATTAAAGTAGGTAGCTCCACTTTCCACCAATCGTGTCGGAAACTTTAGCATCTCCAAAGATTATGTCCTCCACTACAATTCCACGATTCCTGCTTCCGCAGACGGGTCTGTTATGGAGAGCTCGTCCAACTTCGATCCCCAAGATCGCTCAGTCTTTGCGCAATGCTTCGAGCAGTAGGCCACCAAATGCGAAGCCAAAGCCAAAGGTCCTCGCCCAACCAACCAAGTTCAATCCTCCATCGCATGGACAGCGCCTTCGCAAAGAGGGACCCAGATACAATGGTCCTCCTCTTTCTCCTGCAGAAAAGGCTGCACAAGCAAAGAAGGTATATCCAAATATGATGCCACCAGAGGGAACTTTTATGCATTGGTTCATCAACAACCGCTCAATTCACATATGGATCTCTTTGGTATGTAGTGACCTAGAATGTAGTGTTCTGAGCATTTCTAATGGAAATCAAAGGGTACCCTGGCCTCATTAGCGATAACTGCCTTCGTCACGAACTTCAAGCGTACATCGCCATTTGCCGATCTGCTCCCGCCCTATGCTGAGTTCTTCACATCTCCATTCGCATCCTTCGGTACTTGCATTGAAATCTTCAAGCTTCATACTGCGAAGGTTTCTGCCGAGACCGCGGAGCGAAGAAAGAAAACTGTTGAGGATGTAGAGAAGCGCAGTGCGTACAGAAAGGCGCACGGATTGGACCAGGAGACCGGCTTTGGCGGTTGGACCGCAAAGACAAATAGTGAGAGCTTGGGACCTGCAATTCCAGTTGGCGAGGAAGGAGAGCAACGTGTAGTTGAGAAGAAGCCATTGAGGAAGTGGCTTGGGATTTGGTAATCACTATATAATGATGACAAGTGTATAAGTAAGATCCAAGTACTTAGACGATCAAATATGTATCAGGGGTATCTTTTTGTATTTCTGATATAAGGAACCTAGCCCATTTCTACGCCGTCTAGTCCATCAAGTACTTCCTCGGCCACACCACCCTGGTCTAATACCTTGCGAATCATTGCTGCAATCATCTTCCGCTTCGCTCCCCCTCTTGGAGCTTGCCAAACTCCCTCTTCAACAGTCTCTAGCTGTGGTTGCTGAGCAGACTTGGGAGCTGAACCACCAGTGGCTGTATTGAGAGTATTTGGTATACCAGGAGCCGTAAGTCTCGAAGGCGGATCAATAGTCCTCACAGACAGCAATCTTAAATCTCTTGATACTGAATCTATGTCCATGTCTCCGTCAACATTACTCGCCTTCTCACCCACAGAAACCGCCAAGACAACCTCTGCCACTGCAAGCTCCTCCTTACTCGGGTCGAAAATGATATTATCCTTGACAGCCATGACAAGCAATGTAACAGGTGGTCGTGATCTTCCCTTGCTGGCTTTGTCGCGTGGGTATAGGTACACCGAAGCATCCCAATCATCATCGAACATAGGGTCCTCATCCAGTTCCGACTTCAGTCTGGGTAAGCGCGTCGACAGCAACGCCAGATGTGTAGTGAGCGAGAGCAACGGTAATGGGTACGAAAGCGGAGGCGAAAGCAAGAGAATCTACACAATATTAGCTTTCATTCGATCTTCCCATTCGACGCAGAAACTGACATCAATACAAAGCTTCCAATGATACCGCCTATTAATCCATAATCTCTTAGCCAGATCACCATCCGCTAAAAGCGCCTCGCTCAACATGGCCGCCAAAAATACCGGCATGGAATCATCATCTCTGAACCCAGGAATCTCAACTGTCAGCTCCACCCACTCGCTTCTGCCTCGCACCTCCTCAGCTCCTCTCTTCTCCCTCTCCTCGTCGTCCTCCGCGCCCTCAGAAAACCCTCCCGTGTATTTTGACGTAGACTTCTCGACCTCAGCCTTTACGCCCACAACAGCTTCTGTACCATCAGCAAAGCAAATACGTGCCGATCCATTTGTTGAAGGCAAAATATCTGTCTCAGCGACCAGTGGGCGGAATTGTGTCGCTGTGCGGGAATCGGGGCGAATTGGGGGTGTGAGGGCAAGAGATGTGTGAAGATAGGATAACTCCGCTGGCGAAAGCAGGATCTGGGATGTTGATGACGGCGCCATGACTTTCCGTTGTTGTTTGTTTGCGTGAAATCTCGCAGCGAGATTACGAAATTCGGCCTTGAGGCTGGCGATGTTGATAATATTTCTATGAGGCGGTCTTCGTCAACGCTTTTTAGCGCAAGGCTGTGAGAGCTCCAAACAAGGCCGAGACGGGGGTGTCTCGTGTTGTGTAACAGACTCCTCCGTACCTAGGTACTCAAAGTATAAATTAGACAGATTTTTTGTAACCCTGCTGGTATTAAATACTCGATACTTATATTTGTGTTCTAAGAACTGGCAATCTTCTTCCCTCTATTTAAACAGATACTAAGTTGGATCATTACGACTTCTTAACACCCTTGTAACTATCACCGTCTTGATATTACTTTCAGACCTCAATTCACCTATAACAAACTCAAAGTACAGCTGCGTTATCTTCAGTTCGAAAGATGGGCATTCTGGGTCTAATTTATAGCAAATGGTTTCCGCCTTCCATTCCACGCCATACTTCCTTCAAGGGTCAGACCATCCTCATTACAGGTGGAACGGGTGGCTTAGGACTCGAGACAGCAATTCAATTTGTTCGTCTCGGCGCCGCTAAAGTCATAATAACAGCTCGCAGCCTGTCTCGTGGAGAGGTTGCCAAGAACGCCATTGAAGCTCGCACTGGCATCAAGAATGTTGTGGAAATTCGAGAGCTAGATATGAACTCCTTTGAGAACGTGAAGCTCTTCGCTGAGAGTGTAAAAGCTGAGGTGAAGGACATTGACTATGTCTTGCTGAATGCTGGTACATATCGGATCCGCTTCGAAAAGAGTGTCGATGGCTGGGAACAGACTTTGCATGTTAACACACTGGCTACCACTTTACTCGCACTCTTACTTCTACCTTGGATGAAGGAGACTGGTGTCAGATTGAACAAGGTGCCGCATCTGGGTGTGGTATCTAGCTCTCTACATACCCGTGTAAATCTGGAGAAGTTACCGAAGATCGATGTAATGAGTTATTACAATGAGGAGAGGCACTTTTTGAAGGGCAATCAATATGGGCTTTCCAAGTTGTTGCTAATGTACGCAATCAATGAGGTTGTGAAACTTGCAGCTGGACCAGATGGAAGGTATATATAGGCCTATCCTATTACATGCTTGGAATAACCTGTACTGACTTGGAGTAGTCCTTCTGTCATCATCAACACTATGTGTCCAGGCGGGTGTAAATCCGATCTTGGACGACAGCATACTGAAGGTAGTACGATCAAGACGTACATTCTTGACCTCTTGATGACAGTCTTTGCCAAATCGACAGAGGCAGGAAGTCGAACATTTGTCCTAGCAGCTATGACCAAGCCAGAAGAGCAGGGGAAGTATATTCGTCATTATGGGAGTGAGAAGGACTACATAGAGTAAGTTCTACCGCCAGTTTATGAGAGATTTGTTATTAATCCAAAACAGAATGGCGAAGAAGAACATCACTGGTGAAGATGGCCAAAATATGCAAGTGGAGGTTTGGCAAGAAATTGTTACTGCCCTGGAAGCTACTGTACCAGAGGTCAAGCAAGTCATTTCTTAGTTAGATTATTATAGGATGTTTAACAGAAGCTCATATAGCACATATTTGATGAATAACAACGTCGTAATTCTTGGTTTCATTCATAAAATAGGTCTTCTCATGCTGATCTATGATACATGGTGCAGAATAATGCACAAAGAGTGAGATTTGCGGTCATATGGGACATCTCATACCAACACTACAAGTTCGTAAGGTAATCCTCAACTTCCTGGGGTGTCAACTTGCGGAACCGTGGTCCTTGTGCTCCCTCAACACCTTCAGTGCCAAGTAAGTGGTTGGCTGGTTCTCCAACGATACCTATAATGGTCAGGTTTATGTATGCCTAAGAACATCGCTAGACTTACCGATTTCAACAGTCTCGCCGTTCATCTCACCCTCAATAGTCTCCTTCAAAGTCAGAAGAGCAATTTGAATGGCATCTTCTAACTCCAAATCCTCTGTGTATCTCTTCTCAAGGAAAGTCTGTATATGATAAGTCAGCACTACGACGTCATAGCGATTCGGATAATTAAACATGCCTTTGCAGAAGTAGCACTCTTGCCAATAGCCGTTGCCTTCCATGGGAAATAACTTCCACTTGGGTCGACCTGGTACAACATAGGTCCTCCCTTCAGAATACCACCTGTCTTTCCTGTCGCCTTCTTCTCCTCTGGTGGTGCATCTGCGCCGGTAGCTGGCTTGTCCGACTCTGGCTCAATGCCCTCGTCCCAACCAGCAATCAACAAACTCACACCGTATGGTCTTACACCACCAGATTGTGTCGCCTCTTGCATGACTCTTGCAACATCCTGCACTAATATTCTCGTTGGCGGGTATTCGTTATAGATGCGCTTGTATCCAGTATGCGAAACTTTTCGTGCCTTATCGACGAGCACGCGGTAATCTGGTCCCATTCCTGCGTACACCATACCGATATTCGGTGTTACGAGACTGACTTTGGACAGAGATGGTGGGTCGATGAGAGGGGAGGATGACTTCTTTTCCGTGGCGAGGACGATACCATTTGTAGCTGTTATAGTCGTTAGATTGCAATCCAATTCACATTTTATGTATGGTTAATTACCCTTGATACCCAAAGCTGTAACTCCTTGGTTCACTGCATTCAAGGCATATTCTGCGTTATATGATCAGTATATCTTTCGTATCGTACAGTGCCATACAACAACGCAGCATATATATACAAGCGCCTTGTAGTTCGTAATAACATACCGATTTGGACCAGTTTACCACTATAAACTCATTAGCTATTGAACAGATGGGACATGCGAATATGTCAAAGCATGAAGCTCAACTCGAGCAGAGTGATAGCTAGCTTACCTGGGCGAGAAGGTAGTCAACGAGAAGGAGTAGCGGTCCGCCATGTTGACAATCCGGCGCTGAAACTATTACTGAAGCTTGAGAATAGGTGTGAGTATCGGAAGGTAATGGTGATCGGCTTTGCGATTTGTATATTGGTGAGAATCGTGGTGTTTATTGCTGCTGGGAGCTTCAACAACGTAAGGCAGCTAGGTCGACGTACCTTACCTCACGCGCTTGATGGGCTTAGCGTGAAATGGCGACGGAGTCGCTTGGAGCTTGGTCGACCACCACAATTTCTCCAATTTTGAACACTCAGCTCAACTCGAGACCTTTGTTGCTACAGTGTTCTCAATTACAAATTCAGACAGGCACAGCCAGTCTGAAGACTTTGATTGCCATGTAAGCAAGCAATACGGATATTGACAACATTGCTGTCACTGTATATCACAAGGTTGTTTACTTCTCCTCGTCTCGTTATACCACGTCAACATGGAAGCGCCACCTTATGCCTCAGGGTCCAGCTGGTCATGGCCGAAGACGGATAACTCACCCGATCAAAAGACACCCACGAAATCTTTCGTATCTGAGGAAGAAGATCAAGGAAAAGTCAAAGAAGACGTTCACTTCGAGAAACCACAACCCACCGAGAATGCCCAACCGGAAGAGCCTGAGGTAAAAGCAGAGAGAAAGAAGCACTACCCACCTCGAACGTGCCGAATATGTTTGGAAGTGGTACATCCTTCCTATGAAACTGGCCCTGGTGGCGTTGCTGGTATGCTGAGCCCAGCTCCAAGAGTCGAATATATTTCTGAAGATCCGGAGTCTGGTCGCCTCATACGGCCCTGCAAATGCAAAGGCTCACAGCGATATGTTCATGAGGGATGTCTGCAAGCTTGGCGATTAGCCAATCCTACACATGGGCGACAGAAAAACTATTACGAGTGCCCTACTTGCAAGTTTGAATACCGACTTGAGCGGATGCAATGGAGTAGATGGATTAGCAGCACCTTCACACAGCTTCTGCTTACACTACTCATTCTCTTCGTTACGATATTCATCCTCGGTTTTGTTGCTGATCCGATTTTAAATTTCTACTTTGGTCTTGAAGAGTCCGGAGCAGAATTTTATGACGAGGATCTCACATGGGCTGAGTTTTGGGCTGAACATATCCTCAAAGGCTTTACTTCTTTAGGATTATTAGGGGCTCTTCGAGCTTTTCTCTTGTCTCCATGGCAATGGTTCCAATTCCGTCCCGGTGGTGTTCTTCCTGGTGGCAGAGGTCGTGGAGCCAATGGTCGTGATCGTATGCTTCAATTAAGCTGGTCATTGGTGGTACTCGTGGTATTAACATTTCTATTAGTAAGTATTGCAAACCATTTCTTTCTGGGCATAAGTCTGACTCGATATACAGCCCGTATGGAAAGGCGTTCGAGCTTGGAGTCGCAAGACTCTTGAAATGGCCAGTGATCAAGTGGTCGATGTTCAAAGCGATGAAGATGACGATGAAGAAGAAGAAGCACCAGCGAACGCTGAAACCGGTGTTGATCCTTCTTGAAATTTGAATGAACCTAAGGATATTATGAGGCGTATTGGAGGTCTTGTCCTATAGATCTATACCATTCTGCCCATACTGTCTACATTTACTACATTCGTGATCTTCGCACACTCTTAAGTTGCCACGAGCATTCTACTCTTCCATGGCGTGTCAACTAGTCTGTGTGCGCATATTGATCGCTTTGCTGGAGCCTAGAAATCCTGAGCGTCTTGTTCTTTTTTCGTCCCGGCGGCCGCAAGCACGTCAACTCAATGCCACTATGCTCGTGATCTCTTCGGAGATCGCTTGCGCTAGATCTTCTGTCGGCACTGGTCGACTATGTAAAAAGTTCTGGAGGCTGGTGTTTGATATATACGTAATCGTGCTAGGGTAGTTAATAAATAGAGTATAGGCATGGTCCGTTACTCCCTGGTATCTACTCAAGTTATAAAGCGTCCGTGTCTAGGTGTCCGTCACTTCAAAAGATGATATAAGGCACAGCTGAGAAATATTATTCGATTTCCACATGAAACCAACTCCCAGAGTGGCCCCTTATCCATTGTAGCTGCACTGAAAAAACGTTCCTACTTATTCCCGAGCACAATGTTGCAGTAAGTAGGGTTTATGGTAACGGAATGTCTGATATCAGTAGGATAAAGGTCTGTATTATGCAAATGGGCGTCAGGCATACAAATATGTACCAATCAATCACTTGATCATGCCTGCAACACTCAGCGAGGCATACAATATTTCTGGACTGTGTATCCTGGGAGATTTAACAAGAAACCTAGAGAGGTACCACCATATCGTTCTCACTGACTGGGTAAATTGTGATTTTGTACAATATTACCTACCTTGTTGGCTAGGCATTATCACTGTTGTGCAGATGAACATAACAACGTGGCTGGGGTATGTGACCGAGTAATGTGCGCTTTACTACGCCACATCAGAACTCCCAGAGTTCAGTAGAAGAGTACGAATCCTTCCTTGTAGTCACATCAGTTCTAGAAAACTTGGAAGTGACCACAGTCATATGAAATTCGATGTTCCCACTGGCTCGTAATACCGTGTACAGTTACTCGCACTTAACTCTTGATACCAGTTCACGTGTTCAAGCACTACAAACCCTAGATACGCACGCTCTCTAGTCATAGCTCTCCGACTGACCACTGTAGTAGTCTATCTCTCCATGAGCTAAAGTACCAAATATATCCAAGCACAAAAGCATTATGGTCTCCACACATCACCATTCATCATTCCCAAGACAACACCCTCGATACAAAATTCACACTTCAAGTTCTACAAATTGAAAGACATTCAAGCATTCAAGTATTCAAGTACATGTTCGCCAAACTTCTTCGGCTTCATGTCTTACTAATACTAAGATTTTTCCAGCCAAGATGTGTTTTCCGTAGCCTAGAAAACACTCCAATCCCAAGTCCAAATCCAACTCGTATTCGGAGTCAGGAATCATGCTTCGAGATATGAGTCACAAAAGCAGCACAAGCAGATTCGGTGAACAAAAAGCCAAGCACAGCTCGCACAGTTCTAAAGGTCATGGTAGAAAGGGACCCTATGATAGCCACAAACACCACTCCCACTGAAGCGGTGAGAGAGCCCCATCCGAACACGGAGTTATCGAATATCATATCCTTTTCCTGCTCTCGGTGTTTTTGAAGGATCATCCGATTCTGAGATCGGTAATATCACCAGCCTCGGATCAAGTGCGATGTATCATATTACTGAGGTATTATGCTTAGGTTCAGCAGTAATACGAGGATGGTCTCAGTTTCTCTGATATCTCGATAGCATTGATATTACATTGAGTTTGTTTCTTAATTTTCATTTCTGAAATAGTTGACATTGAGTTCTGCGTTGCCTGGATTTCAATGGACATGCTTTCCTTGATTTGAGCTCAGACTGTACGAGATCCTAAGTCCATAGTAATAGCATAGATTATTCCACATGATCAATGTCTCTTCAGAATATTTACCTGAGTGCATATTTATATCTTGCAACTCAAAGATGTGAATGAAGCTCTGATTCTGCAACGTTGTGTTTGGGCTCTCTCTACATAATGCTCAAGCTCACTTGGACAGACTGGCATTGTGCGCTTTTACAGCAAACCAATGATTAAAAAATACTTCAAGGATAGTATTACTAACTCATGCATATTTTGAAACAATGGGTAATCAGCAAGTGATTTCTTTACTATTTGATCCGGCCTCTCATCCTCAGAACCACCATTTCAACACCAACAGCATTCCCGTTCCGCATCTCAAAGATAAACCAACTACAAAACCTCACAAACTTCAAACTCTTCGAGCCAAATCCATCGAAATCCTCAAAATCATCAATTGTATCCAAAATATCGCCAAAACAAGTTGTTGCGCCATCCCTACCTTCGCGGCCCCCAACGTCTCAATCTACCAGGTCCCCAGGCGACAGCGGCCGCCTCCGCCTCGACGCGACCTCAAATCTTATCGCGTCCCCCACAATCCACACCAGCATCCCCAAAGAGCACCATCACCATCACCACCGGGTCCACAGCAACGACAGCCGCCATGCCGCCGGTCGACAAGCACGCCGCAGCGCGCGAGGTGATTGATATTCTGCAGGAGATTTCCACGCTTCTTGTAGGTGGCCTTGTTTGACGGGGTGTTTGGTGGGGTTAGGTTGGCTGATGTGGGATTTGATGCTGATGAATTGGGCAGAATACACAACTGGATCGACAGACATTGAGTCTTTGCGTGTCGATGATCGAGAATGGCGTTAATCCTGAGGCTCTAGCGACTGTTATTAAGGAGTTGAGGAAGGAGGGGGAGGAGGGGGAGGAGGAGGGTAGTGTTGAGTGAAGTGTTATGGGTGGATTCTGGGAAAATTGCAGAGAATGGAACTGAAATGGTTCTTCGATTTGTTTGTTGGGAGATTAAGGAGTTACGGATACCCTTGGGAAGGCAACATGAATACGGCGCATAAATCAGTACAGCTTCAGCATTCACGCGTCAGTTACGCACAAGGTTGGAAGGAAGAAAAGAGTGCGATGATCGATAAAGCACCTTCATTTCCGACCCAAAAGACGCTATCAAAATCAATTGTATGCAAGTATCGCTCGCTCCCATCCAAAACGCCCATTCATCATGCCGAGTTGAAGCAACGCTCTAAAAGTTCAATACACAAATCACCTATGCCCAAATAACTCCATCTGGTCGTCGCCATCCTCATCTCCCTCGTCCTCGTCCTCATCCATAGCCGAGCCCGAATCGTCATCATAGTCGTCCTCTTCTTCATCATCCTCTTCCTCAGGCGCGGTATCTACATCTACATTGGATCCATCTCTGCCCCAGAAATCAAGGTCATCATCTTCCCCGGAGTCGTCTTCTGTAGTCCCGACCACAGCAAGGAGTTCTTCAGTGCCGTAGTTGCGGATAGGAGAGACCGACCGCCCTAGTCGTTGGGGGAGGGGATAGGGAGAGAACCTTGAGGGTGCTACATGTGACGCAGATGATATAGGCCGATTGCCTTGTTGTGAAGAAGCTCGGCGATGGCGATTTGAGACGTTAATGTTTCGGGCCTGGGTTGCAGAAAGCGTCTGCTCTGGTGTCGGTGCATCAACAGTGTCCGTAGAAACATCTGTAATTGCCGTCTCTGTGGGTTCTGGATCACTCAAGATCGATAATTGTGCGGTGTTGTAGGAGTCACAGACCGCGCATTTGAGACCTAACCAATGATATTTGACCGCACTTTTTGCTTGACAATCATTGCAAGATACCATGGCTTTAGTATCGCGAAATTGAGGAGGCATTGGCTGGCTATCGATGGCGCGATCCAAATTCCGGAATTGTGTCTCCATATTGACGATACTTTTGCTGCAAATAGGACATTTGTATGATGATTTCATGTGGTCATAGTAGCACTTGTGATGAATGCTGTGACCACAATTCATGAACACAACCGTTTGGGGAGAGGTGAACATATATTCGCCACATATTGGACAGTCGCAGTCTGTTGACCGCTCTATGCATTTGTGAGAATGCTCGATTGCAATGGACATACATACTCCGCAGGTCTAGATGTGATTAGAGAAACGCCTTGATTGGATCTGGAAATGAGACAAACCTTGCAGTGGTAAAAATCCTTTCCCAGCCCACGACCAATCCGACATATCCCACAATCATTGCAATGATATATGTTCTTATTTGTGTCATCATCCCACAACTTACATACGGAGCAGTAGTACCATGCAGATCTGACGTTGCAGTCAATACAAACCTCTGCAGCACGCTGTGCGCATCCACATAACATACAGAGCATGTTCTTGGTCTCCTTACGAATCAGAGCATGATCTTCAACTTCATCGTGACAGAAGCGGCAAGTATACCATTTCTGGCATTGAGAGCACTGGAGCTTTACGTTCCTCT
Organism: Allantophomopsis cytisporea; assembly: GCA_024752435.1. Lineage (NCBI taxonomy): Eukaryota > Fungi > Ascomycota > Leotiomycetes > Phacidiales > Phacidiaceae > Allantophomopsis > Allantophomopsis cytisporea. Next base: position 599,989 of record CP103025.1, read on the forward strand.
TATAATGTTGACAGCCAAGTGCAGGCACTGGTTCGCTAAGTTCCTCGCCGTCTTCAATATCGTCGCCCGATGGCTCGCGAGGGGCAAATGGGGCATAAGTGGCTCGCAAATCATCAGGTGACAAATGAAACCTGTCGACGGCACCCGTTGAGTGCGTGGAATTGGGCGTACCCGATACCGGCCAGAACTTGAGAGAGCTCAGAGAACCAGGTGAGGGTGGCATGTCTTGACTGATGGTTTTATTCGAAGACTGCGGGATCTGGATTGCTTTCTCGTATTGTTGTGCTTGAGATGTCACCCGATGTCCTTCCGTCAAGAGTTTCTGCATGAGTCTGGCCTTTTCCTCTGCGTGCAAGTCCGATTCCTGAATCAAGAGGATTCGCCTTCTCAAAACACCCATACCATCGTCTTCGGGTAAGGACGTATTTCTTTGCCGCGAACCTGGATTGATGCTTGTTGAGCGAGACCCATCTTGTGTTGACCTTCTTGAGTTCCCTTCGGCTGTGCTTTGTGTTTGGCTGTGGATATCGTAGGGATGACTACTCATGGACATGTGCCTGGGTGACTCATTTGGAAAGCGATCCAGAATACTGAACTCGGGATTGTCTGACATTTCATCGTCGACATGCCGTGAATTCGATCGCAAGGAGGACAATCGTAGAGGTACTGAATGTGTGCGCTCTATCGTCCCAGGAGCGCTGGCTGATCGAATTTCATGTATGGGGGCCAGCTCTTGTTCAAGACCACCATGTTCATCAATCGGTGAGGAAACCATGGGCGCACCCGATAAGGTGTTTTCGGCGTCAAATACTGCATTGTATCTGTCGTCCGGCCCTGGGTTGCTGGTATCCCCTACACCATCGTCGTCATCGTGCGGGGAATGGGGTGCATGGTCTGGTATGACGTGTTGGTTCGTAAGAGAGTCGATGTGCTCAGGGTTGATGTTTGGGCGAGAGAAGCGGCGTACTTGTCGTCGGATGGGATTAATAAAGAGGTCGGAGACGAGGGAGCTCATTTGGTTGACATAAGGTAAATTCGAGGTGTATGAGAAAGGAAATTATCGATATGAGGGAGGTCGTAGACTCTCAGGGCAATCAGCCACACGGTTGTGTCGTTCAGCTTTCTGTGCTGGCGAGCGATGACGAGAGGCCACCCAAATTATCTCATACCACTACATCAGGCGTTCCACAAAAAGAAAGAGAGCTTGCATCACCGATTGCGATGCAACTTTAGCATATAGAGGGAATATAAACATTATTAAAAGAGCCGTCCAATTCCAATTAAGCTTATAAAGAGGTTCCCGATTCTCACGCTCAATTTGTGGAATGTCTCCTATATCATCCAACGTATATGTATTCTCTGTCTGCACTCCTTGCATTTGGCCAATATCCAGGCATCTGGTTGACTGCCATTCACGTGCTCTCATAGCCAAGTCAAGGACCCCGACTCGATTGACTGGGTGATTTCATCTGCGTAGCGACTGGCGAAGGGACAAAATGTCCGCTCGGGAGAGGGCCGAAGGCCTCGACTCCGTTAAATATGTATGCACGCAATCTGTACTGTATGGGGTACATATGTACGTAGTACAGCCTTCTTTTCTACTCTGATGCTTCGTACCCTTGGCATTCCATACTACTAGCAGATATTTTGAATGGTTATCTACTAACATTCAATATTAATATCGTTGAATGAATCTAGAATCGAAAGTACCGCTTCTTCAATTAGCTCTTTATCTAAGCTTTCGTTTCCCAAGTGTACATGCTGCTATTTATATTAAAGACTTATAAATAATCTACGCGGTACTCCCACAGTACAAAATATGTCACTAGAGATAAGCTTTCAAAAGTATTCTATATTAATACGCTACAGCATCAGAATAAGGAAGCTTTCCAGACACCAACGAACACTGCTGAGAATCGCGAGGACTGACTGGACTGTATTCAGGCCGAGGTTTCAGATATCAATTTACAAGTAGTAGGATCCCTTTTGTGAAACAGACGCAGATACAGATCACTCAAAGGCGAGACTCCTTGGGCACGTCCATCTGCTTTATGATCTATGACATGAGCCAACAGATGATGACAGCCTATAATAGAAATCAATCTCCTGCACATCTATTGGCAATTGTTACAGCTGGAAGACTATGGGCCATATGAGCTTGGTTCTCATTTACCCAATCGAGCCAACAAACAGCATCTATCGACGAACCCTTCAGATCCAGTTGAAAGAAAGTAAGGCAAGGTCTCACGTCCCGACACCACGCATTCAATCGTTCAGCAGGAGGATGCACAGGGGACTGGGATTGTCGATGACAAGACCTTGCGCTACCAACCAATTTTCCTCTCATCATCTGAATCATAAAGAGGCATATCAATACAATACTCTACCGGATTATTGGTGGATCTATGTTGTTTATGTTTTTATGAAGTTTGTGAAGTATTTAGTACACGACATTGCTTCGGGGCTGTTGTTGGTCTGGGTTGTTTGCAAAGTGCACCTGGAGGCGATAGATATCTATGACGATAATCCATTCGTATGACTATAATGCAAGAACGAGAGGCATCCTACATATATTTGACCAGCCGTGATTCATGTCTAGCTGCAGCCGCAGGAGTGAATTCTCAAGCTCCTCGTCTTGTGAATTCTCAAGGCCAGTATCAGCATGTTCTCCAGGAACAGCCATGCGACGATCATGATGGCATAGGCAGAATAAATAAAAAAAGTCAATGATGCGTCATCAATCACAGCACCAGCAAGGACAAAAGCTGCCACTGTGGTGTCGTCGAATACCGTATACAGATCAGGCTCGAACACCATTCCCAGTTCGGCTAGCCTGCCGCCCTCGTGGAGGGGCTTGAGTCGCCCCAGGCCAGCCTTGTCAACTTGCCTTGCACCTTACCGTGCCTACTTCTCATTCGACTGCACACCTCAACTGGGCCACTGCGACTCTGCAACTGCAACTGCAACGGCAACACCGCACAAGCTCACCCACGTTTCCCTCTTTTCTTCAGTCCTGCCTCTGTTTTCACCACCTTTCTTCTCGTCATAGTAGATCACCGACGATAAGTGTTCAAGATCCACGCAGTACATTCTGCTTGTGGCCTTTCCTTCTTCTGTCTTTCTTATTATTGCCATAGATCGCTCAGATCTACTACCCTGGCTACAGAGTCGCACCCAAGGATTTCAACCTTGAAATATCACTTTGCGCATTTCAAGCACAACCTCATCCTTGATCACTAACACCACAGTACATACCGGATGGTAAACTATGTCTACATAGTGTATTGTTATTGTTTTTTGGAGTAGAGAGGATGCCTCGAGAAAGAAAGGCACCGGGGATTGCGCGGCCGGCTACCAGTGCAAAGGGAAGACACAGGCTACGCACTCGTGAGAATGTAGGTGGTAGACCAGCTGCAGCACTCGTTGCCAAACTGGATGCCCCAAAGATATCAAAACATAAGACATACTTCGAATTCGCGGAGAATGCAGACAAGAAAAAGAAGCTCGAAGTCGAGGTAGGAAGATTGTAAAGGATATGAGCTAGGTGAACATGGGTACTAAAACTCGTCAAGGTCACCGACAAGAAAGAAGCACCACCTGGCTTTACTTTCGTGCCCTTCGGCAATCCGGAGTTGACATCTGCATGCAAGGAAATCTCCCGAGAAAATGAAGCTATGATCTTCATTGTCTCTGTAAGTTTACAACTTCTTCTGTCATGAAGATGAGCTGACGAGGGCCTTTAGGACAAGAAGGAGACCAAACAACACATATCAGATCATGTTCACCGACTAGGATATCACTTTCGAAGCACAATTGTGGAACAAGCTAGTATTGCACTCGGCGGCATACAGACTATAAAGAATGCATCAGGATATGAACTACGATCACAAGCACAGCGAACCCAAGATATTGGGGATCCCATACCAGACACACAGGACGAGATTAACGCACAAGCAGATGGTGCTATTAGAGATTTGTTCCCCCGCATTCCGAATACAGATCGCGAAATGATCATTCAACATGCCTTTCAAAAGGTGAGTTAGTACATCATAGACTTACGTATCTAATGTCTTGCAGGGTGCTGTTTTCATGGGGAAGCCTGTTGTCGGTTTACAAAAAGAACTCACATTGTCCAGGCGAGTTCAACTGGCTGTGATTGCACATGTCCGACATACCCATACAAGATATGACAAACTTTTGCGCGAGACAGACTGGGCCACCGCTAGAGCAATGGTTGAACCTGTCTGCCTTGACATCATTGTCAAGTGGCGTGGAGATGAAGAGACCGGCCGCGATCAACTGGATGAAGTCCTCCGGGAAGTCGTGGTCATCTCTGACTCCGAGGACAGCGACGATGAAGATGGAGATGCCGATGAGAGCTCTTCTGATGATGTACAAGAAATTCGTGCACCATATATTGGATTATTACCAAGTTTGGATGACGCTCGCGACCAGCAAAGGCTTCCACAGTCTCAAGCTTATGTCACGCCAAATATGCAACACAATCATCAACCAGAAATCAATCCTACTAACAAAAACAACAGACCAGGAACCAAATCAAATGGAAAGAAGTTGAGTCGTAGACAAGCCAAAAAGGCAAGGGTTGCTGAGCGCAAGGGTTTCAAGCGGTACAGAGCTTGGAATGAGGCCCTGAGTCGGCAAAAACAAGCTCCAATGGACCTTGATAATCCGGAGAATCAACCTCACCTTCAATCCATGCAAACAGCCAAAGGAGAAGGGTATCCCAACAACCGAGAGAGTTTTCTAGTATCTACAGGGACTGGCCGCCAACATACTGCTGGAAGTTCTTATCCGCTGGTCCCATTTAGTGCTGGACAGAGCCGGCATCATCCAGCTCATGCCAATCCTTTAATGGAAGCCAATCATATGACAAAGGTAATAGTTCCTGCTAGAGTGCAACCTGAGCATCCATATACTAGACAACCTGTCCGCTATGTACAAGACTCACATGGGCCTTCGCAACATCCTACTGAGTTATCTCGAAGACCAAACCCTTATCTTGAACAAAGAAAGTCACCTGGAATTCCCCCTTTGCAAGATTTGCTTGTCCCTTCTATTGAGAAGGGACCATCAGAAGGTACAGTGATTTTTACAACTCGGGAACCGTACTCGATGTATGATGAAAGGCGACCTATTCTGGATCACCATGGGCATCCTACACCTGTGTATATCAAATCAGGACAAGCGGAGCCGGATGAGTATGCTGATAGGAATGGCATTTGCTACAAGCGTCAACGAATTGCTAATGGTAATGATATATCAAGAATGGCAATTCGTGACGGTTCTATCATGGCACCTATCAGAGACAATCGTCGTGAGGTTTCCCCGCAACATCATATACGACATACTACTGTTCGTGATAATCCTGTGTTTGTGGACTTAACTCATAGCCCGCAGCGGGCGGCTTATCCATATGATAGAGGCCAGCGTGAACAGCCACGTTTTGCTGGAGCCGTACCGTCATTTGGTGACCCAAGAGCGCCTGCAATACCTCCTGCAAGACTGCAGAGGGAGCATCATGAGATGGACTCACACCGTGCTAGTTATGCTCCAAGTCATACTGCCCGAGATCCTTTGCTACCGCATGTCATAGCTCGTGAAAACACGAGACCTGGTGATGAATGGCAGAATAGAGGACTTGTTCTCAGACAACCACCTCACCATCAAGACGTTCCTACCACTCGTGTCATTACTGCAACAAGTACTCGTCCAATGGAGCGCATTTCTGGTGGCATACCTTTGGATCAGGGTTTTCATTCATCATCTCATCGTAGTGCCCCCGGCCCTGTAAGCAATAGTCGTGTCGAGATACACCCTGAAGATCCTCGCTATGTGCGAGAAACTGGATTTGTGCGTGAAGCACACCAGCACCCTAATGGATCTGGACGCGACTTGCATGAGTCCTCCAGGCGGCCAGTCTCTCCAGGAAGGCCTGTATTCAGAGTTCCCACAGGTTACAACCCGAATGAGGGAGTACCGTAAGTTTGAATCCTTAACGTCTTGCCTCTGAAAGCTAAAGTGATGTTCTAGACAAACCAGGCTTTATGAGCATCAGAAGCATCTACCGATTTATGATGCTCCCCCACGAGGAGTTGTCCCAATTAGACGACACCCCGACAATTCGAATCTTGACGGCTACAGAGGAGCTGAGTATCCGCGATCATCGGCGCAGGTCCCACGAAGAGATGTTGTCGTCCTTGATTGAGAATTCAGCACTACTCGGATAGTGTTATGATTATATGCATAAATACTTGCTTAAGAAGAACAGAAGAATAGGGAAATTAATAAATTCAGTGGAGGTCATGAGTGTATAAGGGTCGTCAACATGTTGGCGCATTGACAGTTTTGAGAGGGCTTACACGTATGGCGTACAGGCTTTGGCATACTGCATTTTGGAAGGAACCGGTTATTTGGATGTACGTTGTACATGGCATGAGTAATTTCGTGACTGGATCATATGGGTAGGAAGCATAGCGTTGGCGTTTGGTATCCGTTCAGCTCGCGCTGAACCAATTATGAAAGTCCAAGACGGGACTTGATTGCTGTTTTCTATAGACCAGAGTAACAGATTCAACAATGGCTCTGTCAAAATTCCAACCTTTTAACTTGTGATACCTTGAACCTTGAAGTTAAAAGCTTTTAAATTATTATTTTTTACACGATTACACATTATACATAAACTTCCAAGCTCAATGATCATGCCGATGCGATGGAATCGACGAAACAGATTCTCTAAACCGCTTCCTCTTCGCCTTAGCTTTCTGATCAAGTAAAGCCCAATCGGCTTTCCAATTGCTGATACTCTCCGTCAACTCACGGTCAATGTCTGCTGGCATATATGGCATGCACTGCACCTCCAGTGCCTGCATCTGCAGTCTCAAAAAAGAAAGTTCTGCTTGGTTTTCTTCGAGATCTGCATCTCTGGACATGAAAGTTAGTGGTTTGGCATCAAAACTGAGAGAGAAAGCCCAGATAGTCTGCTTGGTTTGGCAGGATGGTAGGACTTACTGCTCTTCAATCTGCCGCTCTAGTTCTACAATACGTTGCGCGGCCTTTTCGGCGCGGCTGATTAGGAGGGAGTGAATATGCTGCCGTGGGCATTAGAGGCTTTCTTAAATGTATCATGGGATATATTTGATGAAAGATGCTGCAACTTACAGTTGTTTCCTCTTTTCGCTCCTGGAACTCGGAGACGGCTCTGTTGAGGTTGGCCAGTAAATCGGCGGCTTCTTGAGAAATTTTGATTGCGTCTTCGGGCTTGAAGCGATTTTTGGGTACTGTTTCCACTTCTGCGATTTTGGTAGATGGCTCGCTGAAGAGCTTTCGCCGAGGTGGCGGAGGCGATATTGAGAATTGCATCGAGTCGTCCTTGTTGAGTTCTGGGCTCATGGTAAAGCTTCGCATACTTCTTAGGCTTCTCGCGGGTCGCAGAGTCCTCTGCTTGCTGCGGAATATGGTCTCCATGTCGTCGACACGTTTGTGAAGCGATGTGAGACTGCTGTTGTCGAGGTGATCTTCGTCTTGAAGACGCTGGACTAGGTCCGTGAGTCTTTCTAGCAGGACTTCTTTGTTGTCCTGTGCTACATCTTGCTCTGGTGATGACCCTGTTGGAGAGGCAATTGATGGCGATGTTGAAAACGTCCTTTGGAAACCTGGCGATCGAGGCATTATACCAAGGAAATGGAGACTCATGGTGAGTGATGGGTGGCGCCACGTGAAAAATTATCAGCACATGCTCGACTCGATATTAATGAGTTTGGCAGGTACAGAGACAAGTACACCCCCTACAGTTTTTGCGTAGAGTGAAATTGACCTTGTAATTAACGACTTAGAAAAGTGATGAATCTACTGTCTGCAGTACAAAAATACTATGATGGTGTTGAGAGCCCCGAAAGTGGTTAGTGATTAAGAGCAACGCCCGGAGATCGGCAGAATGTTTTGGCGACTAGGATAAATTATGTTGTATGACTGATAGTATTGTTCTCTTTATCCACTCAGTTTAAACTACAAAATTAAAGCGCATATATACCACACCTGGGACTTGTGACTCAGTCGACCAGACATTCAATTTTGCTTTGAATTTCGACCGAAAACACAACCAGTTTTCTCACAATGGCAGGCGGTGTACGATGATTCACTACTCGCGAATTTCAAGACGCCTAGCTAATGTTGTCATAGGACCATATTCAACCCTCCTTGGAGACTGTCCACGAGGTTCTTTCGAAAACCGAGGGACAAGCTGTCAAGCCAAATCTAGTACCTCTCTACGCACAAATATCCTCCGATCTCATTACTCCTTCCGCCGCATACCTCAAGATCTCATCAGGATCCAAGTCACAACAGTCCTTCCTTTTTGAAAGTGCAGCTACCGAGCGAGTCGGAAGATACAGTTTCGTTGGCGCAGGACCAAGAAAGGTCCTCAAGACCGGAGCAGGCCATGGCCCAGAGACAGATCCACTGCCTGCATTGGAGGAGGAATTATCGAAATTCCGCGTCGCACATGTCCCAGGACTTAACCTTCCTCCGCTGACGGGAGGCGCTATTGGATATGTCGGCTACGACTGTGTGAGATATTTCGAACCAAAAACCGCGAGAGATATGCAGGACCCTCTTGGAGTACCGGAATCGCTGTTTATGCTTTACGATACCATTGTCGCATTTGATCGATTCTTCGGTGTCATAAAGGTTATTTCATACCTGCAAGTGCCAGAATCTAAGTCACAAATTGAGGCCGAATACGAAAAGGCACGCAGAGTAATCGAAGAGGTTGTTGATGTCCTTTTGTCACAAGACACACCACTACCAGAGCAACCACCGATCAAGCTCGATCAACACTACACCTCGAACATCGGCCGTGAAGGCTACGAGGGCCATGTAAATGGTCTTAAGAAGCACATCACCAACGGAGATATCATCCAATGCGTACCGTCTCAACGCTTCGCTCGTCCAACTTCCCTTCACCCATTCAATATTTACCGCCACCTTCGAACAGTCAACCCCTCCCCCTACCTCTTCTACATCGACTGCGGCGACTTTCAAATTGTCGGCGCCTCTCCCGAACTTCTCGTCAAAGAAGAGGAAGGTAGAATCATCACGCACCCTATTGCAGGTACCGTGAAGCGCGGCAAGACGCCCGAAGAAGATGAGGCCCTTGCTGAAGAGCTGCGTAGCTCATTGAAGGACCGTGCAGAGCACGTCATGCTGGTCGATCTCGCGCGCAATGACATCAACCGCGTATGCGACCCTATTACTACCCGTGTCGATCGTCTTATGGTCGTTGAGAAGTTCAGTCACGTGCAGCATCTTGTCTCGCAGGTGTCTGGTGTCTTGCGCCCTGGCATGACGCGTTTCGACGGCTTCCGCTCTATCTTCCCTGCCGGTACCGTTAGTGGTGCACCAAAGGTTAAGGCTATGGAGTTGATTGCTGAGTTCGAGAAGGAGAAGCGAGGTATTTATGCTGGTGCCGTAGGATACTTTGGCTACGGCGGGCTTGATGCCGAGGGAATCCTTAAGGAAGGGGCTATGGATACGTGTATTGCGTTGCGAACGATGATGGTGAAGGATGGCATTGCTTACTTGCAAGCTGGTGAGTCTCTAAGATATCCGCGTAAAAGGATGAAAGCTAACGTAGACAGGTGGTGGAATCGTTTTCGACTCTGACCCCTATGATGAGTGGATGGAGACCATGAACAAGCTCGGCGCCAACATGCAGTGCATTAGCTCCGCTGAGCAAATCTACTTGCAAATCCAGGATTCTAAGAGTAGGAAGAACAGTCTGGCGAATACGGAGGCTCTGACTACCTCGTCGAAACAGAAGGCTCACATAGATCTCGCGGCAGGCTAGAAACAGAAATCTTCGATAGTTCATAAAGAAGCCTCTAATCTCTGAAAGAAAAAAAGAAAAGAAAAAACATGCTTCGTTGGCCGAAGTGCTATTTGGAAATGTGGTAATGTCGTGCTTTTTTGAGTCTTACTCAGTGATGCCATCCTCGAATCTCGATGACTACGCATAAATACATGCGCATGTGCTTTTTAATCCCCAGCCGCCGAGCATTTCACAATATTCTGCTCTGCACAGCTTCTGCCTTCTGCAACTCAGCTAAGAACTGACAAAGTCCCTTTCTACCCTGATTCATCTCCAGCAAAAAAAAAGCAAGCCTTATCTCCTCTTCTCCACCCAACCCCTCACTAAACCCTACCTGTCGAAATCTAAAGCACAACCTCCGCCTCGCCCTCAAAGCCCATAGCAAACAACTTGCGCTGTCTCTTCTTGTCGTTTCTCTTCTTCTCAATCTTCTCCTCCCTGGCCAGCGCATGCACCTTCTCGATTGGCGCGAGCTCGTATCCAGCCGGCACCACGTCGTCGCGGTCCAAGTCAATCTCGCCCAGTAGCAGCACGTTCTCACCGCGCACCAGGAATACACCGCGTGGGATGTCTGCGTAGATGAGGTGCTTAGGCAGGAAAATGCGCTCAGTTGTTGATTGTAGGACCAGATTTGCTGGGAGGGGATTAGGAATACCGTCGGCATAAGAATAGGAGGGGCACATATGTGATATGTGACTCGGAGTGAATGGAGATGGGATGCAGTAGATGTGGATACAGGGGAATGTGCCCAATGAGTAATTTGTACATGGGAGCTCACTCACCGAATTGATCCCACGATCTCAACACACCAATAAGTTTCCGCCCATCGCGGAGCGACACCATGAGTTTCTCTGCATGCCGTTCGTCAGCATCTTACCCCACGCCATAACCATCCCAGAAAAAAGCACCACATAGCATCGCAATGTGTGCGCTCTCTACTCTCATCGTAGGGAAAGGCAGCTGGGAAAGGGATACGCACTATCAGTCAGATCGAGCAGTTGCGCTGCAGTTGTGAACATCTGCGGTGGAAGCTGCGGTTGCGGAGGCAGCGGGGCCGGGCCCAGCGCACCAACTGGAGGTGGAGGGGCGTCTTGTAGAGTGAGGTTTTCCATGGCTGAGGTATTAAGCAGTACTCGTATATCGTGAGATGGGATGGAGGTAGCTCGTTCGGCTTCGTGTGTGGTCGGTCTATCGGTGTTTTGTCGTATGGTCTCGCCAATCCATTACGCGGTTGGCTGGGCGGATGCTTCGTTCGTTGCGCTGTGTGCCTGGTGGTACTGGGCAGAAGTGCGTGAGAGTTCTTGAGCTGGACTTGCACGAGGGACACGAACGTGCGAATACAATCCGTGTGACGCCAACGATGTTGTAGATCGCGCTAGACTTTTCTTATCGGCACGTGCCTGGTATCGAGGGTGAAGAAAGATGTTTGAGCTTTGGAGGGGTTCGCGCTCGCACAAGATACACAGCATCATCATCACAGCTGGGCATTGTTGACTGAAACCCCTACAAAATCTTTACCAGTGCCATAGTTCTATACTATTCACAATCTTTGGCATTGGGAAAGAATCCATGCTTTTCTACTCTATACTCACAGAAATCTTATAGAGTCATTTATCAATCTTCCAATTGAATATGTGAGGCTGGTTTGAGAATGCCTTCATCTACCCTTCTCATCCAAATAGTGCCCTACCATGCTCCCTTTTATTCTATGATGCCCTCATATCCATAACGCCAATCGCATATGCTGGATGCAAATTACAAGACTAATAGGTAGTTGTCGGATCAAATTTGTAAAGTCGAAAGATCAAAAGAGCCTGCCGTTAGAAAGGAAAACAGCCAGCCCTCGATTCTCGAACCCTTTGGTGTTTGCCGTCTAGGTAACGTACACTGTACCACAGCGCATGAAATTCAGAAAAGAGGAAGTGTAACACGCTCGAATAATATCGACATTGCGTTCCGAAAAGAGGAGAGGTTCATATAGGAGAAACAGGAATTTTGTAAGAGATAGTCAGGTGAAGCGCACCCGGTATTCGAAGTTTCCAGACCATAGTCTGAAGCTCTCCGTCGTAGAGGAGGCAGAGTAGCAACAGACTTCAAAACTTTTTGTTGTGAAAAGGCACTGGAAAGCAGCAACACCGGGTCGCTGTAGACTACCGCTGCATAGTACAGCGCTTTAGAGCCTCCAACAACTCCGGGCGAGCTTGTAACTCTTCCTCGGCCTCGGCGAAAGTGCTCCATTTCCGATTTCTCTTCTCCCTCTCGGGCCACTCCGACTCTTCCTTGGTGACGGTGACCTCGTAGAACTGGTACAGAGCTTTTGGCGCATCCTTCGAAATTTGTTTTGCCGTGCGCGTCTCCGTGATCTGGCCCAGATCGCGACTGATGGTGCAGATTATACCGGCCTCTTCCCACGCCTCGCGCTGCGCAGCCTCGGAGCAGCTCTCATCGGACTCCCAGCCGCCCTTAGGCAGCACCCAGCTCGACCGCTTTGTTGACTGGATCAAAAGAACTCGAGACTTGTCGGCGTTGAGAGGGACTACGCCCGCTACCAGGCGTTCGCCGTTTTCGCCGTATCCTGGATGAGAGCAGGAGGGTGAGCAAGAGAGCATTTCATTTCCAGCACTGACGAATTATGCGATGCGTGCAAGGGGATTGGCGAACTTACGTTGCTTCGTCCTACCAACGCGAGACTCCATGGAGCGATTCGCCGCCATGATGAAGACGATGCTTCACCTTGAGTGGTGTTGAGCACACTGGAATTGTGTTACGAAGAGGAATTGGGGGGAATTGGGAGGTTGTTGGTCAGTGGTTTCCCTTTCCCTCTTTCCCTATGCCCTCTGCCCGCTAGCAGTTGGCTCTAGGAGTGACTTTGAGAGCCTGATAATTATTCGCTTCGACGCTTTGTGCCTCTGCTCACTTTGTGCCTTTTAGTTTGGGTGCGGGAATCGGTAATAAGGTGTTACTAAGGATCGATCGGGACTTGCGTTTTTAGTTTCGTTGCTTTTTGATTTGACACTGAAGATGGACGTGGGCGGTTTGGATGTATGAGTAAGTGAATAGATGTAGTGGTAGGAGTCATCCACGAAGAGGGAGATGACTTTTTATTACTTCAAAAATGGACGCTTTATTTCCGAGTGATTAGACAAAACGAGGCAAGGCTAGACAGTATTGTAAGGTCAAGGTCAGGGTGCATCAAGTGGCGGTTGAAATAATAAATACCATAGACAATAAGGTAGGATGAAGGGAGAAGGGAGAGGTGAAGGGTAGGACAGGCAATGTAGGAAGAGGAGGAAGTGAGCAAGTAAGGCGAGGTACCTTGAAGTACACCTTTGAAGTAGTAGAGGTAGAGGTAGTAGTGGCGGTAGTAGTGGTGGTAGTGGTAGTGGTAGTAGTAGTGGCGTCGGTGATGGTGTTGGTAGTAAAAGCAGCAGTAGTAGGAGGAGGAGGAAGAGGAGGAGTAATAATAGTAGTAACAAGTTCTAGGCACTCTAAGTACTTTACTTTTCAAATAAACTACTACTCTCCTCAAGTAGTATTAATTATATAGACAATGTAATTAAGGAGGGTAAGTAGAGAAGGGTACGCAAGGTAAACCAATTCTTAAGGTACTAATTAACTAAAAAGATAAGGATATAACTAAGTATAAAGCACCTACTTTCGTTTTTCCCGATGTCTGACTTGGCTCAGGGTCAATCACAGGCCACAATTATCTACACAAAAATATAGATCATCTATCATAGTATAAAGAGAACCTCCATTTGCTTTCGATATTAGTCCTCTGCAGAAATACTACTTCTTCAGATGAGCCTGAGGATTTCCCGAAACCATTAAATGTTACCCAGCACCTATTAGTAAAGGGGAGGGTTTTGATGGGATGACAAGGGGATGTGAGTTATTAGAGTATATCAAGATGGTAAAGATGGTCCAAGAACATTTCGAATTCTCACAGCTATCATAGTAAAATTGGGTAACTCCTCTAGCCAGTGTTGAAAAGGAATATAAGTTGCAACAAAGATGTAGTTAATCAAAGAATAGACCTCAGCATCACAGGATGTTCGTGAAGCAAGATTTCTATTCAACGTATAACGGCATTGTCAATTAGTTAACAGAATTTCATGTCCTACCAAAATTGAGCTTCTCCGACGGTGATGCATGGGAAGCATTCAATGAGCAGTTCTTCTCTGGGGATGCATCAAGGAAGAGTTGAACTTTATATGTCTGCATCGCCCTGGTACACCACGCAATCGTGCACTCTAGACCAAGATTCGCATTCTTCTATATGGTCTTTCCCGTGAGATATTTCCTTCAGTTTCTCCTGAAGGACCGCCATGTATGCCATGACAGATCCTGAACTGTCCAAGCCACTCTATATTCAAAGCTTGACTGTTTAGAAGCCGGTTGAGCCAGCAAATTTGGCAGGAATGAGTATGACGAGGGAGGTAACAGTTCTATTTCATGGAATGAGTGATTCATTGATTGCGGGTGAGAACACGTTCTCATATTTAAGTTGTGAAAGCTTGCGAAAATAACCTATACCAGCAATCACTCGATACTTGCCTCATGTATTCCTGTAGTTTCCACAGCAATGGAGAGGTTGAAGAAGATCTACGAGTTCGTCCTGTAAATTTCACATCATATAGCCTCATATCATAGGTATGGACCGAAGGCCACAGCACTTCGTAAAAGTACAAATAGAATGACAAACGTCGTGTGTCTCTGTAGAGTTCCCTATCCTTTGACCTGAGAAATTTCAGTTATTCTTATACTGCAGGAGGCTGCAGATAGAGTTTCAAATGCTAAGCCTTCTCGAAGACTCGGATATCACCCTATTTTGGTCATTTAGAAGATACCAAGGAGTCTGGACAGAAGATAGCAATACATCAGTCCCCAGATACTCAGAGACAGAGCGCGAGGAGAATGCCATCATCCCCGACTATGGCAACGGAAATTTCCAAGATGATTTCGATTTTGATCTGCCTTTAACGATTGCACGACCAAGCCAACTATTCGAGATATTTCGGCAAACACTTAGTGGAAAGCAGGCTCTGTAGTGAGATATGTTTCCAGAGGATTGAACTGATCGTACTCATCGGAGATCTGGAAAGATTCTACATCACAAGTACAGTGTTGAAAGCACTTGATCTAGTTTCAAGCTAACCTTACTTTCTCATAGCGTCATGTTTGACTAGCGTTAATATTGACGGTTAAACCTATATAATTATGACTTGTCAGGAAAGCTATTTGTTCTTCGTTGTAATATTCTACGTAAACATAGCCCGTATTTGTATGCGATCTCTAAAGCGAAGTAGATGAAGTATATAACAGTCTATCTAAGCACTATGAACCTATCTGAGTATGCTTGTGATATTTTTATGCAATTAATTGACAGCTAATCTTCACTTATGAGATAATTAAATTGAGACTATAATTCGTATGAAGTTAGGTAAACATGAGGGCTCACTTTGTCTGCAAAATCAGATGCAGCAATTAAGCAGATGGAAATGGTATCTCTGGACTTTCTTTTCCAGCTTTATTTTTCACTGCCCATCAAAGTACAACTCATACTGTCTTCTGTATAATGTACGGAGAGTGAATAGGCTAAAAGAGGTGCTTTGTGTGGTCAAGTGAACAGGAGTATGTGAGTCAGTAATTGACTTTGCGAGACACAAATATGCTCGGGACTGGTAAAGCGAGAAAGTATCACAATATCTACATGGTCTTTCTCCACGCTTCAGACTGCTCGTGACGATTGATATTTCAGAATCATCGCGGGGAGTCAATTTTGATTGTGTACCATCTTGTAGTCCCGATAATCTCCTCATTGTAAGCGGAGACTGTTGTTTATCTCTCCTCAATCTGCGCTTTCGCTTTCGATTCGGCTTTGTGTAGCCTGAAGGTTTTAAGTACGTCCCTGCTGGAATATACTCCGAAGCTCCCCCCACCCCACTAGACCAGACATGAAGGTATGCCACAAAGCCAAAGCACCCATTGTGCATGAGCTGTGTACAGGTAAATACAGAGAGGTACGCAGTCCTTTCATATAGGGACACCAAGGCCAAAATCATCACTCAACTTTAATCACGCCTTTCCAAAAGCCTGATTCGTTTACACGAAAGTGAAGCTTCTCATTGCTAGTCTGAAGTGGAACAACAATGCAAAATAGCTTGATCGATCATTCATATCCTTCGAGACAATTGAGCAGACGCCGTTTACGCGCCATGAGTCAGACTTTCTAGTACCACCATACAAACAGCATCCGTGCCAATCCCTCCAGAGCAGAGGTCATCTGAAGTTCGTCGTCAACCACGGCCAACACTATGTCATGCAGAGCCCAAACCCCGGGATTCTATCACTCGACCTGCTTGCTGTTGCCCAAGGGCTCGTCTCAGCCCATTCACAAGATCATATATGTCTCTCTCAGACGCGCATCAAGATCGCCTTATATCCAGTCATTCAAGCCCGTGGGGACAACGTCTGGCTGACGTTAAACTTGGCCTCTTTGCCTTGCAGTGCTTATTCTCCTAGCGGCCTATGCCCCTACCCTGCATTTCGAGGACGTGGGGGGAGGGGGCTCTACGATTTTCTTTCTTTCTTCTACCGCGAAAAGCGCCTACTTTGTACGCAGCAGAGCTTAGAGTGCTCTTGTACGCAGTGTATACATATATACATATATGCATATGATTATGTATTTACATAATGCCTACTAGTACTCCCCTTCTTGTTTTAGGCTATAGCAACAGTCTAGATATTTGTTATGATATAAATTTTAGAAGTTAATCATTCTATTTGCATGTCTTCTTCCATCCTTTTCTTATTTTATTTTCATTTTTTTGTAGAGATTTATTCACTCATAAAGACTCTTCATGAAGGTCTGGCTTTCGTCATAGGGGATTTTTGTCGTTGCGTATATACTGATGAAAGTAAGTGGTGCACTGGTGCTAAAAAGAGCGCCTCCTTAATTGTGCTAAAAAGGCCCTTTCAGAAAAGTGTCTTTGAATAAGAATTGTGCGTTGCAGATCCGCCGGCATTATGTTTTGTATTTTATTTATGTCTTGATAGAGCATTGCTTTAATAAAGCATCAATACAAACTTGCTATTAAAAGAGCCTGTGCTGAGTTACCAAGTTGGGACAGTACCTTAACGTCGTAACAGCGCAGCCTTAGGCAGATAGCATGCTAAAAGCAGCCTAGTGCGTATCGACTCTGGGTAGGCTGGGCAGGTAGGTAAGGTAACAGACATCATTCACATGACTTAGGTACCATCTTCACATTCGCTGCAAGGCAAACGGATGACACTGATTAGATGGGGTATGCGTTGTCTTTACATATTTACTTTTCGTTGTACCAATGCAACTGCGTTCTCGCAGCCCGTGTGCGGGGTCAGTGTCCGGCAGACATTCCCATGCACGACACAAACAAACAAGCCTAGAAACTGTTCATCTCAGAATATCATCATAATATCATCCAAAACTGCACTTGCACGTCGGCATCGAGGCAGGCAAAAGTTGAGAATCCCAAAGTCGAGAATCAAAGCCAAAGCTATCATGGAAGAACTGAAAGAACACCTCAATAACGAGGAGATGTCCACTCTCGCGCAGCAATTGCAAGAGATAGTCATCGACAAGACAGCAGGCTCAGACACGAGGCTTTCAGATGATCCAAATGAGAATTCTGCAACTCTCAAGCCGAGAAATTACCAACTGGAAATGGCTGAAGAGAGCTTGAGGCGCAATATCATAGTTGCTGTGAGTGACTGAATCAAAGGCTGGTCACCAAACTGACGGGAAATAAAGCTTGATACCGGGAGTGGGAAGACACAGATGTAAGAAGTCTTTCAATGTTCTCATATTTATTTCAAGTCTCAGTCTCGAATGGCTGAGATATTCGAGCCACCCACCAGCTACCTTCTAACTTGGTACTTCTCAATGTCTGCTAGCTCTCTGATGTGGACGAACCCACTTTGGAACTCTATCGGCCACTATGAGATGGCCAGGTGATTGGGACAGTTTTTGGCTTTCTTTATACCTTCTCTCTTGTTAACTTCATTACCCGGTATCAATGTTCAAAATCGAGTCAAGTCGAACATAGATCTTCATGACAAACATCTTCTGATCAACATGAGATTGACAAATATGGGAACAGTGCTGTAATTCGAATCCGTGCAGAGCTTGAGCGAACTCTAGATGACAAGGTTAGTATTGAAAAAGTCTTTGTGTTGAGCGTTTGCTAATCGGTTTGCCTAAGTTGGTATGGTTTCTCGCTCCAACTCTTGCTCTATGTCATCAGCAATATCTTGTACTGAAAAGCCAAATTCCTCATGTGCAAGTCAAGTTTTTGAGCGGCAATGACGGAGTCGACAAATGGAGTGAGCAGTCTCTGTGGGATGGCGTACTGCAAGATGTACGGATTGTCGTTACAAGCTATGATATCTTGCGAGATGCATTGACCCATGCTTTTGTTACAATGGATAGGCTTTCACTCATTGTCATCGACGAAGGTACGTTCTGACTCATCACGCGCGATCACGATCTCTAATGTCTTGCTAGCCCACAATTGTGTGAAGGCTCACTCTGGAGCACAAATTATGAATAATTTCTACTACCCCCGAAAGACCCAGAACCTCCCGGTGCCACATATATTGGGCTTGACGGCTAGTCCGATCATGAATTCGAGTCCTGGATCATTGGAAAAGATTGAACGGACCCTTGATGCTATCTGCCGCACGCCCACGCATCATAGGACTGAGCTATTACAATATGTAAAGCCGCCAAAGGTCCTAAGAGTTGACTATACGCCATTGCCACCTAAAGACGAACTCCATATGTACACGCCTACTCTACAAAGCTTACACCAAGTCTATGTTTCACTGGATATCATGCAAGATCCTGAGATTCTTTATTTGAGCGGTCTACAGACGGATAGAGGTCTCAGAAAGTTCCGAATCGCCATTCAGAAGAAGAAAACTTATTGCCAGGATCAGATTAGATCGTTCTGTCGTACTAGTTTAGAGATCTGCCATGAACTTGGAGCGTGGGCAGCTGACGTTTTTGTTGCTCGGGCAATCAGTGCCTTTGTTGCTTATGCTGAGAATGATGAATCTGATTGGGAAGAAAGTTGGAAAACAGCTTCTAGAAGATACACCGCTAATATCTTGAAAAGCGTGCACGTCGTGCAGATGGGTTCAAGTTCTAAGATAGAGGCTGGTAAGGTATCTCCGAAAGTTGAGGCATTTATCGACCTGCTGTTACAGGAGAAGATCCAAGATTTCGCTGGAATTGCCTTCGTACAGCAGCGGGCCACCGTCGCTATGCTTGCTCATTTGCTATCTGTGCATCCACGAAGTAAAGGAGTGTTCACAATTGGGACATTCGTTGGCACGTCTCAACATAGTCGCCGCGATGCAAGTATTAACGACCTTTTGGATATTCATGAGCAGAAAGATACACTTGACGATTTCAAGGAGGGAAGTCGTAACCTCATTATTGCTACAAGCGTATTAGAGGAGGGAATCGATGTCTCTGCGTGTGCTTTCGTTGCATGCTTTAGTAGGCCTGCCAATCTAAAAGCTTATATCCAGCGCAGGGGTAGGGCCAGGAAAATTGACTCAAAGATTGCAGTTATGATCTCATCTGATGAGGTAGACAAATTGAAAAAGTGGCATGAACTGGAAGACGATATGCGCAATATGTATGAGGATCAGTTGCGAGAGTTAAAAGAAATTGAGGAACAGGAGCAGGAAGATGAGCAAGAACCTGCCGAGAGAGAATTTCGGGTCCCATCTACAGGGTGAGTGCCTTTCCGAGAAGTGAGATAAATAGATTAATTCTTACTTAGAGCTTATTTAAATCTCGACAATTCTGTATCTCACCTTCACCATTTCTGCAGCACTCTTCCAGCTGCACAGCATATCGATATACGACCAGATATATACTGCGAAAATGATGGTCCTAGCAAGGTTCGTGCGAAAGTGATTCTTCCACTGTCAATTGATGCGAGTTTGAGGTATGCTCAGAGCAAGTTGGCTTGGAAATCGGAACGCAATGCTATCAAAGATGCTGCATTCGAGGCATATATAGCTCTATATGATGCTGGACTTGTTAATGACAACCTCATGCCTCTATTGAGATACGAGACAAGAAATCTCTTCACCTCAGGTGTTGAGAAACGCCCATCTATAGTTGAGGTATCATCGTGTATGGACCCTTGGGTAGTGATTGCGGGTCTCTGGGCTGAACAATCTACGGCTTACGTGAGCTCGATGACTGTTTGCAGTGAAGATGGTCAAATTCTTTATGAAATGCAGGTAATCCTTCCGGTTCCGCTGCTGCAAATCTCACCTACCCCGATCTACTGGGATGCAGATACCACCTTCATTATAAACTGGACAGCCTCTACGATACAACCGGTTTCACCGGATATACTTGTTGAAGCAACATCGGCCACAAAAACTATTCTCGATGCAGCATTTGGTCATAAATTCCCAATCTCAGGGGAAGACTTTACCATTCGATTTACTTCGAAAGATCTCTTGGAGGTGACAAAAAACATCTCTAGACGACCACTTACGGAATATGCTCTACTTAAAGGCGAAACCCTCGATCGAGGTCTTATTCGACACAAAGAAGGAGAAGTGACTTTACCAGTCATGTTTAGTGAGTGGCTGGAAAGTCGCCCAGACGACCAATCGGCGACTTATACACCATACGAACAGTACAAGGACATTTATGATGAACCACACGTCGTCGTAACGCCACTTCCACGAAGAGCATACTTCGCAAAAAAAATAAACTATGTTCTCCCACCCGTCAAAAGGCGTGTGCTCCCGATTTCAGTATGTACGGTTGACAGTTTACCCTACAAATATGTACAATTTGCGATGTTTAACTCAACACTCACGCACTTTATCGAGATTCATCTTGTCGCTGTGACACTCATGAAAACGATATTCTCTGGTATTGAATTTCGTGACCCGAGCCTTTTTGTATCTGCTATCAGTTGTCCAACTGCTCAAGAACAAACCGATTACCAGAGGTTGGAGTTTTTGGGGGATAGTTGTTTGAAACTATGTGCAACATTACGCATAATGTCGAAAGAGCTGACATGGCATGAGGGCTACCTCTCAGCTGGGAAGACCATATTGATTGCGAATTCACGACTGGCGAGGGCTGCTTTGGATCTTGGACTCGACAAATTTATCCTGACGAAAAGGTACACGGCCGCTAAGTGGAGACCACTTTATAATCATGAAGTTTTATCCAGATCTGGACCAACTCGGACAAGGAATATATCCTCCAAAGTACTTGCTGATGTTGTCGAGGCACTTCTAGGCGCAGCAATGGCCGATGGAGGTATCTCAAAAGTCCTATCCTGCCTTCAAATTATTCTCCCGGAGGTTGAATGGATCTCTGTTGAAAGCTGTCGAGACATCCTGTACAATCATGCGCCTCCCGAAGTCAACTTACCCCCTACTCTTCAACCTCTTGAGGTACTATCAGGACATATCTTCAATCGAAAGTCCTTGATCATCGATGCAATGACACACGCATCCTCACATAGCGGCACTACAACGTATGAACGCCTTGAGTTCTTAGGAGATGCCATCTTGGAAAGTATCGTCACCAACAAGATTTTCGCACACAGATCACAACACCCGCCAAGCGGAATGCACTTGATCCGCGCCGCAGTGGTGAACTCTGATCTCCTGGCCTTTTTCTGCATGGAATGGTCGATAAACCAACCGACCGTTGATATCTTAGAGAACCGCCTTGCCAAGACTTTTGAGGAGAGAAGATCCAAAACAAAACGATTACTTTGGCAATTTATGCGCCACAACTTGTCATACGACTCCTGTCGCGAACAAGCAGAAACAATTTCCCGCTACAAGGCGTTGCGAGAGAGTATCATACACGCAATAGCTTCGGGTACGTCTTTTCCCTGGATTTTGCTTCTGGGTATCAATGCGAACAAGTGGTATTCGGATCTAGTTGAAAGTCTCCTCGGTGCCATATACATAGATTCCGGGTCAATCTTAGCATGTGAGGAGATGCTCGAGCGAATTGGATTACTGCCCTATCTGAGAAGAATCCTTGATGAGGATATCCAAACTATGCAACCAAAACAAAGACTAAGATTGCTCACGTATCCCGCGGAAGTGACTTACATTGTGAATACGAACGACACAAAGAGAGATTGGCGGGGTCAAGCATTGTACACTTGTGAAGTTCGTGTGCGTGAGCAGAGTATTGTTAAGGTTGATGATGGAGTCAGCAAGGCGGAAGCCATGTTTCGTGCTGCGGATGAAGCTGTTAAGATATATGATAAGTGGAAGGTTACCAAATTGAGTGAAGAACCAGTGCAGGTGGCTGAAGCTGATGTAGATGAGGTAATGGGCGAAGCAGATGAGCCCGTAAAGCCGGATGACGATGTAGATGAGATGGATACCTCCTAGATGTTCTACACATCTTGTTAGTGTTCACCGGTGAGAGATTATTGCAATAGCCGAAACAAAACATTATAACATGAGTAGCAATCGGAAGGCATGAAGGACAATAAAATCTACTTGATATTATTCGATTTGACCTCGCGTCTTGAAATGAGCAGAGCTGATTGGTTGGATATCATGCACTTTCAGAACTCACCTTTTTAAATTAAAAATCGAACTAAGACATATAGCTTAGAAACTATAAGTATTAGCTCAAGCCCTACTAAGTTTTAAACTCATAGAGAATCCCTAACATATCTAATGCATTTTTGGTATCATGTGTCTCATCCTCCGGTAGCATTCAAACTCATTGTATGGTGTCGACTCAGGACTTCTCTCAACACCTTGCATACTCGAGCAGGTGAGATGGCAGTTGACAGCAACAAAGTCTCTCTATCCCACAACCTCGTCCACCTTGTTTTCCTCGAGATTTGTACCATGTCCAGCCATATAGGAGAGTTTTCATGCTCGTCAGTTAGTCTCCAGTCACCGTAGTAGTCCTTGCCAACGTCGCCTGGTTTTCCGTAGCCAAATTCTCTCATCCGGCTCTATCTTTCTCATGTAAGCAATCATGCATATTGATCCAAGGCTGTATAGTAAGTAATAGTGGGGTAGGATGCTAGTAAGTGTGTCTATATATTACCAGACAAGCTATATCTTCTACCTCGGCTGCAGATTTCATCTATCTTGATAATCTACTCAACTATCATCTACGGTAGTTAGGTCTTGAATATATCTCACAGTAAATAAATCATATATATACATATATATAAATGTGACTTTCTGCAGAATGGCAGAGGGCTATATTCGGGTGACTGTGATATCAAATCGGATGAAAAAGAGAAAAAGGATATGCTGTTTCAAAACAATCTCCTCTAACTGTGACTGATATATCATGATATACCTGTTATTATATATATATGCATACTCTTAGCATGTAAGTTCTTACAGTCAATTATAAACTAGATTCCGAAGAGCATATATCTAATTCTAAAATTCTAAATTCAAGATATACGAAACTTAAAGATATGACAACGACGAAGAATATTACGTGATAGAAGGTATGGTCACACATACAAGATTTGCCACTGAGAAGCTCAATGAAATTATACATACGCGCCTCTACGGAATCAGAGTATACGGAAACTCTGGAATCAGAACTGGCACAGAGAGTATTGTACAATGGGAGAACGGACTGGAAACCTTGGCTAGCCAGACAGCTGATTCGGAGTTTCGATACGAACAGAGCCAGAGTAGCGTAGTCAATATCATTGTGGATTCTACTGTGGGTTGCGCGACACAGGGGTGCGGTACAGACACTCCCATTCCGTGCTATCTATCATCGCAGCTACAGCTTCACATTTAAAGTTCACGGGCCACTTGAACTCTCTACGCATAGACCACAAGCATTGCTATCCCAACTTCACCATCTATACTGGCCAGATCTTTAGGGTTGTAACCCTTGCGAGCCTCTTAATAATCCTACTAAAGAGGTTATTTGGAAGAGAGCCTCTCCAGGCACTCTAGCAGCTCGACATTTTCCGTGTTGCGAATACTTCTATATACCTAAAGTAGCCTTTATCCTTGCTAGAACATTTTCGTACGAATACATCTACTTTTCCCCAGTAGTTGAAGGGTTATTATCCCCGTGCTTTTCGGCAATTAAAGGTCGACCCGGGCTAAATTCAAGCCACGCTGCCACCCCATTCATGGCACGCGGGTGCAGGTACTACTATATTGAGGTTGTGATATCCAAAGCGAGTGTAGAGAAGGCACGACACCGTGATCGAAGTCTATGTATTTCCATATCTAGTCCGGAGGCTCAAGCTCTCGAGGCCCGAACTCTCCCACCTGTCACCTCGTCAAGAGTTCTTGGCCACTTGTTTCTCCGGTACTTTGCAGAATTACAAGTATCTAGGTATCTACGTACATAGACCGAAGTATGATTTGCTATCTTTCTTATATAATACCATCTATACACCGTGCACCAGTCGATGCCTTGTTGTAACCTCTATACGAGGTACTAGGGAATGATAATTTTCACGCTGTCTTCGATGCTTTTTGGTCGCTTCTTAGAAGTCCCTCGGCGACTGCTCTTTTACATTCACCTCCGCTCTTGAGGAAAAGCTCGGGAAAACTTACGCTTCGAAAAAGGAAGACCACAGTACTGCCAACAAAGCAAGTTCTTCGGAGTTATCCCCGGCGGCAGAAAGTGCCACTGACACTTATCCAGAAGATGGACTAGCTGCATGGCTGGTTGTCTTGGGATGCTTCTGCGTGTTCTTCGTGACTTTTGCCTACGCCAACGCTCTTGGGTTTGGGGGGAAGAAAGACATTGCCATGGGGAAGTAACAATGGGCTGACCACATCGTCTGTCTAGTGCCTACGAAGCATACTATTTACAGACAATTCTCGATCGCAAAAGTCCCTCAAATGTCTCATGGATCGGTTCAATTCTGAGCTTCTGTCAATTCTCAGCTGGCGTGATCTCAAGTCCAGTCACGAACCGGTATGGGCCTAGAGTAGGCGCCCTAGATCTCCAACTCGTTATCTTGGACGATATGCGTCTCGAAAAGTGTATCCCGTACTGATTGACCCTTTAGGTGGTCATCTGGCCTGGTATAATCCTATACGTAGCATCAGTAATGTTGACTAGTGTTTGCAAGGAATACTATCAGTTCCTTCTTGCACGAGGTATCCTTGGCAGTATAACGAATGGCTTTACATACGCACCAGCGATAGCCATCCTTGGACGATACTTCCATGCGCGCTGAGCGATAGCTATGGATATCGCATCTTCGGGGCCCTGACTTGGTGGGATTATTATTTCCCATCATACTCAGCCGGCTGTTCAATCACAGTTCCACAGGCTTTGGCTGGGCTGTTCGCATAATTGGCTTCATGATAATAGCTTTATGCTTGGTCGCTATGGTCACGGGTATCCCTCGTGTGCCTCCAAGAACAGACTCATATCTTCTACTCGATGATTTTAAGAAACCAGCCTACACAATTTAGGTCGTAGGAGTATTCTTGATATTCGTCAGATTAAACACGCCTTTTCCCTACATTTCAACATTTGCTCGATTCCACGGTATGAACGATGATCTATCATTATACCTAGTTGCTATCCTCAACTCTGCATCCATGATCGGACGCCTTGTGAGTGAATTATTGCTCAGCATACCGGCCGCTTGGATCTCCTCTACACCGGTGGTCTTTATCAGCTACCTTGGTCTTTTGCTGGATAAGAACGACCCCAACGGCTGCGATAATCATCTTTGCTGTACTTTTTCGCTACACCTCTGAGAATATTCTTGCCTAATATCAAAGGATATCCCCAGGGGTTCTATGTTCAGATTAAAACCATCTACTCAAGGTTCTCACACAGCTATCTTTTTAGTCTTTTCTTCTACCTTCTCCTCTACACCTCCCCCATAAATATCCTTCATAATCCTCCTCCTCAGCTCTCCCACCGTCATCCCCGGCTCAAGCACAATTCCATTCGAAATATACTTCCCTCTTGCTTTCCCCGCCACCACCGGCTCCAACACCGTCTCCGGCGCTGCATTCCCAAAATACGCCATGGTCAACCTTTCTTTGTCATATGGCACCCCATCAAACGTAACCCTGTGCAACGTAGCTTTCAGCTTTTCCCCTGACCAGAAACTCAACGCATCGCCTACGTTAACTAATATGTAATCATTGATACAGGGAGCTTGAACCCATTTCCCTGATGGTGATATGACTTCAAGTCCTGGCGCATTTTGGAAAAGAAGTGTGACGGAACCGGCATCAGTGTGAGGAACCATTCGGGAATCTGCCTGTTTGGAGGAGCGAGCCGGATAACATAGCATGCGGAATGAATTTCCGTTACCAGCGGCTTCGTCATGGGCTTTGGAGAAGAAATCTGGGTCTGGGAGATCCATTGCCAATGCAAAACATTGCAGCAATTTGATGACGAGGGAATGGCATTGGTGCTTGAATTCTTCGACCTTTAGAGTGTGTTCATGCCAGAATGGAGGTATGGAGGATTGGTGGACAGTGAGGGAGCCGGGAGTGCCGCCAAACCACATTGACATCTTGTCGTCTTTATACTGGTCTATGAAAGAGCCCATGTACCCAATAGATTTTGAGGTGATGGGCCATGGTTCTTTTTCTGACTCGGACAAGGAGAAGAAGGATTGAGAGAGCGAGAAGAGTTCATTAACCGAAGCTGTAGGAATAGGATGGTTCTTCAACATGAGGAATCCCCATTTTGAAAAGGCGTCAGTGATTTCTTTGGCGATGTGAAGTTGGGAGGAGCGAGAGTCGATTTCTGAGATATCGATTATAGGGAAAGGTAACTTTTCTTGCTGGCTTTGATCCATACTGAGTGCTTGAAGTGAGTTTGAGGATTCGTTTGTAACTCAAAGTCAAGCACTTGCAGTATATTGTGTAGCGCGGCTAATTGATTAGAAGAATTTGCCTCGATTCTGGC
Source organism: Allantophomopsis cytisporea (assembly GCA_024752435.1). Lineage (NCBI taxonomy): Eukaryota > Fungi > Ascomycota > Leotiomycetes > Phacidiales > Phacidiaceae > Allantophomopsis > Allantophomopsis cytisporea. The sequence goes on from CP103025.1 coordinate 626,832, forward strand.
CGCAAGTAGTCACTTGAGAGGTAGGTTTCAGTAAGCGACTACAGACACGTTGAAGCTATCCAAAGTGATTCCTAGATAATGTAACTAGGCGTTGACCTGACGAAAAGCAATCCGAAATAATACTTTTTCGCAGATTAGACAAACGTATATTATTCCTTCACCAGCTAAGAGGAGTGTATTTAAGCGTGCAGACCGCTATCACCCCATTTTTGGTAAGTGAGTGTAGGTGCCGCCTGTAATCGCTTCCTGCTTCCCCACTTCCCCACTTCCCTGCTTCCTGCACCTCAACCGACGCAACCTTCTAGTAACACCACAAAAGATCGCCTTTGTCGGCTACATAGTTTGAACGTATTTTTAGGGAGAAAACTTTGGTCAGTAAGACTATTTGGAATTTATCGAAGTAAAAACGATCGTCAAGGCCAGCAAGGCACTCGTGGCTGCAGGTGATCCAAACAGACTCTCAGATGATAGGAGATAAGATGCCCGATTTGCAATCTAGGTACTTTGCTCGCTGAGTGCCCCACCTATGATTGCTTGGTATCTTATCTTGGGCAGTATACTAATATTCAGTAACTGAGGTGAGGCCTCAATATCAAGTATCACTTGTGCGGAGCCGTTGAAACTTACAATATCTCCTTTAAAAACATTGAAGCTGCCTCATACTGCCTTGAGTACCCAGAATGGCACCATTTGTATTCTCGGACGACTCTAAGATATGGGGATTTCAAACCGGGAAAGTTCTTCAACGCTCTACTGGTTGATGTAAGGTTGAACGATTGAATCAACATTAGTGGATAGGAGAAGGATGATCTGGCGTTGGTTAAGGAATAGATGTTTATGGGTGACGATCACTCAATTCCCAAGATGTTCGTGGATGGTATTCATGCAATTCGAATCGCATTTCAATTGGTACATTTGTTTTCTTACTGCTTGTTTGATGGAGACATTTGCAATTGATATAGATACTCTGATAACATCAACTGAAGCTTTACTACTCTGACCCTTCATGCAAATGATAGATAAAAAGAGAGATGTTTCCCTCAGGCTATGTACGCGACTTAACAACAGTGTCTTAAACGCTCGTGTTGCAACAAATGTGGCCATTTTCAAGCTCTTCTCGGGTATTTATGAGCTCGTTGTAGAGCATGTAAACATTCATGGATCTCATTGGATTTCAACATCAGGCCTGATCAACTATGAATCTCCAGATGAGGATGAACAATCCCCTGTTCCTTATTTCGATGACAATCATGCTGGTGAGTGGCTGGCCCTTGTCCACAAGATCGCGACCCCGTTCGCTCTCCAACGGTAACTAAAGACGCATGGGAGACTTTATCCGCACGCGACCTATAATCGACGTCGAACAGATCTGGAGAGGGACTCGGCGGGGCAGTTGCTAGTCTCGCTCTTTCACCACGAGATCATGCCCGAGCTCTTAGGTTTTAATGTGCACATGGAGCAGCTGTCGGTCCAAACGCTATAAGCCGCGAAGGAGCTTCCCAAGTTCAGCATCTCAGGTACCGGTACGCCTTACACATATCGGTCGACAACGCTGACTCAAGCCGTGCGGCTATAGCATCAGCCGCCCTGGCCCAGTACTTGCAGCTCATCCGGGGAACGGGTTCGATGGGTGTCTCAAAGGCGTGGAAACGAATCCAAGCAGGCTATCCCTTATCACAAAGTGCCGACAGTACGAAGACTTGGCAGCGGCATGAGGCGCGGATGGGCGAGATATTGGATCCTGAGGCCCAGTTCTCGCACATGATCCACTGCACCAACCGCGTGCGGATCGGCCCGCGCCAGCTTGCCGCCTGGCTTTCTCCACATGTGTGGAGTGCGGACCGATCCACATCCTGAAAAGGATATTTCCTTCGTGCGTTGTCGTGGAAGGGAAAGATGTTCGGCAAATTCATGCAATCCATAGTTGAGGATGTCCGGGCATGGATTGGCTGCCTAGCACCGACGGTGACGAGAAGCCACAAGAGCGAGTCTCCCGCACTAGCATGCGGTTGGGAGACACGGCTACGTAGAGACTACACTTGCACCCTCCAATCATGATATTGCCTTGCTCAGCCAATTTTCTCCCCATAGCACTGTCCCTCTCTGATAGGAGAATACATTTTGCCAGGAGATTTTGACCACACCCCATTCAACGCCTGTGCCCGAACAGAGTACATCTTCATTCAAGTGGAGCGACCCCGGCCTCCATAGCAGTGGCTCTCGGAGAGCCAGTGGACCATGATTTGGCTGTCCATCTTCATGAAGAAACATGAGCATGCATCTGCGCTTGAGTTCACGCAGTGGCCGCCGCTCTATCTCCCAGCGGGAGGTTTGAACGCGCGGCTGTCTCTCCAGTTCGTACATCCGTGTCTTCTCGAGAACGTCAGCAGCTCCCCGCACAACACAGCCAACCATCTCCCCTCACAGGTGGTACAGCTTCTGCACACCGAGTCAAACTTTACTCCCAAGACGTCAAGTGTCGCTGGTATTGGCGAGTATCTCAGCGTGAGCTATCATCCTAGTATCGTTCCCCTTGATTTACAGATGGTACGCCGCTACCAGCGCCCTGAGCTAGCTTGTTTTTAAAGATGTGCTTGTTCTTGGGGGATGGAATGAGGATGCGTCGTTATATGCTATGACGTTTGCATGCGCAATGCTGGGCTGTGTAATGCGGCCTTTCCAGAATGGTGCGATGCTGCTTGGCCTTGCACGCCTTCCTTGATCTAGAGATTTGGGTAGCTAGCGTTGACGACTTCTTATTTTGAGAAAGAGGGGGAAGCGTTGCAGCCACTCATCAAAAGGAAAGCATTTTTTTCTGAGGGGTGTTCGGAAGAACTTAGAGCAGATGTATATAAACATAGCGAGTTTGTAAAAAAATAAATAAAAAAAAAGGTTACGAATTAGGACAGACACGGATCGACAAAGCGCTTGAGTTAATTAATAAAGACAAATATCGATGAAGCGTTTACTTTTCGAAAAATAGGTACACGTAGTAAAAAAGGAAAAGAGCAACTTAAATATGATATCGATGTATGTTTAAGGCGGTGCCCGGCTTGCTCCTACTGCCAGTCCATTGCGCAACAAGAGATCGACTAGCTGTCTGACATGGATATCCATATAGAAAGAAAACAAACGCAGAGGATATCATCATTGTCATTCATCGTTAATGGTCATTATCATTCTTCGTAGAGCGCCCGCGCCTAAATCCCAGGATATCAAGAGGATATTGGAGATAACCCAATATGTCTTCGCTAGTTCCCAAACGTATCATCAACCATCGTTCAAAGAAGTAAACTCCACTATCATAGATGGAAAACATGCAGGTACGCCTTCGATTTCTCGCCTAACTCGCACCGCATCGGCCAAGGATCGACAATAGGATGCACAAGGCTGACTCGACGGTATCGGGATGACCACGTCCCTCTCGACACGTCGAAACGAATCTGCCTTATCGTCGCTTGGGCAACAATGATGATGCAACATCAACAAAGGGACCAACATAAAAAAGTATTCTCAAGATCGATCAAAAGACGAAACAATGCACCTCTGCAGACTGTGACTCAACGGTGATTGTGGCGAAATTCTAAGTTGGCTTGAACAAAATTTGCCTTTCGCCACTGATGGTGGCGATTACCAGGCACTCAAGAAGTGACATACGGTAGGGTATATATCATATGACACCCAGATGGTGATAATACTCCGCAGGTTGACAAGTTTTGCAAGATAGACAGTCGTCCTGTCTTCTTCCTTCCACAGGGACGTATGTGTACTTTCCGTTATTTTTCAGGAGTGTGATGCTCTTTTCATCTCTTGGTCTTCTTCCCTCGTAATTTCTTCGCTTCGCTTCTTTTCGTTTCCTCTCGGTCTTGATGCCTTTGGTTGATGGCCACATTATATATCGGGAGAGATGTTTGACGAGATCCACGAGATGGGGGCTGGCTGCCCCTCGGTATCAATTCGTCCTTTATGTGCGCACTCACCTCCGTGTACGCAGTCGCATGAGCATAGCACTCGCCACTTATGAGTCCTTTGCGACCCATATACTTGATGAGCTCGAAGTCTGGTCGCTCGCCGTTAATTTCGTTCGTTCGATAATGCTTGTTCAAGATGTGGCGCATCCGATTATTCCAATTCAACCTTGCATCGAGGTTATCGAAGGTTTTATCGCAAAATATACACAGGGTTTTTGGAACAGGTTCATGACCGCGGAAATGACTCAGATTGTGTTGTAGCCACTGGTTCTCGGAATAGAAGATCTCTGTACAACAGAATGAGAACGTACACGGAAGAACAACACTTGATGTTTCCTGCTCTGGTGGCACTACAGGAACATTGAACAACGGACGATGATTGAGCCGCTGAAATGCCGGTGGAAATATGTCGCTCACGGAATCAAACTCCATGGTAGGTCGGGTAGCAACCATCAGATTTATACGATCAAATGATTGTAAGAGATCGGTCGTTTGCCCTACAGATCCTGGATGGCTAGAGATGCTGGTAGCTGACGTGGGCGATGAGAATGCCGATGCATCACTGAAAACACTGCTTCCAGATGACGATGATGAGTTACTCTGGAGAGTGTGGGATCTGGTCGTTGACTGCTTCCTCGCATCTCTCGTGGCGGAGACAGCTAGCTTCTGATCTGTGGCGACTGTCAAGCCGGTTCGATAGGTTGGCTTACGTTCGTATCCAACGACATAAGTTCCCTCGTTCCATTCCCGCAGTCCTGATGAATTGGCCATGATTGCGGACACTACGTGGGTTGGTGGACGGAAGTTCTAGAGGCAGAAAAGGATGTACGGAGATGTGACCGATGAACCGTTACACAGACGATACGATCGATTACAAGATATACACAATTGGATGTAGATATCTTGTGCGATGGCTGGTGGAAAGTTGGAATTCCTATTAATAATAGAAGATGCCTCCTCGGAGAAAATGTCGCTAATCGTGGCGGCCGTCTGCTACAGATTCGAGAGCTGTACGAAGCAGCAGTGATGAAGAGAAGAGAGAACGAGAAACGATGTTGAGGAACGTCCGATTGAAGAGTATCTGAGGTGGGTCGGGTGGACAGGGACGGGAACGAGGAAGAGGCAAGGGGTGGTGGAGTCAGTAGACAAGCACATGCAGTGGGGTGGGGGTTGTAGTATGTGGGCGAGCTTTACCTCACTCGCACACTCGCACACTCTCACTCTCTCACTCTCTCGCTCTCTCACTCTCTCTCTCCTCTGCTTGGAGTTCGCTAGGGTCCCAAGCAACGGGACGGGAAGACGAGACAGGATGTTGCAGGGTCCACCAATAGCTTCGTCCCTCTATCGTGTCTTTCGAATACCGAATAAATTGTTATTTACTCGACTCAGATGTTGAAGCTATCGTCAACTGATCGAATCTTTCTTTCTGTTCGAAAAGCAAGTTCTCTGTGGCCGAATGCCCAAATTAATCTCATATCTGGAGCTCCGTTGAAAAGAGTGGATCTCTATGACTCCCACCACTCCACGCTCTTACTTCGTTATCCGCTTGTTTCCGCAAAGCCTACCATTTGGCTCAGAGAAAGTGACTGCCGAAGAAACTAATTGGACAATAGCAACCCAAACTACGATCATTGCTTCACCAGTCCATGCTCTATACGCAGATGATCATCATCCTCTGCGGGACGAGACTCAGATCATTGAGGTCCAGACTTCTCAGAGTTTCACTGTGTACTCACTACTCAGTACTAGGAATAAGGTGGCCTGAGCTGTTCTTCGGAAGTGAATTGAGTGACTTCATGTCAAGCTTTATGTGAGTGGAGTCGAGAGACATACCGCATCTGCAAGCTGCAGTATTCCTCCATACAACACATTCCAATTTCTCAAGAACTCGCTCGGTTCTGCACAGCAATGACAAAGTAGCCGGAGAACTTGAGAGAGAGATATGTCCGGTGGGCATCCGATCGAGCAAACATTCTGCCTACATAGAGTAGTAGAGCCGCATTATCACCCCAAAAAAAAAAAAAAAAAGGAAGAACAGTTGGGAGGGAAGGGGTTCTCCTTCCTTCCCCGCTCCGAACACCTCTGTCTGATTCGTAAGTTCCGTTCAATATTGCATGCGCAGCTCTCTTCTGCGTCATGTGGGATTATCAAGGGCATCAGGAACCTATCTCTGTGCAGGACACGTCAAATTCATCATGCACTCACTACCCATCGCAAGGGCAAGGTAAGAGTCACTAGAGTTTGCTTTGTTGTTGACTGAGTCAGCTTTCTTCTTAGGTCGTGGTCGTGGAGATGTAGCACAGCACGGTCGTCTCAAACTTTTACCAGTCGCTGCCAGTGATATCGTTGGCGGGCGCGTCTCAAGCAGCAGGAACGTAGCATTGATGACGCTGCTCGTCGAATCGTAGGATGACAACAGACACACTCGTACAAGGAAATATATAGAAGATGAGGTGAAAACAAAGATGAATGCCTGGTGCGATCTAGAGGCCATGTATGGGTGTACGTACATACATACGTGCTCTCCATTAGCTACAGACTGGTGTACATTAGAACGTAAGAAATCAGCGTGCCGACCCGGCGCGAGGGACTATCGTCAGTGTCCGCCGCCGCGCGCCCGCACCTCGATTTACCAACACCAAGCGAGAGTGCGGGGGATGGATTCAGTACGTAAGGCAGTCTAGCTTTAGCTGCGCCTTGACGCACCCGTTCCGATCCATGGTTCGTGCAATCAGCCATGCGACTAACCAACAACAATAAGCAATTCTGAAGTCCAGATATCTTCGCTCGAAAGCCATCATGAGCCATGAGCGAAGCTCCCAAGAGACCGTCGAAAGGTCAACGAGCGCAAGACCGAGGTTCGTATGTTCATTGCCGAAATATGCACGAGAATGATGAGGAAACTTAAACAACGCAGCCTTGCGGAAGAGTCAAATATACTTTTGCAGCATGCTTGCGATTGAGAATGACATGGATTGACATATTCATAGATAACCTAAGCAGATCGAATAAATCGCCCATCAAAGCACCACCTCGAGTCGCACTCGGCCAGGCCCGGTCGTCAAAGCCCAAAGATGAAACCCACGAACAGAGCGGCTCCTCAGCAGAGAAGCCACGGTCACGGACGCCGTCGCGATCCCAATCACAAGCCCGGGCATCGCCCAGTCGTATGTCGCTCGCTGAGCGCGTGAAGCAGTTAGAAGAAGAGCTTCGGGTGATGGAAACTGCCTTCCGTATCGAACATGAACAACTAACTAAGCAAGCAATCGAAGAGTCTGAACGCGCGGCTGTTGCCAAAGATCGCTACTCCGATGTTCACAGAGACTTTCTAAACAAGGATACTGAACTGAAGATGCTTCTGGTGGATTTTGAGCGGCAAATGGGCGAGGTGGAGAGGAAGACGCGATATGAGTGTGAGGTGCAATATAGGCAGGAACGAAAACTGTTGGAAGAGGTTTTGCTTGAGAAGAGGGCAGAGGCATTGAGGATGGAGGAGGAGAATTCGAAGCTGCAGAGGCAGGTTCTTGGGTTGAAAGAGTTTGTGAGCACAAATACGCGTACTGAAGGCCAGGTTACAGACGATGTCGTTGCTGGACGGGCCAAAAAGCTTGATGGAGATTTGCAGAACTGGGTTATCTCGAATTTCAGAAGAGTCAGTTTAGGCATGACAGCCCTACTCATCGTCTGATCAACCATGAGCTGATTGAATATCGCAGATTTCGCCGCGGTGAGCGATTCCCGCCTTCAAAGCCTCTCCATATCCCCCTCTCTTAAACACCGCCATCACTCCATTCCTAAAGTACGCTTTCTGCAGTCCATCTTTTCGTACATTCTTGCATCCAACGTTTTCTCTCTTTATTTTGTTGGCCTGGCTCCTGAACACAGAGCTGAGCTGGAAGCCATCGATGCATTTATGAGCTCGTTGGGTACCTATCCCCCCTCTCTCTCCAATGTTTATATATCTCTTACTAATCTACTTGACTCAGGCGACGCATCAGCTGTAAATGTCTGGCGCTCTACGACTCTCGGCCTGATCCGCCGCGCACCGCATTCAACACTCGCAACTACAACCGCTACATTCGTTGACGACCTTGCGCAGCGTATCGGAAGCTTTCTAACGGATCTCGGTGTACCACCTTCCCCGCCTCGAACGGACGCCCTACGGCCCATCCTACTGGAGGCAGTGGAGCTGGCTCAATTATTCAGAGTACAGAAGGCGCGGCTGGAGTTGTGTATATTTAAGAAGGAGGGAGAAGAGGATGTAGAGTTTGATGAAGATATCATGGAGGACGTAGGCGGAGAGGATGAGGGAAATGGGAGAGAAAGCTGCCGCGTCTTGTGTGTGATCAGTCCGGCTGTTGTCAAGTATGGGGATGAAGATGGCGGGGAAGGTTATTTGAGAAATGTTATCGTCAAGGGGAAGGTACTTTTGGAGGGGTAAGAAACATGTTCTACAACATATAGCGAGCTACTTGGACAGGCTTGGGAGTTATGAGATCGAATAGATCATCGAATTAATGAACTTACATACCAATAAAGCGTCGTTCATAAGCGCTCACTAATTAGAGGATCCAACAAAGTAGAGATTAGGAATCGGCATGAAGGACGAGTTCTCGTCTGTTAGCCACAATCTGATTGTCATTCCACAAGATGGGAATATTTATTTATCAAAGTCGACGAGCCTTTTCTTGGACAATGGCTGTTGAGAGTTTCATTATGGTTCGTGGTGAGCTAGATGATCGGTTGCTGAAGGTTTCTGATAGTGTGCTCTTACACCAGTTGAGTCAGTTCAGAGAAATTTATCTTACCTAGATTTGTTGAGATTAACTGAGTAGTAGACAGTTGCTCGTTGTTTACAATAGCTTGACTGGCTAATGGTGATATATGGCGCTTGTCTAAAGACTGCGATATCTTCTCCAGTCGTGAATAATACGATGGTTATAACATCGCCACAGCGCTTAATATCGATGCTTCGGACCACTTCTTGACGCTATCAGCCTTTTTCCGACATAGTGAATCCTTGTCTGATGGTTGAGCACTCATTCGCTGATCACCATCAATAAAACGCAACATCTCAACTCGATGCCAAGTGCTTGATCCAGTCAACAAAATTATCTTCATTCGTCCGAATAAGAACTAATTGCTTGTCTCAGCCTTGCCCTATACGACCGCTTCTGCAAAAATCCTGGGGTCGTTGAAGGCTGTGCTTATACCTAGTGTCCAGCCCCGCTCAAGTTTGTGGTCAATTCAGTAGATGTCTTGTTAAAGATTTCCACTTCTGTCAACCTCTATTGCTGATGGTTCGACACCTAAAACCATATATCCATTTTTCAAGCAACCTGTATGGTCTTCATCACATTTTCTTCTATAGCCATAAGCTGGATGCTCCGCAAATTGTGATTTTCATCCTTCTTCCCTAGATTACGTCTTCCTTTTGCATTTATCGTGAAGACCCTACCTAGGCAACTGACCACAAGGTCATAGCCAAAATGAGCACAAATACTAGTCTCCCAATAAGGTCCAAAAGTACAGACAGCCCTTCCCCCCAGTAGCAGTCTTCACAACCACAGGCAAAAGATAAGATACCAAACGGCAATCATCGACGTCCTCTGAGACTTCTTTCAATGGGTAAGTAATATTTTACCTCCAAATGAAATCTCTCATCTTACTAAACCACGCAGACGGAGGTGGAATAAGAGGACTTTTGACGTTGGTTATCCTCGAAGAGATCATGCATCGCTTGCAACGTTCAGAAAGTCTTCCATCTGTACCTCTCCCAGCTGACTACTTTGACCTTATATGTGGCACAAGTACTGGCGGGTAAGACAACCGTTTCGACTTGATAAACAGATTGAAATGGCTCGTTTGTTTCAATCTAGACCTATCGCTTTTCTTCTTGGCCGACTTCGACTTTCAGTGTCAGAAGCCTCAGTGCCTATGGAACTTTAGCTGAACAAGTCTTTTCGAAACGAAAGGCCCCGGAAAAAGATGGCATATTCAAGGCATCTCTTGGATGCAACAATCCGATACGATACCTGATTGAAGAAGCCGAGCGGGAATTTGGTGCCGATCGAGAAATAAGTTGCATTGTTAGCATTGGAACGGGAAAGCAAAAGGTAAAGGTATTCAAGATACCGGGGCTATTTCAAAGAGCAATCCCCCTTGATATTATTCATGCACTTGTCAAAATGGCCACCGATGCCGAAGACGAGGCTTCAAGGATGAAGTCAAGGTTCCAGAATTGTGCTGGTTTGTGCCATCGACTGAATATCGAGAGAAGGCCGGAGGATGTTTCTTTCGAGGAGTGGAAAGAGCTTGGGACCGTTGAGACTCACACAATATCATATCTGACCAAGGATTCTATTAGCAAAGGTGTTGACACGATTGTTAGTGCATTGGCAGATAGCTCCACGACCAAATTGCGTATAGGCAGCTTAGGTATAGCATCATATTCTCTTATACTATTAACGATCGTCACTGGAATTTTATAAGTGATACCATTCCAGATCCTGACTACGGTACGAATTCTGCGAAGCATCCGACGTCAACAGTGCCCTTCGAAAGAGATCGTGACTTTATCGGACGAGCAGATATCATTGACAAGTTGGACGAAATACTTAGAACACACCCACGTGCTGCAATACATGGCCTCGGTGGTATTGGAAAATCGCAAATTGCCATAGAGTATTCATATCATGTCAGAGAGCGAACACCTAAGTAGTGGGTATTCTGGATCCACGCTAGCCATCGAGATCGATTTCTACAAGGCTATCGAGAACTTGCAGCCATAGTAGATCTTCCTGAACGTGATAAAGCAAATGTGGATATTTAACTCCTCGTTTGCAATTGGCTCCGCAAGCAAGAGAACAGCCCCTGGCTACTAATTCTTGATAATGTCGATGATTCTTCCGTTTTGATGGAGTCCTCAGGATCTTCAACACCCGCGCTTATCCAATTTGTACCACAAGTCCAGCATGGGAAAATAATAGTCACTTCGCGCGATCGAACTGCAGCCGGCGACATCGTTGGCCATCATGACAAGTACCTAGTACATGTTGATTGCATGGATGATGATGGGTGTATTGATCTGCTCAAAGCAAAGCTCCCCACCACACCCAGACATTGAAGAGTGTCAGAAGCTTCTTGCGGCCATGGAACGCATTCCTCTTGCAATGACTCAGACTTGTGCCTACATCAACCAAAAACAGCCTTCGATGACGATATTAAAATATCTTTCCGCGTTTTCAGTTCAAGCAACATACTAAAGGCAAGCTGTTGGATTTATCGCTTTCCGTAAATGAGTCTGTACTCGAGTACAAGGAAGATTGTGAGCTCTTTAGTAACTGCGCCTGGGAAAGCAATAAGCACGTTCTTTTGATAGCCCTTATTCATGGAGACGATGCAACATCGCAGCGAGCACTATCATTAGCTGATGGTGCCACTGAGGTGTATATGAATGATGGCGGATTATGCAGTGATGGAATATCACCTTGAATGATACCGGAAAGGCCACTGATGACGAGAATGGATAGATATCAAATGGAAAAGATGTACCAGGAAGCTTCTTGTTGCAGAACCAACTGGGTGTTTATGTCGATTTGTGTCGGTTTGCGTCGGTCTTGGATTACTTCAAAATGATCATACCCGCTCTATTATACTCAGCCTGATTGAGTCATGCACAAACACATCGCTAAAACTTCAGTCGAGTCACAAAAGTACGAAGATATTCTTCAAGAGTATCGATCACCCTTCAAAACACAACAGTATCAGTATTCCCCAGCTAAACAAGCTGTAGACTCATCGTATCGCAATCGCACCCGCTCATGTTTCAGCCCGGCGATTTCACAACAACAAAACTTCGTAATTCATAAGCATCGCACTGCAAGAAACCGTCCAGAACATCCCAAGATTTCTTTCCCAATTCCTGAGAGAAGCTGCAACTCAATGAAAATCTGCCTGTACTCTCCCATATCTCCTCCCATCCACCTTTAACTCAAAGCCGAGCCCCGCACTCTCAACGATCATCTCAAGCGTAAAGTCTAAATTATCAAACTCGACCCCCTTCGTAGTCGTAAGGCGTGTAAACAAACTCTTCGGCACAGCTCCGAGATCCGTAGTGAGAGTGCAAACGTTGATAAGGTCTTTAGTATATGCAGCAGGCGGCGGGTCAAAGGGGCAGGCGATGAGGTCATCGGACACGAGCAGCGATTGATTAGGTCGGAAATTGCGTGTGTAGTGGAAGGAGATGGGTGTTAAGGCCGAGATGGCCTCACCTTTCGCAATATGCCATTGCATGCGATCTGATACCATCCAGCGCTCCCAGAGCGGGCTCCAGTCTATTTTTACACAGTCAGATGCCAGCTCTGAGGGAAGAAGAGATATGTGGGACTTGGGAGACTTACATCTATCTTCCACTTTATGTTTCTCCGGGTCAAACACTGTCGCATAGCTCGTACCATAATGGAATCGTGCACGCCGTGATACCACCATACTACCTTCAAGGCCACGAAGAACCGCACCTCTTACCACCGCGGTCCATGCATAAACAGGCTGAAGCACCTCCACACCACCGCTTTCTGCCGAGAGCTTGGCGTGCTCATGTGTAGGCCGCTCACTATACGGGGGCGGGGCTGCGGTATTGAAATGGGACTTCATGCGTGTGAAAAGGTAGTTGCTTTGGCCGAAGCCACCGACCAGCACGATACCGCCGACGATACCACCTTTGGCACGGATGCCGTCGACCTGGCCTTGGACGAGGTCGCAAACTTCTTTGATAACAGGATCAAAGATTTCTTTTATGTCTGCCGAGGTCATTATCATGAAACCCGAGTCGAGTCCAGCTTCTTCGTCATCTGGGAGGCCTGGGAAAGGGACGTTGACTTCAGTATGTTCGTCCTCGTTGAAGTTTCGTTTTACGAACTCTTCGAAATATTTCAAGCCTGCAATGATCAAACGTTAACGTGAGATCTGATGGTTACCCGATATAGAATGATTTGACATCGAGAGATCCACCACAACCCTGAGTTCTAATCATTCACGCCATAAATTGAATTTGACATACCCATTTGCCATGTCTTAGCCTTCTTCATTTTCATCTCCTCAAATTTGTCTGCACCAAGTCTTTCTCTGACATAAGCCTCGAAGCGGTAATTCAAGAAAGCACTTCCACACAATCCACCTGTGCCCATGGCACTCTCATCAACACGCAATGGAGATAATGAAAGAATCTTGTAGGCAATGAGATCGACTGTTCCACCACCAGCGTCACAAACTATAATATTATCACCAACGCTGAGATGATGGGGTTGCATAGCCTTCAAGGTATAGACAGCAGCAGCTTCTGGCTCACTAATCATCTGTATTTCAGATTTGGCGCCCATCCCCGCCTTCTCAGCGGCCTGCAGGGTTTTGTTCTTGGCCGCATCGGACCAGACAGCAGGACATGTAAGTACGAATTCCACTTTCGTAGAAGACTATAAGTTTCAAGCGTTAGACCAAACCACCGTTTTGCAGATATGACAGAAGCTCAGGGGTAAGAAATTAACGAACCATAAAACTTTCACCATATCTCCTCTCCAACGTCTCCATGGTATGCTTATAAATTTCAGTAAGATAATCCGTAACGGCATCAACGACCGTCTTATTATGTCGCTTAAGCTGAGCAGCTGTCTCATGCGGCGAGATAAACTCGGGGAGTTTTTGATTCCGGTCTAGGAAGAGCTTGATACATCTGAGGCGAGTTTCGTCCGGACGAAACTGGAAGCCCCATCGGACTGCGCTCGAAGAGTCGGCGGGATCAGGAATGGGCGGCGTGGCTGCTTTCTCCCCCCGTCTTGGAGCCGGCTTTGAGGGCGGATCGTAGGAAATCTCGGTGGGCACTTTGTCGGATGTGATGCCGTTGCCTCCTGGCCAGGTCTTGATTATTTCTACATCGTCTGGTGTCGATGTATAGACTGCAGCTACGCTAGGAGGGGTCAATATATGTACATATATTTGATATGTTCTTTCGTTCCATTCAAGGATATCATAACCAAAAGGAAAACTAATAAAAAAAAAAGCTTATTCCACCAAGATCAACAGCTTAAGGTGACAGTACATCCGCATTGCTCTCAACCGCTCAATACAGGCAGTCATTGATATCAAGAAAGAATGACATGACATGAAACCAAGTAGGGACCTAACTTACCCCGAATAAGTCGTCCCAAAATCCACTCCTACGACAATCTTGTCCTTGTCTTTTTGCGCCTCCGTGACGACAGACAAGGGCGTCAGTGCAGGGATAGAGACAGCTTCAGAGGACGAGGGCGGGGTATGGCTGGTAACCTCATTGCGGCGACGACTCCTGCTCTCTTCATTGCGGCGATTACTGCTGCGGAGTGGCAGGGTCAAATTCATCATCTGATTCATAGCTCATAAAACCCGAACTTCCAAAAACTTCAAAATCGGAAGGAAAAGTCTTCCTGCTTTCTACGACGCAAAAGCAAATATCGCACTTAAGTGGGCCCAGTTATCACTGTTGTCTCTGCTCGTCTTCCATGCACTTCCCCGCTGTGTGAAGATTTAAAATGGTGTTGAGTGGCAGTCGAGCAGAGGGAATGGAGATGCAAGCATGACAGGACTGTAGAGATGGCGGGGATGGCGGGGATATGGGGAGGATGGAGATGAGGATGAGGATGAGGATGAGGATGAATATGAATATGAATATGACTAGGAATGCGAATTTGACTATGAGGCTATCGAAGAGAGAGGCCTCATTGATATCAAACGGTGCATAGGTACAATATGAGATTTCGATACGCTTGAGGTCCGTACGGGTACTGCCTATTCACAACTCAGCCTTGCACTCCAGGCAGCAGCTATTGGCACCAAACCCCGACCAGACACATGACTTTCTTTCCATTTTCGCTCATGTGCTTTGGTTTGCTAAGGGATTTTGTATATTTCCCCAACTAACAGGACATGTATCAACTGTGGGCAACGCATTCCTATGCAAAAGTCCAACATGGAAAGATGCTTCACCTGGGGGTTCGTTTGTTTACTTTGTATTTTTTGCGAGTGGATGCTTGCAGACACCGTCTGTATTTGCAAAGGCTTGAAGCGGATTGGGATTGGCTGTATCGTAAGGAAAGGTCGGTAGGAAAGGGAAGTATGTATATCTCCCACTTAATTCATCATGTGGATTGTGTGGATGTTTGGACTTCTGCTGCGCATCTGCTCACCTCACACAAGAACTAGCAGCCTACAATCTGTGAGGCTCTGTTGTAGAGTCGGAGAAGAGAGCTCATAATACAAATCACGTGACATCATTCAGGGGGGCCAAGTACCGTGCACGATCCCGTGGTATTGTGACCCCTCCCTCTTCACTTGGTGGACATGTCACTCAAAAAGTATCAAAGGTCACCACAATCAATTGACACACATGAGTCTAAGGCGGTGAACATCACCTGCCTAGAAACTTTGGTATTTGAAGGCGGCACCTAGCTCGCCTTGATAGTTCTAGAAAAGACGCTTACACTCATCTCAGCACGTCCACCATTAGCCGACCCCATTCCCCTATCCACTTCCGCTCACATCTACAGTACAAAAGAGAAAGAGGTAACAAATTTGTGTAGCCAAGCCAGCGGCCACTTGTGAAAATGAGAGTTGTTTTTGGTCATTTTCTTCCCCGTCCCAGAGGAGAAAAACAATGAAAAGAGAATGAACGGGACGGAGAAAAGCAGGATCCTATTTCCCCGCAGTCTATACGACGGTAGCATTCTTGAGTATCCAATTTCGCTCTAGATCAAATCTCCCGCCCGCTCTCTCCGAAATTATAATTTGTGCAAAAGCCACTCCCGTTTCGTCCACTTCCACTGGATCCAATCTCGCAAACCTATATGAGGAGTGATCCGTCCCCTCCGTTTCTCTCGCCCAGAATAAAAGAGTAAAACGATAAAGCAAAAGTGAAAATAATAATAATAAGAGAGGCTAGCTCAATCTCGTCGTTCGAGGCCTCGTAGTGAGTGCTAATAATGGTATCTTTTGAGGTTCTTGGGAGCCTATCCAATAAACAAGAACAAAACAAATACAAATTGGTCTCCAAAGTCCGCCGCTACGCTATGATGAATGTAGAAGCAAAGCCAGACCGACCAATAATAAAAGTTGAAAGGAAATCAGTCTATAAGGGTATTTTCGAATCGAACACGAGGAAAACGGACAGGCAGGGTATGGTTGGTAACAGTGACGGGCAAAGAGGAATTATATCCAGCATCCGTATAATAACATTCCGGGTATGGCTCCGATGGTCCTCGAGAGGCCTTCCGTGAAGGATGATATGAAGAATGCAACACAAGAAATAAAACAAATAAAATCAAGTAAAGACAAAAAAAATATAGGGCGCCATTTCTCCAAGCAAACTCGCTCGCTCGCCAACAATTCGAATCAGATGCAATAATGTTCCCCCCCCACTTGCCAATTCAGCATAAAAAGCAGTCAAATGACGAGATGTAGTGATAGTACGAAAAATAAAGAAAAATATGACCACCCGGTCCCAGGATATCCGTCCAACACCATGCAATGTAGATACAATTTCCACTTTTCCACCCAATAGTTTGTTATACACACGTAAAACGAGACAGAATCAGACAAGACAAAGATTTAGAAACGATCACCAACGGCAAATATCGAAGCGGCAGCGCTAGCAGCCCATTCATTCTCCTCATACGGCGGTGTTGGCCACTTGTGGTCCATATCATTCGCAGCTGAAGAGCGTTTGCTGATATCCAGAGGTTTAGTCGAGCTGCTCTGGCCAAATAGTGCTGTATTGCCGCTTGCGGACGGTGAGGGTGTTGGATATGGGTTTGTAAGGCCCGCATTACTGTGAGACTGTCGTAGATTCTGGCGGTTAGGCGTGAGATAGTTTGTGCTATCGGTAGATGTGCGATCAACGTGCTTAGCAGCCTTGTGTGCCGACCTCAGTTCCTCATCCAGTAACTCATCTTCCTCATCCGGGGTTTCATACTGCTGCACACCTGGGTGAGCTCGTCGTGTCCTGCTCGATACCGGTCCAGCTGCTACTCGGGTTGGAGCCGTGAGGTTGTCGACAGAAACCGATCGAGGCTGTTGTTGTGGAAGTGAATGGTGGCGCTTTAAGACACTACTAGGATTAATTTGGTGGCTTGGTGGTACCGGAGCAAAGCCGGGTGTTGAGTCGAGGTTATTCTGCACAGCGCGCAGAGCTTTGTCAAGTGCCTCATGTGTCTCAACCTTCTGCACAGGCGCTGGAGCTGGATTCAAAAGCTGCCCAGTGCTGTCAATGACCATTGAAGATCTGTTGCTAGCCCAAGGTCCACATCCTGCTGAGGCTTCAATATCGTCCGAGTTTGGAGACATCGGGCTCTGGTTTCTGCCTGAGAATCGTCTGGCACGCTTTCGGAGGTGTGAGAAGAAGCTTTCTTTGTGACCACTTTGTGGAGATGCAAGACCGTTTCCATTAAGCGCTCTTTCGGCTTGTTGTCGGTGAAGCTCGGTATAGTGGTTACTGTTGGAAGCAACTGACAGCTGACGTCCAATCTTCTTAGAGCCCTTCTCGTCGACGTATGACGCTGATCTGTTGCTTGCTTGTGCAGTGACTGCGCTATCAAGTGGGGAGACAGGCTTGATGGTTGGGAGTATTGGCATTGGAGCCATGCTGGAAACACCGTTGGTCCAGGTTGCTCGTTTAGTGGCAGGTTGGCGAGTCTTCATTACAGTAATCTCACTAGCAGTCACCGAGTGAACTGGAGTAGGTCTTTGGGCGACAGGCTTCTCACCCGAGTTTGGCGGTTGAGAAGCAGTGGTGCTCTCAGCACGGCCAATAAGAGACTTTCTAAACCAGGAAGGCTTCGAAGATGCGTTCTGGCTCTCGATGGAATCTTTGGCGCTTCTGTAGCTTAAATCGGAGTGCTTGCGTCCGAGCATCTTCGAGGTCGAAGATTTTGGTCGGAGAGGATCGACAGCGTCCTGGAAATACTCGTGTGCCAGAGCCTGACCAGAAGTTGGCCGTGCCTTTGGATCCCACATGAGGCACCATGTGACGAAATGCGCAAGTGATGCCGGCCATTGTGGGGTTTGAAGGATCGTATCCATGGCATGGGGTGCCATCTTTGGGAATGAAAACCCGAGCTTGCCAGCCAGTCTGGTACCCTCTCGCCATTCACCTCCTCCCACTCTGCCACCTTGCTTGTTGTACCAGTTCCCTGGGCTACCCATGATTTCACATACTCTCCAAACCTGATCAACTTCATTTCCTCCAGGGAATAAAGGCTTCAAAGTAGCAATCTCCACTGCCATGGCACCAATTGCCCATATATCGACAGGTGCAGAGTATTCGCCAGCTCTTAAAAGGACTTCAGGGGCTCGGTACCATCTTGTCGATACGTAGGTCGTGTAAGGGAGTTTCGAGTGCGTTTCTCTAGCAAGACCGAAATCCGCGATCTTGACTGTATATTGGGGAGGAGTCGAAGGTGGTGTGACCATCGACGAGTATCGGCGGAATGAGTTGCCTGATTCTTGTTGTGATGAGGTGGAGACAAGGATGTTCTCGGGTTTGATATCTCTGTGGAAAAAGTGGTGTGCATGGATATGCTCTAGACCCCTCATAATCTGGAAAAGAATACTCTTAACACTGGCACCATCCAGAGACTTGTGGTCTCGGGCCTTCATTAGTTGATAAAGATTTCCGTCCATGTACTCCATGGCGATATGCAGTTTCTTGGTGAAGGGATCGAGGAAAATATCAAGAGCTGGAACGAGATGCTGGTGTACTGGTAAGGTCCTCAAAAAGACAACTTCCCTCAATTCGAGACAGGGGGCGAAGGACTCGAAGCTCTTCTTCATTGTCTTAATAGCAATCTATATCGATGTTAACATATGGTGGCTTTCCATGCAGAATCATACGATGGTCGCAGCATGTGAATAGGAGCTTGTCAACCACTTACCACTGTACCGCGTCTTGCAACATTAGATCCTGCACTTCTTACTCTGGCGAGAACGACGCTTCCGAAGCTTCCATCTCCGATATCTTTGATGATTTCAAATCGATCCTCGAGGGCCATTTGTGGGTTGTTGGTAGTTGGCATGCCTGAGCCTCGGTGGGCCAGATCATATGCTACAGTCATGATGGAGGTTGATGTTTGTGTGTGGTGTGTCGAGGGGAATTATATTATAGTCATGCAAAGCTATTGGGTTTTCCATTGTTAGCTACCTGCACCTCACTCACTCTAGTGCTCAATTGTAGGAACGCGGGGAAGACTGCTCACCTGGCTCTAAATATTATGAGCTCTGCAAAAAGAGCACCTCTCGTCCAAGCACCGGATCATTCAGAGATATGGAGTATGGAATGAGTGCTGGAGAGGTATTGTTGATTGATAGACGCGTAGGTAAAGAGCGATATATGGTGATGGGTGGAAGGTATGTATGTGTGACGTCTCCCGTGTATGTATGTATGTGTGTGAGGTAGTGAGTGGTATGTATGAGAAAGAAAGTAGAAGAGGAGTTTCCTGGAAGTGATACGATGTGAGAGAAAGGATACAAGGCGGAGAGGTAGTGAAGATCGAAGGGCTCGAAGGGTCCTGGACTGGGCTAAGGGGGCCGTTTCCAGGAAGCCGGACTGCGGGTCTAAGTGACCCGCTCGGGACAGGCAAGTCGTGGTCGATCACAACAGGAGGACGTCAACAGAGGTGTGTTTCGCTAGCGTGGTGACTGAGACCTCAAGTGGATGTCTTGGTCTAGTATTTGACTCGTGCGGTCGTGGGGGAAACGGGTATCGCTCTGTGGCTCTCTCTTTTGTTCCTCTCGCTCCACCAGGTAGGCGATACTCTCCGCCGAGAGGATGGCTGGCGACGGGGGGGAAGCTTCTTGTTCTCTATGGACGTTGAAGATTTTGGTGGTTCTGCATGAGCAGACAATGGGTAATACGCAAATAATTGTTGCATGAACTTGACCGGAGGAATTTTCTGGGGATCTGATCTTATGGCATCTTCCTTCCAGAAGCTCTGTTCTCTGGGCATGAATGATGATGGGTTTGGAAGCAATTTCGCTAACGAGCACCCCAAAAAGAAGTGCCTTGCGGCGCGAAATTCGATCACCGGGGACGATCTCTTTTTGAGACTTAATTGTCTGGAGTCGCAATACGGAGTCAATGTAATAGGTTGGTGTGATTTGCGGTTTGGGTATTTTTGTAGTTTGTGGTTTATGATCTCTTCTATTTGGGTAGCAGTTGTATTTTCTGATTTCCAACGGTCAGGTTTTGTTGCTTTGCCGGGTTGTAATGCCAACGCAGCGTAAAGGAAGGGTAGCCGGGTACTGTACTCCGTAGTCTGGCACGACTTGGCTGTAATGAGCTTATTCGACACAACGCGAGTGAACAATGCCGGGGGGGGCGTGGATAAGTGGTTTTTGTTTATGAAAGCACTGGGGGGGTTTTTGTGTTAACCTTGTCGGCCGGTTGGAGCTGCTTTTTGGTCTGCTGCGAATCAATGATTACAGAGTGTACGCAGATTGATACAGGAACACTATGCGCTGCGTGGGAGTGAACAAATGGGAAAGTTGAGTCGAAGATGGATTTTGAGTGCAGAATGATGCTTGGAGAAGGTAGGATTGAGTGATAATGAGTGGATTCAATAATCAAAGAGAGTCGGTCAACGCATGAAAGATGCTGTACGAAGTAAAGAGGCAGGATAAAGAGAGAGTGTGGATATAGACGTGGTCGAAGCTTTTTGTTCTTTTTTTTCCTTTTTCTTCTTCTTCTTCTTCTCTTGTCACAAAATTATTGATGCAACGATAATGAAAGAATGATGAGTGAGATGGAAGAGATGGAAGAGACGGATGAGAGAATGAGAGTGAGAAAGAGAGATAGGGATGAGTGTGAACGAATTATAGAGACCGTAGTAAGAGTAGATGCACAGAGTATGTATGAATGAATGTACGCAGTAAGAAAGACAGGGTGTGGTGGTGGTTTTCTTTTGGTGTTGTGCCTGGTGGATTTCTTGGGCTTCCACACTCCTTTTTCTTGGAGGGAGGGAGGGGGGGGAGTCAATCGAGTCTGGCCAGCCTGTCTGCACTGCACACTGCTGCCCTGCTGCTGCACCTCTCAGTTTACCTAAGGTTATTCGAGGATGAGGTCTGTGTGAGTGGGAGTACTGCGTAAAGTATTTTAGTGAATGAGGTAAGAATCGGGATGCAGGGAGTTGGCTGTCCACAAGCACAACTGGTGCGATGAGAGATGTCTGCCGGGACATGCACTTGTTTACATTCCCTGCAACAATGTGAGTCTTTCGGGATGTGCCAAAACGTGCCAGGTTGGGCAGTAGTTGATGAAAGCTTGCTCTGCTTGCTTGACTTTGCTTGATGCTCACTCGACTTTCCTCTACTGCGTACGTATGTATGTATTTTACCCGCATCCACCACCACCTCATCTACTCGCTCTATCAAAAGTGAATGCGCGAGTAGGAATGGTGCGGGAAAAGAGCGCGTGTGCGCGTGCGCGAGTGCGATCTTGCGAGAAGAGATGGACAAGCAATGAATGAATGAGTGAGTGAGTGAATGAGGGGAGCACCAGAGTATGTCGCGAAATTTGAAATTGGGTCAATGAATTGAGTTAAGTCCAACGTACCTAATGTAGATGATTGATTACACGCTGCGCGCCTCAGTCGTCAGGCCTCACAAATCTCAAAGGAGTCCTCTAATGCTTGATCGCTTTTCCCTCGTATTCCTGTACTCCTTCTCTTGAGTATCTTGAATGCACACAATAAAGTAGAATCCGAAGTATGTCGGCAACAGTCGTGTCCAATCCAACAACTGTATCATGAGTGTGTGAGTACGACGTCTGGTGGTTATTATCAATCGCGTTACCCTGCTGTTCTCGCGAGTATCCTCGTATAATACGGAGTAAGGTATGTACCTCGTCTGGCTTTGATTTGGCTTCCCTTGTTCTCCGGTGGTACACACTAAGATAGCTCTCTCTCTCTCTCTCCCTCTTTCCTTTCCCTTACAAAACTTTTAGAGCACAAGATCAGAGTGACTTGTGAGCGTGTGCCTGTCACTGTAAGGTTAGAGTATGTCGATTGATGTGGCCGTGGCCGTGGCTGTCGATGGATGGAGAGCACCAAGCACCAAAGTTTGGTTTAGCTACCGTGACGAGATCCCAGTCCACGCCAAAACACGAGCCCACGGAACCTGCAAACCAAGATTTAATGCCACAGTAGCACACTCCCAAAAGAAGGTTTCCCAAATGCAAATAAAAGTTGCGCCAGTCACTGTCATCCGCTGATACTTTCTGCGCTCCCTTCACTCGCTCTTCTCACTAATACTGTCTTATCTCAATCCGTTATGTATGGATATCCACCTGGAAAGAGCTGGCAATCGAGAAGGCAGTCAGAGAAAGAAACAGTCCAGTAAAGATGTCAAGAAAGGCCTGGTGGTTGGTGAAGTGCACTGTAAGCACAGTGTGGCGATACTGGGCTTTGACACACGCGCAGCAGTAACAGGAGGGGGAAAAAAGATGCGGTGGCTGGACTGGCGATGCCCAAAAGTTTCCGACCATACAGCTGTGTGGTCTGGTCTTTGGTGCTTCTACAGTCTCACTCCAAAATAGAGACGAAGTCCGATGCGGTCAAGAGATGTCTAAGAAAAGGGTCACCCCTAGAAATAGCCAACAGGCGAACAGGCGAAAAGAGATGAGACAGGGTTGTGGAGTCCTAGAAAGGTACGAAGTAGCTCCAAACTATGCCTCTTTTAGGTAATCAGAGGACTTCTGCAAGGTCCCACGACTACACCAGGCCGGGCAGCAGTGAGCAGCCAGCAATGAGCAATGAGCAATGAGCAGTGAGTGACCCGAAGAAGTAGATCTATCTGATGAGGTACGGTTGTGTTTGCCCTTCGTTCGTGAGCCCGTGTAATCGTAGTAGAATCCCTTGTTCAGTACGGATTACGGGTGTTATGTGTGCGTATGTGCGTGTGCGCGCGCAAATGCGATACACTGGTCAATAGCAATAATGCTATATTTACGAAATAAATGTCGGAGGTCTCGTCCAAATCACTATTTCAGAGGATCACCCCCAGTCAGCCTGTAACGGAGGAACATGGAGAAGTAAGGAATTAAGGAATTAAAGTATTTACATACGAAGGAATAAAATCACACACTTTCCTATGCCTGTAGCACCGAGTATTCTTGATAGAAATGCTGATTCCTGATAGGTGTGTACTATGTACTATCATCCAACCACACTCGTGTGTATGGAGTATAGCAAGAATATCCTGGGAACCAGAAGTACCTAGGTAGGTAGAGCAGTCGTTGAACCTACAACCTTCACCCTTGAGCGTATCAATTGGTTGCTCCGTCGCATAAGGAGAGCGATCGAAAATCCTACAGGGCAAGCCTTGTCGTGATTGTCTTGCCTTGCCGTGGAGATGTCCACTTCCCACTCTTTCGAACGATTCAATTCTCTTCTTCCTGGCAGGTATGCTTCTTTTCTCTCCGGTCACTAGAGAGAGTATGCGTTGTTCAATACTGGGAGCTGCTTGTGCAGAAGGCGGTTCGTTCCTCTGTGCGCACAGTCGATAGAATCCTTCATTCAATGCTAAAATGCCATGCCAAATTCACCAGATCCATCCGTCTAGCAAGCTGTAGTACTGGATGGATATCGAGGGTCCTTCCAAAAGACTGTTCATAGATGAGATGCCGTGCGTAAGATTGCATAAAAAAGACGAAACACAAGGTCCTGGTGGCTTTATTGATAGCTTCAAATGGCTTATGATCCTGTGATGTCTAACGATAAAATCTCAACGGCTTTTGCACTTGTTTTGGCTGGCTATATAGCATAGAGATGTGCTCCTTGTTTTGTCGTATTTATGCAAGGCACGATCCAGAGATTTTTCAATGAGAATGCACCTTGCATCAAAGTCACTTCTCCGAACGAACAGCTTCTTCAGTATGAAACGCATAGAGTTGACCTTCGACTAAAACAAAATAAACTATACGGCACTACGGTGCGTACCTTACCTTACCTGGTGGACATGAGAAGAATACAATGGCAGTCAATCCAAGATGCGCGCCATGCCATTAATACAATTGTATTTTGCGAGAGCGCACACGTTCAGCACACCACTCTAGGTAAGGTAGAGTGCCATTGATAATTTGTTACGCGTGCCTTGCACCACTCTCTGCTGCAGAGTTACCTCATAATGCTTCATATCGCCTGATATCATATTACTACTATCATATCATAGAGTACTAACTACTTTACTGTTCCTCGAACGAACGAACGAATGAACGAATGAACAAATGAATAAATGAATAAATGAACGGATGGATGCATTTGTTTTGTATGCACATCCCACAAGTAACGTAGGGAGGGTTGAGAGGTGGTAGTATTTTACTCCTGCCCTTCTGCACATTCCATCAATCCAGCTATCATCACAGCCAAACACGTCAGAAACATTCCCACTGCTCTAAAGAGACATCAGCAAGCAAGAAAATAAACAGAAGAAACGAACGAGAGTGAACTGCTTTATCCGCTCTCATCTTGTCAGTGCTCCTCATGTCTACGATGATCAACGTCATTGCTCATCTTGTCTGATCCTAAAGAGATATGAAAAAGTCGCGATATGAATGTGCTCGACAGCGATGTTCGATGAGAGTGGTCATCAATCTCCCCTTTCAGCATCTTTAGATGCGACATCGACCTTCTTTTACCCTTCTATCGGCGGCGTCGGAGATCACGATCACAGGGGGCGGATGGAAGGTTGACAGGCCTGAACAGCAAGGTTGCTTTCCAACTCGATCATTCCGTGATTATTGGGCTCCGCCCCTTATGAGCCAATCCTTGTGAGGAGTAAATTGTCAAATCCCATCTCGTCGTTGAAAGTGTCAGTGGATAGTCATTCTCCGTATTGCGATGTTTTAGTGGCCAAGCCATGGTCTAATGTTTCCCTGTACTCTATGCTAAACCACTTCGACTTTTGTCTGAGCATTTTGCCGGGGCCTTCGTGAGAGTACTCGTGGTCTGCGCATGGGCATTTACTAAGATAGTTGATGAAAGGAGGGGGGAAAGCATTGAACACACTGAGAAGCGCATAGAGGGACAAACAAAGAGGTGGCGGAACCGAGAGAAAATGGATGTTGATTGTTGAATAATAACTGGAGAAGTTAAGAAGCAGAAAATGTCATAAACATTCAAGATCGAAGATTCAAAATTCAAGGGTTAGGAGAATTCAAAGTTTGGAAAAAGAATATTTAAAAAGAAATAATAAAATTATAAGATAACTAAAAAGCCAAGAAATTCTCAACTCAGAATAAGGAAATACGTAAGAAAAAAAGAGAAAGGAAAGAAAAAGAAAAAAAGCATAAATAATGTACACCAATCAATGGAAGTGAGTAACTCCGTAATAAAGACGGACGAATCTCGCGGCATCAGTGAGCACACCAAGAACACACCAACCCCCGGGTACCTCTCGATAGCTTCCGCAGCAGGCACGCGAAGTTCCATTAATTAACCTGGAATTGCCAGGTTTTGAGCCACACAGTACAAAAAGAGGCCGCCGCCCCACACGCTATCCTACATTAGCCCTCGTAGGGCGGTCGGCACGAACCTCGAAATTCGAAATTGAATTGTGAGCCAACAACGTAAGTGAAGCCGACTGCAACCTCACCACCACCACCTTTTTTGGATTTGGGAGCTCACAAGTCGAGAGATCTCCTTATTGCTCTGAACCGTATGAACGGGGGTGGTCTCACTCCAATCAACCTCACGCCAAACTAAGCTAATTAATTATTGCCCTTCACGACAATGTCTGTAGACTTGACTTGACTGGACTGAAGTGAACTGAACTGAACCGAACTTCGGCTCCGTATGTATGCCTTGAAATAGGTATCGATCTTGGTGTATACGTATGTGTGCATACATACATACAAAAGTACATACGTACGATAGCTAGCTCTCCAAGATGAGGGGTCATATGAGCTCTCTATCTGCCCGGTCTCAGGAACACCTCGGCAATGGATACCTCACCTTACCTTACCTTAGGTATGGTAGGATGTTACGTCGCTCTTGAATTGATCATATTGGTGCATCGCGAAGTTCTAAGGTACGAATTCATGAAGCACAATTTAGGTACCGAAGCCAAGGTACCCAACGTAAAGCACTTACTTCACGGTCTGGTAAGGTAGAATCGAAAGGACGAGGTCAAGATCAGGCAAGGTCAGGCAAGGCCAAGGTCAATGGATGTGAATAGAATCATGGACACCTGAGTCGCAAGGTTTTCATACACCGCTTACCCACCACCTCATCCTCTGTAGTGCTAAGGCAGGCATGAGCTCTGACGCGACTTGACCTTTTTCACTTTGAACTTACTCACTTCTCATTCCTGACTTGCAGGATACAAAGGTACGGAGTACGTACTGGGTAGCAGTACTTTCAACACTTTGCATGCAGTGGTCCGCGGAACATGAGTCACCGGCCCTGGTCAATGACGATCGCATACCTACGTTTCAAAATCTCTATCTCTAGTCCGTAGTCTCTAGTCTCTAGTCCCAAAAGTACCTACATATGTATGGATGTAGGTAGGTACCTATGTAAGAGGCTGTCAGATATTCCCTGAGATGTGGCTGTAGCTGCTATTGGTCCCTTATGCAATCACGCTCTCCCCTCTCTCTCTCTCTTTTTTTTTTTTTGTCCGCAGTAAGGTAAGGTATGTATGTAGCTTTCTTTGTCCCCCTCCTCTTGCTAAGGTACCAAGGTTCATTTCATTCCAGATCCTCAGGTTTCCGAAATCTTGAGCACGGAAGGAAAGCTACCTCGCCCGGACTGGCATCTCACTGGCTTTTCCATGTAAAAGCATAAGTCGGTGTGTCGTAGGAGGCGAACTAAAGAAGCGCAGAACCTCCACCTCTGTGCTATCTTTCAGTGTCCCACTGGAATAGTTCAACCACAATGGGCTTTGCTGCAAGGCCATCCCCTCGATTCTGCGAGACATTCTACTCGTGTGGCGAGGCGGTGAATATGAACAACACGCACCACTTCACATCTCCCGAAAGCGAGAGTGTGGAGGCGTCACGTGATTCCTGCGTGATCAGGACAGACTGGATTGAATTGAATTTGCATCTTGAAGAGGATGGACTCTCTGCACGTGCTGTCATCCGCAACTAGCGCAAACATCGTAACGTCGGTGCAGTAATAGTGAGGGAAGCGCATGTAATGAGGACAGGGCCGCTGTCACCGCCTGTGACCGCCAGTCGCCTTGATATTGTCTGTTATCAAATCCCCGCAGCATGAGAGGAAGAATTTCTAGAAGAATATGAAATGCGGTGGTTGGGAAGTGGAATGTCATAGCTCTGTGTGCAAAGGTCCGAATCCAAAGGCGATAATGAAACTATTTCCAACATGATTGTATCGAATCAAGCCGTACAATTGAGGAGTCTACAAGACGGTGAAGAGACGCATAAGTATATAATTGGAATTTCTAGAATCGGTGAAGAGATATCAAGTCCAGATAGGAGATAACCTCATTGCAGTGAGTAAGCAGACGTGATAGCATTGTAAGAACTCTATCCTATATGGTGTATTTACGTACATAGAATATGAAGTATGTTCGGCGTGCTCCATATATACGTACATACTGTACGAAATGTACATACGTTGCTTTGCTCACTAAGGGAGGGATCTTATGCATTGTTATGCAAGCAAGCGTTATTGCATTGGACTTGCATTGCAGATTGCTCAAACGGACGACTAGCGTTTTGCAAACAGACGTCAAAGTCGAAATTGGACATAATCACTCGAGATATTGGGTGCTGTAAGTACATCAATGAGGCTGAAGCTAGCAGATACTCATACATAAAGAAAACATAAACGAGATATATAACTTTCTACCCGCAATTCGTATCCTATATGTAGTAACAATTCTTATATTGCAACTGTAAAGGCATAAAAGCAACACTTGATGTGCTTTCTAGTAAAGGGGGAAAATACATACAAATGGCTTCAAGGGCATCGACATATAGGCACGGCTACAAGCATTTATTTGCTATACAGCTGGTAAAGTCACTCACGAAAAGGGACAATGCTGTATTGGGTGATGTATCCGTTCCGTTCGATAAAGAGGAAATGATGAAGAAAGAAGATGATGTCCGTCAGAGAGTCTTCTATTTGCAGGTATCTTACTCTAATAGCTATCGATAGTTCCTGTAGCTTTGCTACCATCTTTTTCACAAGTTGGGTAAAAGCTGAACTAGTTAGTCTCCCTGCTATATCAAGCAAGAGCGATTCAGGGAGTAGCCCAGCTAACACAGGTTTTGTAACACTCAGCGTTACCAACTCGTCCATAGTATTTACTTCGCACTTCACTTCGAGGTTCCTGTTGCTTTCGTACCTTACCTTTCCTCTCTCTTCGATACAACCTCAATCGCCGCACGTCAATATCAATCAGCCGATATGAGATTATCTCGGTGCGAATGAACGCATCATATTCTCGTCACTGAGTTGATTCCTTGGTTTGGTGCCCGCTCAATATATAGTTGGCGCCCTTCAGGCAACGTGCTTTGGTTCATCTCGTCGTATCAAATTTTCTCCCAACCCCATATCACAATACAATCTCAGTCCCGCCAAGTTTCCAGATTACAGTTGTTCTTTATAGTTCGATACTGCAGATCTATAACATCCAGTAAGTCTTCATATTATTTCAAATAGAATTGTCCCGGGTTCCTTCTTCTTAAGCACGCTTGACTGCTCTGGCCGTTGATATGTTTGCCTGCCTACGGTTTTGACTATTCACCTGAATGTCTTATTACTATAAATTTTACTCATTCGTTCGAACTATCTATTTAGGTCACTTATATACGCTGGAATAAACAAACAACAGATCACTTCAAGTAGCATCGACAGTGTCCACCGACCCGCACAGCTAGGTCTATTCGTCCCTCAACTTCAGCCTCCACCAACAGGACCAAATCATCAACTGTCTACTATCCACTGAGTCGAATCGAACCTCTCTTTGTTATCTTGGCCTATATCGATATCGGGCTTCAAAGCTCCCCCTAGATCAAGAACCATGGCGACTCACGGTGATCATTCAGCTCCAAAGGAGTAAGTACCTGATCTTAAGTCATTGAATGGCGGGTACTAATGAGATGGTTTAAGCACCTCCAATGTCGCAGTCCCAGATAAGTAAGTTGTCTTTTCACTCTATTTATAGGCTTATGCTAATACTCTCAGATTGAAGTGCTCACTTTGCAACAAATACAAGTCCAAGGCAAGCTATTCCAACAAGGAAATCAATGATTGGAAGATCAAGCATCTTTCACAATATAAGGGAACAAATAAGAAAAGAATTCGCTGCAGAGGATGTGCTGGAGGTCCGAAGATGGAGATGATGTGCACTACTTGTTATATCGTCCAAGGTCTCGAGAACTTCAGCAAGACGCAGAGATCCGAAAAGAATGCAGTAAGCAAAACCATTGACCCCCATATGTCACAAATTTCGGGATACTAATATCATTGTTCACATAGCGCTGCAAGGATTGTGTTAATTGGCACGATGTCACTGAGCCAGGTGTACTTCCACTTGCCGCTCCAGAGACAGAGGCCGCACCAGATGAAGACTATATTGAAGGTGATGATGTAGACTATAATGATCTTGATATTGAGGGAGATGCAGACAGTGTAAGTGTTCTTCTGTATCATGCATTGGCTTAGGCAGGAGTGAACTGATGTTACAAGGACGAGGATGAAGAATTGCTCTGCCGTAAGGCCGACCTCTTGTCTATTGTTGATTCAGCCAAAAGCGATAGCTATCTTTCCACTCACAGCAAGTTTACCACCAGTGCTGGTTTTGAGAGCGGTTCCATGCTTAAGTCTACGGACCAAAGCTACAACAGTACCTCCTCTCCAAGCAACCCATACGAGACAAGCGGAAGTATCCCCGGATCTTACAACATCAGTACGCCAAGTTGGTCTACTCCTCGACCCCAATCCATGGTCAACTCTTGCAATGACTCGCCAGGAGTCTGTGGCTCTATCTCTACTGCTCCCAAGATTGAATACACCAAGTACGGTTGGCCAAAGAAGGTTTGTAGCTGCTCTTCCCATTCGTGATTGAAGCTTCAAGACTAACTTATGATTAGCAAGCACTCGGACCAAGAACCCAAATCAATCCAAAGCCAGAGTTCCACATCAACCGAAATCAGCCAAAGAGCAAGCTGCAAATCGGAGTCATTGACGACGATGATGAATCCAACGATGAGATTTGACAAGCTCTGCCATCTCCGTCTGTGCTTCTGTCATCTCTACGGGTGAATCTCAGCTGCGCTCTTGTCTGTGCGATTGTAATATCACAAGTGGAGCTTTCTCGAGCTTGACGTTTTATTAAAAAGAATGGCTGGTGGGATTCATCAGCGGCTGTTCAATACCAGTTCTCTCATATGCCCATTTTCTGATTGGTGACCTTTGGCTCGTCTGCATAGGGTTTTCTTTCATTTGCGTTGGTTTTCTCTTTCAATCGGTTGGTGCACAGTCGATACTTTTGACTTTGCAACTACAAAGTTAGAAATTAAGAAGACTTCTCCACCCTCCTCTTAGCATGTGGTGATTGAAAATTTTGTGACCATGCAAGCTCATATGCTCTACGTGTAGAGAAGTACTTGGCCTGGAATGAAGAAAAGGCTTCAACACGTAATGTTCCTTTCAATCATACCTACTTCCCTCCGGCTGGCATGTCAAACACCCAAGGTCGCACTCGGATGCTCAAACTCAATTACAAGCGCACAAATATTCTGAACGAGACTCTGTTTACTTTTCAAAACTTAGTGTTGCATGCATATGTGTATCGGAGCTCGACAAATGTGATCGACACATACGCGTGTGCATTGACGATACTTTCCCCGTTCTTCTGCCATGCTTGAGAGTTATTATGGCCCGTCATGACAGCTTATCATTTCCCCTTCGCCCTCTTCATAGACCATGCCATATTGACTTTGCATCATACTTTGGCACCGTCAAAACTTTCTCGGGGCCTTTGCAATGTGCTTCTGGGGCACTACTCACATACGGGGAAGCTAATCAAAGTTCCTAAGTGCCAGTTCTATGGTCAGTCCCATTCATAGTATCATGACGGAGTATACTTTGTAGTGGTGGTGGTGGTGGGGATCTTTTTTTAACATTGTGACATACGCGGCACGTTCAATGCAAGCGCATGACAAGGGTACGAGGTACAGATGTTAGCATCGTAGCCCGCCCGTTAGCCATCATATTTTAAATCATGAACCGTTCTGACTAGAGTATACGGGTACGAAGTGCACGAAGTAGACAATCCGATGGTCTGTTCGCCATATCTCCAGCCCCTTTCTCCTTACTAGGTATTTGGCTATGCCAATAATGTGCAGCTGAATCGTGCGCGCTATTCTTCCATGATACCATCCGAGCTGTGACGTCGACGGATACCTTAGTTATTGAATTGGGTGAACGAGTGAAGTAAATGATGGTCGATAAGGTAACCAGGAGGGCTGATATATACTGAAATTGTGATTTGTTCAATAGTGATTTGAATTTTGGCCGGGGGTCTGTCTTGGGAGTTTGGTGTTTGTTGGCGTGAGGTCTTGTCAGTGAGTGATATCATCGCTTCGCATCGAATCGTGAAACTTTGTCACATCCGTGCGGTGGAATTGGGCCCGAGACCGAGGAACCAGATCTTCCATTTTCCATTTTCCATTTCCATTTTCAAATTTCCAATTTCCCTGGTCACTCACCATATTCTCTCTCTTGCCGTACTACCGTCTACTGCATCATCAAGGTCCTCCGTCCTGTACGTTCCATATACTTACTTACATATGCAATGTACAGTGCTCAAGTATGTAGTGCAAAGGAACTCTATCTTCGTCCCTTGGTGCAAGGTGAGATGAGACGATCAGAGCAAGAAAGGTAGGTAGCTACCTCGTCATAAGATGGGACGGTTACCCACCTTGCTTTTGGGTATTAAAGGCGAAAATAGATAAGCAACTCTTGCGCTGGATGGCCATTCTATAATTACTGTCACTCATGATGGACAGTTCGATATATATATATATATATTCAAAGTCATCCTCATATCCTCACAAAGCATGTCATCCTCTGCTTATTGAGAGAACAATTGAAACATGGCTCTTGTATCATCTCTGCCCCCGAAAAGAAGGCTATTCAAAGCGGGAAGAATCAGTCAGTCAGTCAGTCAGTCATACAAGGCTTGAGTCGCAAGGTATCTCATCCCGTCAAGGTAAGAAAAAGGAAAGGGTATACCAAAGTTCTTAGTGATACGACTTTCTTCCCACCAACAGCTGGAAGAAATAGAGACCAATGAGAGAAATGATTTCTGGTTATTTACATTTCGATTTCTATTCCTATTTCTGTTTTCACTTGTATTTTCATGTCTATTCTCATTTCTACGTGTATTTTTACGTGTATTTCTTCATCTATTTTCATTTTTGTTTTGATTTGAACTTTATCCTTAATCATATTTTCTTCTCATTACTGTTATTGCTAATGCTATTTTTAATTATTGTTATCACCAACATCGATACTTATATTTATATTTATATCTATATTCACAATCTGCCTACTATATTCTATTTTTCCTTTTGTTGTTATCATCATCACTTCACTGCCGCAAATCAGCTTACAGTCTATGTAGCCTGGAATCTTGGAAATACCCTGACCTGGTTGTCACCACCATGTATGTATGTATGCATGTATGTATGTATCCGGAATAAGCAGCCCGCCGTACCGAGAGGGGAAGAGGAGGGCAGAGACAGAGAGAGAGAGTGTGTGTGAGAGAAAGAGATCCCAGTTCAGTTCATCACAGTACATACAGCATCTGTCCATACATACACCACGCCTTGCTACACCTTGCTACACCTTGCTACACCTTACCAACTTTTTTTCTCCTCTTGTTGCCCTACTTTGTACGCTCATTCTATCTGACTCGTACATATCATCATCCTACTCTACTACACCTACTCGTCCATGCACATATTCATCATCAAATCGAAAGCTGACAAAGAAAAATCATATGAAACTAAATTAAACAAAAACAAAAACACAAGTCGCCAGTCGCCAGTCGCCAGCCACCAGATATCAGGCACGCCCAGTCTCTACTACGTTGCCCACACTTCCAAACCAAATTGTCGCACCACTCTGGTCAAAAAGTTGGCTTCGGCCTCGTCCCGTCCCGTTACGGTCCCAGATAGAGAAATAGCTGAATCGCGCGCCTCTGCGCATCCAACTACAAATCTTTACACCACAGCCTTATTGTTGGAATGGCATATGATGCTTATGGACCAGGCCACCCGCCCCAATATTCCACCGCCTCGATGGATCGCGACTATCTCGGCGACTCCTCAGATCCTCGTCTTTCTAATCCAACATATTCTTCCTTCCATGCGGATGACTTAAGATCCCGAGATAGCAGTATGAATTCTCACACAAGGGAGCCCACGTCGACAAGAGAAGAGCACGGCCGAGGAGACAACTACAGAGCTGCTTATGTTTCGGCGTCATCAACCGATGAGGCTGAGGCTCAAGCGGCAGTGTCTCCCCCTCCTACACGAGCTGAAACCTCGGCGCCAACTCATAATAACGTATCTCCCGAGCTGATCGCCGAAATCACTGAGAGAATCAAGAAAGAAGGTGTGCTTTGATGTTTTTCTTTGTGACAGTGCTTGCGCTGGTGAAACTTTATACAAAGATTAGTTCACATACTGACTATCACGCTGCAGTTGTGGAGCACCTCAAGCAGACGGGAACCCTCGAAGATCAGCCAAAGCCCACGGTTGCACCCCCTTCAACGACCAGCGAGACCTCTTCTCCTACGCAGGGCCCTCCAAGAGTTTATACACCACCTTCTCCGATAGTACATAATCCAAAGTCAAGTGCTCCAGCCGAACCGATGGATTATAGATATTCTCCTCCAGGCAGTCTTGGAGAAAGACCCACGAGTGTTAGGTTCGAAGATGGGAAAGGACCAACTGAAATCCCTGGAGCTAGCTACGTCTCAAGACCATCAGTTGCTCCAAGGACGTATTCAACGGTGGAGCTGAGCACGATAGATCAGAAGTGGGGAAGATTATTCGAAAGTGGAGAACCGACCCCACGTCTTGGTCAGTTTCTTCGAGGTCTTGCGAATCATATTGTAAGTTCATTAGATGTATTCCTTGAAGAGTTGATATAGCTGATACATACCAATAGATTGAGGAGTATTCACCGACAAACAGTATTGTCGTTACGCCTGAAAAAATGCTGGCTTATTATCGAGATTTTCCTTTGGATAAAGAGCTGCATCCATTCATCGGTAAGTGAATCGAAGTAGCAACTTATCTTGAGCACTCAAAACTAACTTCATGTAGCGATTTTCAAAACCCAGTCGAATGAGCTTATATCACGTTTATATCAAGATCTCACATGCCAGCATCACCTGATCCAGGAGACGCCAAGCTCTCCTCCAACAATTCCAGCGCTTACCCCTGTGGGGTTTGCCAAATGGATGGAGATAGCGATCCTTGCATATCCGGATGAAGAATCTCGTCGACTTGAGAAAGTAGTTCTTACTCTTCCAATTGATGCGGATGGTCAAATGATCGACAACCGCCCAGAAAGACTTCCAAAGCAGATTTCACGACACTTGCTGCCAAGCACAACCAACCGTCTTGCAAAACAACATCTCGATAATGCTGTAACAGATTTCTTCCGCGACCAACAGACCCCGAAGCTAAGACGACGCAAAGATTCCACTAACTCTCCGCCGGTTTCTCGTCGTACATCTACTGCAGCTTCCCAGGCAAAGCCCATCAACCTAGTCCAGTCCTCCAGCTCTAACCCCATCGAGAGAGAGAGGATGCCATATTCCGGCACTCCTATAACATCCGACACGGCCATCAACGAAACCGCCCCTGAATCCTCCAACTCTGTGCCGATAGAGCGGGAACGACAACCTTACACAACAGCGCCAGGATCAGGGCGTGTTTATGAAAATCTCACCGTGAATGATTCCACCTCATCTCGCAGTCGCGAAAGAGCCAACTCAGCAAATCGGACCCGTGACTCAGAGTCCAGCGGCCACCACCGCACTCAAAGCAACGCCTCCTCCTACAACCCTCCTCCACGCCCAGGCGGCGCTCCAAGAAGAGCTGCTACCCCACCATTAAAAGGGTTCAGCCATTCAACCCCCATCACCCTCGGCAGTGATACTTACGGCCCTGGCCCTGGCGTCTCCAACTCCTCCTTTTCCAGTGCACCGCCAAACATCCCGCACGTCGATCCCCGCGAGAGAGACCGTGAGCGAGAGCGTGAACGGGAGAGAGATCGGGAGCGAGATGATGAGGCTCGCCGCTATGCGCGTGATGCTCGTGAGCGTGAATCCCGTCGCTCAGTGGAGGAGGAAGCACGTTTGGCTGCCTTACATAGCAATCCGCGGGATGGAGAACGCTATGACAGGCATGAGCGGGGCAGTAGCATCTATGGTGATGATTATTATCGCAGCGGTGGCAGGGCGTACGATACTGGATATCAGCCTAGGCGCTATTGATACATACGTGCTGATGTATAAGATACGACATTATGAAGAGTGTATGATGATGGCGGTTTCATTGATCTCGGTCTTCCTCTCCAAGGTGTTTCATTGTTGAGTCTTGGGATTGTTTGGTAATTGAATGGGTGATGGAACGGAGTTTGCGTGGTGTTGAGCAGCGAGATACCTTTGTAGCAAATCTAGCGACTGTGTTCAGAGTTAAATTGATTACTTTGCTTATACGCTTTACTGTAACTAGTACTGGTGGATACTTGTGAAGCCTTTGAGTGAAGCTGGTATTTCGCTAAAGTAGTGAGTTTGAGTTATTTTTGTTTGTGTAGACTTCGATGATAGTGTGTGGTTTTACAGAGAAGAGGCAAGTAGCATTCAAGATATCAGAAATCACGCCAATTCTATAACCAGGAAGTCAGGTTACAAAGCGTTTATTTTGGGTGTCCAAGTACCTAAATACAAGAACCTTTTATGGTTTGAAACCTATGACGTGAAACAAGTGGTATATGAGGGCCATTGAATTCGGGACTGTGCCATCTTCGCAGGATACCTAGTTACCGTGCTCGCTATGTCTAAAACAACAAGAAATGAAAATGAAAAGCTTCGGGTCGATTCGATGACGGGGGAATTGTTTTGCTCTTTACTTCTCTTCTTTTTCTCTCCTCCACTCATGCTATGCAGAATTGTCAACCAAGAAACGAGAATGTATAACACGGACAGAAACTTCAGATTCTCAACTTTCGTAAAGTAAGGCTTTTTTTTTTATACTTTTGGTTTTTCTTTTCTTTTTCTTCATTCTCTCCTTTTCTCTTCTTTCTTTTCCATTTTCGCGTGATTTTTGTAAAGGAAACTAATCGTACATGTGTATATAGTGCCGTCGAAGAAAGTGACAGCTGCGGGAAAAGTGACTATTAGAAAGGTTGTCAAGGGATTTTCAAGGTAAGAGGCCCTGTGTTCAAAAAGAAGTGTTCGTGGTGTCATAAACAACATACAAGTCGACAA
Organism: Allantophomopsis cytisporea; assembly: GCA_024752435.1. Lineage (NCBI taxonomy): Eukaryota > Fungi > Ascomycota > Leotiomycetes > Phacidiales > Phacidiaceae > Allantophomopsis > Allantophomopsis cytisporea. The sequence goes on from CP103025.1 coordinate 663,362, forward strand.
GTCGCGAACGAGCATTCTTCGAGCCCAGAACAACTGCAGTGGACTCACATCAATCGATATCTGAGCAAGATGTTGGGGAGAGGGGAGTAACCAGTCCAGCCTTGATGTAAGTACAGTCTAGTATCATCAGGAGTAACGATCTCCTTGATTCGGCCATGCTTGTCGTAAGTCTTGGGCCACTTCTTGCCGAAGAAGCGGTCCCAAGCACCTGGGGAGATCAGATCAACAGGACCATCACGACGCCAGGCTCGAAGCACTGGGTGGCTTATCTCCATGCATTCAACGATATTCTTGATCTCTTCCCACTCTACTTCAAAGTCATAGAGTCTTTTGTCCTTGCACTGCGCCGGAGAAAATTCAAATTCGAGCCAGAATTGATTCTGGAACTCGTGAGACATATCATTCGCCTCTTCTGGATTATTATCCATGGCACCACCAGATCGACTAAGTTCGTACCAGATCATGCGATACAAGAATTCCAAAAGCTTGTACTGGCTCCTATCGAAGATACAGCAGTTCAAGACACGGTTGAATTCGTCCTTTTCATGGAACTGTAGACAAACGAAGGTAGCAGTCGAAGTCGAATCATCAACAGTTAAAGATCGGTAGATGAAATAATCAGCAAGTTCCTGTTTTGGTGGTCCTTCTGGGCCGAAATCTGCAAGAAACTCAGTGTACTCGTCCAGAGTAAGATTTTTCTACCATAAAGTCAGTATTATGTTCTTCTATAAGAGTTTGATCTCACTTACCTCTCCCCACTTTCGAATCAAATGGATTGGGAAACCATCGTTCTCATGAGCGTGCCATGAGAATGCCATCTGGCGGAACAGTTCGGCAGAGTGGCGACCGCGCGCAGGAGCGATTGCCGGAATCAGTTCATGATACTTCTGCGGCAAGTGTTCCCAGGATACAGTATGATTCTCAAAAGTGCGGGCGCAGATCTGGAAGTGTTTGTACGAGTCCAGGAGTGCACATGCACGAGAACAGTAACGTATACTGCTACAAGGTCCACAGCCAGGACAGATGATCGCGCATGGAATGTGATGGTTATCAGACGTTCTGATGTTACAGTATGCACATCTGTAGTTACTGCTGGCGAAAGAATTGACCTTTGAATCAGTAGCCGCACATGCAGCGAGGGTGTCCATATATTCTTGTTTACCTCCATCATGATCCAGAGTATCATCATTCGTAAGAACTGGTGGCTTATCTTCATCACTTTCCTGGTGCTTATTGACCAGTGGGAATGTCATGACTGTATCGACATCAACGGACTTTGATCGTGGTCTCGTATCACCAGTGATAGATTCATCCGACGCGTCGACTTGCGCCGAAATAGCTCGAAGCTTATTCAACTGAGCGTCCCTCACTTCCGTAGGCTCCTTAGGCATCTCATCAACGAGTCGAGTAAGAGCGGTCTGGGGCATAGTATCATGGTTCCCACATTCTACTTCCGAGTGCTGCACCAGAGCCGACATGGATTTAGCAGAAACACGGTCCTTCGAACTCTGAGTCTCGATATGGTGCTCCACTTCATGAATCTCCATCGACTTGTTCTCAGTAGCCGCAATTTGCTCTTTAACAAACATCTCAGGTCCACTGGTTTCGTTTACATCAAGATCTCCAGTAGCGCCCTGAGTTGAAACAATGGCATTATCAACAATAGGAGTAGTTTTGGCAAAATCACCCGAGATGAAATCTGCTTGCTTGCTATCCGCTGATAGACTGTTCTCCTCCATCTGACTGACTTCGATCACAAGTTTTGTCTTTGGATATGCTTGTTCCTTGACTTCCGTAACTATCTTTGGAGCTTCTGCCCTAGAGATCTCAATCGCCTCCAAAGTTCTCGTCTTTGGAACCTTGATATCTAATGACTTGACCTCCGGATTTTCGATATTGGGAGACTCCAATCCTCGAGTGCACCTGGCTTCGAAGCTCAACTTCTCAGCAACATCATCAGTATGTGGCTGTGATTCGGGTGCGAGCTTAGTGGTTTTTGTAACTTCCTGTTCATCCTTTCCCTTGGCCTTGGTCTTCTTTTTGGACTTGCTCTTTTTCTTCTTGGGGGTTGTGCGAGGCTCAATCCGGAAGAAATCCTGGGTTTCCGGGAGAGGCGCAACATGGCGTTGCTTTGAGTGGAGATTTCGATCTGATGTGTCTAGCAACTGAGTACCTCCTGGCTCGGATGCAACTGATTTGTTGTTTGGTTCCATGGTCTCACTCGTACTCTCGTCATTATAAAGGGTGCGGCTGCTCTGAACACTGATTTCTCTCGGGGTCAAGTTCGTCTCAGTCTCAATGATTTGTAGCGACTTCGAAGCCTCGGAGAACTTATCGGAGCTTGAAAAGTGATCTTCGCCTTCGACTAAGGTTGTGTCTTTAGAGTCAACCAGTTCAGCTGCGGCGCCCAGTTCCGCCAAATTTGGTCTGTTGGTTGTTCTCGACATAGTACGCTTGCGAATCATGCTGATAGAGTTAGCACGTACATTTCGTGTTTGAGCCTTGGTCTGCTTTGCACTGCCTTGAGTGGGCATCTGTGAATCATCTTGAAGGCGCTTCCGAGCAGCACCAATGCTCTCATCCCGAATCATGACTTCCCTTATCTCGGCATCTGTCATTGACTTAGTTCTGGTAGTAATACTTCTTCCACGGACTCTACTCGGTGCGGTTTTTCCCTATTAATGGGTCAGTGGGTCAAGGGGACTCTGTTGACAAATACGTAAGTACTTACTGTTACTGCATCTTCGATTTTGATGGAAGGTTCTGCCATGTGAATAGGAGTCTCCCGGTTTTGTTCAGTGATGACGACCTCCAGTGGTGTTGTAGAATATCTAGCATTCTTGGAAGCCTCTCTAAATGGAAAAGGACTTTCTTGGTCCTGTTTCGTGAACATTATCTCAGTCTTCAAACCAGAATGTGCAATGGTTTTATCGCCATATTCGTTGGGACCTCGTAGCTCATCTATTACTGTTTGATTGGATGTAGAATATCGCTCAATCGCAGTATCACCCTTGGTTGTTGCTCTTTCTTTGGTATGTGCTACCTCTTTGATGTCGATCTCAACGAGATCAGTGGCTTTAGTGCTTTCTGTGTTGCGATCATTATGTGTGTCTTGAGGAATTGATTGCTCCACCTCTAATGATGGCTTCGACTTTGACTTCTTTTTGTTCTTCTTCTTCTTCTTGGCACTTGATTTCTTCTTCCGAATTTGGGTTTCTGCGTCTTCGGTGTCTTTAATCTCAAGTGGGGTACTATTAGCTTTACCACCATCGGACATTGTCTGGCTGCATGAATCGTCCTGGAAAGGGTTGAAGCTTTGTAAGCGGTTCCATGACTTTCTAAGAGCATCGCCGAACTCAAATTTGAAATACATTACTTTTTGTATCTGTAGTGAGCGCTGATTCTGGAAAAGTGATGGGAGGATTTTGCGAGGTGTCATCCCCTCTTGAGCTTGACGAGCCTGGTCTTCCCGATAGACGTTCATCCACGTATCAAGTAGGAGTAGTTCCATGTCCTCAATGTTTCGACGAAGCATAAGGCCACGCTGTGTGTCCATTGTTACTTTAACATGGTGTCGGATGTTTTCATCGAATGTAGAGTTGTAGCTTTTGTACTGATCATGGTACAAATTTTGGACTGCTTCATAGAAATCGTAGGAAATGATGTTGCAGTTCATAAGATCAGCCTCGTGATAGAGGTAATCGTACGCTGTTGCCAGTCTGGTAGCCATGGTTTTGCAAAAATGATGGCGCCTAGCCAAGCGCGTGCCGACAACCACGTATCGGACGAAATCTGGGGTCTCGTAAGAGGAGTTGCGGCAAGATTCGACGAATCTTCTGTTGTCAAACCCCTATATGAACAAATGTAAGCTTAGGGATGTTTATGACTTGATGATAGGTTGTATTACCTCTTCCCAGAACAAGATCTCTCGTAAATCGCCGTGATACCAGTCTTGGGATTCCAAAACCTGTTCAATATCTATTGCGAATTTAAATTTATTCGGCGTACCAATTTTAATCAAGAGGTGCTGAATGTGATCGATGTCGTGTGTATTAACTGGTGGAAGGTTCCCGAGCGATTGTCGCGTATTCAAGTACGTCTGCAAATCATTTGAACCGTCCTCCACTAGGTCTAATTGATCTTGGTCTTTGAAAGCCAGAAGAATATCGAGAGTCGTGTTGCCTCTGTTGTTGCTTGGTGTGTTATCTTCAGCTGATGGCGAAATGTTCTGGCTCGAGGTATCATAAACAGTGACTGTAGACTTCGTAACTCCTTGCAAAATGAGGTCCTCCAATGACTCGTTTATCTCGTCTCTTATGAGCTCCTGGAAAGTTGTTGCCTCTATGCTAGAATGCTCAGTTGAACATTCGCTTGCGTCTGTGTCAATCAGAGACTCTGTATCTGGAGCTCTACCAACTTCAGAGGCAGTATGATATTGTGGCTCACTGTCTGACGTGCAGATCTGCAATGACTGGCCCTAAAGTTTGAATAATAAGCTAAGCTTCGTGGATGAAGTTTGGTTGCTTTGACTTTGAGTGAGGAAGGTAAGATTGGGCGCTGCTTCCACATCCAACGAGGAAATATTTGCCCAGTAACTTTCAGTGCATCTCCGAGCGTATTACAGCGCAGCTTGAGCGTATCGCAGCGCAGCTTGAGCGTATTGCAGCGCGTCCCGTTGAAATATATTATCGGACAAGCATATTTATGAGAAGACATTTAACTTACGTTTTGGTTCGCCGCCATTATAGCAGATCTAGGCAGATCGCCGTCGCCGTCGCCGTCGCCGTTGTACTTCTGTGGATTTGAATCTGTGTTGTTATATGTTGTCGTTGTTGTGTAAAGTTAAGCTTGTGAAAGCCTTCGGATTGAAATGATCAAGACGCGTTGTACGCGCTTTGGGCCTGATTTTATGATTAGGTAGCCCAACTTAGGCATAAGTTCGCTATCAAGACAAATTTACATACTTTGCATCAAGAATTTACTTATAGAGTTACTGAACTGAAGGCTTTTGTTTACCTTTTTGCAGTTATTACTTACTTATTAGAGTACAAGGTATACAATAACTAACGTTAGAAACAACAACTATAACTAAAGAAATTGAATATATAAACTCTTTACTAGTTTGCTTTTTCAATATAGTCTTTCAAATAAGAAACGGTTATAGGCAGGTGTTTATATAGATTGAAGTGGAAGTATAGCAAAAAGACAAATATTAATGAGATAGTTATAAGGATAAGCTGTTCCACAGCCTATTTTAAACACTACTTGTTAGTCTTTAATCAGTACCTCTCTAAAGCTAGTACTGTAAGGTATCTTAAATTAAAGACATTGTACAGCAGTTATTAAGTGAACTGAATGAGATTAAGGCAGGTAGAGCTGTCGGTCTCTTGAGACCAAAGTTTAGAATTAGTCGCTATGAAACAAGTATACGCTAGTAACTCATACATACTTTCAGGTGATGAACTAAGAATCTATACGGGAATTTGTTGTTTTATAACAGTTGCGAGATATTATGTTTAACGCTGGTGAATCTTCTAAATGATGATCGAGGTTGAAATTGAGGTTGAGTTGACGTTAAACCTTTCTCGTTCCCCCATTACTCGACGTTGGCGCTTGTGCGCAGCCTTACCAGCATAGCCCTTTAGCCAGCTAGCTCTATTCGGACTAGCACTGTACGAGTGTCGCAAACCCAGGCGCAAAGGTCGCATCAAGTCCTTCGCAACTTTCATGATTCTGGCAACCTTTGCAACACTCTTCATTTTGACCCGATTGGCAACGGGATTTTGTGTCCACTTGATCGCACTCTTTACACTTATTCATACAACACTTCTCAATCATTGTTCATTTGGATTTGGAAGTAGTCATGGCAGAGCAACCCAGTATCTCGTCCATCCTCGCGGCATTAGGTTAGTCGTACTCTCACCATGCGCCCACAACTCAGTACTAACTAGTATAATGAAGCTGCTCAACGTCCAGCCACGACGCCAACGCAAGCTCAGCAGTCACAGTACCAGCAGCCTCCAGCTCATCAGCAACAATCAAACTATGCTTCCCCAGCTAGCTATTCGTTACCACAACCTTCCAATTCCGGCAGCGTAGATCTCAGCAGCATCAAACCAGTCAATTCTGGTACTGTTAGTATCGCAGATGCAATTGCCAAGGCCAAAGCCATCGCAGCTGAAAAGGGAGTCGCATACGACCGACAGCCAGCTACTTACAGCAATGTTGATCCAAGAGCTGCTGGAAGGCCATATCAGCCATCTCGATCCCGATCTCGATCTCCACAGTCAGGCCGACGTGATGCTTTCCGCGACAACTATAATCCATATCGCGACGAACGCCGTGGTGATAGACCTGCTGCAAGCCGAGAATATGGCAGAGAACGATCATTTTCTCCTGGTCTACGAGGCAGAGCTGCCCCGGGTACTTTCTCTCCTCCACGTGCAACTGGAGGCTATACGGCGCGCGAGAGGAGTCCAATCGGACGCAGCGGTGCAGGTGGCACTGAAGGTGACAATGTTGAATCCATTTCAATTGAATCTGGACTTGTTGGCTTGATCATTGGCAGACAAGGAGAGAATCTACGACGCGTCGAATCCGAGACTGGCTGCAGAGTACAATTCATCACAGGCCCTGACGAGACTGGTCCTTTTCGACAATGCAAAATCACTGGACCACGAGCTCGTCGCGCAGATGCACGTGCTGAAATCAATCGTATCATTGAGGAGAGTGGTATGAGTGGTGGTGCACGTCCAACCAACGATAGAACAGCCAGAGACGCAGGTCCAGTAGGCCGAGCCAACTCCCATCAGCCAGCCTTGAGAGATGGTGAAGATAGCATGCAAATCATGGTACCGGACAGAACTGTTGGTCTTATCATTGGCCGAGGCGGTGAAACCATCCGAGATCTTCAAGAGCGCAGTGGCTGCCATGTCAACATTGTTGGTGAGCAAAAGAGCGTCAATGGTCTCAGACCAGTCAATCTCATTGGATCACGTGAGGCGGCAGCTCGGGCGAAAGATTTGATAATGGAAATTGTTGAAAGCGACAGCAAGGCTACAAATGCAAAAGATCGTGGTCCACCTCAAAGAGATCCGGCACGCGATACTAGTTTTGGAAGTGGTCACGTAGGTGGTGCTGACAAAATCAATGATTCCATATTTGTACCATCTGAGGCAGTTGGAATGATCATTGGCAAGGGTGGAGAGACCATTAAGGAGATGCAAAATACTACTGGTTGCAAGATCAATGTTTCTCCATCTTCAGGACCAGGCGAAGTTGAGCGCGAGATTGGCTTGGTTGGAAGCAGAGATGCCATTGAACAAGCAAAGCGTGCTATTGAGGATAAGGTAGATGCTGTGGTAAGTTCTCTTACATCCTCTGTTACAGCCTGTCTAACAAGCATTCAGCAAATGAAGAATGGCGGCGGCGGTGGTGGTGGTCGGGGACGTGGACAACAAAACGACTATAGTGACCGAAACTTTGCCCAGCAGAACTATGGTGGGCAAGCCCAAGGCCAAGCTCAAGTGCAAGGACAAGCACAAGCTGCGCCACAAGGCGGCGAAGATCCTTATGCAGCCTGTAAGTTCTTTAATCGCCTCTCTATCTCGCACTCTCTAACTTCTGCAGATGGTGGGTACCAAGCTTATGTTGCTCTGTGGTATCAAGCCATGGCAGCTCAGCAGGCTGGACAACCAGGTGCTGATCCCAGCAAGCCCCCTGGAACGTCGTGATGACTTTTCTTGATATCGCCTGAGACAAGATCCTTGGAAGATCTTCTGACTGCATGATTGCATGACTGCCTGACTTGCGTATACTTTCGGATGACTTGGACTCTTGAGATCATGACTGCGACCATCGTCTCGACATGATATACATGCATGCCCGCTTATGCGCTTCATTTTCATTGATGATGACCTGCATTCACCATGCGCTTTCGCTCTGATATTGCATGTTCAACACCTGTCTTCATGGATGATGCTTTGCAGACTATCGACTTGAGGCTTGTGATCTTGCCTGATGTACTCTCTCAGCACGATGCGCTTTTATCAACTCACAGGCAGCATCCTACTTTAATCGGGATCACTAGTGGTGCTATGTGCTTACTTTTGATTGTGGATTCGACATTTAAGGCTATCGAGGTGTATATGCTACTTCTAACCCTTCATCCTTCACTTTGAATTCGGCTATGCGCTGCTCATTTCACTCTTGGTGGAGCTGAAACCATATGGCTTCAAGAGAATGACTTACAACTCTGCTTAGCTGCGTGAGATACCTTATTATCATTGACGTTAATGATTTGGCCTCTAGATACACTTGTATGCGTAGTCACATGAGGCCTGCGTCAGAGAGTGCTACTAAAGCCAAGACTTACCGCAGACAATGTGATCAGATAGCAATGAAGCAATTCAATTTTCTCTCAGCGTAAAATTTGCAGCACCCAAAACAGTTGAATTGTGATTTTGGTGATCTGCCTAAATAACGGATGGAAACTTTCTACTTTGCCTTATATAGTAGGCATTCAAAAGTGTGAACTCGGAAATCATTGTCGCACTCTGAGCTGTTTGCGCGTAGTCGCGCATTTTGGTGACGAAAGCCCAAACCCTTCTGAACCCGACAACAAACTTCGCGCAATACAATCTCACCTTTCATCTATATCAGACGATTAGCCACAGAACTTTACGTCTTTTCTGGAATCTCGGACCTTCCACGATGCAGGTCAGCGAGATAAAAGGCAATGGCCGCGAGAATCGAACATCAGCACACACCCATATCAAAGGTCTTGGCCTTCGCCAGGATGGCTTTGCAGATAGACAAGCCGGAGGCTTTGTAGGTCAGACTGCTGCTCGAGAGGTATGTGCATCATCCCCATCAGTTACTTGAACAACCGTGTTGACCAGTCATCTCACAAGGCTTGTGGCGTTGTTGTCGATTTAATTCGGGCGAAGAAGATGTCAGGCAGAGCTGTATTGCTTGCTGGTGGACCTGGTACAGGGAAGACCGCTCTTGCACTTGCTGTTAGTCAGGAGCTTGGGACAAAGGTGCCATTCTGTCCTATTGTTGGCAGCGAGATCTATTCTGCAGAGGTGAAAAAGACTGAGGCGTTGATGGAGAATTTCCGCAGAGCGATTGGCCTGCGTGTCCGCGAGACGAAGGAGGTTTACGAGGGCGAAGTCACAGAGTTGACCCCAGAGGAGGCAGAGAACCCGCTGGGTGGATATGGGAAGACTATCAGCCACTTGTTGATTGGCATGAAGAGCGCAAAGGGCACCAAGAAACTACGCCTGGACCCAAGCATATACGAGGCTATTCAAAAGGAGAGAGTTACAGTTGGAGATGTTATCTACATCGAAGCAAATACCGGAGCATGCAAACGTGTGGGCAGATCAGATGCTTATGCCACAGAATTCGATCTTGAAGCCGAAGAATACGTACCAATCCCAAAGGGCGATGTGCACAAGAAGAAGGAAATTGTGCAGGATGTAACTCTGCACGATCTTGATATTGCGAATGCTCGACCACAGGGTGGGCAAGATATCATGAGCATGATGGGTCAATTGATGAAGCCGAAAAAGACTGAAATCACAGATAAACTGCGACAGGAAATCAACAAAGTCGTCAATAGATACATCGACCAAGGTGTGGCTGAGCTGGTCCCAGGAGTTTTGTTTATTGATGAGGTATGTACTGCTATGTTTCAAACGAATATGCACGCGTCTGACTTGTGTTTAGGTTCACATGCTCGACATCGAATGCTTCACATACCTGAACCGCGCACTTGAGTCAACAATCTCGCCCATTGTTATCCTCGCCACAAATCGTGGTATGTGCACCATTCGAGGCACCGAGGACATTGTTGCAGCTCATGGCATTCCCCCGGATCTTCTTGCCCGTCTACTCATTATCCCCACAAATGCCTACGATGCAGAGGAAGTCAAGCGTATTATTCGTTTGCGCGTCGCGACTGAGGGACTAGCGATTTCGGAGGCTGCTTTGGATAAGATTTCTGCCCACGGTGTTTCTATCAGTTTGCGTTATGCATGTCAGCTGTTGGCGCCATGCTCCATTCTGGCACGAGTTGGCGGTCGTAAGGAGATTGATGTCAATGATGTTGGCGAGTGTGAAAACCTCTTTATCGATGCTCGGCGAAGCGCAGCGATCGTCAATGTTAACGCAGGCGATGGGTTCTTATCTTAAAGCGCTCTGAAGGGATATTTGTTTGCAGGAAGGCGTTAGGGAGGAAGCACGGTAGCCGCTTGCGTCGTGGTAATAGAAAGGAGCAACTGGATGCATTGTAACGATAAGGGAAAAAGTGAATTGACCTATATGAGAGAGCTTGTTTAGGGGCATCGTGCTCCCACCATAGGTAGATCATGTCTGAAGAAGGGAAAGAGAAAATCGAGAAGACAAAAAGATTCTACACACAAATCCATCGGTATGGATATATACAAGTCCCTCACACTAGATCCAATATCGTCAAGAGTCATTGATATTACACTACAGTCCAACACTGCAGTCATGCTTCAATTTTCATTGACCCACTCACCACCGCTCACCAATTCTACCTTCTTCAATTACTCTGGGTACAGAATTACTTGAAATCATTTAAATTGCAGGGCATTGTGTGCTGCATTCTACATTCCTTACTGTGCGGAGTGCGGTTTGTTGGTCTTTTGCCTTTAGCCCATTCCGGTTCGCGAGACAAAGAGCATCCGCACGCAGACATTGCTGCTTCCCGAGACCTCACTCAAAAACCCGCCTTTCATGAACCATAATAATGCAGCCACAGAGGCTGCATGGGTACCGCCAGAAACAAAGACCAGAGTTACTCAAACAAGAAGAAGAATGGCTTATTGTGCGCTGCCATTATTACCTATTATAATACCCAATCCCCAATCCAAAATTCCATTCTCTATTGGCTTGCGCAGTTGATGAAAGAAACGGCGCTACTAACAATCAAAGGAAAGCTCCTCACGAACAATCTCCTACACATACGAGCTTTTCACTTCTCTCGCTCTCTCTGTTCTAGTTGCTTCATCTGTTGGTCGTTGCTGGCCACGTTTGCCTTTGCCGACTGCAGTTTCCCATAACTCCCCTTTCGTTGTCTTCAAGTTTCTGATCATGTCAGATCCTTCAGACGACAATGCTACTGAATATATTGATAGACAGCCCTCGGAAACCTCCACGGGAACTGCTTCTGCCTCTGTTTATGCCTCCTCCAGAAGACTCTCTGTACGCCTTAGTCGGTCAGATAATGATGATACCCTAGAAGCTTCAACCTCACCACTCATGCGTTTGACAAGAAAGCGAGCAGCATCAATAAATACGGAGACCTCAAGTGATCCACGCGTTGAGGATCTTTCTCTCCGTTCAGCAAGTACAACTCCAAGAACATCAGAATCTGGCAGGGAACAAGTATGTCTTTGCCAGCCAGATCCTAAGATTCCACGACCAAGAAATGGTGTGTATTTCTCCTTTATGATTTTGGGACCACATTCTTCCAAAACTCTTTGTTGAAAGAGTAGCCCGGTGAACGACTCTGAAAAGCCCCAGAGCTGATTGTGGACTCCTTTGTAGCGTTCATCTTGTATCGTCAACACTACCAAGCTCAAGTTGTTCAACAACATCCTGGCCTTGCAAACCCTGAGATCTCCAAAATCATCGGCGAACAGTGGAGAGAGCAACCTCCTGAAGTCAAGAACGATTGGAAAAGGCTGGCCGAGGTGAGTGTCTTTTGTACGTTTGTCAGGAAGAAACTGGTTGACCAGTTTTCTTTAGGAAGAAAAATCAAGACATCAACAACAATATCCCGATTATCGATATCAACCACGCAGGGCAGGAAAGCCTAGCGGTGTTCGACCTGCTTCATCCTCTTCATCAGATGATCCAGTACGGTGTCCAAAGTGCCACGGCCGATATATTTCAACTCCAAGCACCCCAGTAACACCCTTTACCCCTGCATTTGCTGCTCCTCTTCGAAACGAAAGGGCTCTTCCGCCATTTACTCCCGCAACTACTCCCCCTCGAGTTGATCAAAGAGGTCGATACTCATCAAACGTAATGCCTCAATCTCGGGGTACCGGCCCATCACACCCACAAACACATCGACGTGGACTCTTCCCACAAGCACAGTCTGGATCTTTGCAATTGGGCTCTTTACGTGAGCGAGAGCACGAGCACGAGCACGAAGAAGATTCTCGAATTCTAAGCCCTTCCCCGGAAGTAAAAAGGAGGCGGTACAACGATGACCCTCGAAATTACAGCTCTCCGATATCATATGGTCCACCTCAAAGAATTGGTCGACCTGGGCCTCCAATGACAGCTGCAGGCCGGGGGCAGTTACCTGGTCCGAATACGTTCGTCCGACCTCATCATGGTGGTATGATGGAACCTCCTCCTAGGCCTCCTCATTACGCAAACAAACCCCATCAGCTCCGGGCTGATAATTTTGATGAATCTCTTCGTCTTCCGCCTCTACAAACACAGCTTCCCGGTGCATCGGGGTCTCTTGCACGAATAGAACATAACCAACCGCCTCACACACCACAGCTGCAATCACAAATGAAAAGTGTTGAGGCTATGGTAATGACGATACCATATGAAAACAAGATTAAGGTACTTGCAAACATATCGCCATCTCTACCACCCCCTGGTCCTACAAGCCCTATCCATGAGGTACGAGGAGCAGTGATAGCTGTTGAGGGCGCGGATAAGCCTCTGGTAGCAGAAGTGAGTAAATATTTGGAGGAGTATTTATCAAAAGATCCTGAGTGTTTGGTCAAGTGTTGGACATGGTCTCCAACGCCGACCTCGGCAAACCCCTTGTCAAACAAATCTTCGGCAACAGAAGAGAAAGGTGGAAGACAAGAGGCTGATTCTGTGGTCAGTGGTGTGGAAGACACTAAGTTAACTTCCAGCTCCGAAGGTAGGAGGAGTAGTGAACAAGGTAATATGTTCATCGCATATCTTGACATGGTCCGAGCATGGCATAAAAAGTCTATGGAAATGATCAAATACATTACGACATCCCCACACTCTCCCTCACCTCCTCCATCGGTGTCTCCTCCACCCACCACGGCCGCTCCTCAACACACCAAGACCCCTCGAATTCCTATTGCACTTCTTCCAGCAGGCTTCTCGCTTACTGCTGCGGACATGTATGCGAGCCTCATACCTATCAACGATGCTTATGCGCCAGTCGATCATTGGCAATGGATGGCCACGCTATGGCGGGGTATTGTGGGTCCAGATCTCACTATCTTTGTTAAGAGGGTTGGAAATGATGCTGAAGGTAGGGAAGAGCTGAATAGACACGGAGGTGTTGAGGTCCGGAATGATTGCGCAGGGGTTATTGTCAGAGCACCCCCGGGAGATGGTTCAAACACGATAGAAGAAAAATCCATGCGTCGGTTGGGCTTCGAGGTGTTGGAATTTGTCAGAAGTGTAGGTGGTGAGGATAGTGGATCAGCGTTTAGAAGGTGAGCGTGCCTACAGTATGATTTATGACCTGAATATCAGATGCCAGTGGAGGCAGAGGATCTCTAATCGATAGACTTGCGGGCAAGGACAGGAGACCATTCCCTTCATTTCTTTGGGGATATTTCCACAGAAAAATAGAAATAAAATTAGATAAAAAACTTAACTCCATACACAGGTCACGATTTCCAACCAGATATCTCATACTCAACAGTATTCCTTTCAGCTTTGCAACGATTTGTTTCTCAAGTTACAGTATAAGACATAAAGTCTCTGTCCATTTCCAACTTGTTGCTCTCCTCTGCTACACTTATTTATTGTAATTGTCCAATGGTGCTTCATTCTTAACCTTCTCCCACACACCCTCAACCCTAGTTCGCGTCTTCTCATCCAATGGACCATCTCGGATGGCTTTCAGGGTCTCCTCCAACTGAGTGAGTTTAGTCGCACCAATGATGATTCCATCTCCGTACTGGCTGCTTAAGGCGCTGTTATAGGTCATATATCTGTAAGCCAAAGCAGATTTACTGATGCCAGATTCCTTTGCGATCTCTTCCCAGTCCTTCAATATGGCGAGGAGGCCTGGCCTGTTGTACAAGCTGTGGTACAATTGCCCAACCTGGCTCGTGTTATCCCAACGGCCTTCCCCACCCGCCTGAATGAACTCAGCAGACTTGACAAGGAAGCCGCCAGCAAGAGGTGAGTAAGCATTGAAAGAGATGCCGAGCTTGTGCAGGACTGGGAAGAGGTCATTCTCGATGTGGCGAGATATAGGATTGTAGTTGCCCTGGAACACTGTTGGCGGTGGGTAAGATTTCTTGATGCAGATATCATAGATCTTTTGGACATCTGAAGCTCTAAAGTTGGACAGGCCAAACTACAAGTCTTAGTATTTATTCATCGCGTTATGGTGTCGTAACCTACCTTCTTGAATTTGCCAGCCTTGTACAACTCGTTGATTGCCTCAAGAGTTTCCTCGATTGGAGTCTCGGAATCTGGGGCATGCAAGTAGTAGATGTCAACCTAAGCTGGCTTCAGTAAAGGCGTCATGTGTAAAGCTTATGACAATAATAATGATCAGTGGTCGGGAGGTGGATTACTGACACTGTCAACGCCCAGATCACTCAAGGATCTCTCCGCACTTTCCAAAAGATTCTTCTTACTCAGAGCACCAGGGGTGAAGGAAGCAGCCTTAGTATGAATGCTGAACTTTGCTGGGGCATTACTTGCGCCGAGAGCTTTCTCACTGCCAGGCTATAAGACGTCAACATCAATTCAATATGCATATAGGATACAAGAGAGTATACGTAAAGGCTTGCTGTGTCGAGGGCCTTGACATCGTATTTTGCGAGGAGGTCAAGAATTTCCTGCACTTCCTCGACGGGTTTGTTGCCTACGCCAGCAGCGCCGTAGATGACGTTGATGGGGGGAGTAAAGGGCATGTTCTAATGAGACGATTTTGATTTGTTGTGGTTTGGTATAGCGTATTATTATGGTTGTGAGAGAATATTGGGTTTTTGTGACTTAGGAGTAGGACTTTGCCAGTGATGTGTTCAGAACTTATATATCAAAGTAAGAAGTCGCTATTGTGGGGAAGTATTACAAATCGCCGGCAGCTTGTGAAAGGCGGGAAGATGTAATACTCCTGCTGCTTATACGCCGCACTAGGAATTAGTAAACATGTACCTATATTAGGTACCTACATAGGTATGTAAAAGATGTTAACGGTGCAGGGTGGACGACGTTCAACTTTATGTCGATATATCTATCATATATGTACGTTTTACTCCATAGATGTACCGGAGGGGTTTTGTTTCAATTGAAGGGTTCTCCAAGGGTGTATTCTACATAATTCAAGAATGATCCGTGGTTTAATTCTACATAGCCATATCACTATGATCTCCCGTTTCAAAATTCCCAATATATATAGGGTATGAATGGAGTACACTACAATTACACACAATAGCGTAAAGAAGGCATGATTCAACCGCGTCGACACATCCTTTAATCAAATGGGAATTGTTAAGGTTAAGATGAGGGCAGCTGTTGTCTACCTACTCATATGTTTCCACAGAAATCTGAGATATGACATGCAGGAAGGCGTCCGGGACATCCTTCTTCCACGGATGTTTGTATCATGCCGACTCGGTCACATATCGCCATATGAAGGCAAGGTATCACCTTACTCTACTTTACCTATCTGGGAGTGCAACCGATTGCGACACCGAAACTGTCTTCGATAGTGAAGTGAGGGGTCTCGCGGCGTAGCTGCATCTTCTATATTGATAAGCATGACTAGAGAAAGGCGTATGTTCAGAATCGAAATCGCTTGAGAAGAGACGGGGACACAAGCTGTACGTATCAGCACAGTAAAGCGAAGTCCGGTAAAGGTGCGCAGTATTTTCATGAGCCATTAGTAGAGTTTATGAGGGGATCGTGTAATACATCACCTGACCTTACTCCCAGGTACCGTAGTTTAGTGGCCGTAGCTGTCAACGAACGAGGTAAGCACGGTAAGGTACCTATATATATACCTAGATATGTAGCTATGGTCAGGTAGGTACATAGGTAGGTGGTGGTGCCACCACGGTGATACGAGTGAGGTGAGGTGAGGTAGGTAGGTAGGTAGGTAGAGCGCGCTCCTATATACACCTTACAAATAAGGCAAAATCAAACCAAGGCAACCAAAGCAACCAAAGCAACTAAGGCAACCAAGGCAACAAAGGCAACCAAGGCAACCAAGGCAATCAAGGCAACCAAGGCAACAAAGGCAACCAATGCAATGCAGGGGCACGGGTAAGCTGGTACTTACCTAAGGTACCACCAAGGTAAAGTAAGGAAGGTACCTTGGTACGTAGGTAGGTAGGTACCTTAGGTAGTATTAAGTAGTACACATAGCACTACAATACATACATACCATTCCTAGATCACACTCACAGTATCTATCTATACCCCTACGTAGCTATTACGCAGTACTCGGTACGTCGTGATACTCACTCTCACTCTCTACTACCTATCTACATCCATCTTCCCAAATCTCGCATCATCAGCCAGCCCTCGCCCCAGTCCATCCACAAGATTAGGGCCGAACATACATCATTTATTTCATATCCAAGAAACACTCGTTTGATTACTTTGGGAAAACAAAATAAGGATAGTGAGAAAGAGAGAGAGAGAAGAGAAAGACAAGGAAGGGAGAAGGAGGAAGAAAGATCCACCATATCCTCACACCACGTCACTTTATTTGATATCAGAAGCCCTCTTTACCTATCCTCGCGGCTGAGAGGAGAGTGCATTGCCGTCCCCCGCCTGCAGAAAAGCAAGGTCTCCTAATCACCGAAAGGGAAAGTGACAACCCCCAGCCTTTTCCACTTCCGACCGATACCCAATTGAAAGGGGAACAGAAGAAGGGAAGGAAGAAGAAAGAAGAAAGCAAATTAGGCACGCGCTGCTCCATGGCCGTTCTCACAATTTGTGGTCAGCCAACGTTCTCTAGAATGCCTCCACGACGGTTGGCTGTTCTCCTTGGTGGCATCGCTATTTTTGCAATTGTCACCTTGGTATTTACCCTCCCTAGTTCCATACCCGCAGGTCCTTCACTGTCCAGATTCACCGATACTCGCGTGTTGTCCGATGCAGCAAGATGGAATCCGTTCAAAGACTCGGCCCATGAGCCGCCCATCCAGAAAAACAGCACGAATGGCGAGAGCAGCTGGTACAGTAATTGGAACTGGAGGAGACCCTTCTCCTCTTCCATCACACTAGACGAGAACCGATCCCTCCTGCCACCCTTGCCAGAAAGACCCGCCATATACACTTATTACGATCATACATTGCAGCGGGCTGCCGATGTGAAGGAGGCCGAAAGTGCCATTTTGTTGACGTGGAGACGCGCCTGGTGGGCACAAGGCTTCAAGCCTATCATTCTTGGGCCGGCTGAGGCAATGCGAAATCCCTTATACGAAGAAGCGCAAAAGCTCAAGCTCGACGGGGAATTGATGACAGAATTATCGAGATGGTTGGCATGGGAGAACATGGGAACCGGACTCCTCTGCAATTACTTGACCCTACCAATGGGCCCTCACGAGGATGTTCTCCTGGCCAGCCTTCGTAGAGGCAAGTACCTGAAACTCACAAAATATGAGGGTTTGGGCAATGGCCTCTTCGCTGGTGAGAAGGTCTCTATCACAGCCGCCCTGAAGACCGCATTGAGCGCTCCAGAATTGAAGAATGGCAAGTCTGTCATTGGTGTTATCCCTCCAGACCAGGTCTATATTGAGCCAGCTCATGATTCTATTGCCTACTATGACCCCAAGACCGTCGCAGATAAGTATGGTAAACTTGCTGAGGAGATTATGGCAAACAATGCACTGGGACTCATGAAACTCAATCAGCTCATCAATGCACATCTACATAGCACTTGGCAGAATGTCTTCTCTGGTGGAATTACTGTTCTCAAGCCAGTTCGTCAGCATATGTCTGTCATGCTTCAGCCCGCTCTCCAGGTAGCCGAATTCCTCTCACAGTGCCCAGAGTCACCTTTGGTCTCGACATGCCCTCCAAACCGACCGAAATGCACACCATGTGTCGCTTCAGTGCCAATGAAAGTCACTCAACCAGCACAATACACGAACAGCTCAAAGCTTTACACTATCGGCACAGTGCCTCACCCATATACTCTCGCGACTCTTTCCACACTACGCGAGTCTCTCGACATCAGATACATTCGACGAGAAACGGACCGTGATCCGTGGATTACCATCGTAACTAAGGAGCTTCTGGGTACTGGAATATCCTCAGCTCCTCGCGTTCTGAGATTCAAGGATGCTGTGGCATCGGATTATGGCGCTGCTCACTCGTTGTGGTTGATCGCGGAGAAGAGTTTACCTGAAGACCTTGACTGGCACTTTGGCTTCGGTGTACCGCGTCCCAACACTGCACTCGACAGTGGCAAGTCCGAGACTCCTGTCCCAGGTCCAGAGCGAAGACCCCCACCCCCACAGCCGGATCCAAAGGACGGACCTATTCCAACCGAGATGGACCTTGCGAAAGAGAGGTCCTTGCTGGAAATGGCAAAGCAAGTTGGGAAGAGCAAGGATGTCGAGACGGTGAAAATCAGAGATGCTATTGAAGCATGGAACCTGGCAGATACTGAAGCGTGGAAGTTTGCAAGAGCTTATACGGCAAGAAGCAGCGTAGAGAGATTGAAGTGGGAGGAGGAGGAGAACCACTTTGCTGGCGGAGCCGGCACCGAGCGTTCTGGGAAAGGATCATGGGATAGATGGTTCGACTAAGTAGTGTCTTGGGAGATTTGCATGTGCACGGCGTTAGGATTTAGCACCAGTTATACCATAATATACGGTTAAGTAAAGACTGTACATCAAAAATAAAAACAAATACTCGCGATGGATGTTGAATCCTCGAACCCCCTAACACTTCAATATTATGAAAACTCCTATCTCAATGTCAGATGTTGAAACCACTTATCCCACCCCCACTTGCAACACCTCTAGACGAGAATAGTATCACCGCCCATCTCGCCACTCATCTCCCGAGATGTGACGCTTTCTCTGGCATTTCCTTTTGCCAATTTTGTGTGCTTGATACTAGCAGCTTTATAACCGTCTGTTTCTCCGTCTTCCATGTATGTGTTTTCTCTTTCCATAATCAATTCCTCAATATGCCTGTTCAACCAGTATCCCTTCAACTGCGCAGCGCTCATATCTTTGGCGCCAGAAACGCGACCAAGGCAGCTCGTTGTGCCGCACAGGCAATCAAACGCCTGGTCCATTGCCCATTCGGTGGAGGGATAGAAAAAAGTGAGTTCTTGGCCACTCTTCAGACCTGAAGGTCCCGCATAGATTGCAAGCTTAGACATATCGAATATCTATTCCTGGTGGTGCACCAGATTATGGTTAATTGCTTTTCCATAGTCATTGCTCTGAAACCTCTCTCATAAACCACTTACAAGACTTGGCTCACAGGAGTGGTTGATATATACAAGATCGGAGTTGAGGTTTAGATGTTGCTCTCGTCCCATTTGGACAGTGGCATATGTTGGCTTTCCAGCTAGGGTACATGGAGGGAAGGTCATGTTGGCAAAGAGGCCATTTGGCGGAACGTCGATTCTTGAAAGGGATCTAGAGCTGAAATCGTCGACGTTGTATATTTCGACTTCTTGGATTTCGGGGTGAGATGGCTGGGTCCAGAAGGGACTGAGAGGTGCCATTGTGTGGGAAATATGTGCGGATGCTATGTATATTTGTGGAAGACAACTTTTGCTATGATGCAGCAGGTAGGATATGTAGATATGTAAGTTAGATTGTGAGCATCTGAAAGCCACGATATTGAAAGCAGAAGTCTTGCGGAGAGGGATTTCCAAAGTTGAAAGACGAAGACGGTTGCGTCCTTTAGTACTTTCTATACGTAGACTCACACCTAGAGTGGTCCCGGAGCGGATACATAATGGCTGGACTATTTTCTCCTACCTAGTACCTTTCAAATCACTTATTCCGTGCCTAGGAAGGTAGTTTCTCGCCATCCGTTCCAGATATGGGGATTCTAGATGACCGACTGAGGTGGAGGGGTAGTTGTGTAATGCGGTACGTACATGTGCCAGGTACCCGCCCAAACAGTTCGAGGGGCCCCGCACCGAGGTAAATAGAGTCGAGCCGCGCTGCACGCCACTCCGTTCGCCCTTTTTGTATATGTAAGACAAAAGTCCTGAAGAGCAAGGTACATAAGGTTCGTACCCATCAGGTAGTTTGTACATAATGACTAGACTACGCTCCGTTTCTACTCAAGCTCCTCATTACAATTGTTATTAGACCTTGATATGGGAGAGCCCCTCATCGAGAGCTTCCTCTGATAAATTCTTCTCCGTTCACCTAGCTAGTATTACACTTATATTTTGTTCAAACAATTGCACAAGAAGAGTGCTTACCTATGCTTGTTATCGGGAGGCGAAGTCAACAACTCAGTGTACAGCAGACTGGCTTATTGAGATCTGTGAGACGACTGAGACGCTTGTATGCAGTACTGAAACCAACACCGAGGTTTGCTTCAGACTCACAGCCGTAGTCACCGTTAACAGCGCAAGAAAGAAAAGTGATGCCTTATCTATGCTTGAAATCCTAACTATACAAGAAACTCATAATCAATCCTCGTACGGTAAACCACCAAAACGCCTAGGCCCCGCTTCGCTGAACTACCTGAATTTGCTGACAATAACTGCAATAATAAGCAAAATAAGAACCGTGATGATGGCAACGGTTATAATCCGGTTTGTAGCCATCCTGGATTAAGTATCAGTATGTGCTTTGTTGGTCGGGAGTGGGGATTAAGAGGTGATTTACCTACGTGCCATCCCCCTCAACGTCTTGACACTGCGATCTACATAACCCTCGCTCTCCAATAACGTATCCCCAGTGTGTTGAATAACTTCTCTCTGGCGGTGCAAGTCTGCAAGAGTGCCAGCACCGATAGCTTCTGTCTCATTCGCAAGGCGCTGACTGTCCCGAAGTCTCTGGGTGCTTCTGTCCAAGCGATCTGTACCAGAGAGCAGTTGCTGGCGCTGCTCAAGTTGGACGTCATTTGGATTATCGGAGTAGCGTGCGCCAAAGAGAGCAGATCGATCATCCGCAAGAGAGCGCAGTTTCCGCTTGGAGATATCCACATCGGACTCGTGGTTTCTGAATCGTTGGTTGACCTTGGTACGAGTGGAGGAGGGGATGTTTTGCTTCTCCAAGCGCATCTGATCCAACTATGGAGACACTCAGCATCCGACATGATAACACATTAAAAGGGTTTCACTTACCAACTCATTTGCTTCCTCGAGTGCACGCTCGGCTTGACTGATGGCAGCCTTTCGTGGCTCTCCCGATAAGTCGGGGATCTGATCGAGCTTCTGATTGAGATCGGCCTGAACAAGCTTCAACTCAGCCTCGTAGCTGCTAAACAGCTCAGAGCCAGCATCGGTATCGAGAGGGTTCGACATGTTAGGTTGTTTGGGTATGGTATTTGCGATGATAAGAGTAGGTTCGAGGAGATCAATGAGGTTTCGCGGCTGCCTGCCCTTTCAATGTTTAAGGAAGGCTAAGGGAAGGGTGTTCAATATGCTGTATTTCGCAGAAGTGCATCAACCCACAGTTTTGATTGCAAGGTGTTTCAGTATGTCGCGCTGAGAATGTATTATTGTGCGTGGTGTTTGGGTTTGTGCGGATGGTTGTTCTGTACAGTTGTGGTTAATGTGGTGGGTGCGTCGTAAGGTAGATTGGCGGTAACGACAAAAGTACCTAAGAGTACCTTACCTTGACCTTAGAATTGAATAAGTGATGATGTTCGGGCAAATCAAAGTCAAGGTTCATGGCCTCTTGAGAACCCTGCACAACAAGCTGTTCCGCATTATTAATTCACTATTATTAAATTTCCAAATACATAGTATGAGATTTACCTTAATGTATATTATTACTTAGTATTACCTATCTTTTGTATTGGTTTTTACATTATGCGAGGCTGACAATAACAAGGCTGGTAGTATTTATATTATTCCTACCTAAGGTAAGGTACTTCCTACCTAGGTACCTTACCTACCTACCTAACTATACCTAGGTAGGTTCGTAGGTAGGCCAAGTACCGTAGGCAAGGTACTTATGTTCCTTGGGATTTGTACTTTAGGTAAAAGTGTAAGGTAGTGACTATGGTGGCTAGATGCCTATATCTTGTCAAGCATCGTATTGTTAGGTTCTTACCTACATACATAAGATAGGTAGATTACAAGTAGTCCGTCTCGGAGAACAAGCATTTATATGTGTATACATATATAATATACCTTGATACTCTTTATTGAATATGTGTGTATGTATATAGGATCCGATTCGATACAATATGCAACCGAAATGAAGTCGAAGTCGAAATCGAAGTCGAAGTAACGCTGGGATCCCCCTCTCAACAATGCATATTAGAGAAAATGCACTAAGGAATGTGGAGAAGCAATAGAGCACGGTCTAATCATGACATCGTTCAACACCCATGATTTATAGAGAATAACAATTCCATCTGGATGTAGGTTAGGGATGGAACCCTCGACTCAATATTGTAACACAACACTCACTGCTCATATTCCTCCTTCCATCGTTTCTACTCACCTCGCAGCAACTATCCTGGTACCACCACCGCATTATCGTCCTATCACCCTTCGTTCAGCTAACTATCCACCCAGTTTACGCACTATCTCCAGCTTTGCCTTGAAAGCCACACAACACCTCCACATCCGGCTTGGCAACAACACCTGAACATCTGCACACGTCCATACATTTGACTTCGGATTCGATACGCTCACAAAACTCCTCGATTCTTATCCAATCTGAAGTAGAACAACAAAGAAAGGAAGAAAGGAAAAGGAAAAGGAAAAAAAAAAGTACGAAAAGAGAAAAGGAAACTTGAATTCCATCATCCTGCTTTAACAAGCACATAGGTAACTCTGCAACAGCTTTGTGTGAACTAGGCCAGCTTTGACAAGCTGCTACTGCTGCTACCGTTGCTCACCTCACACTCCCACTCCCACACCCAAATCGCAGTATTACGTCGTTACGAATTACACGCCTATCTCCCATATATACATCCACTTAACACACAGAAATCATGGGAGCACAGAGTCATCCTTCTTCCGACTCCGCTCTTGCACATGTCTCCCCCGCCAAATCTAACCTGTAATGACATATCCTCTCTTCTCAACTCATCCCTCTTCTCTTTTATCCATAATTCTGTAAGAATATCTCCCTGACTCTGAAATAATGGCTAGGAAGAAAGTGGCAATCATTGGCAGTGGCTCTGCAGGCATAGGTGCTCTCTGGGCCCTTAATCGCACACACCATGATGTTTATCTCTACGAGGCAGCTAATCGTCTCGGCGGTCATACAAATACCGTCGAATATATCCATGGCAAACACAGAACGCATGTTGATACAGGTTTTATTGTTCTCAATACTGCTACTTATCGTATGTGTTGTGGTCGAGCCCAAGTGTGTGCCATCATCTTCTGACCATCTATAGCCAATTTTATTGCCTTTTTAAAATCCATAGATGTCCCTACTGTCCCTACTGAGATGACCTTTGGTGTCTCTCGCGATCAAGGATCTTTCGAATGGGCTGGTACATCTCTCTCTGCTGTTTTTGCTCAACGAAGGAATATCTTTTCCCCCCGGATGTGGCGTATGGTTTTCGATATTATCAGGTTCAATCAATTTGCGCTGGACCTCTTGAAGGACGAGGAGAAGAACGATGTTTATACCAATGGCGGTGGCTTGCACCATGAAGAAACACAAGAGAGTATCGGGCAATATCTTGATCGAGAAGGTTATTCACAGGCTTTCCGTGACGACTATCTAATTCCCATGACCGCTGCTGTGTGGAGTACAAGTCCCGACAAATGTTCCCTAGAGTTTCCAGCAGTCACACTGGTTCGATTTATGTAGGGTTCCAGTATCATTCAACACTGATATACATTTCATGCTGACGACTTCTAGGTGGAACCATCATCTCTTGACCACAGTGAGCGCTCGCCCACAATGGCTTACCTTGAAATATGGTGCCAAATCCTATATTGATGCGGTGATGAAAGGCTTTCCACCCAATCACGTTTTCCTGAACAGCCCCATCAAATCTGTCACAAACGAACCTGATGGACGTGTTCGTCTTCATAAGTCTAATGGATCTTCAGAGATATATGATCATGTCATAATTGCTACTCATGGGGACGAGGCACTTGAGATCATCGACCCGTTAGCATCATCAGTTGAGAGGAAAATCCTCGGTGGTTTCCAGACATCCCACAACACTGCCATTTTGCACTCGGATCTGTCTCTAATGCCGAAAAGGCGTGTAGCCTGGTCAGCCTGGAATTATATTACTGAGACCTCTTCGACTGGCTCAAACGTGGACCAGGTGTGTCTGACTTACAACATGAATATCCTTCAACATATTCCCACGGAGGCATTTGGTGACGTACTGGTCACATTGAATCCGCTGCAGCTGCCACCGCCTGAGAAGGTACAAGGCCGTTATACCTACTCCCATCCTCTTTACAATGCGACCTCCATCCGTTCCCAGTCGTTGCTTTTACAGATACAAAATACCCGAGGTATCTCCTATTGTGGTGCGTGGACAAAGTATGGCTTCCATGAGGATGGTTTCAGCAGTGGTATCAAGGTGGCCCAGGATCATCTTGGTGCAAAGCTGCCATTCAAATTCCGGGATAGCACATTCAGCCGGGGTAGAAGACCTGTTTTAGGGGCCGCAGATTTGATATTGAGAGTCTTTGTCTTGTTCATACAAATGCTAATTGTAGCTGGTCAAGCACTTGGGAATGTTGCTGGAGGCGTAGTTGCGCGTGGTGTCAGGATAACAGAGCGACCAGTGCAGAAGAGGAAAGTAATGTAACATTTTATGTGCGTCTTTTGAGAGTTCAATAATATGTAGCAACCAAATTTCCATCGGAGGTTTTATAGCACATTAAATCATGATTCCAAAATCTATATATTGACTTCGCTAATATACTGGCCATAGCGGCAATAAGCAAAAAACATCAATCCGCCAAACGCCTAAACAGTGTCGACCATAATTGGAAACTCTATACAGTTCCTTTAAGAGAAATCCTCTCCCTTCTCTTCGATAGCATTCTTGACTCTCAACAAGATGGTAGTCTTCCACTTATCCAACTTGCTTAATTGATCGAATTGGAACAGCTTATCTGCAAAAACTTCTTGTTCTCCTTCTTCCACGGCATTCGCCAAGTCTACTATCAGTGCATGTTCTCTCGTGCTAGCGAATGTTGGATCCATGTCGCGATACTTCTCAAGAGCCCTGTTTGTAGCCACAAGATCGCCGACTGCAAGGAGACAGATGCCAGACTTGAGGAAATAGTCCTTTACAGACCACTTCATCAGATTGTTGGATACTGAAGAAGTTGCTACCTTCTCGAAATGGTTGATAGCTGCGTAATAGTCGCCCTCAAGGGCGGCAAGATCTGCGACCTTCAGGTAGAGCTTGTTTGCCAATCTGTGTAAACGCATCAGCCATGAGTGCAGTAATATATCTTGGGCATAACTAGCTTACGCTTCGGCATTGTCACCCTCGAACCAACTAGCAGCGATCTCATAACTCTCCATAGCTCTCTTCTGATCACCGATTTCAAGTTCATAAACTTCAGCCAGGTTCTGCTTATGAGTGGCTGCTCTTCTGAAATTTCCCTTCGATGTGTAGTGGTTGATCGCGATATCTAATACTCGTGCCGCATCTTCGGGGTCGGTCTTGCGGTAGGCCTTGAAGGCTTCCGTCATAGTATTCGCTGCATCATCCGGTTCGTTCAGTTTATTTGTCTGGATATCCGCGGCCTTCTCAAAGGCAATTCCAGCTTCCTTGCCTGAGTGGAGGCCATTAGTCTACTTCACACGGCTCCCAAAGAGGTATTGAAGCTAGCTACCTTGCTTTTGCATGCGGAAAGCATTCGCAGCTTGGGTGTATAGTTCTACGGCATTTTCCCACTTCTCAGATCGTCCACCAAACAGACTGAACCCCGAGCCGGCGCTGCTGGCAGCTTTGTCTGCCTTTCACATATGTCAGTCGGGCTGTTGCGGGATGTGGAGGAGCAATAGGCGCTCACCTTCTGCAGAAGTGCACGAGGATCTTGTGCCATAGCGAGAGCTTTGTATATAATTCGAGGAAGTAGGTGTTGAATGAAGGGTCCGATATGAAATCACTCGTGGTTTGTTGTTGTTGGACAAAGACAACATGTGTTAATGTTCCAGGGTCGTAGGTCCGCCGTATCTCGACTCTGACGCGGTGTCGCCTGCACAATGGTTTTAGCGTCGTCGAACGCATGCAGTTGTAGCTTCATCGAAACACAGAACCCATTGGCTAAAACATCTTTGTTTCAACTCGAGGCGAGTTTAAGTACAACAGCCTCAATACGGCACTGTTACAATAGTAAACATATACACGTATAGTTTATAGAAAGCTTCAGCTCTTCGGACAGAGCCATGGGACCTAAAATGCCAAGATGCGGACGCAGCTGTACAAGGCTTGGAAAATCAACATTCGTCTTGAGAGCGATTTCCCAACGACACCCAATACGAAAGTCCAGTATATTCGCGGCCCATAGAAAGGTCACAACCGGTCGATGTCAAGGTCCTTCTTTCGAAGCCAACATGGTCTGTAAGATCTTTGCTACCCACTTCCGACTCTGTAAATACAGAAGTTACTTCAGAAAAGCTACATCACCTTCTGCGGCTTTCAGCTTTACCACTCCCGAAGAGCTCCCAAGAAGAAGCTGAAATGATTAAGACGTTACACTGTCAACTACACTTCGTCAAGGAAATTCAAAAAGTCGATACTGAGGGCGTAGAGCCGTTAGTCGCTATTAGAGATGAGACGGATGAGGCTCGAGAAGAGAATACAATTGGCTTGCAGTCATTGAAGGAAGCGTTGGCTAACGAGGAGACGAAGGGTCGTAACCAAAGGCCTCGAAGAAAGAGGGACTTGAAAATCGACACTGAGGGGGTGGAAGATTGGGATGTTCTAAGCACAGCCAGGAAGACTGTAGGGAAACACTTCGTTGTGGACAGCAGCAAAGAGTGAGATTCCTAGGCACAGTTACCACTCATCAGTAACAAACCACCAACTTGAAAGGCCGGGAAAGACCTGGAGGATCCATCCCAAGGGGTGATGGAAAGGATTAACAAGAGAATTGTGCAGTACGAAGCCACGAGAAGATTTCGGAATCTGGACTTTTAGTGGCGAGGCTGAGGTCATGCGACATCCAAAACCACAACATATCTAGGCTCCAAACAATAACACTTCACGAGTTTCTTGCCATATGTTACCCAAATACTTTCCAGCTCCTCAAATAAGCCACTTCGCCCTACAAGACATCTAAGCAACAGTGGATTATATTCGAAACTACCCTACACTGCCTACGCCATGTTCACGCCAAATTTCATACCACTCATCAGAGAACCACTGCATAGATTTCTGATGACCACAACGATACACTATCGCAGTCTACCGTTATCTCCTTGTCTCAGAATGGCTGTAAGACCGACACTGAATGGCGCCATCATCTCAAGCTCTGTGGAGGCAGCTACTTTTCCTAACCGATATTTTCGCTCTTGTCCTATCAACTACAAAATCAAGAATCTTGCTGTCAAGATTTCTGAGGGCCTGCAGAAGATCCAGGACAGCCCAAGCCTTCTCCTTTCCAAATCCGCAACAACAGTTGCAGCAAGAGAGCGACCCATACATTACTCGACGTATGTAACGCCGGAGGTTTTGGTATTTGATCTGAACAACGTACCAGCTGGTGTTCGATGTCAGGAATGGATAGAGAATGTTCTGACTGGAAATCGTGTGTCAGAAGACAGAGCCATAGACATAGCGTCCAAATGGTCAGGGCCAGGCATTGAGCTTGTCGAGGCTGATTATGAGAGCTTGATGGCAATATTTGGGGAAGAATATATAGCTGCCATTATACATACGGCAAAATCGGACTTCTATAACTAAAGCTTTTGCGCATTGAGTTTTGGTGTTTTGAATCTTGATTTGTTTATCATGCATATCGATAAGTATCGTCGCCCAGACCGTAACGCCTCGCAATGCCCAAACCCTTTTACAAAATGACAAAGAGTAACGATCACGAGCTTCAGTTGCCCTTCTTAGCAAATCTACCCAAGGCTGGGCCAAGTTCCGTTTCTGAAGCCTTCAGTTTCTCCTTATTCCTAAGTCCCTGTTGCTTTCTCAGTTCCTCAATCTTCAATCTTCTCTCATCAACAATATTCCTGCTACCCTTCTTTCTCAAGTATTTTCTCAGACTGCTATTCTTACCCCTACCGCGATTCTTGATATCAGCGATTGGGTCAACGGGCTTCTTGTCAAGATCCTGTTCCTTCTTTCGTTGCTCAGCAGACAGAAGATCGAGGTTACCAATGTAATCGGGGTTCAGTGAAATCATCTCTGGCTGAAGCTTGTTGAGAAGGGACTTGACTTCGGCCTCTTGTCGCTGTTTCGTGTTCTCGTACGGGTTCAATTCCAAAGCGTCGAAGTTAGCCTCTCCAGCTCCTGGTACAAGGATAGAAGAGAATCCTGCATCGTGAGATACTCCAAGCACGTCCTCAAATGGACACCACTTGACTCGTTCGATACGTTTGCCTTCTCCACCCCATGCCATATACGGACTCTGCATTTTCTCTTGCTCAAGGCTGTGCTTGGAGAATAGGCCACGCCATATGGAGGTCTGCGTACCCCAACCAACAGCTGTCAGACCAGTATCTGAGATTGATATGGACGAAGCAGGCTGTCTAGTAAAGTAGCTGTTGACTTCCTTGAACATACGAATATCCCATACGGACATCTTCATATCCTGGCCTGCTGAGACCATATATCTTCCCTCACGATCCACAGCTAGAGAGCGGACTGGTCCACGATGTGCCTGGAGCTTCACGAGTGGTGTCGTGGAATTGGGAGACCATAAGGTTACGGTTCCATTCTGGTGACCCATGTGAAGAATAGCGTTTTGTGGATTTTTAGTAAGTGATGTGGGTGAGCCGAGCTTTGTAGGAAGTTCGATGACCATTTGGCCAGTCGATGTGTCTTGGTATTTAAGATAGCCGGCATTTCCCTATCAAAAAAAATTAGCTCCTCATTTGGTGATTGTATATTCTTAGACTTACAACTGTTGCCAGAAGATAGTGATATGGCAAGAACTCCATATTTGTAACCTCAATGTGCTTCTTTAAGCAATGCAACTCGACACCGGCTCGATCGTAGATGTAAACGTATTTCTTCTGCGCAACGGCAAAGTACTGGTTGTTGTGTAACCATGTTGCATCTCTGATGGTCTCGCCAAGTTGTAATTCACACCCCAACTTTCCATCTCTCCATTCCATAGTCGCAACATGACCTTTCCTGCCGGCGAGCAGAAGCTCTCTGCCATTTCTCGTGTAGTCGCACACGTATGGTCCTAAGGCGTCTAATTTGAGTTCGAATCCTTTTTTCGCAGTCTCTATCGCCACATCTTGACGAATTTCGTCTTGTCGGACCTTGTATGTTCTCTCCAATTCATGCTCTGGTTCCAAGAAGCCGCTTGTGTTCTCAAGAAGAATCTCAGCATCCTTAGCCTTCAGTGTCGCATCGCGATACTTGGTTTCAAGTGCTTTGAGATTCCCACGCAACTTTTTGTCCTTAATTCCGTTCAAGGGGATTTTTCTTCCGCGCCCATAGGCTCTCTGCGCCTCCTTCCGCCGTCGCTGTTCTTCTTGACTTGTCGTGGTAGTAGCAAGCTCGGTGCGAGCGCGTTTTATTGAGACAGCACCATTGAAATGGTCATTGGTAGCAGATGCATCCCGACGATCTATGATATCAGTCATGATATGCGACAGACTAATGGGATGGATGTGCGATTGAAAAGAGAGTCGAGATGTATTTTACTGCTATTTCCTCAAGTTCAATAATTTGATGTTCAACTTTCTTTCGACTCTGGGACTTTTGGACGCTAAGATTTCGGCAGGCTCTTATCAAATTCTTATCGACCAGCAAGCGGGCCTCTCCCACAAAAACATTTCCGGCAGAAACTGGAAGTCTATCGCAACCCGATCTCGAAAAACGATACATCCAAACACATTAAAAAAAAGAAAATCCTGGATTCTCTTCCGTACCGATTCAAGGCCGGAGGCACCGGCAAAATGCCTACAAGTGTTGAGTCCCACTCGCACAGAAACACGACAAAAACTTCTCACAAGCCCTTTAAGGCAAGAAAAGCCACCAAGGGCCAGTTAAAAGAGATATCCAAAGGTGAGGCCATCCCATGAGAGTTTCAGCAAATTTCTTAGTACTAACTGCTGTTATAGGCAAGGTTGAAGATGGAGGTCCTCGTAAATCTCCCCACCAACAAATGATGTCGAAAATGGAGCGCCGTAACCAGGCAAGACAAAAGCAGCAGACGAAACACAAGGAGCATATGCGGGAAGCGAGCGTATTTGCAGGACGCGATGGAGCCGCCAGAATTGTTGCAGTCATTCCATTATGTGAAGATGGAAATGCTGCGGCAGCTGTCCGCCAATTAAGCGGTAGTCTCGATATCGAAGTTGAAGTACCAGAGGAGGGCATTGTCCGCACCGAGATTGATCGATTCAAACAGAAGGTGCAATATGTGACCGTAAAGCGAGATCTCACAGCCTGCTTGGATGCTTGCAGAATTGCTGATTTTGTGGTCTTTATTCTCTCTCCGGATCAAGAGGTGGACAACTTGGGAGAGCTCATTCTTCGCAGCGTTGAAAGTCAGGGTCTTTCTACCTTGTTGACTGTGGTGCAGGGCCTTGACAAGATTCAGCCTGTCAAGAGACAGGCACAAGTCGCTGCTTCATTGAAGTCTTATATCACGCACTTCCACCCGGACCAAGAGAAAGTACACAATCTTGATAATAGACAGGAATGTGCGAATATGATGCGCTCATTATGTACAACTACGCCAAAGGGTGTCAGATGGAGGGAGGACAGAAGTTGGATGCTCTTGGAAGATGTACAATGGCCAAGTACTGACTCTGAAAACGTCGTTGTTACCGGTGTTGTTCGAGGTAAGGGATTGAAGGCGGATAGATTGGTGCAAGTCGGAGACTGGGGTGATTTCCAGATTGAAAAAATCACCGCTGCACCATTACCCTCTACAAAGCGAGCACGAACTGAGCATATGACTATCGATGGAGCACAGACTGAAAACGTCCTTGAAACCCCTACCGAAGATCAGGATGACTTAGCAGAACTGGCTCCTGAAGAGGCCATGATGGATGACATTGACGCTGGTATGTCAGTGGCTACACAGGACAAACGAGGCGTACTCTTGGATGATCATCATTATTTCTCAGATGATGAGACTCACGTTCCCGCGAAGCCAAAGCGACTGCCTAAAGGGACATCCAATTACCAGGCTGCATGGTTCCTCGGTGATATGTCAGAAGATGGTTCCGATTATGAAGATGTAGATGAACAGGGTGACATGAACATGGACATTCCAGCACTGCCCATGGATGGTGTGGAGGGTTTTGCACCCCGTGAGCCAACAGAAGCTGCACCATCTGAGTATCCACAGTCAGAAATGTTCATCGACCGTGCTGCAGAGGAAGAGGCCGAGCAACTAGCAGCTTTCAGAGCAAGAAAAGGGGATGAGGCTGAAGAAGACTTGGAATTCCCAGATGAAATCGAACTTCATCCACAGGTCTTGGCAAGAGAACGTTTGGCTAGATATCGTGGGCTGAAGAGCTTGCGAACGAGTACCTGGGAAGAAGATGAGGACAAAGCTCATGAGCCTGAGGATTGGCGCAGACTTCTGCAAATCGTTGACTACAAGTCTGCGCGAAGCGCTGCAGCCCGCGAAGCATTGATCGGAGGTATTCCACAAGGCACCCGCGTGTCAGTTCACCTGAGAAATGTGCCCTTGTCACTTAAGGATTCCTTCAATCCAACCCAGCCACTCACTCTTTTCTCGCTCCTTCGTCATGAGCACAAGCGAGCTGTGCTCAATTTCAATGTGACATTGAGCTCTGATTATCCAGCACCAATCAGATCCAAGGAAGAGATGGTGATACAGTGTGGTCCTCGTCGCTTTGTCATTCATCCTCTGTTCTCTCAGGGGGGCAACACCCCCAATGATGTGCACAAATTCGACCGTTTCCTTCACCCAGGACGTTCGGCCATTGCTACTTTTGTTGGTCCATTGACATGGGGTTCTGTTCCAACTCTTTTCTTCAAGCGCCCAGTGTATGCACCAGGCATTGCTGATGAGGAGAAGCTACCACTTGAGCTGATCGCTACCGGTACATCTCTTCCACCCTCCTCTTCTCGCGTTATTGCTAAGCGCATCATCCTCACTGGACATCCATATAAGATCCACAAGAAGCTTGTTACCATCCGCTACATGTTTTTCAACCGTGAGGATGTGGAGTGGTTCAAGGCTTTGCAGTTATGGACCAAGAGAGGAAGAAGTGGTTTCATTAAGGAAAGTCTGGGTACGCATGGATACTTCAAGGCCACTTTCGATGGCAGAATCAACCCACAAGATTCAGTTGGTGTCAGCTTGTATAAACGTGTTTTCCCAAGAAATGCGAGGGCGTGGAGGGGCGACTTGGAGGATGTCCCTGAGTTGGTTGAAGGAGCAGGAGAAATCGAAATGGCAGACTAGAGTATCAACGATCGAGCTTTGCTTTACATACAGATACCTGCACAATTAGCTGATGAGGCACGAATTTAGGCGTTAATCCAATTGGAAATATTTAACATTCAGCAGTGATAATAAATAACTCGACTGCTAAGATAATATATAAATAACCTGACTCCCCACCATATACCATCATCCGACAAAAACCAAGCTGAAATTAGATTCGATAATATGACTCCAGTGCCCAATCCCGTTTTCATACCAAGCCAACGAATATTTACTTCTTCCTTGAGGCATGAACCGTCTCGATGATTGTGTCAACAACGCTTGGGTCGGACAGCTATTATTGATGTTAGATGTGATTATTGATATTAGGATAGGGCAACATACCGTGGATGTGTCACCAAGTTGGTCTTCCTCACCTGCAAGAATCTTCCTGAGGATTCTTCGCATAATCTTACCACTTCGTGTCTTTGGCAAATCTGGTACCACGAAGATAGCCTTTGGAGCAGCAAAGGGTCCAATGCTCTTTCTGACTTGGAGGATAAGATCCTTTCGTAACTGATCACTCAATTCATTTCCGTCCTTGATAGACACGAAAGCGTTAACAGCCTGACCGGTCAGTTCATCACTGATACCGACGACTGCAGCCTCGGCAACAGCGTGATGCTCGATCAAAGCAGCTTCAATTTCGGCAGTGGAAAGTCGATGTCCAGAAACGTTAACAACATCGTCGACACGGCCCCGAATCCAGTAGTAACCCTCGTGGTCACGTCCAGCACCATCACCAGTGAACTAGAAAGTGTTAGTGGGGATGTTCCCATGGCTATAAGAAGAGGTTCCATACATAGTAGCCCTTGTAGACATTTAAGTAGGTGTCCATGTAGCGCTTGTGGGCGCCCCAAACAGTACGAGCCATACTTGGCCATGGTTGTTTGAACGCCAGGACACCTTCAACATCGTTTCCATGAATCTCCTCACCAGATACAGGATCGATAATCGCAGGCTCAATGCCGAAGAATGGAAGGGAAGCACTCCCTGGCTTAGTTGGGGTAACACCTGCCAATGGTGTTATAACATTGGAACCTGTCTCAGTTTGCCAGTATGTCTATAACATTTATCAGTATGTTTCGGCTGGGAAGCTATCTTTTTCGCACTTACATCAACAACATGTGCTTCCTCCTTTCCAACGATTTCAAAGTACCACTTCCAGACTTCAGCAGCGATCGGCTCTCCTACAGATCCCAACACTCTCAAATGTTTCATCTGCGCCTTTACATGCTCGTCACCAGCACGCTTGAGAAGTCTCAAAGCAGTTGGAGCGACATAGAATTGAGTAACCTTATGCTTCTCGATAACATCCCAGT
The DNA here is from genome assembly GCA_024752435.1 of Allantophomopsis cytisporea. Lineage (NCBI taxonomy): Eukaryota > Fungi > Ascomycota > Leotiomycetes > Phacidiales > Phacidiaceae > Allantophomopsis > Allantophomopsis cytisporea. The sequence continues at coordinate 697,406 of CP103025.1, forward strand.
AACGAGAGAAGTTCGGATAAGCTGGTGTACCCTCAAAAACAACGGTAGCAACCCCGAGCAGAAGAGGCGCGTAAACGACATATGTGTGCCCAGTAATCCATCCTACGTCACCACCACAGAAGTAAGTATCGCCATCATGAATGTCGAAGACATATTTTCCGGTTGCTGCCGCACCAAGCAGGTATCCTGCAGTCGAGTGCATAACACCCTTTGGCTTTCCGGTTGAGCCGGAGGTGTAGAGAAGAAAGAGCGGATCCTCAGAGTTCATTGGCTCTGGAGCAATGTAGTTTGGCCACTTCTCAACCTCCTCGTGCCACCACCAATCACGGCCTTTGGTCATTGGAACGTCTGAGCCAGTTCTCTTGTAGACCAAGCAGTGAGTGACATCGGGGCATTGCTTCAGGGCATCATCGACGATCTTCTTTGTGCTGATAACCTTTCCGCCTCTCTTTCCCTCATCGGTGGTGATAACGACCTTGGATTGAGCGTCAATGACCCGGTCACGGAGAGAGTCGGATGAGAATCCAGCAAAGACCACGGAATGCACTGCGCCGATGCGAGCACAGGCCAGGAAGGCAATCACAGCCTCTGGGATCATAGGGAGGTAGATTGCAACAGTGTCGCCCTTCTTAACTCCCATCTGCTTCAGGACGAATGCGGTGCGGCAGACTTCGCGAAGAAGTTCTCCGTAAGAAAGTGTTCGGCCATCAGATGCCTCGTCCGCCTCATAGATAATGGCTGGCGCATCTGGGTTCTTGAAAGCATGGCGGTCGACACAGTTGAAAGAAGCGTTCAATTGGCCCTCAAGGAACCAGGCATTGTCGCCATTGCTTAGACTGCCAGAATGAACGGTTTGGAAATCCTTCTGCCAAGAAAGAAGATCGCGGGCCATCTTGCCCCAGAACTTAGAAGGCTCGGTGATGGATTCTTTATATAATTTTTGGTACTCCTCAATGCCGCTCAAATGCGGCTTGCTTGGGTGCTCTAAGTCATTATCAGCTTATGTTCCTCTTCAATAAATTACTTTTGCGCCGAACGTCGAAAGATTTCGGTGCAGAGTGCTGTGTGGAAAGTCTTACTTTCGAACATCTTTCTCGGAGGATCTGCAAGGTAAACAGTCAGTACTCAGCGTGCCATAAGCGCAGAGAAAACAGGCAGTACTGACGGAATGTGTCGACCTGGTGGGCTTCCGCCACCACCGGGTTGATAGGAGGCTGAACCGAACCTTCAGACATGTTGATTGAGTTGTTGGAGTTGTCGTTGTAAGAGGTTTGGAAATTGTTGTGCTGCACGGCGCGATAGTTATAAATGTTTGTTTCACTGCGGGGTATGCCGCCGGTCACGCAGTGGGAAATGTCCTTCAAAAGAGGGGTCCACAGCAAAATATTGCCTTTTCGCAGCGCTAATCGAGGAGAACAACGCGGAATGATTAGCTGACTGGAGGAGATGGTTAATCTATGAAGAGTCGGCGACGATAAGCCAAGAGGAATAAGCAAGTAAGGTAGGTAGGATGAATAATAGGACAGGCTTTGTTTGTGTGAGTGTGAATTGCCAACGTATGAGAGGGTAGTAACAACACAATAAATAAATGGTTGGCTGTGTCAGATGGATTTGTGTTGAGTTATGTGTGGGTGGGGAGGGGCACACAGGTATTAGATATATACCTAGCAGGACTATGAATTATGTTATGAGTACCTATGTATGATGTTCTCTCAACTTACAAAAAAGGTCTTGCAACCTTGCTTAGACGCTTATTCGAGTGCTCCGTGTGCGGATCGAGGGGGAGAATTGAAATCACAGAGACATGCGTACCTTGGTTAAGGTGATGATGGTTACGGAGTAAAGCAAGTGGCTGTGGCCTCGATGTGTACCCGACCCGACTTTACCTTTGGCTGATGTTGTTGTCTCTTGTGTGTTTCCTCTTTCTCCTCCTCCTCCTCCTCCTCCTCCTCCTCCTCTCCGCTTATCATTGTGTTTTATCTTTCTACATCCAGGATATCTCTTCCCTCTATATGTGTTTGTCTGTCTGTCTGTCTGTCTATGTATTTGCTACACCTACCTGTATCTCCGTACACATCTCTTCTGCCTCCCCTTCGCATCTTTCGGCATAGGTCTTGAAGTGCATACCTTTAGATTTTGTGTAGTGATACCCTTGCTTCTGCGTCCCTACTATGTGCTCCTTAGCTGCAGCTCTCCCCACGTAAACCGCATGCGTGCTCCATGGTCAAGGATACAAATCCAGCTATCCCGAGGCCTGTCATTCGTTGGTGGATGGGACAGCAACAGGGCGAACGGGTAGCGTCAGACGCGATGTCCAGTTGAGAGCCCTTCATTTGCAGTAGACGCCAATTCCTTCTTCCCTCAGTCCGAAGCCTTTCCGCACCGAGTGTCTTCAATAGTGTGATTGCTTGGCTAACGGACAACAAGTGCTGTTTTATGCGTGCTCACACTATACACCTGACACCTCAGAACGATAACCCCTCTACTCTCAAGCTCTCACTGTACCTGTCTCTCTCTCTCTCTCTCTCTCTCTCTCTCTCTCTCTCTCTCTCTCTCTCTCTCTCTCTCTCTCTCTCTCTCTCAATCGTAGAAGATATTGGTCCATCTGTTCTACTAGTGTTCTAGAATGACGAGCAAGTGTGGAAAAGTATCGTCAACAGCCAAAAATGTGCACATGTTCATATACTCCATACCATATTAGATACCGTATGGAAAGGGGTCAAGAAAGCGTGCAGGCTTTAACGTCAGAAAGATAAAAGAATGCAGAAGAGAAGCACCAGATTGTGTTGATCGACTGCTCCGGTCCTACATGCATCATACCTACACAGTACATACATACGCAGTACGTACCTGCTGCCCTGCACATACTTGTATGTACATATGTATATATCATACCTATGTGCATGTAAATACCCAACCGGAAGACTCTCTGTATGTCCGTCCACACGAAGACAGTAAATCATGCCTGATCATATCCTTGACAGCTTTCGTTCTGTTGGTATTTGGTGAAATAATTACGGGTCTAGAAGCTACATGGGGGCGACTTGTCTTTCTGTTTCAACGTGCGACGATAGGATTAGCTTTACAGTAGTCCAGGGCCTCGTGCACTGGTTGGGGGACTTACGGAGCAACCAGCGCGGCACTGGAAAGGTGTGAAATGAAAATGATACTCTCTCACCAATTCATAGTACATAGTATATACTCAATGGATATGTCTTCACCGTCAATCCGCTGGCTAAACCTTGCCCATCCCAATTGAATTGGATTGAATTGCAAATCATCACATTCGAGCTTGCTATCTTCAAACCTTTGTAGCCACTCTCAACCTTACATGACACCGACCCAATGGACGATGTAACATTGTAAATCCTATCCATACACAGAACATCAACTTCGGCTGTCAGGTAGTATGGACACTACCTACGTAGATACAGTACAGTACAACCAAGTACCGGAAACTTGCCCGGCAAGCACTGCATACATCAATGGGTAGATTTGTATGTAGGTACATAGTACATACATGTTGTACTCGCCTCTAGTGTGCTGTCGAGGGCCCTCGCTTTCCACAGGGAAGACATTGTAGATTTGTTGTTCGAACTGTATGGATATAGTTATCCTCATCCTCAGACCACCGAATAGTACCTTTACTCCAAAATGTTTCATTGAGCGATCTCGGTGTATGGATGTTAGAATGAGCATAGCATGATAGCATGTCAGCATGTGCGGAGTTCACAATGTACAGAGCAACTCCGGAGCAGAATTCCAATCACTTTTAAGTGATTATCCCGACTCTTCTGCCTCTTGTTCCATTATCCCGAGATAGTGATTCCAACAAACGGCCGGGATTGAAATTAATGCGTTTGTCCTCGGCCCTCTTGGCTGACGAGGGCCCGAGGGCTTCATTCTCGCCCTCCGGTATGCAGTATTCCTAGCTATGTGTGGATGGATACGTGAACCTTACTCACCCTTGGCCTGCTCCTGCTGCTGTCAATCCGCAGAACCGTCTCCGCGGTGGCGCGCGGGGACGGACAGATGGGCTGGTAGCAAAATCTTATTCTACATGGTTGACAAGGCGGCTGACTTCGAGCACACCACCAAAGTTTAACTGCGTTATCATCGTTGCCAATGGATTACTCACGAAAACTGATCGGTGTCAACAGTCGATATACGCACTCTACCATAGCTCGGTATCAGCTCCGGGCTGCTCCAACGTTTCCTGTGATTCATTCCTCTTGATTCTGTATTGCAGGTTGTCTTCTTGTCTGGGTAGCATCGCGCATCACCAATATACCACCAGTGCGTAGGACCTTATGATGTCGTTCTTTGTCCTCACTTACTTGGGTCCTTTACCAATTCACCCTTGGCGTTCTCCTCCAGCCTACAATAGTCGTCCATAGCAGCTTTATGATTGGCTTTATTTCTTCTTCAGTATGACGGTATCCGAATGAGGAAGTTCTCTGGTATCATGCGTAGGTACTTACCTTTCCCCATGGGGTGTGAGGCTGTAATACTTGAGACCACGGGGTCAATTCTTCTGACTTGTTCGTTCAGCCACGCATGACCAAATCATTCAAATACTTCCATATTCATTATTGTAATGGAAGCTGTCCACATACTAAAGCATTAAAATAAATATGGTTATCTGAGTGGTCGACCTCCTTACAATTTCAGCTCCCCTCGTACTCCCCTCCTTTGACGTGCTCTAGAATTCGCGTCGAACGGTCCAATAGCTCTATTGATTGATAAGGTGAGGTGGTACGGTACCTACGTACTGCATCATGCATTATCTAGATCACTCCCACGGTATTGGAATAATTTGTACCTCATAGCTAATAGGCTCGTGATGGGTTGGTTGAAAGATGCACCAGCACATATAAATCATCGTATTAACATTGAGGACACGACACTGATCCAATTGGAAGTACATAATAGAAGGCGTTCACGCTGAGTGATTTAATGTATCAAGGGGGTTCACATCCTTGCCGGAAATTTCCACTCGGAAGAAAAAAAAAATCAAGAGCTAGAATATCGATCGATGTCTCGTGTCTCTCAACCAAAAACTATTTCAACCACAGTCGATTAAATTCCTAACGACATTGCCGAAGTGCCGCACATCCTCTGCCGAGATCGGGATTGAAGTTCAACGACAGTTGCAAGCTTTACAGTAGTATTCATGAATATTACTTACTTGCGTACACTGCTGTACCATATAACTATGTACATTGTTTCTACATATCTTCCCAAGTTATGTGTATGTATCATTAGCCATATACTTTGTTAAATACAATATTCTGTGCTCAAGCTATCGAAAGCATATCAGACTCTGTGAGTGAGTATCCCTGGTGTCACTTTCCGGATTTCAACCAAGACAAAATCCTGTATGGGATTAAATGTACGAAGGGCTCAGCCAAAGGTAAGCATCCCGGTATCATTGACGAACTATCAATCACGATATTACTTCAGTTGGGGTATTCCCAAGCACCGAAGAAGCATTTAAGTTAAGTCAATCTCGAAGACTGTAGAATATATCTATTGATGACCGTACTCCGTACAAGTAGATGCCTACTTCAAGTTTGCTGAATTCATCGAAATGATAATTTAAAATCAGAGCACTCTTGATCTTTCCTTTCAAGAGTTAACAATTCCTCCCATTTACCTTTTAGAAGCATTACAAGTAGTCTACTACGATTATTCGAATGAAAAGAAATAGTATTATTAACGTTATGCCTGAGGATAGGGGCTTTGCCTCTTCACGAACTCGCCTGGTCGATGTGCCTTACGTCACTTGCAGCAAATACATATACATACGTAGATACACTACTCAGCATGATTTTTGTAATTGCCAACCCATTGACAATCAAGTCGGTTTCTAAAAAATCAGAAGCTTTTCTTCCTTGTTTTCAATTTTTCAATTATGTCTCAAGCGACGAACACCAAGCTTATGAGCACTGAAGCTGGTGGCGAGCAGACCCAGTATGGAATATATAGAGTTCATAATATTTTGAAGCAATATCTAATGTTCAATTAGATATGAAGGAGTAAACACCTTCACAAAACCTCATGCTAAAGAAGGTGGGCAATTCAAGGGTACGTTTATCGTATAAACATGTCATCTCATTGGTAATATATAATTAGTCAAGTACAACTGCTGATCGAGTCGTCATGCAGACAATTCGACCAGCGAAGCTACAACACAAGCGCAGCAGGACAAAACAGATCGTGGTGAGAGAACTGCGGAGAATGTTAGATATGGAGAGGCTATTAGTGAACATGGATTTGGAGGTGAGACTTTGGGAAATAAGGGCTCTGCGCAACAAGGTGGCTATGGCAGAACAGAGGGCATCGAGGACGATGGCGTGAAACAGTCAAGAAGAGAACAAGGATATGGAGGAGGCAGTGGCGTGGGCGCATGATTGTGTGTAGAAGGATCAAAATCAACTCTCTCACTAAACCTTTCTGAAGGCTCATGAATTGTATTTGGAGCTACAATGCCGAAGAAGCTATAAAAACAGTTGGCTTCAATAACACACAACCGTCCCTCCCATTTCCATCCAATACGCTCTTGGTTCCTAAAACGCCTGTTACTAGCCAGCTAATCATATCAAAGTTCCATCGTCATCAAATAGGTCTCGTAAATTCTCATGAATTTGGCAACGAATGCTTCAAGATGGAAGACAACCTTTGTGCCCATCCTAATTCTGTGTTCATAGAAAGCAGACCATTTGATGACCTCGGCTTTAAGGTCATCATCAATGAGTGGAATAAGTTTGAAGGTCAAGGTCTTAAGAATGGTTGTCGGTGGAATGCAGTGGGTAAGAAGATCGTATAATTTTGCGCGGACTTGAAGGATACAAGAAGGTGAGCGATCATCTACGACTTCCTGCGCAATCTGACCTATCAGGGCCTCCCAGTCTGGTGGTGGAATAGGTGTGGAATCCGTCACTTTCTCACTGTAATGACAAATATTAGTATTTGTAGATAAGCAAAAGGATTTTGGGACAAGAGCATACTTCTGTGCATGTACTGCTTCGAACATAAGTAGCGCCCTACGAAGATTTCTCCCACTCTCCATGGCAATTTTCTTATTCAGATTTTCAGCTACAGCCCAGCCCTCCTTGTTGCCCGACTTCGCAAGTACATCACAGATTTCACTTTCTGTAGGAGCTGGAACCCTCACAAGCAGCGTTCTTGATCGGATTGGAGCGATTATATTGGCAGTCGAGTTCGCCAATAGAATTAGCCTCAAGTTCGGCGAGTATTTCTCCATAGTTCTTCTCAATGCTGCTTGGGCATCTCTTGTCAAATGCTCTGCCTCATTGATAACAACAACCTTGAATTTTTGCTTCGCACTCTGATCGACTTGTTGAGTCTGTGCGACCTCCTTCAATAAATCCTGGACAACGACCCGATCATAGTTTCCGACATCTGATGGTGTGATTTCGAGGTGATAGACCGAGGCGACGATGTTGAATTCCAGTTTCCGATTGCTAGTGGTCTGGAAAACACGCGAATCGATCTTGATTTTTTCAACTCCAGGTCCATATAGTTCTTTCAGTGTTGCTACAATTCGAGTCTTCTTGCCAGCTCCGGAGGGTCCATAGACCAAAAGGTGCGGGAAATCTCCACTCTGTGCCTGCAATTGATGTTAGCTGGTATTCTAGTTGAGAGTCTGAAACAAACATACCAGTGATCTCAGACGTTCTGAGAGATCTGAATGATATGTCAGGGCATCCAGAGATCTGGGACGGTGTTTATCGACAAGTAATGCCATTCTTTGGTGGTGTAATCGATCAATGAGATACTGTATAAAGTATGTTGAATGTGAAATGTCGACCCAAAGATTTGGGGCGACGCGAAGCGCGTATAGTGGAAAGTCGCGTCGGGGCTCAGGGTGCCTTAGGTATGACGTTCAGCAGAAGATGTTCACTGCCTGCTGCGCTGGCCATCAGGCCGCTAGGCTGTCGCGATTAGATACATTAGTACCTGGCCAACATAGTGGGCAGGATCGTGTCAACAAAGCAGTGCATAGACGTTGATCCGTGTGCAGCAAGAACCAGGAACAACAAGCACACAATTAAAGCGTTCATGAATACAGTCTCTTCCTCTCATCCTACATCTGCACTCTCTTCTGCTACATTCGCTCATAATCACGAATTACCATCTTTTGCACGCTTTGAAGCCTCGTTGCTATCCGCTCCACATTCGCATCTGTACAGAAGGGTCAGAAGTACATAAGTTGTGAGTGAGAGTTCTACACATTCTTATCTAGTCACCCAGCTAACCAATGGAATGTTCATAAGGCACGCAAAAAATACAGTGTCTTGTTGAAATTATGGCATCTTTCATCACCACCGTGTTAGTAGTTTTTCTTCTTTCTCATGACTCTGATCACTTCTCCAATGCGTCTCATCAGTCCTGGAGCCGTGAAGGGATTGTCCCCTGTTTGCACCTTTTCCCAGTCTACATCTGGCTTCAAGGCCACTGTCGATGCTCTTCCAGAGCCGCCTCAGGCAGTTTATGTGTCCCCATACTTACAAAACGGGAATGATAGTAACCAGAGGACGAGGAATCAGTTCAGGCCGCGCAATGCCACCAAAGGCACCTCAAGCTACCAGCTTCGTCAATACGCGGAGGCAACACTTGGCGGTGGAAGTCTACGCAAGATTGTGAAACTTCCAGAAGGAGAGGATGAGAATGAATGGTTGGCCGTCAACAGTCAGTAGATGGAAAGTTCATACTGAGGATTTATGCTAACCCATTGAAGTGGTCGATTTTTACAACCATATCAACCTTCTCTACGGCTCAATCACGGAATTTTGCTCTCCACAGTCGTGTCCTGAGATGAAGGCCACAGATGAGTGAGTTTCAATCATCAGGGAGGATGTCGTGTTTGCCTGCTGATTTGATTAGGTTTGAGTATCTGTGGCAGGATTCAGAGAATTATAAGCGACCAACAAAGATGCCCGCGCCAACGTACATTGAGCATCTCATGGGTTGGGTACAGAGCAACATTGACAATGAAGCTGTTTTCCCAAGCAGAATAGGTAGGGCTCTCATCTTCATGTCGAGTCGTTCATGCTCATAGCCACAGGTGTTCCTTTCCCAAAGTCCTTCCCAAGCATGATTCGCCAAGTCTTCAAGCGCATGTACCGTGTATATGCCCATATATACTGTCACCACTACCCGGTCATTCGGGAGCTTGGCCTCGAAGCTCATCTTAATACCAGCTTCAAGCATTATGTCTTTTTTATTGATGAACACAACCTTGCAAGTGGAAAGGACTTTTGGGGTCCCTTGGGCGATCTCGTGGACACTATGTTAAGGAACGACTGAGAGTGTTGTGAGTATGTAATGAGATTATGAAAATTATGGCCCTGGCGTTTGGTAGTAATCGAGAGATGATTGAAAGGGGTGTTGCGACTTTCAGGAACTGAAATTGGTATGGACAATATGGCATGTATGATAATAGCAAGCGTTATGGACTAGAATTCTTGGTCTCTCAAACTTCCCACAAATTACTACATAAGTTCGTAATACTCAGTGAAGTGATTTTGACTTTCCGGTCTTCGAAATTATTATTCATTGCATCGCGAAGTCGCAGCTTGCATAAATATAGTGCAAAGTGATCCGTGCGCAAGTGCACAACTTCGAAAACCTGAGAGAGAGCCGACGACGCCCTCCCTCACTGCCGCTTCGAACGTCGCAAATCCATCTCCGCTCCATCATCCCATTCAATCGATTCAAGATGCTCTCCACCCGAGCATTCGTTCAAGCTACCAAGGCTGCAGCTCCAAGAGCTGCAGTTGCCCCAAGAGCCTTCGCTGCTTCTCAGATGCGATCATACGCTACTCCTTCTGCTGCCGACTCGAAGCCTCCAGTCGCCCTTTACGGACTCGATGGCACCTACGCCAGCGCTCTGGTAAGACTCAATTGGGTATTGGGGTCAATTTGGATGGAGTTTTGAAGGCCAATTGGCCCCATAGATTCCCCGTGTTTGATGGGAAGGCCATTGGAGCTAACATATATCCCCTCCTCATAGTACACTGCCTCTGTCAAGAGCTCTTCTCTCGATTCTACCGCTAAGGCTCTCCTCGCCCTGAACGAAATCTACAACAAGGATGCTAAACTTGCTACCATTATGACTGCTCCTACCCTTTCCTCCGAGGACAAGTCTGCCATCATCGCCGAGCTCCAGAAGCACACCGGTGACAAGTCGGAGACTGTCAAGAACTTCTTGAACACCCTCGCCGAGAACAACAGACTCTCTCTTTTGAAGGGTGTCTGTGAGAAGTTTGGCGAGCTCATGAGCGCTGCTCGTGGTGAGGTCGAGCTGACCGTCACCAGCGCTTCTGTAAGAACCCATCCTCCATTAAGTGAACCTGGAATAGGAGACTCTGTAAGATTATCGGTGCTAACGGAATTGTTAATGAAATAGCCCCTCGATAACAAAACTTTGTCTCGCCTCGAATCCGCTGTTGCCAAGTCCTCATACGTTGGACAGGGCAAGAAGCTCAAGGTTACCAACAAGGTATGCACGCCATGTCAAGCAGCTTATCGGTACAGATGCTAACAACTACTCAGGTTAACCCAGATATCCTCGGTGGTCTCGTTGTCAACATCGGTGACCGAACAATCGACCTCTCTGTCTCTGCTCGCATTGCCAAGATGAACAAGCTCCTCAGTGATGCCTTGTAAGCTGTTAGCATCAGCAGGGATGGACTTACGATGGGATTCTGGGAATCTATAGTGATCGGGCCTGTGAAAGATCCCTATTGTACATGATAAGAATAGAAATCTGTCTAATGGAGATGGTTGTCCCACCAGTGCGACCTGCTTTGACTCTCACTCTTCGTACACGCACGTCACACACATTGTTGAATATGATATAGTGTTTTGTATTGTATAACATCTAGTATTCTAACTGTCTAGCTCTAGTTCTTATCTATTCGCTCAATGTCGTTTTAGAGCGAGTGATTTCAGACCGACATGTAGCTACGGCTCCCTGCATCATTTTCTACACATGCCACAGGAAGGATTGCAAAGTTGAAATTTAGGCTAGCAGTCTGATCACTGCCAATGATCAACCTCTCTATTTCTCGTCAAGCTGGGCTTCGAATTCATCTTCCTCAACAGCAGACTCGTTGCTACGCACCCTCTGCAGTTGCTCTGAGACATAATGTGCTATGTGAGCATCTGCTTCGGCGCGTTCCTTTTGTCGTTCTGGGTCATCCGGTAGTACAGAATTGCTGACAGAGTGCTTGTCTTCTTCATCACCATTAACTGAGGTGTCGAAATCCGACCGTGCTCCCATTGATCGTGTTGAGGATCGACGAATATGGTTTGGCTTTGGGGTCTTTGCTTGAATGTGACGAGAGAATATATCGTCAAAGTAATGTGCCATTCCAGTGGAAGGAGTTCGGGGAGTTTGGGGTAGACGGCAACTGATTCTACGAAAAGATTAGCATTACGACGTGCTGGAACTTCATGAACACATACCCGGTATCATGGATCATTCTAGCAATCAGCCCTGTCCATCCACATTGATGCGTGGCACCAAGCCCACGACCACTATCTCCATCAAAGAACTCGTGGAACCAGAGATTGTCCTTCCAGTGAGGATCAAAGTCGAGGAGATCGCTCCCATCGTTTACAGCGCGACGACCATCCGCTTTTCGGGCGAAGAGGTGTTGCAGTCTGTGCTGTATCTCTTCCGAGACATGTCCAAGATGCATCATCTCTCCCGACCCTGTTGGGCATTCCACCTGCAAGGATGGTCCATAGAACATGTAAAACCGCTGCAGCGACTCTACCAGCAGGAAGTTCACGCAGATCCAAATCGGACCACGCCAATTACTGTTTCCACCAAAAAGACCACTATCTGAATCGCCAGGTACATAGCTGACTTTGAATTCCTGGCCATTAACATTCATGGCATAAGGGTTCTTTTCATGAAACTTCGACAGTGATCTAATGCCATGCTCGCTGAAGAACTCATCTTCATCCAGCATGCGCTTCAAGATTTTCTGGAGACGCTCTTTGCTAACAAGTGATAACAGGATCCTGTTGTCTTTGCCTCGCTTCTTGATACTCGCCATGTTTCTTTCTGCAACGTCATGTCGATTCTCGATGAACCAGTCAAGTCTCTTCTTAAACGCAGGCAGCTTGTTTATCAGCTCGGGCTCAAGTGTTAATGTTGCATAAAGGGGAATGAGCCCGACAAGCGACCGAACAGGAAGCTGCTGGGACCAAGGACCACCATAGGAGATCGCATCGTAATAGAAGCCATCTTCCTCGTTCCAGAGGGACTTCTCTTCCGTGGATCCTGACTTGTAGGTCATAGCATCACTGATAAGCATGAAGTGCTCGAAGAATTTGGAGGCAATATCTTCGTAGATACGTCGATGTTTTGCAAGCTCTAGAGCAATATTGAGCATGCATAGACAGTAGAAAGCCATCCATCCAGTACTGTCGGCTTGCTCCAGAACACCTCCCGTTGGAAGAGGTTCAGACCGGTTGAACAACCCAATGTTATCAAGGCCAAGGAATCCACCTTCAAAGACGTTTTTACCATCGAAATCTTTTCTATTGACCCACCAGGTAAAGTTCAACAACAACTTCTGGAAGACTCTCTCCAAAAAATCAAGATCTTGTCTTCCGTATAACTTTCGCTCGATTTTGAAGGTACGGAAGGTAGCCCAGGCGTGAACAGGAGGATTGACATCTCCGAAATTCCACTCATAGGCTGGAAGTTGGCCATTCGGATGCATATACCACTCCCGAGTGAAGAGATCAAGTTGCTTCTTAGCAAAGTCCGGATCGATCATAGCCAGAGGAATACAATGGAAAGCGGAATCCCAAGCAGCGAAGAATGGATATTCCCACGAATCAGGCATGGATAAAATATCGTCAAGATGCATGTGCTTCCAGTTTGTGTTTCTAACAGCTTTTCGATCAGGTGGAGGAGGTGGCTGTAAGGGATCACCGTTGGCCCATTGGTCCCAGATGAAGTGATAGAACTGCTTGGTCCACATCATTCCCGAGAATGCCTGTCGCTGGATGTTTCGGAGATCCTCTGACATTGGGAGAGGGCTTATACGCCAGTAAAATTCGTCGGCCTCTTGCTTACGCTTCTCAATGATATCGTCGAAAAGCTCTTCATCCAGGTAGCTCTCATACTTCTTAGATACCCTGAATCGAACCACAGCACACTCTCCTGGAGCAACTCCGCCACCTTCGTTGAATGCAAACAAAGCAGCAGTCTTAGTTCCTGTATGTCTTGGATTTACGGCCTTCTTCTCCCCATCCACAACGTAACGATGGAAAGCATCTTTTACGTATGGCTGAGGATTCTCTCCATCATACAAAATCTTGAAATTGGTGTCATTCTCTGTGAAGAGTAACTCGGGCACCACATCAGTACCACTTGGTCCAACACCTGGGGATGGAGACAATTGCAGATAACGATCTCCAAGCTTGTGGTGCTTGCTATGAGCAACTGTATCACTGAGCTGGCGCATCGATGGTTTCTTATCCTCGGATTCATGGCCCCAGGCCCATGTGTTTCGAAACCACATATGCGGTATGATGTGAAGGGGAGCTGGCTCAGGACCACGGTTCCACGCAGTAACACGAAATAGCAGCTCATCTGGATCATCAGTCTCCTTAGCAGTCTCGATATATATGTCCCAGTAGCGATCCTCATTAAATATACCGGTATCAATGATCTGGTACTCTCGATCCTGCTTTCCTCGGCGAGCATTCTCTGCGACAAGATCTTCGTAGGGGAATTTCTTCTGGGGATATTTGTAAAGAAACTTCATGTATGAGTGCTGCAATGCTATTAGATCATGCCAAATATTACTTATGGGTGCTCAAACTTACTGTAGGGGTATTGTCAACGTGAAAATGAGCTTCCTTGATACTCTCACCGTGGTTTCCCTGCGGATTAGAAAGACCAAACAGGCGCTCCTTGAGATAATCACTACGCAAGTGTCAATTCGTGCTATCTACCAGGCAATAGTATATTGGAGAGTTGGTCTTACTCCTCGCCATTCCAGAAGGCGAATGCAATGTTCTGGAGACCATGGGTATCGGAAACTCCTGCAATACCATCTTCACCCCATCGGAAGGCGCGTGAACGTGCGTGCTCATGAGGGAAATCTAGCCGCGAATTTCTCAGCAAGGCGTCAGTTAGCAATTGCGGCATGAGACTTACGACTCCAAGCATCACCATCTGCGCTGTAATCCTCCCGAACTAGATAATATCGGTAAGTCTATTTTCGTAGATGGAATTGTTATATCCCATTAGCTTACCAGTAGCCCATTGTCTTTCGGCGACATAGGGACCCCATTTCTTCCAATATTTTGTGCGGTCTCTATCTTCTTTTAGGCGCTTCTCCTCCTCTGTGAGGTATTCATGATGATCGAAGCGAACCATTTCGACAAAGTGAGAATGAATCAAGTGATTAAAGAATGATAGGGAAGAAAGAAAATAAAGAAGGATGGAGGGTTTTCTTAGGAAAAGTAAATTTTGAGCTTGGCTTTTTAGCAGCAGTAGTAGCAAGCAGTATGCAGCAGATGCATTGATTGCTAGCTTGGAGTGGACACGACGTCAGCGGGTTGTGGTGGTGAACATGGTTATCAAGCGTGTGTGCATGCGAGGCGAGAACTTTACAGACAAGTGGTACGGACTCAGACAATACACTGTTGATATGGGGCCAAACGCGGAGAGTGTTTTGCTCCACAACTGAGTTGGGGTTGGAAACGGTGGGGAGGGGGGTTGGGGCTATGGAGGGGGGTGGCATGGGTGGGGAGGTAGGTGGAAGGGGGGAGCGGGAACACATGTAGTGAGAAAATAGCGATAGTTCATACTAAGTACATACTATTTGCGGTGGTGGAAGTGATGGTAGCAATGATGCAAATGAGATGGGGGCTGGGGAACCAACTCTCTCTCCCTTTCTATGAATTATAGGTAGTTATTCCTGTAGTTATATAAGAATGGTATTTATATATATATATAAATATATATATATATCTCTCTCTCACTCTCTCTCTCCTCCTACATATAGTTATATCTAAGGATATTTGTCAATTTATCTTCGATCTATCTTCTATCTATCCATTGACCTATAGGTACATAAATACTCCATACATACATACTATTCATTCTGCTTCTCGCACTTTATTCTATACATTTGGTTGTTCCATCGAGACTCCTCCCTCCCATGTTGCTGTCTTTTAATTGTATACACTCAGCCATATACAACCATCTATCAAACTTGTCATTGTCCGCTATTGTGTGATCACCCTGTTCAGGGTATTCAAAATATTTTACCATTTTGCCCAAGCTTCCTTCTACTTAGCCAACCCAAACCAAGCAGACGTCACTGTTGTTAATATACCTAGAGGTATTCGCCGAATATTCGAAGACTTACCCGATCTGATACTTTTCTTATCTCCGCCAGCATCATGGCAAAAAGTAGAACATGTAAATAGGGTACTAACTATAACTCAGCACCTATATCGCCTCAATCCTTCGTTTCCTACCTTATCTCTTTCCCTCCATCATCTTTTGTTTCATTGCTTTTGCTCTGCTTTGGTTTGTGCTTTTGTTCTCGAAAACTCCCAAGCAGCTTAAGCCATCTTCTCCTAGCTACTCGTTGTACATTTCAACAATGATCGAATATTTCGTGATACCGCTAGAGGGAACCACACCGTCTCTCGTACCATGTGAGTACTGTGTCTTTCTCTCCTTACGCCATCTCAATGGTTGCAGCCCATTATGTGGGACTTTGACTCCGTACATGTACATATGTCGTACCCTATCGTGCCTATTCATACCACGGATCTGCTTACCTAGAGTGAGTATTACCCCATCCGTCAGTGCTCACACTTCGTCTGCACGCTCACCGTTTGTTAGCCTCCTTGACAAGAATCCCAACAAGCCGTCTACTACTGTATGACTGACGAGTCCCATCTGATAGGCACTTGGGATGCAGCCTTGGATATGACATATTTCCTTTCCGCCAATGATGATAACACGTCTGTTGTTTGTTGTGGTTTTGTATGCACCTCACCTTTTCTTCCAGTCCACTTCAAGTCTAAAGTTGCAATTACCGTAAGAGCTTACAATATTGTTTGGACTCTCAATTCATGCTGCTGAGCTCTATGTTCTTACTTGATATATCTATCTTCCCTGTTCTTTACAAGCTCCTTGCTCAAACGACCGTGCGAGTGTTCTTCACCATAGCTCTTGAAAGCTTGCTACTATGCCCTGGATCATCCTTGATCATTTATTTCATCATGGGACGTGCTGCTTCTACCACCCTGCCTATTTGTACCCATGGAACAAACCTGGCCCAGATCCCCAGATTGTGGACGAACTGACTGGATTCGGAGGCTGGGAGGCTAGCTTATTAGGAGCAGTATGAAATTTTGAACCGATTATGTCTTCGTATAACTAAGTTAACTATGATATTTACAGACAAATGAATTTCAGCAATGGCACAAGGACTTTGAAAGCAGCGCGAAGCTTAGAAAATGGTTGAAGTGAATATATAAATCGGGCAAATAGATAGCATGTTACTCTTTAGCTTCCGATCTAGACTAGTTATTAGATTTCTAAGTTTCAAGTCAATTGAGCGTAATACTGCCCAGTTCTAACTTAACGTAACTTATAGAGAACAGATGTAACCATAAGCCGAACCGACGTACTTTTCAATATTGTTTTAATAACGTGACTGGCCTATAAGCGACGCAGGCCCATAAGCGAAGCATCTTTGGAATTTTTACTTAAATGACTATAACTCTATGCAAACTAGTCCAAATCGGGTAAACAGACCGGCATATAATTCTATAGCTTCCTCTCTACAGTATATATAGCTTTTGCGCTAATTAAGTACAAATCTACTAAGTTATACTCAATTTCAGTTAATCTTTATATTTGGCTTTTCTTACACTTTACAAGAGCTCCTAGCTAGCTATATACAAACTGTCTTATATATAAGTTAATTAGGGTATAAAGACCCTATATATAAGCTTGTAGCTATTTATAAATGCTCTAGCTAGACTTATAAAGAGCTTTAGTAAAAAGCAAGTGATTTTTGAGGCTGTATACTATATCTCCCTTTAAAAATTATATAACTATAAACCCAAGTTGTATATAAGGTCTTCAAGCCTTAACAAGCTTATATACAATGATTTCTAAATAGCCAACTAGGAGCTTTTATAAAGAGTAAAAGAAGTAGAAAAAAAGCATATACTAAAAATAAGTATAACTCAGTCTAGTTGTACTCAATTGACGTAAAAATTATACATTCAATAGAGCAGATACTAGAGAGCTGTATCCTATATGCTTACCTGATTTGGACTAGTGCACATAGATTTATAATGAATTATTGATCAAATATTGAAAATGCATTGTTTATAGGCCTGCATTGTTTATAGGCCAGTTACAGTATTACAATTATTTTAATTAAAGTTCTAGTTCTAAAGTTAGTCTTAGTCGCCAAGAGTAGGTAACTATAATTGAATGTATAAATAGTAGTCTATAGGTAATTCTTTATTACTATTAATTATATTCAAAACAAAATACACCAACTCTAGATGGAGTCTTAGTCCTATACCTTCTAACTGGTATTTTTTGACTAGTATAAGTAGTTAGACTTTAAATGGTTATAGTTTAGAGTAGCTGTATAAGGTTTTTATACCCCAAAGTAGGAACAGTATAGAGGCATTATAAGTAAGTCAATATCATTATAAATATATTTAGCAATGAATTTACCTGTTATATAACTAGAATGGCCGTCTATAATCAACATTCTGCGTTGACCTTGCGATATATTACTACTTATTACAGCTACTTGATGTTGGTGTATTTGGCCTAATCAAGCAATTCTATACTTAAGAGGTAGACAGATATGCAAAAGCATATATAACCTGCATAACACGTGAAGATTTGGTCGAAATACTCATTAAGATCTGGAATAAAGCTATAAATATACATAGTATTCAAGCTGGTTGGAAGGGAGCGGGTTTGATTCCTTATAACCTACTCAGAGTACTTAATACCCTTCTAATACAACCTCCTAGTCGACCTTCTATACTACTACTACTACTACTACTACTACATACACTCGATATTTCGATTTTGCAGAGGTCTCCTGTTGGTCATACAGCACTCAGCAATGCCAATAATATGTTTTACAACACATTATTAGAAGCCAAATCAGCTGTTTCCTCTCCTACACGTTGGTATGCTAAGCAAGTAACCAATATTATTGAAGCTTAGAATACTAAGCTTACAATTATGCATAGGGAACTCAAGTTATATAAGGAGCTAGTCCAGAAGAAGCGTATTTAGAAGGGAAAGCGTATACAGTTACAAGGTCAGTTTATATACTCTAGTCAAGGGGTATTGCAGGTTGTACAGGAAACAGAAGAAGAGACTCTACGCAAAAAACGTCGTAAAGAGCCATTACTGGAGTCAATTGATGTGTTAGATACACATGAGGATGAAGAGCAGGAGTCTGATATTTCTATAGAAGAGCTGGATTCAGATTTGGATGAGTTAGCATAGAGTTATATGTAGTTAAGTAGTTGTATTCAATTTTGCTGCGTCGCTTATGGGCCAGTCACGTCATTGATTATAGATGGCTATTCTAGTCATATGACAGCTAAATTCATTTGCTACATATATTAACAATAGTATTGATTTACTTATATTAACGTGACTTCCCTGGGACCAACGCAGTACCCGAAGCAACGCATTCTCAAAATTTTCACTTCAATTGACTATAACCCCATGCACACTAGTCCAGATTGGATAGCGAGATAGACTATTACTCCTTAGCATCTAATCTATATAATGTGTAAGTTTTACGCTAATTGCATACTATTATACTAAGTTATACTCATTTTCAGAATGCCTTCATTTTCTATTTTTCTTGCTTTTGTAAGAGCTCCTAGCTAGCTATATATAAATCGTGTTATACATAGAGCTATTAGGGTACAAAGGCCCTACACATAACTTTATAGCCATTTATAGTTGCTCTAGCTAAAGCTATTAGAAGATTTAGTAAAAAGCAAGTGATTTTTCAAGCTGTATGCTATATCTCTATTTAAAAGCCATATAACTATAAAACCAAGTTGTATATAAGGTCTTCAAGCCTTAATAAGCTTATATACAACGATTTGTATACAGCTAGCTAGGAGCACTTAGAAAGTAGAAGGGAAGTCCAATACAAAAGCTGACTAAAAGCAAGGATAACTTAATATAATAGTGTTCAATTAGCGTAAAACCTACAAATTTGGTAGACAAGAAGCTAAAGAGCTATAGTCTATCCCCCGGCCCGATTTGTACTAGTATATGTAGAGTTATAATGAGATATTGATGAAATATTGGAATTTGCGTCGCTTTGGGTACTACGTCGGTTCCAGGGAGGTGACGTTAAGTAAGATCCTAAAGGCGATTTCAGGCTTGTGAAATAGTAATATATAGTTACCAGGTAACGTTAGTCTATCCTAGAATAACGGGTCTGGTCAGTTTGTAGCTTTGGTAAACTTCTGGTTTAAGATAAGTTAGGAGCAGATAAGAAACATTCACGATTACGAGTAAACCTTAAATTTATATTATATCAGTGCCCTAAATTTGTGCTCCAAAATACCTCGTTCGTTAAGATACCCTTTATACATACTTTATGATTTCGTAATTTGTCTGGGTCTTACTGTTCAGCTCTTATGCAGACTTCCCATCCGCTTCAACTTTTCGAAGGTCTTTTGCTTCCTTTGCAAGATATTTCGCGCATTCTTTTCTACTTTTCTCCTCATCAATGAAAAAAATACCAATCCAAGGAACAAATATCAACGCTGCCGCAAAGGGAAATGCAGTCCACTGGTTACCGTTATGGTCTACGATTGCGCTACTCACGATGGGTCCGACCCATGCACTTCCTTTCGACACAATCCCCAACAAACTGAAGAACAAATATTCCCTACCTCTTGGAACCAATTCTGCCATAAACGCCTGACCATATGAAAATTGAGCCCCTAATGTAAACCCATACTGAGCATTAAACAGCCAGAATTCCCAGAGATTGTGCATTCCAAACTTGTCTGTCCAAATGCCCACCATCCCCCAAAGCGCAATGAGTAGGCATCCAAAATTGGTTATTTGGAGCATGGTCTTGGTGCGGATGTTAAAGTACTTTTGTATATAATAGGCACCAAAAACTCCTACAATGCAAGACGCCCCCTCAACAATGATCAAATATGTGCTCGCAGTAGCGGAGAATGTGACAACTTGAGTTTGTACAATAGATTCAAGTGTCAACGTCGTCGCTACACCATCCGCAAGAAGGAAGAACGCCACAAGGTACGCCAGTGTCTGCGAGAGCTGCAAGCTTTCCTTAGCCGCAAACCACGTCTGCTTGAAGCCAAAAGTGAGATAGCTGCCATGATCAGGGAGGGATGGGCCAGGGCGTTTCTTCTCCCACAGAAACCACGGAATGCCAAAAAGGATCCAAAATCCCGTTACGAGAGCCACACACACTGAGTACCCCCAATTGTTCTGATGCACTGAATCATTCGCCCCTACGCCTGAAAGTGCTCCGAGGCAGAGAGCTGCGCAGATCGTGAAGCCGACATTGTTCCAGCCATAAGACAGATTCATGATCTTTGAACGTGCGAGCGAGTTCCTTCGCTCATACTCTGCCTCATCAATTGAGCCGTTGATACGCGCCTCGTGTGCTTCGCGCACTTCGGGCAGGTCGTGCGCCAGCTTGGGGAAGATGGCGTTGAAGAATACGTAGGAGGCCCACCAGACAACGCCTACACTGATAAGTCAGGACCAACGACAGGAAGATAGGGCAACTTACTACTCAAGATATAGAGGGCCATGGCCGTTCTCCATTGTGACGCTCTTGTAACTCCTAAGAAGCCGAACTCGAAGGCCCAGGCCAGAACGGAGAATCCTCTCACTACCCAAGGATTCCAGTTCCCAAAGTCGGCCAAACTGCCAATGGATATGAAGAGGACTGCCTGCGAGACAAAAATTAAACCGTTCCCAATCAGGACTACAGATGCATAGTCTTTGGTTTTGTTCCCGCCGCCCCAGAAGACATGGCATGGAGCTGTGGTGTCGATATCACATGAGGAACTCCCCAGTGGCAGAACATTGGGATTGAAGCCGGCTTGATAAATCAAATTTTGGAATAGAAGATTGGAGCTGCGTTTGATGTTAGGACTGATCCCTCTAACAATAGGTCTGATATTCTATAACACGTACTACTGGAAGCATCCAATTCCATTATTAGCGGCATAATAGGCATAATAAGACCACACTTCTTTATTGCTCGCTGGTGGTCCTGTTGGAGCATGCCCGTATATTGCAGGCTCATTGATAGCGTTCACTACACTTGCGATTGGAGTAGTGGCATTTTCCGGCAGTTTGTTTTGGGCTTCCACAATTTCAGTTGCCATTTTCAGTCGTTGAATCTTGATAGTATATCAAGATACCAGCGACTCACCTTTATCTGAGAGCACATCCGAAATACTTATTAGATGCCGACTGAATAGAGCCACATGGGGGATGCATGGGTCAAGAGTAGAGTGCGGTCTGTGTAGAGATAAGAGGTCAACGGATCTTGCTGCCCGACTGCATAAGCTGATAGTCTCGTTTCAGGGCAGGGCTGTTCATAATGATAAATGAAGTTATCGAATGATAATATAGGCTACAGGGTATTGTTATTTTCAGAGACTCTATGCCGCCCGGATGCTACGATTACAGATTGCATAACGGTTAATATTTTTTCCTACAGGCATGTTAGCCTATCTACAGTCATCATTCTAAAGTGGAGTGATACAGTGTGGATGAACATAGGTGGTTAACATTAGAAATACAAACATAAAGATCGATTTTCCGCTTGGCATCAATAATCTATTCTAAAACCATTCCTATGTTCTCACCTCCAAACACAATGGCATCAAGCAGACCTTACACCATTGGTGTTGATGTAGGCGGTACCAATACCGACGCTGTGATATTAAGAGACGGAGAGGTGCAGGCATGGCATAAAAGTCCTACCACTCCTGATATACAATCTGGAGTTGTAGAATCCATCAAAGCAGTTATAAAAAAGGCAGGAATTGTAGCAAACTCAGTGGGTTCTGTGAAGATTGGTACAACCGTATGTCTCCCATCGCATACTTCATTGATTGGGATGCTAACAACCATAGCAATTCATAAACGCTATATTGGAGCAGAACTCTGCGAAATTGGATAGAGTTGCTGTCGTTAGACTATGTGGTCCTTATACTAGAGGGTCACCGCCGTTTAGTCAGTCTCGTTGTTTGTTTACCAAGAATTCCTATCGGTGCTGATGGTATCTTCTTTGCAGTCGATTTTCCTGGAACTTTAAGAGAGCTTCTGGAAGGACATGCTGGCTATGTTGAAGGAGGATTTGAAGGTATGACACCTATGATATGCAGTATCTATATAAGCTGAGCATACAGCAGTTGATGGACAGCCTATCAACGCCTTGAACCATTCGGAACTAAAAGAACAAGCGGTAATTATCAGAAACAAAAAGCTCAAAAGCGTTCTGGTAGTCGGCGTCTACTCGCCTCAAGACCCAAGCCAGGAGTTCGAAGCGCGCTCAGTTCTGCAGAATGAGCTTGGTCCTGAATATGATATATCCTGCTCATATTCCGTCGGCCAACTCGGATTCATCGAGCGTGAAAACGCAAGTATCCTCAATGCAAGTCTACGCCGTTTCGCTCGCCAAGTTATCACAGGTTTACAGCATGCTGTGCGCGCAATTGGCGCTGGAAATCTATATATCAGTTTGAATGACGGGACACTTAGCAGAGCTTCAGAAGCCGCAGAATCGCCCGTGAGATGCTTTTCCTCGGGGCCTACCAATAGTGCCAGGGGCGCAGCTTTGTTGGCCGGCCAATGGAAGGACTTTGCTGGGGAAGATGATCGTGAAGTTCTGGTTATTGACGTTGGTGGTACTACGACTGATATTTGTGCTCTGTTACCCACGGGATATCCACGCCAAACAGCTGCTTTCGCAAAAATAGCCGGCGTCAGAACGAATTTTGTGATGCCGTATGTTCATTCAATAGGCCTCGGTGGTGGCAGCATTGTTCGATCTGCACAGGATGGATCGTTGACAGTAGGTCCTGACTCTGTTGGTGCGAGATTAGAGGTAGAAGCAATTAGTTTTGGTGGACACACACTCACAGTTCGTTCCTCGAATCTCACTGTTGGTGTTAATCAACTAAGAAGCTCAATTTACAGACAACTGATCTTGTCATGTCTCTCTCCAAAGAGAACTCACTCTCAGCAGTGAAGACAAGACACGATGGAGTACTTCTTATTCAGAAAGTCCTTGAGGATGCCATAGATGTAGTGAAGACAAAACCTGGCGATGCGATAGCACTTTTAGTTGGTGGAGGAAGCATCATCGTTGGTAATGAACTGAAAGGCATTTCTGAGGTCATCAAGCCAGAATTTTTAGATGTTGCCAACGCTGTTGGTGCAGCGGTATGTCCATTCATCCCTCATTGGTATAAATTTGGAGCTTACATAAGTACATAAAGATTGGTAAGATCTGCGGTGCTGTAGACGTTACTGTCGTGCCAAATGGAAGGCCAATGGAAGAGCTAGTAGCTGTGGCCGTAGACAAAGCAAGAGAAAGGTGTTCTGCTTCCGGAGGTGACAAAAATCACTCTGAGATCATAGAACTCGAAACACTACCTGTGTCATATGTTACTAATGGAGCTACAAGAATAATAGCCCGTGTCGTAGCAGAATTGGTAGATTCTGATGACGAATTCTCGAATACTAACGTTATTACAAGACCCGCAAGGGAAGAAAATCCTGAGACCCAAATCAAAGGTTCAGAATTCACAGAAGTTGAGGCTCCACCACACTCAATCGTCAAAGCATTGACAGCAGAGGAGATTGAGATTTATAGACCAAGAATCCTAAATGGAATTTGGTACTTGTCTGAAATAGATCTAGGCTTCCTTATTGATGGTACCGGTGTGCTTGGGGTGGGCAGCTGTGGTGAACCATATGCTACGTATCTTGCATGTCTCGATATCCTGAAAAGGGGCGACATCATTAAGATACAAGCGCAACATATGATAGCTGACGATGCAAAAGCTCTATGTATTGGTTTCATAGTAAGTGATCTGATCGGCTATCTTGCCACGGCTTACGTATATACAGGGCGCTCCGAGTGTATATTTGGAACGGGTTCCTGGACTTCATGAGTAATATGGACTGTTATATTTACTTGAAAAGAAATATTGATAAATTCACAGGGTGACGGATGCTATCAAAGCAGTACTCGAAGCTGCAAACACACCAGAATTTGATGTTGTCGTTCCCAACGAAATTGGAGGCTTAAATGCATTTGAGGCTTTCCTGGCTGCAAATCGTCTTGATAAGACTGTACTTGACACGGATTGTGTTGGGCGAGCTTACCCATGGGTTTGGCAGAACGTAAGGTGCTTACAAGGTATTTCTATTGTGCCGTCAGCAGTGGCAAAGGGCGATGGCAACACCAAGGTATGTATTCTCATGGTTTTCATAGAAATAGGTATTATATTAATTAGTAACAGGTAATTATGAGTGCTCGGGACGAACAAGACGCAGAAAATCTGATGCGGGAAGCTTGCATCAATTTTGGCTCATTAGCAGGCATGTGTGTTAGTCCCATGAGTGGAAAAGAAGCAAAATGTATGCCAAAGAACAGCTATTCACATGGTGAGTATATCTTATCACATTAACTTCACAAGATGGTAACGTTTTCCATAGCTTGGAACATTGGACGTAGTATCGCATTCGCTCGGGCAAAGAAGATCGATATCGTAGATGCAGTACTTCAGAGTCAGAGCGGAACGCACTTGTTCTCTGGCAAGATCACCAGCATTACTCGTAAAGTCGAGGATGGCTTCACACGTGGAACGGTTACTTTGGAGGCTATACCGATCACAGAGCCCACAAACACCGACTTTTCTATGTCGATTGTATTTGAAAATGAGAATCTCTATGCTACTCGACATTCGAAAACCAAGCCAGCTGAAATTGTGGCAATCTGTCCAGACCTAATTACGGTGAGTCTGCCTATGTTGATACACTGGTAGCTACCTGCTAAATTGTTAATCTTCAAGTTCCTTGATGCTGCTAATGGAGCTCCTCTTGGAATATCTGACTATAAGTATGGCTTGCGCGTGCATGTTATAGTTCTTCCTGCGCCTGAGATATGGACCACTAAAAAAGGATTGGAAAAAGGAGGGCCGAAAGCTTTTGGGTACGTACTTTCGGGGTCTTAATTCTGAGAATATGCTTATAGTTTTTCAGTCTCAATCTTGAGTATAAAGGATTGAAGAGCGACGCTCGAGAGCCCGAGTCTGTTTTCCGCATGTTTCATTGATAGAAAGGAAGAGTGAGAGTTAACGTCAATCTTGGAAGACATCTGCACGGTATTAGCTTATACTTTCTAAGTAAATTTGTTATTAAGAGAGAGAGAGATATATATATACATATTATTGATGATTTTTATCTAGTAGGAAATTTGTTTTAAAGGAATTCTGATAACGTGACTTTTATAGGGACCGACGCATTAGCCGAGGCCACGCATTTTCGAAATTTTGTCAATATCTTATTATAATTCTACGTACACTAGTTCAAATTGGGCAGGTAGATAGCATACTACAACTTAGTTTCTTCTTTATTAAAAGTGTAAGTTTTACGTCAAACTAGTGCAATTTCACCAAGTTATACTCATTTTAAGTGTCGTGACTTGCGTAGAACCGACGCAGTAATTACCCAAAGCGACGCATTTTTCAATATTTGGTCAATGTCTCATTATAACTCCACATATATTAGTACAACTTGGGTAGCAATATAAGCTATTATTCTTCAGCTTTTGCTTCGTTAGATGTGTAAGTCATACGCTAATTGCATGCTATTACACTAAGTTACACTTATTTTTAGTGTATATCTTTTTTCAACTTCTTTTACACTTCATAAGAGCTCCTAGCTAGCTGCATTATAGTTATCTTACATATAAGCTTACTAGGTCTTTAAGACCTTATTTTTTTCTGGATTCATAGTTATATAGCTTTTGAAGGGAGATAGTTATAGTGATGTCACTTGCAGGTAAGCAATGTATAACCTATAAACGACATAGTCAACACTAATGTAACTTGCGTAGAAGCGACGTAGTACCTGAAGCGACGCATTTTCAAAATTTTCACTTCAATTGACTATAACTCTATGCGCACTATTCCAAATTGGGTAGGTGGCTAGAATATTACGCTCTAGCTTCTACTCTATACAATATGTAAGTTTCACGCTAATTGTATACTATTACACTAAGTTATACTTATTCTTAGTAGAGTAACTAGCCTAGAACCAATATACTACGTTTTTTGTACTAAAAGCAGCATAGTACCTCTAATTTTCGCAAATTTTTGCATTTAAATTACTATTTTATCTACTATTTTATAAGAATTAGTAGTATATATTAGTTCTAGGCCTACATTGGTTTTAAACTAGTTACTTTAAGCCTTAGTAGTCCTATATATAGAACAATTTTTATATAGCTAGCTAGAAGCTTTTACAAAGTATAAAAGAAGGAGAAAAGATATATACTGAAAATAAATGTAACTTAGTTCAATAGTATATTGTTAGCATTAAATTTACAAATCTAATAGAGTAGAAGCTAGAGAATAATATTATATCTCCCTGCCTGATTTGGACTAGTAGATATAGACTTATAACAAGATATTAACTAGATATTGAAAAATATGTTGCTTTAGGTACTATATTACTTCTATACAAGTTACATTATAAACAATGTATTTTTAGAATTTGTATTTTAAGTAACTATAAATCTATATATGCTAGTTCAAATCAGGTAAGAAAACTAGCATATAATTCTATAGCTTCTTCTCTATAGTATATATAGCTTTTATACTAATTGAATATAAATATACTAAGTTATACTTAATTCCAGTTAACCTTTATATTTAGCTTCTTTTATAACATGACTTGCGTAGAAGCGACGCAGTACCCGAAGCAATGCACTTCCTACCACATCAATATCCTAGCACCACTTCAATTGAGTATAACTCTACAACCAACACTTCAATCAATTCAATCAATATGCCAAACGAAAGCGCTATTTCAGACGTATTAAACGCGCTACATACACATCAATTCGACTCAATACGCGCTGCTGCGCGGCACTTCCAAGTCCCTGAGTCAACCTTGAGGCACCAGGCCAATGGAAGACCAACCAGCAGTATAGAGCTACAACACTTGAAAATTACAGAAATCAGTCTAAAATACTACCTATGATAGGCTAGAAATGGGTCGCTCTATAGGTTCTAAAATCAATACCCTATTTTTAAAGGACTCTAACTACACCAAATCAATGCTAGTCGGTATAAAGGAGCAAATATTACACATATAAGGCCTTGGTTTGACATATTTTTCCGCCTCTTTCAAAAACATGAATATAAGCTTGAAAAAATATATAATATAGATGAGACTGGGTTCTCTATTGGAGATACTCAATCTACTTGTATTATAGTTGATCCTAGTCAGAGTTCTAGTTTTAAAGTCAGTCTTGGAAGGCAATAGTAGGTAACAATTATTGAGTGTATAAATAGTATCAGTAATTTATTACCACCATTAATTATATTTAACGCAAAATATACCAACTCTAAGTAGATTCCAAGTGATATACCTTCTAATTAGCAATTCTCAACTAGTACAAGTAGTTGGACTTCAAATAGTCTAGGTTTAGAGTAGTTATATAAAGTATTTATTTATACCAGAGAGTACAAAAATAGCACTTGGTCAATATAGATTATTAATAGTTGACGGCTACTCAAGCTATATAACTAGTAAATTCATTGTTAAATATATATAATAGCATTGACTTACTTATATTACTACTATGTTGTTCTTATTTATTACAACTACTTGATGTTGGTGTTTTCAGACCAATGAAGCAATTCTATACTCTTGAAGTTGACTGTTACTCAAGAGTATATATTATACGCATTACATACAAAAATTAGGTTGAGATACTCATTAAGATCCAGAATAAAGCTATAAATATACATAATATTCTAGCTGGTTGGAAAGGAGCTGATTTAATCCTTTATAACCTGCTTAGAATACTCAATAACCTTCTAATACAACTACCAAGCCAACCTTCTAGTCTACCTTCTATACTACTACTATATACACTCGATATTTTACTGTTATAGGGATCTCCTATTAGTTATATAGCACTCAAAAATACAAATAATGTGTTTTATAATATATTATTACAAGCTAAATCAGCTGTTTTCTCTCCTATATATTGGTATACTAAGCAAGTAACTAATATGATTGAAGTTCAAAATACTAAGCTTACAATTATACAAAGGGAACTCAACGTATATAGAGAGCTAGTCCAGACTAACTGTATTTGTAAAGGAAAGCAAGTACAATTAGAAGGGCAGTTTGTATATTCTACTCAGGAAGTATTATAGATTGTACAGGAAGCAGAAGAAGAGACTGCACGTAAAAAACGTCGTAAAAAGCTACTACTAGAGTCAATTGATATGTCAGATACATATAATGAAGAGCAGGAGTCTGATATTGCCTGGGAAGAGCCGGATTTGGAAATATATGAGTTAGCATAGGAGTTGTATATAATTGAAGTAGTTGCATTCTAATATACTGCGTTACTTTGGGTACTACGTCGCTTCTACGCAAGTTATGTTACTTTATAAAAGCTTCTATCTAGCTATGTATAAATTGTCTTATATATAAGCTAATTAAAGTTTAAAGACTCTATATATAAGTTTATTAGGCTATTTACAATAGCTTTAGCTAGAGTTATTAAAAACTTTTATAAAAAGCAAGTAATTTTTAAAGTTGTATACTATATTTCCTATCAAGAATTATATAAATATAAATATAAATTACATATAAAGTCTGTATACTTTAATAAGTTTATATATATAATAATTTGTATATAGCTAGCCAGAAGCTTTTATAAAGTATAAAAGAAGTAGAAAAAAGTATATAGAATAGCTAGCTTAGAACTAATGTAAGCCTAGAACCAATGTATACTACTAATTTTTAGAAAATAGTAGATAAAATAGTAACTTAAACACAAAAATTTGCAAAAATCAGAGGTACTATATTGCTTCTAGTATAATTTGCTGATTTAGACTGGTCTGTGTAGAGCTATAGTCAAAAATTCAAGAAATGAGTCGGTAGTTATTTAGGTATGCGTCGCTTCCCTACAAATCACGTTAGAACAAGACAGTAAACTAAAAATGTGTACAGCCCTGCCTATAATTAATTAATAATTTATTTAATTAGATGATATGTAATATACACCCGCTGTAACTAGGATGGAAAGCTGAAGACTTATAAAGAGGTGTGGTTTCACAAGTTAGGTTAGTTAGTTGATGTACGTAGAGCTCTAACGAGTGTGATCCAATTTTAGTCAAAATGTTAAAAATCACGCCCTGTTTCGGTTCCGAACCAGTCACGTTAGTACTATTAAGTAGTTAAGAAAAACTGCTAGAAAAACTAGTCTGATTTATGAGAGGTTGATATCAAAACATCTCCCTACACGCTCTCTACGTAGTAACTATAAGTTACAATACACTCACAATAATTTAAGACCTATTCGGGTTTTGCATCATTAAATTTTAGGATGAAGTAGTTATCTACAACTATACGTTACTTAATAACTAATGCTATTATTACCATATCGCTGATATCCTAGTTCATAATTGCTATATGTTGCTTCTAACGCACCACAGTGAATTTCTAAACCATGCTGTACTTTCACAGAGGGGTATGCGCTCATGAACGCCAAAGCACCGTCCCATCCAAATGACCAAAGTCCGTCTCATACCATTTGATATCAATTCCTCATCTAAAACCCGAGTTGTTGTTGTTCCTTGTTTACTTTTGAAACCAAGGAAACTTTTTCTTTCCGATCTCAAAACTATTGCTGTTGGTGGACTCGACTTGCTGACTGCGCTGATATATTTCCTTGGTATGAATGTTAGCAATCTCATAAGAAGAACAGACCAAAGACCAATACGAACCTCTTCATCTGTTGGCATACGACAGTCAAGAATCAACTCTCGAGCCATTTCATGCTTAGTGAGATTTGGATACGGTGTTACTTGGCTCTTCATAATTGGCAGAATTATTTCCGCCAAAATCTCAAACTTCTTCCAATTTATTCTATCACCCTGTGGCCCAACGAAAGTTTGATTGCCATCTTCGGCCGAGACCAAATCTCTTCGGTGCAGTGGAATATATGGTATCCGTGGCATTGGTGAATTTTCCCAAGCAAGTCGATAGGCGAAATGACTCTTCGCGTTACCCATCAACAGCTCGAGCCCACAGAAACGCTTATGGGTGTCTGGCGCAACCAGCGCAAAAGTCTGTGCTAGTCGGTGGACAGCAGTACCTTTAATGCCAGCCATAACAGCACCTAGGCCGTTGTAATTGTTCATCTGACGAAGTCTCAATGCAATTCGCATAAACTTGTCCAGCATCTGAGCGCGGTGCTTGGCCTTATCCCGCATAAGAATCATGTTTGATACCCATCTAGCAATGTGATTGAAATGAGCAGCCATGCGATTGACACTGGTTAAACTTCTGCACTTCTCTTTTTGTTCCAAAGGAAGACTGACTGAGCGTACAAGATCTCTGAGGCGAATCGCTGAAAACATCACCCAGTCGATTCTTGTCATCTCGTCCGCGAAATCCTCATCAGACGTGTCCATGAACATGTGATATCGATTCTTGGTCAAAGGTACAATGCCACGAGGAACCATTGTTGCTGCCTCCCTTTCATAGTCTTCAACAGTATGGAATCGAGGGTTGGATGGGCGTGAGGTGGCGCCACCAGTAATAGAAGTCGATGAAGTACCTTCAGCAGAGTGTCGAGAGCTGCCGCCGATCGATTCATCGTCCATCTGGGATTTACTCTTGGCTTTTGTAAAATCATTAAGCGGCTTGATGTTCGTCTTGACTGAAAGAGTTGTATGGATATCATCTCGAAAGCTCCCTCCATTGGTATCCACTTCTAAACTGGCATCCGTTCGAGCCCAGCCTGTATCATCATCTTCGGTTACGTGAGTCTGTATTTGCACCCGCATCTCCTGAGCAGCAGCAGCAAAAGCCGGTTCCACTGAAAGATGATCAATGAATGCATCCAAACGCTGACTTGTCGAAGGATTAGCAAAGTCGCCCGGATATGAAGACACCCAGTGAGCGATGATAGAAATGATACGTAGTTGTGTTGCAAGACGGGTCAGAAAGTGCTCGTTCCTGTCCCCAGCAGCAGACTCGAGACGGCCAAGTATTGCAGTGAATAACTCACCAGGAGCCGCGAATTTTCGATATAGACAGAGGAAAATATCACCAAAATTGGCGTCAGCTCGGGACATGTTCTGGCCTAACAGCCGATCAACAAGTTCATCAAAGGACACGCCCACCACCTTCATTGATTTGTCGAAAAAGGCATCTTCGCTTCTTTGCAATAGGGGTACATCGTCTGAATGGCTGTATGCTGAAGCTGCATCAAAGGCTTCCATATCAAGATAGGAGTCGGTAGGCCTGCCACTTTGCGCTGCTAAGTGTTTTGCCAATTGGTCATGTCCACTGCTTCCACCATTCTCCTCAATTGACTGGTAAGCGGAGTCTTCGTTCCGGAAAACAGCATGTGATGATATCGGTGGGCCATTATGGGATGGAATTATAAACTGGTTCGCAAGAGGTGTGCGCGAAGCAGACATATGCCCAGAACCCCTCGAGGATGTCGGTGGTTGTGCTGGAAAACCTTTGACCAGAGAGAGATCCGAACTAGCTCTGCTATGTTTGCTATGCTGACTGAGAGGTCTATCAACTGTAGATGAAGCGTCGAGATTTGCCGATGATGCAGCGCGCCGACGGGCCAACGCCTGAGTACCTACACCTCAACGATCAGACATCGTCATTCGACTTCCAATATGAGAAAGAATTTTCCAGATGAGAGTAGAATAGAATAGGCATATTGTCTTGCCTTTGTTGGTGCCTTTAGGAAAGTCACAGAATAGGAAGGCGAGTATGCTCCAAAGGGGCGATGTAGACCGCTTTAGCCATTCTTGGACATCTTGGTAACATATGCCAAGATACTTCACTATCATGAGAGAAGACATGGTACGACTTGGAGTGTGGAGCAATGAAGCTCAGAATAATGCAAGGAGATACACCATTCCAGGTGATTGAAACTTACTATTTCGAGCAATTATAGCACGCACCATTTGCGTCAAACAATTCCTTGCACTCTCAGGAACGTTGGAGGCCGTCTTCAATGCTTCTACACATGCAAGGCAAGCAGCTTCCATGCTGACTGTATCTATTTGGCGCATATTTGGAGGGTTATCGCATTTACAAGCAACAAGAATTGAGGGCAAGCTAGAGTTTGCGAGCGCATCTAAAGGATCTGTCAGGCACGATCCAATGCTTGGGAAAGCGTTTCACTCACTCAAGGTTTGCGGCAGTTCAGAGACTGACTCTTCATTCATGACATCGTACAGAATTAGGGCTGCATCCATAGGAGGAACTATCTGGCCATTGATCTGCTTGGGCCAATTGATTCTTTTCTCCGCATTGATATGGAATGACTCGAGATCCAGCTCGATCATGCTCACAGTATAAAGGACGCCATCCACGGTCATCTTCAGGCTAGAGGCGACACCAGAAGGCAAGGTTCTCAGGCCCAATGCTCGCTGGATGAGGGTGGACTTGCCGACGCCAGCAGCGCCGATAACAGCAATATTTAAGTCGTTCATATCTGAAGTATTGTGCATCTACAGGATAACAGCTTTCAGCGTTGAATCTAAGCTTGCATGTGAGATACCGATACATACCGGTTGTTCAAAGCTGCCGACAGCTGACGGCATATCTATCGAACGGGAATCCTGCGACACGGAAGCTCGATCATGGCCAGAGTCTGCGTATGGTGGAGACCGAAACTCCTGTGCCAATTTCGAGGCCTGGATGGATTGGAAGGTGTTGTAAAAGGATTCTTGATTTACTGAAGCTGTAGACCCACGCCGGCGGCTGTTTGAGCTTGCTGTTGTTGCTTTTTCATCTATATCGGGGGATGTGTGGTTTGTGATGCGTGGTGTTAACGGCGCCGAGGTCGTACGCGGCAGAAATGGTCTGAGTTTGTATTTCCGAGGCGGCGGCGGTGGAGGTGCTTGCGGACGGCGATGCTCATGAGCTTGCTCCTGATCGCGGGCCTTTGTCGAAAAGCGCGATCTCAAAGGCGATGAAGTATCTTGAGTAAGGATGCCGGGCGATGTCTCTTCTACTGCCTCTAAAGCTGACGAAGATGATGATATGGGAGGCTTGTCATATCCAAGAGCCCCTTCGGCCTGATCCATTGGCTAGAGGGCTGGCGCAGCTAGGCTATTGAGCTGCAGTAAGTATTGGTTGGTGGTTCAAAGAGTTAAAGGCTGTCGGCGACAGATTGGACCAACGATAATACCTCTGAGAACAAAGAACATAAAGGATGCTAAAACATGTGCAGTTTTAATGTGTAGGTTTTCTGAACATCATTCATTACTCTATTGTGCAAAGGTAAGGTAGATAACAGGTAGAATTATACTTTTTGTAGAATGTGGTGCTTGGTGGACTGGCGATCCACCAACAACGCTGATCAGAGAGGTGTTATGCCACTCATTGTCGAGTCTGGCTGCTTTCCTTATGCTTATCCGGCGTTGGGGAGAATTCAAGTCGCCGCGTTCGTTGAGGATAGCCACGAGCGCAAGCGTATAGGAAGAATACATATAAACATACATACATACATACATAAATACATACGTAGTATATATGTGTATATATATGGATCTATGTACATGAGGATGAACATGCACCTCTAACATGGTGTAGTTATTCATGACTTTGACATGACTTTGACAGACTCACCTCGAAGAGAAGAAATAGGGTTAAAAAGTGGTATAAGCAATATACTATACATAACGTATACTATTTATTCAAAAGGCCCACCATTAAGACTTATGTAGAGTATGGTTACCGGCACAAATGATGTTAAGACCTGAAAAGTATAAGTCGGAATGATCATGATCATAATCCGCGCTGACCATTGTTAGGTACCTGTGAGTTCGGTACTACGTAAGGTAAATTGTAAGGTACCTATTGAACCTTACACAAAGATGGGAGGAGGTCCGAAATAAGAGAATTAGGGGAGGAAGGGGGAGAAGAGAAGCATAAGGGGAAAATATTAAGCAAGACAGATGTGGCTTTCCTACCTTAGCTGGCATAAGGGGAATAACTATGTATGTTAGCATCACCAAAATAAATATAATAATAACAATACAAAGAGCTAACGACATAAGGTCCCCAGTTGCTCTTTATGATGCTTATGATGTTGCTTCCTCTTTTCGAATTACTATACATAAGTTCTTATCGATAGATCTTAGAGTACTCCGACACAGCGGTCTAAATATGAATAGGCTCGTTACTTACACGTGGATCATCCCTTATTGGTCTGCCTTCAAGGACTCCCTCTGTACGTATCGCTTCGGAGCCCATTCATACCTCGTCGAGTCGTGCGCGCTCAAATTTGATGATCGTTCCAGGGTTGAGGGTTTTAATCGTAAGCTCGGCTAAGATTCCCCAATTAGTCCAAAAATGTCATTTCCACTGGAGAATAAGTCGAAGAAAGAGTTGTTGAGCTAGACATCGGTGTATTCTAGCATTGCACTGGGGAAAGAGATACAAAGGACGAGCAGCATGAAACCTGGAGTCATGATAGAAAAGTAGAGTGGTTATCAGACATATACCTAAGGTTAGGAAGTTTTGAGTACGTTGGTTCGCAAACCTTAGAAGTATAGATAAAGCGCCTTCCTTACCCTGTAGTATTTATATGTATACCGTATATGATGAGTATCCATTCTCTGCTCCATATCTCGTTCGTCTACATACCTAAGCCAAGTACTTTATCGAAGGTGTTCATGTGAAGAACAGTAAATATAGGAGGTAGCTTTTGGTCCATTAACGAAGAGACCAAGTCGAGTCTTTAGTAATAGAGGATAGAGAACAAAAAGAAAACAGTTTCCCATACTACATGTTTCGTCTTCTCTTGTGCTCGAATAATCCCCCGATCTTGTTTTCTTCTTTACTCGGCTTTAAATATGACTAATACGAGATGTTACCATGGCAAGACAACATAAAGCGTATCGTATCACAAAATGACCTGCTAACTGCCCACGCCCAACTCCACCCCTTGCTTAAGCTCTCCAGTAGTGTACCAGGAACCAAACTGATCTCAAGTATTTTGTAGTAACTCACGCTGGACTTCCCATGATTGATTCACTTGCAGTACCAGTCATGCGCAAGGCCGAGGAGGTCCGTGATAGGTAACTTAGGTAGGTAGCAACACAAAGCCTTTAGGTGTTATGAGAAGGAGTAGGAGTTCCTCAGACAAATAAAAAGAAAGGGGAGAAACCCCCTCCCCTCTCAAAAAAGAGACCCAACAAACCAGGTCCATGTATTACCCAAGATATTATAGAAAGTATCAAAGAACCATCAGGCTGCTCTAGATATGCACATATAATATCATGAATTGTACATTGAATACTATCTGATCATTGTCACTATTCGGCGTCGGAATGGTGAAGACCGAGTCTGGATTACGTGGACCGCATTGCACCGATGTATGTTAGGGTACACAATGCATGCAGGATTTTACGGATGAGGTAAGGCACTGAGCTTGTATGTACTACCCAGGTAGGTATGTACGTGCAACACTGATACTTGGCGCATTCACGCTAGACATGGCAAGGAAAGATAAAAAGAATACAAAAAAATATATGTAGAATGGTGCGTGTAACTTGGAGAGAATAAGAGGAAGCATTGCTACTTGACGTAGGATGAGTGAAAGGCAGTGGTAAGTAGGGTATAAAGGTATGAGTAGTTTTGCGTCATCACTGCCAATATTGTCTTTAATGATGTAGCTCTCAGGAGACCAAAAGATGGTTAGTAGTTATGTAGTACATAGGTACCTACCTCCTAAGGGTAGGTAGAATACATACATGTATAGGTAGGTATATATAACGTTCCGGCTTCGCTCTGTTTCTTGCGATTCATATAAGAGAAAAGTGTAAAACCCGCGAAGACTTCCCACGCCTTCCACAGCTGATGAACCATAGCGCAATTTCCTCCAGCGAAGTGATTATGTGGTAATTGCTGTATGATACCACCCCATCTTCGCAGTCAAGTGTCGAAGCGCCACAATTCAAGCTTGTACCGAGAGAGTGATGTTGCGAGTGTCTTGTGAGTAAGGGGAAGCACCGATACGATGCGGTGCGATGCAATGCCCTAGCAGCCGTTGCGAGGTAAAATAAACACAACACCACAGAGTATGATTCTTGCAAGGACCTTGAGGGAAAAGAATCGTATGGCTGCTCGAATCACAAATCACGCGCAACATATGTAGGCATGGGATCACCTCGCCAATCTCGAGCTTGTCAACCCCGCAAAGGAGAGGGAGTAGTCGGCGCGCACGGAGTGGTCAGTCATTTGTTCTTCTCCTCATCCCCACCCTGTCATGGCGGTGAATCAAAACGAATAATGAGATCGCAAAACGGATGATGCCCAGGTTGACCGGGGGGTGCCCCAGGGTTTCTTGATAACCCCAGCAACCCCAGCTTCTTCATTTCCAGCTTCTACTTCAAGACAATCAAGCATGGGAACAAGACCAGCCTCATCACCGTCCCCATTACCATCATCATGCAAGCGATGGACAGGAGATTGTTTGCAGTAGCGACATTCTTATATACACATGTACAGCAGTTTTTAAAGAGGATGATAGTACAGTAGTATGCTGGGAGTACTTCCATGTAAGTAGGTAAGTAAGTACATATGTGCTCTGTACTTTAAAAGAACAATAACGGTTGAGTATGAGCCAAGGTAAGATGTTCGTTCTTCCATACTTATTTACATATGTAATGTACTTACTGTATACCCCTACACTTACTTGTACCGAGTATTAATAAGAAGCTGTACGAAGCAGTGGTAGTGTATGCAGTAAGGTAATTTGACATGGCATGCCAGGGGCCTAGCCTTGTATATTCGTACTGCCTGCTCTTGTCCACTTCATACTCATACTCACTCTACCGGTTGCATCACAGGACCAGGCTCCGTATTTAGACAGATACCCACAATTTCGCCCTGTACTCCAATTCCCACGGAGAAAAGTAGGTAGTGAAGTACATCACTGTGCGTCGAGTCCACGGGCGTCTAGGTCTAAGAGTGACTGGGGCTTATTCATATAAGGTATCCCCAAGAGTACTGCGAACATTCGCTCTCGCCTTGTCTTGCTTGGTACGAATAATCAGTACTGTACTTGCGAATGATATACACAAACCATCCGGTATCCAGCACGAATGAATGATGAGTGCGTATTTACAGCGTACACACAAAAGCCCGTACTTACCACCACCACATCACCATCCTCAGAACACATAAATCCTGATACCCAAATACACGCATCACACACAACACACCCAATCCTACGCTATCTTGTCTCGCTTCAGAGAGAATCCTAAAGTTACAAATACTATCCATTACGGCCTATCCACTTACAACGTTAATACTACGCTTGACTGTTCTCGGTTGATAAAGGCGTCGCGCCAGTATCAACTTAGCTTCCTGCGGCGTCAAGCTATTGCAATGATGCACACATTGTCAACTGCTATACCCAGGTCATCGACAATTCCCCAATCCGTACAAAAAGGTAGCTCTTTCCCCCTTCCTGATCGATGTCACCGATTTTCTGACTCTTCATCTTGAGTAGGAGCAAAACCATCGCCAGCTGTTGTGCAGGATAATATTTAGAGTGGTCTCATATTTCTACATTTTGATCATCCCGTGCACAATTCTGCACTCTCAGATTCTCATTACCATGGCTGCCGCTGCAGCAGTCATGCCTGTAGCTCAAAGAGTTTCAACTGTCTCAAAGAGCCAAAAGGTGCGTCCATCAAGGTTGCACGTGAGCGTAGCCCATGAAAACAGAAACATTCTCATGGGGTGGAACTAACGTGTCCAAAAGGGTGCCCCAAGAAGATCAATGACACATCCGGTCCGCGAAGAGAACAGAGAAGGTCGTCGTAGTAAATCGACACCCTTTGACCCTGAAGATCTGTCGCGCCGTCTAGCGGCAGTTTTGGCCAAGCAGGAACAGTACGCACAGTATACTGAGCGGCGCAGTAGAAGAGCAAACTCGGACGCCACATTTCTGGGACACTACGTGCCACAAGTTGCAGCCGTGGACTTTGCGAGGACGACAACACAGGATGTCATGTTACCCACAAGCTATGGAAGATCTGGCATACACAAGTTAGCCGAAGCAGCCATAAGACAACAACAGCAAGACTCCTCTCCCAATGACGCTGCGGTAATGATGGGAGTGAACCAATCCATAGCCGTTGACCATGCTAGAGCAAAGAAGCAGGCTGCGATGGAGCGCAACCAATTCCAGTGGGATCGCAATCTTGAAGAAGCAGCGGAGCTTGACAAGGAGAGAGACTTGTATCGGCTGCCACAACGAACGCTAGACAAAACCCCAACACGAAACAGGATCAATCGTTCTCTTGGAAGACCGATGAGTACCGGTGATCTCCTCGGCTGGGAAACCGGTACATCAAGTCTTGCATCAAAATCTAGACGATCCAATCTCAAACCGAAAGCTTCCCAGTTGGCGCTGGATCACCACGACTGGGCTCAACGAGATGAGATATTGGAAAAGAAGCGATCACCAAACCGTGGATTCAAGCTCCATTGGTCAATCAGGAGGAAGAGCAGCCAGGGAAGCGAAGAAATGACACAGTCTAGCCCAAATACACATGTTCCACCAGCAAGTCCTGGAAAGCCAAGAAAGAATAGTCTCCTGGCTCGTCTGCGGCGCTGGGAATATTGAATTGAGTTTGTGGTATCGGGAAGAGGTATTGATTTCGATAAATACAAACAGCATCTATTCTGCCGAGAATTACAAAACATGCGGACGCTGTTATATGGTTCTATGGTTGTCTATAAAACCTCTGCGGGCTATGGCCTCTGGTGCAGATTCGAAATGTTGGCAAAGTATTTGGGACCAACACCAAGTTGCAGAGAACGAGCGAATGTGGAAGAGTAAATAAGGACTGGAGACGACGTAAGCATGCAGCGCATATGACTGAGGCGGGGCTCGGCAAGATGGAGATAATGATTAAAGAGAGATCCTTCCATGACCTGAATGTAAATAGATGACTTATGATGATCAAAAAGAAGAAACTTTCTTCAGATTGCGTTTTGCAATGTATTGCATTGCACGTTAGTAATCTTCGCTTTCAAGGAATTGCAATATATGCTCCTGGCTTTGTCCTCCGTATATTGTCTGCTGCGCCCTTGAGTTTATAGTTCTCGACCTCCTCTTAGGCCTCCCGGCCTCTACCAATTCTACCACTTCTGCTTGATTCCCATTCATTTATACGGATATCGCTTATAAAAGAGTCTTTGACAGAGGCTTGCTTCTGATGATAGAGCATGCGAAGTTGTGATTGCAGCCGTAAGAACATTATGAACAGAGCCTTAAGCTCTTGCGATGTTTCTAGAAGTGAAGATAGACAACGTAATCCTTTGGTGGTAACGGCACCTGGGAAAGCATTTGCTAAGAGACTCCGCTTCAATGTCGTCGGCATGGGTTGCTTAGGCAGAACCCAATAGGCTACGTAGTAGTTGATATGTCAGTATATATGCTGCAGTTCTCCAGAATGCTTAGGAGATACTCATTACGGCAATTTACAGCGAGTGAGTTTGTATTTCCACCCCTTCTCTGTGCAACGGTTAAAGCCATTGTGATACTGGACTTGTCACGTTAGTGTCTTCAAGCAATGTTAATGGTCATGTTGGAACATAGTTTGTATCTCTAGCAGCTCCCAATTGATGCTCTGGCTACCTGTTGGCTTGCGCAGCAATCGGTTCTGGAAGTTGTGCATCTACAAGGTTATTTTCCTCGTTGGGTGTTGGTGTATGTTCAAAGTTATTCGCGAATCGCAAGGCGCTGATTAATATTGACTGATATGCGAAGCGCACGTCTCGTCTCAGTCGCCGAGCGTCATAGGTACTTTTGCTGACTAGACATATCTGAATCCTTGCCCGTTAGTTGTAGGCGGCGAATTACCTTATTAGTAAAGCAAGAACCCTCTCAATCATTTTTTCAACAACCATAACCCCATTTCACAATCGGACGACGATATGGCATCCAAACAGATATACAGCTCCACAGGAATTTTTCTGGCGTCCTCAAAGCGAGCGGTATCACGCCTGACACTGAGTGTTGCTGCACGACATCTCCATCAGAATGCTCGATTGCCCGCTATAACGGCTTCGAGCTCGAAACTACGACCAATACTGCAACCTTTGCACCAGCCTGCAACTATTCTTCGCCCTTCAGCGATTGGAGGCACACGAAGCTTGTTCATACAGACCGAGAAAACACCGAATCCCGATGCGCTGAAGTTCCTTCCGAATTCTCGTATACTACCGCCTGGTTTGTCGACTCCATTCATAGAATACGTGAATCCACGATCGACATTAGCACCACCGCATCCATCCCCGCTGGCGGCAAATTTGATGAACATTGATGGAATTACGTCGGTGTTCTATGGAGCGGATTTCATCACTGTCACCAAAGCTGCAGATACGAACTGGGCGCATGTCAAGCCCGAAGTGTACAGTCTTATCACCGAGGCAATCACTTCTGGGCAACAGATTGTCAACGTGGTTGAACACAAGGCTGGAGAGGCAGCGCCAGAGGAAGAAGATAGCCTGGCGTATAACGAGAATGACAGCGAGGTAGTCGGGATGATCAAAGAGCTGTTAGAGACAAGAATCCGCCCTGCTATTCAAGAAGATGGCGGAGATATTGATTTTCGTGGTTTCGAAAATGGGAATGTGCTTTTGAAGCTTAGAGGCGCCTGTCGAACATGTGACTCGAGCACTGTTACACTCAAGAATGGTATAGAAGGCATGCTGATGCACTATGTAAGTAACAATTAGGCCGATAAAATTGACGTGATCCATACTAATTCGGATTCTATAGATCGAAGAAGTCAAGGGAGTTATACAGGTCTTGGACCAAGAAGAAGAGATAGCACTGCAAGAGTTCGCGAAGTTTGAGGAGAAACTGAAGAACCAGAAGGGACCTGATGCCATAGCTTCAACCGGAGGGAAGGGCACTCTTGACTCTGCACCATGAAGGGATATTACTGGGTAGTGGTTGAGTAATTCTTGGAGTTGTAAAGATTGGAGTTTTGGAGTACAGAACATGTACTTGGCCTGTTTACAATATGGTCACATTCCCTTTTCACATGTGGTATATGATATCTCTGAAGGACTGAGTGGTGATGAATGAGCGATTTAGCCTTATGCCTACGCCACAGTGTGATGAAAATGGACCATAGCCAGAACAGTCGAGGGTATCAGTATCATATTTATCCTATGAGCAGGAAGAGAAACGCTCTTTTGTTTTCCATCTAGAATAATCAATTTAAATATGTCCAAGGTCCTTAGGCCTCCATCCATTCAAGAGCAACTCGACTAATGCACCTTGTCACATCCCATCCAGTGATATATAAGCATATTTTGAGGACGCCTGCAAGAATTGAACATGCATTCATGAAGTATTCGATTGAAAAGATCGTCTTAGTCCTTGCGTAGTTGCTAACAATAGAGAGGCAGAAAGATCTTTGTTGTTACGCTCAAGAGTAATTGACTTGGAGGATATGCTTTGAGATATGCTACAATGTCATGTGTATGAAGAACTGGGGGAAAAGATCCTGATACTGAGGAGGAAATTATACACTCAGCTTCCAGTCGATCGTTACGTACCCAGGAGTATTCAACTCGTGATATTATACATTTTTCAAACACGTTCCAATTATCTTCATCTACTAGAAGGTCTTATGCTTTTTTGAGCTTCATTTCAAGTTATGGATACCTCTAAGGTAACATCATCCAACACTGATTGACCTGCGGCTTAGGTGTCTATTGATAGGTGGTACTGCTCATCCGATGGTGCTCTGTGTACTCGATGGAGAGTAGTATGTTGTGTCATTTAATTCACCATAATGGGAAGAGAAGGCTAACCTACTTATCCATAAGTCTCCGTGCCTGACATGGGCCGATGTAGAATACCTTTCGAGTGACACACGCCTCGCGCAGACATGGCACGTATGTAAGCACTGTAGAGTAGATTAGGGAAGCAATCCAACCCAGAAATCTTATCCATACTTCCTTGGATCCTTCAAGGTTCACAGGTCGAAGAAGGCAGAGAGGGAGGCGGCGCTATTGTGGCAGAAAGTCGAGAGTTGCTGGAAATATTATCCGCCAAGTATTCTATCAAGAAGAGTTAACGCACACAAGCATGATCAAAAGAAGTTAGTGATCGACAGGCAATTGGAATAGAGTCGTGCTCGAAGTGGATGGATGGCGTGCGTGTGTGTGGTCTCATGAATAAAGTAAAGGACCTAGGTAAGGTATCTTGAAGCCTCCTTTGACGTGCTACTTCTTCCCCGCACTTTCGGAAGTCGCTGCATGTGGCACGTTTCCTTGTGACCTCGTGCCATGCTTGGCCTGGAATCATAGTATTGATACAGAGTATTCACACGAAGATTGAGAAGCGGCTTAGGAGTCTCTTGTGCGATTCCAAGGTAACGCTCATACTCTTTTCTGCTCGTGCTGTACGTATGTCAAACTATGTGGATCTATCAGGTTAAACTCTCTTCTGATTCTACGACGGTATTCACATATATCAATCAACTATGTCAGGCGTAGAAGGAGAATTAGGAGGACTAAATCAGTTCTACTTGACAGCGAAACCCCGCAACAATCCTGTCAGTCAGCACTCCAATGAAATCAATTGGTGATAGAATACACTCAGGCGGAGAGACGCTACCGTTACGTAGAACTGCGTTAGAAAGGCTTAACTAAATCAGACGGATATCATTAGGTATTGATATGCGTCGGCGAATATGTAGGCAGTACTCCCATATATAGGATCATCATTTTTATAGGCTTCATTGCCTGCAGCCGTCCCAGTTGATAATAGGCGCCAAGCTTTTATGTGCATCTACGTAGTAATACTTTGGTAAGTATGTGAATCTGTGTTGTAGAGATATACGCGACTTTCGAAAATTTACGATTTATTGTTCGGTATATTGTAAGCTACTGATCACATAGATGGAATACCAGGATACTACTCACATGGTATCGATATGAATGCTTCAATTATTCCAAAACTTTTCACCATACTACGATCCCTTGCGCATATAGCTAAATACCTGGCATCTTTATATCCTCCCGAATATCCACAGCTTCGTGCAGCATAAGTAGTAGGTATTTCCATGTCGATATTCACATTGTCACTGTACCAGGTGTATCCAAACTTTGACGGTTACTCTCCTCAGGAAGAAGAAGAAGAAGAAGAAGAAGAATATACAGAACATGAATAATGGTGATGTCCATCATCCAATTATATGTCTGGCAGCCGATGTAAACTGCATCTGATCTGAAGCGCATCAAGTGACGATGAGCTGATGGCGCACTGACGATCTCTCCAAATCTCCGCATCCGCTCTCGCATTTCTTCCCCACACTTCCTTCCTTCACACATCGTGGTACATACTCAATCCAACCGTCGAAGAAAGACACACTTAAGTATATTGGATATAATATATTGATTGAATTATTCTCTGAGATAGTAATAGAATTGACATAATCATGCAGCAATGCAAGGAGAC
The DNA here is from genome assembly GCA_024752435.1 of Allantophomopsis cytisporea. Lineage (NCBI taxonomy): Eukaryota > Fungi > Ascomycota > Leotiomycetes > Phacidiales > Phacidiaceae > Allantophomopsis > Allantophomopsis cytisporea. The sequence goes on from CP103025.1 coordinate 741,307, forward strand.
GGAAATAATGTTCCCGTAGAGTCGAGTAGATTTTGTTCCCATAAGATATTCAGCATACATATGCCAATATTGATCAACACATGCCCCGGGAAGCCTGGGCTGTGCCGAGAGACTACCTACTAGAGGCGCTCAAGGGCATCCTTCTTAGCTGCCTTATTATCCTCTCCCACCTCCCCTCCCTGCACATCCCTTCCCCTCCCACTCTAATGCAAGCAAGCTCATCCTCTCATCATCAATGCCATAAAAACAAGGGACTGTAGAGGATCCAGTAATTCGGTGAGTAATGCAACAATCAATGCATATTATACTCCATTCAGGTTGAAGGATTCAACAGCCATTCCTTTTCCTTTTTCCCTTTCTTTTCCAAGTCCAAGAGTCAATGTACTATCTCTAAACGGATATTGTTGTAAGATAGTGGAGAAGCCTCATGCAATAGTACAATTTCACAAGGAAATCGAGCGGGTTTCTTATGTAGTATGAGCTTGATGACAGAGAATGGATGGATACTAAGATACCTTAGAGCAGAGCAGTATGGCACGTGCCTGGATTTAGAATGGTATCTTAGCCACATCGACCTCCCCTACCTTACCTCATTCATCCTAGAGTAGGCGCCTTGTTCATATTCATATTCATATTCATATTCAGATAGTTAACTACCTTATCTATTTACCTTACATGTATCCACCATATCTGGTACCTTAATACGGTGCCTGATGCCTATGTGGAAATCTCTCAGGTTGTCATGATTATGGTCATGGTACACTACTCAACATATTTGCTGTGATGGTGTTGATTTATCTTTGCCGAGCCACTCACTGTTTATGCACGCTCTTCTACAGTAAACAGCTTAGGTATGCAGTTGCATGGGTAGGGCAGAGAAGGGAGTTGGAATTTAGTACTCTCATATCCTCGCTATGAATACCTACCTGTATGTATATATATATATCATTATAAGAACATAGTCTGTTGATCTCTATATGAATGTCACTTGTTGAGTCTCTGAGTCTTTATAAATGGTTATAAACACTGCAACGAATATATTCTAATGAGCGCTGAGCTTATGCCGGATTAGAGTTGTTAATAGTGTGAACTATTAATACTTAATATTAATTAGCCATCATTCAATATGTGAACTCTTCCTCTATCCGGATCTCTCTCTCTTCCCTCTCCCATGGGATTACAAGGAATAGTAGCCTAGTAATACTATTGATACTCACACGCATCGCACTCTACTATACCTACTCGCTTTGCTACTTACCTTACCTATGTATGTACTGTACAGTAGAATATGTATGTGATGTTTTTTTCTGGGAGAAAGCAGCAAGCAACAATAAGCCTAGGTCTAGGCAAGTTAATTACACTACCCCAGCACTTGGGCCAGGACGTGTAACTAGCCGCCCAATCGCAGGCGCCACTTGACCCCACTGACCATCTCCCCATTATTCGTTATTTTCTTCCCCGCAATGTGGCACCCATAATACTAAATGTATGTATGTACATACGTATACATATGTACAGGTATCTGATGAACGAACGAATGCACGAATGAATGAATGAATGGACGAACAATCGACCATTCTCCTTCTGGATGTCCGTACTTACAAGTATGTCTGTCCTATCTACGTAAGTACCAAGTAGTATTCATATTCTATCCTCCACACTCATTCATACATACTGCACTGCACCGTACTGCAACACATCGTAGTTTAATTAGTTACTGTCCAAATCTCACTCCATACAATTGCCCTCTCCATTCATACAGCACCAGCACCAGCACCACCCGTTCACTTGTTCATCCGTTCATCATTCACCATTCATAATCCACCATTTATCGTTCGTTCATCTTATTTTTGTCTTTATAGAGTATTCATACTAATCAAAAGGTACTTGAGGTACTTTACCTACTTTACCTGCTCTACTTACTTCACTTACATACAACCAGCTCATACTTGCATTTCACAAGTCTGGTGGTCTTCTTCCTCTTCCTCTTCCTCTTCCTCTTCCTTCCTTCCCCCTCTTCTCTTCCCTCACCTCACACCTCACTTTTCCCCCTCCCCCCGCTTCCCCCCTCCCCACAAGCGTTCATATTGTGCTACCGTTTCGCACGACTTGACCTTGACCTTGCCGTACCTACCTTACCCCACACATACATACGAACCACACAAGCATCCACGACCCACATATACCCTTCATACGGACACACACTCACGCACTTCATACACACTCACAAACTCATACTCACACTCTCACTCTCCCTCTCCCTCTTCTCACGCTTTCACACAAACTCACAACTCACAACTCACACCCACACCCACACCCACACTCACACTAACCCGCTGCCTACGCCATATCTGACGACCCCATAAACCAAGCTACTCCTCCAACTCCTCATTCATCTTCATCGCCATCTCTCTTCTTCCTAATTCTCCAAATCCCTCATCTTTCATCTTCTTCCAATCCTAACACCTGCACTCTTGTAACACGATCACGCGATATACACATCCCCGGTCAACAACATACTCACTTCTCCGACTGCTCAGACAACGTGCATTCATACTTTTGCCAATTTCCCATCACTCTCCGCATCTCCACAATCATCAGACCATTTGCGCCTTCCCCACAAAATATCTCTTCCCCTCCCTTCTCTTCAAGCGACGATGGGCCCCAATTGATCTGGGCGTACTCAGCCTTACGACAGCACAATCGCGCAGACAACGAAATATCACGAGACTCTTTCTCCGCATTACATGGACTTATCCCACTCGACTTGGGCAATATCGGCGCATTCAGAGGGCATTGGAATCAAGACACAAAAAAACCACAGAGACAAAAGTAGAGGCATATTTGTTCGTTAAAAAGATTGTGTTTCGCATTTAATTTGTATTTGCCGCTCTGGACAGGATTCCGGAAGACGGATATCCCATCGTGAGTACTTCCTCCGACCTGACTCATCTTGTTTCTATCCATATTCGTTCTTCGAAGATATCATGAATTTCACTCGCTGATATGTACAGGGCTTCGAACTTCATATAGTAATTTCTTGCATATATTAATTCAGCGACGTATACATTATACAGGTGAGCTGGAACATCCAATCCTCCTACCCGCCTACCTGCAACGAGTCCCTCTATGTACGATTTACGGGCCTTATTTGCCTGTTGCTCAAGCTATGGTCTGCATTATCATGCTGAAAGATTCTGAGCATCTTACAGCTGGTGTCCTGAAGCCCATACGCATCAAGCACGTATACTGTTCGCAGGGCTATTGATCAAGTAGGGATCCCATGGAGTTCACCATCACTAACATACTCCGAACAGTCCACTCGCTGAAAAAGCTCACAACCTCAATTTCAATCTACTTGTCCCAGAGATCCTTGGACTGCCGAGATCAATACCGCACCCGATTCTAAGCCCGTGAGTTTACCCGACGTTGCATACCGGGGCGTCACACACGAGTCATCGAGAAGTGCTAGCTTGCACCTTCAGATAACTCCTCAAATTGATTGACATTCTCGTAATCAATCTGCCTGCATCTCATCCCGAGGTACCGCATAGCACAGCTCTCTCCATAGGCAGCTGTGTAGATTGGGTTTGGGCAGAGCCACGTCAAACTTGTTCCACATCAACTTCTCGAACATCCATCGACTTTCTCTTCAGGACCAAAATGACCTCGAACGATAACCAAAAGGCTGGAGCAAATGGCAGGGGAATGCCATCATCTCTCACATCCATTTCGAGTAACAACTCTTCAATTCTACTTGACAAGCTGAATGCGAGACGCTCCACACCTGACTCCGAAGCGTTGGCAAGTTCAGATGACGAGGTCGACTCTCAGAGACCTGCACCACCGCCACAGAAGCCAGCTCGTAGAGCATCATGGTTGAATGATACCACCCAGCCTACAACCCAGCCTCGCAAGAATTCATTTGCGAGCGTCTCAATGTCACCCACAGCTTCTCACCCCAGCACTCCGTCTACTGAATCTGGCGCTTGGGCATCTCATATCCCCAGTTCATCAGGATTGGTGAGTGGCCGTACTACAACCAGCTCAGCATTTCCGTGGAGTATTGGTATCTGGAACAATGAATCAAGAAAGGAGCCTCCAGCGAGACTGACAGAGGTGCTACCTTCTCCTGCATCAGTGCAACCTCCCGGTAATGGCCATTTTTATACAGATATGCACCCATCTCAGGCCTCTGCGATTCATCGAGATTCAACAGCAAATACTACCATTCCCTTTGCAATACCATTACACCCGACCCCCAAGACCTATCGCTCGCAGTCATATTCTGTGGGCCAGCTAGATCCCGATGTTAGTCTTCCAGGTACGAATTTCTCTGCGCTCCCTCCATTCGGTGGCCGACCACGTCAGAATCAACACCCTGGCTTGCAACACCGACCCTCTCGTCCAAGCATGCTCAGCGAAGTCTCCAATGATGGAACAGGGCTCAGCAAGCTCAAAGAAGTCGATGATGACGGTGACGATGAAAGTCTCGGGGAATCCGCACAAGGACTGCAACAATCAAATGAAGCAAAGACAATTGAGTTTCTGGCGAAGGAAAATGCTATTCTTCGTCAGCAGCATCAGTACAACAATTCCCGTTTGCGCTCACGCGCTTCTACTACCAATGCACCGGTGAGTGCATTTTCCGCTGGATCAATATATGGAATGCCCGATTCACAAATAGAAACATCTGATTACGCAATTGACGAGCTGGAGGAGCCCTCAGAGTTACAGGACGCTAGAAACCATGGACTCCTAAGCCGTCGTTTGAGCGAGTTTGGTGTTGGCACGGCAAACAAACCCCCGAATTACTCTTCTATCGAGAATCGGAAAATTGAAAATGTCAAAAAGGCATTCTGGCAAAGCTCTTTGGGTTTTGGAGGGTTGGAGGACATACCTCAAAGCAGACGTCATTCCTTTGCTGATATTCCAACAAGACAAGGTTCAGTTGGAAGCACTGGTGGCGAGCCTCTTGTGTCTCAAGAATCCGAACTGCTGGCACATAAAGACCTTTTAGGCCGTTATAATGATGGCGCAGGTCACAACTATAATGACCATGGTAAGCACATCTTTTCTTATCAATCCCGTGAGCAAATATGGTCTTTGCAAACTGCCGGTCAACCCTACCAGCAGGAGGAAAATTTCGGAACAAAATATTTACAACAACTCAATGCAGCAGCTTCATATTTCACCGGACCATCATCGCTGCTTCGTAGCGCCGATGTCTACGATCAAAGCACAAGCCCTGCTTCGGTTTACCAATCCCAGAGCATTGGATCGCAATACAGCAATGTGCGCCCCGCTTCCCCTCATCGCGGCATGTATAGCATGACACAGCCACGACACAATCAACTTCTTTATATTGTACTATTCAAGTGTTCTCGTGCCGATGTGTTCTACGTCCAGGAAGGCACAGGATTGTTTGTGAAACCGGGTGACTTGGTCATTGTTGAAGCTGATCGAGGTACCGATCTTGGTACTGTCGCTCATGAGAATGTTGAGTGGAGCCAGGCCAAGGAACTAAAGGAGAAATACGCGGAGGAGCACTACAAGTGGCTGATGATGTATTCTCAAAATGCATCTGGAAATCAGGATGGCACTGGAGCAGGCTTGATGGCCGCATCGAATGGCCTTCAAGGCAGTGCTGTGGGTGGCATGGGTCCTCCAAACCAGCATGGTATGCAAGAGCCGAACCCGGGCGAATTGAAACCCAAGATCATCAAACGCTTGGCGCAGAATCATGAGATTCAGTCCTTGAGGGACAAAGAAGGTAGCGAGGCCAAGGCGAAACGTGTGTGCATGCAGAAGGTGAAAGAGCATGGTTTGCACATGGAAATCTTGGATGCTGAGTTTCAAATGTATGTCTTCAGAAGCTTTCATTGAGGGTGCAACAGTGACTGACTTGATCATCTTTCAAATACATAGGGACCTAAAGAAGCTTACTTTCTATTACTTCGCTGATGCATACATCAACTTTAACTCTCTAGTTACTGATCTATTCAAAGTCTACAAGACAAGAATCTGGATGTCAGCTATCAATCCTGCCTCGTTTGCAAGTCCCAGCCTCGGCTTGCAAGCTCCTAGTGGCGTTGGCCCAGGAGCCATTGGCACGACCCGAAATGCAACCAATGAGAGACGACCGCAATCGCAAGAATATGGCACAGGAGCTCCGGCGTTGAACAACAGGCCGTATAGTGGCTTCGCACAACCATTCGCAGCCTCCGTTGATCGAGGATCGATGCAGCCACAACAAATGACTTTCCAGACAGGTTCTTATGGTTATGGTCTACCTCAATTTACGGCTCCGAGAGTAGCTGGAGGAGGTTATAGTTCTGGTTTGCCACAGCATGTCGATCCTTTCTTGAGCTACACTTCGCCTCCTGAATTTCATGGATCGTCGTCTCGATTTGCCCCTCCACAAGTCCAATCTCCGGACAACGGCGAGTATGGTCATGTTGGTGCCGGCACCCATACTACGGAACACGATGCCTGGCTGAATTCCTTGCAAGGACTTTCTCTTGGTTCCCGATCTTGAAGTCCATCTATCTTTGTCGCTTATAACCAGCACACACGGGTCTAGTACTGAGACTTACAAATTGCCAAACATTATAAAGATTTTCTTTTGACTCTGTACTTAGCCAATTATGGCATGAATTTGGAAGGCGTTGGAAGAAGAATTGGGGATACAAAAAGACTTTCCATTTCCCCCTTGTTTTTTGAAGACTAGCGCTGTGCATTGTAAGGATTTTATGTGTTTTAAAGGGTCAACAGTTACACACCAGCCAAGCTTCTTCTCTCAGAGGTAGCTGTACACGAATTGTGTCAAGAAATGGTTACCGTTGGTCGAGAGTAATTGTTTGTGTGTCTTATAGAAGAATTGGAGAACGAGTCTGAGTTTGGTCTTGCCTCTTATATTCATGATTTGGAAGAAAAAAAAGGGAAACAGGTTTATCTGGTCCTTGTGCTTATGGCTTAAAGAGATTAGCTTCTGGTTTACTATTGTTAACAAGGTGACTATCCCCACCAGTCCAGTGTACAAGAAGTGTAAAGCCATGGTGCAACCGTGATATCAGGTTATTTACACATTCAGAAACGCCAAAAGTCGCCAGGTTACTCCCAACCAAGAAACATGACGGTGTAGGGAATTAATCAAAGTGACCCAACGCCTAATTAGAATGTTGACGCAACCAACCTTGACTCGCGCTGAAGCTGCCAAAAAAAAAAAAAAAAAAAAAACACAACGAAACCCGATGGTGCGTCTTAAAGCGTATAACCTTCGAGTATTAGGAAAATAATCGAGCCAATGCAAAGCTATGCCTTGAATTGTTTGCCAACGCGTATTGGTATACAATAGTGGATAGTAGTAACATATCCCGTGCTTACTTGAGCCCGAACCCTTCGGACTCGTTTACAGCTCGCCACAACATGGTTTCCAGCTTCTCCTTGGAGCCGTAACGCCACAGCGACAGCATGTTGAAACAGGTCCTTGCAACGGGATATCTGGGACCGTCATCTCCCAGACATGAGAGTTTTATCACTAGGTTTGTGGCACCCATAGCGGGGATTCTGTCAGAGCCAGTGACAAAACTCAGCAGTTTCCGTTGGTCCTTAGGATGTGCCTTTTCAAATGACTGCCAAAACCATTGGATGACTGGCTCGGTCTCTGCAGGCTTGGGCACATTCCAATTCTCACAAATAGCAACAGCCCTAAGTGAAGATATATCGAGAGGTTCATCAGAGCCCCTGATAAGTAGCTCAATCTCCTCAGGCCTGAACAACGACAGAGCGTTTCCACCACAAACAGCGAAGAATCCTCGTTTGAAAGGCTCAAACTGCCGCGCCACTGCCGTATCTAGGATGTACCGCACATACAGGTCAACGAATTCACGGCGATTTGTGTTTGTGACGGGTTTATTCTCCCCTCCAGGACACAGAGGAATCGAGACACTGTGACCATACCGATCAACATCAGCGACGAAATCTCGGCAAAACGTAGCCTCCACATCACCGTCAAACTCCAATAATTGGCGCAGACCATGCGCAAGAGCAGGTTTGAGCTCAGCAAGATCCTCAAGTGTATGGTTCATAATAGGCTTCGCATGAGTTATGGTTCCTGGAGCAGCCGCTGGGGCGGCTGCAAGTAATTTTCTGAAAGCAAAGGGTGGGAGAGCGACGTCGATAATTGTTGAGTTGTAGATGGCAAGGCCCAATACTACACCAACGAGAAAGTATTGGTCCGACGTTTCAAAGCTGTTTGGGTTGAAGTAACAGAAATGGGAATCATCGTCGTAAGTGAAGAGAGCTGAAATGTTAGAATAACGTAACAAAATAGAGAAGTGACTGCCATACCATGATCTGGATTAAAGACATCCCGCACAAGAAGGAGAAACCACTCTTTGCGGAGACCTCCCGCGTCAATACCTTCTTCACCAGTAAACTCAATGCGAAGGCCCTTCTTGATCTCTTCACCACCAGTACCGATAACCTCACTAACACTTTTAAGGCTGTCCTCTACCAAGCATTCGCGTCGAATCCGAAGTGATAGATACTGATTCACAGTCTTCCGGCTCATGATGCTATTGAAGAAAGCCTCTCTAGCCTTGACTTCCATCTGCCGCTTGGCGTCATGTTCCATGATCTGAATTTTTGCCCATATGCTGAGGAAGAATGGGTATTGACAGAAAGCGAACTTGCTTCGCTTTGACTCCCAGGCCTCGAAATCAGCTATAAGATCGGAATAATCCAGAAGAGTATTGTAAAAATCGCTAGTTGCAAGGATCTGTCCATGCGTATGGGCTCTTTCGCGGGCCCCTAAACCAATACTGTGTGAGGCCTCCGAACGTGTGAGAGCCCGAGGATCGCTTTTCCTCATGATACCGCTATTGTTTGCAGAGAAGAAGAGTGCCATGACTCTGGCTGCGGCTTTAATTTGCCAATCATCATTGTATACAACTGGTTTTGGCTTGTTATCAACTTTCTTAGGCGCTTGCGTATTTCCAGTCAGGGCAGCATGCAATTGTGCTGTCGTATGACCAGATCCCGGACCATTCAAACTTGGTATTAAGCCAGCTGTGGGATCTGTCTCGACAACTCTTTTCTTTCCATGTTGTCGTGACAACCTATAAGTTACAAAACTGCCAATCAATTCAACTGTTCGCTGAAACTGCGCTTCAGAAAATCTAGCAAACCAAGTGACAAGGTGATGATGACATTCATTGGACAGATTAGAGAGAAGCCCAAGTACTCTTTTTATTATTCCAGAATGCTGGCCAGGTATTGCGGATCCCCTAAGATTTGCTCCTGAAGGTTGATTTTTCGGCCTGAATGGTTCGTGTTGACCAGACCCCGGGGGACCTCTACGATCTCGTGATCTGGACCGTGATCTTTCGCGAAAGGAAGAGCCGGCGCGGTTGTTGTTAGGATATAAAAGAGGGTTCGATAATATAATGAGGAGAAAACGTATATCGCGAGGCTCCGCAAGTTGTCGCCCGGGGCGTTTCAGTAGAGTTTCGCTAGCCTTGAGGAGAATGCGTTGTATACGTGTCTGCACTTCCACAAGATCTTCTTCAATTCGCTGGACAACATGAATAGATGGATGCTCGCTGCTAAAGTACTGCGGATCCGACACAACAAGGTCCTTCCAGTAACGCAGCCAGCCCCTACCGGCGTATAACAAACTGCGGTACCAATTCTCGAGGGTGGGCCAGTCTATGTGGGGAGATTTAATGTTAACGATGTTGATGGCTTCCATTGGCCCATCGATGACACTTCCGTTACGACTTGATCGTGGTCTTTCAGGTTGCTTTGATTCAGAACGACTGCCTGTCCACCACAATCCATTCTCCGCAATGTCGCCAATCAACAATGTTTTCGCATCCATATCAGAAATACTTTCTTCCGGTCGTAGGTGCATCTCTTTGCTGAGAGGACCACTTCTCTTGAGTCCCTCGCTTGTAGCCCGTGAAGCACTGGGTCTCAAAGTTGTAAACGATTCATTTATCATATCATGGGAGCTGAACACTTCAATTATGTATTCTTCGAGAGGCTTGAAAGTTCGTAGTGGGTTACTAGAACTTTGCTCTTGTCGATGTTGTGAGGTTCTCGCGTCCTCTTCGGAGACACGCGCTCGTGATTGAGGCACAGGAGGACCACGCTCCGGCGGTGGAGGTTTTGTGGAACCAAAGGATAAGCCTTCCCGACCTGTTCGACTCGGATCATCCACACCAGGCAGCGACGTAGAGTACACCTTCGATTCGATGGAGAGCTTTGGATCAGGTCTGCCCAATTCTGAAGTTGTTACGCTACCTGAGATCTCGGCACGTGCTGGTAGGTCAATAGGGCCAACTGTTGCGGATGCATCTTTCGGCGACATAGAAGCGGGCTCTGAGACAGGGACAGCCACAGTCGGAGGAGACGATGAGAGGATCGCATGTTGCCGCCTCATATGACACCGAAGGAACTCGATAGTGCACTTGTCGATAATTTGATGGGTTCGTTGAAGAGATAGCAGTGGAGCTGACTGCTTATGAGAAACTGGGATATGCAGATTATGTAGACAGGCTTGCACTTACCTTGTGAAACTCCACGATTACCAGAGGCAGTCCCAGGTCTAGAGGGTTGGTTGCTTCGTAATGAGTCTTCATGCTTCGACGCACCAGCCTTGAGTGGAACAAGATCATTGATTGTCAGGCAGACTGTACACCTGAAGACCTTCAAGCCTTTTGGCCATCGTACCATAGAATCGCAAGTCATACACTTCCCAGTCATCAGGTCCGCTTCCGGTGCCCTCGATGGTTTGCCTGCACTGGATGCTCCAGGCAATACGGGGATGTTGGGATCGCTGCCTATAGGATCGAAAGTTGTGCTTGTATTGCCATGCTCGACCGGCTTCTTCTTCCTGTGAGAGAAGATGGAAGGAAACGGATGGCTCATTGATCGGCCGTGATTCGAGGGGTTCCGATCAAGCTTCGACGTACTACTCCCAGTATTTGGGAAAGTCTGGCGACCCGCAGTGGACTGTACAGTAGGAATACCGAATGAACCATCCAAAGCATCGCTTTCCGTTATTCGTGAGCTGCCTTGTCTTCTGGTCGGTAATCCAGGAGGCGCATCTGTGACAGAAGAGTTGGAAGGTTTATGTGAGCTCCCACCGCCGATTCGTGACGTCCAAGGTGGCATTGTTCGATAGACTATGATGGCATCCAATGCGAGTTCGACAACACGGCGTTATTCGTATGGGCGGATCCTAGATTATCTCTGGTGACAGTGCATGGCTGTTTTGATCGGTGGGGTCGGCGCGGCGAGTATTGAGAGGGGCAGCACAGAAGCAACACTTCAACGTCCTTGAGGATATTCAGGAATGGCGGCTGCAGAAGGCATGACCCAGTTAGCATCTAGCACTCCTGAGTTCTTGTCGAAGTTGACAGCGAGGGAAATTTTTGAAGGTAATACGAAGGGAGAGATAGTAGGGAGGGAAGGTGGCTCCTTGACGTAGCTGCGGGAGCGGTAATGGAATTGGACCAATGTATGTACCTTGGTAGTATTTGTATGTGCATGTAGCTAGCTACCTTACTATTATTAGTGGAGATGCAGACGCAGGTGCAGGTCAAGGCCGTTTTTCTGTTTGGCGACAGGCAGGGCAAGATGTGATTTTGATTTACTACAGCGCGCCGCAAGCAGGTTCGGTATGGAGTGGTTGTAAAAGTATATATCCAGCTCGCAGAATATCCTGTGTATGTTGACGGACAGTCGAAGTAGGCTGGTAAGTACACCCTTATGCGAACCTAGGTATTTACCTCTCTCTAAGTACATACCTAACCTATCCATATGCCATGCGACCAGCCCCGAACCTAATGCGGGCGGATCATCCGTTGCTGCGGGTCAACACAATCGAACCTTGTCCGTTTCGATTCGATGTAATCTACATACCTTAAGATCACGTCTGCGTGTAAGTCCCTAGGTATATAGATATGCGTCTGAGGATATACATACATATTCTAGAAGAACAACGTCTTTGTGGAACAGGAGTACTTGTGTTCGAATACTTCGAAGTACATACGCTTCCCTTCATTACATGGCTTCACTTCATTTCGCATCCGGTGTCCAGGGTTCGTTCTTCGAAATCGTACACAGGGGAAAAGGGAGCAGCACAATTTTAGGGGGATATTGGGCGGGTCATGATAGACAGTAAAACACGACACAGGGAGTGTAAGAATGCATACAATTCCCCAGTTTCTATCTACCCAGGTACCATGCCGGACAATCTAAACTATATTGTGTATGTATCACCTTACGATGAGATGAGGGGGTTCAACCTCAACTCTTTGGGTTAGGCTCCGCCCCTCACATTGACTTCTCTCTCTACCTGATAGATAACACAACAGTGCCGACGACTCACCCTATGATTATTTATTTCTGTTTTCTAAAATCTCTGGTGCAAGGCATTTCGTGACAGACAGACAATACATTAGCTATTTGATATTACTACTAGAGCATAAGAACATTGGTTTCGGGAGACACCTGTAACTACCTTTGATCAATAGCAACTCACGCATCTTAACTTTTCTATATTCCGTAAGATAGCTTATCCGGGTCATTTGATGTAAAGGGAATAATGCATACAGCTTGTAGCATTTAAGATTTGCCAAGCACTTTGCCTCATTAGCGGCTAGATGAGCCAAGCTTCGTCTGGCTACTTACCTTCCGTGCATGTCTTTTTCGCTTTCATTTGTACCTGCAAGATACAATTGATCGAATGTCCTTAAAGCCTCCACATCTACTAGAACGTATTGAAATGAAGATCACAAATGGCATTTGGCATGGGAGAGCATTCTGAGGTGGGCAAGAGCTCGAAAAGTGAGTCTAGATTCTAACACTTTGACGAAGGTATGGGTACGGGGGTGTAACTTCTCATGATTTCCATCCAACTTCATGGCCTGTCAGGTATTTCCTTCCTACCGACCAATTCAAGAATTTCCATATTTTAATATTCAAATCACGTTACGGATCCAATTCATAAGTCGTAGATGTGGTATGCATTTCTTCACATTCTTAGACGACCATTTCTGAACATTTTGTCTGCAATCGCAGAGGAAAAGCCATAAACCATAGCCATAAGTAACACCCCAATGAAGTCCCAAGCTGCAAGACCAAAGCACACAGAGTTTCCGCTACGAAACCGTTTAACGGTAACGCCTGATCAAGTTAGCCAATGTATAACAAGATAATGAAAGAGAATAAATTACCAGTAGCTCTGGGTGTTGTGGCGCTTCCAGGTCTTTCTGCGTCCAGCAGTGGTCTTGTTGAAACCGTGACCCTTGCCGAGACCACGAGACTTCTTGCCAGTGGCAGTAAGACCACGGGACTCGCGGTGCTTGTGGACTGGCTTGACGATCCAGTTAATACGGGCATCACGGCGGATGGCCTTGTGCTGTGGGTCGACAAGGATGACCTCGAAGTACTTGTAGGTGGAGTCCTGGTTGATCCAGTAGGAGTTGAGGACTCTCAAGTTGGCGCAACGACGTCCAACACGCTCCTCAGCGGTGGACTTGAGGGATCTCTGGTACTTAAGCTGGTTGACTCCCTGGTTGGTTGGCTTTCCTATAATTCATATATCAGCCCTGGTCCAGAAAACCTAGATTTTCATCGATTCTGCGTACCGTAGGTAGCACCCTTTGGAACTGGGCGCTTGCGTCCACCACGACGAACGCGAACACGGTAGATGACATAGCCCTGCTTGGCCTTGTAGCCGAGACGACGAGCCTTGTCTGGGCGAGATGGGCGGGAAGCACGGTGAATGACGTTCAACTGGCGGAGCTATATTATGCACTCTCAGCAATGTTCAACGAGTGTATAGCAGAGACATATTGTCCACAGTATATTTCAATGTTCGATGTTTTTGAGGCGGAGCTCGAAATCGTCGAAGTGATTCTTTATGGATCGGGCAGTCTTACCTCCCAGCAGCGGACACGGAGAAGGAATCGCAGAACATCGGACTGCTTCTTCTTCTGAAGTTCCTCGACGTATTTAAGAGCACCCATCTATACCTCCCGTTAGCCCTGGTGTTCGACATGATATGAGCTGCGTAAATTGCGATGCTGGAAATGCTCATTTGATCGGAAATCGCTGATGAAGCACAGATGAAGCTGTTCGTTCGGAGAGGATCTCACTGACCTTGATTGTGAGGTGGTGTTGCTGCGATTGTCGTTAGTTGTCGTGGATAATTCCTCTCACCAGTTTCCTGTACTGGCGCGAAAATCGACCTTGCAACTTTCCACAGTCGAACGGTGGGTTTCTTGCCCTACCCGCCAAGAGTTTTAGGCGCTAGTCGAATTGTGGAAATTTCGACATTTAATGCCTCAGGATTGTATAGATAAACGAAGCTACCCGCTACGACACCTCACATCGCAGACAATACTAACAATATGAATTTTCAGATGAGATGGAGTGTGGTAGGCTTAGTTGGCAAAGCTCCTCACTTAATTAGTTACCGCACTTATCGTTCTATGCAACAATTTAGACTCATGTATTTCACATATCCTGCTTACTGATATGTCCATAATAGAGGAGTACATTCTTATTCAAGTATCAGTACATGTAGTTATTGCAAGGGATTATTCAGAAAGACAACAAGAACATATGTCACTATCTAGTAGGCTGGGTAACAAAAGTCGATAATGCCGGTTTCAGTGAAAAACATCGAGGGTAGCGTCTTGAATGTTTATGAGCGTGAAAAAGCTAAGCTACCTAATATCGTATGCTCCTAGACCTTCAAATGCCAAAGCTATTCATGCCCATCTGCTGTAAGATCATTGTATGTCGATAGCTGCGATGACTTTCTTGAAAGCCCTCTCCTGCTTCCAAGCAACCTTGCCCCATACACCCGCAGTTTCATCATCATTGGCGTAAATGTTAGAGCCAAACTTCGAGTCCTTCTTATCTTCTGTACTTGAAGTGCTAAAGACTCCCGTCTCGATCTTGGACAAACCAAGTTGGCATCCAGCATCAAGTATATGTACCATTTCCTCCAGTGAGCCTTCGGCAGCGAATCCAGGTAGAACGTCCTTTCTAAGAGCATGTAGTTCAGCCTCAGCACCCTCGTACTTCTCCATCAGATTGTTAGATTCCGACAAAAGCTTCTTGCATTGTTTGTACAGTGGTTCTGAATGCGCATCAGTACTTCCTGGGAGATGCAAGGCCGGATCCTCAGATGAGTAGTTGTTCAAGAGAATGGGTTTGTACACGATAATAAAATTATCATTAGTGGACGTCAAGTTGAGAAGTCTTGAAATACAGTCATCAGCAGGCCATAATGTCACTTATGACCGATCTTGAACTTACAAGCTGTGGTTGACACGCGACACTAGGCTCTCTAATTTCTCTTGCTCATCCTCAACATGCTTTTTGAAGGCTCTGATATCTTTACTGAGCTGTCCTTTATTCCCAGATCTGCCACCCTTGCTTGAGATCAGAAACTGTCTTGAGTCGAAGTTCAATCAGTAACGCGTAATTGAGATCACCAATGAAGTGGTATGATGGGTAGTATACGAATCGTAGGTTACTTACCGACTCTCTTTGCGCCCAGTATCTTCTTCGTATTCACTTAGACGCTGACCTCGAACTCCAACAGTCTGCATATTATGAATAGACTTGGGTCTTTTGGTTGGAAAATCTATTGCTTGTGTTACAAACATGCCGTCGCCGCCTTCAGAGCCGCTATCATCTACCGCATGACTATTCCTGGTTCTCTTTGCTGCGACCTGTGTGGAGCGGCTGAGAAACCGGCCTCGGGCAGCTGTAGAAGTTGCAGCAGCTTTTCTTGTCAGCTACCAACAATCTTGTTCTGAGGGAACTGTATACATACTACTAGGCTTGCGCTCTTCCCCTCTTCTAGCACCTGTTGCCATGGCGCACATGGTCTAATGATAGATTGGAGGGGCTTGTTGAAATTGAAAGACTGGGTTCATGCCGCGCAGGGTGAGAGAGAGCGAAACCCAATGTCATATTTAGCATGTGACCGTCCCACACGCGTCTGAGGTTGCTTGAGCCGCAATATGGACCACAAGATGGCAATGACAGCAGTGATATATAGAGCTTCAAAAACTGAACAAGATACACCAAGAGAAAATTTATACCACTAAAGCCTGCGGTGTTCTTGTCTTATTATATAGTCATGCTGCGGTGATACGTCCTTGTCGCACGGAAAGAAATAACAAGGGCTGGGAGGGGAGACTTTAAAGCTCTCCATTTATCCAATAAATTTATTAATGTCAAAGAAAACCCCAATTGGAATTTATGGTACGCACATGATTTGGAAGTGTCTTGAAACAAAGCTATACCCCGCATCTGGTAGCTTCACGTGGACAATATCTAGAACATGAACAGAAAATAGAATACCCGCAACCTATTTATCAAACGCCTAGTGTAAATGCAAGATGCCTGTTCCAAATGCAGACGTAGCCCGTTCCGATATCAGTTTGTCTTTGCCTCTGCAACCTGACCACGTGCTGCTGCCAGCATTGCTTCTTGCTTCTTCCTTTCCTCGTTAACAAGAGCGCTTCTCTTCGAATCGATTCCTGATTGCTTGTCACGCTCCTGAACCTCCTGTAGTAACTCAAGATCTCTTGCGCTAGGTTGGATCTTCTTGGCTTTCGTGACATTCATGAACTGCGACAGAATCTCGGTTGAGTGTCTGTGCTTCATGTCTATTGTCTCTGTGCGTTTTGTTGGTGCAATTGAGGTCGAAGCAGCTACCGGGGCTGTAGATGTATGCGATTGAGTAGTCGAGGAGATCGCTGGTTGAGAATCGGCAGCAGATGAGGGGTCTGTAAAATGGATAGTCATGGTTGCTGGCGCTTGTGGATTCTCTAAGATGCGTCTGACGGTCATGGAAACGGCGGGATTGTAATACTTGAGACTTGGCATATATTCACGCCAAAATTTCCTAGAATAACACATCAGTGATTGATTTTTGGACATACATCACACAATATACCTTGGGCCAAAGTGTCCATCATTGTACTTGGACGCAAATTCCAAGTGAATTTTGGTCACCTCAGCAGGAAGAACAACCGCTCCAGGTCCCATTCGAATCTTGAGAAGCTATGTGCTATGTAAGTATAAATAACTCGCCTTCCAATTTCAGTGAGTATTCACCTGCTACAACAACAGTCAGTAAGAAAACAATGAACCATGCGCCGCACCCATATCCTTAACACTTACAGCCTTCAGCTTCGCCATACGGCGAATGATGCTGACCATGTTGAGCGATTTAATAATGTGTGTATGTATTAGTAGACTCGCGCGAGACTGACAACGATATATTTCTTGGTGGTCATGGAACCTTCCGGAGTAGCGCAATAACTATTTTCCACCCGACTGCTGCAGTAGAATAATTTGAAGGATACCCGAATATATATTCGAGCGTAAGCAACATAAACGTAAGTAACAGCAAGGTTGATCTAGCCATAGCTAAATGACTTTGGCATCGGCGACTGCGCAGCATTTGCGCATCTCTTTACGACACAACGCGAGCATTTTTTCAGAAATACCTACTTTTCTGTGCCCAGCACTTTCGAGATATCGACAGATTATCTCGATTAACAAGGCGCATTTATCATCAAGACGGCTGTTTTCGCATAGTAAGAGGAGATTATCGGAAACCGAGACACGCGATAGTGTCTTCATAGACCCAGTCGTTAGGAATGCTCAGCTCCCTGTGCAATGTACTGGTTGCGGTGCACTCTCACAGACTTCGAATAAGGACGAGGCAGGATATTACTCTCTAAGCCGGAGGCATGTTCGCGCATTTCTGGGGCAGCTGGACGGGAAATTAGAAAGAAAGCAAGCCGAAGCGCAAATTGTTCACGAAGCTTTGCGAAATGTGGGAGGGGATCTAGCGGAGACCTTGCTTGGTGATACTGTAGATCGTTCAGGTAGTTTTCAAGATCATTCAAACACACGAGCCGACCTGACAAGTATGATAGTCGCATCGTACTCCGAACCCCCAGTATGTGACCGCTGCCATAAGCTACTTTATCACCGAACGGGGTCCTCGATTCAACATCCAACAGTCGATTCACTGCAAGACACAGTCTTTGAGTCTCCACACAAATACAATCATATATATCACGTTATTGATGCCGCGGACTTTCCAATGTCCTTGATACCACGGATTCATAAGCTGCTTCAGATCTCTCCACAAAGGTCAATGAACCGCCGTTCGAAAACTTCGAAATACTACCATGGTAGAAAAACCGAACTCAGCTTCATCATCACTCGATCCGACCTGCTTGCACCTCTGAAGCCACAAGTCGATTCTCTGATGCCATATCTCACAGCAGTGCTGCGAGAGGCGTTAGGGAGTAGCGGGCAAGATGTTCGTCTAGGAAATGTTAGATGTGTGAGCGCAAAACGTGGTTGGTGGACGAAGGATTTGAAAGAAGACATCTGGGGCCGAGGAGGTGGAGGATGGATGGTAGGCAAGGTTAATGTTGGCAAGAGCCAATTGTTCGAAAGTGTCTTTCCGAAAGGAAGACGTGAGGCTGGACGACTAGCCACCTTCGATGCCTGGTCTTCGCTGAAGACGTCTCAAATACCTGAGCAAGAGAACATCGATGACCTTACTTCAGACTCACTTGATACACGACTTTTACTTCCACCAGCGCAGATTGAGACTGACTACCCAACCATGCCAATTGTATCTTCGCTCCCAGGCACTACAGCATCCCCTATACGTGTTCCTTATGGAAATGGAAAGGGCGAACTCATTGATTTGCCAGGACTCTCGCGGGGTGATCTCGAGTTGTATGTACAAGAGGAACACCGTCAATCACTTGTCATGCGATCCCGAGTCAATCCAGATCAACAGGTCATAAGACCTGGGCAATCCTTATTGATAGGAGGGCTTATCCGCATAACCCCCAAATCCCCAGACCTAGTGTTCCTGTCATATGCGTTTACCCCAATCGCAGCTCACCTGACAGCAACTGAGAAAGCAATCGGAATGCAGCTGCAGGAACGTGAGTCTAAAGTCGAAAATATTGCCTTACCAGAAACAGCTAGCAAAATCGTCTCTGCCGGCACCTTTCAACTGAAATGGGACGTTACGAAGTCGAGATCTGGTCCTCTAACAGCCAGGGATGCAGCTGATATCAGCGTTGACAAGTTACCTTATCGCGTCCTTTCTACTGACATTTTGATTGAAGGGTGCGGATGGGTGGAATTGGTGGCTCAGGTGCGTAAGAAGGATCTCAATCTTGATCCTCCATTAAAGGCAGATGCATATGCTTTTGACGAGGAAATACCTGATAAGCCGGAGCATGTGCCAAACTGGCCAGAGATAGAGGTCTTCAGCCCAGATGGTAGATTTATTGCGTCACGAAGACCAATGGGTGCATGGTTGATCAATCAGGAAAGTAAGCCTGATAAAAAATACAAAGGAAGACCTAGGCAAAGTATGGTTGGTGATAAGAAAAGGACGAAGGCTGCCGCAAGAACAAGTTGGTGGTGATTCATGCGATTTTCTATACATGTATATTATATAGGCATATAAATACTATGGACGGCTCAATGCTTTGCCCTTTCATTCATTATATATGCTTCTATCTGTTTCGGAAAAAGTAAATATGACCAAATATAAATCAGCTTTGCTCTATATTGTGCTAAGATAGTATGGCCACCACGCTTCAACTCTTGTCCTCTAACTCTGCAATCATTTAGTCTTATTGGTATAAAGTATGATGAGTTGTTCGAATTATCTAGATAATTCATCTCAAAGCTAAGTCACAAATTCCGGGTTGAAAACATCGTCACATCCGCCCGCATCTTTCCTGATGCACCGCCTGAAACTAAGCATAACACGTTGAGAGCTGTAATGTGAACATGCAGTTGTACACTGAATAAATTAAGTGGCCTTAATGTCATCTCTTCTTTTGTTTTTAGAATCAGAACCTGGTTTATGTGGTCATTGATAGGAGCCAAATAGAGTTTCTCATCTGGAGTCAAGAGAACAAATGATGCTGAAAATCTGCAAAAGATTAAGCAGTGCAGACTACCTAGAGGACAACAAGGTACCAAGTCTTTTATCTTCATCTTTTAGGAGATAAGCTGTTAGCTGGAAATTAGGAGTTAAGATACCAGGCCCTACACTATAATTTGGGGGAAAATGTACTAGCATAAAAGTAACGTAGACAGAGTTACTCTATTAGAGATTTACTCATATCCTTCTCCCTGTATCGGAAGATCACTCTCTGTAATGCTAGCAGTTAAGCTATAGATCCCTCATAGTACTTAGCATAAAGTCACTCTTCACCCCATGAAGCTTTTCAAGTGGATAACTTACTCTTGAATCGATGTACTATCGGTTGAGTTAATGTCCTCTAGAAGCACAAATCAACTAGCTTACTTCATCGGATAAATTATGCCATGCATAGTCGTCTACTGCAATATCACTGGATCATGCCCCTATTCATCGAACATGCCCTCAATGGCACCTATTAAGCTATCCTAAATTCAACTATAATGCTGGAGCCATTGCAAAATGATGGTGCTACATAAAAATTATCCTGAGATAAGGATCTTATTGGTCCATTCTGATGTACAAGACCTATATGCATAATAGCATATTAAATTGTGATTCGGTCTCATCAGTGTATATCAGGACTCTGTAAGTTTCTGGCTTAATTCAAAGCAACCATTCCGTATGATGGCACGGCTAGTTATTTCACCAGACCATAGTCAGCATCCATCAAGGCGGTAACAGAGGGCAAAATAACAATAAATTGATGATTCACTCGGACAAATTGTCCTCATGGCCCTTCTCATAGAATCATCTATTACGCATGCTTCGAATAAATCCTATAAAGTGTCTCTTGCACAAACGTACGGCGCACTCGTTAATCTTCACGTGTCATTTGCAGTATCAAATTTGCCATTTCACCAGAAGAATGGCTACCAACACTTCAGCCTCTGATGGGATAGCTCCAAAGCCTCGTTATATAGATGTATGTGTCCTGCACACGATGACCAACTACTTTTAGAATGCTAATCGTGTTTTACACAGTAGATAGGTATCAACCTCACCGACCCTGTCTTTCGTGGGTCATATCATGGCACTCAAAGACACCCAGATGATCTTGAGGGCATCCTGAAGCGTTCGAAAGAAGCTGGATGCGAAAAACTCATAGTTACTGGCTCTGACTTGAAAGAATCCAAAGCAGCTGTTCAACTTTCCAAGGAACATCGTATGTATACAACAATCTTTATCCCGAGATCAATCCACTAAAGATATCGTGTAGCCCAATTTATCTATTGTACCGTTGGTGTGCATCCCTGCAGTTCCTCGCAGTTCGTTGATCACAAGCCTTCGGCTGATTCCCTTCTTGAGGATCTCAAGGAGCTTGCTCTTTCCGCGAAAGCCTCGGGACAGTGCGTTGCATTTGGAGAGATTGGACTTGACTACGATAGACTATTTCTAAGTCCAAAAGAAGTCCAACTCAAATATTTTGCAAAGCAGCTCGATATAGCCATAGACGTGCAGTTACCACTCTTCTTGCATTCCCGCGCAGCAGCCGAAGATTTCTCACAACTTTTAAGGGAAAGACTGGACAAGCTACCTAAGAAAGGGGTTGTACATTCTTTTACCGGTACGGTCGAAGAGATGCAGGAATTGGTTGATATGGGCTTCGATATTGGCATAAATGGTTGCAGTCTGAAGAGCGAGGAGAATGTGGCGGTCGTGAAGGCTGTTCCCATGGAAAGACTACAGCTGGAGACGGATGGACCTTGGTGTGAGATGAGACCGAGTCATGCGAGTGCGGCATTTGTTAAAGACATGGGGGCGGTGCAGTGGAAAAGTGTGAAGAAGGAGAAGTGGGTCCAAGATGCTATGGTCAAAGGGAGGAACGAACCATGCATGATTGGACGGGTTGCATGGGCAGTGGCCAAGATCAAAGGAACCTCAATAGAGGATATCAGTGAGACAGCTTGGAACAATACCGTCAAAATGTTTGGGTTAGCGTAACTAGTGAGACTTTTGTAGTGGGGTAGAAATAGAGTATTGATAGACTAGACTAGCATGTTCTCTATCGCCTCTTCATCATTCAGCATATGCATATCATAGCCAACAGAACTATCTTACTCAAACTGAAGATTCAAGCCATGTGTTGCTGGCTTCATATCTTCAACTACAGCTTGCTCTTCCACAAGTCGTGCTGATCATTGCTCATTGATCCCACACCATTAACACCTATATGATGGCTTGCGTATGGATCGCAGTTATGCATGGCGAACATGTTCTCATGTTCCATATTCACATCTCTAGTTTGAGATAAATCGGTGTGATCACTCTTGAAATCACCCCTGTGACTTCCCAACAAATCTTCGAATACATCTTCGTAAGCGATTCCGCATGCCGTCTCTTCTTCCTCGTAATGATGTGGGGAGTCTTCAAGATCAAGCATGTCAACACTGCCGTTAAAGTCACTATCTGCT
This sequence comes from Allantophomopsis cytisporea, assembly GCA_024752435.1. Taxonomy (NCBI): domain Eukaryota; kingdom Fungi; phylum Ascomycota; class Leotiomycetes; order Phacidiales; family Phacidiaceae; genus Allantophomopsis; species Allantophomopsis cytisporea. The sequence goes on from CP103025.1 coordinate 763,801, forward strand.
TTGTGTTGTATGTGGATATCTGAGTTGGGTCTGGAGCGTTTTAGTTGCTTAGCGGCCTTCTTGTCGTACAATTGTTGCTGCACCAAGTGCCAGAGTCGCGTTCTGAGTGCCTCCGAGAACTCCCTCTTGATATGATCAGACTTCTGATGTCTAAAAGAAGCATCTGGAGATTGCCTGGTTTTTGATGTCGAACTACCTAGGTTTTGTATGTTTTGACGTAGAATCGGAGATTGAGCATGTATGAGTAGAGAATTTGAAAACGCCTGATTCATTGAGGGAAAAAGGAGAGCCCTTTCTGCCAATGCCTAATGACTATTAGTTTGTACCATATCACTATGAGACATTGGGACTAACCTTCAGAAATCCTGGACTGAACAACGCTGGCGCTACTTCTGAAAGACTGGGAGTAGATGGCGGCTTAATGCATTTCATTCCCATTGTCTTCCTGACTTGTTTACCTCCAATCAGCAGTCGTATTGCAAGTTCGGTGGTAGCACACGCCGATTCCTGGTACAGGAATGGTACTTTTAAGGACTCTACTGGGCCCAGCACATCGTGCTGTGTAGTCATAATGGAAGAATAACGAGAAGATGATTGACATTGTGAAATAAGGGGAGAATGTAATAAGGGATATTGTGTAGAGTGTAGAAGATCTTGGCATTGTGAGGGGAGCCAGTCGTTGTTTTCTGACGGAAGAATCTCGCCATCAAATTTGATATCGTCCTTCGAATCTTCGGACACTGCACGAAATTCAGTATTCTCAAAGACAGTAGATGTTCTTATGCTTGAGACACGAGGTGGTTGCTGTAATCCAGAACATCTCTTTTTATTTGGAAGTGTTTCGTCGAAAAGCATTTGGTCAGATAACGAACTTTCAGCGTCTTCGAGGTTTTCGCCAAAAGCAACTAGCGAGCCAATATGCTCCTGATCTTCTAGAGAGATAGCTGGCAGACTCTCACACTGTTCTATAGGAACACCTATCTGTCGGATCGGTATAAGAAAGTTTAGCATAATGCGGACTCGATCCAGACGGACCACCGGTATCCCGCTTGGAGGCCTTATGTCCGCGATAGAACAAACAGATGTACTCGATGAAGAAGTGTGGGAAGCTTTCGAGAACCTGTCATGATCGATAAGTATGCGGATTTTATTGTCGAGAGGGCGTTCAAGAGCTCTGTCATCCAGTGTGACAGAAAGTCCTAATTGAGTCCACACCTTGATGAAATTAGTTCTCATTCTGGGACAAGCCGTCAGCACTCCATGAGTTCTCTTACTGGAGCATTGCAAATTTGTTGGCCTAGACGCCTCGAAAAATCCAGAGATTCAGAACCTGAAGCGGGGGAGCCATTCAAGAGAATGGATATGTCGATGTGACAAAAGCTTCCACGGATAACCCAATATTGTCGAGCAAGAATTGCATCTAGAAAGGCTTCGTTACTGAGGGTTGTTGCAATAGGAGGAGCATCATTGAAATGTAAAGTTGTATCAGCGAACAGCTTCAATCGGCTGTTTTGATCGCGTAAACGCAACAGTGCCATAGACAGGGAAATCGGAGGCATAGTTGGACACAGCTCATAGAGGAGCCGTGTACACCAGCTTCGTAGCAAGTCCCTTGAAGGAGGAAAATACGTGAATATGACTCAAGTTCAAGATGAAATTGTAATCGCCCATCAAAAGTAAAGAACAATGATTCAGTTGATGATGATATGATGTTTTGATAAGCGTAGGTTAGTGCTGTCGATCACTGAGTGAGAAGAAAATATTTGTAGTCATCCTAGGATTCCTCCTCTAACTAGCAGTATGCAGTAGCAATTGTGAGATAATATGCTGGCGTGCAGTGATTATTTTCTGTACCGTTTGATGTCGACGTTAATTAGTACTGTTTAGGAGCTAACGTCCGACATGCGCGACTCGACTTTCCACATTACTTTTCCAATTAAACACAGGGTCTCTTGAACATGGGTTTCTTTATAACATTTCTGAAATCCCATGAGATTGCTGTTGCTCTAGCAAGTCTACGGCATAACGAGACCTGCATTTTGTTATATTGCAATTATGTCGCAAAAATACCATTATTTAACTGACTTCTTTTTGAGTGCATCGGGTAGAAACATATCAAGATGGCGAGATGTCGACGTTATCATCAATTTTTTTGAACATACTACTTCGGTTCTCCAATAGTGAGTGAGATATATCCATCATATATATGTTTCTGAAACCAGTGAATTCAAACAAGACAATGATTCAACGCGACGTAATCTAAGAGACGATATACTGTAATTACGGCAGTAGCATGGACCTACAGAATGGAATATGAACACCAATAGCCGATAATGCAATCTGAAAAGAGCGTTGATAGTGAGAAAGGGGCTGGTGGTGATGTTAGGATCATGAAAGGACACATAACAGTAAGTCAAATTGACCTGCAAATTAAGATCTTATACTACTATTTTCATTGCTTCCCTGTACCTAATATTGGGTAAGAATTGGGTAGTGATAGTAGTATCATGGTGTAGCGAATACAACCATATACTATTGCTAACACACTACATACTACTTTCCTGGCTCATCGACAGCTCTTAATGCAACCTCCTTTCTTGACGCATTCTCATTTGTTATGAATGAACTGATATGCTCGGGAATTTTGCTCACACAATTCTCGTCGCCGGGAATAGGTTCACCGAGCTGCTCATGGATCGGGATAACCCCGACCCAAACCTTCTCTCGAAGATCGTCCCTCTTGAGATCCTTTCGCTCGTCATGTGGTCCACCCTGCCGACGCTTCGCACTAGCACTGACAATTCTGACTCTTAAGATCTGAGTGGAGGTCATTTCAGTCTTGTCCGGTGGCACTCTAGTATGCTCATATCGCTTGGGCAGAACGTTGTTGGTAATCTGCTCCATTGCCCAGACCTTCTCAGCTAGATCGGTAACAGGAGATGCGTAGCCTTGGAGGATCGCGGAACGGTAGTTTAGAGAGTGGTTATTAGGCGTCAATGCAAGAACGATGCCGTCTATTTTGGTTGCCGCAATGGAGATAGGGAACCCGTCTTCGGTTTCGGTATCGGAACCTCCCAACTTCATGAGACGAGAAGTAACATATCCATGTAAATACAGAGGCACATCGATGGAGCTAGTCTGGTCTTCATAGGAAGCCATTACTCCAATCATGGGCAGAACAGCTGGAAATGGGTCCGCATCTGGATCTGTAGAGGCTGGGAACGTGACATGAAGGACTGATGTGGTATTCACAATCTCTTGCACAGTGTCATATTCATATGTGACTAGTGTGTTTTATGAGTATTTTGTTAAATGATAAATTTAAAGTTGGAGATGTCTCGGTACCTCGTTTCTTGTATCGTCCAGCGGTGCTACGGGGATGAATAGGATAAGAGGCCATCCTGATAGTTGCAAGAAAGCCAATGGAATGTGGTAGCAAATTATGAAAGGTTATAAGATTGAGGGGCTGTGTTTATATAGATATTGCAGGAGGGCAAATTGAATATTGTGAAGCTGGCTGGAAATGGCCCATCCCTTTACGTAAGTTCAAGAAGATAGAGTTACTGCACGCTTGATCAATGGAGGTTCTGTCATCTGAGTTTGGCAGCGCGGGCCGAGTGTGTGTTGTATTGGCAAATCGGATGCGGGATATTTCACTCCCGAATCAACAATCAATACACAAGACCCGTGTCCGCGCCCTCGGCTCGCCCTTCACGCCGCTTTTCACTCGGATTATGCTTGAGCATATATGTTTCGTACAACATGTTGTTGTACCTGCCTTTTTCGACCACTTAGCAAGATGAGATTACGTACATACATGCATGTATGCTTGCCATTCAGGTAATGCAAAGCGAGTATCCCCCCCTACTCATAGCCAATGCATATTCAGATTGTGAAAGATATGACTTATGACTCACTGAGTCACATCTCTCCTATTCACTTCACTACTTATGACCATGATTTTATCTTCTCAGCCCAAGAAATGGATGAGTTCCTCATCACAATCCCGGACAATTCATCCTCTAACCTACCAGCCACTATTGCTTTAGGATGTTTCCGATGAATATCCCTCCAGCTTCAGATAATGGACCCTACTCTGCACTCAATAAATAGGTTGATATCATTTCATATCCAAATTCGTCGGGCGTATTCCGATCAACGTACCCGGCATTGTAGGAAAAACGAGTATATAATGAACATGTCAAATTATACTGAAGAGACTGAGCCCTGCTGACCAGAGGCTCTTGCTAAATTGCATGTGTTGCTGTAACCTGTAGGTTTCAAAAAGTGATCTGCATATGAGTATTTGAACTAACTTACAAGTACTTTGTAAGAAGAAAAAAGAAAGCAAAAATTGAACAGTAAAACGTCATAGCAAATTCAGTCCGATGCTTTGGATCGTTGAGCTGTAGAAGAGACTATATCGAACCGATACCGATTATGAAAAGCCACACGCAGACACCATAGACCCATAACTTGACTAGATCTGATACCGTCTTCGGGGAAAAAATTCCCGAATCAGTATGCTGAGCTATAAAACGGACATCGTTTTGATAATCATCAAATTACCCAGATAGACGAAATCAGCGATAGTGCATGATCCCACTGTACCCCCTCCCCTTGATAGGTAAGCAACGGCCAATGAAGGGGATTTGATTAATGTACAACACCGGAGCACATTGTTTCGCGTGGAAATTTTTATACTTTCAGTCGATATATGAAGCACTGCAGATCATCGAAAAGAGCACAAACTCTGGCTCTTAGTTATCAGAAAATGTGGCGACAGAGTTGATTTAAAATGAAGCAGAGGCATCTGGTAGCACATCTATCAGATTTGCATGAGAATGGAGACAAGCAGAGGAGCAGATATGCTGGGAAGATTCAGGTTGAAGTCATGTTATGGACAGGGAAAGCTCCATGCTCAGCATATCAGAATAGGAATTGACAGTGAAGAGAGTCTCTTGCTGGCAGACCACAAAACTTGATATATACTGTAGCTAGACAATTCTACTCCCCATCGTAACTATGTTCAGTAACAGGAACTTGACCTCTATCCTACTGCTTCATCTCCCGGATGCATTTCTCCACCTGTCCCTTCGTCGTTGCTCCCTAAGCTCATGTTCTCGAGTGCATGTCCATTACATATGACAACCTTACTGGTATATGCATTGGGATTGTACTCGTGTGATCCATTGTACTGACATTGAGGTGTCGACAACTCATCCAGATTTTGTTTCAGAATATCTGCTTCTATCGCTGAATCGTAGCCATACTCTGAAAAGTAAACGTTCAGACGTCTTGATACAGGTGCGCCACTTGGCATTGGGTGAGAAGAGAGTGTTCGGGAGGGATGTAGAAGAGGCGAGAGGCAAGGTATAGCATGAGTATCAACAGAGAGTCAAGACTTGCGAGGGCGTAGTTGAAATTGACGAGAGTAGTAATGAAAATGATCAGTTGGAGAAAAAGCGAGCCAAGGTTGTCCAGCGCCATGATGACAAATTCCTTTGATGTTGGGTGTCTGGGAGAAGCAATCAAGTGCGTATTGCCCTGGGGTAAGCGCCGTCGGTCCCCAGCTTCTAACACTGGAGATATTGTCGTATACTAGGAGGCACGACTCCACGATCGGTGTGCGTAGGGGATGTGCTCCTTCTGTCTCTTACTTTATAGAGTACTTTTGATACAGTGAGCAGAATTTTGACATTCACCCTCGTGGTAGAGCCACCGGGTTGGCTGGGTCATCGGAAATTTATATAGAATTCTTGAATTCCACATGAACATGGAGCTAACCTCTCGCCATGACTGGTTGTATCGTAATATATGGTGGTAGATATTGGTAGGTAGACGCGATAATGGTGATAGCGATTAGAGGCTGTAACTCTTTGGTTAAGCTACTCGTTTGGTTCTGACTGCCTTACCTAAGGTGCCTTACCTAAAGGTGCCTTACCTGGACGATCATCGTCATCCGTCATTGTTAGCGCAAGGTCGGGGAACACGCAGTATTCCCTCGAACTACATACGGTAATACTCGAAGTCAAGCACCTGCTGCACTTTCGGCTAACCTACCCGGGAATTGCCGAGAAGCTGCCACAATGCCTCCCGCCTTCACATCCCAAAGATCATAGGGTGATATGATAAATACGGAGGCAGCATAGACAAAAAAAAAACAAACAAAAAAAACAAAAAGGATCTCTACGATTTAATATGGATTGCAGAATATACAAAACTGATATACACCAGTATAATATATATGTTAATTGGTAAGCCTACTATAAAGGCTCGGCTTCGTAAGGTGGTGGAAGGTCGTCCTCCACGACTAATTGAGGAGGCCGTTGTACTGAGGTTCCAGCATTACTATCAGTCTGCGAAGCTCCTTGATGGACTTTATTCCTATGCATCTTCTGATACTCGCGATAGCCAAGAACAGCTTCTACATCCTCGCCATCTTCCGATTCACTGTCCTCGTCGTCCTCAGAACAGGATTCATAACGTCTGCGTCTATGTCGTTGCGTAGCTCTACTCCGCAAAGTGTCCTCAAGTAGATAGGGGATGAAGCTGAACATGAGCCCGAATATAGAGAGTATCCTGTACGTATAAGTATGACCTTATTGACTATATATGTAGTTTGTAGACTTACAGTAGTATACTGGCCAAAACTAATGTGGGTAGGGAGGCTACGAATGCAAAGGCGAACAACAGATTGAGGAGACAGATAATAACGATAGCCAAGTTCAAAAGCAGTAGTCCAAGGTTCGATGTCTTAGCAAAACCAGAACCCCGCATGTTCCGAGCCTGGAAATATATACAGGCTGCGGCTGAGCCATGTAGAAGGATTTTCATACAGACGAAGGGATGAAAAGGCCAGTCAACAAAGTCGAGGAAGGAAATGAAGAGCATCAAAGTGAGCTCCATAAACCAGACAATTGCAAAGGTCCTGGTTATCCGGTGGGCTCCCATGATCTATGTTTATTGGTAGCAGGTGCGAAATAGAGGCTTAAGAGGTTGCGAGAAAGTGATATCTCGTGGTTGATGAGTGAGTGAGAGCATTACTGAGGCCCCCATCCCACGTCGTCGCCTTCACGTACTACGTAGAGTATGTACCTTACCTTACCTTACCTTAGGGTAATGTTTCAGCATGACCAAATTTGTAGTCCACAATTCTTGCATAATGTATGTTACCTTGGCTTTACACCTGCAATAGCGATAACAATACTTGCACACAATCAACAGTCCTACTACATACCAAGTACTACTCACACAGAGCAGGTTTTGGAGGGAACATAATAGAAGAAAATTGATTAGAGAAATTCGAAAATTAACTCGCTGAGTCGTTCTAGAATATTGAGGGCAGGACAATCACTGACTCGACAGGAGAAAAGAGGGAGGAGGACCATGAAAGATCTACCACACTCCGAGATCAAAAATCAAACAATCCCCTACGGGCGAGAAGCAAGAGACCCTGAGGTGTTCTGCGAGTCTGATAGATGATATTGCATGTGATAGAGTATTACGTTGACTACTTTACATCGTCACCAAAATTTCATAAGTCCACAGCGAATTTACAGATTGACTCGATGGCATCGAGTAAAGAAAAGAGAAAGATAACGGCAACCTAAGATTGTAAGGTAGAAAAAAAACAACGAAAAAGGCAGATAGCGACAAATGGTCGGGATCTTGGTGGGATCAGGGACGGACGGGACTTCCGCTCCCCTTACCCATGTCAATGTGCCGCTTAACCTTTTGACCCTTTTCCCTCTCTTTTTCCCCGCCATCACTTGTTTTCTGGTGCCTGAGGATGTAGTACATATTTGACTCTTAAGCACCACCCCGCGGCGAATGAAGATTTAACATTGTGACTCGATGAGATCGAGTAACTATCAATTATCGCAACTCGCCGATAGCACTATCCATCCGGTCACGGCCCCCATGTTACTTTGACCTATCATGCAATCGGCATCTCTCCCGACGGTCGGAATGCAGCCACAGACGCAGGGCACAAGACTTTTCAAGAAGTCAATCATGCATTTGGATCGCATGCGCAAATGGAAAAAGAGGAAGAAGATTGAAAAAGGCACCCAACAAGAGGGTGTGAAAAGATTGCTGATAGGTCATGAAGCAGTCGAGCTGCGCGCGTGGTCGAACTCCCACTCCATGTGGAAAAGCATCTTTACTGCTTCGTCTGTTCAACCCCATCCAGACTTAGTCCACATAAAGTAAGTCCTACCTTACAACTTCGAATCCTAATCCGAAGCCGGTAAGAAAGCACTTTTTAGTTTCGTTACATCTACATGCGATAAGGCTGTCGTTTCTGGGCATCTGCTGCTTGCGCATCATTTCATTCTCTCATTCTGTCCTGGAAAGCCCACATTTTGGTATATATATATACTCTGCCTTCCCCCCGCTCTTTAGGGAAGTATGAGCCATTCTTTTTCTGATGAGTACCATATTACTGAATACATTGGGAGCGACGAGCAATCTGTTGAAGACCATTCCCTTTTTCATCCTCGCGCCGAGTCAGAACCACTGTTATTCAGTCCTGGTCCATCATACAGCAACACTCCACAAAGGGTTCAATCACCAAGTTGCCCGCATCCAGCATCTTTTCAGACATCACTTCAGACGAACCTGCAATACTCTGACGAACCTTATTATCTCAGCCTCATAATGGAGAAAATCAGAGGAAGCAATGTGGGAAAAGCCTTAGAAGTTGATAGCGGCGAAGTTGGCCTCTCCAACTCCCAGCTTATGCTGTGCAACTATGATCTCAAACCTGTGGAACCTGAGCGTCGACAATGGAGGAACTGGAATTTCGTGGGCTTCTGGATTGCCGATTCTTTCAACATTGTATGTATTTTTTGTGAAGTACACGCTTGAGGTCCCATGCTGACATATAACGTAGAACACTTGGATGATTTCGTCCTCGATGATTTCGGACAATGGGCTATCGTGGTGGCAGTCCTGGCTTTGTGTATGGATCGGATACAGTATCTCGGCATGTTTTATCTGTGCTACAGCGCGTATTGGAGCCACATACCATATTGGGTTCCCTGTTGTCTCTCGTGCGAGCTTCGGCGTGTGGGGTGCTTTATGGCCCGTCTTTAATCGAGCTGCGATGCAAGTTACTGTCATAGATGTAAAACCAGACTCCGCTGACCGTGATATTAGGGCTTGTGTGTGGTATGGCGTTCAAGCATGGATCGGGGGTGAGTGTGTAACTCTTATGATCAGTGCTATCTGGCCCTCCTATCAGAATCTCCATAATAGCATCCCGAACTCTGGTACAAGCACAATGGCTTTGGTATCCTTCATTGTCTTCTGGCTCTGCTCTTTGCCTGCAATCTGGTTTCCGGTCCACAAAATCCGCCATTTGTTTACAGTCAAAGCATATGTTGTTCCTATCGCAGGTCTATCATTCTTTATATGGGCTGTTGTACGCGCCAGGGGTCTTGGTCCCATCGTAAAGCAGCCAGCCACTGCATCAGGGTGAGTTACGAAAATCTTTTGGCTTCACAGAAAACTAATGCTTTCTTAGATCCAAACTTGCTTGGGGCATAATCACGGGCATTATGAGCGCCATCGCCAACTTTGCAAGTAAGTTTTTCATCAGTTCCTTCTGTCAGCCACAACTGCGTTCTCTCTATCACTTATGAACCCCTCCAATTTTGTCGAATGGCTCCTAACCTCGTTTACAGCTCTCATTGTGAACGCACCGGACTTTTCGCGTTTTGCTCGCAAGCCAAAGGATGCATTCTTGTCTCAAATGATAACCATCCCTGTTGGGTTTGCCGTAACTTCCTTCATTGGTATCATCGTATCATCATCTTCCACCATAATATTCGGAACGGCAATCTGGAATCCTCTTGACCTCCTCACTGCGTTTCTCAATGAAGGAGGCTCTGGAAACCGCGCTGGAGTGTTTTTCATTGCCAGCTCCTTTTCCTTAGCACAGCTTGGCACAAACATTGCAGCGAATTCAGTGTCCGCGGGAACAGACATGACCGCTCTCCTTCCTCGCTACATTAATATTCGCCGTGGTGGTTATATTTGTGCCGTCATTGGTCTTGTCATTTGCCCTTGGAACTTTCTCAACGGAGCGTCTTCCTTTACCACCTATCTCAGCGCCTATTCAGTCTTTTTGTCCTCCATTGCCGGTGTCATCATTTGCGATTATTACCTTGTTCGCAAGGGCTTCCTTTCTGTGAAGGACCTCTACTCCGCTCGCGCATCAGCCCCATATTTTTACACCTACGGCATCCATTGGAGAGGATATACAGCATACATTGCTGGTATCCTTGTCAATATTGTTGGATTCGTTGGTGCTATTGGAAAACGTGTGCCAAAAGGAGCCACATATATATACAATCTGAATTTCTTTGCGGGATTCATTGTTTCAAGTACAGTTTACTCTATTCTGTGTAGAATATTCCCAGTTCCTGCTACCTCAGATGTCTGGATGGAGGTTGGTGACGAGATTGTGGATTTGGCATATGTAGAGAGTGACAGCGAGAGTAGAAATATGGAATCCTGGAAAGGTGGGGAATTACAGACTAGCAGGAAGGATAATAAGGGTATATGATGAGTTTTCATTCGGTTTTTAACGATGCAAAAGTTTTAGAATGACGAGAAGGCAGTAAATCATCCATGGAATTACTATTATAGTTTTTATTCACAAGTGCTAATAAACGATATTGAGGATAATGAATATTCTGATGTGACTTATTTTTGGGGAATGAAGTCGTGAAGAGAAGAAATAAGTGCCAAAAGAATCATGTGTCGGGGCAATTCGTTTGGCGGTGAGGAAGAATCGATTTTTGATTGGTCCAAATTAATCGTAGTGCATCTCTATCGATAATCTCGAGAAATTTCTCGTACACAGAGCAATCAACAAGCACGGCGCAAGAGCCAACACAGCCTTTCAAAATGTCTTTGGAAGAAAAGCTCGACAAGATCAGACAGCCGAAGCTGCAGGGCCAGCAGCAGGTAAGTCAATCATATGTTGAAATTAATTATCACAAATATTAGTTGCTGACGGGTTTTTCCTAGACTGGCATCGTTTTAAAGGCTGTCGAAGATACCCTTCGCGATCAGAAGACCGAATTCACACCCACCGGATACTTCGCAGCTCTTCTTGCACTTTTGAGACAAGCAATTAATACTACAACTGGTGCTGTCAATAAAGACCTAGCAACTTCTGTTGTTTATCTGCTCGATGTTGTTACTCCAAATACCCCAGAGCCTCTTCTTCGATCGAAATTCTCGCAAATTCTCACCAATATCGCCCCAGCGTTAACCCTCCCAGAAGCAGATGCGCCACTCCTCAGACCTTCTTTAGGATGTCTTGAGTCGCTTCTTGTTGCTCAAGATGCTGCAGCATGGGAACTACCACAGACAGAAATCGGTCCACGCCGTGGTATCGCTGGACTTCTCAGTTTCGCGGTCGACCATAGACCAAAAATCAGAAGACGCGCGCAAGATGCATTGACGAAGGTTCTCAAGAATCCACCACCAAGTCCTTCTCTGGATCACCCTGCGGCGGATATGTGTGCGGAGCAGGCTCTCAGAAGCTTGAGTGATTTGGCTACCAAGGCGGCTCAAGCAAAGAAGCAGAGAAAGGGTACCCAGGGAGAGCACGAGCCTGCGCTTATCCACGCTCTTCATTTAGTGAAGACCGTAGCTTCAGCATCCGGAGGGTGGCCTAGCAGAAAGATCGAGGCATTGTGTGAGCTCTTGTTGAATATTTCTCGATCAAGCAATGAATACATGACAATGGCAGCTTTCGAGGTTTTCGAGATTATCTTCGAGGGTATGTCTTCCGACGAATCATCTTCCTCAAAGCTTCCTCGCCTTCTGGAGGTCATTTCCGAATTACGACCATCCCAAAACGACTCACAACTTCTTCCACCCTGGATTGCTGTTATTTCCAGAGGATATGATGTGTCGGCACAAGTTGAGCCAGAGGATACTTTCCAAAAATTGCCAGACCTTTTTGAAATGATTTCTTCCTTCCTGGCCTCCTCATCGCATAACATTCGAGTATCGGCCTCTGAATGTCTTATTTCCTTTATGGCAAACTGTATTCCTGATTCTGTTCTTCTTGAACCATCGATTTACGACGAAAAGGTACTTGAGAAGCTTGCTAGAGCAGCAACAGATCTTCTGAGCGTCAAGTACCAGGCAGCTTGGATGGAGGTATTCAATGTCTTGGGAGCTATGTTTGAAGGACTTCGCTGGCGGTCAGACCCAATCCTTGAGGGTGTTGTCAAGACCATTGGGGAGCTTCGGGGAAGTGATGCATTCGCAGGAAAGAAGGAGGCAGATGAGATCCTTGGAAAAGCTATACGGTCAATGGGTCCTGAGAGAGTCCTTGAGATACTCCCACTGAACCTTGCGAAGCCTAAGGCTGGACAACCAGGTCGTGCTTGGCTTTTGCCAATCCTCCGTGACTATGTCAGCAACACTAACTTGCAGCACTTCAAGACCGAATTTGTACCTTTGAGTGAATTGATGTTCCAGAGAGTCATTGATAACGGAGATGCCGAAAAGACTATGGAAATTAAGATCTTTGAGACTTTGGTGCAACAGATCTGGGCTCTTCTTCCGGGTTATTGCGACCTGCCTCTGGATCTTACTACATCATTCGATCAGGGCTTCGCTGAGATGGTGGCAAACTTGCTCTACAAGCAGATTGAGCTTAGATCGGATGTCTGCCGAGCCCTTCAGACATTAGTAGAGTCCAATCAAGCTATAACATCCATTGAAGGCGAAGAAGATTTGGTTCTACAGAGCAGAGTTTCAAAGGCTGCCGCACAAAAGAACCTGGACCATCTCTCTACGTTTGCTGGAAACATGCTCGCAGTCCTGTTCAATGTCTACAGTCAAACACTACCTCAATTTCGCGGATATATCTTGAAATGTATCAACGCATTCCTTAGCATTACGCCGGCTCAAGAATTAATGGCTACATTTGAGCGTGTTACTACCGCACTTGAAGGTTCATTGGCTGATGCTGGCACGCAAACACAAGCCGAGAAGCAAAAGCAGAAGAAAGAAGACAAGATGCCACCAATGAGCCATACTCTTATGGATCTCGTCATTACCATTTCCATCTACTTACCCCGCGAAAGCTTCGCAACTCTTTTCAACATGGCTGCTGTAATCATTGTTAAGGATGATGATCCGCAGTTACAAAAGAAGGCGTACAAGCTCATTCCTCGTCTTGGTGACTCTCCTGCTGGTGAGGTCGCCCTCAAGGAGCGCTCAGCAGAGTTGCAACAGTTGCTTCTCAACAGCTCAGAAAAGGTCTCAGCTCCTGCCAAGAAGGATCGAATGACGGCAATTTCGACTCTTATTCCTCACTTGCCAGATACCGAGCTTCACTTTATTCCATCAGTCTTGTCCGAAGTTGTTATCGGTTGCAAGGAGGTTAACGAAGGCGCCAGAACGACGGCCTTTGACCTTTTGATTCTCATGGGAGAGCGTCTCAACTCTGCGACAGGTGCCCTTATCCAGAACGGCAAGGTTCCGCATATGCCAGATGATGCACCAGCTGTTAGTGCAAATCTTGAAGAGTACTTCACCATGGTCTCCGCCGGTCTTGCGGGCAGTACACCTCATATGGTTTCGGCTTCCATTACGGCATTGACAAGAATTCTCTACCACTTCCGCTCTTCCCTTCAGCCCGCCACTCTCACTGATTTGGTCCAAACTATGGATCTCTTTCTGACATCCAACAACCGCGAAATTGTCCGTAGTGTTCTTGGGTTCGTCAAAGTCTGTGTCATTAGTTTACCAACTACATTGATGCTTCCTCGTCTCGAAACATTGATTCCTAACTTGATGGTCTGGAGTCACGAGCACAAAGCTCATTTCAAGGCCAAGGTAAAGCACATTCTTGAGCGCATGATGCGTCGTTTCGGTGTTGAGGTTGTCAATAAATGGTGTCCCGAGGAAGACAGAAAGCTCATTACCAACATTCGCAAGACCAAGGAACGAAACAAGCGTCACAAGGATGCTGCAAAGGCAGCCGGAGCGGAAGGATCTGATGACGAGGATGAGGGTGCCAAGGGCGGGAAGAGAAAGAACAAGTTTGAGAGTGAATATGATGAAGCTGTGTATGGCAGTGACTCCGATGATGGCTCTGATGTCTCAGACAATGAGGTTCTTGGTAAGAGCGGTAAGAAGGCTCAGAAAGGCGGCAATGCATACATTGTAGAGGATGAAGATGAGCCGTTGGATCTTCTTGACAAGAAGTCTCTGGCCAACATCAGCTCTACGAAGCCTCTCAAGCAACGTGGAGCACCGACCAGAACTAAGGCCAAAGTGGACTTGGATGGAAAGCTGCTTCTGGGAGACAGTGATGATGAAGATGCTATGATCCTCGATACTCCTGCAAATGAAGAGGATGGTGGAGTCGGTGCCTATGTGCAGGCACTCAAGGGCAAGGATGCAGTGCAGAGAGGCCAGAGGGGCAAGCTGAAGTTCAGTAACAAGCGCAGCAAGGACGACGATGAGGAGATGGAAGTTGATGATGAGGATATTCAAGCCGTGAAGAAACAAATTGGTGCCGGTAGAGGTGGTAAAGGCGGCCCTCAGCGTGGTGGTCGTGGAGGGGATAAAGGCAGAGGTGGCAAAGGAGGCAGAGGAGGAATTGCGTCTGGCCGTAAGGGGCTCGGCGAGGGTAAGAGAAGCGGTGGAGATTCAAGAGTCGGAAAGCCTCAGCGTGGTGGCAGAGGCGGTAGACGCTGATTCTGTTATGGTCCGGGACTTGCAAGGCGTTGGTGTTTGGTAGCCCAAAATCATAGGTCTATATTTACTACTTGTTTATATTTTGTGTTACTGTAAATCTCTTAGCTGCAAATCGAACAAAATAAATTCTATTGTTCTTTAATGTCTAATCGCTGCATTTGCTGCGTTATTTTTCATATATATATATCTCTCTCTCTCTTATCTATTCATTACCTTTCTTTTCAGAGAAGTGAGGACGACAGATCAAAGAGTGGTCGAAGGAGTATTTGCTCCGCGTCAAGCACTATGACATTCCCAAGCGACGGATGAGCAAAGCTTCTTCGCAACAGATACTCCCACAATTCCCTACATTCTATTCATACTGATGCTGGTAGCTTCGGAGGATACACTCCTACACTTATGGGGCAGATACATGCTACAGTACAGGGGTCGGATCATCTGTTCCAAGTGCGTTGGTCCCATGTTGCGCAGTAGCTTTCTCCCTGGCGTTGGGGTGAGGGTCATGAGGAAGTGGAGTTTTTGACAGTGGCAAAGCCGCCGCACCTATCCAGGAACAAAATAAGCCCGAGCCATTTTGAGCCGCCATGGCATTTTTAAATTCCCATGGTCGATGTTGGTATCGGCTGTACATGGTGGTGGGGCATACAACCTTGTACATTTCCATGTTCTCAGCATCGATCGACAACCATGATGTCTCTTCGATTCTCTGATCCTTTTTGTGTTTTTTGTCCTGGTGGAAAATACCCCATGTAATTCACCACCTTACTATTTACTACATATGCCTAGGTCATCAGAAATTGGCATATTATCCTGCAGTGGAGGCTGCGATTCCGACAGCCTACTTGCTTTGATGCATGGTCTTTTGACATCGACCTGTCTTTCGGATGTGGGCATTGTTCTGTAGCAGCAGGCGGTGAAAGCCATTCTCACTCGCTCATAATGTTTCATCCACCATTCCGATTTTAGTTATAGTACAGTCAAATCCTCATCTTATATTCGTGTACGCAGTAGTTACTTATTCCGTGTAAGAGCGTTTGTCCAGAAGCAACAAGTGACGAAATCATTCGGATTCTCGGGAGCAGGTTATTGCTGAGATAAGTTGGTGTCTAGGACAGACTGTGCTTTCTTCAAGACATGGAGGTAGTTTTAGCGACATCGGACGACACTTTGAACACTCAACTAGACTATCAAATCGTCATTTGTTTGCTTAGTCTTCCACAAATTGTATTCATATGAATAAACACAATTCTTAGATTATCATTCTGACTAAGAAAATCATCTGGGCTGTCACGAATTGGTTGAAGTTTTGGGATGACGGAGGACATGATTGCGCGTACTCTACATGAAAGTCTAGGCCCTTTGCCTCTCGATCTTTAAGTGCTTCCAATCAAGAGTAACTGATCAGACAGCTCTCTTTACATACATATATGTAATGTACAGTGACATCTTAATCTCATTTGTGTTGGTCCATTCAATCTGGGTAAAGGGAAAAGGAGGAGCCCAAGAGAAGGATATTGGTAACTTCTGCTTGTATAACATTTCATCTATATATCTCACCAATGTTAGATGATCTATGCTCACTCTCAATTATGATACTGTTATTCATACTCATGGGTGCTCTCTGGTGTAGGTGCCTCGCGTGGAGGTCACGGAGGTGTAGTAGGATGTGGATAAAACCCGGGGTAAGATACAAACGGCTTTGGTTAGGTGCAGCTAAATGTCATGACGTGAACGTTAAAATAATGTCAACAACATCGTCACGACTTCACCAAATACGAAAATCATTCCATTACAAGAATAGCGTAGGTTTTTACCACGGAGCATTTGATGGCCGAATCAATATCCATACGTTGCATTCTTTCCCATTATTTTGGTTACTTCAGAAGAAAAACGAGCACGCTGAGCAAGCTAAGTGATGATCTGATTCTCCACCTCTGATGAATTACGTATGAGAATTCATCCCGTTGCACACTGGCTGGTTCTACTGTAATTCCCCATATGTATTTGTTCAGGAATGAAGTCTGGTGGGGGCTGTCATGGTCTTGAGAAGTTCCTAAATGCCGACAAAAATATCCATCCGTGGTATTCAGAAACATCGTGCATGAGCCTGCAAGGGTAAATTATCCATGTGAGAAGTACGCCCAAGATCTTACTAGTGGCATCAACGCCAAAGATTATTCTTCATACAGCGATATAGCTTATGCACCAAATGCATGTCACCATTTCTTCTGCTTAGATATGCCGTACGTCATGCACATGTGTACGCATCCTATAAGTTCTGTAAGTATAAGAGTTAAGCTTTATTCTCTTTGCTTGTCTCTGTAAAACAATTGTTTACTTCTTCATCCTCTTGAAGATGCCTTCCTACGCCATCCTTGCCGGGCTCGTTGCCGCAGTCGCTGCAGCACCAGCACCAACTGTAAGTCAAATCGCAGATAGATAGATTTAATAGCCTGCTGATATTCAGTTCCAGTCCCAGGTTTCTGGAGCCACGACCACTGTTGCCACTACCACAACTACTCCTCCATTTGGATTCTATAGCTACAACCAGGTTCCATCGGTGAACAGCGCAGCTGTTGCTTCGGTGGCCTCTGTTGCTGGTATTCCCGCATCTGAGATTCCTGGTGCTGATGTTCCCGTTGAGCCTGTTATCAGCTCTCAAGTCACCGGTACAACATCTCATGGACCGTACCGTGGCCCATCTCCAACTACCACTGGGGCTGTAACCACTACAGCGCTGGCTACCGCCATCCCAGTGCTCCCACCGAACCCAAAGGAGACGACGTACAACCCAAATGGATTGTTAAACTCTCCACAGCCAATTCCATACCAGCCCGCTGGAGGACTTGGAACCAACGGCACGGAGCCGGTGTACCGTGTCCAGTCCGATTTCGACTACGAGTCTGTTCTTCTTGGGCTCTATCAAGAGTGGATTGAGCTTGACCTTTTCCATAATATCCTAGCAACCTTTTCTGTAGAAAACTT
The DNA here is from genome assembly GCA_024752435.1 of Allantophomopsis cytisporea. Classification (NCBI taxonomy): domain Eukaryota; kingdom Fungi; phylum Ascomycota; class Leotiomycetes; order Phacidiales; family Phacidiaceae; genus Allantophomopsis; species Allantophomopsis cytisporea. Next base: position 781,528 of record CP103025.1, read on the forward strand.
TACCGCTGCCGGCCTTACACCAAGCGATCGTTTCTTGGTTGAGTTTATGGCCGACCAAGAGTCTGGCCATGCCACTCTCCTCTCTAACCTTCTCGGTGGGCCAGGAGGAGCTACTCCACAGTGCACCTACAACTATCCATATACGACTGTCCATGAAGCCTTTGACTTCGCTCAAAAGTTAACCCGCTTCGGTGAATCAGGTGTATGGGGTTTCCAAGCGCATTTGGACTCCCGCGAAGTCGCACAGCTCCTTGACCAGTCTATCGCCACAGAAGCACGCCAGCAGATGATCTTCCGCCAGTTCGGAGGATTGTTCCCAATGCCCGTTTGGTTTGAGACTGGAATTCCGCAGTCATGGGCCTGGACCCTGCTCGCTCCATACATCAGTTCTTGCCCTGCGAACTCTAAGCGTCTTGCATGGCAAAATTTCCCAGGCCTCAAGGTCCTCAACCAACCAAACAGCGCTCGCATCAACGCTACGCAGACTGGCTACAACGAGACCACTGGCTTTGGTCCAGCTGCTCCAGGAAGTGATGCTGCGGCCATCGCTGCCCATGACTACTGTGTTGGTCATAATGTCTCTGGCCAGGACTGTTCAGCATCTATCTCTCAGAACCGCTCAATCCCGCTCTCTTATCCCGGTCGTAAGGTGTACCTTGAGTGGGAAAATCCTGGCAAGCCAGTTGGACCAAATAATTCTTACGTCACTTCCACCACGGCAAAATCCCCTGAGTTTGTCATTTGGGTGTCCCAGCTTAACGTTACCTACTCACCTCTTACTAATGTCACTTCCTATTCTAACGGTTCCAACTTTGGTATGACTATTCAGCCAGACGTTTCTACTTATGAGGGTGATCCAGCAATTAATGGTACTATGTTTATTGCAATTACTGATGCTAACATCACTTACACTGCTTTCGTAAGTTATCCCTTGCTGCAATATGTAATCTTAAGCTTTTACTGACCTAAAAAGAACCTATCGATGGTAAATCCTCACGTGTTTGCAGGTCCATTCCTTTACCAGGCTGGATAAACGTGTCACTATATTTGAGAAGGCTTAGACGATTGGGTGCATTGGCAAGAGTTTGCTGAGATGCAGTGACTCGCATTTGTCGTTATTTGGCGATCTCTAATTGTATAAACGATTTCCTTGCATCATCTGTAACATCAAATCAATAAAATAATCACCTAATACAACAATTATTTGAATTGATATATAGTATTTCATGATTTCTTTGGTTGAAGATTTGCTTATTGAGTACTCTTTTTATAATATTATATAAGTGTGTAACATATCTATACACTTTATAAGGGTATGAGAAAATGCTTCTCAAACCGTTCTTTTACCCTATGAAATTGTAATTAAGAAACTATATTTTACAAGCCGCTTAGACTTTCTCCATGTTAAGTAGTCTAAAACTCAATAAACATAATACCGATCTTGCTGAAATAAGATGGATAGTAAAGTTCAAGTGAACAACTGCTACTAGACCTAAATTAACGGTTGTGTATCATGATTCTGATTTATACCGACTTTTAGAAGTTGACCACGTTTTTCATTTTTGTGGGTTTCGACTTCAAATTTGGAATGCGCTGGTAATTAATTATATTAGACACTGATGCTGTAAATCCCAGTTTCTTCACGGTGAGATGTAGGACTAACCTTTTGTTTTTGTTTTTTTTGGATTGAATACTTTCGGTCGTTGACAAAATTTTGGATTAGAATATCTGATACTGTTGAATGTCACGATTTTTGGGTGAAAGGGGATATTGGCATTGAATCCGGAAAATATACAATTTTTGATCGGGTCGGATACTCATGATAAATTTGTGCAAAATAAACAATTCTACGTTTATAAAAAATCAATCTCACTAAGAATAAATCAATAATACCATCTATTTTTTATAAAAGATCATAAAATCTAGTGAAAAGGATAACCATAGCATTGTAGTCTCCAAAACGAAGCAACGTAAAAGAGTCTGATGAGCTTGAGGTCCCATTGCAATGAGCCTTCCTGCAAAAACATAACGGCATGACATTCATTATTATAGCGGTTGGTAAAAGCTATCTACCTCGAAGTCTTTCGATATCTTTCCTGACGTCCTCAAGTTGTTGGCTTACCTCACCATAAATCCTAGCCAATTCCCTCATTACCTTCTCCTTCCTCAAGTCTCCGCCTCCATCCCTCCCGACACCATAGCCATTGAGTTCCGCCTTCAAGTCCTTACCTTTTTGTCTTAACCTTGATCGACCGTCCTTTAGATGCAATGTATAATTTCTCAGGGCCTCCAGAACTTCTGGACTGTAGAAAGTGCCCAATGCATTCAGATACGTAGCCCTTATATTCAGTGATGTTTGAGCAGCTGTTAATGATAAGTGTTCGATACGAGCCTTCGAAGATCGTGCGATAGAGCCACGGACTGTACGTTCGAGGTATTGGATGATGAGTTCTGTTGCTTGGGCATGCAATCGCAGTAACTGTAGAGTCGACGTAATTTGTTTCTGTCGTGCCGCTTGAAGCTCGAGTCTCTTACTGCTAAGGACAGCAATTTGGTTCGAAAGTGTCTGGGGGAGTTTGGGTATATTCCGATGCTGAAACGATGGATTCGTGCTTGGGTGGGCAAGTCGGCTTAGTGCTAATGCATGGGTTTGGAGATGGGATGAGAGTAGACCACCGAACTGTGGCGTGTAGTGTGAAAAGTCTTGGAGGATTGGTGAAGATTCGATGAGAGCTTTGGAGGATGGTGGGAGGTTTAGAGCTTCAAGCTTGAGGGAAAGTATGTAGATGAGCTCAAGCAATTCGGAGGGAAGTTGGTTGTTTTTTGATGTCGGATCGACATCTATGACGGCTGTGCGAAGTACATGTGATTTTGTGGCTTGTATTTGCAAAGCAGAGTAATTCTAACGAACATTAACACTATGCCTTGGAGTGTCAGAGTTCTTGTGCATACCTCTGTTATGGCCTTCCGTTCCTTATCATCAGAGCGATGTTTTGTTGAACCAGTAGGATTTAAGAGGGCCTGTGATAATTTCGTATGAAGCAATGCAAATTTTGGATTGTTTTGCAGGACGGAGTCTTCGATTGGCGGGAGCATGGCTATCGCGAGCTGTACTCTACTATTTTGATTGCGTTTAGATAACGTCCGTATTATGGTGTTGTTACGCCGAATATAGGAAGACGCGACGGGCAGGGATCTGTGCACGCTAAGAAAGTGTGCTTCTGAAGGTCGAATGCCAGGTCAAGTCGACGACGCGGAAAAGTTAATTCTGCCATCTACGATTCGCATCTCCTTCGGCTCTGTCGCGGATCTCACCATTCGATTGAACTGATAGCATTGTCTCACCAGCTCGCAGCACTCACAACTGGGGGGGGTTCTTCCATTATGTCTTTCGCTATGGCACCTCTTTCCAAAATCTCCTTGCCTATGCAATTCGCACGCACATTCACATCCACTGCAAGCTGCGCACATAAGTCTACGAAGTCACGTCTTGCACACGAACACAGTGCTGTTCCACCATACCCATACGGCGCTTCAAAATGGTATAAACAGTCCAACTTTGGTCTCTACGGATTACAGAAGATTAGATTTGGAAACATGGTGTCCGAGAAGAACGAAATCAAGACTAGACGGCATTGGAGACCTAATGTCCAGAGAAAGAGACTCTTCAGCGAGGCACTGGGGAAGTTCATAAGGGTCAGAATTACAGCTAGAGTGCTGAGGACCGTTGACAAGTGCGGTGGTTTAGACGAATATCTCCTTGGAGAGAAGGCTCAACGGATAAAGGAATTGGGTATGGGTGGATGGAAGCTGAGGTGGAGAATCATGCAAACAGACAAGGTGAAGGAGAGATATAGAACACAAAGGGAACAACTAGGACTGCCACCGAAGGAGGAGATATTAATCGGGTCAGATGGAGGCCTAGTAACTCCAGAGCAGGTTCAACAAGAAATTGCATCTTACGACACCGCATTAGCAGCAGATGAAGGTATCGACATTGGAGAAGAAGCTGAAGAATCGCGGGCAACTGAGTCGTTCATGGAGGAGCAGCCAGCAGGAAAGGATCGTGCTACTGTCTAGACATGGGCCCGTAGGTATAAAAATATCATTCTACTCGAAGTCATTGACCAGTTTCTACCTGCAAGTATGGAGTCCATGGAAGGACGTCAGGAAAAATCCGTTATGACAAGAACTGACAATCATCGAGTATAAAGTCCATTGCTTGCTACAATCTATAGTATGGCTATCACGGAAAAGACCCTCCAACCAATGTAGACTTCCGCTACCATATGTGCTCGTTAATTCCACCACCGTAACTTTTGTGAAGAAACGGATTGTTCAAGCTGCTATATCTTGATCTGTTACCCTAAATAAATGGTCATCATGTTTGAATCTACTCACTCTATTCTGATATTGTATAATATCATACAATTGAGAAACGAACTGTCATAAAGCTTGTTTCTACTGGCCAGATACTCATCACCTATGCCGAAACAGAAAGTCACATCCATTCTCAATCTGTGACAGCCAAACTTTGCGAATGAAGTTAGGTGCAAATTGATAAGATCACGTGAAATAGGGTGGCCACAGAAAATTTACCCTTACCGCCTTCGTTAACCCACGTAGAAAGGCGGCCGATGACGGCAGACAAGGGCCAGAAATTTGTAGATTCAGTGACTCAATCACATACTTATTGCTCATTCTCCACTCCATTGACAGATGTTGATGATATAAATTAGTAAGTATCCGTGTTTCACACCCTCTCTCAGTCATTGCTGAGATTCTGATATTTTATTTGCAGTTCATCAATCAGAATGGTTTCAAATATTCTTCCAGACCCCACGCAAGACCTTCACTGGTCTGCGTTCAGAGGGGCAATTCAGGACATTTTCTCTGCCAACGCAGAAGCCCACCCAGATCGTCTCTGTGTGGTCGAGACTGCTTCATCTTCTTCTCCCAGAAGAGAGTTTACCTACCGCCACATAAATGAGGCATCTAACATCCTTGCACACCATTTGGTGGATTCCGGTATCAAGCCAGGAGAGGTGGTGATGTCCTACAGTCACCGTGGTGTTGACCTTGTTGTCACTGTGATGGGTATCTTGAAGGCTGGAGCCACGTTCTCTGTCATTGACCCTTCCTACCCACCGGACAGACAGAACATCTACTTGGATGTTGCAAGACCACGTGCTTTGGTTGTGATCGACAAGGCCACTAAGGAGGCTGGAAAGCTCACTGATAAGGTAAGAACCTTCATCAAGGAGAACCTTCAGATAAAAACGGAGGTGCCTGGTTTGGAGTTGCGGGATGATGGATCACTTGTGGGTGGATTGGTGAACGGTAAAGATGTGCTTGCCGGTGCTGTTGCCCAGAAGAGCAAGTCTCCAGGTGTGGTAGTGGGCCCAGACTCGTGTCCAACCTTGTCTTTCACATCTGGATCTGAAGGTCGACCAAAAGGTGTTCTAGGACGTCACTATTCCCTCGCATACTACTTTGACTGGATGGCTGAGAGATTTAACCTCTCTGAGAACGACAAATTCACTATGTTGAGTGGTATTGCCCATGATCCAATTCAACGTGATATTTTCACTCCTCTATTTCTCGGTGCTCAGCTCTTGGTGCCTTCCAAGGATGATATTCAGCATGAGAGACTCGCAGAATGGATGCGCGATCACGGCGCTACTGTCACGCATCTGACTCCTGCTATGGGTCAAATTCTTGTTGGCGGTGCAAGTGCTGAATTTCCAGCACTGCATCACTCGTTCTTCGTGGGTGATATTCTCATTAAGCGAGACTGTAAGGCTCTTCAACGTCTTGCCCCAAATGTTGCTATTGTCAACATGTATGGTACTACGGAAACACAACGAGCAGTCAGTTATTTTGAGGTGCCAAGCAGAGCTGCTGAGCCAGACTACCTCGAGAACATGGGCAATGTCATCCCTGCTGGTAAGGGTATGAAGGATGTACAATTACTTATTGTCGATCGAGAAAATAGAAACCGTATTTGCGAGATCGGTGAGATTGGCGAAATTTATGTTCGTGCTGGAGGTCTTGCGGAGGGCTACCTCGGCAACGATGAGCTTACGAAGACGAAATTCGTTGATAGCTGGTTTGTCGACAACGCTAAGTGGGTCGAGGAGGATAAGAAGACTGCAAAGTCACTAGCAGAGGAGCCATGGAGAGAATTCTACCGAGGACCAAGAGATCGCATGTACAGAAGTGGAGATCTTGGCAGGTATATGCCAACTGGGGATGTTGAGTGTGTCGGACGAGCAGACGACCAGATCAAAATCAGAGGTTTCAGAATTGAACTCGGTGAGATTGACAAATATCTATCTGACCATATTATGGTTATGGACAATGTCACTCTCGTCAGAAGAAACAAGGATGAAGAGCAAACACTTGTCAGTTATATCGTACCAGATATGCAGAAGTGGCCAGAATGGTTGAAGGTCAACGGCAAGGAAGATGACACATCTGGTGAGGGTATCCAGGGACGCCTCAGAAGATTTTGGCCCCTCGGTGATGATATTAAGAAGTACCTCAAGACTAAACTTCCCTCCTATGCTATACCGGATGTCATTGTGCCTTTGGAGAAATTCCCAGTCAACCCTAACGGAAAGAAAGACAAGCCAGCACTTCCTTTCCCAGATGCTGCCCAACTCGCTGCGGCAAGACCTTCAGGTCCACTTGCAGAGCTGACAGAGACCGAAAAAAAAGTGGCTGCCATCTGGGGTTCCCTCATTCCAACGGTTGATGAACGAACCCTTAGTCCTGAAGACTCATTCTTCGACATTGGTGGCCACTCTATTCTTGCCCAGCAGATGCTCTTCAAGGCCAACAAGGAATGGAACGGGCTTGATATCAACATGAGCGCCATCTTCCGAAACTCGACCCTGAAGGGCTTTGCCTCAGAGATCGAGAAGAAGTTGGACCCATCAAGCGCTGGAAATGTAGATGCTGAGTCTGATGCTGCTGAAGATTACGCGGCGGATGCCAAGGCTCTTGTCAATATTCTTCCGACTTCGTTCCCAACCGTGACCGAGAATATTTCCCCATCGTCCCCAATCACTGTATTCTTGACAGGAGCTACCGGTTTCTTGGGCGCATACCTTCTCAGAGACCTTCTCACCCGCAAGTCTCCACAAATTAAGGTTGTTGCACACGTTCGTGCTCTCAACCCAACGCTTGCTCTTGACCGAGTCACTCAAACTTGCCAGGCATATGGTGTATGGGATCCATCCTGGGTTTCGCGACTTGAGTGTGTTACCGGTGATTTGGGCAAGTCAAAACTTGGACTGCAGGACGATGTTTGGCAAAGACTTGCAAAGGATGTCTCGGTTGTTGTTCACAACGGCGCTTTGGTGCATTGGGTATACCCGTACTCAAATTTGAAGCCAGCTAATGTGCAAGGAACCTTGGACATTCTTGCTCTGTGCGCAGAGGGTTCAGCTAAGCAGCTGGCTTTTGTTTCTTCGACATCTGTTCTTGATACTCAGCACTTTGTTGACCTTTCTACTCAGTCTGCTGATGGTGTTCTTGAGACCGATGATTTGTCTGGATCTGCTACTGGACTTGGTACGGGTTACGGCCAAAGCAAGTGGGTGTCTGAGTATCTTGTTCGTGAAGCTGGCCGTCGTGGTCTCAAGGGCACGATTGTCAGACCCGGATATGTGACTGGTGACAAGACATCAGGTGTAACCAATACTGACGACTTCCTTATCAGAATGGCTAAGGGATGTATTCAGCTCAAGTCTCGCCCAGCTATTAGCAATACAGTTAACATGGTTCCAGTAGACCATGTAGCTCGAGTTGTGGTAGCATCTGCACTTCATCCTCTGGAGGGACAGTGGGGCCAAGTTGCAGTAACACAGGTTACTTCCCATCCAAGACTTACTTTCAGTCAATACTTGGCTACTCTTCAGACATATGGTTACGATGTCCCAGAGGTCGAGTACAAGAAGTGGAGCCAGACTATGCAAGATTATGCTGCAGACGAGAAGAACGAGCAGCATGCACTGTAAGAATCTTTCCGATCATCCATGATTAATTATATTCTAATGTTCTATAGTATGCCACTCTACCACTTTGCAACGACTGATCTTCCAGCCGACACTATTGCCCCGGAGATGTCAGATATCCAAGCCTCTCAAGTCCTTAAGACCGATGCCGAGTTCACTGGCGAAGACCTCTCGGCCGGTGCTGGTGTTACAGAGGATATTATGGGTATTTACATCTCGTATCTTATCGGTATTGGATTCTTGCCTGCTCCCACTGGAAAGGGTACCAAGGCTTTGCCAGCTGCTACTATCAGTCCTGAGCAGAAAATCGCTCTAATGAGAGTTGGAGGCCGTGGAGCTTTGGTATAGATGTGTATATAGAATTGTATATCAATGATAAAATGTATTTTATGACTAAGTTTACAAGTAAAGAATTGACATCACTTGGCTAACCCTTTGACTGAACATATGACTCCTTATGTGCATAAGCCACTCCCATGAGAAGCGCACAGGAAAGCGTTCATCAAGGGGGGTCTCTATACCATTCAAGTGTATATAAGTACGGTACATCAAACACCAAACAAACATTTCCTTACATGCATTCCAGGAACGTATTCTCCTTAAGACAGTGCATCCATATGTACGCCTCACACGGTCGTCCGGCATTAAGAACAACATTCTGTTCATCAAACACCACAAAACCTCCGGCTCTGAGCTTCCCCTCCTCCCTTTCCAATTCATACTGCTCTCCTATACTCACTTATCCACTCCGTAAACACAAATAATTAATATGCACCGCTCCAACACCTCACGTATCATTCCCACACTGCAGACCTGAGCGCAAGTTGGCATGCGCTGTCCTGCAGTATGTAGGGACGGCTTCTGTACTGGTCGTTTCACGTCGTGGGTCCGAGAGGCTGGCAACCCTTTACCACAGTTAACGACGTAAGCTCTTTGCTCTTTGCTCTTTGCACAAGGGTGTTGTTTCTTCTGTGAGGATTGGATGGACGGGCTTTTGGATCTGTGAGCTTAGAATGGAGTATTTTCATAGTGTGCTTCATGTCTTCCGCGTGAGCGATGATGCGCATTGGGATCATGGAGGATGAAAGCGCCCCCCCTGGCCGTATACAGCCTGTCGCTGCTGGTGGGAATCTGGTGCGAATAGTTTATTGATACTACTGATGCGTGTGTTCTATGAATATCGTACCAACCTTTGCCACCCAACCGCACGATGCTCTCCAATACAGGGTTTTAATTTTGTAAGCCGCGGTAGACTAAATGCTTCCCTGACGAATCTAAATGGACTTCCTTCGTGGTCACAGGAAATATGGGTATGTTTTCATGGCTGGCGCAGTCTCACTCCTTACCGTATCCACCCCCAAGCCCACTAAGATCTGGCACTATGGCACATGCCGCTGGTGAGTGCAACCCCCGATCCTCCCGCAGTATCCTGAGCACAGAGGACCGAACATCGACGAAAGGTCGTCGGCCAGACGGTAAACAGAGAAAAACACAAGACACAACTACAAAAGCAGAGCATCCATAAGGTAAGTCAGCATCCACACGGCCATAAGATCCATCTATCCACAAAATCCAAGCCAGGCGGAATGGTTATTGTGAGCAGAGCCCACCAGCGCTGGGAGAAGACGTAGCGGCGCAAATAAATCAAATAAGCCGGAAACGATGCAAGTCAAAGGCAGAACAGACACTGCTTTCACCTTGAGTGAGGGAGAACATGTACCACACATACTATGTATACAGCAACAGGCACAGATGGGCCCTGCTGAAACCTAAGATCGAGGTGAACCATCTCGCGACACATATGCCTCAGGGCTGCCCGTGCACAGAGCTCCCATGTTCAAGGTCTGAGACCCCCAGATGTAAAGTCAATGTGCACGCTCAATCTTGGAGTCGGAGTTGGAGTTGGCGGGGGGGGATTGAAAATGAGGAGAGCGAGGAAGCTGAGAGATTGTATGGCTTCCGATCCCTCTGCAGGTGCTTAGATCTACTTGTAACGACAATGAAGAATGGGGGTGAGAGGGGAATGATCATGGCGATCATGGAGTTCAGTGTGAGGGCGAGGAGCGTCGTCGGGACTGTGGCCAAGGGGGTTGGCTTGGAGCACGGTGATATTGTTCATGCCGAGAATCTTGGAAGACAATTCTATGCTCAGAGCAAAAGCACAGCACAGTATGAAGTAGGTGCACTTATGTACCAATACTTTGTGTTAAAGGCAAAAGAATTTCAAATGAAGATACTCGCGTCTAAGACACTTGCTATAATATCCATAATCTTTCCCCAAGCTCTCTCTTGTTAGCCGCCATTGATGGACAGGAAACATGTGATACCGTACCCATTCAACAGTGCAGTAACATATGGGGACTTATGGTATAATGAGTCAGCGAGGAATATTTGGCCATCAGCGCCACAAGTCTTATTATGACGCGGCATGGAAATATCTTGTAGATGTCAGTCAGTGCGTGCTGTTATCCAAGATGGGCGACTCGACTCCGTCAGTAGGATTGACGGGGCAAATTTCCTGGTGGCTATGTGTGGGGAACAAGGCGCTTTCTCGGTGATGTCTATAATGATGGACATACAAATAAGACCTTTTCGAGAGCGGGGAGAAAGACTTGAAGAGGCTCGGAAAGTGGTGGTTATGAGTGTCTTACTGATGCAGTTCGGCTCATTAGTTGTCTTTGGATCAGCATATTGAGACCTGCTGTTGTCACTCTATCGAGGTACTGTATGATATCTTGAGTGTGATTTGTAGAGTAAAACTATACGTACAAACTTATACGTCAGGTGAAGACAAGCAGGCATAAATCATGTAGCAAATTGTGATAACTATGTATGTGTATATGGCGTCTCAATCAAAGGATTGGATTCAGATGGCGTACAGAAGGATCCTCGTCTGGAGATCCTAGATATCGAGATAACCAAAACGCGAATGAGTATCGAGACTTATTCATACCGGTTCGGAATTTCACCGGTCAGGGTCCATCTCGAAGGCCATTCCAGCGCCATGGACCACGGGACGATAGCTCCAAACCCACATATATGGAGAACTATTCAGTGGGAAGAGAGAAAATAGAATATCCAATGCCATGGTCTATTGCCCATCCGTACCCGCAACCACCTTCTATACTACATAACTTAGCAAATGCCAACCATGGCTTACATACCTTCTCAGTACCACAGACATATTCATAGTCTGCCCCCCCTGCAGCCCCACGCGCGGCGCAAAATGAATTTCAAGATATCCGAAGTCGTTAGGGAGCCACCACCCGTATTTGAAAGGACCCCTCTCCATATACGTGCATTCAATAGTTGTGCAGAAGCCATGGTAGGTGAGAGGATGGCTCAAGTTACGGCAGATTTTAGCCTCAGGCTATGGGCAATCGGCCAGGAACGCGTAGAGACTACGCGAATAGCGCCAATCTGGATTTCTGCCAAATAAGTCTGGTTGCGGGACGAAACACGGCATTGTTGCGAATTATGACTAGCATAAGAAGACCATTGAGACGATGTAAATGTATTTTCGGCGAATGACCGTGATGGGGCTCTGAGGTTATGGGGACGCTCCTACGCCTTTCGAAAGGATTCGCGGGAGACCATGCCGTCGAGATAGAGACTTCGCTTAGAATAGAAGGCCTTGAGACGAGAAGACTATGAATGAATGAATGAATGAATGAATGAATGAATGAATGAATGAATGGATAGACTGTAGAAGCGTCGTGTTCGAGTCTTACACTCATACAATGCGTGACTGAGTATAGTCAGCTTGCTCAATCCGGGTACAGAGCCAAGTGAACATTTCAGACTCCCGGTGTTCTGCAGTCAGATTGAACGAAGCCATTGAGAAATGACTTTCTACCGCTACTGAACTTTAAACACACCATCTCATGCTTTTTACAGCGTCCAGAAAGACGCAATACATTGCTAGAAGCCTTTAGAAATTAGGGCGTCCTTACACCACGCAGCGGAAGCCATAAGGCAAGTGCAAAGATTGAAAGGTGGAAAGGTGAAAGACATAATGAGTGGACGGATGATAGACTACTACTACTACTACTACTACTACTACTACTACTACTACTACTACTACTCCTACTACTACTACGCAGTATGTACTATGTACTATGTATGTACTGTTAATGCCCAACCCAACGTGCTGGTATGGAAGTGATGGAGTGCATCCCTACAGATGCATGGCGCAGCGCGGCAGCCATCCAGTTTCCCCGCCAGGTCTTTAATTGATGGAGATGCTTTTCTGGGTGTGCTCAGATATGTATGTGTGATTGTGGTGAAGTGCACTGTTCCATGAGTGCGCATGGCCGTACAGGAACGCACAGGAAAAAAATGAGGAAGAAGAAGAAGACGAAGAAGAAGAAGACGAAGAAGAAGGAAAAAATAAAAAGGGCGGTCCATCAACGACCGACCAGATTTTCTTGCACCCACATATATAAGGTAGGGTACTCTACATATCTTACCTATTCATCCGAGAATACCATTCATGCAAGTGGTGGGATTGGTGGGGCTGTAAGTATGAATGTAGATGATGACAATCTTCAGTATACACCGTAACCTCGCATGGAAATGTTACACAAGACCGATGTTTTTCTTAATCACATACGTATCTTACGATGTATGTGCTTCTTTTTACGCTGTACCGCATATTGTATTGCAGTCCATGTACTCTTGGCTTGAGAAAGAAAAAGAAAAAAACTCTCTAAAACTCTAAAACCCTAGGATGGCCCCTAAGAGTATCACAAGTCTGGGTGTCTGGGTGTCTGGGTGCACCAGGAAGGGCCCGTATTTATTTCTGTTATTCGGGAGAAACCCGACCCTGAGTCGGTCAATTTGTACTGTATGTGCGAGTCCAAGGTTCAACTAAGAGCTGCATTCCGTGACCTTATCCTACTTAGGGATACACGCAGAGGACAATAATAATCTGTCACTACATACTTAGTAGAGTATTGCTACTGCGAGTTGATGTATGAAAGGGCGCCATCCGCGCAAAATCTGTCGAAGTGTCGGGAAGTCACGCTGACATAAAGTCTTAAAGCCTGAGGTGAATGAATTAAGGTTCGTTGTGATTTCAGTCAGAATCGCATTGTGTGATAGTGACGCGACGAGGGTAATTGTTTGCCTATCGCAACAACTTTATATATGATGAGCACCTAGACAGACCTCAGTTTCCTACTCCGATGTTAATCGCTGATTCTGACACCAAGGCACAGCGCAGCATTTCTCACAGGATGAGAAAACCGAAATGAATCACAGGGTGTCATGGCAACGACGATCTTATTGCTACACCACGTGTTTATCATACGTCGTGCGATAACCAAACACACAGCTGACGTAAGGATCAAGAGCAGGAAGCTAAACCTAGTCTGCATGGGAGTGGATGCCTCTTCGTTGTTCGTGGCCAAATCGGATGTACTGCCTCTAGATGTTGTTTTTCTCCACAATATAATATCATCGCTTTTCCAAAAGTGACGATCACTGCTTCGTGAGCCTTTCATGCTAATCAGTATCCCTGGGCTGTCTCCAAGCAAGGTACAATGCAACTTGGATCACGACAGCAAACTAACTATCTTAGAGCATCAAGGTATGGTCCCTCGGTGACTTGTCCTCTTTTCTTTGCTGTTGTGATATTGGTCTTGTGAAAATCGAGGAAGACAGCACACGCGCGCACGCGATTCTATGAGGTTTGTTACACACAAAGTGCATTCACCTCAGATTAACTACCCTTCCAAACGTAAACACACATAAATCCATGCAGCTAAATAGACTTGTACCCACAGCTCTTAAGAACCTGATCTAATGTTGGGAGATCCATTATCGGAGCCGACGATGGCAAGGTGAAAGTCCTCGTATCGTGACCCGGAGGAAGCGAATGGGGCCATTGTAAGAATACATAAATGTACAGCAGGGGCCGATAGCTAGCTAGGCCCAGTTGACATTCCAGATTGGCAGATAGAACTGCAGAGACGCGTACTCGGCAAGGTAGAGGGGTGAAAGGGTGCAAACCGTACTAATTGTGGGCTGGGGAACGGCGACGAGGATGTCCTTGACCTGACCATCAACCCTTGAAGTCTTTGCCGGCAGGCTTTTAAAGAGGGACGTTGGCCTATGCTTGATGTTGTGTATGATAACCGTTATGATTTTTCGGATTCACATGACAAGAAGAGGAAGAATTGGCGCATCATCATTGGCTTGTTGACAAGGACAGAGGGGAAAAAAGTAAATTTCGTAGAAAGTGGATGTTCGAAAACGGTGAAAAACGGTTGAAGGATGAGACGAATGATTGAATTCTCCGAAATAGCCACCGTACGTCTCTCTGTCTTTTGTGGGTTGTTCCTAGATATCTGGGGATTTGCAAAAGTTAGCTGGGGAAATAGTCCAACGGATATTTTGCGGTCTTTGCAGGGCAACAACGATCAACAATTGCAATGGAGGGAACATTTGCCGTTCCAGTATGTATAGAATCACGGCATTGGAGGAGTCTAGTAGTGATCGAATAGCTCACAGACCCATGTGTGAGTAGGATTTGAGAAGGTTGTGACGATAGTTGAGTTGAGTTGAGATGAGATGAGAGTCAGAGGTGATGTATTTGATGATCATCGCCTTGTTGCGCTGGGCTCAAATACCACGCGATCTGCACAGCCAATAATAAAAGAGACAGCAATGGGCCTTCGGCGCCAGGTCAGCAGTTGATAGACAACACCGAAATCCCACGAGATTGGTAAAATGACGCTCGTGATTTCATTTAGGAGTTAGATGTCGTGGATGTGAGTGTGTCGCCGTGGACAACGCTCCTCAGCCTCTTCTTCATTCTGACTCCGTGACTAGAATGCGTATTGTTTTAATGCTCTGAATCCGTACGTTCTCCGGATACACATACTTCCCATGGCGTATCATGATAATCCTTTTGCAACATGCTACGATACCCCTTGTGTCCTTCTCAGTCAAACAAGTGTCACAACCACCACCACCCACAACATCGCATATTGAGTAGTTGCTGGGTAATTGAAAGAAGACTTGGCTTGGTTTTCAGTCCTATTCTCCCTAGATGAGGACCATACCACGATACCCATCCTGCCATCATCCTGTTAATACAATCAACACACCATACTCTTCAAAGTTGCCTGGGA
This sequence comes from Allantophomopsis cytisporea, assembly GCA_024752435.1. Taxonomy (NCBI): domain Eukaryota; kingdom Fungi; phylum Ascomycota; class Leotiomycetes; order Phacidiales; family Phacidiaceae; genus Allantophomopsis; species Allantophomopsis cytisporea. Next base: position 796,685 of record CP103025.1, read on the forward strand.
GTATTGATGTCGTGTCACATGAGTAAATATCATCTCTTCCTGCTGACTTTTCCACATCCACATGTTGTCCGGCAACAATATTATTCTAGGGGACCTCTCTGAAGATGCTAAACAGCCCCCTTCGCCCCCCAGCAACGCCCAAGAAAAAGCCACCCAAACACCCGGCTTTGGCGTCCAGTTTTCCGTGTGAGGGTCGGCGGATCCAAAGTTGATCTGGATCTACTCGTCTATTATGTGCGAGTGGAGGTGCAAGTCGTGTGATAATGAGTGGGTAAGCACGAGATTTTGGAATTAGGGAGATACTAGCTTCAGATCCATGTGTGAAGTAGGCTCAGACTAGTCACTGGAAGACTTTTTACAGGCGGGAAAGCGCCTGAATGCTCCTGGTTGGTGGTGCACATCTTACTTATCCTAGGCGCAGTGGTGTGGCTTCTCCCTCTGTCATGGATACTCTCTACTCTACCCACAGCGTCATGAGCGGTTCTCTTCCTCTGATCTTCGTGATCCTTGAGAAGGATAGATAGAGCTCCACGAAGGATCGTGTGAGAGAGTGAGAGAGAAAGAGTCACTTTGGATTCAAAGCTGTTGTCATCGAGATGTGTTCAGTCCTTCCGGGGTGAGAGCACGAATTCAGAGTGCTTACCAGTGAGTGATGGAGTTTGTATTTGTATCAAAGAGACATTTATTTCCTGTGGTGTAGATAAGGTAATTTGATATTCCACAAATGGGTGATGGGTGATTTCGAAATCTACGTACCTTACTACGCAGTATGTGACCGCCTCTGTCTCTCTCTCTCTCCCCCCCCTCTCCCTCCCTCTCTCCCTCTCTTTGTGTGTGTGTGTGTACCCAAAGTGAGTGAGTGTATACATAACGTACCTAGGTATGTAGGCAGGTACATGAGATACTTTGGTATGCACACAGAATAGAACAGCGCAGCACATCACAATTTGTACTACCGTTGTGAACATGCCACCGCATCGTAGTCCGTATTAAAGTCAGTCTGTCAGTCTGTATGTATGTATGAGTGAATGAATGAATGAATGAATGTATGTATCAATGAATGTATGAATGTATGCACATATGCACATATGCTCGTTCATCAGGTACGGAGTGCATACTGTACCTTGCCATCCATGTCCATATTGAATGAACATGGCCCACCCTGTCAAACAAGGGCCTATTCTATGGAGAGTATGTAGGCGCCAGTAGTGTATGTATGTATGTGTGGGTATTGCGGCGGGGATCCTCGACTGTGCGTGCAGTCAGTGCAGTAGTACCTTAGTTGACCGTTCCTCTGACTTATAGCCCTGCCTGCCCTGCCCTGTCAAAAGGATGTGCAGTGCAGCTCAGCGCCAGAAGACGTACGTGGGTAGGATACTAAATCCTCGGTCGTTAAGTCAGTCAGTCTCGTTCGTACCCGATAATCTGTGAGCGCAATCAATTGATCGCCGTAAATACATTCATAATATATGTATGTATGTACGTACGGCGTACTAAACATGGAAGGCTTCTGCGTAGAGTAAATAAATGATGTAAAGCACTATGAGATAGATGGAGCGAGCACGAGGCAGACGATGAATATCACCACGCATACTCCTCCACTAATGTACCGGATAGCCTGCGCTGCACTGCACTGCACTGCACTGCACCATTCATTGTAACTGTGAACTATGTATCGTGCTATCTCCTTCCTTCCTTCCTTCCTTCCTTCCTTCCTTCCACTCACACTACCTTAATGTTCATTATTGTGACTAAAACAATTCTAATCGGAATACTACGGTATTACCTTATATCTACCTAGGTAGGTAGGTAGGTAGGTAGGTAGGTGTCTATCTTACCTTACCAACTAACCAACCTTACGACTATCATTACGGAGATCGTACAAGTACTACTATCATACACTTTACCTCACCTTGTCCATAGGTACTACTATCACTTACTACGACTACTACTACTACTACTACTACTACTACTACTACTACTACTACTACTACTACTACTACTACGACTACTACGACTACTACGACCCTCAACCTCCACCATTTCCTTTTACCCCTACACCTCCATACCGTGCGCGCGCTGCTCTCCGTCACTCTCACTCACTCACTCACTCACTCACTCACTCACTCACTCTCACTCACTCACTCACTCATTACTCACTCATTCATTCATTCTTTTGCTCTGGTGCTCTGGTGCTCCCATACTCTCATATCTTTCCTTCTCTACCTTTCTTCCTCCGATTGCACCCACCATTATACTCTGCCATAAAAAAAGAACAAGAAGTGTCACAAAACAGCCACAGCAACTACAATTTTATATCACGTATTAGACATCTAGCCTATCCAGTGTCTTGCCAGTCCTTGCTGCAAAGGTTGCCTTCCTCGTCATTCCTACTGCATTGGGGCGATTCCTCCCTGCCTTGCATCAGGTCCTCGAGAGAAGCAACCCTCGAATCCGAAAACCGACTCCGAACACCCCTTCTCTCCAAAAAAAAAAACCACCCACCCTCGACCACCTGCTCCTAAATACCTACGATTGACTTCCTCGTTCAAAACAAACGAACTACTCACCATACATCTACCTGGGAATATATCAAATCATTGTGACAGAAACATTCGCAATTGGTGAGGCGAGCAAGGCTATTGTGTACAGCCGCGTCTCAAAACTCCCGGATATACCACCAAAACACCAACAGGGACTTTGAACGTTCTTGAGTGTAGGAGACCAACGCATTGGCATTCCTGCGACTGAATAGCTGGACTGACACAGGACTGTCTTTTTCCCGTCTGCACGACCCTTAGGCCTCCCCGAGATATTGTGTTAAAATCCACAATCGCAAGTCTCTCTAGTTGGGGTGAACCTCTTGGACTTGACCAAGATTTACAGCACATTTGCTGTTCAACCCTCGACTTGAAGGGTTTGTCACCGACAACATCCGTCACAGATTCAGATCTCCATTGGCGCTTTTCACGTTGTATTGTCTCCTACATAATTCCATCTTACCACGCTACAACAAGAAGTTCAACTGACAACGGTATGTACATGTCTACGTTCATGCCATTCCAGAAAATGTCCCCCTCGTTGCATTCTTCACCAAACCAACACGTCAATATATGGACTAGTTCACTCAGAAATCTCTGTTGCTAACATGTCTCTTCTTCAGCAGCGTGCAACACAACTACTTCCGTTGTCAGTCATTGCTAAAGTTACAATCGATCTTTCATCATTGTATATCGACACCAGCACTTGGAACTTCTGACCAAGCGCTTTGGACGGAGAGGATACTTCGACCAGGACAAGGGACTAAAACCCATTCACATCGTTCCTCAAATCTGTAAAAGCTCGTCCATTGGAAATTACGAACTTCAGCCCCTACTTCGGCCTTTTGCTACCTATTCACTGTTCTCATCGGTTATACATTCGAAATTCCATGAAAACTTTCAGCACCTTCGATGATGAGGAGGAGAAATGAAGAGACAGTGCGCTTAAGCGTTCACGTAGCACCTCTGCAAATTACGAAAGATCAATCACGATCGTCGAGTCGATCGGCGAATTGCCGAAGCAATAAGACGATCCCTGAAGGAGATAGATATCAACAGTCTCAAATCACACCACCCATGACACCCAATGGAACCCAAGAAACACTGGAGCAGCAGGTGGAATCACCGCCGATATTCCACAGCTTCTTGCGTGCTTTTTATCAATTTCAGCCAGAGTTCACGGTCTCCGACACAACCGTTACACTACCACTAAATGAAGGCGACGTTGTCTTGGTCCACTCAATACACACAAACGGCTGGGCCGACGGCACACTCCTTGCGACAGGATCTCGAGGATGGCTTCCTACCAATTATTGCGAGCCTTATGATCCCGAACCTATGCAAAACCTCCTGGTTGCGCTGGAGAACTTCTGGGATTTACTGAGAAGCCATGTGCATGCAAGCGATGATATCTTTAACAATCAAGACTTTATGAGAGGTCTGATTGCCGGAGTTCGCTTCCTTTTGGTATGTTTACTTGTTACTTCTTTGACACTGTTGCTTAGAATATCAGCTTACACGCATAGGAAAAATCAAACTGCCTGAATAGGGAATCCCCAATCGTTCAACGGAGTGAGCCCCTCCGACGAAACCGAAAGGCTCTCCTGTCAGATCTTTCATCTTTGGTGAAGACTGCCAAGTACCTATCAGACCTTGGCACCACTGCCCCAGACTCACAAGAGGTAAATGATATCATTGATACCATGATTTTAAAGGCCTTCAAGATTGTCACTAGAGCAGTAAGACTTCTCGATATATACGAGTTTGAGCCAAGGTCCCCCTTATCCAATAACTTACTTGCACCTACTGTCGCCGAAGAGTCACTCACCCCGTTGACACCTCCTGCGGAGGTAATATCGTTCGGACAGACCTCGAATTCCACATCTTCTACATCCGTCCCAGACACGGTTTCTCGCAGTCTCCCGGACGACCATGCGGCAAGCGACATATCAACGACGTATCAAGCCGAGGTTCACTATAAGCGGGAGCACATCAAACGTGAATCATTTACGAACGCTGGAATGAAATCCCCTACAGTCATGAATAGACTCTCTCACCGCGTATCCATTGCTGGTCATAAGTCAGCACGAAGCGATAACCTAGTCTCAGAGAAGCTCAACCTCAATCACGATACTTTCCTCTCTTACCTTGGTTCATTCATTGGACGCTTGCAACTCCAATCCCAACTCTCATCAGATTTAGCTACGAACGTTGCGCAATGCTTCTATGCTGGCCAGGACCTCTTGAATATCATTGAAACGATATGCGCACACGACAATCAAAACGGCGAATCTGCAGATGTGGCCAAGGACATGATGTACGATTGTGTGAATGAACTGATGGCTCTTGCGGAGGATATTCTCCAACCATCTGATTTCGATTCTGAGGAGGTCATAACGACTCATGAATGCAAGAGTCTTATGGCTGCTGCCACAAGTTGCGTCAAAGCTGCTGGCGAGGTTGTAGCCAAGGCAAAGTTTATCATCGAGAGAATTGGGGATTTTGAATTCGAAGAGCAAAACGTTGGTTTGGGAATTGATATGGGGAGGTTTGGAGGAGCCATTATCGAAGAACACACCACATCTGTTGATGCCGTCCCTGAGATGCCCACTCGCTCTTCTCCGCTACCGCACACTGCTCCATACGAAAAGCCACTGCCAAGAGTACCGTTGGCTTCACCCCAATCTGACATTTTTGCAAATGCAACGCAGTCTGCTATTCAAGAGGCCATAGGAACTGACTCGGCTCACGCTTCGACCCGATCTCTCCTACCTCCTTTGCCAGAACTTCACAGTCCATTGATGCCACAAAATGAATACAGCCCGTCTGAGACATCCGTTGGTGCGGATATCGAATATCCCCAATCGCTTCGAGTGGATAGTATCGCTGTATCCAGCTCCGGTACCAGTAGTTCTTACCTTAGCAGTATGCGCGACTCAGAGGCCAGCATGGTCTCACAGTCATCAACTAGAGCAACGACTCCAGATATGGGATCTTACCTTCCACTTGATCAACAAGTTACCACTTCTGATCTCAATATGTCCGCAAGTTACTCGACTATTGGTGACGATACAGATGAGGTGGAAGATAGGGTGCTTGAGAAAACATACGCTCATGAGCTCATCTATAAAGACGGTCAAATTACTGGTGGAAGTCTCCCAGCTCTGATTGAGCGCCTCACCACGCATGATTCAACTCCTGATGCTATGTTTGTTTCTACGTTTTACTTAACCTTCCGCCTGTTTGTCACTCCCCAAGTTCTTGCAGATAGGTTGGTAGAACGGTTTGATTACGTCGCCCAAAGCCCACACATCGCCGGGCCAGTACGCTTACGAGTTTACAACGTTTTCAAGGGTTGGCTGGAATCTCACTGGCGAGGGATGTCCGATAATGACGCTCTACCAAGTATCGAGTCATTTGCGCAGACAAAACTTAGTGTTGTTCTCCCAGCAGCAGGGAAGCGCTTAATGGATCTTGCCAAGAAGGTATCCTCAACAGAGACTCCTTTAGTACCACGCTTAGTATCCTCGATGGGAAAGACAAACTTATCAACGGCGCTATATGTTCCGCCTGACACGCCGCTTCCACCTCCAGCAATGTCAAAGTCTGCCGTTAACTCTCTAAAGAACTGGAAGATGGGCGGAAGTTCACCATGCGTATTAGAATTTGATCCTCTCGAGCTTGCCCGTCAACTTACCATTAAGGAGATGAATATTTTCTGTTCCATCTTGCCCGAGGAATTGCTTGCCTCCGAATGGACTAAAAGATCTGGCTCTAATGCCGTAAATGTTAGGGCCATGTCGACCCTCTCGACAGATCTTACAAATCTGGTGACCGATACCATTCTTCAGTTTGACGATGCCAAACGACGAGCTGTTATCTTGAAACATTGGATCAAAGTGGCTATGAGATGCCTGGATATCAACAACTACGACACCCTCATGGCTATCATTTCTTCCATCAATACGTCCACTATCTTGCGACTTAAGAGAACATGGGAGCTTGTGTCTCAGAAGCACAAGGAAAGACTCAAGGCTCTCCAAGACATGGTAGAGCCCAACAAGAACCATGCCATCCTGCGACAAAGATTACAAAATCATGTTCCGCCATGTCTGCCCTTTGTTGGCACATATCTGACCGACTTGACATTTGTGGACATTGGAAATCCATCGGAAAGACAGCTATCCACGGGCAATGATGGCAAGGGCATGTCAGTCATCAACTTTGACAAACACACTCGTACTGCCAAGATTATCGGAGAACTTCAGCGTTTCCAGATTCCATATCGCCTCACCGAGGTCCCGGATCTCCAGGAATGGATCCAAGCACAAATTGTGCGTGTCAAATCCTCTGATCCAACTATGGGCCAACAGTACTATCGGAAATCGTTACTCCTCGAACCTCGAGATGCAGCTCCGAAACAATCCCCCGTGGAATCGGCAAACGGCACAACTCCAGGGACGACGTCGAAGGAGAAGTTCTTTGCTTGGACTCACCATTCCAGAGACAAGCAATCCGCTTAAGCTTACGACGTCTATCTTCACCTTTCAATTATCTTTTGGTGCATGAACTTTGAAAAATTCTTTGATACCCATTTATTTTTCTCTTTGCTTTTGTGTTTATTTTATTGTTCCCTTTTTTTTTTTTTTTTTTTTTTTTTTTTGATATAGCATTTTAGCGTCTGGGAGCAGAGAACAGGCGTCTGGGGCTCCCGTTTGCTCATATGAATTTCTTTATGACCCCATCATTCTTCTCAAGTTTTCAACGTTTTGTCTCATTTTCTTTATTAGTATTTACTTGTGTTTTGTACTGTATAGTTTGTCTTGTACGCTGTTTCCTCCGATCGAATTTGGGAGAGCCTAGAGCTACGTTCATTCCTTTCAGACCGTATGGGCATGGTGCATGCATCGATGGGCTGGGAAAAACAAGGGGAAAGGTCGGGTTGCATGGATAGGAAGGAAAGATGGGAGAACAGAACTTGCGGCTACTATGGCAGCACCTCCGCCTCTTGCGTTGGCATAATGATGATCAGATGATGCTTAGGATCCATCCAAACATCCCAATGAAGAAATGACCATTCTAAATCTACTCTTTACCGTGCTATGCGTTGTTGTGGTGACTTCAATTACTATGACTGATTAACCAACTGAAAGTCTGAGCCTCATCTCTAGCACAACAACTAAACACGTCTGTGAAACCCTTTATTTCCGTACATCAACAATGGTTCTGTATACAGATGTGTTGCATTGCATTCCCCGTCTCCATGCTCCTTACGCCCACGAGAAATGTGCGCCTGTTTGTTATGAATTCCTGTGCGTGGGCTTCCGCATTCCAGGGCGCAAGTCTAATCTTGGGGCTGATAGTTGCAACGTTGCTCTCCAAAGGGGGGAGGGGGCGTTTGCACAACGTCTGTAAGGCTCGCGCCTAGGACCGTTTTCTATTCTTGAGCATGCTTCCATGTGGTCTGGAGCTGCACATCACGTCACAAGATGCAAGGTAGGGAAAGGCAAAGCAAGGGAGGCACGATGGCTTTCTCAACGGGACTTTTGGGACGTTTCATTGTTGCACGGCTGAGACTGCGGCTGACAACCCCATTTGTAGGAGGCCGAGTGGATGGCATGGTGGTTTGCTTGCTACGCTGAGGGGTATGCCCGAATACGAAGGATATATAAACAAGGGATTGAATGCGAGACTAGAGCTTTGCTTTGCTATCCAAGGCTGTTGCGCTGGCGTCCTTGTTGACAACCACATCTCCGCTCTTCTCACCATTGCCGAAAAATATCACTTCAACAGTCAAGTCGTCCCTGCAGATACTTGTTAGCTGGTGTGGCATGGCTTGTGATATCAGGGAGGCGACTTACCTATATCTTCGCGAAAAGGGACTTGGAAGAGTGAGGAGGGCACACAGGTGATCGGTGTTCTTGCCACCCAAAGCATTCCTAACGAGATGTGTAGCAACGTTCTTGTCCTCTACTACAAAGCGTTCATCCTCACCACCAGTCAGTCCCCACTGCTTAACCCGGATTGGAGTCTTTTGGCCATCTTTGACCTTTGAAGCTTCTGGATGCTCCACTGGAAGATTCTTTTGTTGCTTAGAGAACATCTTGAGCCAAGAGTTGGCCGTGCTGTCCTTGGCGTCTGCAGTTTGACTTTCAATCCATTGACCAACAAGGCCAACAACCTCTTCATTGGTGAGCATCTCCCAGAGCCCATCAGTGGCCATGACGACGAAGTCACCCCTGTCTGGCTGGATTTTGGTGGTTGTTACGACAGGCTCGGCAGTCACGTATGGTGGCGTTCTCAATAGGTTAGAGGGGGTTCTAGCAAAGAAGGAGTTCTTCAAACGCTCGGAGACTTCGCGCGTCCACTTGTAAGAGGCATCTCCAAAAGCGCGGGTGGGTTCAAGACCTCCAAGTACTCGTCCATTGCGGATGACGTGGTCCTCCCCAGGATGTAGCTTTCGCATTCTAGCCTCCTCATCCGGATTGCTACCAGTTTGATCCACGGACAAAGGTGTGGCAGTCCACTTTCCATTCTCCCCTCGTCTTCCCAAAACAGCGCGCGAATCACCTGTGCATGCCACTCGGAGGAGCTCTGACTTACTATCATAGAACGATAGGAGGGCACAGGAACCAGATAACGCAGGACCAAGAAGCTCCGCAGCGACTCTCTTAGAACTCTGTTTGAAAACCTTCTCGACACTCTCATTTGTGATTTCATGATCAAGACGTGTAAATCCAGCTTTGATGGCAGCATCCACAGCTTCTGGGGATGGCGACGAAACAGATGGGTCAGTAAGAGCTTTGCTATATGTGTTGTTGAGTTCTCGCGCAACGAAACTGATCAGAACCTGTCGAAGCTTGGCCGAGGTAGTCCATCCACTAATTTCAATTAGTGAGATTCACGTATTGAAATACACATATGCACTTGCCTGTGGCCATCATAAACACCCCAGAACATCCAGTCACTACTGTTGTTTACCCCGGGTACCTCTACAATCTTTTCTGAATGATCATCCTCAATTGGGTCATTGCTGGGAATCTGCACCACATCATAACGCACTACTCCCTTCCCTCTACCAACAAAATACGACTCCTCATTCCTTCGTAGCTTCTGCGTAGCTTGTTCTGGGGTGAGCATTTCTAATACTTTGTGCCCGTCATCGGTATACTTCGATACTGGGCCGTCTCCCTCTAAAACGCCTGTGTAGATTTGATTCGCTGTAACAACAACTGCTTTTCGGAGTGATTCTTCGGATGACTGGGCAGTGGGTGGTGCTTGGTTCGGGTTGGAGTAGACGGCGGAGGCTGTCAATGCGCGTGCCTGATCAGCAGCAGATGTGGATGGGTTGTTCAGTTCCGATGGTCCACCTCTCATAGCATACAGGGCACCAGTCCCAACGAGAGTAGCTCCCAAAGCGTATGAGAACCTGCGAATGAACATTGAGTTCGGCTTTGGTGTTGTCGCGTGCTGTGGTCGTGACGAGGATGACGACAATCTCGCACCTAGAACATGACTGTTGAAATTGGTGGCCCGAGTGCTTCGTGCAATATGGCGAGCAGTTGTATAACGAGCAGACCGAAGTGCTCGTACTGCTACTCGACGCATCGGATGATGAAGTTATTGAGCCAATATGATGCTTTGGAGCCTGTTGGGGTTGAGCGACGGACTCGGGTTGGATGTCCCTTATCCTGGGGTAGGAGTCGGCTCTAGTGTGATTATAGGTATTAATGTACGTGATTCACAACAGTGCTCAAATCATGGAAAATGGCCAAATAGCGTTCACCAAAAGCGTTGTTTAGAAAGATTCATATCGATGTGAAGATCTATGAGCATATCTCCAAAGTCGAGAAGTAATGGAGCGAATGCGACTTTTCTCTGGCCTTGTGTAGAGTAGTAATAGAGTAAGGTAAACACTGCATTTGGTGATTTGAGTGAGTACTCGTACACTCAGTTACGGTTGCGGCCGCTAGAGCACCCTGCGGAACACACGTTCAACTGCGTCATGAGCAACATTCGTCTCATTCAGCCTTTCAGCAAATAAACTAAGTATTTTCTTTAACGGTCTACAAAGAAAGAAAGAAAGAAAGGTAGCGTTTTCAACTTCGAACATTTCCATAAAACAATACATAACTTTCTACTCCAACCACTTCTACGAATATATCAAACATAGAGTGAGCTTGAGTTTATTCCTCACCTACGAGCAACAAACCGCTTTTCCAACGGCGAGTTCGAGCTTCACAACACCCCCACCACAAAATGTCGAGTCGACAACTACGAAAGCTACAACAGCAGCGCGAACTTGAGGCAGCGAAATCTCGTTTAGAAACTTCTGCACAAGAGGAGGAATCTGAAGAAGAGGATATACCTTTGCCTACAAAGAAAGGAAACGCATTTTCCAGCTTTGCCCTTCTCGAAGACAACGATGATGACGATGAACAATCTGCAGAGGAAGACGCTGGAAAAGAGGACAGTTCTCCCACCGAAGAAGTTATCGCATCAGTAGAAGCTGCGCCTTCTCCCAAATCCAAGAAGTCGAAGAAAAAGAAGAAGAAGAGCAAGGCTGCTAAGTCTGAGAAGGCCCAGGCAACCTCCAATACCATCCAGAAAGAGGACGAAGATGAGATTGACGCGGCTTTACGAGTTTTGAATTTGGAAAACAAAGGCTCTTCGACTGGACATTCGACCGGAAACAACACCGTCGACGTTGAGTATGAAAAGGTGTGTTCATTGCTTGGCATAAATTCCCAACATCTCAAGGTTGGCAATGAGATGAGAAACCTATTTGGTCGACAAGCTACAGACAACGTTGATGATGCTGGCGGACGGGCAGGCAGAGGCGTACGTCGAAGAGGAGCACAGCAACAAGTGGATCTGGAAACAGCTCTAAAGGGACATCATCCACCTGGAAAGGGCCTCCCAGAGGTGACATTACGACGCAACATTTTTATACAGGGCAGAGATGATTGGCCGAAAGCTGCGACGGGCGGTTTAACAATGGAAATCGTCGATGATCAGCGAAAGACAGATGGCACGGTAGAATTCCGATATGTCCACAGCCAAGCATACAATGCTCTACAGCAGCAATTCAATATGTTTGTAGAAATGGGAAATCCTCAAAACTTAATAGGCCTTCTCCAACGGAACCGTAAGTTCACTTGGCAATGTACTCACTATATATGAGTGTTAACGTTTTATAGCATATCATATTTCACTGCTGTTACAAGTTAGTAAGATAGCCAAAGACCAGAGTGATCATGCTCTCTCTTCCGATCTGATAGAGCGTGCCCTTTTCACGTTCGCTCGAGCTTCTCTTTCATTGTTCTCTACAAAACTGTCTGAAGGGAAGGCGCGATTAGACTTCGCAAGACCAGAGAACAGAGAACTTTGGCTTGCTGGATACCACTACATCAAGAGTCTTATGATGAAGGGTACTTATCGAACTGCACTCGAATGGGCGAAGTTGTTGCTTGCGCTTGATCCAGAAGATGACCCATATTGCATGCGCCTATCAATACACCAGCTTGCTCTCAAGGCTCACGAAAACCAGTTTCTGCTTGATTTGGCGCAGACCAAATTATACTCAGATGCATTTCAGGGGTCTACTAGACATTGCATGCCATCACTTGCATTTGCTGCCATGCAAATGAGGGATGGTGTAAAAAGCAGACACTACCTCGAGAAGTCTATACAACAGGTGCCATGGCTCTTTACTGCACTTTTCCAAGAGCTTAATCTTGACAGTCCTCCACCGTCTATTTGGGGAGCCCTTCCCAGAACAGATGCCGAAACTCTATTCACCGACCTTTATGTTCGACAAACCAAGGATCTCTGGAACACACCAGAAGCCACTTCACTTTTGATGGAGGTTGCTTATGCTACTGAGAAGCTCGATGAAAGCAAAATCAGCAAAGTTGAGAACAGTGAAATCACACTCGATGTTGCCCGATCAATCTACCTTGATAACACACCAGCTCTTATGGCTTTGGTTCCAAGTGCCTTACTTCACAGAAAGAACAACTCAGACTCAGACCCCTTACCACCAGATCACAACATCTTCTCCTGGCCAAGTCAGAGAGCAGCATTCCGTGACGCGGAGACTCCTGCAGATGGATTCGCTGATGACTATATGAACCCACTTGCCGCATTGGCCAGACTTATTCCTGGCCTGCAAGGCAACAACGGCGCTGGTGGCAGGGACTTGATGGTTGATGATGATCTACGGCGGCAACTGGAGGTAGCAGCTGCGGCAGCTGATGAGGCAGAAGCAAATATGGGTACGGATGGAGAGCAGAACGCTGGAGAGGGTGATGGAGATCGTGCGCAGAGAGGCTGGCTTGACCCCAGGAGTCTCTTGGAGGCGCTCTTTGGAGGAACTGAGGAGCATTCTGCACACGAGCAGCATGTTTCTTCCGATGACGAATTTCATGATGCCCATGATGAGCTCGGTGATCAATCCGATGCCTATCATGATGCACCGGCTTAGGGAAGCCTATTATGTTAGATATAGTACTTGTATATTGTTTTACATATGGCTGTCCCAAAACCATAAAAGATAGCAAATGAAGACAAGAAATTCTTAAGAAGCGTCGACTGCGGTCTGAGCTGTAGTGACTTAGGCATGGTCCATACCTCATGATAATGACTGTGGCCGGATTGGAGCAACTTGACAGGAGTAAACTCAACTGGTAATGGACAGACCATGCCTCTGGTCGGTAAGTTTACTGAGACAGAACAAATAGAGCGCTGGTCTCGGACTGCTGAATTTAACATTGGTAGATGGAATGTTATCTGAAAAGGCAGTGACTCTATCAAATCTGCTGCCGTGCTAGTATTCTTGAGTGAAGAGAAAATAGCTATTTGTTGACGATAAATATTATAACGTCTGATGTATTTCAATTATAAGGAGCATGGCAGTGTTTTAGAGAAAATATCATTAAGAGAGCAATACTCAAAAGCAAATCACAATTAAAACAGGCTTGACGCGCATCTGCTTAAACAACAGTTGGTTAGATAACATCAGGATAAGGTAATTTGTGAGCATGGGGCAAATGATATGATTGATAGCTATGTACTTTAGGTATTTCGTGAGTAGATGAAGCTGACAGGATGAAATAGCTAGCGCAAATCCACCAACCAAAATTCAAGATACACGTGACGCAGCCGCAACCACGTCCAGGAAAAGTACCTTATCCTGAATATCGAAATTACGGTCCTAGAGTGCCAACATCCGACAATGGAACTTTGGGCATGCGGCTTCAACGCCTGGGGACAACTAGATTTTAAGGTGAAAGACCAAAACGAGGAGCCTGATGACGTTTTCGAGTTCCGGCGTGTCTTGACTGCCGACAAAATCGAAGACGTTTACAGCTCCATATCGAGTACCTTAGGTAAGTCCGTTTTCTGATTTTTGAAACATATGTGTATTTATATTTCAAATATTTGCTAGCATAACTACTCTTTGTCCGTTAGTGCTCCCTTCGCATCAGAGCTATAACTGGGTCAAAACTTCGAGTGAAGCGTCTTCGAAGATAGTCTTGTCAAGTGTACTGCTTAACTTGATACTTGAAGGTTCTCCAAACGACGTCGAGATCTGAGTTATGTAAACACTTACCCCAAGGTCATCCGCTTATTACCCCACGCTTTCAATTATCTGTTCGTGTTCGATAACACTAATAGTTATTCACAGTGAGCACGCCCCTTTCATTGCATAGCAAAACATCTGCAGGCGTACCGGACGACATACAGGATCTTCTGTTAGAGGATACCCGACTAAAACCGGAATTTATTGCACAAGCTGGTAATGGCAGAGTTGCCTGTGAGTTCGCGAACACAAGTGGTGCCCCATTGAGATTCTCAACTGACTTGGTGAATCAGTCTACACTGCTGGAATTGTTACCGGATACCTTGACAAGAGAGCATTACTACAGAAAGGACAAAAGTTGTTTGACAAAGATGATGTGAAGCAGCTCGTCGCAAACCAAACAAGCTTCTTTGCATTGACAACAGCGGGGACAGTCTGGAGCTGGGGCGACGAGCGATATGGGTACTGTTTGGGCAGGAATGTAGACGCATCACAGTTAGTCTCACCGCATACCACGTTTGATACAAAGATTCTTACAGATTAAGACCAGCATGCTTACCATGTCCTGTGGACCAGCTTTTGGGACTACCCGGTGGACCTATTGTCAAATTAGGATCTAGAGGCTACTTGACGGCAGCATTGACCTTTGACAATGACCTCTATATCTGGGGAGGCCGGCCCGGTGAGACGCATATCATACCGGATATTGCAGAGCAGATGCCTACTCCCCTCGACATCTACGGTCACGATGTACTGGATTTTGGCATCGGTGACCGCCATATAATAGTGCTAACCACTGATCGTAAGCTCTTTGTCATCGGCGAGGGCACGAATGGTCAATTAGGCACTCTGCACTTGACGACAACCAAGTGGATTGAGATCACAATCCCCCTGCCTCGAAGCACGGAAATCGTAGGTGTGGCGGCAGGACCCAAAAATTCATTCGTCCTGGTGAATGCAACGAGTGTTTAGGGAGTTCCCGATTTTATGCTGCACGACATAAATCCTGAAGAAGGTCCAGCGTCCGAAAGGTTAACGTCTAAGGTGTCTAAGGTGGCTTGGTTCGATTCCCATGTGCTTTGGGGACTATGTAGTCTATCTATCGCAAAGTCCCGGGATCGAGGGAGATTTAGGATCTCGGGCGGGAATTACCTGATTGGTTGGGCGCATATAGCCGTGCACTGACAAGGAGCACACATAACCTTAAGCGAGTTGCATTCGATAGACCGACAAGACAGAGAGGGCACCGAGCCTGACATTCCCCGACGTCGCAATAAGTCGCACCAATGCACGATTCATTCCCAAATCCAAACCATGGGAATGATGGATGTTAGAATGTGGAAAGCTTCACCGATCACTGTTCTCCGCCTTCATACTACATGATCAACTGCGCGCAACGTGTGCCGGAAATCCTCTTCCACTTCCGCAAAGAATACATACGTACAACCCTGCCAACAAGTAGGCTCATGAGTATCTCGCGCGTACATTGTTGTACTACATATAACTAGTCAATCATTTTCAGCCAGAAGAACAAGGGTTAAAGTCGTCCATGCCCTCGAAAAGTGTACTCCGACACCGTATGTAGAAAGGAACAATATGATCTACGTCTTGAGTCGGAGCGCTTGGACGGGGAGATTCGGCCAATGGCCTGTTTGTCCCGGAACTCAGACGACTTATTGACAAGAGAGGGACCCTTGTTTGAGGCGTGAGCGAGAAAGAGGGTCAACATGACTGACGGTGACAAATATGAGTGTCTTTTCATCATGATGGGGTCGCACTAGCACTGCACTGACAGGTCTCTACACTTGTAGTTCATGAGGCCCATATCAACTATGTATGGCATGAAGCATAAAGCATGAAGTATGAAGCTCAGAGGATGAACTACTGGTCGTTGTGGGCACCGAAGACTCTCGGTAAGACTATGATATCTTACCACAAGGCCATCAATACTCATTCACTCGACCTCGGACTTTGTCTAGGAAAGATTGGGACGAAGAGGAACTATTAATACGGATATCTATAACAAACGAAGTTGAGTCGCTTAAAGTTGTAAGAGACCATTGGAGGAGAGGAGCTCTTTCGATGTTGAGAAGAGAGTCGAGTACGAGTTCGCGTCTGCTGAATCATTTTCCTTGGGCGATAATGCGTCCACTTTGTTTTGTTCACTCCACGCTCTTGGCGCCATTTTCGAAGATGTGGAAGATATGGTCCACCCTGTTGGACCGTAGTGACACTAGCAAGCATTGATGAGAGTCGGGCAAAGGCTGCTGAGGAGCTATTCTATGCTATCACGTCAGTGTGCTTCTCGGGCATGTCCATGCTGCGTCATAGTGTCCCCAGGGCCCGTGCCCACAACCTCAATCACGAATTTCTGAGAAGAGAGGA
The DNA here is from genome assembly GCA_024752435.1 of Allantophomopsis cytisporea. Taxonomy (NCBI): domain Eukaryota; kingdom Fungi; phylum Ascomycota; class Leotiomycetes; order Phacidiales; family Phacidiaceae; genus Allantophomopsis; species Allantophomopsis cytisporea. The sequence continues at coordinate 813,194 of CP103025.1, forward strand.
GAGAAACGAGAGGAGTGTACTTAGGTAGCACTCTACTATCTTACCCGTTTAGGATCAGGCGTGCTATTCAATACTCTACTGTACCGACCTTGCTGCCATACCTCAAAAGAGTAGAGCCGTACAGCGGCCATTAACATTCTTCGAGCTGAAGTTAGAGTAGTGTTAGTACCAATCCAGTGCCCGACTCTTTTTCTTTCATCGGCGAAGAAGCGTAGAAGGTCGACGGGTTTGTCTTTATGAATAATCTATTCTCCTGCCTTTTCTCATCGCTTTGACACCATGCTACTTATTTAGATATTTTCAGCCACTTCAAGGACTAAGTCCTTCTGGCACGCCGGGGACTCCGCAAGGGAACCAACAAGTACAGTATTAGCAAGTATGTATGTATGGATCTGGAGTCGGCTTCACTAACATATGTATTCATATCTCTCTCATATCTCTTCGGAAAGGAGTATTTTGTCCGTCCTGTTCGAGCATCGTTCATCTCTTACTCGCCAAATCCTGGACTTTGGGATGTATGTACAAGTATGCAGCGGCTGGGAGACCCATGATCATATAATTGGCAGTTTATAACCCTCGATTCGTCCACTTTAGTCCATGATTACTACTACCCTACCCCTCCCCATTTCTCTCATCTTTACACCTCCATATCCAAGTTCCACCAGTCGGGGGCGTAGCTGAATACTTTTTCTTTCTTTTTCTTTTCACCGTTCGGAGAAACCCCCTACTAAGCAATATTGAGCTATGCAGGGCACTAAAGCAAACATCACATCCCCGCGTCATCACATTGAATATTTCGTTAGATTACAAATATTGAGGAGAGCATTGCACAATGAATATTGTAATACGAACTCAGCGTCAACAATGTTCAATCTACAGTGATGTCCGGAGTAAGAATCAGAATGATGGTGAATATGAAGACTCATAGACTTGAAAGAGCTGCCGTACTAAAACTTTACCATGGTGAGTCCGGATTGGGAAATGTTCTTAGCCGCTCTATTCTAAATACCGGGTATGAATAGCACCGGAGCAGAGCACCAAACATCACGAATCAAGTAGCCGACGACCCTCTTCTTTCAAGCCGGGGATACCACCTATCACCCTAGAGTGGTGCTTTTCAAGAACGTCTGCTTACCCGGAGTAACGAATTATGTTGATCACACAACGTTGCCAACGGACGCAGCATGCTTACTTTCTCCATGCGCCTGTCTCGTTGACATTGTTGCTGGCGAGTCAGTGAAAGTCATGTTGAACAAGTGACCTACCTTTACTTCCTCACAAACACCACCATCACCACCCTCCGCCTCCCCTCCCCCCGCGCGACCCTGAGTTTGCCGCAAAGATGCATCCACCCCAAAAGTTAGTGGGTTTTTGTGGTAAAGCCCAGGGGGGGGCCCCTTCCCTCTCTCCCACTCCCACGTCCCAATCCCCCACTTGGTCTAGGACTTGACTTCCGAAGTGCAGAGATTCCAGTCTCAGTCTGCGCTTTTTCATACCCAAAGATCTAGCACTCAAATGCAGTAGTGTCTGTCTCTCTTTTCTTGTTAATGCGTCATGTAGCCCCCACTATCCCGGCTCTGGGAAGAAAAATTTGGGAAATTCACAACGACAACTCGAATCTCAATACTATTGCACCGTACAACGTACGTGAAGAACAGCAGGCCGAAACTTGGGATACTATGTAGAGAGGGGTACTGGAAGAGGACGTCAGAAGAATGGAAAAGATGTTGAAAATTTGGAGATGAAGATTAGAGGTTGGAGTCATTCTGAGTGTATTGATGTTGCCCGTCCTCTTACCTCATAGTAGTGTGTGTGCCTCTCTTTTACCTTTCTTTGTTCGGGTGAGATACCGACGGATACCTTCCTTTCCATACAATCACCTTCACGACCCTCTTGCTCCTCTCTTTTCTCTATTCCCTACCTACCTCACCTTGTTCGCTTTAAGGTAAGGTAAGATGACCATCAAGGTATCAATAGAGTAGAGTAGGTCTTCGAACTTGGACTGGCGCTTTGCGATTGCTGCCGACATACACACGCCATGCAAGCACCACCCACCCATAGTGGAGCACACACAACATTTCCAGCAAAGCGTCACACAATCACGTATCACACCTCAACCTCACCTGTCACTGTCATCCAACCACCAAGTGCAGGTGAGGCCAGTCAAAAACATCAACAATACCGAGCATTCGAGTAGCTTCATGCAGGTCAACAATAAAGAGCAAGGTAAAGGCGTAAGACCGAATGCATGGAAAGTGGTGACAATGACAATGACAATGACAATGAAAATGAGTGGCTTTGGGGAGAAAGAGTGACATTTGAGCCATGTACTCTATAGCCGAAGGATTGTACGTACGTACGTACATATGTACGATACATACCTAGGTAATGTAGTAATGTAGCTATCAAATTTCGAGGACTCCAGGAAGATTCGATCAACTCGGTAATATGTTGTGTTAACCTTTACCATACATACTACTTACGACATTTCTATGGGATCCTAGGAAGGATGCGTACAGTAACTAACTATCTGTACTAGAGACTGCTCCCAGTATCTTGAGTTATGCGGGCATGTACAAGTGAATAGTAATCTTCATAGCAGTGATAGTAAGGTATCCAATAAGTCAAGTCCAGTACATACATTACACGCAACGTCTGTGCGATTCAGTACATGAACTATTCTATTACTTACGACTACTCAACCTTACTACCCGTTATTCGTCAGTCAGTACAAGGTCTACCCACTTTCTTTACACAGTATGAATAGCCATTCCCGGTCTATTCCAAGCTGGATTATCAAATGACATTATATTATTACTTAGGTACATACCTGCTGTGCTTCTATGAATAAACCCATACATATAATATTTATTATCTATATTTCTATACTGACGGGATTGATCTTTTTAACGGGAATAGTACGGACTGACTGAACATATCAAATCTTTATCTCTGTTCTCTTTCACACAAAAACACGCACGCACATAATACACACATACACACTCAACCTCAGTCTCAACCACACTTCAACAGAGACACTTTTGCTAAGCAAATCATATGAGTTTGAATGCTTCCGGCATCTTGTGATATGATCTCGTGCCATGTATTTCTTACCTATGAATAGAATATATATTCGAGAGCAGTATATGTCGATGTCAATGTTAGTTTCAGCCAGTAGGTATCTATCTAGGATATGCACTTGCTTATATATGCGGTACACACACACACACTCACACTCACACTCACACTTGCACTTCAAGTTTTATACCTGCACATCCATCCTTACACTCTGATTACTCGGCATGCTTTCCTTGTGTTATTGCTCGTATGTACAAATACTTGAATTTTTATTTATATATATATATATGCTTATGTTATGTCCATCATTCACTTGTTATACACTTCTTGAATTAATCACAGTACGGAGTTACTGGTGGTAGCTTGTTTATGCTACCCACAGTCCTCCTGCTGCTATTACTACCTCTACTCCCACTACGGAACGCTACCTATCCATTCCCACTACTATAACCCACTAAAAATACTAACTACGGAGGACTCGTCCACCTCTTTATCCTTCATACATAACATACCTTACCAAAAACCACACCCAATCCATCCATACCTTACTTCTACTACCTCACTCCAACTCAGCTACTCTGACTCTTGCTCTTGCTCTTGCTCTTGCTCTTGCTCTTGCTCTCTTACTCTTTACTCTTACTTATAACCGAAAAATACTTTTGCAGCTTGTAAACCTCCCCCCCCAAAACCTCGACTTCTTTTCTGTCGCATTTATACACTTGATCTCATCCTCAACCTTTTCCTATCATTGTTGTTGTCGTTGTCGTTGTTGTTGTTCCTTGGCCTTGTCATTTGAGCTACTGCTTGCTCATCCTTCGACACGCTCATTTGCGTCATAGTTCCGTCACGCAGGGAACAGACAGAAGGGAAGAAAAGCAAACAAGAAGAAGGGAAGCGCAACCGAGCCACCCTCGAACTTCAACCAAAGAGAATTGTCAGACAGAGAACATCGAAAGAACACGAGACAGGAACAGTTAGAGAAGACACGAGGAGACATTCACGCACACACACCCCATAGTGCCAGTGCCAATTCCATCTTTTCTTACGCACACCGCACCGGAAAAGATTCATTTCATCGAGAACCGACACAGAGCAAGAGAGAGCGCGTCGCTCGTACCCTCACCAAGAGATCCCTAGTCCCGCGCGTTGCAGCAATTCCAGCAATTCTAGCAAATCCAGCCCCAAAGAAACACAAAAAAAATAATTGCAGCATTGTAGCACGACAAATCAACGATCGCGTCACGCTCACCATCAACCTGTTCTAATAGCCTCCTTGCTTACGATATTATCTGTCGCAAACATTTCACGCTTCTCGTAATAGGCACCTTGCAAAACCCGGCAAAAAAAAAAAAGAATAAAAAGAATACAGGTCACATTGAATAGAACCAATCATGCCTGACACCAAGGAGATTGAGGATAGGGTATGAAAGCTTTTACCACCCCCGCCATTAATCCTATGCATACATGCGCTGTTCAAAAACAGATTTTAAACCAAAGCAAAACAAAACCTACAAACACTAACAATTTATTGTAGAGTGAGGAGGGCTCCGTCGGACTTCCAGATATGGGCGACAGCATCGACACGCTCACCTTCGAGCAAATCCTGGAAATGGATGACGACGAAGAGGAGCGGGAATTCAGCAAGTCTATTGTTTTTGGTTTCTTCGAGCAGGCTGAACAGACTTTCGTCAAGATGGACAAGGCACTGTAGGTTTTCTCTCCACCATCACAACGGTGGCCCGGTAGCACATGTGGCTAATTTTCTTTCCGATAACTAGTGAAGACAAGGATCTCGCAGATCTCTCTGCGCTCGGTCACTTCCTCAAGGGCTCATCGGCGACTCTTGGTCTGACCAAGGTTAAGGACAGCTGTGAGAAGATTCAACACTACGGGCAGAAGAAGGACGAGGACGGAACACAGGACGAGCCTGATGAGGAGAAGTGTCTCGAGAGAATCAAGGAGACCTTGGTGGCTGTCAAGGAGGAATACGCAGAGGTCGAGAAGATCCTACGAAAGTTCTACGCAAGTTAGAGGGTCCCCATATTTCCGATTATCTTGGATCACGTTCTCGTTCCGGAACGACTGTTGACGCTGAGAATACGATATGCGACCGGTTCTTCCGTGACGACATTGAAGTCCACACTTGAGCAAGTGGATTTCTCTTACCCTAATGCTCCTTCATTGCTTGGCGTATTTGGACCTGTTATATTGTCTCTTCGCGTGTTGTCCTTTAACTTCTACTCGTGGCTGATAGGAAAGAACTGCATAATACGATAAAGAGGAAGAATGAAAGGGATAATGGTTAAATCGACAGCGGGGACTGAGGAGAACACATCCTTTCCCCCCTTTCTTTCCCTTATTATCCCTTGTGTTATATTGTCCTTTCAAACCTTATGTGGAAAATCACCAATCCAAGTATCTTATTCTTTTCCCCCTACGTTTTTTCTTTTCTTCTATAGTGTGCTCCTCCTCCTCCTCCTCACCCTTATCTTGTTCGCTGGCTACCGGATGTTCACCTTGAAGAAGCAAGTGAATTACGAAGGAGTTTCCCTTCTTGTACGCAATTCAAGACAAATTTGAAAGGCAAGGAATTGAACGTAGCACAACTCTTAGACCCTATCCAAAATCTGTGTCTGGTTGGCCAGATTTGACTTGATCGTGACCAATATTGAGCTTAGCTATCGGCCTAGGTTTACCCTCTTCTGACCAATGTTAACAATAAGCCCATCGCGATCATTCCTTAAAACGGCACTCTAGATGTAAGAATGCATCGACTTGTCGCTGATGTCATCCCTCTCCCTCCCTCCCGATCCCGATCGGAGTCCCTACTACTGCCTATCCAATTCTGACAATAGCAGAACTCAATATACCGAGTACCTACCTTCTCGGCCTCTTGTCAGTGCTCGTCATGCTCGTATACAAAGTCAAACTCCTACCTCGCACAAAACCAACATACATCGGACCCTGACCCTGAATCTTAAGGATACTACCAAACGCAGCAATGTCTTCTGTAGAGATCCTCTTAGGATGAATCCAAGTCGCCTATCTTACACGCAGCTCAACATCGAAACTCAACGCACACCTCCTACCTAGACACCCTCGGCCATACGATCCAGCCATATTGCACACTAATCCTGTCCTCAAACTCCCAGAGACTCCGTGCATCATGGCATGCCGCGGTATGCAACCACAAGCGACCGAAACCTTAGCCGCATGCCATTCCACCCCGCCGGACATACTTCCGCCCACAGCCCTCCGCCTTCCCGCCTGAGTCGTTCGAGTGCGGAGCGTCTGCATGCTGCGTCGTGTAACACATGGTGCGTCGCGTAGGGATGCGGATGCGGACGGTCAGTGAGTGCTTTCTTCACGTCTGGTTTGAGCCCATTACGGTTTCGGGGGCGTGGAGGCTAGGCCCGGCCGCATTGGATGAGAGGGTATCGACTTGATTGGAATCGAAGGGCTTGGGTATGGCTGAGATAAAGAGTTGCGAGCGTCAGGGGATGTATGTTTATTAAGTGCTCTGCAAAGTATGTGTATATATATATATATATAAACATGTATTGTAAATTACTTACTTGGTGGAGAAGAGGCTACGGGCGTCATGACGCATAAATATATCTCGCAGACGCAGCCAAGAGCTCGTGGCCATGCATCTGATAAATAATGCATGGTACACAACGTTCTATCTGAGGGCGTGAACACCTTTCGATGCAGAACTATGAACTACGAAGTGCTTTTTGTGACTGTCGCCGTGCATATATTGTGAACGGCTGTGGATCGATACGAGCTGCTTAGCTGCATGGCTGGGGTTTAAAGGAAGAGTTATGCCACCAATTATTTTGTGAGCGACGTGGGACGTTGGGGATGCTGATTGGAATATGTTTTGTAGAATCGAACTTGTCCTGGAATATCTTACTGTACGAATAGGAGTGTTGACGCCTCTGAAGTGTTATACGCTATTCACATTTGGGTATCACATTGCGCACGAAAACAAAAGAAACAGACACGGCGAAAGCACTGAAGGCGTATTGGAGGAAGCCGACGATTGATAATACTAGCATGTACGACTTTCCGGGAAGTCATGACTATGTAGAAAATGTACGAAGTCTCGTGTCGTCATAAATATCATCACACCCAGAATCCTTCTACTATCCACAAACAACAACCTACAGCGTGATCTTGATGCTCTGTGCTATACTGGGTGTACCAGCCTCATTCAAAGCCCACAACCACCAGTATCCGGGCAGCGCAATACCAGCATCACTGGGGACGGTCATAGAATAAGTCAAACCATCGGCCGTTGCATTGAGAGCAATACGCCGCTGATCGGTATCAACAGTATGCGTTGCGCTGCCAGCGCGGATCAACGCCCAAGAGTCCACCGCGGCATCAACCGTAGCTTCGATAGCTTCACCGACAGCTACGGTGGATTCAGTGACGGCGGTGATAACAGGGCGTGTGGCGTCCGATCCATCGGAATTGTACAGGTATGGTGGTCTATAGATCTGTGCGTCTAGATGGTTCGTAGCACAGCTTCCACACACGCCGCCACCGCCATTGATGATGGTACCATCCTTCATAAGTACCCCAGTGCTATGGTAGTTGCGAGGGATGCTCATGGGGCTCATCTCCGTGAAGTCTTCGGTCTCTGGATCCCACAACTCAGGTGTCAGGATCGACGTGTCGTCCGAGAAGGGAAGCGCATATGTCTGACCACCCGTGATGAAGACTTTACCATCTGGAAGCACGATTCCATTAGCAAAGGCGCGTGCATTATGCATACTTGTAAGAGTTGTGACGCTGGCATTGGCATTAATCGCATTGATAGTTATAATGTGCGCATTCGACGTTGCGTCCGAGTCCTGGTAGCTGGGCGAACCACCAACAGCTAGGATCTTGCCGTTGACTGCATCGTACATGACTGCGTTCGCATCCATAGCGTCCGTATCTGCGGCTCGAGTCCCGGCAGCAGCGTGAGATCCACTTCCGGTTGTGCCATACCTTTGGGGAAGTCAGTACACATCATCGCAAATGACAATGCAAGTGAAAGGTTTCAAGGAACTAGGTAAAGGAGAAAGGACGCAGCTCACCAATTCATCGCTTTGCTGGGGCCAGCTTGGAAGACATATCCATTTTTCCAAGAAAATAGCCAACCATGATTGTCCTGTCTGAATATTCCTTGGGCATCTGCTGTGAGCATAGGCGCAACAGGGCAACCTGATAGTTCAGTCCAAGTGTCAGCATCCGGATCATAGATCTCGCCGTTCTTGCCACCATAACCTCCACTCCAAGAGCCACCAATAATGAAGGTTCTTCCATCAGAGACCGTGGTACTAGCTTGATAACCTCGAGCGATGTTCATCTCAGCCCCACCGACCCAGTCGTTTGGACCAGCTTCGTGAATGGATGTGTTTGAAGCATCGTCGCCGCCAGTCACGATGATCCGTCCCTCAAAGTCCATGGACAGACCTGGGCAGAACATGTCATGGTTGGTATTGGTAATGATAGCTTCAGTGACGGAGCCGTTGGCAGGGTAGTATGTTGCTGTGACAGTCTTCCCAGTACCACCGTAGGACTTTGGCGCATAGGAGCTCCAAGCTAGAATATCTCCAGAGGGCAGAATTGCAATAGCAGCCGGCACCAGAGGGAAGGTGATTGTCTGGTTCCATTGTCCCAACGTAGCGGCGGAGCTTGCAGCAACAGCTTTAGCAGAAGTAGTTAGGATCCCAAACTCTGCAGCGCTGGACCAGTTTCCTCTGTTGCCTGCCTCAGACAAAGCCACAAGACGGACATATTTTGCGGATATTGAAGTGAAATTGACCGTCTTGACACTAGCATCGTCCAAGAAGGTTCCATAGGCAACTGTTTTCCAAGTCTCCCCATCGGTACTGACTTCGATCTCATGTCTTCCAATGTTACCATTGCTAGTACCATCTTGACGAGGAGTGTAGACCAAGCCAGTAACAACAAAGTTAGAAGCTAAATCTATGGTGGCGGTATGTGGAAAACCTGGGTTTGGTGTCACCGAGTAATCGGTATGCCAGTATGTAGTCACGTTCCCGTCCAATGCATTGGTTCCTGGATGACCAGACTCGTAAGAGTCCACAACAATGCTGTATGCAGCTGATGCTACCGATGAAAAGCCTAACAGACCGAGGAGGAGGGACAGAGAAAGAATCATGGCGAAGAACGCTAAAGAGGCCTACAGAGTAGTAAAGATCAACAGAATAAGAAGCTTATTGGGAAAAAATTATAGACCACCAAGGCAAGAGCAACATGGGATTGCTCATATATACTGTCATTATGCCGTGCTCTCCGGACAGCCGATAGGGAAATCGTCATCTTCTTCACCAAATCCTTCTGGATGGCCCACCATCGTCACTGTGGTGTATGACCAAACAAAAAATAAGGTCAATAACTTGAAGCAACTGACAGACATATGATAGATAAGAATAACGCATACTAAGCACGTCAAGCCCAGGATCTCTCAGCGCTGCCAGGGGTTATGTTGTAAGTTGGGAATGCGGCGCTCTCCCCGGCTGCTTACAATTAGATTAAAGGAAGCAATAAAGCTGCTGTGGTTGTGAGGCTATTGAACTATTGAATGCACTCAGCATGTACCCAGCGGGGGTTGCGTGAATGAGGATGAGGTGAATGACTTTGTAGTGAGCAAAAACATCAGACGAATGTTTCTGACTTGCCAGGTTACGCAGGTGCTTAGCGATATGTGTCTGCCACACCTGCACGCCCGGGATCTGTTTCTGAAAATAAGTCATGGAAGAGCAACGATGTGTCAATGCCAGTCGCAGATTTCGATGGGGATTGGATATTGTCGATAGACTTGATTATCGAGATTCTTAAAGCCACTTTGAACCTTGGACCCTTGATGGCCAACCTCTCGCTAGCATTATGGATAGTCCAAGCGAGATAGATAACAGTACTTCTTGGTTACTATTTCTCCGTTGATACACTAAAAGGTCTTGTATGTATAATTGACACCTTCCTGGAGCAGAAGTGGCCGAAGAAAGAAGAATTGAGTTGTGTGTAAACAAGGGGCGGGATGTTGAAGAAAGTACTTGAATTTAAGCATATTACCGTTTCGGATACCCCACCTCTAACAAACGCGGATACTAGAAACAAGAGAGGGATATTACATTCTCACATGGGTGAACATGGGTAAGCTTACGCATCGCCTCGTGATGGCTGATATGATGGAAGAGTGCCTTGCTTTTGGATAGACAGCATATCAGGGGTTGAATCTTTTTTGCCTGGTGCCATTGCAGGGCCATCGTAGATCAGATTGGCACTTGAACCTTTTTCCAAACTTTACCACATCTAAAGTCTTGCCAACTAGGTAGAGCTCACTCTCCCGGGTATGCAGCCGTTGAGAATTGATACTATCTTGCTGAATATGGCTACTTCCAGTCAAACATATGCAGCTAACCAGCCAGCCACTCCAACAATTTTGCCAACGTGCTGTCAGGGATATATATGCACACCTGGATACGAGATTTAGATAAAATGTAGGCATTAATCAATGTCGGTAAGAGCAAACGGATGATGAATCGAGGGAATACACCGCAAGTCGAAATGCACCCCGGTGGACATGCAGCAGAACGATACCATAATGATGAAATGTTTATAATTCTTCCAGCAGTACTTCGATACCGTGCAGCCGTAGCTCACACATGCATCAACATGTCCTTCCTAAACGCCCGCGCTCCAATTCCTTTATCATAGTCGCAAACTTCGACCGTGCGCTCTCCAAAATCTAAGCTTTGTTGTCTTTACTCGGAAAGCTCGATGCTCTTTGTCTCGCCGTCCGCCTCGCCAGAGTTGACCTTCTTTCCGGTCTTCTTGATGGTCTTGAGCACTGTCTCGTACTCGAGGGATGGCTCAGCGACGACGGTGGCAGTCTGGGAGTCGAGAGACACCTCATATGACTTAACACCTGCACATAGAAATGGTTAGCATCTGCTCATAAGACTGGAGGCTAAGCACCGGATTGTGTTGCAACTCCGATGGCTACACCTGCCATCCATAGCATATCAACTTACCATCGAGCTTCTTAAGAACCCGATCTACGGCACCAGAGCAACCGCCGCAGCTCATGCTGACATTGAACTTGTAAGTGTGTTCAGACATATTCGATTATAGTAGATAGTTGTCGGAGCGGATGTCGGAGGATTAAGCAGTATTCTGTAGGTGGGCGCGTAAGAGCTTGAACTTGGTAGTAGCGATCTGTATGCTGGATATGATGATGTGTAGATGTATGTTGGGCTTCAGTACCTTGAGTATTTGTAGGTGTTGGCGGTAGTGGTGGCGGGGTGAGAACGATCTGTTCTTTGGTTTCGGGATTGAGACAAATCACATAATTACCAATCAATCCAGCGCAACAACTGGGCGAATGTCGCGCAATACTCACGCTCTCACCTCACCACCTCTTACCACCACCATTATGCTTAATAGTACCAATATTACCACCGTGACATTGATTTAGTCATCAACCACCGTATCATATCATGCTGATGGTCGGAATTTGAGCAAGTTGAGCAAGTTATTTACCACAAACTAAACCCCTTTCGTACATTTATTGACCGAAGAATATATTGGATGCAAGGAGCGACAGAGGTTCGTGCCGCTCCGCACCGGTCAAAGGGACATGCTGGAGTTTCTGCTAAGTTTCATGATCCAGTCAAATGAGAAGTTTATAACCCCCAGACTAAGACATCGACCACGCACAAAGATACAACTATAAACTGTGTAAGTCATGAGCTGTGAATACTGATTTGGAGTATTCGCACATCAATTGCAATTAGATCCTTCCAGCGAAGTAGGAGGCGTTCTTGATGAAGAATAGCTGATGGACTATCAGATCAATTCTGAAATGCTATTCACCTCGATTCTTTGGGTATGGCCAGGAAAAGATTCATCCAGTATCAACACTTGAATACACCAATAGGTATATTTATTGATATCTCATCTCTCTCCGCGACATAAATTGATATTCATTGTGGAAGTGTCGTCAGCTCAGACTATTCCGGCAATACATTAAGGAAGCCACTCACACGAACATCAAAACACCGTCCGAGGCCCTAAACCCAACGTATATACATATCCCCAGACTTACTCATTATAACTTTACTATGAGACTGTCGATCAGCAACCCAGTTGTTTGAGGTCTTACCATGAAACCTGGACAAGTATGGGGTAAGAAGGCTCCATATTTGATACGAGAGAGTACATGCATACTCCCCAGCTTTGACAAGAACCTCGAATTGTGGTATCAAATCCAATGATACTCAAATATAAACATCTCCCACCAGTTGACTACTCGTTACGTATGGTCACATCATATTTAGTCACAAATACAAGAGGAACGGGAGCTATTGTCTGTTTCGAGTTATCAAAGGACATCTCCGCGGCTGGCCGTAATTATTATGAAGTCTTCTTGTCCTTAACAACTTTCATATGTTGATGAAGTTGTAAGCATTCATATGAAGGAGCGTCTCTAGCATCGATAATGAACCTCAGTGGATTACAACGAAAGGTTCTTAGCCTATGTTGACAATTGCCTATTCTATAGATGCAGCAGCTGACTCACTAACAATAGGTCTAAGAATATACAGTAAGTATGATGGCTAAATTCTGCAAAGTATCTCCTAAGATAGTAAAAATGATACATCATTAGGCTATACATTCTACAGGCTGATTTGGGTATACAGCTTTATACCCCTCTAAGCATTTGATGGTAAGGGGATACGGGGATGTGCAAACTAATTATAGATTTCATATATTATACCAAATATCTTGCTTCCTATCGACAACTATCACCGCTGTAGCGTTCTTTTGGCGAAAAAGTGTAGAAGTGAGCCCCCATGTAATGACAGGGACCATGGTGCTCACCAAAACGCGGTTTGCGAGAAAGATGAACTGTAATAATTCCCAGCACTCCTTATCATTATAGATAGGAATGGATCCAACCAGACTCCAATTGCTAAGTTTGCCAAACACTTTTTGAGATGCCAAAGAAAATAGTGAACTCCTCACTCTTATTTGAAAGGCCAACGCCCCTTAACACTTTCTGAAAGCCCTGCTCTCTCCGCAACTTCTTGACTTCTCTTGTTTGCCTCTTGCCAAACATGTTCCTCGTTCATTGTTTGCAAGCGACCCCCTTCTACAACTTCAACACCATCCACGACGACAAGTTGCACGTCTCTTCCTGTTGCTGAGTATACCACCGCACTAACTGGCGAGAAGTAAGGCTGAAGATGAACTTTTCTCATGTCAATAGCGATGAAGTCGGCCTTCTTGCCCACCTCGAGACTCCCGATAGAGTCATCTAGACCGAGACTCTTGGCACCATTGATAGTCGCCATCTCCAAGACTGTTTCAGCACAAACTAAGGTTGGGTCCATGCTCTGTGCTTTATGAATTATGCCTGCAAGCTTCATCTCTTGGAGAAGATCATTGGTGTTGTTGCAGGGGGCCCCATCCGTTCCTAGACCGACGTTGACACCGGCAGTCAGCATTTCAGGAACTCTAGCAATACCGGAAGCAAGCTTCGCGTTCGATGTTGGACAATGGGCAACATGAGTTCCGGTCTGTGCAAGAGTTGCAATATCAGACTCATCGAGATGAACCATATGTACAAGGACAGTACTAGGTCCTAATAACCCGACGGATGAGCAATAGGACATTGGAGTGTGAGATTGCGTATCAAAGAATGCTCGATCCGCAGCAACCTCAGCACAGTGCATGGTGATCGGAATTCCTTTTTCTCTCGACAAACTTGTCATCTCCTTGTACAGATCATCAGAGACGCTTGGCTGTGTTAGCTTCTCCTGACAGACGAGGCAGATAGTTCAGACTTACCCTCCGGGAGTTCTCGCCCCAAACCATACTCGGATTCGATCATTAGCGGCGCCGTTCCACTTCTCATGCATAGCGAGTGTTCCAAGCAACGACGTCTCACGGTCCTCTATCAACCCCGGATTCATAGCCCATTTGGGGTCCTTAGCATAAGTGGCAATATCCATAACAATCTTGCCGAGACAGCCACGGATACCACTCTCTTCCACGGCACGAGCGAGTCCATCAAAGCCATATCGATCGGCGAACTACGGCGGAGTTAGCATGATCAGTACATCATACTTGTGAATGCAAAGTCTGCTATCAGTTTGATCTTGGAAAACTCACCATGCTTTCCAGAAAACACGTTGTTCCCGACAGTAGCATTTCCGCTATGGAAATTCGTGCAGCCGCATAGCCGTCCTCAGCCGTAAAATTGCCCTGCAAAACCCAGATTCTCTCGCACAGCCATGACACAAGTTCCAAATCATCAGCCGAGCCTTTCTTATCATTAGCCTCGATATACGTCGAGAGAAAACACTAGCGTGTGATCTAGCATGGGGGAGAGAAGAGAAACACAAAATAGAGATATGAGTTCATGCTATGATACGCAGGATTGAGTCTGGATTAGAGGGAAATACGCACCGCGTAAAAGAGTTTGCGCCGTGTGCATGTGGGTGTTTATCAGCCCTGGACACACAATATGTCCGGTCAAATCTACGATGCCTTCGTCAGGATATGTGGCCCTGAGGTCATCGCTTTTGCCTATGGCGGCTATCTTATCATGGCGCACGAGGATTGCCCCGTCGAGGATGATATCTCGGGTCGAGTTGACGGTGATAATGGTGGCGTTACAGTACAGCATGTTTGATCACTGATATTTCCAGCAATGAACAGTGGCTTTCAAGACTGCGTAGTAGTAGTCCAAGGATGATAAGTGATTTAACGAGAAAATCCTTGAGTAGATCCCAGGCTTGAATATATATAGAAATCTCTTTCCTTGCCTTTGTATCATGTTTTCTTCTTTCCTTCCTACCATCTGTTTTATATCTCCATCTCTAACGGGTTACTTAGAAAACCCGTCCGCCTTAAGGGTGGGATATAAGCTTCTTCACGTGAGGACCGCCGCATGGACTGCGGGTAGATTACGGTGGGGAGCGGAGACCTGCGCACGGAGACATGCGATGTGCACGACACTGAGGGCACACGAGCAGAGAGCAGCGGGCCAAGTCAAGCACCAAGAGGTCAAGCATTTTGTATACTTTGTTTGCAGCGCCGCACTAAAGTAGCAATCGCCTTGGAGCAGGCCGAGCTCTTATGACTGGCGAGAATTTCAGACTGGCACTGACTGGGCGTACAAGGCGTCGGGCAAGTGTTGCGGGAATGGTGATAGAATACGAATAAGCAGCCGATGGGAGAAGGATAGGGTTCAATGAACAGTTCAAGAGATTGAGGAAGAAGTCAAGTCAAGTCAAGCCAAGTCAAGCCAAGTCAAGTCCACCAGTCAAGTCTCGGGTGAGAAAGGCGCGTTCGGTCGGGTGAGTTCGAATGGCGGGGACTTTAGTGACTGCGTACCGTGCTACGTTGAGCAGAGATAGGGTGCGATAAGCAACGAATAATAGCTAAGACCACCCACCTTCCCTCACGTCATGGAGAGGGGGGTGAAGCGTGCATGCAACGAGAAACGAACAGCAGCCACAAGCAACGAGTAGACGCACAAGAAGTAAGCCGCCCGAGCTGAAAGAGATAGATATGTGCCCGTGGAGATAATCGATGAAGAATTTCATAACGTACGCCTTTTATGAATTGGATTCGGGTCCTGGTCCTGGTCCTGACCCGGATCCTCGTCCTAATCCATGCACATAACCCAAGATTCTTCTTTGTCTTGGTGCACCATTTTCCGAATCGGATGGATATTCTACTTGCGGTGCTGGGCCAAATCTTCTTAGGTACGCCTTTTGTTACCTGACCTGGCTGGACTCGACTGTTGTGTGAGGTAGCTTATGTGCAGATAAGAAATCCTCACACCTTTCCGCCTTTCCCATTCGTCCATCAACGCCTACTCACTGCATGGCTCTGTATCTCAATCATTTTGCCTTCCACAGATCATCTCCGACCAGCCTCAGTCCCAAAGATAAGTGATAAGTCAATTGCTACCATGCATACATATATATCAAATGTACCCTCCACACTTCTGAATGTAGGTAACCCTTCTCTGTGCATGTACATCAACTAAACATCCAAGTGCGACATCACTTGAGTTGGTTCTTATACATATTCATTGTGCACTTCAATTGCCGCATTGATTGAGGAGAGGCAAGGTTTTTCTAGATTGTTTGGATTTTCTTCCGTACCTACTATTATTCTGAACAAATTAAATTATACATCCTCCAGTATACTTCTTAACCTGAAACCGCTTCCTGCCATAGACTTTGCTATTACTTTGTTGTGTTGCCCTTGAGAGTCCTTTACCGAACCGAGCATGAGATACATACCCACGAAGCAGCAGCTTAAGGAGCGCTGCACTACTGTCAAAGCATGGGAGCTTCCAAAGCAGAAGTCCGCCCTGGCACCCGAGCATGTCTGGACCAATAAAGATATGGATCCGACGCCAAAGGAAAACCAGACCTGGTCGATGTGGACTTGGATTGCTTGTGAGTCAAGACAATTTGCCTTGTCGGTGTGATTTGTACTGATACATACCAGATTGGGCGACTGATACTATCAACATTGGAACATGGGAAACGGCTTCCAGTATAATCGCGGTTGGGTTGACGTGGAGAGATGCCATTCCTATCATGGTTGTTGGTAGGACACCATATTTCGCGGCTATACATCGAGCATACGATTGACAGAATTGTAGGAACATCTTGTGTTGCGATCCCCATGGTGCTCAACGGAGCAATTGGAGCCAAGCTACACATCCCCTTTTCGGTCGTCATTCGTTCTAGTTTCGGATATTACCTCGCCTACTTTTGTATCGTATCACGTTCTATCTTGGCCATGTTCTGGTTGGGTATTCAGGGCGCGAACGGAGCTATCTGTATCACCGTCATGCTCTCAGCCATCTGGCCTTCTTATGCCAAAATCCCCAATCACATGGCCAGTGATGCCGGCATCACTACTATGGGGATGGTCTCATATTTCCTCTTCTGGATTATTCAGCTGCCTCTCCTACTTATCCCTCCTACCAAGCTTCGTTACCTCTTCATGGTCAAGTTGATCGCTGCTCCTATCGCTGCCATTGCTATGATGGGTTGGTGCGTAAATAAAGCTGGTGGTGGCGGTGCAATCTTCGAGCTGAAGGGAACGGTTACTGGAAGTACCAGGGCCTGGCTTTGGTTGTCTTGCATGTCGTCCGTCACTGGGTCTTGGGCAACACTTGCTTGTAAGTTATTACATCAACAACAACACAATTCTGGGATTCAATGCTCATAATCATACAGGCAATATCCCCGATTTTAGTAGATACGCCAAGACCTCCCGCGGTCAATTCATCCAACTCCCCATGCTTCCAATCATTTTCTCCATCTGTGGTGTCTTGGGTATCATCAGCACTTCCGCCGCAAAGGTCATCTGGCCTGAGCAAGACTACATGTGGAACCCCCTGACCATCGTCTCACAATGGCTTGAATTGGGTCACGGCGGACGGGCCGCAGCTTTCTTCGCAGCATTGAGCTGGTACATTGCTCAAGTAAGTCACTCATCCATAAGTTCCCTTAAAATCCCCACTAATCTCTCAGGTTGGCACCAACATCACCGCAAACTCCATATCGGCCGCCAATGACCTGACAGTCCTTTTCCCACGCTTCGTCAACATCGAGCGTGGATGCATGATTGCTGCTATTGTGGGTGGTTGGGTCATTGTACCCTGGAAGATCTTGTCCTCAGCAAACACCTTCTTGGCCTTCATGGGAGGCTATGCTGTCTTCCTCGCTCCAATAGCTGGTATTATGGCCTCGGACTTCTGGCTTGTAAAGAAGCAGCACATCGACGTGCCAGCCCTCTACAACCCGACCGGACGTTACTCCTATTGGTACGGCATGAATTGGCGTGCTGCTATCGCATTCCTCATCGCCGTGGGCCCGAACTTGCCAGGTCTCGCATACTCCATCGTCTCCTCCGGCAACAAGAGTGGTCTCGCACCCGGTGTGCGTATCACCGCTGGTGCCAGGAATCTGTATACTTTTGATTGGCTGTTTGGATTCGTCACGTCTATCTTCCTCTACACGGCTCTCAGTTATATATTCCCGCCAAAGGACTCGTTTGTCAATCATACTATCTATGGCCACGAGGAAGAGCTTGATGGAGAATTCATCGGGGAGCATGCTTCTCCACATATGACAGATGAGAAAGGATTTGTTTTTGACGCGAGGAGAGAGGAGGAGAAGAGAGCTGTTGCATAGTTGAGAAGTTTTGATAGATTCAATGTTACTTCATTTGTTCTGCTGTAATATTGCGTTCACCTGACTGTGATCTGTTTTGTGATCTATGTAAATTGATACTTCTGCTTCACTTGAAGCTGGCAATGGATTATCGTGTCACTCTTTCACATTCATTGGGGAGGTTCGTCTTGAGCTCTTCCTTTGCCACGGCAAGACTTGATAAGTACTAAGTACCACCACCGTGTGATCTTATTCTAGGTAACGCTTATGTTAGTGCTGAGATTTCCTTGCGGAATATAGTAGTGTTGAGTCTTGAATAGGTAGAAGTCTTTCAAGGTTAAGCTCAAGAGTCTCCTCAGATCAACAATCATCTCAGTCTTCGCGGTTATCCACACTATATATGTAAGCCGAGGCATGAGACCTTGTTCTTTCTCTCATATCTCGTAGCTGGACCCTTCGTTCCGGAGGCAGGGCCGGCTGATCCTATCGTAGTGAGTTCTGATGGTTGCTACCGGATGACGATGACGTGAGAACTGACCATGAAGGAAGTAACAACCACGACATACACATATATGTAACAAACCATACAACTAACATACAACCAGCTTTGAATACGATAATTTTATATCGAATATGGTTGAATTGATCGAGCATAGACGAAGCAGAGAAGACATGGACGTTGAGAAATTCCGCAGTATTAAAGAGCCCAAGATACTCAGCTCCACTAATATTCCAGTTCCCTATCAATGTAGATCATTTAGGGAGGATTACGTTAAGGTACTTATTTCGGGGTTCATTTGGGAAAACTAAAGGGCGCACAGATGCGGGGTGGAAGTGGGAGTGAGATAGTAGCTATATTATTCGCTATATTCTCTGCCCTGAATTAGGATTTATGTAGCAGGGCATAATATAGTGCTTATAGTATTCACACTGCTCGTATAAATCTAGAAATGGACCGGAATGGGTCATATTTATAGGAGTTGCAAGTGATATTTACTTATATAGCAAGGGAATGAATGATGCTTCAACTTGGATAAAACAAAAAAAATGAAGTAAGACAAAAATTCATTTTGCATCTAGTCTTACTTAGAGGGGAATAATATTGCCTATTACATACACCATTAACAACACTAGTCAACACTAGTATATTTCAAAAAGTTGCAGAGGAGTAAATGGATACTGAAGTGATTGAAGAGGGGAAGCAGAATCTAGGGTCATAACAATTCTCAGTTTTAATCAAGATAACAACTGCCAAAGCTTTACCCAATCCACGACCTGCACCAACAACTACAAATGAAAGGTTCAAAGGAATGCAGAGGACAACAAAAGAGAGTATAAAAGAGATAATAAAAATAATAATCGCTTGTTCCCTAACTGGTCCATAAATTGACCCTTGAACGCCCTCATGGTAAATCTTATCACCGGAGATACCTCCTGCTCGCTTGTTTGAAAGTATAACATCCAGCCAGGTTGGATATGCCAGATACTGTGCATTCTATTTAATACACTGAGAGTGGAATATGTGTCAGCGAACCTTTGCCTATTGTGGTCCACACCAGCTACTTCCATGCAATCGTGAGTAGATATTGTAAGCTGCTGCGTTATTCTCAAAAGACTTATGTATCACTACGAGAAAATCATAATTACGGTGAGATTACTGCTACTCATGATCAAATAGACAAGTGTTGTGATTGTATTCTTAGGTAAGGCGTGTCTTCCCTCTTCATCAGTGAAGCACAAAGTTAGAGCCAAGAGAAATGAGAACGAGGTAACAAAGATGTGTGAATGAAACATTTCAAGTATCTTTAGTGCTTGTTGACTTATGCTTAGTTAATGTATCTTGCACTTACGTAAAGGGAGCTATATTATGGCATCTTGAACCTTGGCAACTGTATATATAATTACTTAAGGGTTTCAAATGCCATTATCCTAATGAGTGACAGGTATTGGGTTTCATAGCCAGGAAGGGACAATATTATCGTCCTCAACAACCAAATACTGCAATTGTATCATATAACGAGCGGGGAACAATCTCAAAATGGAAGTAAGCTTGAAACAAAAGGATCATGTCATCATGAGTAATCCAATGAAAGGCTTGCTGCGAGAAACAGATACTGTGGGGAAGCTTGATGCCAAGATTCGTTATCCGTAAGTTGCTTTTACACTGTGTGGAATTTCTGTTGGGTGCTCGTTGTTCAGCTAGCATGTATAAACCAGGGAGTCATCTTGAACATAGGGCATTGAATGCTCCACCATGCCATGTTGTATGCTACATGTTCGAGGCGGCAGCTATATATGCTAACCTGTGGAGATTTCTGGGATAAATTGTAATGAACCCGTAGTGCCAGTAATCACATGAACCACTCCTTGCTATATCACACTGTCAGCTGCCAAATATGCTTTCATATAAGAAACAGCCGATTCTGCTTAATAAACGGTTCCCTATTCAAACATTTCCATGCCGTAATATGCTGAGATGACGGGAAAGAATGGGGCGAGGTGCAGAGTAACAGTATGACCCCCCGTCCAGGAGGCTCAACAGTCAGGAATCCAAAGGAATTCGAGTCGGAGACAAGACGATATATCCAGGAAACAGGTTAGAATTGTTGTTGATGGGTCTAGAGACCAAGAGCTAGTACCTTTCCCTGAGCAACGCGGGTAAGGCGTCTAGACTATGTGACCGCCGGTAAGAAGCACAAAGAACTACAATCGTAACACAACCTTCGGCAGTATAATTTACTCACAAAGCGCACACCACGCGGATCTAAAGACGACAGCAACCTTCAACGTAAAACAATATTAAGAAATACCATAGGGGTGGTTAGTTGACAAAGAAAGTCGCTAGATGGCGGACTAGATGATATTCAAGACAAGTGCACCAAAGTGACGGGACGACCAGAAGATGCTATGGTGTGGCATGTTCAATCTAAACATTCAAAAGTCATCTGGAATATGCCTTTCACTTTTGCTTAGGTCCCGATCATACACAATCTTTGGTGACGGCAACAGATTATAAGAGAAGCACGTTTCACGGAGATATTTCTCGTGAAGCATCGACATCTTACGATCACAATCAGATCCAACACCTACACTCATTTGCATAGCTCAATAAGCTCAACAGAATGTCGAAGCGTGACGCTTCCATTGCTTGCATCCGCGATGTAGTTACCACCCTCGGCGGAGTAACTACCTCTAAAGAGATCACCACCAACATCAACAATGCCCTCCAAGGGAGTGATCTGGTTTCGCAAGAAGCAGGCCGACTTCAAGGTCTCAATTATCGCATATTTCCGAATCTACCAAACCAGCTGGATATTTCACAAATCCCAGAAGCAGAAATCCACCGCGTATTTGCGCTACTCCTGAACTATGGCGGTGCACAAACCAAACAAGCCATGCTCATATTCCGAGAAACAGGACTCAACCGTGCAGCAAACTACTTTGGACTGGATGTTTTCGTGCCATCACCACTAGACGGAACAGTACAGAGTCCTGTGAGCGAATGCCGCTGGGTACACGTCGATTGCTACCTGGCAGGCAAGCGGACATGTCCAATCTACGGCATCGAGAACACTGACGACTTTTTGCGGCGTTATCAGTCGTATCTGGAGGACCTTGGTTATGACCGCAAGCCAGCAAATGGTTCTTACGTGTTCAGTATGATCAAGCAGGCGCGCGCTGCCATTGCAGATGCTGAGGGTCGCGCTGTAAGAGCTGCGCCGAGCGCCCTTAAGAAATCAGAGCACAATGTCCTTGGTCAGAGTGGCGTTGATGACCTCCTAAAGACTCTGAACAACCTTGGCTACTCTCTTGAAGATCTCAACACCATCCTCGAGCGTATTAATCGGGCTCCCGTTGTGTCAAACCCGCATGCGGCTGGCATCAACGGCAATATCATCATCAAGGGTATTGAGCGGAAACAAACTACTTCATCGGGCTTGTGGCTGTCGGCTGGAGCAGAGAGGAAGCGCTCGGCAGGGATTGGAATTGCACCGACAGAAAATGGGAAGAATTGTGGACAGAAACCGTTTGTGAAGGTGACGGTATCGAGGGTGATTGAAGGTTGAAATGATTGATGATGTTTACTCTTCTAGATGTTGCATGCCTTTTTGTCAACGAACACTATCGATTATTTGATGATCTTGCTGCAGCATTTGGCAAAACTATGTATAATGATAACGCTCAATGCTCATGTACACGTAGTATCAAGTAGTAATACGAAAACTTCCATAATCCTATGAGATGAACTTATATGCTAGCATTCTCATATAGTTAATGGGAAATTTGTTAAGGATTTATTTTACTATTATTCTCAAGTTCGATACATGCCCCATGGTCTTGCTTCCCCTTTAGCCATTATTACTTTTCCTTATCTTAACTCATTATCCTTACCCTCACTGCCAATAGTCATCTTCCATGGAACAACTATCACTTGTTCAACACTCTTCAAGGCCAGCGTTCTATAACCTTGAAGTCCACGAAAATGAGGAAGTCGCTCAAAACCTCGCCTGTGAGGGACAATGCGCGAACGGGAACTTGCGGGAGGTGGTTTTGGAGCCGTGCCCCATAACTTCAGGAATCACTTTGTCAAATTGGGAGATCCTCACACTCAGAACAGACTCCTGAATTCATGACAAAACGAGACGTTCAAAAGAATATGCAGTTTCGCTATCCAAATAGAGACCTCACAACCCCAAGACTGATCCTAATTCCAAACCACCCTACAAGCCCAACCGCCGCCCCAGCAGCAACCAGTGTCCTGAAATTCCGTCTCTCCACACCACTCGCCATATCTACCTTCATCGGCACGCCTTTCTCTGTAGTATGATGGAAATCCGGCACATATTGGAACTCGAAGTTCGTTTCCCCTCCCAGACCCCAAGTCTTATTCTCCACCACAACAGAATACAGAATCTGCCTCATCGCCTTCAGCTTTCTCCTATCAAGATACGGAATACTGCGGTAGGTATAACAAAACACCATGAAGAAGATACACTGGCCAACAACTAGGGCATAATAATAAGGGCTAGGCCGATCGAGACCAAGTGCATCGCCAAGCTCTCGACCATTAAGCCAGCGGGCCGAGGCGCAGAGGAAGTCGCGCGAGGGGTAAGCAGGAGCTTGATCTTGAAGACTGCTAATGATGTTATTCGCAAGGACCTTGGACGTCTCGCTAGGCGAGATCTCATGATATGCTATGCTCTCCATGATCCGCTTGGCTTTCGCCGGCGACGAGAAGAATTCCGTCGGCGTGCCGAGGTAGTGGGCTACGAGTCGCCAAAATGCGATGTAGTCCTCCATCTCCTGATCGCGCAAGAAAATGCCCTGCCGCGGCATGCCGAGCCAGATCAGCGCCGCCGAGAAGGATATGATGGTTGCCACCGAGTCGAGGTCGTTGATTGGGGTTCCCCATTTCTCTGCGTCGAAGTAACCTGGTCTTTGCGTTTCGAGCTTCATTATCCGTCGTCGTACTGCGGCGTGTAGAAGCCTTACGCGGACTGAAGAGGCGTGGCCTGCCCCGCCTGGTTGCACTGATTCAAGAGACTTGGTCACCTGGAGGATGTGCTGAGTCGTCTCGAATAATCTTCTCTTGGCTACACTGGGCGAGAAACCTCCTGTCCGTGCTAGAGTTTCCACAACTCTGTTGGCGCCCATTCCACCTAGCAAGGATTGATAGCAGAGCTGAAATTGGTCAATTGGGGAAAGGCTTCGTGTAAAATGAGAAACTCACTGCTGTCAAGGACACTCCACTGTATCGATAAAACACATCCTGACCTCTGGAAATCTGGTCCCAATCAACCCAATCTGGAATTGTGTTAACTTCCGTCCATAATTCATTGAGTTTCGGATCTTCCGAAGCATGGTCCCTTAAGAGCGCATACAAGTCTCTCCTGGGCGCGTTTTTCTCGCCTGGTACCTTAACATTTCTCGGAAGACTTGCGTCTACAGGTGGACAAATTTCATCTAAACGATTTAGACATTCTTCTCCGAGCGTATCATAAGAGTATTTCAGGTGGTGCATTTGCTCAGGAGTGAGGTGATCTGGTGTCTGTTGAAAAGTGTAGCCCCATGCTCGTCTGGTATTCTCATCGTCTCTCTTGAATGGGTTGCCAAGGCCCATGTTGATACCAATCTTGAAGGGATTGCTATACCCCACATCGATACCCATGATGAGTTGTAATCAATAGATAAGAATGTGCGAGTGCGGAGACGGTAAGACCTTTGAGTAACAAACGTCAAGATCCTCCAAGCCAAACAGAAAAAATCAAAACTTTGTCAACGATAGATGAGAAACAGCATGTTGCTAGGTGGAAGAGGTATATGGCTAATATATACAAGAGACATCATGCTGTTCACTACAAGGGTCTCTGGCCGCTTGCCGCGGCGATCGGTAATTGATGTGTAGCACGGTGGCGGCTTTAACGCTCTAATAGCGCAATGATATTATATTCTACGCTATAGTTTGTTCTGTTTCCTAGGTACTCCTATAGCGGTCAGTATCTCAATTTGTTCTGTCCCATCTCCCTCTCACGCTATCATATTGTGTTGATACTAAGTTGTAGCCGATAGAAAAAGCTTTTCCACTCTATATTCTGACACAGCAGAATATTGTTCTGTGATCTAGATTCTAGTACTTGACAAATTACACTAGGCGTAGAGATCTCTGGTCGTAGTCTACAAGCTGCGTCATTTGGAACAAGATCTGGCACTTGGGTAGGCACAGGTGCAATTGGAAGTACTCCTGGGTTGTACAATCGACCAATTGGAACTCTGGAAGTTTCTTACAGCCAATCGGTGCCGTGGACTTGTTATACGACAGTATATAAATATACATACAAAATAATTGCGTACTATAGACTATGAGGATCATCAAGAAACGGGAGGAGAGTCTTGTGGTCTGATTAAAATATATTGATGTCCACGCCGTCATAGGTAAGGTTAGCGTCAGCCAATTTGTCGTGCATGTCCAGGTACGAATACGATATTTGCCAGTAAGAGCACAATAATTGAACTCTGAGCTCAGAGTGCTTGAAACTTTGGTAAAACAATTCCTTGAGAATGGTCATAATTCAATTGTCCTGACTACCTCAAGTAAGAAATAATCTCGAAAAGTTAAAGTTCAACCGAGTATTATCAAACTTGTTGCACGCCTCTGCATGCATAATGTATGTATGTACATACGAGCCTCGGCCGGAATAGTGCAGCGGCAGGGGTCATAACGCCACGGCCCGCGCGAAATCACATGGGCATGATATTTTCGGCTTCACTTCTCAAATTCCATCTGGTTTATCACCACGACTGCATATAGCAGTTCCATCCCTCAACGCCAACAATTCTTCTACCAAAATATGGCTTGTCCATGCTCGAGTAATACTCTCCGACTTTTTGTGCGGAGTCTTGCACGCATTGATTTAGAGTCCACGCCAATTTCCCAGCGAAGAACTCTGCGAGCTCATACGACCGCTCGAAATTTCACCACCTATGCCTCCCGCCGCTTCCAGAATTCTCAGAGATATAGCGATGCTGGCAATCAACAGGACGGAGATGATAAATACCTGCCCTTCGATGGTTCCGCGCCAGTTGGTGAACGGCCTTCACAATCAAGCTGGCCCGCCCGGCGAAGACAAGGCGGAGATGATTACCAGCCCTCAATAGCTCTCGAAAACAACGAGTTGTTAGAAGGCTATTCTGAGGACAACAACAAACTTGTCAGCTTTACAGCAGGTGGGCAGACAGCACCAGACCACAGCAGCAATGACGCATATATGGAGTTCACAGACGAGGCCCTCGACGCACTAGCCGCCGAAGCCCAAGTCCGGCCCACACCACGAGCATCACGGGGCAGGCCCTCCAGCCCATCCGCAGCAGCAGAAGCAGAGAAGTTACAAATCCGACGCATGGCCAAGCCCAAGGCGCGCGACGGCACGATGCAGATTCATTTCTCAGCACCACGCCAGGAGCGAATCCAGAAGCCGAAAGCCAGCGAGGATGTAGACGGGGCAGGCACACAGGCGAAGACAGAAGCGGGGGCAGCAGATGGGCGACCTTCGTGGGCGGGCCCCGACTGGGAAGATCGGCGGCAGCCGTGGCAGATCCAGAAGGCGGCGCTGAAGGAGAAGTTCCCCGAGGGGTGGAATCCGCGGAAGCGGCTATCGCCCGATGCGTTGGAGGGCATCCGGGCGCTGCATGCGCAGTTCCCGGCGCAGTATACGAGTGCGGTGCTGGCGGAGAAGTTTGAGGTCAGTGCCGAGGCGATCCGGAGGATTTTGAGGACGAAGTGGACGCCGAATGAGGAGGAGGAGAAGGAGAGGAAGCGCCGGTGGTTTACGAGGGGTGAGAAGGTTTGGGGTCGGATGGCTGAGTTGGGTATGAAGCCTCCGAAGCCGTGGAGGGAGGTGGGCGTTGGGAGGACGGAGGATGGGTCGCCGCCTAAGTGGGCTGTGAAGATGAAGAAGAAGTGGTCTGTTAAGAATCTTGCGACTTCTGAGGATGCTAGGGGAGCTATTGGGAAGGGGTTGGAGAGGACTCCTCAGAGGGCGAGGGAAAAGTTGGATCTCTCCGATCGGATTATGTAGGCTTTTTTCATTTTGGGAGGGTGATAAGTGTTTGGATACCATCAAAACCAACCAAACAAATCTCCATTACATCTGATATTCTACACATTAAATCACATTATAATCACAAAATCCGACATATGACGCACAGAGTGTGAAGCACATAATGTAAACATGCGTGAAGTAATTATTCGAAAAGTATTCATTCATTCAACTCAGACATTGCCAAGTTTCCACCATGTTTAATTCTATGCACACATCAATCCACACAATGCCACCCCATCCAGGGGTCACCATAACCACCAACGCCAGAACCAACGCTCAACGCTGCCATGCAATCCTCAGAAGTAGACGTAATGAATCAAAAGTACACACACAAACAAATACCATACGCCAAGAATGTTCCCATGCCATGCCATGCCAAGACATATCCAATCAATTTATCCCTATGCCTCATGCATCAACTCAACCGGCGGTCTCGCCGTATGCGCAAGGATAGGCTTCTCCTCCTCGAGGCCGAAATTCTCCGGCTCATCCGTGAAGTCCTCGACAGCAATAGCGGGGAGGTGTGGAGAATCGCCGTGGTCCTGGGGGTGGTAGATGGTAGTACTCGAGCTACGAGTGCGGTTCTTGACGCTCTTGTTACCGGCGTCGCTGGCCGGACTAGCGGGCAAATCGGTGCGGGGACGATGGTGCAGCTTCGCCAGGGCCTCGGCGAGGTCCTCGGCGTGCACCTGTTTGTTGGGAGCGTCCTCGAGCTTCATTTCCCAGCCATGTGGCGGCGAAGGTGGCGGCGAGATGAAGAAGAGCTTGCCGGCGTCGGGGAGATTGAGGTGTTCGTCTTTGGGCTCGATGGCCGTTGGCTGTCCGAAGTATACGCGTACTCGCTCGCCCATTATCTCTTCGCCGTCGAGGAGCTGACGCATGCGGATGGCGGATTCTTCATTGTAGAAGGATACGATTATGCGCCGGAAGGAGCGGAGCGGTGCCCATGTGTGGATTGGGGCGGACGAGTTGATGAGGTCTTTGATGGTTTGGAGATTATCTGGACGGAAGATCTCGAGATCTTGGAGGTTGGTTATCAAGAGGGTGTTTGAGGGTGGTGTTGGCTGGGAGAGGGGTGGAATAGCAGACAGGTCGATGGAGAGTGGCGAGCGGGATGAGCGCCGCGATGAGAGGGGGGAACTGGATGCAGACATGTTGGAGGGAGAGATGTCCGTGTAGAGAGTATGTCGGATGGATTGTAAGAGGTTGAAGAGAATCAACAGTTGTTTTTTGGTATTGGTGTTGTTGTTGTTGTTGTTATTGTTGCGACTGTAAGTAAAGTCCTCTGTAGTCGTCGACTGTTTTTATATTGTTTTTGTTTGTTTTGTTTGTTGGTGGAGGAATTTGAGTTGGGATGTGATGAATGTTGAAGGGCGAATGAGAAGGCGGGTAGTTATATTATGTAGTGGTGGGAGAGTTTTGCAGTGCAAGGGAATGTAGTAGTAGTAGTAGCAGTAGTAGTAGCAAGCATAATGTAAGTCGCGCGGCAAGTGAGTAAGGTCAAGTGAGGTAAGGTGAGGTGAGGCAAGGTAAGAAGGAAGAGGCTTGACTGTCTCTTGTCTTTGCTTGGCCTATGATGGGCTCGTGGACTCGTGGGCTCGTGGGTTTGTGTCGTGGATTGTCGAGACCCATCGTAGGCTATGGGGAATAGTGGAACATACAGTCTCTGTGCCTCTGTGCCTCTGTGCCTCTGTCTCTCTCTCTTACATGTGCCTCCCTCTCAGCCTCTTCATAATCTAATTACTACGGTACCGGACTGGACTGGACTGTCAGTCACACTGTGTACGCGTCGGAAGTGACGGGGTCCTCGAGTGCGTAATTGGATGTAAGTGCCAATGTTAATGCCAATGTCAATGTCAATGTCAATGTCAGCGTCAGTGTCACGGCCAAGATGGCAAAGTCATGGCGTAGGAGTCATACAGCAGTCAGTAAGGTCAGTTAGTACGTGTCCCCTGAGGAAGATGGCGTGGCATTGGTGGTAAGTCGTAGTCCGGAGCACATTCTACGCCGTACGTACACGACCTACTACCACTTCACTGTACCATCTGTGTATACATATGTCGATACTGTTACTAAATATGTACATCATACTCTCACTCCCACTTACACCATATACAGTACACCTCAACCATACACGATCACACACAAGTACCTGCCATATCATTCATACCTACTCCCAGACATCTGTGTACACAAGATGCACACAAGATGCACACAAGATGTACAATTGGGTAAAGCAAGTCTCAACGCTCAGGACCTCAGGCAAAATATGTCCATCCATACACAGGTAGTGAGTGGAGTGGAGGTGGAGTCAGCTATGGTGCCGGGGCTGGGCGGGCTGGATGGACCACACGGGCAAGACGGACAGTAGAGAATCCACTCGCCAGATGATACTGCGCCCCAATAGTCACTCCAGCCAAGTCGATGGATTATTCAACGCGATCCCTTCACATAACATCATCCGGACTGTAGTAGTAATGAACACAGCCTACCTCGATAAATTCCTTCGTACGAAAGAAAGCGGGGAAATCATACGCAATTTACAGAGTAGAGTAGGTAGGTAGAGTAGGTAGAGTAGAGTCGAGTGGAGTTTCAGTCGAATAGAGTAATAGAAGCAAATAGAAAAGAAAGAAAAGAAAAAGCCATAAAACATATATGAAGACATAAAGAAAAAGAAGATAAAGAGGAGAAAGAGAAAAAGGAAAAGAAAAAGAAAAAAAGAAAAAAGAAAAGAAAGAATAGAATAGAAAATACTCGGCATGTCTGGAATTGACGGAAGATAATTAATTCAATTATCACCAAAGACTCAACAGTCGGGGAAATTAATGTCAACGCGGCTAGACTCGACTACACCTTCAATGGCGAGGGCACCAGAGCACACGCGAGTTGTACGTCGTACCTTATTGTCTGTCTGTCTATCTCTATCTCTCTATCTATCGTATCTGCGGATCTCTATGAGGTATCATCCAACATCGAATCCAATATTCAATACTCCACAACCAATTACCGGAATCATCATACCTTCCTAAAGCATGACAAATGGAGCGATTCTCCAATAATACAATTTCAATTTTCAATTTCAATTGGATTCCAATCATCAATCAACTCCTCTCACACTCGCCACCTCAATATCTATAGCGGGTCATCCCCATCACCAGCCTCACCCAATACGCGTATGTTATGAGGAAAACACAACGAGACGAAGCAACTTAACTCTGCACTCCACACTCCACGTACACATCACACTCAATGAATTCCCCATACCAATCCCACCAATCGACATCCTCCCAACGCCTTCCTTCACCTCCCACACCCGCCACACTGTACATAAACAAAAGACAAGGAAGAAGAAGGACTCAAACAAACAAAAAAAATCAAAAATCAAGAAAAACAAAGTTAAGCATCCACAGCCGCGCAGGATCGGCGCAGTGTGCAGAGCCTCGCAGCACAGACGCCCATCAAAAGCGGCGAATCGCCTTGCAACATGCAATGGCAATGCTTGTTTCCTTCCCTTTCGTTTCGTTTGTAACCCTCCCTGGAATCCTGGAATCCTGGAATCCCCCGTCCTAGCCGTACTAACCGTATGTACTGTAAGCCCCTCCCCCTCCCCTCCCCTCCCCTTCCCCTCGTAGGACTCTCGGAGGAGTCCTGCTCGAATCAAGCCACCTCCCTCCCTTACCTTTGGGGTCGGAATGCCCTCAGCTAAGTCATGCTTACCTCGGCTGCGGTTAACGATCTGGGAATCCGTGCAACCTTTCGCATATCCTTCGTACTTCGCACTCGTATTTGTTTGCGTGTTGCAGGTGCAGGAGCTGGTGCGCTTCTGGGTTGGTCGATGCCTGCGTTGCTGAGGTTGGGGGCGCAGTGCCCTCTTGGGTGTGGTCTTGGGCGTCTACCTTTGGTTTGGAGCCGTGGTTAGGCACTTGGCTTTCTACACTGCCATTGGGTGTAGGCATCGTGAGTGATCCAGATTCGATCCAGATTCGATTCAGATGTGATGCGACGCGATGAGATATCTGTCGATTAGGCTGTGTCAAGGTCGTGGACCTCCGTACTACTTTAGTTCGGGTGCTCCTGCTGAGGATGGTTTGTGCTTTGGCGATGCTTAACGTCGTGATATGCTTATCTGTACTTTGTGACCTTTACGTGCTAATGTACGGCTTTCGCATCTCTATCTGAGGTTTTACGTGAATACTCGTTCTCAACAGAATGTGCCTCGTATTTTGGAGTCGTGTTGTGAGGGGTATCTAAAGCCTATGAGTATGCCTCGTCGTCAGCCAAAGCGATGAGTACTCGAAACCCACATCCCAAGCTGTGCTCTTGGCCCGACCTCATTTCAATGGAGTCAGTACATTTTCGTGAGGATACACTGGACGAACGAGTATTATATTCCATGCCTTAACACCGTTCCAATCTCCGACTTACAGAATAGGATAGACTCCGAAGAGCGTCCAGACTCTATAAAACCAAGGCATACCACCGAGATAGTCTCCCAAACATACACGATGAAGATAATGAACACTAGCTTTGTCAAGCTTATTACGACTTAATTCTCAAGCTGTACATGTGCACGTCGCGTTGTTGTCATTGTTTTCGTCATCACGGCATTGCTGTCATCAACAGCTTCGTCATCATCTACAATAGCTGAAGGCAGTAAGTTGAGCCAGTGGGCTTCATTTCCGCCGCCTCCCCCACCCGCATGGCATTCGATAGTATCTCTCAATGCTACCTTCTCCGAAGTCGATGCAATCTATATAGCCCGAATTGGGTAAGGGGGGACATGAAATCGATGCTGTAAATGAGGAAGCAGTGTAATCTGTCAGATGTTCCTACACCGCGATGGCATCAAGTCTAAGTTCATCTTGTGGAGTTGTATTATGTTACCATAATCACTGCATAGATCTCAGGTGGCGGTTTGCAGCAGATCTGGAAGGCATTGGTGCATATATAAACAAGTCATGTGTGAGAGCTTCTCCTCATCAGCGATTTCAAACCATTTAACGTTGCTTGTTCTCCGCTGCGTAGCTAGGATAAGACCTTGAGTCTCACTTTCTGCAGCTGCATACCACTTCATCGTCGTTGGCGGTATCGTCACTATCACCGGTCTCATCATTGATGTTAGTTAGAGGCAGTAAGTAATGTATAAGCTCCATGCTGTTGGCATCCGTTCACATACGATCATGAACCGTTTCCCAGCAGGTTGGAAGTTCGTACAATGGCCGATT
Source organism: Allantophomopsis cytisporea (assembly GCA_024752435.1). Taxonomy (NCBI): domain Eukaryota; kingdom Fungi; phylum Ascomycota; class Leotiomycetes; order Phacidiales; family Phacidiaceae; genus Allantophomopsis; species Allantophomopsis cytisporea. The sequence goes on from CP103025.1 coordinate 845,333, forward strand.
TCTAAGCTTTTAAGCTCAGTGCTAGGGTCCGATTGAGGGCTGTTGTGCAGAATGATTTACAACGAGACCTCCAGATTATGACACAACTCTTTGAGTCCACGCATAGGTATATAAGCAGTTGTAGTTACAGACTGCTCCCCATTGAACTAGTTACCCCTCGTGTTAAGATGATAGGTCCGTTTCAAGCAGAGTTGGACTTGAACTCTGAGTCTGTAAAACCGTACACACCTCGTCATCATTATCATTCTTCTCATCGTCGTCAACTGTCGAGTCCTCAAACACGAGAAAGAGGAAGCGATTTGGAAGCTTATTTTAATAGCATCTTCCCCCCCATGGGTTTTCTCCAATGTGATTTAAGCCTAAGTTGTCCAGAAGAGCAAGACACGCTTAAATAGCACGAATTAAGTACTACGAGTTAAGAACTAGGGATCGAGCTGTAAAGGGGTCGCACAGTGTGTCTTGCGTAAATGAGAATGATAGACTGCAGTTGAAGTAGTCTCTACCAACGTACAGTTTTCTATAAAAGCAGTTATTCCCCTAGCTTCCAATCAAACAAGAGACGTTGACACGGCGGGGGTTACCAACATGCGTGAGCTTGAGCCTTAGCAAGACTTAGGTTCTAGAATCTTCATCATCACTGGTTTTTCACCATCAAACTAGGCTGGAACCAGTAACTCGCTATTGATAAGTTGTATCTTATCAGAGTACTCTCACCTGTGCCTCTACAGAGAATTCGAGCACAGCGTTGCTTATCCACCAGCTTCAGATGAGATTTAACTAATCAGTAAAGTCTACTGCGGACCAAACTGAAGACGCAAATGCCAAGAAGAGATGTATTGTGCAGAATAGCTATGTCGAGCTTTCAGAGTAATACTGGTCCATATTGGGCTAGGATATCGTTTTCAGGACTATATAAGTAATATAGGTTATGCTGCCATGTATGTTACTAGCAAGCATCAACTCAGTGGTATTACGATTTTATTGTCTGCTGCGTGTTTGGCTATGTAAGGTATAAAGCATACATATACACATCACCATTTCTCCTTCGTCGTCATTCCAGTTCTCGACATATCACTAATCCCGTTATCATCCATAAGGTTGGAGGCAAGAAGTAGCTTTATAGAGTTTTATTTCACTGGCTATGTTTTCCAAACCGTTTTCTCAATGACGTATTGTAATACTGATAGCTTGAAAGCTTGGTTATCGAGCAGTTATAAGTCCTATGAATAATTTGTACTAAGTGCAAAGAGCTCAAATTTGAAACCCAAGAGACAAGGAGGAGAGTTAGACAAAAGCACTCAAGGTGAGATTTCCATACGAAGGTGTGTCCCTGATTGTATCTTTATCTATTTAAGCAGTTGTACCGGCGGGTTCTCTTCACCTGCAATCAAGACATCTGCAGAAATGTGCACATTCCTTGATGCATCACTGGCATTGTCATCACCAATATGCAGCAAGAAAGCCAAATAGCATGTTGATCCACAGCCATCCCAATGTTATGCTTTACGGACATGATTCAATCATCTATGTAAAATTGTAAGCTTGAGTTCCTTCAGCTGTCTTATATTCAATTTCATTAGTCCCAGTCGAGTACTACGAACTCAAATGTGTGAGCTAATGGAGATAGTCACACAGAGAATTCAGAGTAACATGCAGACTGAGACCCAAGTTTAAGTTCTCGCAGAAGGCTCTGGCGTAAATATAAATAAATAGCCATGGTCAGAGCTGCTCCTTACTAACAGTAGAACTCAACACGAGTTACCTTGCTTCTACGTGTTGGATAGGTTCGTGATTTGAGTTACCACATCCCAAACATCACGTCGCCGTCGTTGCTATTCTCACCATCATCACAAGAGTCAATCTTGAGATGAATTTTTTTAATAACGCAAAGTATCTAGGAACGTCACGTCCCATTGAATCATCTGGCATGTGGTGTCGCTGCTCTGACTTTTGCAAAGTTCCAGCCCCTTTATATAGCCCACGATGAGTGCAGCGTAGTCATACCTAAGCTCAAATTCAGAATTAGATAATCATGTAAATATTATAATTTAGAGTTCCAACTCGAGAGTTGAAGCATTGAGTGTCTGACAAATGTTTAGCACCTATAAAAACAACTCATGTCACTGCTATTCATCAGCAACAGGACTCAGGCTTTTGGGAAAACTTATCGCCCCAAACTGAGTCACCTAAGACATCAATTCCACGTCTGTACGCCTACAAATCTCTCATCATCGTTCCTGCTCTCGTCATCGTTATCGGCATTTTCATCATCACACTTGGAGGCAGGAAGCAACATGGGAGGTTTTGTTCCCTTGGTGCTCATGAAGTGAGTGGAAGGTCTCCGATTGAATCGTTGCTTCTGCCAAGAAATCCAGGTCCCATTTATATAGCGCACCGAGTGAAACTAGATCAGAAGTGAGGGTTGAAAGGCGGTCAAGCAGGATCCCATAATGCCATACTCAAATCAAGGCCTCTGAGTGGATTTTAGAGAATTCAAGACTATATAAGCAACCGTGCCAGCTTCCCACCACCAGTAAATATCTTTTGAGGGAAAAACCAGAACGAAATGCGTGTCCGTGTAAATAGACATCCTTTCAGTCCTCACGTGCCTCAATTGCATATCTTTTCTCCCTGTCATCATCATTGAGATCCTTATCATCATCGCCAATGTCATCATCACGGCGGCTGAACGTAAGAAGTAGAACTGCATTCTATCCTACTGGGAGTCTCCACTCACTAAAGAATACTCCATAGTAGTAGATTTTCATTCTGATTGACGTCGCCTAATCCAGAAGAGAAGTACGAAAGTCCTTTAAATAGCCCGCCTTTAGTGATGTGCACTTGAAATCGAGGCTACTAAGAATTTTACAACCTGCCAAATACTATTATATCGCAACACATATTCCTGAGTTCTTCTCTCAAAAGATACTATATGGTTGACCTAAATGTGCTAAAAGCACCAAGACGCAAACTCAGAGCCAACTCCGACGCACAACATCACATATAAACCGTCTCACTCCCACCATCAGCACTTATTGTAGGGAAGTTCTCAATTCAACAAAACTCAAGGGTATTCTATTCTACATCCGCAACCAATTAAATCTGATCCCAATTTCGAGTCCAATATAGATCTCTGTACCAGTCCCATCCCAAGCCCACCCCCAACTCCGCCGCAGATTGCTCATCCAAAACTCCAAATACAAACGAGCCTCAGCCGGCACCCATTCATAACATCATAACCACCTGTCAGCCACCCATATTATACAAAGGCTCCCTTATCCCGAGCCCCAAACCATTTACTTTACACCGCGTCCATCCTTACGCTTCGAATCAAACAATACTCTTCCCCCCAGCAACAATGCGCTCCAAACTCCGCTCACTCCCCTCCGTCCCCTCGCTCGCAACGGTCGTAGCCGTAGTCTGCAGCGTAAGACGAGCATCACCACGCGCAAATAATTTATCGACGTCCTCAAGCTCGAGACCCTTCGTCTCGGGGAAGAAGAAGTAGATGACGGGGACGAAGGATGCGTTGAAAACGGCGAAGATGATGTATGTACGGTAGCCGATGTTTTCGAGTGCAGGGGGCGTGATCTGGCCGATCATGTAGGATCTGCGGGCGTTAGCGAGGTTTTGGGGTGTATGGAGCGAGAAGGGGATTGGGAATGCTTACAGGATCCAGTTACAGGCCGTGGAGACAGATGATCCGCGCTGTCGGAGACGGAGGGGGAGGATTTCGGATGGATAGACCCACACGGTGGCTTGGAAGCCTATTGTGAAGGCGCCCTGATAGACGAAGAGCATGGCGGCGGCTCCAATACTGCAGCTCTTCCAAATGGAAGTTCTGTGATCGACGTTATACACGAGACCTGTCTGGACGATCATCATAGCGGCCATGACTGAAATCATGGAGAGAAGGAGAGGTCGGCGACCAACGCGATCGATCAGGAACCAGGGGATGAAGGAGGCGACGAAGAACCATGTCTGTAGGAAGCCAGACATCAGCGCGGAGAGCCGTGATGACATGCCGATGCTGAGAAAGATGGTGGGTGCGTAATAGATAAGTGCGTTGATGCCGCCTAGTTGCTGGAAGGCTTGAATGCCGCAAGCTATCAAGAATCGTCTTTGGGATTGAATATTGTCATTCTTGAGAAGGTCGCTCCATTTGCCTGCACCCATGGCCCGCTCTGCTTCGCATGTTCGCAAGATGTCGCGGTGCAGACGCAATATGGTGTCTTCGTCCACGCGCTTACTGTGAAGACGCTTAAGTACGGCCAGTGACTCTTCGGGTTGGTCGTGCGCGGCTAACCAACGTGGTGTCTCGGGGACAACGAGGAGGATGAGAAGCATGGGCAAGAGGAAGATACATTGCATGATTGCAGGTACTCTCCAGGCGAAAGAAGCTGTGTATGCTTGGGTGAAGCCATAGTCTACCCAGTAACTCAGAAATATACCGAAGTTTAAAGTCGTAAGTTGCATGCAAACGTCTGGGTTTGTTAGCAAAGCTCTGTCAAGCACTTTGATGGGGAAAGACCGGTCTCAAGTCTAGACACTTGAATGGGAAGGGGGCGAGGGAGAACATACATAAACCCCGCGTCGCCTTGGGAGAGAATTCGGCTTGGAAAACAGGAACTGTACTATTGATGAAACCTGTCATAGCATGAGTATGTGACATCTTGATGGACTCTTTAAAACATACCCATTCCGATACCAGAAACTATGCGGGCAACAATCATATGAGCGCGCGAATATGCCGTACTCTGTAGCAAAGCTCCAACAATCATAATAACAACACCTATTGCAATAGACTTCTTGCGTCCTATTGACTCTCCAATAAAAGCTGTTGCCACACTTCCAAGAAAACAGCCAACTTCGTAGATGGCCACAATGAGTCCTATCATAGTTGAGCCTGGACTATCGAATGTTTTGGCGAAGGCTTCAGTATTTACAAGACCTATGTGGCATTAGCAGTTATTCTATATTGCAGTACTCATTAATAGGGTGACTGACCTCCCATGAGTCCATTATCGTAGCCAATGAGAAGAAATCCAAGACAGGTCAGAGCCGTAACACTTGTAAAAAGTGCTCGCCCTTCAAGAAGTGCCATGGTGATAATGTCGAAACGAGTGTGATTGCTTGATAGCTGAAGTCGAGCTCATCCGTAAGGAGAGATATATGAAAAGTTTTTGAATGGTCTAGTGTCTCTTGAAAATCGTATATATGTATGTTGGAAAACTCGTGTGGGTACAAGGCGAGGATGACGCATGGATTCTCGACTTCGGTTTTGTAATAATGAGCTTGCTTGGTGACAAGTCTTTTAATGTTCTGGGTTAATGAACCTCGGTGATTTATGACAACGGCAAAAGCACCTGCCCAGCTGAATGCTCAACTCTCAATTAGGAGGAGGAGACGCTGTGGGTGCTTCATCGACATGCATTGTGCATCTAGTCAGGCAAGGCAATGGAAGCGACAGAAAGAGGGGAATTGAGGAGTTGGAGTCGATGGTGTTTAAAGACCCTGCCTTAAGGTAGGTCGATATGTTATTAGATGGTGATAGGTCGTAATACGGTTCGTGTACTCTCCAATCTTGAGTATACAGAAGGACGAAACGGTTCTGTGATGTCTAGGTTCGTGCTTTGCCTTTCTGCTTGATTGTCTGGGATAGGATTTGAGATGCAACGCATCAATGTCGGTTCAAGTACCCCGGGAGGTCTGTTCGATGATTGAAGGATCCAGGTAGACGAGTGCCGTGGGCCAAAGAGTGAGGAGGGGGATGTTTTGGGATTGGGGGGATTGAATTAGGATTTGATCGTTTAGTTGATCGCTTGTGAAGACTTGTGTCCAGAATGATGCAGCTGGTGGATAAGATGGACGACGGACCTGATTGTTCACGGCTGAGCAATTCGAGCAACGAATGATGATGCATGGAACGTATAGAAGCATGGGGAGCATAGGAAGTCCTTTACGCGGAGCACTTGTTGGCTTGGCAGTGCCGTGATAATCTTGTGGCTTGGAGTCAAAAATGTCTTTCACGCGATGCTTGCTTGTATTGTTTGGTGGCTCTTGGCTCTCTGGTTGGGTTAAACGGGCGAAATGTCTGGATATCCACACAAGTTCATAATGTTAGAATAGATGTTATTCGCTACCGTAAGGAATAATGAGGGTACTTCTTACCGTATGATTGATTCGACTTGCTTCACCACCACCAAGCAGAGCATCATATCTCCCTTAGCATTGATTTATCTCAAATGATGCTATTTCAATACTACGTACAAACGTTGTATTACAATTTAGGTACTCCATAATACTCCATACTCTATAGGGTTTTTTGACTCACGATGCTTCCCTACAACTCATGGCAAAGTCGTGCGCGTCAATCAATCAATGTTTTACTGAAGGAAGATCATTTTTTGACTCGGATCAAGCACTCGTAGCGTGCAAGACGAGTAAGCACAATTTCTTCTGAAGTCCAAAGTTGTGCTCCACAGCTGAAGCGTTTTTGCGTGATGAAGGTCCACTACTATGGTACCCTTCTACCGAACATCAACTACTACATCCTCGTGCTAATACTTTATGCCCAATACTGGACAGTGCTGAAGCAAGATGTTGGATAATCACCACCGGAAGAGAGTGTACCGGTCCTTAAGCTACTCACCTGCACCTTGTCGTTGCGGGGAAGGCGTGCGCCCCGTCCAAAGGCTCTCTCCGTGCTTTCGAACTGAACACTACCTAAGCACTGAGCACTGAGCACTGAGCACTAAGCACCGTCCATGGGGGGCTTGGATCACGCAAGTAGTGGAAATCAATGGTTGCTTTTTAGTGTTGAGGACAGCGACGGAGTACGCCAGGAAGAAGAAAGGGAGCACCAAATGAACAAAAGAGAGGGAGGGAAGCCGAGTAAGTTCAAGTAAGGTAAAGGCTGTTAGTGCATGTCAATGCTTCGGATGTTCCGTTGAAGCGTAACCAGTATTTATGTGGATGTTCATGTGTGAGGAGAGATATGTGGGGGAGAAAAGGTGGTACGTAGTGAAGGAGGATGACGATGATGACGATGAGGAGGAGAAGGAGGAGGAGGACGAGGACGAGGAGGACGAGGAGGACGAGGACGAGGAGGAGGGAGGGTGAAGTGCTTGGAATTAGATGGGTGAAAGGTGGAGGTGAAAAGGTGAAAGGGGAAAGATGAAGAAGACAAAGGAAAGGAGGCTGACAAGCAGACCATTTATCACCAGATCTACAGACGAGGAAGAGTCAATGTCAAAGAATCCGAGAAGTAGAATGGAGAGAGAGCACAGAGTATTGCGTTCGTACTTGCGATGCAACCCTTCTGTACGTACGTACTCAGACACAGTACTTACTTACACGTGCACTCTATTTAGTCCAACAATACAAATGCAATGAGCCAAGGACACAAGGACATATCTACTAAGTACATATTATATGTAGTAGATATCACAAGCATAGCCTGTTCTTACCTATTCTTACTACGACAATATTAATTCACATCAGAAAGCCAATTCGTGCTATTTTATTTTATTTTATTTTATTTTATTTTATTTTACTTTTTGGTTTGTATTTTTCATCACTTTATCATTTCCAATTCTAACGTGGCACCAATATCGTTCTGCTGCCAAGAGGGACCAGGCACGTACTTGTAGATCAGGATGTCCAGAATCCAATATGTGCTTACATTGCCACGTTCTCGTCAAAGCGATGAAAAGAGATTGGAATGTTTCATACGCACGATATTTATATGCTTCGACCTCATGGGCACCTGATGCCCAATCTATTCCACTATTCTGCTCATCCATCGAATCTATCCTAAGCCATAGTGACTCTTGTCCTCATCCTTCGACAATGATGCTTGCTCTGCTAGGGTGAGTAGGCTGATAATCTCCTCCTGGACGGAGTCATTGGCTCACATATACCACCCGACGCATGCAGAAGGAGGAGGAGAATCATAGAATAAAGTTTAAAAGGATTATTAGGGTCGAGAGGAGAGCAGAAAGGAAAGAAAAAGTAAAATTTGTATGTTCGCTTTTGGCTCGCTCCTCATCCGTGGCTTCGAACATTCTCGCCCCGCGCTCATTGTCCAACTTATGACCCACTCATTTCCATGAACGCCCAGTACCTTGTTCTCATGAATTGCATAGCTGGGCGGGCATGCGACGGATTGTTCCACTTAGTAAATCCCCTGGGTGAATATTATTCTCAATTTTCCAATTTCCATTTTCCATCTTCCTCACTGTATATATTCATATATTCACACAATCAATGATTTCACGATTTCATGCGTTGATTGCTCATATAAATACAGTCAGTACTCTTACTATTTCCCCGTAGCCCAAGCTATGTCCTCGTGTCGGTTATTTATATGGATTTACTTCAACCTTCTCCAGGGTCTCTGATTTATTTGGTGTTCATCCCTGTGAATCCTCAGAGTTTTGCGAGATTTGCGAATACGAAGTTCTTTTTCCTCACATTGAAGAAAGTGGTGAAGTATCGATCGATTATTCTACATTTTGTATTCGACCATCTGTCTTCTGTGCTCTTCTCACACCCCCATTTCCAGCAGTCCTCTGCAATTGGAAGAATTATCCTATTCTACACCATAAAGGTAGGTAGTCGTATTTGGTATTTCGGTAATACATAGAGAGTTGTCTACTTTACCGTACCTTACCCGTCGTGCTCCCTCGGAATTTCATCTACATCCACATCCGCATCCAACTTCTCCTTCCAACCTGCCTTACTTTATTCTGTGGATATGGATATGGATATGGATATGGACATGGACATGAACACTCGTTTCCTTATTTATTCACCTCGTCCATACCTGACCTTGCACACCTCAAGCAACTTCACTCCCAAACTCAATCTACCAAACTCCAAAATCTCTCTGCAAAAGTCTTAAACCAAACCCTATTCTATCCATAACAAGTCAGGCGCCATAGAAACTTGCCAGATTTGACCTGACAAACAAGCCTCACCTTCTCCCTCCCTCCCAATCTCTCTTCTCATTATTGCTATTGGCGTCGACTCGTATGTACATACCTCACCACTTGTACCACTCATACCAACACTTGTCCGATCACCCTCAACACATCGCACTACTGTTCAACACTATCCACTATCCACGGCCACGGTCACGGCCACGGCCACGGCCACGGCCACTACCATTACCACTTCTACTCTGCTCCATACTTTTCCCATCACCCCATCTCTCCCCCAGCAATACTTACCAGCAGATCCTTGCCAAAGAAAAATTATACCGTGACCCTCAACTCTGCTCCCCAAAGCCCGACTATGCCCGCATGTCACGCGGCGCATGTTCTTGTTGTTCATACTTGACTTGTACAACATCTCCTTCAGTCACCGAAGTTTACGCGCTCCCGCATCCCATTTGACGCTGTATACGACAAAGTTAAAGAGGCAGAAACGCGTTCATTATTGAATTACCACATCATATCATCAGGCACATCCAAAACAGATATGTCAACCATGCAGTTATCGCCCGGGGACGACTCAAATAGTCCATCACAGCAGGGTCCTCCGGGCTCAAGGAGAACGGCACCGGTACCTTTGGATTCTATGCGGGCATACCGCGCTTGTCTCAATTGTCGCGGACGAAAGACGCGCTGCGATTTGGACATCAATGGAGGACGCCCAGTAAGTCAAAATTTGTTATCCCTTCTTCATTATCCACGACTGCGCATACCTCTCGGGGATTTTACAACGCTCAGTCGTCATGTTGCCACCTTACATCATCCATCCTTGTATGCCTCCCGCATTTCAAAGGCCGAGGGCTCTGCGAGATGCGTGGGGTACATACATATACCCCGGCGTTCATCCAGCATTGTGCGGGGGTCCCAATACCTGTAGCACTCACACATTGCTGCATGCATGTATTGTCAAGAATCTGTTTGACAGATGACCTGTTGCATGTCCTTCATACATGGAACATGTCACTTCACTTCAACATCATCACGCCAGGCTCCTCAGGATGCACCCTTCTTCACCAACCGATATCAAATATCTCCTGTTCGTCACGTGCAACGACACCTGTTTGAGCTGGGCTAACCGCCGTATAGCCGTGTAGGAGATGTCAAAGGGAACAGAAAGAATGTGTGTTGGGCGAGAGTCACAGAGGCGGTCGACGTGTGCGCAAGAAGCCCAAAATCGAGGCAGATGGCCCACCGCCGCTGGAGTCTTCTGGGCAATCCTCGGGTACCTCACCGTCTGGTCATACGCCAACGAGCAACGTACCATCGGGTCATACGCCGACGATGGACTTTCAACCACTGATGAAACTTGATACCCCATTTATGAAACGTCAGGAACCGCCGAATGGGCAATATACTTGGCAAAATCCAGGCCAAACACCTACACCTATATCTGATGGAATGCAACATCCGCTAAGAATAAATCACATGGTAATTTGTCCTCCATACTTATTTCCATGTATCTAATGTCCATAGACAAACCCCGATGCATATGCAAGACCAAAGTCGACGACAGATCTGCCACTCTCCGGTAGTCGGCCTGTACATGAGACCATAGCCTCGGCTGATCTCCAAAACCCTTCCGATGCACTGGAGATTTTAGCTCAAGTCGCAGACAGAGCCGACGATGGGGATTCGGCATCAAGTGAAAATGGCATGACCAAAATCCAAAGAAGCAATCATCACGACCCCAGAATGGCTCCGATAGCCCACATGAACAACGTCTTCCAGTACAAGCCTCTCAATGATGGGCTGATAAGTCCGGATATGATACACACCCTCTTTGCGAATTACGCAGCCAATTATCATCCATATTTCCCCATTGTTAGTCGAGAAACCTTTGACCCTTCAAAATTGCCTCAGCTCTCCCGCAAAGAACCCCATATATTTTCGGCCATATTGGCCATAGGTTCGAAGGATGACATAAGGATACATAAAATTTGTTTCGACCATATGCAACAACTGATTTCAGATATCATTGCGGGATCTGATGCCGGTGTTGATGCTGTCGAGGCTCTGCTGATCCTTTCTCACTGGGTATCCCATCGAGCATCGGCTAATTTCACGGTGGGTAGAGGAGAAGAAGATCGTCAGGCGTGGATGTATATTGGTACCGCTGTTAGACTTGGTTACTTTCTGGGCATTGATAGGACGGCATTCAAGACTGATCAAGCAGAACATACGCCTCAATTTATCCGATCAAAATTGGCCTGGGTTGCATGCTATGTTTGCGATCGCTCCGTAGCAGTGCGCTTGGGTAAAGGATTTTGGGCTCGTGGACCAGGTCCACTATCAGGATTGAAAGCCAAAGACTTTCCGTCTCTGGCACCTCGATCTGACAATGAAGATGATCAAGCAGCTCTCTTCCAAGCACAACTCGAACTCATTCAAATATTCAGCAACGTACACGACATCCTGTATTCATCCAAGGGTCATGGTTGGAAGGAAATGCTCGAAGGCCGATATGCGAAATATCTGGATGATTTCAGAACCACGATACGTGGCTGGAATGATACTTGGGGCGATTTACAATGCTCGCCGCATTTGAAAACTGCTACGACGCTTTCATACGATTATTTACGGCTCTATGTCAACGCCTTTGCATACCAGGCTACTATATCCCGCGCGATGATGTTTTCCCGCGATTCCCAACATTCTCAGATAGGACCTCTGCCACTTATCAACGCTGCTGCTCCCGATGCACGATTCATTTATGATGCGATTGATGCTGCTAAGAGCTTGTTATCAACCTTCAACAACTTCTCATCACCCGAGGTCTTGCGATACATGCCATCAAAGTATTATCTGTATATTATTTACAGCGCTGTTTTTCTGTACAAAGCGAGAAGCACCACAACGATGACCGACGACGAGCGAATTGGTCTACGGAAGACTATCAATCTCACAATAGAAAGACTGCAGAAGACCTCCGCAGGTGCAAATCACATGGGAGATCGTTATGCTCGACTTATTCACCTCTTATGGCGCAAGGCGCCAAAGAAAGCCTCAGATCCGAGAGGAATGACTCCTCAGAGCATCGAAGGACGTTTATCAGCCAGTGAATCATTCCAAAACATGCCTAATAGCGGAGATCAACAATACTTCGATACCATGGCTACCCAAAACGGATACCAAGATATACCCAATTACAATGGACTGCAACCTCCTCCTGGAAACGGCACTTTCAGCTGGCTGGATCTGGGTGCTACGTGGTCTTTTGCCACACAGAATAATAGCGTCACTGGGAGCACTGGGGATATCGATCTGAGTGATGGTCTGGAGGGCACGGGGATACCCAGTCCATATGATCTCGATATGAGCCTGCTGAGCGATTACCGGGTGCTGGATGGTGATAACCCGAATTTGATTTTCTAGTTGATCAAAATATATACCGCGATGAATCTCTTCTTTAGTAATTGGGAAGAATATTCTTTTATGATTGGGCGTAGAGTACCGGAGCATGGAGGAAGTTTAAGGATATATTCTATTTTTGGGCTGGGGTTCAAAAGATGAGCTGTAAAGGCTGCTGTCAATGCAATGGATTTGTTTGTTGTGTATCATTAAACTTAGTGAGTGAGGTATGCATTTGAATGAAGCATGATCAACTAGGTACATAACATTTAATCAGTTTCAACAGACTCAACCTTTCTCATGAGATGACCTTTAAAACCTAGCTTCAACCTTCTTCTCGGTATCGCCGAGTGCCCACTCACTAGCCTTTGTTTTGCTCCTCACACTTCTCGCCTGTGCCTCCGTAAATCCTTTTGCCTCAACAGCAGGATTATATCCCAACTTGTTCCTCCTCCCAACCTCCTGACTCTCCACACCCACATTACTTCCCCCATCCGCCCTCTTATAAACCGTGACGACAACCGCTCCACCAAGGCCCAGATTATGCTGCAGCGCAACCTTAGTCCCCTCAACAAGCCTATTATTCGCCCACCCTCTCAGCTGCCACGTGAGCTCCGCACACTGTGCAATCCCACTGGCACCAAGCGGATGGCCTTTACTGATCAAGCCACCGGAAGGATTCACCACAACGCGTCCCCCATAAGTGATATCGCCATTACGCACCATCTCATGCGCCTTCCCATGCTCCGCCAAGCCAAGACTATCAAGCACGATCATCTCATTTGCCGAGAAACAATCATGCAGCTCGCACACGCCCACATCAGCCACACCCACGCCCGCCTCACGCAACGCCGCCTTCGCCGCAACCTGTGTCATCTCAAACCCCATCAGATCGATCGCCGACCGCGAGAACAGACTCGGCGCATCTGTAGCCAGTCGCTGCCCCGCGATCAGCACCGCCTGCTCCTTGAGGTGCGGGCGTGCATCCAGGAAGTCCTGCGATACCAGCACGGCTGCGGCGCCGCCGTCGGACGTCGGGCAGCATTGGAGCTTGGTCAGCGGCGCGTGGATCATGGGCGCCGACTGGATCTGCTCGAGCGTGTAGACGTCCTGGAACTGCGAGTAGGGGTTGCGTTGGCTGTGCTCGTGGTTGATGCGTGCTATCTCTGCGAAATCCGAGGCCTCGGCGCCGTATCTGCGCTGGTTAATGTTGCTCTTGGTGGTCGTGGGGTGGGGGGCTCACTTCTCCATGTACTCTCTTCCTGCATTCCCGAATAGCTGTGCGGCGCCCGGCGCATTCGTCACGCCTCTTGTTGCTCGCATCATCTCACTCGTCGTCCCGGTAGGGTTGCTTCGGTCGTTCCACGCGCTTTGCAAACTCCCTGGCGCCATCTTCTCGAAGCCTACGACAAGCACGCAATCTGCTGCTCCGTGGGCGATGGCATTCCGGCCCAACGCCAGACCTGTAGATCCCGTGCTGCAGTTATTGTTTACGTTGAAAATGGGGATGCTTGTCATGCCGAATTGGTAGAAGACACGCTGCCCGCACGTGCTGTCCCCGTAACAGTAGCATGCTACGCCTTGCTCTACGTCGTCGTAGTTTATTTGTGCATCGAGCATGGCTTTTACTCCGGCTTCAAATCCGAGCTCTGTGTAATCGACCTTACCGCGCGGTTTGATGAATTTCGTCATGCCGACGCCGAGGACGTAGCAGGGGGAAGTTGGTTTTTTGACCATTGTTGCGGTGGGGTAATACTCAGTGATGATTTTTTGTTGCCTCGATGGTATTTGATAGGAATTGTTTTACTAGGAGAGTGGATTGTAGTATTACGTCTGCAAGCTTGATAAATTTGTACATACATATGTATAGATCAAGTACGTAAAGAGGTGGAGGTCGTCGGTTATGATACGGGGAATTGTGGGGTAGCTGGGCGAATGCGGGGGTTAGTGCGGACCGAGGCTGATGACTTATGCAGTGGTACTTGTTCTTTCAGATGTTTTATCTCAACTGTTATGAATAATAGAACCATTGCAAATCTTGTTGGGTCCTGATATGAATCAATCTTCACGTATAACATAACATGTACATAGTAAGAAGACAGACGTTATAAACCCGCGTATTACTCGTACGTTTTCCAAATGGCTAGTGGCTATTCTATCTATTTTGTGCTGTCAAAGGTCAAGATAAAACGGTGAAGAGACAGAGAGGGAGAATTTTGAAGTTGGTTGTTGCGGGTGCAGCTGTTGGACTTTCGGGATGGTTAGATTTGAGAAGACTTCTAAAGTTGCTAAGGCTCTCTTTCGATAGCATGGCTATCCACAAGAGCTTATCCCTATATCGCAAGTTCAGAGACTCTCTTCAAAGTGTATGGATTTGATATTGATAAATTCGACACATTCCTTGATGAACATCAACCGATGATAAGCAACACCGAAAAGATTACCCTCTTTCCACCCGCGGCACTTCCAATCGACTACTCCATTCCGATCCCGATTGAACAACGGGATACTACGTCTTCCCACTCCAAGTCCTCCTCCGAGTCTGGCCTACGCATCCCGATCACGGCACCGTTCATCTTGACCTTGAAAACATAACGCCTATGAAGGTATCCTCTAGCATATCGCCAGTATGGTGCTGTACAGCTCCCACCAACTTTCCCTGACGTTCGCTCATGCTTTCTGCAACAGTACCTTTTCATGTTGTCAAGAACTTTGGGAGAGATGCTGTGTTGGTTGAAGATCTGGGTGCCCTTGACCGGGAGTAAGGAAACGTTTTGTGATGTGTCCTCCATAAATTCGTAATTTGGCCTTTGGCCTCGATACATAGATCGAAGATGAGATATCTGATCAACGAATTTGATGGCACGGCGCTTCAGTTCACGAGTGTGCACTTAAGAAATTGCAGACGCTAAAGTGTCTTTGTCGAACACTGAAACCATCCAGTGGATATAGTCCTCGGAGAACTGTTTGTTTTGACGTGATACAGAGAAGATATGAGTCAATTGTTTCCCAATTCTCTCATAAGAACTGACTCCAGATGCTTGATCTTCTATCATGATTTTCTCTACTTCTGCGAGAACACTAGCCTCTGTTTCTTTGGCTAGAACTCCTATAGGGTCTTTCCTACTCAAAGAGGCATAGCATTCATTGTCGATCAAGAGCTGTTTTCTAGATTTCCCCTGTTTCGATGCTGACAACAGGAAGCTCTACCATAAGGCTAATCCAGCGAAGTCCGATTGTGCTTACGCCTTTGAATCTGTCATGTTTGAATTTAAACTCCTTTATCCACTTTGTTTGCCAGAAGTCTGAAAAGTCTGTCTTCTCGGTCATTCAACGTGATTCACAATGGCGTCGCTCGTCCATAATTTCGTTCAACGCGTCGTGTTGGCGTTTTAACTCTCGCCGCAGCCGCATGCGATCTGCTTCCTCCGATGATAAACCCGAAGATCCAAGTCCTTCTTGGAAGGCAGCTGAGAGTTCTGGCTGGCGACGGCGAGCAATTCTCTCTTCATCTTCTGTCCCGCGGAACTGTTTCTTTTCGTCACCCGAGCTGCTATCCTCATCATCATTCGGAACGCCTTTGCCCCTGCCCTCCCTTTGCCCTTGCCTCTATCATTTGGCTTTGAGCGCACGAGTCTGGAATTTGAATTAGACATTGGAGCGGATATGGACTTAGTCATCCGTTCCTCACGGGTGACGTTGGCAGGCACAGCGCGGATATATGGGCTACTAGGTCCAAGTAGATTATCTTCTAGATCCAATGCTGGAGAATCCGTTAAAGACATTTCTTCAAATCTGATAGTCTTCAGTCTCGCTTTTGCGTTTCTTTATTGCATCTGGCGACACAAGTGTATGTTCGGGAATCGAGGTCGGGTTAACACCTGGTAACGAAGACATGATTTTGATATGAAGCAATTATTGTTGAGAAAAAGAGGCTCTGAACATAACATACGAAGCAGACAAAGCATATAATAATTTAGATTACGCTAGAATCGGTACTTCAATCTTGGGGAAGCAGACGACAGATGCATCGGGCTGTGTGCATAGCACAACGCGATCGTTGCGGGAAGATTGAGATAAAAGAGGGCTCAATTCGAGACGTTACGCCTATCGATTTGATTCGAGTTGTTCATTAATGTGAGGCTGTGTGTATTGGGCTGTGTGTAGTCTATGCACGTCGTCGTGGCAGTATTACCCTGCCAGTTCAGGACCCTCTGATTGGCCGATGATGAAATATCGCCCATCATCAGCATCGAAAAGAGTTCATAATTATTACCAACTCCGCATCATTAAGCTCTTCCATTCTGTCTGTTTAAGACGAGGAGCAGCTGGTAGTCATGTCAAATCCTAAGACTTCAAATGAGACGAACGAACTCAATAGCTATTGCTTCCTCGCAATCGACAGTGATGGAACCTAGGTCTTCAGAAGCAGATGAACAGAGTATCCAGGAGCCCTCGAGATTTGAAATTGACCAGAAGCCTTGGAAGTATGTTGGTTATAAAGACTATTCTAGGTTTATTGCGTCCGATGACGATCTCTATATACTACGTCGTTTTACAACTCTGAATACTCGCGTTGCTTTGATGCTCCAAGATCGAATTTGCAAACTAGAAGAGGAGCTCGATACACTTGATGATGGATATAGTCGAAGAGATGCCATTGATGTACACAATGGAACGCTAAGGGATGACCAAGATGATCGTGCGGAGATACTGGAAGAGATCTACGAGAAGTTGACGAAGTATAGTAAGTTCTCTTTCAGATCCAAATGAACTCTGATCTAAGCTATCGCAGATATTTTCATGATGCAACAATTGGAATTAAGGAAATTGCCTGAAGCGCCCTTGTCGAATGTCAAAAATATCCGCAGATGGCACGAAAACCATTCCAATAGCAGAACTGACAACGCCTATGGCGCAATTGATGACGATGAACGGAAGTACTTAGATAGGGAAGATCTTGTCTGTCCTGTGGTCAAGGAAAAAGCACCACTACGCAAATTGATCGATAGTTCCAAAAGACTAAGAACACTCCTGCTGTGGAAAGCTAAGCCTAGATCGGGCTTGCCAGCATCTGTAGAAAGGACAGTCACCTATTTCTCTGATGAACGACTCGATAGATTCGCAAACTTCGTTACCATATTCGCTGGCTTGATAATGCTGATAGCGCCCATTTGGATTCTTGAAGCACTGTCGAATTCAACAGTCAAGTTAGCAACCATTACAATATTCATTATCGCCTTTCTCGCGATGGTGTCTTATATCACATCTGCAAAGCCCTCAGAGACTCTGGGTGCCACTGCAGCGTAAGTAAAATACCTCAAGCCAGACAAGATGATGCTGAATTTGTGCTTACGAGTTTTAGTTACTCCGCAGTACTCATGGTCTTTTTACAGCTTGGCAGCTCGACTTCAAGCTCTTGAATGGTTAAGTCAACAGCGTCAATATAACACCTAAACCATCATATATACTGTCAAAGACTCATATACTAGTGATTAGTTATTATCATTGCTTCTATTGAACATAAGCTTTGTCCCATCACACTTACAACCCCTCGAAAAAGAAAATGCTACATGAGATCTCTCTCCCACAATAATGTACATCATGTTGTCTCTTACCTTCTGCGCTACCCCCTGCAGATAGCTATCTTCTTCGTACGTCCCCCCTCTGCCTAAACCCCTTTAAAAAGGTCTTAACTTAATATTAGACGTGTTTTGTATGTGAAAGATTAAGGTAAACCTGATATTAGGAGACAAGTAAGTCCTAATATGTAAGCCTTGTTCAAAGGGAAGTAATATATATAGTATTGGTTTTAAAGATATTAATTTTCTATGGTAGGATTAGCAAGTGTAAAGATGTTATGCATATAGGTACTACAGAAGCGATTAAAAGCGTTCAGTTTCAAGGTTCATTAACTCTCTAACTCTATAACTCTCTAACTATCTAGTTCTTAGGTCCCCACTCATCATCCTCCCTACTGACAATAACCTCATGACACTTGAGCCTATTCCCCACAATCTCTTCGCCATTAACCAAATCATTTTCTCTCACCCTCTTATCCGCATCCGCCTCATCAACCGCAATCCCAGCCTTAACATGCCGCGGCACCAATCTTCTCCTCGCAACCTCAAAATCTACCTCAACAAACCACAACTCATCCATCAAAGCCGCCGCATCCCTCCACAGCTCCTTATCCAAACTCAAATAATTCCCTTCAAAAATCAATATCCGCGTCTCCGCCGCAATGGGGATATCATCCGCCTTCGGGTCCTTAAGAGCGTGGTCGAAGCTCGGCGCATACACCACCCCCGAAGTCTCATGAAGGGGTTGGCGCAGCGTCCGTACGAGATCGAGGAACGCCGCCCCGTCGAATGTGAATGCCGCTCCGCGCCGCGCGTGTGCGTGTGCTGGATCTGCCATTGCCGATAGTTGCGCCCGCGACAGGTGGTAGCCGTCCATGGGGACGAAGCTCGCTATTGGCGGCGACGAGGGTGAGGCGGAGGCGTGCAATGCATTTAGGCCGGCGACGACTTTTGCGGCGAGTGTGGTTTTGCCTAGGTGATTTAGCTACGTTGTTGGGAAAGGCGATAACAGGGCTTGGAAGATATATGTGTATTTACCTGAGCCTGGTATTCCTGAGACGGCGATGAGGAGGCGTTCCGTGGGCGGGGTGGATTGGAATTTGTCTGGGTGGTGTCAGTTGAGCGGGGAAAAGCGGTCGGCGGGTGGCTTACTCCAGGTCTTTTCGACTAGTCTGCGCACTTCGGATTCCATTTTGAGGTAAGATTTGAGGATTGTGAGTATATTGAAATCAAATTGAAAGTAATTGAAGTATTGTAGTCAAGTCTTGTGCGAGACTTGAGCTGCAGTTAACGGTGTACTCGAGCTCGATTACATGCCCCACGCGGAAATCACCGCTATGACATCAAGCTCGCTGCATAATAATGTAAATCTTATCAGATCGCAATCGCGTTCAGATTATTTCTGGAGCACGCAAAGGACATTTCCCCACATACCCACACATACATATCCAGCCAACCTAGGCGCGGCTAGATATTATCATCTGTGTATACGAAGCGGGCAGTATCTTGTGTAGACACAATATAGGCTCAGCACATGACTCTCACAATGGACGACGACTCAAACGACCTCTTCGCCATCGCCATCAGCTCCTCAGAAGACGAGGAGGCCCCTGCAAAAGTGCCGCGGGATTTTCAATCCGAGGCAGATTTCCAGCGACAGCGGGCGGAATGGAGTGCGCCTATTGAAACAGGCCAGATTTGGAAAAGCCTTGTGTTGCCTGTAGATGTGCCTTCGAAGCAGGATATGCAGAAACTGCTGCATGCCATTGAGGAGCTTTATTTTCTGCGGGAGTTCAAGCGAGCAGTGGGGATTGCAGATGGGATTTTGAGGGGTGAGAGTCTTACGGAGGAGTTCAGAGGGATGATTAAGAAGTATAGGGAGAAGTGTGTGGGAAGGTTGGAGAGGGTAAAAGCAGGATGATGCATGGTTTTGCATGTTTACCTGGGATCAGGAGGAAAGTTATCATTATTATGGCGCGCTAAGGTAAAGAAAGGATATAAGGCTAAGTTAAGTCATCACGGTACTCACAACTCCAGTCTCCTGCTCTCCTGTCCCAGATGGACCTTCTCCACTCATCAACCTCCGAACTTCCAACTCCAATCTTTCTTTCTCCTTCCGCAGCATGTCTTGCGCACCCTTCAGCCTCTCAGCCACCTCCAGCATTCTTATTCTACCAGTTTCGTCCATACCAGGCATGTTGGCTTGCGCAGTCATCTGATTGATCTCGCCCTGCATTCTATTGGCACCAGCACCAATTCTGTTTGCCTCGGCCTGCATCCTGTTTGCACTTGCTACGATCTGCCCCATATCGGCTTGTTGCATATGAGATGCACCCAGCGCCCCTGGAATAGCACGATCTCTTCTCCCACCTAACCGCTCTGCAAAGCCTCCGCCTTCGTCACTTGAGCTGGAACTGCTGTCGTACCTAGCTCGGCCCTTCCCTCGCTTCTTAGCCTTTTTCTTCCTTCTGGCCTCTCTCCTGACAGCTCTAGCTCTTCTTTTCTCAGCTCTTCTAGTTGTCCTTCTTTCCCGCTTCAGCGCCCTTCGTTCACTCCTCTGAGCTCTCTTGAGCTCTTTGAATTGCTTCATCAGGGCCTTGAGATCTTTCCTAACGTCCATGATATTCCTTCCTTCCTCCATAGGCAGTTCGGGCGCGAGTCTGATACCGCTGTTGAGCCCCCTGATGGTATCTTTCGTGATGGGCTGATCGGGATGGTTGAGCCATTCCATTAGCGAGCGTTTAGCGGCTGGTAGACTCCTGTCTGAAACTCTATCGTAATCGATCAGAGATCCAACAGACTCCTCGGAGGAGGAGGATGAGTCTGAAGAGGAGCTGCTGGAGGAGGAGGAGCGTTCATGGTTTGGGTAACGGCCTGGCTGTCTGCCCCTGCCCCTGCCTCTTTCACGCCCTCGACCATGCCAACCTGAGTGTTCATGATCATGGCTGCGAAATCCGAATCCACGTCGAACCTCGTTGAAATGATTCTCCCGATTTCCCATGCGAAACCCACGCTGGTCCGTTACTATACCTTGTGGGCCTCCCATTGAAATCCCATTCGACGAAATGAAAATACCGTTTGGACCGCCCAAGGCAAAACCTTGTTGGTCAGATACGATACCACCTCGTTGGTTCTCAGATCCTCTTCCTGATAGAAAGTTGTTGAACAAGCCTCCGAGAGGACCTCGCGGCGAACTACATTCGGGCCGTGATTGTATGGGAACAATAGGTATTGGCCTGGTAGCTGGCAAAGGAGGAGCGGGGCTAGAGGCGGAGTTCTGTATTTGCAGCCCTCTTGGGCCAAAAAACCTGGTGTTCCAATCATTTAGCACCTTTTCAATATTTTCCTTCGTTGTTGATTCATCAGTGCTGGCGAGATCAGAAGGATTGTCTGATAGAGAATTAAACTGAGCATTTAGCTCGTCCCTATTCGACTTGGACTGCTCATTTTCGTGAAGGGACAGGCGATACATGCGGCCATCTATAAGGTCCGCCTTTGTTTTGCGATCGGAAGCCTGTACATTGCTGGTACTTGTATGATTCGGGATCAAATAGTTGATGAAAGTAGCCCAATCCTGCCTCGTAACATCTCTCAAAAGCCATAAATGCTCGGGCTGTGGGTAAGGCAGGTCCAATAGCTGACTACTAGGAGTCACCGAGATATCATGGACGAGAAATGTCTCATATGTTGTGCTTATGATGGGTCTCGAGTCGAAATATGCTTCGAGTGACGGGTGTGAGATGAGATCGGATTCCGTGCTCTCCGAAGGATGAACCGAGCCTTCTGGAGTCCCTTGCGGCGTATAAATAATTGACCCGGTTGTCGACGACCCGAAATCTCGATCGTTTGGCTGGGGAGAATTAGAAGAGGTGCTGGAGAAACTTCTATGATGCTGTGGTGGAGAGGAAATCGTGGAGGTTGTTGGGGTTCTCATTCCCGCACTCGAGAATTGATCGGTCTCGCTGTACGGTGGAGGAGGTGGGAGATTGTCCATATTCGCGGCTGCTCAATCAACGCAAAATATCTTTGCAAAATGAGCGAGGTAATTTGGTTTCAATATTGTAAAATTTACATCAAGTACTGGTAATTTGTTAAGCTCTTATGAGTCATACGACTGCAGAGAAATGATGATACATCTGGTTGAGTTGGCGGCGTCGACGACGAATGATTCAAGAACTTTCGGAAATGCCTCGAGGCACAGGAGCTTTATATGAACTGTCCAACGCGGCTGCATGACAAAAAGGTCAGCTTGTGCAATTCTGGTACGGCGATTCGATATTTGCCAAGCCGAATCTGATAAGTTCATTGATTGGCCAAGGCAGCAGGAAAAGCAGACAAAAGAAGCTCAAAACGACGAGGTTGATGTTTTCCCCGCTCACTGATCAAGGGGATTAAATCGCCTGTACTTTTGTGCAAGCCCACTCATCAGCTAGCTTATCTATAACAGTTCGTGACAGCAAATATATTTGAAGGATGGACATAAATGTTCATTGTTGCACCGGCTGACGCGTACGGCCTGAGCTTACCAGCCGTTTCTGCTTACTGCGCATGCAACTTGATGCACACAGCCTCGAGCTTTTGAACCACTCATATCAAGATGGAGAGAAGATGAGCGACAAGGAGTGAATAGCTTTTCTATCAACACATTTTACTGGGCCTACTCGAACATACCAGGTCTTCTTCAGGCTTAAGATTCGATGGCCTCTAAATATTGATGGGAAACAATATGAACGTTTGTTACTACTCAAGTGATCTTGTAATAGTGGAAATAAGGTATTATTCAGTGTCTAAGGTGAGATCCTAAAGTATCGAAATATCCTGGTGTTCATCCTGCACGACTGTGATTATCAAAAGATGCCTTTTTGATTCCATTTTCGAATTCTCAAGTGAGAGACTTCCAGTACAATCGAGAATAAAATGTTGCAGATTTTAACATCAGACAATATCTGAGCAGTAATGAAGATAGTCGATGAGGCTATTTGACGGTGAAGCTCGACTCGGCCAGCTCTCATCCAGGCCTTGGAATTCAAAGGCGGTGAGAGGCAGACATGGAATCTGCCATACGTTCCGCGCATCGCTTATTTTTGGGAGAGCTTCACGATCAACAAAGTACAGCTTCAGCCTCTCATTTACGACGCGACAGCATTCTGATTGCCCAGGACGCAACATTCTCATATGTCAAACACACAGTAATCGCCTCCTAAAATACCGGCAGGATGTTCTCGCCCTCTGCGAATGGCACAGCGCCATCGACTGTTCGCAGCAGTAGACGACGACCAAGACCTTCCCCAGATGCGACGACAACACAGCCAAGAGCTAAGAGACAACGAAATACTCTTAATGATCAGACGTTCACTGCCCCAGATGCCACATCAGAGATGCAGGAAGTCAACAAGACCTCGATGATTGCGACCCGCCGAAGTTTGAGAGGAACTACACCAACAAATACAAGAGAGCTCACAGTACGAGGAAAGAATCCGCGGACGAGTGAAAGAAGCAGCAAGGGAGATGGCAGTACTATTCTTGTATGTATCTCGAAGCACTGCGAATGGCATGGTACTAATTCAAAATCGTTGTAGACTGCAAACGAAACATATACTGTCAGCAAGCTTCCAGCACTACCAGACCGTTTACAAGGAAATGCAATAGGTACGATTAGGTCTTTGCAGGAAACGAGTAACACTAATCAAACCCGCAGCACGTCAACACGGCTACATTTCCACAGAGACAGGCTATGCGCTGGCTCTCACCCACAGTCATGCCTTGGTCTGGCCATATGCAGTCAATAATCCCTCGCCCGAGACGTTCACTTTTGCACTTCCCTATCCATCAAAGCATGCTTCCGACCCCTTACCACTCGGATCTCTTGTATCACCATCCGCAGCATCTCCAGAGCCAGGACTTGTGGTTGTAATGCCAAAGACAGGGCGAATCACTTATTGGGAATCTATCGCAAGCGCTGCCACCCTGGATTTGATCCACCAGCAACGGAATGGCATCGAATCAGGAATACCGGACATGTCATCAAAGGAGACAATTGTACAACTCCTCAACGCCGAATCAGCTGGTTTCATTCTTGCATTTAGCTCCGGCAGACTGGCATACATGAGTGTACGAGACGGTCAGGGACGACCAGCGATTACTGTACAGACCTTGAGAGGCAGTGGTGGATATACCGGTGGTGGATTCTTTGGGAGCTTACGGAATGCTCTCGTTGCTCCTGCATTAGGTGATATCGCTGCCGTCAGAGCTGGACGATCAAGCAAGGTTGGAGAGCGGGATGTTGTGGTTGCAACAAGCAAGGGAAAGATCCAGTCATGGGAAATGCAGAGAAGTGGCCACAACTCTTTGATAGCTGAAGCCGATGCTCGGGAGTCGATCGTTCTTGCGATCAAGCAAAGTAATTCAGACTGTGAGGATCTTCTGCTGGAATCATTTGAGATCGTTGACTTTACTTTTGCGCCTCAATCGCCGAAACAGAGTACGATGGTTAGAGACCAGGATAACACAGTTCACCTACTTGTGTTGGCTTCAATGACCGATCGTGTCAAGTCTTATTACTCATTGGTTGAAATCATTCTTGGCCAGGACTCTCTGCAAGTTGGAACAATCCGACCAATCACAACATATACTACTCCTGTCACTCGTCTAGCAATTTCGAAGCCACGCATTTATCTGCCAAATCCAGCTTTGGTAGCATTTGTAGTATTTGACAGAGCTGTAGTTATACTGTCGATGGCACGACAGCCAGATTCACCTGAATCGCAGCTCATGTCCGACAGTCATTTGTTACCAAAGGGATTTGAGGATGTTATTGATTTCAGAGAAGGACTCGATGTCGAAATTGTGGGTTCTGGGGCCGAAGAACCTCAAGGCCCTGCTCACGGAACGGAAGATTCAAAGTCTCGCCGCTATCGAGCTAAGGTACCTGCTACAGTGCTTCTTGTCAAAGGAGGTGGTGTCATACGTGTCTCTGCACAGGATGTGCAAAAGCTAGCATCTAGCAAAGCCCCAAGGGTCACCGCTAAGAGCAAGTTGGACCAGGCTGTTTTCTATGGCACAATGCCACAAAATCCATTGAGTTTTACTGGACGTGCAGAGCAAGAATTCTCAGCTACTGAAATTGGCGAAGCTGCATTGGAGCTCAGTCATGAGATTCTCAGCTCTACGACTCCCCACATTGCATCTGTTACAGCTTCCGTTGACAAGAATTTGCGGAAGCGCGCGGCTGCATTGCGAGACCTTGCAGTGCACCTAAAGAGGCTGAATGTTGCTTTGGATCGTGTCACTCGTTGGAGATTGCTCTGGGATGCCGAGAAACTCGCTGGAGCGACCAGAGTCTGGAACAGTTATGATGCCCAACTGCAAGAGAAGCCCGTAGGAAGCAAACGCGGGCTGTTTACGGATCTTGTTGAATATATCCATGAGAACTACAAGTCTGAACCCGTGGAGGAAGCTGGTGAATTGGATCGTGTACGTCACTGGTTCATCAACGATGTCTGGAGACTTGAAATCGCAGTTCCGTGGGCTCACCAAGTTGTCAAATACACATATAACGACGGCTCTAAGGATCCTCAATCTCTACTCACCTTGATCAGTGAAGCAGATGATCTGGTGATTGGAGCACTCGAAGGCGCCTTTGAATTCAGGTCCGCAAATCTCGATCTCTACGGGCTAGACAAAGAAGTTTTGCGACATGGTATTTTGACTGGCGGTTATGAAGACCTTCCTGAAATTTGGACATCGACAATGTTCATCACGGACAATCTTCTCAAGCAAGTCAATGTTGCCCGTGAAGCAGTCAAGAAGCATTGGATGAAGGAATATGATGGTGACGACAAGCCTGACCCGAACCTGGTGAGGAAGGTTGCACTTGAAAACCCGAAAGTCGTGGATTTGTGCTGTCGATCAACCGAGGAGCGGTATCGATGGATGCTATCACACGACGATCCCCAGGTTCAAGATCAGGGGATGTCTGTCAAGAGCGCTCATTTGGCTGTTCGTGAGGCGCTCATTGGGAGATTGACAGAGCTTGACTTCTATCATGAAGCCATAACTCTGGCCGAGAGGCATAAAGTCATGTCTACCCTTGTGCTTGTCTATGCACAGTTTAACAGTGCCAAACAGGCTATCCTTCAAGATCCTACGGCCAGTGATGAAGCAAAACAGCAGGCGAAGGCAGATATTGCTACTCTTCAAGCACGAGCTGCCACTTACTATACACAATTCGGTGAGGACTGGGCAACTGCAACATACAGATACTTCATTGAGATTGGTGAACTGAGTTCCCTTCTCGAAGAGGGAGAGGAACATCGTCACTATCTCACACAATTCCTACGAAGCCGTCCAGACTTTTCAAAGATTGCCTGGATACATGAAGTCATTGTAGAAAAAGACTTTGACCGCGCCTCCAAAGACCTACTTGACGAGGCAACGATTCGTGAAAGAAACAACCATTCGAAAAAGATTGAGCTCAGTATCGGAAAGTTGGCACGCTTGGCTGGACGACAATACAGCCAGGAGAGTGGGCTCCTCATTCCGGATGGAGGTCAATTGGAACTAAGAACGACCAACAACCAACTTGCATTGTGCGCTATTCAGGATAAAGTGTATAAGCACGTTCTGCCGTCCATCAAGGGTGCTATCGACGAGAATGCAGCGCTTCAACTTGCATTAGAGGACTTCGGAAATGCAAAGAACTTAGCAGACACAAATGTCTTGTCCTCCTTTGTCGAGCAGAACATGGCCGATCTTTTACAGCAACGTGTAATGGATGTGGCATCACTTATAGACTTGTTGACATTGATGTCATCGGAGCCGGATGGGAATGGGGATATCGATGGTGAGGAACATTATTATGCTCTGCGAGCATTGTCTTTGGCCGGGTATAAAGAGGATGAGCAACTATTAATGGAGCGAGTCATTTGGCGGAGATGTTTCATCCGAGATGATTGGAAGGAACTCAATAACACGGAGCTGAAGGATGATAAATTGGTACAAGACCAAGTGGGTCGCACTGCTCTCTACTCCACGTTGAGAGCTTGCTACAAGAATGGTAACTAAACCTCTCTGTACTATGCTGCAAGTTCAATCATACTAATATCAAAGCAGGTCTTTTTGATAAGCCTTCTACTCTCAAGGCCGTCAGTCCCCAGGAAGCCTTGGGGGTCTGTACAGAATCAGACACACTAGGCCGCCGATTCCGCGATGCTGACGAGGAAGTCAAATCCAAGCTGGCAGCGGATATGCGGGGTGAAGATGAAATCCTGCAGACCTACATTGAGAAGTGTCGCTTAGAGAAGTGGTACGAAGGAGCCCTTGAACTCGCCAAAACCAGCGTGCAGGAAGAGGCCAATGAGCAGACGGAAAGTGGACAGCATATGAAGGACATCGCGATGGAGCTGGCTAGGATCGAGTACGATATTGCGAAGAAGGCCGAGAAGACGGCTGCCGACATGCTCACGTCCAGAGCGCATTACTCGGCCCCGAATCTAAACGGCTCGGTGGGGCCCTTGCGCTCCTCAACTAGGCTCTCTTAATTGAGAAGTGTGGAGTGCACGAGGAATCGAGGGGATTTGGCAGGGCAAGACTTTGGAGGAGGAGCACTGTGTGTGGGTTGTATGGTATAGCATTCATGGGAAAAAAAGCATAGGCGAATTTATCTGGAGGCGCGTTGAATTGAGTGGGAAGGAGGCCGTTAGACTAGGATCCACTATTTATGAATTGAAGCAAAGATTGCAGGCCTATTACCTGCAAAGTATACAATCCAGATCCTGTTACTTGAACTCCATTCTATTAGTGTTCCTTTCATCTTCTGGTTTTGCGCTATAGTCGTCATGACTTAAGATGCGATTTTATGGTGCAAGATTCTCAGCGCACTCTCTGATGACTGCGAGTGAGCGAGCGAGCGTGCAATGCAATGCAATGCAATGTAAATCTCTTAAACATCCGTCTGATTTACTTTTACATCATCCGCCGATTTACATATGAATTGCATACAATGGATGTACAAGTACATAGATCACACTACCTCGGCCGAGTCCTTCCTCTCGTCCCTGTCTTGCCGCTCCAGATTGCGGCGAAACAATGAGCTACTCATAGCATCAACAGCGTAGATCGCAATGGCCGGCGAAGCACACAAGGCGACAGGGCTGTAGGGGTGCATTGTAAATCACCAAATGAGCGCGCAAGTCAACGAATCTCGCTGGGTAGATGCTGTGCTAATTGCTGTTTGTTCAATCGCTATGCCGTACACTATGCATTATGAGTATTGTGAAGTCCAACATATGAAGGATTATTGCGCGTGATGAATGATTGAATGAATGAATGGATGCCATGCACGCAGACTAACAGTCTCTGTGCATTCAATCAGGGATGCTTCTCAACAAGCAAGCAAACACCTTTCATCGCTAGTTAGTCAAATGCGGCGTCGTGATTGCAAGCCGTCCGTGTCGAGTCAGGCCTCTCGAACCAAAATATCGAAGTGCAAACTCAATTTGCATGCCGGGTCACACTCGAATCTCTATTCCATATCCTGCACATCTACGGGCTCTGGAGAGAGCTGTGATCGATTGCTGGATGGGATGGGATGAACAGTTACCGGTGCTAGGTACTCGCTCCCTGCCATGCATGCCCTGCTGCACTCGTAACCGCCGCCGGGCAGCGCGATAAAATTGCAAATTACAACTTCATGCAGCGTTGTGAGCGTTTAGCGATTGGAAAAGCCTCCGA
Organism: Allantophomopsis cytisporea; assembly: GCA_024752435.1. Taxonomy (NCBI): domain Eukaryota; kingdom Fungi; phylum Ascomycota; class Leotiomycetes; order Phacidiales; family Phacidiaceae; genus Allantophomopsis; species Allantophomopsis cytisporea. The sequence goes on from CP103025.1 coordinate 873,990, forward strand.
TTGGAGTGGGCGAGAGAGAGAGGGTTTACGAAGTTATTCGGTAGGGAAGTGACTTTTTTTTTTTTTTTGGGGGGAGGGGGGTAGTCGTCGAGTTATTTTCGCCGGGTTTGGGGGAGTTTCGTTGGTGGGAAAGACTTTTTTCTAAATCTCTCTGTTCTTGCTTTTTCTTCTCTCTTCCCTTTTTCACTGGGACTGTGTGGACTTGGCAATTGAGAATTATGGACGGAGCTGACTGGGGCCATAGGCTTTGGTGACGATGTGCTTCTGATTCTCTTCCTATCAACATGTCTTTGGAGGGTTCAGATTCAATTGAGAGACATTTGGCTCGTGCCTGGCGAGAGAAGAAACCTTCACGTCAATCTTCTGTTGCTGTTCTTGCCCTTCTTTGTGTCTCTGCTTGACTTGATCGAGGGACAGACCCTGTCTTCTTTGCCTGTGTGTACCTTTTTGTGCCTCCCGTAGAGCCGTTGCTTGTCAATGTCATTTCGACTCAGCGAGATGAGGGATGCGGCGCAACAACAACGATTGAGCACCGTTGACTAAATAAGGCGAGACAGGGGCGTGTGATATTATGGTGATGCTTGTGTGCTGATACGTTGCTGGGCCTGCTGGCTGTGCTTTGCGACGTTTGGTGGGATTGGTGGAATTTATGGCTTGTACATGGAATTTCAATTGCAAATTACTGGGCTGTACGGCGCATTGTCATGATCATGATCGCGATCATGATCATTGCACATCTTGTTGTTTACTTTGTGCTTGACTTGAGAAGCCCTCATTGATTTTGCTGGGAGCCTAGGAGTGAGTGTTTTGCTGGAGTGCTGCAAAGAAAAGTGGATTTTGACTTACAGAATCTGAATGATTGAGTGAAATTCTGGGTTCGATCTTTGGAGCCACGAATAGCTGCACCAATGCATATACTACGGTATATCTATATTTCTTCCATTAGATGGTCACGAATAAGATAAAGGATGTCGAAGAAAATACAAAGCTTTTGCATCGAGTAGGCTTGAGTTGCAACCCGATGGATAGGGTAAGGTTAAGTACCTTATTCGTTCTTATGTGTGCGTATCCGTCGACATAGTACACAGTCAAAGGACGGCCGACCCTGAACCTGTACATTGAAGACTGGTGCATTCATCCACACGTACAGATCACAGCAGCAGGTCTAAGTCGTATTCTAGTCATATCTTCTTGATTCAAAAGGTACGCATGGATCCATACCTCGTGAACGCAGCATTGTTTATGTTGGTTCGTCGGATGAGTGCCCATGTTTTCGAATCGAATACTATTGTTCCAAACTAGAGAGAAAGAAGAGATGGCATGGAATGGCAATCAGGAGTTGGCGGGAGCTGAGGCCCCCTTCTTCGGCCTAAAAAGTCACGATAGTCATGAATGAACACGGCGAGAGATCAGATCAACAGGCCAACAAATCAATTGGCCAACAGTCCAACAGAATAGACTGTCCAGACCAAAGACCAGCCAGAAACTATGGATACTACCTTACCTTAGCTGTCCGGCTTTGTGCCAGACCTCCGCTCAATTCCCCCGTACAGTACCTCTCTATCCACTCTATGGAGTATTTCTCGTACTATTCACGATACTAGGACTGATGCTCACTACGTTCTGTGCTATCCGCCCACTGTTATCACCAAGCCGGCTCCCACAGATATTCCAGAGACAGCTAGACATCCAACTGATGAGGCTCGACCGGCAGTCACCTATGCACGCCATCCCCACACTTGGCCGCTTTGTTTTCATCTGACTATTTGACGCCGCCGTCATGATCAGAGAAGAGGCAGGGAATCTAGCAGCGTGTACCTGAGTAACTCGTGCATATTTACTCCCGGAGTAGAACCTAGAGTGCAGGACGGCGCCAGATGAATGACAACAACAACAACAACAACAACAGCATCATCATCATCATCATCATCATCATCAATTGAGCCATGACCATAGCAATTATCCCCAAGTACTATACCACCTACCACGCAAGACAAATGACGGAAAGAAGAGAGAAAGAAAGGTGCACAGGTGCATGGGTGAATGAGAAGATGAGAGAACAAACCCAATTCCGCTGGGTATGGAAGATAGGTAAGGTAATGAAAGAAGGATACCTCACAGAGACAGTACAAAATTAAGGATAGGTCAGGCGACGATGCTCTTATGATTAACCTACCTACCTACCTAGGTTCAAGTATTCTACTGACTTGATTGATACTGTCTTTACCCACAGGCACGACACCATAATACACATAACACTAAGTAGCATAGGTAAGTAGCCGTGCTTCAAACTTTGCTGTATTCTTCTTCTTCTTCTCGATCTTCTGCTGCCCACTTATTTGATTCTTTTCGGACGTTCTGACGAATCCTCCTTCTCTGCTTCAGAGCCCTGAAGGGAGAGAAGATGGAAGCGAAGGCCCCTCCCCATTGACACTACAGACATTAATACTCACTGTCTCGTATTTGATTAAAAAAAGAATCAAGAGAAGGGAAAAAGAAAAAAAGAGAAAAAGAGAAAAAGAGAAAAAAAAGAAAAGATTTCCACTCCCCTTCTCTCCCCTCTCTTTTGCCTCAAAAGCCAATTCATGTATGACTTTTGCTTATTGTTGACATCGAATTTCTTCTTGCAATCCTGCCGCCACTTATTGTTCTGCTCTATCCTCTTTCCTCCGTATCACATCCGCTGGTCAATCTGCTACAGCATACCAAAACAGTACCTAGACGCACTACTGACACTCAAGCATTTTCGCCCACTTTAGGATTTGATTCTTCCATCTGTGCCTTGTTCCTTGGCCTGGCGCTCTTTTTCCAAGAGGTGAAGCGTGCCACAGTCACCAGTCCAGTCGTACCGGCTCGTGCAACTTCGCAGTTCAAGCCTTGTATGTCAGGCCATCAGCTGCCAACACAGCCCAAGCCAAAGAAGCCCAAGCCCACCTGGCCTGGTACCCTTCGCCATTTCAACCCACCACTCACTCACCACCCGAATCTGCAACTCCAAGCCTCCCCCCCCCATTTATCACTCGCCCAATACGTCCAACCACCACCACTTCACGCATCCCTAAATAAGGCATACAATTTTTCAGGCATCAGGCAGGCAATTCTCTCGGCTGCACCGTAAGGAGACAGTTCCCCAATCGAACGTCGTCTTCAATCTCCGACATTCCTGGCCATTGAGAAATCGAATTCGGAATCCGTTGTTGAACGAGAAAGCGCCACTACGGGTATACAGAAGTGTACTCGTATCTACAACCTCTGCTACTTCTCACGTCGACAACCGCGTTACTGCTGAAAAGACTCGCCCATCGATTCTTCATCCAACCGACTTCGTACATACCTGCTGCGGGCTCGACGCCTGAGCTTTCGCTTCCGCCTCGGAGCTGTGAGTGACACCCTTCTATTTCCAGTTCTTGGGAGATCTTCAGCACGAAGCCGTTCTCGTACATGTTCCATATACGGGCACTTTGCCAAGTTCAAGTTTCCATGTCAATACCGATACTGATATCATCAACAACAGGTGTACAATCGCGTCCTCGATCTACCCCATCTTCCGCGTCATAGCCTCGATCTTGTCGACCGGTGAAAAGGGTGCCCGTTTCTTCCTACGGCCACCAACTCTATCACGATGGCTTCATCTTCATCGAACGTCGTAGGCGTGCACTACAGGGTGGGAAAGAAGATCGGAGAGGGTTCATTCGGTGTCATTTTTGAGGGAACCAACTTGCTCAACAACCAATCAGTCGCTATCAAGTTTGTACGTTTTATCCCCATCGACGAGTGTCATTGGCAGCAGTCATTCTTGTCGACGACAAGCCGTCACGCGTTTGCGAGAACTTTAGTACTCATGATTGCATCATAGGAACCCCGTAAGAGCGATGCTCCACAATTAAGAGACGAATACAGAACATACAAGATTTTGGTCGGATGCCGTGAGTCTATAACATCACTCCAATTGGACTGTTCAGACTGACAGTGCTTTAGCTGGTATTCCCAATGTATACTACTTCGGCCAAGAGGGTCTTCACAACATCCTCGTTATCGACCTGCTCGGTCCATCCCTCGAGGATTTGTTTGACCACTGCAACAGAAGATTCTCAACGAAGACTGTAGTTATGGTAGCAAAGCAAATGCTGTCACGCGTTCAGACTATCCACGAGAAGAACCTCATTTACCGAGATATCAAGCCTGACAACTTCTTGATTGGCCGACCAGGCTCAAAGGCCGCTAACGTTATCCATGTGGTGGACTTTGGTATGGCTAAGCAGTACCGTGACCCAAAGACGAAACAACACATCCCATACAGAGAGCGCAAGTCTCTTTCGGGAACTGCCAGATATATGAGTATCAACACCCATCTTGGCCGAGAACAGTCGCGACGAGATGATTTGGAGGCTCTTGGACATGTATTCATGTACTTCCTCAGAGGTGGATTGCCATGGCAAGGACTGAAGGCTGCTACCAACAAGCAGAAGTACGAGAAGATTGGAGAGAAGAAGCAAACGACTGCCATCAAGGACCTCTGTGACGGTTTCCCAGAAGAGCTTAACAAGTACTTGAGCTACGTTCGCAATCTCGGATTCGAAGACACCCCAGATTACGACTACCTTCGAGACCTCTTCACCCAATCGCTTAAGAACACCGGCGAAGTTGAGGATGGAGAGTATGATTGGATGAAGCTTAACAACGGCAAGGGGTGGGAGGCCATGAAGCAGCATCCATCGCAGCACATGTTGCACCAGCCAAACGCAGTACCAGGTGCATCAGCAAGAGCATTGGACGGCACCACTCGTGCCGGAGGAGCAAGTACACCAGGACACTTGACTGCCGCACGTTTAAACGCCGCGCAACCCCCGCCACCATCTCCAATCAAGCCGGGGATGGGCAAGACACGCGATCGCACAAGTCAAGGAGGCTTGGCTCCGAAGCGTTCAAGCGGGGCGGGGGGCCTCCAAGACGCCGCTACTCCCGCAGGCTCAACCCAGGCACAATTCCAGAACAGCTCAAACAACCTCCCACATCGCATGAGCCATCAGGCCAACATGACTCCGCAGGCTGGAGCCAACGGACGAACCACCTCTGATCCTCAACCAACTGGTTTCCAAAAGTTGATGAAAGCATTGTGCTGCGGTTAGTGTTGCTTTGAGACTTTGGAGTGAGCTGTTCACTAATTTCTGTGCAGGTTGAGTTCTTATTACAAGACAGCAGATCTTTCATCGTTCTCATTGGTTATGTCTCTGTCAGTGTTCGATATGTCTTATCAGTCCTTCACGGCGTTGTGACGGGATATGGCCCTAAAATTCCACCAGTTCGACTTTTTAATGCAACTTCAATCAACTCGAAAAGTCGGCTCTTCAAAGCTTCATCCCCTCAGCAAATGATCGGCGTTGGCTGGGCTTTATCGGGTTTATATCATCACTCCGACCACGATTGTCGGCCAACTCTTCCCTACCACCAGGAAGCTCCACACTATAGCGAGCACTATTAATAATTATTTTCCTTACACTGTTCATCTTTTTTTTTGTCCGGTTTCCTATGTCCTACTCCTTTTTGCATTGCATCCTTTTCTGAGCAGCATATCGCCATAAAAAAAGACCGCATGATGCGTCTTGATTTGCACGGAAGGGACTTTACGATTTGTTCGATCTCGCTTTTCTAGTTGTAGCGAAGCACTGGCGTGGCGCAAATAGGGTTGTGCGTATATAGAGGTGATGCGAAGGAAGCATCGGGCTTTTTGATAGTACTGGAGAGGCGTGCTCACGAATGAAAACTATTATTGAAACCGATTTTGGGATAATCATTACACTGTGAAATGCGTTCTTAATATTCATGAAGTTTTCTGCCGCTAATGCCCTTTTGATACGCCTTCCGGGTCCTTGTATTTCGTGATATACTGCATTCCGCTTTTTCCCACATGTTGCGTCTCTTACGTCAACTTCTGCTTGATGAAGAAGGATCGGAGATGAGACAGTTGCCATGCGCAGGTGATACCTAGAACAACAAGCTGAATCAAGGTCCATCTGACGACCCTTGCGTTAGTAGATTCAGATTGATCTCTGAATTCAGCCTCACGTTCCTAGTTGTGTATGTCAGTATGTGATGCCTGCTCTACATTCTCACTGTCGCACAGTCCCAACTTCATCCTCAAATTGTTGACCCGTAAAGGGAATCATGACTTACCCTTTGGAAGACCTGCTCCCTCTTGATATCTGCCAATCTGCCATTCAAGTCCTTGACCTTCTGTACGATGTCCTGAATCTTGCCCTTATCGGTACTCTCAATAGCACTGGTCTCTCCAATAGCTAAATCCAACGTCAACTTAACACCGCCGTTCGTGTGGCCAATGTTCAACCAGCCCGATGATCCAGAGGTCGACGATGGAGTAAAGCAGATCTTGTGGTCGCCGGCGTCAGCTGCACTGAAAGTGAATCTACCAGCAGAGGAGCCCTTCTGGGATACGACACGGTGGTCATTGTCAAATACTTCCTATGGGGTCAGTCAGTACACAGCTATCAGAATCCGGGGAAAGCTATTCATGAAGCTTAGGTAGCTCTCAATGATAAATTAAAGACGTACATCTACAGAGATGAAGATGTTGAGACCATCATGTTTCTCCCACTGGTTTCTCTCGTTGCTGAATTCCTCCGCAGTGTAATGTCCTACAACTAAGGTGTCCTTGGGGAGCTCCTCATAGAAACACTTCGGTGTTGTGCCGTCGATGTAGAAGTAAAGCGACTGCACGGGAAGCAGGAGGGCGCTCAATGAGAGCAGCGAGTAAAAGGAGCGCATTCTGATCGGATTGGAGTGTGTGGAGGGAAAGCTGGCCTGTGGAGAATCAACAGCGTGTAATGTTCGTGTGCAAGCTGAGGTGTTCTAATCGCACCTCTGGAGCGCGCCTATTCAGGGATATCCCGAAATTTAATGGGCCGTATCACGTGTCAACGGGCGCGGGCGTCGCGTTCATCACTCTAAGTTATTCATTCTATTCTACATTTCATGTTCGACGTCTACTGTTTGTGCTAGCTATTTCATACATACTTCACAACATTAATACTACGACATCCCGCGCATGCTGAATAGATGATAATCTGCGACCGACTGTTTTGAACTCGAAAGCCTGAGAGTGCGACAATATGACGTCCCTCGATGTTCGCGACATGCTGGACCTGCCCAGCGCGGCAGGCCCACGGCCGTCGAAGAAACAAAAAACCACGGGACCACGACCGAATCTGAAGGGCTTGCAGCGCGAGGTGCAGAGCTTGAAGGGCGACAATCCCATCGCGATTGTGCCTGAAGTGCCACAGTTCAAGAAGCGACGATTTGCCAGCCGGAAACCAGCACGGCCGTGGGAATTGAAGGCTTTCAGAACTACGACGAGGTCGGATGGGCTGGTGTTGCATCATTGGAGGCCGAAGACTGATGTTGCTGCTCCTTCGGAGGGTGATGCGGCGGGGAGTGCGGAGGTCAAGCAGGAACCGGCGGAGGATTCGTTGTTCGCGAAATATAACGTGCAGATTGAGAGGCCGACGTATAATGATGAGCAGTATGAGTCGAATCTACGCCATGATGATTGGACAAAGGATGAGACGGACTACCTTATGGATTTGACGGCGGAATTCGATCTCAGATGGATGGTTATTTGGGATCGCTACGAATACAAACCACCTGTACCTGCTGCTTCTACGGAGCTTGAGGGTGCTGTTGTACCTGCGGCCAAACCACGAAGCATGGAGGAATTGAAGTCAAGATATTATACAGTGGCTGCGAAAATGTTCTGCGTGAATCGACCTCTACATAACCAAACTCCCGACGAATACGCATTTCACGAGGCCATGGTCAACTTCGATCCAGCGCAAGAAACTACTCGTAAACGTTTCGCCGAGAATACCATGAATCGCTCAGATACCGAGAAGAAAGAAGAGGAAATGCTACTGGCCGAGTTGAAACGCATAGTAAACCGAACTGAGCAACTGAACCAAGAAAGAAAAGAACTCTATGCGCGCCTTGACGCTCCTACTAGCTCTAGCAATATTGGCATGTTCTCGTCCTCACAAGGTTTACAAACTCTTCTACAAACCCTTCTTTCCGCAGACAAAAACAAGAAGCGCAAGACCCTCATGGCCGCCGAAGGTGCCAGTAGTCCTGCCGTGGGTCCAGGTGGAGGACAACAACAAGCGCCTGGCGCGGACAGACGCGACTCCCAACGCGAGTCAATGTCTGGTCCTAGTGCGGCGACAAAGAAAGCTACTGGCCCTAACGAGCGTCGCAAGCTGACAGAAGAGGAGGAAGCCATGTACGGACTCACACATCACGAGCGTTTGACGAGCGGTCCGTCCTTCCGCCACGAGAAGGTTACCAAGCTACTTAGTACGCGCTCAGCAACGCAGGCAACCAAGCTCAGTAATGCACTCACTGAGCTCGAGATACCATCTCGCCTCGCTATGCCTACTACCGACGTTGTCGCTGCCTTCGAACAGCTCGTTGGAAGTATCAATCTCCTGCTTGAGGCGAGAAAGGTTGCGGATAAGATTGACGGCGAGATTCGGATGGAAGAGAGTAAGCGCGAAGATAGGCTGGCTGCTAAAGCTGCTGCTGCTGCTGCCGCCGCTGCAGATGGTGGTGGGGGTGAGGGTGAGGGCACAGTCAAGGAGGAGGAAGAAGATGGCGATGTCGCTGCGGCTACGAACGGGGATGCGACGGACGGAGCTCCTGCTGCAGCATCTACTGCGGCAAGTGTACGGAAGCGTAGTGCTAGTGTTATGAGTACGCACAGTGATAAGAGCTCCAAGAGGCAGAAGAAATAGCTCTAGCTACCTTGGCTGCTTGCTCACTGTCGGGATTAATAGTACATAACGAATTAATGACTTGCAATCAACTTGGCTGAGGCCGGATTGCTCAATTACTCTATTACTCGGTTCATGCTGCATCACTGTTATCTAGAGTTTTGATAAACAACCTCTTTTGAACTATGTCGTCTGTGACAAATTCTCATGTATGCCAGATGTGTTTAATGCATCTACCAAGAGTAAACGCAGAGTAAGTCACTGGTATCTGCACAACCGTGGCGCGGGTAAGCACTGCCACAGCTGGCGGCATGATCAACTGGAGCCCAACATATATAATTTACTCGGCTTTGAATTAGATACTCGACTTAACAGACGACGAAGCCGGACTAAGCAATCTATCATCTCAATCTCCTATTCATCAAATCTTCATATGTTCAAGCTTATCTAACTCTGCGATCATGTCTACAATGATAGACATCATGTCGGCGGCCGTCAACGTTATCAGTCGTTCGCCTCGTACTGTTCCTGCTTTGCCTCCGCCAAAATCAAACCCAAGTTCTCTATTCCTCGGTAGTATAACATTATCATATAAATGAAACCACCTGACTCAAGTGCAACAGTGAATTGGCAATGTTGCCAGTGTGGGTCTTCTGAGAACTACATTGGACTTCCTTGTAGTGTTTGCCATGGGGAAAGATGCGACAAGTGTGGTGTTGGATCAACAACAGGAATAAATAGCAAGGACTCTGCTACGATCTAGGTATATCATATTTATTAGCAGTCAGCTTGTTGCCTATTTCTTCCGAAGCTTCCATTCTAAGCTATGTTACAGATCGATGGTCTCAAAGATTTTGTCTTGAACTGTCATATTTATGTCAGTACATCTGAGGACTGACGCGAGAATCGTCTTCGAGGAGCAGGTGAACAATTGGGCATTAGGTATAGTGTTAATAGCAGTTGGGCGCTTCTCTTGACATCAAAGGACATCCGATCTCGAGGAATATCTTTAATACTGAGGCCGAATTGCTTAGATATTCTCATTTTCAGTCCACTTGTTACTAGCATCATCTAAAATCCTAAACTAAAATAAAATAAAAGAGTCAAGTGCAATAGTATGCTAGATACGTTCAACGCATAACTAAAAAGCAATTTATGGCAAATTGCGAACACCTTGCACGATCAAGCGGCGGGGTAGCACTGCCACAGCAGGCTGCATAAACGACTGATGCCCAATATACATATCTACCAAGTTTGGATAAAGACCTCGACATAAGAAAAGTCAAGAAGCCAGACTGAACATCTTATCTTCTTACTTCCCTCGCTACCATGCCATTCTGTATCTATGACTACTTGATACACTAATTATGCCTACATTCATCGCTGATGATTACCATTTATCTACGGAACGTATATTAGACAACGATCGTTCCCCGGCGCACACAGGCAATCTATATAACCTACGTAATATTCCACATCGCCCGGTAGGGAAGACGCCTGAAGGAGTTCAGCAGGAGAGAACTGGAGACTATCTACATTATCTGGCGCAGCAGGCAGGTAATGCTGTTTCGAGCACGACGTCCATTTCTGAATATGTGTACCTTCAACCTGAAGGCTCTTTCGACGACCCGCCCAAGTTAGCAACTCCTAAAGTCAGTGACTTCCTTCCTACAGATCCGGAAGCACGCGATCTGTCTGTTAATGTTACTATTCGTAAAACTCGAATTGCTCCTGCTTTACCTCCTCCAAAACCAAAACGAGCACCAAGACCTTCTCTCGGCAATACTCCTACTTCACCTCCTCCAAAACCAAAACAGGCACCAAGGCCTTCTCTCGGCAACAGTTTGTCGAAATCTGATCAAGTGATAGCATCTGGTCGAGAGACGATATGCATGTGATGGACATGCTGCCAAAGTGAATTTCTGTGACATCATGGGAGACACCTTATGTTTGTCTTTATTGCGGCGCAGCAAAATGCCGGTACTGTACTGAAGAAAAAGATTATCAACAACAGCGTGTTCAAGAGGCTCACTAAAAGGGTATGTAATAAACGGCAGTACTCTGTTTGCCGTCCCTTCTTCTTGATGTTTCTGTACCAAGCTAGATATGTTCCAGATTGATGGCTCTACACTATCATGTCAGTACACTTTAGCATAGACACGAAAGTCGTAGTCCAGAAGCATGTGGATGGGTGAGAAATAGGCATTAAGCTAGTTGCGAGCGGAGGAGGACCATCGTGGTTTCAAGAGACGTCTTTGCTGCTGAGACCGATTTGCGATGGCTTTGAGATGTGCTTTCTGTTCAATTGAGCTTACTTATTCCTGGTTTACAAAGATACGTTAAAGAGGACTCTTAAGTTTCGAGGCTCAACCATGATACAGCGCAGTATTTCGAGGATATAGCTATTAGTTTGTAGTATATAGTCATGTAAATTCTTTTGCAGAACTGGGTATTGAATGACTAATTTTCTCTTACTAGTTTTGTAAAATTACTGTGACTCCTGGAATTAAAACGTGCTTTTATAGATTGAGTGATAGTCAAAGTTATAGATCTTACACTCATTCATGTTATATACAAAGTAACCTGCAGCAACGTTTCCACACAACACTTGCTTCCAAGGTGTATCTCTGGTGTTCAACAAGACTAGGCCAAAGCTCCCGATAACAGCCAGCACGCTTCAAAACCATCGTAGGTATCCAGTATCAAGAGACGCTTTTTAGCTTACGAGAAGTGTGTTCACTGTGTAATCAGAGTAACTAAGGTAAACCGTCAATTCCAGCACGATCAAGTGGTGAGGTAACACTGCCACAGCAGTTTGGAGGAACAATCGATGCCCAAAATATATATCCTACTCAGCCTTGAATCAAGAACAAAACATAAATACAGTTCAAGAAGCCGGTCTGAGCATGACTGTTGCTTTACCACCCCGAAATCAAGACAGGTACCGAGGTCTTCACTCCCAAGAGCTTTACATCTACAACTTCCACATCAAAGCTCCTCGCTCCAAATCCCTTCACGTCCAACTCTAACTCCAAATCCAAGCGTCGTACATTACATCCGAGCAACCCATCCCCACCTCGAATTCCTTCCCCTCCAACTCCAACCGCGTCATATCAAATTGTATCCCCTCTAGACGCATCATCTCGAACCGCATCATCTGACGTGAACAGATTGGTGAGTGATATCATAGCAGTTGTAGAGGAATATTTCTCTCGGCATTAACAGCTTATTATGCCCATGCATGGCGAGTTGTTGATACAGGATCGACCAACGTCCTCAAACATATCTTGAAGATCACAGCAAGTCACAACCACTTCACTAGATCATATCAAAAGCCCGGTTGTATAATATATCAAGTACTGATAAATTCATGCTCATAATAATAAACTCGCTAAATAAAACATCTGGGTATCTCATCCTATCATACACTTCTCCACGTCACCTAACAGTGACAACGCCTAGTAATGGCGCTTGCTTCCACGTCCATCAGTACCGTGCATACGTCTAGTGCCAGCAGCCTACAACAGATATTGTCAGTACCAAGTCTTATGGTGAAGTGGAGTCATGCAAGCAAACATACCTTGACAGCAGGACGGTGGGTCAAGCTTCCCTTCAGCTTCAACATCGCGCCGGAAATCTTGTCTCCAAAGGTAGCGTGGCGCTTGTGGTGGTGGACAGGCGCGTGGGAGTGGTGAGTGCGGGTAGTGCGCGTTCCACGGAAGCGGGACATGAAGGAAGGGCGGGTGGTGCGGGTGGTGGTGGTGGTGGTTCCTCTGTTGTGATGCATTTTGAAGGATAGATTGGTTTGGTTTCTGGGTGGTGGGTTGTTGTGGTAGTGAACTTGTTCGTTTGGAGGTTGTTGATGAAGTTTGCTTTTGATATTGTTGGGAGAGTTGTTTGTGAATGGTAGACTGGGTCTGCTATTGTCGTAGGTTGTTTTGGTGTTGATGTGAGAGACATTGTCGGTGGTTGTGGAGAGGCTTCTTATAGATGGAGGGCTGGTAGTCTGGGGATTGATAGTGATGATGTGCTTGTCTGGGATAAGATAAAGTCGACATGGGGAGAACTGGATTTCGGGGTCTATATGCATGCAAGATGACGCTCCATGACCTCGTGAGGACGATCACCTCTGAACCAACGGACTCTGAATGCAGTTGGTAGAAGAAACGAGGGAACGTCATTCTAAAATCTATTCAAAGTATACTCGTACTCGAAAGAATAAGCCACCAATGAAAGATCTGTTGTTTGCAGATAAATGGGCAGTGCATCTGAGAATACAGGTATTGATTGTCAATTCGAACAACCACGATTCGTAGAAGTACTTGATAGGCTGGACGAGAATGATATTCAAGAATGTCCTCAAACAGGGCTGAGTTGCAAGGAGAGGCCATGGTTGAAACAAGGATTCTCCATCTTGGCTGACGCCGCTGGCCTGGGCGTTTAATTCCCGAACGCAGAAAAGGCAGCAATGATAAGATTATCTCTTTGCTGGCTCTGTCTATTCTACTGTACGTAGCATCCGAGTATCCAATAACATGAGATTATTATGGGGATGATCCAATGAGCCACGCGTTTATCGTCTGTTGTAACGGTTGAACCGGTGATAAAGGAGTGGCTGATGGGCGTCGAATCAGTGACAGTGAGTTTAGAGTCGTCTGTGGAGGTGCCACACGACAGGCCAGCGTCGGTCCCTGATTTTGGTGACTGTAAGTTGAGTTGGCAGGGATTTGGGCGGGATGACGTTGTGCGCCAGAATACACAACACACAACCAGACAGACAGTTGTCGGAGCGCGCTTCGACGTCATCTCGTCGAATCCAGTCGATTCTTGCTTGGTATTTTATCTAGGTCGCGATCCACACCAACCTGCGATATGGTGCAGTGCCATATGATCGACTGAAGGTCAGGATATGGACTTCTTGCAATCTGTGCCTATATGTTCCGGACTGAGCAGATAAGCCAGAACGAGATAGAAAATAAATGGCTGGCAGTGAGAGAAGAGTAGAGGACGAGTCAGGAGCAGAGAACATCGGGAGGAATATAGAAAGAGAAAGAAATACACGTGAAGAAAAATAGGATGAACTGGAAACAAGAGATCTCCTTACCCCTGTACGATGGTATGTATGTGTCTTGGAAAGTAAAAGGACCCAAAGTCCGTCCTGCAAGGCTTTACCAACCTGGATCTCTCATCGGAAATCAATATGAAGAGCGCTGCACCCACCGCAGATAATCTCCATATTGTCGAGGTTATGATCGTGCATCACCAACTTGTGATTCAGGCAGTCTCGACATATCTATACCCTCGCAATCTCATACAACAACAACATCATCAACGACTAGATCGAAGAATGGCAATACTCATTCAAACGGGCTGTTCACGCCCTGGGTTGGTCTCTGATATGCCAGAACATGTCTCTTAGCACGAATGCGACCGCCCAAAGACGTCATGGTGCTGCAATGCTTCCAGTCTGCAATTCGGACAAGAAGTAGCAAACCATCGTCGCAGTTGACAGAGCTGATGACTTAGGTGAGATCAAGGTGAGGTTTTGCGGATTGACTTTGCCTCGCACAAGTAATGTACCGAACCTCCTCATACGCGGTCGAAAAGTGAGGCGCTTCGAATTCGCAAAAGAATTGGGAGGAATATTTCTCGGTCGATATTTATGCTTATATGCTTCGCATCCTACATCGGACGTGGTATACATGGTATTTCGAAATGAAATGCCATTTGTGCGGAGCATACTCCTTATTTACATTACACATTACAGTATTTCTGTGGTATGATGCAACCGGCAAGTCGAGGCGAAAGGGTCCGAAGATTATGTCTTCAACGTCATTATGTTAGGATCCAACTCGATCGATGCCCCTCAATTATCTGCAGAACTCCAATAAAGTGCCTGAAACTATTGAAATATTACTCACAGTCTCTGACGTCGTTGGAAAAAGTGATTCTTATATCTACCTCCCAGTGCAGTTCCATGTTGATATTCAGAATACTCTTTCAAACCATCAAATTATCTCAACTATCATATTTGACTACTGTGACTTCATAAATCACATCACCCTCTAAACAAACAACAAACAACAAATAACAATCACAACAACAACAAAATGGAGGCTGCAAAGAACGCTTTGAAGGATGCTACTGGGGCCACCCAGAAGTCTCAATTCGCACCTGGTAGATGACAAAAATCCCCAAAATCATAAGCATCAATAATACTAATATATCATAGGTCACCAAGCTCCAATCTCTCACCAAGAAGATACTCCCGGCAAGCAACACAAGATGCCCGGCCAAGATCCAGTGAACGATCAGCTACCAACCGACGACGGCGGCTACCAACCATACCTGGCAGCAGGAAAGCTTCGCGGCAAGAAGGCGTTGATCACAGGAGGCGATTCCGGAATTGGGCGTGCAGTTGCCATTCTCTACGCCATGGAGGGTGCCATCAGCACGATTGTATACACTCCAGAGGAAGAGAAGGACGCACAAGAGACCAAGCGATTAGTTGAGGAGAAGGGCAGCACAGTTTACTTGATTGGCGCAGATCTCCAGAGTGCAGCAACATGCAAGGACGTCGTTGAGAAGGCAAAGGCAGAGATGGGATCCATCAATATCTTGGTACTCAACCACGGCACACAAATGATGCGCGAGACCATCGCCGAGCTATCAGAGTACGTCCCCTCCTCAGATTGACCGGAGTTATATGTACTAACAGTTATTAGGGAGCAATGGCTCGATACCTTCAACACAAACATCCACCCCTTCTTCTTCCTCGCCAAGTATGTCCTCCCACAGATGAAGCGCGGCGACACAATCATCACCTGCGCCTCCGTGAACCCATACATCGGACGTCCTGACCTCCTCGACTACACATCCACCAAGGGCGCCATTGTCGCCTTCACCCGCGCCCTCTCAAACCAGCAGATTGAGCACGGCATCCGCGTCAACTGCGTATGTCCTGGCCCTATTTGGACGCCGCTCATCCCGGCTACTATGAACACCAAGGCTCAGGACCAGTTTACTAGCCCTATGGGTCGCCCTGGTCAGCCATCAGAGGTTGCTACTTGCTTTGTTTTCTTGGCGAGCCCGGATAGTAGCTTTATCAGTGGACAAAGCTTGCATCCTAATGGTGGTGTGCAGGTTGGTTCGTAGAGTGGTTGGCCTATTGTAATATAGATATGGTTGCATTGCTTGTTTAGCGTAGCTAGATTGAATTCATTATAATTCACTTCAACATCTTTTTAAGTTTGTGTGCAGATTGTGAGTAGCTTTTGCGCCTGATCAATAATGTATGATATTGAGTTGAAATAGCGATGATGAACGAACGCGGTGATTATCAAGTGAAACAACATGATAGTGATTGATAGAGTTCGACTGCAAGTGCTTGCGATCACGCGGACGACCACCAATCCAAACGAGAGTGGATGTCGCAATAATGATGAAAGCTATAATGGTAAGTGGAATGAGAATGACGAAAATTGACAGTGGTAAACATTACTAACCCCAGTGATCAGCATCAGGCATTCTCGTGTTAAAATCAGATGTCTAATGCATACCCGGTTCAAGGCTTGCGCAGGAATAAGAGACTCGATATGACCGTTTCAAAGGTGAATTCCTGCCAGGACCAAATTCGCAACTACCGGGAAGACAGAAAGAAGTCAAGTGTACAATATCGTTTCTGGGTGGTCGAGTCTCCATGTGTCTCAAGCATCTTGGATCATAGAGTCTGCGTCACAAAAACTGCTTCTTTATTTGAGCGTATTTAGCTAAAGTGCAGAGTAGGATACTCATTATCAGCGACTCTTGAATTTGTTGATGATATCTCTATATTGAGGGGCTTTAAGAAAATCTTTTCGGTGACAATATAAGGTCTAGCAACTATACTGGTTAGGAATGTTTAGGTCGAAGTCCAATCTCTATAAAAGAAATAGTGGGACTATTCCGGAAAAAAAAAAAGCTTCACATCCTTCCCAGGCCTTACAAACTCCAAGTAATTATAATAAATGGAAGGTATGCCATATTAAGCATTAGTATCAGGTAACATGCATAAGGATGCTATAGATCACAGCTCATATGAAGCTATTAATTTTAAGATTGAAAGCAAGTGTTCGTTACATCTAAGTGGCAAAGTGTAGCTAGAAGCTAGCAAGATCATAATCTAGTTGTAGCAGCCCTGCAAATCGTCATGAATGATCATAGACAACCAACAAATCCGCCCATGAACTCCTCGTAAGCAATCATAAAGACATACCAGTCGCTATTTCGCCCTACCATGCTTTTACCAACCCCCCTACACACCTCATCTTATCAACCAAAGCGCACATGGCTCACAACATCAATGCCCTCGCAGAGTTGGGTATCTCAACTCACACCCACAGGCCTAAGTTACCCACAGCAAATCACACACCCGAAACTCCACTATCCCAACGCCGTAAAATCTTAAGAGTAGCTCAAATGCCACCAGGAACGCCCCAGTTCTCCCCAACACGCCTCATATCCTCAGCAAACCTCCTGCTACCGATCCGCTTGCCGCCCCTACCCCCAATGGGTGTATGCTCGTCAGGATCGTAGAATGGGTTTTGTAGCAGCCTGATATATGCCGCATGCATAGCCTTCCAAACGCTCTTGAGCTCGCCCTCCCGAAGTCCTTGCACGGATTGTCGATCAGCTTGCGCCGGGATTCGTCGGCCACGGGAGTCGATGATGCAGACGAATTTCGTACCTGTGCCAGCCATCAGTGTCATATTCACCCGAGCAAGAAGCTGCGTGGAGAGTCAGGTGATGAGGGACGAAATAGCTTACCTGTGTTGCATTCAAAGCCCCAAACGCTAATCCGCTCGTCGATGGCATGCAGCAGGCCCAGATCACCAGACAATCCCGTGCCAGATGTCTTCTCCTTCCCACGGACCTCGAAGACGTCCAGACTGCTGCTCAACATGAGCGAGAACTGCAGCGGTGTGCGTATCGGGGCATGCTTGTGGGCTGCGGGGTCGTACGAGGGGAAGATGGAGATGTGTAGGGGGTTGTTCTATTGCTGTCAGCTTGGGAACCTCCCTGTAGGAGTCCAGCTGCCGGGAGAGCGCCGAGATAAACTCACATTCTTGCCTATAACGCCTAGGCAGGCTATCGAGGGGGCAGACATTATTTTTGTGTGTGATGTTGTGGGAGAGCGGTGATGGTGTCAACGTGGTTGGTGTTCGCGAGGCTGAAGGCGGTGGGGTAGCGAGGCTGTGGGGAATTGTATGGGGTTTGGGTTGCTTGGCGAGATCCAAGGTCAATTACTGTGGATCGTCTCTACTGATGCACCAGAAAATGTCTTCCTTCAAGTAATCGTTTGATCAATAGGTTTTGGTACTTTTGATTTCTATTGTTGACAATCCCTCGTTGCATATATAGCACGTTGGAATGAGGAGCATTGGAATTATGGTTTACCAACTAAACCAGGATTAGAGCTCTTGAAATTGACTAAAAATCAATAGTTGATAAAACGGGGATAAAACACCCCAAAAGCTCAAGGATTAGGAGAAAGGCTGTCCTCTATCAAAAACTATCAATACTATTAATATATAGTTCTACTTCGATCGTCAATATCAACAAAATGTTAGCTATAGTCATCGGTATTAGTTGATTATAGCATATCATCTGATAGCAGGTACATATTCAAGTAATACTGCGATTTTAGATTGCACGATAAATTTATTGAAATATAGAAACCAAAGACATGTTAAGACTTATGAAGTGAACCTTTTCTAACACTAGTCAGATGAATGATGGTACACAAAATGGAAATCGGGACACAAAAATGATACATTTCTCGTCCCAGAGCAAGTATCAGATCCCCTTGTTAGTCTACGGCACGGCCATTGAATGACACTATTTCAGAACGGTGGTAGCATTTAAGCAGCAACTCTCTCACTTACAGAAGCAGAACTACAAATATAATGATTCACAGAGTCTCTGAGAGGTACATGACAAAAACAACATAAGAACTCATTATTACAATAGAAGCAATTTGTATGTCCCAACATTTTCTTGTAAGGACCAGCCGGTCTGAGGAATAAATGACATCACCTTCATTCTTGATGCTTATTGCAAAAAAACTAAGACACTTCTCAGAAGATATTGATGATATAGTTATGTACGAGTAAAACACATCGTTTTGTTGCCTTTGTTCCTAGAGGCGTTATGGTGGCTGCTCGTTCATACTGAAAGATAGGCGGCCGCTTGATAGACGGGCTACTTAGTTCGATGCTGTCATCACCTCACAATTTACATAAGGTACTTCTGTGGACAGATAGCTTTACGATGGATCAAACAGTCCCATATCTACTAATTGAGAGCTGACTAGATTGCTCTCCTCCAACTTCTCTATCTTAACTTTTTCATCATCATTTCAATCTAGAAAGTCTCGATTTAACATTTCCTTCAAGTGGCTTGCATCACCGTTTCGATCACTGAGCATGGTTCATCATGGAGCTGACGAGACATCACCACTTCTGGAGGGTGAATCTCGAAAGGTGAGTAACTCTGACTTGTGCAATAGGATTATACTAAAATTTGTTTCAGCTGGTAGAGTTTAAAGACTCTGACAATGAAAACCCAAGAACTTGGGGGAAATGGAAGAAGCTATCCAACATCTCCGTCATAGCTATGATGTCTAGTAGGTTTATGGTAGCAGATTTCCCCAGAAAGTGCTCATGGTTGAATAGTTTTAAGTCCGTTGGCATCTTCCATGTTTGCTCCTGGAATCAAAGAGATTTCAGAAGCTCTTGACACAAACGAACGCGCCATCATTGCGTGCCAAAGCGGTTATGTCATAATGTTGGGAATTGGACCGTTGATTCTTGCTCCTCTTTCAGAAACCTTTGGCAGAAAGGTACTCTATCTTGTATGCTTCAGTGTTTTCACGCTTCTTCAAATCCCAACGGCCTTAGCTCCAAACGTGGAAACATTGATTGCTATGAGAACAATCACTGGATTCTTCGGAAGTGTTTCCATTGCGAATGGTGGCGGCACGATTAGTGATCTTTGTAAGCTATAGACTTTCCGCTCCACTCAAACAATTTAGACTAATACTGGAAGACCATCCAAGTGAACGAGCTACAATTTTTGGAATTTATCTCCTTGGAGTGTTGTTGGGACCGGTAAGTGTACATGAGTAACGACCTCAACTTTGCGCTAATTTTTGTAATAGTCTCTTGGACCTCTTCTCGGAGGTATTATTATAACATTCCTCAATTGGCAGTGGATCTTCTGGATACTAGGTATAATCAGTCTTTTCAATACCGTCATGGCCTATTTTTTCCTTCAGGAGACATATGCTCCAATTCTTCTCTCACGCAAGAAGCAGAAGCTCGAGAGAGATGAAGGGGAAAACACGTATTACTACAATGGCGAAGATGATCGTCCACTCAGTTCAAAACTGTTACAGTCAATTCAACGTCCAATGAAGATCCTTTTTACTCAACCAATAGTTATGACCATGGCCAGCTACCAAGCATTGATTTTTGCTACGACATACAGTCTGTACACGCAAATGCAGAGTATCTATGGTGAAGGTTATGGTTTCAGTACACTTCAAGTTGGCCTCCTTTATCTCTTTCCTGGAGCAGGATTCCTGATCGCAGTATGGTTTCTTGTCCCGCGTATTGATACGATTTACAACATGCTCACGAAGCGCAACAACGGCGAATCTCGTCCAGAGTTTCGACTACCATTGGCAAACATTGGATCTGTTCTTCTACCCGTATCTCTATTCTGGTTTGCATGGACAGTTCAATATCACGTTCACTGGGCTATCACAATTAGCAGCACGTTTTTCTATGGCATAGGCCAGGTAGCCATTTTCAACTGCGTACAAAACTACTACATCGATGCCTTCGAGAAGTATGCTGCCTCAGCTATTGCTGCTGGAGCCTTCTTCAGATCCCTGGTTGGAGGAATTGTACCACTGTTGGTTCCAGGGATGCTAGAAAGACTGGACGTTGGCTGGGGAATGTCCGTCTTCGCCTTCCTCAGTCTTCTGCTTGCCCCCAGTCCAATCCTCTTCTGGTACGTTGGACCATATTTGAGAGAACGCTTCGCAATTGAGTTGTGAGGTGAAGAGCATTGCACATACAGATTGGGACATTTCGTAGATCGTTTTTAGATCAGACGGCGTTGAGAGAGGACTGCATCATGAGAATAAGCATTTATGGCATATACATATCACTTGCAGCAACGCGATCTGCATGCGCGGGAATGTAACGATGTACATACCTTGAACCTCGAGGAAGTTCGGGTACGATAGACAGGGGTAGAAACTGGCATCTTGGAAGTAGCCCGCAGTATCACAACACCAAATCACAGGTATCACTGCGTCCGTAATCTCGGCATATAATCGGTATATAGACTATCTTCAGCAAAAAGGAATATACTCCGAGAGTGACATATTGAAATCTCGGGCATCAAACATGACCCGGAGGCATCCCACGTTCCCCCAAAAAAGTCACAATGCAATAAAGCGCACACACAAACCTGGATAATTGCACAATAACAACCGCACAAGTAACAAGTCCCTCCCAACCATCGGCCACCCCGAACCGAGCCAAACCATATCACCCCCATCACAGCGCCCAGAACTCCAGAATCAAAAGGCCAGAAGCAAAAACCCAAAAGCCAAGAAAGCTTACCTTACCTTCTCCCAGGAACAGCCCAATCCCGTACCACGGTACCGCGCAGAACAACGCGCCCTAGCCCTCGAAAATCTCGCTCGCTCGCTCGCTCGCAAGTGCGGGGCGCGCCGACGGCGGGTACGGCGGGTGAGGCCGCAGATCGTGCCATGCATGTGCGCACCGCACAGCAAAGCCGGGGGGTGGTGCTTGGGTGGGATATATGCATCGGGTTGTGGGCACGCTCGTGGGCTCTAGACCACCGCGCTCTCTCTCCCCCGGCTGCTAGACGTGCTCCGTTCCTGGGCGGGGACGAGGATGCTTGGGCCGGGTGCGAGTGATTCAGGACGGCACGCCGGGCGACGGCGCTCTTTCCTTCTTGATGTTCCTTGTGCTCCGGGTGTGTGGGGTTAAGGGGGGAGATGGTGCGTTGTGCGTGGGTTTTGGGAGGTGGTGTTGTGTGGTCATCGGCTTGGTATGGTGGGGGTGGGATTTGTTGTGGGGATTGTCGGATTTGATGGGTTGGATGTGCCACTTTATCTTGCATGTAGTGGATTTGGATTTGGAATGGGTGGGGGACTGGCAGAGATGAGTGAGGCCTTTTATCTAACTGAGTTTGAGGTACCGGGTGGTTTTGTTAAGGGTTTGAGTTTTGATCTTCAGTCAATCAATTAGAAGAAAAACTCTCCAGAGTATAGGCTGTAGTCTTTCCTTGATTTCTAAAGGCTAATTCTAAACTAATACATATCTATATCTAGATCTAATTCTCGTATGTATCCAACAAAATAATTATCTACAGGTTCCTCATGTCATTATATAATTTTATTTAAACAGCAGCGCCAACAGTAGTGTTAGCGACCTGAGCCAAGTAGAGGTTCTTCTCGTTCAACAAGAAAATCTCACCGGCTGGACCAAGGACGAAGTTAGAGCTTCCTCCACTGACAGCAATCTTGCCAAGGAGAACGGCACCAGGACTCCAGACATTGACACCATCACCGCAGCCTCCGTAGACGTTACCTTGGGTATCGACCTTGATACCATCTGGGATTCCAGTCTCTGGAAGCGCAAAGACTCTCTTGTTGGAGAGGAAAGGCGAGCCGTAGATGTACTGGACGTCATAGGCGTAGATGGTGCGTGGGTCAGTGAAGTCCGAGGTAGCATCTCCAGAGCCATCGGTCAAGTAGGCCGTCTTCTCGTCGGGGGAGAAAACGATGCCATTAGGGTGGCCGAGACCGTCGGCGACTACGCGGATGTCGCCAGTGTCAGGTACATAACGGTAGACCTGAGCGGGCAACTGAGGGGCTGGACGGATGTCCTGGGTGTAGCCGTAGGGTGGATCAGTGAACCACAGAGCGCCATCGGCAGTTACGTGAATGTCGTTGAGAGAGTTGAAGGGCTTGCCGTAGTAGTTGTCAACAAGGGAGATTGTGTTGTATGGGTAAGAAGCGTTCATGTAGACGACTGCTCCGTTTTGGGTAAGATCTCCCTGGCCAGTGAAAATGAGGCCATCCTTGTACTTGTAGCCTCCATTGGCAAGAATGATGGGCACTGGACCGGATGGAGTGATGGTCTCAGTGTACCAGGTTCCATTGCTCGCCTGGCTGACCTTGGTGATGATGATATCCTTATTGTCTGTCTCGCTGGAGTTGGTGATGGCGAACTGGTTGGAGGAAACGAAGAAGGTTGGTTCAGGCAGATCATCAATATAGATGGCAGCCTCATGGAACAAAGGAATGGAAGCATTGGTGACAAGCTCAGTGAAGGTTGGGTTGTCACCCAAGATATTGGTGAAGTTGCTGTGATAGACCTGGAATGGTGCAGTGCTGTTGGTCTCATCAGCGAGGAAAGCCACCTCAGCTGCTGTCACATACTACTCATAAATCAGCATTGATCTATGCAATCAAAAAGACAAGGACAGAAACATATAAAATATACTCACGTTGACAGAGCTAGAGTTCTGGGAGTATACAGCAGGCAAGAATGCCATGGCGGCGACAGCTTTCTTCATATCCAACATCTTGACGGCTTTGGAGATTCACAAGATCTACGAAACGAAACAGAAACGAAAACAAGAGCAAGCAAAAGAGGTTTCCACAGCAAGCATTATATACCCCCAGCGATATCGCATTTGCAAGCCAAATAATCTCGACGATAAAAATCTCAGGTCACTGTTTGCTTGGCAGGAACATAACAAGGCCGGTTGCATCAATGCATCGAGCTACGACAAACCGGCCCCCTGCTATCTGCGCGCGCTGGCTGGCCCGGACCACACTTGTATCCAGACCTTACACACACTTCGTCTTTCTCTTTAATATGAAAGGGTCTCGGGCCAAGCACCTCGGCTCGAAACATCTCCTCACTCTTTTTGTTTATTCTCACCAGAAGTGTAAGTTCAAAAGAAATATTGTAAGACCTAGGTGTTGACTCGAATCGCTTCCAGAAACTGTGTAACCTCTCCTTAATAGCAAAATCATGCATCATCGGATAAACCAGACACCCTTATTCGAGAGGAGATCCGCCACCGAATTCACAGATATTCGTAAATCGACAGCTGGATTCCGAAATCTGCAGCCTGAATGCCTGACGATGTGTATTTCGGCGGCTGACATGACCATATAGAGACGCAGAATCAGTATTTCCGCAGCCCCTCAATATCCGAAGATGTGAAAGAAGGGATTCGATCCGAACAAACCACTTCTCAAAGTAATACATAGTAGTGCAGTGTACAAAAAGAGCCAGTGGAGCCCATCCCATCGACAAGGTTTTGATATCAAGGGCACTAGGCCGAATCCCAAGTGACACACAAAAACCAGCCAAACGAGAGGAAGATCGTTTGGCTCTCGCGACGGCATTCTCAATGAGGGACGAAGGGGCCCAAAAAAATATGCCTAGCGTTCCAGTTTCAGGAGGGGAGAGCGCCGTTCCCTTGGCACTGACGGGTGTTTAGCGGGAGGGGACATTGTCGTTGAGTCGAAAGATGCTTCATACTAGCTTGATGGTTCAGTCGCCGGCTCGGGTTTTGATGGAGTGCGCGTTTGGCTGGGCGAAAGTGCGCCCGAGACAGATATTTACATAAACGGGGTTTGGCACGGCACGTGATCACGGGAAGGATCAGATATGTCACTTTAGTGGATAGTTTAGTGGGATATTGTCTGCCTGTGGATGTTGATCTTTGGTAGTTGATTAGAGTTCGAATGTTGGGATGAGCCTTGTTTCTATCTTTTGCAAACGTTGTGGCTGTCCTGGTAGTCGGGACCCAAGGGGGGAAGGGAGTTGCTCCGGAGAAAATCTGATAAGCCTTATCCTCATCCCAAGATCCTTCTTCATATACGCGTACCCACGGACCGACCGAATCCTCACAAGCGCAGTGCCCAGCTATTTGTTCTGAGACCTGAACTACTTGTGATTCTTCTCAATCTCACTCACTGATAAGTAGGTGAATAGATTCGTGGAGGCTTTCACGCCAAGAATAAACCACCTTGGCATACTCCTTTGCGAAAGTAGGTATGGTCAACTCGGTCCTAAAAGGCCAGGAACCCATCAGACAAAATTTGCTCAGCTCTTCATTGATAGGCGATTTCGAAGCAATGCAGAATAATACAACCAGCTATTTGTGACTACTGATATCTTACATCTTTGTACTCCATGCGATGACAGGATCTAGTCCAGTTTTTTGACCATGACATGATAAACTTGTAGAACGCCATCGCTATAGAGAACAGTAAAAAGATTAACAAAGAGAAAGAAATAATTATGAAAGGCCACATTAAGTGTGTAAGGAAATCCCCCACACGAAAGGAACAAAAACCAAGGAATAATTTCTGAAGGTTCAAACACTGAGATCCTTGAGATGAGCTGTACAGAGAACATGTTCCTTCAACCAGAAGCCGTGAAGGTGTCAGAGAAACCCGAATAATCATGTACTTTTCGAGACGTTGGCAGCCGTTAGGTCTTCGAATTGAGATTTTTTTTTCCCGGCCTGCAGGTATGAGTATCGTTATGTCGAAAACAAAAAGGAGAGCCGTAATCATACATGTCGGATAAGGGGAAGTCATAAAACAAGGGGATGGGCGCAGAATAGACGTTCATCGGTGTTGGTAGATTTCGCGGATTGTAGAAGGTGGGTATCCAGTAAAGATGGTGTTTCGAGGCACATCCTACAAATGTCAGAATTCCAGCAACAAAACTATCATCATTTTACTTACGCATTTTACAACGGAACCTGCCCCAACAGTACTTCCTCGATGAATGGTCACACCGGGCAAGATCGTGACATTCCCTCCAATGAAACAGTCCTCCTCAATGGTGATGGCTCTTCCATAAGCAGGTCCACGACTCCCAAGTCTCCTGACAGGATCAACCGGCAATGTAGTAGTGTATATGTTGACATTTGGGCCTATCATGCAACGATCGCCGATCTTGACCTCAACACAATCAAGGATGGTACAGTTCTTTCCAATGCTCACATCTTGGCCAATAGAGATGTTGTAGCCATAATCGCAGTTGAAGGGTGCTTCAACCACAACATTTGTGCCGACTTTCCCAATGGGACTGTCCGCAGACACACTGGTTGGAGAGATATTCACTTGATCTCGGGGCTGTAAGACATCGCGGAAAAGGCGAGCTCGCTCATCAGGGGAAACACCATTGTTTGGGTTCGTGCTGTTGTTGAATCTCCAGCAAGCACTGTTACAACGCTCCCGTTCCAAAACGAGCTCCTTGTCGAATGGGAAATAGTGTCTTCCCGTAAGCATCAGATCTTTCTGCGTTGTTGCGCGTGCTACGCTCGGCGCTGCGCTCGGTGCAGCGGTAGACAAAGCTAGTGCCTGTTGCGCTGCGACTTGGGGGTTCGACTGAGGCGTATGCGGAGAGTTGGTGTTTGGTTGATGGAGAATGCTGACATGAGAAGGGAGCCCATTCGACTGTGCTGACTGAGGAGTTGGGAGATCACTTTCATGTCGTGATTGGTCGTGCAACGGTTTGGAGTTATGATAGCCTTTCTGGGCATACGGACTTGCTGCACTGGTTGGAGTCGGAAACGAATATGCTGGAGTCGCCAATCTGCTCTCGGGACTCAGTGCTGACGCACTTGCTTGCGTAGATGCACTTGGCCTTTCATCATCCACATTGTAAGGTCTTCCATGCTGAGGGTCAACGCGGAGTGGCTGTTGGCCTCTGTAGCCTGGCAATGGTTCTCGTCGAGGCTGCGCGGGTGGCAGAGTTACTGGTGGATTTGATGTCGAGAGTGTGATGGGTGGATAAGTGGGCTGTTGCACCGAATATGAATTGGGCGCTGAATCATATCCGTCCTTCGATTGGAGAGGTACAGGAGCCTGTTTATCGGATGGTTTTGTCCAATTGCCTCGTGCTGGATATCCTGCGCAAACGAATCCTCCGCGCATACAGTTGTTGCCTGGCTGCATGTTAACAAAAAATGGTCAGTAAGTTTAAGGGAGTGTCACGCACATTCTGGACGCCCTTCATCACACTTCTTCTTTCTCCTTCTACACGTCATACAACCAGTCTTCGTTCTGTTGCTGAAGTTTCTCTTTCTCTTCTTCATGTCTGCCTGCATCTGCACAGAATTCTGGTCTTGACCATATGCACTACCATATCCGCCATTTCTACTCTCATCATCACCGGGACTGTTCGTACCATATCCATTTTGAGAATGAGCACTGTGAGGTTCTCCATGGATCTCTCGTCGCAACGACTCTGACATGATCCGATCATCCGCCGAGTGTATGGATGGAGTTTGGGCGGAGTGGACAGAGTCATATGGTGAACGGTGTTGTTCCTGATTCGAGTGCGAAGACCATCCGTTCTGTGCGCTCTCCCGGGGTTCATTAGGTGCTGGTGTGTACTGTTGGGATGGACTATCGTAGTATTCCCGTCGGTCCGGGTAATGAGCTGGTCGCGTAGCCAATTCTCTATGCGATTCAGTGGGTGTTGATACATCAGGTTGAGGATTCCTGGGTGGACTCCTTGGTAGACCGTGATTATGATATGGGTGCGGATTAGGTGGTTGTTTATCATCCGAGCCGGAACGCTTTCTCTTGTGTCGATTCTCAATCTCTGAGGCTGGGGTTGGTGCCTGCTCATGTCGTGGCGGTTGAGGATTCGAGTCACCTCCATGTTGAGGCTGACTTTGGTTCCAGTCTTCTCTCCCAGTATGAGTCGTCAGAGTCAACCGCTCTGGTCCGGGAGGACTGGCGCGTGTTTGGCCGTTGCCATTGCTGTTGCCGGTTTGTCCATTCTGTCCATTAGGTCGCTGCTCATCAGAGCCCTTTCTCTCCGAAATGCTTCCATTTACGACACTGGACCCTGCAGTACTCGCTGATTGCTCTCGGCCATTAACTGCAGTGAAACCAGATACTGGAGGCTCTGAATGCTGATCCCTGGGGGAACCCGAGTCGCTCAATGACTCAGACTTAGCCATCTGTGACTATGTAAATTGGCCTGCGGCTGTACTCCACCGATAACCAAACAATGTATTCGCCGTGTGTTTCAGGCGTTAGGAGGAGTGAGCTATGAGTATATCGAATGTAAAGTTGACCTTTGTTTTTCGTCGTTTTTCTTTTTCCCTCTTTCCCTCACCAGGTACACTGAGCTATCCACGCGTTCAAAATAGATATCTCTCGTATAAGGTGGAATGTTTCTTATGACGGATCCCGGTTCTTCAGTGGCGGAAGAGCTCCTTACCGCGACGCCTTAATCTCCAAAGGGTTCCCGATGCGCTTAAATTGTCAGATGTGCAGTGTTTCGAAGGAATTCTTGGGTGTAAGTGTGTTCCCCGAGTCGTGGCTGGTCGTCCCTTGCTTCCGCTGCAGACCGCTGAAGATTCCCGACACAAAGTCCTCCAAGTATTTGGGATTGACGCGCACAATCTCCAAGTAGCTCTCACCCTGAGTGCTAACGACAGAGATTCGAGTAAGGATGTTGGGTTGTGAGACTGATTCGGTGGTGTCGTCGTCGGCGGGATGTGTATGTAGCTAGCTACTCGAGATGTCGAGGATCTTTCAGCTATCTGTCTCTGTTTTTTTTCCTTTTGAAAACACCGCAGTAGCTCTTCACCCAAGGCTAGGTTGTTCAATCTCCCGAGAAGACGAATGAAGATTCTGGGCAAAAAGTCAAAGTTTCTGCGCGCCGATTGATATGCAAATAAGGTATTGGCGTCAAATGGAACTTTTTGCGAAGCAGGCGTTCATTGCAGTTCACGACCGTTTTGCTCGCTCGCTCGCTCCCTCCACAACAACAGCGGAACCCCACCCGCGTTTTTTTCAATGCGACTTGCGTCTGACGTACTCTAATAGGTATGATGGATAGGTCTTTTTTTGGTTTTGTTTTGTTTTGATTTGGTTTGGTTTTTTGGAGGAGTTATATGTATTGGCAGTGATTGTAAAAAAGAAAAGATACTCTGTATTCCTGTGGATATTTCTTTGCTGACGAGTTCTCTTTTTCTTTTTTTTTTTTTTTTTTTTGGTGGAAGTTGAGAGGAGGAGGGATGGAGCGGAGAGATATTTTTTCCTCTTTTAATTTTTGGTTGACAATTGGGGAATGGAGATGCAGCAGCGGGAGAGCGCGACAGATTGGGGATTTCTTGGGGGAGGGTGGGGGGGAAGCGAGAGAGAGAGAGTATGCGTGTGATTGAGAGTGATTGAGTGATGAGTGATGAGTGAATGAGAGAGAGAACAGCAAGCAGCGTGTACCTTAAGTTTTCCCACCCGAAGACAAGACGAAAAAGCCGACGCGCTTCACTCAACCGCTCTAAGCACTATCTATCTACCTGGTATATGTAGTAAGTAGCATTAAACAAGATAGACAGACACAGAGAGCGCGAGGTAGAGATAGACCAGACTACCCGGTCATCCCAAGTAAGTAGTCTACCTTACCTTACCTTACCTTACCTTTCCTTACCATCCATCCATCCATCCATCCCATCCCATCCCATACCATACTCTACCATACCTTACCTTACTTACCTTTCCTACGTACTATTTTTCCCTTCTACTTATTGCCCAGTCCACATTGCATCCAGTTCACCCAGTCAATTCCTCTATCCATCTAGGCACCCAGACCCATCACAGAGAAATCACAGGCTTAGAGAGACGAGCTCAGCTGAACCCCCGGTTCGTCATGGGATCAGAGTGCAAGAGTGTGTCCACAGACCCGACCAGACTTGCTTTAGGTGACCTGGACTTTGACTTGACTTGACCTTGAACTGGAAAAGGGGGGGTGTCCAGAGAAATATACGCACACGCTCCCCGCACCCACCCCCCACCCCTCCGGGGAGTGCATGTAGATAATAGATGAGATGACAGCAAATGGGAATACGTTAGCCATTGTCAATTTCATGATGATACTGTCTGTACATGGAAATACGGGAGGAGGGGAGTACGAAGTACGGAGAAATGAGTGAGTGAGTGAGAGAAGTGGGGGGAGGGAGGGAGGGAGGAAGGAAAGGGAAATAGATGCCTTGTTCGAAGAGGACGTACAAAAAAATAAGAATATACATAAAAATAATAATGATAATAATATATTGGTTGGCTGTCCCGTATGAATACGGTCTGTCGGATTCTGTACATACATACTTGTATATATAATTAGGCACCATGGTGGTCATTCTCTTGGTCACAGAAGATCTACCTACATACAAGTATACTAGTCCTTGTTGTGTTTGGATTTGGATTTGGATTTGGATTTGTGCTTGTGTTTATTTATATTCATTTCTATTTTGAACCTTCTTCGTGCTCTCTTCTTCTCTTGCGTTTTGCAGCTGTCGATTATCCTTGTGTCCACTGTGTATTATATACCTCACTTGCTCAAAGTGATCTTCCTGACAACGATAACGTCTCAGGCTGATAGTGTAATAGAATGACGATGATGGTCATCTGAATAGTACTGGTCAGTATTCATGATACACGTTCTAGTCTCTCGCCACTTGTAAATGGAGAAGATTGAGGGGGAGGGACGATGGGGAATAGGATGATGAGTGATGATTGAGTTGAGAGAGTGTTTGTGGGGGGGGGGGTGGTCTACATTACCTACGAGAGCGGGAGTGGGCGCGAGTGAGCGCGAGTGTGAGCGTGAATGTGTGAGCGGGTGTCTGGGCATGGGCATGAGCATGAGCATGAGCATGAGCGTGAGCGGGTGCGTGAGCGGGTGTTTGGGCGTGAGCGTAGGTAAGGTAGGTCAAAAAGTAGCAGGGCCGGTGGGAGAGTAGTGCGTCCACGCTTGCACTTCCACTACGTCGAACCAACATTTAGCTGCTCGACGGCACAGCCAGAACAGCCTCAGCTTAGCGACCACCGCGGTGCGCGTTAGACGCTGTTCATCATCCTGTCTGTCCTGTGCGGTGGTGGTGAAAGCAGCAAGACACTTAGTCTCTGGCATTGTCATTTTGTTCACGACTGTAGACATCTGCCACATACACCCAAAACAAATCACAAGAGGCCATCTATCCATTCTCGTGTCTTCATCCGCACTGCATTGATTACAGACATGTATTACAGACTATTGTTTTCTCATTCGTATCCAATAAATATTATCTCCCGCAGATGAAGCACCGATATGAATGTCATCGATTGTCTATTCATGAAAGGAAGCATTTCTACCGTATCCCTACACAAAGTGACGGACTGCTTACCCTCGCCTCAAATCTTCACATTGCACGTTCTCATGTATGTACATACATATCTACATATCTACATCTCTACATCCATCCATCCATCATCTTCAACTGCCGAACCTCCAAGGTAGTCCATTTTACATCACCTCATCCAGCTTGTTGGTCATTCGAGCTGAACATCCATCCTTCCTCCTCTTCCAAACAAACACCTTGGCCCTCGTCGGCTTCCCCTCGATTTTAAGCGCCATTACTTCATCCTTCCATCATGCGTAGTCTGTAAAACGTACGTGTACTTCCTAGACACCATCCAAGCATTCTGCGCCCACGGTCTTGTCTACCTTAAGCCACAAACCGCAAACCACAAACAAGATGGAGCCCAATGATTACACTTTCACACCATCTGCTTCTACTCCCACGCTACTCATATCCATTGACGCTCTCTAAATCCTCAAACTCCACTTGCTTTCCCCATCGCGGAATCTGAACCTCCCTCCATCATCTCATCAACTCGCTGCAAACGAAGAAGAGGAAGAGGAAAAAGAAGGAAAAAGACGGCCCCTCTTCTGCTCGTAACACAATATCAGAAAACAACAGATCGACTCCGCTAGCATATGATCAACCATCCTTCACTTGTTGAATTGCTCGAATGCCCATCTCACCCGTCTACTCACCATCCCCTCCCCCTCCCCGGCTCGCCTCTCAATGGGGCCCAATGGTGGACTTCCAATAATACCAAAACCCTTTGATCAGATCCATCGTATCCATCATGACAAGAAAAAGTCCTACGTATCCATCTCGTTTCCCAGCGGGTACATAATCAAGATGACCTAGGTAGGCAGAAGCATTGGCTTGGGGTACTGGCATGTTCTCGCAATTTGAAACCGTCACCGATATCTGTGATCAACGGCGGCTGGCCCTTGCAATCGATATTAATGTCCGTTGGTCGATCGACGTGCGTGAGGCTTGTGCAAAGAAAGAAGAGCTACCCAGGCCACCTGGTAGGTAGGTACCCTCCACAACATTGTTACTCGAGCGGCAACCTACTCGGTACCAAAGGTCGAGCTGTGTCAACACAGGGAGCATACACGCATATACACGCACACGCACACGCACACTCACTCGTTCACTCGTTCAATCACTCACTCACTCACTCACTCACTCACTCACATGTAACATCCATCCTTCTCACCCTCTCTCACCCTCTCACCATCACACTGGAAGATTACAAAGTCACGAACCTGCTTGCATCAAACAACACCATCGAAAATAGCCACTGTCACATAGCTAGCTACCCATGACGAGAGCCTATTGGCTATGGGATCTTCTGGGCACAGCCTTAGGAGAGAACTCTCACCAATATGCCGAATAGGGTCGTCAAGCTTTTTCTCTTTTCCTCTTTCGCATCTCGCATGTTCTGGCTGTCTTCGGGCGGTTACCTGGATCTGGTCAAGCCTCAGTGATGATTGAGGCATCGTGAAGGGTACCCAGGGCAAGGTCAAAGGCATCCATCTATCTTCAAATACCTAATCCGCCGGCGGAGACAGCTGGGACAGTACGTAGTGCTGCACCAAGTAATTTCACCTTATGGACACAAGTATTCCTATTTGGGTAAGAAGGACAGCGATGGCATGAAAAACACCAGGTCCATAGGCGACATAGCCGACGCCCATCTGGCCATTTCCCGGAGTTGAGATGCCATCATCCTATTTACCTCTCCCTCGCTCTCTTGATCTCCTCAGATGTGTCTCTCGTAGGGATAGCTTCCCAGGTACCCTATTGGGCGCATGGGTGAGGGTTTGTTTTTCTTGCCCGCGCGCTCCACCCCTCAGACCCCTCCACACACTCTCTCTCTCTCACGCACACATACACCATCCCCCCTTGTGGCCCGTAATGTGGACTGTCCAACGGCGGGACATGGGCCACTCCCAGTCTCCCACGACGGCCAGCCCGCCACTAATAGACCAAGACAGCTCAGGCGCGGGCATTAATCCACAAGTTCTCGATCAACGGCGCACAGCAAGCGCGAAGGTGTACCCTTTTAAACGAGGCTGTGAAATTGCTCGAGGCAAGGGAAAGACTTGATGCGATCGAGCGAGCTGTCTGCCACTGCTTCTGCCTTTGCCTCTGCCACTGCCTCTATTATCCGCTCTGCGAACGAAACACTTGGTGATATGCACCTATCACCGAGTTTGTATCTACTATTCACAAAGCTACATATGTACTGTGCGTTACTATGATAGGAAACACGAATCCTCGTCCACCAGCGTAACGAAAGCATCTCACTCGTGCTCATTGGGATCTTGTCGTTGTTGCTCAGGGGCACGTTCAGACTCCATGGCTATGGAAGATGCATACTGTAGGTAAATGTGCGTATGTACGTACAACAAATCGACATGACACACGATGATGAGAATTGTTATCATCTGGGACGGTTTTTCTAGCCCCATTGGATTCCGTAGCACCGTCAATCATCGATACAGTGATGAGTAAGGTAAGGAGAGCTCTTCTTTGTATCACGCAAGAAGCACAGAGCTCGTAAACCGACATTTGGCACCTCCACACTCATCATAATTGGGATGGCGACAGACTGACGAATTGGGCCAAACAGCATCATCGCACGGATTAGATCGGGGATGATTCTTGAATGTCGTTATCACAGAGAAAAGAACAAGGGAGGGAAATCATATTTATGAAAATAGGAGAATATAGCCTCTATGTTTTGAGAGTTGAGAGTTGATCCGAGTACTTGTGCGTCTATTGATTCATGCCGCAGTATCGTATCGTATCGAGGTGATAAAAAAAAGTGTGAAAACCATCTATTTCATGACGTTACATCGCACCCATCCCACGCCGTACCTTATGAACTCTTTCTTTCTCCATGGAGCACAATATGGAGCCCACTCCATATTTATCGACATCGTCACAACACACTCACATAACAAAACAAAGAAAAAGCGGTGATTGCCAGGGGTGTAGGGGACAGGGCATTATTGAAGCCCCCCCAGGCCCCCGAGGACAGTTAGTTATCCTTCGGTCAGGTCAGGTCAGGTCAGATCCGATCCCCCCCCCCTCTCTCTCTCCTCTCGTCCCTCGGTCAGGGCCACTTTTGAGCGCCTATTCGTTGACGGAATTGAACTGCCTGACTGACTGGACTGACTGGACTGCACGACGGAAGCCTGTGCTCTTCTTTACATATGCGGTGTGAGGTTTTCCCACTTACATGCTACTGTAACGTGGTAAGGGTCTTTGATGAATCACTCAATCACTCACTCAGTCACTATTCATCAACTAACTATTTATCGTCGGGTGACGATTGGAACTCTCACCTTCTATTTGGGGGGAGCGAGTATGGAGTATGGAGGACATATTTATTGTGGTTGTTTGTGTAGAGGGGTGGCGCGCTGGCTGTCGACTAGCTTGCCTTCCGCAGTAGGTTGTGTGTGATGCGAGGCGGCCTCCATCCCATGCGAGATGCGCTTGGTGCGATACGATGGTCTGGTACTCTACTCGGCTGTTTGGGGAGGTTGAGCCAGTAGAGAGGAGGTGATGGCGAGATACATGTAGGCAGGGGATGTGATGGAGTATACTTCATTGTTTGGTTGTCGATGATGATGATGATGATGATGATGAGCGAGGTGAAGATGAAGCTTGTGGGTAGGAGGGTATGATACCAGAATGTGAATGTGTGCTGGAACTGGTGTACGTATCGGCTGTTCGGGAGAGTTTAATATTCATTCCCTTCTCAGAATGGAGACGGAGTCCAGAAGTTTGAATGAGGACTATGAGAGACATGAAGAGAGCATCCCGAGCTGTTCCAAGTAAGTATGTAACTCGGGAGAGTGCATGGAGCGTTTGAGCCTGAGCCTGCGCCTGAGCCTGAGCCGAGTCTGATGCTGGACCTTCTTCCAGAGCTGGACCCCACGCTGCGATAGCTTTCTTGGCCGAGTAGAGACACAATGCCGGACCATCTCCGCAAGGCGCATATTCATCCACCCAACTCATTCCCTCAGGCCTGTCTCGGGTTCATCCTCATCCTTATCCTTATTCCCATGCTCTCTCTCTCTCGCGCACTCTCATTGTTGATCTCTTTCAACGACAACATAACAAAATAGCTCTCCTAAAAGACAGAATAATAATACTGCATACACATCACAATTCAAACATCGCCACCGAATATCGGCACTATTCCTCCCGCCTCTACTCTACCTTACTCTACTCTACCTATACTAGTACTCCGTCCATCATCAAAGTTCGGTACGGGCCTTTGCCCGCGGCCATGCCGACCTGGACCTGGACCTGGACCTGGACCACGCCTACGCCTACGCTCACGATCACGACCACGTCCACGGCCATGACCATGGCCTCGTGTACCTGGACCATGAACCATGACCATTCCCAAGGCCTGCCTGCTCTGCCCTGCCCTGCCGGACCTTAACCTACCCAGACCACACCTCTCAACTCACCACCCTACTACCTACCTTACCACTCCACCCCACGACGCAACCTCACCATGCTACAGTACATACATACATACATACATACATACAAACTTAGCAAAGTAACGCCCTTCTCGCCCGCTTGGCCGCCCGCCTATCTCCCTCCCCCTCTTGTCTCCTCCACTTCCTCAAACCCTGAGAGGTGTGTGTGTGTGTGAGGTGAGTCCCGCTTCTTCCCCCCCCTTCTTCCCTGTCACCTCGTCAAAGTCGTCAATCACCCTCGTACTTACGCCCCGGTGCCCCCCCTCGAAGCGCCGAACTGCCACAAATAGAGTCCTGCAGGTCAGGTTGGCTGGGCTTGTGGTCCTCCGGCACTTCTTTTGTCTCGGCAAAGCCGGCGTTTCTTGGACAGCCCTGTTGCGAGGGGATGTGTTTTGATTTTTTGCGTAGGTGGAGGTAGGTAGGTAGGTAGGTAGGTAGATAGGTGAGAGGTGAGGTGAGGTGAACTGTTGGTATTGATGCTACGATGTCGTCGTCTTGCGCCTTTATGTCTTGCTATCATGAATATCTTACTTACTCCGTAGCATATGATGATATGCTAATTGACTTGTAAATCTCATCATCTGAGTCATCTGCTATTACCCACTGACTTCTCTACTACTCTCTCCAGTACGGAGTTCATATTGCCTGAAATCTCAATAATATTCCTCCGCCCGTTTTCCTTTCGTGTGTTCGAAACGCCCAAACTCCAAGCCGCGGATGTGCAACGTCCGCCCGCCACGCCCCGGCTCAGCCCAGTTTCCAGTTCGCCCAATCTGGCTTTTGTTTGCTCGCGCACTTGCTGCGCGTCTTTTTATCCAGCAAACGCACGGCGGGCGAGTTAGAGAGCACCGAGCACACTCAAGCACTCTCTTCCCCAAACTTGGAGGCCAAAGGGAAAGGAAGGTTGTGGCGTGCACACCTCCTGTGCTGTTTCTTTTCTTTTTCCTACTGATCGTCTGCGTGTACGAAATATACGCAGTACGCATCCCATACATAGATGTTGGCATATGCCGTACTCAAGACAACACCTCTTGTGTTTATTTATATATTTGATATGTACGGCGTGTTGGAGAGTGTTGGAGAGTGTTGGTTTTCATGTTATTTTAGATACGAGACGGCGTCATATGGTGATGGTATGGCCTGTTCCGTACAGTACTTTGGGAGATCATGTACGTATGTATGTATGTACCTTGTGCACCTCATGTGCAGTCCAAAGAGAGAGGTCCTGTTGTAGTCACAGAACCGTTACACAACTTACCTTGTACAAGCGGTAGCTTTACGAGGAGAGAGAGAGAGAGATTGAGAATGAGAATAAATAGCCCAAAGCGCGCGTACCTCAGTACGGACGCACATTGGGGCATGCGTGAATTTGTTGGTTATGGATTCATGGGTGCTCTCAGGGTAAGGCAGAGTAGTGTAATGATACTGCCGCCTGTATGCAAGGTGAGATATTGAAATAAGGTAAAAGCAAGGTGATGAGGGTAGCATTTCATGGGGATCGAGGGCATAAAATATTACCTAAAGCGTATAGCAGGGACACATCTGTATGTACGTAGAGGAAGAGATCGGACCGTCCAAGAGATCGAGCAAGAGTTGAGAGAGATACTAGACTAGAGAGATAGATGGAGAGGGAGAGGGAGTTAGTTCTCAAGGGAAGTTCCTCTTCATTGCATGAATCTGTTGGTGGATATTGTGTATGGTATGGTATGGTATGGTATGGTATGGATAGAGGAGAATGAGTGTCGATGGGGGTGGTGGTAAAGTAGGCGGTGGTGCATGGATGGATGGATACCCGCACACATCGGGCAGGGTGTCAGCTTCAAGGATGACCGTCACTGACGATACTGCGCTGCACAACAACAAGCATCAAGCAACAAGGTACAAGCAACAAACAACAGGCGCGGCCCGGCGATTACCTCATCGGCATCTCGGCTGATTTTGCCCTGAAGAAGCGCTGTGAGACACATGACTTGTTGGTCAGGGTTGGGTAAGACGGAGTAAGGTAGATGAGAAGAGAGAGAGGGAGAGGGAGAGGGAGATGGAGGGAGGGAGGGAGAGAGAGAGAGAGCCCTGAGGTATGCCTTCCGTGGGTGGTGGTACTTGGGCCTCCGCGTCCGTGGCGGGAGACATGGGTGCTTCCGATGCACACCACACGCATACACGCAGACAGACAGACAGACTGATTGACTTGAATGATTGACTATTGTGACTTACTACCTACTTACTTTGGTGTTCCATATGTATGTTCTGACATACTACCCTACTTCTTCTGTACCGCTCGAGGTATGAATAGATCCGGTGAGTCAAAAGTATGGAGGGTATATTACAATTTGTAACTTTTGTGCTTTGTGCTTTGTGCTTTGGTGCTTGCTTTTGTATGTACGATTGTGCAGGTGTAGACAGATTCATATACCTCCTCCTCACTTTCATCTATACAAAAGACAGCCGCCATGTAAGAAGAACAAATGACTTGCTACCCTTGTTTATCTACTCCGTTATTGAACTTGACATCTTACAAGGTAATCTCATCCGGTCATCAGTCAAGCTAAGATGAATGGGTTCAGAGTCGAGAGTCGAGAGTCGAGAGTCGACATGCATACAAGGTGCGTTGACATCTCGCAAAGTCCATCCGTTCCCTTCGTTCTGTCTATACAAAGTCAAGAACATGGATTGCGGAATAAACCCATCAAATAGATGGTGACTGCTCCAAATGCCCTACCATCCCACCGTTGTCCACTGACAATTCATGTTTCAGGCTACACAACATCAGAAGATGTATGTCAGGTATGTCAATCAAGTATGTCAGGTAAGGAGTCTATTATTACCTCATCCTTCTTACACTCGTCCACAGTACCGGTTGATATTTGATATACATAAGTAAGTAGGTGACCACCACCACGGCTACCCTTACAGCGAGCGACAACACATACAAGCATACGAATCGTTATCATGCAGCTATTGATCCGGGATGGCACATGGCCAACAGTCATCGTGCCATTCATATCAGCTTACTAGGATTCGTCCACTCACAAACCGGCGAACAGAAGCATTCTCGTGATACCTCATTCGCAAGCAGCCTTCGGAAACAGTGCCGCCTATGGCCAATACCAGCCCGCTCGACGAGGCGCAAGCCGATTATGTCGGATTTCCTTGGAAAGACTTTCAGAGATCTCGGTAGCCATTCACGCTGCGATCACCTCATCAGAATCTTCAGCTTGCCTTGCACGAGTAAATTGTTCTTGCCGGGTGCTTCTTTCATGATGGTCTTTGTGTTGCCTCACAATAGATACAAGAGACCATTGTTAGGATTCTCAAAGCGTAAGTTCTTTCAAGCTTTTAGTCACTACAATTCATATCTATGGAACCAAGCGGATAGAGCCTTGAACCCCGTCAGGTACCGGCTCCCAAGCGCCCATCTTGGATTGAAACTACATGGAAATCACGTGGGGGCCATTTCTTATATCGACTTCATTATTCCCAAGCATCACGCGCTCCCTCATCACACTTACCGCGAAATGTTTCAATATTTCCAGCCTCTCCTTCAAAGCATGTTTCAGCTTCTCTCTCCTCAAGTGCGCCATTCGCCGACGATGTTCTAATTACGGCGCAGCATCGAATGTGGCGCGTACTGGTAGTTGTGGTTGTGGTTGTGGTTGTGGTGGTGATGAAATATTTACGCGCCGAACATCCCCTTTAAGCGCCCGATTCACCACCGTCCCCCCCAAGCTGTCTACGCCACAGGCGACACGGCCCTTGATGTCAGAGGTACCCGGCCTGCGCGACACAGCGACGCAGGTACGCATATACACGTCTATTTCAAGTCCACGCTCTCTGTGATGAGCTTAATGAAACGTCCCCGCGGGTAGATCTCAGCGCCTACACTCCAATCTCCCCGACGAGGCCACCATCATCACCATGTGAAAGACCGCAACCGCCCTCCGCAGAACGTACATCGAGTCTTCTGGAAGCTCTCCCGCTCTCTTTGACATTCCATTTCTATTTTTATGCCCATACCCTCCCATCGCTGCACGCTTGATCCTCTACTGGTCGGCGGATAGGGACCGGCGTCTCGCGCGTGCCCTTGACATTGCTATGCCGATGGCCCTGCGTATCTCAATCTGTTCCACCGCAAAGCAGATCATTGTCTTAGCGCTCGTAAGGGTGCCGGTTGCCTGGTTGGCTGTGGCTATGGCTATGATTATGACTGCTGCCTTGATGACTGGATCGGACGAGAATAGATGGTGACGGGGAGTGGATTGAGTGATGGCGGCAACGTCATTGTTGATATGCTCACGCGTGCGTGTGGTTAGGAATTTGTGTTTGTTTTGACGCAGGATCTGAAAGGGGTTTCGTCTTTAACTGGGGCACGTGGATAGTTGCTTGTTCAGCAGTGGAATTCAACGGCTGGGTGCTGTACTTCTACTTTCTGTGCTGTGCTCAATCTGTGGAGATTATAGATGTAAGTGATGATACGGACATGCTTCTGAGATCGCTGTGTAGTATCTGATTATGTCGTTGAGTATCTACCATTAGATTTAGTTTCCTTCACTTCATTGCGGCAGTAAGTGGTTGAACTGCAGCACGTGAATAATTCTGGTTTGATATGAACCATGGGGCCAGCTTATTCATGGTAGTCATTTGAGTTGACTCTAGTATGGAGATTATTGTGCATCATCATTAATGCTATATTCCAATATTATATAGATGACTATTGTTTTATTTTCGGATTCTCATCTTCTCAGATATACCTAGAATCGAAATATCAATAGTTATAGACTGGCATTTGAATTTCGTTGTACTATTTTCCTCCTAGATCTCATTCAGAAGACCGTTTGCAGCCAGCACACATGTTAGTGTTGAAGTAGAAACAATCTCAGAGAGGTTTTCTTCATTTATTTTATATCATTCTTGGATAAGATTATCATCGTCATAGCTCACTGTGATTTGATATGCATATTAAACTACATTTGACAGCTGTTTCTTTATCCCAAAACTTACAAAAGTAAGCCTTGAATTCAGAGACCTCAAAATCCAGCTTCAGTAAAAACCACACTTGTTGATCTCTTTGATTTAGCTTACAAGAGGAGAGACATGTAGGGATATCTGATAGAGAGCGATACGATATCGGAAGGCGGTAACCCTTCACAGCAATCATAATCCGGCAGAATGAACATCTATGACGCCGATGTAGCTCTCCCCAGCAGAAAAGCACCAAATTCATATCCCATGTATTTACGAAAAAGGCATACCAAATGCTACCCCTAAAACCCTCTCAATCCACCGGCCTAGCAATCACAAACCCATTGGTCCTATACCGCGCTCTCCTCGCAACAAAACGCATTGATCCTGACCCATCTCAACATCGCCTAGCCCTCCACCTCCAGAAGTTATATCATCGTCTCAAAGACTATTCCCCACAAGCAGAATATGGCGATCGATTGAAGGCCATCAGCCATGCGATAGCCACCGAAAATGAGAAAAGGGGAGTAGAAAGCGAGGATGAGAAACCAGTTGCCGTGCGCGGTCATCCGCTGCGGAACAATCCTCTCTTCCGACACTTGTTCGCGAGGAAAGAAAGCAAAGACACCTTGGCTCTGACCAGAGTCCTCACGAACCATGAGGCGGCCATGGGCTTGAATTCGCCGCGCGGGCTGTTATTACACGGCGAAGTCGGCACGGGCAAGAGCATGCTCGTAGATCTGCTGGCAGACAGTCTGCCGAATCCGAAGAAGAAAAGGTGGCATTTCAACACGTTCATGCTGGAGACGCTATCTCGGCTCGAGCATCTGAGGCAATCGAGGGCGGCGGGCGCCGAGTCGGAGTACTCGTTGCTGTGGTTGGCCAAGGACATGGTCGAGAAGTCGCCCATTCTGTTCCTCGACGAGTTCCAGTTGCCGGATCGCGCCTCCGCCAAGATATTGAGCAATCTGCTCACTTCATTCTTTCAGTTGGGTGGTGTTGTCATTGCTACGTCGAATCGAATGCCCGATGAGCTGGCTAAAGCTGCGGGAATTGAGTTCGCCCCGCCGCCTTCGAGAGGTGGTCTTGTTAGGAATTGGTTGGGAATTGGTACTGGAAATAAGGGTAGAGGTGATCTTTTTGGAGCGACTAGTGATTATGCTGGGTTCTTGGATGTTCTGAAAGCGCGTTGTGAGATTTGGGATATGGAAGGTGGAAAGGATTGGAGGAGGAGAGAGGCTGAGGAGGATATACTTGACTCGATCACTGAAGAGTTGAGAGAAGATCTGCTTCAAGAAGGCTTTCAAGGTATAGATAAGCTCTCCCCTGGCAATCTGGGCCTTGGATATGAGCAAAGTGTTCTTGAAAAGATGAAATTGTCGACCGAGGCATCAGAACAAAAGCAAAAGCAGCCTGTATTGGCTCCTAAGAAATATCTTCTGTCTCCTTTGGAATCAGACGAAGCTTGGAATGCAGTTATACGAAGTGCCTTCTCCGACGAAACCTCAAACATGGGACAAATCCCTTGGGAATCAATGACCCTTCGAGTATACGGGCGAAACGTGCCAGTACCACAACACTACTCTGGGGTAGCATACTGGACGTTTGACGACCTATGCGGCGGCGCCTTTGGCCCAGCAGATTACATTACCATCTCCTCAACATTTCATACTCTCATCCTCGACTTTGTGCCCATTCTCACACTCTCGCAAAAGAATGAAGCTCGCCGCATGATAACCCTTCTAGATGCGCTCTATGAAGCACGTTGCAAGCTCATAATCCGCGCGTCCGCCGGCCCCGACGAGCTATTCTTCCCAGAGACAAACGCCCCAGCCCTCGCAACCGCAGATGCGATGTCCGAGGGCACAGACAAGAACACGGGTGACCAAACGTATGCCGAGACCATTGCGGAGATCTACCAAGACCAGACGTCGCCTTTCAGACCCAATGTCTCGTCCTACGAGGCGGAAAGCCGCTCGGGCTACGACCCCGATGAAGATGCGGACTTTAATCCGCCCGGCGCTGGGAATGAGATTGGGCGACAGATTGACTTCGGTGCGACGGGATCCTTCACGGGTGAGGATGAGCGCTTTGCGTATAAGAGGGCTAGGAGTCGTCTTTGGGAGATGTGTGGTTCCAGATGGCATGCGCGGCAGGACGAGGGCTGGTGGAAACCACTGCCTATCGAAGTCCGCAGATGGGAACGATCTGTCTCTGATGGCAAGGGCTTTAGTACCGTCTTGCCGGAGACTTTTACACCTGGTGATGTTAAGCTTGGCCCGTCTTTTGATTTGGATAAACCAGCGGGGTTGCCGAGGGAAGAGTATCAGGAGGCTATGCGTGCTGAGGAAGAGGCGAGGAGGAAAGGTGAGGGGTGGTTTGGGAGGTTGAAATAAGGTGGGCTTTGTGTGGGTTGTACTTACTGTGTATATATATAGCTATAAAGGTGCCGATGATAAGTACTAGGTTCTCATATTAGGGAAGGCGTACAGAAGTTTTGGACTGTATTTATTTTCACTATATAGCTTTCTATATATATAATCCTTACCGGTTAGAGCAATTTGATCATCTAGCACTCCATACCTCTGAAGTGTAAATAAGTTTATTGTACGATGCTGCGATGTTTGACTGAAGTAAAATGACCAAAGTCTTTTATGGAGAGTATCTGAATAGACAACTGATGAAAATGGTGATGAAAACAATAGCAATGATGAGAACGACAACAATAAGGATGTACATAACAACACCAGACATTTTTGTTTACAAGTAATGAAAATCTTGCAAACTTCTTCTCTGCATATAAAGTTTCTTTTCCCTGATTGCACGCTTGATAACTGAGCAAAAGTACATAGAAGAAGATCGTTTTATAGAACAAAGCTGCCGCAAGGCATAAATCTTAGGACATTGTCTAGTTATCTACTAGTTAATGAAGTATTCTAGGTTTAGTAAAAACGTGAAAATGGGATACTCGCCAACTAGAAATGTCTAGACTTAACAGGTTAAGATCATGCGTAATTGTTGTAAAGGAGTCTTATATGAAAAGTAGTTGAAGTTATTTGTGTAAGAAAGGATGAAGTCAAGTGAATGTCATAATTAGAAGTAAACGCTCTTGAGAGGGGGATAGTCAAGGACTTGTATCGAGTAGATCTGTGATGTGGATGTATGGAAATATCCTTTGGGATTGTATTTAGATTCCAGTATCTCTCTAAATAGTGAATTGATCCGAACGTTGGCAAAGCAATCACTTTTCATGGTCGTCAAATGCTGAGGTCTTTTGGGATATCTAAATGCACATTATTTGAGATATTCAAGGCAATCCAGTATATATAGAGTTATTTGTTCATGTTATAGAAATATGGCTGATAGATTACACCCCCGGAATTTGAGGCTTCACTTATAATTCAGGAGCAATCGTATGATTTATATGACGCATATATCGACTCAGACAATATTATAAGAACCTCATACCAATCAATGAATTTAGCACAAACGAATGTACGATTAAGATCTACAGTGCAGCTATCATCTTGATTTTTGTAGATATCCACTTGTCAAATCCGCATTGTACGAACCTCTAGCTTACAGCAGCAGCAAAATGCATAATCTTTGCAAAAGGGTATTTCTACTGAACCATATCTTTCTACTTTCCAA
Organism: Allantophomopsis cytisporea; assembly: GCA_024752435.1. Classification (NCBI taxonomy): domain Eukaryota; kingdom Fungi; phylum Ascomycota; class Leotiomycetes; order Phacidiales; family Phacidiaceae; genus Allantophomopsis; species Allantophomopsis cytisporea. The sequence continues at coordinate 918,136 of CP103025.1, forward strand.
TATCAAGAAACATCGCCTGACTTTGCAATGAATATCAACAAAGATTGAGGATTTGCGGCAGAGCTAAATTTATTGCTTGCTATACTTGAGGGATGGTATGATTGATGTTTTTAACCGGGAAGAGACAATCATTATTGTAAGGTCTGCGGCTCTTCCTTATATAGTCTCAGCTGCTTGTTTATCTAAATTATCTATCAATTTGCAGAGTCCTATTGTTGTGCGTTTGTTCTACTTACGTTGTTCTTCATGTGTCTCCAAGTATTAATTTCAATTTACTTTTGGAAGGAGGTGCTTCGAATTTGACTTTATACTTGAACATTTTCTTATTTGTCAACACAGTTATGAGGGTTTTAGATGTTATAACTCCTGGAGGAAGGTCTCGCGAGGATACTTGGTCACATGAGTGAGAATGTTGGGGGTTCGATGTGATTCTGAGGTAATTTGAGCACTCCCTTGCGTTTATACCGGGGCGGCTGATAAGATGTTAATCAATTAAGCATGTTCTTAATGATGTTATTCAGTTCGGATTTCTAATGGTGCCTGAATTTCAAGTATCGAAGTTTCAATTCATATATATACGAAGACACCAAGTACCTTCTCTGATATCATTAACAATCCTTGAGAGATATTGCTTACATATTACTCCATACTCCGAACTCCGTACATTGGGTTGTACAATACTTAGGATTTTTGACACAACTTGGATGCTGATCCGCACGCGTCTTACAGCCGCAATCAGCCACCTGGATTTAAAACCCCAAAAGGTGAGGGATCATGTACTACATACGTCGGTATGGACTCACCGCATAAGGAACACTAAGGGTTTATTCATAGTCTGAGATGAATTGGCGGGTACTTCCGAATCGAAAACATCAAACTCCCTTTTTGAAGCTGTAATCTACAATTACTATTCAACATCTTTGAAGATCAGGTATTTTACCTAGATGTCATACAAGGCATACTACTTACTAGCACTGGGATTCTGGCGGAATACATCCGCCATACTAAGAACTCCCCGCAAGTGCCGCAGAAAATTGGCTTGGATTAGTACCCATCGATGTCCTATCGAACCTATCAACCCTCTCACAGCAAGGTCTCTCTATTGCGGAGTAAATGAGCTCCGAATGTGCACCTCCATCATCTGCCGTCTTGCAAATAGGCGCTGCATACCCAAGAACACCATCACTTAACAAGGCGTCAGAAGCAGGGAGGAATAGAACTCTCTGCCTTACGAGTACAGAGAGCTCCATGAGAGGAGAGTAGCGACTAAGCCCCACAAAATGAAGTCTATCATCCGTAATCCATCCTCTTAAAGGTATCTTATTTTCCTTCCTACGTCTACTTTGACTTGACTCTTATTGACGTCAAATCTCTTCCCGTCTTCCTTTTCCCAGCCTTATCTTAGTTGTAAGCTATGGAGATTGCCATCTCCAACTCCTTCACAGAATAAACACACCTTACATACATAGTATATCTACTTCCTGTACTTTACATAATTACAACTCAGAATCTTGCAATGCATCCTAGTCCTCATGTCTTCGCACACGGACACCAAGATCACGGACACCAAGATCCCATCCACCGTATCCGATGAATCCCGTATCTCCATCTCTCCCGAGGAGCCCGCTGAAATCGAAGATGGGACAAACTCCACGTATATAGACATAAACCACAAATCGCTACCAAGCCTTGGCCTGGGCTTGCTGCACCCAGAAGCTTTCCGGCGGCTATCAACCAGTACGCTGGGTGGGCTGTCTAATGACAGCCGAGACAGTTATTCGCACTCATTCTCCTCGCACATCCCGGCTCGGCCGACGGCAACGGAGGGGTGGAAGGGCGCATGCGAACGATTTTGGCAGCGGAATAGAGGTCTGTGGCTTGTTTCATTCAGCCAGTTCTTCGGGGCTTTGATGAATGTGGCGACGCGGGTTCTGGAGACGGAGGAGGATGGCATGCACCCTTTCCAAGTGCTGTTTGTGCGGATGGGCTTGACTATGATCTTGTGCTGTTTGTACATGTGGTATACGAAGGTTGAGCACTTCCCTCTTGGACCGCGGAAGATACGCGGACTTCTGGTGTGCAGGGGATTGGTTGGATTCTTTGGGATTTTTGGAATGTATTGTGAGTCTTTCAGTCTTGATGTTGAGACGTTGTAAAACTGATGTCATAGACTCTCTACTGTATCTTCCCATGGCCGACGCCGTAGTCATCACCTTCCTGGCTCCCTCGGTGGCAGGCTATGCATGCTACCTCATCATCGGCGAGCCCTTCACGCGCATGGAGCAAATAGCATCCTTCATTGCGCTAGCCGGTGTATTCCTCATAGCGCGTCCAACCTCCTTATTCAATACGCCAGAAGCGCCCAATCCTGACTCCCCCAACGATTCCATCTTGCAGCCCACATCCGCAGAACGGCTCTCCGCCATCGGTGTCGCCCTTCTTGGCGTGCTAGGCTCAGCAGGAGCATACACGACAATACGCTGGATAGGCAAGAATGCCCATCCTCTGATATCAGTGAACTACTTCGCGACCTGGTGTACGATCCTGTCGACCGCGGTTCTCTCACTGGCCCCGAGCTTTGGATACCCCGATCTACACTTCGTGCTTCCGAAGAACTTGCAGCAATGGCTGCTACTCGCCTCGTTAGGCCTGTGCGGCTTCACCATGCAATTCCTGCTCACAGCCGGCATGGCGCACGAGAAGAGTAACCGAGCGACTAACATGGTGTATACGAATATGCTGTGGGCGCTGCTTTTTGACCGCTGGGTATTTGGGACGACTCCCGGGTGGTGGAGTATCATTGGCAGTAGCCTGATTTTGGGGAGCGCGGTTTATGTGGCGGTGCAGAAGGGTGCAGCGCCGACGGTTAGTGCGGAGACGGAGAGGTATGCTGAAGAGGGGAGGGGAATGTTGAGTGATATCGAGGGACAGGAGGATGTTGAGATGAGACATTTGAGATAGGTTGTGCATGGTGTAGATAATCTAGTCACTTGATGGGGAGCATGATTGCATAGAATGCGATTCTTTCGTAAGTTCTTCTGGACAAGGTTCAAATTGTTGCTTTATAGATAGTTATTATGATATGTACATGCAACATCCAACGCTCGAAAAAAGACAATCAGGTGGTTGCTCCCATAGGCTACTCCCATTCCTGTTCTACGTCAAGGTCTGTACCATGACTCTCGTCTGGTAACTTATAACCTGGCTCTTGTCCGGTACCCTCTATTGCTTCAATCTGGATCTTCGCCAGAGCAGTATACAAAGCATCTTGATTCCGGATGCTTCTAAGCGCCTTGTATGTAGAATGGTTGGGGTTCAAATCAGCCTCACGCATCCTGCGTATGACGTCCGCCGTCATATAGATATTTTCCTGGCGAGCATAACCCATAGCCAGAGAGTTGTACGTTATGTGATTGGGCTCGACACCGTGCTCTTTCATCATTTCCAAGACCTTTTCGGCGGCGCGATGTTGGTTGTGGTGGAGGAAGGCGTCGAGGAGGATGCTCCAAGTGCGGATTGTAGGCTTGGCAATGGTGATCTCGAACGGCTTGGTATGTGCATCTGTAGCTTGGGATGAAGACTTTTGTGATTCAGGACTTGTTTCTCTGGTCTCTGATTCGTTTTCGGCTTTTACGCTATCCAGTCGATGTTCCGCTACTATATGCTCCGACTTAAGACTGGCGCCGCTATCGAGCATGTTACGGACAAGATCGGTGCAGAGGGGTAAGAGGTCGGCGTGTCTGCCCATACTATGCAGAAGAGCATTGTGCAGATGGTCATCTTTTGCCAAACTGAGGGCAATTGGGTGGCCACTAGCTATCAGAGACTTTATTTCCTGATAAAAAATACCCAACGCTGTTGGAGATGTGATATCCTGAAGCACTCCGCTGAGCATGACGATGAGAGTAGGATAGCCTGGCTGTAATGGGACTACGTCAGGTGGAAGCTTCCGAATAGCAGACTCGTTGAGTGTAACATATCTAGGCATAAGATCTCTGAGTGGCTGCATATCAAAGTATTCGCTATAAACCGACAACATCGTGTAAAAAGGAGTTGCAAGCTCAGGCTTTTTGTGCACCTGGAGCGACCGTTCTCCAAAAGTTTTTGCAAGTCTTTCATTTTCTTGACGAATTTTCTGCTGTTGTGTATCGTAAATGAGGAACAAGATGTGCAACAGATCCGTGGCAATATACTCATTTCTGATGTTCTTCAGTTTGACCAATCTTACAACTCTGTGCAAGAATTCTTGATTCCCAGACACTTTGGCATAGTTCAAGAAGTGTGCATATGTATGGGCACTCGGTTCAGTAACATGACTCTTCTCCATTGTATCATGGATGTTCCAGGCTGTCTGCTCATCCCCCCTGATAAGGGTATCCTTAACTAGCAGATTGAGAATGAAAGTGGTTGGGCGTAAACCAGAGGAGTGCATCTTAGTGAAGAGTTCTGAAGCTGAAAGATCTGATTTATTATTTGTCAATATAGCGCCACAGACACTTCCTGCAAATCGTTCTCCAACTGGAGAGTCGAAGCCAGTATACTGCTGAAGGGCTGCTAATGCTGTTTCTGTTTCACCAGCTTTGCCAAGTTGGTATGCAAATTTTAACTTGGTGTTATTGTGCATAGGAACTCTGGTATACTGAAGCAGCCCGAATAACATTACACAACTTGGGATGTCTAAGTTCTTAATTAAGAAGAAGATAGTCCTCTGAGTGAGGAAAAAGCCCGGCTTTTTAGTAACAATTTCTTGTACGCCCATCAGAATGCGATTTGCCACGTCATGCTTAGAGCTGACATGTATAAGCTCGTCCGGTATGACAAAATGGTAGGCAGTTATGAAGTCCAATGCATCGGCGATAACATGTGAAGGGCGACTTGGGGCGTCTGTTGCTACCAAGATATCGAGCGTCTTCAGAGGGTTGAGATGTAGAGCCCAAGCTATCACAGAGTCCCAGCAAACCCGCAACCGGGGAGCTTGCTTCAGCCATAATCGACGCATCTTACGTACAGATTCGCGTTCCAGCAAGTGCTCTGCAAGTAGTTGATCGTTAAAGTGATATAGAAAGCTCTTTTCATTGATAGAACCGACCGACGTAATTTTCGTGTGCCGACGGCCAAGAAATTCGATCCTTGAGCGCCAGTACTTTAGAGATCTGTGATTTCCACGAGGATGGGATATTTTGAGGATCTTTTCCTCACGAAACCGTGGTCCAGGAAAGATGGTCTTGTATACCGGCCGGCGATTCCCGATGAATCTTATACGTCGTAGAACGTGCTGACAACCTTGAGCGTCTTTCTTCCTCCGAGATGTTGTCTTGCTACTCTGAATTTCCTGCAGGCTTGCTCTGCTCTTGACGAGATGCTTTTGTGCTGGCGCCAAGTTGGGGTCCGCCTCTTTGTGAAGAGTATCATTGTCCCCAATATCATCATCTGCTATACTCTTATCCACGACGGGCATGGGGCCAGCATTTTTAAGCCCTACCAGATTTGCATGTCCCCAAATCTTGTCGAACTCAGCCATCGAATCTTCGTCTAGTTCGGTGTCAGTGATACCAAAATTCAATCTCCGCCGAATATGTTCCTTTGTGGACCCATTTTGGCTCCTCGCAAGACGTTCCACCCATTGCTCAGCCGGATCTTGAAGAGCTTCATCAGTGTCGCTGATTGTTGATGATAACTGTGCGGTTGTTTGCTTCCGATGAAAATCTGAATCATGACTGGGTTTCTTCTCGGATATCTGGTCTTCCTGTAATCGTACGGAACGGGTGTATTGTCTTTGAGGAGCAAGTGATGGGGGCCATAAGGCGAAGACCCTTGGGGCTAAGAAAGGGAGCACTGGTGAATCGATGACCGGTAAACGCGGTACTCTGCAGTGAGGTCGTGGAGGCATCAATCCCAATTGCTGTAGTTCAATTCAGCATGATGATTCGCCTAGAGTCTGAAGTTGTGACAATTGCGCCTCCAAACAAAAATTGAGGGACGAGGCTGACCCAGTTCGTTATTAGAGTTGTGGCCGCAGATCTTAGCGTCGCTCCAATACCGCGAACCGTTGGTTAGGTCTTCAGGATCACAAATAGAAAGTCAATGCTATCTCAAGCTTCGACAACAACTTTGCAATCTGCTTTACACATTTTGACATATATGAAAATATGTCCTCTTCTCATGCCACTCTCGGAGCAGCAGCAGATGAGCGTAAAGCTCGTCTCGCAAAGCTCAAATCTCTGAAGCGCAAACAGCCCGCCGATGAAATCGTAGCACCCGAATCTGAGCGCGAACAATCTCCACCAGCTGCACCTGACGTCGCGAAACTCCATCTGTCTGGACGCAACTATGATGCTGAGACTAAAGGCCCAAAATTGGGCTTCGAAGCTCCACCGACTCTTGCTCTCGAAAAACCTACATTGGAGGACCAGGCTGCTGAAGTTGAGGCAGAAATCAGACGGAAAGCTGAGGAGGAAGCACAAGACGACAAGGGCGTGGATCTATTCAAACTTCAACCGAAGAAGCCAAATTGGGATTTGAAGAGAGACCTAGAGAAGAAGCTGGAGATTCTGAATGTCAGAACAGAAAATGCCATTGCGGCTCTGGTCCGCGAACGAGTCAATGGCGCGCAAAACGCAGCGAAGCTCAAAGCTGGAAATGGAAACGGAAAATCTGCTAGTGAAGGTGGCGAGGAAATGGGAATGGAAGGAGTGACTCTTGTAGAAGGGGTCAGAGTTCGTGAACGTGAAGAAGAAGAGGAAGAGCGACGGGAAAAGGAAGACGAACTTCTCCAGTAATGGGGCATACTCTTGATATCATGTGCATCGCAAGGCGTTATGAGAGGTTTCAATGGAAAAGGATTGGCTGGCGTTATTATATAGATGTTCCAAGGAATATCTTGATTTATTCTAAAATAAATACAACTCATGCAATGCTGCAAGAACAGCAAACTCATCAACTCATTCCCACATCATCTCATATTCAAGGCCTGTGTCAAAGCCAAACGCTTGCTAAATGGGCTCAAACTTCTTTCTCGCGGTGGTGCTTTAGCTTGACCACCCCTTGTGCGTGAGGATTCGTTGGGCGTATCTATACCATTCCTGAAAGTCGTACCGTATCGGTCGTCATCTCTTGACAGCCTTTTACGGCCCGTGCCCCCATCCTCGAGATGATCTTCTCTGATGCGCCGAGAAGGTCTGTCATCATCACGGTGCTTTCTTTCTGGTGAACGCGAGTGTTTTCCACGTTTGTCGCCTGCTCTGGGATGGTTCTGTATATCGTTCTTTTGACCCGCCAGATGCGCTTTTCGTCCGCCACCAAGATCGGTACTTCTACGAGCAACGCCTTCATCGCTCGAATAGCCTGATTCCTGGTCATACGATACCTCCCGGCTTCTACGTCTTCCCCGAGATCGTGGGCTCACGTCATTATATCTCCTCCTCGTATTCCTGCTGTCTGCTGAATCATGTCTATCTCTACCCCTGATCTCCTCGTCATTCACATGTGAACCAGCCGAAGAAACAGAGTCTCGTCTTCGCTTCTTCTCTGCAAGAGAACTTGACTTTTGACGTAAGGATCGATGGGCTGGAGAGGGCGAACGATCTGTAGAAATCGTCGAAACAGATCGAGATGAAGCTGATGAACTGGATCTCAGACGCTTGTTATATGTTCCTGTAACATCATCCTGCCTGTCGCGTTTGCGGCCTCTTTCCTGCTCTTTCTTTGCGAGTTGTTCGTCGGCAATGCCCTTCCTAGAATCATATTAGAAATATTTCCTACGCTTGAAGAGGAAAATTACAGAGATATAAGGGAGGTTCTCATAAGGAGGCATGTGACAAACAGAGAAGCTGCTGAGCATAGAGTTCAAAACATTGTACTCACTTTCTCAGAAGATCTTGGGGCACGTCGCTGGTAAGTTCTGGTATAAGTTTTGGATTGAACAGTTGCTGAGTACGAGATGGACGTGAGACATAAGGGCGTTCTTGTGCCACCGCCTTACACTCATAGCTATAATGTCCACGTTTGAGGCATTTCTGGCACTGAGTGGAAGCAGTTGCCTTGGAAGGCGCGCCGATTGTAGATCCTCTGTAGCGATTCATAGGTGTGCGTAGGCGTGAGAGTGTTATTCTCTCGATATGATGTTCGAAATGCGTAAGAAGACCCGGGAAGAACGCGGCTTTTTGGTGAGAAGTAGATCGCTGGTGTTTTGGAACACAGATTATCAATCTCTCAAGTGCTTCAGATAAAGTGACTCGTGACGATGAAGATATCAAAAAGTCGGGGCCGTCAAGATGGTGAGCAGAATCGCAAGGTATCTACGCGCAATCTATAAGGCATACACGCACAACCCGCGTATTGATACCTGACTTCAATGGGGCAGCTAACACTGGTCCAGTTAGGCATGCCGAAGTGTTCGGCAGCGCCAACGTAAGAGGCCGCCAGGCAGGCAGAGAGCGGGTTACCTTACCACCTTACCACCTTACCACCTTACCTTACCTTGCCTTACCCAAAGACACCCAGACATCCATCGAACGTCAAATCTCGAATCGGCCTGGCTTTCCAGACTCTCCCCAATTCTCCACATAAGACTGACCTGGACAAGCTGCTTCTGCTGCTACCTCGTCCTTGTCACCCTGAATTGAACTGCTCGTCTTTTCTCTAGCAGATCAGCTTCTTCTTCACCACTACCTCTTAGCATTATCCAACGTGCACCTTTGCACGGAACTAGCTGGTGGAAGTGCTCGCCGTCAGTCGACATTTCTGTGCGCCGTTACGAATCGCAAGTTGCGAATACATCACTACCAAACGGGCGCTCACTTTCCACAACGCTTCGACACTGCACGATCAACTTACGAATATCTACAGAATAATCCAGCCATTACAATGACTAGTTGTCATATCTCGTTCCCAACGGGCGCTCTCGAATACTTTCTCTCTTAATTCACACGAGATCCAACATCGATTTCTTAAGCCAGCCCGACCACCACCTTCGACATTACTTCAAGTCTCCTGCTGACTTACGCTCTCATTGACCAATACATTTTTCAATTGCAGTTGAGCCAGAACAATCAATCATGGCTACTACCTCATCCAAGGCAGATACATCCAAATTGTCTTTCGCAAAGGTATGACAAAATATGTGGATACCCTCAACCTACATCCCCACCCTAATCGCCCCATATCGATATGCGAGCGTGTGCTGATATGTAACACCTACAGGTCGCAGCTTCTGGCGGAAAGCAAAATGTTGCTTTGACCTCATTCGCTAAGATGGCAGCTTCAACTACAGCAAAGGAGAATCGAGGTCCTTCAACAGTAACACGCAATGATACGCCAGAGGCCAATCCGCAGCACACAAATCCAACACAGCTTGCTGAAAGGTCTTTGCCTGCCTCTAACCGAGACTCGCAGGACAGCGATGCTGATATTGTCGATGCGGTAAAATCACTGAGCATACAAAATTCTATGCCTAGCTTGATCGTGAATGGGTCCAGCTCATACCATAAAGAAGAGTCTGGGACATCTTCCAGCGATGATCATTTCCACAGAACGGATTCCGGATCCGATGTTGGCACGAAACCACCAAGCCTTGATGGGAAGAGCATTACCTCGGGTACGACCTTTGCTCTGGACGAAAAGGAGTCTCTAAGACCCGATGACAGCGCAAGCGTGAAAGCTGCAGAGGATGATGATACATTCTCTGGTCGCGGGTCAATAGTTGCTGGATCAAGATACGGATCCGAGGTTGCTGGGCGACCATACCGATATGATGTACCTAATGATCGGAGACCAGTCCTTCCAAACCAGGAGGTTCGCGAGCATGGCGTCGTGACACCACAGAGTGGCTCATCCGGCCAGCAGATCGGTGATGTTCCAACGGCGCAAAGCCTTCCTGGCCAAATCGGGAATGCTGAAGCCCACTCCATCTTCTATCGTCAGACTCCTGATGAGAAGCTGATTGAGGCTTTAGAGTCTCCAAAAGACCGCTTGTTTCTACTTCGACTAGAGCAGGAGGTGATGAGCTTCGTGAAGGATTCAAAGTAAGTTCAGTGGTTACCGAATCCCTCAAGGCTTTCTCATGCGTGCTTTGTTACCTCGATGGAGACTGTTGCTCCCATACATATCTCTATGGAGTATACACTAACAGCTTCGCCCTGTAGGGAACCATTCGTTGATCTACCACCCTGCAATTCCTTTTGCAGAATGCTGACCCATAAGCTTGCTGACTACTATCACTTAACGCACCAAGTTGATTCGGCGGCAGGAGCAATCCGCATTTTCAGAACGCCGTTTTGTAGAATCCCCGAATCGTTGACCAGCATTTCAAATCCACCAACATCCGGAAACACACCACCACCACATGTACCCGCCATGAAGATTATGCGAAGGGGCGATAACGCAGCTGACCAGTCCAAACATGGTTCTGAGTCTGGCACAGACAACAAGAACCAGAGCTTATCTGCTTCAGAAAGGTATGTTATGCTTATATGATTGTCAACGCAGAAACTCATCCTTTCTAGACTTGCTCTATCGAGAGAAGAGAGAGAAGCAAAATATGCCCAAGCAAGAGAGCGTATCTTTGGAAAAGGTTCCGAGAGTAACGGGGACGCTACCCCAGGTAAGAAATTCCCCTGCTTAAGTATGCAATTGATATTAATGACACTATAGAAACAGAGGAGGGTAATGAAATGTCTCGTTCTAGTTCGACATCTGCGAAAGACAAGTCGGGTTCTGGAAAGCGCCGTGGGAAGCAACGAAGAGATGATGGCGACAGTTTCGATGTCAGATCCCAGTACACTCCATTCTTTCCACAGCCGCAGCCTCAATCCACGTGGACGCCGACTCCCCAATACTCAGCTGTTGCCGTTCCCCGCTACAATGGCCCTATGCAAGCTACCTATCAATCTACCCCACCTTCTCCATACCCACAACCTGCTCAACAGTATCATGGTCAGATGGTTCCTGGACCCAGTATGCAACAGTTCCATCCGATGCAACAGGTATGTCCTCCTTGAATATCTGTCTTGACCCTTTCACTGACATACCACAGCAGCAGTTCATGCCACAGCCTATGCCGCAGCCCATGTCACAACCAATGGCACAGCCTATGCCGCAACCCATGCCTCAATCTATGCCGCAGCCCATGCCACAGCCTATGCCACAGCCTATGCCACAGCCACAGCAGCAATATCAGGTGCAGGGTCCTCCAATGCCAGCATATGGGTCCCCAATGCAGACACCACCTCAGCCTGCTCCAGTATGGCCAGCTAATGGGTATCAAAGTCCCTATCAGACCCCCCCTCGTGGCCCTGTGAACACAGGAAACACCATCCCATACATGTATGGACAATTGCCAAGCACAGCGAATCCCGCCGATCCAAAGAGTCAGCACCCTATCCCTGGCAGTTTCAACAGACATGCTTTCAACCCCAAGACACAGTCATTTGTCCCGGGCAATGGGGGTATGCCACCACAACAGATTTCTCACCATGGTTCTCCGCGTCTAGCTCATAATGGATATGTACCATCCCAGCCTCAATATCAGATGGGGTATGGCATGGCTCGGCAAGGCTCAAACAACTCTATACCTTCATACCATCCTTCTCCTCACATGCCTCCGCGTCCGATGATGCACCAACCAGGCATGCAAGTCTCTGGACCTCCCGCCCATCACTTGCCTAATTATGGCAACCCATCAACACTTCCACCAAAGCCACCACCAACTGCTTAGGTTTGATCGAGATACTATGTAATTATGAACTGCATGGAGGCGTATGGAAGCATAAGTCAAATGGAGTTGGGCGATTTACGGAAAGCAGAGTGCCCGGTTTTATGTGGCTTCGCAATGTTAGATTATACAAGCCTGTGCGTTGTGTTCACAATGTCATGGAATGCTCTTGATCTTGATTAGCCAGAAATATCATTTTTGTACCCAGGTTCTTGATTTTTTGTTCTCGTATAGGTGACCAAACTACGCATCATATCACAGGAAAGCTTGGCAGATAGTAATGCTAAGATACTGATTCTTAGCTCCAATGTGATTTTATTGGATTTTAACGTCAACCTTCCAAACGCCTTCTTGTGCCTGATGTACAAAATCTGATGTTACACTTTCCTACTTCAAAATCATACACGTCCCCCCCATCGTCTTTCTTCCGCACCACCCTCCCCTCTAGGAATGACTGTCAAGTCTCTTATTTTTGCCACCATATCCTCCAAGGCCTCTGCACCATCCTTCCGATATCTTGTGACCTTGTCGATATTCTTTTGCGTTAACTCGTTGATCTTGGCCTCTTTGGTTCCAGCCAAATCTCTCTGTCTTGCCAACGTCTTTGCAGTCATGGCGAACCTCATGTCCTTTGGTCCATCAACGAGCTCCAGGATTGCCGAAGGCGCCTGATCGCCCTTGATTGGTTCAATGCGCAATACTCGGGTGTATCCTCCTGGTCGCTCGGCATATCTCTCTCTGAGCGGACCGAAGAGCTTTGGCAGAAGTTCATGTGGTGTCTTGACTTTTCTTAGCAACTGTTATATCATGGAATATGCTTCATTTGTACTCACGTAGAAAATGCTCAGCGCTCTTCTCCTGCTAGCCTCTGTATTCTTCTTGCCGAGAGTGATCAACTTATCCGCCAGTCTCTGCGCCTCTTTGGCCTTTGGATACGTCGTCGCGATCGTTTCGTGTTCAAAGAGAGAAGTAACAAGGTTACGTAAGAGAGCTTGTCTGTGTGCTGATGTACGCCCAAGATGGCGATATTTCATGCGTCCTCCAGCCATGCTTCTTTATCTGCTGTTGTCAAAGCACCTCTGTATCTAGGACCAATGTTTATTCGTAGTTTGCGGGTCGAACGAACTACGGGCTTCGTATGATGCCAAACTGTAGTCTAGATAATTGAGCGAGGTCGTCTGGGGGTCGAATTGTTGCGGCTGAAAAAGGTTGTCGTCGTCCTCGAGTCGCGGAGATCTCCCGCAATTTTCTTGGCATTGAGATTTTGGCGAGTATCGGCCGGCTTCCCAGTACTGCCGCGACAACTTCAACTTGTTTAAGGTAGCTCAATCCGTCAACCTCCGCATCTTACCAACCTCCGTTGATGATCAATTGGAACCTTTGATCTCCAGATCATCGGTCAGTGGAAAATTGAGTTCAGAAGCGCAATTGGCGCATAGTAATTGCCCAGTATGGGCTTCGCTTCCGGATTCGTGAGTACTATCCGCAGCTATCTTACAGGAGACTTCTAATATCACAGACTGGTGGTGTCACTTTGACCCTCGGTGTCGCATACCTTACCGTTCTCGCCCACGAGCGTAATCGCCAAAACCAGGCTCTCCAACTCCGCTCGCAAGCTCGCGTCCTCAACAGTCTCATCAATCCTGAACCAGAACCACCCCGCCTTACTCGTGCAGAACTCGCCCGCGAGGAACGATCTACCCTCATAGAGGCAGCGAAAGATAGGTGGAACGCCGAAATCGAGAACGCTGTGAGATATGTGCAAACTAAGGATTGGAGTGAGGTCAGGGAATCTATGGAGGATACCGTTGCTCGAGTCCTTGGATTGAGCCTCGAGAAGTCAAGGGAGAGCATTGCGGCGGCTGAGAGCAGAGCTGGTCCAAAGGTCCAGGAAGCTGTTGATAGATCGAGAGCGGCTGCGAGATACGGTGCCGATCAAGCTGCCGTCAGCGTTAACGATGCTGCTGCTGCCACTCCGGGGACTATTGATGCCGCTCGTGGTGCAGTTAGAGATGCTGTGAACAAGGGTCTTGAGAAGGGCAAGGAGGCTGTCTCGGCCGTTGGATCGGCGATTCACAGCGCCGAGAACAAGGTGTCTGGGGCGGTGGGACAGTCAGAGGTTGAGAAGGCTTTGGAGCAGAGATACTCTGGCCCTGCTTGGGCTGATCAGTCGGTTGAGGAGGCTTTGGCTGAGAGATACACCCCGATAGACAAGAAGGACAACTCTGTCCTGAGAGGTGTTTAGAAGAATCTTGTAATTTTAGAAGTGTATAAATCAGAATTTCGTTGGACCAATTTCTTATTTTGTTTTTCAAAACATGAGGTATATACGCTTATTTGGCGATGGAATTGCAATGTGACGGGGAAATGGAAAATTGTAAATAAACATTGAGATGCGCGTAAGTGGAGCTTTCTAATATTCAGAGGAATATATACGCATGGGATGGATTTTGATATTGAAACGGCTGAGAGTTATACGAGTGCTCTAGTTCTTATCGGCCATCTTGATGTGCTGTTTGAGCAAACGGCCAAAGGATGTGCTTAGAGCGTAATTTTAAAGGCTGTGAAACAGATTCATCTCCATACATTCTATATGATTGTAAAGACAAAGTGAAAATGTGCATTGCCGACCCGTCCTTTGGAATCACGACCGAGAGTATGAGATGCTGGTTTAGACTCTGATGAAGTGATTCACAAGAAAACTTTCGAGTTCGCAGCTTTTGTGAATTTGGCTACAAGATGTTCCAGACTCATGTTCATAGGCAAGTCTCAGAACCAGAGGTTTGTTTTACTTGAAGTCCTGGATGAAGAGTAGCGATTGTAGTGGTCCAACGAGGCAAGTGAAATAATTCTCTTAAGCGGAGCAGCAAGAACGCATCACATATCTACATGTACTCACAGTGAGAATACCAGTAAAACTAATAGCCCAACATTAGCAAAAGCGTACCTTAAAAGAAACTAAAAGATCAATCAATATCAAAAAAAGATCAAAATGACAAAAGACTCACAACTAGGCCATCCGCATCGTAGGCGAATGGCGTAGCTGCTACAGAAAGCCCCCCTGGGGTTTTCATTTCGAACTCGAACTCGGAACCTCCTCACAGCAGTACTTTGACCTGAACCGTTGCGTCTAACAGCCGCCCACACTGCTGTTGTGAATGTAAAATGGTATATTGTGGTATATGGAGAGAATGAGAACGTGCTCTTGCCTAATGGGGTGATGCTCACATTAAGGTACCTTATCCTAAAATTTGAAGAATGCTTGACCTGCCAGATTGGTTACCACTGAATGAAGTCCGCGGATAATTTACAGGAATTGGTCGGAATCAAGAGGAACGCCGCTATGAAGGTAGATAAAGTTAATCAGAGAGTATGAAGTTCAAGATGGCTACACGGATGAATGAGAAGACAGTGAACGATGACTACGATAAATTGTGATAACAAAGTGATTCGCGATAACCGATTAATATAACGACTCGGGACAAAATTTGGTTATGAAGATTAGAAACTCATGTACTCATAGCATAACGCATGCCGCCCTTGTGGGCGGCAGCAGTAAAGAGTTTTGGGCAGGCTGAATTGGCTTACTCGTACTGAATAACTGTCAAACTTACTACTCACCCAATAATAGGTCCTTAATTCCAATTTCAAAACTCATAGAAGAACCATGAGCTTCATTCTTGACTATAACTTTCTAAGAACCAGTACCATCTGATCAAATAAAATACGTCAAGACTTTCGAGGTCTTTTAGTGCCTTCTTTCTCTAAAGACTATTTTGTCTACCGTGGTTGCTGTTGAAAGAAAATAATTTATTGAAAACTTGCCAACCCAAGCAGTGATTACAATCCCATATATGCTTCTATAATCTACACTTGTTTTGTTTTTACACTTCTGATTCAGGCTTCTTGCTAGCCTCCTCAACCCCATAATACTTCAACAGATAGTCGGCTCCAAGACCAGATGCAATAGCACCACCTGTAAACCAGGCGCCATTAACGAACCACCACCAACAGTCCTTCACACTTTTCAAGTTTACCCTCTTGATCATCACAGCCAGTGTCAATGCAGCACCACCACAAGTACCAACGAAGAACGCAGGTCCAGCTCCAGCAGCAACTCCAGAAGCAGTCAAAAGTCCTATTTGTGTAACAGCCAACCCTGTCAATACCTGCTTCGTTTCCTTATCATGCCTCAGAGCTATGCTCTTGATTCCCGCCTTGGCATCATCCTTGATATCCATGTGTGCATAAATCATATCATAGAGGATGGTCCAGGCGATGTTCGAGGCATACAGGCAGCCTGCTGCAGTCATTGCTACAGTATTGGACAACAAGTCCACGCCAAGAGCAGGAAATCCCATGATTGCACCCCATGAGAACGTCAGTCCTAGTACAGCTTGCGGGTAGTGGGTGACACGCTTAGCAAGTGGATAGATTCCTACCAATACCAAGGAAGGTACACCATAGAAGAGACATTGAGTTGGAAATTGCAAAAGGATAGCAAGTCCGGTCAAGAGTTGCGCGCCGGTGAATACAACTGCGGCTTGGGGAGAAACCGCTCCACGTGCGATTGGACGAAGGTAGGTTCGTCGAACATGTGGATCAAGGTTTCGGTCCCAGAGATCATTGATCGTGCAACCAGCGCCCCTCATGATTAGAGCTCCGCTGAAGAAGAGGAACGTAGTTCCAACAACGGACATTGGCGTAGCCATGGGAACTGCCAAGGGGGCCGCCATCAAGGTAGAGAAGAGACATGGAAGAAAAAGATAATAGGTTCCTGTAGGCTTATCGAGTCGAATAAGTTCTGCATATGGGACCCAAGATGCAGGTAGAATGGATAGTAAGCCGGTTGATGGGGGCGAATATGCAGGTAATGGCGGCTCTTGAATGTGCTCTTCTGGAAGTGCAGCTTCCGGATTAATCCTGGGAGAAACCGGTTCCAACGCGCGATCTGAGGTGTGAATTCTCCTACTATGAAGAGACCTATGGATAGGATATGATAGAGATGGGCTAGATGTAATTCTTTGACAGATAAAACGTGCTGCCATTTCCTCTTTGTATACTGCTTGAAGGAGAGTTGACCGGCAGTATACGGGAAGCCGGAGCATCCTACTGGCAGATAACATGTTGTTATAAAGGTTCAGAGCCTGATCAGAGAAGTCAGTGAAGCTCTTGGAAGTTCAACAGTATAAGGATACGAGGTATGTGCAACTCAATTGCCAAGAAAATAAATCACAATCTGGTGAAGCGCTACACATGAGCTTACGAATGAGTACTTCAGGGCTTGATGTCGAGCTTAGATAAATATGAATCCAAAAGCTCACTCTTTTATATACATAATGCAAAGAGTGGAGATAACGCAATATCTAAAGTAGAGCTGGTAACGTTCAGATCTCCATCAACCTGATTTTGCTTGAAGCGCACAAAACATTGGACCAACTGAGAAATGATATATACTAATTTTAAATTGACTTACATTCAACTTGAGAAATTAATGTGGCTTAAAGAAGAGGAGAGGTCTTTGAACATCTGATTGTGCAATATGTACGGCGTATGTGGCTGTTGTGGTCTCTTGATCATCGGAATTTCTCATCAAGTCTTGAGCTACCAAGCTACCCCAGAAAACCAACGACAGTGGTCCGTGCAGCCGGCCCAATTCCGCAACCTTTGACATTTCGCGTGAATCTATGAGATTCAGTAGTGAATAAGAGCAACGAACATTTCATTCCACAAATATCCAGGCATACCGCCATTCTCTGTCACTACTGTCGCGCCTGTATGTTGCTCGCAATTCTAATATTTAGGGCATTGAAGGCAGTTTTCGAATCACTAAGTTTGATTTTTCCTCACTACTCTGTGTTCCTATTCTTCCACAAACAGTCAACGCGTTATATGATTCACGATCAACGATTCATGGTGTCTTATGAACTACTACGTGCCACTGACATGCTGCGAAGATCGTGGCGCTGTCTGTAGTGATCGGATCATGCTTGGAGAAGATTCGTATAAGTCTCATTGAAACTACAGTTCTCTTGTCTTCGTATTTATAAAGCGCAAGCACACGCACGAACCCAATCGGAAGTGTCCCCCACCACGGGTCTATGCGTTGAACACAACCTCGAGGGCCTCACATAGATATCAGTGATATCTAAAGTCTTACCGTTTGACAGCCTATAATTTCAAAATGCCTTCGACCATACATCCACAGGCGAAATTTGACCCCATACCGCCAGACCTCGATCTCGCGACACTGGTTGAAAACACTAACAATTTCGACTACGTGATACGAATCCATGTCGACCAAATCGAGGAGCTGGGGCTGGATGATTTCGAAAAGCTGCTTCTTCTCCATGTCATCAAAGATGGCAAACCCTTGGTGATTGAGGGTTGGGATACTAAGCTGAAACCATGGCTTTTCAACGCACAATGGCTCGCCGATAATTACGGCAAGAAACGTGCGTTTTCAATTTCTGGTTTATGTTTCTGACATAACTGACGGGTTATCTAGAGGAGAGAGTTCGAGACATTACAAATGGAGTCGATATTCCAATGACAATGGGCCACTATCTTAAAGCTATGGATAAGCTTACAAACCAATGGACTCCTTCGAATTTTCGTGATTCAAGGCGGCAAAGACTGTATCTAAAAGACATTGATTGCCCAGAAGCATGGTATCAACAGCTGGAGAAGGCAATGCCTCCGCTACTATTTTATCTCAATGATAGTGTTGGCGAAATTGGTGGTCCAGGATCAACCCAAGAGCGCAATGCTTATGGGCAATTTATCACAGGAAAAGGTGTAGCTCCAGCCGGAGATCTGATGAGCAGTTTACCTCCTGAAATGAGAGCCGAGAACATGATGTGCTACATCGGTCATGAAGGAACTTACACGCCTGCTCATAGAGAAATGTGTGCGAGTCTAGGACAGAATGTCATGGTTGAAACTTCCGACATCCAAAAAGGAGAGCAGCCTGGATCCTCCATCTGGTTTATGACTGAGAGCAAAGAACGAGAGGTAGTTTCAGAGTACTTCTTATCCATGCTTGGCCACGACATCGAAGTGGAGTCACATTTTGCACAAATAAATGCTTGGAAAAAGGCGCCGTTTCATGTGTACGTAGTTGAACAAAAGGTTGGCGACTTCATATTGATCCCACCATTGGCTCCTCATCAAGTATGGAATCGTGGTACTCGAACCATGAAGGCTGCTTGGAACAGAACTACTGTCGAAACTCTAGAGCTTGCCATCCATGAGGCTTTACCACGAGCCAGGATGGTCTGCCGTGATGAGCAGTACAAGAACAAAGCCATCATCTACTATACACTCAGGAAGTATCACGAACTTCTCGAGAAGGTTCAAAATATCGATCAAGAGTACGAATTTGCAGCTACACAGCATCGAATTTTCCAACTGAAGAGAGACTTTAAAAAGCTATATGCTCTCTACACAGAGGTATTGTTGACCGAAAGGTTTTCTCCAGATTACCCAGTAGAGAAACACATTGAATTTGTACCTTTTGATAGCAATGTCACCTGCTCATATTGTCGTTGTAACATCTTTAACAGATTTCTTACATGCAAAACATGTGTTGGGATCATTGAAGGATCCGATGATGAGGATACCTACGACATATGCATGGAGTGCTTCGCTATGGGTCGGTCGTGTTATTGCATCTCTAGGTTGCAATGGGTTGAACAGTGGAATTGGAGCGAGCTGATCCAAAACCACGAAGAGTGGCGCAATATGATTCTTGAACATGACGCTTATGTTGATATTGATACGTCTCCTCAGACTTTGGAGATTGCCCAATCACGGTCTAGCAAAAAGTCAGTCGCTCAAATTTGTCAAGAGCAACTCAAAATTCGGCCTTGGCGAGATATCACGAAGCCAGCACCTTCTCTAGATACTGTATCTGGAGACTCTGATGTTGAGCCAGAATGCGACAATGAGGGCCGTCTAAGGAAAAAGAAATCGAAGAAGCCACGACGTAAATCTACACAGCCTACAGGAACAACTGCCTGTCATATCTGCAGGAAGCAGGAGTGGAACTGGAAGCTGGCATTCTGCACTGAATGTACACAAGCATACTGTTATGGCACTCTATGGCGAGCTTTCGATCTCATGCCACAAACAGTCATGGAAAATCTGAATTGGAAATGCCCAAAGTGCCTGAAAATGTGCTCCTGCGGTGCATGTCGTAGGGATCCCATCCAAGCAAGTGGAGCGTATCGCCCCAAGGGTACACTGCTCGGACATGATACCAAAAAAGTTGCAGACGTCCGAAGCGTTGAAAGCTTGGTGGATTTCAGTCGGACTAATCTTACCTGGCTTCGTGGAGAAGGTGATGACAATCCCCAAGGCTCTCAGCGCATGCAAAAACTTATGAAAAGAGCCGAAGCTGAGAAGGCTCGTAATGAGGCTCTAGACTATGATCCTTTACTCACACGGAATGGGTCTACAAGCGATCAATCATCGAGTCGTGAAGACACCCTAGCTATCGATCCACAGCTCCAAGACGGTGAAAGCGCTGAGAGCGTTGGTATTTATACGAGGAATGGAGATCATGTTGAGCAGACACAAGGTCTAGCACCAACTGCTACAATGATTGCCAATGAACCCCTTACAACGGAGACTCTTCATTTTACCCATCATGTCGGACACATTCCTGGAGAGAAATCACATCCAGGTGAGGTTCATACTCCAAGTCAAGAGCACTCTCGGCCTGAGTCAGCATATCCTAATCCAATGTCACGTGGCATGGGAATCGGATACTATCAACAAACAAACGATGGCGATCGAATTCTTTACGATGCCCCAGACAGCGGAACTCCTCAGGCTCAGGAACCTAACCTAGCATATCCTAAGCTTCCATCTGAATCGTCAGAGCCTTCGAATGGGGTTCTTAAACGAAAACGCGATAATGGGCGGCCATCCAATGGTAACACAGGAGACAACGCTCATACCCAATTTATCCAGGCTCAAAAGAAACATAAGCTGAACCATGCAAAGTCCAATGACTCCTATTACAAGACTGCTCATCAACTTAAAGGAGGTCCACCGTTGATTATCAAGTTACCATTATCAAATAAAAAGGACTTCTTACAGGACTTGCGAGATCATGGACACGCGAGATCTGCCCGTCGCTCACTTCGAAGATCCATTGGAAACAATGGTGATGTTGAGAACGATGATCTGGGTCAGTCACCAATCATTGTCAGATCAGATGTACAGACTATCCAGATAGACGAGGACAGTGCTGCAGAAGAAGATAGGAAGGATGACAGCGATGATGAGGATTTCGCTACTGGCAGGCGCAGGGCCAAGAAGCAAGCAAAGGCCGGAAATCAGAAGGGACCTAGCGGGCCAAAATCTCGTCGATCTGAACCTGCGCCGAGAGTATTGACGCTAACTAATTCAGAGAGCACCGCCGTGAACAGCGGACTTGGACAGCGTTCCCGGTCCAAAACTCTCAATGCGGAGCAAAGAGAACTGGACGATGTGGACGCAACGAAGTCGGTCACGCCAGTTGCAAATGATAGCCCTAGGACTGCTAGTGGCAGTTACCCAGCATGGCTCGCAAATAGTAAGGTCAAGAATGACAAGGCTACTGAGCAGACGGCGAGGCACAAAAAAGCTTCACTACGCAATGTGGCCTTCAAATGGACTCCCAAGAAGGCCTCGCCGGCACCTCTCAACGAACAACATGATGACTCAAGTGGTATGTTTGTGTCTGAAGAGAGTCATCCTGCTGCGGCTACTCTATCAGTGCGATCAGCATCCTCGCCTATGCAGGAGCCTACTGAGGAAGATATGATGGAGGAAAACAGACGAGCAAAGAGGATGGCCATGCATGATCTAGATTCTGCGTCAGATGCTGGAGAGGATGATCTGTTTGGCGAGGAATATGAATCGGACGCTATCCATGTAGCCCCTAGTCCACCTCACCTTCCATCCTCCAAAAATGCCATACCTTCCAACACTCACGACCGGGCTACTCAAAACAGTGCCGTCAGGTCTACTAGTGCAAAGCGCATAACCTCAGAAGCGGAATCCTCTAGCCCAGAGCCTCCACGCGGGAAGCTACTTTCCATGGCAGAAAAGCGAGCTCTGGAAGGTAGAAAGGTGAAAATTGTGGCTGATAAGCGCAAAGCACCAACAGCAACCCTCCGTCCGCCAGTTAGCCCTAGCAATAACAACACTCTTCAAAATACGTCTGCTCGACCTCCCAGAGCAGTGGCCTCGGTGTCGAAGGTTAGAGATGAACCGATTGATTTCGGATTTGAATCTGTTTCTGGGATTTCATCTTCAGATGATGACTCTATTCCAATGGTCCGCCCTACTCAGGTCAAAACAACTGTTAGTTTGAATGATAGAAGTCTTTTAGCTGTAGGGGGACGTCGTGGGAGCATGAGAGCGCGAGGTATGGGCAGGGGTAGTGGTAGGAGTAGGGGTAGAGGTAGCTGAGAATATGGTGGTTGTGAGAGGGAATACAGTAAGGATTTGTGGTTGTTGTGATCTGCTTCTGTTAGAACTCTTGTAGTTGAAGTACAGCGCTCAGTAGTGAATTGCAATCAATGAAGTATTGGTAGTACTTATGAGTATCACAAATTCAGATGTGTTTCATCAGAAACAAGAAAAGTTGATGAAGTCGCTCCACCAAGACCAAACTACTACTGAGTCGTCCAAGATAAGGTTAATAGGTGTCGTAGAGGTACTTAAGATTGTCAATTTAAGATAAAAATCTCACATGCGAACATCCTGAAAGAGGCCTACGCTTGGCCAGACACCACATGACGACGCCTCACAATCAAGATGGTATTCCCTAGGAGGGCAAAGTGCAATTGGTGATCAGTGATCGTATTTTTCATGACCATGATAGCAGTCGTAGCTCTAGATTAAAATTGTAGAATCTGAGCCACGCAAAGCCAATGCACCGCAAAAGAACACCCATATCCCAGTGCGAAATGATCCCATCGTCCAAGCCTATGCTCTATGATCTTGGCTTTTCCTTCTTCTCCTTCCAGAGAGCTGACAATCCGACACCAGAGACCTTGACGACCTTGAAGCGAACACCAGGAATATCTCCCTTCGCCTTACCCTTACGACCGAAACCAGCGAGAAGAACCTCGTCGTTCTCATCGACGAAGTTAAGACAACCGTCGTTTGGTACTGTAATACAACCGTCAGCCTCCAGTTCACCATATCCTTCTGCAAAAAATCCTATCCATCCATTTCTCATGGGCTTCTCATCCGGGAATATATGGGTGTCGCATACCGAAAGCAGTAACCTTCTTTCCGTTCTTGATCAACTGGACTCTGACACACTTTCGGATAGCGGAGTTTGGCTGCTTGGCCTCGACACCGACCTTCTCGAGGACGATACCCTTGGCGTGGGAGGAACCTCCGAATGGGGAGGACTTGAAAGCGGTTCCGAGAGCGCGCTTCTTGTATGAAAGATCAGACCATCTCTGCTCGCGGCGGTGGTTCTGGAGCTTGCGAGCGGCGTTAAGACCACGAGGCTTTCCTTTACCCATGTTGGCTATGAAAAACGAATGTTAGCTATAATGCTCCTGCTGCGATTTGAGATCCGTGAATCATTGTATCGTTGTATTGGCGGCAAATGAGATTCGTGTTTTCGAGCTTTCGTTCGTAGATGGCGTGAATTGAAGGTGCGCAATGTCTGCAGGATATGGGATTCAACGTACCGACTTGTGTGATGAATCGCGGTGGGTGTCGTGTGGGTTAGTTGTCGTCGATTGATGCTGGCGGCGTTCAATCAGTCCTGTCTCTCTGAATCTCAAAGGCTAAGCGAGGCTCGAGCGCAGAAAGTCTAGGGTTTGCCCTTCGCAAAACCCGCAAAGAAACGCGCGACCGGTTTTTGTGGCCTGGTTCGTCAACTGGATATTCAGGCGCATATCGAGGCAGAGAAACTGGCAGTCGAGAAATGAAATCAGATGTCATCACAGGTCGGCCCTTACAACATTGAATGCCGATGTACTGTTGATCCGGGGTAAAGGTATCATGAATCTATGTCTTCTTATCCAGTGCAGGTTTGTGAAGGCGCTCCGCATACATGAACGATAACGACCAACATAAATTATTAACTAAATCATAGATAATTGATGCAGCTAGCATTTTCTCGACTAATCACAAGTTGAACAAAAGACCATCTAGAACATCTTCTGTTACATTATCATATTGGATTTCAGGAGAACAGGAGAAAATAGAAGACCACGAAGCCACAACAAGCGACGTGATCAGCGATTAGAAGGACCACAAAGATCAAGCAATCAAACATAGGCAATTTATAGGCAACGCCTTGCAACAATGTCTACATCTCCAGAACTCAACAGATCGAAGGGCAAGCAGCGTGATCCACCTCCAGCGTTGTTCCTAGGCCCTCCATCTCAGAATGCCTCCCATGTCACCTTACCTGGTATTCTCATGCCGGGTACTATTCCAGCAGCTGTAGCATCTCCCTCTACAGGATCCGGTCAACGGGCCCCACCGCTCAGACAAAGTTCGAATCTAAATCCTGGGCGCGCAAATGTGGATGGCCCAGCTGATGGAACGCTTACAAGTCGATCAAGACAAACAAATCCGCGCCAGCAGGAACGAACAGAGAACCAACGACAAGCCGATAGGACTGACGCTCTATGGGCCGAAATGCAGTCAACGTTGGAGGAGGTGGAGTTAAGCGCATCAAATGGAGCACATGTCTTTGGTCCTGATCACAACAAAGCCTTGGAGGAATTACGGACTGCTCAGATTTCCTTGGCACAAGCTTGGGCAAGGAGTGAAGCAGATGATGCCATTGATGCAGCGGAGAAAGAGAGAAAGCCCGGACCGCCGGGAAGTGAGGGGAAAAGTGCTTTCGAGGGTACACAAGGTGCAAAAAGTACATTGAGCGGCTCTGGCAGTCGACCTGGAAGCAGTGGAGGTGTGCCTAAGAGGGGAGAGAAGCTGGAAGAAGAGACGGAGGCGGATATCTTGCTGGCAAGGAAACGCCGTGAGGCCAACGACAGATACTTCCAAAGGGTTAATGGTAGTGTCCTGGATGTTGTTGCAAAACTCGAGGGAGTTGCAGTTGCTATGCGAGCTGTGGAAAAGGAGAGTAGAGATATATGGGGAGAAGAGGACATGATCACGGAGAGTGTTGCCTCTTGAGTATCCATATTATCTTTGGTTCTTGACATTAGCGTTGGAGTTTTGGTGCTCAGGGAGCAAGAAATTTTGAAAGTTATTCAATAACGATATGCTATAATAATAACAATTCATGACTCTATACAAGCGATAACGTGCTTTCGAGGTGTGTACTTCGATTTCTTTTGGTATATTCCCTGACCTCTCCTAAACGCCATGCTGACATAACCCATAACGACCGACTTAACTTCCAACAAAGAGTGAAACCTGTAGCGGACGTTAGATGAAGGAAAGGCTGGTAGGACAAGGATACATACTGCCATAAAGACACAACACATACTGACATAAGGGCTCAATCGCTCTCCTATTCTTGCGCACTTCCAAAAGATGCCAATGATACTATGAAGGAGTCAGATGCATCTGTTCCTATAGACCTGAACTATCGGGAGTACATACCCATCCTTGTTGCGATCCATTATGGCAGGAAACATATGGTGGCAGTACGAGCTCGTACATATGAGGAGGAGGATCACCATTAACAGTGACTGGAAGTTGAAAAGAGCTGTCTATGAAACAAAGAAATTAGCCAGCCATCACAGAACATCACCCTGCAGTTCAAGGGCTTACCATCTTGAAGTCTGATTGATTGTAAAGTAGATACGCTGCAATTTACTTGTGATAACCCCAGCATTCGTTACATGCGGATTGTCCTCAAGCTCGGTGGAAAGTATATCCGTGATCGGAGCTAGCGGAGATAAACAACGTCTTGACTTATCATTTCAAGCGCGCGTGTGAACATGCATCTATTGTTGTCCCTGCGATACGTGTGAAGCGCAAAGAAAGTGACAAACGCCAGATTGAGATCGCAACAACGGTCAACATTTCTCTTTGACCTTTAGAAGTCATAGAATTTCCATCGTTTCTTTATTCTTCGGATTCGGAGTTCTATGATAAGCTGTCCGCGCTCGATTACCACTCTGCGCGCAAAAGCTGGATAGCTTATTCTTGTGTCCCATATTCATTCACAAAGCACCCTATATCGCCTTCGGAGTACTTCAAGATGGAGCCAAGAGCACGTATCGGTAAGCGCAAAGGCGAACAGAATTTCAGCGATCAAGAATGTA
The DNA here is from genome assembly GCA_024752435.1 of Allantophomopsis cytisporea. Taxonomy (NCBI): domain Eukaryota; kingdom Fungi; phylum Ascomycota; class Leotiomycetes; order Phacidiales; family Phacidiaceae; genus Allantophomopsis; species Allantophomopsis cytisporea. Next base: position 944,113 of record CP103025.1, read on the forward strand.
AGTGAATGTTATTACATCATACGCTCAGAACTAATCATTCCCCAGTAACCGCCCTCCTTTATGGTCACGGTGATGTCGCCACTCCCCTTGACTCCACTGTCAAAGTGCTTGATGAAATCCTTTCCGACTTCATCATCAACCTCTCCCTCGAATCCTACCTACCCGCCTCAATCGCTGGCCGCCAAAAAGTAAAGCTTGATGATGTTAAGTTCGCCTGCAGGAAGAACCCGAAGTTTCTAGGGAAGATTCAGGAAAATATTGAGAAGAAAGAGGAGATTGAGAAAGCAAGGAAGATGGCGGATGCGAATGATGATAAAATTATGCGGGCTGGTGGCAAGGGGAAGGCCGTGGAAGAGGAGTTGGGTGAGGGCGACGATGATGTTGAGACGGCAACGATTGGAGGGCGAAGCACGAATACCAGACAATGATGTGTCCTGAGATTTACCGTTTGGTCCATCCTCCATCTTTCTCTGTACTATTCAACGAGGCTTTGTCCTCGTCGTCTTCCAATCACAACTATGGAACTGGAGTTGCAGCAGACTGTCTCCGATCCTTGTTCATCAGAAGTGATGAAAGTCTTGCGTTGCAAGTTTATCTCAATTCCTTTGTGTCAGTTATACCTTTAGAGTCTGGACAGACGTTTGATTTGATACGGCCGACAGCTTGTAACGAAGCGGAGCTCTCAATCATATCCCCCAGATCATATCAGCAACGCAACAGGTCTGCCATATCAACCATACTGGCTTGTATGTGGAATAGTGCACATCTGGCCAAAGAGCTGCTCGACGCAAAGGTTTACTGAGCTTCGCATTACACTATGTAGTTCGTACCGGAGATTTTTCTTCATAGAACCGCATTACTGGGCAGAGTTTCTGGCGTGAGGATATCTTTCTTAACAACATCTCCTTCCTCGGGTGTATTGCACAGATACAAACCTTAATGTTTTGTCGATAAGGAGATTATGGTGTTTGCTCGACAAAGAGAAGAGTGATGGCCATTCTAGATTCGTCTGGCCTTCGGTTATTGACCTTCATGCTCTATACCCATTGATTCTGAAACTAGTTGACCTAATGATATCATCCAAGTATACAAATCTAACAAACATATCATGCTTCAAGAATTGCCTATTTTGATCGACCTAAGGATATCGGAACTTTCAGAATATCATAGTTGTATAGCTAAATGTTCAAGTATTTACATCTATCTAGAGTAAAGAATTAGAGAGCCAGAAGAGAACAGTACATATAAAGCAGCGCGGCAGGGGTATATGAATGCATAAATCCCAGGTTTGGTCATAAATCGTGAACTCATCATAATCTTGTCCCTCATTCCTCGTGCTCTCAAACATCTTATAGAACGCAGAACCACCAGCGACGCAAGTAGCTCAGCGTCAAGAATTTCCCTTTCCTGTCTCGACACTAGCATGTCTCTTTTGCATCATGGGGCTCTTTTTAAGTTCTTGAATCACACCAGCCCAGCCCATTTTCTGTCCACCACCAACATTATCATTATGTCCCATCGTCTGAGTACTGAATCTTCTCGGAGGTGGAGCACTTTCACTCCCTCTACTAACGATCGCTTCTGTGAGTCCGTGAGGGAGACTGGGCCGTTTTGGCATATTTGTAATCTTCTCTGGTTCCCTCAGAGGTGAGAGTGGAGGAGTATGAGGGGCTATAGGTCCGGGAGGCTGGGAAGTACGAGCAGCAACGACGCCCATATAAACGACCAGAAATCTGAGGCGTAGCATATCCAATCTTCTCATCCGCTCTCCTAACACCTCCTTCTTTCCAGCCCATAATAACCTCACACTACTCTTCAGCCTCGAACTAGTGTTTTCCACCACACAAGTATTTAGCGCTTCCCTCAGATCATCACTGCCCTTCTGTATCTCTCGGAGTAGTCTATTGAGTCTCAGCTTATCATCTAGACTCTGCACCTTTGCAATGTCTCGGTCGTAAGACTCGTTCTCTTTGATTGAGAAGTCTACCGCGTCCAGGAAAGAGATCAGTTCCATCGGCGCATCCTGATAAGCCTGGAAATAAGCTGTGGCGATGCGCGTTGCCACCATAAGTGCAAGTGACAAGGCGCCGAAGATAATGAGAAGAATGAAGATCTTTAAATCGTCTTCAGCCATTTTGACGACCGATCCACAAATAAATATTCCTTAAAGGCACATGATCTTGAACTTGACAGATATTGTAAAGGAAGTAGGTAAGAAAAGCAATGGGTGTGGGATGACGCATGAGCATGTATATTTGCGCAACGGAATGTTTGCGACAATATGCTATTCGCCCGGTGTTGCATGATGTTGTGGGCGCTATGTATGCAGACATGGGGAAATTGGCGGAGGCGGGGTGATGAGTGGTATAACAAAACAATCCTGGACATTTTCCAATCAACTGACTTACCACCTCATGTCATGATATCCTCGCCTGTATGAAAATTTCGGTGGTGTTTTGTGTAGCTTCATGATCAGACTCTCAATCTCATAAGAGATAACGTGTTGGTGTAAAGAGACATTCATGAGGAAGTTAGACTCGGCGGTGACGCTTTATCGCAGCTATCAGTTGTCAGAACCCCGCAGTGCAAACATCACAAACACGATATTTCTCCAGAGACCTTCGTGATGTTCTAATCGCAACACAGTCAAATCTACCAAACCACAATCGTAACCCTACACAACAAGATGGGGATCCCAGAAACAGCGGTGCCATTAGTTGCGCCGGATCACATCTCGCCACCGCTTCCAAAACTCTTTACGCAATCCGCAACCGCACCACAACTCATAACTCAGGGCGCCGAAGCCCTTCTTTACCGCTCAACATATCTCCTCCCCAGCATCCCCAGCGCCCTCAAGCACCGCCCGTCAAAACCTTACCGCCATCCCATCCTCGATGCTCGACTCACAAAACACCGCATCCTCTCCGAGGCGCGCGTGCTTGCGAAATGTAGGCGGGAAGGCGTCCCTGTTCCAGCGGTGTATGCTTTGGATGAGAGCGCAGGCTGGTTGATGATCGAGTGGATCGAGGGCGAAGTAGTGAAGATACGGTTGAACGAGTGGCTGCGACGACGAAAGGATGCGGGGACACTTGAGGGCTCGGAAGATCATGAATTGGTGAGTTTGATGAGGAGGATTGGTGCTGCTGTGGGTAGAATGCATGCCATTGGGATTGTGCATGGGGATCTTACGACCAGCAACCTTATGCTAAGGGATGGTGAAAAGGATGGAATTCTGGAGGGCGAAATTATCTTGATCGATTTTGGCCTTGCGAGCCAGACCGTTCAGGACGAGGATCGAGCTGTTGACCTCTATGTGTTGGAGAGGGCATTTGGCAGCACCCATCCTCGAGCTGAGAGCCTCTTTCCAGAGCTGCTACATGCTTATGGTACAAGCTTTAAGGGCGCGGGGGTAGTATTGAGAAGATTGGAAGACGTGAGAATGAGAGGAAGAAAAAGAAGTATGCTTGGTTGAGAGGGAGATATGTTGGTTGAATGAGGAGTTTGGTCGGGGGCATCGCGTGGCATGTTTTAATTTATTCAAGCCTATGAGGGTTGGATTCTCTTTATTTTCATGATATGGATGAGATATCGCCATCAAACTCTGAAATATAACTATTCTACAGACCAAGACTAAATGTGCAGAAAATCGTTGACAATGTGATTCTCCATCTCAAGTGTCCACACACTTCTCAAAATATTAAGGATCTTTCAACATCAAGCAAGACATACCATAGTTGTGATAATGTCATAGTTCAGTTATAACTCGGAAACCATTATTTATCATCCAAAAGTCCCATGCGTGAAACTATAGTGTGGCTGGATTGCCTGGGGGCCTCAGTATCAAGGCGTGCTAGGTCGATTTTCAAAATAACTTCACCAGTACTTTTCCTTAAGGCAGTATCTCCCTCCTAGCAACACCTCTTTCAACATCAACATCCTAGAAATGGGACAAAACGCGCGCGAAAACGCCAAAATTCAAAAGGCGCGCGAGGCGCACAAGGATTGGCCACAATGGAAGGGCCCCAAGTTCCAGCCAAAGAAAAATCCTCCCAAGCCCAAGCCCAAGGTCGCGAAAGACGAAGTCACGTTACCAGAGGCGCTGCTGCTCTCCGTCGAGTTCCTGCAGATCCTGTTGAACTTTTTCCGGGACAATTTCCCACTTGTGCTGGAGTCGGATGCGCTAAATCCGCTGCTTCAAGAGGTCAAGACGGCACTTTTCGATAGAGATTTCGAGAGAGCTTTTGGCAGAGAAGATTATCTTGAGGCGTATGCGGTACGTTGGAGCCCGAGTAGGGCTCTGGCTTATGCTTGTATTCTTGCGGATTTGAGGGAGCATTTTCAGCTGTTCTTCCCGGTAAGGGATGAATCTACATCATCATCTGAGCCTGAGAACGGTGGAAGTGGAAGTGTAGTAAGCGGTCCTAAATCTCCTGGCCGAATTGTTTGCCTCGGTGGTTGTGCGGCAGAGGTCGTTGGGTTTGGTGGATTTTTGCGCCATTTACAGATGACTGAGTCTCCTACTGAAGGCGAAGAAACTGAGGAGCAATCGCCAGCAAGTGTTGCTAGCCCATCCATGGATTTGACCTTGGTTGACACGGCTGCTTGGGCCGAAGTCGTTGGGAAGCTCAGCAACGCGCTCACATCTCCACCGGTTCTTTCGAAGTATGCAAGTGCTGCTGCCAAGGCCGCTGCTCGACCAATGATTGAGAAGGAGGATTTCTCCTCAACGTTCGTGCAGGCGGACATCCTCAGCCAGACCAAGAAGGACCTTCAGAAAATCTTTGGCGAGACTCCTTGTATCGTTACTCTATTGTTCACCCTGAACGAGCTGTACACCGCTTCTATTCCAAAGGCGACGGCCTTCCTCCTCAATCTAACAGCTACTACAAAGCCTGGAAGTTTGCTCCTTGTGGTGGACAGCCCAGGAAGTTACTCTCAGGCTGCGTTGGGCGAGCAAGCTAAGAAGTACCCAATGCAATGGCTGATGGACCATACGTTACTCGAGAAAACGAAGCCAGACGGTCCAAACAGTCCAGCTTGTTGGGAGAAGGTCATGTCGGACGAATCACGCTGGTTCAGACTACCCGAGGGGCTTCGATACCCGATCCCATTGGAGAACATGCGCTATCAAGTCCATCTGTTCAAAAGATCATGAATTAAAAAATACTATAAGCTATATGCATAGGATGCTAAAGTTACGCCCACACCATCTTCTTAAGGCTGTGTCCTAGTTGCTCCAAGAGCCCTGTGCTCTTCTTTGCGTCCGCCAACGAGATAATCACACCCTTCTGTATAATACTTCTGCGCTCTGTACCGGCCTCTACAGCCTGGCCAAGCATGATCATGCGTTCGATCTCCGCACAAATGGTCATGACCTGCTCGAGCTCGCTCAGCTTCGGAATGTCCTGCCCATCCGCAACAGCAGACCGAGCTGGCAGTGCTTTCAGTGCAAGAATTTTTGTTGTGGGTTCCGGCGGTTGGACTCCAATAAGTCCAGTGAGAATTTTCGGTGGTGTAACAGCGCCGCCACCCAACAGGTCTGCCTCTTCGCGTGTCTTCATGGACGAGAGCGATCTTGTGTTGACTCTCGTGATATCCTGTTCTCCGACTTTGTATCTTATGACAAACCCAACGTTTCTCTCCTCATTCGCCTGGGCTGGGGATAAAGTGGAGGTTACGTAGGTACCATATTGAATACCAAGCACATGTCGTAAATCGACACGCTCAAAAGATGATACCTTCTCCATGTTCCAGTCAAATCGGCAGGCGTACAGTGCCGCATCAGTCAGTAGCAATACCGATTCTTCAAAAGGCGTCGATTTAATTGTATTCGGCTCATGTGGCGTGAGCAGGGTCCAGCCACCAATTAGCTCTTCCTGCTCGTCAGCAATGACAAGTCTTTGGCTTACGTCAATGGCCTGTTGTCTCATCTTTTGCATCGAAACGCCAGGATCTCCACTCATCATGTTTGCCTCAAAGTCTTCGAAGACAAGTTCTGTGACATTGCCGAGAAGGAAATCGATGGCAGCTTGACTGAAATAATCATTTACAATCCTTATGTATTAGTTAGATGGTATAGCAGAAATAGTTGGACGGAGAATAGTTGACTTACCCACTATAAAATCTTGATATAGAGAGACCCATATCTGTTAATGCGCCCTTATAGTCTCGCTTTCTTGTTCTGGTGAATTGACCTTTTAGGGCATCTGTAGAAGCATACTGTTTCGAGATAGCGTCTCCATTGTCTGCCCAAAGGTAATTAAACCACTGCGTGGTTTGATCTGCTTGAATATACAAATCAATGCCTTCTGCCTTCAGTTGTGATTCTAATGCACGTCTGGCACATGCGCTTTGTACCACATTTGTGCGATCGAGGCAGTCCATACAATTTGTTCTCAAAATGCCGCTTTGCCTTTGCTCAAGTTTGCCAGCAATTTCAACATTATTTCCAAATTTATCAAGCTTCTCTCCCAGAGCATCCATAAGGAGGCTGACGTTCTCAAATTTCATGCCGCGACAGACAGCATGGAAATCAAACCATTCAAACCCAACTGTTCTGCCTTTGATTCCGCCGCTTTCATTGAGTCGCTTCATGTTTTTCTCATACGCGTCACCAACTATTGCTTCATTACCATGCTTTTCCACCAAGGATGCTACTTGGACGTCACCATACCGAGCGACAATGTTCAGGAAATGCTGCTGGAATGCGTTGAAATTGGTGTCGGGAGAGTGCTGTATCTGAGGAACAGGCTTGAAGGAATATGGCGACTGAGAGAAGAATATTGGAATGCTTCCGCGGAATTGGAGAAAGGAGTAGATCTTTGAGGTGGGGTTCCATTCCGAGTCTGAAAGAATCTGCTCCGTCTCAACGCTGTTGGCTGTATGTCCATCCTCGTCCACACCTCGTCTAAGGTATCGAAGTCCAGCTCTCTTCACAGATCGTCTTGAGATCAAGGTGAGAAGGAATTCGCGACTAGAATGCTCTTCAGCAGCAGATTCAGTGGCAGTGCCAGTCTCATGGCCAACATCATCATTTCCAGGCGTATCAGTGACTCCCAGTTTAGCATCCAATTCTTCATGAGTCTCTGTTCCCAGCGACGCTGGCTGAAGAGATGCATCGAAGGTCTGTTGTCCAACAAATCCTTGCAACAACGGTAAGACCAGCCCATGCTGACCTGCACTGATAAATGGTTGAATTAAATTATGGTTCCAAAAGAATAATGGGTCAACCTCTTTATATAGAGGAAGTTCAGAGGTATTTGCCTTGCGATTGGCAATGTGTCTCGTAATGTCGTAATCATAAGAAAAGTAAAAGCTTCGAGAAGCTCCAAACAGGATTTGTGTTGTTCTCAATAGTTTCGGAAGTAGGCTTGCTGCCACACTTTCCACCGCTGCCTCTCTGGCATTTCGACTTTGCTCAGCTTCCAAGGATTCATCTGCAGCCTGGTTTGCAGCCTTGAGATTGTCGTTACTATTGGCCCTTGACTGCGCAGATAGATCCGAGGGCGTCTCCTCTCCTGCAGCACTGAGACCGAGGTTCCTCCCTGAAGCCACAGTCCACCCTTTCTTAGAGAACCATTTCTGTGCAAACATACCATAGCCCCCTTTCTTTGCTATAACATCTTCCGCAACGCTTGTGCTCCGATGATGGATAGGTGAGGCTGAGCCATCTTGAGAAACTTGTAGGGACGTAGTTGCCCGTTGGAGATGATCATCATCGACGTCGTCATCTATAGCAGTGGAAGTATTCTCTTCTTCTTGGTCGGAGCTGTCGCTGTCGTCCAAGGCGTCTGAATTGATTGACTTTTTGCGCAGTCCACTATTGGTGTTTTGCACAGCAACCTCAGCATCTTTCTTCGAGGATAACGGTGTCAAAGCAACTTCAGTGATCACGTAGATCGGCTTCCCATGAATTTGCGCAACTTGTTGTCGGCGCGTAATTGACACAAGAAATGATGCACTCGAGACGGTCAACAATCCTACTCCAAGTTAGCAATTTACTTCTAAGGGCATGTGCAGCATACCAACGACCCCAAAGGCCTCAAAACTATGAGCTACAGGTGTCCCCTCATCATTGTCGGTCAAATGAGGTACAATAGAACTATCCTTGTAAATGATTTTGCTAGCAGCTATAGGACGCTGACCCCGCTGCGTCAATGGCTGTAATACAAGACCATCGACAGCGGCGAAGATGAGGAGCTTCCTAACGATGCCAGGCATCTTCAGATTCACGAAAGACGCATTGGAGTTTGTGTTGAAGTGGAGGGCGTTATTTGTTTATTGGGGGGCGCTGCTGGAATTAAGATTGAGTCCGGCCCAACATGACGTCTCGTCTCACGATATCCACTACCCCACATGGAGTTGGCCAGATCATAAAATATAAAACACGAATTTAATTTAAAACTGGAATGAAAAGAAACGAAACTCAGCACTTAGAAATGGTCTTCAATACTTACATATATGGGTATGCTGTTGTGTGTTGCGTTGTTCCAGCAGCACGAGACTCATATAGCTCCACATGAGTACGGAAATAACCGCGTGGTTGCATGCCGTGATTGGTCTCAGACCTAAAGACAAAGATGCTGAGCACGTATATCGAGACATGTAGCATTCGTATATATTCAACACTGTTATACTGGATCAAAACATCGTTCGGCTCAGTCACACGGCGCATATTATTGCTGATCATTCGCAATATCCAACAAACGAGGTGGTCTTGAAAAATGTCTCACGATTTCGGCAAAGAACATTTTGGCACTTTTTGAAATATTTTATTTCGCCCAAGCTATCTAGTGAGCAGTTTCCTGGCCAGTAGCTGCGATTTCAATCCCTTATGCCCCCACAAACCAGTACATCAAGAATATTCAGATATCCATCTAGATCATGAGTCTCTCGACCTTGTCCTTAAGACCGCGGATCTGGTTCATAAGATCGGAAGCCTCGTTGGTGGTGATGCTGGTAGCGATGACGGCTCTGCTGACACCACAAGCACGGCCAAGGGCAGTCTTGGATGGGACGTAGACGTATGGAACGTTCTTGTCCTCGCACAACAATGGGAGATGGAGAAGAATGGCGAGAGGCGCAGTGTCGGCAGCGAGAATGATGATCCTAAAAGTCGCAAAACGTTAGTACAAATCCTATGTGACCAGTTGACGCGCCAACTTCGAGGACCGACTTACTCAGAGATACCACGGTTGAGGGTCTTAGTAGCCTCATTGGCACCCTTCTTCAACTGACGGTGGTGACTGGCCTGTTGTACGATGTCGAGGATCTCTTGAGTGAGAGCCGCGTCGGCGACGGGCCATGCTAGAATATGATCAGCTTGCGACCTTACATGTATGCACAGAAAATCCTTTATACATACCGGCAGATCCATTCTGTTCCTCAGCCATTGCGAATATTTCTTTCGAAGTGATAAAAAAGTTATTGAAGTGGTGCAGGGTTCCTTGCGTTGGCTCGCCCTGTAAATGGAATTTCGATGAAGATTGTATCAAAAAATTATTTCGGTTCCGAGATTCATACTCCAAATATTATCACTGTCAGCCTTAGGCCTTGAGAGCCAGCGCCAGGCACCAGACGTGCTTTGCATACGTCACGTGTTTCGGCTAGGCCAGCTCGCTTCGTCCAGCAACTCCAGAGGTTCACTTCAAGACATCATCAGCAGTCCATTCAACCACCGCCGACGCAATCACTCACGTAAAGCTCATCTGAAGCTCAATAACAATCTTCTTCCTTCAATCTTTACCATACGCAACCAACAAAATGGTGGTGACTGATCTTTGGTAAGCTTCTTCGATATCCAGTTCTTCCCTGCTTGCCATGCCTAGATAAGCTACATCATCTAAGTTGGTCAAAGTATGGTGAAGAAGCTGAAGTCACTGCGTGGACAAGCCGGCTAATATCGTATCTTTTTACAGTCCTGTCTATGCGGTTAGTAATTCTCGAGCAAACTTGCGCCAAGCTGCTGTTATAGCAGACCGCCACTATTGGAGCTATGGAGCTATCGAATAGAGAACATAGAACACACCGACTGACATCTCTCAATAGCCGTTCTTCGGTGCCATGGGCTGCACTTCAGCTATCGTATTCACCTGTTTCGGTGCTGCATACGGGACTGCCAAGTCTGGTGTTGGAATTTCCGCCATGGGTGTCCTCCGCCCAGATTTGATCGTCAAGAGTATGTAAACAGTCTCAAATGCCATCGGGAGTCGATAGCTAACAGTTTCCAGACATTGTTCCAGTCATTATGGCTGGTATTATTGGTATCTACGGTCTCGTCGTTTCCGTCTTGATTTCCGATGGACTTAAGCAGCAATTGCCACTATACACTGGTTTCATCCAGCTTGGTGCTGGTCTGTCCGTCGGTCTCTCCGGTTTGGCAGCAGGTTTTGCTATTGGCATTGTTGGTGATGCTGGTGTTCGTGGTACAGCTCAACAGCCAAGACTCTTCGTTGGAATGATTTTGATTCTCATTTTCGCTGAAGTTTTGGGTAAGTTTTATGTGTTACCTGGTATATCATATGTCTAACACGCAAACAGGTCTTTATGGATTGATTGTTGCCCTTCTGATGAACTCTAAGGCTACTGTTGATGTTACCTGTTAAAGAGACAACAACACCGATGTCGAACGAAAGAGTTTCTGGGACAATCTGCGAACATGCACAACTCTTCGATGAACATATGGTGAAAACTGTTAAGATGGGTTTGAGTGTTCAGTGGGAGCTCGAGCATATATGCCCTCCTGTTGGCACTTGCCAAACTCGAAATATATGTATTTTTGCTTGTGCTTGCTCATTTGGCGTTTCCTGTAGCATAGAGCGGAGGATGATGGCATGAAGAGACTGCAACGCTTTGTATGCTATAAACTTGGTGGAATGAAAACTGTGTGCTTTACCTATGATTTGAGATAAATGTGCCTGGACGAATGCGAGTAAAATTGAGTTGCGGTAAGTTTTATGGATTAGAAGGAGACGACCGGACCTGTAGTCGTCCAGTGGCAGTCATCGCGTGGTAGATACAACTGGTGAGCTTCATACTATGCGCTTATGCACTATACACATAATTCAAATAGCTAGTTCCTTCGAATCCCGAGGAATCTGCACTTGAGCGATTTGCAGTTGGAGAATAATCCACACTAACCATACATGAACTTACCTAGAATCCCCGAGATGCAATACCAGTATCTATTCTCGGTTGATAGTTGCTCTCAACCCCTCACCATGTACTACAACCCAATATCTACTTTGCCTCTCCCGTAGTTTCCCGTTACGTACTATGTCGTCTGACATCTGAAATCAAAATAGTAACCATAAAGCTCCCCTACGTGACTGACCCCTCACCAAGTACCAACGACTCGGACGCAGCAATAGTGCAGCATGTGCGCGATCGCCGGGCACCATAGCCTCTGTAGCTTCTGGACCTTGGTATGCTTCTGCACTCACCCCTAGTTGCTGACGGATGTAACTCCATCCTGGGTGCTATTTGCACCGAGACGAGCCTACCCGACGATATCCGTGAGATCGCTATCTGCAGGGTCGCTAGCTGTGGTAGGGCTTGGTACAAACAGGCTTACTATGCACTGCTGGATAAGGCGGGCAGTGTCACTGACGAGGATATGCAGGTGCTCGCGGATGTAGAAGTAGAAGCGCGCGGTATAGGGCTGTCATCTAAGCAGCTGGCTGTCGCGCGTTACTCTGACGCTATGACAAGGACTGTAAAGGTGACCGAGGGTATTTTGAGGGATTAGAGACGCACTTCTCGGACCAGGAGGTCGTCGAGGTCACTGTTACGGTACGTTTGGGCTGTGATGACGATGTACGTTGCGTGACTAATCATTGCTTTGCAGGTGGCCGCATATAATTGGCGTCAGCCGATTCCTTGTAGCTCTTGATGTGGGCGAGAAGAATGGGAAGAAGCCAGATCCTGGGATTGTGCATTGAAAACGGCTATCGTCCTTTATCTACACAATAAAAACGCAATGAGAGAGCGCGGCAGCGGATATTCGGTGTTTCCAACAAGTTTTGATTCTTAACATAACATATAAAATTGGAAGACTCAAACCTATATAAAAAGTTTACAGAGCATCTATGATCAGGTTCTTTTGTCTATCCGGTTTCGGTAGAGTATACCAATTCTAATTCTAAAATACGCCCATGATTTCCATTGCTGACAGTATCTGACAGTCCTCAATGAGATGACGGGATGAGCAATTGTGAACATTTGATTCAGCCATAGCCGCTGGGTTGTTGCATTGCCACCCACGCCAAGAAGAAAAAGCAAAGTGTCTCACGGACCCCCAAGTTGTCAGATGGAAGTGATGAATTCAAACTGGAGTACGTAGTAGACTATGATACGACATGCAAGACTCGTCTATGGTCCAGAGCATTGTCGGGATTGTTTTCAGGCGCGGCGAGCTGATAAGAAGATAACACCATCAGTAGCTTGCCATAGCCTGTACGTGCCAGATCCCTTGGACTATTGCGGGGAATACATTATACCCAAAGCATACGATATGGGCATTTCCAGAAATCACATAGAATGGCTTGCTTCCGAAAACGGAAGTTCAGACTCGAGGATAGGCTGTCGGACGCGGTTAGCGAAGAGCGTGGCATGTGAAGGTTCACATCGCAAGACTTCAACGAAACCTAGATCGCCATCTCGAACTGTTATAAGTCGACGAGTATGATCACCCTGTAGGTTTTAATTATCTAAGAGCATTATATTGCTGTATCTCATCTACTGTTCATCTCAGCATTATCTTTCTTCTCCTTGTCAAGATGGCATCCATTGCTTCCCAGGTACATACTATGCCCTTCTCGGAGAAACACCGAATGTCAGTGGCAGGTCACAAATTTGTCTTTCCCAAAGTCCGATACGTCAAATTCATCAACAAGACGTTTTTCTGTGAGGTGGACGTCGTTGTGCATAGTCAAGAGGCAAATGCCCCTTTCGCTATTACCAAGTGTCCCAGAATCAAAGATGGTAAGTGATCCGTCTCACTTAGTACTCCCAGTCCATGCTGACGAACTCTTGTAGATAAGGAGGGGGTGTATGATCTCTTCAGCGATGTCGACTGCGACAAATCGAAGGAACACCTAGTTCAGTTCGGTGCGGACGTGGTGAAGGGCAGGAAAGATGAGAAGGACGAGACTCATATCTTTACCGCTTCAAGTGAACCTCAAGACGGAGGTTATTACTGCGCCGTAGTCTATCTGACTGGTGGTGTCCAGACTCCTGACCCTTACTCTAACCCGGAGCCAATACTATGGAGTCAGTAGGGGCGTGGTCATCATCTCTGGGGTAGATCGTTATGATCATTGGCATTGGATCTAGTTTTGGAGTTGAGGAAATGCATTATATCCGAGTTGGCCTCACTCACTTATAGCCATATAACCTATTTATTTGACAGGTAGTTGATTAGTAATAGAATGATGTAGGATTATGGTTTTACCCAGCCTCGCAACTGCCCTACGGGCATGACTCCGATAACCGTCGCTTCTCAACCAACCTGACTCCAACATGATATCTGCGATATCATCTTAGGCAGCTTGAACCGATGCCACAATGCCTGTGTATTGAGCTCAGCAGCAGTCTTGCCCTCGACCACAACCCCTCATCACCACGCTCCTAAGACAGCAGGGATAATCACAAGGCTGAATACCTTGCACACGCATATCCAGCCTCAGCCCGCATTCAAGCTCATCAAGTCGTTTCAGCTTATTCTGTCCAAAAGAGACTAGCACTCTGTTGTGTATGTGTGAACTGACATAGACACTGGTCAGGGCTGAGCAGCTGTACCAGCACAGCATATGCTCCAGTCATCTCCGCATCCATGCCGGGAAGTCGAGTTTGGATTTCCAAGCTACAGCTCGAGTACAAGCCCTCCCCGTTATCAGCCCTCTAAGGCGACGGGCATCTACCCAGGAACTTAATAAGTCTGAGCGCTGAAAGCCATCCAGCCAATCCGAGCGCGGAAAACAATGTTTTTCATGCAGTCAGCAAACTCGTTCACCTACTTTCTCGTGAAATATTTGAGAGCTCTTGGTGAAGCGTCATTCACATCTATATCGCCAGAGACGAAATCCGTGCGGTGTGTGATATTCCCGACCTTCTGTAGGTGGTGATGCAGCGGGTTAAATCCAGCAGTCAGCACATGCAACGTCGCTTGTATGCTGCTGACCTTATCCTCGAATTCACCAATCACAGCTCGCGAGACGCACTGATAACTCGTCTGCGAGCGCAGCACAACATGAAGTATCCCGACGTCGAATGTTCACGGATGCGGATACGCTGAGCTTCCGGTAAAATTCCTGGGATATGTGTGGGCAGTGAGCTCCCCACGTTGTGCGTTGCAGGGGACGGCCCCCGCCGACCTCGTGAAGCTTGGCTTTCTTCAAAAGCGGTTGGGCTGCAGACCCTTGGGACCCTTGCTGTTGCTGGAAGGTAGGGTCGTGTTTGCATCGCCCTCCATACAAGGTATTGGACTCGAGGGAGGGGCAGATTCTCCGAATAGTCCAGTTATTATATTGAACGACCGTGACTAGAAATGTTCAATGTTTTGACCTAGGTCTGGAAAACGTAACGTCATAAAAAACACTATAAACACATCCCAATTGCTTGGACCTAAGAATCAAATTCCTACAATGTCTGGACAGCATCATCTATCGTCAAGTGAAGACATGCGGGCATCGTTATCTGCGGGGGAGGCCTTCAATTCATATGGTGGAACATCGGGGCACTCAAGTTCCGCCGGGTCGCCGGTTAGTTGCTTCCAGATAGTGAGAATGTACGAGATGGCCAGCTAAGATTTTCAAGGCACTCACAAACGCCTTTGTAGGCGGATATGCAGTCCCTCAATATCCATGGTACTTCAACGAGTCCTCAGAATTCCTCCCGCAAGGTCCGGGGAGCATACCTATAAGGGTGGAGTTTGAAGCGCCCTACGACGATCAAGACCGACGAAAAAGGCGCAACCATGATGACAATAAGCCAGTATCTAGTCACGTCCACTCCGTAAGTCATTCTCAAAGCATTCTTGCATGTGGATACATGTTCATATGTGTTTCAGGCTGATTTCCTGAAGCGTCGCAGAGCACAAAACCGAGCTTCTCAAAGGGCCTTTCGGGACCGCAAGGAAAAGCATATGAAAGAGCTGGGGCAGCGTCTTGAAGATTTGGAGGTGAAGCATCAACACTTGATCCAGTCCTATGAGGATCTTCAAACCAAATATGAGAGTGCCCGGGAGAAGCTCGAAATGCTGTCGCCTGAGAATGAAAAATATGGAGACTCACCGTGCGAGTCTGCTCAAAGAGCTCCTCAAGACATGAAAGATGAGGACCTGAGTGCCCTTTTCTTCGATAATACGAATAATTTCCTTTTCCAGGATGACTGCTTCAATGAGGAACAGCTGGGTGGCCCATCAATTACTTGAAGATATGGAGGTGATGTAGTCCATTTTAGATTGCTTTTTTGGTTCTGGTTTGGGTTTTTCTGCTTTTTAGCATGTCAAATAATGGGATGTCTCTAACTGGAGTAAGGTTAATGGGAATACTCGGTGGGATAAATAATCCTTATCAAAATTGACCATGTTTCAATGAGACGGATAAGCACCTCTCATACATTGCTTTCCCGGCTTGCCCGATGAAATATGGAGTTGTTTCAAGAAAAAAACAAAACAAGAAAAAAAAACAAAACATACATAACCGAACCAGATTACCTGTCTCACGCGGTGAAGAGATCAATAGTGTAACCTGAATAAGAACACCTTGGATAGGTGATTCTCCTGATATTCAATTTCGGGCGCTTGTGGTAGGAATAATACCTTGATCGGGATTGAGTTGGATTCAACCCAGATACGGTACAAATGAATGAAAATCTACCGTGTATGGTGTGATCTATATCTTTCGAAGTCAACAATCCAATATGAATACTGAAATCTATATCCGGTCATATTATAGATCCAACCGTGCCATATCTGACGGCAATTTGGTCTCAGCTAGTCATTGCTTTCAGCAGTTGAGATATCCCATCAACTGAGCCATAGGGCTGAAGATCGTTCGTGGACAAATTGCCGTGCATATTCCCGTCATTAGCCGGCAGCTACGCAATACGAAGACACGATTGATACATCAAAAATGCTTCACAATAGCATGGAAAAATGCCCCAAGCCCAACCCCCTATTGTAATAATCCTATGATCGATGTTAGTTATTGTTATTGTTGTCGTTGTCATTGTCATTGTTGCTGGGCCACGACTTCGGCGTTTGCAAGGAATATAAGATAGTCTCTTCTTTGCCCCTCACCTTTTCTTTTGCGATGTCGGATGACCCCGCCATCATAACACAAAGGCTGCTCAACGTTGTTATCGATTTGACAAAGCAGAAAAAAATGACCAATTAAATTCATGACAGTGTTATAGATATTTCCAGATGTGCGGGAATTCGTCGCTGAGTACAGAGTGTCTGGAAGGAGAGCAAGCATCAATGGATTTTCTGCTGTAGATAGAATAACCTTTGGACGTCAATCATTCGAGCGGCAATATGCAGCAACAGGCCGAAGCTGTCCACCCCAAGTACCGTACGCAGCCAGTAGAGACGAGTAGGGCAGAGCGAGTGGCAGGAGGCGTGCATAACGGGTCCTTCGAGGCTTGGTGCTGTATCATCATCTCCGAAAACTCCAGAGCTCTACACCGGATCTCTACGCACGCACAATGAAAGGAGGAGAGTAGGCATGTATTTCCCAAAATCCAATGTATGGAGCAGAACTCCATGGTGTTTCTCGCATGCTGTGATGGACTATGTACGTAGATGAACTTGATGGATCATACTTATCACGGTGATGACGAAGACCCATTCAATGCGCGAGGGAAAATCAACGGTAAGGACCCTGGATCTCGAGTGCTCATGTGGTGCAATGTCGTACACATGGGTTGATTGATGGGTTGGATGTACATGATCAGACTGATTTTGATTTCGATTTCATTCATATCATTCCTATCATTCATACGATTTGGATGAATTGCTGATATAATTGTGAGGCAAAGAACGACGCCTCGACCGCATTGTGGTGCAGGTACGGAGTGCTGTGCTCCGAAGGATAAAAGACATGTCGGGTTGGCGGTGGGAAGGCAGTATGGACGGTCGAGTAAGTGCAGTGATGGCAAACGTACTTGTGGTATGTATTATGTATGTATGT
The DNA here is from genome assembly GCA_024752435.1 of Allantophomopsis cytisporea. Classification (NCBI taxonomy): domain Eukaryota; kingdom Fungi; phylum Ascomycota; class Leotiomycetes; order Phacidiales; family Phacidiaceae; genus Allantophomopsis; species Allantophomopsis cytisporea. The sequence continues at coordinate 961,305 of CP103025.1, forward strand.
ATGTATGTATGTATTTACATACGATACCTCAAACTTAAACTTAAATAAAATAATAAAAATAACAACAATAAAGAGAAAAACAGCAATAACAATGATAACGATAATGATAACAATGATTTACGGAGAAAATTCTGATATGGATTACGGAGTACAGTACTCCAGTTATAGTCAGTTTGCTCATGCAATTGTTTAGTCAGTACAGGTGATTTGTTATTATTCAGTCATCTGCTCACCACTTTTTCATCTTTTCTTCCCTACAATGCGTGCCATGTCAATGCTCCTCTGTTGCATCCGCTGTCAACATGATCCTGTAAGTGTTCCGAAGGAAATTAGTCTTCACGGAGCAGCACTTCAGACAGGAAATCGATGGCTTGCTTGCTTGAAGATGTTCTCCGTCAATACACCGGAGCAAAGAAGTCGAGGTGGAATGTCCCGTAACTGTATACAATTGTAATTGTAACTGTAACTGTCACTGTCACTGTCACTGTCACTGTAATTGAATCGTAGGTAGGATTCATTCTCGTATGCTTTGTCAGGTTGAGAAAGAATATACCACTTCAAGCCATCCGAACAAATCCCAAACACCCAAGCAAGTGCGCGCAAGTACCAGACAGTTGCCAACAACGTGTGGTCAATATTGCTCTTTCGTTCTTCCATCCTCCTCGCTCCCCTTCTCCGTAGCCCATACTTTATTCGCCCACCATCCAAACACTACCCATAAATAAGGTACTAAAACAAGTTGAGACGTCACTCTGGACCCACCCACTTCGCGCCCACTTGTCTCGTCTCTCAACTCCCAAGCAGCAAAGATTCTCTTACACCATACTACCTTACTCGCCCATAGTCACTACTACTACTTACATCCCATCTCCTCCTCCCAACAAACTCCCATTCCTTTGATCTACACAAACACCTCATTTTATACACAGCAATCATGGGTTACACAGATCTTGACACTTTGGCTATCAATGCGATCCGTCTTTTGGCGGTATGTATTCAATGTTTCCCATTCCCTTTCATCAGAAACTCAGAGCTGCGTCGAAGCCTCATGAATTACGACCCCGCTACCCCTCCACCGCTCTTCACCAAAAATGAAGCTTCACAGAACTGACTCAATATCGGCACACAGGTCGATGCCACCTTCAAGAGCAACTCCGGTCACCCGGGTGCCCCAATGGGTATGGCCCCAGTAAGTAATCGCATTCGCTGATGATGCGATGCAGTCGATTGACCCGAAAACCAGATTGCACACGTTCTGTTCAACAAGTTCATGAACTTCAACCCAAAGAACCCAGACTGGGTCAACCGTGACAGATTCGTCCTCTCGTAAGTTTCTAGCTCCTGAACACTTTTCTACATTCCCGTAAAGCTTTTCGTTCGATGACTTCAATCGTTGCCGGCTTCCCCGATGCCACACGATAAGAGCACCCAGAGGGTTTTCACGATCTCTTCATCACTCATCAGGGCTTTCTATGAGGTCACGCTCTTATTTGAGGGGTTTGATCTTATTTGCGATTCGTCTGACATCTACGCGCTATTGCAATTGCAAATTATTCAATTTTGACAAGAATTGCCACTAACACCCGATTTTTAGCAACGGTCACGCATGTATGCTTCAATACGCTCTCCTCCACGTTTTCGGATACGCCATCTCCATTGATGACCTCAAGAAGTTCAGAGTAAGTTCTAAAGCTATTTCCTCAAGAAATATTCAAATCTGACAAATTTTCAGTCTATTGACTCCATCACACCTGGTCACCCAGAGGCCCACGACACCCCAGGTATCGAGGTCACCACTGGTCCATTGGGACAGGGTTTCTCCAACGCTGTTGGTCTTGCTATTGCTCAGGCCCACGCTGGTGCCGAGTTCAACAAGCCAGGCTTCGATCTTATTAACAACTACACCTACACCTTCTTGGGTGATGGATGTATGCAGGAGGGTGTTGCCAGTGAGGCCGCTTCTTTGGCTGGTCACTTGCAACTCGGTAACTTGATTGCCATCTACGATGACAACCACATCTCCATTGATGGTGACATCAACTGCTCCTTCACCGAGGATGTCTTGAAGAGATTCGAGGCCTACGGATGGCACGTTGAGACCGTCGATGACGGTGACCACGACTTGGCTGCTATGGAGGCTGCTATCAAGAAGTGCCAGGCTGTCAAGGACAAGCCATCTGTGATTAAGCTTAGAACCACCATTGGTTTCGGTTCCAAGCTGCAGGGTACCGGTGGTGTCCACGGTGCCCCACTCAAGGCCGACGATATCAAGCAGGTTAAGGAGAAGTTCGGCTACGACCCAGAGACCACCTTCAACGTCCCACAGGAGGTCTACGACTTGTACCACAAGCACTCTGCTGAGGGTGCCGCCAAGGAGGCTGAGTGGAACAAGCTTTTCGAGAAGTACGGAGAGGAGTACAAGGCCGAGCACGCCGACCTCAAGCGCCGCTTGGCGGGTGAGCTCCCACAGGGATGGGAGAAGAGCCTCCCAACCTACAAGCCAACTGATGACGCTGTTGCCTCAAGAAAACTTTCCGAGATCGTTCTCCAGAAGATCCACGATGTCATTCCAGAGCTTGTCGGTGGTTCCGCCGATTTGACCTCTTCCAACCTTACTAGATGGAAGGAGGCCGTTGACTTCCAGCCGCCATCCACCGGTCTCGGTGACTACTCTGGACGTTACATCAGATACGGTGTCCGTGAGCACGCCATGGGTGCTATCATGAACGGTCTTTCCGCCTACGGAACCGTCATCCCATACTCCGGTACTTTCCTTAACTTCGTCTCCTACGCTGCCGGTGCCGTCCGTCTTTCCGCCCTTTCCCAGGTCCGCAACATCTGGGTCGCCACCCACGACTCCATCGGTCTTGGTGAGGATGGACCAACCCATCAGCCAATTGAGACTTTGGCCCACTTCCGTGCTCTTCCAAACTGTATGGTCTGGCGCCCAGCTGACGGTAACGAGACCTCCGCTGCCTACTACCTCGCCTTGACCTCCAAGCACACTCCATCCATCATCGCCCTTTCCCGCCAGAACCTCCCACAACTTAACTCCTCCATCGCTAGCGCCATTAAGGGAGGTTACGTTGTTCATGAGGCCGAGAAGGCCGACATCACCCTCGTTTCTACTGGTTCCGAGGTTGGTATCTGTGTTGATGCCATCGCCTACTTGAAGGAGAAGCACAACCTCACCGCCCGTGTTGTCTCTATCCCATGTTTCGAGGTCTTCGATGCCCAGGACAAGGAGTACAGACTCAGCGTTCTTCCAGATGGTATCCCATCTCTTTCCGTTGAGGTTATGTCCACCATGGGATGGGAGAGATACACCCACGAGCAGTTCGGTATCAACCGCTTTGGTGCCTCCGGTGCTTACAAGGACGTCTACAAGGTACGATTCCATAATGATCCCCTCAAAAAAATGCCATTTACTAACAGCCATTACAGAAGTTCGAGTTCACCCCAGAGGGTATCTCCAAGCGCGCCGTCGCCACTGTTGAGTTCTGGAAGGATGTTCCAAACATCCGCTCCCCACTCAACCGTGCTTTCCAACAGCTCATCTAAGCTGTCTCTTTTAGCGTCTTGGGTTTTGGGAATAATCAGTGGTATTGATCATGGCCACGTCCAGATCTTTATAAATCATCTTGTAGCGTGTTTATAGACGAAAATTTATGTTTAACGAACTTGTTTAACGGTTCTTCCATGATTGTGACGCTGTATTGACCCTACTGGCTTCTTTACATAAACTCCAGCTCCCTAATTTATCTTCCAACTCGACTTGACTTACACCCCGCGCCCCTGAATTCTTCTCTATGCTTGCAGGAGAGTCCTACGCTGCATACTCAATGCCATCCCAACCAGCAGTCATCTAGTTAAATTGGTACCTCTTTCCAAACCCTTTGTTCAACCTTCCCCAACATCGTCTCCTGCTGCATCATCTTGTCTGTCCTGTTCTCTTACCCATTCTCTCTGAAAGCCTCTACCAATTCTCTCCAATCTGACTGCCGCTCGCCTAGCTTCGCGCAATTCACCCTCACTGCCCCCAACGACAGTAGCTATCAAGAGTGGAGGTGCCTCGACAGACAATTCCTCAGATTCCGATGCCTTGACAGCACGAGTCCCATTGGCAGCTACAGCTACCCCATACCCCTCATTCCCGCCGCTTTCTACAGCCCCACTTCTACCATCCTGCTCCCTTCTGCTCCCCTGTGGCCCAATAGCTGCCGGATTCAAGTACGAGTGTAAAAGTATCGGCCCATTATCAGTCGTCTCCACCATCACCCGCTGCGGCACGCCCAGACCCAGCCGCTTTGCTGACTCGAAGGCTGTGCTGGCGGCCGAGGTCAGGGAATCGAGCGCGCGTGCATTGTCTGGCGCGCCGTCTGCTGCGAGGTCGTGGTCGGAGCTCGAGGCCGCTGATGCTGAGGAGAGGAGGGGATTGAGGGCGCGGTCTGTGAGGTGAAGGGAGAGATTGGGATGTGCCTGGACTGGATGCGCCATGATCGCGATTACGCAATGACCCGTATTCGTCTTACTGTTGGTTGCGGCGTTGGATGTTGGTGAGCGATTTGTATGGTTGATTGTGTATCGTTCATATGTAGGTCCCGCGGCGGAAGCTGAGTACCATGAGCTTGCTGCTGGTGCTATGATGCGTTGCGGCAGGGGTGCCCGGAGCCTATTCCTAGCGGGAGCCGTGAGCTGGAACTTGCCGTGCTTCAAGCTGGCCTCCAGAGTATGTATCATCTCGCAATCTCGCATCGAGATATCACATTCCAGCATTCAGATATTAGATTACTTCTTCTCAACCACATTCATTTGATCTCTCATCACAATGGCCGACGCTGAAGAAAAAGCAAAGGCTGAGAAGCTGGCGGCGGCTAAGAAACGTGTAAGATTGACTGGGGTTATGTTCTGCTTGGCACATACTGATTTATCTGTATAGGTCGAGCAATTGAAGAAGAAGAATGCGAAGAAAACCGGCACGAAGAAAGAGAAACCTGCTGCAACTGCTTCAGAAACGCCTGATGACGACGCAAAAGCATTAGTTGAGACGCCTGACGAGCCAGAAACGAAAGCAGATGACAGTGCCGCTGCTGGGGAGCCAACGCCGGCTGAAGAGCCCGCCAAAGACGATGATGAAGAAGCCGCAGATATCGTGGGCGACGAACCACCCTCATTGAAAAGAGAGTCTTCTGTCACAGCTCAATCGAGAGCGCGATCCTCCTCGTTCCGTCAGGCTGGTCCGCTTTCTCCCAGTCCTTCGGGCGCCAAATCGCCAGGTCCCGAGGAGGGAACGACGGCTCCTGAGATATATCGAAAGCAGGCTGCTCGCATTGAGGAATTGGAGAAGGAGAATAAGAGGTTGGCTAAGGAGGCTAGTGATGGGGAGAAGCGCTGGAAGAAGGCAGAGGATGAATTGGAGGATTTGCGGGAGGCCGAGCCATCATCAGGACATGCGTCGAACACGACTGCCGAGGTTGAGAAACTTGTGAGTTCATGGCGTCAGGATCTCCCTTATATATGCAATACTAATTCAATCACAGAAAGCCGAAATCGCTTCGCTTCAGCGCCAGAACACACAATTACAGTCACAGACTTCAAAACTGTCGCGACATGGTTCGTCGCCATCGGTATCTGGAGCAGCTGTACCTTCCGATCTTGCCGAACAACTAGCTTCCAAATCGTCAACTATTGAGTCGATGGAAATCGAGATCTCGAATTTGCGTGCACAATTGGACAGAGTTGCCACAGGTTCATCCGTTGAAAAGGAACAAATCGCGGCATTGGAAGAGAAATTGAGCAGGAGCGAAAAGGCTGCTGAGAGATCAGAACGCGAATTGGGCGATTTGAGGAAAGATCTGGAACGTACAACAGCCAAGGCCGTTAAGGAGAGCAGCGAGCGCACCTCGACAGAAACCAAGGTCAGAACACTAGAGCGTGAGGCTGAGGAGGCCAAGACTCACGCCGACGAACTACAAAAGAAAGTCGATGCATTGGAGAAGAAAGTCACAGCATTGACAACATTGCACAAGGAGCACGATACACGTTCACAAGCCTTGAAGAAAGAGCACGAAAAAACAGAGAAGGACGCCTCCGAGCTGCGATCTAAGCTAGCCAATATCGAGAATGAGAACCTCAGACTGAAGGAAGAGAAAGAGAGGACGAAGAAGAGAGATGCAGATGGTGCTGATGATGCAGGCGTCGACGAGCTCGAGGATGAAGAACGCCTACGCCTCGAGAAGAAGATCCGCGAGCTTGAGACCGAGGTCTTTGAGCTACGCCGCGGTGCCTGGCGCGACAAGCGCATTGAGCTGCAGGGCGACGACGGTATGACTAGTCCCGGTGCGCGCTTCACAGATGTCGATCTCGGGAATGGCGTGGGATCACCTAGCTCCCGGAGGAGAAGTCTTGTCGGTGGCACTCGTACGGTCACTGACTACATTAGTAGCGGGTTCAATGCTATTACTGGCGGCGGTGCTGATGATGAGCTTCTTGAGGACGACGAGGATTTGGACTTTGATGAGGACGCTTTCCGTCGTGCGCATCAGGAGGAGGCGCAGAAGAGGCTTGAGAGGGTTAAGGAGCTTAAGCGTGGGCTGAAGACTTGGGAGGGGTGGAGGCTGGATCTTGTGGAGAATAGGAGGGCCGGTGGCGAGGGGGCTGGTGAGATTTTTGAGGTTTAGGCTCTAGATTTGTTAGATGGATTTTGTATGTGGCATGAAATACCTACGCTTGATGATGATTTCTCGATCTGCTGGCTGCTGTTTGCTGTGATGAAATGTGTTTCAAGATGGGATTCAATGAAGATCTACAGTTCAAAGGAGGACCGACTTGTGCCCAGGAATACACGATACACAATAGAACCATCATACGTGACAAGACCATGGAGATCATTCATTGTAGGTGAAGGTCTGCAAATGACAGAAGTCAGGCCCGACGCCAATGCACGAGTATAACGACAATGTATGTGTAAGATGTATGTATATATGTATCCTCGACATACACAGGATGGATGATCCATGCGAGAGTACAAGAGGACATCAAACACACGAGCACTTCCCTTATGCATATAATTCATCCCAACACATGTGGAAAGTGGAGGGAATAAGGTAGTCGGCCGTTGGCCGCCGCGTAGTCCACCTCACTAGGCGCATCTAGCCCAGCCCAAGATCACCGGCACCGTTTGCAATCGATGTGAGACTAGAGCCTCTCGCCAACTGCGACGACCTGCTTTTCATTCCGCAGCGCGCCCTTCTAGTGGTCTTGCCAAGTGCTGTATGTCGCTGTTGCTCGCGCCGTTTCGGAATGGGTGCTGTTCTGCTGATTGGGATGTTTGGGCGAGGATTGAGGCGGCGGATGAAACCGTCCGTCACTCGAGCGCTCTTGTGAATATCTCTTGCATCTGTGGTGTCGTGTTTAGATGTGAGGTGAATGAGATCGTGTTGCTTGTGGGGTTGTAATTTCACCTGAGATTTGATATGCTAAAGGATTTCGATTTGCTTCGGCGTGCATGATGTAACAATGTTATTGTCATTGTTCTCTTGCTGGAAAAATTGGTCAGTTCTTAGAATTGTGGGAGCACCAATCTTTTGCATCAGGGATTTTTTTCGTTTCTTTTCTTTCTTTTTCCTTCTTTTTCTTGGAATCTTGAAATTGATTGTTGTCTCCTCGAACTAAAGTCCGATGATGGATATAGCGAATACTGATCAGCGCATGTACTGTGTACTTGGTGCAAGAACCGATCTTCAGTATGGTGCACATAGTAGCATACAGTAGAACACTGTGTAAATAGAATAAAATTACCAAATTTGTTGGTCACTTGTCGACGGGAAACAGCAGATCTGCATTGAGATATGGGTCATATATGAGCAGCACAATCATCTCATTCTTGCCGAGGTGTGCCGTGGTAAGATGATGAGAGTAACACATTCAAGTTCACATCATCCTCTCATCAATGACCGCATTAGATGGGCATGGGAGACTATTTGGATTATTGGACGACGACGGAAAGTCTTGCTGTACCTGATAAACGTCGGTAATACCGGTTCGTTACTGGCAGCTTGTGCCCACAGAGTACTCCATATGGGGAATATTACACAGCAACTTGACTTCGTCTTCGCTAACACGACAAAGTCTATCTCTGTCTTGAATATCCTATTTAGGCGATTATCGTGGATGACTTCGTGACAATGGCTCCATCTGAGCTGAATGACATATGGCAACCGTGAGCTGAGACGAAAGACACGAGAGAGACGTCAAAGTCAATGGCCATGATGCTCCATATGGAATGCAATTCCCTTTGATTTGTCGCTTTATGTCCTCTACGTAATGCTTCATCAACGATTCAGGTCAGCACGAAGATCCACCTTGACTTTATTGACATCATTGCTCCTCTCGTCAAACGTTCATTGTGTCTCTCTACTCTCCAGGCCCGAAGTGGGCCACCGCACCAGCACGTGACTCAGGTGCCTCGTAACTCGCGTGCAAAGTAAGTCAACTGAGTCAGGTAAGTCGTCACGATGAGTGAAAAGGAGCAGTGAAAAATCTGGCTGGGCAGCAAGATCACATATTTTCTGAGACGCGTCTCAAACGGCGCAATTGACCGCTGCCATCGACAGCGCAATGAGCAGCTTCAGCTCACCAGTATGAGGGATCAGCTTCAAGGTCATGGTGATAAGGGATAGCAATGATCACCAACTGGTGAGCTGTTGAACACAGCTCAGATCCAAGTCCACACAATGACACTTGACGGCACGTGATCGTCATCAGGAACAAAATCTCGGTGGGGCTCGGACATTGACAGCACTTAGAGTCCGCCGCCATCCACCAGCGCTATTCACCTACATCACCTATGTACCTTACCTAGTACCTTAGGTAATTACCTTAGTTGCCTTACGAAAAGGAATCGAAATCCTTCTCGAAGAAATGTCAAGCGGATCTAACCACGCGCTACTCCTTTAACGCCTACGGTCGTAACCAGCGAAGAAGAGCTGTCATCTATCTGCGGGCAGGGAATAGGCTCAGTGCACCCGTAGTTTTGCCTGCAAATTGCCCGCGTAACACAAATATTGCAAGGCACAAAATGACAGGCCGGGAGTATCCTTGACCTGAATTACAGATTTCTGTCACGGGTACTGAATCAATCTGTGTACAGGGAATCCGGCCCTTCATTTCTCCGTTCTGGATACACTCCGCCTGGACCTGGACTCTCTCCGCCCTCCCACCATTCGGCCCTGTTCATTATATGGGCCCTGGAGCATGAGTAGAAGACGGAGTAATGAGGAGAGAGAATGGGGCTCCGGAATTCTGCGGGACAATCGTAAGATGAGGAGGAGGAGAAGGAGGAGGAGTACGGAGGATAGACGGAGTCTGGAGTACTACATCGCGGAGGAAGAGAGAACGGATGATTCCAAGCAGGGGTATCACCATACATCGAGACCCTGGCACACACCCATCGCTACATTTTCGTCGGCTTGAGCGCCAAGTCACGTGATCCGCGAAAGTTTTGCGCAAAGGAAGAGGGAAAAAAAAAAAGAAAGCCAACGAACGGGCGCCGCTGTGTGCCGAGAAATGATCGATAGACTAGGGATGGGAGAGGCGTTAAGGTTGACAGGGCTTTTCGCGTTATGCATGCCAATAAACACCTCGTCGTCATCGAGAATTTGTTTGTTTGGACTGCACTTGTTCTCCAGTCCTACATGAATCACTCCACGAAGATGGAGAGTGCGGAGTTGTCAAGTTCCCCAACTGGAGAAAAGCTTTGGAGAGAGGAATTCTGGAGAAAGGCCCTCTCCTCTACGATCAGATTACTGCCCCCATTATTTCACCCCATTCTCCCCGTGGACTGTGGAGTTCTCGTGGGACTCGTGGAGCATGTCGCAACACGACAAACAGCAACTTGCATGTTTTTCGCCGAGAAACCATCACACAGTCCCTTATTTTTAGTCGAGTAATGCCGAGTGGGCCCACTCTCACTCAGATTCTGACAAACTACGCCTAGTGCCCTCGGCTTTTCCATGGGAAGCTCACCAGAGAGCGCCGTGAGGCTGATCAATCTAATAATGAAGAAGGGCGCCACGAACGCCCTAGACGACGCTCGTGAATTGAAACTCTCGCTGAGCAGTTGAAGTGGGAGCAATCATGCACTTGTGGTACATAGTGATCCCGGGTGGCGTACGTATCGCATGGCTGCTTGGCCAACATTCTCGGATCATGTTAATGTGGCTTTATCTGCCCGATACCCTTCCCCCCTTGCAGCGTGCAGGTCGTGTGGTTGCTCTCTTGCTTGTAGCTTTTCAATTGTTGTTATCATTGCACGCGCGTGTTTGATACTTTATTCGTCCGTACGGAATATATCCAGATATCCGTATATCCATACAGGTGCGAAGTTAAAGCTTAATTCTGTGATAGGTCATGCATGGAAAGCCGCTGTTCATGGCAAACATCTGATATGCTGTGAATAAAAAAAACACTCCGTACTAAATGCGTACGGTGATTTTCCAAGTACCTACATACTCCCTTCACCTTATCAATCGCTTCTACTCGACTTCCCCTTTGTTGTATGTAAGTATACGGAGTACATCCTCCATACCCCATATGCTAGGATACATTCGCTCCAGTTTCCCTTTTCCATTCCAATATCCACCTCCCCCTCCTTATTCTGGGCTCCTATGTACATGCAAATCATCCTTTCTTTTTTTCTCTTCTTTTCTTCCTTCCTCTCCTCGTCTCGCTGTCAAAATCTTAACATTATTATTGCCGGATGGGACAACTCATGGCTTTGCTCCGGTAGTAGTATCCACATCGCCTGAGCTAGTGAGGCCTACATGAGGCTGATCTGAGTTTTTCACGGCGCCATGATGCGCTACCACGTACTACCCTTGTAATATTCGACTGAACATGGTCAAGTGAAGCTCCCATTAGTGAGGCTCAAAGTCGGCCTTTGACGGACTAAGCCACATTTGTACGATTTCTTTCAACGACCTTGCGTAAATGGCCGAAACCACGGAGCTTCATCGTGCCTCATCTGCCAAAACACCAAAAAATTCTTCAGGACTATCAACATCGAATCAACGACAAGAAATCTTCAAGGCACGATGATAATCAGATGTTCACCGCCTTAAGGAATGCATCTACAATCACACACACATTCCATCACACACACAAACTTTTTGTAATTAATTGGCGCTGTGAAAAAAAAAAAAGAACTCCCTTTCTTTCTTGCCGTGGGCCCATTCTTGCAGCCACTTAGTGAGGCTCAACCACCGGAATAACACCGAAAGGCCCATTTTTGTCAAAACATCGTGACTTGGATCTCGACTTGGATCTTCCTTAGTCTTGGTTACAACCACTGCTCGCACCAAATATCAGTTTGCGCTTTGCTGGCCGTGCCGACATGCGAAATATTTCCTTTTCGTGTTGGACTACCCTTTACTCTGCAGACACCTCCCCCGGTGCCACTCCTATGCTCAATCACCCATCGGCGGCTTCTGCTCGTCATGCCTCCCCTCGTCCGTCCGTTCCACATTCCAGTAGCTACCCTTGTCGGGAATCTTCCTCTCCTCAATGTCCCACACAGACGGAACTAAGGAAAGTCTCTGGTATCCTGGTCTCTCAAATCCTCCTCCAGTCCTCCAGTTTCCCCCACTCGGGACATCTTGCCCCAGTGTCCAGACTCCAGTTTAGGAGCAAAACAGTGCCCGAATATTCAAAGTCAACTTCTAGGGCGTTCTCTATAAGAACTCTGTTGTCCCCCATCCTCTTTGTCTCAGTAGCTCATAGTTCATATCAATTTATATTCATCAATTCCCTAATAGGTGGTCGTCAATCATAACATCCGCCAATATGGGTCTCTTCAACAAGAAGTCTGAGAAGCCCGCCGAGGAGGTCGTGGCCGCCGAGAAGGATACTCCATCCTCTACTGTTCCTCCAACTCCAGCCGCCGGCTCAGTCCACTCCCAGACTGGTGCTGAGACTGCTGCCGCCAACAAGGATGTTGTTGGTGGTATCGAAGTCGAAATCCCAAAGTCTGTACCAATGTTGGCTTACGTTTTGGGTGCTGTTGCCTCCATTGGAGGTTTCATGTTCGGTTATGAGTCTGGTCAAATTTCTGGTATGTGGCAGTTATCAAAATTGAATTAAGATGTCAGTTGCTAACTTTGGCATTAGGTTTCGTTGCTATGTCCGACTTCTTGGAGCGATTTGGACAGTACAACCCAGAGAAGAACACCTACTCTTTCTCTCCAGCCCGTGAGGGTACTATCGTCGGTCTTCTCTGTATCGGTACCTTGATTGGTTGCTTGATCTCCGCCCCAATGGCTGACAGACTCGGACGTCGTTACACCATCTCCTGCTCCGCTTTCTTCTACATCATTGGTGTAATCATCGAGATCACCTCTTCCCGCGTCTGGGTCCAATTCGCCATGGGTAGATTCGCTGCCGGTCTTGGTATCGGTGCTCTTTCCACCTCCGTCCCAATGTACCAGTCTGAGTCCATTCCTCGTGCCATTCGTGGAGCTGTTGTCTCTTCCTACCAATTGGCCATCACCATTGGTATCTGGACTGCCTACATGGTCAACTACGGAACTTCCGCCCAGTACAGCAACTCCGCCCAATGGAGAATTCCAAACGGTCTTTCCGCTCTTTGGGCTATCCTCCTTGGTTTCTCCGTTCTCCTTCTCCCAGAGTCCCCGCGTTTTGCCTACAGAATGGGTCGTGAGGAAGAGGCCCGCAAGAACATGGCCCGCCTTAACGGTGTGGAGCCTTACTCCGCATTGATCAACGCTGAGATTGCCGAGATCGAAGAGAAGCTCCAGGCTGAGAGAGCTGGTGGTGACCACCCATGGTACGAAATCTTCACCGGTCCACGTATGCTTTACCGCACTCTCCTCGGTATGACTCTCCAGGCCGGTCAGCAACTTACTGGTGCCAACTTCTTCTTCTACTACGGTACAACCATTTTCGCCGCCACCGGTCTCAAGAACTCCTACGTTACCTCCATCATTCTCGGTACCGTCAACGTCGTAGCCACCATCGGTGGTCTCTGGATTGTCGCCAACTGCGGTCGTCGCAAGTCTCTCATGGCTGGTGCCGCCTGGATGTTCATGTGCTTCATGATCTACTCCTTCGTCGGTCACTTCCTCCTTGAGGGTTCTACCGGAGCTACCAAGCAGACCTCTGGTAATGTCATGATTGTCTTCACCTGTCTCTTCATTGTCGCCTTCGCCACCACATGGGGACCTCTCGTCTGGGCTATCGTTGGAGAGCTCTACCCAGCCCGTTACCGTGCCATCTGCATGGCCCTCGCCACTGCATCCAACTGGCTCTTCAACTTCCTCATCTCCTTCTTCTCGACCTTCATCACCAACGACATCGACTACCTCTACGGTCTCGTCTTCGGAGGATGCTGTTTCGCTCTCTTCTTCATCGTCTACTTCTTCCTCATTGAGTCCCGCGGCCGTTCCCTCGAGGAGATTGACACCATGTACGTGCTCCACGTCAACCCAATCACCTCCGCCTCCTGGAAGTCATCCGACCTCGGTGCCGACGGTTTCGAGGGTACCGACAACATGTACCTTGCCGCTGGCGGTCGTCAATTCGCCAAGAAGGAGCAGGCCGGCAACGAGGGTCTCTTCATGCACGACGAGACCGCTGGTGACAACGCCACCGAGAAGGTCTAAATCTCCTCATCTCATCTTAAGAATCTTACGACCTTTGGGAATTTTAGAAGAGAAGCAAAAAAGTAAAAGCAAGCATAAAGGATATGTTATGAGAGAAATGATGTGTACTGGTTGCATGGTTGTTTTGTAAATATAGAAAGGGGAACTACTTGGGAGATATCCGTTAATGCGTCAGATTTTGCTGCTCAAATACCATTTTCGTCACTAACGAAAAATTTAATAATGAATAGAATATGTTTTTAACTACTACTATCTGCTTCCTTCTGAGTGAAATGCATCTTGAAATGAGACTTTGATAACTTGACATCATTCTTGGGATCTATCCGAGGAATTTGTTATCGTTCGCAATATCGCTGCGATCTCATCGGCCGCCAATTCGGCGATTGCTTCTTAAAAGTATCATTTGGAGTCAGTGATATGGTTTGAAGCAAAGGGTCTTGGTTTGTTCTTGTTTCATGCCCCTTGACATCATACAGCAACGAACTAACAGCCGTTTGGTTTTAAGATATGAAGATCGTCTACAAGGTTTGGACCATATATAATAAGAGTTCCCACTTTTATACAAGCTGCCTGGTTTAGATACGCCTTCTACCTTTCCACACTTTCTAGCTGTCAGCATAGTGAGTCACAGACTGGGATATCTCCTCTCGGTTGGTATTACAAACAATGTATGTTTTCTAGGAAGCCCAAAAGATCTAGTAGAAATGCAACGGACATCCTTTCGCAGCTGACTCGTCATAAGTCTTCTCCTTAATGACCTGCTCCGTCAACTTCATTAACTGCTCAGCCAGATCCATATCCTGCGCCAGCGCACTCCCCGGCTCCGGAATAGCCGGCGGACAAATATACTCACCACTCTTCGTCGTGACAGTAGCACAATACATAGCAGGTGTGGCGCCCTCAAACTGATCCTTCTTGAACGGCGCCATGCCAACAGACATCGCATAGCCGCCAAGCGGATACGGCTCATGGATATCTTCCTGGCTCGCCTTCGTCTTCACGAAGCCGGGATGGACGGAGTTGGCGAGGATATTGGGGTGCTTGGATGTCAGATGGCGGTTAAGATAGCGCGCGTACAACATGACTGCGAGCTTGGAGCGTCCATACGAGCCGTTTGGGCCGAGATCTTGGTTCAGTTCGTCCAGCGACGCGAACTTGCAGTCGCTTGGCGTAGCCTGATGTGCGTTGGAGCCGAGATTGACAATGCGTACTTTGCTGCCGCCGGATGCTGTCTTCTTCATCAGCGGCAGCAGATGGCTGGTTAGGATGACGTGGCCGAAGTGGTTGACGGCCATATGTCTGTCGACGCCGTAGTCGGTGAGCTGGTAGGTCATGATTCCGCGCCCAGCATTGTTGATCAGAATGTCTAGACGGTCGACGCTCTTGGATATCTTGTCGGCGGTTTCTGCTACGGCGCTCCAGTCGGACAGGTCGCACTTGTACCATGTTACTCGCCCGGCTTTTTCTGCGCCCATCTCATCGCTGATGGATTTCACGGCTCCATCTACTACTTCTTGGGAGAGGGAGAGGATGAAAAGCTTCTCGATGCCGTGTGAGAGGAGTGTGTGTGTGCAGCCATATCCAATTCCGTCCGAGCCGCCTGTCACTATGGCTACTTTCCCTTTAAGGTCAGGAACTTCGCTGATATCGAATTGGTGCTCTGGCTGAGCAAATCCAGCAGTACCAGTGAAGTTCTCGGCGAGAGTGTTCTTGATGGTTTGCATTATGTTCGTATATTGTCTCGACTAATATATCATAAAAATTGTAAGTGGAATCAAATCATAGAGCTGTACATCGAAAACAATTGATGAAGAATGAAATATATGAAATAAACTCAACTTTTGCTTACTTGACGATATAGCAGATACTTTGTCTACTTAGACAGATGTAGCTGTCATCTACGCGGAGTAATGATGTAACGATATAGAGCATTCATATATGAGTTTCAGATGAAAGCAGCTAGGAGCGATTTCTCCGCTTATAGATAAGGACAGCAGCCAATGGTATTTTATGCATGACATGGCTCTAGTTGCTTTTATCAATCCATGAAATGGAAATTGGAGAATTGCATCAACAAAATGGTGTTGTCACTGTTTCATGCTGTGGACCGCCAATTATCAACTTTTACCCCAAGGTCTAGAGAGTCTAGCCCTCAACCCGCCTGTCCCGCGAATCACCGGTTTTATGAGTGGAACATAGTAATAATACCTTAACAAGCATTGAATGTTCTAATTGAATATTTTTTCTATTATTAAGAAAATAAAAGATACTTTTCTTCAGTATGTAGGTTCCCATAAGCATCTCTGTAAGAGCACCAACTAGTTATCCGTGAATCTCTCAGAACTACCCAACCACATTCGATAGTGAATGGCTTCCAACAGAAAGCCACTCATTCCAAAAGTCTTGACATCTGTATTAATCTTATGGGCTGATAGTCAGAGCTTTTGGGAAAGCATCTTGTCGCTGTCGTCTTTTTCGTGATGTATTACTGACATATATGGCTCATTTGAAACCTGAGATCCCAGAATTGCAATTTGTAAATACTGGAACTTGAATTCCCATTCTGATATCTTTTCTTGGGATTATCCTATCCATAATCGAGGCTTGCGTTTTCATCTCCACGTCAACGATGGATGTAGGAGAGGTAAGGTCGGTACCTTTTCTTCGGTTCATCCTGGCCATTTGTCGTTGATCTAATGAAGCTTTTTGTCAGCGCTGTGGAAAAAGAGATTCACAATGCCCCCTTTACCTTCACTGGCTTGCTTTCAAATCGTAAGCGGTAAAATCCAGGGTATCGTGAGAGGAACTATTATTGTTTCAGGCTTGGTAGGAAAAGTTTCAGTGTAGTTACTACAGTTCACTGTTTATGAGGCCGAGGTTCTTGAGCATGGATTGTGAACAGAAAAGTTCGAGATCTGTCATGGGACAGTCTGGTACAAAGCGGTAAGCCTCTTCTAAAGATTACGACACATGCTGCATCTGATGACATCAGTACATGAACAAATGAGATTCTTTAAACGATTCTATGCTATGACCGATCATTACACTTGGTTGCAGTAAGGACTGAATACAGGAGCCTGCTCCATCCCATGCGTATCCCACATATTTCAACAGTCCAATCTCCAGTCCTCGGCTATACCAGATACCAGACAGCCACTCAGAAGCATCTAAGCTCTGAACTTGCTGCCGATAGAACGACGAGTGGTAGCAGCAGTAGAAGAGTTGCTGCTGGCCATCTGGACTGGTACACATCCACCGAACGGACCAGCGTTAGATGGGTTGACGAGCTTGACCATACAGACACCTAGACACTTGTTAGTACTCTCATCCTGACATCTGTTCTGCAAAGAGATGAAAACTTACCAGTTTGGCCAGCGACAGTACCAGTGCAGGTAGTGCCAGCAGGGATAGCGACCTTGAATGGATAGTCCTCATTGATGTTGGTAGCTCTCTTCATGATGCCAGCTCTGGCAAGGATCTCGACCCATCTCTTCTCGGTCTTGCGAATATTACCGTTGTTACCTGGGACCTGCTGTGTGACCTTAGCCGATACAGCATTGCTGAAGTCGCCGGTACCAGTGGTATCAATCATAGCGGAGTATGGACCAGCTCCATCAGAGGTGACGATATGCATGGTTCCGCTGATGGATCCGCCTGCGCTGACCTGAGGGAGGGTAGAGCCGGAAAGCTGCATAGCTTGGGTTGTACCGGACTCAACGTCGTTGACACCTGCGCCGGTGGTCTTACCACAGGAGTCAGCGGCCTTGCCGGCGAACACAGTGGTATCAGTCTCGGTAACGGAGTTCTTGCCAGCTCCTGGGACGACACCTCCCTGAATACCCAAGGCAGTGCCGTTTCCACCCTGGTCTCCTGTGACTACAGCGACTTTGCCGTGAGCGGCGACGAGAGGAGCAGAAGCCAAAAGGGCAGCGAGGAAAACGTTGACAGATGGAACGAGCATATTTGCGGTGGTTGTTTAGTGTGGAGTTAGAACTGTTGGTAATAAAGTATTATAGAAAGAGGCTGGTTACGATCAACGTAAGCTGCTTGATTGAAGTGAAGTGAGATTGGAGTATTGAACTGAAGATGTGATCGCTGATGAGAAGAAAAGAGAGATATTGAAGGAATTACTGAAGGCATATATAGATTTCTTGTTCCTACCTCTATGCTCTTGATATCCTTACTTTGGACGATATCGTCGCGCAACCAGATGATAGCGTTTCGTGCTTCGACATGCAGAAACCCAGGGGCAAACTCCTGTCGACAAGACACAGACAGGTCTGGTCGCCGTGTAACTTCGAAAACTGAGAATGGGCATTCGAGATGCACTTTGGACCTGCCTCTACATCCGAGTTGGGTATCGTAATCTTGGCAAGTAGAGCCGTGATCCCCAATGTCTGTGGGTTGAAGTGATGAACGAGCTGCTGTGGAACATCTATCAACAGTGCGTTGCTCAGCGTCCCCAAGCATAGGTATCAGTTTTCAAACAATGATACGCTAGCCGGTACCCTATCTCAAAGGCTGTGTATTGTGGTTGGCTGAAGATGTTGAAGACCTTTACAGAACTGAGCCACGAGTCGGACACTATCTGTGGGGCATGCAACATGAAGCTCTGCTTTACTTCAGCCAAGTCAAACGTAGAACTCAATTGCAGACATTGGAAGGATAAGTCGGCAAGAATCTGGACAACTTCGGCACGAACCGAGAACTGTTAGGTGGAGCTATTCCGTTATCTCGACTCGAGAGTATTGTTGAGATCCTACCTCCGTAGTAAAATACGAAGCTAGAAACTGTATGTGCGCCAGGACAGGATATTTTCTAACCAAACTGAAATCGATATGGTTTCTCACATATCATACAATTCAATACGAATTTGTGATTGCCAGCGAGAGTCCACAATATTGCATAGCAAAGCCAGTCAGAATTCCAGAAGATTCACTGAAGAGCATGCAGCTGAGAGAACCTCCAAGATACTAAGCATCGATCGAGGTGGCACAGCTGCACACTGGGCCCTGTGATGATCACCTGTTCTATCGAATTGACGCCCGTCCGCATGTTTTTGGGCATGTCCGTTCGACGACCAAAAGCTATCCTCGATGCGGCGCCTAGAGATTCTGTGCATGCCGCACTTCCTTACCTCAGATCTGCCGCAAGAAGACATTGAAACTTGGTATGCCTCAGTCGAATACGAGAAAGTAGAACGTTAGATGTTTTGAAGAATGACCAATGTGATTTTCTGGCTGTGCAGTGGCTCCGTCTCCACAGCCTAGTACCTCAGATCGATCGCTTAGGTTTTAAGGTCCCCAAGCTTTAGCCACAGACGATCATCGTTGTATTGCGGCTCAAACATTGCCAGCGAGACATACCAAAGCGTAGAGTCCGAGAGCCAATGCGGTATTGGGCGACAGTATCTAAGAGACAATGAATACTCAATCGGAGCCCTACATTAGCTACTCAGTATTGATCTGTTGATACAGCAATCCAGAGTAACAGAGACTATTGTATGCATAAGCAAAAAGAGTGAAGAGTGAATAGGTAGTACTGTAGAAGCAGCTTAATCACCAACGTCAAGTGATTCGATGTGGAATGTCCGACGGCCATACCCGAGGCAAAAATATATATACACAGTACATACTATCGTTCAACATCTTGAGTAGAAAAGTTTAGCCATGGAGTTTGTTTCGTACTGCGTACATCAGAATGGATACACAGCCTCAATCCCCAATGTGCTGTTGTTTGTTGAACCTATAACGTAGGCAAAGTACGTATGCAGCTGTTCGCCTTATGTACCAACGTATACATAAACCACGTGCATGGGAATGTGACGAGCCGAGGCTGGTCGGGCAGGGAGTTCTTCCGCTATCATTCGAGTTCCAACATTCAGGCTCTCGTCTATCACAATCATCGGCGCCATAAGATAGTCTGTTCAACTCAATTAAACTTGAAGAATCATGATCCCATTGTAAAGCAAACAATCTAACAAACATTCAAAATCTACTTGCCAAACACTTTACATAAGTCGTCCAACCCGACGAAACACGAAATACTACATCATTCTAGCCTCACCATAAGCACTAATTCAACATGGGCTGGTTCGGGAAGTCTTTCAACACGGAGACCGACATCCCAGCTTTAACAGGAAAGGTGATTTTCATCACTGGAGGTACGTAAAAACATACACGAGCTCACCAAAACACATCCTAGGCGCACATAGACACACACCAGCAAACATATTTGATCAACACAGAATACTAATCCTCCTAGGCAACATCGGACTAGGCAAAGCGTCCGCGCTGGCCCTGGCAAAGCACTCACCATCACACATCTACCTCTCAGCGCGCAGCGAAGAGAAAGCGCAGGCGACAATCGCCGACATCAAAGCCGCCGTGCCAGACGCGCCGATAAGCTTCATCGAATGCGATCTCGCGAACCTGTCGTCCGTGCAGAAAGCAGCCAAGGAGTTCACAAGCAAGTCGGAGCGCCTCGACATCCTGTTCAACAATGCAGGCGTGATGGCACTGCCGCCGGGGCTGACGAAGGATGGGTACGAGATCCAATTCGGCACGAACCATATGGGCCACGCCCTGCTCGTGAAGCTTCTGCTGCCTGTGCTGGAGAAGACGGCCGCTGAGCCGGGGGCGGATGTGCGCGTCGTCTCGCTGAGCTCCATGGGGCATAAGATGACGGCGCACGGCGGCGTGGATTTCGAGGCTCTGAAGACTGATATGGCCTCATCGTCAACGTGGACGCGCTACGGGCAGAGCAAGCTGGCGAATATCCTCTTCAGCAAGGCGCTGGCGAGACGGTACCCGGCGATTAAGTTTATAGCCGTGCATCCTGGTGCTGTCGATACGAACTTGGCTGCTACATTGGAGAGTAATGTCTGGTTTGGGAAGTATTTGAAGGCGGCCATTAGACCCTTCGCGCTTATGACACCTGAGCAGGGTACTTGGAATCAGCTTTGGGCAGCAACTAGTCCGGATGCTGTGAGTGGGGAGTATTATACTCCTCATGCTGCTACTGGTGGTGCGAGTGGGTGGGCGAAGGATGAGAAATTGAGCGAGGAGCTTTGGGAGTGGACCCAGAAGGAATTGGAGGCTTACAACTAGGTAGGGTAGATGTTGGAGCAGCATTGTATGAGTAAATTCCTGGATGCTCGAGAAAAGTAGAGCCTTTATAGTCATAGTCTCTTCTCAACACATCTGAAGTATGCAACTCGGTATTTTCAAACATTCATTTTCAATTTCTTCAAAACTGGCTTTGACGTATTATGCATACAAAGATCTAGTACCTGAGTTAGCGTTATTTTACAACGGCGAGCCGCAAACAGCAACAAGAGCACAAATGACGAAAGTGGCTGGAGTTGAAGATGGTACAGCCACTTGAGAGAAATCATGTATATATTAAGCCACATCATGCGTCTTTATCTCAAGTATCATGATCGTTCACGTGCATGTCAAGGGAGGAATACACGTAGTCGGAAACGCAAATTAGTTGTAAGGTTGGATGTGTTCTGGCAGCACTTGAATCGTTAACGCAGCATTCACACAGCATGGGATCACCAGGTTTAGTTTTATATTTGTTTTCCTAAAGCTAGATATTAAGTGCTCAATATACACCCGATGGAAGATATGCCACAGAGTATCGAACATCCTAGCCCTTTTTAAAAGTGAATCTCATAACACAGTGCCACGAGGTACGCAATGATCTCACCTCGAAGTGACAGCGAGCGCTTAGTCCAGGTCCGGGAGCTCCACGCACACTTTTCAGCGGAACGTATGTATTCAGCTGTCCCAAACAACCATGTCGATAACCAGTGCCATCTCATCTCCGTTTCCTCAGCTCATAGCACTATCCACCTACAATCCATCAGACAAAGGCGCTGATAGCCCACTCCAGCCCTAACAAGCATTCGAGGAAGTCGGATTGGGTGATAATGCGGGAGAATGAAAGGTATCCTCTCACCAAAGGCATTCATTCTCCAGCATTGTTAAACCATCTCGGTGGGGCAATGAAAGTCCGTAGACACGATAAACCAAATCAGGATAGACGATAGGAGCCGAGGGTGCCGTGCCGTATTTCCATTTCAAGACACAAGTGCTACTTCATCAACAAATCGCCCGAGGTGTCAAAAAACCATTTAACGTCTCCAGCATTGTCGTACAGAAGTGGGCAAACGAGATAGAAAAGGCTGCTGTTCATTAGTACCATGGAGCTAGCGGAAGCGCTCCGAGAATTTGGATTCGATGGGATGTAGGTTGGATAAGCGGAGAATGACACTTATGACGGTCGGATGCAATTGAACGTGGACATTGAAGGTCATTGTCGTTTGCCGACTTTAGCCTGTGAATTTTGACACGTCGGAACTGGGGGTATGATTAAGCATATATTTGAATGTTCGCTATGTTGATGTGATCGATGCTTGAATGTCGCATTGGGCTAAGATTGGTAGGCGCTTCTGGCATTAATGCGATCTTTGACTCAATCGCTCCTGTAATTGACTGATATGTGGTTCGAGAACGCAATTCCTGGATTGTCAATTGAAGATAAAAACGATCTCGCAAAAGCCCACTCTCCTGAAGATCATGTCGGATCGACAGAATCACACGTATCATGGAATGATCCCCCACATGAACCCAAAATAGATAGAGGTGAGAATCAGATAGGAGCGTGGATAACATTTGTAGTATCGTAAAGGAAATGCTGATCTTATGCCTCCGCCCAACGAACCGCCCTGCCTCCACATCCCATGGCCGTAGAATGGCTGATATCAACAAAGGCGTTATAAAAACACACGTATGAGACAGAAAATGCGTCAAAAGGTAAATATAAAAAAAAAGACTAGCTTCCAGCAAAATGACACAAGATAAAAATATCCAGAGAACATGAACAGGAACAAGAACAGAACAAAGCGCGCATTTAAGCATCCTCGGTTCCGACTCCGTCCTTGCGCTCAGAGCCTTTTCGCTCGCCGTTCTCGACGGTGTACTTTTTCCATAAGGTGGCAATGTCGTCCTTGTTTTCGTTCTTCTCGGTGATGAGGTTTTTTAGCCATTTGTTTTCCGTCTCGAGCTGGTTGATGCGGCCCTCCAGGGCGGCAACCTTATCGCTCATTTCCTTGGCGCTGCGCTCGAGAGCCTGTTCGCGTTGCTTCTTCTTGACCCGGAAGCGTGCAGATGCGGCTGTGTTGCGGCGGCGTTTGTCCTCCTCTGCTGCAACGCGGGAGGCTTCATCTTCCCCGGTGCCCGCCTCGGAGGTCTTACGTTTCTCACCGACCTGTGGTGAAATCAAGCCGGATCTTGGAGAGCCAGTAGAGGATGAGGCGGGGTATGGAGCACTGTGAATTGGCTGAGGGAGAGAATGGATTGCATCATTGTTGTATGCATTTCCCTGGTTGAAAGAAAAGTCTTGAAAGTTGAAGTCTCCTAAACGTGCCATCACCGCGTCAGTATAGTGATTCATGGCTACTCTGGGTACAAGAGGGCAACGAAGGCTAGTTACGCTAGCAACCTTGTGGGGTCTTCATAAACAAAATGAGAGGTGGGTAATGCTGTAGTACGTGACAATGGCCGACGAAAGCCATCTGGAGGTCACATGATCTGTCGCCATCGAGGCTATGGATAATGGGGCACAAGCGTCATGCACAGCAAGCCAACCAGAGGGCGGAAAGAACCAAAGGAAGGGCCGTGATTGCTCGTCGATGGACGATGATTGCCCCATAATTCTCCATCTGCCATCATTTGAAATGCTTGCTTCGGCTGGTGGAATGTTCGTTTACTGCGTTTGCTGCATTTGCTTCGGTCACGACATCGCGGCCGTGTCCCGACGACAGGATGGTGCATGATGCACGTGTTATGAGGCAGTGTGCGTATAGAGAGGGACTTTTTCTGCTTCGCTCAGTCCTACTCACCCTGTGCACACTGTGCACAGGTACGCACACGCACACACACACACACACACACACATACACATACACGCACACCCGTCCACAGCCATCCACACCCACACACACAATCTGTGACTGTGAGCGGCAGGTGCAACTTCCGCGGACCTCTTGCGAGAGAAAAACTGGCCACAGAAACCCGCAGAAAAGTCGCAAATCATTGCCAACAACCCACATCCAGAGCGAGGGGGGTGTACATCCATAACTCTTTGGGAGTGATTTTGGCGCGTCATGAAATCAGACCCTTCCATCACGACATGAATCATGTTTCTGATGAATGGAGGACTCCGACGCATGTCCCACCTCAGATAGTAGATAAGATGGAACTTTGCCCATTCATTTTAACTTTCTGACTCTTTGGGAGTAGTCTCTCAAAGCGGGGCAGAACAGGACGAGGAAAAATAAGGGAAGGGGAAGAGAAGAAAAAAATATGTCATGTTTGTGTATTGAATATATGAGTGGGGGTGAGTGTGCATAGTGAGAAAAGGAAAAAAAAATAGGTTTGTCTGGACCTCTTACGTACCTTGGAGTCCAAAGTCGAGATTCTTCAAGTCGCTGCTGCCCTGCACCGGAGCCGCACCACTTGCTGGAGATTCCTGTGCAATATCGAACTTTGCTTGCACATCTGCTGTCACATCCTGACCGAGATCAAAGTCGTAGAACTGAGTGTTGGTGAACATGGCGAGGTCGTCGTCGATATTGAAGTTCTCTTGCCCCACGATATCCTGAGTGGACGGGGTCATGTTCAATCCCGCCACATATTCAGAGACATTGAGTCTGCTTCTTCCATTGTAACTCGACATCTTTGCTGTTTCTCCTCCGACAAGAATTCCCCAGGTTGTCGAGAACCAGTAGCTTCTGGGTGTCGTGGAAGATCGACCAAGAGACCCTCTCTCTCACACTCTCTCGCTCTCTCCGAGTCTTTTTGCGCGCGCAATGCGCCTGTCCGGTCGGGGATGTCGCGTAGTTTGGCGATAGATACTTTGTCGCCCAGTGATAATAACCGGCCTCCTACTTCAATGTCGAGTCGGTGATTTGTCGACGATTCGTATGTTGTCGACGATGTTGGTGATTTGTCGAGAAGTATGTAGCAATTGAAGGTTGAGAAAGGAAGGACGTAGAGGAGCGCTTTGTGGGCTGTGGGTTTGTGGGTTACCTACGCTGTGCTGGGCTATAGTGGAGGAGGTGGTGGTGGTGCATTTGGTAGCAAGTGGTAAAGTGTGGGTGGATGCGGTGCGTGGGTTGCTTTTGAGCCGACGCCCCACTCACTTTTCTTTGCGGTGGGCAGTAGGACGTAGTCCTAAGTAAGGTAGAAGATGCACCGATGGATGTACATCCGGTATCAATCAATCAATAGTAAGTATTAGATAGAACAAATAAGAATTGAGTAGGACAAATATCCTGCGCCTTGAAGATCGTGGTGCCGGTCTGTCCCTTTGTGCATCAACTGCCGACTCTCATTCTCACTCCCAGTATATCTTTCAACAACAACACCATCATTTGAATATGTACTCGACTCGGAGTACTTGCATCGCAAGTCAAGTGTCATACTGTACAGTCAGATATTATCATCGAGGCATGTCTGGTGAAGCATAACATAGGTAGAGTAGCGAGGCAAGTAGAGTAATCACATTGGCGGATTGGCTCGGCTTACAAACCATGCCATACTGTGTACGATCTCACCCCCACTTCAACACTCCTGCACACTCAAATCTACTCAAATCTACACGTCCCAATTTAGTATTCCGTGCAGCTCTCATCCTCTCATCAAGTACAAATCGACGGCGGAACGAAGCTACCCTACATACTCTCCCGACCACGACCACGATGCACCAACTTCTTCGTTTGTATGTGTCACGACATCTCCACGGTAGTATCATCCGACATCCCCGAAAGCACCGTGGTGTGTCCGTGTTCTGCTTGTGCTGTGACCGACGAAGCTACTGTGTAGGTATGTATGGTATGTACGTGCGCTGAGGCGGTGATGATTACTGTAAAAGTGTACTTATTACTTAATAGAAACCTTCAGTGGAATTGATTTCATTGTTGAGGCCTGTCTGAGAAGCCGAGGAACTCTATGGTGGCCGTATCGTAGAATAGTAAGTACAAGTGTGTGGATTCATCGTATAACACTACTACTATGGATGTAAATAGTACATACGTAGTGAGCACTTGAGAACTTATTGATGTCGCTTTTTGGCCAAAAACATCAATGACGATTGAGATCTACGTAAAGCCCTATGCACCCACTCAAGCTCTTGAGATTTCCATGCTTTGTTCCTGTCGTGCGGCTGATCATTTCCAGGAAACCATAAAGCAACCACAAGTGTTAAGGGGGCTTGCATCCTAACAAGAGCCAAGTAAAACGGCTGAGAAGAATTTTTTCTTCAGACAGTCAGATATCTGCCTGCCGTACGAACCGCGAGGGACAGCATGGAACGCTGGACGATTGACTATTGACCATGTGCTAATCGGTATGAATAGACTTCCGAAATCGCCCAGATCAAGATCGTGGTGGTTGCTTGCTAGCTCACTTCAGACTGGAGTGATGATTTCAAAGCCGCTGCCATAGTCAGTCTAACTCATAATAGGCTCGTCAGTCCCTCCAAAATCCTCCAGGAGTTGCGGTGTTGCGGTTGCGGCCACTGGAATGTAGAATGGCTAAAGACGGAAGTTATATGCCTTCGGTCACGTGTAAACCTGTAACCCAAATCCCGAACGAATGGGACGGGATGCAGTGTATTTTTATGCCTTATATTTCAGGAGCAAAAAATCCGTTGTCGTTCCGCGTTTCCAAGCCTCGGGCAGAAAGTTGATGCCGGGTGGTCCATCGCGAGGCCCAACGCGTTGATAGGAAAAACAATGATCATGAAGGTGTCGACAAGCAATACAATACAACAATGACTAATTAGAAAATCAACCATCTTAATTATACATAATCTAGCACTTTACAAAGATGCCTCCATTGTCAGTTCCAACCACCGCAGCCTTACCTCCAACACAACGCATCTCCTCGGCCAATCCTCTCGTCCTCCGCATTCTATCAAAGCTATCAAGATCTTCTCTACTGTCTCTGGCTCTCGATTGGCTCGATGAGGAAAACCAATCACTATGTGCACCTTATTTAGTTGAAGACGTAGAGGAAGAAGAAGCTGAGGATCTAATGTATCCTGGGGTACAGACTCTTGAAGAACTGCGAGAAATATATGAGGAACTACAGAGACGCAGGGGCGCAAAGAGAGAGGTTGTGGACCGCATCATTGAAGGGGATTGGCGAAATGGAGTCACCTTATTCCAGCTAGCAATGGCAGACTTGCAATATCTTTACGATCATCCGACATCCCAAAAGTGGACAGCGTTGAAGGTCGTTCGATTGGGCAATGAATCCGACTCAGAGTCACTGGAATCAAACAAACTCTCCAACATTCCAAGATTCCATCCCGCCACCTTCCTACAAAACCTGCAGCGCGAAGTACTTCCTGACGTAAAAGCACATTACAATCTCGACCGACCTGCAAATCTACCCCTCCTCCTTCTGCGGATTTATGTCCTAGAATCCCCTTACAATACCTCCCTTGCCCTCGAAGCGCCCTCTACACACAGCACCGACCACAACGCCTTCGACACCTCGAAAACAATATATGTCGCCTTTCCGGATGGCTCCCCACACATCTTCGTCTCCCTTGCCACAACAACCGGTATTGCCTCCGCTAGCGAAAATCGCAGTTTGCGCAAGTACCTGCTCGATGGGATCCCTAAGGCCTTTTCTCGGCCTCATGAACGCTACACATTGCAGAGTACCAGTCTCTCAGCACGCAGTCTCGAAGCTTTGCTGGCGCGGAGGGGCGCGGAACGCACAAATTCTGCGGGGGGTGGATGGGGCATGTATGCCGAGAAGAAGAGTGATACGCCGCTGGATTTGCTGCAGTTGCCGTCACCACCTGACTCAACAGATGAGATTGAGGATGAGGCTGGGTTGAGGACGAGGAGCGGACTGAAGCGTAAGATCGTGGAGCATGAATCGGTGGTCAAGCGGAGAAAGATGGTGGCTGCCGGGCGCTTTGGTACGTCGGCGAAAGCTGATGATGGCCTCGGTATCGAGCGGCTTGATATTCGCATCGAAGACCCCTTTCCTTCTATCCCCTCTGCAGCAGATACCGATTTTTCGGATGATGAGGCACCTGTCAGCGACAGGACGGCGCAGGTTGCACGCGCTGCAAAGAAGGGGAGACGAAGTACGTTACTTCTCGAGCTGGAGAAAGATGATGACGTTGAGGAGGATGGAGAGTGGAGGCCCGATATTAGAATTACGCTGCATGGTTCACACGTCTTTGCGGGGGTGAGGGAATTGGTGGAGGTGGGGGTTGTGGATGGGGTGAAGATGCCTGGATGGATGACAGGCGAAGAGGGCGTCAGTGTAGGAGTTGTGAGAGATGGGAGGATTAGAGGTTTCAAGGGGTCAGGCATATGAAGAGTGTCGGTATGATGGAGTAAAATCGGGAAGGCGTTTTATGTTGTTGTTTTGATACCCTTGGCTGCGTACTGTGTTTTGAGTTGCTATCTAGTTGCCTTGACATTAGTTGATTTTCATACAAATATGAATGCTTGACTTGACTTGCTAGATCGATTCAAACTCATTGTGAGAGTACATGGGATCCTGTATTGCGTTAAAAAGATCCATCCGTTCACTTGATTAAAACCTGTAACTATATTCAGCCCAGTTTGCAAGTGTCGGAAATTTGTACTTATCCTTAACGTCGAAATGGTCATGAGAAGCTATTATCAAAATTTCGAGCAAAAGATTATACATATGTATATTAGCAACCTGAATGCCCTATATCACCAGGTAAGCCATGGAATCATTTGATAGAAAGAATAAATAGTCTCCTTAAAATCTTTGGCCAACAACGGGCCATTGGGCGTACTATATCAAGAGTGTGTAAGAGGTTTCACGTGATCTATTCTGCTTAGCGCTAACTACTATTATCTAAATACTTTAAAGTGAAACTATAATAGTAACTTTTATAATACACTTAGAATATATGAAGACACAAACAAGCATATAGTAATATAGATACTTAAAACCAATTTTGAAGTCTAACTAGCGCCTTAGCAAACCATTTGTATTTCGAGACATTTATCAAGTAGCTATATCACCTTCTAATGCAAAGTCCCCTAAGCTAGTAATCGCCTGCATCCCACCTTTAATACTATAGGCTTCTACATCTTGACCGCGCATAATTGCTGTGGCAAGACGTGATGTTTCGCCATTATAGCAGACCAGAATGACGGAACCATGCTTCTCATCCAAAACACGACGGAATTCGCCCACAGTGCACTTCGCCCTCAGATCCTTCCACTGGTCTTCAAGAGTTTTGACATCGTCGAACGGACTTGCACTCGTCGCCGTCAAACTGGCTAGAGGTGTGCTGGCAGAACCTGGAATGTGCCTGTCATCGAAGTCTTGACTTGAATGTAGGTAGAGTACTAAGATTTTTGATGGATAAGGAGAATGAAGAACGTCATCGTCAGTATGTTTGCTCCGAGGGGGCTTATCGTTGTCTTGCTTATACGCCCCATTGAGCTTCGTTTTTGCATCATGTATGTTGAGTTCCCATCCCGTATCGTATTCGTCAATGTCAACATTTAAAAGATTCTTATAAGATGTCAGCTTTTATAATAAGTCACTATGAGAGGGGTTCTAGATCTGATTTAGAACGGGTGGGAAGTCTTCCTCCCCTAATCTCGTGAACTAGGCATCCAGATGCTGGTAGGGGAGATCGCAGCAGACGAACACACAAGAAATTTCCCCCATTTCAGGCTCTGCGTATTCATGTAACGCCCCCGCATCCTTGGACTTTTTCAAGAATTCATAGAGTCCTTTCAGTATCATTCCCGATGAAGGCCCACAAATCAGACCCTCTCGCGAAAGCGACATCGAACATCGGTACGCATCTATAAAGTCAACTATCTCAATAGCATCCACTGTTTGTTTCCATGGGAAGCTGCATCCCTCAACTAGCGGTAGAGTTCTTGGTCCTGGAATTATATCACCAACTGGAAAACACACCCTTTGTTGTCAATACTGTTTGTTGCAAATTATGGTCTATACTGGAGCTGAAACTTACCCCAAGACCGTCACTGAAGGTTTTTGCGACTTTAAATAAACACCTGTCCCAGTCATACACCCTGCCGATTGAATAGATCTGCTCCATGACAATGCCAGCACAGCGAAAGAATACTGACCGGCAGACCCCATTGCCATTGCGAAAAGGTTGGCCTCTGGAAGCTGTTTAAAGATTTGTGGGCCAGTCCAACGTACGTGCGCAGCCCAATTCTTCAATTTTTCAATGAGTTGCGCTGGTCAAAGGGCGGCTGTACAGAGATACTCACATCGTCGTTGTCAAACTGACCCGGATTGATGAAGTGCCCTTCCCCTTCCGCCAACCTGTGTGCTTTCTGGACTGTATCTCTTGGATCCGGAATTGCAGGCTGGCTCAGTCCTCCGTAGAGTTCACTAAGCTAATCAGTACAATTTTATATACTTGAACTTAAGGATCGAATCCAGCCTCAAAAAGCTTGCACATACATGTTAACACCAAAGAACCGCAATTGTCTGATACGATTCAATCCAACCTTATTGCTTACAAAGGCGCGGATGTTTTCATTATTGTGAAGAACACGTGCGATCATGCCCAGTGATGTGACAATTGAACCCGAGCTCTATTCAATAATGGTATCGTCAGAAGTTGGAGGGTTATTGAGAAGCATATTTGGTGCTTTGAGGTAGTTAGTGTCAGGATGCACAGCGAATCTACTTCGGGGACATACCTGGCAGGGATTTGATGTTTTGCGCAGGCAGAGCTGTAGTCATTTTGGCGCAAACATTGTCACCTCTGAAAGGATTCAATTTGTCGGGTAGTTCTACTAACGGCAAGGGTGGTTGAACGTCCGGGTCAAAATAATCAGCCATTGAGTTTGACCCTTTATAAACGTTGAGGTAATTTGGGCGTGACATGACTCAGGTTTTGGTAATGGAGATATATGATATTGATATCCACGAGGAAAGTCGATGGTTAAGCTATTAGCAAGTATCAAGGTTTATGCAAATACATAAAAAGACTACATTATTTTTATTTGAAAAAAGGGGTTATCGAGTTTGTTTAAGGGTTAACTTAAGGGTTAACCAACTATAAATCTATCCAATTAAACGGCTGTCTGACTCAGAAATTTCCTTACAAAACTAATATGATCCTAATACTAGTAGACTAGCAAAATAGTAGTATGACTAATAAAGAATCAAACTTAAAGACTATCCGACTGAAGACTATTCAAACAGCAGAGTATCTGAGTAAGTAATAATCTAATTCAGTGGGTAATCGAAGAGCTTGACTATTTTTCTGGCGCGAAGACTCCTGCCACCAGATATCACAAATCCAAGTTTTGGAGATCTTGTTGACCTCGCTCTCCTTCGAGTATGTAACGTGGCCTCGTCCCTGGAACATCCTCCTGCCAGACTATTCCCAACAGCCGAGACGGTGCTTGGGAAGTATTTTACCTACAAGGACTGGCTCACTCATGGAAACCTGGAGACCGAGCTGGGAAGACTGAGCTACATGCTCGCGAAAATGTCTGAGCGAGGCATACCAACTGCATAAATTGCCACTGTCCGCTTGATTTTGTCATCTCCTCAAGTTTTGATCTCCTGGAAACGAATCCTTCAGCAGCGGAAGAAGCAAGTGCTTGAATTGATGCACGGGATCATATATCAAATGCAAAAGCAAGAGCGGCGGATATCTTATGCGACCAAAAGTCAGGGTTCTATACTATTCCAGTGGGCTGTAAGACAGGCACTGCGGCCTCTGGCTACGTGATTCAACTCTAGGGAAGATCATTGTCGGATTGTCGTTCAAGCAGCCAATGGCCAATTCGACCACGTACAAGAGTTCTTGCAGATTACGAGTTTAACATAAATATCGAGGCATGATCTAATTGTTTGATACCGTGACTATTGAGGTCAAAAACTTGCTTATGAAATGCTTCACGGGGATATTTTATACTAAGATTTGTCAAGATAACAGGTTAAGATGTGCACAAGTCAGATTTGACCCAACTTCCATGATTTACACGTCTCTAATTGCTCAGAAGCTCGAAAAGGCTTCATTTTCAGCCACACTGAGCGTGACTATTATATAACATGTACAACGTGCATAATGCGATCCTGTTACACTTGAAGAGATATGCTTCAACTGGAAGATATTTTTGCGTTAGGAACAAAGGCAATAATTGATATCGCAATAAGTAAAGTAACTAGGTGTTAGTCTTGATACCGCCACAGGTAGTTAGCCGTTCACATGGTTGTTCTGTCAACTTATCGGCCAGGTCGGCCCCTTGGGCGACTTCGACCCAGACTCTGACAGCCTCGTAGCATTATTTTTACTTGACTCATGCTGCTATCAGAGATTTATAACGTCGTAAGCACTACTTTTTGTTTGAAAATCAGTACCAATTTACGGTAAATAATAGAGCCGAATAACGTGTATGATGGCATATCAGATAGTTTCGATTGAGTGTCGTTATAAGTGCTTTATAAATCTTCAAGAGCCAAAGCTTCACATCTATATTTATCTATGTGCTAAGAGATTCAGCCGCGTTCACACACCGGTTTCCTATCAAGCCTGGGGGCGCCAGCGATCAGTCAATAGATGACGGTCAGTGCTGACTGGTTGGATGTAAAGATTACTTGATTTGCACTCCTACTAGTGCAAACTAGGATCCTAGAGAATTTTATCGGGGTAGCAGGGAGTTTGGGAAAGTACTAAACCGAAACAAACCATTGGTGCATAAGCTAGCAGCTGTAGTCAAGATGAGGTAGGTAAGGTAGTAGAACAACTTGCTTGCTTCTTCTTTTATATAGAGGTGACTAAAATCGTAGTGGTGTTAGGCGCCCCTACGCCCTATACACTATTATCTGAGACATCTCCCTATTTTCTTATTTTCTTATTTTCCTTCTAAAAGCATACTACTTGTTAAGGATGAGCGGAAAAGTCACGTCCCAGCACCGTCCCCGGCTTAGAGAATCGGAAGCTACGCAGCAAGTGATGAAAGAGGATTGGACCACGGCTGCGGACCCTCGGGCTAAGGTTCAGAATCGTGTTGCCCAGAGAAGTTACCGTTAACATATATGCATTTCCTTTGTCGCCGATGATGATGATGATGATGATGATTATGGGGTTTCTAACGAAAAGCAGGTCAACGCATGAAAATCCGCCTCGAGGAATTGGAACAGCAAGTGCAGGAGCTGAAGCGTAGTCTGGCCGAGAAGACAGCAGCCACCGCGGCACATAATAGTCAGAGCTTCTAACAGCCCCTGGCAGTGACCTCGCTTAGCAAACAAGCCTCACCGTGTCCTAGCACGGACCTCGCCCCGGACTTTAATGTGACACCACGACCTCCAGCATTTTCCCCAGCTCCGACAAACAGTGCAGGGTTACAACAACAGCCAACGCCAGGTTCGGACCCACATCATGCTGCAGACCCTAGATCTGCTCCTGAAATTATATCGCACAATCACTCTTGTGAGCTCCAACTAAGCGGTTTCACTTCATACACCGCGACCTTGAGCGATCCCTGGGCTTTCGATGAAGACTTGAATTGTAGATTCTTAGACCGCGTCCCATAGATGTCCTTTCTTAGCCGCGCAACTGCTGATTGAGCGTTGCTTTAGTTATAACCACAAATGAAACACAGCCTCATATCGCCGAGGCGGATCCAACCGAAGCGGAGGACAATGCATGGGAGATGGGAATGCAAGCAACTCCGGAGGAGCCACAACCATCCACCGTTGCTACATCGAATAGCTGTGCCGATGGCTTGCTTCCCGACCAGCCTGTCACTTCTCCGCCTGCTTCGACGGTCCAGAAGCCGGTCACCCCGTCAATTCCATCATCGTCCTCCACGGAAGCCATCGTCGATGATTTGCTTCAGCCCCCTGACAGAGATGACGCAAGCCTAGAAGAACGAGTTGAATGTTTTCTTTCGTGCGCACAGCAGGCGGGTTTCGGTGACTTCGACTCGCTCATCATAGCATATTATACCCAGCACTTCAGCCAGGTATCAACGCTGTCAGCTTAATACACTTCTCGACAATACCCAGCAGAACAAAGACACTGCCTAGACACTCAGCTTTCAATAGATTTTAGTCACTCTTTAACCTTAAGAATATAGTTAAGCAATGACAATCTGACTAATATTATTCTTCTACCCCTACTACGCTCTTACTGTTTCGAACATTTTTAGTTTAAAGTGCTAAATTGTTTCTTCTCACCCCTACCGCAACTATTAACTTCGTTTATAGTTGCTGTAGACCACGGAGGCGTGCGGCATATAATACTTTTAACGCTAAGACGACTAGGATAGTAGGTACACAAAGCTAATTAATCTAGTATACATAGATAGGGTGTTAACTTCAAGTTGCTCTAGATCTATTCTTTCTAATAACTTTTTGATCATTATAACACCATTAAAGTCTTTAGGATCATATGTTCTTAACTATATTATCTAGTAGTAATACAATGGTGTAGGAAGAAGCTGTAAAGGTATAGAAAACCGACTCCGAAAACTCTTTTTCTAAAATATGTGACTCGCTAGATCCTGGTTTAAGTACTATCGATCACCCTGACAACAGTAAGCTATAGCTAATCTAATATATTCACAGAGTGTAAAACCTGCTCTACATGCTTATAGTACTACCTTACCAGATTAACTCCCTAACAATACCTTTTTCAAATTTAGTTACTTACAAGGGCCTTCGTGTAATAACGTACATTATGTCGCATACCTCCATAGATCTTGACCATCTGAACTAGTCGCATAGCCAAGCGAATGCCTCGAATCTCGCATTACCTTCATTACTGACATGTTTTTATAGTAATAATCTGGTAACAACTATGCTATACAGCTTACAGAAGCTCCAATACACGATTAAAAACTTATGTCTGAGACACCCGATGGTGGAGAGCCCACCGAGGAGGAAATAAAAACTCTTCGTCACATTTCAGACAGAATCCCGCTCAATGTATGGTTAGTGGCTGGCATTAGTCTAACTGAGCGATTCACCTACTACGGCATCAATGCTCCCTTTCGTAAGTTCTTCTACAGGAGTGAAAAGGCTCGGACTAGGTGCTATTTTGAACTAAATGTAATACAGAAAACTACGTTCAAAACTCTCCAAATGACCCTGTCCGTCCTGGCGGCTTAGGTCTTGGTCAAAGTAGGGCGACCAACCTAAACGACGCCTTTCAATTTCTTGTCTATCTATCGCCGCTTGGCTGGGCAATTCTTGCGGACACACGGCTTGGCTGTTATAAAACCATATGTATTGCTACAGCGTAAGCTGCCTTTACTTATTGATGATGAATTGGTCGCTGACTTGATCTAGGGTTTATCTTTCTGGTGTCACGCTTATCTTTGCGACATCTACACCTTCCGCACTGCACGATAATGCAAGCCTTAGTGGGTTTCTGGCTGGTATTGTCGCTACTGGGATTGGTTTAGGTGGACTGAAGGCTTGCGTTCCTCCATTCATGGGTTCGATACATCAAATTGTACCGAGTTTAAGTACTATGCTAACCTTCTAACTAGCTGACCAATACACTGGAACCATCCTCAGCGTGAAGACTATAAAGAAGCAGGAGAGGGTCATTGTAGACCGGAAGATGACACTCCAGTCCATCTACAGCCTCTGGTATTGGTGCGTCAACGTCGGTGCATTGTCTGGAATTGCAACAACATGGATAGAGAGAGATATTTCATTTTGGGCTGCTTATCTTCTACCTGCTTGTTTCGTATGGTTTGCAGTAATTCTGCTGCTATTAGGTCGTCGGCGATTTGGTTTGTGAAACAGGGCGATCTCCTTGAGGAAATAACATGCTGACAGAGCTTAGTTCAACGAAAACCTGTCGGTTCAGTTCTAGCGGAAGCCTTTAAA
Organism: Allantophomopsis cytisporea; assembly: GCA_024752435.1. NCBI lineage: Eukaryota > Fungi > Ascomycota > Leotiomycetes > Phacidiales > Phacidiaceae > Allantophomopsis > Allantophomopsis cytisporea. The sequence continues at coordinate 996,913 of CP103025.1, forward strand.
GTCTTCTCTACAGCTGCTAAAGAAGGATTCAAGATGGATGTGTGTAAGCCTGAGTACCAACGGAGCCATCATGGAAGAGAGGTTGAGTGGACTGCGTCGTTTGTGGAAGAGCTCAAACTTGGTCTAGTAGCATGCCGAGTCTTGTTAGTTCTCTAAATTCCTTTTCTTTACATTTTGCCATTTATTACCAGCATCTTGCTAACATGTGAATAGCCTAGCCTTTCCTGTTGCCTGGACATGTCATAGCCAGATAAACACCAACCTCGTTTCACAAGCTGCACAAATGCAGACGCATAAAATCCCCAATGATACTTTTCAAAACCTGAGCGCTCTTACGGTCATCATCGCTATGCCTATTGTGCAGCGACTTTTATATCCAGCATTGCAGAAGCTCAAAATCCCTTATCCGCCCATCAGTCGCATTACAGCCGGCTTTTTTCTGCAGGCCGCTGCTATGGGTTACGCGGCTATTGTTCAAAAAGTAATCTACAGAGCAGGCCCTTGCTATGATATGCCCCTCAAATGCTCATTTGCCGTAGGCGAATCTGGTCCCAATCATGTTGATGTTGCACTCCAGCTACCCGCCTACGTATTTGACGGCCTTGCTGGGATATTTTTCTACCCTACTGGCCAAGAATATGCATACACAAAAGCACCAAGCAGCATGAAGTCGCTAGTACAATCTATTCTTATGTTCACGGTAGCAGTTGGTGCAGCCCTTGCCTTCGCGTTCTCCCCAGCTTACAAGGACCCATTTAATGTCATTATGTATACGTGCTTGGCTGTTTTGATGTTCTTGACAGCTTGTCTATTTTACTTCTTCTTAAGAAAATATAGCAAAAGCGAAGACAGCATGAACCGCTTTGGAACGGAAAAGGACCAGCATAGAATGGAAACTCATACGAGAACCGATACTGTCGTTGAATTACGGGAATAGGAGGAGGCGGCTAGTCAAGTTGGAGAGGAGTCAGGCTAAGATCAAGGGACTTGAGATTTTAGAGGAAAGTATAACAGATGGCGGATTATTCAGACTATAATATGATTTGGTCCTCTATTCAAATTATCATAGAACATATACTACCTTGGTTGCTACTATGATCTGTTTTCTACGTCTGCTCCTATTTAAGTGCTATACAGCTCCTATCTTTATTCTACTTATATCAATTACTATATCAAAGAGGGTGTTAACTTTATATTCACCACTACTGATTATAGTACCTGTTGTACACCAGCTAGTAAAAGGTCTTAGCTATATTATTATGTACTACATATTCTAATTATAAAAATATTTTAATAGAAGTAGAAGACTATATATCCATAACAATATATTACTAGAGATATTATACCAAACTTATAATCGAACGTCATACGTATGATATAGGTAGATTTCGTCCGTAATATTAGGTATATTTATAGTAGTTGTAAAGCTCTAAACATCCTACTCTCAAGTGAATGAAGTTATCATTGAATACTAAGGTACTCTGTAATCAATTGATTCAAAGCCCAGCTTACGGTGTGGCCTTGACGCCTAAGGCCGAACTTCTCAGTGGCCATACGTAGTAGTGCACCGTATAACAAATTCCAAAGAACTTCAGCCTCGAGGCTGTTGATCTAAACACATACAAGCTCACTTCAACCACACAATCCTTCTACACTCCGCCCATCTCACCGAAGCTGTGACTATATACTATGATAAGCCTCTGAGCTATTGCGCACGCTTCGAGATACACATCACGAGACACCGACAAATTAAAACTAGATCCATTCAACGCCGCCATTATGGATTATGATCCCATGGATTTGGGCACGGAGGGCCTTGGCCCTTCAGTCAAGATTTCCGAAGTGAGCATACCTCAATATGTTCAGCATCCCATATGCGCCAAGCATCGTAGCTAACTCTTCATACCAGGCTGACTCCGCACACGTCGACTTCGAGCTGCAGAATGTCGACCTCTCCTTCGCGAACTCCATCCGTCGAACCGTCCTCGCGGAGGTTCCAACAATGGCAATAGACCTGGTCGAGATCGAAGCAAATACATCAGTGCTAGCTGATGAGTTCATCACCCACAGACTCGGGCTGATCCCTCTAAACTCCAAGAACGTTGACGATGTCGCATACTCTCGAGACTGCGACTGCCCCGAGTACTGCGAACTCTGCAGTGTCACACTCACTTTGCACGCACGCTGTACCGGAGATGAAATTATGAAGGTTTACGCGCGCGACTTGGTGGTGGATCATATGAGACCGAATCAATGGGTTGGCACTCCGGTCATCACGGACTCCGAGGGCTTGGGTACGGTTATTGCGAAGCTGAGAAAAGGTCAAGAATTACGAATGAAGTGTATTGCGAAGAAGGGGATTGCTAAGGAGCATGCGAAGTGGGCACCTACGTCTGCGGTTGGTTTCGAGTATGATCCCCACAACAAACTTAGACATATGGATCTTTGGTACGAGGAGGATGCGGAGAAAGAATGGTAAGCGTAATACCTTGAGATTTTTGGTTGGGATGTCACTGACAAGCATAGGCCAAAGAGCAAATATGCCGAGTGGGAGGAACCAGCTCAAGAAGGTGAGCCGTTCGACTACGACGCTGTGCCAAGTCGTTTCTACTTCGAGGTCGAGAGTGTCGGAGGCCTGGAACCAGATGCTATCATTCAACAAGGAATCAAAGTTCTTCAGCAAAAACTTGCAGCTGTTATTCAGGAGCTTGCAGAAGGAGATATGGGTGCTGGCGGTATGGATGGATTTGATGGACCACGAAGCCCAGATATGGGAGTGAATGGTGGAAACGCTTGGGAAGGTGATCAAGGATACACAACTCCATACAATGGTGGCGCAAACCAATGGGGCGCTGGAGCTGCGACCCCATATGGGGCTACTCCATACGGGCAACCTAACCAGGCTAATGGCTGGTAAGCACATTGTGTTAGATCGATAGAGGAAGCCTACACTTGGCGAGGCTTAAAGGCAGATCTCTGGCTGGAAACAGACCAAGTGGATGCCATAAGACCTTTGGCATCCTGACCAAAGATCACGATTAATACTGGATATCTACTTGGTCCCCCATCCTTTTTTTATTTAATAGAATTCTGGAAAAGATGTTTTGATATTCCTCAATCATCATATTGAGACCGACCGCAAACCCATGGAGGATTCTGGTCTCTCAATATCGTCAGCTCGCAGAGAGCCTTGGTCTATAGGGTTCTGAGCTCAATCTTGAGGCTCCCCCCAAAAATCACTTGTAAAATCACAAATCTGTATTGGCGCAACTTCCAAAACCTCAAGGAGCACAAGGGGAATCAGATTCAGCATATGCAGTCTAATTAGAATGACAAGATGATACCCATGAAAACGCCGTCTAAATGCTGCTCTATAACCGCGCTGACGCCCATCAATATGAACAAAGACTAGTGCCGAGTATATGTATAGTCTTCGCAGACCATGTGCCCATCTTGTACAAACGCTGATCCGCAATAATAACAAGTAAATGTAAGCAATCACACCAGCCGAGTACCCAATCAAGGTACTGTCACCTCAGGAATTCCCTTCCAGTATCTGTACAGCTTCTTATGCTGTTCCAACGCCAAGAAAGTGACAATCGTATGGGGTCCCAATCTAATGAAACTTGGAACCCAGCCCCTGAACATCCATCCGGCTCCCTCAACTCTATATACATCAGCCAACAACTTGCCCAAGCCCTTACTCTCGCTTGCGCTCATAACCCGCGTCTTGATAACATCAACCGGCGAGCAGACCGTGGTGGCCACGAACCCAGCCATAAGCGACGCGGAGAAATGTGTCGTAAGTCCATCTGTCAAGGGAGTATGCTCGATAAGCAAGCGCTTGAACAAGTCGTAGGACGCAAGCTGCGATGCCGTCATCAGCACCGCACGCATGCTGTTCGGCCACACGCCGCGGAACAGACTAGCCACACCCTCCTCGCGACTCATGCGGATCAGCCCGTCAATCGCGTTCTTATAATTCCTACGATCCGCCGGTGGAAGCGCAGAATCGTGCTGCATGCGCACGTTCAGCACATCGGCTGGGTTGCCTACGCAGCCTCCCAGGAAACCGGATACCGATGCCATTGCGATCAGCGTTGGGAAGGATGGTTTGGCCCCTTCCGGTGTGAGTCGTTGCTTTAGTTCTTCGTACACTCCGAAGCGGGTCGTTGAATAGGAGATTTGACGGAGGAGGGAGGCCGATAGACCCTTGTAGAGACCGGGTGCGCCGTCGTGCTTGAAGACGTGCACGAACATGCCTACCATTGTCTTGGGCGCATTGCCGGAGCGTGTTTGGAGTCGGACCTGTTATCATATTTCAGCTGTGTGCTCGTGGCAGGATATCTCTGTAGGATTTATGGGATTGGGATTATGCGCTTATCTACCTTAACTGCAGACAAATGTTAGTTATTGTTCAAAGTCATATAGGGGAAGATAAGACAAGTAACTGTGCCTTCAACTTACCAAGATCCAGAGGATGGGTAACCATGGCCGCAAAACAACTTGCGCTCCCTCCAAACCAGAACGGATAATGGATAACTGCACTCGCCATCTTGCTCTTCGCTGCCTCAGCCTTTACCTCGACCGTCTTCACCGTTTTCGTCCCTTCAGAAGGCATATTTGCAATGGGGCCAATGCAGGCTTCTCATTCCTGGCTGGCGGAATATTGCAAGGTGCCTGAGTGCCAGTCTATTGTTAGTCTTATTGAAGGATGGGATTTTGAAGAGAGAAGAAAGCACTATTATCTACAGCGACTCACATCCGCTCGATTTGATTTCTGTGTTGCCCACAGCGTGAGTGGGTGCAAAAGCGCAAGTGGGCCCTCCCCGGAATCTTTGCCGCGCCTTATTGCGTTTTGAGCGTCATCGGACATTTTTTTCTGCGGAAAAGTGCCAGTCCACCAGTCTTGCACATCTTTTTCGGCAGGGATCTAGGCTACGCCGAGCGTGCGGTTCCGCCATTCCACCACACTTTATTGTGAAGTGTACATGTCTGAAGCTTAAGCCTCTGAGCTCAGATTCAACTTCATCAATAACCTCACGATGCGCCCTGTCCCATCGCCGACCAGGCCCTTGGCTGTCGGCACTGAGGCATTGGCTATTTTCATGGGCTTGCGGAGTAGCATTGCTAGAAGAGTGCAGCTTTGCTGCCATTGCAGATATAGCTCTTCAGGTACACACCTATCAGACCACATATTTTGAAGCTCCACTCATGCCGAATAGCTGCACCAAAAACCCTCCAGTCCAATTCTGAAGCTTCGGAAACCTCGGTGACACTCGATGGCCAAAAATATGAGAAGGATGAATGGTACAATGTCTCGTCGAACATAAGCAACTCAATTCGTCGACGATTGCATCTCCAAGAAGATCATCCGATTTCCATAACTCGACAAATTATCGAATCTCGATTCCCTGCTCCTACCTACAAATATCACAACACTTTTTCACCGGTGGTAACAACGCATCAAAACTTCGATTCTCTCGGCTTCCCCATTGACCATCCAGGTCGCAGCAAAACAGACACCTACTACGTTAACAAATCCACCGTTCTTCGAACCCACACCAGCGCCCACCAAGCAGACATCTTCCGCGCCAATGAAAGCTCTGGCTTTCTCATCAGCGCCGATGTCTACCGCCGCGATGCCATTGACCGCTCACATTACCCGATTTTTCATCAGATGGAGGGTGCACGCATGTGGGACCGCACTCAAGTACCGAATGGCGACATCGCCGCTGCCGTATACGCCGATATCGAGAAACTGCCCAAGCACGATATGAAAGTTGAGGATCCGAACCCATCACACCACGCTGAGCGTAACCCTCTGCAGAAAGAGCACACAGCCGCCGAAGCAGAAGCCATTGCTACTCACTTGAAGCGCTCGTTAGAGCTTGTCGTTGTCGAAATCTTCAAGCGTGCTGCACAGGCTGCCAAGAATGCAAATGCGGAATACGTCGACGAGCCACTGAAAGTGCGTTGGGTCGAGGCCTACTTCCCATTCACGTCGCCGTCGTGGGAGCTTGAGGTATTCTGGCAGGGCGATTGGTTGGAGGTTCTGGGCTCCGGCGTTGTGCAACAGGATATCTTCAAGAAGTCCGGCGTACCTGACCAAGTTGGCTGGGCGTTTGGCATTGGTCTGGAGAGAATCGCTATGCTCTTGTTTGAGGTTCCCGATATCCGCCTCTTTTGGTCTCAAGACCCCCGCTTCCTTGACCAGTTTAAGGGCCTTACAGAGAATCTCGATGCGATGAAGCGCTTTGTTCCTTTCTCGAAATACCCAGCTTCCCCTCGTGACGTCTCATTCTGGCTGCGTTCGACTTCAAGTTCGGCTGGTGGTGGGACGAGAGCTAATACAAAGGACTTCCACGAGAATGACGTTATGGAGATCGTTAGAGATATTAGTGGTGATGTTGTTGAGGATGTACGTGTCGTGGATGAATTTACGCATCCTAAGACCGGTAGGAAGAGTCTGTGCTATAGGATCAACTATAGAAGTCTGGAAAGGACGTTGACTACCGAGGAAGCTAATGGCTTCCATGAGAAAGTCCGTCAGGCTCTTGTAGAGAAGTTGGGGGTTGAGCTTAGATAGTGGACATTTTGTAATCTAGTCATGTATGTTATGAATATTAGGAGTGAATGCATATCACAGGCTGTAAATATATGTGAAAGTAGGCTTGAAATGTGGAAAGCTTTGCAAGCACGAGGATATCAGGATCCTTTCGTTGTATAGACTTAGTCCTATCAACGCGAACCTTGCAATTTTACGTAGAGCGACGGATCCAGTATAGAAGTATCTCCTGAATCACAACTGAGTAGAGAGCTCCTTGATAAGATGTTCGTGTACATTGATCATCCGGGAGTATAAGACTCAATCTTCTCTACTAACTACCAAATCTTGTGAATGAAAATCAAGGCAGGTGATACTTTTCGTCCAATAATCTCATCGAGATAGCTATTATAGAGCTTCGTGGATCTGATGACTCAAAATATGAATGATGACAATAAGAACAATGACAATAAGAACAATGACAATAGTGATGAGAATGTGAATGACAATGATACAATGTAGGACGAGTCCGCAACTATAATGACTATCCACACTCCTCACAACCATGATTGAGATATGTGATTACGTCTGAGAAGCTGGAGAACAAGCCTCACTTGAAAACGCATTTCTTTTATATGCACTGCCAACTTCATGTGCAGTAGCACCGTGCATCAATATTCCCCAGCCGAGGGAGCACGTGTAACCACTGCTCATATGTACTGACAGTAAGTTGCAAAAGTATCTGATGAACATCATCAACACCCTATGTAGGCTATTCAAGAGATCACTTGGCTCTCATCAGGCATATCACTGTCGTATCAAGAATTGATGCTTATTGTTAGTATCTTACCGTTACTACTCTCTTTTTACTCTCCAGTATCAGATATACAGGAATGGCAACGCCCTCTGTCTCCCGGTATCGAGTTGACATGTATTTAAAAAGAGCAGCATGTGAACTTGGTGGTTTTGAAATAATTCATATGTTGCCTCAGCACCCACACCATGGCGAAAGCACAAAACCAAAATGAACGTTTACCTTGAGGTATTGACGATGAGGCAGGTGGGAATGAGGAGTATGGTAGTCATATCGAATCGTATGCATGTGAAAACTCATAGTATACATCCGGTTTCTAGAAGGAAAATTACTGAAGTAACGCACAGAACTACAGGACTTGTTATACTCATGCAAATCTTCTTTAGTTGTATTAAGAAGAGTGGACGTCTGGATTCAGTGGCATATTAAGCAAGATGCAAATTTTCTTGTCCTATAATTTTATCGTATAATTGCACACTAGCACTAATAACACATAGGGTGTAGGAAGAAAATCTACACCAGGAATTTGAGCCTTGATTAGAGTCTCTTTACTACATAATTACTAGATATAATAAAAATATTACATACTTATAAGCCATCATTTTTGTAAATTACCGCTTTCAAACCTTGCATGACTGCAACATCTACACCTAGCAGTTACATGAGCATCACATTGCTGGTTGCAACGTAATCCACAGGCCAGACTCATTTGTTTGTCAAGAATGGACGGCGAAGGTGAGAATGATAATAATGACTTGGTTGATAACATCCACCCAAATAATGCTGAGTGCTTTGCAAGTGTACTGTGAACGAAAACAATACGTTAACTCAAACATAAATCGTAGATCTCTTGTCTTTTGTCATTGTAAGTTGATTCAATACAAGAACTAACTTGTATTACATAGTAAAAGCTTTTGAGTTTCATACAAATGGGTATCATAAAAACTGCCCCAGAGTCATAACAAGCCATTTCTCAGATCCAGACAAGCTGTTTCCTCATCTCAAGAAGTAGGCAACTTTGCCAACCAATTAAGCACCATCATAGCCTCAACTACTGGAACCTTTATTCCGAATCCTAGTCTATCTTTTCCCCTGGCCTGCACAGTAAGATTATATAGCCCCAGGAAATCAACATGGTTCTCCCTAGCAGCTCTTTCCATCTCCTCACTGAATTTCGAGACCTTCCGATTATCCTTATCAGGTTCTTCGCCCGCCGCCACCCCTACAGGACCCAGAGAGAGCATAGGGATATTACGCTCGGCGGCAGCTGCATAGCTAAGCCATTCCTGCAGCGATTGGGATGCAATATCGGTATCTTCCTCCATGTTGAGAGTTAAGGAATGGATCACGGGACTAGGCTGCCAGGGATTCGGCTTGGAATAAGTAAGGGACTTGAAAGTAGAAAAGGCGTCGACGGTGGTTGGGGAGCTATAGATAGGGATATATGCGTGTGGAATCCCTGGACTTATCAGTTTGCACAGAAATATGCCTGAAGTTCACGTACTGTTGCAAAAGGGCATGTTCCCGCCTTTGAGACTCCCGGCATCTTTGACTGCTTCGAGATAGCTCTTGATAGAGAACTTGTGCTTGCATTGCTGGGATCTGAATTGGGCTTCACAATTGCACGCCTTTCGTTCCTCGGGCCTCATTTCTGATTGGCGAAGGCCACCAAGGGAGAAGTCTTCTCGGAGGAGCATGTTAAAGGCTGTATAGATATCTTGAACTAAACCATCGCCGATAAAAGTGATTGCACTGAACCGCTCAAGGATCATACATATCTCTGGGGTCGTAAACCATTTATAAGTGCACCCTGAGTAGAGTCAGTTACTGCGATCTCAACAGGACTTATTTGGATAATATGTACCTTTGTCAGCAAGAAGGTCGTCATAGCCCTGTCTTCCACCGCTATTCAACGCCTCAAGTAAGTTTTTTCTTGTGTTGCATATACCTGAGGACCCTTCTGAGATTATGGTTGGTATAATGTATGTATTAGACTGGTAGATCCCACATTCCTCACTGCCATTAAAATGCTTCATGGCACTAGATCTAGTCAGCACTGTGTTAATTTGGGAGTTTCTTATACCATGCCATACTCGTCAGTGAAACCATAATCGATATGTGCCTTCGTCTTCGGAGAAATGATGTTTACGGTAAGACATAGCATCATCAAGAATAAAAGCAGAGCAACGAATTTCATGATAGAGATCATGAGGGAAGGGCCACACGATAGACACCTAAGCACACTCCATTTTCCAGTCAAATTACACGGCAGGGTTAAGTTCTCATGCCATGAATTCTTGCCTCGCTTTCGGGGCATGTAGGATTTGATGGCGACGATGCCATTGCGCATCTTGACTTCGATCCAGGAAGTGGCGACTTTGTCTGTAACGCCTATTTCGAAAGTAAATAAAAGCCACAGAATGGTTTTGCAGGAGTTTGATAGTTCGCTCATGAGAAGCATATAAGTAGAATATGAGGTAATACGAGATACTTTTCTGTTGACGTACCTACCAACCAAGATAGAGTTGGACTCACCTCTGAAGAAACGATGAGACAAAGCAAGCACAGTGGTGTTTATAAACCACATTCCGGGCTTTCCAATTATGGAGTTAAAGAGAAGTCAAGAAGTATAGCTCTTAGAGCTTCTTGGGGAAAGAACATAGGCGACCACTCCAAAAATCGTACATACTTAACGTCTTGAGAAAAAAAGTGGATTCCTTTTCATGATAAAGTCCAGTTGAAGAAGGAGAAGACGACAACGGACGAAAAGTGACAGTAAGTTTGTATCATGATGTTTTGCATCTGGGAATTTTCACCCACCAAAGGTGAAGAAGAGACAACATAGTCAGAGCTTACTTACGTTCTTCGCATCAACGAGCCAGGCACACCGATCCGCAATAGTTGTGTATTCGATAGAATACACGGGTAGACAAAACATCAGCTCTGATCAATTAACAATATCGGCCACTTTTTCGGTATAGAGTGGCTTATGTTGCTTATACTATTCGTAAATCTTGATGGTCGCTCAACATTGACATATTTTGCCAGTGAAGCAATTTCAGTGCCGTCATTCGCGACTATAATGCGTAGTCCATCATAATACACGTCTGCGGCGTGCCGCCACATGCTAAGGCAAGACCTCGCAAACGGTTTCCCAACCCGACAGGAACAGTCTCATTAGATCAAACCCAGGAATCAGCTCCACCAATCAATCCACATCCATTGAGTTCGGCTGCGTACAGTATTAGGTATTCTAAGTAATGAATGGAGTATGAATACGTAGGTCTCACTTCCCCATCATCTACGGACAAAATAGTCCGGATCATGATCTGTGATCAGCGATCAGGCTCGCTGATCGTTGCTGAGGTCTAACGGCACTAACTTAAGTCTAAGTCCCATGGCTTCAAATGGCATTGTCCTATGTGGGCAAGAATCTGATCGGCATTGCCTTACTATTACTGGGCTTATTTGATCATCATTTCCTGAATAGTCTTGAATCTCTGCGTGCCTCGGCCCTTTCTGGTAGAACAACGAGATCTATGGATATGGGTACTCATTCTATAGGACGAATATTCTCCATTTCATGCGGGGCAGGGGGCAGGTCAGTTAGTGCTTCATATTGGGAGTGGAAAGCAATGCCGTCTATTTTCACTATGACGATGTGTCTATACCGCTCGATCAACTGAGATAGATCGTGTATCAACTAGGTTGACGGTCGATATTTCCAGCCGATATTCCCAGCAGCTATTTTATGATCATCCATAACGAATTTGAATTCCTCAGTTTAGTGCTGAGCTTGTCTGAAGATACAGTGGGTATAAAACATATGAATCCCAAGTTAAGATATCAATCACTACATAGCAAAAGTATAGTATTATCCATAATCTGTCTTGTGTTACTTCAAAACTCATAATGAAGTACTCATTACTTACCGTCGCTGCTATCATTGGATCTACCAATGCCTTCCCAGGAATGGGGCGGTCAATGGAAAGAGGATTACCAGTTCAAGGCCCTGTAAAGAAGGTGCAGCCTGTGGCAAGAGAACCCAGCACAACCGCATCCTCATCATATCCAGAATATACTGCGCCTGGTGCTGGAGATGGTAAGCCACATCCTCGAATATAGACTCATCATCTGACTCCCACAGTACGATCTCCATGTCCTGGCCTTAACGCCGCAGCAAACCACAACATCTGCCCACACAATGGCAAAGGCTACACAATCCCGATCTTGACATCGTGTCTCAAAGAATCCCTAAATATGGGCGCTGATTTCTCGTTGTTCGTTGGCGCCGCAGGCATTGGCTCAAATCCAAACCCACTTGAGCTGTCTTTCGATCTGGACCAACTGGACCACCATGACGTGGTAATCGAGCACGACGCCTCTTTATCTCGCGGTGACGCCTATTTCGGCGATAATCACAGTTTCAATGAAACTATCTGGAATACAGTATTGGCGTACTACGATGGAATGGCTAAGACAAGCATCCCCGTGGCCGCAAAAGCAAAGTACATGCGTGTGCAGACCGAGAAGGCACGCGATCCGACTTTCACTTATACGCCGCAGCAGTTCATCTTCAGCTATGGTGAAACAGCCATTTATATCTCGACTATGGGCGATCCCGTTACTGGTGAAGCACCAATCGAGTATGTACGCAGTCTTTTTGAGGACGAGACGTTACCGTACCACTTGGGTTGGACACCACCAGCGGAAACGAACCTTGCCACACTTGCGGCTATGGTTTTTGAGCTTAATATAGCGAATGGGGAGGAGTTGCCTGAGGGACTTACGTTGACGGAGAGTTCGCTCAAGGCGGCGTTGAGAGGTCTGGATCCAGTGACTGGAGCAGTCACCAATCCTGTTTTGCAGACGATTGGTTCTTTGCTTGGAATTACTGCTTCCTCTTGAACGTGCTTGGCGGCCTGGTCAGTTTTGGCTTCAGAATGTAAATATATACGTGTGTCTGAAATATACTATTACATAATAATAAACACTATATCTATGGAGAAACAACCATGCAAGAATAATATTGTTATACTCTTTGATATCAAATTATTCGAGAAGAGCTATTGAACAAAGAGCTCCATGTAAGCGAGAAACTTACACCAGGTACTTGTGCACCATAATATCCTGACTGGTATTCATAGGTGATGTGGAGCATAGAAGAGCTCGCGTAAAGTGTTTTGAAGGGTTAGTTGAACGTATGGATATCAAGATGCTCAACCACACATATATGGTTACGGCAGATAGTTCCGGTTGTGCTATGAAACTGGTTTTGGCATGAAAAGAGTACACTCCGTGCTACCTAAAGGTGGTACATAGAAGATTTGAGGGTTTTGAAGTTTGATATGTTGCGACGAGGGTGGTCACGACATACGTAGACGCGTGAGCATGTTTCCATTGTTTTGGTGAATCTCGTCGGCAAAAAAGTATCAACCAACCTGTTTCTAATAACACGATGAAGGGAAAACTGCAAAAAGATTACAGACGGGGCACGCCTCACCGGCTGTACCAGAAAATCCCGCTTGGGGATTTTACTGATTTTACAGTCCTTGATCTAGACAGGCGAAGATATCGACCCAGCTATATGACCATGGAGAGTCGAACCCTGGACTCCGCGATTTCAAGAAATTCGCGAATTTGCAAGGCCCGACCTATTCCACTAGGCCAAGGAGACTTATTGGGTTTCTGCCTGTTCTGGTGTATATAGACCGACTTGGGACCCGTTGCTATGCGAGATGTGACACTCTTGACAGCTCACTCATGAAAGTGGGAAATCTTCAACACGTGAAAAACGCCTACCACGTAGCACATTTTTAGTGATAATCTCAATATATAAAGTTGAATCCACAAAGCTAGCACCTGAGGTTCTTGCAGGATTGACTATCATTAATCTTCAGTGTGTACTCGAAATTAAGAAAACATAGCTCCGGCCACAAAATATTCGGGTGCAATTTGACTCTGGCTATGTTCACACGAGAAATAACTCGTTGACTTCCAAACTTTCAGTTGATATAGTACTGTGACAGAGAAACATACCAACTAGAGATGAAGGTTCAGCCAAGGTGTCAATAGCATATGCATTGATGGTATCGCTGGAGCGGACGATAGCTTTATACAGTGGTATCATGACGCTATAGAGCGAGTCTTCATCCAGACAACTCAGCTTCTGGACAACACCGCTGCAGCACCATTGCTTACAGCTTGACGGTGTCGCGATATTGAATATTTGATCCAGTTTTAAACACTTTTTGTAACAAAAGAATGGCCCATAGATAGAAAGGTGATGGGACTGAAATAAAGACATTCAAGATACGTCCATTTACCATGACTTATGTACGCAGTCATAGCGAAGATGATTTGAACGCTACTTACATGAAATGGATCTCGAATCCTTTAGAACTTGTAACAATCTATGCTTATCGACAGAAGAAGAGTGAAAGAAGATACTCAGACGAGAAGGCTGTAATATCTTGTTGGATTAGACAATCAGTATAGGGTCTTCATTTCAAGAGATATCGGAAGATCTTTTGTAGAAGTACAGGATTCAACGTATGTGATAAACTCGTAACATGTTATTGAGTATTTTATTTGGAATTTCTAGCTCAAAGAAGAAGATGAAACAAAAGATACAGATCTGAGTCCCCTTGATTACTTTTACTTATTTGATATGCCATGCTTCTCCTACGTAATTTCTAGTGCTAACTCCAGGTAGGAGTAGAAGTTTGTGCTTACCCATCTTCTAAGACCAAAGAATCTACACTTCGAAATTGTAAATCGTTAAAAGTGGATTAAAGTTCTATTCGCTGTAAAGAATTTCAGATACTTGAACGAGATCTGTTATCCGCTGTAGGATTTTGTTAGAATTGAGTGGACATGGGCCAATGACGCTAGCTCAGCCTTATCCAGGACGGCTACGGTGTGCGATCCTGACGACATGCCAACAACTCCGCAACTCGACACCGCCTAAGTAGTTCTCAGACAACATAAACTGTTCAACTTGTACAGCATCATTAGAAAGTCCTTAGAAGCCAAGCAGGACGGCTCAAAATAGGTGTGATGTCTTTCCCAAACATCTATCATCACAGGAAAGTTGCAAACACTGCCTCGAAGTCATGTGAGATTTGCTTTAAACCAAGCACGAGTGTACTTGTGACGCCAGAGAACAAGGTGGGTCTACATAATTCAAACTATGCCAATCTACTCGAGTTTGACATTTCTTTAGGACTTTTTCTATGTCTGTCCGGGTCATCTGAAGGATAAAGGTTTCTGTACCGCGATTGTTGATCAAGCAGCCGTGGCGGAGAAGAAGAAGAAGGAGATGGAAGCGGAAGTTGAAAGGGTGAAGAAAGAGTTTGAAGAGAAGCAGCGTAAGAAGAAGGAGAAGGAGAGCGACAAGGACAAGGATAAGGACAAGGACAAGGAGAAGAAAGATGACGAAAAAGACGAGAAAAAGGAGAAGACAGAACAGGTGAGTAATCCCAAAGTGCCGGAGGTGCCGGCGACATGATTGTCACCGATAACTTCAGTGCACCTTGCTTACAAACTGAGCTTCATGAACTAGCAGAAACAGGTGACTTAATGAACTGCCGATGCTGACATTTCCTTATAGAAGTCGGCCGAGATATCTGCAAATACAGTTGAAGAGGAGCCCCGAGTGTTTGAGCTCAAAAAGTACGTGCCAATACATGAAGAGACTTTGATGTGAGACTTTCGTTGACGCCAATCATAGAGCATTTTACCAGTCTCGCCTTGATAAGAAGAGGAATGCGGAGATTGCTAAGCGCAACCGTGAGCGCTTACAGAACCCTAACCTCTTCCCGCCGGTGCCGCAAGGATTACCCTGATAAAATTGCATACATGTACGATATGTATGTACTCTTAAGCTCACGCTGTCAATATAATCCAACATAACACCGAAAGACATTACGCTTGGTTGTGTTTCCACCACTCGTTTCCCATAATATAATCCCTTCGATATCTAATCGCGACCAGGCGTGAGCTTTGTCAGCCCGGAAGGACCGCCGTATACTATACTAAGCGGCGACTTACAATGAAAGTGTCCTCACCGACAAAGGCGTGATACCTGGCCGATTTTATAGGCGGTGTTCATGCCCAAAGGACATTCTCATCGAATCCACGTCAGCGCTCGGCTCGGGCCCCCCTTCATGCGGCACCTCGTCCGATAACACTTCACGGTCAAGATCCCAGTACCATGCAGCACATCAAATCACACGGTATACGCATCGGACAGCATATAACGTTGCCAGCCTTACGGTATACGATGCTGACTGCATGGTGACCCTGTCGACGATCAAGTTGCCGAAGCAGTTCGGGACGACATCAACTGCAGCGATGCAATTCCACATGCAACCAAGTCAGCACTCACGTCCCCGTCCAAGAAAATGAGTCTCGACTTAGTATGATAACCGAACAAGATGCGCCTCTTCTTCATTACATTGCAGTGATAAGGTATATATCTAAATAGAACGAGTTCCCAGAGCCCCCCGCTGCATGTTGGATGATACCCCTCACGAGACAATGCAACACAAACACCAAGAAGAGAAACAAAAAGCGGCGCCAAACTTCCACATCCGACTTCCGTGATCTCACTACTAAGCATACTGTGAGATGAGAAGATAAACCGGACGAATCCGAGATCTGGCGTTATTGTAGCAATTTATCCCTAGCCCCCAATGCTAAGTGTCCTCGAGGGACATTAGCGCTTACCTGGACCCCTGCCCAATCCTCTATAGCCAGGTTTCCAACCGGCTCCATGCAGCTCACCTTCACCGCAAATCCTTTGAAACGCCGTGTAATATTTTGAGATTCTTCTGTACGTGATCTTTGTGCGCGCTGTGGTCTGACCCCGCAGGTGTGATATAGAGTTGAGGACCTGTTCGAAGAGATCATCCACTCAGGCCACAGCATAAGATGGAAAAGCAAGCAGTCAGAGGTAGATGGATGATGTGATTGTTTGAGTCTATATGGATAAGACAATAGATAGGCAGATAGTTGGATGCAAATGCAACGAGATATACCCCACCATAAGCTCAGAAATATGGCCCTCTTCCGCAGCCACGCGTTTCTAAGAGCGGCAAAGCCTAAATGCCTAGACCTCCTTTGTCTTGTGGCTGCATGGCCTAAATCGTGGCCATTGAGAGGGGACTGTCAACCATATCATGATGTAGTCTAACATGCCGGCCCCACGCATGCCCCGCGCATGCCCCGCGCTCACCAAGCAGAGTAGATTACATGTACAGGTGACATTGTAAAGAATGTCACATGATGAAAATCGAAGAGTAGAGTGCTCGAATGAAGTGTTTATTCCTGTGCTCGGTATCATAATTCGTCACCAAGCCGATGAGTTCGCCGCGAATGCTAACACCTGTATAACGCCATGCCATGTATACCTTTTTGAACCCGAAAAATTGCCAACCCTTGAAGAGCCTATCGAACAGAAAGAGGCCGAGTCGTTTGAATTGAATGTGGCAAGAAAGCTATGAAGGTATCCCTTCAACCTATAAGAATATTTTTGTTTTGGATCCACCAACTCCGAGGTGCATAGTCATAGCCGTGCACAAAATACTGAACCAATTGACAACCATTGAATCAGGGTTACTACTGCTCCATTCGATCCCTTTCCTCGTCGATGCGCAGAGGTCGCTGACCACCTTGACTACTTATACTTGCACGGGGTCCAGTGCCAAGATCCATAGGTTCCTCTTTCATACATGCATTCTCAAGCATGTTGGTCCATTTCCCACTGGTACCAGCATGACTATGCTTCAGGTGCTGTCTGAAGTGATCGGCCCTGAAGAATTTCTTCGTCTGATTGCATTCGGCGAACTTGTGCACGTTCTGTAGATGATCAATACGTATGTCCCAGTCCTGTTTGGTTGCCATGCTGCCACCAGATCCTCTACGGGGATACTCTTCTCCGCAGAAGCCGCATACATCGGAAGTTGCAGGAGAAACTGGCGAGGGGTGAAATGCGGCCGGATAGCCGGTAAGTGCAGCACAGGACCATGAATGGGTCCGTAGATGTAAAGAATTCTGGTGACGTTCTGCTTCATTCTTGTTTTTGAACCTGTTTGGACAGTACTGGCATTCATACTGCTTTTCGTTTGCATGCGCCCTAGATCCATGTCAGTTGGAGTCTGACGTAAAATATGACTGTTGCTAGTCAGCACTTACTCTAACTCCTCACGAGTGTCGAATTTCTTCGGCTTCTTTGGACAACATTCACACATAAAGCTGCTTGGAATTCTGGACACACTATGATGTTTCACGTGATTAGAACTTTCCGAATAAGTTCGTTCACCCATTATGGGCCGAGATTCAGACAGAGCTCTTTGATGTGTACCCCCTCGTGGAGTGGGTGTTGATAATGAGCTGCGCGGGCTCGGATTACAGGACAAAGACATCGCAAATGGTGAGTCCACTGAGTCGGGACCTGGAGATATGGCACCTGGGGATAATCCTCCAGGAGACAATCGACCGTATGAGTTCATACTTGTAATGCTGCTGGCAGCAACAGATAGTGTTGATGCATGAGAGCCGTGCCGTACAGAAGACGTTGAGGATATTGAAGGATTGTGTGAATGAAAACGCATGGGACCAGGTGATACACGTGAATTTGAAACTCGTCGTGTGAAGAGATCGCTCGAGCTTCCAACCGTGTTCAAAGGAGGTGCACCGCCGTCGGGAGGCGGCGAAAGTGCTCGTCTTCTTTTTTGTCCTGCCGTTTGTCCCCCAGGAAGGCCTGGAGATAATCCGCCATAATGGATACCGGGTCCATCATCAATATTCAGTCGTCTGAATCCGGATGTATCCTCCATACCCATATCTTCATCGTCTTTAAAAATTCCGCCATCGTAGCTGCCTCTTTCAGATCGATTGGCTGGACTGGAAGCATCGTCACTAAGTCCCGAGCCACTCATCGTCCTTCTAATCGACGGAATAGTAGGATCTCTAGCCTCAACTGGTGATCTGTGGTCGAAGGTATGATGCTGTCCAAAGGGCGATAGGTTTCCAGGTGAAATGGCGGATTGGGAAACTGAACCATGTCGTGTGAATGGGTTCAGACCGTATGAACATTGCTTGATTTCTGGTACAGAAAGCGGCTTGAGTTGTAACGGTGCCTTACTTTCGAGTCCAGACCGAGAAGTGGGCGAAGATTCACTTGTAGTTGAAGCGAAAGGTGACCTTGGTACAACGTGAGGGGATCCATCAGAGCGAGGACTATTCTCACTTGCCCGTCTTGATGCTCCAAGCCTCTGCAGCTGTGATTTATCATAGGCATCTGCTAAAGCTTTTGCCTGTGCTTGGTCATATAGGGGATGTTGAAGACTGAGTCGTGGTGGAGCGTTCTCGCTGAGCGGTGACCTATTATTATTCATCATGTCAGTATAGCTCCGTTCTGTGAAAGCCCTTAAAATCGAAGTCGCTGTCCTCCGAATCTCTTCAAGTACACAGGGGTTTACTGCCCCTGTGAAGCAGTACCCAAGGGAGTGTTGCGCTGCTAACCTCGAGTCCTCATACGCCATCCTACGACTAGGTGGTTCTATTCGTGGATATGTGCCTCTCCTCACGTCCACTTCGCTGATCAACGTTATCGTCGATGCCGAATCTCTCTCGCGTTTCAGTTCGGGTCGTTCATCCGTGAGACTCTTCCCCTTTGAAGCAAAACTTCCGTATAAACTAGACTTTGGGTCGATGGACGGGAACGCTCTTCCCCATGTTGTTCCCTCGTGACTATTGCCCCATTGCCATGGTATGTCTCTCGAAGGGCCACCTCCAATTGAGTTTTCAGCTATTTGTGTAGGTGGCGGTAAAGGTGGCGGAGGGGGCTCCCTCGCATTAGGAATCGGCATGGCGTTTATAGGAATGTTTGCGCTATATGAGTTTGACCTACTCGACATATGCGGCCGATCTGTAGGATTTAAATCGTGAACGAGGATTTCGGGTAGCGTTTGAGATGATCGATGAGATGACGAGTAGCGCGGCGCTTCCATGTTCAATTTGTCTTTCGCCACAGACTGAAGCACAGCATGGATTGAAGCGCTGACACGAATGTACAGAGTCGTCAGATAGCAACGATGGTGGCGGCGAAGGTTTTCGGGCTGTCCGAGATGGATTGAAGAAGGCGAAACATGGGACGAAGTAAAAAGTAGAATTGAATTGTTACAAAATCGCTGACGCTGTCGCAAATATGTTCAAGAAAGGTTTACAACATTGAGGGGAGGAGGGTGGGGGGGGCAAGGTATTGTGGCTTGTATGGGAATTTTCCCCCCGTGGTTTGATGAGAGAGAATCGAGGAAGAAGATCTTTAGAAGAAGTAGAAGAATAAGAATAATAATGATAATATAATGAGGTCGAAGGGGGGGGGTAGTATGGAAGGTTGTGTGAAAGAATCTGGTGCAATTATGGAAGTAAGAAAACGGGGATAGGTCGAGATTTTGGAAGTGGTTGATTGAGTCAAGGTAGAGAGAGAGAGAGAGGGATTGTGTGTGTGCGTGTGCGTGTGCGTATGGTGTGTGTGTGTGGTGTAGTGTAGTGTGTGGTGTGTGTTGTGTGTGTTGTGTGTGTTGTGTGTAGGTGTCTGGTGTGTGTTATGTGCGTGTGTGATGAGCGCGCGTTATAGAGTATGTGTATGGTGTGAGTAAGTGAGTAAGTGAGTAAGTGAGTGAGTGAGTGAGTATATGTGTGTGTCCACGGTTGTAGTATCAGCAGTGGTGTTAGCGGTGGTGAGGAGCGGAAGGGTCGTTGGCCTCGTAGTCGTAGTAAATTAAGGTCGTAGTAATAATACGCCTACTTTTAGGCCTACTTTTAGGAGTGTCGACAGACCAGGACACAGGCGGAGAAAGGCAAGAATATTATTGTACGATGCGGATTCTCACTCAGATGGTAAGTTGAAGACTTTCACGGCCGAGAAGATCATGAGAGTAGTCATCAGAGAGCAGTCAGAGACACACACACGCAAAGAGAGAGCAATGCAATTCGTTAGAATCCACGGCAGAGCAAGAGAGAGAGACAGACAAAGATGAGGCCGAGAAAAGTAGGGAAAGAAAGAAAGAGAGAGAGAGAGAGAGCAGACAGACAGACAGACATGGCTAACAACTATCCATATTGCTTCTCCTGTTTTTCTACTCTACGGTACCACCAGCCATGTTCATTCGATTCGTATTCCGTGTCGTACTCATAGACTACAATACTCATCCAAGATTGCTATTCATAATCATTCGTACGTATCTTACAGAGTATGTGAGTATGTGGGAATTCTCAGGTGTTCGTGCTTGACTTTGAGTGCTAACGACTAAGTACTTAAGGGCTTCCATATTCTACTGCGAATAAGTATAATAGCAAACACATCGAGTACATAGGATACTCTACTTGTTCTTCTACTCCATACTATTCCACTAAGTACAAGTCCTTATTACAGTAATATGGAGTAGTTTGGGACGATGACGGGGATTTGGGGCTTCATGAACTCGAGAACCCTCCTCGATGCTCAAATGCCCTTCCTTCTCTTCCACGCATGCACCGCGCGCACAGAGCATCAGCTACTCATGGTACTAAGGGTACTAAGGAGACTTATTGTTCTAGTTGCTTTCAGGCGAAGGAGAGGAGCCCGTGGAGCTCATGGAGCCCATGGCCAACTAAGAAGCCAAAGAACGGCTCGACGGTAGGGGTCTGTCTCTAGGGTAGTGGGGAGTCTAAATGCATGGATATTGGAAGTTTGGCGTGTTGGGTATTGCTAGGGAGTTGGCTGGGTAAGAGAGTGTTGGGGGTGCATGGGATGGGTTCGAGTATGTAGATAAAAGATGCTGGACTTGCTCTGCTGAATTGCTTGACTAAGGTAGACTGCTGGGTAAACCTGGCTCCCGTTTGGTGTAGCCTTAAGATGATAGAATATACTGGGACCCTGGATGTTCTTATTTTCATTATCATTGTCATTGTCATTCTCATTCCCTCCTGCTCCTCCTTCTCCTTCACATTCTCATTCCCCATTCTCATTCTAAGCCTTCAAGGTGTCAAGACCAATTGTGCCTCTTCATTTTGATGCCGGCAGGGCAGGGAGGGTGGAGCGGATGTAGGTGGGCGTACCGCCTGGCTTTCGTAGAGTGTCGTACCTTAATTATCCATTCCATAAGATAGATGTCGTACGTGCAGCAGTTATATATGTATGGCTGGACGCTGCCGTACCATAGGCTGCATGATACAGCCATGCCTGAACCCTGAAGCCTTGAGCAATCGGATCTTGGCTCGATTCGGGGATGAGTTGAGCGTCTTGAGGCAAATCGGAGTCAGCGTTGCCCAGCTTCAGCAAAAACCAGTCAAGTCAGTCAGGTAAGGCGAAAGCCAAAAGCCAAAAGCCAAAAGCCAAAAGCCAAAAAGACCGCGCGAGTAGTATATGGCATGCATTGGTTCGGTACCGGCGCATAAAGTAAGTAAGTAAGTCAGGTAAGGTAAAGTGAGGTATGGATAAGCAGTAGACTTCTGTACTGTACGGTATGTAATATTTATTACCTTAATGCGGATATGGGGGCTAGAAAGGTGAGGTGACCAAAACTCAACCAGCGTGCATACTTCTCTGGATATCCCGGGGGGAAACTGCGCCAACCAAATCATTCTAGAAGAACCGTAGTGGCAGCCATAGAATATTACTACATCATGTTCATATATTCCGATATGTACTAATCCTGGTGTGCACACACCTGTTGAATATATGTATATATATATATATATATATATACAAAGAAAGAGATACCTGAAAAATCTTACCTAAGCATGAATATCATTAGTCACTGAAGCCACTTGGGCTCATAAGAATATTCACACGAGACGCTGGTAATGGTTGCAGAATGTAGTACGTGCAATATCGAAAGGTTACAATGAGATCAGAGAATGATTAATCTGCTGAATTATCTGGAAACCGATGTAGTTCCGATGCAGTATATGGCTCATCTCATCTCATCTCATCTCATCTCTCATCTTATTTCACCATCATTGGAAGCAGAGAATATAGAGTGCAAATACATACATGCATGACATGCCATGATACTCATGATACAGCACAATATCGAGAGTACTTGAACTTATTGTCATCATCACTGTCAAGGTAGGACAAATAGGTCATCGGCTATGAAATTGGTCAGGACGCGGTCAAAGTGCAACCAACTGCTTTCAGTTGTGTTCGATCAAACCGGCAACATTATCCATCTCTGTCTTTTGTCTGCTTCTTTTTTTTTTATCAACATCTTCACATGAACAAAAGCGGATCGAGAACGCATTCTCTTCTGTTCAGAGTCATATTCCCACTTGGAACATGTGCATTGCCAAGTATGTATGTACATAAGTACATACTGCGTACGGC
Organism: Allantophomopsis cytisporea; assembly: GCA_024752435.1. Classification (NCBI taxonomy): domain Eukaryota; kingdom Fungi; phylum Ascomycota; class Leotiomycetes; order Phacidiales; family Phacidiaceae; genus Allantophomopsis; species Allantophomopsis cytisporea. The sequence goes on from CP103025.1 coordinate 1,019,653, forward strand.
TTAGACGTCACTTTACATCACCAAGGAATGATCCCAAGTGTTGATAATGGACAATCTCTGCTCACCAAAGAGGTCAAAGACACTGAACAGGCACGAGAATACGAGCATACGATGCCTGCACATTGAAAAATGGACAGATAATCTGGTAAAATAATTTCTACGTTCGGCGACAATCATCCACACTGGGAACGAATTCAACTGAAGCATTCCCGGCACCACGCAATACCTTAAAACAGTACTCCCGTAGAATCATGCTTTCCACCTCATCCAACAGCCTTCCAGGGGTGGTGGGAGAGTAATCGACTTTTGTTTGGTTACCTTTCCTTTACACCTTCGGTCGCCTCCATTCAGCCCTACAGCGTGCCTGCTAAGTATGCTAAGCAGCCGGGCAAACACTGCTTACAGTAACTTTGCCGCCCGTTGCCATCTCGGACCTTTCAACAGAGTATCTCCGAAGGTATGTATGCTTTGTAAGTTTCCATCTTACTTTGCACTCAAAAAAGTGTAATCGATCAATACTAAGGTAGGGTCTACAGCGTACGGAGGTATCAATATATGAATATCTGAGTATGGGGGATATTATACTTTCCAGGAATACTGGCATTGACAAATCTGATTCATTACCTGGTTCTTAGAATTTCGACGGCTTGTTTCCCGGCAGAATGGGATATTTCGGAAAGCAGTCAGGCCTAATACGCTCCGTAAGCCAATTCTTCTGCCGGTCTCTTTCACACGCAAGATGCTAAGTAACCTCGAGTCAGCCTACACTTGTTATGGCCTCACTTTTCTATTCACACCATAATGACTAGGGGCCTTCCGCAAGAGGTCACACATCCATTGTCCATGCGAGGTTATGAGTGAGCAACATGAGGCAGATAATCAGAGGGTTCAGATATTGACATGATGAGAAGATGAGAAGATGAAAGCAATCCTTCCTGCGCTACCGTATTTCGTATTGCGTTAGAGTTGGGGAGAGGGGGGCGGGTAGGTCGACTGTTAGCTTTCATATTAATCAGTAGGTATGTACCTGTGAATACCTACTTATGAAATCCTCAAGGCAGAGCTTCCACACACTACGAGAGATCCTGGTGCTTGTCAAATTCTTTCTAGCTGCAAAGCAAGACCGCCAGACCGCGGACATCGCTATTTCTTGAGTACTGCTTGTGGTCTGAGAGCACTTCATTACAGTCGTCTGAACGGATTAGTAATTTATCCTTCCTGTGCCCCTGCAAGCCTCCGCGGCGATCCTTTCGACATCAACAAGTATGTACTAGTATCTGTACGTAAGAATCGGTCGGAATAAGGAAATGGCAGATGCGCTCTGGTGATGCTTGAAATGAATATGGGATTCGGTATTTTCATATCTCCGCCAAGATATTCTGCGACGGCACTCATTACACGGTACAATGTGTCCAACTCGGATACATGTAGGGGATAAAGAAAACCATGACTGCGCCACCACTGTATTTGAATCGCCTTCAACCTTCTTGAGTCTAGTAGTAACTTTAGCAGCGCACTCAATATGCATTGGCACGCTGCTCTGCTGAAACATGCTTTTCCTCATAAGGTGCCATTACGAATCCCCTTATCAGAGCATCAAAGAACATACCCCACTCGTGCAAAAGTTGAGGGGCTATATTCCATGCGACGTCAAGCTCCCGAAGAGTAGTTATGTATGTGAACCTTCATCGTTATCCCATGGCTTGGCAAGAGCGAGACATCTGGGACAAAAACTACTATATTCCCAATATTACATATTACATATTCCAATTCTAGACAGGATCCATCCAGCTCACTATAAGTTTCAAGCATCAACAATATAACAATACCTACTGACAGCCTCTGCGTTTTCAGTGCTTGTCATGTCGAGGAAGCCCCAATTTATTACGCAAAGGTATCTTCCGTTGAAAAGATTTGTGATCCCGCTTCATTCGGAGACTTTTACTCAAGAGAATCACTCAAGCCTCTTACTCAGGAGTTCCGCTTCTGTATCCCCGAATATTAGTAGGATCGCTCGCGGAAATAATGCGCTCAAGCAAACTATTTATTATGTGGGGAACTTACACGAGCTGAACCGTGTGAGATACACGAGCGTTTGTCGAACAGCATTGGCGCGCACAATGCACCAGCAGACCAGGTCTTGTTCTCCATCATTTGAGTCCGTCCTGAGCGAAGACATCGATCATAATTGACATCGGCTACGCTGACGCTGGAGTTCATGATGAGATCTTCACACACTGACGACTCTGGCATCCATCACCAAGATGATCATGTTGCAGGACCAGCATTCAGGAGTTCATCATATGTGATGTGCCATGTATGTACAAATCATCTCATCGACTCATGCCTGCACGGCTTCCAGGGCCCCGCGGTCCACTTTGACAGTCGCGCAACAAGCATGTCGAGACGGTGCCAATGATGACCATGTATCATTTTCGAAAGCTCGTCCAAGATGGTAGTATCCCGTTAAAAATGAAATACTGATCTTCATGTTTATCGCCACTTTGAAGTTCTAGAAGCTACGTTACTCTCAATGTCAAAGTCCTTGCCGTCACTCATTTTACACAGGCAGAAGGTTGATTTGGTAGCCATTGATAATCATTGATATGACTTCCCGAGGCGAAGCCCCTGCTGCATGAGATACGCATGTATAGTTATACGGATGTTCCGTGAGCACTTTAAACCACCATAGTCTTCACAATTACCATCATCTCGCGGAGCTTGATATTGGGGGTGGGGGGATATTTGAGGGAAAGGGGAATCATCCACTGCCAGGCAGAACTGTGAGATTTCTGACGATATCCAATCCATTATGGCTGTTCGAGTCCTTGTATTCATGACATAACATACTTTACGCACTTCGTGCAGATGCTGTGCTCCGTCAGAAATGAACGCTTCGCCATTCACCTGGCGAGCTGGCGACCCACAGAACACGGCGGTTGATGTATCCTACTCCACTCGGAGTCATCATACGCTGGTAAGGTTATCTACACCTCCTCCTAGGGATGACGGGTCCTACCTCAACCTACCTATGTATTCGCAATATCTAGTGAGAAGGCTGAATGACGACCACCAATCTCAGCCTTATCAGCCTTCGCTTGTAGGTATTCCTCTGTGACCGTTGAGATACCTAGGTATGTTGAACAGCTCGACATACTTTGCTTTGCCTTGCCTTGCCTGCCGAATCCACATCCTCGGACGGTGACTCGCTGCACACTGGAATTAAAGCTCCGGCGATGAGGAAGGAGGCAAAATGCTACCTCGTGTGTATGCAAGTTCTACCCGCACTGCAATGCAGGCACATCTAAGTATAGACCTTGAAGTCACTACAGCGTATCGGTCTCAACCTCAACCTCAATGTCAACGGTGAGCGCCATCCAACAGCCATACACTTTCCTTGATGGCGCTGCTTGACTTTGTGCAACCAAAGCACAAAGCAAGAGAATGACTGCGCACTACGCAGTACGCAGTGGATATCTCAGCTGCTAACCCCCAACGACCGTGCACATGCATATGTGTGCCACACAAGGCCCAGGGCCTCTTTTACCTTTGACTTTTCTTCTTCTTCTTCTTCTTCTTTTCTTTCTATGCTACGCAGTCCATTCATATTTACGCAGTGTGCGATCTATACCAACATAGGAGTATGGATGAAACAGAAAGACGGCGATATCTCGCGCATCGGCATGTCGACCGACCATGATTCTTTCAGTGTGCGCCGCAGGCGAGGGTAGCCTTGGAGGGGCAATTCTCCATATGTGCGGATAGCCTTTGCTAAGTGTCATGATGCGGGGTACGTACTCCGCATGAGGGCAGAGGAGCTGAAGTCTGCAGTACAGTATTCTTAATGCAATATGAAAAATATTATTAAGAATTGCTTACTTAGTATTGCTCATCCAACCATGCCGACATTCCCCATTGCCGTGAGCGCCTAAGTGTAAGGTGAGCACGCGAAAGCCATTAATTAGCCAGTCCTATCATCCAATACAAAAGGATTTCCTTACGTATCACTGCAGCGATGAAATCCCGGTAGATGTTACCTGGACGGCTGCGCTGCAAACGATATAGACCATGGGCGAATTGTTGCCGGCTCCTTCTAAGAGGCTCAGCCTCAGTGGAGGTCGTTGTTTGAGTATTCTTGATGCATCCATCTCCTACTATCGACCTCGTAAGGCTATCCAACCATCGTCGACGAATTCAGGTACATACCTACCTAAGGTGCTACGTATCTTACTTTGGCCGTAGGGCCACTACTGCATACAATTGCAAGTCTAGCCTTATGGCTTCGTTGCATCAAGGCTTCCGGCTCTCCAACCATGCGGGGGCACTTCGTATCCGACTTGGAGTTTCCTATTCATACCGTTACCCGACGAAAGATATCGCTGATTGCGGACTTAAGACGATATGCAATGTCCGAAAACCAGAAGGATTATTGTTGAGATTGTGTTGAGAATGCTTCACTTCAATGATATCTTGCAATTTCATAGTCGGTTCGTAATAAACACATATGCCGAAAAGGATATATCAAACATCTATCTGGTACCTATGGACCCCAAATGCCGAGCGACGACACTTGGACAATAACTTCTTTCTCCGCGCGGCTTGAAGCCGCAAAGCCAAGCAAAGTCTGGCTTTCACGAGAGCTAGTAAGTTTCCGTAATGATGGGAAAAACTCTGGGGTTGGTCTACGTAGTACTCAACCACACTGTATGGAGTACTCCGTAGAGTCCTGGAGTTTTCCCACCTCGCCATCTCGGAGGAACTGAAAAGCCCTATCCATCCAGAGTCAGCCATGAACACCTTTTATACCTAAGGTAACCCTTTAGCCATTTAGCGCCAAGGAGTATCCCCAGAAACTAAGACATTGCCGAGTTACCCCGTCTACTGGATGAACTATGAATGCTCCAGTCAAATCTATCTTTCGATGTTTGTGGAAAATAATAAATGTATAAATAAATAAGTGAATGGAGTGAAATTTTGACTTCAAGTCTGTGAGCAAGAAAAGCTTAGTCACATACTTCATATACATATCTCCGGATGACAAATCTGGGATGAGGATCTCATGTGCGGAAGGTCGGCAAACCCAGAACTACGTAGAAAAGGTTCAATTTGATTCTTGACCTCGAAATTAGGGCATGGCATCGCACGTGATAGTGAACGTCGTTCGGGGAAAATGCACCAGAAGCTACTAAGAAACTATCGTGACCCCAGTTACAATCACAAGATTATCCCGGATTGACAGTTACGAATCATCATTACGCAAGAACAGAGAAGAACCCTGAGTACACACGAAGTACGAGGCGGCCTGTATATTTCATTCGGCGCCGGACCGAGAACCAAGCAGGTTGAAAATCCGAAGCCCACTCACGTGATCCCACGATCACAAGAGGAAATCCTAGACCACAAGCACGAAGGATGCCTGCTGTGAAAGTGGAAGATGCCAGCGAACTCTCATTGAAAGACCGCAGACTTCAGTTAGATCGTCGACAAGCCAATGAGCTTGTGATTAATGAATTAGCCAAGCTCGATTTAGAGCTGAATCAAACCGAAAGCATGGCGATGTCGAGAGTGCCTGGAGATGATGAGATCTATATATCTGGGTAGGTTGTACGGTTTCTTCTAGCATCTTTCTATGGTTTTACACAGTATCATGCATTCAATACATGCACTTCGAAATGCTTGGAGCCTATCTTGCATTCTCCCTCAAGTCTGCTTCGCCATTTTATATCCCCTTATACTCAGGAGACCTAGGAACAAAATAAGTAATACTCCTAGCTAATTCTTCTTGTGAGAAGTCGGAGTATACTGCTTTGTGCCATCGAGTCTTCAGCGTCTAGGGGGTCTTGTGTGCATGTCCTTATAGGATTCTTGCACTGCTCGCAAGTCATTGAAGATCAGGGTTATGGTTAACTGGATTGTATGTCAAAATTTCAATCACTAATTCAGCACTCAGGATTTTTGCTCTCAGACGCAAGTCTGCTCTCGAGCAGACGGGTATAACACATATAGTGTCTGTACTTCGCTATAATTTTAAGGACTTTGAAGATTGGGAGAAATATCAGCATCTCAACATTGATGTCAATGATGTAGACGATGAGAACCTTCTTGAGGAGTTCCCTCGGGCGATAGAATTTATCACAAAAGCGTTGGAGGGTGGAGGAAGGGTCTTGATTCATTGGTAAGTCAAGTGACTTTTTTTCTACATTGTCCATCGACTCTATCGATATTTCGAAATCCAGGTGCTGACTATGCATAGTGCAATGGGCAAGTCACGATCAGTTACAGTGGCTGCTGCATTCCTCATGTCAAAATATCCAGACATTACACCAACCCAGGCTGTGGACCGTATCCGAGAAGCAAGACCTATTGCTGAGCCGAATGAAGGTTTCATGGCGCAACTTGAGGTCAGTTTCTCATGATATACCTGTTTCAAACACTCAATATATCTTTTGATGCTGACAAGAGTAGCTGTTCCACACGATGAAATGCTCCAAAAACATTGAAGAAGAGCCCAAATACCAACGTTGGCTGTATCAGCGGCAAGTTGACCTTGCTCTGGCGGCGGGTATGGCACCTGATAACATCCGCTTTGAGGATGAAGAGAAAAGAGACACCGAAGACACTGGAAACGAGATGGAGTACAAGTGCAAGAAATGCAGGTACGGGATTATTAACCAAACATACTTTGTAGGAACCACTCACTGATCTCTATATAGACGAACATTAGCAACAACCACATACCTCATACCCCATGTGCCCAAGCCGCCTCGCGAGCAAGCCCCCATCTCTTCTCTGGCTCAGCTCAGCGCCCAAGACTTGAACACTACCTCTTCATCCATCTGCGGCCATCTGTTCCTCGACCCTCTATCCTGGATGCGGTCCGAGCTCTCTCAGGGTAAGCTGGAAGGCAGACTGGAATGTCCCAACGAGAAATGCAATGCCAATGTTGGAAAGTACGCCTGGCAGGGCATGCGCTGCAGTTGTGGTGCGTGGGTGATTCCTGCTATCACTTTACAAAAGGCCCGTGTGGACGAGACTAAGAAGGTAGTGAGGAAGGTCGGTGCTATGGGTATTAGGATGCCTCCCGGTGCGGTAAAGAATAAGGAAAACCTGTAAATACTTGTCGTTGGCTTTCTACCGAATGAATCTGGATGAGGTTGTATTTAAGTCGGGCATGTGTTCCTTGAGATGTTTTTCTTTTTAACCGTGTAGGATCTGTAAGTATGTTGATTGCGTCGCGGGTGCGAAACTAGATTTGCTCAGACTTATGGAATAGAAGCAATGCACTTATCTGCCATCTGCCACTAGGGTATCTTCTGAAGCATGTTATTGTAGAATGATCTCCTCTACTCACCTACTAAATCAATAGCGCAAAATCTGAAACTCTCAATCTTCATCTACGAGGATGCGGTAGTCTGAACGTTCACATCCTGTTTTCCTGAAGCAAAGTTTTTGGTCTTTCAGTATGTGTCAACAACTATACAACTCTGGTTATCATGTTAACAACTAGCCATTATGGTTGCATAACTATTGATACGACTCTTGAAAGTCAAAGGATTGTTTGATTTCTCTTGGAGATATACTTTCGTAAAACTAAAAGGAAGAACTTGCTTAAATAATGACCAAAAATCAACATGGCATAATCGTTTAACTTTCTACTTGGAAGTAGCGAATAATCTTTTTAGAATACTTGTGAAACCCAATAATAAGAGTCCACGTGACGGCTTCGGCTAGGTAAGGTACCAGTATGTCTTCAAATACACTTGGACTGAGGGGGAGTACATCTATATACTTCACTTTTATATTAACGCATTGTTGACCCTTTGGCGACACCCGAATCACCTCGCCTTCGTACATATTTTGGGGGCCTTATCTTTTAACAAGTTTATGCATATTATCGCTACTGGATGTATCACATCATGTTGAGGTTCACTCAATTTTTGATGCTGTAGGCGCTCGATTATGCAGTCGTGTCTCTTCTTACTTCGTCAAAGTCTCCAGCTCGTCTTCCCGTGTCGCTATTAATTTCATCGTCTGTCATGCACCACCCTTGTGGCTTCTTACCTTTCGGGCCTTCTACATTCGTACACACTCTTTTCGCATTTTCCACTGGCGGCTCAGCTCAGCGAAGGAGTTTCTTTCTCTTTTCTCGACACATGACGTTCAGATTCGCTCACGTGTTATCTAGTTCCAAGGAGGGAATACAATATACGCTGATGACACGCCGAGATTGTTCTTTTCAGCTCCGGACTCTTCGAATTCGGCTTTCTACAGTCAGCACTTTCTTTGAAACCAGTCAAATAGACCGACCACTCATAAAGCTGTGGTGCACCCCAGACATGGGGGTGTTTCCATTGTCACCTCGAGGCTGTGTGGTAGAGCACGATCGCGGGAAAACATTGCATGCTTGGCAGCGACTCAACATAGCTTTCGATGGTGTCTTCCATATTATTCTCAATCCGTTCCCCAGAGAAAAGGCCACAATTGGTTACAATATTGGAAATGCTTGCAATTATCCCCCATGTTTTGTGCTACCCCACACAATTCCTTTGTTGTCCACCCTTCCCCGTGATCCCAAATTCCCCGCATTTTGGCTGCTGTTGGTGGCACCGGCCCCCGGTTTTGTACAAGATGAGCATTGAATGGCTCAAATGTTGCTATTTATTAAATTTGTCAACGTATCAAGATTTTCAAAGAAAAGCCTCCTCGGTCTCTTCGCGGCGCCTTGGTAAAAGATACCTCAGCCTATATATACTCGTGGTCTCCCAATCGAAAGCTCCTCTCTTGTAGCTTCCTATAGCACATTTCAAGTGTTCAAACGACAGCAGCCTGGTTTTGGGAGCACAACTCATCGTTGATCGTGATTTACATTTAGAAAAATAATGGCCGTGACGCTCAAGAAGCCAGCCGGAGAGGCAGGCAGTGCTGTTCCCGCCATAATTGTAGGTTTATTTGCTGCATTTGGTGGGATTCTCTTTGGGTAAGCATAACCTACGTCCTCTAAAGCATATAGCTAAGCGGCCTCAGTTATGATACTGGAACTATTGGAGGTATTATTGCCATGAAAGCATGGCTCCGCATATTCAGCACTGGTCATACGGATCCAGACACTGGCCTACCGAGCATCACTGCTAGCCAATCTTCTGCCATCGTGTCTATCCTCTCTGCTGGTACATTCTTTGGATCTCTAAGTGTAAGCCTTGTCACTCTGTACATCTTGCTTTAGTGCTGACATCTTCTTAGTCTTTTCCAACTGGTGATTTCTTGGGCAGAAAATGGGGTCTTATTTTCTCAACCGGAATATTCACATTTGGAGTAATCTTGCAGACTGCAGCCACAGCAATTCCACTCTTTCTCGCAGGACGCTTCTTTGCAGGCTTTGGTGTTGGTCTAATATCTGCTCTGAGTAAGAATCCTTCCCCGGCTGGATATAGTATCAATCGATTTCGTCACTGACAACAAAAACAGTTCCTCTCTATCAATCCGAAACGTCGCCCAAATGGATCCGTGGAGCCATTGTCGGATGCTACCAGCTCGCCATCACGATCGGTATTTTTCTAGCAAATATTGTTGATAATGCTACACATAAACGAACGGATACTGGCTCCTATCGAATTCCAATTGCTGTGCAATTTGCGTGGGCTATCGTTCTGGTCATCGGCATGCTATTCCTCCCAGAGACGCCACGTTATTTGATCAAACGTGGCAGGCGTGATGACGCTCTTAAAGTAAGTCAGAGGTTGTTTATGCCATTTCCTCTTATTCCTTACCGCTTTAGCCACATTTGTTTCCATGATATGGTCATAATCCTTTATGGATATGTGGGCAATACTGGCAGCTTGACATTCATAGTTTTCTTTTCTTTTCTTTTCTTGGTAATCCTTATCGCTGATACAAGATACTGATTTATTTTGTAGTCACTCGCTCGACTGAGAAAGCTTGACATCAATCATCCTCAGGTCCTCCAGGAAATTGCTGAGCAGGAGGCAAATCACAACTACGAGCTTGCTCTCGGCAAGTCAACATATATTGAATGTTTCCGTGGTAACATTGGAAAACGGCTTTTGACTGGTTGTCTTCTGCAAAGCTTACAACAGCTAACAGGAGTCAATTTCATCTTCTATTATGGTGTAAGTTTGTTAAGTTTTACCGAACCCTTATCGCCGCTGATCAAGTGTATAGACGACCTACTTCACCTCAGCCGGCTTCCAAAACCGTGGGTATGCCTTACCTTATTTTCTAAGCGCGTAATACTAATTGTTCTCAGCCTTTATTATATCCGTTATTACTGGGGTGGTGAATGTTGTTTCAACCGTCCCTGGACTTTGGGCCATTGAAAAGTTTGGTCGCCGAGCAATACTACTTTGGGGAGCCATTGGTATGTTCGTATGCCAATACATCGTCGCCAGCGTCGGAGTTGCTCGCGGAGATGAACTTCCAGCCAACCGGGCCCAGATCGCCTTCGTCTGTGTCTACATCTTCTGGTTCGCCTCAACGTGGGGTCCCGCGGCATGGGTAGTGACTGGCGAAATCTTCCCTCTCAAGGTCCGCGCCAGGTGCTTGAGTATTACCACAGCTTCGAATTGGTTGCTTAACTGGGCGATTGCATATGCCACCCCCTATTTAGTAAACTCTGGCCCCGGGAATGCTAACCTCAAGAGCAAAGTGTTCTATATATGGGGCACATTCTGCCTGGTCTGCGCATTCTTCGTCTGGGGAATGATATATGAAACCAAAGGTCTGGCTCTTGAACAGATTGATGAACTTTATGCCAAGGTCCCCCAGGCTTGGCAATCAACAAGCTTCGTACCTACTGTTCATTTCAGCGAGCTCACCACAGGTGACCATATCGAGAAAGGACGGACTCTGGCTGACCTGGAGAATGAGGCGCATCAGAGGGGTCATGTTGATACTCACCCAGAAGGCCCAATCAGTGAGAAAGGTCACAGTGGTGCTTTTGCAAGTGAGGGGCCAGCTCATGATGAGCATGTCTAGTTTTCGGACACAATCGGCCGCAAGTGGCTGGAGGTAGTACTTGCATAACGATGTCAGTCACTGGGTTTATAATGAAGGTCAACTCTCAAAGACTACAAGAGCAGATGCTTTTCGAATTGAGAAAATTGACTCGCATATAATGCTGAAGGAAGTATAATGTTAAGGAAACGAGTTATCACTGTAAAGAAAGTAGCGCCTATGTGAATTGACCACCTGTGACTCCAAACACGTAAAATAGAAAAGGTGCTCGCTCAAGTCTAACCGTACAATGTTGCAAGAAGGACAATAGTAAGAATAACTGCCAGAATCAATAACAGACAGCACATTTTCGTCCTCGCGTTCTTCTGATATCTTGCAGCACTCCTCAACTCGACATCAGCCCCGCGGGTATCAGTTCTTGTATTATCCACATTGGCCGCAATTGTGTCGAGCTGCTCTCCTTGCTCACTGACAATATGAGCCACATCTCTGAACAGCTCGTTCAACTCGCTGACACCCTGCTCGATGTTTCGGATCTCTGCTTCCCGCTCCACAATCAATGAGTCCTGGAAATCAACTTCATCCTGTGACGCTAGTCGTAACTGTTCCTGCGATTGTAGCTGCCCAAGTTGCTGAGAGTCTTCGCCTTCTCCGTTATTATCATCCATCGCTGTGCGAGCGGCACTTGCCGTGGCACGCTGCTTCTCGAGGGCTTGTCGTTGTACATTCTGGAACTCCCGGAGCGACGCTTGAAATTCGCGCGAAAGCTTCTGCTGAGTGTACTTTTGTGATGGCTATATCGTTTTCGTTAGTATGCGACATAGAATTTTATTTTACGCAAAAGCCACTTACGCTGACATCATCCCATGCTTGCACTTGCTTTACGCCTTCACCGACATCTTTGAAGGCATCCTTCGTCTCTTCAAGCAGATCGTGGACTCTTTCCCGTACCCTTTCTGTATCTCTCTTCGTACCTAGTAAGGCGATCTGATTCGATAGTCGTGAGATGTTGCCGGTCAATGTGAATAATTTCGTCATGAGGTCTTGCGATAACCGCTGAAACTCTGGATCATCTGCGTATTGCGGGTCTTCATTGCGGCGCATAGTCGTAGGCTGCGACTCCATCGATGAGAGCTGATCGAAAGACATGTTGTAAGGAGAGTCAAGGAGTGTGCTCTGCAAATGAGGTGAACTTGGCGATGAAATGATGGAATTATATACAGTGAGAGATTGTTGGTTGCCTTGTTGATAACGATCGGTGATGGTTGACGCACCGACAAAGCAAAAGCAAGTCGTCACGGCCGCTTAGCCACACGAGGCTGGGGCACTCACGGTGCTACCTTAGGCTGTTTGCCGGCGCATTATTTATCGAGTGCCGATGTCAACAGAGAGAGCTTTGAACATTTGGAGCTTGTGCATCATCAACACCATGACGAGCATTTTCCTATAGGGACCAGCGCAATTATTCTACAGTCTCTACCGTTTCATCAGGTGCCTGGTTATAGACTCAACACATCATGGCTCCTGCGGTGCGGGTTCGTCCGTACAAGGACTTCTTGACTCCCGTCATGCACAAGAGATTTATGAACGCTGCTGGCGTACTCTACGTGCTTTGTTATGCTGAGACGTTACTTCTTAGCGACTGGAACTCATGTTAGCCTCCCTATATACTCCAGAGAATTTTTGAGGATGAGAATGCTGATTTTCAATAGTCTTTGCGCCATGGTTCAAAGCTATCGTAGGAGCAGGTCTTCTGTTCATAACGGGATTCGTGATCATCATCATGAGAGTTGCAAACCTTCACATCGGCATTAGAACGACCACTTCAGGATTCGAAACCTTACAGCAATGTCTTGTCGACTGGCAGCAGACCGGGAAAACGATAGGATGGTACGTTTTTTCGGCATGGCTATTCAGTGAAATCTACATATGGTCGGCCCCAAGCTCTGCGAATATTTGGTGGATTACTCACGCGAACAACTACGAAAGACCAAGACTGAACGAGAGACCGATATACTTGACAACTTACTTCGTTGTCCTCTCTATTTGGCAAGCCCTTAGACACATCTACAATGATTGGGACCGAATAGATATGCCGATCATGAAGGTCATTATGCATAAAGGCACCAATGATGTTAAAGAGGTCACGAAGGTTGTACCAAAGCCACGCGAACAACTCCTCCATGGTATAGTACCGATCATGAGACGAGCAGCGACATACAGTATGGGTGCAACCCTGCTGACTCCTTTTGTCAATTCTATTTTCTTGCGAGAATTTACGTGGGGTTGGACCCGCAGCTTTGCCAAAATTTTCTGGAGCCTCCCAAAATCTACAGCACTTCCAGCAACAACGCCATATCACATGTATACACTTTGGAGAACGTGGTCTGGAGGGCTTCTCTTGATACTGGTCTGGGAGCTTGCTAATGTCGCTTTCTCGGCATATGTTGCTCAAGAGCCTTCTAAGAAAGATCGTCCACCAACGTTTGAGTCACGAGATCCCAATGGCAGTTTACTTACGGGCTTGAAGGGCAAAAAGTTACATACTAGGGTATACAAGATGATACCCTATTTTTTTCTTCTGAAAAACTAATTTGTCATAGGCGTTCGCATTCTGGGAACTTGTCACCATCGCACAGCAACTAGAAGGTCGACGAAAGACTATTTACGAAGATATCGATCGTCCAGGGGGTTCGACTTGGTCTCAGATTCTTGATGCCGGATTGGACGTTATCGAGGGTATTAACACACGTATTACGGATTACCAGACACCAGCTGGACAACCTGCTCCAGCAACAACAGATGTCCCGTCTCTCCCACGCATTTCTGTGCCATTGAAGGATGAAAACATTTTCGCTGCAGCTCCACCACCTAAGGACTCACGCGAAGCCGCTTTAGAAGCTGTCGGTCAATTCGCAAGATCTCATGGTCTGAATAACGCAGACGATGGCTTGACACCACGGGCACGCAAGTTCATTGACCAGGCAAAAACCAGCTTCCTCAGCCCAGAGCAGCAGCAAGCCGTGTCTACTGAAAATGTGAAGGGCACATTTCACCAATACGCTCTTGAGTTTATAAGGTGGCCACTAGGAAAACCCTTCAGACAGATCTACTCTCGAAGATTGGCAGCAGTTGTTCTTGGCACACCATATGGGGATGCTGGTGTCATTATCGATGCGATCGTATCCCTTACCCGTCTTGCGGTCTCGAGTTTGGCGGAGGACACATACGGCAGAGTGCAGACTGACGTACCGAGGTTGATTCGCACATTTACGGCTACCATTGTGAAGCTTGATACTTTCGTCAAAGGCTTTGAGCTGCATTGGACTGATGTTGACGGCAGGAAAGATGTTGGGGAGGTGAAGGCTATTATGGTGCATTTGCAGAGGGGATTGAGGGAATTGGTGGAGGCTTTCGGGCCATTCAGTGATGATTTGAGACTTACTAGAACGGAGATGCGACTGGCGAGAGAAGCTTCCACCGAAGCACCACATTATTTGAATGAACAGTTATGAGGGGATTTGAGGGGGGGCGCATAAAAGTTAAGATGCATGTCCAGCATGCTATCTATGGCAATGAGTCGGTCGCACTTGATTTTGGTATATGCTTGATGGACTTAAAAATTAAAGAAAATCCCTCAAAAATATGTTTTTACCTCAATCTCACAAACTCGGGCATAGAGCGCATTCAAAATCGTGGATTGTGTTTACTAGTACGGCTTTAGAAAGTGTCGATACCAGCCCGCCTCTCGTAATGTCTGGTCCTATACAACGCGAGTATCTATTGTTTCCTCGCGCATAATCCCAGACTTTTTTTTAAATTTCCCATGCGCCCAACTCCATACTATGCCCGCTCAAAACAGAAGAAATAAGGCCCAGACACACATCGAATACGGTCAGCAAACGCTCACACACTAACGATTGTCAACGCACACCGCAAATAACCTATCCACGAACGTATCTGGATCCTCTACCTCCTTCGTAACACCACTGGATGTGCCTAGGCAGATATCTGTATCGTGACGATGCGGTTCAATCTCTCCAAGGCCCCTACTCCTAGCGATGCCTCCCTTGCTGTTTCTTCTGCCGCTAGGATAGGTTACTAGTCGACCCGTTGAAACATTTGTCTCCGAACAACCTAACAAGTCCGTTTCTGCGTCACTCTGCTCGCTGATCACAGCCTTGGGCTTCGTTCCCAATTCTTGGACTTCGATAGACACTTCCTGACTGACCATGATTCCTCCAAAGCTTGGCTGGTCTACTGTGTCTTTCTCCGAGCTTGAATCAAGTGTTTCTCGTCCTAGGGTTCGACGTCCCAGGCTGGTAAGAGGGATATCATCACTGCCTTTACCCATGCAGACTCTGTGTCCGAAAAGACGGCGAGGCGCAACAGAAATGACGCGAGAAGCCTTAGAGGTTTTTCTCAGGACGTCGGGGGAGCATCCAGAGTTCAGTATGGGACCGAACTCACGGTGGACGTTCCGAGCCCAGACGCCATGGTCGGGACTATTCCTATAAACATGTTGTTGCATTCTAACAAAGTTGAATGGAATAAACTCGAGCTTTGACCCGGGAGCACGGCTATGGATGGGCGCGATGAGTCTAAAGGCAATAACTTGTGCAGTGCCAGGGCGTGAGTCCGCTCCATGGCCTTTGCATGGAGCCTCAACTGCCTTAGCAACACAAATTGCTTCGAGGAAGAAAGGATCATTGATCTCTTCTTTTAGGGCCTCGAGTGTATCGAAGAGCTGTGATGCGAATATTGTCTCATCTTTGGCTACGCTGCGAGTTGATGACCTTATACGTGTCCACTTCAGACACTGAGCAACAGTAAGTCCATCAAGATTGAGTAAGTATTCTAGTTGCCAGGTTTCCAGCTTCGCAATTGGCATTTGCATGGTAGGTAACTGGTTCCTCGCATCTCGTCGCACAAGGACATCGAAGCCCCCGCGAACACTTGCACGAATTGTAAAGCAGGCGAGGTGGACTCCCGGTTCAAGAATATGGGATTCATTAGAGTACTCTTGCATGACAGCCAAACGATGGCTCAGATCATCCACTTCGATCTGCATGCTTCGAGCTAGAATTTCAACCACATTATTGATACTTGCAAATCGGAAGCCTCGTGCCAAGAAATGATCTACCTGGCGACGGTTGGCGCGACGAGTGAGAAACAACAGTTGCCCTCGGCCAAATACCTTTGTGCTGATATTGTCACGCTCGATATCCATAGAGCTTTCCGGAGTCTTGCTTCTGCGGCTATTTCTTGACAAGAGCTTTGGTTTCTGGCCCGTGGCAATAATTTCATCGAATAAAACGCCAATATTATCAACAGGTTCGTTGATTCGCTCTGCCAAGTCTGCTGCTGCTACGCAGAATAGTTCACGAAAGAGAACGGAGTAGTCTTCGATGGGTTCGCCCTGATCATTCGTCAGGTTGACTTCACTCTTGGTACCAGGTCGAATGCCTTTGACCTCAGCTGCATGCTGCAAGTGTCGTCGCATAGCTGGAATAAGGGAGCTGACGGAATTCCAAGATCGTGATGTGCGGAATATCCAAAGAAACACGGGATGAGAAATGCCAAAAACATCATCAAATGACCTCTCGACATAGGTATTCGTGATCTTTTCGCTCGGCAGTTGACCTTCTGGGGTAACCATGAGTTTCCCATCCTTATCGAAAATTGCGCAAGAAAGTACGACTTGCTGTGCTCTGTTGGCAATCCGCGAACGTCGGCTCTGAGCAATCAGAGTAAACGCTACCAGAGTTAGACAAGATGTAACAGACAAAACAATAACCACAACCACCGTCTGCTTTCTAGTGCTCTTCCTTAGGGTTATGTCCACCTTTTTGAGTCGATACTCAGTTCCAATTGTGGCAATCCAGTGCATACCGGATACAGCTCCAGAGAGTATCACAGATGCACCAGCTCGTTTCCACCATGAGCTTGTCCAAGTGGCACGTAGAGCGAAAAATACTGTTAGTGCCGTACCACTTGCCACGATAGCAACAACGGCAGACCCTGCAACAAAGGAGATGATGTAAACCGGGGTGTAGTTCGATATTCCAGCTTGTCCAAGGTAGTGCATACCACATATGGCCAAACCTGCCAAAAATCCACCAGTTCCAATACGAATGACAGAAACCTTTTCATCTGAGCCAACTGCCATGAATGCTGCCAGAAGAACGAATATTGGAACGAAGAAGGATAGCGCCGTGAACCCTGGATTATAAGATATTTGGAGGATAGGCTCGCCTGATCCAAGAATGACCGCACGATTTCCGACATAGTGCATACACCAAATAGCAACACCTCCCATAGAGATGGAGGATCCAATAAGCAGAAACCTGATATATAATTAGTTTTGGTTGTGCTCAAGCTTTTGAGGCACTCATCCATACCAATTGTACAATCCTCTGCCAGCTGTTCTGCGATTGACAAGCTCCAATGTTGTCCACGCCCCAATAAAGCTCACAAGTGCCGAAAGTACGATGAAGCCAGGTGCGAAGCTTCGAGGAACAATATGGCCTGTCCACTGCTCTACAAGTGAGATGTTATCCATGTCTGGTCCCACAATACTCGGAATTTTTGTTCAACGTTCGCAACCATAGACCAAGGAGTGGATAGTTATGTCCCAAACTCAAGAGTGGTGGGAAGGTGAGATATCTGGCCTTGAAATGGTATTCAACAGCATTGCCGTGCGCTAATATGATATGCTTCCCAAGCTAGATCGCTGACCTGTTGCATTCGAATGTGATTACCTGAGCTTGTGCCTTGTAATCGGTTGGTTCGTTTGGGACATGTAGTCTCAACTCACTTTTGCGATTGATGAGGGTATCAGCTTTAATAAGCCGGCTCCGTAATCACCGAAATTATCTAGTTGGGTCCGAGTTTGGAGTTCTCCATTTGGGGAAAACAATATATAAAGAGCATGTGTCGGGTAACTCCAGGAGTTTGGTCAGCAAGACATTAATATCAAAAGAAGCTTTAACGCACGAGCAGTTCGAAAAGACACAATGATAGCGATGACTGATGAACAATTGTAAAGAAAGAAGATAAAGGAGAGACGTAAATGCCCCACAGCGTAGGGTATATACTATTGCAGGTGTGCAATTTCGATGCAGGCTGGCTCCACGCTTTACCAGGATAACAGATTAGTAACACGAGGAGGATGAGGAGAGAGAGAGAGAGATTCGAACTGCGAGGGCGAAGTGAGAGACGTGTGAGAGGTAGAAGAGGAAAATACTCTAGGTGAGGTCAAAACTGTGAAGAGAAGAGAAATAAAGTGACTTGCAGCAAATAACTTGCATATGAGTGATGATGGACGAACTACTATATGCAGCCTTTAAATTACTCCGATGCCTCTTTCTCTTTGGTAGGCCATGTTTTTCTTTACGCCTGATTGGCCTTTCTACTACAGACTGAGGAATAAAAGTGACGAAGAGTGTGAATGAGAGAGCTGTAAGCTTGATGACAGGGTAGTCGCTGCCGTACTTTTCTGCAGCATAGCCATTCGTTGTTTATTTTTCGAAAAGGTTCAGCACTTTTGCTAGCTGTATTAGATATGCAAACCCTACCGACCGGTGTGTTTTATGAAGAAAACTAGAATACATGAACGAGACTGCCAGTTGATTGGAACAGAGTATCACGGTCCATACAAAATACATAAAGTTGACCCTTGAAGGCGGCTCGGTACTCTGCTGCGCTTGGGCTCGCCTTACCCTGTATTGCGCACATCTAGCGGGAAGCACTTCGGCGTACTGAGTCCATACTATACATCATGACGGTGCAAGGCTTGAAAAAGCACGGATACTTCGTGATCCCAGAGCGGTCCCATCTCCAGGAACAAGTTCCCATAGGAATCGAAAGGTCCTGAATGTGCGAAGTATGAAGTAGTAGCGTATATGTGGAACTTTAGCAGAACAGCGTTGTTATTGCATCGCCAGGCGGAGAGTTCTTGAGCGCATTGGGTACTTGCAAAGCAAGGTTGCACAGCTTTCTGGAACTCTGAGCGGTGGAGAGAACAGGGCATGGTGTCGATGGTGTGCATATCATACCGTATAGCCGATCATACTTGTAGGGATAGCATGGTAGCCATGTTCTTTCAACAGCTGGCAACAGTCTTTTGACTCTTTTACCGGGTTGAGATTGTTTCTACTATAGCACAAATTGCAATGCTGGATTCTGGATTTAGCATGCGAGACTTGTGATACCAGATCTCAACGATGAAGTATAGGTGACTATCTCGTTCGCTCTCATGATATTGATATTCGGGTGCCAGTTTCTGCAATATCTGCAAAGGCGGGTGAGTTAAGATTGCGTCTATGCGGGGACATATCTTACATCGACAATATCCCGCAGATATCCGACAAGAAAAATGTCTATTGGCGAATGTGCAGCTACGAGTGCAGACTGGAAGATACCCTGTGCAGCGCGTACAGGGAAGAGCTGCTTGAACATCATCCTCAGCGCATATCATGATTTTCGTCATCCACCAAGCCAAGCTGAACCGATGAGACTGGTAAACTTCGTATGGTGCGTGCTGGAGTATTTAGGTATATTGCTGCTGTCTATATACACAGTATATCACTGGTAGCTGTACGTGAGTACAGAGTTTGCAAAATCATCACCTCGTACGGACAATACTCCGTGATGGTGCTTGAAAAAGACCTGGCCCTTTGTGCAATTACAAAGTGGTTGTAGCTATCCGCAAGACAACGCTTGAGGAGATCTATGTGAGGTGTGGTGATTGACCACTTATTGATCTAGTCTGAGCGACGTACATATGATATGGTGTGAGCATACATACATAAATCTTCATCCGTTCAATAGGAAGGCGTCGAGTGATATTGACAGCCAGTGAGATGAATCGAGACACAAGCTGTCATCACGTTGAAACGGTCAAGGCTATTTATTATCTGGAGTTGTTGATACAACAGGTATGGAATTTAAGTATCGACGTAGGGCCGCCCCTACAGATGGTTGGCTGTTTGTGGGAGCCCAGAGTAAAGCTCGGACTCGATCCTTAAACTTATCGCCAATCATGAGAATCATTGATAATCCAAGGATTCGATCGAGAGGAGATATTCACATAAACCACCGACCCTGACATCCCGGTAGTGCCCCAGTCGGTGATCGAAGGACGATCGATCCTCCACCTCCACCTCCGTGATCCACTTCGACGACCCTGTCTTATGGCGTTGCAGATTTGCAGACGCCGAAGAGAGCTGTTCCACCTTGATTGACTAATACGGGAACTTGCTTGTAAATATATCTAGTTTCTTTGTTTTTCCCCCTCTTCCTACCCGTTTTTTATTTATTTCCCTCCTTTTTTTCGTTGTTGGTAGGCGTTGTATCTATGTAAACATGTGAAAATTCATTTCAGTCACCTAACCAAACAATTGTTTCGAACACTATAACCTTTTCCACATATTCATCAGAGAGACACCCCATTGCGTCTTAGTTATCCCTCGAAATACGAAAGTTATTTTGTTAATCAGCTTTCCATTGCTTTTCTCGTATGCTATATAGTGTATCTAAAGTTCAAGTAACAAGGATGAGTCGATAGTCGCACGGAGTACATATCGTTACACTGTCCAGGATTCATATTAAAACGCCTCCAAGCGATAACCACTCTCATCGTCTCCAATCTACCATCACTTATACTGCGTATAGTGCAATATGGTCTGTACAGAGATTATACCATTAACTTTAACCAAGTTCCGAGCAAAGCTGTTAGGAAAACAAGTCTCATTACTATATATTGGAGTGAAGCCTTGATTTACCTTTCCCCACCTCCGAATGCATCAAAGCCTCTTGCCCAAGTCCTTTTTTGATAGGAATTCACTGGCTGAAAATGTAATGTTGACTATGACTGTACACCAAGTTTCCCGATAAAAGGAGGTATACGGAGTACCGTTGTAAGCAAAGCTGTCCGCGTGTCCAATTGACAAAGTTTCTAGCTTTTGTTCCTAAGTCGCAAGAACCATGTCTGCCACGATTGATGCAACAATTCTACCATGGGGTACATATGTGATTATGTATAGGACCGGCTCGTGGAGAAAGTGAGACAGCAGGAGAGAGTTGACCCAATTGGGAGAGGTGTATGAGTGCATATGAAAATCTAGTGATTGTGGAGTCTCATGCGTCAGATAGAAACCCGAGCCTCTACCACATGGAGACACGCATCGGATATCTGAGAAAAACGTAAGACCACCAAAATGAAGCTGGGGAGACACGTTCACTGGCTAGATTGTTCATCAAGGACCGCCCAAGTTTTAATACTATAGACGGGTATGTTTTTCTATTTATATATTCATTACAGCACTAACTGAAAATTAGCAACATAGCAAATTAGAAAGAAGCTATTGCGAACTATGAGGACATTAAGAGATGTATGATTAGTTTTCGAGGTTGTTACATCCATTAGAGTCCTAAAGTCACATAGATCTTCGAAACTATTTGGAGCCGTGCAATCATCAAGAGGCATCCGATTGTCGTGAGCCATACAATTACTCGAGGCCATAAAACTATTCACGGACATACAATTATCGAGAGTAGTAAAGTTACTCAAGACTACAATCCAAAGCCATAACATCTCGGGTGGTCCATCACGAAATATATAAGGCAAGTAATCTCAGCATAATCTGATCATCAATTTCGCTATGCATACTAAGGCATTCACACCTGAAAGTGGCATTTTCTCTCCTTAACATTCAGATACAGACTCCTGAAGTCCTTGCAGCAAGAACACCCAGAAACAATCCCGATCCATATGCGTCCATCAGAGATAGTAAGAGGACATGCAAGTCCCAAACCTGAGTAAGTGTTCGATTTAGCGACGCTTTCTCTTCGGTAGACCTTGGTCAGGGCCAGAAGTTGAATGAGAGGAGCTCGCTGAGCCTCTCCTCAAGCTTGTGCGAGAAGCCAGGTTGTCTCTGGAAGGAGGACGCTCAACGAAATGATCTCCCACGAACGATACATGGCTGGCAGAGGAACGAACCGGGAGAGCTTGAGAGCCTCTGGATGCATTTCCATCTGAGTGAAGGTTCATGACGTCCTGCCAGACCTGTCTAACCGGCATTGAAGGAGTGGATTTTGCTGCACTTTCGACTATGGCGAGTCTTCGCATGGCAAGATTGCAGCGGTTGTTCAATTCGTTGAAAGCCGTGGCAGCGCCATCGTTCACATCCGCAGGTAGGGAGACACTTTCATGCTGCTTCTTTTTGAAGTCTCGACCGACAGTGTCTTTGTAAGCTTGAAACTTACGTTCTTCCTCCTCCTTATGCTCACGAAGCCACTCTATCTTCCAATTATCTTTCCAGCGCTCAAGTTCCTGGCGGTTCTTATCCATCTGCTCTTTCATCTCAGCTGTCTTCTCCTTGATCGCTGCCTGAAGCTTTGCAAGAGAATCTCTGGATGCCTCACGAATTATGATAGCCTTTTCTTTAGCTAACTGCTCCTTGAGTATCAGGGCTTCTCGCTCTTGGTCGGCCTTCTGAGCTTGGAGTTTTTGCTCATGTTCTTCAGCAAGTTTCAATCTCATTTGCTGGGCTCGGTCGTTGACCTTGGCAGCTACGTTGGCTGGGAAAGCTTTCATCAGCTTCAATGCTGGGTTTCCAAATACTTGGTCTATCTCAGCATCGCTGAATAGAGACAACTCATGGTTATTGGTAGATGGTGACAAGATAATTTCCGATAAAACTACCGAGAGTTGTGTCAGCTTTTGAAATTTGTAATAACTAGAAGCACTTACCTGGTGTATTACCAAGCTCAGTGGCGTTGCTAGATGTGGTATTAGTATAATTTACTGGAACCAAATCCATAGCGTCGTCTTGATTATTATCAAGTTGACGGTTCTGAATCTTGTCAGAGCTTAAGATTTCAGTTGTGACAGCGAGCTTGTTGACATTTTGTACACTTTCTGGTTCTCTGTGCATGCTTGGTTGCTTAGGCTGGATATCCATGCTCAAAAGTCCCTGCTTGAGCGAATCATTCTGTTCGGTGTTGGGAGTCTTGTTGGAATCTGATTGCATCGCCGAAATTTCAAACTCAGGTCCTCCGAGTGGACTTGGTTGTTGAATCTGAGTAGGTGTGTTTACACGTCTCTGATTTGGCGTATTCTTACTGGACTCATTGTCAGAAGCCCATATAAGACATATTACAACAACGCTATAGCATAGTGAAGTAAAGCTTGTCGACTTACGTTGTACAAGAAATGTTGTTGTCCTTATCTTCTAAAGCCAGGTTAGTCATTCTGTTATCAGTATCACCAAACATCTAGTTGGAGGATTCACCTGTGTTCTGCATGTCGGTCCATCTTAATTCCTCAAATGAAAACGGATACCAGTAGAAATTGGTGCAGATGCTCTGGAATCGGATTTTCTTCTTTGTGCCCACTGTACTCTCATCAGGGATGACCATTGGATGGTCTTCCAGCTTGAGGGTTCCCGGACATTCGGTAAGCTCAAAAGGAGACGACATCGTGGTATGTTGTTACATGCCGATGTTGAAGTGCGAAGATGAATGAAGGTCGAAGAAGTTTGATATGTTTTGCGCTGAAGTGGGAAGTGTGAAGTGCAAAGTGCGAAGTGTGCAGAAGTGATTTGTTGTTCGAGATTGGGAAGCTAATGGAATGTGAGCCAGATATCAGAACCGTTTGAGGACGAATGTGACGGACCACGAGCTACCTCAAGCCTCACATTACCAATAGCCTGCGATTTCTGCGAGTTCCTGTATAGACCGCTCCACCGTCCCTTCCCCTTAGCAACAATTAGTAGTAGCATTTTTGAGTGCTTTGAGTATATAAATATGTGTGTAATGAAACCTGTCAGAGCCTCATTGAGAAGAACCTACCAGTATATCCTTGGAGTGTTGAGCAGAGCAAGCTGTTTGATTTGTTTAAAGAACAAGCTCTTCGACGACCTCCTCACATTTTTCACTCTTCTACCCAGCTACACACTATCATAGAATACATACTTGTGACAAGATTCAAAATAAAAAGATTGGGATGGTTCAGTGTTATGGTTCAGTGTTTGTAAATAATTCTTCATGCAAATCCTGACGCTCAAAGACTCTTGAAGTAAGCTACAACTCCCAATACAAACACGATGACCATGGCATCCCCACTGATCGTGGTCCAAATTCTAGCATACCTTAGCACAGTGTTTATGTAGGTCTTGTATGGCTCAGGTACAAAACCTATAGCCATGCCCACAATACCAGGTCGTGGTGCCATCTTCCCCTTTTCCAAAAAGAACCTAGTGGACTGCAATACGACTTCAAAAGTTGCAAAGATCCAGAAGAAGTGCAGCTTAGCAGCCGACGTCGCAATGTTGCCATATTGAGAGAACTCATTCTTATTGTGGATTCTCATAGCAGCACTGCTGATAAGTCCACTTTTCTCTCTCGCAAGTTGTGTACCAGTGAAACCAGACTGTGTCCACGCAATATACACACCAAGTCCTAATGCAAAGACAGCATGAACGATACGCCAGATGTAAGCCTTCGAGTCTTCTACTTCCGGATTCGGGGAGAGGTTTGGCATTCCAGGGAACGAAGGTACACCACCGCCGCCCATCATGCCCTCCATATTTGGCATACCGCCAGCACCACCCATCATCTGTTGTAACATTTGCATCATTGGGTCGTCTGCTGGCGCGCCTTCCATGCCCGGGAACCCACTTGCAAAGGGGTTAGCTTGCGGTCCTGGAGGAGGTGTAGCGGTCGCTGATGGGAAACCAAGCATCATCTGTCTGAGCTGCTCATCGGTCATTGGAGCATCGATTGGAGTCTGCTCTGCGGCGCGACGACTTTGTGGAGTAGAACCTGGCTTGTAGAAGTGTTGTGAGATATCGACTTCCTCTGGATCATCTGTTTCAACTGGTCTGGCTGCCGCAGGTGCTGGTTGAACTGGGGCATCTGCAAAGAAGTCAATATCAGTCTAGAGTGGCATGGCTAAGGAACTTGCCTCTTTGTACACCACCGCCAAGACCTGTGATTTTGTTCAAGCGAGCACTTCCGCCAGCTTTGATCTTTGCTTCGCGCTTTTCTTTGCGAATTCTTGCTTGATTCGCAGCTCGAGCTTCTGCGGTGTCCAGAGCTGCCGTAGAGACTCCTGGGGATTCCGCCATGATTACGAGGTCACAGGTGGAATTCGATATTCAAAGCTACTTATAAATTGAGCTCTGGATCAAGGTTGAGGTCGCTGAATGCGATGCCGAACTTCGAACTGTCTTGATAAATTTATGTATTAAATCGTGGTCATAATGCTAGGTAGATCTGAACGCAAGGCTACGGGCAATAATCTTGAGCACGGACAGAAACAGGACACACAAACCTCACATAGGAGCATGACAACCCGAACCGTACGTCCTTTCTGAACATGTACAAATTTATGTACTTTGTTACTTTGTTATTAATTTCCAAGTTTCATGCACCTGTAAATTTTCATGCAGCTCAACCTTCATTTTTTGCAGACAGGAACACAGTTCCACAGTTCCACGATCACTCGCAACCTTTCTCAACCTTACAGCTTCACAAATAGCGGACAGAAAACAATAAGATATAATGTCAATTATAGTCAAAAATTTGTGATTCGATATTCCCTTCATGTGGGGCTGACTTCGGTCTTGTCACCTAAAATCTTTCTGTAGAACGATAGAGATGCAAACTTCACATTGAATCGACGCTTTCCATTTCTTATTGAAATCACAAATGATGAATGTACTGCTAGATTCAGCACACAGGCCCTTCATGATCCCAGAGATTGCAAAACCATGCCACCTTGACAATATCAAAATCCAGCCAACGCCGAGGGAAGACACCACGCCCGCTCCATGAAAACAGAAAGAGCAGTACAGAGGACCTAAGGTGCTGGGTGCTCACGAACGATTCGTTTGATCCTGCTCTCGTAAGAAGCACGATCCTTTTTGAAGAGGTTGTATGCTTCAGCCTGAGCTGGTGACTCTGGGTTCGGGTCGTCGAGAAGATCTTGAACGCCGAGCAGAATCTGCTTGATCGTGATTGCCGGTGCCCAGCCCTCCTCCTCGTTCAGGATCGACAAGCATACAGTGCCGGATGGGTACACATTTGGGTGGAAAAGAGGTGGAACAAATTTGCCTAAGTCTGTCAGTAGTGTGAAGGCAAAGAAGATCTAGACGGAACATACACTTCGGTGGCTTGGTTGGGTACTCTGAAATAATTGTTAGTTGCTTTCACACTGGGCCCCGAAGGCAAGAGATGCTCACCATCAGGAAAAATCACGCTGAGCTTGAAAAGGCCACCCTCCCATAATGTCTTGTCCTTGCCTGGAATACCACACTCCCAAACCTTCAGATCCAAAACGCCCTTGTCGTTGCGTACTGGCTTCGCGTAGAATCCGAAAGGATGGTCGCGGCGCCATTGTTTGCTTGATGAAGTCAGCAAGAGTTTCAAATAAACGGTTGACTAGGGAAGACATACCGCTCTTCTTGCAATCTGTTCTGGCAAAGTGCCATGTTGTCGATGAGTTCTGAGACAACGACGGAGTAGCAGGAAAGATGTGTGGTAAAAGTTCACGAGGCTACGGAGCCTTGCGTAAGATTGTGGTTCTCTCGTGGACTGAGGGCAGTATTTGCAAGAGTGCACCAGATGGGAAGATCCGGTGTCAACGGAGGCAGTTGTAAGTTGAAGAATGTACGATGGTCAGCGATGTTGGAATCGCAGCGTTGTTTTTGAGTTGTTGCGTGAGTGAAGGCTGCGATATCGAATGGTATCGCGGAAGAATTGCGCACGTCCGCCTCTCCACACCCCACCAAAGTGAGCAATGAACGATAGAGATCTATTGCAATGTAGGAGAATTAAAGGGTTCACAGCCGCTGATAACACCTTTAAAAAATTGCCTTTTGTATTCTAAAGCTTCCACAACCTGGATCCATGTCAATGGACAGAGATTTGGTAGATTTCTTCAATCAGATTTTTTTTGTAATAATAGCACGATCGACGCCAACCAAGTAAGGTAAATAAGGTACTACGAATACAAATGTCAAGTGCGCCGATGAATGTTTTAACCTCGGTGCGACATGGGGCTCGGGCCAGAGCAATCCACCTTGTTTTGATTTCGACTTCTACAATATTACCACAATTCTCTGAAAACTGCTAGACCAACTCTCGAAATACCATATATCATTTTGTTCTAAGATTCCTCGCAAAGGAGTTCGGACATCCAGCCAGCTATTTTTGCGAAACTCTAAGACCATCTGCACGTGAATTTTTATTCTACACCCCACCTTGACGGCGCATAGCTTGTGCGACTTTCACAAATCATAAAATGGAAACGAAAGCCGGCAACCTTGAGGGGCTGGTTGATTCTGCGCCTAAATTGGAGGCAACTGGAGCCCCAGCAAAACCAGAAGCCTCAAATGCTGCGACCCTAGAAGCTCCAGACCCAGATGAGGATGATCTGGATGACTTGGATGGTAAGTTCGAGGAGCTATACTTCCCTTGATAAAGACTAACTGAAGCACAGATATGCTTGATGAGTTTTCTGCTCCAAAACTCGAGAGCAAAGCGCCAGTACCAGCAGGGCCAGGAGCTGCGAAAGCAGAAACGGCTAAGGATGATGATCTACCACCATTTCCGGACGATTTGAGCGAGGAAGACTTTGCGAAGCAGTTACAAGCTGGCATGGCAGAGCTACTAGGAGGACTTGAAACGAATCCAGATATGCAAGCACAATTCGAGGCCATGATGAAGGAACTGGGCAATGCAGCAGCAGCAGGCGCAGACGCACCCGCTCCATCTCCTCCACCGAAGACAACACCGAAATCTACAAACAAAAGTGCGCCAACCCCTCCAAAAGCAAAGGCTTCGTCAAGCAAGCCGACGGGTCCTACAGGGGAAGATTTTCAAGAGACGATCAAGAAAACTATGGAAAGAATGCAAGCGTCTGGGGATCAAGCAACGGCGGCAGCAGCGGCAGACGATACCGATGATATACTTGCGGAGATGATCAAGCAGATGGCAGCAGGCGGGCTTGATGGTGAGGGAAGTGAGGAGGACTTCTCGAAAATGCTCTTGGGTATGATGGAACAATTGACAAATAAGGAAATCCTTTATGAGCCAATGAAGGAGCTTGATGATAAGTTCCCTTCATGGATGGAGGCAAATAAGGACAAGATAAAACCTGATGACCTGAAAAGGTACCAAGAACAACAGACTGTCGTCTCTGAGATTGTTAAGAAATTTGAGGAGAAGACATATACCGATGAGAATGTTAAGGACAGGGAGTACATCGTTGAAAGAATGCAAAAGGCAGGTCATAGAAAATCACGTATTTCGGTACTAAACTGACTTCCTATAGATGCAAGCAGCAGGTTCTCCGCCGCCAGATCTTGTAGGGGATATGGCAGCGGCACAAGAAGCTTTCGGTGGGCCAGAAGAAGGCTGCCCAACACAATAAATGTTAATGTGGTCAAATCAGAGCTGCAGATCAAATTTATTGGTTTGATGACTTGCGATATGCTCTCTCTCCGCATTGAAGCCCAGAACGAAGCACACACTGACCAAGAGTCCATTCCGAATATAAACTACCCCAACGCCGCGCTAATTGAACAAGATGCCGACCAATACGCCCAATCCGTAGTAAGAGAACCCAGTCATGTTTCGATATCCCAACATCGTGTTCGTACTCACTAGCTCATATCCATCATGTCATGGTCTTCCTGTTCTTTCTTCCCCAGGCCCTGAGATGACTGAGACTGTGAAACCTGGCTACTCTCCATTTGAATCACGTCCATAAAAAGGTGATCATACTCGTCGTCATCACTGCCATATGGTGTATCAGCGTGATCTTCGTCCCCACGATCCATATCTTCAGCCTCCATCATAGCCAACATGGCCTCGAGCTCCGCATTTTCAGCTTGCAAAACTTGATCGACCATATCTTCGTCTACAAGGGTTAATTGTCATCCTGTACTCATTCACCAATGGATGCCACATACCTCTACTACTCGAAGACATTTCCCTCTGCTCGACATCCTCCTCTTCCACAGGTTGACCAGCAGCAAGCCGGGCCTCTCGCTCGCGCATCTCAATCCTCTTCTTCTCCTCCTGTACCCAAATAGCCCTCATCATCTCCTCTTCCCCGCCCCTATTCGCCCATCTTTTATCCTCACTATCCTCCCTGACCTTCTTTAGGAACAATTTCCTCCTTGTCTCTCTCCCATCATTTCTGCCATGGATCAACGGATTGACCTTCACAGTCCTCTTTGAGAAACCGGCGGCTTCCTTCCCCCCAGTTGGTGGAGTCAGGAGTTGTGTTTTTGATGCAGGCGTAGGTGACATCTCCGGGTTGTAAAGAGCTCGAGGTGTTGGAATATTGGCATCGCGTGGGGAGAGAGGTGAAGAGCGAAGAGGAGACGATGAGAGAGGGGATGAGACTTGAGGCGCGTGGTTGAATGTAAAATTGTGTGGATGCGCCGGAGTGGGCAGTGTGCTGAACATATTTGGGGGAGCCAGTTTGGTAATATTGTTCAGGTAGATCGTGCTTGTGCTTCGCAAGGCACGACTCGGCTTAGGGTGATCAAGTTTGTTTGTTGCTGATTGTGGACATATCTTTGTTTTATGATACAGATAAAGTGAAAGATAGGTCGCGCGACTGTACGTGCCGACGCGGAACGCGTAGATTACACTAAACCATATTGGGACCCACTTACGACATTGCGCTGACACTGCTTGCATAGTGACTATCGTAGGTAGGTAAATGTCACACACACCAAGCACATGGAAATAAAAGTGCTTGGTCATGTCAAATAAAAATCAAGGTCATAAAAATGAAAATCAAATCTGGCGGATTCTTGAAATAAAACTACCATCTGTTATACAATCATTCACTTTCTTCCAGGAACATGTTTTATAACGTCACAGCAAAAGCACTTTAAATTAAGTTGAGGTAAAGCTAGAGTGCGTATTATGAATCTACCCATTGCTTTTCAATGTGCCGAGTCACATGTCCATACCTGCCACCAGAAATCCACGGGATGGAGAAACCGCTCGAATGGGACAGAGCCGTTGTCCGACTCTTGCGCAAGCAATGTGCAAGCAAATAAGTACAAACAAAAGGAAATTCAGCGCACAGTGAGGATGTCGCTCTGAGAGGGCGTATCAGTTGGTCATAATGGTAGAAAATGGCGAAGTTGTAGGACAACATTCGTTTAATACACCAAATTGTGTTTCTTTAAAACCCACTTTGGATGGACGTGACTTAGAAGAAGAGGTAAGCCATCAAAAAACTAAGCAGACAAAGTCCAGCAACAATTTGAAGCGGCACACCCTCAGGTGCGTTTTGCTTCAAGTTCTCAACTGTGGCCTGGACTTCTTCCGCAGCAGCACCTGCACCCTTACGCATCCTCAAAACGCCATCCTGGGTGTGCTGTGCAAGTGCAGCTTGTGCTTCTGCGAGCTGAGCCCTCAACTCCTCCATCGATGGAGTGGACTTTTCGGCTGCGGCGGTGGATGAAGTTGAGGTAGCTGGGTTGTTCGCAGATGCCTTAGCATCACCGAGAGATCTTGCACCCGATGGCTCAGAGTCGAGTCTTGAAACTGGGCCTGTTGGAGCAACAGAGCCTCGCTGTGGTGTGAAGGTCTCCTCTGGGGATGGGGATCGGTAAGATGGCAGGGCAGATTCTGGGGTATCAGACTGTACCGCGTCAGCGTAAAGCGCTTTATAACCTGTAAAACATTATAGAACTTACATATGTAGATCCGTTCACGCCATTTCTCTGTGGCGTAATGCCAGCTTCCTGTCCGCCAATCTCCGGAAGGAAAGCAACGCGAATCTTTCTCTCCTGGACAGTGTGCTTTTCGGCCTCGGCATTCTGCCACTGTTGAAATGTCAATACAGCTTAAATTCCCGATGCGAATGCTACTTACGATAGCAGTTGCGTTGGAGAACTCCTTATCGGGGGTGACGGCAACAGACTGAACAAGGAACTTGTCGCGGCATTTAGCATCAGGTGGCGGAGACGCCTTCATAGCCTGGAGAAGAACTAAGGAAGAGGTCAGAGAGAGCATATATGCTTGATAGATCCAAAACATACCAGTGACTTCAACTTCCTGGCCTGGCTCAATGCGACCAGAGTTTGGGCGCACACAATATCTGGGACAACGTCAGTAGGGAAGTTCCAGGCTATGATCGCGTGCTTTGAAACGTACTGCTTTGGGGCTGTAGTCTTGACCTGTAAAGACACGATGTTAGAATATGTCCTAACCACTAATGGTTTTGGAAGGCGTACCTTGAATGCGACAGGGGTGGAATTCGGGTTTCTGATCTTAAGACTCTCTGATACTTCGACGGTGAAAGGGCCTGCAGAATAACTCAGTATGATGCACAACGGGGGTGCGGCTCGGACAAGTACATACGATGGAAGCCAAGCTCGGCTGGTTCGATTTCGACGGACATGGCTGTAGGGTGGAAGATATGTAAGATCGAAAGATGTGGTGGTAACGATGAAGGATCAAAGGGAGTAGAAAGTAATTTGTTGATGTGTTCGAATGCTCGAGCGACTCGCGAATATGTGCGACGACTTCTGATGTGTCGTGTGAAGAGCGGGAGTCGAGGTAAGACGGTAAACGGGTATGAGGTATGGTCGAGGGAGTAAAGCAGGGAGTTGTTTGTTGGAGAAAAGAGTAATGGTATACGGAGTAAATAATTTGTCTTAGAGGTATCGACAAGGTAATCTTGGGGAGGATCAACGAACGAGGTTCAGAAAGTGAGAGACGAGAGCACGCTGCACGGCGGACGCTCGACGCTCCACACTCCACTCAGTGCACCTGTGCTCATTAATCCAAGGACCACCAGGACCAAGGTAAGTAGTGTACCAGCCACAAGTGAATCAATCAGTGACGTTTCGGGGTCCGATACGCCGCTCAGATCCGTGTTTGCTATGTTTGCATTCCACAGCACCATCAAGGTACATATCTCAATCATATCTTGCGCGCATCACCGTTCAATATTGTCGACTTGTACCATTGGTTGTCTCCACTCAAGTTGATTCCATTCACTTTTGTAGTTCTTTGTCCTAGAAGAGCTCCTCTTCCAGTAATAGATCTTCCCTATATAACCCTTTGAACTGCACCCTTCGGATTACCTCTACATTCCATACTATCACGCAATAAGCTTCCAACTCCAGAAGCAATTATGGCCTCTTCAGACTTGAATGTCCTTCTGGACATGGGCTTCGACAAGGAACGCGCTGAGATAGCTGTCAAGAAGAATGGAGGATGTATGTGCTTTGTGTCACGCTTCGCCACATAAATCTACTGACAAATCATACAGTACAAGGAGCTTTGAACTGGCTCGAAGAAAACCAAGACAAGTCACTCGACGAGATAAAGGGTCCAGCACCAGCTGCCAGTACCACTGAGGAGGAGGATGCTTTGGCCGAACCACCTGCTCTGAAAGAGGGCGAGGTCGCTAGATCTCTGACTTGTGATGATTGTGGAAAGCGCTTCAGAAGTCAAGCCCAAGCAGAATTCCATGCTAGCAAAACGTGCGTTTTAGATATATCTTCTACAGCACCCTGGGTTGAATTTACTGACCTGTTATAGTGAGCACCAGAATTTCTCACAATCTACGGAGGAGATCAAGCCTTTGACCGAGGAAGAGAAGAAGCAGAAGTTGGCTGAGATGAGAGCGGCTCTCGCCGAGAAGAAGGCAAAGCAAGCTGTACTTGACAAAGAGGATGCAAAGAAAAACGAGGTGAATGCAGTTGTTGTAGGACGAGCATCAAATAGTAGCTGACCTGACGTGTACAGAAAATCCGCATGAAGTCCACTCAAGAAGTACAGTTGATCAAGGAGGAGCTTGAGAAGAAGGAGCAAATCAAAGCAGCAGCAGCCAAGCGCAAGGAGAAGCAAGACGATATTGCCGCGAAACAGCGAATCAAGGATAAGATTGCCGCTGACAAGGAGGAGCGTCGTATTAAAGCCGAGAGAGCAAAGGCCGAGCGAGAAGGTCGTGCTCCACCACCCGATCCAAGTCTCGCAGCAGCAGCTGCTGCAGCTCCAGCTCCTACCAAGCCGGCCAATGCGCATACGGAGGCAAGGCTGAGATTACAGACCTCAAGTGGTAACGTCATGAAGACTTTCCCTGCTGATACTACATTGTTCGAGGTGGCTGAGGCTTTGAAGTCGGAGAATGGTGGCCCTGTTGAGAGCTTTACTCTTACATACCCAAAGAAGGTCTTCTCAGGATCTATAGACTTTGGACAAACGTTGAAGGAGGCTGGTTTGGTACCAAGTGCGGTATTAATTGTCAGTTAAGCATGGGAGGATTGGGTAGCCTAAGGTAGGAGTCTATGCATGTGAAGTCTGGACAGCAGCTCTATATCTATATATTGAGGAAAGCAACGGTTCAATGTTACAGCGTATCCTATTCCTTGATGTGGTTATGGATACACGCAATAAAACCCAGAGCTTGCATTAGCATCACAATTGAAAAAATCATATTCAGCGTACACACTTGACAACATGGAAAGTAAAAGAAGTATATTTTGATTGAAGACATATGGCATCCTCTATGAATACACAGGAAAGCACTCGCGAAAGCTACTTGATACATAATTCATGTTCCAACCCACAATGCCCACTACTCTAACCTCATACACCAGCCCAAGCCAAGGTGAAAAGCACTCTCAAACGCCATAGCCAAAGCGCCCGTCTTCTAAATTATGATCAACCCACCCGCTGCCTCTTGATATCCCCACCTGCCTCTGCAGGTACATTTGCTGGCAAATCGTTCAATGGAGCCCTTGCTCCTTGGCCGTTCTCACTTGATCTCTTCGCTGGACCAGGAGCCTTGAAACCACCACCTCTATTCATGGGACTTGGACTTGCAGGTGCTCCCACCCTTCTGGTTTGATTTAGCTGTGGATTTATGACACTCGGAAGCTGTGCAGGTGGTACAGGGCCCGGCGCTGGTTGTGTTGAGCCAGGAACATGCTTTCCATCTCTGCCCAATGGCATGCTCTTCTTATGGTCAATACCTGGTGTCTTCCTGATGGAAGGACTTTCTGCATTTGGGTTGAAGGCTGGGAGATTTGTACCCGCTGGTAAGGGTGGCAGTGGTGCCTCCGGATCTTCAGATGCTGGCATCATCGCCGCAGCTCGAGCTGAGAAGAATCCTGGACCATCACCCATAGGGAATTGAGGAACAGCAGACTGATTACTCTGGGCTCCTTCGTTAAGCCTAGGCTGCTTTCCTGGAGACGACGGCGCTGATACGTGGTTGGTTCGGCTTGGTTGATTAAGAGTTGCTACTCTAGCCGGACCAGTTTGAGGTTTGTCTCCCAGAGATCGCATAGCAGGAGCAATGCCGGTGCCATTATTCGGGCCAGGAATAAATTTGCCGTTAACGCCATTAGTTGGTGTTTGTGGTTGTGGCGGCCTATTTGCAGGCTTTGGACGAGAATCCACAACATTCTGGGGTCTCGCTGGAGCTGCCATAGAATGTGATCGGCCCATAGGCCCTCGGGAATTGCCTGCGTTAGAAAGGACCGCGTTCGTAGCAGGACCGGTGTCCCCCCTGTTCCCGCTGTTTTGGTCAAAGTGATGAGATGACGTCGTCGTAGGCGCAGGTAGGACAACTTCGTCTGGGTCAATATCCAAGTCACTACCAAGACCAAAGTCCGCCTCATCGAAATCTTTTATTGGTTAGCTGAAAGCCAAATGACATGTCAACATATGTGCTTACCATCGAACTCATCACCTAAGGACTCTTCGCTCCCTATGCATTATCATTAGATAAGTGCCTCCCAACTATGAATATATAAACTTACCAGCACTATTTGACTTTGGTTCTGGTTCTGCCTTTACCATCACAGACTGCGTTTCTTTCTTGACGGGCCCATAACCAGGAGCATGATGTAGGTTATCAATGCTCCATTTTGTTGGCTGAACTTTTACCTTCATGACTTTACCCAGATAATCCTTATCAGCAATACAATTTCCCAAAACATTACCAAAAGTCCTCAGGGTTCTCTTCAGTGCATCGGTTGTACCCTCTTTTTTCGCTTTCGCAAACGCCGCAGCTTTTCCCTTGCAATTCTCAATGTGTCCATACCCAATATCCTCATGAAAGGTGCCATCCCGGAGTGTGACTCGAACGATTACGGATAGTCCCAAATTGACTCTGAATGTGTGTGGATTTTCATCAACAAAATCGACATCAATCTGGACAATTGAACTTGACCAACCATTGAAACCGAAGACCTCATTCGCAAGTTGTATGACCTTTCCACCAGCAAGATAATGTACCTTGCCTCCGGAGGGCCCCGCTCTGGATGAGATATATTCCGGACCCAACTGCTTCTCAAGTCGACTCTGTAACGTAGCTATCTCCTGTGCAGTGTATTCTGAAATTCGCGGCTTGACCGTCTCAAATGGATTGGTGGGAGAAGCGCGGTCGCCATGCCTCGAGTGTTGATCGCCTGGACTATGATATGTCAGCAAAACGAATCAGCATATATTAATCAGACTTACGCAGGCATGATGAAGGGTTTCAGAGACTCCGATTTACGCACATTCGTGCTGAGCACTTCTTCGACTGTTGTGGCGAACACTTATAGTTGTACTGTCAATCGGTTGTTGAGACGCGACGTTGTTTCTTGAGGACGCGATCATGATGGCACAGGACACGGGATCACGTGATGTTCCCCACAGCTACCTAAATTTCACTGCTGCCTTGACTCCTTTTATGATACCCGTACTCCGCGAAGTGGATTACTGAGTATTCTACCCTGATCCCCACATATGTCTCAGCTGGAAAGTAACGCTTTCTGAGTTTTTAACGTACTACAGAGGAAGTTCACCTGGCATAATTGCCACTGGCATTACGAGCTGCTTTTCATATCTTCATTCCTATTATCTGCATACAATGAACCAGCTCTCCATCGCTATTTGAAATCAATGCCATATATGGCCGCCAACCATACGCTAGAAATGCAGAAAAACCTGAACCGCCCCTAAAGCCTTTAACTCCAATGTACAATTCCGTGCTGCTAAAGGAAAGGATTTCGTGATCTCGTGATAGAAGTGCCTCTCATGGGCGAAATGGGGAAGATTATGAACACCAACCCAATGCAGTGAACCTCAACACGCAGCCTTTATTCAGCCTTTGCTGTATGAATCCAGCTCATTCCATATTATATACGCAGCATTCTGGAAGATTTGTTGAGAAGGGAAGTCGGCCTGAACATCTACCAAGGACCAACACGAACGGGCAGGCTGTTGCCATATGTTCCAGAAAGAAGCTGATCTCGAATTGAAGAGCCAGAAGGACCAGAATTCTGGTTGCCCATCCAGCCAAGCTGAGAACCAAGGGCGTCGACGGCGGCCTGCATCTTTCCGCCCGATTGCTCATTGTGTTTGGTGAGCTTCTGGTCCCAACCCCCATATTGCAGCTGAATACCTCCTCCTCTTTTTGATGCTTCGCTAACAACAAGAGCCCAAGCCTTAGATATCTCCTCATAAGCGTCGTCTTTGTGTCGTTTGTGTGCAGTGTTCTGCCAATCAGGAAGGTTGTGGATAATGTTTGTGGCACCATCCAAGAAGCTCAAGGAAACTGTAGTCTGACTCTCATGTGGAGGAAGGTAGTGTGGTGTAAAGTCGATCAGAGCATCTATAAGAGCGGTGAGAGCATGTTTGACTCTGTTGTATGCGTATTCTGAGCCAGCATCACCACCAAACGGGAAAGCATCTCGTAGTTTGTCCTGATACTGTCCTAAGACGTTCAATGCCGACTCTACCGAAGGCCTTGGTGCTGTAGAGACAACCTCAGATCCGATCTCTGGGTGTCGCTCACAAATAGAGTGCAGGACCGTTCTGAGTGACTGAGCATCGAGGGTTTCCAGGAGGCGAGGTAATGCGAGTGGTCTTCCGGTGATTTCTGTGCCCCGAGAACGCTTTACTGGTCGGGATACCAATCTGGAGGAAAGGCCAGGCGAGTTGAGAGGGGAGAGGGACATTCCATCGTATCCTCCGCCATTTGGATCGAAGGCTGCACGGCCAGACTCGAGCTCGTCGTCAGCTTTGCGTTTTCGTCCACTCATGGTTGGTGTATAAGCTAGAAGTGGCCTTTGTCAGTATTTTTTTTCTTTTCCTTTTTATCCCCCCGAAGGCAGACGGAGAGGGGCAAGTAGACGTACTTTGTCGTGAAGGGGAGTGACGTGAGTCGTGCTGGCGAGGAAGGAGAGACGGTTGTGGTGATAACAAAACATTCATGGTCGCTGTTACAGTAGCAGAGACTACCAGGATGGTAAGTGGTGGTCTGGTTATTGCGTTGTACCAGAGCTGGTTTTGTGATGGAAGAAGGTCGTCAAAACAGAGGTGTGTGGTGAGCTCACCAGAGTCTTCGAAATTAAGGTAGAGAGAAGGTCTCGATTATGGCGGCCTTCGCCAGCAGCAGACTATTTTAGCCTTGCCGAGTGCGGGTCTGGCCTTACAACTTTTGCCCCACGTGATTTCAGCCACAACAACGTGGAGAGAAGATCGAAATTGCCGTTTGAGATCAAGAATTTCTTATTTGCAGAGCATTTCATCAAAATAGTTTCACTACTTTTGTGATCACGAAAACATGCTGTCGCTGTTATAGTTTTGCGGTGAGGAGTCGAGGCGAGACCAAGCACCACAAGGATCCAGATACGCGGATCTCGCCGAAGAAAAAGCGACAGTGTTATTATTCGTTATTATGATCAGGTCAATGACACAGCAACCACATCTACAGGGATATCATAGCTAGTGTTGACAACCCGACTCAGGCTCATATCAGCCAAAGGGGTATTGGTTGGTGACGGGTTGAAGAGGTAGGTCTCAACGAACATAGGTAATAGATAGTTCCAAATTTCATTGGTTTACTGAGTAGTTGTATAGTCAGTCAGTTAGCCTTCCATGGTCATCACTAGATATGATTCTGACATCTGGTAGGTGAAGGAGACAGCCTTTGAGCGGGGGCGATGTTAATTACTACGTACTCATATGCACCATGTGAGATTCTCTTTTCTCTGTACCAAGTATTTGCCGACAAATCAGGATGTATGTCACAAGGATGCCATTAGTTTCTACGGAAGCTAGCTAAAGTAGTAACTAAATGACAACCACTGCGGCAGAAAGAGCTTGTCTCAATATTCCTGGTTGTCAAGACGACGAAACTTTTGAAGGAAAGATTTTCAACACCAGTGTCATTCATGGGAGATGAGGCTCGTCAACACCAGAAAGACAACTTCTCCAGTGACTAATTTGCAACTCCGAAGATTTTGCAAACTGATGTTGAATTAGTGTATTTTCAAAGAAGAAGTCGAAGCTATTGCGCATGTATTGACGATAGTAGAACAAGGTTTTATGTCCTGCTGAGTCTGTAGATGAAACCTGATCTGAGTAAGTGACATCTAAAGCCATCTACCAAAGAGGCTTGGAAGACCGAGCGCGACTTCCACTTTCGCTGGACTTTCTGCGGTTCTTCTCGGCCAAGCTACGTTCGAGGCGCATCTGAACATTGCGCTGAACTTCAATAGATGGAGAGCTGTCAATGTCGCTGGTTCCTGCAGGTCTTGGCACTATTGCGTCTCGTCCGCCAATAAATTGAGTCGTGGAACTAACTCCGGACTGAACTGAATGTGCTCGGCCAGTTGATTCTGCTACTGCCCCTGTCTGAGTCGGATGGGATGCCAATGAGTTTGATGGCTGTACCAACTGTGCTGCAAGATTGGCTTGACGGGGAGCGGAATAGGCAACATGGGGAAATGGGCTGGGTGAACTACCAAGAATGGGTGAATGTATATGGCTAGGAGTCATCTGAAGCAGCGAGTTATGAATGGTGGGAATGGGTTGTCGGAACTCTCTTGTTACCCCGAAGATATCCCTTATCCAGAACACTTCATAAGGTTGTTGAGTCTGTGGGGTTGGAATTAATTGAGAGGTTGTGATACTCGCGGCATTTGTAGAAGATTCATGCTCTTGGAGGTAGGAGGAGGCACTCGCCGAATGCTGAGAATCAGACCCTGAAGGATCTCCTGAGTTGGTCAGGACTGTAGAGTCATCCGGTACTGGGAGATTGTTGGAGATCGTACGATTGTCGACAGCTACAAGATTATCTAGAACTGACTGGTTCCGCGCAACTGCAGAATTGGTTGCATCTGTGTGTGTCATAAGAGAGGTGGACTCAGACTTTTTTGGCGTACCCGGAACCTTCTTGGTTGTTTGGATGGATTCGAGTGGGCTTGTGTTTCCGCCAACGAAGTCATTCTTGTTAGGTCCAAGAAGCTCAGATGAGTGGAGACTTCCAGCAACGTGAGAGGACTGTTGGACTTGTGAAGCACTGTTCTCCAACATGGCGGTATGCTGAAGTTGCACACTTTGGGTTTCGTCGGCCGCGGTTGCAAATGAATCTTGGGAGGATAAAGACAAATTTGCCCGGTGTAAAGGATTCTGACCTTGCGACAGTGCGGAATCTTGCATCGGTTCTTGGGTTTGGGAGGCAGCCTGGGCGGAGTTATTGTCGGTAGCCCAGCGAGATGCACCAAGGCCGTGGGTAAGCCCTTTTGTCACATCGGATGGTGAACTCGACGCGACAATTTTGTTCTCATTTTCAGGACCTTGATATAATATATCAGTGTCCTTGTGGTATTTGACCTCTTGGGGAGAGTTCTGCGATGCAGTATCCTTAGGATGCGTTTCTTCTGAATCTGACTTGCTACTGCCAACTATGCTGACCTTTCTGCTCAGAGGTTTGGGATATCTGTGATCTGCCGAATGTGTCTTGACGGATGGAGGTGCTTCTCCTGGATTCAGCCATTCTTGCTCCAGAAGAGGCTTGCTGATAGGGATAGCGTGAGATCTATATGCTATCAATTCTTCTTGGTTATATGTGAATCGCATGGTGCAAATCGGCTTGGCAACACTGTCGTCGGAAACTGCTTTGTTGGAGATCTCTTCCATATCCTCAGGTGCGATAAATTGCGGATTTCCGGCTCCAGATACCGCACCACTACCTAATAAAGACGACTCTACTTCGGAATCGCTTACTTTCTCAAGGGCTCGGCCAACTAATCTGTTGGTAAAGCCCCGTCTGAAAGAATCTCGCTCTTTTCCAGAAAAGTGTTTGAAAGTGTTTGACTTGGTCAGCATATTGTCAACGATAGCCTCTGCAGTAGCATTTGCGTAGATAGACGATGCCAGGCCACCTCCTAGAACTCGCTGTATCTTGGACTCATCAACGTCATTGCCTTCGATATCGACCATAGGAGTTATTTTTAGGGAGCTTTGGCCCATGTTGGAAGCATTGTGTACATCAGGACGAGCAGACTTTCCAGGCTTTGTGAAAGGAGTTTCCATCGCATACATCGAAGCAGCAAGTCCACCTCGGAAATCTAGTTTCTCTGAGAACTTGGTGATTACTGGGGTATTTTCTGATGATTGGGAAGTCTGGGCTCTCTCTCCCACACTCTCAGCAGCCATGACACAACCAAGGAAGTCTCCTCCAGCGATTCTGTCGAGCTTATCAAGCGCAAGATCCATACTATCAGGGCCCATGAGACTTAGAATTTGCTCTGAGTATGATGGCTCAGTAGGTTTCTGTTCCTCATCTGAATCGCCGAAAGAGATGAGCTGCTCTACGGGTGCAGACTCTTTAACACCTTCTGTATGATCATAGCGCCCAGTCTTTTCGTCCTCTCGCAGCGTCATTTCATGTCCTTGCATATTTTCTTTTGGGCAATCTTTAAGATTTGTATCAGGGGATTCTTCAATAGCCAGCGAGCATGCTGCTGCGAAATCTTCTGCTACGTAGGCTGAGATAAACAACAAGCTGCAGGTGATTCTCTGGCCATTGGCATCTTGGATATCGAGCTTCGCCACTCTGTCCTGTACAGAAACATTGATGTCAGAAGTGATATGTACACTAAGGAGAATACCGTCTGCCAGGCTGCTGAGATTGAGCCATGTAAAATGATCAACAGTGCTCTTCAGAACGATGACTCTTGCATCGTCGCAACGTGTGCCTGCGTTTTCGGCTCTACACTTTGCATCGATGTATATCTTTTGTTCAGGCAAGCCATGCGTACCGGCCGACGAAGTAGCATCAGCAACAGGTCTTGCTTGAAATGGGTTGATTTGATCCTGACCTCCTGACTGATTCGCATAATTTGAATCTGCTAAGCCTTGATGGGCTGCAAATGGATTCTTGTCAGTTGAAACACTACTGTCTGCGTATCCGGAACCCATTAAACCTGCACTGGATGTTGCTGGTTTCTTGTCGGATAGACCACTCTGATCCGCATATTTAGAGCCTATCAATCCCACATTGCCTGCAGTTATTTTCTTTTCCAACGAGATGTTGTCATCTGCATATCTAGAGCCCGCCAAGCCCACGTTGGCTGCAGCAATTTTATTCTCCGAGGGGATGTTCTCATCTGCATATCTAGAACCTGCCAAGCCTATATTGGATGAAGCTGGCTTCTTCTCGGACGCATTTCCTTGGCCTTCAGAGATCAATGGCAAGACAACAGCACTCTTTGTTTGATCTGTACTCGATGTAGATTCCTGGGACTGTGCATATCTTGATCCAGCCAATCCGGCAGGAGATTTCATAGGAATTGACTTCAAGCTTGCCTCCAAGAAGTCTTTAGGTTCGGCAAGAGTATACGTGAACTGTACATTGTGTACTGGTCTTCTGGTCATATGAACCCCATGCACAGAGCGTTGAGCACCGCGCAACGAGCGTTCATTACGAGTAGACTTGCTTTGCAAGTTTGATGCATGATCAATGACGCCGCTATATGAGCTGGCAAGCACACCTGTACCACCTTGGTTCTCTACTGTTGGAAATGATATGTCGAGATTTTCTCGAAGGAAATTCTCTATGTTGGGGTCTCGAGGCGGTTTTGGGACATCGAACATAAAGTGCGACGATTTACCACTATGAATATCTTCATCAGCCAAGTGTTAATTTGAATTGGAACTATACATACCGTCCGCCACCGCGCCCGCTTCGACCTCCGCGTGAACCAGCGAAGCCACCGCCACGACCGCGATCGATTTGCGCGTTTGTTAGACCGCCACGATTAGCTGAACGAGGTGATCGATAACTGTCCATCTCAGCTCTCATACGAACTCGGTGAGACTGGCCATCATTAATGTTCTCCAAATCATCGTTATCGGAGTGTATGTCTGCCGCAAGAGCTATGAAAAAAACCATTAGCTAAGCTCTTCCGTAAACTGCAAGCAACAAACCTTTCCAGCCACTCAGGGCGCCTGAATTCTGCTGTGTCAATCTCCATTCCTCTGTGCCTTCAACTCTAGCCTTGCGAGACTTGTCAAGAGCCTCGATATCTACAGCACCCCAGCCTTTGAGATTCTCGACTGGCAAAGCATTTCGGCGACCAATGCCCAACTCCTCCTAGCTTATGATTAACGAGACGCGCAAAATTCCCACAAGAGTCAAAGATCACATACCTCCATAGCAGCCAGTACCGCTAACTGCGCGGCATCTGGCTGTTCGTCCATATTGTTTGGAGGTTGCTGTATATCTTAGAAATACCGTGTAATCTTTTCGTTCTTCTCCAATTTTGCTTACAAACTGGCGGACTGAATTGGCAAATAGATTGTATAACTTCTGCGATCAGACCTCTTGACTGGTCAGTATTGGTATTAGAACGAGTTCGTTCTCCAATTTCCTCGGAAGTCTGAACGAACATTAGTATTATATTGTGACATGGTCCACTGGAAGAGCTCTGGGAAATTACAATAAGTCTCTTCCGTCTACACTCGCACAGTGCAACTCTTTCAATGTTCCAGATCGCTCGTCAAAGAGAGGATCATGGTTATAGTAGATAGCGAATGGCATCTCGTGAATAGATAGAGTGAAGAGAAAGACAACTTACTTTGAGATGCTACCCAGGAACGAGTGGGCAGCAGGTGCTGCCCGTTCAAGACTTGAGAGGACTGTGCTCGCTGCAATTGTTTCGTGCCAAATGGTAGAAGTTCGTGGGGTAACGTAGAAGAAGACTGTCTTGCTTGATCAGCAAGATGTTGATACAAGCGCAACAAGTCCGTTCCAATTCAGTTTAGATATCGGAAATTGAAGGAAATATGAAGATCTGTCAATGTGAAATGTGGGTTTGCGTATGTTTTCGTGAGAAGGAAAGGTGTCTGGTTAAGCACTTATACATGACGCACTCATGCCCCGTCCCGTGCCTAGACATCGCGAACCTCTCAAACACGGAAAGCACTTGAAGGCGTTGGACGAATCCAGTTTCCACGCTAGTCAGCACAAGGCTTACTGTCGTATGCCAGTGCTTCAGGCCGATTTCTCAATAGCAGCGTCTGCATCTCTGTTAGCAATGTGTTGTAAGAAATTTCAGTGGTGTAGTTATCAGGAGCGCCTTTACAGCGATATTCTCATTCAACAATATTACAGTATATTTACAATGACAAGAAAAGTACAGCTAAGACCTCTGAACTTGAGCCCAGACGTCCCACAAACTTAGCTTTGGCTTATGATATACACCGACATTGCTCCGTTTCATTGAGACGTATCAATTACCATTGAAAGTCTAGGAGTCAAATTTGCCTGTTGGTTGCATAGCTTGTAATTTGTGAAAGTAGGCTTGAGAAACTGCATAGCTAGGTACATAAACATATGTAGCATACCAAGTGGCATGACTTCGA
The DNA here is from genome assembly GCA_024752435.1 of Allantophomopsis cytisporea. Lineage (NCBI taxonomy): Eukaryota > Fungi > Ascomycota > Leotiomycetes > Phacidiales > Phacidiaceae > Allantophomopsis > Allantophomopsis cytisporea. The sequence continues at coordinate 1,063,324 of CP103025.1, forward strand.
ATGAAACTCATGCATTAATGGTAACATCTCTTTGGATTTAACCGGTGCAAGATATATAAGCGCACTTATTAGCAGAATGATTCAGATTGCCTTTCTATGATCGACATTCCCTTGATAAGCTCTATGGCGACGTGACTTACTTGCTTCATCTCTTGAAACTGTTTGGCTTTCGGTTGGAACGTCCCTCGAGAGCATTCTTCTGGATTCGTAATTGATCTTATATATAAGTCGCAACATCAATCTTGGACCAGATATCAAAACCTTTTTCTTTTGAGTCAAGCGCTCTTAAATGAACGTATATCCATGTTAGAAAAGCATTCATTCGTTGTATGCAATAGGGTAAATTATGTTTGATTTTTGGTTTAAAAACTAGAGATATAATGTCTTACATCGAAAAGAAAAATACACATGAATGGCTTGAAAATCAGACGAGGCAAGGCAATTGGCGACATAGGTATTAAAGCAATTATAAATGTGTTCAAGTCCTGCATCCATCATGAGGTTGTTGAGCTGTCGTCTTAACGGCGGGTCTACTTCGGACTGGGCACTTTTCGCGGGGACCAATCGGTTTGATTCCGAAAACCATCAGTAAAGTTACCGATTGCACGATAAAAAGTTCCCCGACATCGCATTGTGGGTTGCACATTCTAATACTTTATATACAATCGCCACCGTCACAATGAGGGCAGGCGGACTTCTTTCTGCCAGCAGGTCTGCTATCAGGGTGAGTTGCTTTGTTATTTTATCGTTTAGTGTTGAGAACGTTAACTAATTGGCACTTTACAGAGTCCACATCTCTCTGTGCCAAATTGCTCCCGTACTCTTGCTACCGTACAGAGCGGATCCTACAAGCCTGACATCGCATCGCGAACTCCTCCTTACCCCAAGCTTCTCAAGCGCCTTGGTGAAGTCCGAAGGGTTCTGGGTACCGATCGACAACTTACGCTCGCCGAGAAAATTCTTTATTCCCATCTCGATAACCCCGAGGAGTCTCTCCTAACGAACACCGACAATGGTCTGAATATCCGTGGCAATGCCAACCTCAAGCTCAAGCCTGACAGAGTTGCTATGCAAGATGCATCGGCTCAGATGGCGTTGTTACAATTCATGACTTGTAATCTTCCTTCGACCGCCGTACCAGCCAGTATTCATTGCGACCACATGATTGTTGGAAAACGGGGAGCTGATGTTGATTTGCCGGAGTCAATTAAAGGAAACAAGGAAGTGTTTGACTTCTTGGAGTCTGCTGCGAAGAAATATGGTATTGAATTCTGGCCACCTGGAGCCGGTATCATTCATCAGACTGTTTTGGAGAACTACTCTGCCCCAGGTTTGATGATGCTTGGTACCGACAGTCATACCCCTAATGCTGGTGGTCTTGGTGCTATCGCAATTGGTGTTGGTGGAGCAGATGCTGTCGACGCTCTGGTCGACGCTCCTTGGGAGTTGAAGGCTCCTCGCGTTCTTGGTGTACGATTGGAGGGCAAGCTTAGCGGCTGGGCTTCTCCAAAGGATGTTATCCTCCATCTTGCTGGAAAGTTGACTGTCAGAGGTGGTACTGGATTCATCATTGAGTATCACGGCCCAGGTGTCGATTCCTTGAGCTGCACTGGTATGGCTACTATCTGTAACATGGGTGCTGAAGTTGGCGCCACCACTTCTCTTTTCCCATTCTCTCAGAGAATGGTACCATACCTCAACTCCACACACAGATCATCTATTGCTCTTCAGGCCAGCACCATTGCCAGCTCTCCATCTCTTCACAACCTTCTTCAAGCTGATGCCAACGCTCAATATGATGAGGTTATCACCATCGATCTTTCCACACTCGAACCACACATTAACGGACCAAACACTCCTGATCTTTCTACTCCACTATCTGTCTTCTCCAAGGCTGTCAAGACCAACGACTGGCCAGAAACTGTTTCAGCTGGTCTTATCGGCAGCTGCACCAACAGTTCTTACCAAGATATGACGAGAGCCGAAAGTCTCGTCAAGCAGGCTACTGCTGCTGGTCTTAAGCCAGTGACTGACTTTTATATCACCCCAGGTAGCGAGCAAATTCGTGCCACCCTGGACCGAGACACAACCCTCTCTACCTTCTCAGATGCCGGCGGTGTTGTTCTTGCCAATGCATGTGGTATGTTTTAACGCTTTTCTTTTCATATTCGTGTCTTTTTTTTCCCCTATAGTTCTCTTCCCAATCTTCACCTTCTCCAACCGCAACTCCTTTTCGACGCACAACCTAGAATGAGTACGAGGGTATCGTCTGGGACGCTTCTAGTCGCATCATCCTTGATGAGATAGCCTCTTCTGTTTCTGGTATTTGCTCCTAGAGGCTACAAACCCAGAAACCGCAAGAAAGAGCCATGCTTTTGCAAAGCATAACCCTGAGAAGACCAAGGCCATGCACAAAACAGTTCGCTAAGGCCAGAGCGAACAAGAAGTACTACTGCGAGGTTTGCTATTTCGCCTTCGTCAAGAAGTGAAATTCGACCAAACACTACAAGTCAAAGGGTCACAACGTTAGGGCCCTTGCGGCTGCTGGGTCGAGCTCTTAGCTCGACCTCAATCTCACTACCACCCTTCTTGGAACTTTTTACTATTGTCTTATTATCTCCCTACTATCACTAACAACCTCTTTAACTTTGCTAACTCGATATACTTAGGCCCTTGCATTGGTATGAAATTCCCATCCCCTATACTTATGTATATATGCTGACTGTGTTTTAGGGCAATGGACTCGCACAGATGGAGTCAAGAAGGGTGACAAGAATGCTATCTTCTCCTCATACAACCGAAACTTCCGTGGCCGTAATGATGGCAACCCGGAGACCATGAACTTCCTTGCCTCTCCAGAACTTGTCACTGCAATGTCCTACGCAGGAAGCACTTCCTTCAACCCATTGACTGACAGCATTACAACCCCAACTGGTGAGGAGTTCCGTTTCTCGCCACCAGAGGGAGCCGAGCTTCCAAGCTCCGGTTTCGAGGAAGGTAACCCAGAGTTCCTCCCAACCTCTGCCGCTCCAAGCCCAGAGACCGAAGTTGTTGTCTCCCCAACCTCCGATCGTCTCGCTCTGCTCGACCCATTCGAGCCATTCCCAGAGCATGACCTCAAGGGCCTTCAAGTCCTTTACAAGGTTACAGGAAAGTGTACTACGGACACCATTTCTGCCGCCGGCCCATGGTTGAAGTACAAGGGTCATCTTCCAAACATTTCTGCCAATACTCTTATCGGTGCTATCAACGCTGCTACCGGCGAGGTCAACGTCGCCTACGATGTCGATGGTAGCAAGTCCGGCATTCCAGAGCTCGCTGAGAAGTGGAAGGCTCAGGGTAAGGAGTGGCTTGTTGTAGCTGAGCACAACTATGGAGAGGGATCTGCTCGTGAGCACGCCGCTCTCCAACCAAGATATCTTGGAGGCCGCGTCATTCTTGCTAAGTCTTTCGCTCGTATCCATGAGACCAATCTCAAGAAGCAAGGAGTTGTCCCACTTACCTTCTTGCACGAAGAAGACTATGCCAAGATCGATGCCTGTGATGAGGTTAGCACCGAGGGTTTGTACGATATGTTGAAGGCTGGTGGAAAGGGTGAGGTTAAGTTGCTTGTCAAGAAGAGAAGTGGCGAGGAGATTGTTATTGCTACTAAGCATACTTTGAGTAAGGACCAGGCTGGCTTCGTTTTAGCTGGTAGCGCTTTGAACTTGTTGGCGAAGATGAACAGATCTTAAAAATATTTGTCTAAATAGAAAGCAATGTAAAATCAATATTTCTCGAACCTCCGTTAATGGCTCTCAATCTTTTCACAGGTATTGAAGAGGGTTGTGTCAGTACCGAATGCTCAGGAAGCCATCTGTCTCTGTCAGTATGGTTTTAATGAACTTTTGGACTTTGTCTATTATCTACGCCGAGTGTTGGGTAGAACTAGTTCTGAGATGATGTCCCCACTGAGAGACTGTAGTGACCGTCTGCGAGCAGTTTTGATAATTAATGTTAACTTTAGCTGTTTCACGGTTACAAAGCTGCCTGCCACTCTCCGACTATTCTATTAAAGTTCTATGCTATCTCCTGTTACTCAGGGACTTTCCACGCTCTTCGTGACGCATGTCTCGATTTCCTCCTGCCAAGCACCACTTCTGACATCACTAACTTTCCATCCCTGATGATGGGTTCTAGGTTCTGTGGAAGGTCGAAATCTTCCAGAAGAGCTTCAGTGGACGCTTCAGATATTGACGGAATATCCGTTTCCTGAAGTCTTGACCAGCTTCTCTTCTCTCTGACCACGGCATTTGAAGGAATCAATGTCTCTCCATGATATCGTTTCATGTTACGACGTGATATCGTCTCATAACGTATAGATGATACATAGGCGTAACGACTATTCTTATTCCTAGGATCCACGTACGCAAACCGATCATTCGAATGATTCGTCCACTGAGCAGGATCATTTGTGTTAGCATACAAAAATGAATCCAAAGCTATTTCGCGGGATGAGGTTATCGAAATAGGTTTGGCAAGGATATCCTGGCTATCTATCAGGTTTATTTCAACATCCGCTAATTTGTCTAATGTTATGAACCGACTGGTGTCTTCGCTTTCGAGAGTGGAACGAGGAATCTCTTTCTGTGTATGCAATGCTTCCATACTGGTCTCCATGTAACCGGGTTCCATTGCATCCCCGTTATCTTGAAGTATTTCCTGGGTAGTGAAAAAGTTCACATTTTTGTCCTTCATAGCGTCTGTACTGAGGGGACAAAATTGGAGACCTTGATTAACCGCAATTGGACTGCTTTCAATTTCGCTGTTTGATAAGTTGCCATGATTAATGGGTCCATTGAGGTAGGGAGTGGAGGGAGATGGAGGTATATGCCGACTTAACCGTTGGTTCGCGTTCATGCCATCAGAAACATCCCGAAGAGAATGACTTGTCGACTTGTTGTGAAAGCTCTTGGGAGGCTCTCTATCACGAGCACAGCCTTTATCCACAGGTTCTCGAGCAAGCTCATGAGTATGCACATGTTGCTCTTTCATGTCCTGCTGGCTTACTTCACCAGCTAAACCTTTTGGCACTTCATCTGGAAAAGGAATCTCATCTAAAATCTCAACGTCCTCGTCGAGATTCTGATAGTCTGAAGGCTTGGCCACCTGATCTGCATCATGCCCTTGCACCCCCGCATGCTCGCAACCTGGATGTGCTTCATGGATTGAAACTATGTAATCACTCATAGAAACAGAAGTATGGCTCTCTGATACTGCGGGCTTGCTGAAAGTGGTTGGCTGCAAGATATGTTTTTCATTTCCGTCGTTCCCATGCTTGTCAAAATCCGCTTCTTGACTAGCTCTCACCACAAGGCTTCGTGCATGCTTAAGGATGAGATAGTATTTGTTCAGAAGGAATTTTGAACGCTCTTTAACATGATATTCCTCTTCTAGTGGTATAGCTGGGAGCTTTGCAATAGCCTTAAACACCTTGTGGATTTTGGTCGATTTGATGATGCTGATATCCAAATCACCCAATGATTCGAGTTGTGTTACACGATCAGAAACGAATTCCATATTTAACTCATTCGAAGAAACATCTTTTATTAGTAAGCATTTTTGAAGCTCATGACGGAGAATCATGACTTTTCTCTAGAAACTTCTTATCAGCATTTGTCTCGATATCGATTTAACATCGCATGAAAATATACCTCTGTGAGTATGTGAATGTCTTTTTCACTTGCTGAAATGCTTTCCCCGCCTTCAGTGGTTGGTTTGACCCTATGCTCCTCGAGGGGTTCTCGAGACAAACTTTTCTTAATGGAGGTATGTGCTTCGCCGAAGCTGGCTATACTACGGACAGGTGAGTCGGTTATGAGTCTAAATTTCTTGGGATCTGAGGTTGAATTAAAGGGTGATGAGTGTTCCCGTTTGAGAGGATTCTCTTTCCTTCTAGGTGGGGGAGAGATTGGCCTTGATGCAAAAGGGAATGCGTATGAATCTGGCTTCGAAACAACACGTTTCGTCTCCTCGTGTTTCCTTTGCTTCTCACAGAGAAAACAATAAAGCACTGAGTCAATTGAGCCTGAAGGTACCTGGACTTTTCTGTTGCAACCATTGTTGGCACAATCAGCCGGAGAGAAAGATGGCATTTTCTTAGTGCAACGCGTGCATCGCCATAACGATCTGTATGGGATTAGACTCGATATTCGACTTAAATTTGAAAGCCACATGAGTATTCTGGAAGCAATCTATACATACTGTGTTGATAGGGTGTAGTGCACTGGTGGGTTGTGGCAATACGAGTGCCAGTGCTTATGGCACGATGTACATGTTACAAGTGGCTTCACCAGACCTGAGGGTCCGAACTTGCAAACGTAACACTGATTTATAGACGTTAGTTTAGTCACCTATAAAAGGTATCTCGTCAGTGACCTCATGTTGCTTCTTTTGAGTGAAGGCTGGAAAAGTTGGAGCGTCTCAGGTCTTTTCAGTTTGTTTTTGGTCATCAGTCTGCAGTCAGTTGCGGTTTCACTCGTTCCCGCAAAGAATCTATGGTAGTCTCCGCTACGTGCTGATTCATGGCCTCAAATCTGGTCGATTTTCAAAGTTCGTCTTTTCACCACAGCCTTTGGCTTCAAGTCGTGGTGCAACGAAACAAGAAGCTCCTGATTGTGATGATGTCTATGACATGGCTATACCATACAATTACACGGTTTCTGCGGTGCTCTTGCAAATACCGTTGGACTTAGATTGCAGGGTCCTCCAGATTGATTGATGAATCAGCATGAGCATCCTCAATCAGCCATATCAATCGCTGCGGTGAGTAGAACCAGCTAAAAGACTTGTTCTATGCAGTCGGACCTTTTACCAGGTGATCATCATTGACGCAGATGACAAGACAAAATCGGAAACATACCTTAGCAACCGGAGAAGCCACATTGTGTTCCATTCCAATTCAGTGGGTTCTTATACTGTGGGATTGTTATGCTCTTGGGCCTAAAGATTCGGTTGTTGCTACCAAACAAAACCTCGATGGTCGTTGATAAAGATATATGAGAATGAAACCCATCAACTAGCAACTAAGAGAAGAAAAGTCACCTCTGTGTCTGGGTTCAGGGTATCGCTATATGGCTGAGCACAGGTTGGCAATCCATCTAGCTGCCAGTCTTATTCGAAGTCAAGCTTTAGATGTGAGTGCAGTTCTTTCGGTCAGTGGAATAGCACCTCTGGTTAACGGCGGATTATCGCAGGTTAAAGACTCCTCTCAATCAGCAGCGATTTGATGTAGATTATTACCTTATGTAAGATGTAGGTTATGCTTTGACCCTTAGTCGTGGTTGCTGCATTGTTCTTGCATAAATGAGCTGCCTATATATATTTTAAGTGTTCTGCCAATTTTTTCCGCTTTGTCGTTCACAGACCAAGATTCGATAGAGAGTGAGAGACGCCATCCCGCAATTCTAAAGTCCACTAACCTTCACAGGGGCCACCAAAGCGGCCGCCTGTTCTCGAGGCTGATTCGCGAGGCACATGCTTGCTCACAGCTGGAATTCCCTAATCTTCTGCGACTCAAGTCATTTAACCTCAAGTTATCCTTCTGGGGTTTATTCCTATATCAATCCCTTCAGATGGACTTTCTTAAGTCTGCAGTCGCTTCTGCCATATCGAAAGGGCCTCCATTCCCCTATAACTTCGGCGATCGCGTTGATGTAGATCAATCCATATGGACACTCTACAATGGCACCAAACGAGTATTACACCCCACCACGAGCATGAGCTATTTGATCGTACATAGAGCTATTACTGATCTATATGCTTATAGGACGATGGCTCAAATTGTAGCATTCTATCCTTCGATGTCACAACCAATAAATCGCGATTACCTCTGGCCCGAAATGCCATGCGCAAGCTACGAACACTTCGACACCCTGGTGTGATCAAAGTCTTTGATACCGTTGAGGTACGAGCGGACCTTCATGAACTTTATGGAGTATACTGAGTACCTTCCCAGACAGAATCCTATATCTACATAGCCACGGAGCGCATCGTACCATTGCGATGGCATGTCAAGCGTAAGAGCATGAGTGCCGAAACGCTCAAATGGGGACTGTTCAGTGTCGCAGTATGTCTTCTTTTCTCATCCCTGGGAAACCACTAATAGCTCTTCAGCAAACAATAAAATTCATAAACGATGAAGCTGCTTCGATACATGGAAATTTGCGAGTCGGATCAATATACACTAGTGAGAGTGGAGAGTGGAAGGTTGGCGGCTTTGAGGTGTTGAGTAGCTTGAAAGATGATGAAGCAATAATATATGTAAGTTTGGAAGACTTCTGTCTGTCATATGTGTGATGATGCTGATTGGTACAAGAACTATGGCAGTCTGGTTCCTGATGCGGCACGCTACACTCCACCTGAGTTGGCAAAGTCAGGATGGGGCGATATCAAAAAACACCCTATTGGTGCAGTGGACAGTTACAACTTTGGTACACTGATCTTCGAAGCGTTCAACGGGGATTTCATGGGTAGTGAACAAGCAGGACAGACAAAGAATATACCTCCAAGCATGCACTCTAGCTACAGAAGGCTGGTAAACTCAAATCCTAAAGCTCGTCTTAGTGTGGGACACTTTTTGGAGCAAGGACGGAGAAGTGGTGGATTCTTTGAGACACCACTAATCAAGCTTGCGGAAGGAGTCGATAATCTAGGCATGAAGTCGGAGGAAGAGCGAGAAGAGTTTTTGAAGTAAGTTGATATTCGTAATGAGACAAAGGATATGGCTAATTTTGTGTCGAACAGTGATTTGGATCAGTTAGCAAACGACTTCCCTGAGGATTACTTCAAGATGAAAATTCTCCCAGAGCTTCTCAAGTCTGTCGAATTTGGCGGTGGTGGTCCTAAAGTGTTTGCTGTGGTGATGAAAATTGCTACAAAAATTCCAGATGAGGACTTTGACTCAAAAGTAACCCCTGTCATTGTAAGACTTTTTGGAAGCCCTGATCGAGCCATCCGAGTATGTCTGCTAGATAATCTGCCACTCATGATTGATCGCTTGCCTCAAAAGTTGGTCAATGATAAGATTTTCCCGAATATGGTAAGGAACAATTCTGCTACTTCATGGTTCAAGACTGATAGCTTTATTATAGGTTTCCGGATTCACGGATGTAGCGCCAGTTGTTCGAGAACAGACCGTCAAGGCTGTTTTGACTATCATTACAAAGCTCTCAGATCGGACGATTAATGGCGAGCTTCTCAAATATCTCGCCAAAACTTCTAATGACGAGCAGCCTGGCATTCGCACAAATACCACGATATGTCTGGGCAAGATCGCAAAGAACCTTGGTACCAGTACTCGGTCAAAAGTTTTAATAGCCGCTTTCACACGATCACTCCGAGATCCATTTGTGCATGCGAGAAACGCTTCTTTGATGGCACTAGCGGTTACTTCTGATGTTTTCAGTGAGGATGATTGTGCAGGCCGCATATTACCGGCACTTTGTCCATGCTTGATGGATAAAGAGAAGCTAGTGCGAGACCAGGCTAACAAGGCTCTTGATGTGTATTTACAGCGTGTGAGAAAATTTGCGTCTACCATGCCGGATAGTGTGCTACCACCACCTGTAACCGATAACTCAGCTTCAGCTACTCCTCGTATGAGCACGCCTCAACCGAGCGAAGCAGCGTCATGGACAGGTTGGGCCATTTCATCTTTCACCAACAAAGTTTCCACCGCCACTGGCGAGATAGAATCGACGACAACACCTACAGCAAGCCGCCCATCAACAGTACCTCCAGTTCCGCTTACGTCTCGCCCTCTACCACCAACTGCCTCGGCATCGGCACTTCACCGCCAAGCAATCGCAACACCACCTGCAGCATCCACTCGTACATCTACATCTTCAAGCGCTAACAACTATTTTGATGAGCCGAACAATGTCATTGATGCCGATGTTGATGTCGATGATGCGTGGGGCGACATGGAAGAGGATTCGTTCTTTGACGCAAGCAGTGAAACTCCTCCAGCAGCCTCAACAGTCACCAAACCCACCACAAAATCCTTGGCAGCTGATCCTTTCGACGATGGTGGCGAGCCGGACTTTGCAGGCTGGTTGGCAGCACAATCAGGCAAGAAGCCCGGTGCAAAGGCCCTACCGAAGGGGTTAAGCAAGCCTGCTGCAAGCAATGGCGTTTCAAGGCCGACTTCAGCGAGATCAACGACTGGTAGTTCTGGAGTTACTGCAAAGAAGACCACTTCAGCAGCTATAAAGCCAGTGGCCAAAAAAGTCATTGATACTAAGCCTAAAGTAACCGAGGATGATGACAGTTGGGGCGATGGTTGGTAAACAAGAAGGACGGGTTGAATATAGGAGTTTCTTTTGGAGCGAGCATGGCGGGAGTTATCTCAAGAGTGGAAGTGGTTGTCAATGTGGCACCATACATGTCAAAATAGAACACTGGCAGAAAAAGTAATCTATGAAATAATATTTGTTCAATGGTGTGGCAATTTACTTTATTGGGTATGCCCCATACGCCCCCAGGCTGTTGCGCCATTGCAAGTTACCGGACAAATGCAGACCATACCTCTCCTGTTCCACCCAAATACCCAAATGCATACGCAGATACACACAACTCCTAACAAAGGCTCCACCACCACTGTTTCTCAGCGGGCTTCCGAGTAATCATTAAGTGCAACACACACAGCACCTCGATGGTGGCCGTTGTACTGTCTAATTATCTGGCCGCTGTTCAATTCCCACAAACGGGCGTAATGATCTGAGCATGCGGTGACGAGATATGCTGAATCGGCGCTGAAAGCACAATCCCATACCCATCTCTGATGTTGCGCCAAGGTACTCTCTAAGTTGAATGGAACAGGCATTGGTGGTGTTAGACCATTCTCCTGGCCATTAACTCCGTTGGCCTTGTCAGGATTTGCTGCTGCTTGGGCGGCATAGGCTGCGGCCTGAGCCGCGGCTTGGTTGTTGCGTTCTAGCATCTTTTCGAGGTCCTTCACTTCCCAGATCTTAGCTGTATGATCTGCCGAACAAGTGGCAAGGTGTTTGACGTCAGGTGAGAGAAGAACTCGTGTAATGTACTGGCCATGAGCTTTGAAATGCGTGATTGGCATTAGTGTTGTCTTCTCACGGTACTGTACTAAATGCCACACGAAGACATTTCCCTGTCATTGGTCAGCACCAAAGTATATATAACTGGAGATTTGGGATTACCGAGTTGTTCCCAGCGCAAAGCGTAGAGCCATCGCTGGCCACTGTGACACTGGAGACAGCGACATCCTCTTCCGGAATCAACTGATGTGAGCAGTTGTTTTCAGCCAAGTCCCATATTCTGATACTTCCTCCACGATCACAACTGATAATCTCTCCTTGATTTGGGTGAATCACCACATCATTCACAGGGCAACCATGATTGTAGCTCCTCTGAACATGACCGCTTCGAGTTTCCCAGATTTTCACTGTCCCATCTTCGGAGCTTGTAACCATCCATTTACCTTCACAATGGAACGCAACACCAGTGATGTTCCCAGTATGACCTTCGAGAGTCAATAAGGGATTTGGGTTGGTTGCTTTAATATCATAGAGCTTGACAGCATGATTTCCAGCAGCAGCTAATAGGCGTTTGTCGGGTGAAATACAGAGTCGGTTGACCTGTGAATCGGGATGTTGAATGGTTCGAGAGCAGATGCCAGACAAAGCTTCCCAGAATCTGTAATTGTTGATTAATATCCATAATGAAGACTTCGAGGTACAGTCAGGCCTTCAAGTGCAAAGATAGGGACATGGTGAATATAGCTGTATTCAGTCTGCCGTGATGGTTGCATCACTGCAAGTAGCTTGATCAACTCATAGAGTTCATGCAACAGCGAAGCAATTCAGACCATCAATTTTCAGCTTGATCTTTCAAAAGAAATCGAATTGAGTGTAGATAAGGTAGCATTTTGAAACTCTTGCTTGGGAATATTGAAACATGTAGAGTGATGGATAAGCAGTAATGAAAACTAGGAAGAAACCGTGTTACAAGCAGACAGCCAAAATTGTTTTCAAGCCAATTATATGACACCGCAACTGCTAATGTCATGATGCGCGCATAAAACGAAGTCGTGCTGAAGCAAGAGTTTCCAATCACGTGGGTCTAGATAATAGAACGGAAGTGAGCGATGAAGAAAGAGAAGGCTACGTACCTTATGGTATGGTCATACCCAGCTATTCCGCAGAACACATGGTCCGTTAGTCATATTGCAATACTGGGTCTGTATGTGCTCGTCTTGCCGATAAGGGGCCTCAAGAGACATACCTGTGCAGAGGATGACACTCATGCTGGAGAATGGTAGAGTTGAGCAACAACTATCGACGTGCCGAACAAGAGTAGGTCTTCCTATTTCACTGCTTCCAGCTGATGTCAATGACTGGGCTTACAACGAAGTTTGTTGGCAAATATGACAGACAAGCTCGAGCGTTGGTGGTGTCCGCAAGGTTGACTGGCACGCTGGAAGTTGCTCCGCTGCGACCTACTTCCTGGTCAGCTTGTCGGTCGAGCTTGTTGTGGCCTGATATTCTCTAGTGCAAAATTAGTTAGGCGTAAGGCATCAAAGGTCCTCGATCACTTTCCTGCAGTTCCTTTCCTCTTTTGGCCTTCACAATGGCGGTGGCATTGAGCAGAATTCTTACAATTTCATAAACAATAGACTACTCTTTTACAAGTACACACAAACTGGTCACGATCGCATTCTCAATTCTTGTCTGCAACATTTTCTTCTTCAATTTGCTTTGATCTGTACAGAACAAACTGCCTCTCGCCTATACAGACATTTGAGCATATCAACCCCAATCGAAAGTATTTTGTATTGCATTCGCGCATCTCGAAGTTACCCGTTACACCAGGCAACCGGCCTCGCCTCACACAGCACACGATCTTCAATTCGGGATTTCTTTTTTCGCGCACTCTCAGATCCGGGACTCTGTGTCAGCTTTTATATTTCGTTGCTCAGTCACTGTTATAGCCTTTCTATGGCTGTAACAGCAACTGGCGACATGGCTTCTCCATCGCTCAAGAGGATGGAGAGTCTTGAAGGTGAATATCACCATTCCAATTTTTGCACATCTTCAAATCTGGGACTTACACTCCCCTCCCAGATTCGAAACATTACAAATTCGGAGAGTAGTCCTTGGCTCCAAACTCAGGTATGTACAGCAGTCTCCCAGAAGCACTGTCCATCTCAATTTCATGATCAGCAGGATTTGGCAAGCCCTGTTCGAGCGGCTCATGTGGATCCGGTTCCTGGCCATATGGCTCCAGATGCCGTCGCTCAGCCGTTGAATGAGCATGTTAGGGAGCAGAGCGTGCAGCTCGAAGAATGGGACCAGGACAGTCTGTTTGGAGATTTCGATGACGATCCACCGGGTCTCTCCCCCGACGAATCTGGAAACAACAGTCGAAAATCGTCGTTCGACTTCTCAACGTCTTCAGATCCTCCAGCTAGCTATTTTCCAGCTGTGGATGCTGATGCTCGCGAAAGCAGTAGTTGGAAAGAATGCACATCTGCTGCTACTCCGGTCAGAGAATCGACCCCATTCGATGGACCTGATGCTCCAATGAGACATTTGAATCAGAGTGGAGTTCAGCGAGGACAACCACAGATTACCTCAGGAATCTCGAGATCCATGCCACAGAAGCCTTTATCAATTCAAGAATCGATTCAGAGCGTTGAGTCCATAGATGTGGAGCAAGCCCAGATGGCAGCTATGCCAGCATTGTTACCTCCAAAGCCACCAAGAGAAACTGTACCCAAGCCGGTCGAGCCAATTCACGTAAATTACCAAGATCTGTCCTACAGATCTTCGGTTTTGCTTTCCACGCTGATCCGCCTCGCTGGACCGACGCGACAAGCATCAATGAACAATCACGTCAAGAATCTACAGAATGGCACAGCCGACAGCAGCATAGAGCTGCCTCTGCTCACTCTTTTTGAAACAGTCAAGGCAAAAATGCAAAATGACGACCAGTTCTGTCACGCTGGTATCGCGTTTATCATGCGTCAGCCAGAAGAAACCGATGAAGAATGTAAGTTATTGAGAAACTCCCTGTTATTTTATTCTACTAATACGGTCAATAGTACTCGGGGAGTACTATGAGAACTCAGAATACCGTGAAGATCTAGCGCATATGAGCTGCTGCTCATCTGCATGCCGTCGTTCGTATCGATCGTTGGAGAGGAAACTCGGGACAGCTTCAAAAAAGGTCAAGAAGTACAAAACGGAGCGTGATGAAGCCATCAAGAAGTTAGCTCGTCAGAAGTCCCTTGTTGCGTTGTGTCGAGATAAAGATGGCAGTGACATCGAGGCTCCTTCCATGCGCCAGACAAAGTCAGCACCCGGTAGATCATTCACCAGGCTAGCCGATTCTTCTAGACAAGCCTCCTCCACAGCAAGACGTGCAAAGTCAATGGCACCTAGTACTTCTGCGCGATCTCCAGTTGAGGCTAAAGGGGAAGAAGATTCAACGACCCATCAGGCAGTATCTGCTGCGACTAAGCCGACCCAGACGAGCTCAACAAATGTCCAGCCTGCGTCACAGAATACATCGCATGTCGCAACACCACCCACCGGAAGCTCTTCTGCGTTCCCAGTAACTTCGGTAAAATGCCCATCGGCATATCAATCTCATTATAAGCTTCACAATTCGTCGCCATCGTCGTATTTGAGTCCCTATGGAAACGCGTCTGTTACCCATGCCCACCCGTCAGTATCATATCAAAGAAACTCTGATGGAAACATGCCTGGCGCCAATGCTATCCAGTCGGGTTCAATGCAAAATACGTCTCATGAAAACACGTCGAATTCCAATATCAATCACTTAGCTCAACATCAAACCGCCCATCAGGGAGTTATTTCTGGTGCTAATGCCCACCAGCCAAATCTACAACATGCGCATTGCATGCATATATCAGCGCCTTCAGCAGACCCGGTTTTGTCTCATAGTAGACACACTTCTAGACTCAAGTCTCACTCAAAGAGTCCCGCCGCGAGTATCCGAAAATCGTTTGCCTCACCATCCAAAAAGCACCCCTTGCCTCAAGCAGACGAGGTTGGACCTCCAGCATTACCTTCCAAGCGATATAAATATGACGAGATTACACGGGCAAATGCAGTCGCAACATACCAGCTTGGAACTGCAAGACATTCTTGGATGACAGAGCCAAACATCCCAGTGCCACCTAGACAGATGGCTGGACAAATGAGTATAGAACCGCCAGTGGTAGATCTTACGCAAAGTAGTGATGATCATACAGATGAGGAATCGGGTGATGAGAATGATGCCGTCAACAAGCGGAGCACCGGGGATAAAGGAGTAGAGCCCGAGCAGGACTCGGAGCAGCGACCTGAGAAAGACTTATTCGATGATGAGTTTGAAAAGCAATTTATGCGTCTTCAGGAGCGGGAAAAGCAGCAGGAGAAGGAAGAACAGGCAGACGAGGAGTGGCTGGCAAATTGGCCAAAGAACCTGGCGTCGAATGACCACTTTGAGAGCTTGGAGGATGAACTTGATATGTTGCTGGAGCAGGACTAGCAGCTGGCGTTCGAGCTGGAGGGCAAACAGCACGAGGGAGTGAGATACCTGTCTAGCGTGATGGGCTCATGATGTCGAGTTGACGAGAAGCAGAGCGTGTGGCCTGCCTTAAGGGAAGGTGATACTCCATCTAGCGTGATGGGCCCTGATCTTTTAGGATGTGGCATCTTTGACGAGATTGCACGCTTTCGCATTTCACAACAGCCTTCCCAGCTCATTTGTCACTCAATGATGTGCACTGGACTACCAGTTCCCAAGACAATAGTCATAGAGGAGGAAGACGGTTTGAGAGGTTATCAGTATATAAAAAAACCTGTTCAATGCAGGTTGACTGTACAAATCATGATAATGGCTTCAGTATTCTGCTGGTTTTGGAATGCTGGCTTTTCGCCGCCTAGAAATAATATAAATAATGAAGCCATGCACGGTGTTCCATGCCATATCTTGAGACAATCATGGATGCGTGGTACATAAACGTTGTATACTGGAAATATCGTAGCCATGTTTTGTGATTGACAGAAGTCTTTATAATTTTGACGCCGAATGCCACACATTCATTCTTCGTATAACTTACTCAATTCAGTCCATTGCCGTCGGCGCCTAATGGTGTTAAAATTCACCTCGCCCTACATTACTTATGAAGAGACTTAGAAGAATCCATAATGAGTTAGGAAGCAGATAGCTGGTACTAGGGAAATATGTCAAAAATGCCTCCTCTAAACATTCCACGTAGATGGGTGACAGACCTCCCTCAATGAGTTTCAAAGCAGATTTCACCTATTTACCTAATAAAAACTGCATAGAATTCTGATCACTGGGATTTTCGGGGCGATCACATACATAGAGATAAAAGAATTTATGTTGCAAAATGAGATTTTCTATGAGGTGTATAGCAAATTTTCTAACAGCATCCGAGGTCTAAAATCAGGTATCCATCCACCCACCAAAATCCTGAAATCATGTACATTCCCGACGCATTTAGAAACAGTGAGGAACTAAAAATGAAAAATTTATCGAGTGATCATAGCCTCACGGCCTGGCCCAGTGCCAATGTACTTAACCTTGATACCAATGAACTCCTCGATGAACTCAATATACGCTCTAGCTTGCTTGGGGAGGTCATAAAAGGTCTTGGCACCGGTAGTGGGCTTGTTCCAGCCCTCAAGTTCCTTGTACTCGATTTCAACTCTGCCGAGAAGATCGAGATCTGCTGGGAATGACTCCAGAGGCTCCTTGGTGTCTGGGTGGATGTAGTTGGTGGCGACCTTAATGGTTGGGAAAGTGTCGAGAATATCGAGCTTGGTGATGTTGAGAGCTGTATAGTGATTGATGGCAGCAGAGTACTTGACGACTACCAAGTCCAACCAACCACAACGACGTCTTCTACCAGTGGTGACACCAAATTCACGACCGATCTCTTGGAGCTTGTTACCAACCTCTCCGAGATCCTCTGTTGGAAATGGACCACCTCCAACACGAGTGGTGTAGGCTTTTACGACACCAAGAATGTTGCTGATCTTCGTTGGGTTCAGGGACAAGCCAGTGAATACACCTCCAAGACCAGTGTTAGACGAGGTGACATATGGGTAGGTACCATGATCGATATCAAGCATGAGTGCGTTCGCACCCTCAATGAGAATTGGGGTGTTGGCTTGTTGTGCAGATGTCATGAGAGGCAGAGCATCAATGACGTAAGGAGCCAAGTCTGTGCGGTATTGCTAAACAGGGGCCAGTGAGTCAAGATTCCCCACTCTCGTTTGAGTTTGTAACACGTACCTTGAATCTCTGGATCTCTTCCTCAACGTCGTACTTCAGGAGGTCACCATATCTCTCCTTGTAGCCTCTGGCCAACTCTCTGAGCTTGGTCTCAAAAAGAGCCTCGTTGAAGACCTCAGACATACGAACACCGCTTCTTGCCATCTTAGTTGCGTAGGCTGGCCCAATACCCTTTCTGGTGGTGCCAATGCTCTTACCGCCAAGCTCAACCTCTTCAAGTCCATCGACAAGTTGGTGCAAGTCGAAAACGACGTGAGCTCTGTCAGAGATGAAAATGCGTTCTCTGACACCCTTAAGACCCTTGGTCTCCAAGTCGGTCAACTCCTTGAAGAAAGCTGGGACGTGGACAACGACACCGTCTCCGATGAGGTTGGTACATTCCGGGTTGATCAAGCCGGATGGGAGAATATGGAAGTCGTATGTGGTGCCGTTGACAACAATGGTATGACCAGCATTGTTACCACCTTGCGCGCGAGCGCAGAGTTTTGCGTCAGAGCAAAGGATGTCGACAAGCTTTCCTTTACCTGCAGCATATTTGAGTCAGAAGAAATTCCTCGAATGACGCAACAGTATGTCTTTTACTAACCTTCGTCGCCCCATTGGGCTCCTATCACAATTGTAGCTCCTGCCATAATTCCTGGTACGTGTTCTATGAAACTCTGTCAGTATTCATCGCAATTAAGGCTCTTAATGTTCAATACGCACCTTAACAGCAGGAAAAGGAAGATCAGAAGAGGCTCCCGTGATGAGTATGGAGGGGCATTCGCTTAGCATTAGTGTTGTCGCGGGGCCAGTCGATGAACCCCGACATCGCACGCCATACCTAGACCGGCTATGTAAGCCCTCTTTCCCGGGGCCTTAATTGGAGGACGAGACCATATCCGGGGATTAGATATGGGGGAAAGCATTGGATTATACTTGAATTGTACTTTGTATTGAGGAAGAAAGTATTAGTGTCAATATCAATCTTTGTTGATGCTCAGATTTGTGTATCACAAAATTATCATTGTTTCAAAATGAATTATACACATTCACAAAATGCGTGAATTTCATCGGTTTTGTATTCTGCGATTTGAGGTTTTCTCTCAGCTCGAAAGCGTTGTAGTTCATATAAGTCTTTTCAAATATTACATACGTAACTCAAACACATAACGTTAGTAGATTCGGATTCACATTGAAGTCAATCTATTTTAATTGTCTTTATTGTATTCACAAAGTGCTAGGGACTAAATCGTTCCCTACTACTATAATTGTCGAAATGTGAATATAAAATTATGGTACCAAATCAAGATCTTTACCATGCCAAAATCTCACTCGCCCTGTTCCTGTATATATAGCTTCCTAGAAGCTAAGATATATCGGGAAACTACAAGAGAAATCAGTAAAGGTTTCCCATTATTCTACGAAAATCTCCTCTCTATGAAAAATAGATAAATAAATAAAAGCACTTTCACCTTGACACCCACCTTCACATTCTTGTAAACACTCAATAGACTCCAGAAACACAGTTACTGTACATAGAGAGCAATTTAAGAATATACTAAGTGAATGTAGAGATAAGCTAAAGCCCAAGCTTTCACAGAGTTTGGTGAATGATTTCAATAAAAGACAATGTATTAAAATCGAAGGTGACTTGGAACGACCAAGCTTCGCCAACGATCTTTAGAGATCAGGAGTTGATTCTCGAAAAAAATCTCCATCTGAAGCTCAATTTAGAGAAAAAGCCAAATCTAACTCCTGTAAGCAAGAGTAACGGCAGCACCTCCGCCTCTGATTCTAGCAAGATCTCAAGTTTCCGTCCAGAATATGGTCCAAGGAAGTAGATCCTTTTTATAAGTAAGCAGCCCCTATTTGACAACTTTTTCAAGCAACAGACAAAAGACCACTCAATACCATACCTAAAATGCGGTAGTGACTTACAATCTCGGAGCACATTTTCGGATAGAGATGCAAACACAGCCGACTGACATGCTAGATAGACAACGTGGACCCCAGATCTTTCCACATACATAGTTGGAAGCCGATCTCATGGAGACCTCGAAGCTGGGAGAACAAAACCCAGTATTTCCCAAGGACCCAAGCTTTGTATCAAGACATGCTCAAGATTCTCGGCACCTCGGTACTTCTGACAAAGCATGATTTGTTGAGCAGATGGTAGAGATGTATGTACGTACGCGAGCTCCATGAAACTACATTCACTTGACCCGGATGCTATTTGAGACAGTGACTTGGATCTGAGACATAATCGAACAAGACTTGCGTACTCGATATTCTCTTCTGGAAGTCGGTGTACTGCGTTAGTTCCGCGGACAGTAAATGTCTAAAGATGTCGATGGAGACTGAGGCTAAAGCTTACGAATGAGCTCAATCAATACATATGTATATGTTGTGTATGTACTGAGACTCAGTGGGGCTCTGAGGCCAATAGATGGACAGGTTCCTCCCGTTCAGCTAACGAAACATCTCAAGGAGATGTTGTTCAATGAACCTTGACGTCTCTCGGAACAATTATGCCGGATACTACCCATACTCATGAAGTACCAAAGCTGTATACTCAAAATATCAGCAATGATGTTTTGCGTATCCATTGGTTCATCATTATCCTAAAGACAAGAAGGATAAATATCGATCTGTATTCCCCATCATGAACTCCCATTTGTTTTTTTGTTCTTTTGTGTTTTGAGTTCCGCATTCACCAACCTGATTGATGATCTCAGCACCTTATTTAAGCACAGATGGACCAAAGTATGCAAAACAAGCGTCTTCGGATCCGGCACGCAAAGGAGTTTCTCAGAGCATTGAGATCCGAGGCTCCGTCGGTAGACACGTAGCGTGATAGGCAAACGGGTAGCAGTGAAGACCTGGTTTCTTAGGCTATGTGGTGGTGGTGGTGGCTTGTCTTCCATGAAGCAATGACGGTGGTGTGAGGAGAGTCGAGCCGAAAAGGATAATTTACCACCATAGCTAAGGTACTTTCCTATGTATTCATTCACCTTATCTTCGCCCACATGAACGAACGAGCTACTCTCCCTCTCTAAACACTAGAATACAATCGTTTCTATTTATGCGTCCAATATGTTGCTTCACTTTTATAAAGGCCTTTTGAGGATAGGTACCCTACATAAGTTGGTACGTACTGTACTCAGTACTCGGATCGGCTCCACGCATCGTTCTTTTTCACAGGCTTCTCAGTTCGGAAGAGTCAGATTTGCAATCAACACCAGATCAGATGCACAGATACATAGTAGGTACATACAAACATATAGGTACCATACCTTGATCTTATACCTTATCCAGTGGTCGTTACGTCGTTAAACCTTGAGCACAAGTGGAAACGCAGTCCGATTACTCACGATCAAGCATAAGGGCACGGCTTTGAGAAGGTTGCGGACATGTACGTACATCGACATCAGTTCAATTGGACAATTCTCGTGATTTCCATCTAATTCTCAACAATGGCTCCCCCTTGTTAGGAGATCGTAAACCCAAGTAAAGCATATAATCAGACAAGCATCTCGTGTTGATTTTCTCTCAATTCCACCTCCAGGAGTCTATCACACTAACTCTACTCTACTCTACTCTACTCTACAAACAGCTCAACTGAGACCGTCAGAACTCATTGTGGACTCTGCACCACTGTGGTGCTGCTGCACGCCTTTTATCATCCGAGCTTTGGTGCTTCCCCCAGCCTGAGTCCAGCCGATTCCCCCTCATCTCAATCCACTGGAGCACTACCACTCCCACCACGACTACCTATTTACCACCGACCAGTGACAAGGAGTGTCAAATCCCTGCAACAGTTTCCACCATAATCCACAGTGACTGACATCACACAAAAAAACATACTATCTTACTTCTCTCTCCTCTTCTCCCAAACTGCCGTGTTTTGCATAGGAGAAACCGCACCGTGCCGCGGCAAAGCGACTAAGGCCGACGGAATCCAACGAATTGATCCCAAAACAATCTAAAAGCCAAGACGAAATCTCGAGAATCGCCCCCATCCTATTCACTGTGCACCAAACCCCTGCACGAGTCCTGGTGATTTGAGACCTAAAACCTTTTCATTTTGTTATTTCTTAATCGACCTTCTGCCTTACGTGCATCATAGACAATTGTTTTGTGTAGGAGAAGTCCCTTGGGCCATTGACAGATAATGGATATCGTGGATCTTGAGCTCGATCGAGCTGCTCGCGATGCGTCACCAAGGCGATACGAACACATACCAGTTGGTCGACCAAGCCATGAGGTTGAACAATTGCAGCGCGCGGAATCCGGGAGCTCGAGCTCGACCAGCTCCAGCGAGGGCTCTGCGGTGCGGAGAGAGATCGGAATGAGCAGGATGTCTACACAAGGAGATCTTGAGCGCCATCCTACTGAGCTCAGCAGAATACACACTGCGAAGAGTCAGCATAGCAACACTGTTGGGAGAAGTATCAAGAGTCGGCAGAGCAACAAACCATTACCTGAGTTTGGCGCCGGCAAACCATACCCTCCTCCACTTCCAGATCAGGAAGAATACGTCGTGGAATTCTGCGGGCCAAACGACCCTTTACACGCTCAAAATTGGTCTACAAAAAAGAAGTGAGTGTTATCCTGTCCTGGCGCATTTTCTGCTTCGAAATAGGAGTGTCAGCTTGCCTCCCAAAACGAAATATCTTGAAGAATATCAAACTAATTAGTCTTCTAGACTCATTACGAGCGCTATCCTTGCATACACTGCACTTACATCTGCCTTTACCTCTAGTATATTCTCGGCTGCCACACGCTCAGTCGCGAGCCACTTTCATGTCTCCAATGAGGTCGGCGTGCTAGGCACAACTCTATACGTTCTTGGATTTGCGACAGGACCGACCCTTTGGGCTCCATTCTCGGAATTGCAAGGGCGCCGTCTTCCAATTGTCATAGCGATGTTTGGATTTACTATATTCTCTATAGCTGTAGCGGCTGCGAAAGATCTTCAGACAGTGATGATTTGCCGTTTCTGGTCTGGATTTTTCGCCGCCTGCCCACTTGCAGTCGTTGCAGCTGTCTTTTCAGATATGTATGACAACCGAAGTAGAGGAATGGCCCTCCTTATATTCAGTGCCTGTGTCTTCTGCGGTCCGTTGCTTGCCCCATTCATTGGTGGATTCATCAACCAATCTTACTTGGGTTGGAGGTGGACTGAGTGGATTGCTTCCATCATGGGGGCTGTAGCTTTCATACTCGACCTGTTTTTCTTGGAGGAAAGTTACCCACCGATAATTCTGGTCGCAAAAGCATCTGAACTTCGACGACGGACGAAGAATTGGGGTATACATGCGAAGCAAGAAGAAATCGAGGTCGACTTCAAAGAATTGATCACAAAGAACTTTGTAAGTTAAGCTCATGTGATTCGTGACTTGAGCTCTGCTGATAACAGGTCTATAGAGCCGTCCCATTCGTCTTCTTATTAGCGAGCCGATCATTCTTCTGTTGTCCATTTACATGGCCTTCATCTACGGACTTCTCTATCTTTTCCTCACCGCATATCCGATTGTCTTCCAACAGATCCATGGGTTCAACCAAGGTGTCGGTGGTCTTCCGTACTTCGGTATGGTGATAGGCATGATTTTTGCTGCCATTTTCGTTGCTCTTGGACAGCCAGCCTACAACCGAAAGCTTGCAGCTAACAACAACATCCCCATTCCTGAATGGCGTCTTCCACCGGTCATGATTGGAGGCGTTGCTTTTGCTGGTGGTTTGTTCTGGTTTGGATGGTCCGGTTACAAGGCTGATATCCACTGGATTGTACCAACACTTTCTGGTCTTCTCACTGGATTTGGGCTTTTATCCATTTTCCTCCAGTCCCTCAACTACCTTGTCGACGCTTATCTCATGTTGTAAGTTTCCTGTACTCTACCTACCTACCACAAGCAGACTTCTAACCAATTATAGCGCTGCCTCAGCCATCGCCGCCAACACACTTCTCCGATCTACAGCCGGTGCTGTATTCCCTCTCTTTGCAACATATATGTTTGATGGCATTGGTGTGAATTGGTCTGGAACATTGCTTGGTTGCGTAGCAGTCATCCTCGTTCCAATTCCTGTTATCTTCTACATCTATGGCCATAGGATCAGGCAGCGATCAGCGTTCGCTCCAGATATGAACACGGTTATGGCCGCACATGGAAAACACCCCGGTGATGAAGAGAAGAATAGTGGTGAAATCAACAGCTCCCAGAACTCTGATGATGTTGCGAACCTTACCAAAGAAGAGACGACCGGCAGAGCGACAGGTGCTGATGCTGTGTAATGGAATGCTGTACATGATGATGCAAATAAGGATTTCTTGGCGTTAATACTTTTTTAAAGCCTTGGACCGAGATGAACGGTATCTATTTCCCACGGACGTAATGTAGTTGAAGATATATATACATATATAATGATAAATACCGATAATGATATTAAAGATCACTGTTCGTCTGGAAGTTGAAGTATTGATGTCATTGAAAGAAATCGAACTCATTAGCTATTCGCATCTCTCCTGGGAGCACTCTGTCTAACCCCCCAACCATCAGCCAATAACTCTGACGTCTCCTCCAAACTCAGTCCTTTGGTCTCAGGATAGATCTTCCAAATGGCAATCCAACCTGCCACACAAACCACTGCATAAACCAGGAACGTCACACTAGGGGTCAAAAAATCCAGCATAGGCAGAAATGTGAGTCCTACGACGAAATTTGCACCCCAGTTGGTCGCTGTTGCCATGCCCGACCCGAGACTGCGCACGTTGAGCGGGAAGAGCTCAGATTGCTGCCACGGCAC
Organism: Allantophomopsis cytisporea; assembly: GCA_024752435.1. Lineage (NCBI taxonomy): Eukaryota > Fungi > Ascomycota > Leotiomycetes > Phacidiales > Phacidiaceae > Allantophomopsis > Allantophomopsis cytisporea. Next base: position 1,087,456 of record CP103025.1, read on the forward strand.
ATTCCCCAGACCGATAGCGTAGCCCGACACGTACAGAATAATGGCCGCAAGGATGGCCATAGGCGCAGTGCGTTCAGAGAGTGGGACGTCGCGCTGTGCAGACGGCGAAGAAGAGGGGTTAATGGAGTTGGTATCGCTGGGTAGCGAGCCCACAAAATAGAAGCTCACGGCTGCGAGCAACAACCCAAGAATCATGATGGGTACTGAGTAAAGTAGGATCCGTCGGCGGCCTACAGCGTCGATGAGCACGAGTGCAAGCAGTGTGAAGATGAAGTTAGAGATGGCGACGGAGAGTGAGGTTAGTGTTGGGGAGGAGAAGCCGACAAGTGTGAAAATCGTCGCGGAGAAATACATCAGTGAGTTGAAGCCGCACAGTTGCTGCAGGCCTTGAAGGAGACATGCGATCGTCAGGGCTCGTCGGTTGCCTCCTACGCGGAACAACTCAGCCCAGTTGTCGCTGAGGCCTGGTGCGCAGCTTTGGCCAGTCTTCCTGGGTTGCTCTTGGATTCTGTTCTTCTGTGCTTCCTCCTCGTCCTGTACCTCGACGACAATGCCTCGGAGAACAACATCGACCATCTTCTGGACATCCATACCTCGTCCAAAGACTTTGTCAAGGACCCGACGTGCCTCCTCTTGTCTCTCCATCTTGACAAGCCATCGCGGTGTCTCGGGCATCCAGATCAACATCAGGAATTGTACTGTCGCTGGCGTCGCTCCAAGCCCGACCATCCACCTCCAACCGCTCGCACCGCCGTATTCTGAGAACAAGTATCCCACCACATAACTAATGACCTGTCCCAAGGTTATGAAAAGGATCGACAATGTCACAAGCCGTCCCCTAAATGGAGCTGGAGACAACTCCGCAATGTAGAGGGGAACTACAAACGATGCTGATCCAACCGCCAATCCCACCACACTCCTACCCGCAATCATACCCCATACACTATTCGTGAGTGCCTGGAAGACTGCCCCAAAGATGAAGAGTACATCGGCGATGAGGATGACCTTCTTGCGGCCCAGTTTGTCGGCAAGGATTCCAGTTATCGGGGATGCGATGAGAGCGAATAAAGAAGTGCACGAGGTAATGAGAGATTTGTCGAGGGTCGAGAGGGGTCTGTGGGAGAGTGAAGAACCGATAGAAACAAGTGTAGCGGATATGACACCCGTATCATCTAATTGTAGTGTGTAAGCATAACTCGGGCGTTGTGTTGACGAAGGTGAGATGCTCACAGCCAAATAATAACCCGCTTATGCCTGCCGATAGAGTTAATAGCCATACGTAGAAGCCTGGATGCTTCAAGTTCTTCTCGAGGAGTAGAGAGACGTCAGTAAGGTCGGTTGGGTGTGTCGTCTCCTCGAGTTCGTCTTCTAGACTCTGCCGGTCGATGTGCTGTGAGTTACTAATGAGAGGAGCATTTGCGGAGTCGTCATGGTCTGTCATCATGACCAAGTTGACAAAATTATGCACCGAAATTTCGTCGGGCTACTGGTGGCCATTTATATATGTACATGTACTCTACCAGAGGGACAGGATACTGTAGATCATGCAGGGAAAATGATCGTCGGATATGTACCTTGTGCAGTCGTGTAACATGAACTCCCTCGACCTCGTGAACCGAGCTTACCGTGCTCCGATAGTTTCAGCCTTATCATCTGCACACGTCACATCAATCATGCCAAACGAGGTATCCAGAGTTGAAATATAATTCTATGTTTAATGATTTCTGCAGACAACACCAAAATCTATCTATAGCGACAGTATAATGAAAGTCATTATCGCTATTATTTACAATCTCATAAATCCATTGGTGTGTCATGAATGAATGTACCAGATGTCCAATATGATGCAAATCAAAAAGTAAGTTCAAGAATGACGTGTTTTACAACTTGCTCTTGTACTTGTTTGTCTCATCTCTCTTGATAATAACACTGCTGTTTGGATATGGGTCAACAGTGAGTCCATTGAGAGGATTAAGCTCGCTAGCTCTGTAGAAAAGGTCTTCGTAGACCTTTCCGTCCTTTCTGCCCAAGCTGGAGTCCAACTGCCAATCTGGGAATTGCCATGCATCCACAAGGCGAATGGCATGGGGTCTGATCTCCTCAAGCAATGTCATAACAGACTTGGTGCGGGCTAGTTGAATCTGGCGGACAGTAACTGCTGCCGAGGTGTAGAACTCCGAAGCCTCCTTCTCGAGAGTGTTCAAAGCATAAAGGCGGAAAAGTTTGCGAAGAAGCTCGATGGTTGTGGCGTCGAGTTCACTCTTCAGGCTGTCGCTGTTGAGAGCTTCATGGAAGTTCTTGACGACAAGATACTGGGAGTGGGCTGTACTGAGACGCCAGAAGTCAACTAACAAGGAGTTCCATCCATTCTTCTCAGCGTCTCTGTGCTTCAAAGCCTCAAATGTCAAAAAGGAGGTACGCCATGCGAAAGCAGCAACAAGCTCTTCATCACTCCCAAGAATATCATGGGCAGCACCCATATCTTGTCGGGCCAAGAAAGTCTCGAAAATCTTAGTGGTATCATTGTTTGCTGCGTTGCCCTTGAGAACAGAGCGGGCAGACTTGAGCAACTGCAGATTGTCAGCTAATTAGTGGTTATAGAGCGAAAATTGATGACTTACATATCTTGCGACCTGCTGGGTCAACATGTAGTTGTCTCCCTCCCAAGTTGTAGTTGGCAGATAGTCAGCATACCATGAACCGATACCACCAAACTGACTGTAACCATGACCACCGCATGCTCTGCGACAAACCTCCAACCCTTCAGCAGCGGTGGTGCTACCAAGGGCCTTGAGACCACAAGATGTAGCATGAAGATCAGCAAGAAGATCGCTGCCAGAGTTCAGTTCTTCTGGACCTGGGTCTCTGGAAGTAGCATCCTTGCTCGCGTCTTGCTGCATGCGCTTTTGGTTCTCTTGGTACAAACCCATCATCGCTTTACCAGTGAAGTGCAAAGCAAAAGTAGCTGCAAGAAGAGGAAGCAGACGGAACTGCACCATTGTGTAGTTGAGCACCTGGTTTTCACCCTGAGTACCCTGTGGAGCATCACGATCCTGGAATTGTCGTCGGACAGCAGCATATCTTGTGGCAATCGTTACACCACGAGCAAGAACACCACCGGACTGCAATACGATGGTGGATCGAACCCATGTAAGGGTACCATAGATAAGGTTAGGAGAGGATGGCTTAAGGTATTTGTTGGTATCTTTGTCGACTCTCGAGTATTTGGCCAACATGTTTACATGAGGGATCTTGACCTTGTTCAGAAGAAGGAAACCATTATCCATCGTGTTATAACCGAATTTTGGTCCAATATCCCCAACATGGACGCCCTCCAATGGCTCGTGGGTCTTCATATCCCTGATCGGTACAACAAAAGGATGAGGTCCGTAGTGCTTGCCATTAAGAATCAATTGTGCCATGACTACGGCATGATTTGCAGTTCTCCCGAGAGATCCAATCCACCACTTTGAAGCAGTCAGATGTGGAGAGTGCATAACAAAAGTCTTATCAGTAGGGTCCCATGTTGCTGTGGTCTCGAGTCCTCGAACGTTGGATCCGTGGCCCAATTCCGTTTGTGCGTAACATCCGATGTGTTCATAGTTCTGGGCAGGTTCGAGAAAGAGTTTATGCTGCTCAGGAGTACCTTGGCCCTCAAGTGTAGTCTACGGAGTCCCATCAATACGGTATCAAACTCTTTGCTGATTAGGGACTTACTAAGTACATAGTCGCATGAAGTCCATATGGACCGGGCTCACTGACAAGCTCATTGGCACAAATGTACTCATCACGATCCCAGTTGTGCTTGACTTGGAGCTGTCTCAACTTCTTCGCCCTGGCTAAAGCGGTCTGAAATCTCTCAGTACGCCCACTGAAGTAATTTTGTGACTTATCGAAGACAGGTTCAGCTTGGAGAATCTTCAAGATCCTCTCCTGACGCTCCAGAACCTCTTTAGTGAAGAGAAAGTTGGACAACTTTTCAACATTGATGTTCGATTTCTCCCGTTCCGCCTTGAGGAGATCAGTGCCTTGGGGGCCTGATGGCTTGAGGTCCTTGACCCATTGGGGTGGTGGTGCCATTGTATATGAGGATATTAGAAATAGGGATGATGATGATCACCAAAACAGAGCAAGTGAATCGATAAATAATAGTTCAGATCATGGATTACCCTCGGGAGAGACAGATGTTCATGACGTCCGCTACCTCCTCAATGCCTCGGCATAAGAATTTAGTCTTAGCCTCGCCAAACGCGGCCTTGCCCCATTGACTGGGGAAATGTGGGGGAGTTCAAAGCAAAAGACCAATCAAATATCGTGGCCTTCATGTGGACAGAAGGCTGACCGCTGCGAAGCACGGGGGTTTAAGTGGGCTATTTCAGCCTCATGCGCACCTCAATAAAGGGGATAACATGTGCCTTCCATTTATTTGCATGTGCATTGTCTACACAACTGGAGTACATAAGCATCGGTGATGCTCATATTGTTCTGTTGGTCATGATGATCGTGACATTAAATATGAGTATGATGATCAGCCTTCCATAGCTAACTTTCGCATGTTCTCGGTCTTTGCTGCTAAACCTAGGTGGGGTATGAGCATTCTTGTAAGCGTAATGCACTCGCAAAATTATTTCCATCCAATGTACGCAGTAGGTCACGATTACTTCCGTTAAGTCGACTGCTTATTGACCTTGTACCTCTTCATTGATGTTAGAGTCGATTGAAAAGGCGTTTATTCTTATTCTTTATAACCATAAATCAACAAATTCAAGACTTCGAGTAAGGAGAACCAGCATTTGTGAAATTTCGATTGCTCTCTATGATACTGGGTACCACGGTGTCTTCGTAAATCAACACAATCAATGCAGCATCATTTATCATCTTTGCTCTTGGTACTTGATCTCTTACTGTCTTTGTCGTTGAATTATGTTTCCTTCATGTCGACGCTCCCATATACCCATCGGATTATTCGATCTGACGATCTTCCTGAAATGTTTCGTGTGTGAGTGTCCTCTTAACATGATGCGAATGCTTCTAGAAAAAAAGCAAAAATAATGACAACGACAAATTCCAAGGTAACACACTCACACACATGCTTTCTTCCAATATGAGATCTGATAGAGTGTGCTTTCCATTGCATATTTATCGGCTTTGTGACTTCCTCCTTGCTAGGTGAGAAAAGCCTTTCTCGGTCACAATCAGGGAACGATGGAGGTTCTCGGATCTTATACTTCACATTCTCTCGAGCCTTTGATATTTCAATCGAAAACACCACTACATCATTAAGACAAATCCTTTTACAATTCCTTCAAAACAAAAACAACGTCCTGATTCTATTGACTATCGATAACCTATTTCGTCCTGAGCCTGCAAGTTGAGCTTTATACCACTTTATGCTTGCCCTTCAGATTGCAAATGCAACTGATGAAAGGAGAACCTCGTCGACCTCCACCTCAGCCACCTAGTGAAATAACGCGGCCGTCAACTTCGGCCTCTAGCTGGAGCAGATACACCAACAGCATGAAAACTTATACTCGCCGACGTCGCTTTTGGTGTGATGTTGTCGGCGTTGCCGCACTCATCGCCATGACTATTGGGATTGTTTTTACTGCGCGTTATTACTACCACTTATTCAGAGGTCAAGGTTCCATTGGTAGTATTAGGAGTAGGCGCTGGCCAGCAACTGAAGATGCACATTCAGTGCTAGAGGCGAATCTTTACTTGCCAGTGAGACAGGAGGCAAGAATGACATCTAGATCGAATAAGGCTGAAAGGACAATACCTTTCAATGTTTGTGGAGATCAGATGAACAGCTGTGAGGCTTATAAGCATCCGTAGGGATTGGAGAAAGCCACCACAACTCTGTTGTTTAAATGAGACTAAAATACGTCGCAGGAGATTTATTGTCCTGTCACAATGGTCTGCCACAAGACGAAGTATACATCATCCGGAATATATTGTTGCAACACCACAGGTTCGGGCTGTAGAACTGACAGATGCCACCGGCCCAAATGTCTATCTGGTCTGTTTGAATGCTCGTCACTATTGAGAGGTGGATGTTGTCGAAATGGTTGGTCATGTGTTGCGGATGGCTGTGTACCACCCGAATCATGTTTGACTTTCACAGCCACATGCACGACCACAAGGGCAACCATTTCTATAATGAACAACATGAATGAGAGGCTTCCCTTGGTATCTGCGGAGAATTCTGATGCATCACTGCATCAAATAGAAGTGACAACAAGCGCTGCGTCTAGATCCCTTCTCCCATTGAAGGCTCAACCCATGCCAAGTGCGGTTAGTCCAGTCGCGGCTACCATTCAACCTAAGACAGGGGAGGTTGCTTCAAGAGGCTCTGGCATGGAGACAGTGAGGCAGCTCTTGTTGATACTGCCTGGGTCAGTCCTCGGTATTGTGTCGGCGATAGTGCTCGTATACTTGGTGTTGTGAAGAAAGGGAAAGAGGGGCAAATATAGCTCTTTGACAATTGTGATAATGCGATGTCCGAGCTATCGGTATGGCCTGCACATTTCCATGCGCTTTGATGCCGGTCGTACAGGGTCCAATCCTGCCTCATCCAAACATCGGATGTACTCTGTATATTCACGGAACAAATTGTACTATATGCTCAGAACCGGAAATTGTATTTGATCACTGGCTTTGAGTTGAATGATCTTCTTGATAATGCTGTGTGGCCTCGTCCAATATGGATAACCGCCGCCCTATTTCCTCCTACATAAGGAGGGCACTTACATGTTTTCTCTCAAGAGGTCTCCTACGCATTTGACGTGCCAAAATCTAATCCTAATTCTCTTAATGAACTACCGAAGCGAAATATCTGACGCACTCATAGCGCCGGTTGAGATTGGAGCTTGAGCATTGTCAAGGTTCGATTGTGGATATTTGAACAAGAAGCGACGCCAATTGCACTCATAGCTCGAAGAGCGAAACTGCTCAAAGCTGATACATAATTGGCTAGAGTATGAAATGTGTAAGAAATTGGAATGCACAATTTCTGAACCATATGGTTCTCATTTCTACATATGTAGTAGGCATCTGAAGAAAAAGAAGCCGCAGTCGTGCCATGTGGGCCTACATGACATGCTACCAGAATAAGCTATTGGAAGATCTGAATCAACATTGCTAAGTGGATAGGCGTTAAGGTCTCGTGGGAACGCCAAGAAATCTTCTACCGGCATTCCGACAGCATCCCAATAGACCGTCAGATGTATCATACAAAGTATCGTGAGGATAGGTCGACTACACAAATGGTGTTTCGACCGTCAGTCATCCAAGAAACCGGCCGAACCAACACTAGAAGCGAAGTGAAGCTGCGAAAAGCAATTCTTCTGATGCACGACCTGACGACTTCGATATTCTTCAGTGGAAAGTGGTGATCCCATACAATTGCTGGCCTTTTGTAGCTTGAGGTTGAAAGAGCTGCCTGTACCGTAAGCATGAAATTTTATTCATTTCGTACTATGCTAAAGGAGAAAAGCAAGAGGGCTTGTGCAGATCGGTCTGGATTGAAAGCATAGAGCGTCTATTGGCGTGTTACCCTCCGCCATCGTTTCCCCAGATAGACGATGCCGATGCTGTAGAGTTGAAGACGCATACCTTTGTGGAATGGCGCCCACGACATCACAGATGGACTGAACCAGCCATGGGGCGGACAGAAAGTCAAGGCGGAGCAATACTACTTACGACTTACGCACTGTTACTCGAATGTCAAAGTGGTGAAGTATCTTTTTTGGCGATGTTCCGGAGGTGCGGTGGTCAAGCCCCGATAGCCTGAACTATGTACCACCACCTCTAGACCTCGACTGTCGTGGCGTGCATGGCTACCAACGCCGCACGAATGGACGCTTTTTCATGATCTGCACATCACCATATGGTATGATTTGCACTTTTCCCTCTTCTCTTCTAGCTGTGTAGTGACCTCACATGTCGTCCGCATGTTTGTTATCTGGTGAAGTGCTTAGACTTTGCCATTAATGTAGTATTGTGCTGAAAAAAATACCAGTTTCTGTGCTAGATGGCCTATGACTACAGGGCTATTTCGCGTCGTCTTAACACTACCTCAACGGTGGCTGAGATGCAGGTAGATTGTGGCCATAGCACATTGAAAAAAATGGGGCGATAATTATAGCTGGCTGCCACTTTGCGTGAGGTAGCTGAGAAAGTGTTTGTAGGACCGCGTTGGTGGTGAAGATCAAAAAGACTTCTGCTTTGATAAATTATTCCCGACTCCCGCATCCAATACTACTCTGGAGCTTCGAGTGTACATAGTCATTATCATATCCCAACATATTTTATACTTCGTTATCCCTCCTTATACTTGAGCATTACCATTTCCTTCGTCAACCACCTATCAATCATCCTGTCAGCATTTTTATCTTTCCATCGAGTAACTTGATCATCTACCGTTTCTAACAGAATGTCTATTCTGTTTTATCGTCGTCCAGACTACCTGGCGAAACCAAATGGGCCCATCACCAACACAGAATGTATGAGATATGTCGAGCGAGCAAAGAACTCCGAGAACAAAATTCCAAAGGGTCTTGCATTCGAAGATATTATTCAACAGCGATCCTTGCCCGTATGTATTTCCGCATGCCGAGTACAGTTTCAATATGGCTAACTATTATAGCCCTGTACTTTAGCTGATTTCCTTGACTATCTGGTTTACATCGAGCACAATGCTGAGAACTTACAATTCTACTTATGGTACTTGGACTACGCCAAACGTTGGGAGGAGCAGGTACCTAAGACAGAACAAGCATTGTCTCCTGAGTGGAAGGTAGAGGAGAAGGAAATCCCAAGACTGGCAAGGGACGAGTCAAAACGAGATTTTGAAAAGCATCTGCGAAAAGGATCGAAGTCCTCCAAGACAATTGTTCAATTGCTCACCGCCGGGTATGGGAAAAACGACAAGTCTTTTATGCTCGAGGGTGACGAGCAAGCGATCAACCGACCTGACACTGCGTCATTTGTAACCTCATCTGTTACGGATAGCGTCACCCCCAAAGACGTTGCGGAGGCCGCAGGTATGAAGTGGCAACCATGTGAGTATTCTATCACTTGTGTCCCTGTGTGACCGTTACTTATTGTTTTCAAAGTTAGTGTACAGCCATGCCGTGACGAGATCAACCGCGTAATCCATCATTACTTGGCATTCGATGCTCCTCGGGAGCTCAATCTTTCTCACAAAGACCGTGCTGCAACCCTTCACGCACTTCAGCACACCACTCATCCTTCTGCATTCGCTCCTGCTCTCAAAGTAGTCGAACTTGCTTTAAAAGGCCAATCTCATCCTAATTTCATTCGCTGGTCTATCTGCAATGGCAACCAACCTCGAGTCTTTTTCGTTCGTACAATGGGTGTTATATCCGTCACTCTCGGATTTGTCATCGCCATTGTCATCACTCTCTCACATGTGTCCCGCTGGTGGCGTATTATGGCTGCGATTATGTGGTTCATAGGCTTTAGTACGCTCATAGCCGCATATAAAGGCTTATGTCTTATCATGTTTACTGGGCACAGTCGTAATCTTCATCCATGGGAGGAAGAGGAGGAAAATCGTGGTAGTTATGACAGCAGCACTACACGAGACGTTCAACTGGCTGAAAAGGCGAGCAATGGAACCGTTAACTACCGGCCTGGAAGCATGCAATCATTCGGCAGCCGGAATGACGAGGAACCCGCCTGGAGGGAAAAGTACCAGAAGAAGCCACTCGTACGGAAAATATTTGATAAGGAGACTTGGACTCAAGATCCTACCTTACGTGTCCTTCAGGACAAGATTGTTATTGGATCCCAATTCTGGTCTGCTGTCACCACTATCATTCTTACAGTCATTTTTGTGGCCGTACCAAAAGGCAATTTCTTTTAAAATTCTTATTCTCTTGATACCACTTAACAGTGAGGGCAACATTTTCTTCTCATCCTCACTGCCTTCGTTCTTATTTTTATTTTTACTTTTATTTGTTCACGACCCTTGCCTGCTTGACGGCAGAGATTATGATCTATACCAGTACCAGCTATCTACAGCTAATCTTGTAATTTTTCCTTGAAGTGTATATACTCGGTTCTACAGCCGATCTTTAACTTGAATGAATCATGAAAAACCACATGTGCATATATCTCTGACGCAGCTTGGTGGTATTTGATAATTCTTCAAGCAGTCATGACTTGTAACTATCCTGCCTCCACCAACGACACACTATTAATCACTTCACTCTTTGGCCACTCAATGCTACCGCTGTTATGAGGTAGGCGACACTGACTCGCGTTAGCCCCACCTTCATTGCCTTATTTGTCGCCGCCAATGTGCACATTAACAATGGAGATCACAATTAGAGTTCGATGCTGCTCTGAAGTGTCGTTACAACGCTATATCTTTTAATCTTGCTCAGACATATTTTGGACAGACATTAGCCGACCTAAAATAATGATCACCAAGATTCTCACAGGAGAATGCAATAGTCTCATTCATCGGAAGACTTTTCTCCAATCTTTGACCATAATAAATTCAGTGGTTGAACTATATCTTCTTTTCTGTTCAGCCTGATTTTTATAAACCAGCAACTGAGATCTAAAAGATGGCATTTGACTTGGTTTGCTTGTCAGTTATCAAGAGTCGTTCAGTTTTCAAGAGCGCTGCAGTTATCATGAGTGGTAACTCTATTCAGAGTCGTGAAATTACTGAAATTGGCGTAGCTATCAAGTTCAATAGACCTATCCGGAGTGTTACAGTCATTGCGAGCTGTATAGTCAAATAAAGTGATATCCCCTTCCAGCTCCGTGAATTCCTGGTAAGGCAGTTGTGGAAAATACTGGCGAGTAAGCGCAAACGCTCTGGGTTCTATAAGAAACATTACAATCGATGTTTCTAGAGATGCTGGGGGGGGGGGAGGGTTTCCATGTTAATACCATGGATCATTTCCAAGTTTGGCACATCGACTACATCTGTCGTAGAGTCGTCAATATATTCTTACTACCTTCAATACGATTCCTTAATAACAACAAAGATCTATTTCTCAGCATCTATGCGGCTCCGTACTCATATAAGTGCATCCGAATCAGGATGTAAGTAGATGAGATGAGATTCGCCCTACACGCTGATCGATCGATCATCGTGTCAAACATGCACATGCTAATTGATTCCCAGTTGCAATCGCTGATGGCGCCGCGCCACTCATGCGGCGCGCTCTTATCTTAGTTCCCGCCCCCACCCTTGAACTTCAGCATGTATATCAACCTCGCAGGATCTCCAGGGCTGTTCTGGAATGACGCTGGACCTCAAAACGTGCATACTGTGCTTCTGACTTCCGTGGAGTCATATTTTAGAAAAGAAGGAATAATAGCCAACCTCTCGTTTTAGTTCTTTGAACACATTATGGCACCCTCTGCTGTAGCCGATTGCACACCTGGTGAGGAGATCAAGGGGAAATTCCAGGTTGATGTTGTTGCCGACGTTCAAGAGGAGATTACGCCGCTTAGAGCCATCAGTCATGGCGTTTTGCTTCCCGGTATTTACATAATTTCATCTCATTTGAGCGCTTGTGGATGAATGAGCTTTATTCAGCTCTTGACAGTTCCACCATGAATTCAAATCGATTTATGTATTCAGTCTCATCGCTAACCAGTGCCAAGGGATCCCTACATTCCCTTCTTTTGAGGAAGAACGACGTCATATTCTCATTCATATTGCTGCGACATTCCGCGACTTCAGCCTTAAGGGCTTCACGGAGGGAATGAGTGGTCACATTAGTGTTCGAGATCCAGAATATCCAAATGGTATCTGGATGAACCCTCTCGGCAGACATTTTGGACTGATGACCGCTGGGGATCTGATCTGCTTGGATATGTACACAGGAGAAGTCATTGGTGGAAATAGAGTACGCTTCTCTCAGCCCCGTTTTGTTCTGCATCCCCTACTAATATAAATCGTAGAGTCGCCCTGCAAATGCCGCTGGATTCTTCATTCACTCTGAAATTCATAAGGCTAGGCCTGATGTTCACGCTGTTTGTCATTCTCACACCAATGCTGGAAGAGCATGGAGTGTCTTTGACAAGGGACTTGACATGCTAAACCAAGATATTTGCCTCTTATATGACTCTATCGCCGTATACTCATCATACGCTGGAATTGTGCTCGCTGCTGATGAAGGTCGAAACATTGCAAAGGCTCTTGGTACAAAGAACAAGGTGAAATTCGATAAAAATATTCTTCAGTGTATTTGCTTACTCCAACCATAGGCTGCCATTCTGTTGAACCACGGCCTCCTTACTGTTGGCAGCACCGTAGATGAAGCCGGCTTCCTCTTCGGTCTTCTTGATAGAGGATGCGAGATTCAACTTCAAGTTGAAGCTGCATGTGCTGGAAATCCAAGCCTGAAAAAACACATCGTTAGTGACGAGGAGGCTGCTCATGTTGTCAAAGTCGCAAGTGAGAAGCACATCTTATATAGAGAAGCACAACCGGATCTAGAGTTTGTGATTGAGACTGCTGGTTTGGATGTTATTTCAAGAGGCGTGAAGGACCAGAAGATTGACGTTCCGGTATAGGCAATGATGAAGTTATAGATGTATATGGTAATGTGTTGCTACAATATTCAAGTACATTTTTGGAAGGAAAAAATTTATTGGTAATTGCCATTCTGGAACATCATCTCATCTAAGCTAAAAATGCTACAACCCCCCTCCTCCCCCTTTAGTACCAAATATCCGCTAGCCCCAAAGAACAAACTCAAGCTAATAAGAGAATACGGAGCTGTCACCAAACCAATCTGTAGCAGACTTTGTTTCTAAGAACTATGCAGTGAAGAGGTCGAACATCTAAGTGTTAACGAACTAAGAAGAACTTAGTGCTCAGAGGGCAAGAGTACTTCCAGTGACCAAATTCTCCACAAAACCTGCAGAGATTGTAGCACATAGCATAGAAGTGATCCTGTTCGCCGCAAAAGCCGCAGCCATTAAGTCCTTCCGTCTTCTTAGCTTTCTCTAAGACTCTTTGCAGATCTGCGGCGCTCTTAGCGTTCTTCCATTCCTGTTGGATACGGATCTTTCTTTGCCAAGCGCGAGAGGCGATTCCGCGTTGAATCTCTGCAAGTTTCTCTTCCTCGGAATTGTCAATCCTCTTCTCCTCTGCGATATATTCAAGGCCATGTGGGTTTGTGAAGTCGTGACGAACAATTTGAAATTCTTTCAGCGCAGGGAGTTTTGGTAGTTCTCTCTCAAGGATATCCATCAGGCGCTTTTCCCGCATGCGCGATCGTTCTTTGACTGGGATTTCGTCAATGGAGTTGGAGTCTCTGCGTCCTATCCGGTCGGAAGGCTGTCCATCTCCCTCAACCACGATTTCAAGTGTCGAAAGATTTGGACACAGTTCCGCGAGAAACACTGTATACACTCTAAACTTTGCTAGAAAGTCGGAAACGTTTTCTTCTACCATAATGGGACCTCCAAGACGAAGAGAGCGAATAAACTTGGTCTTTTCAGGGCCAATAAAGCGAAGAAAATCGATCAGAAAGTCGCAACGTGACCAATCTGGAATCTCGTGTTCATTGTGACGATCTTTGAGAGCTCTAGCATAGCTATATACCTGATTGGCCGGTTCAACAAGAGTGTTCAGTTTGGTCAAGTCACATTCAAATGTAATCCTGGGACTGTAAGAGTCGTAGCATTTGCCAAGTTCCGACTTGCTCTCGTTCGTCCAGTAGCGGAGGCCTTTAGAGTCTAGGTTCCGGTAATCCTCCCAGGCAAAATTCAACTGCTGGCCGTAAAGAATTGGTGTTGCATCATCATGAAATCTTTTGCAAACTCGTAAGAAAGTAGCGTCGATCGCACTTCTTGCAATATCATGTCGCTCGATATACGGCCCTTTGTCATCACGGCGATGACACCATGTGAAGGAAACATCGGAAACATCTTTGTTTTGGGGCAGGCACCAGTCGCGTTTCCAGTTCGAGCCGATGGTGTATGGCATTGTACCGCCACTGGCTTGGCTGCTTGGAACCAGAATGAACTCATAGATCATCTGAAGAATTTCTAAAGAAAATATCAGTATACACATACAGCAGAATATATACTTTCCCCAATATTATACACTTACCAAAAGGCCAGTTCAGAAGATGTCGAGGATGAGAACGGTCTAGATTCCACTGCTTTTCGCTGCAATGTTTGAGCCCCTCTAACTTCTTGCGTTGCCTGTCCACGAACCTGGTAGTTCTTTGGTACTTTGGCTTTGGAAAAACAAAGCAGACGCCATCTCGCCACTCCCTCATGTGCGAGCTCACATATGTATTCTTGTCGAATTCATCAGTCTTTCCTGCGCAGCATTAGCAATGGTTATCAAAATCTGAGGGGATTGCTTACTATCACGGATAATAGTGCGAACTCCATCTTCATTAATGAAAAACATGTTTTTAATATTGTTCATAACAGGAAGATACTTGCGATCTCTGCTGATCCTCTTCGGGCCACGGGTGCTGATATAAAGACGGAGGGCAGTCTCTGGATCTTTATCTGGATAGGTAAGACAAGCCTGCTTCTCATGCAGCTGTTCGATAGTCATGTTCCTCTCCTCCTGGTCCTCATAGTACTCTTTGGCATCGTATTCTTTCTTAAAAGCTGACCAGCAATCTTGAGCGGGATATCTCTCAATAATTTTACTTGGTCTTCCATCATCACCTGTAATTACACAGATTCCGGGAAGATATGGAGAGCTAGGATCGCTCCAATCCAACCAGGAGTACGGGCCGGCCATCTTCGAGACAACTATTCGCACGATATTGGTATAGTTGATTCCGAAGGAGGGGGATTTGCGATCTCGGGTCGACTAGAAGGAGACTTGTAGTGTTCAAGTTGTAAAAGAGAAGAAGAGAAGAATAGCGCAGAGTTATTGTACTTAGGTACTTGCGAGACGCAGCTACGTTGTCTTTACTGTTCACTTTCGTAACAGTTTGGATGGAAAGCGGAAAACCTAGCCACTGAAATCCAAGGTACGAACGATTGCAGTAGGTAAGAGTCTGGATATGTTCGAATACATCCCAAGACGTGATTCTTATGTCCAGTCTCATTGAGATGAAGGAGTAAATAACGTCAAGGTGTGTAGACTCAACAGAGAACTGTAAAGATACGAGCAATAGCCGACTCTCACTTTCAAGTCTCTCACATTCAGGGCTTCCCGAATAGGCAATAGTCTCTGCTACAGCTTTCACTCTTGATGTCTTTAAGTAGCTCAGAGTAGATCCTGCTTCCTCTCTCCAACCATTTCACATCCGTGTTCCTACTGCGAACTGGTGCGTAGCATCAGTTGTGTTGACAAGAACTTGTTGGCCATTTTAATGATAATCTCGGCTTACCAAAGTTATTTTCTATATCGTCCATTCCTCTCTATATCAACCTTGTTACTGCCATATCACAGAGGAAATACATCAGAATGGGCTGGTAGTTATCTAGAAATTGATGTGAGGGTTTCTGCTGATGGTGTTATTCAGGTCAAAAGGAATTCAAGCACGCATGCCACTTCCAGGTCTTTTTAGACATTATATGTCCTCTCTGAGTCTTTGAATTCAGAAAGCACTTTATCTCAGAAACACATGTAGTCATAATTTACTCATGATTGAGAACCCAAGATTCATTAAGGTCGGTTCTTTGACACAGTCAAGGCTTTCTGGATCTGACTTTGATGATGAAAGACTTGTTGAGGCTTAAAAGACATCTCATCAAATCGATGTGGTGAGGAGGACGAAAGTGTGGGTATGAGGTAGGTTGTCAGCACTTCCACTCAATACTTCCTGCCATTTACTCCTTTGGTGACGAGTGCTGTTCCACAGCTTGTGACTCACTTTTTGTGACTCACTTCAGCTTTGATTGACGCCTCGATCGAGGTTTCAGGCCACCTGAGGCAACTACACTGATAGAAGATCTGATATCGAACTCCTCGTTCCTTGGCATATATGCTACCTAATCTTGATATTTGTTGTTAGGTGCTGCTGAACAAGCAAAGGTAGGCTCTCAAATATTGTATCAAGTCCGCCAAGAGCATACCATGCTGTGGAGTTATCGTAGCGTTCATAGAACCACAGGTAGCCGATGAGATGTGCCCTTCACACTTTAATTACTTGCTATTGAAGACTTCGGAAAAGGAATCAAACAGCAGTATCATTTTAGTAACAAGTTGTACATAAACCATGAGAGGGGCAGAACCCCACTCTCAAACTTCACTTATTACTTCAACATGACAGCCAGTTCTAAATAAAAAGGATTCGACTAGTCTATATAAATGCGGCCTTCACCTCCAAGCTATTTTTAAGCCCTCTGTCAAACCTATTCGGGTGGTTGGAATTGGCGCAAGCGTCTTGTCGTTAAAGATTGCTCTTGAATCTAAGGGTGAAACCAATGCAACATTGGTCTTGAAATTCCTGGAAGACTTGCTTTAAGAGCGTGAATACATGTTTTCAATTCTTTCCAACCAAGGTAGTACAGACCATTGGTTAGGTTGACGCTCTACTATTCTGACCTTTCCTGGTCTCCACTATGTCATCACAACATACTTCACTTCGAACTTCACTTACGAACCTCAACTGTATAAACGGTTTATCTCCTTTACTTTTACATCAAAGTCCCAAGTTTTATGGGTTTGAGGTCCAGCCTTGGCTCTTGAGCCTCAAGGATATGTTTACTCGCAACTTGAAAGTCCTCCTGTTATCGTCAACCTCCACATCATCGTAAGCCTACATGTTGTTTTTCCTTCCATCATGATTTATACTATTCACCTGCCAGCTAGTACTCGAATCAGAGTTTGCTCTTTCTTTTATATGGACAATATCCAGCTCGAGATAACAGCTTTGTCGATACAGAATATTTAAGAATAATCAAAGTATTAATACAGAGTAGCCTTTTTAGAATTATATACAACCAGCAACTAGTATCATGCAGTTGAAATGAGAGAATAATTTGTTGATCATAAATTGCAACTTCAAACTAAGTCTAAGTGTTCTGCGATATTGAGCAGAACAAATACATAACTTTCAACAAGGGAGATAAAAGAGAAGAAATGTCATCCTAAAATGGAATCAAAACAAATTTTAATAGCTATCTACCAAGGTATATCAAGTGAATCGTCTTCCTAGTACCGCTATCGGAAGTAAGTCTCCTTATTGACTAATGGAATCTTTACTCTTGAAATCGTAAGCTATAAATCCTCACCTTCAAGCAGAATAGGGGACGAAACACTATTTGATGTATCACCTGACGAAAAGTCACGTTCCAAGAGATCTTAAATCTTCACGTATACCGCCATCATTAAAGGCGAAGCACAAAAAGCTCAATTCACATAGCGGTCCAATTATGATTTCTAACAACGCACCACAACAGCATCACGATATCTGACGGCCAAAAATATCGGGACACTCAACGCAAGGGGCTTTTCCAACGGACCGGCAGCATAGACCTGCTGTGATACGTTATCAACCCTCTAAGCCGGCTGTTTCCTCGCCACTCTAGATGCGACAACACGGCAGCGCAGACACAGCAAGCCAGTCAGAGTCCGTACGGAGGCTTCGCAGATGATGAACCTGTAAAGACGACAGATTCTATCGCAAACCTTAAAACTGTCAAATCACACAGAAGTGGCAAGCAGATATAATGCCGCTGCGTGCTTCATTCTCTTCCGTGTGGACCCCCAGACGGCCGGATAGACAGGCTCAGGGCAGTCAATGCTTATTGCCTTCAGAAGTCCGTACTGAGGGGGGTCGGGGTAGGATGCAAGACCGACGACAACGGGCTCAGAAGTGAGAAGTGACAGAAAGCAAGCAGAGTCGGAGAACCTCTGCAGCTCCGATTTAAGTGTGCCACGCGAGATAGCTCTGGTGGTTTGTGAGGGAGGGAGGAGAAGCCGTTATGAGTGCATTTGATATATTGGATTTCTGGTGGGCAAGTGGACGTGATGTGATGTGATAGAGAGCTGATGAGGGAAAATGTGATAGGTCTTTGTTGCTTTGGCTCGTGTATACAGGATGGAAGGTGTGACAATGTTACGGATGGAGATTTAGATGGATAGACCATACGGAGCATGCACGTCAGTATGGGGTGCAGCTCACATACAGCTTACCTACTTCGTACAGCTTCTGCCACATTGTGGGCTTGCTGAAATATATTGCTTGCTTGCTGAATGAGAAGCATTATATTATCGTGAGCTGTAGGATAATGACGTTTGGGACATCCTGCATTTTCACAATTTGGATGCGACCAAGAGTTACGCAGTCCAGAATGAGAAACGTGGACGGGTCTCACGGCATGATGGCCAAAGTTATGGTTTGCTCCCCAATCCAGGTCAATGAAGTCTCGGTCGTCACTCGAGACCCTTTCAATGGCAAGTCATACGAGATGGCTAATTACGCCCACGACAATTGAGCAAGATAGAGGTTCTGGGCTGGCTGAAGTTCTGTGGCCCCAAGAGCATGCTACTTCTCACAGCACAACGGCGCCGTAATGGATTCGGAATTGGGAAATAATACTCACACAAGCACTATCAACAAGGGCAAGTGAGAGGTCCAACCTGCATACGGTGCTGGGGTGATGGAATAATTTTACGCGAGTACATTCTTGATTTTATGCAGTTGTTAGATCGCCGACTGGCTTGACAAGGTGATGGTGTAGGAGGACAAGCACCGGATGGAAAGGTCACGGTTTTGTGTAGCATTTTGACCCGTTCGACGACATGGAATTCCGGCTTCCGATGTTGAGCTTATCAGTGTCGACAATACGTTGCCACAAAGAGCTAACATTGGCATGTCGAATGGTTCTCTGGTTGTGTAGATATGTAAACTCTATAACGATGATCTTGAAGCGCGTTTCAACCGTTGGAATTCATTTTCTGTTGATCCTATTGATATCAGATCCATGTTGTGCGCAAATACGGCACGATGTGGTCGGGCTTTCATGGCAGGTACGGTACATAGCGAACACCGAGGAGCGAGGCGATGATCGAAGCCGACGACGGATTATGTAGAAACTCAGGGCCAGATTGCACTCCTCTCTATTGTTGCAATAGTGTACATACTTATGTACATGTCGCTGATACTCTGTTCCACACATAAAATTCTCTTCAGTATGAAACGTATATATTGGTAGGGTCGATATGTTTGTCTGTACGTACTACGGAACGTCGACGAAGCGGTATCTCGTGCTGGATTGAAACAGGAACAGGTGAAGGCCCCACCATCAGCACTCCCCGGCCATCCAGGTAGATCGCCAACATCCAATATGAATCCTCACACACCTTCAGAATAACTTGCATCCTGCACGGAAGACTGCAAAGCACCCTCGTGCAACGCACCAGGGGCATCCAAGTACAAAAGCAGCGTGCAACATGGGTTGTGAGGAATAACCCCACATACAACAATGAGACTGTCCTTACCTGGCCGCTTGCCTGCCGGGCAATTCTCGTGCAACATTGCAAGAGAAAAGCGCGAGCTCTGAAGAGAACCAGGGTAGCTGGCAGATTAGTCGACCAATGGTGAGCAAATCGCAATAGCAGTGGCTGGACAAGTTGGTTGAGGTCTCTTGACATTGATGCACAATACCGTCACTTTGCTTACTGCTTTGGGAGAACAGCTATAGCAACCTAGGAACTGCGGGGATTTGACAGGTCGATCGCAACGAACTTTGCCCATTGAGTAGGCACCGTGGCGACATCGACGGGCAGCCACACACGGACCAGAAGAGACGATACGATGAAAAAACCTCCGAAGGATATTTTTTCCTAGCTTTCCTTGTACAAATTTTTACAAGATAAAGATACCTTCGTTTTGCCTCATGGGGCGCTTGTGCCTCTCAGAAATAGAACCATAGGAAGGCGAGCTGTACACGCGTTATCTGTTGTACGCACGATCTTTTTTTTCTTTCTTTTTTCCTCCCCTTCTTCCTGTCTTGTTTTTTTTTAGGTTGCATCTTTATTTTTCTTATTGGTTGCGACGCATTGACTTGACTCTCGGGCACCAGCGGCGAACATTTGTACTCCACTCTGACGTCCGGTAATGACCTCGACTCGTTCGATGATATATGTCCTGGAATTCTTTGAGACCCACTTGGGCTTCCGGGAGCGGCTCACAACTTTCCTGGCGGAACAATGTAACGGCGAGGGTTCACGCACGAGTCAAATCCTGTCCTCTCGTAAGAAGAGGTGAGATTTAATTGCTTCACGAAGATGCCGATCGCCTGGTGTGAATTATTGCAACGGAAATGCCGTGGAGAGGATAATTTCGTTGGGTTGAAATTCAATGATGACTTCAAATTCCAAGCCCTAGTCCATCAATTCCGTATCTTCGAAATATTCACACAGCCAAGCTTCGGCTAGCATGGAAATAGCTGGATGATCCCAGATGATACTACAGTGTGCTGCCCACTCGTGCCACTGGACTTATGGCCGGGCAATAAGACGTTTGAAGGACAATATCCGATGCGACATGTTTCTGTCTCGGCAGTCTCATCGGAGGCCTTCCAGCAATATACAAAACCAACAACCAGCAATCAAATGCCTCCTGGCCAAAAAAGCATGGAGGGGACCCTTCATAATTGCGGACATGGGTCTGCGGCTGGCAGATCTCTAACTGAATGCCGAGAAGTGAAATATGAATGTTACGCAGACACGACAGGGTAGGGCAAAGCGCACGGCCATGAGGATTTCGGAAAGTCAATAATAGTAAAGCCATTCGATTCATAAATACATACCCATACGTAGAGTTGAGGACGACGCAGCATCGTATGAAGACACAATGTCTTAGAGAAGTATGGAAATATGGCGGCTCACCCATGTGACTTGATGCTCACGCATCATCTGCTCCTGTAAGGGAAGACATATCTGGGAACGTGTGTGTGTCGAATTGACACTGCGAGATTGAGAGGCCGGTCTGGTCTCAGCCACTCAGACAGAGCGGCGCCCTTGAAGTCTGTATGTTATTCCTGTCTTCTTCCAGTGTGAAGGAACACACGAGAGCACGAGACTCTCATCCGGGTGGTATGGACCGAGAGAGAACGTGGGGGGTAGGGAAACGGCGTCGGGGCATTGCAGCAGCTTGATTTTGCTCACAACGGCAAAAAATGATACTTTTCAGCCAGGCCGTCCTGTTCGACCTTATTCACTCTGAACTATCCAGTCAGCAGCTGACTTGCCCTGGCTGCACCTGAACAAAGTGCATGATCAGAATCATCAGAAGGGTGGCACAACAGATGATCTTACATGTGCCTGGCCACTGACGACCTTGTCCCAAATATCTATCAGATTCGCGACGTCGTCCACGACAAAAAGGTCTGTGGGTGCATGAGACTAGCAGCGAAACCCCAGCGAGTCACCTTGCAATGACGGGAGAATAGCAGGCATTTGAGATTGACAAGAGCAGGCATGGTAGGGGGGTCTCTGCGAGAGCTGCAAAAGTGTTTCATGAAAAGGCAATAATAACAATAAATTTTCAGGTAGAAAACAATACGTGGATGGCAATACTGGAAAGACGATAGAGTTTCTGTTGCTGAAACTCTTGACCATGGCGAGTTCTAGATGAAAATGCGATGCGGAAATTTATGTTTTTGACTTTATGAGAGCCATGTGCTGCACAAAGGAGGGGAAATCAAGAAATTGATACTACACCAGAGAACAGTGAGACTGCCATGCGCCTTCATGTGGTTAGCTTTCAATATTCGTTGACACTCACTATCTATGGGAGTCTCTCTCCTTGGGCAATGCATAGGCAATAAGAAGCTCCGTATCTGGGTGAGGCTGGAAATGTGGATTATGAGCGGATACGGAACATGCGAAGTGCTAGGCGAGGTACAGAGAGTAGCATCGACAATCTCTGCTGTCATTGATGATACATGTTGATGTGAGTTGTTGAAGATAAGGAGTAGTGGAGATGCCCGTATCCAACACTGAGGTCGAGATTGATTTCGATACCTGATGTGCGAGTTAGCGCCAATTCTCAACGCTATCCTCTCATAAGCGCCTTTCGGATGGGACCTTAAAGGGTGAAATATGGAGATTCGGGCACTTAATCAGAGCTGACAGCTTCGAGCGCCGCGATAACGGACATACTAAGGCTATATGCGGGAAGATGCGCATTTGCCGCCAACATATTCTGCCCTCGGTGATTACAGTGAAGAGAAGACTCTTGATTTAATTATCGCTTCGGTATCTTTGACTTTCCTTTGTCTCTGTGGCATCTACATGGGCATAACAGTGCATTAGAGTTGCGTACCGAACCGACTGAGCATTCCTCGGGCTGGACCCTTCCGATAAGAAATAATAAAATAAGTCTCAATGCTAGAGCAAGAGAGGGAATCCACGCGACGCTTGCACAGATGATCTCGTTCGAGAGAAA
Source organism: Allantophomopsis cytisporea (assembly GCA_024752435.1). Taxonomy (NCBI): domain Eukaryota; kingdom Fungi; phylum Ascomycota; class Leotiomycetes; order Phacidiales; family Phacidiaceae; genus Allantophomopsis; species Allantophomopsis cytisporea. Next base: position 1,109,835 of record CP103025.1, read on the forward strand.
TGATGACCTCAAAGGCTCCGAAGTCCAGCTCCTAGGTGAGGATTTTTGGCGGCAAAAATCTTGAAGAGTAATCATCGCTGTAACAGTCTCAGAATTGATGAGCTGAAGCGTCCGCCTCAGCATTGGCATCGTATATTCATCCACTCATACAACAGTATAGCAGGGTATCGACGATAAGCTGAGTTGCAGTATCTCCGAAAATAGAGAGAATGGGGTTAGGCATAAGACAGAACCAACCCTCTTTCTCTCTTGTTTGGATAAATGAGGTTTCATTGTTGCAGCATCTCAACGGTCGATTTTGAGCCATTCAGCACGCCATAGCCACAGCTCACTCACCCTCCTGGTGTCTCGTCAACCGCACAGGTTTCGCGGGCCATCGTTCACCCGACCTGGCCTTGTAGCAAAATCATTTGCAATTGCACCTTGCTTGACTTTTGAATAGGGTAATCCGTGATGCCGAGATACCACAGGCATGGTGTAGACAATCTCTCGAGCTCTCATGCTGTGATAGCTCCCCAACCTCAGATGGAAAGCCAATGAATACCCCGTCCTGGGCGCACAGATCAGAGACATGGTCGAACAGGGCTGAGAGAGAGGGTCTTTTTGTACGCCATCAATGTTGCTGGTTCCGTACTACAGAGCACGGCAGCTAGGGAAGTAGCTAGCTACCTGATCTCCAAGAGTCTCTTGAATTTATCCAGATACAGAATTTTGATGACGCGCTTGTTGACGACTCTATCACCTGGCTTCGTATCCTGCCGTCGTCACCACCAGGAGATCTCATCCATTATTGCACATGGACGTCTGCTTCGATCTCTAGTGCAAGTTGATCTCATGTATGTCTCTGACCTCACATGTCAGGTATGTACTCTTTACTGTAGAATGAAATATCCCAACGTATTTTGTGTTGGTATGATGTGCGTAGTTGTGATACTTGCTTCCATAGCTCGGAGCCCTCTTCCTACTGCTTCTTCTTGTTTCTCTCCAATGCCAGCCTACAACGGTACACAGTACGCACTTCGTACTGTGTACATCTTCAACATATTTGCCGAACCCTGCATGATGGTACCGAGACGTATGTACATTGTACATACATACATACATGCATACATATGTACATGCAGGCGTGGAATGAGTGAGGAAGCAATGCATGACTAATGCCATTTAAGAAGGTCTCCTTAAGATTGACATGAACTCGGTGATGTAGAAATGTACTCTCCACAGACGCCATGTAAATGCCCAGTTTTCTTTATTCGTCTGGGTATCTCGTTACTGCAAATAGAGTAGCGGAGTGGAGATATTGAAACTGTGGAGAAAAGCTTCGCATTCCTTGGGATCAAGTTACGACGTTAGGGGTGTTTGAGAGGCCGAAACCCCTCCAACATCATACACACTGGCTCTGACCTGTCTACATGTTGTTGGTCGAGCTTCCTGAAAGGATGACTGAGCATCGTCCGCTAAGGTACAGCGTGTTCTCATCCTCATCTCAATTGCATTGTTCTGATGCCCGATTGCGTGCCACTCACAACGCCTGTATACTCTATACCGCACTGCACCATGTCAGTCTCTCTAGAGACAGCACAGAGGAGAAGGAAGAGAAGAAAAAGGCAGGCAGCATCAAGTACGTACTAAAGGACCGGAATGTTTGCTTTGCTGGGCAGACAATGCTACGCTGAGGACCCGATGCAGCGGACAGGACCAGTTTTCTGCGTCCGCACGGGGCTCGGAGGACTCCTAATGTCATGCCATCTGCAGCAATGAGCCTACAAAGTAGTGATCATACCACACAGCATACAAAAGATTGCAGTTCTGAGCTGTTTCTGCTTGAGAATTCCTCCTGCATTACTTAAAGTCGCTTCTGTTGATTGATTGAGATGGTCTTGATAGGAAGGGGAAAAAGGAATAGTGTGAAGTACGGTACTTTACAGATACTATTCATACTTACATACATGCTGATCGACGATGTTGATCAATGCCACGGAGCTACTTGGTGCTGTGCTTGACCATCTCGGCATATATGTATACGAAGTACATATATACTTTATACACAAATACATGGTATTGAATTCCCAAGAAGCCTCTCCGACGTGGGTAGAATAAGGGCCGCGAGGAACCCGCTGGAAAGGTTCGCCCTCACGGTTTAGCAACAGAGGCACTGCAAGGTTGAGTTGGTTGCAGAATCAAGGTACAGTGATACATGAGCCTTGAAGATTGGCTGGGCAGGCGCAGCAGAGGCTATGGTATGTACACAGTAGTAGGTAAGGTGCTCACACCGTCAATAGTTTCACGCTCATGTCCAAGGACGCCCATCAGGCAGGCAGATGGGGGGGGTTGAGCAATCACGGCAAAGGCAAAGGCAAAAGGAGGCTGTACACACACAGTATAAAACATCTGTATGTATGTACATACATACGTAGATACAAACAATATATACCGCACAGTAGTACAGATGATTATTCACTCATAGAAGAACCAAAAACTACCTCCAGTGCTCTCGGACTCTCTCACCCTCTCATTCTCATCCTCACTCGCATTACGTAAGGCCTAAACAGAGTCTCACATAGGAATGCTGAGGATCCTCAGGGTCCTGTGTCATTGGAATCCAATGCAGACACTGCTGCTGCCGCAATATGGATAAAATGGCGCATATACATAGCGGATAAGAAAACAATAAAGAAAAGCCGTAGGAGAAATCGTGATACTCGATTTGACGCACGACAGCCTCATACAGACAACCAAGGAATAATCTCAGCATAAGCTACTATGTACTAAGTTTTCAGGGAGATGGGGAGTGCGGGGGAAAGGCAGGAAAAGCCTCATGAGCCCTTTTTGCTTTTTATTTCCCTCGCAGTCGCACTCGCACTCGTTGTCGTCGTCAGAGCTTTCGCGCATAGGACGCAAACAAAACAAAACAAAAAAAGCACGCTCTTTGCTTGCTTATTACTTGCTTGGTTCTCCATGGATGTAATGTGATGTAATGTGATATGATGATGCTTCTCTCTCTTCCCAAGGCATATCGCTATGCGTACGAAAAGGTAAAACTGCTCAGTCAATGGAAAAACGTGGTTGAGGAGCCGGCACGAAGTAGATCGATCGTCAAGTGTACCTCGTAGCTTTCAAGGTGGAGCTCAAGCAGGAAGCTCAAGCCCCTCAAAGCTGGCCAGCTGTCATTCCGTGATTCATCTTGCTTCATTGACGCTCCGAGAGGGTACTCTGTCTGATACTCTATTTACGGGAAATTGTATTGAAAGCGGCCGAACGGCATCGTGTAGTCTCTGGCCTGCTCGGGCATGCTCATATGAGGCAAGGAATTGATACATATGTATTGATTCCCGCATCGTGAGTTATTATGGAAGGGAAGGGAAGGGAGGGCCTTGATACACGCGTGCACGTTGCCTGTAGCGAGCAATGCGAACGATGGATGATCTGCCCGCGAGGCCCGCCCACTGAAACACTCGAGGCTATGTTTGGTACTTTTGATATTATCACCATTGTCATCTTCAACATCATCTCTACTAATCATGTTCCCGAGGGAAAGGGAAGCAGAATTCCAATGCGCTTTTATGTTTGCATCCATGTGAGGAGGTACTTTCGGTGCCTGCATGACCCTTCAGACCCTACATCTTTACCTAATTATGGTGCTGACCTCACCCTGTCGCTGTGTTCCGACTGTCAATTCATGATGTTGTTGCTACCCGCTTTTACTTGGTCTGCTTCGGCTGAGGCGGCTTTGACAGCGGCCATTCTGATAACAAATTGCGGGACAGGGTAGCATTGCTACTCGGTATAGAAAGTGTGTTTTAATACTCTTGGTCTTGGCCTTTGATATTCACATCTCCGGATACATGGCTGTCGACTTCACGTTGGGCCGTGTTTGATATCATAAAGTTTAATAATACCTGATACTGCGCCGAGGGATAAGCAAGTTCACCCAGTTCAAGCCCAGCAGCTAGCTACCTTAATCTACACAGTACCGAGAGAGATATAGCAGAATCGCAAGAGGCGCTGATAATCGAGGTTTGAGATATGCTTCCATTGGCTTGATTTCAATTGCTTCAGAGGTGCATGAGAACTCGCCTCGAGCGTCCTGCTGGAGAAGATGGATTTGGCTAGAGGCATTTTGGTGTATGTTGTGTATCTCTGCGATTTGCAAGGGCTACGGAGCAGACGCATTACCTACTCTAGACGTGGATGACAGTTTGCCGCTCTTGGCTTTTAAGCATCCTGCTCGACCCCGAGATCCGTCAAGTCTCAGATTATGTTTGTTGAGCTCTTTGGAAATATCACTTGCCGCTCCATCCTGCAAGCATCTGTTTGCCAGCCTCCTTTCAACCTCCCATCAATAGTTGCCTCTCTATTCGTACCGTGGCTCTATTCCTACGGCTCTCTCGTCTAAGCAAGAAAAGGTTAATCGTTCACATACTGCGTGATCCTTATGCCTTTCTCTCGCCTTCCAACCACATCACCAGCATCAATAGCTACGCCTGGGATGTTTACCCTCCTCTTTCTTCAAAACTTGGAGTCTACCGCGTGCAAGATGCACTATTAAAGTACTTCTCATGCAGGTGTACAGCTCTGCATCAACAGCCACTGTCCATAAGTATTCAAGTATGCAAGTCTCTTGCTACACGATGGTCATTCATCGAATGACCTCGCTGGCTGTATACATGGGGAACCTGGATGGTGCATACAGTTGGGACTCGGAATTCCTTTTTTGAATTACCATACCGAGTATACTGCGAGTATTCTCGTACGCCACAATCGTGATACCTCTTCATGTTTCTCCATTTTACTTATTGTCGTTGACTTGTTGCTTGTTAAGGTATATCCTGGCCATTACTTGTAGGAATATGATTTGTCATTGCTGTCAATTATGCAGCGCAAGGGCCGTGCCAAACGGTGCAATTGTACATACGGTCCATTTGCATGTGTTGTACTTAGAAGACCATGAATTTCGCATTCCCAAGATGTCTCCACCCGGCACGACCCTTCTTTCCAACTAAGCCCTTCTGTCTAACATTTCTCGTGTTTTTCCCTATGAATTTTTTCTTTTTTTTTCTTTTTTTTTGGAATTTGATTTTTTTTCCTGAATCTTATTTTCTGGAGCTCCAGGGTGGCATCACGAAATACTCGCCGTAACTTCTTGCAATCACCATGTATTCTACACCGCAAACTTTCAAACAAACATTACCACTAAGGAGGTAAATAAAGACACGGACCGGCAGAGACAGACCCGCGATAGGGGAAGAGGTGTAGACTGTGTAGAGGGGCTAGAAGCGGAAGAGAACAAGGCAAAGAAGTTTTTGATGGGGAAAGTCTCAGTGTGTATTGGAGACGAACGGGGGCGTCATGGGCCCAAAAATTGGAGTAGAAGGGAGAGAATCGTACGCTGTAACATGCGCCAGAAGCTCATTCAGGCCTTCTAGTAGTAACGAGAGAATACGCACACAGTAAGGGCTTTTCAATGGTCTCAGCGCTATCCTCAGCGCGTTTTGATCATTTTTTATTTTTATTTTTATTTTTATTTATTTTTCTTTTCTTTTTCCCGCTTCACTTTCTGCTTTCTTTTTCTTCTCATGATTTGTTATTGTTCTCATTCTGCTCATCACACTCTAATTATTATGCTTTTATGTTCTATTATTTTCTTTTTCTTTTTCTTTTTCTCTTTCTCTTTGTTTTCCCCCTCTCTTCTCATAGTTTGCAACACGGGACATATTCATGAATAAAGTGCTGATACTTACATGTCTCCCAAAATTCCCTTGGCAGATCATGTTACGCTGTACTACGCATGGCTGACTGCTGTGCCTGTCAGCCTGCTGTTGAGCCTTTTGCCTTTGCCTTTGCCTTTTGCCTTCTCTTCCCTCCCTGTTTCTTTTTCATCGCAGTAGGCGCTTCGCGCATTCCAACGTGCCCAGTTATGCCTTGTACTTGGAATATGCTGATGCACTTGGGGTGTCCAGTTGGGTGATCTTGACGGCCCATAGCTGCGCTTTGTGCTGGGGGGGGGGCAGTGAATTTTGGCGCCAAATGCTGCGAGAAGTGAAAAAGTATGCTGAGAGGCAGCCTACTTCCTACTCCATCCTTACCCAAAACATCATACACATCCCACACCAGTACTGAAGTGATTTATTATGGTTGAGTGAGGTCTATGGTCTATGGTCTATGGTCTATGGTCTATCGTCAATGGTCTATGAGCTGCCGCCTGGGATCGCGTCCTCGTCCTCTCTCGTCTTCTTCTTCTTCTTCAGTTCCTCCTGTGCAAAGAGCATGATTGTACGTACACCCCCCCATAGTCATTAGTAACACCTCTCTTGACACCTTTGATCTAACTGTATGCACTTCAAACTCTGATTCTCTACTGTATCACCCCATTCGAGTACTTTCACAACGTCCTACAAGGCTATATTCACCCCATCCTCCTACACCAGCAACACACTTCGTTACCAAACACCCCCCTCCCTTTCACTCCATCCATCCTCCCCTTCCCTCCCCCCCTCTCTCTGCATCTCTGTCTCTCAGTGCTTGCGTGCTTTCCCCTCTCCTCTCGCCTTTTGCTGTTACTACGTACCCACCATGCCCACCAGGCCCCTCCTTCAATCCACCCCTGTACCATCCTTCTCAACCCCTGCCAATCACTCCTACCACACCCATGTCACACCCCCCAGTCAACACTTTACACAGTATGTTCTGCTTGCTAGAGCGGCGCCTTCTCAAGCAAAAAACAGAGTTTACCCACGCACACACCCACGCTACAATGCGAGTCCCGCTGATGGGATGTTAGGGATGCGAGGATGGCGGACACAGAGAGAGAGAGAGAGAGAGGCGACAGAGAGAACATGAGGACGAGTCCTGCTTGCTGAGAGGAAGAGCATATGCGGTGGCAGGTAGGATTTGGCGTAGGATGAGGAACAGAAACAGAAACAGAACAGCCATCTATTCTAAATCAGCGGAGCAAAGTAAAGCAAAGCAAAGCAAAGCAAAGCCAAGCTGAATGTTGAGTGTGGATAGCAATGGCCTGCCTACCAAAGGCCTTCACCACCTGGTAACTCTATCCATAGCAAAGCAGAAAAGAGAGAAAGTCACGCCCGTTCGTGCCATTATCTCTGTTCTGGTACTCTGCTGCAGATAGCAAAAATCCTAACCCCCATCCCCCCCCTCCCCAATCCATCCCCCCTCCTCCCAATCCTACTAGCATGTTAGCTGCAGACCACGCCCATCTCGACCTCTTCCCACTGCTGCTCCAACGCCCATTCTGCTATCTCTGCATCACTGCGTGGGATCTACTCTGTATGTATGTATGGTGTGTATGTATGGGTGGCTAGATAGATAGTAGATGGAGTGGTGGTGTGCTTCTGGTGTCTATGGTCAATTGATATATGTTCCAGCTACCGTCCTCCTCTTCCTCACCCCATCTGCTACTTACTCTCATACAAATTCATTCATAAATAAATCACCTCATTCCAATTCTCAAAGACATCAGAAACAACACTCCACTTCTCTAAGGCTTCAATCGTCGTCAAAGAACATTCTTATTTCGTCATCGTTGCATGCGCATTATTTTGGGCGAGAACTAAGCAGCATTACCTTGCACGAACTTCCTCCCGACGCACGGCTCCATCCACTCCACTCATTGAGTCACACCCCATCCCTCAGTCACACCACGACTACCACTGTGCTCACAATCACCCGAATATCTGAAATTACAAAAGACCTTGATTCCTCGATCCAAACTTTCCCATCTTCATACAGCATATCCACCAAGCAACAACTTCCGTCAATCCTACTAAGTCGGCTCTTCCAACAACAATATCAGTCGACCCCTCTATCCACTCAACTTCCCAAAGGACAATACCGATACTCAACACCACCACACAACAACAACAACAACACTACACTCCTACACTTCAAGATGTCTTTCGATATGGATTGGTCTCCAGATTTCTGCCTCGCCTGCGACAGACAAACAGATGGAGGAGTTTACTGTTCAGAGGCTTGCAGATTGGCAGAATATGAGAAGGCTGGCTCCGGTTCCGAAGCATCATCACCAGTCTCCCAAACATCCGGTTCATGGCCAATAACCAAGAACGACAAGGGATTGGTTCTTTCACCAGCATACGACTTCGGTGCCTATATGCCATCGACAAGAACTCCAAGACCCACTTCCTACCAGTCCCGACCACACTCCTCACCGATCGTCCCAAGAGCAGTCTTAACTCCTTCCTCATCGCAAGCTTCCCTGTTTTCCTTGCAAAGTGCCTCCTCTACATCATCGACAACCGGCGAGCAGCCTCAACTCTCTGATGAGGCCAAGAAAGAGCTTCGAGCATACGCTAGCTCCTTTGACCAATCGAGGTACCAGCGAAGAACATCCAACTAGATGTCCTTCGTCTACTTTCCAAGCATATATCCTTTTCCTCAGCATCATCTCAGCAGCATAAATCGGTCAGGCGTTAAACATACCCAGCGAGGCTTATCGGCTTCTTTCATCGATTTCTACTCTACATTACCTTGTATACCCGGCGTTAAATCATCAGCGCCTACCGAGTTCATATATCTCTTGTAAAAAAAAAAAGCATTTCCTGGAGCATATCAACATTTCTCACCTCTACAACACAAAAGTTTACTCTTGCACAACAATACCCTCGACCTTCGAACATTCTTCTATTTTCCTTTTGTCAGGCATAGGGCACAGGCATTGGAGGGACCGTGGGAATTCCGGCAATGATAAAGGGCAGGGTTATCGAGAACTCCTGGAACACATTTCTTCAGGGAGTTTCTCAGTGGGCTATCATGTCATCACTACAATCAAGTTGGTGGTGGACCTAGGCATAGGAGGGGGTTCTTTTTCTTTTTGGGATGGGAAGCTACGATACCATACAGTTTTCATGGTCTTTATTTTCATCGTATCTCACATCTTTCACCTCCATAATTCTTTGACGACAACGATCTTCCATCGTTTGTCTCAGCCGCCATACTCCACATCAGGTTGGGGCTTGGGCAGGTAGAATTTAGGAGTTTAACAATTAGTTAATTGTTCGGATGCTCGCTCCCACGGGATGTGTAGCGCCTTAGCGTTTAGAGAACCAATACAACACAAATGCAACAAGCACACAATTCTTCTCCACATTCTTGCAACGCAAAGTGACTTCTGTGCGAAGTTCGTGTGTTCACTATTGCACCTCATTGCATCATAATAGAGTATTATTTGCTAACTCAATTAATTACCTAACGCGGTAGTCAGTTGACATTGTGTGCTTCGCTGGCAGCTAACCCTTCAAGTCCTAGAGCTATTTATTGCCTAAGAACAACCTCCCCCTACTCTTATTTCTCCGCTTTAGGCTTTGGGGGATCTCCACGATGGACATTATTTAAATTATTGTCTGTCAAACTAGTCCTAACTGACCATAGTATTCAGACCATCTGACCGTTACACAGCACCACCATGCTTCGCTTTGTCCTATCCATACACCTATTCAGTGTATTTAGGTAGTAAATTCCAGCTATTGGCACCTATTCGAATCCGCCCTTGGTTGACACAGCGTGATACCCAAAAGCCTCGTGAGTGGTCACGATCCAGCACGCAGGTGCAGCAAGTGCAACTCCTTCGACCACCAAAAAGCCCAACAACAACAACAACACCTTACGAAATCTCGACTCACCATTCCTATCCAGACTTAACGATACCCTTCATCACCGCCTATCATTATGCACGCCATCTGCTGCCGGGAAGTGTAGCATAGCCCAACCCCCCTCGCGCGCTGCGAATGGATGGAATTGTCAATCAGTCGTCACTAAGCATCAAGTACCGTGGAGGCGTCCTGGCCGGACTCCAGGTCGAGTCCGAACCGTCATCACCGCGGCGCTGGCCCCTTTCCCCCTTTCGGTAAAGCCGCCTCTTCCGAGAGAGCTCGTAAGTACACAGTAGTGCTTGGAAAGTCTGTCTGGCGGTGGAAGGCTGCGGTGTGCTGTGTTGTGCTGTACGTTGGTGACTTGATTCGAATAGAGAAGAGCTTCACTTTGTCTGAATGGAATAGTGGGGTCCGCGTGTAGGGACTGGTTGTTTGTTTGATGTCCTTGATGCCCTACTGATTGATCTTCATGCGTCTCGAGTGCGTCGTCTCAGCTGGGAATATGTGGAGTCCTTTGATGTACCCGCTGGGCCTGCTCTCCTCCGGTAGAGTGCATCCCCACCTCATCTTGAACATAAAGCGTATCCTGCTCAGTAGTTCATGTCTCGAAATGGAAACTGGTGCATCTTCACGCATTGCATTCGAAGAATCAGGTCCCTAGAAAAACGCGGCGTGGCTAAGGCTGCAACTATTGTTACTGATAGTCTCGTGAGGAGGAAGAAACATTCACTTCGATTAATATTCTTCCTTTTGCTTTCGTCTTCTGTTCTTTTACGTTAGTTCATTCCTGGACCCCGAATCTTCTATATTCCCGTGCCGTGAGATTTCTACTATCTTTCGAGAGGCGCAATTCTCTTATTCCAATGCAGCATGAGGCTTTCCCGGGCTGTTTGTTCCCCGTGATGACTATGTAAGAATGCGTGAGATTCGCTGGTGAGCATGACATTTCAATTTCCTATGCCACAAGTAGAATACTCTCGTCATGTGCACTCAGTGCTGTACTGTGTCTTCATTGATGGCTTCGACGCCAACCCCGTCACCATGGGGAAGCCGGCCAGGAGCACTGGGGTCAAGGCAGTTCAATTGATCTAGCATCTCTTCTCATTTGGGATGTACGCAGTAGGATGCAGCATGTCAGTGTTGATCCAGCTAAGAGAGCCGTCTTTTCCACTCGAAGCCTCTGACTGCCGCTGCGTGTGCAGTTCCAGAACATGTACACATACGTATAGATTGAATCTCACCGTCATTCTTCATAAGTACTGTATTTATCTCTGCCCGGCGGTAAGGACACGAGGAAACAAAGTTTCGTACGGCTGTGTCCGGCTGGAATATACGAGATGCCCTCTGGAAGTTTCGAAGTACGAATACGTCGAGTACCTATTCAATTATCCAGAGAAAGTATGAGAAGGATACCAATCAACATGTACTCAAGTACCTTCGGTACTAAAACTTTACCCTGAGGTACCGTCACAGATCGCCCGCTTACTTTGTTGTTTACCCCACGAATTGCATGGATCATGCTTCCCGCCCGGCAAATCCGGGAGGTTCCGAATGTCCTGTGCAAAGATTGCAGTGCCTGTTCTTCATGCGAGGCACAAAGGCCGAGAAAAAGCACAGCACCAGCACCAAGCGTCATGCAATTTTGTTTCCCCTTCATTCTCACCAATCTCACCAATCTCCCTCACCGAACGTGTTTTCCGAGGTCCTTCATATTTATTGCCTCTGCGCACGGTTGTGCATTTCCAGAGCCATGTTTCGAGCTTAGCCAGCCAGCTTTGTTTATTCTGGATACCAACTTGTTTGAGCATGGTGGGCATTGACTGCCTAGCTGTCTACTGTCTGCTCAATGCGCGGCTTACTACTTACTTACTGTGTACTCCTGAGAACTATGAATCCTTTCCAATTTCTGGGGGCTTGCCTGTTCGAAGGAACGTATGACAATGCGCGCGCCTCAGCCCAGGCCTCTCAAAGATCAGATGTGTCAATACTACGGCGTTTCATGCTCAGATGATTGCGATCTCCTCTCCGGCTACTCAGGTTTGGAATTAAGCAACCAGATTCGAATCTCCGCCGCCGGCGTCGCGATGTGCATTCCTGGGAGCGTGTTCGATGAGGATGCGCAGAATTACATGGACTTTGCTTGTCGGAGGGCGCATTAAAGAAGCTGGTGGAAGCACGAGTGGGTTGTTGAGCCTTGCTTGCCTTCCTACATTTCGACTTACGTACAGTGCCAGTTCGTGCCAATTGCTTCATCTCACTGACACCGTGCTGTATGCTATGGATCGTATGGATATGTCGATCAATGCTCTCATGCAGTACCTCTGGCTTGTCCTGCCACTAGGTACCGATGTGCTGAGCTATTATGCAGGAACGTGTTTGGGGGAGAAATGTGACAGGTACAAACTTCTCGGACTACAAAAGCCTTGAGCATGTTTGTGACTGCCTGGCGGAAATGTGGAGCGACGCTCTGAAGTTACATACTCTGCAAAGCCTTCTCATTCGTACCACGTACTGTAGTCACACATGATGTGTAAGAAATTTTTCATTCGATTTCTCTTTCAGATTTTTCCCTCTCTTTCGTGACATCCACACTTCACATTCCATGATCTGATAAGCTCATTTCTGCTTTTCGTATATCCTGTTCTTTTTTTTTCTCCCTTAGCGCTACTTGCCCCTCTCCACTCCGCACGACAGCTTAGCAACGAGGCTCTCTAGTTGCTATCCATAAAGCTGAATAACACGAATGACGCGATTATAGTCAACAACGATGATCTAATACGTAGGAAACATCCTTCCACTTGTTGTCGGTTGTCAATCACGCCATCGCCGGTGCTGGTAAATTTTCAAACAGACCTTGGGCGAGAGGTCCAGCCGGTGTTCGGCACAGCTTGGGCACTCATCATCGACCCAGCCGATGACCGTGTTGCCGTTTGCTGGTGATACCGATCTCTCGGTCACAGTTGGCCCCGCTCTGGTACTGGTTGGCCGACTAGGCGATGACATAGTCCGAGTTCTGGAGCGTGATGCCGCAGGTTCTGTATCCGCCTTCGGGCCCAAAGTTTTGTGCAAGGGTCAAGAGGGCAAGAGCTGTGACGGGGAGGCTCTTGCATTGCATCTTGGATATAAGATGAAAGGTGACGTATAAAACTTCGATACACTTCACGCGAAGGCAGTGATTTATTGGGTGTTGTCAGGGAGGTTCACCTAGGGCTCTTGAACTGAATTGTCTTGCTATCTTGCTAATCCTTCCAGATTCAGCTGATTCATATGTTTGGAGTTCCCCTTTGCTTATTCACATCATCTTGCCTTCCTCTTGATGAATTCTAGGAAGATTGTCGGACTGAGACGTTATCAATTCGTTATAAATTCATTTCTGAGCACAATTCTGCCCTTCGACAATCTTGCTCATTTTCCCCGGTCTTTTGGGTTACCTTCGGTCGCAAATTGCTTTTACTTTCTCCTTGGAGTTCAATTCAACAGGATCATTGGTCTTTGATGTACATTGCTTATACAATGATGTTCAATGGTAAGAACATTCAACGTTGTTGGTAAGGATATACCCCCTCCCCCTTATGCCCTCATCAATGTGAGGCTCTGCGGCAAGACCTGTCATACAGCTGTGAGCCCGGGGATTACTATAACATAGTTTAGCATAATCTATCAGTTTGCAGGAGATTGTGAAAACTGAGTAATAACAACTTGCTATCCTCACTTCCTACTACTGCTGCTATGGTGTAACCAAAGTCAACGTGATTACAGTTTATCACTCGACGACCTTACTGATTCCACTATAATCCTCCTGCCGTCAGCACCCCCAAATGAGCCCATTGCTATTACGATGCCACACAAATGACATGAACCACGCCATATTTGCCTGTATTCTATAGTGCATATTTCCACGGAATATCACACGTGGCTGCAGCTATCCAGAAACATAGAAATTGAAGTTCTCAACCAAAGCAAGACAAATCTCATCTGTTGAGCGCGCAGCTGAGAAAAAAAAAATACTCTAGAGACCCATTCCAGGCCCTGATGCCGTTCCGACTTGCGCCTCACCTATGTGCCTATCCGTCAACAATGCGGCTGAATACGGTATTTCACCGTACGGTAAGTAAGCCGATGTAGGCCAGCCTGTCTAGAACCCAAACTTGGGCTTACCGTGCCCGCCTCCTCACTACCACAAAACAATCAGCAACCCATTGTTCTCAGCACTGTATCTTTTTGTTTACTAAGTACTTAGCAGTTGTGCACGGATCCAGACTCTCGCCGTCCCGCGCTCTAAGAAATCTCTTCAGAGGCGTTGAGCCGACGGAATGTGGTTTGGGGTTGGGGTGCGATTGCGGGGGATGTTTCCCCGCATGTCCCTAGAGGCGAGGGTGGTGTCGCGCTGCCTTGCGACTACGGAGAGTAGAGGTGCGCCGTGGCAAGTGGTTGGCAACTAATATCTTTGGACACAGCTAAGATTGACGGTCTCTTACTACATATTTTCCCTTTAAGTCTATTTTAATGCGGATAGAGCGCCGGTTTTTCCCTCCCTTTTTTCTTCTTCTTTGGTGACGCAGCGAAACGTTGGGGTTTCTCCTAGGTCCGAGGACGGTTCTTTGTTCGTGGAAGATGAGCAGACTGCGATATCGCGCCGGACCTCGTGATGGAGACTAGGGTATCTGTCGAAGGACTGTGTATGGAACCCTATTCCATTTCCGAGTATGGAGTGTGAACGGTACTCCATCTCCCTCGATGGGTCCAGATCATGTGTATGAATCAGCTGTGCGCCTGCACAACGTACCGGCAGCTAGCAGACTTTCCACCTCCGCAGGAGTCCTGCCCTTATGTGCAAAATACAGGAACTACGAACCCGAGAACAGTTGTCTGCAAAGAAGCCCTGTATGTCACCCGCTGAAGAGGGCAATCTCGTGTCTCAGAAGATATCTTTCGGTGTGCGTTTTGGATCTGCAATGGCTCACTCAGTGATAGAGGCTTTATGCATGGGGAACAGTCGGTATCCGCTGTACTGCGTAAGGAGACCAGGCGGCTAATTATGAGAATATGAGGTGTAAAGGAGAGTGAACCAGCGAATCAAGACAAGTGAGGTGGAAGGTGAGAGTCGGTAACATCCCAGGTAGCGGTGGAGGGTCAGATGATAATCAGTGGGATGGTGTTTGTGCAATCTTCTTCTTGGAAAGAATCCCCTTGACCGCTCCCCTGCAAGGGATTGCGGTGAAGCCTTTCACCCTTCTTTACCAAATTTTACTTTTTCGGGATATCTTCTTTGACTCGGGTTCTCTTGACCTTTATTTGACTCTCATAGACTTACCGCCGTGATGGGAGAGCGCATGGCTACGGGGCTCCCTGGTATATCAGGTCGACCTGTCTATGTGGTCTGTATATATCTTCATTGTCGGCATCCCTTACGTCGGTCGCATGCGCAAGTCGCCTCCTTGCATTGTCTTGATGAGGGTCACGTGAGTTGAAAGATCATCTCCTACAGCGGTATAGCTTAGCTTCATCTCTTGAGGCATTTTGAGCTTGAAATGACGACTAGGCATTGTCTATATTGATCACATATTTTGGTCATTGTCATATCTCTAATATGCCGTCTTCCTCTCTCTCTCTATATTGCATATGACCGATGAGAATTACAGAGGTTGGGGAGGTTAACGCAGCAAGGAGCTGTCCCTGTCCATCTTCTCGTGTCTGAAAATGACATTACCAATATGAGAAATGAGCGGACAATTGCTTTCGTAGACACCTCTCAATTGTAGTATCATTCGAGAACTCATCGGATTACTTAAGGTGTAATTAAACCTTTTGCTGTTGCAGGTCTTACTGCATATCTTCATTCTCTTCTCTGCGAAGAAACCGGCCTAGATCATCACGACAATGCTTTAAAAGCAGCAGCTCCTCTGCATTGCTCTTCACTCCGATATTCCCCGCGATAAAAGTCACTGCCGGCGCTTCACGGAACTCTATTCCCCAACTTCAGATGAACTCACTGATCAGCGAGCTACCATATTTAGTAACGATAGCATGAAGTTGGATATCCTGAGCTGTGGAATATTCGCTGCTATGCATGCTGCGAAATGCTGACTGTTCCTGCAGTTCTTGGAAATAATCGGTGAGCAAAAGGTAAATTTTATTGCGAATACTTCTAAAGACTATATCCAGTATTGCCGAGCATATTCTTCTGTATTGAGATAAAATTGTATCTATAGCTCTTGAAGCTAGCTTCGAAATACTTTGCTGTTAATGTGACGTGCGGTAATTAACATGGAGGACCGTCTGCTGATCATTATATCGAAGTGGCGGGCTACCTCACTCTCGATTGAATTATTGTAAGTTTATAATCATTCAACTCATATATCAATGAATTCATGCCAATTATATGTTCTATCAATGTATTGGAGTGTAAATGAGACATGAGACTAGTAAGCGGGGGAGACCCTTTCACCAGGTAAACTGAAATTTATACCAATATGTCATATAAAAGGGGGATGATCAAAGAGATGAAATACGTCGTTGCTACGCAATCCCGTCATTGTTTCCACCAATGTCGTCAACTGCACATATGATAGATTATAGCTCATCGAATATGACAACGAGGGCTTGAGCAATGACAAGACCGCAATGCGCGAGGCAGCATAATCTCTTTGAATGAACTTGAAATGAACACTTGAATAACTCGTATTTTCTTTCACGGTTATTGGTATTTCGAGGTTAGATCAAATTTCACTGATAATATCCAAGACTATCTCGCGGCTCCTGATGTGCACTCTAAAGTTTCATTGATCACGATTTTAGGAGTTGGAAACCTGGGGATGAATTAAAACTGAGGAAGGGATAGCTGGTCTGTGGCAGCTCTAGTGGCATATTCACCTTGGTTAATACCACATTATATGCTGTTACCACTTGAAGCAGAACCATAGCACTGAAGCTCATGGCATTAACATCCTCGGGCACTTTTCTCATGTAATATTTCCCAGTAACACATCGCAGTACCACTTTCAAAGCCTCGAGGTCCATGTGTCTCTATTTGGTTCTTTTCGACGTGGATTGGCAGCTGGTGTGATGCTACGCGATGTGTTATGGAAACATCCATTTTCCTCCTGAGTGTAAGAGAACAAAACAGTTGCCCATTATGCCATATTATCCGCATTACTATATTGAAGCAAATGGCAAGCTTCTCTTCACCATTATGGACTTGGTATCAAATTTCATGATAGACACTTTATCGCGTACACAGACCCCTAGGGATTCCAAGATTCTCATGATAAGTTCATTCATGATTGTGACTGAAATGGGAATTATGAACACCATACGAGCTCACTTCGTTCTGAGGCAAGACTACCAGAATATGGCGGCTTCTATATCACTCGACATTTACTACAGTTGAAATCGTATGCGATTCGAATTACATCACAGAAGTATTGAACATCACACCGTACTTCTCAACGCATCACGCCATGTATATGATTGTATGCCTTGCTTGATATACATACAAAGCAACCATAATCCCACATTATCATTCCGCCATCCATTCGTGTTCCTATTGGCGATATCAAAACCACACAACTAAGAGAAGAGCAAAAGAGTAATCTTCTCCGCTGATGCAATGAATATCACGATCCCACGCAAAATTGGACCAAATTCTAAGGACGACAGGGTAATAGTAAAAACAACGGCGACCTTTTTTGGGAAATTTGTAGAAGATAGGAAAATCGTTTTGTTTATTTGTAATCTGTGGGTGAAAAAAAAAAGTAGGCCCATGAACTCCTCCCTAACGAGAAAGACCCCGCGTGTAGTGTGATATCAAAACATTGAGACAAATGATCAGGGAAGGGAATCGTTATTTTGAGAAAAGGGGGAGATCATGGCCGCTGGTGGATTGGTTTATAGACCATACATATCCCAGCCGTCTAGGTCATCCTTAGGCGTGCCTGCATGTGGAGCTTTAGAGGAAGTCCCAAAGGAGGCCACATATTCCGTGCGTAGCTCCTCCTCCAGTCACAACTCATCATCATCGGCGTTAATGTCGGCAGGCTTAAGCAGACCTCCGACCTTAGAAAGACGCTCACGCTCAGCTGCCTTTGCAGCAATGTCTTGTTGCTCCTTATCGTCGGCGTATAGCTCGGTGTTGTCGCCACTTGAGAACTCCTTGAGCTGGATCAAGAAATCACGGAGACCAAGCTTGAATCGATCTGGATGGCTGTTTGAGCTGAACAACCCCTCAATGAACAACTTGATTTGCGTGCTAAAAGTTCGTTAGAATAAGGAATCAGACAACGTCTGGGAAATACATACGGTTGCAGGTTAGGGAAAGCATTTTGAAGCAGACTGGCGACAAAGGTAGCCAAGAAATCCCTGTTGCTGGTGCCTACAGGTGCGGCGCTTTCCTGGTAGATAGGACCCTGGATCTTTGGTGCCGTTCCATCGTCTGGCGAGACAAGGTAGAACATTCTAGCGAGAAGCATGGACTGAGCCTTGAAACCAGCCTTGTGATCAGTATCAGTGAGAACGAAGAAAACATCCTGGAGAATTGGAATAAAGAATTGTTGGAAGAAGGCGCTGGATGTTGCAGGATCGGTCTTCTCCGCAATGTTGGAGATAAGCTCAAGACACATATTGAGACCAGCACCTTCAACCTCGCGGTTGTCATGCTTACTAGCCCACATGCATGAGTCAATAACAAACTTGAACTGGCGGTTGTCGAGCTTCAAAAGAGCTGGGAAGCACTGCAAGTTGATGGCCCGAAGAAGGGCGAAGAACTCGACGCGATGCTCTGGGAACTCAGAGAAGTCCTTGTTAATCATGTCTAGTGTGCACTCAAAGACATTTTCCATGATGACTGGGACTTGATCCTCCATAAGAGGTCCGAGCTTGGCGATGATGGCAGACATAACCTTAAGAACCTCAGCATCACGAGCATTTGGTACATTTCGGTTGTAGTCAACAAGGACAGCCTCCAGAAGTGGTGGCACGATGTTGTTCTTGACCATCTCGAAATCATCGGCCTTCTCAACATAAGTCTCAATCAACTTCAAGATTTCCTTCTTGATAGTTCTGAGACCCCGAACCTTCGGCATCTTGGTTGCAATATCACCTATTTTTTATTTCATTTAGCAGAATTCAATGTTGACGAGGGTTTATACGATCACCCACCTTGAGCCTCAACGGCCTCAGAAATCATCTGACTAGTTGCCTTGTACATTGAAAGCATGTCCATATAGATTCTGCCAATTTGAGGGTAGAAGTAACTGCCAATTGACGAGCAAGCAGAGACGTTGGTCTTCATGACGTTACCAATGACCTTAATAGTGTCGCCATCTTGAAGAATTTGAGGGTTGGTTGTAGCCTGGCTAATAATCATATCCCATGCCTGGTTAGGGTAGGACATCAGCTCGGCGATAAGACGTTCCTGCGCATTTCGCTGAGGCTGAGCGGCGATCATGTAACCGCAGGCTTCGTAAAAGGTATGGACCTGCTGAGGTGAAAGATCGCAAGTGATTTTGCGCATGCCTCTGACGATCTCCTCAATGAATGGTTCACTCTCGCCGAGTTGAAGCGCAACAAAATGTCTCTTGCACTGTCGAGCAATCTTGATGAAAGTATCACAAGCCATATCTTGCACACCTGTTTTCACGTTAGTTTTAAAATCATCATAGATCTTACATGTTAGATTTTTGCAAGGGCCGGGTGTAGATGTCATACCTTCATGGGATTCGTGCATAAATTCAAAAAGCTTGTTAACGACTGTCTTGAGGAACTTCCAGTGTGCTTTCAAGAATCTTGGATACTGTCCCACAATGTACATAATGTTACTGGCAACGACAGCTTTGTTGTCCTTGCCTCGCTTCATTTCAGTCA
The DNA here is from genome assembly GCA_024752435.1 of Allantophomopsis cytisporea. Taxonomy (NCBI): domain Eukaryota; kingdom Fungi; phylum Ascomycota; class Leotiomycetes; order Phacidiales; family Phacidiaceae; genus Allantophomopsis; species Allantophomopsis cytisporea. The sequence continues at coordinate 1,129,325 of CP103025.1, forward strand.
ATCCGAGGAGGTCCTTGATGACAGTAACCAGGAAGCGCTTCTCGGTCTCTTCGTTCATTGCAAGAGAGATCGATCCAATAGCCCAGCAGAGGGTGTTGCAATTAGCCCAAGACCACTCGGAACCATCAACTTGCTTCGCGAGCTTGTCGGTCATGATCGTCTCGGTGTCAACAACATCCAAGTGGGTCAGGTAAACCAAACATTCACGTGTAGTCTTATAAAGTTGAATAGTATCGCTCTCCTTGACGAATTCTCTGACAATTTCTCCTTCTTCGTTCTCAACAATAAGGACTTCCTCTGGTCGTACCATCTTTTCGATCATAACTGTGCGAAGGTTGGATAAGACCTCGTTGTATTTGTGCTTTCGAAGAGGATAGTTGGCCAATACGCTTGGATTTGGTGCACCACCGTTGGAAAGTCCGCCACCACCCATACCAATCAATGGGTTCACATCAGAAATAGGAAGTTGGTTCATTTCTTCGTAGAGCTCTTGCACAAGCTTCGTCCAGTACTCTAGACAGATCTTAAAAATTTCGCGGTCCTCAATTTGCGAGATACGGATCAAGTAGAAATGCGCATGTGTAAGGTAATCGCGGTTAGGAAGATTCTCGATAAGCTGGACACGAATCAGGTTAGTGATGAGCACTCATTTGCATTCTCGTGGAGACTTACTGGAAGGTGAACACTGAAGAAGTTGGTGAGGAAAAGTGCTAAGTTCTGGATAAATTCCTGATCCCTGGAATTGCTCGAGTTGTATATACTCTTGAGATCTGTGTTAAGTGGAATGATCTCCACAATTGCCTGTAGAACTTCGGTGAACATTGCAACAAGCTTCTCATCGTATTGCTTCTCTTGACCTAACTGCAGTCCGCCAATCTCGGTCAAACACTTCAAGGTAACGTTACGGAATTCTGGCATTGGGAGGAATCTCGTGCGCAGAGTCTCAATAATAGGCGTTTCGAAAATATAGCCAAGCGGAATCCAGTTGAAGAAGCGCAATAAAGTCTCCAGGGTAGCCTTGATCAAACTGGCCTGGTTGGCGGTGCTGAGAACCTCGTTACAGAGGGAAAAAATCGACGAAAATTCAGCACACATGGTTGTCTTTAGATTCTTCGTCTTCGTGGATGTCATCTGATCTGCAGAGTAATCGAAGACCTCCTCAGACAAGAGGCGTAAGATGGACATGTTGTTCTCGCAAATCGAAAGACTTGTATGGCACGAAGAGATGATCTCGTTGATAAAGGTTGGCCAGTTATGTGGCCATTCTTGCTTAAGGATGGAGACAAGAACAAGGTTGAGCTTGTTGAGTAAGGTTCGTTGCGCCTTGAGCGATTCTTCGGAGCTTGAGCATTGAATAATGAAGTTGACGACAAAATTTCGGATACCTAGATAAAGTCAGCGAATTCCAGCGCACCTCCATACAATACTAACCTTGGCACTGCTCTCTTGGCAGAATCTTCCATCTCGTCAAAATCACATTGTCAAGAACTTGTAGACCGAGATCTAGAATGTATTAGTAAAAAGCGATATGAGATCGGAACCAAATATGCATACACTTTGTTTGCGGATATGTTGCCTCCTGAAGGATCTTATCAACCTGTAGCCAAGCATCTGGATCTTCCTTGAACTGTAGTAGATGTGTAAGTAGATCGTTCGATATGATCAAAGGTGATCATGAAAGTTATTTACCTGGTTCAAAGCATGCTGTGCTACTTTTTGCTATAGATAATCACGCGTTAGCGAAGCTCCAAACCATATTAGATAGTGCTCAATGTTGGCTAACCTGATCTCCACGACCCTCGTAGAATGCTCGGACTGTTGCATCGAGTTCTGGGATCGACGGCATAGTGGCGGCTGTCAGCCTTGACGGCGGAGCGAAAAAGGGAACGATGCGATAAGGGGAGCTCGAGATCGGAAGATCTGCTGTACAGCTTGAGCTTGTGATATAAAATTTCCCGAGTCGTGTGGTTGGGTTGTGGATGAGATTGTCGTGGAATGAGCTTGGGTAGAGAGCGTTCTTCACGATGCTGCGGCTCAAGTTCGCGTTGGCTGCCCCTCCAAAGTCTTGGCGTGTTTGCACTTTAAGCTTTGGCGGTTACGCTGCGCTGACGAAGTTTCTCGGGACGGCCAGATCGGATACCTGAGGCCCACAAGATTGACCTTACATCAGGGCTCCACTCGCTATTATCAGAGGCATAGGTACTCTACATAAGTAGCAATGAAATACCTAGATTATGCAAGGTCAGCGAACTTAGATACACATAAACGTATTTTATATTGCTAAGTACGATACTCTCCCATTTTGTATGTTCACTTGTTTGTTTTCGCACTACGCAGTATTTTGCAATGTATACAATCAATCCTTCCTTGAACCAACATATGCAATATGCCTTACTCGCGCGCATATCGGGCACAACAGCATAACATAAGGCAGCAGTTGGTTTTCTGCATTATTCCATTGGTAATCAAGATCAGCATCCGGTCTCCGAGCTACTCTGATTAGATACACATGACCTTCCCTCGATGTTTGCACTGATTCAATTGGGTCGGGACCAGGCTGTCACGCATCCTAGCGGATTCACGTCCTACTCGAAAAGAGCTTCGGACGCCCTTGAATTATCCCAAGATTTGACTTCTAAACCAACGACAATCTTTTTAGGACAGCCCTCTGGGACGGTAGTATGGATGAACGCATTGAGGACGTATTGAGATCAGAGCTTCCGGATCACCTGATGCCTGCAGGGGCTGCGACATCTCGTAAGTTCGTGCATTGATGGTATTAGTATATCTATTCATGAGCCGCCAACATTCTTTGTGAATGTAACCTTCTCTACTCCAACACTCTCGACTCCGTTGGCATCTTTCCTCAACTGGTAAACATAGAGTGTCAATGAGATACCTTGTACCTGTGAAGGATTAGTATCTTCTTCCTTCATGCAATTAAAGTAAAGTCCGAATGCGAGTACGGTACTATCGTGGACTTCGTTCAACTGGACAAGAACCGGAATCACTTACATCCATCAAACAGAAGCTAGGCACGATCTCCTCCCCCTCACCAATCCATCCCGTAGTAAACGCGCCTGTTGCGCTTCCAGGATTTACGAAGAACTTATCACCATACTCGTACGCATCAAATCTGTGTGTTCCACCCCAGCACAACACGTCAACATCCAATTTATTTGCTTCTGCCAACAACAAGTCCGCTTCCGATGGGCTTACTACGGTAAACCCCTCAAGGAACCCAATGCGTAGAGAACCATGGGTAACTACTTGAGAAAGGGGAAGAGATGTTGCGTCGGCATCGTATCTTCCCTTCACAATTTTGAGATCTGGAGCAATTGATCGAAGATATTCGTATGTGGCTTTGTCGGTCAAGTTGCCCAAGCATAATGTTTGGCCGATCTTCCCAGGAGTGAGGAGCTTCTTAAACTATTCAAATGTCAGCATCTTGCCATTGAGCGCCGAGCTTGAAAAATAGCTGGCCCATGAAGCGTACCTTCGCTGGTATGTCGAAGGCTCGGTCTGGAATATGTAGGTCACCAATGACCAGCACAAGTCTTGAAGCCATGTTCAGAGTTTTGAAGTTGCTGCTGCGCAGCTATCGGTGGGAAGGTTACTGTGCACAGCTATGACGCGAATGGTGGGTATAGCCGAATTGTGGTCTCGAATCAATCGCAAGATTGTGTACGTCCTTGTAATATCGACTGTATAAGGGTTGCGGTCGGTCTTCGTGAATGAGCGTGTTGTCGTGAGCTTCTGAATGTTGTACCTATGAGAGCTATGACAGGCAGCTTCGAGGATGGAGCCTGTTTGCGTGGTTTGTTTGGCGCGAGGCTGGCACGCTGAGCACCAGCCTCAACTCCAATCACCGTGCATATTTGCGTGTGGATGGAATTCAACTCTGGGTCCACAGATCAGAAGTGTATCATTCTTACAAGTCTTCTCTTTCGCTGCTGCTTCTACTGGTCTGCAGCGGAGTAAATTTCACATCTCAAAGGTAGGATCTATGCATTCTCAGCAAGACGCTTGTTACTTTCAAGCTTGTTCTCAAAATCGAATGCAAACGGCGGCCAATTCCGGGGTGCCTTGCTCATCGGACTTTCTCCAGTTTCGAGTGAGATGCACATCACCAAGTACCGGCATGAGTATTCTGACCATCGAGCATGAATTGCCCATGAGACCCATAGTTCTCTCTTGATGCACTGATTACCAGATATCAGGGCCATGCCCTCCAGAAAGTCTTTGTATTGACTGGACTCGAGGGCATCGCGTTGGTGCATTTGTAGTCTGTGTCGTCGGCCATCTCCATCCTCCCCACAGTCGTTATGGACTGGTACACGCTTAGTCAAGCCCCAACGTGAGACGTGCATGTTCCAAGCAAAAGTTTTCCGTAGCAATTAACAAGTCCAAGCAAGTCATAGACCTCTGAGGCCTTTGAATCGTCCAGGTCCTACAACTCAGACAATTGTGCTGCCAAATTGGGCACTTCCGAATCTACGACGTAACCGTGGCTAGAGTTCTGTGGAGGCTCCCGAGAGCCTTCCTAACCCCGCTGACAGTGGCTCCCCACTCTTCTTCCAGAGTGTCACAGAGACTTTCTCTGATCTCTCGACACCTGGAATCATCGTTACCTTTGAATACACCTTTCTCTGTTGGAAGGTCATACTCGTCAGAAGCTCCAACATCTATAACTCCCGAGCCAGCGCAGCAATCGAGACCAGATCCTAAAGTAAACATGTCGAGTCAACCAGATCACCCCGCACTTCTCATCCCGGGCCCAATTGAGTTCGATGATGCGGTTCTTCAGTCCATGAGCCACTACAGGTATGGCAGATCTGGCTCATATATGCGAAGCCTTTATGGAAAGGCTTAGGGTCTCTCTACATATTCTCATTCCCAATACTGACGTGTTTCTTATCATAGTGAGTCTCATGTCTCCGCACCATTTGTAGCTGTCTTTGGCGAGACCCTTTCCATGCTGCGAAAGCTTTTCCAGACTACCGACCCAGCTTCGCAACCATTTGTTCTTTCGGGATCTGGAACCCTCGGGTGGGATTTGGTAGCAGCCAACTTGGCTGAGCCAGGTGACGATGTGTTGGTCCTTCACACTGGATACTTTGCCGACTCATTTGCCGACTGCTTCGAAACATACGGTGCTAAGGCAACACAATTGAAGGCACCAATTGGATCAAGACCTCAATTGCCAGAAATCGAGAAGGCCTTGAAGGAGAAGAAGTACAAGCTTTTGACTGTTACCCACGTTGACACCTCCACGGGTGTTCTCAGTGAGCTCCAGAAATTGTCCGAGCTAGTTCACCGTGTTTCTCCAGACACCTTGGTCATTGTGGATGGTGTATGCAGTGTTGGATGTGAGGAAATCGAGTTCGATAAGTGGGGCCTTGATGGTGTTATTACTGCCTCCCAGAAGGCCATTGGATGCCCAGCAGGTCTTTCCATTTCCATGTACAGTGGACGCGCTATCAAGGCATTCCAAGCCCGCAAGACTCCACCTGGCTCTTATTTTGCATCCATGAAGAACTGGCTTCCAAGTATGTTTGCCCCCAATCCTCTTCGAAGCAGAGCTAACATTGTGCAGTCATGCAAAATTACGAAGCCAAGAAGCCATCTTACTTCGCAACCCCATCCCCACAACTCATCCATGCTCTCCACACAGCCCTCACTCAGATTCTCGCTAAGCCCCTTTCCGAGCGTTTCGCTGCTCACAAGGCTACTTCCCAGAAGATCAAGAAAGCCGTTGCGGATCTCGGTCTTAAACAGCTTGCTTCTGATCCGGCCGATCAAGCAAATGGTATGACTGCCATCTATCTCCCCGAGGGCATGACACCCCCAGAAGTTCTTCCTAGTCTTCTGAAGAAGGGTGTCGTCTTCGCTGGCGGCCTTCACAAGGAGATTGCTACCAAATACATCAGATTCGGACACATGGGTGTTAGTGTTGTAAGTATCCTACAATGTCTAAGTATTGTTATTGAATACTGACTGTAGATATAGACTGATGCTAAGCGCCCTGAAATCGACCGTGCTATCAAGGCTCTGGAGAGTGGCCTCTACGAGGCTGGTTACAAGAAGGCATAAACAAAACAAGGCATATCTGCGATATTCGTCAAACATCAAAATAACAAAATCTAACTTGATTGTGTTTGTAAACTACGAAGCTAGACAAAAAACGATGAACTGCTGTTGTGAAATTGCTTGTGTCTATAAGTGCGCATGTGAAATATGCTCACTGCATCGAATTCTAGTTAGGTGTTCTTGATTGAGTACGCATGAGTATCTCTCGATTTCAGTAATGATGGACTTTTAACACTTACACATCTCTCAAACCCGAACAAAAACTTCTAGCGATGAAACTTATCTTGCCATCCATCATATTTTGTCATTTTCATAGCCTCATTTCCCAAAGTTTTGTTCAATATAGATACTTAGTACTCAGTCTCTGAAAGGGTTTCTAACTTAGACTCAACTACCTCAAACATATCTGTACGCATCATACGCTTGCACAACGAAGACAATAAAAATATGATATTAGATTGTTGGTCAGTTGGTGAGGAATTAAGCATGAATATCAAGGGGAAACGATATGTTACTCTTTAGTTTGTTTCTGGAATTATCTTGCAGTTAAGGATTTGAAGAAGCTGCTGACCACTTCATATTTTTGAAGTCACGCAGGCGCCACTGGCACACTCCACCAATCACTTTGAAGATCCAATACGCAAATATGCGTATGAGGAAAGGATAGATTTGGCTGGTAAAATAAGCATTATACGGCGTATACTTCGCCAAGTCCATCCAGTACATGGTGGGAGAGATTCCGTGCAAACCAAGACTCAAACATAAAGTAGTATTGGTATCTTTGTTCATCACGCATACAACCGGTATCATGGCACACCCTAACTCCATTCATCCAAAGTGGACAATCCAACGCCAACCATCACACAATCATTAAAGTACCATGCTCCTCCTTCTACTAGCAGTCCTGCTCTCGCCCACATCCAACGCACTACTTGCCTTCCTTACACTCCTCCCATCACTCCCACTCCTAGAGTGCGTAGACATGGCAGACTGCCGTCTCCTGGGTCTTTCAGTGGCCTCGATATCTGATGCCTCCCCCGAGTCTTGCGGGTCCGCATCTACATGTCTTGGAATAGAGGAGTGGCGTCTGGAAGTTCTCGACTGGGCTCTCTCCTCTTTATTTCGTGCCTTTCCTTCCTCTTTTCTCAGCGGAGAATTAGCGCTGAAGTCGTAGATATCGTCCTGATTCTCAGTCTCGGGCTTTCGACAACTTGCCATCAAAGCTGCCATCGCATCATTTGAACCAGATCGAGCATCGCCTTCTGCCTGATGCATGCCAGAGATTCGTCGTCGTCGTTGCGTAATTGCTTCAGCTAGATCGTCCCTTTCGATGCCTGTGGTCTTACTGCTAAGAGGGCTATTGGCCGCAACATCAGATTGTGCCGTGGGGATGTTTTTCCATGCATCATCCGCCTCAGCTTCGGCCTTGATTCGGACAGCCGCATCCTGTGCTTCAGCTCTGGCACTGTCTGCTCGCTTCTTCTCTTCGATTATAACAGCATCAACAAGCTCTTTCGTTGGTCGACGCATTTTGTCTCGAAGATTTGGCTCTGCATAACTCACTGCGCCTCGTGCTCGTCGACTTGGGCGATGGCCATCAGTCCCTGTTGCTAGATCCATTGGTGGGGGTGTGTCTCTGGAGTCAGCTCTGACAGTAGATTGTTCCGTTGACGGTGGCGAAAAAAGGTCGAGAGCAGCTGGTGTTTCTGGCTCCGGCTGAATATCGATTGAGGTGATAACAGGCTCAAGGCTAGGTCTTAGAGTGATGTTCTCTCTACGTCTGTCGCGCTGCCTTTCCTTCCCAGTTTCCTTCTTATTAAGATCGAGCTTTGCTACAGAGACCTCGTCAAGATCTAAAACTTTACTCTTCTTCTGAGGAGAGTTCTTAACGTCATTATTTGTCGTCTTAGGCCCGAGAGCCTTCCGAGATATTGTAGGCGGCTCAATGCCAGTTGACTTCTCTCTTGATGCTCCTCGGGCGCTTGCAAGTTCCCGGATGACACGAACCCCAGCCTGCTCCGCGTTCATCACTTTGCTTTGGGACTTATCTTCTAATGACTTTCGTGTAAACTTAAACTCATCAGGTGACGTCTCTGTAAGTTTTCCGGGCTCATCATCATCTCTAACACTGAGCTTACGCTTTGCCCCGGTCTTGAGGGAGGGAGGGGGGTCCATAGCTTGCAAGCTTGCATTCGACACAAATCTATTTCCTCTCTTTGTTTCGGGTACTCCACTACTATCTCGGCGTTTCTTTCGCTGCTCCAAATTCGTCGATAGAGCAGAATCTAAGTTCGAGTGCTGCTCGATAGCGGGTGTGGATGTTCTGACTGGTAATTCAAGTTTGACAGGATCTTCATTGACAAATTGTGACACTGGAGGAGGTCCGAGTTCAGGCGAGTCGGTAGTGTCGGCGGCAGTATTGGATGCAAGAGCTGTAATCTCCTCGGCACTATAGACCATTTAGTTCGTTTCTTGGGATTGGCAGGTTCATTATATACTCACTCAAGTGTGCGTCTTGGGTAATATTTGTTTTCAAGAATCGGTGGTAGTCTTCCTTCTTGACCCGCCATAGCCTCGCTGATTGTGCACGTATTCCTCCATTGCTTCTGTTCAGGGCTTTGCTTTGGATTCGTAGTAAGTCTTCTCTCTCTTGAATGGACCTTTCTTTGTGGGACTGGCAGATCAGTCAGACCAGTTACAAGAGCTCCAAGCTCGAATAGTTTCGTTTCAAGTTGAGATCTAATCTCGCCCACATTCTCCAGCAGTCGATTGCTTTGGTTCGACTCAGCTTCGCTTTCCAGCTTAATGATTTGTTCGCGTAAACTGAGATTCTCTGTAAGGGTTCGAGAGATTTCATTTTCGAGTTGGCGAATGCGTAGGGACTGTGATGAATTGATTCTTGCAAGTTCACGGTTCTGTCGCAGAAATTTGCGCCGCACTATTTCGAAAGATTCAAAAAGAGATCTTGGTAAAGGTTGATGGCTCATGGAATTTACTTACAGGTATCTATGGACTCCACAGGCGCGGCAGCGACCTCGTTCAATCTGGCCATCAGAGCTGCTCATTCGGCCAAAAAAAAAAATGTTTGTTGACCAATATCAATAATATATGGCGAGAGTGACGGTGACAAAGAAGGTTGAAGCTGAAAAGCCAGAAAGCTAGGAAGCTGAAATGATTGGACTCAGAAAATGTCGCGTTGTCAGCTACCTTAACAATGGTCGTTGAGAAATACACGCAGGACTGTTGGCGAGTTCTGTCTGTATTGTTTACTTTCGGGTAGAAAGCTTAGCCCGAATGTGGTAACTGCGAAGGGGATCCTTGTCTATAGCAACAATCAATGTGGGTCTGCTAAGCCCATCATTTATCGCTATCGAAACGTCGCGCGACAATTATTGCGACTGTTGAAATAAATCCAGACCACGATTGCAACTACAAAAGTGTGCTTGCTCTAGAAGAAAATAAATACGCGGCGGAGAAGCCTCATATCAGAGGAACTTTCTAGTCATATCATAATTTCACCTTTGCATTCCACGGTTTCGTCTAACCCACACGCGATACATCTCAAAAGTCAAACATCGACAACCGGCTCCTACAAAGAAGTTCTTCAACAATGTCTTACTCCCGACCACTTCCTTCCCATCTGCGCCATGGTTCAAGCAATTCGTCTTCAGCAGCAGGGCAGTCGCCAGTTCTCCTTGCGCGAATCAACGAGAAGAAGGCAGAATTGGAGAATCTAAGAGAGCTACGAGATTTGAGCGCGGGGTTAGCGGGGCAGATGCAAGCCTTGGAAGAAAAACTAGCCACTTTATCAGACGGCACAGAGGGTAAAGCCTGATCCAACGAGGATGCTGAGGATATGTGGTACTAATATGGTTTTACAGCTGTTGCGACTGTTCTTGGGAACTGGCATAATGTTCTCCGAGCCATAAGTATGGCTTCAAGTAAGCCTGACAACAGACATGCGTCACCATCTCCACGAGGCTAACGAGATCCAGTGAAAATACCACAGCCAAAGGAAGCAGAGAGTACAACAACAGAAGAGAAGAAGGATGAGGTTCCTTTACCGCAGACATTGGTCAGAATCCCAACAGAGCAAGCGCCAATACTACAACAACAACTTGCAGAGACTAGCACCGAGGAGTAGTCCGAAAGGAACTCAGCAGTCGCATTCAGTGGCATGGGCGAAAGGAGTGACTCCTAGTTTGAAAGAGCAACGACACGTTCAGAGTCTTGGGGACGGGGCCCCCGACTTTCTATAGCATACCCGGGGCTCAGCGCATAAGCCTCATATGAGAAAAAAAAGCCGAGGAAATGTGTGGAGACAACTTGGAAGATATCTTCTCAAATCGAAGACAGCATGCGCAAGTGCTGGAGTGGGTGGCATCACTGAGCTGTAAGATATCCATTTGTGAGAAATATCTTGACATTTGTTTCTTGAAGGTGTGACTACTTCATTCTGTATACCTGGTGGCTTAGTTTATTGTAGTCAAATGAAACAGTTGCTTGTGCTAGGTGAGTTTCATTTCATACTATATTGGCACACTCCCCTGAAGGTCAAGTCGTGTTACGAAAGATATAATTGTTCAGCGTGTCAGTACATCCAAATGGCGACACACATGTTGCTGCGGCAACCTCTTTAGATAACAATGATCATCCGTATCCGCCCTTGCTTCCACCAAAGTATCATCGACAGCACCCAGTTCTACGACAATTCTAAAGGCTTCAAAGCTTAATAGTACTGTTGATAATGACCACCATTGCATCATTGCCTTGCTCGTAAATTCTTGTTTCTTTTGTCTTATTGTGAAATTCTAGTCATAGTTAATTAGGAGATCGGATTTAATGTGACGCACAATCTCACATACTGTGAGAGTAGCTACGAACCACATTCCTCGACTGAACATCGACACTTCCCAAATATGGCGCCCATCACTCGTGCAAAGGCTAAACTGCCTGCCAAAGACAACAATGTTACACAGTCAAATAATCTATCATCTTCTACTACTCACTTTGATAGATCACCCCTCGAAGAATCAAGTATCAATTTAGTCAAAGACCAGGTTAAGATACCAATGGACGACGGTATTGACGCTGAGATTAAAGGTCTCAAGGCTGCTTTCCGCGATGCCATTGGAGCTGGCAGCAAGAAGCGAAAGAACAGAAATAGAAAGAGAAATGCGAAGCAAAACCAATTGAAATCTACATTTGAAGCTGAGGGATCTAGATATCAGAACGCCTGTCAAGATGAAAACGTACTCGACACACCGCCCGGATCAAGGGATCATTCCAACCAGGAACATGCTCAAGCTGGTGAACTCGGATTGTTTGATACTATCAGGGCAAAACTAACATCTCCAACTCCTCCCAAGCACATAGACCAGCGAACAACATCAGGTTCTGTCATACCAACTTTACGTCGTACACGACATCAATCACGCTTGGAAGCACAGAGTTTGGACGATCACACAGGGCTACCTGACAAGACATTAGCAAATACGAAAGACGGACCTTGGCTCAAACTCAACATGGGACCTCAAGGCTTTTCCGATACCATCGATGCAAGAATCGAGCACAACATGCAGAGCTTGACTTCATCCCCTCCAAGGGCAGGAACTCCAGAGGAACATGTTGACTCTCTTCAAAAAGTGATCGAGAAGAACAAGCTTACACAACATCACAATGTCGGATGTGATGAATCAGTATTAGAAATTAGCGAACAGTCGTCAGGAAATACATCGATTTCGAAGACCGAAACCCATACATCGTTTGAAAGCTCTAAGGCCACGCCAACAAATGCCTCTCCGACCAAGTGTTCAAATGTTACTGGCACGCAGATTGAGATGGCAGAAGGTGCTCAAAAAGATTCACCACACCCACAAAACGAGTCGTCAGACTCTCTTGTGACACCAATGACCTCGAGAAGTCCAGTAAAGCCCGTCAAGCGAATTGAAGATAACATAGAAAAACTTGATGAGCAGCAGGACGAGATTGAGGCTGTACTTGGGTTCACGAACATGATGGACCGAGGTAGACCGAAGTCTCAGTTGTTGGAGATACAACGTAATTCAACCGGGAAGAAGGGCTTCGAAGGGTTGGGCTTGACTCCTAACGCACTTGCTCAAATCGCGAAAAGCCGCAATAAAGAAACCACACAACAGATGAAAATCTATTACCGAAGCAAAGCTGTAGATGATAGCGGACCTAGCAAACACGCTTCGGCAATGCGTAATACCGAGAGTAGCTCATCTGGAAAGACTGTCACCTTTGATGAGAATGTCGAGCATTCCTCACAAAATGAGTGTGTTGAGCCAACAAAGGTAACGACCGATTCAAAGTCAGAATATTCTTCTGGTGCAGCAACTATTGGCCGTATCGCTCTCAAGACTACTACAAAGAACCCATCATCCCTCCCTAGAATCGATTTTTCGATAGAACCTCGAACAACTCCCGAGTTGCGAAAGACAAAATCAATGCCCTTCAAAGCGAACAATGATCGAACTGATAATATTAGTAGACCAATTGTCAAAAGTCTCTTGCCACCAAAGCAGCTGACTAAATCAGTCAAGCCTGCGACCCGGCCAGCATTCGAATTACCTGGAGATGCCGTTGCACGCAAACTCAAAGAGCAGCGTGAAGCTCGTCTCTCGCAACGGGATTCGGGATACGAATCCCCTACAGGCTCCTCTACACTTGCTCTCTCAAAACGTACAATCAGGTCATCCAAGCCACCCACCAGACCAGCGTTTGAGCTTCCAGGTGACGAGGTTTCTCGCAAGAAAAAGGAAGCCATTAAAGCACGCCTCGAAGCTGAAGAGGCTGATGAGAAACGCCGGCGAGAGTTCAAGGCTAAGCCTTTGCGCAAAAGTACCTCTGTAGCTGCTTTGCCACGCGATACAGCTGCAAGCCGTGCACGTCATGCTAGGCTCGGCCAAAACACTGACGAGGAGAACTCGAAGCTAGAGCGTCCGTTCAGCAATCTTTCCCTTAATAAACGTGCCTCTACCGTCGGAATGCATCGCCCTTCTCTTGTAGTCTTGGATCGAGTCAGTACACCAACTGTTCGTCTCCGTGTACCAGGCCCTGCAGCCATTGTCTCTGCTTCCATCGAGAATTTTGAGACTACCCGAGCTACGAGCAGTCTAGGTGACTGCAAGAGGACAATAACGAGCAAGCGTGGCAAGGAGATATATCAAAGAGCGCAGCATCTGAGCGAAGACCTTGAGACTGAAAGACGTGAGAGGGAGGACGCTGCCAGAAGAGCCAGAGCTGAAGCTGCAGAGAAGGGTAGACAGGCTAGTCGGGAGTGGGCTGAGAAACAGAAAGCTAAGAAAGCGGAGCAGGATTTTTTTGTCTGACTACTAAGCTTGGTGCTTTTGGCAGGCTGTATCAAGTGAAGAGTGATGTCGACATTGTCTTGAGATTGCCTTAAGATCGTGTAGGTTTATCAAAGGCTCTCATTTTCTTTGGTGCCCTAATTATTGTCCCGGACAGCATCGATTCTGTTTATTGGAGGTTAAAAGGGGGTGCTTAAGGTTTCTTTTTCCTCAGGGAAGAGATGAATGATAATTCAAAAAGATCATTTGTCATGTGGTATGGACTACTTCAGGTATGATTCACGAAATCGGAGGAGTACAGCATGGATGGATCGCACAGCGCACGAATTCTTTTTCAGTTTGCGTTTCTAGGACTATGAACAAAAGTGTCTACTTTAGTTATATACTTGTAGCACCGCGAACTTACAAATACCAAACTTCTTAATTCCATGCTACTTTCCTTTCCCTCATATCTTAGTTTGCAATTTGGAGCCCGCAGTCCGAGACCACCAAAAGTCTCTTTCAGCGACCATCCACGTATCATCCACCATTCTTGTTGCAGTCCCTGGATTTCTTCCCCCAGCCAACTCATTATTCCCCTCCCCAAACATCATAAGCTTCCCTGTATCATTCTCATATCTCGACCAAACGGGTCTCTCATTTACCATCCCCTCCCCCTTATTCGGCTCCCCAAATGCAATGAAGCTTGTCCAATAAGCATGCATGCTCCCCGCCACATTCGCCAGCGCTTCCGACGAATTAACAATATTCTGACTGTAGGTGACGAATTGGCCGTGGTCACCATGATTGACACCCCCTACAATAGATCCCTTAACATCAAAGTGATACAAGTAAACCGGCGCCTCAGGGTGCGTGGCTGCGTAATGCGCGGTCTGTCGTACAGGCGCCGCATACGCAAATTGCCCATATGCTGCCTCGACGCGCTCAAACTGTGCACCCAGGGCCGGGTGGCGGAGACGAGCATATCGCGATTTAGGATCCGCCGCTGGGTCCGGGTAGACCTTTTCAAGAGCCTGGATATCCGCCTCAGAGAAGTCAGGGCGCAGGGTGCGGAAGAAACTGCTGAACTCAGAGGATTCTGACATATTCTGTGGCACGAAGGCTGACCCTTCGTTCGTGTTGAAGCCGGTGAGTATTGGTATCTTGAGCCACGAGTGAGTTTGCCATGAGGACAGCGGCGTGTGTACCACGTCATTGTCAATCACAGGCTGCCATGGCCAGCAGACTGAAGGAGCATAGGCGCCAAAGATGGTCTCTGAGGCTTCTTGGATTGAGCTTACCGGGAGGGTACGGAGGTGTGGGATTATCTGGTCGCGGGGGAGGTTTCGACAATTCAGATGGGTGAGAAACTCAAGGAACTGGGTCTCATGTTGCGGATGATCCGGCGTCCAAACATTTCGTGCTGTACAGGCGCCAGATTCGAGGATGGCACGGTGGAAGAGACCGGCGTTCTTTGTGTTGCTCAAATGATGTCCAACCTGTAGTGATGATATAAGTATCACGTGATAGTATTCAACTCATATTCAGATAAGAGAACAGGCACTGAAACTCTAATGGTGTTCGAGGTCAATGAAAAGGACGACTTACACTGTGGGCGCCAGCAGATAATCCCATGACCGTAACGTTGTTTGGGTCGCCTCCAAATCCACTGATGTTTTCCTGAACCCATTCTAGAAGGGCAATCTGATCCTTCAGCCCAACATTCAGTAGACCCAGCTCTGCAGTGAGTTTGGAAGGCAAAAAGCCCAAAGCACCAATACGATAATTGAAAGTCACTCCAATGATGGGTTCTGAGGACCATGCGACCAAAGATGGAATATCTCTGTCATTGGCATCACCAAAATTGAATGAGCCTCCATGAATATATACCAAAACAGGTAGTTTGACATTCTCATGGCTCTCTCCTAGTTGAGGGCGGTATACATTCAAATTCAAACAATCTTCGCTCATCGAAGAACTTGCTGGTCCCATCGTCGATGAAGGACAAATTGGTCCATGCTTCGCCGCATTGAAGATCTCAGTGCTCTGCTTGGAAATTCTTATAGGAGGCGCAAATCTTCTTGAGCCAGAAGTGGGAAGGGCGTAAGGAATGCCCAGAAAGCACTCAAGCGTTTGAGGGAATGGGCCATGAGCCTCAGCGCCGACGTAGGTCCCTTGGCGAAGTTGTACGCTGGGATGTCTTATCAGCATATTCAACGACTTCTTCATGATGCCAGACATTACAACGAGATGACAATTTCGAGATAACCGGTGAATTATGGGTCTTCGGTGAATAGTAGCGAGGCTACTACTCACGTCGTTCGTTAGTCATTAAGTGCGGGAGTGACCGCTCACGCATTGATTGGTCTTGGTCTTCGCCTTCTTAAAGAAAAAGGAGCACTTATCCCATATCGCTGAGACTTTGCTCGAAGTATGATATCCGAACAATGTCTACGAATCTTTGTAACACCTACCGATTATTGTAATTGTGGGCAAAGGTAGTCTTCTGTCTCCGAATCCATTATCATGCTAGGTCAAGGAGGGTGTTTGCCGTGCAGTAGAATGTTGCAGACATAGGTCGTTTACATACACTGAGCCGCAAACGTGGCATATGCACTACAAATGAATACCGCACGCATGATATTTACTTCTCTCATGTTACACCAGGTCGAGTCTTCAGTACACGATGTGTTTAAGGCTTTAATATTATCATACAAACATTGTCGATTATATCATTTCGCTTCTATGAAACGATCAAAATTTCAGTCGATTATTTTCGTGCCGGATTAAAATCTTGTGCATGTATCTTGTTAGCTTTACAGCGACAATATTACGTGTACAAGAGTTATCATCTTCATTGTTCTTTTTGATATACATAACGTCAAGCTAAAATCAACAAGTCCTCTCAAGTTGTCGATGAGATCGAATTGAAGCTTGGTTACTAGCACATGGGATCTGGGGGTTCTAGGACTAGAATTCAAGGATCTATTAAAAGGCTTGGAACCAAACAAGTTTAATAATTTATGCCAAGTCTCCAAGATCAACGCATTTGGAAACTGACAGCTTTGATAGAAGGAGTTCAGTTAGTAAGGAAAAAGAATTTTTTCAGTTCGTTACAGGACGCCAATTTGCAGTGACGATATCCGTTCTGACTGTTGTATTCTTGCCTTCGTTTGCTATAGCTGTAAGTTTGCATATTATATTTGATCAGAACATCATGACAACACCCCATCATCAAGCACCGAGTTCCAGGAAACCTATATCAACAATGGGAAGGACTCTTCGATATTCATTCCACTACGTCTAAAGATTATACCGGAATCCCAACGCCCGATCATCCTCATAACCATTCCCAAGACTCCCTTCCGCCACCAGTCTATCCTTCTGCTTGTTCCTCCACTTCAATAGCGCCCAAATCGCCACGATACCACCAAGCGCACAAGTCTCCATGACAGCACTGACAGCATTCCCACTAACGTACCTCGGCCCACCATTGGATGGATAGATGTTACTCGCCACGACGCCTGAGATATTGCCGAGGGATGCGAACAGCGGGATGCCGACGGAACGCTTGTAGTCCGGCGATAGGTTGTTGGACACCCAAGTCAGCATCAGGCAGTTGTACAGGTACATGCCCGATGCGCATAGAAACATCGCAAAGTAACCGGCGCCTACTGATGCGGTGCTGGAGACGAGAATGTAGCCGACGATGACGGGTAGTGCTGCCACAAGGAGGACGGGATATCGCAGGCGCAGGCGGTCGGAGATCGTGGTGCCGGTTATGAGAGAGATGCAGGCGAGCACGTAGACGGGGATGGTGAGATAGTTTGCTTGGATGGAGGTGTATCTATGGCAATGGATTAGCTCTTGCATGTGACGAGATGAAGTACCTTTTGCATTTGGGATAGGACATACCCGAGACCCTTGATGATGGTAGGGAGGAAGGTACTGAAGCCGAATATGGGAATGGAAGAGCAGAAGAAGGTCAGAGAGGCGAGGTAGATGAAAGGATCCGTGAATGCCATGCGGGCATACTTCCACTCGAACTTCGACTCGCCCTTGAACATGATATCTCGTTCCTTGCGCATACGCATGCACCCCTTCTCCTCCTCAGTCAAGAACCAAGCAGTCTCCGGCTCCGATGGCAGAGTGAAGTAGCAGATAGAGCAAAGAACGACCGAGATGGCGCCCTCGATGATGAACAGCCATCGCCAAGGCGCAAGACCGAGTCTCGTCCCCCCGGACTGAATTCCATAAGCAATGAGGCCCCCGAAGGCGCCGGACGCCGCATTGCAGCCATAGCAGAGGGCGACGCGTTTGCCCTGGCTTTCGCGCGCCCAGATGGTCGACATGATGAAGACGATGCCTGGCAGGAGACCCGCCTCGAAGAAGCCGAGCAGTAGGCGCACAATGATGGCTTGCGTGTAGGTCTGGATGAAGCCGGTGCAGAGTGTGGTTATGGACCAGGATACCATCACTATGCCGAGCATTTTCTTGGGCCCGAAGCGCTTGATGAGCATCACACAGGGGGTCTCGAAGATGATGTAGGTGATATAGAACAGGGTCGACATCGTGTTGAATTGCGTTCCAACCATACCAACGCCTTCTTCAAAGCCGAAGACTTTGGCATTTCCTGCGATGTATCAGCAATGTTGAGGTTCTGGAAAATAACAGTTGCTCGGTTCGTTGGAGTGCTTCAAGAGGGCTCTTGACATACCGATGTTTGAGCGGTCTAGGTAGCAGAGAATCAGGATCGTGGCGAGCTGTGGCATGAGATATTTGTCGAATTTGCGCAGCGTTCGTCGCTCCAGCTCTGGATCGATAAAGAGTTCCGTCGCTGAGATCTCTGATGTAGGGATCTCTTCATCTTTCATGCTCATTCTCGAGCTTCCTGCTGCTTTGGCATCGACCGCCGCCTCCCCATTCTTGATGTCCTGCATTGTTTCCGACTATCAACGCAGCGTCGAGACCAACAGTTCTGCGACCTTGGAAGCGCAATTCAATGAGCGTCACAGGCAGAGAAATGACAGCTTTAGATGAAGAAGGACATTTTGTTTTCTGGTTATCTTCATATACATATAAATCGCCACTCCTGTGACTTCGCAGTCTCGTTATCGCCATGCTATTCAGCGAAACCATGGGTGCAGATACGTAAGAACCATTTTCACCAGCCATCATAAGTGGGTGATAGACAGATTCAATAGCGTGCAGCTCTTGATGTGCTCACAACAGCAAATGAAAACAGCATTTCTTGCGCAAGGGCATCAAGAGCGCGGCGTGAAGGCATCTTTCTTGCCAAGACCATTTTGCTCGCTGTGCATGTTCATGATAACCTAAGATCGTCAACGGTACGGGAGGTTATCGCCAGCGATAAGCTGATAGGCGTGTTCTGGCGATTGACCGAGGGGACGATTTACACACATTGACCTTCACCTCATGGCTTAAAGAGAACGACAAGAAAGAAAAGCGCTGGAAGACGGATGGAAGAAATCTTGATTTACCGTGCAGCACGTAGTCATGATTATCAGCATACCTTATTGCAGATGCTTGAAAATATGCTTGCTATTTACCCTGTGGAAATTCTGTTCATGACCGAAGAATCCGACTCGATAACCTACAGTGGATCGAATGACCATCCTTCCAGGCCCAGTACCGTGGAATGTTAGTAAATGATTACTTTTGAATAATATGAACTCTGGACGATCTTAGGTCTCCGGAGTGAAAGAGCTTGAAAGGGAATATGAGAGAAACAGTAGAAGGGGTCGCGATGTTTTTGAAATGCCCAGAATAATCGGAGACTGTGTTGCCCTCATCATATTCATGTCTCGAAAGTGTACTTTGGCGTACACCGAGGGACACGAATGACGAGCTCGAATTCCCGGAATTAGTTTGCAGATGTTCATTGTTCTTCATCAACGACATTGTCATTGTTATTATTGTTATCGTTACATCACAAACATAATACAAGCCTGGTATTACGTATATTAATGTTCCCATAGGCATTTTTTGTTGTTGTCATCGTCGTCGTCGTACATCGCATTCCGCACGCTGTACGTAGTACACAGAGTACGAAGCCCCATACCTCGACCTCGGTACATAGTGATGATAGACACAGCATGGAGCTGGCTGGCCATGAACAGCGGACATTTCAGAGTGGATTCTCGTGTGGGTGCTCATCTCGACAAGCAAAAGACACACCCAGCTGTCTGCGCATATCGATGGCAAATTGGCCAATGACCATAACGACGGGGATTGGAAGCCCTCAAACCTGGCTATATTTGGAGTGATGTGGCGCACATTCTCACACTGTCGCGTGGAGCCAAAGCAAGGAGCGAGCCCAGAACTGTTGGACAGAAAAGTCCTCTGCTGCATTAGACAACCTCATGTTTATTGTTCGTGCTACTGTCATTACTGATTTAGTCCACTATGGAGACCATTAAGAAGGGTATTGGCATGAATCAACTGAATCAGAGTTGTCTGAAGAGAACTTATACCGGCTAAACTTCTGATGGAAAATAGGTCTTTGCAGGCAGTAAGTACCTAAGTGAGATCCGGTACCGACAAGGACATGGCTCTCTCTTCGCTGTTTGATTCCCGTGCTCCGCGGGACCTAGAGGTCCTACTTTTGGAGGGGGCGTTCTCTTAGGCGATAAAAAGAAATGATCTGGAAGGGTGGAAGGGTTGCGTGGATTTGAATAGATGTCGCAGCGCTATTGTTGTGCCATGTCGACGGCAGTCTTAGGGCTGAGAGAGAGAGAGAGAGAGAGAGAGAGGGGAAGAGAGAAGAGGAGAGGGACACAGATGAGAGTGGGGTTTGGTACAATACATAGATAGATGGGCGTGTAAGAGCAACTGTGGATCGGTGATGAGAGAAGTGACAGAGAGAGTTCTCTTGTTCTCAAGCACGCACAAGCCCTGAACGAAGGAAGGCTAGAATAACCACGTAGATGTGCAAGTCACGTATGTACGTACTCTATGTGAAGGCATGAATAGAGGAGGCTGAGGCATCTCAATGGAGCGAGGCATTGATAGCCATGTTGTGTCGGAGGATGTATTTAGAAAGACAAGAACAACCCGAGTCGAGTAATCTTTGTAACATTTATGGAGTTGTAATATTCTGGAATAAGATGTCTGTGGTCTACGCGCAATCCTCTGAATCTGATGGACCACGAAGAACTGGAGCGGTTTTGGGTTGGGCCCCCACTCCTCTCCCCTCTCTGTACGTAGTAGTACCCTCCGTGCCTCTCTCTCCCCTCCCCCCCTCAGTTTTGTTTGGCTGAATCCACACTGGTGTGCAGTGGTACATACATTCTGACCCTACATGAGCTGCAACTGGTGCTTCTCCTGTTCCTGAGTAACTACTTGTGGCTTAGTCTATATTGCTGGGTGGTGTTCCTAGCGGGTACTATGGAAAGACTTTCGTCGGACCCTCCCTGATCCTGGCGACATCTCATTTGTTCCAATGCTTGCATGAGCACTCCTGAAATGCCATAACAACGGTGATGGCTTGAACCCATGAACTGCAGCAGACAGCAGCAGCATCCGATACGCTCACACCGGTGCACATTCTCGGATCCAGGAATACAGAGTGGTCGAAACGGTGACGAGATTCATATGGCCATACGACGACTATACGAAGAAGCATAGGGTATGTATGTATGTATACGAGAATAGAGAATAGAGAATGGAGAATGAATGAAGAATGGAAGATGCAGGAGATACAAAAGAACATGTCATATCCATCTGTAGATAGGCGACGATGGATACGCCATAGACAATGAATGAAGCTGAACTGCATCTCGAACTTACTGCTGCTGCTGCTGCTGCTCTCCTGTTCATTTGCATGACACCAATGATTGTTTATTACTCCTCCTACCAGTCAGTCATCCGAATGCACCTTGAATCCTACAAGCACTCATACATATCAACACGAACATGCAATATATTTCATGGCCCTTAATACTGCGGAAACGAGCAGGCGTAGGGAAGATCAACACCCTCTGCTTCTTTTGACTCCCATACGAGATACTCTGCTGTATTCTAGAACTCTACTCTGTTTGCTTTACTTGGCTCTGCTCTGCTCTACTCTGCTCTACTCGGCTCTACTCTGCTCTACTCTGCTCTACTCTGCTCTACTCTGCTCTACTCATTCACGATGTCTCCGTCTGCTTCAACAATGAAAATAGACCATCATCAGTCAACTCCACTCATTCAGTCATCCATTCATCCATTCAATGCTTCTCGTGTCATGCTCCATCGTATCACGCCTTGACACCTTTACCTATCTATGTATTTACGCCGCTTTTCACTCTCGTTACAAGCCCTTCAGCCCTCTTCCCTCTCGTGCGCTCTTTCTCTCTATCCCCCCCTGAACAAGGCCATCTTCCCGCCGTCTGCTGGTCCCAACACCAAGGCCACTTCTATTCCCTGTCATCGCACAGGCTAGCCGCATGTCCATCCCATCTTACCCAAACCTCCAGACTCACTCACCCGCATTTCTCTAATCCTATTCTATCCCATCCCCATCACACACTCTCTCTCGACCTTTCCTTTCCCCTTCAACCCTCCAAATCCGAACATTCGCTCAACCTCCGCCCTACCCAGACCCTTTCTACTCCCCAAATACCTCTCAATCCACGTTCTTTACCTGTGCCAGTCTTCGGCCTTGCCATTCCTTTGGAACTTTAAAATAAATCCTCGACGAATAATTATACCATATTCGATCAGGCTCTACACTCCTTAATACCTAACTTTTGTCATTCATTGCCGGTCGTTTGAGCATCTCATCCATCTACGTTTCTTCGTCGTCCAAAATCATCAGCAGCATCCTTTCGTGTCCTACGCATTGAATTCATTATTCTAGAGACGAATCACCTCACGAAAAACAATAAGCAGTCCTCGAACGACTTACGGATGTGCCTTCTTCCACGGATATAGACTATAAATCGTCATTTTTCACTCGACAACCCCAGGATTTGGAGTTGCCGCTTTGCATTCCATACAGCACGTTTTTTTTAAGATCCAACATTCCAATCATATTCCGCCATCATGGGTCATATGCCTCTTCACCAAGCTAGACGTCTGGGCCAACACATCCACGGTGATGCTCATCACCGTCGGGCACCAGTGCCTGAACCCGAACCCGAACCCGAACCTGCTAGTTACGATGCCGTGGAGGCGGCAACTGGCATCAAAATCCACGCTCCGGATAGGGCTGCACTGGTACCACGCTCGACAACAACCCTTGACTCCAACACCGACCAGAAGCCAGTCACTTCGTCGACCTTTACCATGCCGATTGTTCTGGGCATTGTGTTAGTTTGAATCGCACTTCACTTTATACTGTGAGATTTACTGACAGTCAATAGCATCCCAATTGTTGCAGCTAGTGTTTGGTTCATCTACTTACATAGGCGTCATGTTAGGAAGCAGAGAGAAGAAGACGCCAATGACCGACATGCCTCCCTTGACTTTGGTATGGGCAATGTACCGGGAGGCATGAAGCAAGGAGCAAATATCAGCACAGTCAGGGAATTGGCAAATGCTGAGAAAGGACTCAGCCCCACTAGTCGAAGTGCTCGTCAAAAGTCCATGGACATGAACTTGGAAAGTCCGTACTTGCTTCCACCCGATCTAGAAAATTCCCGCGAGTCTCTGCATAGTCTTTCCAAAACCGTTCACCAGGAAGCCGACCCGTACAGACCCGTTACGCAGTACACACAAAGTGATGCCGGGTCCATTCGATCATACGGCCAGAAAGATAATGCTTCTACTTACACCCACTCAAGTGTTGCTCCATCACGCACCCAGGAATCCTCTGAATTGCTTGGCAATGCCGCAAGTCCTGCTAGAACCGATCCACCAGGTCCAGGTTACTTCCCACAACGCGAGAACTCATTGCCCCAGAGCTCGCCTTCGTCCAGTCCTATCGAGGAACCGCGCAACCCGTCTCCATTGAATCCAAACGCGCCAGGTCCTCAAACCAAGGGTCCACCAAATAGCTTGAGACCAGGTTCTATGATTACTCCAACTTCTCCTCTTGCCGCTATCGAAAACCTTGCGACGCCAAAGCCATCAATTCCTACTATCAAGATGCCGGAAGCGCCAGAGGAGCCAGCGCTCCCAAGCCCAAGTCCATCCCTTCAACAGACTGCGAACAGAAAACCAGCTCCAACTCTTCCTGGAATCGTCAATATGCCGCCTGAGCCTGAGGAGCATCTTCCAGTAGTTGAGCCAAGACAAAGTGTCATGTCAATGGGTAGCGATTACGGAGATGCGTTCCAGATTACCCCACCATCACCAACACGCGAAAACAAGAGACGAACTCAGAGATATTCCATGGATGTTCCACCTGAGGAGTTTGCCAACGCCGGTCTTGGAGCTCCTGGATTCGATCCAAAACGCTTGTCAATGGGTTTCCGTCCCTTGCCACCAGACGCTGGCACTGAAACGGAGGACCCAGAGGCCCGCGCAATGCGTATCAGATCTTTCTACAAGGAGTACTTTGACGATAGCAAGCCGGCTCCTCAAGGCCAGTACTATGAGGATGAGGAGAACTATCTTGGAGACGCCGCCTACTTCGACCCAGACTCCAACAACTTCGTCATGCCATATGCTGAGCCAGTAACACGCCGTGCTATGACCCCACCACCTCGCGCTCCCCGTTTCATGGGTCCACCACCTCGCGCCAACACATCTATGGGAGGCCCTATGCGCGGCCCAAGACCCGAATCACCTGGTCCACGAGCTCAGTCTTCTGCTTCCCAAAGACCACCACGTGGACCTATCAAGAAGCCATTACCACCACCATCGCCGTTGTCCACGCTCCCAACTCCATCTCAACTCAAGGACGACAGTTTTGCTATCATGAACGCCATGGACTTTGCACCACCAACTACCTACAGAGATCGTCAAGCTGGTATCCGCCCGGAGAGCCCTATGGGTGAGCGTCGACCATACTCTCCACATGTTCCATCTGCCACCCCTCTAGTCAGCACCTTCGATGAGCTTTCCGTCATGCCTTCTCCGTAAGTCTCCTTTTACCAACCCCTTCCTTTTTCTTTTTCTTTTCCTCTCTATCAATGGTAAACTAACCCATTCTTAGACACATGCTCCGCAATTCTGGAACATTCACATCTCTCGACTTCGCCGCACCACGCAAGTTCCACGACCCAGAAAGCGCTGGATCTGATGCGGGCTCCATCCGCTCTAATCGCTCAGGTGTCTCGCAAATGCAGCAGGCTGCCATCAGAAACGGCGCCTACCGCGTCAGTAGATTACCACAAGACATGGTCTTTTCCAAGGACGACATTGCCGCTTCCCTCAAGCCTACCTGGGGTATGAGACAGGGTACTAGTCCTCATCCCTCCCAAACTGCCGGCCATCCTGGCAGCGGCCAACCCTAAGAAAAGGGTCACTTGAGTTGTCCAAAAAGGGCGTGTAAGAGAGCAGTGTAGTTATTGTTGGAGGAGTGCCTTGTATCCCACCCCCATTCTCGTTGAAATTTTGATAAATAGCGAAGCATTGTTTTTGATATTCCATGGTGCGGGATGCCACTTCTTCATCTCATCTGGGCGTTTACGGCATATCCACCTGTCGCTGTCTTGTGGATCGCTTTCGGGGGGTGCTCCTACCTCGTCGTGCCCCTCTTCCCTCTTTCTTGTCTGGGATATTTTTCCATCAACCGTCCGAGAGGGCTGAATGTTAATGTCTTCATTGTTGATTTTGGGCTTGACTCCGTTACTTGGCTATTTGGCTATCTGGCTACTTTTGTCTTGCCCCTTCTTTTTAGGGAGAGCTTAGGGCGGTGTTCGCGGTGTATATAGAGTGGTTCTGTGTCTGTTTGTCTATCTGGGAATATGAAAAGATTCGATTCTGTATGGTTTGATTTCGTTGTTGTGCGTGTGATTCTGAATGTGATCTGTGTCACTGCATGTGTAGGTAAGAGTGTCGAGACTGAGACCTGGAACTCAAGGGATATGATATTGCTACTGCTACATCTGAGTCTCAAGCATGGAGTAAATATTGTCTTTGAATTCCTCATATAGACTGAGATACATTGAATCTCTTTGCCCTAATTCATCTCACTTTAGCTAAATTTGTATGCGGGTGAGCTATATCTAGAGCCTCATCTAAGCAAAAGCTACAATAAAGTCCCTCAATATGCTTGTTTCAATTCTATCTCAACCGTCCACATTAAGCACCCAATAGTCCCCAAAGCAATTCGGGTCCTGGATCATCAATAGTTTCCCACGCCCATGGTCTTGGATCTTAGTGAACGGCCAAATCTACTGCGCCGCATTTAACAAGTTTCTAATGGCATCACATGCCCTCTGCTCTAATCACACATGGCATATCTCACTTCAAGACCGACTTCACATCATGCAGCTCTCTCCATCTTCTCAAAGTCATCTCATCTCACCTCACCTCATCTTTGCACATGGAAGCACGTGATCCACTCCGACAAGTCTCAGTGTTCTCCAACCCTCACCACCATCGTATCGCCATCTCATCTCGCAGGACATCCCTCACGCAATGGCCCTACCCAAATAGGGAGGGAGATCGCTTGTCCGTCCAAGTAGAGCCCCAATCCTCCGACCAGATGGCAGATGGCACATGGCACATGGCACATGGGAGATGCGACATCCATCCATCCATCCATCCATCTATCCATCCATGGTCTGCTCCTTCCAGAAGCTCCTTTCCTTCCATGTCTCAAAGGCGAGCAGGGCAAGCAGACCAGGGGGTCACGCAAGAATCGGCCGTATGTGTGCGTCCAGCACTGTATCTCGGGGAAGGGAATACGTATACTGCGGTGCCTGAGCCTGGGTGCGAGGCCTAGGTGCGAGGCCTGGGCTGGGTGAAGGAGTCGGTATGCGGGTGAGACATGGCTGCGAGACCTGCGGGCACCACGGCGCGCTGCCGGCTGAGATGGGAGGGGAGGGGAGGGGAGGGGAAGGGAAGGGAAGGGAAGGGGGATGAGGGTTAGCCAGCAGGTACGAGAGCTACCTTACCTATCTATGTACGAGATACCGCTCGCTTTATTCTGCTTGTGGGATGGGAAGACACAGTGCAGATTTGACTCGCTTCTCGATCGGGTGGGAATCGGAGGGTGTCGAGTATCGACGATTTGATTAATGGCTGCCGTCATTCACCTAATACTTACTCACTTGCTTACTGCAGAGAATGCGTCGAGGATATTGTTCTCTGTATGCAGACAGAGTACGGCTCGGCTTGCATACATCATAGTTTACTGCTTGACCCAGCATTCTCCGAGCGATCATCGTGCTGGGTTTCGAGTGTAATCTCCGAGCCTCAGTCAAGCGACGAGATTGAACCCAGCGAACTCCAAGTCACGTTCACTTTCAAAAACCGAAGACTCAGACTCGACAACTATGAATGCCAGACTTGCTCGCTTACTTCTACTTGACTTTTGTGAAGTCATTGATGCCTATGGTTGTGTTCGTGCTCATGCTCGTGCGCGTGCTTGTGCACCGGCAGAGGTGAAGCTTGAACGGTTTGTTGTTCACTGTTGTGCTTTGATGTGGAAATTACTTTGCTTTGCTTTGCTTTGCTTTGACTGAGGTGATTGCAATTGCACCCTAAACGTTGTGAGTTCAGGCGTTCGTTTATTCGTCCTTACTTATCCTACCTACCTATTTTGATATCCTGGGTCCCACCAGGAACATGAAAGTGTCAGTGACAGCATCAACAAGATGAACAAGCTGAGTGAATCATTTCATTCGGTATTATCTCAATCAATATACGTCTCGCCTCTGATCTAGGAGTAGTCAATCGGTTATATTTCATCAGGTATGTATCTTATGTCGCTGGCAAGATAGTCTTGCCAATTTATCTACGATCAACTTATATGAAGTACTCGTCGATGACTGGCTCTGTGCTTTACCACATCCTCAGGTATGTAGCACCATCATATTACGCAACAAACTTCACTGTCTGATGGCGCTATGCCGCTGCTACCAGATTTTCGATTGCATTGAATTGTGGCATCTCATCTGGTGCGCGGGTATGACGAAGTGATGTTGGAAACTTGGACTGTGCTCAGCGCTGGCTCCCCATCGCCCCTGGGCGTTATTGGGGCTTTTATTGCAGGATTCGCTCATCTCATCATCAAGAGCAACGTCACACGTACCCTTGATTTTCCAATGTTCTTGTTTCTTTTGCTTGTCGAACTGGTTGCAATCTTGATTGTCGCCATAGACTCAAGCGCAAAGAGTGCTTAATGGATTATCCTTTTTGTTGTTGTGTACTTCAAGACGGTATGGTAGGGAGTATGTGCAGCGCTGTGTTATCTTTTCTACTTCTGTTTTGCTGCTACTGTAAGGTACCTCAGGTACATTACCTACAGTACCTGGACATACTTAGTAGTTAGTACCTATTTACTATGGACCAAAGCTATTTTTGGAATCTGCAGTCTCCCGCAAAGGCCGATGTGAACGTTGCAGTTGATGAATACCGACGACGGGAACGCGAATAATACGCTGCGTGCAGACCAGTCTACGAATAAGCATATCACATACTTACAAGTGCATCAGTGTCGACCGTTTATACACATCCAAGACCACAACCTTATGATGTCTTTCTGCCTCGTAAAAGAGAAGCCTTTCCAGAAACACCTGAATAGCTTTGTGTTTGGCTCCTTGGCCTACCCCGAGTGTGGAGTAGCGAAGTTCGTATTGAATAATAGTCAGCCTTGGCCTTTGAGACTTGAGTCGAAATGCCAAATGCGTGAGGGATGGCGAGGCTTAGCCTTCTACTCGGGGCACATAGGATGCCAAGGCTGATGTCACAGATCGTATCTACCTATTCAGTAGTAGCTACGCAGATGTGAGAGAGAGGGCGAAGATGAGATTCGTGGACTTGTTGTACGATGAATCGAAGGCCTTAGTCTGGGCTGAAAAGGAAGAAGAGTGTAGCAGTGCTCCATTATTCTTGTGAAGTCGGGAAACGGTAGGCTAGAAGATCAAGACGGCTAAATGCAGCGGACGATCTGTTGGAAATGGATCGATGTCCGTAAACTATCTTACCTAAATGGGTCTTTGTGGCTATGAATAAAGTCCCATTCTATGATTGTTGACTAGGTAATAGCTAATTCTTCATTGGATTTAAGTGTGTAGATCTTCATCAATCGGACAGAAAAGCGAGAGAAAAAGAAGAAAAAGAAGGAAAGGGAAAAACAGAAGGAAACGAAGTTTGCAAGAATCTGGTCCACTTTCCTTTTTCGTCGATACATGACCCTTCTTTTTGGAAGGTTTTCATTGGAAGGATTTTGAGTATGGATGGCATTATGTTTATTTATGGTTCTCGGTTTACAACAATCTAGACTTGATAACCTCCATCCGCCATACATATGAATCCATAACAATCAGAGCACCCTTTCGCTCGTCAGCGCAGTAAGTAGAGAATTGTACGGTCCATAAACCATAGACCATCCAACGCCAAAAGCTTCCTTCTACACAACAGACAAAGTCTATGAGCTTGGGGGGGGCACTTAACAATTCGACGAAAGGCTGGTAGCGCTTCGAGTTTTTTTCTTTTGCCGCGTTCGTGGCATGACTACCAACCGCTATGGAAGTGGTTGGGCGCACACCTTTGCATGGCTTTCCTGGTTGGTTTCAAGTGCAGCGACTCTTGAACTCACCTCAACTCACCTTTTGACTTTTTTGCTCAAACTCATTCGATGGGACGGCATCTGAATGAGAGCACAGAGTCGGCGCATGCAGTAGCATCCACCCAGATACTATGGAGTATGCATATCATCAATGTGTATGCGGCCTGTTCTCTTTGCTTGCGTTTCATCTCATGAAATACAATTAAAGTATCGTGCTGAGTGGTGAATACTTGCTGAACCTGCAGACTTTTTTTTTTCGCCTGGCCGTTTTGCTGGGAATTCGTTATGTCGTTAAGCTTTCGAACGACCCTGGCGCGCTGTGAGTTATGTGGTTATGCTGATCTCGAATAATCTCGCGGCCGGTAGAGCGCTGCGCTCCGGATTAGTCTTTGCTTGGCACTTTGCGTGAAAATTGGTCACGATGCTGGTTTTCCCTCTTTCTCGGTATCTTCTCTTTAATTTAGTGAGGAGGTTTGTGTTTTGTGCTATGCCGCTTCGTAATTCGCGTGAAGAGCTTCGTGCCAGTCCAGCCAGACTCATTATTGGAGTTGGGATTGCGGCACGCTGTATGAGAGGCATTCTGCGCTGTCGTGTGCATAGGAGCACTGTTAATATGAATACTGCGTACTGCGCACAGCTGGTGCAGGAGGATTAAAATAGACGAATGCAGAGAGTTGTTTCTGTGCATAAGATGGTGAGTTCAGGATATACAAGTAAGTATGTACTTTGACTGATGCCGTATCCTTACTGACCTTACTTACATAGTACTTGACTGATGCCGTATCCTTACTGACCTTACTTACATAGTACTTCACGTATGTACGTCTTCTAGTAGAGAAGAGGAGGTTCTGAGTGAGAATCAGAGACACGCTTACCTGTCCCGTCAGACACCCT
Organism: Allantophomopsis cytisporea; assembly: GCA_024752435.1. Classification (NCBI taxonomy): domain Eukaryota; kingdom Fungi; phylum Ascomycota; class Leotiomycetes; order Phacidiales; family Phacidiaceae; genus Allantophomopsis; species Allantophomopsis cytisporea. Next base: position 1,159,253 of record CP103025.1, read on the forward strand.
ACACGGACCGATTGAAGAAGCTTCAGTATGAAGAGTGTACGCGAAATATTACTTCTCTTCCTTCCTCTTCCCCCGCTCATACAGAAAGCCGTCTCTGTTTCATACAAGCTTCATGGTCTGCCTTCAAAAAAGAAGAAGATGTCATGATATGATCTAGGATTTCATCTCGTCGACAATCACAACAATAAAACACAGCCGAAGGGAAACCTCGTACATGCATGCTCTAGTTTGTGGTTGATCTTCAAAATAAATGGGCACTCTCCGCCGATTACCGTCGTATCGACCAAACCCGGTGCTGGCCCCTGGTCCATACAATAAGCTCGAAATTGATGGCTCGTAGTATCCAATAATGGGCTGGCGACTGCTATTCACTCAAACTGGATCTGGCTGCTCCTCCTCCTCATCCCAAGTCAGTCAGACTCTCGGCCACTCAGTCGAATCATGTTCATTCATCTCATTCGGATAGGTATGAATGAATACACATACGAATGAGGACGAGCAGAGCTTATCCTGGATGGATGGAGATGCAAAGTCGCGTTGTGATTTGACTTGGAGGAGAAGAGAAGACATACCGTATCATATCTTGTTCATAAGGTGAATAACGTCAACTTATGTTGTAGTATCGTGCTCGTACACTACAAGATAATACCCGCTCACCTTTCTATCTTTCGTTACCTTTGATCTGGCTGTGTTTCATTTTCTGTCCTTTCCAGAGTCACTAAAGTACGTAGCATTGCCCACTTACCCACCACCCACTTGCTCTCACACTCTCACTCACTCTGACTACTCTGACTACTCTGACTACTCTGACTACTCTTACTACTCTTACTACTCTGACTACTCTTACTACTCTTACTACTCTTACTCACCCACTCAGGCGCGCGCAGCATACATATTACTACAGACTATACATATATACGTACATACATACGCAGCAGTACACACGCTTATACACGCCGCAATCGAAACGTCAGCATCCCCGAACATCCCCCCCCTTCCCACCCTCTTCCCTGCCCACACACACCACACTCCTCACTCACTTCACCTCACCTCACCTCAACTCCCCCCAAACATCAATCAATCCAACCCGCTCCCGTGCCTTGATCGTTCCAACATTTCCTGATGTAGATGGTCTTCCCTTCGCAGTTTGTTGTTGACACTGACAATCACCGTCACCGTCACTGTCACTATATAAGTGTTACGGTCACGGTCACGGTCAACTCTTGCTAACGAATAAGTACAAGACAAAGATGAGCATCGAGAACTTTAAGGTAGAACACACACACTGATTAGAGACTGATTAGCTATACACTTATCCATAATTCTCTGTAACCTTGATGAACTTGCTGTCACTGCCGTGCACATCATATCTCTCTGACGGACTGCCTCGACTTTATCTATCGACTTCGTATCTCACTTACTCTTTCTTCCCTGACCCCACTCCGAATACTTACTACTCACTCCATCTTTCAACTCTTACGGAGTACATACTCTTCTCTCCTCTTTCTCTCATTTCCACCTACTCCTCTTCCTCCAGAGTATCTATTCTTCTCCTTCCAGCATTCCCAAATCCCTCCAATCCACATCTCATCTACCGTCCAATCTACATTTAATTCAATACCGGAACTCATCCTTAGCAACCCCCCGGTGTCTGTCATCATCCGTTCGCCCACACCCACACTATTCTACCTCCACCTAAACCAAGCAAGCAAGAAAGAAAGAAAGAAAGAAAGAAAGAAAGCAAGAGAGACAGAGAAAGAGAGGCCAACCCAATTGAAAGGGAAGAATCGAACAATTCGACAACGAGAAGCAGGAAAAAGAGCCCGACAGACGTGATTCAAATTAAAGAGGAAAATAAAACTTGAATTATTACTCATAAAACCTTCGACCACGATCCACTCTTCGTCAATTCCACTCTGCAGTCGAGTCTGGAATTTAATCAGCCTCCTGCAGAATTCCTCACGAGGATCCAGTGGCCAAGAAAAGTCCAAATTACCCTACCGAGACAGAGTTTCCCACTCGAATTTGTCGCCAGTCACCAGTGTTCCAGAGAAAGAACATACACACCCCATACACCCCGTCCACCCATACACCTTCCCATACGCGAGCCTCATTTAGCGCTTCGTCTTCGCAATCCATCCATCATCCTCGCTGTACCCGGCTTAGAGTAAGGTGTATCTACAACCCACAAAGATCGAACCACCGAGATCTCTCATTCCGAACAACTTCTTTCACTCCTTCAAATTCCCCCCCATACCTACTACCACTACTACTACACCTTTTGTCTCCCGTTTCGAACCTTTCTCGATTTTCGACTTTTCGACTTTTCGACTTTTCGACTTTCGATAGATCCTACTATTGTAATATTTTCAAGACGACACATTTGGTTGCTGTCTGTTATTCGTTGCCGCTCATTCACTCAATTCGAGGCCTCAAACAACGGCCACCCGTCCTAGTCTTCGATCTCTCTTCCCGATCTCCCACCACACCTCCCCCTCTCAAGCTTCTTACGCGACTTCCCCCAAAGCTGGTCGGCCCATCGAGTACAACCAACCTTCGAACACTCTTGCTGTTTGAAACGGTTGCACCTCCACGACTTCCCTCTCTCACCGGGGCCCATCAGGCTGAAAGCCTCTACCGTCGCTTGAGAATCAAAGAGGTATGCTTCTTCACCATCAATCACACATCCTATGAGCATGTACACCTAGCGGCAGTACACAATCATAGTGATGCGGGCATCACTATCAAAGGTATCATTGCTGACATGGCTCCTCACTTAGTTTCGGACAGGCTCGTCCTCAATTCATTCAATATGTCGGCTGCCAATTCTACAAGTACGGCTTCCAGTGATTTCGCGTCGTCCACTGATTCCGCAGCGGCGACGTCAGGCTCTGATACTTCTGCACCTGCATCATCATCTTCTGCTGCTGCGTCAACATCATCATCGAGCTCTTTTGCTAACACAAGTTCGACTTCAGCCTCAACTGAGGATACGTCTTCAAGCGCTACTACTACCTCCACGAGCAGCACACCCACAACAACCAGCTCCACTCCTACTACGTCTTCCACCTCTAGTGATTCATCAACGACGTCCTCCACATCTTCGTCCTCGACTCCTACAACCAGCTCAACATCAACAAGCTCTACTTCTGACACGACATCCACAACACCTGCACCTACCACGTCTTCCACGACTTCTGCTACCCCAACTTCTACTACTCCGACGACCACATCCACAACTCCAACTACAACGTCCGACACTACATCTACGCCAAATGATACGACTATCATCAGTACTGTCACACCTACCGCCAGTGGACAGACTCCCACGGTCGTTACTGTGACCTCCACCTCCTCTCCAACTACGACCAGTGGTTCGTCGACTCATTCAGGAACAACAACGTCGACATCTAGCTCGTCATCCTCGACAATCACACAAGCTGGCAGCGGTTCTGGCTCTTCCAAGGGACTTAGTACCGGTGGAACCATTGCGATAGCGGTTGTTGTTCCTATTATTGCAGTAGCTTTAATTGTTGCAGCAGGTTTGTTCTTGTGGAGAAGGCGCAAGCAACGTAAGGATGCAGAGGATCTCCGCAGAAAGGAGGTTGAAGAGTACGGATACAACCCCAACGATGACCCTACGGTACCAGGAACAATTGCGGCTGCAAACGTAGGACATGATGGACCTTTTGAGATGCGCGAGGAACAGCAAGGTTATAGAGGATGGGGTTCCACTACAGCTGGAACATCCACTGGTCGCAAAGCATCCACCACCCTATCAGGTGGTGGAATCGGTATGGCATACTCTGAAGGCACTTCACCAACACACGGTCCATCCGACACTCGCTCCGGCGATCCATTGATGGACGCCAATGGCCGGCCATACTCCGACTCAGCTGATGGGGAAGAGGGAATGGGCGCCATGGGTCCTTCCGCAAATTACAACCAGGGTGATGTACAGCGTGGTCCTTCGAATGCCTCTTCTTCCTACAGTGCCGCAAATCGTTCCGATGGATCTGGCGAAGGTGCTATTCCTGGTGGGGCTCACGGAGCAGCACAATATTACTCCAACGAATATAATGGACCATATGGGGATGGAAGTTATGGAGGCATGGGAGGTATGGGTGGTATCAATGGCCGAGCTGAGATGCCAGCACAACCCATCATCCGCGACCTCAACGCACGAAGAAATACGCGCATTGAAAACCCTTCACACTTCCCTCAAGCTGGTAATGCCGGTATTGCACAAAACTTTTAATGCGTTACAAACTTATTTCTGCTTCTCTCGATTCAACCCAAAGTCTTTCCTTATTTGCGCACGTCGGGGATACTGTCCTCTGAAATGATACGAACACTTGTAGCCATACCATACTGAAAGGGGCGTTTGGTTCTTATATATAAGCTTTTTCTTTTGTTGTCGATCTTGATATTGTGGTTTTTGTACGCCACTGGAAAGCATACTCGTGGCATATCGTGTTTGAATTCAGCAGCAGCACAGTGGACTTTCCGAGCTCAGCCCTCAGCTCTCAGTCTTTTTCCTTTTCCTTTTCCTTGTTGTTTTGTTTTCCGCCTTTTGAGTGTCATAGGAAAGATGGTGGGGTTGGAGCAAGGGGTTGTTGTGTGGAGAAAGGAAGAAAAGAGTAGGGGTTGAGTGTTGATGAGTGTGCAAGAGGGCCTTGAAATTGGCTTTGACTTGATGATTAAATTGGGCTGGCTTCGATAGACAAACAAACAAATTAGGGAGGACTACCGGTATAGGAATTTAATAGCATAGATTCGGGGAATTACTTTACCTCGCTGTTTTGTTTGCTATTACTTTTGAGGCGGAGAGACTTTGAATGTGATGTGTGAGTGCTGGCAATATGGCGAGTCTTGGGGTGTGGGAATGTTGCTGTGTACTGTAGGCAGTGCTTTGACTTGGGGTTTGCTATGTATGATTAGTATGCTGAGCGACGTAGCTGCAAATCCCCAACAGTACGTACTTCGTCACCTCGGATCCTGTCTATAGACGTGATATGTGATGCGATACGCTATCTGTAATACTTGCACTTGACAGCCACGCACACTTTGTGACATGGATCTTCATTCGAGAACACTATAAAGCCTTTGCAATGAGCTTACTCATTTCTGATACGACGGACAAGTGGTGAGAAGCCCAAGATTGCGGGACCGGCCCCTCAGGTGTTCGGCGTGTTGGGCACTGCATGGCAGGCTTGGAAGGCTTTGCTTTCTCTTGCGAGGTGGGCCTGCTACACACTACTTCGCGGTCTGAGTGGGGGAAGCTGAATGCGTGGTACTGTGGTGGAAACGCTGGGTTGGCTTGCGTACTTTGTGTAGCTTGCGTAACTTGTAGTGGTGTTATTTCGATGGTCTTGGGTGGAGTTGTGGTGGTGGTGGTGGTGGTGGTGGTGGTTGCTATTGAGAGGATTTTGGGGGTTTCAATGGCGATGAGCAGGGTACGTTACTTGGTGGGTTGTATTGGAGATATCTTCTACGTATAGGGTAGGTGTATCTTTGGATGATTTCTAAGTGTGTGTGAGGGTGTAAATATTATGCAGGTTCTTGTGTGCGGAAGAGACGTCCAAAGATTTGACAGAAACTGTAAAGTGAATACAAATAGAAGTAATGTGAGGTTTTGTTCAAGACTATATGCTGGCAGGCTTTACTAGTTTATTCCTCATTGCTATTGTTGTCGTCCTCAGTGTTCATCTTCATCATCAGATCGCCATAGATATCATTACTCGCAAGCTGGGTCCCTTCACAGCTCCATCCCAGGGGTTTCTCTGCTTGGACTTTATAGAGAGCAACCGAATCATTACAACAAGCATTATGTAGGTGACTCAAGTACAACAAGTGAGAATCTCTAACACTTGACATCTAACACCAAGTGGCCATATCCGTCTGTAGTCCTCTTGATCTTTTGACTACCTAGTCCATCACGATCTAATGGAGTAATAATCTGCCGCATACTCCAGCAGCCAAGCCTTCTCGATCTTTGTTACATCCCGAATATAAATCTTCTTCCCCGTCTCCATAACCTCCTGAAAGATAACCCACTCCGCTTTACGATTGAACAACAGACTACTTGGGTGCGCATGCAATACCATTTCCCCACTAACACTCCGAAATGTGCCATCTGCCTGCATCTTCGCCGCATGCGCAAAGAAACCGGTCGTCAAGCACCGTCGAATCTGTTCTGCCTTGTCTCTTCCCCCTATGACAACCCCACTGCCAACAGGCGTCATGTTTGGATTCGCCGCACTTGCTGTCTCCTCAACGCGAATGCCGAACCGGTCCAGGAACCGCACCAATTGTGCTCTTATCGACACAGCCCTTACCATCGTCTGGTAGTTCAATCCATTCTCCCGACACCACTTAGCATCCTTACGGTTATTGCCACGCGTAAAGCCGCCATACACATTGAGCAGCGTGAGATGATCACCCTCATCGGCCGCGAACCGCCGCCGCGTGCTCTCCAAGCCTTTGCCGTCGTAACTCACGAACACGCTACCGGCTACGCTTGTCATCGCCGCTATACTGAGCATTTCGGCGGCGCAGTTGAAACGCGGGGATGAGAGCAGACATGCGCCCAACATCGGTGGGAGTGAGAGCTCGGCGAGGCGAGTTCCCAGTGGGCTCGTGAGGCGTGCGTAGTCGTCTACTGCGCCTAGACTGTACAGGAGCTCGAGGGCGCGGATGAGGAGCGTGGATGGGGGAGGCGTCAGGAAAGAGAAGCGCGCTACATTGTCGATGCCGAGAGCTTTTAGTTGCAGGACAACGGGTGCAAGGTTGCTACGCTGGATCTCCGGAATGCTGGAGGGTGGGAGAGACGCGTAGGTGGATTCTGTGTACAGCCTGTAACACTTACCTGGCTGCGTACGGCCTGCACGTCCGCCACGTTGGGTGGCGGATGCTTGGGACGTCGCTGTTGCTGTCAGCGTCTCGATGCCGCTGACTGGGTTGAACGCGCGTAGCTTGACGAAGCCACTATCAACTACATAGACGATGCCCGGGATCGTTACGGAGGCTTCGGCGATGTTGGTTGCGAATATCACCTTCCGTGTGTTCTCTGGTGCCGGCTCGAACACGTACATCTGTTCATCTGTTGGGAGACCTGCGTATAGTGGTAAGGGAAGGAGGGACTGGGCCCTTGGGTGCAGCTGTGCTGTACGTTCCGAAACAGCTTCTGTTGCGCTGTCGATTTCTTCACGGCCGGTAAGGAAGACGAGAATGTCGCCTTCAGGTTCTTTAGTATGGATGTCGAGGACGGTTTGGACCGCTTTTTCAAGGTAGTCTTCAACAGGAGACTCAGTGTAGTGAATGTCCACGGGAAACATTCTGCCTTCTAGGCTGATGATGCGGCCTACGTTGCCTCCTATCTCGTTACCCTCAGCTGCTTGCGTAGCTTCGTCTCCGGCAAAGAAGGCCAGAAAGTCTTCTGCCTGCAAAGTAGCACTGCTGACTACTATACGTAGGTCTGAGCGCTTCTTGCGAATTTTCTTCAACACACCAAGTAGGACATCAGTACTGAGAGATCTCTCGTGGGCTTCATCGACCATGATCACTGAGTAACGTGATAACAGAGGGTCCACAAGTGCCTCTCGTAGGAGTAAACCATCTGTTAAGAACTTAACCCGTGTCTTTGATGATGTGACATCCTCAAATCGTATAGAATAACCCACTTCCTCCCCCAGTTTGCAGCCCATCTCTTCTGCAACTCGTGTTGCGACTGTGGTTGCTGCTACCCGTCGAGGCTAGAGACTGGTAAGTAAATGTGTCTCGAACCAAGGTTAGATAGGCCATTATACTACTTACCTGTGTTACAGCAATAGTCTTCCCATCTGCACACCATCCTGCCTGCTCCAGAAACTGTGGTATCTGAGTCGTTTTTCCACTTCCTGTCTGTCCAACGACAATTGTAACCGGATATGTTTCAATCAGATATAGCAAGCTCTCCCGGTGGCGTGCTATCGGTAAAAGAGAAGCCGGCTTGTATAAAGCCGGTATAAACGTGGAAGAAAGATCGAAGTCTGCCATGATGAGAAATGAAAGCACTTGCTCAGTGTAGAGTTTTGAGTGTTGCCATTTATATCAAAATTTAGCCAGTCATTGGTCTATACGCCTAAGATATCAAGGTCAAATTCATTCAAGATTAACCTATGGTCTTTCAAGGCTTGATGGTTACTGTATTGTGGACTTGCGTTGACACACGTCAGTGAGGAGGACGAGGACAATTTCATGCTGGTGGTTTGGCCTGCATCATGGCTGCCTCATGCGTGTAGCAAGCCTTAGGTCAAATGGATAAATACCTAGGTAGGTATCTTGAGCACCAAGGTATCTTAATATCTAAAATGTTGAGCCCCTTGATCTTTGTTCGTTCTACAAATTCTGATCTCCGATATGCCCTCTGGTTAACCCCATACAAACATCTGCTTCATCAGCTATCCAATGGCCATCCTTTTTATTTTATGATTTTATGATTTTATGAATTTAAGGAGCGACATCCAAATGCTTCTGTGGCTGAGTCGACTGGCACGTGAATAGGTCTTGATATCGGGGATCGGTGTGTGGCTCATCAGGCATCCAACAGTTCGCTGTGGCCAAAATCAAGGCTGCCGCGTACCTCCCCCCTCGCCTCTCGCGTCATGCCGATCAATCACGAGTGAGGGGAGCTTCTCGATTGCTTCTAGAAGATCAAGTCATTCCAGGCAGAATCATTAAAAGCGAAGCGCATTGTGTCCACTTTACGATACAATCCCCGTTTATCCTCCTATTGATCTGCAGAGACACATCTGTCTACTTTCCGCTTTTCTATTTCCCAGAGACATCTGATTAGCAATTTTGACATGTCTGCTCCAAAGGCCACAGATACACCGGTAAGTTAATCACCATATCTCACTAGACCCTGACTATCATGCGCTACCATTATTGTTACCCGCATCGCTGACCTCCATACCAAGTTGAAGAGCCCAACCCGAGGTGGAGAATCTCCGACTACTGTACGACCACTAGATATGTCCGACGACGAAGACTTTCAGGAGTCAACCATCCATAGTGATGCGCCTGCGACTGGGAGCACCCCGAATCCTAGAGCTGCCACTGTCGAAGATGAGGCAGCACCACCCAAACCCCCTCGTCCTGTGAGCCCCCAGCAACAGGCAGAGAACACACTGAAAGAAGCTTTCCCGTCCATTGATGCCACTGTTATCAAGGCTGTACTTGTTGCAAGCGGGGGCAATGTCGAGCCAGCATTCAATGCACTCCTGGGTAAGTCGAAGTCATCATCTGGATGAATAAACCTAACTCGATTAATAGGGATGTCGGATCCCAATGCGGCCAGAGAATCACCACCTCCACCACAACCGCCTCGACCAACAAACAATCGCCAGGGATTATCACAGGTGGAGGCTGATGAGCAGTACGCACGCCAACTAGCAGAACAGTACGGCGGCAGCGGTGGCGGTGAATCTTATGGACCAAGAACCAGCAGTAGAGGCGCCCCACGACAAGGCCAACGCGGAGATGGACGAGGACAAAACCTCAAGCCGAATGAAATGTACGATGATGGTCACAGCTTCTTTGATGATGACCTCCCAGTCATCAAGGAAAATCTGCGCAAGGGTTTCTTGGAGACACAAGGCAAGGTGAATTCTTGGATTACGCAGCTCAAGAAGAAGATTGATGGCGATGAAGAGCATGAGAACAGCTACAGTTATGGAGAGGAGAGTCATTCTCAGCCTCAGAGAAAGGGGTATCCATCCGGTGCTGGACCTATACACTATGGTGCGCAAGCTCGCAGAAGCAATGAACTTGGCCGTCGAAGCGGCGACTACAATCGATACGATGCCGACCCACAAGTCCTCGGCGATGACTTTGCTGGTATCCAGCTGAACGATGATGGTAGTACGTCTCCCCTCTTCTTGTCTTTTAAGTTGATTGATTAACACATGCATAGGTGCACCACATCGTAACACTCGTCCCCTCGCAAATCCCGATCTCTTCAAGCCAACACCCACTCCACCAAAGTCGGACAGTCGCAAGGTGTCTTTCCAGATGAACCCATCCGATGAGGAGATCTACCGCACCTCACCCCGCGCCACTGCCTCAACGCCCTCCGGCAAGGCGAGTAAGTGGCAGCCACTGTCGAGCGTGGAGCCGCACCCTGTAGACGCCGACAACGACCCTTTCAGTCTGGGCGACAGCGAGGACGAGAAGGAGACTAAGGATCGCGTCGGTGGAAAGGAGATCAAGACCGACGATGCTGAAAGACTCAAGAAGGCGGCTGCTGAGGCCATGGCCGAGAATATCGGTGGTTCTTCTAGTGGCAAGAAACCCGAACCTGCGGACATTAGTGGTACCAAGGATAAGGTTGCTGAGGAGAAGGTGGCTGGAAAGTCATAGATGGTGTATTTTTTTGTTTTTCAGTTGAGGATCTAGTTTTGAGGGAAGCGTGAATATGGTGATAAATTAAATATCCAACGGCTATGCTGAATTGTATGATTTTCTTAGAAGGATTTTGTTTGTTTAACGATCTGCTCAAGTAGGTTACGCAATGGACGTCTTCAGATCTCAATGATGCTGTCACTGATATCTGATTTGACTTTGAACGTGATTGGCTAACACAGTGAGTGTCGCATACTTACCTAGCTACTGTTTATATAGATATTTGCTCACCCCTGAGTTGCTACGCTGCACCTAAACCATCGAGTACGAGTGCCGCATTCTTATACTCTGACTATTCGTATTTATCAGAGCCCCTCGACAGTCAATAGAAGCTTGCACTACTTGACTCAGGTAAGCTGCCATCTCCACGCAAGTTTAAAGTTCCTCATCACATCTGAATCAAAAACAAAAGTCAATCAGTCCTGAGATGAACCATGTATGTACCTCAGTTTGGTACCGTCGAACTTCATATCCATGTCTCATCCATAGGTACCTAGGTTCTTTACCCTAATCGTACCTACCTAAGGTAAGGTGAGGTAAGGTAAGGTGAGGTAGCTACCAACCAATTCTCAACATCCCCTCCTCGCGGTGCAAGGCTGACTGCAACAAGGGAGCTTTCGGTTGTATGGTTATTTCTCAGCCTTGCGCGGCATGGGTCGAGCAACGTGGGCGCATGGGACAGCTTCATTGGTCGCCGTGGACATGTGCCGGCCGGCCTTTCATCCCACGACATGCGGCCGTGGGGTAGGGGAGGGGGGGGGGGAAGGCACGTAAATGGGCCACGGGAGGTTGGGCTTTTTGGCTTTTCGTTACTCTTCGTCTGCTGCTCTGCCTCGCTTTTGGTTGAGATATTATGTAAAAGGTGCAGTACATGTATGGAAGGTGAGATACATCGTTGGATGGGTTGGAGGGTTGGAAGTGGATTCGTGTGGGAAAGAAGAGTGGATGGATCGGGGTTTGATGGGGAGGGAAGGATATTCTTTGGATGTTACGTGGTTGAGCTCATGTCTATGTCTGTGTCTGTCTGTTTGTATGTATGTATGTATGTCAGTGATTCAATGTTGATCTCATAGAGAGAAAAGAAAAAAGAAGAATTTAAATATATTAATTTAAATTAATGATAATAAATATATATGTATATATATTTACATAGTACACACCTACCTCAGGTTCAATACCCGGTAGCCCTGGGCTTCAACTAGCATGGAAGTAGCATGGGAGAGATAGACGGACCCTGAGCAATGACGGGAAAGCTTTATCGATTAGAAGAACAATGACTTTTCTAGACTACGAAATTACGGGACAACATCACTCGCAGAACACACGGACCACGAGAGAGAGAGAAAGAAACAACCATCCGTATAAACAGGAGTGACCTTGCTTGGCCGATTGACATTCCGTACATACCATAGCTTTCGGGAATACCTGACCTACCTATCTGACCGTGTATACTGGGTGCCCGGTCTATCGAGGGTGAGGAGACAATTCCATCTTATCCATCCATCACGGAAGAGTCCATATCGAATAGCTACCCATCTACCGTGCCTATCGACGTGCTTACGAAAATAAGGTCAGGTAGTAGTAGCCTACATACAGATCAATCACTACTACCCTCTCCTGGGTATCCTCATACCTTGTACTATCACGTCCTCGTCCTCGTCCACGTCCACGTCCACGTCCACGCCTACATCCATCGAATCACCACATCCATATCCTCGCAGATATTCTACGGATCGACTTCCCCGTTCCATGCAAGCCATACCTTCCCTACCTTGCTTGAATCCCACACTATCGTACGCGCCCACATACTTCGAGTCCAGTCAACAAGCATCTCACGATCCTCAGGTGCTCTGACTCTGATACTGGCCCTCTCTCGCTCATCCTTAACATCCATACTACGACCCTACTTGTACTAGGATGTTAAGGTACTGCAACTGACCACTGTCTGTGCTGCTGCAAGTCCTCCACCACGGATATCCACCATCTCCACATCGCACATCCAAAAGAGCCAAAAGAGTACATACTCTAGTACTACTCCACTACCCTGTGGGAGTATCCATACTTGGTACAAGCCTTTCGGTTTTTGACAGGACCACCGAATACACCCGACAGACAACCAACACCCTTTACCTTCACCCCACGTGCTCTCGTGCTTATTGTCCTGACCTCTCAGCAAGCGTGCATGCCTCACCTCAACACCATCACACACACCTCGCCCCAACCCTCGCACAGTACTGCATCGGGACCTTAGTTAACATTCCCAATACGGTACTCCGAAAGATTTTCCAATAGCTCCCCTCTTCCTTTAGACGTCATTCTCAAGCATCACCCGAGAAGGAAAGGGAAAAAAAAAGAGAGGTACAGATACTCTCTGCCCACGAAGCACTCGTCTATCTTTGTTATTATTATCTTGGTACCAAATCGTTGACTGCCTGCTCTCAGCCATGCTTGCCGCATGTGAATGACGCCCAAGGCTACTGGAACTTATACTCGATCTGTCACCGCAGAACACTAATTCCCTTTCAAATCTCTCCTTCATACTTTCCACCCCATAAGGGCCCTGCGGCTGCCAGCATCCAACAATGTTAGTTAACGACCTTTTATATGCCTCGACGATGTCCTCTCCGGCAGGAAGCTGATATGAATGGCTACTTAGGAAGTTCGGCAAGCATATCCAGAAGCGACAGCTTGAGGTCCCCGAGTATGCTGCAAGCTTCGTCAACTACAAGGCGCTGAAGAAGGTGAGAAAAAGAACACGCGGTTAACATAATGGTCTTACTGACTTTGCAACAGCTAATCAAGAAGCTATCTGCTACGCCAATCCTTCATGCGCAGAGTTCTGCTGCGCATGGCGGAAACGTCGATACCCATGCCTCATTACAGGCGAACAAGGCTACCTTTTTCTTCCAGTTGGTAAGAGACATTTAGGTCATTAAGAAGGTCGTGTGCTAAAGGGGATCAAGGAACGTGAGTTAGAGAAAGTGAATGCATTCTATTTACAGAAAGAGGCAGAGGTAGGCAAATGTGATCCGCGCTCTTTGGCATGATAGCTAACCTACAATAGCTTAAAATACGGCTCAAGACATTACTTGATAAGAAGAAGGTTCTGCAGTCTCGCGCGCAGAATACCTCGAGACGATCTGCGAAATTCACAACCTTGGAAGAAGGCTTCCAGCAATTCGGCAATGATCTGAATAAATTACAGCAGTTCGTGGAGATCAATGGAACGGCCTTTTCAAAGATATTGAAGAAATGGGACAAAACCTCCAAGTCGAAGACCAAAGAGTTGTACCTGTCGAGAGCCGTCGAGGTTCAACCTTTCTTCAATGCGACAGTCATCAGTGAATTGTCAGATCAAGCGACAACAAGTTTGCAAGAACTTGGTGCGTGGTCCGAGGGTGACCATGTCAATTTCGAAAGACCCCCAGAGCACGTTGTCAGTGCGCAGTTTCAGGGAACCGACGAAGGAGACGCAGACACTCTGCTTCTTGAGGCTGTCATATCAGGAAATTTAGAGAACCTCAAAGACCTCCTTTTGCGCCTGAAGACTGCGACAGAGCCAAACGATTCGACAAATACTGTCTTGTTGGAGAGAATAACAAGAACTTTCCTTGCGTCGATCAATGAGGGTCCACAGCAGTCGCTTCAACTTCTTCTAGACACTGGACTTGTGGATATTCAGTCAGAGGATGATATTAATGAGCGAAATAGTCTACATCAAGCCACAATCTACGGCAATGAGTTCGTGCTTCGTGTTGCGCTTTCGAAGAAGGTTGCTGTGAGCAGGACAGATGTGTATGGCAGAACACCACTGCATTATGCTTGTATGCATGGTCGTTTGGATATGGTGGAAGCTTTATTGAATGGTGAGCATTTTTTATCATGTCTGTGGTGCTCTGTTACTGACCTTTATGAAATAGCTGATCAGTCAATCATTGACCTTATCGATCACGATAATTTTACCCCTTTGATCCATGCGATTATTCATGGAAATCTCCAATGTGTTGACCGACTCCTTACTCGATCCGCTCGTATTGACCCTACATCTGATGCCGACCACGTTCCACTCAATCTGGCCTGTGAGCACGGCTCTCATGATATTGTTGAGCTTCTCTTAAAGCATGGCGCCAAAATACTTCCTGATGCCGAAGGTTTATATCCTCAGCACTTGGTCGCCCGCTGTGGACAAACACCTGAGCTCTTGCTATTACTCAGGAGTTATGGTGCGGATCTGGATCAGATCGACAAGCTCTATTCATGGACGCCTCTGTTCCACGCTGCAAGCGAAGGTCATGTTGCCTGTATGCAAGTCTTACTTGATGCTAATGTCAATGCAAGCATCCTCGACGAGAAAGATCTTTCTGCCATGTATTATGCTGCTTGGGAGGGCCATTTAGAGTGCATGCAATTGCTTTCATCACTCGCCGAGAAGAAGCAACTCGAAAGTTCCAGATCCAAGTCTGTTTCGACACCTATGATGCCAGCAATGCTTAGCAGTGCCCCTCAGCCAATGAGTATAGATGCAGATGGGATCCCGGACCTCGAACTCCCACCACCTATCATCCCTCTTCGCCGATACGGTCACAATTTCCTTGATACCAAGACTTTTGTCCAGATCAGCTTCGACGATACTGATGAACAGCCCATGGTTTTCTTCCACGATAGCAAGTATCCAGCCGCAAGACTTACCATTTCCTCAAAACTCTCAGACTTAATTCCGAAGAATATTTTATTACCGTTTCAAGAAGATACCCGGCTCGTTTCATTTCAGATTGATAATTTGGATTCCTTTACCATTGATTTCGATGTTTTCCCCACCTACGGTGCAAAGGTCATCGCTAAGACTGTTGCGCTTCCAAGCACTTTTCGTGCTCTCATGAGCAGTTCTGGACGCTGCTGCCTTCCTCTGTTCGATCCACGTCTTCGTGCCATTGGACAAATCACGTTCAATTTCCAGGTCATCAAACCTTTCCAAGGAAAGCCCCTTGAAATTACCGACTTTGAAACATATTGGAAGGCTACAAGCCAATTTGATCATACACCAAGCGCGCTTATCACAGGATCGAGTTTGTCTGGAGATTATGTTCAACTCTATGTTCAACATACTTGCGATGGTGTAGCTGTGTTGTGGCCACGATGGACCATGGACTACATGGATATTGAATTCCCAGTAAGCCGCCTGACATACGCGCAGTTCGTGAGCGCAGGTGCTCGTCATGCTAGCAAAGCCGGCGACCTTCAAGATTTGCCAAATCTGTCCCTTGAAAAGATTGCCGATATCCACAACATCCTTGCCAATTCTGCAGTCTCTCTTCAGGATGGTCTTGCACTTCTCCCCAAGGGTATGCATGTCAATCTTCAGATCGTATATCCCTCTGCCGATGAAGAAAAGGCTCTCCGACTTGGCCCAACGATCAATGTCAACACTTTCATCGACGCCATTCTTGGGGTTGTGTTTGACCACCAACGAAGTCTGAGAGAACAGTCTCCAGATTTGATGAGATCTATAGTCTTCAGCTCTTACAATCCAACAGTCTGCACGGCTCTCAATTGGAAGCAACCCAATTTCCCAGTTTTCCTCTGTAACGACCTTGGTCGCGAGGGGTCGGAAGAAATCCCAAACGCCGTGGTCAGCAGTGGACGCCGAACCACGAGCATCAAGGAGGCTGTGCGGATCGCTCAAAGCAACAATTTCATGGGTTTGATCTGCTGCTCCCGATTATTGGTAAGTTTCAGCCCTTTTATATCGTAATACCATGCATGCTAATGAATTACAGGACATGATACCCGCACTCATCGAGGCAGTAAAAACCCATGGACTCGTTCTTGTAACAGATAAATCTGCTGAAGCTCCCGTCCCCCAGGACATATACAGCGACCCATTCCCAAGGCTTCCGGAGGGCATTGATGGCGTTCTCAAGGCCAACGGCGTTCTGAGATTTAATGAGACTATCGATATGTAGATATAGGATGTACGGCATCTTAAGAATATATGATTCTTCTACCTTGATTGTATTATATGAGCTTATTGGGTATGGGTGGGACAGCGTTACTTGGACGTGTGGGCGGGAATGGTGTCAATTTGTTATCATCCCTTGAGGAATGTTCATGCATTCGAATCCAGAAGATGTAATACTTTGGTGATTTGATGCGCCTTGATTCGTTTACTTCTTCTTTCCACCCACTTGAAATATGCCTGTTGAAATGACACCGGAAGACCTCCGCCCGAGTGGCCCCTCCATCCGATAACGATAAAGCTCGTCATACCTAACAAATAATTACCTCGTCCTATCATCACAGCTCATACGCTCCTAAAACACAAAATTACTCAAAAATTCACAACTAACCATGGCGCACCACTGTCATGACGAGCATTCCCACTCGCACTCCCATGGTGATGGCGCCGAGCACGACCATTCAGATGACATTACACCTGCACTACAGCACTCGCTCTACCAACACATCGATTTTGACGCTATTACGACTTTAAATGAGGCAACGCCCAATGCTGGGCAGAGTATTGTGAAGAAGACATGGGCTGAAAGATTGGACAACCATCCAGAGCTGGAGAGCGATGCTGACGAGCAAATAATCATGCGCGTACCGTGAGTTTCCTCTCCACCCAAGCACCTCATTCAAAAGCCCCCCAAGCCATTCAAATGAAGTAGAAACCAGCGCGATGCTAACGTCCACGGCACAGATTCACAGGCCAGGTAAAGCTCCACTCCATCCTTCTGCGCACATCCAACTCGCCTTCCGCGCCCAAAACCCTCAAGCTCTTCATCAACCGCGACGACGTCGATTTCTCCGCCGCCGCCGACCTGCCTCCCACACAGACGCTCGAGCTGTCCATGACGTCCGACGTGCAGGATATCCCCGTCAAGCGCGCGCTCTTTGGCAAGGTGCAGAGCCTGACGCTATTCTTTGAGGATAACTTCGGGGACGGCGATGAGGATGTCAGTCGGGTGAGTTATGTGGGGTTCAAGGGCGAGTGGATGCAGTTGGGGAGGGCGCCTGAGAATATCATCTATGAGAGTGCGGCGAATCCGAGCGATCATGCTGTTAAGGGTGTTGCTGCCAATCAGATGGGTAGTGGATTGGGGAGGTAGATGGGCATGATTTATGATGGGGACGTTTGGAACTTTTATGTGTGGGTTGTATTCATAGGCATGGTTTGGAGTCAAAAGTGTTTGTGGTGAGTAGGTTTTACATGATGATATAGACCATCTAAAATATTGATTAAAAACTAGAGAAGGAAATGAAACTTATTTATGCAGGCTGTCTCACCAAGACGGGCCTGCTTGTTGCACTACTGAGACAGAGCTTACATTTCGAGCCTATCTGTATATATAGCTCTTTCACCAATGGTCACCATTCTATTTCTAGTATATCAAAAATCCACATCAGTCTTCCACCACCGAGGAAATACAAAGCCCATTTTCCACAATCTTACTGGGGGCTTCGTTCGATATATCTGGGATTTAAGAGCGACAAGTATATTTGAAAGATTCGTTGGGATTTAGATTAGATTCTTGGTATTGTGAGGGGTTTACGCTGCTTTCAAGTATGTGACTGTGTCTGCTTGCGAATGTTCATAGGCACAGGCCGTCTGTTGGCACTTTGTATCCCACTGATTATCACTGTTATAATGTTCCAGTCATTATGAAACAATGTTGCTAACGAACACTCCCACAGTCTGTATTCACCTACACACAACCTCCGGAGTTTGCATAGCAAGCAACAGCAAGAGTATGTAGCTGGTTTTCGCGTCATATGAATTCATACTTGGAAAGCAGTTACTTGCTAGTAGATGGCAATATACTCTTGGTCCAATCACTTTTTACGCTAAGCTGTATTGCTTGGTCTCTATGTATCAAACTCATTTTATATCAATCGCTTCATACCTTAGCATGACCTCGTATAATAAAAACAGGTCTTAACCTGTTGCAAAAAGGATGAAATATCTCATAGTAATGCTAAAGCAATCACTAATCATATACATCCAAAGAGCCAAGCATCTCACTTTGTCTATCAATCAGTCCTAGATTACTTAAACAAGAAGTGTACTATTGTAAGGTGAAGTTCGATTAAGGACAAAAACTACTGCACTTATCAACTGATTACTAATCACAGCACCATGCGTAGATCAAAGATCATTGATGGAAGGGATCACCGCTTTTGATATTAGGCATGTACTTTCAAATGCTCGGTAGAAGTCTACATGAAGTCATCAAGAAAGTCCTCACTCCTGTTCTGATTACTGCTTGCCTCAAGCGCCTCCTCAGTGAAGATATCGTCATACGCATGGTCCTTCTGGTATTTCTTCTGCTTACGCTCAAGGGCAATACGTGCCTCCTCCTTTCTCTGCAACGAGTGTCAGCTTGATAGTATTCTGTATGATCAAGGATCCAGGATGAGGCTATTGGGACTTCTGAAAATACGTACTCTCTCGTCGCGCGCCGCTTGATCTTTCTTGCGCAGCGCCTTCAGTCGTTCCTCCTTCTCCATCTGCAGATCCGGGAACTTCTCAACCTTCGTCTTGTTGAGCCGGTTGACGATGGGGTTCTCGCGCTGCGGGACGAGTATCTTCTTTACCTGCAAGGGTGTAAGTATTTGTGCATGTTGTGGCTTTGCTGGAAATCGCCTGAGCCGCATGTGCTAAAGCAATATGTTTTGCGTGACAGATTTAGAACTCACCATCTTAGAGTTCTTGAAGCTGACTTGACCGACTGCCATGCTTCCATCCTTTTTCAAGTTCGACCATGGCGTGTAAATGATTGTGATGTTGTCCTTTTTATTCCCTGAAGATATGAGTCACGTGCTCACGTCGAGGTTGATTGCTTCTCACCTTCAATGGAATTGGCCTTCGTCAGTTGAGCGCAGTCAACGAGGAGATCTTCCGGTATGGTTTCCCAGACATCGCCCTCGTTCATTCGGAGGTAGATATGGGCGCTGGAAAGCTTGTCCACGTGAAACTGAAAATCTTTGTAAGAATATTTCACCGGCAGGAATTGTCGAGATCATACCCTATATGCTGTAAGCTAAATGCAAAACAAACATATGAAGGGCGGTGACTTACCAAACATCCTCCTCGAGTCCATACTTAATGAGCTCTTCGTCTAGACGGCTTTGTCAATTTTGAAGTCAAAATTTAGGGGCTTCAGGTGCAAACACTTACTCTCAACCTTGTCTTTCCCGACATAAATGAATGCCGAGGGCGACACGGTGTTTGAAGTAAAATAGTACACCATTTTCAGCGCCGAGACAAAACCGCCATATGCAGTGTGCGCATTATAATTGTCGACAGTCTGATATTCGCAGCCATATTGGTCGCTAAAGTAGCCGTAGCGAAAGGTTCAAGAATATCGAGCATCAACACCATACAATCTACGCAAAGGTCACATCATATCACACCACAATGGCGCCGAAATTGCCTACGAGTTGGGCGCAACTGCCTCCGACCTTCCTCCTTCCAAATGCCCCTCTGCCATTGATCGCAAAGCGTGGTGTGAAGTATGGCTGGTCGACAGCACCAAAGCGCGGCAAGCCAGCGAGATTCAACCAAGCCACCGCAGGCCTTCCGGTCCTCAGCACATCACCCGCTGCTGCGCTCGCCAGAAAAGCCTTCACGTTGCCTCTCAGGACGGGTGCTTTGGCGATCAAGAAGGGAATGACGGCATTGTACGACGCTGAGACAGGAAAGCGAACGCCTTGTACGGTCCTCCAGTTCGACCGAGTCGAGGTTATATCGCACAGGACCAGAGAGCAGCACGGGTACTATGCTGTGCAGGTTGGTGCTGGATGGAAGCATCCAAGCAATGTCACTCGGCCTCTCCTTGGACACTACGCCGGTGCCGCCGTCAGTCCTAAGAGACATGTTGCTGAGTTCAGAGTCAAGGATGAACGTGGACTGCTAGGCGTTGGAAAGGAAATTACGCCGAACTGGTTCATTGAGGGACAATTCGTTGATGCCAGATCGAACTGCAGAGGTATGGGATTTGCTGGTGGTATGAAAAGATGGGGTTTCAAGGGACAGCCCGCTTCCCACGGTAACTCTTTGACTCACAGAGCTATGGGTTCTGCTGGTGCGTCGCAAGGTAGTGGAAGCAGAGTCTTGCCCGGCAAGAAGATGGCGGGAAGAATGGGTGGTCAGCAAGTTACTATACAGAATGTGAAGGTACTCATGGTGGATGCTGAGAAGGGTATTGTGGTTCTTAACGGGTGCGTTGCTGGTCCAGACGGCTGCATCGTCAAGATTCAGGATGCTATCAAGAAGCCTTGGCCAGAGATCCCGGCTGCTATCGTCGAGGACGTTACGGAGCCGGTTAAGGCTACTGCCTGAATTTAAGACTCATGTAATATTTTGTACATCAAGAATCACGAGGGAGGCGTTCAGAGGGAAAATATTTGAATCCTATTGCGCCAGTCCATGCACCGTGATTTCTCCTTATTCATACACATCCATCTCCTGTTCCTACTTCCTTCTAGACAAGAATTTTTCAACATCGTCAACATGTGATAGACACATGATCCCCTTCAGCTTATGAGGAAGTATGAGGGCTGTAAGAGCCACGACCTGGCTGCTTAGGCTCTTCCTCCAATTGCACACCCTGGAAAGGATCACTGCCATCCAATAAATCAATCTTTTCACCATCCTTTGTGGTCAAACTCCATTCAGTAGTGGTGAACATTCCCATCCTTGTAGGTCTATAACTTGTGAATGTCATCGTAGCGCTATTCTTCGTTCCCTTGACCTCAAAATGGATATTAATGCGTCCATGCAATTGATTCATTTCTCCCCAAATCCATGGCATCTTATTGTAGAAATAGATCTCGTCACCGAGATACTCACGCGCTTTTGGGGAGGTACGCAAGGCGTACATGGCCGAGGAAACCACAGAAGAAGATGATTTTTGATAATTAAAGATGGCGAGCGTTGTGGACACCAAGATGACCAGGAAAATTGGCACCGTTCTGGCCCATTTCATGCCGCTTCCCTCGATATCTAAGTAACTAAATCAGTATACAGGTTCACAATGCCTTTTTATTAGAGACTGACCAGGGAGTTCACGATTCGCACGTCGTTCCATAAAAGGCGCATCGCCCATCTTCGGTGCAGACGCGATCGTCCTCCTACTGATCAACGAGAGGCCGCTGACGCGCGAGACCGCTGGTCTGAGAAGAGCTGGAGCTCTTATAAGTCGTGGCAACATGATGAGGTGCAATTGTGCGTATGAGCTGTCTCTTGTAGCTCACTCAAAGCATCACTATAAAATGTCCGGCCTGTTTGCTTTGTTTGCATGGGTGAGGATCATCAGATGCTTCAAGGCTGCGTCACAGCCTCGAACGTTTCCTGGTCGCAATAGACAAACAAATGTAATGATTTTTTAGGTTTATCTTCAGAACTGTGATAGACCAAACAAGAAAGAGAATTTATTGTCTGCGTCGCCATCATGGAGAAAACTACCACTCGTCTCCGCAAAACATTCCACTATCCCGCCGACAACGACTCAGACGACTCCCTCCCCGAAGCTCTTGACGAAGAAGGCAAGCAAGCCGGCTTTTCAATAAAACATAAATAGCTAACATTTTGCAGAGCAAGAAACTTTGATCGCCGATCTGCAGCGACAAAACTCCCTCCGAAACGAGCAGTACAAAACTTATTTCCTCGCTCTACCTCTCCTCTCTATCCCCGTCTACCTCCCCACAATCTTCAACGCCCAAACTTCCCTCTTATCAATCTTGAGTATCTCCTCGCTCCTATCGACAGCATGGCTTTTGTACTCTTTGCCGCCTAATGTTACGGGGATCGCGCGCATCGATGCGCTGAATAGGCCAAAGGGGAAAGGACCAGTAACACCGTATGGTGGGCTGAACGCTGGAGTGGATTCACCAATCAGACAGTATCTACCATACTTGAACTTGGGACTATGCGGTGTGTTGGTCGTTGCTGGGATGGTTGTCAATTCGAAGAGGGATATCCTCTGGATCGGATTTGGAAATGTGCCTGCAGTCGTTTATCTTGTGGTACTGCTAGCAAAGTTTGTGATGGGTAGTGTGGATGTTGGAGAACTGGAGGGACTGAAGTATGGTTATAAAGGAGCATGAAGGGCGGGCAGAACTACTATCATGAAAGGAGGCATTGTTCATACCACTACGATACCCAATAAAACACATGCGAACTCGTTTGAATAAACATTATATTGTATAGCGAGCGAGCAGTATCCAACTTATAAGCTTATCTCTACCTGAATCCAGCAACTTTACGCTTCTTTTTCTTAGGCTGGCCCATCGAACGACCTCCAAAGGCCCCGCGCTCAGTCTGCGTCATGGATATCTCATCTGGAACAGCTTGCGAGCTCATCACATTATGAATAGCCGGCTGGCTTGCCCACGGAAGAGTAGGCATAGGTTGCGACATGAATGACTCCACCGTTGTCGCTCTTGATGACTTTGCCAGCATCCGCTTTTCTCTCCTTCGTCGTCTCGCCTCTTCCTTCTCGAGCTTCCTAGACACCCGGGATTCATCATCGGCTTCGTTGCTAGCCAAGGGTTGCCATATATACTTGTCCGGATCTTCACTCGGTATCGATGGCCAACTGTCTAGCAGACGATTTTGCCTCTTACTTAAGCGGGGTAGATAGCCAATCGCTTTAGCATATTGACGTAGACGAGGCGCGGCTGCCATCTCCAGGCATTTTCTAGAGAACGGATCGCTATCTTCAGAGGAAGGTGTCGGCCTTGGGGTTGGTAGCGACCCACTCGGGGCTTCTGGAGTCGTGAACCGCCTAGATGAAGCCGTTGATTGCAATGTCGAAGACTCTTCGATGCTCAGCTGTACGTTTGCCTCCTGGGAGTCTAACACTATATTGGTTGGGTAGAAAACTTGAGAGCTGAGATAAAGCCAAGTTGCAATCGTTCTGATCCGTCTTTCTCGCGCAAGACGAGTCACACCAAGGGCGTTTCCAGGCAGACTTCCGACCCACACCCCGACTTGGTGGTCATACACATGTGTGACATCCAATTCTAGCGCACGATTATCGTATCCTAGAAGTGCAAAGACATCAGGCGCAGAGATTGTGTTAAGCATCCATTCGCTGGTCATTTCTCGAGATTGTACAGGAGTAAGAGACTTAACGATGCGCTTCAATACCAGCGAGGTCTCGTCCAGGTCTTCAATTTGAACCTCGTCAAAGCTTGCAAGCTCGAGTGGGGTAAAAGCTTTCGATATTCCGGATTCGTAATTGCTGGTTAGATGTTGACTTAAGTTATCAACATATTCGACCAGACTCCGCGCAATTGCGGACGGTGTCGCCTTGAGCGTAAGTTCATGCAAGGAACTATGGTTCACAGTTTGAGAGAGAAAACGCTTTGCGTTTGTCTTTTCAACCACAAAACGATCGAGGTTTAGATTTTCAAGCTCTTCTATCATATACTCGTCATCGTCAGAGTCCAATGCAGGATTCTGGGAAATGAAGCTATCCTCAATAACTCTTCTCGAACTCTTGTCCTTGATGGAATTTACCATTCGGATAGTTGGGGGAACTGGGACAATATGTTGTGTACCGTCCGCTTCTCTGGGACTTGAGAAAACGGAAGCAGAAAGTGTAGAGCTCAACCCAAGCCTCTGATCCAGGCTGTAAATCTGGTAAAAGGGTACATCTAGCTCATAATACAATTGACCTGGCCCTGTCCCTTGATTCCGGCTACTTATTGAGAAGTGGCAGGGTAGAACACAAAGAGTATGAAGACCATGGCTACCTTGATTCTCTTTCGAGGTTGAATCCGGGCTTTGTGATAGGTTCCAAGAGCTTTTAGACAATACTGGTGCAACAGTTTCCTCAACTGATGCAGTAAATCGGTAAGAATCCACCAGACTGTCTGTACTTGAATAAAGTAGGGCTACACAGACTGCCTTATCCGCAAGTAATTCGAGCTTCAGCGAGTCGTCGTCTTGATCGCGAAAATGTCGACTAGACAAGACTATATGCGCTCCAGTATCTGCGTCGACTGAAAGCCATACAACATGGGTTGACGTAAGAGCCACAAGATGGTTTGGATCGGTTGCACTTCGCTGTAAATCAAGTATCCAGCCAGATCCCATATCCTTGAACAAATCGGGACTATGCAGTCGTCTAGGACTGGATTTCACATCAAAAACAGCAATGTGCCTGCGACTACAAGTCACAAGTGTATTAACTCCTCCACACCACATTACTCTTCCCCAGCCATCGCCAGAATCTGGCAATAGGAAACCAGGCTCAGGAACAAAATCATCTAGTGTAAAGCCATCCTGATAGACCTTGAGCTCGAACGTGTTCCGTTGTTGCTTTGCGAAGCCTTCGATATCCCAAATCGACCAGTGCCCATGCTGATCAAGGACAACAACCTGTTGGACATACCAAGGGTTAAACGATACGTCAACATGTGTCGAGTTTCCGGTCCGCCAGATCGGTAGAGTGACTATGGGATTTGCTTGTAAGCGGGAAGATGGATATCTCTCGGGATAGTCTCGTGGTATGCTCGCCGGCACAGTGTCTTGTTGATACAAGGGCCGAAATATAGTGATGCCACATGACTGGCGTACAGCCATCCAAGAATTCGGACCTTCTAATGCATTGGCGAATGTGATTTGGTGTATTGTGCCTCCAATTCCAACCCAATAGCCTTCTTCACCCTTCTCTGCCTCTGCAACCTTGAGGTTGATACCTGGATGTGCTTCCCAACCAAAAGTGCCTATTTGAGGCTTTATTAGTCGTAAGACATGTCCCCCTTCACCCGTTGCCATCGCCAAAATGTTTTGAGGCCATTTTCGGGCTGCAAGATTTGCTGCTGATCCGTATGCTAGAAGCGAAGATGAGATCGCATTTCGGCCATCTCCTATTTTACTCGAAGCTGATTGATCTTCCAAAATCTCCTGCTTGACTACCGACCATGCTGATACGGCTTGTGGGTGCTTCTTCTTCAACCACTGTAGCTGTGGTTGAATAACTCTAGTCCTAAGCTTATTCTCGTCGAAAATTCGAAGGGTTGGGGATAAGCAGGTATATGTTTCTCGAATTGGTCGGAAATGCTTCTCTACTATATATTAGCATAGGTTGGAGTCGGCAGAAAGTCATGAAATATTACCAGGAGAATTCTGCTTTGTAAATATCCATATATGTTCATCGGGGTCGTATGTGGCGTCTCCCAGGTGGCCATGAGAAATGTCCGTTATTCGGTGGTCAGTCATTTGGCCTGCGTTCTATGCTGCGTCTTGTCACCAAATTTCTTTTCGCGATCATTTCGATTCGGGACTCGATATTCGTGTCAGGATCTTATGGGGATGTTGCAGTGTGAGAATAAATATATCTTCGCAGCTTTTTCCATTAAATTAATGCGACCGATACTTTTTTCAGAAAGCAGAAAGTTTTGCTGGGTAGAGAAACCTTGATGCGCAAAAGCTCGTACTTACAGACTCGAAATTTCGGGTCTGCGATACCGATAAGCACGCTAGTCTCATCCTCGTTGCTTCGCCAACCAAAAATCGCGGAACAAACACTGCCACGCGCATTATTTGCATACGGTCATTCACTTATCGTTTATCACCTCGACTTCTACTTCACTTCCATCGTCACATACAAGGAAATATACCTTCGAATCTCGCTTCAATCATTCCCACGCAAGAAACCGCGACTTATCATCATATTCCACAAATACTCACAATGACCGCCCTCTTTGAATCATCGCTCTCTATGAGCACATCCTTACGTCCTCTTTCGGCCGATGTCCCTTCTATGGCAGATTCTCTTCCAAGTATCAACTTCGGCTTTGATGATCTCAGAGATCGTATGGCAAAGTTCACTGCCAAGTTCGACACTTTTATTGAGCAAGGTCGCAAACGCGTTCTTGAAGAGCGAAACCAGTTCCGCATGAATGTTGCCGAGTTACAAGGTATATCTTACTCGCTGCCGGCTGAACTATACTAATCAAGACTACAGAGGACCAGCGCATGAAGACCAAGGACATTGAGATTTTAGATTCCAAGTCTCAAAGCCACAATCAAACGCTTGCAAAGGAAGCCGCTGAGAAAGAAGAGATCCAATCCGATATTGCAGAATTAGCTACGCAACGTGACGCGCACCTACAAAATCGTCAGAACCTCAACGATCAGATTGCAGCAACACAGAAGGCTATCGATTCGAGACTAGCTGCTCAACGGGCGCATGCACAACATCTAAGCTCTCACGAGCAGAATAATGCTCCAGAAGTTCACTTTTGGGAAACAGCATTGGGCGTTAGTGTGGAAGGTGCTGGCAAGTATAATCACCTCAAGTTCAGATTTTCGAACATTCATCCGGACGATTGGGAGAAAGATGCGTGGGTTGAATTCGATATGTCGGAGACAGAATATAAGGTCGCACATCTTCGTCCAAAATTAGAACAGGAGGAGGTGGATAGGGTCATGGAGAAGCTGAACGAGAGTAGGGACATTGTGGGGGCTCTCAAGGGATTTCGAGAACTTTTTATCGAGGCTGTAAAGTCTTGATTTAGTAGCTGTATGTTATGAATGATTACCTTCGATTCTAATTAAGCTGGTTACTTCTTTATAAGAGCAACACTTGTCTAGTTTGATTCTTCAGCTCATAACAACTTATTGCAAGATGATAAACCAGATGTGGCAGTTATAACCTTATAATAGTTTGACTACATTACTGTTTCATCTCGCGAATACACAGCAACATCTATATTTACGACATAGCAACGAGATAGCTTTCATAAACCAGACTTCCAGAGTGCTTTACCACATATGCTACGGCCACTGAGTTAGACTTTCGCAAAATCTGGCGTTGAAGAATGGGTGCAGGTGCTCGCAGCGCCTAATTAGATTGCTTGCATCTGCCGAAGTCAAGTACGACACAGGTAGTCATAAGTAGATTGTACACTTTGCATGGCTTCTTGACTGTTTTACGCAATAATCTGCCCAACGTCCAAATTTTGCTTAGTTTTTCGCGCCGAAGAGTCTTTCTGCTTCCCAGTCCTCCGCCCTTCATTTATTCAATTCCCTTAGTGTCGATGGGACTTTACATACGAATTAGTGTAGGTTTAGATCTTCGATAACCAGATTATCCCAAGTTCGAACATGAAGATGCCTCTCGCATCTAGGTACTGTATTTGTCCTGACACTAACAGTAACACACTCAGCGTTTCAAAGCCCAGCTTCTCTGTATGTACCATAAGAAACTCAAATCTGTTGAGTAGCTGGTTACTTCTAAAACGTTATTCTATCCCAGTTTATTTGTCTGAAGAAGCTAAGTTGCTGCTGCCTCAACTCCCATATCTAAGTAATTTAAGATCCGTAACGCTGCCATATCTGCCACCTTCATATAGATCATTTGCCATATTTTGGCCACGCCACGACCGAATCTCTTTGAAGTTGGGTCGGAGAGCTCTACATACAAGTCTCAATTTCCGACTAGGCTCAGACTCTATCCCTATCTCACTGTCGTCGACTTCTATGGAATCCGTCTCGCTGCTATTTTCCCACCTTAGGATAGTGATGTAGGTTGAGTATCATGTGCAAATGCATCCAGCCATGTATTGTACGTATTCATAATGAATGTTGGTAAATATCCTGACGATATTATAAATTGAAGAGTTTACAAAGCTACTGAGGCATTTCAAGAGATCGAGGAGAGTTTCGGGGGAATTGAAAATCATCAAGGGAACGCCTTACAAAGACACCAAAATGTCCATAACTTCCATAAACGGACTTCCCTGATTTCCGGGAATATCCACTGATCTTGTGGCGAGCTCAACTATCTTAACAGGTTTTTGGACACAGTTATGATATCAAGAGCTCCATCAGTAGCGCCATCACTTCACTCAACTTAGCATAGCGAATTTTCTAGTGCGTCATCTAGAAGTATTTTATAATTCATAATTCATAGTTAAACACCTGATACATGTAAGGAGTTCCGGGTTATACACAGAACCTGACATATAAATACAATGCTGTTTGCTAGAGGATCATGGACTGTCCAGAGAGGATCACATCACTTAACTCATAAGGAACCATAACACGATTGACTTTACGGAGGAGTATATGACTAGGTTCCTCTGCCTTTATAAGAAATCGACACATTCAGACAAAAATTTAGGATAATCACATGCATTTCGTCGTAGATATACCAACAGCTACCTGATGAGCAGCCGATCTTACGATTACTCTATTATCTTCTCACTACCTTGTTAAACATGGCAATTGGAGCCTTCTCTCGTGAATATAGAGAAGCTACTTTATAGACCTCACTGCTACGAGTTTTGGTGTGTTAACGTAAGGATACTAAAACTTGCCGCCTAAGAAGTAAATGAAACACTGAAACAGGTTTGAACATTCACTCAACAAAAGAGATAACCGTTTGCACACTGCTAGGCTTAGATTATACTTAATTAATATTTCATGTTTTAAGATGAGAAGAGACTAGGTTATCTCTTGCTTTGTCTCAGCATAAGAGGTCCCAAGTCTATAGGATGGCATGGCCTGTCTAACCTTGTCATAAGTATAAAACGCATCCTAAGTGTTTTTGTTTATATTAACAGTAATAAACAGGATTCCGTTTGGAATATGCGATTTCATTGAGATACAACGTATTCATTTAATCAAGAGTCAATTGTTTCAACTTCTTCAACTTCAGCTGCCCCTCGTCCAATCTTTGGTCCTCTTGCAGATCTTGCTCACTAAGTCTGTTCGTCGCCCAGATTTTCTCGATACTTAAATCAAAATTCCCTGGTACTCTGTCAATCAATCCAACACCGACTGTTCTGACCTTCTGACGCAACATCTCAGTCTGAGGCTCCACGACCACCCCATGATTCGTCCGAACGAACTCGTCCCATCTAATCAAAACTGTCTCCCACTCTCCTGGCTTTCGAGCATACAATCTATGTTGATGTAGATCTGTTGGGACGATAGATTCGGTTTGTACGTTGACAAAGTATTTGCGACCATCGGATTTGATTCGTAAGGCGAGGTAGGCATATGTATCGATATCCCAGAGGCTTTTGCCAAAGATAGTGGCTGGTCTATCAAGTGTTCGCCATGCTGCATAGCCAGTTCGCTGAATATGAGGGCGATTCTGAGGAAGCTCAATTGAAATATTACCATGGAATCGTAGATGGCCATTCGAATTCTCGGACGGTGATGGCTTCGAAGTCGTTACTGGAGGTACCCAATCAAGGTTCGCTTTGGAGAAGCCACCCATATCGGCATCTGACATGACCTTACATGTTTTCCTAGATTCTGGATCGTGGAAAGTCGCAAGGACATATGGCGTGGTTGGTGATCTGGTGGCTTCAGCCTTCACAGCTACATAGCCGTTTATTAGCAGGGGTTAAGCTAAATATATCAATGATTCAGAGAGAGAAAGTTACCAATATTTGTAAGTCTCTTCAATTCATCCAAACTCCTGCCAAAAAAGCCGCGTGAAAGGCCTGCTGTAACTCTCATAATTGTGTCGGATCAATTGGAAGCCTTCGTAAATTAAGAGTCGCAACAGAGGATTATATTTTGATTCACTACAATCAATCTTAATTGAGTGGTGGAAGTGAAACCTTGGAACTGCAGAAATTGAAGTGTTGGATAAGGATACAGAGACAAACACAGTCTTTATCCTGATCCATTCATTGATATGAGCTTGCTATCACCAAGCGAGGCACGCGCAGAAACACCGACTTCGCAGCTATGACACAAGACACAAGACAATACCGGGGGACTCATTTGCAGACCCATCATATTCTCATTGGTTTCGCCCTCAGCACATCAAAATACCATTGGTCGCTCACTATAAGGCCCTGAAGAATCATATACATAGTACGCATCATTACGTCTGCCTTGGACGTTAGTGTCAGCCTGATAGCCTAGAAAGTGACATTCGGGGTCCGTTCAAACGGACTAAAGTAGTCGAAGAGGCGTCTCGTTCATCAACGAGATTCCCTTTCGATTATAACCATCATTTGCAAAGTTGTTACCCTTCAGCTTCTCTTCCTTGGACCGGACTTTTCTCTCTACCAACAATATGGAGTCCACCAACAACGGCCATGGCGCCGTGCATTTGGCTGTTTTGGTGCATGGGTATGATAGCAGTACTCTGTCCATATGATTGTTTGTGCGCTTGGAGTATATTTATACTAACTTCTTTGTAGATTATGGGGAAATCCACAGCACCTGGCTCAAGTAGCGAAAGCCCTACGCAACAAACATTCTGAAGACTCTCTCCATATTTTGGTTGCGAAGCGCAATAGTGGAAGCTTTACCTATGATGGCATTGAACTCGGGGGCGAACGCGTGTGCCAAGAGATTGAGGAGGAAATCGAGAAACTTGCGCGCGAAGGACAAGAAATCAAGAAGTTGAGTATAATCGGGTACTCTTTGGGAGGGCTCGTCGCCCGTTATGCGGTTGGTCTGCTTGATTCAAAGGGCTGGTTTGAGAAGGTTGAGCCCGTGAACTTCACTACATTCGCAAGTCCTCACCTTGGTGTTCGCACGCCCTTGAAAGGCTATCATAATCATATCTGGAACGTTCTCGGTGGGAGAGTGTTGAGCATGAGTGGGCGGCAACTGTTCACAATTGACAAGTTCAGACAGACTGAGAGACCTCTTCTCTCTGTACTTGCAGATCCGGACTCCGTCTTTATCAAGGGATTGGCTAAATTCAAACGGCGGACTTTATATGCCAATATTGTGAACGACAGAAGCGCCGTTTACTATACTACTGGCATCTCCAAAACTGATCCTTTCACCGATTTGTCCAAAGTCAGACCAAACTATCTCCCAGGCTATGAAGATGTGATCCTGGACCGTGACGAACCAGTACTCCCAAAGGAACCAGAAACCGAAATACCTACTTTCTACACGAGACTAGCGATCGGCAGTGATCATTATGCTCGACGAGTTCCACTCTTACTAGCTCTTGTAATCTTCGTTCCAATCGGTGTGACAGCGTTCCTTATTAACTCTGGAATCCAGTCCATTCGGAGTAGTCGCCGCATCAAATTACACGAGGCTGGCAGGGCTGGAATTGAAGTGGGCGACTATCGTATGCCACTTCTCATTAACGGCATGCGAACAGCCGTCGAGGATGTGTACGAGAATCTAAATAGTGCACAAGAGAACGAATACCTGGCACAGGGAAGCGAGGAAGAAGCAATTCCCGACTCGCCACACGCCTTCCGTCCCACTGGCAGTGAGAAGGCTCCGTCTGTAGCTGGCTCAGAAACTAGCCTTGATGACGCTCTGTTCCAATCCAAGAGCCACGTCGATGTCCCTACTCTGGCACTGGCGCCCTATCAATTCTCCATGATTCAGGCTTTGGACAAAGTCGGCTGGCGCAAATACCCCGTCCATATTCATAAGGTTGGCCATAGTCACGCAGCCATTATTGTGCGTACTGAGAAACCATCTTTTTCTGAGGGCCACGTTGTTCTTCGTCACTGGTTGGACGAAGAATTCTTGCTCTAGAAACAGGCAGC
Source organism: Allantophomopsis cytisporea (assembly GCA_024752435.1). Taxonomy (NCBI): domain Eukaryota; kingdom Fungi; phylum Ascomycota; class Leotiomycetes; order Phacidiales; family Phacidiaceae; genus Allantophomopsis; species Allantophomopsis cytisporea. The sequence continues at coordinate 1,191,206 of CP103025.1, forward strand.
TTCCATGCCTTGTAGAGATGATGGCTTGCAAGAGCCCTTGACGAAATTTTCTTTGTGTAGATTTGCTATTACGGGTGTTTAAAGCGAGCGGTAGCGTGTTATTCTTGTCACTGATTTGTTGTTTTAGACTTGCGTATGTTTAGATGCCAATAATGCTGGTAAATGAAGGTTAGAGTGCGTTGCTTTGGTGTGGCACACCAGAATCTGTATTTTAATAGATTTAAGCCCATGCAATACAAAAGAATATGTTACAATTAGTTCCGACGATGCACATTCTATCATGTACCTTCGCATTGTGATAAAATCATGGGGCGACGACAATCAACCCAATAAATATGTTTGATTCCAAATTATATGAATTCCGTTCCAGTCCTGCGTAATATGATCCTTGAATATCCCACCTACTTCAACATCCTAACCTTAACGGCCTTTCTACAGACAGTTAGTAACCTCCAAAAAAGCAACATATAACTTAATCATCTTTAGAGAACTTACGCCGCCTCTCTCGTCATTCATACCCAACACCGGGCCAGGTGCCTCGGGGAACTCACGCTTGGCCTTCGCATTACTGTTCCCATGGTCGGACTCGCTCGTTGCCTGACTGCTACCGCCTCCCTTCGCGCGCTCTGCCTGGCCGCTCTCTGACGCCTCCTTCTGCACGTTGTGGCTGTCATTGCTACGCGTCACGTGGTCCTCCGATTCGCTGCCTTTACGGGTGAGAGGTGTTGTTGAGAATGCTGAGGAGAGTGCCGGTGTGCAGGCTGAGAGGATGGTAGGGCGGAAGCAGATGTTACGAGGAAATTGGCGGACGAGCATTGTAGAGCTTTCTTGGATTCAGTATTGGTACTGGTATTGGAGAATAGATATTAAGAATGAAATCGTATGTTCGTATGTATCGATTGAGAGTTTCTGGGGATTTTGGGGGCAATTGAAGCTCTTTTATGATTTCGCAATCTATCACAAGCTGGTGTATGCTACCCCGGATTTTGATGGTCTAATGTCATGTCGTCACTGTCAGGCATGTACATAGCAGTAAGAACCCACACCACCAAATGTACTTGGTGGGTAGTTCATAATAGTGGAGCTGCTTTGGATATTCATCCTTTAAGCACGGAAATAGACTCCTTTGGATAAATAGTAGCCGTACGTACTTGCTGTAGCTCCGTGGAATAAGCTAATCTGAAAAGCTGCGTTGATAACATAGCTAATTTTGAAAATGACTTGAGCTCTCCAGATTCAGCTCTCAATAGATATTAAAAAGGAAATTCAACTCACCTCACTTGGTTGGATTGAAAAGTATAGGTATTTCATTGCATTATATCGATTACTCCCGCTGTCCTCAACTCCAACGTTCCTTGACGCACAACGCCTCTATGCCAATCCTGAATTTTGTATCATAACACACCAGCTACACTATAATTCTAAAGGCTCCCATCAGCCTCCAAGACCCACACTCGAGCAAGTTCCTTTGCCAAACCCAGTCGCAAGATCCGCAGAATATCATTGCCGGTCGTAGAAACAGAGATACCCTTCCGCCAGTCCCATCCGCGCTTGATGTTCCCTTTCACCATAACTCCGCTGCTGCTCATAGATCTTTGCAGCTGGGATGCAAACATGGAGCTACCAACAAGACTGAACTCACTTCCTGATGTTGATTGCCTTAGCAAGTCGTTCGGGGTAGAGCCCTTCAGGCCTTGCGTCGAGTACATCACCGTTTTGAGGAACTCGTCGCATGCCGTGAATATTCTTGGGTTGACAGTCTGAAGGTCTTCAATAGCCTTCATAAGGAGATATATTTGCTCGGTATTGATAGTGGGTTGTGGCTGGTTCACAAAGACCAGGGCTTCACCAAGTAGTGCAAGGAGAAAATCAACACTGACAACAGCTTCTCGTTCCTCATCGTAGTAACCGCCCCGGATGTTATCATCAGCACTAGCAATGACCGCAATCAAGGCAGTAGCAGCATCTATCCTTCGTATGATAGCGCTCTGTGGGGATTTCCCACTCTCAGGTGAAACCTCTTCATCTCTCAAATGATAGAATCGGCGAAGGGTTGCGTATCCACTGAGATTCTTATGTAAAAGTGCGCCCGCTTCGTAATCGATCTGTGATAGCTCGGTCAAGGTAGCCTTGGGGGAATGTACAAGACGCCTCAGATGGTCATCAAGCTCAGAGTCTGCTGGGAATGCCGTCGATCGGAGCAAAGAGTGTGATATCAAAAGATCCAGAACATCTCTGACCTTTCTAGAGCTATGCGCTAGCGCGTAGTACCACAACGCTTCTCCAAACTTTTGAGTTCCTTCAGCAAGCCTATTGGCATAGTCCTGCGTAGTTTATATTAGTATAGAACAAAAAAAGAATAATCCAGAAAGTGCTAGTTACCTCTGAGACATGTTCCGCTAAGTTGGCCATACCAAGCTCATTAAGAAGTCTGATTAACCGGTCTACAGTGGCTCCAGAGTCCTTTGGCAGCGTATCAAGTACATTGCCCACCTCTTCTTCTGAACGGTGCGGAGAATCCAGACGTCCTAGAATCTCGATTGCTACTTCCCAACCCTCTCGAACGGTCTTCGATTGCCCACGAATCGACTCGGATTCCATCCTTCCATGTCCTGTAAGCCCATGGGCATACGAGATGAGGGTCGAATCCTTGACGCCATCTGCCTTTTGTGCTGGTGCATCAATACCAAGGACGGCCAAGTCCTCTTGATCAAGACTTCCCATAGAAATAAGACTCTGTGGCTCAGAAACTGGGAGCCATCCACCGAGAGATGCGACCTCAACTAGGGCAGATGCTATCGGGCCAGATAACGTTCGAAGGTATGCCACTACAGCTTCAACATCCCCCTCAAAAGCGCAGGCTAATGCAACTTCAGAAGGAACTAAAGTGTTGACTTGAAGATCTGTAGAGCCATCTGTAGCCTTTTTGAAACATCGAACCAGCTTCTCCAGATAGAACTCAGGATTCGTATTTTCAGCCGAACTCGAGAATCTACTGTGTGAGTTCCCAAGAGCTAATTGCCGATCGTCTCTGCCTTCGTCCCACCAAACCATCAAACCAACAGCTGCCTCTGTCCAGTCCTCTGCACTAGCGACAATCTCAACAGCACCTCCCTCCAGCAACCCATAAAGTGCCAGAAGGTTTTGATAGATACCCCAGGGGACCCTGCTTTCTGCTCTCCTTGCTGTTCCAGTGTAGGATTGGTCATAATCCGATAGACCTGAAAGACCAAAGTTCTCAGCCTCGTAGGCAGAAGAAACGCCTCCACTTTTGTCTCGCCCCTCAGAGAAACGCTTCAAATTCTCTGATGCTTGCGAAGCACGGAGTCGAAAGAGGGTCCAGTCACTTCCTTGAACATTCCAATCATTTCGAATAGCAGGACATTGATCTAGCAACTGCACAGCCTCACTAATAACTTTTTCAATATTGGCAAGTGCTGTCCCTGAGTATCCGCGTGAACCAAGATGACTTCTTTCATCATCCTCTAGAATTCTAGCATTTTTCCAGCCAGCTTCTCGCAACGCATTGGCAACTCCTTGAACCCTTCCCCGAAGCAGTTCACTGTAGATGACATCCCAGAAGTTTGGGTGGCTTGCAGGGCTGGGTCGATAAGTGATGACATCCCTCATCTGATTTGGGTAAGGGTAATGAAATTCTGTCATCCATTCAAGAAGAACTTGTGGGATGGGCGTTTGTCTAGGGAGCGGGGGTGCCAATAGGGACGAACCGAAGTTGATGACGCTTCTGGCATATGCATTCTCTTGGTTCTCCGTAGGACGCGGGTGGTGCAGCTGTAATAATAATGTCGCTATAAAGTTTGCTCTTGCAAAGTCGGACGCACTAGGATTTGGCCCAATACCAGAAACATACTCTTCCATAACAGCAGGGGCAGTAATTTTGTCGTAGTTAGACCACAGGTCTACAAGCTCCGACGGTATCCTGGATAATGCCTGGTGGAGCTTCGTATCATTATCATTGGCCACAATTCCCTCATCATACAGCCGCAAGATGAGCTCCTCCGTCCTCAAAACAAGGTCATCTGATTCCTCAACTGGATGATCTGCCAGGTGCATGAATGTGTCTCGCGCAATTCGTCCATATGTGGATTCTGGAGGAGCTTCCTCGCCCATTGGCTTTCCGAAGTCACTACTCCGTGTGCTCTTTCGCGGGCTGGAATTCGTGGATCGCATTAGTGAATTCCCGTAGCCTTTTCCCCCAGATAAGAAGCCAGCACTATTGCTGCCATATCTTGACCCTCCAAATCCATCGTCTTCTTCGTATGGCGCATCCTGACTCATCTCATCGTCACTGTAGCGCTCGTCGATGGGGGGTTTATCGTCGTATCGCTCCTCTGGCCCGTCGTTTTCTTGACCATGCTCATCTTCATATTCTTCGTCACTATACTCCTCATCTGGCGCTTGAAAGAAATTCGAGGGTTTAAGAAACTCTCTGTCCCCTCTAGTTAATCCAGAAGGTGGCGGCGCAAATGAAGCAAGTCCTGGTCTAGCTGATGGTGAAGACATGGGACTATTGAACCCTCCACCGAAGCTTTGTTGTGTATAGTTGGAGGCTGTGGACATTCCAAAGACGTTTGAGTTTCCAAAGGTTGGCAAAGGCTCCATGGTTGAACTACCTAGAAAAGACGATGGGGGTGGACCAGCTGGTGTGAAGGAGCCAGCAGATGATGGCGGCGGAGGTCCCGCCGGCGTTGTAGAGCCATGTGAATCTCCAAAGAAGTTCCTGGAGCCATTTTGCGACCGACTTGGAGTTGACGGTGGACTTGAGGAATATGGTGCTTGGAAAGACATTTTGTCTCTCTGTAAATTCACTCTTTTTGAGTACGAATGAAGAGGTGGCAAAAGGTCAAGCTTCAAGGACAAGCCAATGCGATCCTTTCCACCTTGTATTGAAGTGAACGCAGGAAAAGGAAAAAGAAATTCGTTCAGTTGTGTTTACTGCAAGCATGTCTTGAACGCGCCTTGTCTGTCGGGCTGTTAATCGTTTCCGCGAAGCTCCCATATCGGGTTTAGCGTCAAGAATTTCAGAATTCGCATCGCGAAAAGTTGTAAATTTACAAGTTCGAAAAGCTGGAGAAACCAACACCCAACGAACCAATTTTTCAACGACTCGACTTTTTATATACACGACAGTCAAAATGGGCAAGGACAGAACCGAGAAGAAGGATAAGAAGGAGAAGAAGGAGAAGAGAAGCGAGGTCGATGGTGTAAAGAAGGCATCCAAGAAGGAAAAGAAGTCGAAGCTCAGTGGTGACAATGTTGCCGCTGCTCTCGAGGAGGCAATGGAGACCGCAGATTCCCCAGTCGTAGAGTCTACCACTGTTGTTATCACAGAGTCCTCTGATGCTGTTGCTAAGCCAGTTGGTGCTCTGGTTCCATTCGCTGCTCCATTGGCCGATGAGAAGGTCGCCAAGAAGGTTCTTAAGAGCGTCAAGAAGGGTAAGCGTTAAAACCTCTTTCACACAAATTCATCAAATTTCAATACTAACGATAACTTTTAGCTGCCAAGAACAAGACCCTCAAGCGTGGTGTCAAGGAAGTCGTCAAGTCTTTGCGAAAGTCACCAGCCGGTACCAGCATCACTGAGGCTCCAGGCGTTGTCATTCTTGCTGCCGACATCTCCCCAATGGATGTCATCTCTCACATTCCAGTCCTTTGCGAGGATCACGGAGTCCCATACATCTTCGTTACCAGCAGAGCAGAGTTGGGTGCGGCTGGTAACACCAAGCGACCAACATCCGTTGTCATGGTATCACAGAACCGAACAGGCGCCAAGAAGGCCGAGAAGATTGAGGGTGAGGATGAGTTCCAAGAGGTCTACAAGGACTTGGTCAAGGTTGTGGAGAAGGAGGGCCGTAACGTCAGAGTATAGATTGGTGGCTGGTCGGGGTTTCTTGTGATTCATGACTTTCTTGCAAACTCTTGGCAGGAGATGTGTACAGTGAACGGCGTTTCGGATATAGGTTAAAATAGTTAGGGTTGGGTTTCAATCTTTCAAAAGTCACTTGTCCTGTCTATTTCCGTTTGTGAATTTTCCATGTCTTTCATTCCAAAGAACTATATGTGAAGCAAACTCGCATCCTGCTAACATACAACTTTCTCCTACTCAATAACAAATCCTCATGCAGATGTTTCATTATCCAAGGCATCATACTGGCTATCACCAGTGGTTCCCTTCTGCGTTGGAAGTCCTGCCGTACCTCCAGTGTTCGCATTGAATTGTTGGAACTTCTGCTCTGCTAGTCTTCCCGGGTCGTTCTTGCTACCAATCTCACTGTTGAAGCTAGCATTCTTTCCATCACCACCACTAAAGCCTCCTTCCGTCAAGTTTTTTCCTTTCGGTCCACCGTAAGTTACATCCCGATCAGCGGGAACATAACCTGGTGCAGTATCAGCATGAGCAGATCCTCCTGTACCACCATGGCCACCAGAGGTATAAGCTGCGGTCTGACCAGCACCCGTTGATCGATCTTGGCCTCCTAAGGCGTCTGGATAAGAACCACCCTCATCGTTGCGAGCCTCGGCGTCTCGGGTTGGATCGAGACGTTGTGCTCCGGAGGTGTTCGTGTTGGCGAAGGTAGAAGAATCCCCTGAGACACCCAGAGGCTGGCCTCCACGGTTATGAGAGAAGGTTTCGGACTCGGCGGCCAAGGAGTCAGCAGCTACTGGGCCAGCAGATTCTTTGATGGGTGGTGCGTTTGGGTCAGTGACCTGTGATTCAATCAGCTTTGATCACATTGCTTGCCGTGAGAAAATCAACATGGAGTCGTCAAAGGAACTACTTTCAGAACACTCAAGTAATATCAACTGTGACTTCTTATACAGTCATTATGGTTCTTACCTTGGTGCCCTTGCTTGGTGGTTGATGAGTACTCATTTCGTCTTGTTAAAATGTATCAATTATATGGAATTTGCGTTCAGAGTGGTTTGTTATTTTGTTCGAAATGCTTTCCAGTAGAGTTGAATTGATTGAATACTATGTAGATGTTTTTAAATACTATGAGGTTTACAAGTATTACACCATTCAGTATGATTGACAACGATTAAATCATCATGCATAGGCACCGGAGCTCTCTTTACCCATTACATCATTCACTCAAGACATGACTTACTTTATCTCACCTATCCTTAACAAGTTTTAGGTTTTTCAAATAATAGCATACCTCTTAAAGTGGCATCATGTTTATACCGATAAGGTAGATAAATCCCTGTGAGATACTTGTTTCGCCAGTATATCTAACGCTTTCCGTCCCTAATGTTGGTGTGACTCTTGATCTTTCCATGGCGCGAGGCTGAAGAGGCTGGTGGCGTACTCAAGCAAACACCACAAACAAGAGGGGTACTTGGAGTGTATAATTTATATACAAGAGTACAATAATTATAGTAGACTTCATGAAATTCTACAAAGATGCGTCTGTCTTGCGATATGATGCATTTTGTTATCAGTTATTATCACTTTTTCTCTGGAGTGGAGTTTTGTTGAGGAAGCAGAGTCTTGTTGCTCAGCACTTGCTTTACTCTCATAGTCATTTTGTGCATCTCAAAAAAAACGCCTTTAGTTTGAATCCAAATTGAATTGCTGCACAGTTTAAATTATGATTGATAGCACATAAAAATATACTGGTGAAACAGTTTGGCTTTCAAAGTGATTTATTTCTCATTTCGATGAAGTATCATAACCCCTGGCTATCAATGCCATAGCCTCAACTCCTAAAGCAAATTTCTTATTCCTTCATGATATTGGTTTATCTTGCGACAGCGTCCCTTGGGATACCCTCCAAGTTGTCCTTTCCTTGTCTTCCAACACCACTCAAATCAGCGCCGCCTGCCTCACGCACACCAGATCCACCAGTAGCTGGCTCGCGAAGACCAGTAGTGGCGCCGTTGCCAGTGGAGATGTCACTGCCGGTAGCACCAGATCCAACGTTAACGGTGCGAGCATCAGAAGAGTTCCAGTCAGAAGCGGTTGGTGGGTCTTCTGGGAGGGGAAGGTTGGCTTGACGCTCAGCGATCAAGTCACTCTTAGATTGTTGCTCAGGCATGTTGATGGATTCTGCGGGATGTTAGTTGTCAATTCTCTTTCGATTACGAGGGTCCAACCGAGACGTACGTTGAATTTATGAGGAGTTGAAAGGTGATTGGTATATGTTGTTCGTAGATTGAAGTTGGTTGTTGTAGTGTTGTGAAGGTGGCTATGATGATATTAGAAAAATAAAAATGAAAGTGAGAAGTCAATACTGTAACTGATATACATTTTCTTAGAGCTTCAACGAGCCTCAGCAATGACATCAGTCATTTACTGATTTTCTGCAATATTCCGTCACTTGCCCCTCCCATCATAGAAGATCGAGAAAAGCATACATATGACGTTTAGTTTCCGATGCGATCTGAAGTTCCATAAGGCACACACGACAATTCAACAGCAACAAAAACCGACACAATAAAATTCAATCAATCTGCACCACTAAGACTTTTACGAGTCAAGTAATTCTCCACATGTTGAAATAAAAACAATTTATTACCTATTACAACCCTTCCGAATCCGCTTTCAATGGCACGGCATCTATCTGTATTGCGACTGCCAAGACTTTCGATATTCGATGAGCTTACCATGTGGGGATGGTTTCGGGGGAAAGTCTCCGTTGCGTCACACAAAAACAGTGGCGATCCCCAACCTTTCATGCTTCTTACCCTTTCCTACGCATTCTCCTGAAATCAAATCAAGTTCAAAACGTCGTCAGAGATATCTCGATACCTTAGGCAATCCGTTATCTTATTCCACGTTACCTTACCCAGGTACCCTACTTGAGTATTGTATGATGTGACTTGTGGTGTCTCGTCTATCAGTATCAACGTGCTGTCACTACTTACCAAGTTATGCCCTTACTCGGTGTGATCTCAACATAGAGCAGTTGAACATACGTTACCACTTCAGTCTCATGACTATAGAGACCTCCAAGCATTCATCTGTGACAAGGCGAGATGTGGTTATCGATTTCACTAGGATTGAGCCGTGATAAATTCTAGTTTCATCCGGAAAGTTTCTAGCAATCTCAATCAGTTCAATCATTCCCTCATGCTACAAATACAAGGAATAGACTGCCATGCTCCCTAGTCACGGAGTACGCCTTATTACATTGCCTATCGTCTTTTTTCTTTTTTTTTGTTTACGAAAGGTATCTATTGTGCTCTTCCAACCTTAAAGGATAGGATCTATCATTGTTAGCATTCCCCAGATATCAGGAATCGTCATAAACTTACATCGTTCTTGCCAACTTGTACCAGATCATCTTCAGAGACTCGCACACCGCCAGCCCCCTCGACGTAAGCCAAAGGCGCATCTCCAATGACCTTTCTTGCGCATTCTGCCACAGTGGTGTTTTTCTTGACAAGCACACAATCTCTGAAGACTGCTGAAGAACCAGAGCCAGCAGTACCAGCGTTGAAAGTTCCAACATTCTTAACTGGGAAGACGGGCACAAGTCCAAGAAGCTCTGCTGCTCTTGACAAGACTTGTACCACACCCGTAGAACCGAAACGATACAGAACCATGTCCTTCAAGTTCTCTATCCTTTGCTTCAGCTTCTCATCCATCTCCTTCAGCCCACCACCTTCTGGATCACCATCCGCTATGAGATCTTCCCTTGTATCGACGAACTCGCTGCCCTCGGTATACTTAACGAACCCCTGCTTCGCTAGCCTTCTTAGAAAGACCTCTGAGATTGCCGAGCACAACACAATCGATTTCGGATCTTGCATCTTCGCAATCTTGCTGATATTCTTGTCCGCATCGGCATGATCGATCTTGTTGAGCGCGATCACTGTGGGGAACTTTTCGTCTGTGAAAGCATTAACAACCTTCTCAATTGTCTCATCAGACCAGTGCTCCAGCGGTTCCTTCAGCCCCATTTTGTCCAATGTCCTTGCTACAACCTGACTTGTACTACCATAACCAGAAAATTGTCCCTGTAATGTCTCCACAGCAGTAGCTTTCACAGCAACGTGTCTCCTCTTAACAGAACCCCATTTCTGCATCAAATTTCCCTGAATCCAACGCACAATCTCCGAGCGAAGCCATACAATATCCTGCGATGGATCGTATCCTCTTGTAGCCTTTCCCTCGGCATCAGTTGTTCCACTCACATCCACCACATGTACCAAAGCATCAGCATGTCGTAAATCGTCCAAAAACTTGTTCCCCAGCCCCTTTCCCTCATGCGCACCGGGCACTAGACCAGCAACGTCAAGAAGTTCTATAGGCACTGAACGTCTGCCATTGATGCAACTTCCATAATTCGGTTTACAGCGATCTGAAATATTATAGCGGGCGCACGCGCAATCGATTTGAAGGTATCCAATGGCTCTCTGAGGGTCGATAGTTGTGAATCTGCAAGTATCAGCATGCGCCGCCTTACTCCAAGCAGTAAACGCTTACGGAAAATTGCCTAAGACTCGATCAGCTATGCGCTTGAAGTTGCGAGTGTGGTTACCGACCGACTTTGGAGGATGCGTCCGTCAAACTATTCAATGTTGTACTCTTGCCGGACGACGGCTTTCCTACCAGACCGATCAAAGGGTCTCGAGGCATGATTTCAGGTGTTGAAGTGGTTGTTGGCGGGGTTGTGAATTATTCTGCGCGATGTTGATCTTATCTGGTTGCATAATTTGAGCATAAATTTCGGCAAGCCAATGAGAGGCGGTCTGATCATGCTGACGTTTAATTAGTTTTCGCATTATCAGATTTCTAAATTTTGAGATGTATATGCCTTCTGAGGGTTTGTAAAACAGGTGATGTTTGTGGCCGGAATCAATTCATCGGTTTACGTGGAGTTGTCCGGCCAAAGGATGTTCACTCGTCACTAGCAATAAAGTTGAAGAACCGGGATACAGAACACAATTAATCTTGAAAAGTGGCAGGCTCCATCTAATGCTTTGATTTCCCTATCTATACAATTCTCCCTTACAAAGCTTGACGATAAACAGCAATACTTTGGATATTGGATCATTCATCGACTAAGGCGCAATGCAGCAATATGAGTCTTATCCTATGCTACTACCTCAATTTATTCCTCGTCACCAGCCTCGGCGCGGCCTGGCTTGGAGTTCAAGTACTCGTTTCTAAAAGAGTTGTTAGTCCATCTCTCTTCGATATGTATGGTATAGACGTACCTCTCGATAGCCCACTCCATAACGGCATAGGCGATAACAAAAGGTGGAACGACGTAGAGGAACTGGGCGCTGGAGCGTCTGAAGGTGTTGAAGATAGCAGCGTGGAAGGTACCCGCGAGAGGTCGCTGTCTGTTGGCAGAGAGGGCGTATGAAGCAACACCCTTCTGGGTCTGGGAACCTGTTGTCGCAACGTCCATCAGCCATGTGCCTTCGGTGTTCGTCTCGACATTAAACTGTCCATCCATCTGCCCCATAGCCAATTGACCCTCCTAGCTATCTCCATGCTTCTTCTTTGGCACATAGTTGTTCACCGCATGGATCTTGCTTCCCGGAGCTTGGGTGATGTCGTCTAGAAAGGAGTTGGCTTACCAAAGTTTCCCCAGCCACCCAAGTACCTAAGCAGAGAAAACGTTAGTCTTTCCGTCGTACAATATCGGAATGTTCACAAAGAACAAGCAGGAAAGATGCCTCAGCGATAGCGATGGCTGTCGAGGTCGGAGAAGGCTTTGTCGCCGCTTCCAGTAGAGTCAACACTTACTTTCCGTACTTGCCGATTTCTCCGTCACCACCACTGCGAAGGATCTGAGATGGTCTCATCGTGATTGATATGTAATTGGCGAAGTGGAATGCTCAATGGTCGCTGTCGTGAGGTTCTACTGCGATGTTGAAAGTCGCTTCAGAGGACGCCAAGCCGTGACCCCCGGGGGCCGCTAGCGTGACTCGTCCAAAAATGTAACGAGCATCGACATTCGAGCTCCAGCGCCATATTGACTGACGCCTCCATTAAAACACTCTCTCAACATTTACCACATCGAAGCTCTAAAAAATGGCGAACGCACTTTCGTCCGTCTACAAATACGCAGTTCCGCTGGCAGTCGGTTTCTCTGTCGCGCAATCCTCTATATATGATGTCAAGGGTGGCACTCGTGCCGTCATCTTCGACAGATTGTCTGGAGTAAAGGACCAGGTCGTCGGCGAGGGTACACACTTTCTGATTCCATGGCTACAAAAGAGCATTGTCTACGATGTCCGAACAAAGCCAAGAAACATTTCCACTACAACCGGAAGTAAGGATTTGCAGATGGTTAGCTTGACTTTGAGAGTGCTTCATAGACCAGAGGTTACCCAGCTCCCAAAGATCTATCAGGTAGGCAAAGATTACTCGGGAATATACGGATTTATTTAACATAATTGGTAGAACCTTGGTCAAGATTACGATGAGCGTGTTCTTCCATCTATTGGAAACGAAGTCCTCAAATCTATCGTCGCACAGTTCGATGCTGCCGAGCTCATTACCCAGCGTGAAGCTGTTAGCAACCGCATCCGTACAGACCTTCTCAAGCGTGCTCAAGAATTCAACATCGCCCTCGAGGATGTTTCCATCACCCACATGACTTTCGGAAAGGAATTTACCAGAGCTGTTGAGCAGAAGCAAATCGCTCAACAAGATGCCGAGAGAGCTAGATTCATTGTCGAGAAGGCCGAGCAGGAGAGACAGGCCAACGTCATCAGAGCTGAGGGAGAGGCTGAGTCTGCCGATACTATCAGTAAGGCTGTCGCCAAGGCTGGTGATGGTTTGATCATGATCAGAAGAATTGAGGCGTCTAGAGAAATTGCACAGACTTTGGCAGGAAACCCTAACGTGACATATCTTCCAGGTGGGGGAGAGGGTGGCAAGGAGGGTGGTGGAAAGTACTTGCTTGGTTTGAGATGATTATCATGAGATTTTGGGATGGGGTTCGGGAAATTCTACTTGGTGTACAAATAGCAAAAATAATGCAACTCTTCTGATTCAACGTTTTTCATCAAATCGAGCTTCAAGCCTTACGTGGTCGTCCACTATTCATCAATAAAACATTTTTATAATCATATCCAGTCAAGCAGGGTTCATTCTGATGGATGGATGGCATAGTTCAGATTGAGTAGACCTCATCAGTATGGTTAAGTATATGAATTTTTAAGGGCGCAATTATTCTTGAAGTTATCAGAAATTCTAAATGGTATCGTGCTGGCGTCCATTTGTTGCCCTTATATGCCAGCTTTTTCTAGAGTTCTCTTCTTCGATGTTGTTGAAATATCTTCCGTAACACTACTGGGCTTCTGTTCAACTTCCTCATTTGGAGGGAGAAACTCTCCATCCTTCAATATCCACCCCTCTCTCTGCATCTTATTCCACTCTCTCCTAATTGCAAATCGGACCAATTCTCCTGCAGCATTTGCGTCTTCTTTACTGTCATGTCCCTCCATCTTTCCGTTTCCAACCACCTGAATGTGTCTTTTCAAATGCATGTACATCAACGCTTTAAGTCCATGTCGGTAAGGAAGACCACCTTGGTGTGGATACAAAAGGACAGTATCAATGATTGTTGGATGAACGAAACGAGTTGCATTGAGGTCATTTTCAAGACCATGTCCAATGACTGGGGTTCCAGGCGCCAGGTGGCGGAAGAGAAGGGAACGAGCAGCAGCCGGGGATGCTACAATGCGATTTTTCGTTAGATTATCCTCAGATGCGGATTTTTTGGATCTACCATCCTCGTAAGGGATAGCATTGGCCATCTGTTGAGGCCAGACGCCTGAGAACCGCGAATTCAAATCTAGAATCTCTCCAATTGGCCTCACCAGAACGTCAAGGAGTTCTTCTCCGCCTGGCCATCGAGTAGCCGTGAGTCTGATAAGCTCAAGGCCATGGACAGTGTAACCCATCTCACAATCTATACACACTGGTAATCTTGGATCCACCTCTTCATTGGCAGGGGTCTCCTCGAAATTCAGAAGAGCCGCCAGTCGCTTGACTTCCGATACCTTGAATACATGGGTATCACTTTGAACACATCCGTTAGAGTCTCCAACAGCTTCTCCGCAGCACTTGTATTTCTTCTGCCGCTCAGCTTTTGGATTCTTAGGATCCTTGTCTTGCCACACCATTCTAGCCCAATGATAAGTGCATGGTCCTCCCGATGTCAAGGCTCCATCTTCTTCTCTGCGCCCAGGGAACACCTGGAAGCGGCTTTTGCAGCGGTCACACACTTCCCAGCCTTTAGCTGCTTCAATACCAGAGTTTGCGGCAGCAATTTGCTGTGCCGTTGGAATGCTATTCACATACCCATGCTTAGTCAATTCCTTGATATCCGTGTATAGGCGCGGAAGAAATTTGAGCTCTTCATCTGGACCAAGTCCTGTGCTGATATCATGTGGCTGATCTTCTGTATTATTGAGCGTTGACTTCTTTGCAGCAGTGGACGCCTGTAACTTATCATAGTCGGCTCTGCGCTCAGATTTCCATGAAGAAACATTCATCCTCTTGTAGAACAAAACCTTGTTCTTGAGAACATTGGTATAGACGATTGGCTTATCACGGGCTACCTGTTCCTCGATGTCTAAAGCCATAAATATGAGGTCTTGGTCAGACAATACCAGTTTCTCCTCCTCAGCACTGGCATCCTTGGCCAACTCCGAATTGAGACGCACAAAGTGCTCATGGAGAAGTTTGAGCAACTTGTAACGTATGTCATGTGTTGCTGGTGAATGCCCAAGCATACGAGGGTTAAGGGATTCCGCCTTTCGAGTTGGTTTAGGCTGAATAGCATTATCCTTGGCGACAGACACGGCGGGCTTCCTACGCGCAGGTGGAGGCGAAACCGTCTTTTGCACCGTACGTAAAGCTCTTGGTGGTTGAGCTTTCTGTGTCAAACGTTCTCCCTGTTCTAGACGGTCTGTATGTTGGGGTGACCGATCTGATGATATGGTATCCAAGGTCCCATGTTGTCGATCATCCGGCTTCTTAGGAACGGTTAGTTCAAGTTTCCGTTTCTTCCTTTGACCCTCAATGCCTGTTATTGTCTCCTCGCTACTCTTAATTTCTTTCGCAGGAACGACAAGCTCTGCTTTCGTAGTATGCTGGAACAGACAGTTTGATAGACTGCAGTCCTTGCCTACAGGGCAGTCTATGTTTGAGAACAGTGAGAGAGACGAGAACATGCTGTTGACAGCACGAGGCTTTGGCACAGCAATGCGATCTCTTATATGTAAGGCTGCGTGCTTTTAAAAGATCATGCTTTCGTAATGACAACTAGACTCGAAAAATAGGCACGATCTTGAGAGGCCTCTGCACAGTGCGATTGCGTATGCTAGGAAATATCTGTGCCTCTAATAAATGGGAGGATTCCAAAGAATAATGGCCGATATCATTCATTAGCACATCTCTTGAAGAGATACGTGTAGTAAGGGAAATTAATGAGGTGACAAATGGATCTTGGTGGTGGTTCACAGTGCGGTACTTTGCGAGTTAAACCAAACAAAGCACAATGCAGTGCTCGATATAGGATCAACAAAAGTAACGAGATAGTTAAAGTTGTTGCAAGGCTCTTCGTGTGGCGATGCTTTGCTTCAAACGTTGCGTGAAGTCAGTCAAATACGTCCACGCCTAATATGTGAGGCCTCAATGGTTCATGCAGTTCCGAGTTTATTTAGGTCAATATTTCAAGTCTTAATCAACAGTATCCTCACATTGTCATCGTCATTTCACAACATAAAAGAAGCCTGAGTATAAGGTCGTAACCATACTCTTCTTTTCGAAGCGATTTCAAGCATATTGTTCAGCTCGAGCAATTTGTTCCAAATCATATTCAATTCGCCAACATGAATCGAGCAAAATTGCCAATATCAACACTTCCAGCTTGGATGAAATTGAATGATGCTACATTTTATAACATCAACATCAATAGCATAAAAGACAGGGGTTATGCCTTGACAGCCGAGAAGGACGTCAATTCGGAAAATACACACGATCAACCGATATTGCTTCATGTACCCCAGGATTTAGTCTTGTCAGGCACCGCTATCGAGGAGCATGCAAAGTCAGACAAAGATTTCCGGGAATTATTGACTACTGCCGGCGGGAAGGTATATGAAACATCTCTCGGATTTATGCAAAAGTCTAACGTGTATGACAGTCTGTTCGATTAGACTCGATGCTATTTTTGTTGATGCAAGTTATAAGTGGAAGCTCGAATGCAAACATTGGCACTTCAAACCCTTGGAAAGAATATGTCAAGATGTTACCAGGATCAATACCTGTTCCTACTTTGTGGGATGAAGGCGAAAGGGATATGCTTGTAGGCACATCTTTGGAGGTAAGTCCTATTTGATCCACTAT
Organism: Allantophomopsis cytisporea; assembly: GCA_024752435.1. NCBI lineage: Eukaryota > Fungi > Ascomycota > Leotiomycetes > Phacidiales > Phacidiaceae > Allantophomopsis > Allantophomopsis cytisporea. The sequence goes on from CP103025.1 coordinate 1,207,551, forward strand.
GTCCTCCTGATATTGCCTTCATCGTTACACCTCAAATCGAGACCATTTTTGCATAGTGCTTCATTCAGAAGGATTGAAAGCTGATTTTCACAGTCCGCTCTCGAGGCTAAGATGTCATCTCTTTTAGCCGAATTTGAGATGATCTACGGAAAGGAAATATCATGGCTAAAGGAAGACGCTTTCTCCTTGTCAGATTGGTTTCTTTTAGATGCGTGGTACCGGTCACGCAGCTTGGAGCTCCCAAATATAGGCGTCTGTATGGTTCCTTGTCTTGACATGGCCAATCACTCTTGCAACGCCAATGCATACTATGAGCTGAATAGATCAGGTGATGTACTACTTCAGATACGACCAGATCAGAAAATCAATTCTGGCACTGAAGTTACCATCAGTTATGGAGTTGATAAAAGTGCCGCAGAGATGCTGTTTAGTTACGGCTTCATTGAAGAAGACGTTACAGAGACATCAAGTCTTGTGCTTGATATTCAACCCATGCCAGAAGATCCCTTGGGTAAGGCAAAGCTTGTGGCTTTTAAAGGCCCCCCTATTGTGAAAGTACACATTCAAGATGGAAAGGTCAATTGGGAGAGCCCGGTCGTTTATCTACTGTGTTTAAATGAGGAAGACGGTTTGGAGTTTAAGCTTTTGCAGGAGACTAACGGATCAACATCTAACCTGGAGGTTTTTTGGCAAGGTGCAAATGTTACGGACTCCGCAAGTGAATTTGCGGCCCTGATCGACCAACACCGGCTTGCAGATGTTCTCAGACTTCGGTCAGTGGCTATGGTTCAGGATCGAATACAGCAACAGCTCGAGAGGCTTTATGCCAGCATGGATTTTGTAAATGACTTGGCAAGCTCGGGTACTGTCAACGAGTCGTGTGCAGAGACGGCAGAGCGGCTCAGAACAATGGAGACCTTGCTACTGGAGAAGGCCTATAACGCCCTCGAAGGACAGAAGGGTGGTTTGTTGCAGAGTGAAGTTGTCTTGCAGTATCTCGGATCAATGGCGCATCCCGCTGGAGCTCGGCCAAGCGATGAAGCGGCCAATGAGGATGATTTCAGTTGAAGCTGCATATGAAGGATAAATGTGGTCCGATTTACGCTGGTCAAAAGTTATGAATGATTATGGTGGCGTGCACCTATCAGTGTATCTTGCACCTGTTCGAAACCTTCGTACAGTACCAGAAGATTTAGAATACAAGATAAACATTGTTTGGGTGCAGATGGCGAAGATCGCCGCGGTTCAATATCAGACGTGCTATTCAATACATGTATATTCCATGTATATGTTCGCAGAATGGGCCTGATGGTTTGTCTTGATTGGAAGTATGGGGTACACCAACAGATATCATTACGCAGTCTACAAGGTCCAATGCAATACTTGGATACAAATTGGGGGATGTTCGCGAACGTGTGACAGTCGTGTTGTCTTGTCCAGCCGTGGCACAGTAGTGACAATTTCTCCAATGACATGGCCGCCTTGTAGTTTTGACAGTGACTGGGTGACTGGACTAAGCACTAGGTACTCTATAGTCTTCGCACAGCAGAGAACAATATCGCATAAAAACGTATCGTCCTTACAGTAGGATGTAATCTAGAATATCCTACGTACGTATAGTTCCTATAGTTCCTGTCAGAGGCGAGTACGGTATGGTTAAATCCCCAAGTCATTCGGAAGGCCTACCTACCACCATTCTGCATAAAAACCTTCCTACTTCGAAAGCATGGCGGCTGCGGGGAAGGCTAATTTCCCCAGGTCTAAGATCCCAAAATCTGCAACGCCGGAAGAAGTCGTGTGAGCTGCGATAGTGGCTTTTCTGAATCAGCCTTGGAAGGCCTAGGGTGGGAAGTTGGCTTCAGTCGAGGTCACTGAGAGACGCTGGGGTGAGTGCTTGGCCACGTTGGTCCAAGGAAGACTCCACGATCCACAAGTAAGGTTGGCTGAGTCTGGGGTAGTACTGTGTCACAATCCTTCAGTTGGTTATTATTGCAAAGCAATCAAAAGCAACCTGCACATTATTTTACATCGTTGTCCTTGTTGTTTCGAAGATCTTTTCAGTGCTGGACATGAGAAGCTTACCTTACCTTACCTTACCTTGCCTTGCCTTACCCAGCTCGTGCCCCTCGTAATGTGAATGAATCCATGTTGCCTGCTTCTTGCAGGATGCATACATCTTTGCGTGGGTTGCTTTGCAGATTCGTGTGGCTTTATTATTACGGACGAAAAGTCTATGTGGAACATGGCAATCGTGCATACTGATGTGACATTGACCACACCGGTCAGGAGTATGTACGGGTCAGGATGTCAGGAGTTGGAAGTAGATACAAGGTATGAAGATTCGAATAATGACTGACTGCCCTGAAAAATGTCCTCATAAATAGAGAATGAATGTGAATGTGAATGTGCTGTATCAGACATGAGTGAATGGATTGTTATTGGCAAGCTGGGGTAGCACAGCTTGATTGACTTGGTCGATCGATGTCAGTGTCTTTTCTTTTGTTTTGTGCGTGCTTTTCATCTCCTGACGGTGAAGAGAGTTGGCCATCTACTGGCCGAAAACGATGATGATTTTATTTCTTTCGTCACACGTTTGCGCATTACTTATTGCATCCGTGGTCATCGAGGAAGGACGGATCTGTCTACGCCCCCCCCCCCCCAGGCCTCTCAGTCTCTTTAAGTGCCTCCAAGTCTCTCCAGATCTCTTCAAGTCTCCCCGACCTCGCGTCCCCCCTCTCCCACCTCCAGGAAATCCTCCCAGAGCTAAACTCACTTGAACCTCACCAAAACATTAGATTACCGAATCTAGGTTTCGGCACTGATCATGAGCTCATTCATTCGCCAGAGGGTGCTCAGAAATGCGGGGCGATGCACTCGGATTGTAAAAAGATGTTCGTTCAAGCGCGGTACCTCGATAACTTTCCGGGGTGATTGAGTACTACCGCAGATGTTGTGAGGGTGAGGGTGCCGTGGGTGCTTGGGGATGATGCTTGGACAGAGCTTAGTGCTTTGATATTCAGTTGTTGTCGCTGGTTCGGGGCGCCGGGCTAACATAGTTCCCCAGTCATTTCCCTCCCACCTTGCCCATTCAGCGTGCAGCCAATTCCCCACAAGCTCAATAGCCCACCAAAAAAAGCCCCAAAGCCTCGTAGTACATGCTTGCCTTTCCCATGCTTCCCACGCAGTCCCATGCCTTCCCCACAGCACCAGGCCGTTGTAGTCGACTCGTCTCGTGGCCTATGACTGACCCCGAACAATACAACCCCCCTCCAAGCTCCTCCAAGCATCTTCGACTCTCACTTGCTTTAATATCGCTCATGCCGTCAGACTTGCCTTCCTGATCTCTTTTTCGCTCCGTAAACATCTCTCACACCTCCAACCAAATCTGTATCTATACCTCCAAAGTCAAAGCATCGAAGTTTCCCGCGAATACGAACAAGCGCACTTTGTTGGGACATCTCCGCTGCCATATTACATGACCACTATCCATTAGCAACGAGTCCATCAGGACCACAGCTCGACTTCATACCGAGACGAAAGCATTTGAAAGTAGTCGAAACACTCTCCGTTCTGCAAGGCGACCTAGCAATCATGCCCGGAGTACTCCCCATGAAGATCATCAAGCTGGGCTCCAGCTCCCAGTCTCGAATCGCCCAAGCCTGTGATCGCTGCCGGAGTAAGAAAATACGATGCGATGGAATCCGCCCGTGCTGTTCCCAGTGTGCAAATGTTGGCTTCGAGTGTAAGACCAGCGATAAACTCAGCCGCCGAGCTTTTCCCCGAGGTTACACGGAGTCGTTAGAGGAAAGGGTCCGGGCACTGGAAGGAGAGATTAGAGAACTGAAGGACCTGTTGGACGAAAAGGATGAGAAGATCGATATGCTTTCGAAAATGCATTCGAATCGTCGACCGTCTGCGAATCTATCTCCTATATCGCGCCCGGAGAAGCGTGACGATGTCCGGAAAGAGATTTCTAGGGACGATATTTTTAAAGTGCAGGCCTCGCCGTTACTCTTGAACTCCGAAACGTCGGATTCATACTTCATGTCTGCTTCAAGTGGCAGAGCTTTCATTGGTAACTTCTCCGGCAACAGATTTCCAAATCTGTGCTGTACTGACATTCAACATAGATACTTTCAAGCGTAAAATCCAGGAGAGCGGCAAATCCTGCGCCGGCTTCAACATGGAGCCATTCCTAAACCCACAACCAAGCACGATGCCTGCTAAGCCTACAGTCAGCATTTCAGACGACGTATCAGCGCCACCCCGCATGTTCTCAGATAGATGCGTGAATGTCTTCTTCCAAGAATGGGCTCCACTATTTCCAGTGGTTCATAAGCCTAGTTTCCTGCGTCTATACGAGAGATTTGTTGTAGACCCAACAGCAATGACGGACAACCATGAACTTGCACAGCTGTACCTAGTCTTTGGAATTGCTGGTCTATCCTGTCCATCTTTGGATGAACAACAGATTGCCTTTTGTGAGCAGAAGTGGCAATCTGCCCTTCAGGATATACTCATGGATAACACCATTGGCACGCTGCAGTGCCTTGTACTAGCGCAGATGTACTGCATCTCTACGGCTGATTACAAGAGACTTCAATACTACAAAGCCATTGCTATTGGTCTCTCTTATCGCCTGGGTTTGCACCAAAGCCAGAAACGTTTCTCATTTGGTGTTTTGAGCACTGAGACGCGCCTCAAAGTCTTCTGGACCCTTTATACGGTGGATTGTTTCTCTGCTGCAATTCTTGGGCTCCCTAAACTTTTGAAAGAAAGCGATATCCATACTGAATTCCCTGCAGACGTCGATGATGAGTATGTGACTGAGAAAGGCTTCGATCCTACTTTACCGGGCGAATTTACCAAAATTTCAAGTGCTCTTGCATTGTTCCGTGTCGCTCGTGTCATGACTAAAGTTCTTGAAACCGAATATCCGGCTGCTGCGTCTTACGATCTATCGCTACAGTCTTTGGCTGCGTTGGATAACGAGCTTAACGAGTGGTCTTCAAGCCTTCCAAAGCACTTGAAACTCACTTTCACTCAAGACAAGCCATCAACGGACATTACTGGCAACAGATCGGCTCTTCTGGTAAGTAAATGAATGATAGCTTATTTTGCATTTGCTAACCGGTGCAGTCTATGGCATACTTCTACATTCGGTCCTTGATTCACCGTCCAGCTATCGGTTCATCCTTGGGTAGCAAGGCATCACCTTCTGTCATTGCCCTTGCAGACTCAAGCAAGCACATTATACAGATCATTCAACTTCTCGAGGAGAGAGGCATGTCATTCTCGTTCTGTATCAACAAGAACGAGATGCTTTCCCTTTGCGGCTTGAGTTTGCTTTACCAAGCTATCGATTTAAAGACAGAAGGAAAGCTCTTAAAGGAAAACCAGCGTTTGATTTGTTCAGTTGTTAAGTACCTTGAGAAAGGAAATGCTCCTAGTGCCGAAGAATTTAAGAAGGTCGTTTGCTCGATGTTCACTTTCGAACCAACGCCAAAAATAACAACCCAAGCACCAAGTCGACGATCGTCTGATAACGACATGGCTGCTCCTACTAGCATCAAGTCTACGCCATCGCCAATATCTTACAGAAAACAGAATCTCGGGTCAAATCGACATGGCAACAGTAGTGAGACTGATCTCCTTCGAGATCGGGTGCGTCGAGCCACGATGTCTCACATCTCCCCTACCAGCATTGCCAACAACTACTTTGGCAACCAACCCAAGGCCGAAACATCACGCTCGGAGCCTGCTATCTCTCCGCGTGAGTTCAGGAATGCATCAACTCCAGCCACTCATTCTGTGAATTCTCATACTTCATCCCTCATCAAACCGGCGAGGAAGCCAAACCTTGACTACCTTTCATTAAGCACCACTCCCAGCACTTCACAACCCCAATCACCAAAACCAACCTCTCTTGTCACCCGAACAAGTTCCTCTCATACTCCCATGTACCCGCCCGCACCCGCCTCGACAACAACAAAGTCGACTGCGGGTACACCGGGGGTATCAGACTGGGAAACGCTTCTCGGCAGCATCGACAGCGGCCGCCTCAACATCCACGACGCCATGTACGGCGGCCCTGCACTCTCGCTCAATGACCTGGGTCACGCACATGGCCTACCGCAGTCCTTCAATTCCCATGACTCCTGGTCACCTGAAAGTTGGGATATGACTTCCCTAACCGGCATGCATGACTATAATCCCACCCACGAGGCGCATAGTGTGTTGAGTTTTAGTGAGGACAGTATGAGCTCTGGCGAGGAATTCAGTGATCTCGGGCGTACGAGTGTCGATTTGGGCCAGACGCTTGTGTCAGGTGTTGGGGAAGGGTACATGATCGATGGGCTTGATGGTTTTGGGGGGCTTTGAACATAGTGGTAACTTCTTGGACAGGAAATAGTGGGCTATTAGAGAGGCGTTTACTTGGTGTCATCATTAAATTTCTAATGATTTCATGATTTCATGCTCGCATGTTTATGGTTATTTGGGTTGTTGGAGCGTTATTGGGTTTTGTGGATTGTTTTGACCTTCAAGAATTTATATATCAAGATTCGTACTGTACTGTATTTCGACACCAAGCAATCAATACATATTTGCTATGTTGTGTACTCATCACTTTTAAATATGATACTGTGAATGACGTGCTTCTTGATCATAGGTAGAGTGATGTTGCACTACGGAAAAGCGGCAGTGAGATCTACAGTGCAGATGCACATAGCTGACAGTCCAGTACTCCCTGACGAGGTCAAGAGTGCTTCATGGCGACGCTTCAGGTTCGTCTAATGTCGAGTAACATGCGGTTTCAGAACTACATGAGATGGGCGTCTGTTTGAGCACCGAGGTATCCAATCCGTAATACTAAATAGTCTCTAGTAGATGAGAACACTCGATCGTATAACTATTGGGATCCAACGGTGTGCATCGGTCTTTTGTTGTACGGATCAGGATTTAGATGAAGTATAAATACCTCTACGCAGTACCAGAGTTCGAATTCTGGGGTCCCGCAATATTACATCGAGCTATAAATAACATTGGAATGCTCTCTACTGCCTTACTTAGCACATAGGAATTTCTGCTCTATGATGATATCTTAGATCGCATGACTACGATGCTTTACGAATGGGTTTTATAGCGTTTACGGCCATGTAATCGGACACGCGGAGTACGTCAGGTACCTTAAGACGTTGGGAGGGTTAAATCCGGAGATTCCGTTTCCCCAACGCAACGTCGTCGTGAAATTCTCATTCGTTGGTTCGGTGTAACTGGGGGATCTCTGTTGAAGCCTCGAGATTTTATGGAGGCCATGCAATCCGCTGCATGATAACGCATGTTGGGGTGGGTTGACTTGACTTGACTTCAGATCATATGGTCCGTACATAAGTAGTAGCGAAGGCAGGTGTTGAACATGCATTGAATGCAACTCGAAATGACCACCTTCGATGATCTTCGATGGGGATGCCGAGGCTTAAGCAGTAGAAAAGAATCTGAATTGATTATCCTGGTAATCAGGAAACCTGAGGAGAAATGTCACGTTTCGAGATATCCTTCTGCTGACCGGACAGGCAACACAGCAAAACGCAATACGTCGGAAGACATGCTCTCCGGGAATATATTAGTCCCAACTCGCTGTACATCAATACTTCAAGTAAAGTAGAGTAGTCTTCGGTGTGGAAGCTTATTCCGTATTCCACCAATCACAGAGCATCTCTGATGCTAATGGAGAGTTTAATTGGATATCCACGCCCCGAATGGGGAAAGTCGTAGTGTTAGTATGGAGCAGTAGTTGTGGTCTTGGTTGGAGATCGTGCACGTTACGTCGCATTCATTGCTTCATTTCCACATCCTGTGTGTGCCTGTGAAGAAGATATTGTGCCAGTATTATTTGGCGACGTTACTATATCGCTCTGACCACATACAAACAGTTGAACTTCTTCTAGAGAGTGTTTTGCGTGTACCTATTCTTATCACTCCCGCCTCCTCTTTCTATCCGTTGTATATTCCGCTACTGGATATTTAGTCGTCCGAGGACCCCTCATCCGACAAGAGCCGCATTCTTGACGATCGTCATAATTTGATTGAGGGATACGTCAACGTGGCAACCGCATATCCTCGACTCGTACACTTCCATCCACGATTCATCGTCTAGAAAACCTTCAGTTAAACAGTTAAAGTGCTAGTCACAAAGTTCATCGCCATAACCACAACGATCATGGCGGAAGCACAACCGTTATTAGCGGAGAAGATCGCGCCGCCATCTTGTATGTCTTCCACTGGAGTTCAAAATCCAACATTCAAGGTTCGGATATGAGTTCAAAAGGAGATAACTGACAACTCCAGCACCTATTGCGAGTGTAAAACGAGATCGAAAAGGCCGCAAAATCCCACAAGCCATTGCACATCGCGGTTACAAAACAGAGCACCCGGAAAATACTATGGGGGCATTCCGGGGGGCAGTAGAAGTAGGAGCACATGCAATTGAGACAGATCTACACATCACGAAGGACGGAGTTCTCGTGCTGTCACATGTAAATTCTCCCGTTCCCATCCCCGTCACCACAGCGTTCAGAAAATCAAGAGGAATGAACAGGAAGCTCATGAATGAGACAAGGACGCAACATTGAAGCGCTGTTTCGGGCGCAACGAAAAGGTCATCGACTGCGACTGGGCGTACATCAAGACACTACAAACGCTGGCGGAGCCACATGAGCACATGCCGCGGCTCAAGGACCTGCTGGAATACCTAGCGAGTCCCGGTGTAGAAGATATCTGGCTGCTGCTAGATATCAAGCTCGACAACGATGCGGACACTGTGATGCGGCTGATTGCCGAGACCATAGCTACCGTTAAGCCATCGAAACCATGGGAGCAGCGTGTTGTGCTTGGCTGCTGGGCCGTACGTATCCGATATGCTCTCCTCTTCCCTCTCACTGTCAAGTGTTGTATAGTTAACCCCTCCATAGGCTAAATACCTCCCCCTTTGCGAAACCTACCTCCCCGGTTACCCTATCACCCACATCGGCTTCAGCATCTCGTACGCGCGCGAGTTCCTCAAAGTGCCGAATGTAACCTTCAACATGCTTCAAAAGATCATGATCGGGCCCTTCGGTGCACGTTTCCAACGGGAAGCACAGGCGGCTGGCCGCGCGGTGTTTGTGTGGACTGTTAACGAGGACGACGCCATGCGTTGGTCCATTCGCCGTGGTGTCGATGGTGTGTTGACCGATGATCCGAAGCGCTACCTCGAAGTCTGCGATGAGTACGTCGACGGTATGGGTGGTGTTCCAGCCCGCAGTTGGCCGTTCGTGCTGTGGATTAATCTCCTTGCGCTGTGCTTTGGTGCGTTATTCCGATGGCGGTATTTTGGGGTCAAAAAGACGCAGAGAGCTGGGAAGGCGAGGATGGGGGTACCTGCATAGATTTGGGATGTTGGATTGTGGATGCATGTATGGGATGTTTAATGCGTTCTATGTGTCATGATGGAGTTTGAGAGGGTGTTAGGATTGCTTATAGAGGATCTGTTGTAGATGACTCGAGTGTGTTTGCATATACACTTGCATATATACACATACATATACGAAATCTAGAAAGCGCGCTTGCCGCCGCTGAGCTTTGCTATCAAGAACCAGCCTGACGAAGGAAAATAAAGTTCTCACTAAATCATGTGAAGTCAAATATGCATAACTCATGAATTATAATGTAGGGTCTATAGTGCAACTATCTGTATAAGGGGTTACCACAAAACCAATATCGTATCCCGCAAATCTACCCCCCAACATGCCCGTTCCCCCACAAATGACTCCCAGAACCATGTGAAGTCAAATTGCATGAATTCTATGTATGCTATGAATGAAATAAAATGAAATAAGATACAATGTAAGAAAAGCCCACCCTAAAAGAGCCCCCCATAAAACACAAGGCCAAACGAAAGAAAAGGGAAAAAACTCAACATCCACCCCCTCCCAAACTCCACACTTGAAATCCAATCCCATCCCATCTCAACACCCCAGCCATAACTCTCACAAGACCAAGACGTCATCCAGAACCCTCCCCCCCACCCGGGCTAAAAGGCACGCGCGGCTCGGCCTCGCGACTTACACCTACCCTCTTACCCCGAGATTTCGCGGCACCGCATGCATACCTACGTAGTCGCCGAAGTCTGATATATGGAGCCGTAACTTCGCGCGCTGGGCGAAGCGGAGCGGATCGGATCGGATTGGATTGGATCCGTTTGGTAGAGTTCGGCAGGGGGGTTGGACGAGAGGGTTGGCGTTTGCGGTGGGCGGTCGCACATGGAGCATCTGAGCTGTCGCGTGCTTTGTTTTCGAAGATGGGTTGGGGAGGAGGATCGTTCGTGGTCGTGACGATTGGAATGCGCGATAGGAAAGCGGTGGGTGGGAGGGAATCATCGTGACGGTGGCAAGCAGTTAGAGACAATGGTCGCGCGACAATTTGGAGGAAACGGGTAATGTGCAAAGTGGTATTATGTCAACTCGATAGGAAGACGTCTGGAGCGAAATATATCCATCCCTCCACCGGTGCTCCTCAAATGAAAATCCTGCCCACCCCGCAACCCGCTAAAGTCATGCTGCACAGCAAAGACGCCTTGCTTATATACATAGAAAAGGATACGTTCATGTTCCTGTACCCAAACGCCGTGTCCTTCTCTTTACTCCTGAGAGTCCCGGTCATGGTCATCTGAAACGTGTATCTAGATACCGCGGATCATGCTCGTCCGCTCGGCATTCAACTGCGCAGCGTTGCGGTCGTGCGATTCCTTCTTGCACTGTCCATGACGTTAGCAAGTACTTCAGGCAGGCCCAACAACCAGGACAGATCCTCCTCGGCCTCGTTTACATCGTCGGCTGAGGAAGAGGGAGAGTAACTTACGTCTTCGAGCCCATCGCACTTGTGGTCCTCCAACAATCTATGCTTCCCGCAGTAGTGCCCCTTGCAGAAGCCGCAGTCACCAATAATGCGCTGCGCACCTTCGCGGCACTCCTTGTATGTGCAACGGATCTTCTTGGGTGGCATACCACCACGCAGCGCAGCAGACAGGTGCATCGTGCTCTCCTTTGTGATGTGGCAGTCGGCCAGCGTACTCGATGGCAGGAGGTGCTTGCCGGCGAAGACCAGGCGCAAGTCGTTTTCTGGCATAGAGGTGCGCACCGACATCAGGGTAAGAAGGTTTTGGATGGTGAGAGTTGAGGGGACGGTGAGAGGGACAGCTGTATATGAGTCAGTTTCTGGGCTGCTGGGTATAGCGGTGGCGCTGAGGATGGTCGACTTACTCTCGCCTGAAATGGTCTTGACGAAGATTTGCATGGTTTCTTCGCTCTCTGGAGATGCGGATCTAGATGAGGAGAATGAGGAACGCATGTTGGTATTTGGGAGTTGGTTTATTTTGAGGTGGTTTGTAGTGGTGAAGAGGTGAGTGATGTGGTATTTGGTGTCTTGTGACTCTGAGTCGGTGACTAGATAAGAGCGGCGATAGTGGTGATGATGACGACGTTCGGTTGGAAAGTTGATCGTGAAGAGCGTATGGAAGTGGGAAGAAGTTGGGCAAGTGGCAAAGAAGGCGACGATGTCAGTTATATAGAGTGGTGGAATTTGGGTTTGAAGTGTCGTAAGTGAGTAGTGGAAGTGGATGTGGAAGTGGGAGTAGGAGTGGGAGTGAGTGGGAAGCGGACGTAGGAGTAAGTAGGAGTAGGAGAGATAGTAGTAGTTCAGTTCAGGTAGAGTTGAGAGAGAGAGTGTGTGTGAGTAGTGAATGGGTAGTTAAAGTGAAGTAGGAGGAGTGAGTTATTAGAGTCAGGTCAGAGCACCACAGTACAGCACACACCTACCACCTACCACCTACCACCTACCTACCTGACTTAAGCACAGTCACCATCATGGTCAGTAACACAGTCCAGTCCAGTCCAGTCCAGTCCAATCCAATGCAGTCACAGTAGAATACAAGTAGGTACTGATATTATTCATACGGCAAAGGTACGCACCAGGGGACTTTCTATGGACGGGGCTATGGAGGGTCAGTGTAGTCGGGTGAAGCAGGTAGAGTACCTAGGTAAAGTAAGGCAAAGGGGAGGTAAGGCAAAGGCAAGGCAGAGCACAGCAGAGCACAGCAGAGCACAGTAGAGCACAGCAGAAAAGGTACTTGTACTGTCTGTGTAAGGTATCGTTCGTACATGATGGTACTTACTGTAGTATCAAGAAGAAGACGGAAGTTGGAAAGTCCCCTTCCACTCCATCCTCATCCTCTATGGTGAGGGAAAGGGAAAGGGAAAGGGAAAGGGAAGGGAGGCGAATAGACGAGACAGTGAGTATTCCCATGGACCACTGCAATGCAAATCCACCGACTTACCAAGGGGACTAGGATGGTGATGATGGATGAGGGTTGATGGGTGAAGGGTGAGAGGGTCGTGTCAATATTACTTACTTAGCACGGCACTCTACTATTATTATTTTATTATTCAGACTACGGCCACAGCACAGCAGCACGGGGGAAGAACGGCCCAGAGCCTAATGGGAGTGATAGGCGTATTAAGGGTCTCGGCATTGGGTCCGTAAGCATGCACGAAAGTCTATTGGTATGGTAAGTTGATGTGAGGGTGTGCACAAAGGAATGAACGAACGAATGAGTTGGATTGAGTTGGATTGATTGGATTGAAGGCAATTGAAGAGTCAGAAGAGGTATGCATTTGTTGATATTGACCATGGAGATGATGATGGTGATGCGGTGCAATGGGGATGGGCATTGAGGAATGAGGGATGGAGGATGAGGGATGAGTGAGAAGGATTGGAGAGAGTGAATGATTAACGTCGAGGGGTAAAGTGAATCTATCCGTCCTTGTATGTCTATCTCTGTCCAGTGTAGATCTTCCTCTCTTTGCGGAAAAAAAGAAGAAGCCACTTGACTCTTCATTATTCTTTCATGGCTTTGCTTATTGCTTGCTGTGACTATCGTATACAAGTGTTGATGATCATTGTCGTTGAGTTGTGGTGATTCTTGCTTGTGTTGTGCGGCTTTGGTCAGCAGTATCGTCAGATCCTGGGGCAAGGCCTCGTGGCCCGCAGTTTTGCATCCAGACAGCAAGGCAGATAGACAGGAAGGCATGTATACACACATTGTAATGCATCAATATATGTCTCTGTGTGTATGTGTATGCGTATGTATATATACAATCGTATACAACATTCTCGTATTGTTTATTATACGTGGTTATATGTATCATGCATGTGCAAATACCTATTCATGTAAATAGACTAGGTACACGCATATCTAGTCAGACGGAGTCTAGAACTTGAATGGCACAACTTGAGTAACACAGCATGTGCTTCATGGGCTTTTGCATCGTAGCTACAGGTATGAAGTACATCCTCTACTATCTGCTAATCTGTTCGAATAATAATTATTCAATTAATTTATAACAATAACAATCATAATATATATATATCTATATACATCTATATATATATACAGAATGCGACCACCTCTTTTTTTTTGGTCTATCGATCTACGTGCCTATCCTAAGTACTAACCTCAGGTACGTACGTACCTTACTTACTGAACGATGTACACAGTATTGACGTTTTCATTTCATCCATATTCCTTACTCTACCATTCTATCTAAAAATGCTTATTAAGCTTGGCCACCAAGACTGTTACTCCCGTTTTCAGCCACCAGCACAACACCTTATCGTCCGTACGGCAAGTCTAGAAGATTCTAGTATACGTAGTAAGTAAGCTTACGAATAAAACTGAAGGGAAACATTGAATACTCTTCAATACTTGACCGGGAAAATCAAAAAATATGTGTATTAGTAATTTTCGAACTTCATACCTACTCAGTATGCGTTGATGCATTGGAGAGTACGGGGTAAAGTTCCAAGTGTACCCTCTGGTGGCCTGTTGAATAGGGTATGATCATTCAGATGAGATTGTCTATTCTCAAACGCCCGAATACTCTTCAAGACAGTCCCGGTGGTTCGTGAATTATGACGCTTGTACATATACATACATACGCAAGTAAAGTACCATAATAAATCATCAGGTCATTGCGCAACATCTTCGTGAACTTACGAAAGTAGTTGAAGTTACCTTACCTGACTTTACTACCTGCACTCTTTTTCATACTTAAGGTAGCTACAGTATTTTCTGGGCTCAATGCCCATGCCCAGATCGTAGTCAGCAATTCGTAGCCAAGCTGCAGAACTGATCTTCATTGCATATATAACAAAATTCAACCCAGCTATGGTGAGATTCTCTCTTCATACTCTGATCCATATTCAACATCAAATCCTCCGTAACAGCGTCCATCACTTGGGTTGCGATATATCCGACATCTAGGTAGCACCCGCGATGACTAACGAGCCATTGCAACCAGCTCAGCACGAGACGTGCATACAAATATGGAGATCATCGTATCCGCATTCCCCATCCTCACTCACAGTCCATATCAGCACATCGCAATCTACCTTACTCCCTCGACCTCTCCGACTCTGAGTTGTCGAGCTTGTCGCTGAAGTGCTACGTTGGTTCTGTCGGCAAATGCCAAAGGATCCAAGCATCATGATAAGTCATGCAGATCATCACTTACGGACTTAGAGTCCATCTGCCCACGCCTCCACCACGTACTACTACAGTACGCACTTCAATAGTCGGATCGAGTCTTCGGACAATATGTAGGTAGCCTGTCAACACATCGCAAAACAAGTCATTTCTCCCATTTGACTTTGACTTTCTCGCTGAACCTGGTTGAAAAGTTTGCTCGATTATTGATGGAACCAAGAATGAAAAGATTCGGATAGAGAGGCAAGGTTTGATGGGAGGATGGACAGAGAAGCGCCAGCGATCTCGGCAGCGAAGTCCGTGATAGCCTTGAATCTGACTGAGACTCGCCTCTGTGATGTACAAACGTGCTGCATACGCACTACTTATTCTGATGATTGTATTATTCATAGGGCACGGTTGCGCATTGCTGCTCGATGTACTACACACGTAGAGAATATGCTTGTGAGCCCAGTATCCCACCGCATGAATACTTACAATATGCAAAGTGTAAAAAAGACGATGAAAGACTCGGAAGTCAAAATCAAAGACTGACATCCCCATCGTAAACCCTTTCTTGCTTAGCTATGCCGTGTTTATTCTTAGTACAGCCAGTCAAGGCGCCTCGCATCACCACTCTGCACTTCACACTGCGTCTCGCGCGCTACGACCCCCATCCTGCAAGTTCCATCTCCCATCCGTGTGCTGCTTCATTACCGCCTTGCGACGACCAAGGCCACCACCACCACCACCACCACCACCTTCTCCTCAAACCCCCTAAGTCCAGGAACTAAGGTATGTACATATGTACATATTCCGCCATCCATACATAAATTCAAATCTTGCCCATGCACAAAAACCCTCGCTTCACCACCTCCCCTTGTATACTCGCATCTCGCCCGCTTGAGTCGGCTATCCCTCCTTGGCAATCCTCACAGCTGCCCACGTGAGGTCCCGGAAGGACTCGGCAGACCGTGATGCGCAGGGAGGTTCTTTTTGGTTGCATCTTCCTGGTCTTTGTCCCGGTTGGTTTGCTTCGGTAGGGTACATTAACTGTTCTCGACGGCTGGTTCGGTATCTCGTTGTAGGTGCTTTGCTTGGGACGGATGTGTTGTTCCCGCTGTTTGACGGCGTTGGCTTTCCGGAGTAGCCGGTGGCCTTGTGTGATGGATTTTGACGTCGAGTAATGCCAGGAATGATGGTGGTTTCGTGAGTTCTCTTGGCTCTTCGTTCTGTTCTCATTACCATTTTCGTTCTCAGCAGATGCTGGGTTGTTGATGGCTGTTGGATTTCATGGCTGCGCTATATGAGTGAAGTCTACTTCTCATCAGATGTTGTGTCTCTTGAGCTGTTCATAGACATAATCTGCTGAGAACAAGCTACTGGCAACCCCTGAAGCTATTCCTGTAATATTATTTGCCAACTTCAATACGTTTACTGCTGCTAAATATCCAGTTTGCTATGTTATCAACCTGCACTAGACTTTTGACTGCTCTTGAATCACCTCATCGTTTACAAATCTTCAAGTCTCCGAGGGTTCGCAGCTTCAGATTCTGTCGTTATTTTGAGATCAGCGAAATACCTCTCATAACATACACCAACGAAACAAGGACAGATACACATGATCGCCTCTACAAACCATGGAAGCGTATGACGAAGTTGTAGCTGTGTCCTTGCTAGGAGTCCAAATAAACAATTATACGAGCAGCAAGAGCTATCTGCATCTATTGCAGCTCATAAAACAGCACGCGACAACCCAATGTCTGTCAGTATGTGTATATCAACGTTAGCGAGCGAAATCATGTCTTGCAAGTCTTCACGTCATCAAATCCGCCATTGTCGAGCTCAACGTGCTTATGAACACTTTCACAACGGAGACCCTTCAAGCACGGCCCGATTCTGCCTGTGACTATAGAGTTTCCCGGATATCACAGTCTAATGCAGCTTCTCGAGGGCATCTGGAGAAAGCAACTGTTCTGCTACCCGTTCTTCGACAGCACCGCCAGTTTGGTTGAGATTTTTCTCAAACTATGTTTGCGAACGCAGAACGTGGATCTCTCGAACGGTGCAGAGTCGTCTTTGGAGCGCTACGAGCTATGCTCTTGAGACTGCAACTTGTACGGGCGAGGACTTCCGTTGAGTTGGTTGTCATCTCGTGGAGGGCTGAGGAAGCGGTGGAGTTCAGTGGGGAGTTTATGTGTGATTGTGCTGTTGGCTCTCTTGATGGTATGCTCTTTGCCATAGATCAACGAGATATTTGGGCGGGGTAAATGATTGAGTAGGCCGCTACTGTTATGGTCAGGCGTCTCATTCGATCAACGGATCCGTGACCCCACACCCATGCAGATAGAAATATGGGAGGAAATCAACTCTTGAGACCGGTGGTGATGGTTGTGTCCTTGGTTGATTATGATCAAGGAGGATTTGGGTGTGTTCATATACACTCGAAAATACTCCATTACCTCTTACAGCCGAGTCATCCACTGGGCGCTGGACAACTTCATATATAGCCAAGTCATGTGTTACGCTACACATTCGAGCGGGTCATTCAAGACCTAATTATCCGGGACGTGATGGTTTGGTAGGCGGCAGTCAACGACTTCCCGGAATACCTAGGTAAGGCACCTGTTCACTATCCACTGTGGCTCTCCCCGCTGAAGCAGACAGGGAAGCAGTCAGGCTCCCCACTTGGTACAATTGCGGAGAAATCGGCCCCACATGGGACGAAGATATTGCTTAAATTTGAATTTTCAACGTCCAAGTCCTTGATGTAGGAAAGCGTCCATCAAGGCTAATCGCTGGGTCGAACGTGAGATTGAAAGCTTTGGTGGTATGGAATGACCCTCTGCTTAGGCCTATAATCTTGAAGAGGGATTCTGGAATATCTTGTTGAAAACTTAGATGGTGCGTGACTATGGTCTGGATTCTCCCCCATCTCGATATCTTCGTACGTTGGGCAGGTCACGCTTGTTCGTATCTTTTGTTTAGGTTTGACTTACCTATTGTACGAACATGCCCAAAAATTAGTAGAGTAAGTGTTATACTTCACATTTCCTTAGTCTTTGTGAAAAGGTTAAGGACGATGTCGAGACTAAAAATAGGGATCATACTGCTTCTTGGAGGGTTTGGTGGAGGGCTTTGACCGTTCGGTGGTATATATGAAGTGTCCGTGACTGAGATGAGAGGTGGTTATCTCATGCCGTAGACAGCAAAGGATTCAATGTTGATATCAAAATCAGAGTCAAATTTAAGAAAAGAAGAAATTATATTCTCTCTTTCAAGGCCTCGACACGGAAAAACGTGCTTACAATGAGATCACAGCAGAGATCATGAAGGCAATATTAAAGGCTTTTGAAAGATCATATCTCTACTATAAATTTATGCAATAACATCCAGCAGAATTCCCCTAACAATAAGAAGCTGACGAGAAAGATTGACGCGTTCCGATCAAAGGTCTGAGAATTCTTGACGTTTATTACGTATCAGAGACAACGAAGAAGACGCCACAAAACTGAAAGACCTTCAGGGCGGCTAACATGCATCACAAAGTTTAGTCATCGAAGGCATGTATTTACAAAAGTGATTCGTGGCCGTTTTGTGTGTGTATTCATCTATTTCAAGCAGCCAAGCGCCCAAGCCCGCTACTCATAACATATCCACAGCTAATACGGCAATGCATCCGGACTTCATTGAATCCACAACCATCAGCCCTGTGAGAGAGATCAGGGTCGACAGGCACAAACAAACAATCTCTCTCGTCCCATGCAGCCGAGTCGCCGCAACGCATGAAGGAAATGCTTCTCTGTTCGCATTCTTGGCGGCTTCAGCCAAAACGATTAGTTACAAGAACCGAGCTGTGGCTGCCAAGATTTCAGCAGGTCCGCGTCATGATATTCGTCCCCCTCGGCAGAAGCCGAAGCACGGATTCTCCACTCTGTGCAGTAAGCATTTCAGCCACACATGGTTCCGGGCACTGGCGCGCGCGAAGAGTCACGTTATGGAGATGGGGTTTATGAATAGAATTTGGTATCAAATTGAAGCAATAACGGTGATTTGGTTGGTTTGAGGTCGTTCATTCGTGATATTCCGAATGAAGCTGGAGGAGAGAAGAAAAGTGAGAACGCCACACTGCGCCCCAACGATGTCCGACTCTGATGCTCTACCATCCTTGATTCTCAGCCACGAATCCGTCTGCGCCACATATGTGTGTGCCAGGCTAAGGTGAGTTAATTAGGTGCATAGGTAATGTAGGTAGGTTCTAGGAGAAGATCGGATGCGTGGCCAACGAATTATCAAAGGCCGTCATTATTGCTGATGGCGAGCGATTGAAATGCAGAAAAAACCTGGTACCGGCTGTACAGGCTCTGCGCGTATGTATGATGTGAACAATGGAAGTCTCCTCCAAAGTCAGTCAAGCAAGTCAAAGTAAGTAAGGTACTGTATGTGCTGTACTTCGGAAAAGCCAGACAGGCTCAGGTTCAGGTTCAGGTTCAGGTTCAGGTTCAGGTACAGTTGAGTCACGATGCTCCGTTTATCGTCTTGATCGTCTGGAGAGTAGCAGATCATTTCCCCCAGGTAATGAGGACCGATGTACTTAATTTCCCGTGCAACTGCATGCGAAGTGAGTTCAAGTTCCATGTTTCGTGCCTTCTCGCCCTCACCCAACCCTGCCCCCTCCGCCAGCGCTGCATTTGCGCTGCCTCTTCGATTCTGGGCTCATGGGAAAAAGTGACGTAGCAAGCTTGGCCAGTGCTTGGGTGGAAAGACGACGCTAACGCTGCTGCTTCCTTGCAGTGTGCTGACGGGTAGCATTGCTCCACCACTCTGACGTTTGGATCAGTCAGAATTGAGAAGCATAAGTACAAGCTGCCCATCCGCACGCTGAGCATTCTTTCCCTTCCATCCTCAATCAACATATAAACAAGCAGAATCTTACCCAAGCTTCTCTCTTTCAATCACTATAACATCCAACTCTTTTGCTTCAGCAATCTCAATCAAAAAACAATTCTATCAACATGCCTTTCACCGCTAGGTAAGATACTATTTTCCTCCAAACACCCATTAAGCGCCTCACTTTCTTCGTGGAAACACATTGAAAATTTGGTCTTTGTTGCATTGTACCATCATAGTTGCGATGCCGCAGAGAACGACTTGCTCTCACAACTTCCTCTCCGAACGGCCTAACTAACATACGTCTTTCACAGCGATATCTGCAAGATCATCCTTGCCATCATCCTCCCACCCGTTGGTGTCTTCCTCGAGCGTGGTTGCGGTGCTGATCTCTTGATCAACATTCTCTTGACCATCCTTGGTTACATTCCAGGTAAGCCGAGCAATCCGGTATCCGCAGTGACAAATGAAACAAGCCTGCTAACACCGTGACAAACAGGTATCATTCACGCTTTGTACATCATCTTGAAGTACTAGGTGTACGGCGATATACCACACCAATAAATCATGATACCCCGACTCAATTTCCTTGCCTTGTCACCATCACGATAATTTCGAGCGAAGTCCGCCTACCCACGTCGTTTTTCTCTGCCATATGATGATGCCCTTGCGATTTTCTTGCATTGCGCACAGTCGAATTGCTTACTTTCCGGCTTCCGACGTTTGCTCCGTGCTTCGGTAAAGACGCCCTTTGTGTCTCAGCCTTGGCACAATGCAACTCTGTCGGTGAAGGAAGGTCGATTCTGGTTTTCTGCTGCCGTTCACCATGCAGGCTAGAAATTTGGCTTTTTCTTGGTGTTGTGGTTCTTCGATCGGGATTTTTTGATGTTTGTTCATGGGAAGGATATTCTATTTTCTTTTGTTGACCAGCTTGTCTACGGACTTGTGGTCGGGCTACGATGGCATGTGATGCTTTAGGAAACGTAATTAATGAATGCAAATAATTCCTCTGTTGCTTTTCCTGTTTATTTTGTAAACATGTGGAACTTTGTTGACTGAGACTTTGCAATTGAGTTTGCCTTGTTTTGATTGTGATAAAATAACATGTGTTGAGGTTGCAGCCTCTTCAGGTTTCGGAGACTTCCTATGTGTGTCACCGGATATTATCCTTGCCATTGTATAACCATCCCAAGCGCTCCAGTATGTATGTAAATCTTGAATTGTGGATATATGGGTGAAAAGCAAGTGGCTTCGACACATGGCCATCGTACCAAGCAATGATTGGAATGTTTGTACTGATGTAAATAATGGATTATTGTAAAGTATTCAACAGTGTTCGTAATACTCGCAAATCTGACATCGAGATGAAGACATTACCTTCAGGCGGCCATATATTATTACTCAGCTTCTTGGCGCCGTTGCTTCGTTCCATAATGAACGTCTTTACTATTAATGCTCATGCCACCGTTGCTAAGGTATGGGGCAGCGTATTCGCAAAGACGGTATGGCAAATCATACGATATACGATAGTTGATACGAGATGTGGAAGGTTATTATGTCAAGAACAAGAAACGAGACTAAATAGGATAACTGTCCGAGTTACGAAATTCAATTTCGCATAAAGCAAAATGTTCTAGGTATGGTTGTTTGACATGGAATCTTATCCTCTCCGTCATGGCGGCAGAATATTGAAGCTCTGGAGCTCCAAGTCACGAGCGGCCGAGCCCCACCGCCAAAGTACCATCACCAAACAATATCAAGCGCGTACAAACGCGTCCGCCGAGGGACCAGCCAACGCCCACCGTCAGAATGCCCAGGTAAGTACTCAAGAACCCATCGATTCTCAGAACAAATACTGAGTATTGACAGAGAAATAATCACCATCCAGGCTGGCCAGTGTGGAAACAGCGGTATGTTGAAGCGGAAACCCCCAGTGCCCAACGCGCCTGGCAGTTGGCTTGGTTAGGAAGATGCTAAATGTTTTTTGCGCAGTCGGGAGTCAATTCTGGCAGCAGCTTTGCCAGGAACACGGTATCAGTCAAGATGGAAACTTAGAGGACTTTGCAACTGAGGGCGGTGATCGGAAGGATGTCTTCTTTTACCAGTCCGATGATACGAGATATATCCCACGAGCCATCCTTATCGATCTCGAACCTCGTGTATGTGCTCGACACTGATTTCTGTATTCTTGGGGGTCATCGAGGAGTGGCTGACGGGTTACTAGGTCATCAATGGCATCCAGCAGGGGCCGTACAAGAATATCTACAATCCAGAGAACTTCTTCATTGGGAAGAACGGAGTTGGTGCAGCGAACAACTGGGGTGATGGTTATCAGACCGGAGAGCTGGTGCACGAAGATATCATGGAGATGATTGATCGCGAAGCGGATGGCAGTGATTCTTTGGAGGGCTTCATGATGCTGCATTCCATTGCTGGAGGTACAGGTTCTGGACTGGGTTCGTTCCTGTTGGAGCGACTGAACGATCGATTTCCGAAGAAACTCATCCAGACGTACTCTGTGTTCCCCGATACTACAAACTCTGGAGACGTCGTTGTACACCCTTACAACAGTTTGCTGTCAATGAGAAGGCTTACGCAGAACGCTGACTCGGTCGTGGTGTTGGACAACGGTGCATTATCAAGGATCGCAGCGGACAGACTACATGTTCAGGAACCATCCTTCCAACAAACGAATCAGCTTGTGTCGACAGTCATGTCTGCTAGTACAACGACTCTTCGTTACCCGGGTTACATGCACAACGACCTCGTCAGCATTGTCGCTTCTCTCATCCCAACTCCACGCTGTCACTTCCTTATGACTTCCTACACACCATTCACTGGAGATTCTGTCGAGCAAGCCAAGACTGTGCGAAAGACCACAGTTCTTGATGTCATGCGTCGCCTCCTCCAGCCCAAGAACCGCATGGTGTCTACAAACCCCAGCAAGAAGAGTTGTTACATCTCCATTCTTAACGTCATTCAGGGAGAGGTTGATCCGACTGATGTGCATAAGAGTTTGCTGAGAATCAGAGAGAGAAGACTAGCTACTTTCATTCCTTGGGGCCCAGCCAGTATCCAGGTCGCACTCACAAAGAAGAGTCCTTATATCCCGATGAATCACAGAGTTAGCGGTTTGATGCTTGCAAATCACACCAGCATTGCTACAGTAGGTTCAATTCAAGGCTTCAGGAGGTTACATGCTGACATTTTATAGCTTTTCAAACGTATTGTACGACAGTATGATGGTATGCGAAAGCGCAATGCTTTCATTGAGGCTTACAAGAAGACTGCTCCTTTCTCCGACAACTTAGATGAATTTGACGAGTCAAGAGAAGTTGTTACGGACCTCATCGCTGAGTATGAGGGCACCGAAGACGCCGATTACTTGAATCCAGATGCCGGTGAAAAGGCCCCATCAGGTGCGGCAGGCGATAGATGAGATTTTTCGTGTACTGTGATGGTTGTGAACGATGAGGATTGTATGTTATTATTAGGCGTTGTGTAGGTGGGATATGGAGGCGTATGTGTATATTCAATGATACCTGATTTGGTATTGCTCTTAGGAGTTGCTTAATCACCACAATAAAGTCTATCTACAATGTCGAATGTTCTATGCTTGATTGACGTGATCTCCATCAGTCTCTTGGAAACTTTATCCTTCAGCCATTTTATTGCAGCCTTACGTTAGAATGAGGCATCAATGATAGCTAGTTGCTAGTTAAACTCACCAGCCCTGATGACTAAGCCTTCCGCTCGAAAAATCTTGGCGAACCCACAATCGCAAAATATGCGAGACGAGCCCTTTTGAATCTTCAACCCATCTCGACTTTTCGGCGTAGGATATCACTTCTTTGCGACCAACAACAACTCATCAACAATGGCACCAGCACCAGTATGTACATGAATTGCTTTGCTGTTTCGCATCATCTCTTCGGAGACAATGCATGAGAAAACAGTAGGCTAAGATGTGAAATAGAAGACCACCGGCCCAAAGGGCAAGCAGGCTAAGATCACCAAGAAGGTATGTATTCCTAATATTCTCCTTCACTCAGACCCCAGATGGACACATGGTTTGCGAGTGTATCTGTGAACAAGGGAAACTAATTGTTTGTGCAGTTCATCATCGATGCTTCTCAGCCAGCCTCCGACAAGATCTTCGATGTCTCCGCCTTCGAGAAGTTCCTCCAGGACCGCATCAAGGTCGAGGGCCGTGTCGGTAACCTCGGTGACATCGTCCAAATCTCCCAGCAGGGTGACGGAAAGATCGAGGTCATTGCCCACACCCAGTTCTCTGGTCGCTACCTCAAGTACCTGTACGTTCCCCACCACGAAAAAGGCTCATCTACTGGTCTTGTCCTTTGGAGAGATGTGACATGAGTGATTGTATGCTAATGGTCTAAATAGCACAAAGAAGTTCTTGAAGAAGCAGCAGCTCCGTGACTGGCTCCGTGTCGTCTCCACCTCCAAGGGTGTCTACCAGCTCCGCTTCTTCAACGTCGTTAACGACGAGGCTGATGAGGATGATGAGTAAATTTTCGATTGGAAGCAGGATCGCAGGTCAATCGTGTAGCATATACCCATAGCTGAAGGATACCTTTCTGCCGACATATGGACTCGAATGACTTGGTGTTGTGAACATGTGAAGAATTTAGCTGTTTTCGTGACGAACTCTGGAGCAAGCAGAACATATCTTGCAAACCCTTCCCAAACACTCTGGCCCTTACTCCCTTTCCCTTGAGGATTGGTTCAATCTGTGGTATAGGCCTATTTTTGGAGGAAGGAGAAAAAACGTCCGATTACTCACCGCGGCATTCTATCCTTTGGCGTGGATGCTGTGGTCCATATCAAGAGGCCGATATCATCTACTAGACGTAGACGTTCTCAATTCACTTTGAGTCGATGTATGATCTTCAAAAGCTGTATTCTGGTGTTCGCAGATGGCTTTCCATTTAGAGGGTTTACAGCCAAGACTAAGATTAGGTCTTCACGAAAAACTCCTGACAGCGACTGTCGACCATCGTATCTCAACTCAGATCAGTAAATAATTCGAAACACTTTAGGAACATATTTCTATATAACTATTAAATGCTCATCTACACACATACTATTCCAAGCACTTGAATGGACACTTTGCCAGATTATCTAAGTGAGACCACATAAAACAGCCTCTTTATAAAGCAGTATTCGTTACCTGAGAACACTGCAGTTGAAAGGGAACCATTGGTCGTGTGATCGGGTTTGTTAAGTGCTGGCGATTGCGGTTCAAGAGCGATTGCTCAAAGCGCTGACGAGGTAGCTGAACAATGGAGAAGATGACGATGACGGCAGTGGAGAACATACATATTGTGTACATGCCTGAAAGTAATTTGGGGCATAGACTGTGTACAGTCATACCTAGAACAGGTCGTGGGTCTTCTCTTTGACATCTCTTGAGAGTGTGACGGTCTATTATACAGGCTAGCAAGTGCTATATCGTTTGTTTATCAGCGCGTAGTATTTGCCTTTCTAGACATTGTCAAACAAGCTGCAAAGCAACTAGACTCGGGATATAGTGCCCTCTCCTTGAAGCTTCTTGCTGACGTCAAGTACAATAAAAGAGCTATTTCTCTGGCACAATTCCAATGCTAGCAGGGAACAATAGGCTCAAAATATCAAGGTAACAATGAGAGGTCAAATCCAATTTCATATATAACATATCATGTAACTCGTATACTAAGTCCAACCCGAATCTTAATCGTAAAATAATAGCATACAGTGCGCCGTTTAAATAGAGATGAAGAAACTCTTCTCACCCTCCCTTGGCTGTACAAAAGCCCTCTTGAGAATTGGGTCGGCACAGCTAATTCTGATTCTCTCAGGAGTTGCCGGACTTTCCAAACGAAGCAAGCCCTCACCATCCGTGCCACATTCCACACCATATTGCTTTCTAGCCGCCTTGAGAGCATCTCGGATAGCGAAGAAGACAACGCTGCCCATGAATAGAGGTGGCTCACCCACACCTCTACTTCTTGCAATAGTCCTGAGATTCTCCCAGGTAACGCCCTTGAGCAGACTGACGTTAAACTCCTGAGGTACATCGCGGAATCCGGGGATCTTATAAGCGCCTGGACCACGTGTAGCGAGCTGACCAGCCATTGGACCACCGCGGAACCAGAGGGATTCTTCGGTAGTGAAAAGACCCATACCTTGCACAAAGGCACCTTCGATTTGACCATAATCAATGGAAGGGTTGATTGACTGCCCGACATCCATCTTGACGTCAGCACGTAAGCAGGTCCAGTCTCCAGTGAGAGTATCGATCTCAACTTCGGCTGCTGAAACTCCCTGGGTGAAGTAGTAGAACATCTGTCCTTCGTTAGGGCCCCATGTGTATCCGATGTCTGGAGTCTTATAGAATCCATTAGCGGAAAGATTGACACGATCGAAGTAAGCTGCACTAGCTAACTTGGACATTGGTGCGTCTGGGCCAAACTTCTCTCGATATGGAGCAAGACGCTCGTTGATCTGTTTGCAGGCATTGAAAATCGCATATCCGTTGAGATCGGACGAAGCGGATGCTGCGGTTGATGACGTATTAGAGACAGTATTGGTGGCAGTCTCGGAAATAAAAACGTCCTTTAGAGGAATACCAAGAGCCTCGGCTGCAATCATAGACATTTTGGTGTGAAGACCTTGACCCATCTCAGTGCCTCCGTGGGCTAATAAGACGGATCCATCATGATAGATGTGAACAAGAGCACCAGCTTGATTCAGGAAGAGGGCAGTGAATGAAATACCAAACTTGGTAGGAATCAATGCAAGACCACGTTTCTTCCATTTGTGCTCGGCATTGAACTTAGTGACTGCCTCTCGTCTTGCAGCGTAGTTTGACTCGTTCTGCACTTGCTCATACATAAGAGGAACGTGCCAGTCTTGAAGAGGTTGGTTGAAGTGCGTTGGCTCGTTTGCCTTGTAGAAATTAATCTCGCGAAGCTTCTCCACTGGCATATCAAGGCGATCCGCAACTTCGGACATGTAGGATTCTGAGATGAAGATACCTTGGGGACCCCCAAAGCCACGGAAAGCGGTATTTGACATTGTGTTTGTCTTTGCAAGACGACCACGAACATGAATATTAGGAATAGAGTAGCAACCATCAATATGACTGAGGGCTCGATCGCAAACAGCACCACTCAAGTCTTGAGTCCAACCAGCATTGCAGAAAACATCACAGTCAAGTGCCTGAATCTTTCCGTCTTTGTTGACTGCAACCTTCCAGTGAGCAAGGAATGGATGGCGTTGACCTGATGTGATCATGTCTTCATCACGGTTCAACATACATCGCACTGGTCGCTTGGTCTTGCGGGCAGCGAGAGCAGCAATACATGTCAGTTGTATCGAGCGGGTCTCCTTGCCACCAAAACCACCTCCAATACGCTTCACTCTCGTGACAACCTTGTTCGCAGCGACATCACACACTTGAGCTACATAGCTCTGTGTCTCAGTTGGGTTTTGAGTACCGGCGAAGATTTCCATTTCGCCATCTTCAGGCTTTGGAACCGCTACCACTGCGTTGGTCTCAAGGTAGAAATGCTCTTGTCCTCCCATTCTGGTTACCCCGGTGAAGACGTGATCAGCCTTTGCAAAGGCCCCTTCGACATCACCCTTATTGATATAACGGAAGTGCTCAAAGAAGCTCTCCTTCTCAATGGCCTCCTCAATAGTGAAAATGGCGGGCAGTTCTTCATATTCAATCCTGACAGCTCTCATTGCAGCAGTTGCTTTGTTTGCACTGGTGGCAAGAATCATTGCGATCGGCTGGCCAGCAGTGAAAACTTCGTTGACAGCGAGGAATTGCTCGTCCGCCACTGGAGCTCCCCAGTAGTTGGCTTGTGGACTTGGCATGTGTGTATGGTCAACATAGTCAACTACGCCTGGCATCTCAAGCGCAGCAGAATAATCGATGGATAAGATCTTTGCTCTCGGCTTTGTTGACAACACAAGACAACCGTAAAGTTCGTTCTTCTGAACTGGAATATCATCGGTATACTGAGCCTCACCTGTAGATTGCTTGAGTGCTGCAACATGAGGTCCGGCCTTTCCAAGTACTTTCTTCTCATAGGCTGCAGTGGCGTCATGATCTTCCTTACCAAACGAAATAATGCGTTCAATCTCAGCAGTCACGTCAACATCAACTGCTGTTTCGTTAACTGAGAGGTTTGTGAGCTTCTCAGTAGCAGCCTTAACGCCATTGGCTATCTTCTCAGTTACTGAAGCCGTCTTGGATAATTCTCCCAAGACATCGTGGTAAAATCTGTAGAAGAAACCAAATGCCAAAGACTTGCGATATGTTGCCATACCACCTGGTACACCAAAGCGTAGATCGAAATCGTGCTCCAGTGCATTCATAGTACCTTCAAGAGTTTCCGGATCCGTCCAATTCTTACCCTGGAGGAACTCGACAGCATTTTTGGCCGAGGTTGTGGTTGGGGCCATACCACCATAAACCAAGCTTACGCTCTTAACGACGTTTGAATCATCAAGTGCTACCCGCAATGCAGCATTTACAATCGCAATATCGTCATCCTTACGCTTGGATTGCTTGTAGGCGCGCATATATTCTCCTTTGTCACTGGCTATAGGGATCCTGAGACTTGCAATAATTGCATCAGGCGGCAAGGCGGTAGTTCTGTAGCCCTTGAAGAATTGACACATGGGGATTTCAATCTCCTGATCAAGAGACTTGGCAACAAGGACAGTGTTTGACGCAACAAAGACAGGGTTGAGATCTGAAATAGGAGAGGCAGTGGCAAGATTACCAGCAGGCTAGAAGTGTCTGTTAGTGGAATTTCCAAATTCAACTTAGGAAGACACTTACAGTTCCTTGATTTCGGATTTGTCGTCCCGCAAAATACATGAGTTGCTTGTGAATGGCCTCAAATGGCTGTCCCTTGACTGGACCGTAGTGCTTGACAGCCTCTTTCGAGATGTTCTCCAAATCTGTCAGAATCATGTTGCCTCCAATCTCGAGCGAGTCTTCATTGAACTTGTATCCCCTGAGCTCTGCAATATCCCCAACGAACACAGAGACTGTGTACTGCATTGCCTTAAATTTGATCTCAATCTGTGTCTCTGTGCTACCACCAATGATCTTTGCCGATGGGTAAACACTCTTGATCTCCAGCAATTGTTGGAGGGTTGTAGGTCTATACCAGCGCTTCTTCTTGTTTCCGAATGCTAACGGTCTGAACTCATGCTTCGTCAATGCAGGTGGGAAGATAAGCTCAGTATCTGGCTTGTACTCAATGAACCCAGGCGGGGTAAACCTCTTGATCGGCTGTCCATCATCCAGGCTCTTGCCGCCTCCACATCCACCGCCACCACCATCCTTATCCATACAGCAGCCTTTGCCTCCATTTGCCTTAGACATGCCGCATGATTTTGCAGCATTGCTAGAGAAACTTTGAGCTGCATCGAGAATGGGTCGATAACCTGTGCATCGACAGAGGTTTCCATCAAATGCTTCCTCTACATCATGCTCACTGGGATTGCTGTTGTTTCTGAGGAGAGCATACATTGACATCACGATACCGGGTGTGCAAAAGCCACATTGGGATCCATTGCCGATGGCAATTCTCTCTTGGACAGGATGTGGCTTATCAACATTTCCGATACCCTCAACGGTTATCACATGTTTTCCGTCCACACTTACTAAAGGAGCAAGACAGGCGTTGACTGAAGCATGGAAGACCTTCTTTGTGGTGGGATTATACTGAGAGACGACGACAGTGCAGGCACCGCAACCTAGAAGATTTAATGTTAGCAATCAGAAAATGAATTATAGCAAAACTTAGAGTGACAACAAGTGTTGGATATATCTTCCTCCAGGAAAATATCAGGACCACCACATTCTCTCACAGGTGATAAGATAGCCGTATTTGAAATCCACTTGCCTCCTTCTGCACAACCGAGCTTGGTGCCCGTCAGGCCAATGCCTCTTAAATATTCTAACAATGTAATTTCGGGGTCAATCTCATCAAGGACTATTTTCGTGCCGTTAAGGTAAAATCGTAGGGTATCATCGTAATTGGTCGTAAGAGTGGAGAGTGAATGAGTGGCGGTATGCGACACCGCTGGCTCTGGAGACACAGCACTTGGTGCCATGATGATCGAGTGCTCCGTCAGAGCCTTGTCGCTGTAGAAGAAACTTAACGGCTGTGAAGCTGCTACAGTAACTGACTACAGTATCTGTCACCAAATCTATTCCTAGTTGAACTGATCACTAGCTTTATAGATTTATCAGATGCCGATAGATATCGTTGATTGGCAACCAAACTGATCGCAGCAGAAGTTGCAAATAATAACCTCAACAGATTGTCAAAGGATCAATGATTTTGAAGAAGAGAAAAGAGATGTACAAACATCCTGCAGTTGAAGCAGGTCGTAGAGGTAGTGTATATTTTCTTTGGGATAGCCTTATCTCCACCCTCTCCTACCGACCAAATTCCCGTCAGCTCTTCGACGAGGTAACTGGCTGAGAACGCCGCCGGCCGATGTTAAGCACTAGTGGCGGGGTAGTCCCTGAGTGCAGCTCCGCTCCGCTGCATATGGTAGGTAGATTGCTCTCTATTTCGTTTTGATATGTCCGTCCTTTATGGATTGCGATGATTTACGGCGTACAGACTTCATAGATTTATTTATCAAATAGTAGGTTGGTCTTTTCATCCCTACGGTAGTCTTACGCATGCACAACATGTCCTTTTATATTTGGTACAATATCATTTTGCCAGGACGAAGTTATTCGATTCTAACACCAAGGGCGGCACTTCAAAAGATGAATACTTTTTGTCGGGCAACTCCGCCTGATGCCAGAACAGATCACGTGTAGTTAGTGGTTGTCAATAAGAACTGGATGCTTTTCATTGGTCCGCCTGCAACCTGAACATGCAAAGCATTACAAGGCCGCATTATCAATGTCGGCACGTGAAAAGTTCGTTACCAATATGGGCTTCTAAGATCTCAGACTCTCAGGGTGTCACTCCATCCACCGAGTCTCAGAAAGGGGGGGGGAGGGGAATCGGCAATAAATATCAGTCAATTCCTTTAACTCTGAATTGCACAGATATTCTATGTAGTCTGTTTGGGGGACTGGACCAAGACGAGAGGTGACTCGATCGAAACGAGACTACGGGATACTTGGGCGCAGACACATAGTTTACAAATGAAAATTGCTATTCTGAGATGTTACCATTTTCATGTACAGTACTGTGTAATCATGCTTCATCATAGTAAATAAGAATTAGCAATTTTTCTTAATTTTCAACTTTTTTAAAATAAAATAAAAAAAGAATATGCCTAGTTGCTGTATTTAGTTATTCATATCAAAAAGAAAACAATCTTTTCTTCAACATTCTTCAGTCTTATATAAACCATGTAGTAAATTGCGACAAAACATGACTTAAAATGGTACGGATTATATGTTCATATAACGAGAAGAAAGAAAAGAAAAAAAGTTGATTGTTAATTCAGGTGCATATATACATTTATATAATATATTCCATATACTCTCTCAACTATACTAATTGATATTTATTATAGGTCAGACCTAATCCAGGGTTTCCACAAGGAAGCATGCTTACCTTTATTTGTCAAAAGCTCGGGGGTTATGCATCTAGAGTTAAATACATTCTAATAGCCAATCTGCCAATCTGCCAATCTGCCAAGCTTTCATTCATGTCCCACGCTGTCTACAATCAATATGAGACTTCACTCCGTAGGTAGCGAGGCTTACGACGTCATGATCGTTATCGATATCAAATTCATAGTGTTACTGCGTAGATCCCAAGAAAGCTTTGATACTTTGACCAGGAATGTCGAGGCTGAACTTGAAGCTCAGAATCATGTTAACTGGCAACGAGCTCACATTCCGCTGTGAGAATTTACAAGTAGTAGTGCGAATCAAATTCATTGTAATTACCATATCCATAATGGGTATCATCGAAGTCTACTAATGAGACAGGAACGCCTGAAATGAACGAGAAAAAAGAAAACACACGCCAAATAGCATGCAAGAAGGACTCTACCACAACGCCAATTCAGTCATCAATCTTTATCCACGTTCCATGTTCACGTTCAGACAATAGCTTTGATCTCCACATCAGCCCGTGCTTCGGCAGCGGCCTCAGCCTCGGCTTTCTTCTCGCCATTCGCATTCTCATCTTCGTTTATCGCATCGCCGGATTCGCCCCAGGCTGAGTTACTACGGCTCAATTTCCCCGGAACCGTACCCTCACGCGGACTAGCAAGAGGACTTCCTAGACCACCAATGCTGCCGCTCATGCTATCATTGCGTCCGTGGCCGACACGTCCACTCTTGACGCTGCTTCCATCACTTACAATGTTCTGCTTTCCGGCGTAATAGCTGTTGCGGTCACTAGGTAAAGCCGGGGCCACACCGGTGGCGGAGTAAATGCTGGCTCTTTCAGCTGCACCGCCTGGCCCACGGACTTGGTGGAGATTGGATGGAGTTGAGCCGCTTGGGTTATCGACATTTGAACTCAGAACACTCAATGGCAAACTCTCACGACTACCGCCAAAGAGAGATGATGGAGCCATCGCTCGGACAGACGCATCGGTGTCCATGGATCTTCTTCTTCTACGCTTGGACGAGGAGGCAAGAGTAAGAATGGAGGCATTATCCGTCAGCAAGTTGTTGGCTGTTGCAGTATTGTATGTAGCAGGGTGGCCTCCACTCCCCTGAGGTGCCAAGTGGCCCGGGATTGCAGTGGGAGGAGAAGATGGAAACTGATGCGAGAATTGAATAGTTGGGCCATTTGGATTGCTTGTATTTCCATTGTTCGACGTTGGAGTAGCACCGTTGGTGGTTTGGCCTGGAGCAGCAGAATGGATGGTGGTAAGAGTAGTAGTAAGAGATCGGACTGATGGAGCTGGGGATGAGAAGGTACTGTCTGCTCCCTTCGTAGAACTCAATCCTCCACCTACAGTGCCTGTTGTCCCATTACCTGACGAAGCTCCGTGAGACTGAGCAGCATCAGAATGTGCCGCGTCCATCTCGGTGTTTACTGTTGGGGCCGCTGACTTGTGCGCATTAGCAGCTTGGGCATCGTCCAAGGATGATGTATATGAATGGCGGCTCTGGCTAGCAGATGCGGTGCTCATGGTACGTCCAGTCGGGACAGTCGAGTAAGATCGAGTTTGAGGAGCGGTTGAGTCGCCATCGATGACGCCGGATTCAGGGTATGGATTGTTCTTCGCAGCACCACCCTTCTTCGTATGTGCCTTGAGATGTTGTGCATTGCGCTTACCACCGTTCGCATGTGTTGTCTCTGTCGATGAGGAACTTTTGAAGTTTGTGAGCTTCTTAACCCACGAGGAAAATGGTCGACGTCGTCCACCCGACCGGTCTGGCATGGTGTTAGTGTTGGCGTTAAAGAGCGCAGGGGTTTGAATGTAATGAGTGGATGAAGATGCCGGCTTGGCTAGGAGTGAAAGTGACACCAAAGTAGATACAAGACAAGAGGGTAATGTGAGAATTGGGGACGTCTTACCATGCGACGGTGCTGCCTCGATTGTGGCCATGATGTTCGTTGATTATACACGAGTGATTTGCGGCAATCCGAAGGCCAGAAGTAGTCAGGGGGGACTGCTGACCGTTTATTTAATTCAGTTCGTGGAGTGCGTATTGTAATCACCGTCAATTTCCGTGATGAGGTTGTTATAGGGAATGGCGCAAAATGGTCTTTTCGTTGTGAGAGGCCGTGATGGTTGACATTGGAGATGCTCTAGCCACACTTAGTCCTGGACGCTGTTGGCGGCGATACCAACCACCACAAAACACTCAATCAACACCAATCCAACACTAGAACAAGGCTCCGTCGATCAACGTGAGCGATGACTAATCAACCCACATTGATCATCATATCATCCTCCCGTGACTCCACCAAACTCGATATTATGCCTAACAGGTAAGGTTACAGAATTCAGCCTTGAGATTAGGTCATCGAGCATCCATTTGAGGTACACTTCAGTACATTTATATCGTAGATACATACATAGGTAAGTAAAGGTCCTCATACTCACTACTTATCACTTTGAGCTACATAGTATTTATCGGCGCAGCTGATAACCACTTTTGTGACTTGTTTTCGATCTGCGTACTTGACTCTGCAGCATTATTGATTAAAGATAATTTTCCCGCAACATATTCTTTTGCTGTGCTTGCAGCTTGAAGGACGAGTTAGAACGTTCGGAAACCCACGAAGCTACAAGGTAGCTATGGCTCGATTTGATTCAACGTTTCTGGAAAGAGCCTTGAAGTTGTGGCCAAAAACATGAATGTCCGAATCTATGCTCACGACCGAAATTAATACTCTATGGCCTCTTCAATCCTGCCTCTGCCTGCAGCAGTTATCGCTCAGATACGATCGTCAATCACAATTACATCTCTTAACGATGTAGTGCTGGAATTGTTCAAGAACTCTCTTGACGCTTCCGCGCAGAAGGTGGATATTACGGTTGATTTCGTTCGAGGAGGATGTATGATTGAAGATGATGGTGTTGGTATACCACCAGCAGAATTTGCGGAGGGTGGCGGGCTAGGCAAGCTCTATCGTAGGTTTTGGGACTGTGTTACAGATATGATTAATTCTAACATTGATTAGATACCTCAAAGTACCAAAGTGCAACCTCTACACATGGTACTAATGGTCGATTTATTGCATCACTTGTAGCACTGGCTATCGTCTCGATCACCTCTTGTCACCATAAGTACCACTCACATAACACTATCGACATGTATAAGTCGGAGGTCATTGCACGGCAGACCCCAAGCACAGAACAATACCGTATGACAATATCCAATCATGGGACTCGTGTCGTGGTAAGAAATTTGTTTGGCAGTATGCCTGTTCGGGTGAAGCAACGAGGAATTATGGGCACAACTGTAGGAATATCAAAGCAGTGGGATGTTCTGATCAAGAGCGTGGTTTCCCTGATACTCGCCTGGGACAGTCCAGTCAGTGTGGTTTTGCGAGACACCACAAATGGTCAGAAATTTCGCCTTCGAGGAGATTCGAATGTGGCGACGTGGCATAAAGGTACAGTAGACAGTGTGTTAAGCATTTTGACGCAAGCGTCCCTCATTTCTGCACAAACTCGATCATCATGGGTGCCAATAATAGCTTCAACATCAACAGTACGCATCACAGGTGTGGTATCTACCGACCCTGCACCCGCCAAGCATGTACAGTTCTTGTCACTTGGAGTCCGGCCGTTGCCTTCAAGTTGTGGATATGCTGAATTGTATGAGGAGATCAACAGATTGTTCAGCAATTCCTCATTTGGAAATGAAGAGTCGACATACTCTGTAAACCCAAAGGCGGAGCGCTACGGATACACTACCAAACAGTTGAAGGGTGCGGGCAAGGGGATTGACCGTTGGCCCAAGTTCTGTCTCAACATCGAACTATGTCATGATTCGACGATATCAGCCCACGAAGTTAACAAGCTGCTGAGTGACGAACATAGCAGCATTTTGAACTCCATTAGTGAGTTGATGGTAGCGACTATCACGGGGTTCCTTGAGCAATATGATTTCCGACCTAGGAAAGTACGAAAGCATAACACAAAAGTTTCTGGCGTCGATCCATCTCCCAGAGTTGGTCTTGTGGCTCAAGAAAATCCTGCAACGGTATCCTCAACTTGGACAACGACCAAAAGCGGTACACCATCTATGTCAGAATCAAGATATAACAGATCCGATAATAAAATCCTAGAAATGTCATCGACTGTTCCTCCAATTTCTTCAGACCCAGTCTTACGGTCCGCTTCTGCACCTCGGCATATCATGCAACAAAAGATGGTTGACGAATCCGGTAAATTAATTCGACGACCGTTTGAAGATGTTGAGAAACTTTCAAGACGATCGCTTAGTCACTCAATGAGGTCTGAAGCACACAATGTTGAGTTTCAAGAACCGTCAGTGGGGAATGATATAATAGAATGGGCTGATCCAACCACCAAGTTATCATATCGAGTGAACAGTCGGACTGGAATGATCATCAACGAACAAAAAGACTCGAAGAGGCTGTCTACAGCACTCATTGATAACTCCGACACCGGGTTGGCACTGAGGAAGAAATCCAAATCAACTGAGGACAAAAACCATCCAGAAGAACCTGAATGGTTGCGTAAATTCCTAAAGAGTTGGAAGAATCCAATCTATAACCCCTCAGAGAGACCTATACCTCGCGCAGGACTTAAGCCAGATCTTGGAATCCGTAACGTACTCGACGATCACAACTGTAACTGCTCTCCATCTGACATTAGCAAAACTTTTCAAGCACTTGACACAAACGCCATAGGCCGCCTGTCAAAGTCGGGACTCAAGCGAGCAGAAGTCATTTCTCAAGTTGACAAGAAGTTCATTCTAGTCAAGATCCCATGGGCACCTCCTATTGGTATGGTAGGTCAGGGAAATGAGACAAATGACTTCCTCGTTATTATTGATCAGCATGCTGCCGATGAACGCTGCCGCCTCGAGACTCTGATGTCAAATTTTTGCCAGCCTTCCAAGTCATCAGAGCTTCCAATATCGAACTCAGGAAGTTTACCGAGAATTCTGACCGTTCGTCTCGAGAAGCCCATTAATATCGAAGTGTGCCACAAAGAAAGTCAGTTGTTAGAGAAGCACTCGCAGCATTTCGCCAATTGGGGTATCATGTACGACTTGTCCACTACTGCAGAGCCTTTAAAGGCAACAGCAAGAGTTATTATCCGAGCCTTACCACCCGGAATCACCGAGCGCTGCAGAACGGACTCCAAGATCTTAATCGAACTCATCAGATCAGAAGTCTGGGCTCGAGAGGGAAGTGGTTTAGAGGCCCGCGCAAAGAGTCCTTTTGACGACGAGATGAACCAGGATAATATCGAGGTTGAGAAACATGGCTGGGTGCAGAAGATCCATGATTGTCCGAAAGGACTGGTGGAGATGTTAAATTCGAGGGCGTGTCGTAGTGCTATCATGTTCAACGACCACCTTACACTTGAGCAGTGCCAGACTCTAGTCTCGAGACTTGCAGATTGCGCGTTCCCATTTCAGTGCGCGCACGGTAGACCTTCGATGGTTCCTTTGCTGGACATGCAGGGCATGAGAGACGAAGAGGACTTGTTGAGTGTACGACACACTGCTGTTTCGGGGAGTAATTTTGCAAAGAAATTCAAAGAGTGGAAGGCGGTTGTGTAGAAATTGAGGTGGTACCCTTTAACGATATATATGTACTTTATGTGAAATACGAACTATATTTGACTTTTATGAACGGTGCAATGCCCATGAGTTTATGTAGGTTACAGATAGTACCAGCAGTGTGTAGGTTGGAGAGAAAACAGAGGTTAATTACCAAGATGGCGACTGATTGCCTAAAGCATTATCATATCCAGAACATATACAATTCAGCCTCGAGAACACAGAGGGACCGTAAGCAGTACACAAGGCTCACACAACACTCCTTGCCTTCTACCTGCTCCCTTAGTTCCCAATTACTATCTATTCCACCTCACACCATCAACGCCTCAAGAACCAAAAAGAAGCAGTCCACGACTCACTCAGCCCTCGACCCACCAACACCTCACCCCTCTCTACCCCAACCCAACCCTTTTAAAAACACAATTCCCCCCTTCAATTCATGACAGTGACCAAAAAAATGCAAAAAGACAAAAAGAAAGCTCCCTAACCGGTTCGAACGATTGACCTGAAGATCTGCAATCTTCCGCTCTACCACTGAGCTAAAGGAGCCTTTTTACATGGATGTCGAAGTAGCTATTTGAGAATTTAGCTATGTTTCTTTGCGGTGTGATTTGGTGTGGTGGGGTGGTGCTTGAGCTGAGTGGGGGATAAGGGCACTAGTTTGATTTGGGTGCCAGAGTGCGTGCCTGAGTTGCATACATACCTTAGGTACTTAGGATTAGAAGCGAGGGGGAAAGGCACGTGATGTGGTAGATGGTGATGATACATAGACAAGGGTTTGATGGGGTGGCCATGGTAATGTGTATATGGTGGGAGTGAGAGTGAGGTAAATCTTTATGTGGAATAGGAAGGAGTTGGAATTTTACTGTGGGATTGCGCAAATATCATAGTCAGGAAATCACGAAGTCAGGGTAAACCATATAGAGTTATGATAACAGCAAACCGCGTATATTTCTTCAAGAAAGCTATAGCCAGGCGACCACTCTTCGAGCAAGATCGAGCTCTGGCAGAACAAAACGCCAGCTGGGGCCAATAAGTAGACCCAAATGAAACAGCCAAACCGGACTATACCAATCCAACCAACGCAAGCCTAGCCATATGTAAAGACAGGAGCAAAAAGATGTTTGTACCAAAAACGCCACCCAGTCTGAGCCAATCCAGTTCAAAAAGAGAACTCCTCCCTCTGTTACCTCCTTGGTATCACAACGAAGCCGTTCCCCAACCCAATACACCAAGCCAGCCCATCCTATCCCAATCAATCGTCCTTAGATGCCAACTCCTCCACCTTCGCATTAATCTGTTCATACCAAAGAGCATGCGACTCACGATCACAAAGCCCAACCCGCCCAATCTCCTCAACGATCTTCCCAACAGCACCCACGAACTCCGGCAGGCCAAGACCTGCAAGGCCCTCAGAGGCCGTACTCTGCAGGCGAACCTTCTCCGATGCAGAGGTGGCACTGAGACGGCCCATAATATGACTTCTAAGTCTCGTCATAAGCAAGCGCATAACTGGTTCCGTGATGCCCTTCGAATGTGCGGCCTGACTCTGCTCGACGATGCGGCGGACGATATCGCGGATGTTTGCACGTGTGATGGATGGCATAGCACGGCTAGATTCAAGCGCCGCGCAGATACCCTGCGTGGCCTGGTCGACAGACTTGGCGTCACAGAGAACGGACATGATGCGTGGTGCTTCGGTTTTCCACTGGGCGCGGACGTCACGCTTCAGAATATTTTTGCTTTGCAGGAGGATGGCACCCGTCGTGACAATGTTGAGAAGCTCGCCGCGGATACGCACGATTCGCTTGGTGTCTAGTCGAAGCGTCTCAGGGATCTCGTCAGGTGATATGCCAGTTACATCAGTGAAGAGGTCGACAAGGAGCTGGAAATAGATCTTGTCTGGGGTTGGACTGTTCTTTGCCAGTCCCACGTTTTCAGGGTCTCTCCTTGCTGCCTCCGCGAAGACTTTTGTACGAGCTGTCTGCCACCAATGTTCTGTGGTATCGAGTGTATGAAGACCTTGCTCGAGATTCTCAGAGAATTGCTTACGCTCATATGAGACAGCGTGCTTGAGGATTTCGGGAGCACCTTGGGAAAGCATGTAATTTGCG
The DNA here is from genome assembly GCA_024752435.1 of Allantophomopsis cytisporea. Classification (NCBI taxonomy): domain Eukaryota; kingdom Fungi; phylum Ascomycota; class Leotiomycetes; order Phacidiales; family Phacidiaceae; genus Allantophomopsis; species Allantophomopsis cytisporea. The sequence goes on from CP103025.1 coordinate 1,246,357, forward strand.
TAATCGAGTTGCATGATATCGATAAAGCGCATAAGAGACTCGAGTCGATCGACGACATCATCGTTACTCGACAAATGCTCAACAAGTTGCTTCACTGCAGTGTCTCGCACCGGAGCACAAAGACGAGGGATGATGGTGGACATAAAGCTAAAGAATTTCTCATACGAGAAACTTCCGGCAGTAAGTTGCCTTTGTATGAGTTCGATATCAAGGTTTTCGCCGATCAAGGTATGCAATGAATTCCCCGGATTCAACAAGTGCTGTAATTTGCCCTTGATATTTTCGGCCATGGCCATGACCCATGGATCACTGTGGCCAGCGGCCACTTCACTTCGCATGGTATCGAAGATAGCTCGGTTGATAGCACCCCTCTGCTGCAAACAGTCATCCAGTTCGATGAGGTAGTCCTTGTTGATCATAAGCTCGTGAACCACCTGGCGGTTTTCAGGAAGGAGAGAGCGAGCATTTCTAAGGGCCTCAGCGTCTGAACCAGGATGACGACGTGGAGTTGCTGGAGGTGTGAGGGTTTGGAATGTAGCCTTCACAGCACTGTCAGATGCTGCCATATCCCCAAGAGCTGGGGCTGCAGCTTCGGAATTGACGACGCGTGGCTTCGCATCGCCAGCAGGCTTCTTAATCTGAGACTTGCGAGCTTCTCGAATAGCATTTGTAATTAATTGCTTCCCACGGACCGGACCAGCAAGCTTTTTGATTCTGAGCATGAGTTTCATCTGATTTTCTCTGATACCATCGCGATACGTCCCTACAACAGCTTCTTCGGTGCTGTCTTTCACGGTCTGCCAAATAGCGTCAAGTTCCACGAATTGAGCAACCATCATGTCCACCATAGTACTTGAGTCTCTCGCCTTCCATGCAATGAATGCATTAAAATAATTCTTGTATGCATCGGACAATGCTGCTTGGTGAACTGGGGGAGGAGTATAGTTATTAACGCTCGTCAGTCGGGAAAGAACATTCTCGAAGGATATCAACAGATCTCGGGCCTTCGCAACAAGATCCTGTATCTGAGCATTAGCCAAATCATTCTTTGGAATTGGTACTCCCGGCGCGATCCCCACCTGCTCCTGATCCCCGATGTCTCCCTTTGTGCTCAATACTTGAGTTGGGTGTCCCAGGACAAGGAAAGCACTCAAGAATGTCCGAACGGCAGTCATCTCATTGATTGAACCACTCTCGCCCTCTTTGAGACCACATATTTGTAACAGTGAAGCCGTGCCTAGCAGGACCTTCTCCATCGCCAGCAGTGTAGTCACATCCTCAAACGAAGTATCTCGTACGCCCTCTATAGAAAGACCCAGTTCACAAAACGCCTTCAGGCAAGTATACCGTCTATGTGATCTCCACTTTCTTTGTATCCTTCGAGCAGCCTCCTCCTGGCTGATAGTCTCAACTTCAACTTCGACCTCAACCATTTCTTGCATGGGACTTAGGCTCTTTCGAGGCGCACTAATCGATCTCCCTCTCTTAGCATGAGCCTGTTTTCTCATTTCTGCCCTCCGCCTTTCGGCCTCAGCAAGTCTCTCCTCCATGTCTCTTCGAAGTTTCTTCCCCTCAGCCTCTCTTTTCTCTTTCATGCTCTCAGCAATACCCTTTGCCCTCTTAACCTCCTCAGCACAACTAGCCACGATCTCCGCAAGGTTCTTCTCCCGAGCCTGCTGTGCAGCGAGTGCCCTCTCCTCCGAGTTAGTTGTGCTCCGGGGTGCAGCCTTAGCCAGGGCGGCCCTCAGACGGACTTTCTCGGCATGGGCGGCACGATCAGCAAGTCTTGCCTTGCGGTCTTCCAATATGGACGCCCGCCGCAGATGTTGAGCAACGACATTGCTTTGCGGAGCGCCATGATATGAGCGATTTGAAGCATGCGACTGATGGGAGTGTATAGAAGAAATAGAGTTGCGACGAGAGGATGCAGCGGAGGTCTTTCGACGGTTGTTTGTGGGTTTGTAGAAGCGCGCAGCGATGCGTGGGGGAGGGGTCCAGATACGGCTCTCATCCTCGACGTCGTTGAGGATTACATCGTCTTGATCCGAAGGCATTTCGTTATCTGTCATGTTCACCGGACGTTCGGAGTCGCTCCAGCTGCCGGATGCACTTCGCATGGTGGGCAGTGTTGTGAGATCTGTAGACGTGATGTTGCGAATATATTTTTAAGACAACTCCGGCTGTCGTGTAATCTGTGCTATTGAATCGAATGTCTCGAGTCCCTTTGACGGACACAGTGTTGCGGGTCCAGGGCCGGAGAATTCGCAGATGGAACGGGTCTGATCTACGTCGAGTGGTAGTAAAAGATGATCTAATAGCGAGCGTAAGTCATGCGAGATTTAAGGCGAATATGAATTTTGTGCAATTCGATGGGACTATGAGATCATATGATGCGGGGTAGATTTGAATGAGTAGGTTTTGGGGAAGTTTTGCGTGAGAGAGAGTATATATTATATGCGGAGGAGGTTGGGGTTCTCAAGCAGTGATGATGTCGTACTCTGACATTCCCCGTCGATTCGACTTTGTTGGCTGTTGTGTATGTAGGTGGGCAAGGTATGAATAGGAATGCGGAAAGTTTAGTAAGGGTCAGGGTCAGGGTGTTCTGGTATGGGATTCGCTAAATCAGGATTCTTAATGCCGAGAGCGTACAGTAAGGCAATGTAAGTAAGTGGCATTTGGTACGTTAGAGAAGGCTGAAGAAAGCGATAGACCAAAGCAAGTTAGTTAGTAGTTGAAGGTGATGGATGTAGATGAGATGTAGATGAGATGTAGATGTCGGCTTATCGAGTAGGAGGAAGTCATTCCGGAGTACTACCTAAGCTATGCTCTTTACACGCATACAATTACAATATAACAAGACTGATGATTGGTTAATTGTTAGCTAAGGTATTCATTGATTGTTCTGCATCATCATCTCATCTCATCTCATCTCATCGTCATCCTCCTCCTCCTCCTCCTCCTCCTCCTCCTCCTCCTCCTCCTCACCACAAACAATTGTCTGCATGAATCTTCTTCTGCTGATAAATCTCAGACAAAGAGAACGAATCTACACGACCAGTCAAGACCGAAGAAGTACATCAATAGACAGTAAGTATATCTATCTATCTATCTATGGAATATATACGATAACAACTAACAAGAACAACAACAATAACAATAACAATAACAATAACAATAACAATAACACCATCCCCAATCCCCATTTCCTCATCCCTCATGATCAGACATGTAAATTCATGTAAATTCATGCAAACCATTCCTGCATGGCCTCGTAGATCGCGGTTCCACGCATAATGCATCCCCGACCGACCGCCTTCCACAATAGTGGTGGTGTTGCGCCAAAAATATCATTCCGGGCCCTTATCAGCCTTCAAGCCCAACGCCATCTGACACAGCGTGTTACGCCATGCGACAAAAAGTCCTCCGCGCCCCCCGAGCAGCCTCTAAGGCCTCAAGTCCGGTGCGATCGTCAAAGAGCCTCAATGTTGAAACGAGCGCAATAGCCTCCAGGACCAATACAGGTCTCTGCGCACAAGTAAACTCAAGTAAACGCAAACCCAAACCCGACCCCAAGGGCTAATGCAAATCCAAATTCAAATCCAAATCCAAAAAGTCTGCAACGACCAGAGACATGTCGAAACTATGCCTAGAAAAAGTCAAAATCAGTTTCAGGATCCATGAGACCGAGACTTGGCCATTGTGAAAAGGCAAAAGGAAAGCATCAGAATACACGTACCTCAAAGCACTCCGATAAATTAAGCAAGCAAAGGAAGTGAAAGAGCACAAAAATCATTGCAACAGCGTCTGCTGATGCTGACACAACTTCCACTCAGCACAAGCAAGCTGTTTCCAGGTACTACTAACACTCAAATCATACTCTTTGACCTCGCCGTCCTCCAGGCGCGTAGCATGCACGCCATAAAACGCAACCGCAGCCATCAAATCGACCTCGAGGATCTTCATATCGTGAATGTCGACCGACAGCCACGGCATGAAATCCTCGGACTTGAAGTGCTGCTTGAGGCTCTTGCCCGAGAGGATGGTGCCGTCGTGCAGGATGATGACGGAGCCGGACTCGGCGAGGTAGGGGAAGATTTCCTTGCCGGCTTCCTTGAGAGCGCGCCACATTTGCGTTTCCTGCTCCGTGACCGATTCCTTGATGCGGCGCGTTATCATGGATCCGTCGGGCATTCTGGCGGTTGTGATTCTCTGAAAATGTGCGTAGGTAGTGTAGTAAGAGTAGATATTTGAGAGAGGATTTTTTGTGAGGGAAGAAGCTAAGGGAAGCAGAAATCGTTCAACAGTGAGGAGGCTTCAGAAATCTTTTCTTCTTGCCTTCAACCATCTTGTTTTCATGAGTATATATGGTATGTTGGTAGTATGTGACGTCAATTCTTTGCGGAGAGTAAAACAAGGCATCGAAGGAATGGATTGCTGGACCCTTGTGGGTAATTGTGGAGTCAACGATGGGAACGTCAATGGTTGGCGAACGACTACATACGATACGAGTCAGCAATGAGAATCGATTCTTCCTCCCCCTCCAAATCGCCCTCTCCTCCAAACCCACTCCTTCACTCCGCAACTATGGGCTGATATGGGGTAAATACAATGGCGGGGTGCACATACAGTATGCTTAATCACAAGGTCATACTATAGGAATACCAACGTTGTCAGAATGGCAAATAAGGCAGGTAGGTAGGTTCACAGCTAAATATGCGGTAATATACAGAAGAGAACAAGCCGACTTTGAACATTCTCGCATTCGCACACACAAGGCAGAGGGGAATCAGGAGTGAATAAAGATGAGATACGAGAAGGGGGGCAAAAGTCGTAAATAGATAAGTCATTGTCATATTGAGTACATCATCTTGTCCAAGATGCATGTGTTCCCATCTCCAAATACTTTGAGCACCCTCGATCCTGTTTCAAACTCCGAATTCCCATGCCTGATGGTTTCATGCAAGCGCTGGCAAACAATAAAAACACAAAAAAAGCAGCGAGCAATCGAAAGAGAATGAAGGCGAAGGACGAGTCCAAGAAATTCGTATAAGATCGGGACAATGTGGTATATGAAGCCATCCGTTGCCAAATAACCAATTACCAAATAAAAAGCCCTGATCTATGCCGGCTTCCCCCTTTCCCCATCTCCTGTTTCTAACTGCTGCTGTAAAATCACAAAAAAGGCTTGGTCCTCTCCTTGGGAGTGTCCATTTCATATGCAAGAATGTAAACAAAGTAAAAGTATTTTCTTCGAGCAGATAGCGTCTGTCATGCTATCTCTCCATCCACATCATACACTTAGTAGCCGGTTGAGAATGGCTTGCTCACGGTGAGGAAACCGGTGCTGGCGCACTTGCTCTTGCTCTTGGTGGCAGAGGCAAGGGTGCCGTTGTTGTATGGAGCGGATGGGTAGAGGGTGCTGGTACTAGTGGAAACGGCATCGTTGTTGACAGCAATGCTGGTCTCAGCGGCAGCGGAGGAAACAGCAGAGGAAGCAGCTGAAGTGACAGCAGCGGCAGCCTCAGTAGTAGCGGCTCCGGAAGCGTACTAATTTGGTCATTAGATTTTTTATATATGTTAAGGAACTCAGGTTTGACTTACGACAGTGACGGTGGAAAGGGCAACAGTGACGGTCACTGGGGCAGCACAGTCACCGGAGGCGGCGGCAGAGCCAGTGGCAGCAGAGTTCTCGCTGGCAGAGGCACCGGTGGCAACGACGGCAGCATCGGTGGCAATAGAAGCAGCAGATCCGGAGCTGGCTGGTACAACAGTGACGTACTTGGTGGAGGTGGAGGTACCGTAGATGGTGGAAGTGATCTCGTCACCGGCGGCATCAGTGGTGGTGACGACCTTGGCAGCGGCGGCGGAGGTAGCAGCGCTGACGTACTGGGTCTGATATCAATGTTAACAAAGTCCCCCAAAACGCGCGGCTTCATTTCAAATTTCACTTACGTAGTACTCAGTGGCGGTAGAGGTGTGGAGGACGGTAGTGGTGACAACGGTGGTGGAGGAACCAGTACCAATGGTGTAGGTAAGAGTGCTGTTGCTGACGGAGGTCATGGTGCTAGCAGCGACTGGAGCAGAGGTAACAGTGGCAGCTGGGGCGGAGGTGGCAGCAGCAGAGACAGCTGCTGCGGAGGAGACAGCAAGAGCAGAGGAAGCGGCCTCAGCGGCAGTAACTGGGCAGATAGTGGTGTAAGCGGTGATAGTATCGGTGACAACACCAGTCTCAGTCGCAGACCTGTTGAATGTTAGTATAAATATCCAATTTCTGCAACTATCTGATTCTTCCTCTGGATTTAAACGTACTCGGCTGGGCAGTTGGTGATGGTAGCAGCGCAGCTGGTGACGGTGCGGAGAGAGGTGACCTCAACGGTCATGGTGGTCAATGGCTCAGTCTCGCCAGCAGCGCCAGCAGCGGTGGAGGAAGCATTAAGTGCGCGCACGTGGTGGAAGTGCTGAGGAGCACGGTAGTGTTGCTGGGCGGAAGCAGCGGCGGCAAAGAGTGCCAGGGACAATGTGGTGAACTGCATTTTTGCTTTGTTTGATGGAATCGATATACAGATATATTGGCTGAATGAGGTTTTCCGGATTTAACGAATCGATACCTGGTGATGGTTTGATTTCTGGAAGCTGATTTAGAGAGCGAAAGTCGATTCCGCGGGATTAACTCTTGGTTAAAGAAAGACTGGAGTTGGTGATGAGAAAATAACGGCGTAAGACGACTGTAAAGACTGTATGTCACGAAGAAGATTTCTTGGTGAAGGAGAGAGAAGAAGAAGAAGAGAAGAACAAACTGACGGGGGGAAGAGTAGAAGAAAAGGCACTTCAGATGATTGTGGTGGTCAAGGCTCAATGCTCGACTCTTTGCCTTGGGTACTTCTTCATGACTATGGACTAATCTGCGGGTGCCGGGGGGCCCATCAACGACCATCATCTCCCTGCAGGTACACGAGTTTGATCTCACTCTGACAACCTTGACCTACCTGAGCCTAATGCCTTACTGAGCCATCGTCCAAAACTACCCTGTTGAAAGCCATGTAGAGCCATGTAAAGCCATCCGCAGAAGGTCAGGATGACTATTGTGCGGCCTGGGGTGGGGTTAGATAAGTGTGGATGTGGATATGGAAGTGGTGGATGTGGATGTTGGATGTTATGAAGAGTGGATTCTGTGAATAGTAGTGGATATTGCGCGGTGGTGCGTGGTGCAGTGCGTGGTTATGATTGTGGTTGTGATGATTAAGTTTCGTTTGTGAGAGTGTTTGTATGTATGTGGGTATTGAGCGAGGACGAGCGCCGACGAGGAGGTCGGGTAGTGTGTAGTGTGGTGGAGGTGAGTCCTGGCGTCGTAGTGCGGTATGGTATGGTATGTGTGCTTGGGTGGTCCATGAGTTTTTTTCCCTTCTTTGTCGCTCAATTGTTTAGGAGACAGCCCAGTCTCTTTCTCTCTCGCGGCTGTTGGTGTCAGTACCTACATAGCACGTAGTAAGTAAGATGGGCTGCCACTTACACTGTATGTACGTACCTTAGTTTTACTGCTCTACACGCACATTAGTGGCATGTTTCCTGCCAGAGCACGCCAAAATGTGCCAATCTATTGCCAATCTGTTTAGATTAGGGGTTATCTTGATGCCGGGGCTGTACACTAACAATACCCGCTACAGAAGGGGGACGAATTGATGTTTGTGCCTTTTTGAGGCTGTTTCTCCAGTCTCTCTCCCCAATCATGTCCGGTTCTCCCTATTTCCCAAGGGTTTTCAAACTGGCCAAAGAGGCTAGAACAGGTACAAGATGCGCAAGAGGCGCTCGAGAGAGCATACCAGTACCCATGATGCGATGCACAACCACATCAACACACCGGAGCAGGGACTCATCCGAGGAGTATAATTGGAGGGAGAAGCTGTGATCAAGGACACAATGCTGGCTGTGGTTGTGGTCCCACTAACTACTGGGAACCTGATCCAACCATAAACGCCCCAGTTTCCCGACTGTGCACCTGTTCCTGAGTCGTTTGCACCAGTAGTATCGAAGGAGCTTCATGGGTGCGTGGAAGGAGGAGGAAGCGGAAGAGGCGTAGAAGTGAGCAGACAGCGAGGTCCATCGGCCTCTCATAACGCCTTAGGAAACTGTCCGTTCCGACATTATGTATAGTGCCATGTACTGTATAGTTCGTATGTATTCCATATGGATTCCATCCTTTCTGTACACGAGTGAGTTACGAAAGTTCATAAATCATTGGTCGTTGATTGCAGGATGCAATTTAATATGTTTGGTATGTACATACTACGTACATAGTACGAGCGAGGCCACTCTATGTATTGCACGTAGCACAACAGCACATACGAAGAACACGAGCTGTTCCAGCAAATACTATGCTTCATGTATGTACACATCGCCATACGGCACATTGCTGCTCATATCGAAGCATGGCCAGTAGGGGTGCATGATCCGAAAAGTGTAATCCCACCGAGAGTAGAGAGAGGTGTACAGGATGAAAGTACATAGGAACACCTAATCTCACCAGACATCGTCATCATCATCATCAACAATGAACGTACGGAATCTGAGATGGAAGTCCTTCAATCGATATGTCGCATCAGCCACCACCACCATGGCTAAGGATAACATAGTTTGCAAGGCGAGTGAACCTCGGGCTCTATTGTTGACCTTACCATTTGCTCGGCATCGTCTTTCCATACCAAACCATACTGTGAAGGGCAATGATGTCTCTCTTCCAAAGCCTGTCTTTCGGAGTGGACCATCGCATGATTGCCCGGCCATCCTTGTCAAGGAGAAAGTCTGGAGGAGCCAAGTCGACTTTTCGGAAATTTGGGACGCGCCGATACACTCTCCTAGGTCGAATGAACCAGATCCTTACCGAGGGGAACGACAGAAAGCAAGATACATAGAGCAAAGTCAAGACAGTGAGTGAGTACACAGTAAAAGAGTAATGTTAAGTGGTTCGACTTGACGTTATCCAAGATTCGATTTCGTGGGCGCGCGCGAGGGGGAGCGTCAAAAGGTGGCACTGGGTGGTAAGGTGCAAATCACCTCTAAACTTTACTTTTTGCGGAAGTGTCACTGTACCAATGCCGCTGCGCGACAAAAAGCCAAAAAGAAAGAAAATGCCACAAACACACCCAAAAGGGCACCAAAGCGGTTATTCGAGCGTCTGCCCCTGAGTCAATGCTCCAATGAGAGAGACGTCTTCCACAACCAGCGCAATACTTCATTTTTACTGTATGCTTGCCTCCACGTCGACAAGCATTTACAACGCCCACAGCCCTCCATCATCTATCATTGCCCGTCCAACCAGAACATCCCTTCCTAGCCATCTCAGCCCTTTCCAACTGGGCCCCAGTCCGTTCTGCAGCTGGAAGTGGTTCCTGGTCGGCGCCTGCTGTGTACACCGGCATGGCACGACCAAGAACATCTCATCCCATAAAGTCACGCATGAAACGCGCTCCTGGAATCCCAGGTCCGCAAAATGAAGATGACAGATTTTGATGGCAACGAGATTAAAGCTTAAAGATTGCCAGGGGTGGATTCACGGCACGGGCGCAAACTGACGCTGTACAACAGCAATATAATCAAATCCATAGTAGTAGAGGGGGAAATACAGTGAGGTCGTCTATGTAGGACCTGTTTTCTAAGCAGGGAAAATACTGGGAAGGATGTAGGGCAAGAACTCTTAGAAGGACAGGATGCAGCTGGGGCAATGATGGGGAGGGATTCCAAGTCTGTGGAGATGCAACAGGATGGCGAAGCGCGAGATTCGATTTCGAGATGTTTGCGAGACACAATATATTGGGTCCATGGCTAGATTCGTTTCAGAAAGAGGGCAGTTCGCGAACAGCACGGTGAAGAAAGTTCATGATGAGAAGAGAACACTGACACCCCACCCTGCTTTGCCTCTTGGGACTCCACCTCGTTGCTGCTGGCAGGGCCCTGTTCGGCTCACCAAAGTCAATCAATCCATAGCAAACATCAGCGACGGAGGCCTGGAAGGATTTTGGATTTCGCTGACAGGCGAGGGGGGAAGCATCCTTCGTTGGTGAGGAGATTTGCAGCATAGATTGTTCACTATGGGGGATATTATTCCAGAGCGTGAAATGCTTGCTGAGTCAGAGGAATACGAGATTCGAAGTGATTCTTTGCTCTCGTCAAGGTCGAGGTTGTTGTAGTCCGTTTCATGACAATGCATATTAAACATATTAAACATAAATTCGCAGGAACGTCTATATATTGAGGCGGCCGTATTGGAAGATACAGTGCCATGCTGGGGAGGCGCGGTGGATGAGAACAGCAGCATAGGCAGCATAGGCAGCATAGAATGCTGGAGATTACAATGGATAATCCACCCCACCATGAATGAGCATTTCTTTCATGCTATTGAGCATAGCCTAGGTAGGTATGGACATGGCAAAGACGTAAGTCAGCATACGCAGTGCTTCACCTCACAAACGTAATCATCACATTATCATTTTCATTATCGTTTTTATAATATAGTCTAATAAGATTATCTGAAGCACCAACAATCACATCGGCACATAACTCATCAACCCTCTCTCCGCTGGCGGCTCAACAGTGACGATCCTCAGCACACATCTAATGCATAGCGAAAACAAGATCAATGTCTCTGCTAGCAGACTTGCACACTTCGCAGACCGCGTACAAACATATTTAGCTCGAAACCCTGTCGCCGATCAGACAGCAAAAACACCTGGGATTGGCGGACTCGGACGAAGGCCTCACCAACGTTATGTGCCGCCGTCAGCCTTCATTTCGCCATATGACATCGGCGCGCGCAATTCTTCCGCTGAGATGATGCCGCCCAGTGCGGCGCTTCTTCGCATCGAAAGTAGGAGGAACGAGATCGAGCAGAAGTCATGTACCTTGTCTGTATGCGTGGTGATAAAGTTGATTAAAGTATGGGGTCGAGGAAAGTGGGAAGGCGTGAGAAGAGAAGCAAATCGCTCTGCTTCCTCTATGCGTTGCAGTATCGCTGAACTGTAAGCCACGCTCAGCCATGTGCTTCGGATGCTGAATTGTAGGCCGCCATGGCACGGAAATGAGGTAGGTTATTTGCAAAGCCTCATCTCCTTAAACGCCACTGCTATGGACTTGTAACACCAGAACAACCCAATTGTAGATCCCTCACACCCCGCAATGAGAGGTCTGATTTAAAGTACGATACTACCATTTATCCTCTACAATCCACAGTGTTCAATCTCTTGGCAACTCACCATATAGTTTTCAGATCCGAGATCAGGGTTATTTTTTTTTTTTTTTTTGTCATCACATAATATGCAAGATGGAACGAATTGATTCCCGGTTGAAAATGGGTTATATTTCTAATTTTAAAGATTACATGAGGGCATAGCAGCCCTGCGTTGTAAAAGAAGTCTCAAAACCAATAGAACGCCCAAGGTAGATTCCCAAATAGATGCCCGGTTGATGGGTTCATCTCTCCACCGTATGCTGTTGAAAAAGCAAATGACACGCTTTTCTGTTATGCCCCCAGGCCAAGAACGCCGATGTTGAGATCGTTCCCTCTGCCTATAAGCACTTTACAGACAAAACCCTTTTCGTAAAAAAAAAATTCATTCGCTAACCCCTCACACAATCATAACTCACGCAAAATAACAGACGTTTAAGCCTTAGCGTACTTTGCACGGAAGAACTTGGCAGCGTTGACCATGTTGGTCAAGGCAGCCTTGGTCTCGGCCCATTGGCGAGTCTTCAAGCCACAGTCTGGGTCAATCCAGAGCTGCTCTGGCTTGAGGAACTGAAGCATCTCCTCGATGCGGTCCTTGATCTCCTGCTCGGATGGAACACGTGGGGAGTGGATGTCGTAGACACCTGGACCAATGTGACGTGGGTAAGCCTCGTCAACGAAGACCTTGAGGAGCTTGGCGTCAGACTTGGAGTTCTCAATGGAGAGGACATCGGCGTCAAGGGCAGCAATGGCGTGGAAGAAGTCCTGGAACTCAGAGTAACAGAAGTGGGAGTGGATCTGGGTAGAGTCCTGAACACCAGCAACAGAGAGACGGAAGGACTTGACAGCCCAGGAGAGGTAAGCCTCACGCTCCTTACCGGCGCGAAGAGGAAGACCCTCACGGAGAGCTGGCTCATCGACCTGGATGACGTAGACACCGGCAGCCTCAAGGTCAACGACCTCGTCACGGAGAGCAAGAGCGAGCTGCTCAGCCTGGACAGACTGGTGAACATCATCACGTGGGAAGGACCAGCGGAGACAGGTGATTGGACCAGTCAACATGCCCTTCATTGGCTTCTTGGAGATGGAGACAGCGTACTTGGACTCCTTGACGGTCATTGGTGCTGGGCGGGAGATGTCACCAACAATGATTGGTGGACGAACGCAGCGGGAACCGTAAGACTGGACCCAAGCGTGGGTGGTGAAAGCGTAACCATCAAGACGCTCACCGAAGTATTGAACCATGTCGTTACGCTCTGGCTCACCGTGAACGTAGACATCGAGGTCAAGCTCCTCCTGAACCTTGACAACTTCTTGGATCTCCTTCTCAATGAACTTCTCGTACTCCTCAGCGGTGATCTCACCCTTGGTGAACTTGTTACGCTGGATACGGATCTCCTTGGTCTGTGGGAAAGAACCAATGGTGGTGGTTGGGAAAAGAGGAAGACCGAGAGCCTTCTGTTGCTGGGAGATGCGCTCTGGGAACTCAGACTTGCGGTTGTAGAAGTCTGGGGTAATCTTGGACTGACGGTCCTTAACCTTAGGGTCGTTGGTGCGCTTGGAGGAAGCACGAGCCTGGATAGACTTGGCGTTAGCCTCGAGCTGCTCACGGACGGCAGCTGGGCCCTCAGTGACGGCCTTAGCGATGATGGCAACCTCAACAGTCTTCTCGGAGGCGAAAGAGAACCAATCGGCAATCTCTGGGTCAAGCTTCTTCTCGGAAGCAAGGGTGTGTGGGGTATGGAGAAGGGAGGAGGAAGTGGCAACAATGACACGGTCCTTGCCGAGCTTCTGGATGGCGGTCTCAACGGTCTCAATAGCACGCTTGAAGTTGGTCTTCCAGATGTTACGTCCATCAACAACACCAGCGGAGAGGATGGTCTTTGGGCCGAGAGCGGAGATGACAGTCTCGAGCTGCTCTGGGTTGCGGACCAAGTCAACGTGGACAGCGTAGATGTCAGTTGGGAGGGCATCGACGTTGTGGACGATGTCACCAAAGTAGGTGGCGAGGACGATCTTTGGGATCTTGTCGCCGAGAGCAGCGAGCTTCTCGTAGGTTGGCTTGAAAGCAGCCTTGGTCTTGGCTGGAAGGTCGAAGACGAGGGTTGGCTCGTCGATCTGGACAGTCTCGGCACCAGCAGCCTTGAGCTGGGTCAAGAGCTCAATGTAGACTGGGAGAAGGCTGTCGAGGAGGGTGATTGGGTCAACGGTCTGGCCACGGTCTGGCTTACCGAGGTGGAGGAAAGAGACTGGACCGACCAAGACTGGGCGGGTAGCAATACCAGCCTCCTTAGCCTCGAGGAACTCGTTGACAGCCTTTGGCTTGGAAACCAACTTGAAGGTCTGGTTGTCCTGAAGGGTTGGCTTGACGTAGTGGTAGTTAGAGTCGAACCACTTAACCATCTCCAAGGATGGAACATCAACACCCTCCTTCTGGTGACCACGACCCATAGCGAAGTACTCATCGACTGGGTTCAAGTTGTGCTTGGTGTATCTCTCTGGAACAGCCTAGAATGACATTAGCAATTGTCCTTTGCGGAGGGAAAAATTGGGAGTACTTACACCGAAGTCCTGGATGTGAGCAAGGACCTGGTCGTAGAGAGCAAAGTCATTGGATGGGATAATGTCAACACCGGCATCCTTCTGGATCTTCCAGTGAGCGAGACGAAGTCTCTTGGCCTCGGCGAGGAGATCTTCCTGGCTGAGCTTTCCACCCCAGTATGCCTCAGTTGCCTTCTTCAAGTCACGGTTGACACCCATACGTGGGAAACCGAGAACGGATCTGTGAGTGTAGATGTCAGCGTTGGGATCACGCAGTGGGGGCTGAGATAATGCCCCGCAATACCAAATATTGAGATGCAACCTTCGACGCCCAAACATCGCAGACGAGTGTTTGGGAGCTTCATGATTGTCCATGGTGTTATCATGACTTACGATTGAACCATCTTGACGATTTGATGTGATGGTGTATATGTAGAAAATTTGCGGGTTATGAGATCTTCGATCCGGTAGAATCGGGGCGAAGAAAGTCTGTCTAATCGGAAGAAGAAAGACAGTTCAAGAATTGACAATCACTTGAGGATATTCTCAAGATGAAGGGATGAAGAAAGTGGTTGGAGATGAGGTAGAGAGTATGCGGAGGGGAAGAGGTTTCGCAAGGTGAGCAGAGGAAGGGATTTTATCTGGAAGTGGGAGAATTGAAATGCAGCAGCTAAGGTTGAGAAGCGAGGGGGGGTGGTGGTTGGCCAATCAGATTGGCCGATACAGATGCAACAGCAAAGGATGGCGGAAGACGAGAGACACCAAGGGACGTGGGACCCTTCGGCAGCTCACAGCAACAGCAAAGGTCAAGCAATTGCGGGTGCAGGTGCAGCACAAGCAGTTTGTGGGTTGTAGGTAGGATGTGGGTGTGGGTGTGGGTGTGGGTGTGGATGTGCGTGTGAGTGTGGGTGATGTGGGCGTTGTGCTTGCTGGTCGTCAGATTCGCTATCCAATTTTTTTTTTCTTTGGCGTGGTTGATGTTCGTTGTGGGTTCGCCTCTTGTCTACTAGTAGTAAATACCGGCTACCATACCTATGTGCCTATGTATGTATGCATGTATGTATGTATGTATGTGCCTATCTCTGCTCTCCGTATGTATTCTTCTTCTCACTTCTTCCTGCCACACATGTCGTATGTATTTACATACTTACATACATACATACATACATACAAACCATATTTACTTATGCTACCTACCTTGTAACCACCAAAACCATACTTGCTGATAGTGCCCCTCATTGCTCATCAGCACGTCTCTTCTCGCAATCTGTGCATCTGCGTCCTGAGGCATGCCGAGCTCATACCGCAATGTCGCCATCACAACTTGATCAGATTTTTATTACACCGTCCGCTCGCCGGAGCACACATTCACAACATCGACACATTTCTGTTTTTGATACGTAGTCATGGATATCAATTGTTCGTCGCTCATGTGTCCCAACGACACCCGGACTCGCCACTTACTCCTCACAAAGTAGAGTGAGTAGAGGACACAAGCTTGGACTTGAGCCATGATCAGCAAACGCCTGCGTATCCGTAATAAGGAAAAGCAGTAAGAGTAAGGTACGTACTGCATGAAGACAAGTCAAAGCACATACACTTTACGCAGCTCCCAGTAAGGTTCTGCCACAGCTTTCAACAGTGCTCAAGCTCGTGCACTCCAAACGACATCCTCCTGTACTCCTCTCCTGGTCCATGGTTTCTGCGTGTGTGATACGGTGTTGACGAACGTAATATTAAGAACAACTTATTTAGGTGAACTAATCGATCTCATAATGAAGAGACTATCATTTAAGTTGAATGACTGTAAATGAGAAGAAAAAAAGAAAGAAAAAGGCAAAAATCCTTCAATGTGTTGTTGATCGACAAAATCTCAACGTGTTCCGTAGATCGGACCCGGTATGCGTTAGACTTATCTCCGTTTCGCCTTATGAATAAGGGTCCAACGACTGTCCATCTTGACTTCATGGATATATGCACTCACTCTCGATCAGTGTGAGAAACACTACGACTATTATATGACAATATATCGAAACATCTTTCAACACTCGACACATGTCGTCGCTCTGTATGCTGTTGTGTTTTGAAGGCCGTGATTTCATGTTCATTCGATGTATGTTGAGCTCTTCGTAAGTCGAAAAAATCCGATAAACTCACGAATATTGTATCTTGACTACTCAATTACTTAATGATTCCCGCGCGTGCAAACGAACTGCTTTGGCAGACCCTTGACTCGGCAATTTCAATATCAACATGTTCTCCTTTACTAGATTGGAATGGGGTCTCTACCTTATAGTCTCTGCATCCTTAAGTTGTCATCCTGTTTGCTCGCGGATAAACCAAGGTACTTTCTTTGGGTATTCGGAGGATGTGTATCATGAATACACCCATACGGAGGTGGTTAGATCAAGGCAAGTGCTCATGTAGAGTGTGACTTCCTTTTCTGAGGAACGATCAGAGGGTGCCTTGTATGTTCCTGCCATTTCGTACTTGCCGTTGCTATGTATAATTCTCACGTTGTGCATCTCTCTCAAATTCCTGATATACAATGTCTTTTTATCCTTCATTCGGTATTGCATAGTCTTCTTGGATAGTGAGTGTTATACTGGTCTGAGAGAGGAGTCGCTGCGAGTAATCATGCCGGGGAATCATTGCTGCACTTCGAGGCAGCCCCCTTCGCCAGATGGCGAGCCAGCACGAGTAGCCCATGAGGCCCTCAAAAAGACACTCACCAAATCACCTAAGAAGCTATATAATCTGTCACCACAAAAGTCCTTGAGGTTACATCGCGTACCGCACAGATCCAGACAAAATACCTTATCTTGGGGCTCCAGATACTCCAAGTCCGAGGAAGCGGCAGAGCTTCAAGCGATATTCGAGGACAAATGTCTGACAGAGACGAGAGAGACTGGTATTGAAGGCAAGAAAAGCTCGGCTACTTTGAACGCTGTGAAGAACAAAATCTCCAAACGCCTATCGCGAGATTCGATACTTTCCAAAAGATCTGGAATATCGAAAAAGCGATCGAAGCTCTCTGCAGGTACCAGCGATGAAGAGTTAGCACGGAGACAAGAGCTCAGAGACATCCGCAAAAAGCGAATTCGTGAAGAGCTAAGCAACGCAGGTATCTATGATGATGATGCCAAGTCCTTCACAAGTGCGATCAGCTTGTCTGGACTACCGGATATACGAGATGATAAAGTTACTTTGCCGGCCGATGAAAGGCTGTTTTCAACCTTTGAGTGGTATGTAAATCAGTGGATCGACTATTTTGAGTGAGGCCGTTAACGCAATTTTAGGACCCCAAGCAAGCTCACCGGATCTGCTATCTTTGCAATATCTGGCCAGGGTACTCAAATTGTTCGACCACCTTCATCTCCAATGAAATACAAATCTACTGGAGAAATCTATGGTCCCGCCGAATCGCCTATCGCGGGTTCTACGCGGTCTAGGAGACATAGCTTTCCCAAGACGAGTCCCGAATCAGCTTTGGATCTATTACTTCGCGACGACTTTCAACCGTTTACTTCTCAGCCCGAAATCCCCCCAACTCCCATTATAGAACCCATGAGGATGCCTAGTATAGTTGACTCGACCACAAGTCGAACATCATGGCGATTGTCATTTGCATCGGATATGCGAGCACGACAGTTGCGAGCTCTTAGTCAAGGCAGCGGACTCATACCAGACATACCTGCCATTGCCAACTTGTCAAGTCCAGGAGCCATGAAAACTTGGCTTCGTAGTCAAGGGTTGAGATTGTCATCACAAGCTCTTGAGAGCTCAGAACCTACTGATAACATCGAGAACACGAAATCACACGTGGATCTCTGCTCTCATAATTCTGATTTTGGAGGCGTGGATGGCAGTGAAGATAACAAGCCTCCAGTCCGGCTTCATGAGATGCAGATCCATCAGCGTCTTGCGTCTAGAGGTTTGAGAAGTTCTATATCAACACCGCAAATGTCAAGTTGGGGAAGTAGGTACGACTTAGATAAACTACCGGCTTCTGCATCGGTCTATCGTCCCCATATCAGCGGTCGATCTCGTAAATCACCCGATCCCTCTAGCTCGGGGCACATTAATTTACATATTCCTGGTTCCTGGGGCAATAATTTTAAGGATGGTGCATCATCGTTCTACCCTTCCTCTAACGCAAGTCTTAGTCCAACCCCAGAACATTCTCGATTTGATCTCGACCATCTTTTGTTTTCCACAAAATCGAGAGGTTTGTGTACGGATACAAAGGCTTCATCTCTGCCTCAGCTCCCATTAGAATTGAACATCCCTAAAAATTCACCCGTCACAAACGTGTCAGAAACCAGTCTTCAAATCCCATTCGAATATGGAGCACGTCGTCTAACAATCAACAGTACTAGTTCTATACTGGCGTCTGATACCTCCAGCTTTCGAGACCGAGAAAGGGCTCTTTCATTGATCAAGGCTCGTTTTCCTGAGCTTAATGTAGGAACTCACAGACTAAGTATACCTCACACTAGCCGCTTCAAAGAAGACTTTGCTGTATCCGAAGATACAGGAAAGGCATCTTTTCTATCAGTTTTACACATCCCGAGACGAAGAGCAGCTACCCATAGGAGTTACGACGGTCATGACAGTGCTGATTTCTCTTTACGCCATCAAGGTAACAGCTATGGGATGTACCAGAATTCGAGATCTTCCGATCCTTCAAAAGTACTTATGACAGATAAATCGACAGTCAAAACTAGCCTACCTGAGTGTTCTTCTGATGATACCTCCGCCGCATGGGAAAGAGCACTCAAGATGCAAGCTGAGGAAAAGGCTGAGCAAATGAGGAAGAGGTTGGAGATCTCAGAAAAATACAAGAAGAGCCGCCTATTAGGAGATCAACTCAGAAGTGTTTCCTGGAGGATGAAAGGCAAACGAAACCCTCCACAGGCTGATGATACGAATGTAAGTCCACATGGAAACCCTGAACACAACTCTTCACAAGGAGCATCCTTGGTGATAGCTGAAGGCAAGGGGAGGTCAATACTAGATACCAGTGTGACCGAAGCATGGATAAGGGAAATGAAATCCCGAGATTCCCAAGCAAAAGAAGCCACTGAGGCATCAGCTCAAATTCTAAGCAACCAAGGCCGTCCTATTGTCGGCGATGTTTCTCCTAAATTGTGGGCACGCTTCCCGTCTCACACACGATCTGAGCGTACTGGAACAGCCACTGAGTCTGACGATGTTCGATCTCGAGATTTTGCTATTCGCAGCGTCTCCGCGACTGGTGAGGTAACTTATCGTCGCCACGATCGAAAGCACTTTCATCACCACAACCCGGACAGAGCACATACAATCAAGCATAGCTCTCTGCCGACAAGATTGGGCATTGGCATGAGGAACACGATCTACAAACTCAAGGCCGGCAAGACTATACTGGCTGATGAAGCGCATGGTCGGAAAAGTAGTGTTAGTGTAGGCGGCGAGCTGGAGTACCCCGAGCTAGAAATTATAAAAGGACCGATGAAGTGGAGGAGTCATGAAGGCTCAAGTCTGGAGAAATTGGAAAAGGAGGTTGCTGAGATGTTGATTAGGGAGGAGAGAGAGCATAGGAGGGCTCGTACCGTCAACTTTGGAGGGGGTAGCTGGGATGGAAGTGACGAAAGCATCATCGACATTGTCGACAGTAAGAAAGGTACTGAAGACCTGCAGATATCAGATCCCAGATTTTATGACGATTGTTTGCATGAGTCTTCTGCTACAAGAGAGCATGCAGATAATGGCCCGCAGTCTCCTAGTCTCACCAGGCCCCTAGGTCTCAAAGATTACTCGGTGGTAACGGATACGAAAGATAAATTTAGGACTTGGCATGGCCGGCATGATGTAAACACTTGGCAGGATGTAATGTTTAGTGAGAGAGAGAGGTTGAGGAGTCAGAGCGCCGAAGAACTGAGACAGAGTACGGTGGATTTTGCGAAGGAGTTGATGGTGAGAGAAGGACGAGAGAGGGAGAGAGTCCTGAGGGCTGTGAAATTCTTTGATTCATGATTCTTACGGTTAAGGAGTAGAAAAGACTTTAGTGGATAGATTCATTGTTACTGTACACTTAGCCTTGGATGGGTTAGCCAGAGGAGCATCATGCCTTATACTGGATGTCTGATTAGCTGACATGAATACCATGCTTATCATCTTTTCTTTTCTTTTCTTAGCAATCAAACACTTCTCGGTTTTCTTCGTGCTGTCTTCAACTGATTCGGCCTCTGCACTTCACGGTATTTGTAGTTGTGTATGTCATGAAGCCCAATCACCTTCTTTGACGTTAAGCAACTAAGTTACACTTGGAGTTTGTCTTTATCGTGACAAATAAGTTATTTTACAATCAAGGGAAGATTTCCTCTCAACAAAAGGAAGTCCGATGACAACTGCATTCATAACTTGAGGCCACGACAGTCACTATCAAAGACTCGATAATACCGGGTACTATATAAGCACGGCTCGAATCCTCTCAGACCCGATAGGTCCAAGTTTTTTCCGACGATAAGGAGGCATGGTGCGGATGCACCAACCTGTGTTTTCTGTATGGGTATTGGGTGCGCGTGCTGATTCAATGTATGGCGGTGAAAAGGTGGATGGCAATGAGGATTGTGTTGATGATGAGTCTGACAGGCTTACGATGCTTATGGGACATATCTCGCAACGAACATGTGCATGCTGAGAAGAATTTAGGATTTGGCTGTAGGTCTGAACGTGAGATTTGCTGGTGATTGATGTTCCTTGCTTCGCTGGTCTCTATGCAATGCTCTGTGAATCCCTTTATATAAAATACGCAGGTGAGCTTGCATAATCGATGGCGAATACTGTGGAAGGTATTGCCTGCTAGGGAGTTTGGCATACCTATGCTCTTGAAAGTGGAACGGTGTTGATGATACTATATCTCAACGAGATTGTTACCAAGTTTACAATACGGATTATTTGATACACGTGGAGTGCTGAGGTAAATACATTAGAGCTCTAGATCCTGTGTAGACTAATTAGGTCACATTGCTTAGAGCTTCAGGCTCATTTGATTGCCTGACTTGAAAACATGACAGTATCCTTTCATATATACCCATCGGTTCAAAAGCCCAGCTTTGTTACATCAGCACTGGTTTTGAGTCCCTGCATCATCTCTGCCATCACTTTTCCTGTGCCAGGACCAAGACTGATCCCCCATGGTCCATGGCCAGCAGCCAAAAATACACCGCCCTCGCCCATCTCGCCAGTCTTGATACCAAGTTTGGCATCTGGTATCCGAGCCAGAATAGGAACGCCCTTGTTCGTAACAGGTCTGAAGCACAAACCCTTTCTAACAATCTCTAGATCATACACATTTTCTACACCAAGAAGTGTCTGAGACACTTGCTGCAGTTGCGCAACAGCGGCGTCCTCGAGCTTTGATTCTGTCGCTAAGTCTGGGAGAGGAATCGTTGATGAGTTGAGACCCGCAATATACAGTTCTTCCCCCATTCGTCCATAGATCTCTGGGGAAAACCCATCAAGAGTAGTATAGATAGCATGGAATCCCGTCTTCTCGTCAGCTGTAGTCCAACGTGGCGACTTAATGACCAAAGAATGCCCTGCCAGGCTAGAAATAGGAATCTTCAGCTTCGACTCCGGGAAAAGGGACTTGAAAACCTGAGGAGACCAAGCTCCGGCAGATATAAGGATGCGCTTGCAAGGCACTTCGACTTCTTGACCCGTTTCTGAAGCCACGACTCGGATACTTTGCAAGTGTCCGGGTTTATCTACTTTCACACCGACAGCTTTTGCTGGATGGTGAAAATTGACTCCTGCATTGATGGCCTGATCCAAAAACCACTGTGATAATTTCTTGGGATTCCTGAGACAATCAGTATGCGAATGTCACATAAGCACCCACCCTTATTGAGGAGTTACGTACACGCTAGCAGTGCTGCCATCATCAGCAATCAACTCCAACAAGCCATTACCCTTGTTAAACCACTTCGGCTCATGCTTCTTTTTATCATTAATCACATCATTAACTGCTTTCTTGGCCGTATTGGCTCTGCTCGTTCCATTGAACAGCCAGTCCTCGCCCCTTTTCCCATCATCAAGACCTCCTTTTGACTGGCTATAACTCGAAGTCATGCAAATGTTATACCCCCACTTCTCTTTCCCATTGTGCTCGACAGCAAGGCACACATGCTCTGCGTAGGAGAGTTCTCCTAGAGCAGCTGATGCAGGAGCATGCCAATCTCTGGCCAGGAAGCCGCCCGCATAGCCCGAAGCAGAGGCGAATAATTCTGGGGAGGATTCTATGAGGTGGATGGAAGCGCCAGGTTCAGACTGAGAAAGGTAGTATGCTGTTGAAGCACCGATGATGCCAGTTCCAATGATAATGGTTGCCATGACCAGCCGATACGATCAATTGCTTCGCAAAAGCAAGAAACGATCGGCGCTATGTACAATAATTCAAAAGCAAGGTATATTTACATCAGATTATGAGATGGAGATACTACGCGGGGCAGGTGGGATAGTCATATCGCGCCCCGTTATCGCTTCCGTGACGGCATCATCCCGACATTGTGGGGATTGCTTTGTAATCACGTGAGAAGGAGTAGAGTATTTCAACACTTGATACAGAATTCTCTGTGTACTGTATTACATCAATTTCACTACTGCATCATGTCTTCTTCTAAAGTTATCATTCTTACTGGCGCCTCTAGAGGTATCGGTCTCGCAATCGCTCACTACCTTCTCAAACAATCCCATAAGCTTTTGGTGGTGGCTCGTTCTGCTGGACCATTGGAGGCCCTTGAAAAAGAGTATCCAGGCCAGGTCAAGGCTCTTGCTGCTGATCTCTCCGACTTCTCAGTATGTTATCTTCTTTTCAATCCATGCCAGTATGCCAATTTTCAGTTGTTTGGTGTTGAGGCTGGCGTCGTCCATACTGCGTGGTTCCGGCACCGAAATCATCAGAACATCAAACAAATCATCCATATTAGGAGACGTTCTGACTGTATATCTAGGTCGGCGAGAAAGCCGTATCTCTTGCAATCGCTACCTTCTCCCGCGTCGATGGGCTCCTTATCAACCACGGCACCCTTGGTGCTGTGAAGAGGGTCGGTGACTCTACCCCAGAGGAATGGAGATCATGTTTTGATGTCAACTTCTTCAGCGCCATAGGTTTTGTAAGTCTTCGAATCAGGGTTTCAAATACCCTGGTATTCTATGTTTCGATTGACTAATTGTACGCATAGATCAAACCAGCTCTCCCAGCTCTTCGAAAGACTAACGGAAAGATTGTTCTTTGTTCATCTGGTGCTGCTTCAGGAGCATATGCCACCTGGGGACCATACGGTGCCAGCAAAGCAGCTTTGAACCACTTGGCTATGACTTTGGCCGAGGAGGAACCAGCTATCACTACTGTCTCCATCCGACCAGGTGTCGTAGACACAGAGATGCAGAGAGAGATTCGTGAAGTCCATGCTGCTGAGGGCAGAGAGGAGGGCAAGGGCATGACTCCAGAAGATGCTGCAAAGTTTCACGGTTTACACAAATCAGGCAAGCTTCTCAAGCCAGAACAGCCTGGTCACGTTATGGCAAAATTGGTTATCGATGCACCAGCAGGTTTGAGTGGAAAGTTTTTGAGGTATGTTTTCTTCATTTATTATGATCGACTAAGTTAACTCGATATACAGTTGGGACAGTAGTGAGCTTTCCTCTTTCCAATAAAGTATGGTATGATATTACGGCTATATCTTGAACAAAGTTAGCAAAGTCCTTTCGGATAGAATGACAAAACAATGTTATATAAAGTGCTTCAGTTGAAAGATGAAAAGTCTGTTTTTTTCTGCATCGGGCAAGCCCTCAGCATTAGCATGGAGTTATTACATCACAAGCAAGTAAAAGAAATAAAGCGACAGCTTGTTTATTCTTACCTTGTTCATAGATATGGCGATGTATGGAAACTAGATGTAAGTCAAAAATATAATAGCACGGTATCTGAGACATTGCAAGTCAGCAAGCTGTTCATAGGAAGTTTGTCTTTATAGAAAGAATTCAAATTGCTTGTTTCAGGTAATCGAACCAGTTTGTTCGTCATTGTAGATCGGTATTTGATAGTACTTGTGTTGCTCATCACTTCAAGCTTTGGATGGATATCGAAGAGCGGTGGAACGTACAGTAAAATATGTTTAATTGTGGGTCGAGCGCAGAGATTTCAAAAGATATTTCGAATATCGCGAAGTCCTAGTTCTTGAGACGAGTTAGTCCCATGTCAAATAGAGCGATAGTTTTGTAACAAAAGTGTGATTGGAAGGAATTGCTCAGATAGTCCGTTTGGTTAAGACAGGTTGGTCAACATGAATTGGGTGAGTTAGACCCATGTCTGTTAGGGGCGACACGAATATTCATCATTTTAAAAGAAAAGATGGGAGGAAGAAAGGCAAAAAGAGCTTACCAATTAGTGAAATGCCAGAGCAGATGAAGCTGCAAGCAGCTAATGATATAGCAATGCAAAGGCAACAGCTGGCGAACAAATCACATTTACCAAGCTGTGTCAGTTGCGCACAAACTGTGAAGTTGTGATAGTGTTGATGTTGATGGTTGTTGTGTTGAAGAAGAAAGAAAGAAAGATGCTTTCGTTAAGAAAAGCCAGTGAGGGCAGCTTTCTCTCACTAGCGCACAGCATCGGTTAGTTCCGCCTCCGTCATCTAAAAGACGCAGCCTCGTGCTTATATACCGTGAAGTCCCCTCGCCCAAAGTCGCGATGTGACAGCCTCGAAGCCTCCAAGAATCTGAAATTGAACTACACAACATCGCTCTCTACCATTTTCTCTTTTCTACAAACCGTCTTCTCATCCTTGGTATCTACGAAGCTGCCTGCATTTTAATTTACGAGTTCTCTGAATTCACCCATATCAAATAAATTGCTTGGGGACATACTCGAGGCGCATACCGAGTACCATTCATCATGTCAGACCGAGAATTTGGAAGTACGTCAACTGGATTGATCACGCTTTCCCTTCCCCTGTCTTTCCACTTGCGATATTCAACACTTCATAGACGTTTCTCCTTATCACTCTCCTGCAATTTTCATTATCAAGTTCCTTTCGATGCCTATATTATAACGTTGTTTAAATACTGTTTACGGATGGCGCGGCTGACTTTCTGTTTAGGTAATGATGATCTATCACTCCCAAAAGGTATGTTCTTTTGAAAAAAAAATCCACTTTCAGCATAAACCATACTTCTCGGGAACTATAAGACTTTTCGTGTGGTTTTCCACATACAACTGTCGTAGTGGGTGCTACAATGTTGTCAGAGTACCACAAATCCATTTACATGGCACCATCAAATTTGCTGGTTTTGGTGTGCATCAATGTATCAGCTGAGCAGCCGGTACAAACCCGTGTATATGGGCTGGTCAAAGGCAAACACTTTACCTCAGCACAATTTTGCCTTCCAAGCCACACAAAAGTCAACACAATAGTCTATATATCCCAGTAACTGACAACGCTATAGCAACTGTTCAAAAAATTGTCTCGGAGATCCTGCCACCATCCTCAGGAGTTGCCTTTGGAAAAGATGCGCGAGACTTGCTGATTGAATGCTGCGTCGAGTTTATCACCTTGATATCTTCGGAAGCCAACGAGATCAGCGAGAAGGAAGCTAAGAAGACGATAGCATGTGAGCACATCACCAAAGCCCTCGACCAGTTGGGCTTCGGCGAGTATGTACCGGATATCATGGAGGTCGCCAGTGAACATAAAGAGCAGCTGAAGGGACGGGAAAAGAAAGCCAATAAGCTGGAGCAGAGTGGATTGAGCACGGAGGAACTGCTGGCTATGCAGGAGGCTGCCTTCCAAGAGGCCAGACAGAGACACAATTGATGATAGGACATGATATTGCATAGCTTGGAGGCGTTTTTTTGGCGCTTGGAGGGCTGGATAATAGGCGTTGGCATTGATGAATCAACGGTGGGCATGACTGACGGCACTAGCTACGGATATATGAATCGTAAAACTTGACTTGCTTCTCTTGAACGTGTGTAAATTTATTGCTTGCTGTATTTACTCTATGTCTCGCCATATACGAAAACACCCTTACCAGCTCTGAATCCTCCTAGTGTACCTTGAACCGCTTCCTTGAGAGTAGCTTCCTCTGTAGGCCAGTCCCATCTGAGCTCCTGAACTGGTATATCCCTAAACTTACCCTGTCTTGTCAAATCGAGGATCTCGTCAACTGTAGCCTTCTTTCCGTCAGGGTTGGCATCGCTCCATCTGCTGACCCAGTATCCGCTGAATTTGATATTCTTGAAAATGAGCAGGCCAGTAGGCAGCTCTAGCGGCTGCTTCGACATCGCTCCATATGTCACTAAATGACCACTGTGACTCAGACATTTAACCAGAGCCACGGTGGCCTTTCCTCCCACACAGTTGAGTCCCAGCTTTACCTTCTCCCGGCCTCCATTAGTCCACTCCTTGACCTTGTCGCCAAAACCCTTCTCCTTGAGCTCAGACTCAGTCACAACCTTGGTTGCACCCAACTCCAAGAGCTCCTGCTTCATGGCCTCGGTAGATGCAGCATCTGGACGATCGCGTATAACATTAATAGACTTGTAGCCCCAGAGTCTACCGAGCTGGATAGCCGCTCTACCAACACCACTGTTTGCACCATTTTGCATAAACCAATCACCTTCGCCAAGGCTCTCGAAGTCTTTCAACATGCGGTACGCGGTGCAAGGATTAACACTGACAGTGCCCACCTGGATAGGATTCAAGCCCTCCTTGTTCTCAATCTTCAAGACATTACTCTCCTCGGCCAAAGCGTGCGTTCTCCACGTTCCAAATCCAGTGTTCTTCATGATCACCCAGTCGCCCTTAGCAACTGATTTGACGCTTGACCCCACACTCTGGATCTGGAAACAGCCTTCATTGCCGCCGACAGCAGATGGCTCCGCAGTGCCGAGGAGCGAGGTGAGGGGTGGCCTGGAGGGGTAGAGACCTTGAATCTGATTAATGTCGGCAGGATTGATGGGCGTAGCGAGCGTGCGAAGGAGGATGCTGCCTTGAGGGAGAGAGGGGGAGATGGAGTGTGTGTGCAATCTATCTCTGGTATCAGTCTTCATTCCAGCCTTGCATTTGGGAGGTCTTACGATAAAACATCACTCGGCTCGCCGTATTTCGAGTACACCAAAGCTTTCGCTTGGGTGTAGCCGTACGGGCCAGACTTGTAACGTTTGGCATTGAGCTGTGGGCATCGTGGTACAAAGTTTCGCGAAAGAGGGGTCCGAGGAGCCGCAAGGACTCTCTGCAACGATTGTGGAGGCATGGTGGTGATTGTGGATGAAATTCAATGTGAGAATCGCTCCAGCGGAGTAAGTAAATATTGTTGCCGATATGACGTTCTACGAAAGAGCAAACAAGCAATTACGGATTGCGGGTCCGGGTCGGCTGCGCTGGGTGCGCTTGCAGGGTTGACTTCGCGTGGGCTTGGTTGGGTTGGGTTGCGGAGTCGGGGGAGAACTTACCTTGGGAAATGCTACTTTGGGGGTCCATGATGTCAATTCGGGGGACCCGGGATTTCCAAAGTTGCAGAGGATGGGACAGTATAGATAAAGATAGCATCTCTTTAGGTCCCAAGAAGAATGTATTATAAAAATTAATGTCAAATTGTGAGTGTTCAAGTGAAAATATTGTAATTAGTGATGTGTATTATTTTTTTCAACTCCTTCAAACAAATGAGTGGTCTGAATAGGAGAATCAGGTACAAGCATCTTGCTCCCAATGAGCAATGAACAGCGGTTAACAAGAATTTCAAAGAACGCAATCCAAGCCAAATGCTCCCAAGCCCGGGGGTATCTCATATTACCACTCCACCTGTACAATCTGATCTTCCAACAGCCTTGCGCCAGAAGGCTTCCCTCCCTGAGCAGCGCGATTAATGAATGTTCTTGAACAAATCTTCTCCTCCCAAGCTTTCACCTTCTACCCTAGATTTCAACTGACTCAACTCCGGCAATTTTGGCGGCGGTGGTCCTTGAGATATCTTCTTTACCGGCGGTTCGTCGGCATCTTCATAGAGTACACTGTTCCTCTTGTTTTCCCTCTCATCTCCTCCATTCATGAACCTTCTGAACCAGCTCGAATTTCTCTTCTTCCCCATACCTGGTCGCGAAGATATGACGCTTCCGTTACTGGATTCGGGTCGCGAGAGATTGCCTGACGACTGCGCAAATCCTCCATTGCCGTAAACACTTCTGCGATTGAAAAGGCGTCGAACGCTTGTTGGTCGCAAAGATTTCGGGGTGCCAGGTTCAGGAAACGCTGCAGCAGAATCGCCATTGGTAGCAGCCGGGACCTGAACCGGTGCTATCTTCGGAACAGTTGGGGCGCCTTCCGCTGCTGCAGAAATGTTTTCTGGCTTCACCTCGACTGGAGGCTTCTCTTGCGTTGGAGACTCGAGTGGTGGAGGGATGTTCGTACCAGCAGTGAGAGAATCGAGGGGCCCAAGCTTCGGGAGCTCGAATTTACCGTTCATGCCATTCGTACTAGGCATCTTGTTTGTAGTATCTTATTCTTTTATCTTTTCCAAAGAGCACTGAGTATGTCGCGGAGCAGTAGGGAGGACCAATGTTGTTGTCGGACGTTCCTTATCACCAATCCCTGAATGTAATGACCTGCTTTCAAAGATTTGGGGCCCCGGATACAGACAAACACCAGGCAAACAACAGTGGAGCACACTTATTGAGAGGTTTACTGGTGGATCGAGTGGTATCGTGACGCCATCAGACGGGCAAAGAGAGTGTGCGAGCTTCGCAGATATGTACAAATGAACGCCAAAGAAAAACTGTTTTCGAGGTAGATTTTTTGGGTATATACAAGTACAAGAGGTTGTGGTGCTGTTTGCGCAATGTAAATAAGATGGGGTTTGTTCTTGCTTCGGGAGGTCGCAGGGTAGAGAGTGCTCCTCATTAGCGGAAGCAGCCAATGACCATCTTTCAAACTCCAGACCCTGGTTTACCAGGCCGGGTATTTATGGGGCGTCGAGGAGCGTGAAGGATGATAAGTCACGTAAGTCTCAACGGCGCAGCCACATTATTGACTTGAGGGCGAAGCTGAAGTCAATATATGATCGAAGAGCGTTCAAAGACGTTCACGGGCTTTGACTCTGGCTTTGGCTTTGGCTTTCGCCGCAGCTTGCTGCGGTGATGTCTAATTCTTTACCTTAAACCCCGAAATACGGCCAAATGCTGAGCAGCACTCTAATATCAAACATAATCACCCTCGATTACGTATCTGGGATGATCTTTGATGTGTTCCTGACACAGACATAAATATACCTACATAAATAGTAGTTACTAATCACTAATGTGTGTCTTACAATATGGTAGATTCTATACTTGATGATTATCGGTCCATTATAAGATCTTTAAACCCCCTTACACAATATGAATTCTACAGTAACCTTCTTGCATGTAGAGAACTTAGACTCGCTACCTTAAATATTGGAGATCTAGCGAATCTTACGCAGTATTACCAGTTTCTTGAACGAATGCACACTTGTCGAGGACCGGCATGGTGTCTATGAGTATCAGTCGTTTGTAGGAAGTTAATGTCTCTTTCCGGGAGGTCTCTCATTGGCATAGCAACCGGTATCGGAGCTGAAGGTTGAGCTGCTGCAGCTCCTCTAGCTGAAACAAATATTATCGAGAGCAATATGATAATAATTTCGAATACTAGTAGTGAGTTGAACATGAAAGTCCAACAGCGATGTTGATGATCCATATCAACACAACACCATGACTCCATCCATGAGAAGACCGATAAGGCATTAACCGATAAGT
Source organism: Allantophomopsis cytisporea (assembly GCA_024752435.1). NCBI lineage: Eukaryota > Fungi > Ascomycota > Leotiomycetes > Phacidiales > Phacidiaceae > Allantophomopsis > Allantophomopsis cytisporea. The sequence goes on from CP103025.1 coordinate 1,275,936, forward strand.
ATCACAACGCATTTGTTGTCTCGGTAAATGCCGATTGTAAGTATTGAGTGAAGTTGAGCACGCATTCCATTCAAATCACGACCAGCCGCCAGTGACAAGAATGGGCATGCGAACACTCTCTGAAGCTCAGGAGAAGCTGCAATCTCACACATACCGACATCTGAAAAAGCTCACCGGACGTCAAGCAAAGCACCAAACTCAAAATGCCTTTATCACAAAATCTCGAGATCCGGAGGAGCTCATCAAAAGTGAAGCATTTCGTCTTCAAAAAGGTATGTTGATTGAGGTATGGAACTCAGACACAGGCTGACCGATGACTATAGGACTTGCGAACTCTTCAAACCACAAAAGACGCGAATTGATCATTGATACGAAGAGTCAGTTCGTTGCCGTGAAGGATAACATAGTTACCAGCGAAGAACAATCCACTGCAGCCTCTAAGATACTCGAAAATTACCATAGTCCATTCAATGCCTCTGTTGTTGAGTCTCTACAGGAAGGACATGCTTTCATGGTTGGCAAGACAAACTTGGACGAATTTGGCATGGGATCGCATTCAACAAATTCGTTTTTTGGACAGGTTCGCAACGCTTGGCCTTTGAACGATCATTCCGCCGGTGGAAGTTCTGGTGGTAGTGCTGTTGCTGTTGCAATTGGGCAGGCTCAAACTGCTCTCGGGACAGATACAGGAGGTTCTGTGCGTCTACCTGCAGCATACACAGGCGTTGTGGGATTTAAGCCATCATATGGGGAAATTTCTAGATGGGGTGTTATACCATATGCAAATTCTTTAGACACAGTGGGAATTTTCGCTTCAGATGTCCAGCAGTTGCACAAGATCTTTGAAATCGCTATGGCACCTGATGAGAAGGATCCAACAAATCTGAAGACAGCAAGTCGACAGCGTCTTCAAAAGTTGCAACAATCAGCCAACCCATTCAGGAGAGGACATAAGATACGCATTGGGGTACCAGTTGAGTACAACATCGAAGAATTAGATCCCATGATTAGAGAGACATGGCAGATCATACTAGAGAGGCTCCAAACCACTGGCAATTATGAGGTCATGCCAGTCTCCTTGCCATCGACAAGACAAGCTCTGTCGGCATACTATGTACTGGCTGCTGGTGAAGCAGCATCGAATCTTGCCAAATATGACGGAGTTCGATATGGATTTCGGAAACAAGGAGCAGACGGCTTAGGAGGCGTCCTATATGCACAGACTAGAGGCGAAGGCTTTGGAGATGAGGTCAGGAGACGAATACTCCTTGGGTCATACACATTGAGCTCCGAAGCCATTGATAATTACTTCATTAAGGCTCAAAAGATACGAAGGCTCGTGCAAAGAGACTTCGATAGAGTGTTCACCATGCAGAATGGCTTGCGGCCTGCGGAGCAATTTGACCTGAGCGAGATGGATGAGAATGTTGACTTGGAAAGTAAACTTGGACCGGCACAAGTCGACTTTCTCATATGTCCTACAGCACCGACACAGCCACCAACACTTGAGGAGGTGTCTCAGCAGACTTCACTTGACTCATATATGAATGACATCTTCACTGTCCCAGCCAGTCTAGCTGGATTGCCTGCTATCAGTGTTCCTATTCAAGCCAAAAACAATGAAGGCGTAAACAAACCTTCTTCTGTGGGGATCCAAATCATCTCGCAATATGCGAACGACTGGGCAGTAATACAAATGGGACTTCGGGTGCAGTCACTTAATGGCATTAGGTCATAAGGTCACGACATAAGGTCACGATGGCACGGGTATTACCCAGTCAATGAAATGGATATATTAGTGTGTATCGCACACAACGCACGTTATCGCAATACGCTGACTATGGTTGAGCCGCAGATCGAGTCGTGTGTGTTATCTATACTGTATGTTTCCAACTTTCAGGATCGGACAGTGAGCAGTGACTGGCTCAAACACAGGTTCTGAAAGCCGGGTACCTCCCGAGCCGCTAAACGCTGCTTGCCGCCATCGCTTCCTGCGATGAATGAAGCGTCTTGGGCCGCACAGAATAAGTATAAATATCACCTTAGACCCGAGAGGCATAAAGGTAGAAGCATGAAATACACTAAGTTCTCACGTGAAATGGCTTATTAAGAGTAACACTATTCCCTCCTACAGGCTCGGATCTAAGGGAAAACACATGTTGCCTTTTCGGAATATGAACTACAAGATTTTGAGGCTGGTAGAGGCTTCGGATCTCACTACTCATCAGGAATGGTCTGCTTGACTCTTGTGGCTCCTGATATTCGGAGACGGAGCTTCACTTCACGAGGTTTAACCCGCCCACTACGTTACATGCACCAGACTGCTGGGAATCCTTAATGACGCACAGAACTGCCGTTGATTTCCTCATTAGCTATGAATATATTGATATCATTGGTTGAGGAAGCTCATGACTAGATGCTATACAGAGTTTCCATACTATGGTGGCCGAGGATCAGAATCCTATGATAATCTGATAACAACCCTGGGAATGAAGCAACGAATGCGTTCATCACCTTCCTCCCTGACCCTCATTCTTAGAACCACAGCACAGTAGAAATATCAGTAGCTCGCGGTTATGCAAAGGCATGAATGTGCATAACATGCACACGGGCCGATGCCCATAGACCTGAAAGTCGGCAGTTATTGTTCAGTTGTTTCAGCAGTTATCACTGTGTAAAGCGATTTGGGGGCAGTCCCGGAACGTAAGTTCTCCCTCGATCAGTGGTACTTACTAGTGAGATGATAAAGTTCGAATGTCGGAAACCCCCGAGTGATCAAGGGCTACGCTACGGCCTGCAACAGAGGGGAGGACACGCCGATTGATCAAGGTCAAAGCCACCAGAGCCACCTCATCTTCTCGTACCTTCGTACGAAAATCAGCCCATCTAGTACATATAGCAGTGATAAATCAACGGAAACAAAAGGACTCTTGTTGTTGTACCTCGGGGTAGCTCCTATTCACGATTATTATACGGAGTCGGAGTAAGGCACTGCAGCGTCCGATCGTTATGTATGACTCGTCTAGACACTTACTCGCGTGATAAAGGTGCACATTTTGGCTTTCATGAAGCACATCAGGTTCAGTTGTGTCTGTGATTCAAGAAGGAGCTGCCATAGTAAGTCGATCCATCGTATTCATCGGTACGCACATACGTCCATGGGAGCATCAATGCTGTGGATGTGTTCAGTATTCCTCATCCTTGCCTCGTGCTACGAAGTTCTACCTACCGTACTGCTCACTGCTTGCGTTGTGCCCTGTGTACTCCGTATTACCTATTCATATGATACAGTGCAACCCTTAAGCGGACTTTTCTTGACGCTCGCACGACTTTCGGGGAGGCTCTGGAGATCTAAAGGCACATCTTCGGACAAACTTGAACTTTTCTAATTGAGCCCCTACCCGTGCATAGACAATGTACTTCTCGTTCCGTAATCACCGAATCGTGGGAGTCGTCACACTCCCAGGAAGACTTCCACTGTTGTACTACACCTGAGGAGCGAGCGACGTTGCTCCTACTCTGCATTGAGCAAACTCCCGACGCCCACGGTTCAGCCGTACATCTAGAACACATGCCTGCAAATTTCCTCAAGACAATCATCGCCATCGGCCTCCGTTATCCCGATTTGACAGCCGATATGTGGGGGAGAATGTGGGGTGCGGAGCGCAGAATAACAACCTTGCTTACCTTACGTGCTATGTATGTGAAGGCGCCTTTCGAGAAAAGGATCGCTGCCTTTCTGACAGATATAAGTCTCCCCGTTCGCCGTTCTGGATGACGGATGATTGCTGAACTATTTTTCCAATACTACTTTCTTGTATTACATTTTCGGAGGCTGGAAGGATGAGAGAAGAGCCATGACTTATCCTATGTACTCTCCCCCAAATTTGACATTCTACGACTATGTTGGTATCTGCCAATGTGCAAAATCTTGGGCTATTGGATTTGGTGAAAGGGTAGGGAAAATTCTAGTCATCTGCAACTTCCAACCTGTATTAATTTAATTTTTTCAGGATAGAAGTCGATTGAGATCTGCACTTGCTCCAGAGGTCATCGTCGACTACACAGATCTCGTCCCACACATGGGACATAAAATTTATACAGCGGATGACTTCATCACCAAATGGTTTGGCCCTTGTGATCTTGGCTTACGGAAACCTACGACACACCAACTTCTGGGCATACCCATCTTCAAATATGTCGACGATGAGCGGATAGTGGTAGAATGGCAACAGCTGGCTGGCCATGATGGAGAACCACTTGGAGAGGAGATGACAAGCTCTGTGTGCCGAATCGGTGCTGTTACGAGTGGAACGAGCTACATGGAACAGGAATTCGTGCGGGTGGATGGCAAGTGGAAGATTGACGTTCTCAGACCTTCGTCGATGCTTCAAGAAAAACCGACATATGATGAAGATATTAAGGTCAAGGTGGAGATGATAGAGGTCTCCCATGTCTAATGATAATGCTGTTTGTGTTAATTTTCATATTCATACCTAATACCAACAAGCAAAAGCTATGATTTTTACAAGACTTTTCCTCACTTGCCACCCAGATTTTCTTCCATAGTGAACATTATAACAGGAGTGGCAATTGCTTCACTTTAGTTCGGTATATATGCTGCCGTAGTCGACCTACTACTTCAGTACTTGCATAGTCGGTCGTCGATGTAGTTGACATCAAAGCATATCATAAGTCTACCTCGGTGCGTCAAAGCACTAGAATTGTACAACACGGAAGAGAATCTCCTCAGATATGTGCCAGTCATAGGAGAAACATCACAAGATCAACATACTTTGCGTGAAATGCCGTACAATACCAAAAAGTAGCTCCATTCGTCCACACCTCGCCCGGTTCGCATCATCATCAGACGACGCTGTAGAAAAACTCCTAACAGTACAGCTAAAGGCGAGTACCGACATCTAACCCGTACCTAATTAGTGCTAACTGCTGTCAATGGAAGTAAGCACCTTAGATGGCTCGCAAAGTTAAAGCCTCTGAATCATGAAACCATCGTCGGCAAAATGGGATATCTTCGCAACAACATCGTGAACATTCTTCTTTGCCTGGAAGGATGGATATACTTCGCAGTCCACCTTAATCCTGCTCACCACCGAAGTACCTAGATTTACCGAATATGAAGCGGTGTAAGAACGCCACGGGTATATTCCGCGCGCAACGGAGGACGCCCAAGATAATCGTGCTTTTTCCGAGCTGCGGTGCTGCATAGGGCGAAACATCGCTTCTTTACTCTACTCCTTCTCCGGCCGGCACGCAAGATCTTCGGTCCAGAAGAGAGAGAGAGAGAGAGCCATACCGGGGTGGTGGAGCCTTCTCCTCTCCACTACTTGTTGCTCTACAGAAAGCCGGCTGCCGTCCGAATCGGCTTTATGAACCTTTGCGTATCCAAAGGAGACCAAGGCAATCATAGCGGTAGAGGAAGCTAAATTGAATGTCACTAATACGGGACCGAGCAAAGGACTATCATCTTTCTAAGTACGCGGCATCATTCATTGACTTTCTTATTTCGCATCGATGCACCAGTGTCATGAGTAACTGTCTCCCTGGTCGCCGATGAAAGCTATTTATATGTATGTTGTACCAGAAGATCATTCCCTTAAGGTACAATCGTAAACGCTTCTCGCCCTTGTAGTATCGGCCATATGATGTCTGCGCAGTATACAGTATGCAAGGGATCTGGAGTACCTGTTCGCTGTATGTACATATGTATGTATGTCAAGATGTACATAGTATTATGTATGTACGCTTAATATTTAAGGCGAAGATTCGCCGATACCACGAGAGAACGGACAGACATGGTCTTTTCATACCCTGCAATCAATCCATCTCACCCATAATACTTTAAAGTTATTGGAGATCTGCGATGTGTTTTCGTCCCTGTGCAGCTTGACAGATGGGCTCTTCTGATGGATCTGGACCCATACTGATCAACAATATGCCCGAGCAAAGGATTTTCCACCTTGTCCTGCCATGCTGTACCCTTCGGATATGCTCGGGAAGAAGATCTTGAAGCATGGTTTGAGGAAAGCGGATCCTACTGCAGACACATAATGTTTTGAATTGACTTAATTGGCTTGCTATCAACGTGCATCATATACAGATATGGGTATACATCGGGAAAATAAACTGAGAATTTTTTATCATGACATTTGATGGCAGATTGTTGGTCAGACAGTATCCAAAACGCCGAAGTTACTGCGTGATCCTCAGACACGCAGCTTGAGTTCATAATAGGATGATTGCATGAGGTGAACTGGAGGATTTGCTCAAAACTCATATGATTGACAACTCCAAAAAAAAAAAAAAAAAGAGAATAAACCGGTATTTTTGGATGGAAAAAGTTAGTAGAGAGCTCTGTTGTTGATTAAGTAAAACATAATATAAAATAAGCTCTTTCGCTACAACAATTGCCCTCGTAGCTCAATGGTAGAGCGCGTCACTAGTAGTTTACCTTCTCGGTGATGCGATGACGAGGTTGCCGGTTCGATTCCGTCCGAGGGCATTTCCTTTTGCCATTCCTTACAAAGGACTTCTAGTTTTGCTCCTGATTTTGGGTCACCTGCGGGAGCACCCTTTTTTTTCCACTTCGAAATGATAACGGCTTCTTGGGGAATTCGATTTTCTTTATCGGCAGTTGATTGCCCAATGTATAGCTAAAGCTAGTCTAGTGACTCCCGAAAATGAAAGCATGAATCGTTAAGGATCTCCTTGGGCAGGCTCCACAAAGGTGACGATCATGATGGAATAGTGCAACGGAAAGCCGCTATGATGATTTCTTTTGGGTTGCCTATAATCTACGACATTTTTCGTCATCGAGGATCTAACATGTCTGGGGAACAAATTGCCAGGTCGTCCACAACAATAGTCACAGCCATGCGTGTCATGATCGGCAACTTAAGCGCACTGAAATCATAGCTATCGATTGCCATTGTTTATGCCCAGGGTTTTCTGCGTTTGTGCTTTTTACGGTTGTGGTTTAACTTACTCATAGTTATTTCCTCCATTACTTGAGAACTATTGGTCAACTAAGTAACTGCACTGGCTACGTTAAAATCAAACACACATATCATACACAAGTATTACATGCTGTGATAACACTTAGATATATGGTTGAATCATGACTTGCATATGATCTGAATCGTCCGAAAATTACAACTAGCTTAGTTTTAGGGTGTAAAAGAGGTTCGAGGTCTTTAAATGAATTTCAAGACTAACCTATATTCCCAAGAGCATTGATGATAGCTGCGAGTAACTCAACTACAATGTGCACCAAATAGAACGAACCAGAGCCTATTATATTGAAAGGCGCTTGTACGGTGGATTAAACGCCTAACGTCTACTGGTTGTCCTATTACACCAGCATTGTTAAAAGACACAACTGAAGAGATCCGGAAATAACACGTTCATGTCATGTCATTTTAGTCTACCGTCTTACTATTATCAAAGCTTATGCATAGCCTATGATTGACTCCAAAGGGTTCTAAACTGACACCTTATCTTTGAAGGGAATCTATCTATGCTAAATTAGTCGTCCCCGTACAAAGAAGCTATTGTTGTGCCATGGCTCACTACTTTTCAAACGCGTGTTGCCAAACGAAACTACAAACCTTAAAACATATATACTATGGGCGGGATAGGATTTGGAGTTGGGAGTACTCAATCTATGCATCTTATTGTCAACTTAACCCAAAAACTGAATTGGAAGGATAAAGCTGGAAAATAGAGTGGGTAACAGTTCTGGAGCGTATCGACAGAGTAGGAGGAGCGTTACTACTAATGATTATTTTCAAATCATAAAGCACCAATTCTAGTTGGATTTTACTAAGTACACCGGCAGGTTTTCACTTCTCTACAAGTGCAAGCGAGTAGATATCACAGAGTTATAGTTTTAAATGGTTGCAAAAGGGGTTCGAACAGGAGTAGAAAGAAGTCTAGAAGCCAACCTCGGTTGTCAATTCTGAATAGCTATTCAGGCATATTACTAGCGATCCATTGCGCTATATATACAGAACAATATTGACATCCTTATTCTGCCCCATTGTTCGTATGCACTTCAACCACTCGATGTTAGGGTCTACAGACCAACAAAGAGATTTCACGCACTTGAAGTATATTGGTACTCTAGAGCTGGATAAGGCTAACAAAGCGAGTAGAATGGACGGAAATCTTGATACGAATCAGAGAGAAGGCTCTTAGACCTCAGAATATCCTAAGTGGGCAAAAAAAGCTGGTCTGGTTTCACTAAGGTATTAAGAGTGTTGGATAACCATCCACTTCCTACTCTTTATCTACCTTTAACACCTCAAAATGTGACAACTTTTCAGAACTCTGATCTCTCAGTACTCAAGAGCACTTCTCCATATTACACGAAGCCTGGCACGCAAACCTAATCTTTCATCCCGCTCTATCAAGTAATGAGAGTCTTACATTCAATCCGCAGATATGCTCGCGGGAGGCCGAAGAGAAATCGAAAGAGGGAAGAGCATGGAGGCGATCACGCAAGTGCTCAATTGAAGAAACAGATGATGAAAGGAAATTGTAGAAGTAGAGGGTAGTTCGGGCGACTTAACTTTGGAATTAAATAGTTGTGTTGCACGTATAATGATCTCGAAGCTGCCAAATTGATTTTAATGGCTCGTTGAACCGTACACCACTCTACTAGTATTTGATATATGTAGCATATGGGGACAAGAGTCCCCACATTCACTGAGAAGGAATCTGGAATCGTTCAACTACACGTAGATGTAGCATAAAGGCCCAGCAAGTGTATCCATCATAGTCCTGATCTGAATGTTTGGTGCATTCGCCCCAAGATTAATAAGATCATCAAGAGTCCCATTTCTGGAAGGAGGATCATTCAAAAGCGTGATCGTCCCACCAATAGCATACTGCCGATTTGCAGCATCAAAATTCTGCCAAATCCACCAGGTTCGATCGATCTGGCCATGGTGCAGCCAGAAAATTGGGTCTCCTGGACTTGCGAAGATATCTCCAGAAGGGTCCCCACCAGGTGTGAAATGTCCTGCCGTATGGACGCCGTAGAACCCGGCGCTGAAATTGCCCTGCATACGGTTCTGGAAAGACAGAATATCGTTGTAGTTGGTAATGAGATCGGCTGTGTCGTTGTCGGTGCTCCATCGTGTTGATACCCAGGAGTTGACGTCTCGTTTGAGGCAGCGTGGATTATATTCGAGCCCTGTGGCTGTTGCGACAATTTCGGGTTCCGCCAGAGTCGGTGATACAGGCCCTAGGTTGACGGACATGCTGGAGTTGATTAGAGGGCTGTGTGATGTAACATTTAAATCACTTACTTCTTGAAAGGGCCTGTTATTACACAACCACCTCCAACTCCGGGTGGAATGGGATTCAGCCCTGTGGGAAGGGCTTTGGTTTCATTGTGTGCTTCGTAGATTCCGTTGCCGCTGATACTGTATGGGCTGCCATCAAAATAGGGCGAGTTGATTGGGTCTTGAGCTGATTTCCCCCAATTCCAATACTTGATGCCGATTAGCATTTTGTTTCTAGGCTAGCAAGTGAAGACTGTGAGACTATACTGGCTGATATCCCTTGTATCCACATTCATCTCTCAGCGCTGTTTCGAATGTCCAGACAAAGTATCGATGCCATGAGAGAAAATTGGCCTAGACCTCAAGTCAGTCATTGTACTACAGCGCAGGAATAGATAGCACTCACTGTTCCATGAATAGTTAATGTCTGATTGATATGTGTCGCAACAAAGTCATCGTATCTGCTTTTGGCTCCAGGTGAAAGTGTTGGATCTGTGATGGAAGGAGTATTCATGAGACAAAGTACAGCATCAGTGTAGGAGACCTTCTCCAAGGTGGACAGAGCCGTCCTAATAAATCGCGTCAATGTGGATGCATTGATGAACATTCTCCAGTTTTAATACCAAATAGAATTTGTGCTTACCATTCCCTGCGAACTGAAGCACTATCAAGAGTACATGTGCCATTTGAATACGTTGAATTCGGCAGTCCCAGATTTGTAAGTGCCGTTGTAGCTAGTAAATCAGTCAGAGCAGTAGACTGCTCATTGTAAGTCGCGGAAGCTACTTCCAAGAAGATGAAAGAAGAAATCAATTTTCTCGAAAGTCTCGAAATCCACAAACGCAATTGCATCGTTGCTTAATCCCTTCCCAAATCCTCAAGGAATCTGATTTAACCACAAGTAACAAAGAAAACATCTCAAAACTTGCCACACTATATACATTGCTGACAGGCGCATGCATAGCTTACGAGATAATTCACGGGCCTCTGTCCCAAAGCCTGTAGTTGAAATAAGATACAGCGCCAAAAAGTCCCTATCGGGCTAACGGTAGATAACATATGTATCTGAAAGCTTGAAGCAGGCTCTAAGCTACTAAGCCAGCCAACCCTTGACGGCCGTGAGGGGCAGCGGGAAGCTCGAGGTTTTCTGTAGTAATCACTCGTACGGTATGTAGTCGTCGCACACCAATAGATTACCACCTCGTCACCATTGAATGAGAACCGGTTCTTTGAGACACTTTATAAAATTATATCGGCACTGAGGGATGAGAGAATCGTCGTTCACATAATCAGTTAAAAGATCTGGATCTCGGCCGGGTAGAACTTACCTATGCGCGAGCACCCAACACCCTTTCAACTGGGATAAATGCGACAAGGATCAGAGAGACGCAGAACATGGGAGGTTGAATTCAAGTACGAGATACGAGACGCGTGGTGTGTGCAGTAAGTAAGCTATTCTTGCCGACACGGATAAATTGCAGCATTTCATTCAAGGCCGATAAGATCTTTCCATGCAAGGATGGGATACGTACAGGTATGTTTGTTCCACACCTATAAAGATACGGTGTGGTGATAAGTCTTGACGACGCATGGCTTTGCAGAATTTGGATGCCATCTCCATAAGTCCTGGTTACTTCTGGGTATATCATTGGTATATTGGCTCGTATGAAGAGAAGATAGAGACAAATTCCGAAAGCCATAAATATCATAGCTATGTTCAACAAAATATTGCGCTTGGCACGATGGAGGATGACTATTTGCTGTCTGAAAGGGCAAGCTTGGAAAACCATGCCAGTTTAGTGAGAAATGGTTGGGAGTGAAGACGTGCTATTTCGACCACAAGCTTAAATCATCCTCTCACATGTCAAAGTGACATATTCTCACTCATAATCAATGCTAACAGCTTGGGATATAATGGTTTCCATTGCATCGTATCATCTATATCTAGTTCACTTTTGTTGCGAACAAAGGCAAAAGATCAACTCAGACAAACGACGCAAGAACAAATCTATCTGAGCTTTATGCACGTCCATCAATCATAAATTTTCCACCTCGAGTATAGACAGGTACCAAGTGTAGATACACGCCCACCAGATCGTTGAACATTGTCAATTGAAAGCAGTAGAATTAGCGACTTAAGCAAGAGCCTTAGCCTCACCATCCTTCAACTTGCCAGCATCGACCAATCTCTTAACCTCAGCAGCCCAAACGCTCTTGATCTCGTCAGCGACTTTGAGACCCTGGAGCTTACCAGCGAGAGCAGCGATCTCCTCTGCGTCGACCTTGCTCTGGATGAGGTCAACGTCGTTAAGAACGGCGTCAATTTGGGAAGCTGGAGCATCACCAGCAGCGAAGTAGTTGGCGTCCTTAACGGAACCCTTGAGGACACGCTTGTTCTTCTTGACAGCAGTCTTGGCAGCCTCCTTAGCCTTCTTGCCTTGCTCGCGCTCAATCTTAGCAGCTTCCTCGGCTTCCTTAGCAGCCTTGGCCTCAGCCTCCTTGGCAGCCTTGGCATCCTCGATGGCCTTCTTCTCAGCAGCCTCACGCTCGAGCTTCTTCTTGTTCTTAGCGGCGTTGGCTTCCTGACGGAACTTCTTGATACGCTCATCACCAGCAGAGCAGTCATCTAGAAGCTTACGGAGACGGGCAGAGTCCTCAGTCTTCTTCTTTTTGCGAGCATTGTTGTTCTTACGTTCGACGTGACGCTTCTGGTCACGGTTCTCGTTGTCATCTGGAACATCCTCATCCTGGTACTCGAAGGATCTCCAGGAGTCGAAGTTGTAGAAGAAATTGTAGAAGTCATCAACCTGCTCCTTGGTGCTGTTCTCGTCACCGAACTTTGGAACTGGCTGGATCTTGGAGAAACGACCCTCAGCCTTGAAGGTTGCACCCCAGAGCTTGTAGAAGTTGCCCTTCTGGGCCTGCTTCTTGGTTGGTGGCTCGACCTCAGCACGCTCGTCAACGGAGTCGAATTGGCGGCGCTTGACTGGGTCAAGGAGGACCTCAGTGGCCTTTTGAATACACTTGAAGAAGCTGTCATCCTCGGTGCTACCGGCGGCAGCCTTCTTGTCTGGATGATGACGGAGGACCTTCTTGCGGTGAGCGCGCTTAATCTGCTCCTCAGTAGCCTTGTAGCGATACTTAGAGAGACCGAGAACAGCGTAGTGGTCCTGGCCCTTCCAGTCCTTGGCATCGCGAAGAAGCATGGATGGGTCTTCCGGCTCACTGATCTCACCAGCATCGTCGTCTTCGACCTTCTTTACGTTCTCCTGGGCTTGAATGCGGTCATCCTCAGAGAAGGTGCGCTTGTGGCGGGCCTAGAAGTTATTAGTAAAGCACAAACTTACGTGAAATAACATATGGGAGAACTTACACGACGGGCATGAGCGAGGAAATAAGGTCCGACTGGCTCAATGCTGCGCTCGGTGGCAGCGGAAAGAGTACCAATAGGCTTGAAATCCTTCTCACCCGACCAACCCTCAGGTAGGACAGGAAGTGGCAGAGCAATCTGCGAGTGGGATTGAGACACCATTGTTGCGGGTTAAAGCTCAAAGCGATGTTGTCGACAAAAGCGAGACAACTTGAAATATTTCAGGTCGTGAATGATTTTGACCCGGAAAATAGATGCTCCATACGCCGAGAAAATCTGACTGGCTCAAGCCTTCTCTCTGTGGACAAAAATTACCTTACCTTAGACATTTGTGCATGGACCTATTTGCGCTAACCTTTCATAGATTAGCAATAGTCAAACGGAATTTACCAGACCGTGGATCGCGGATGAGAGCCAATCCAAAAGGTATTCATTCCTCTTACTCCGACCTGATAAATCCATATTTCAAAACCACCTACACTTGTTCATCTTGCCTCTCAGACCTGTGTATATTATACATACACGGCAATCTTTCAGCTATCCAGCCGTTGCATTACTCTAAGTTTCCCTGCGACAACAAGAAACAATCAAAGAAAAGAATACATTGAGTCTATTATTTATTCAAAATGGCACAGGCAATAGCGGCTTATAGAAGTGTTTTGCGATCCGCACATCTCGCCTTTCAAGGTTTGTACAAAGTCTCAAATAGCTAAATTATGTGACTTGGTGCTAATTATTTATACAGGTGACGTTGCTCTTTTGACTGCAGCCAAGCAGCAGCTCCGAGAGGGATTCCGCAAGAATGCTTCCCTGAAGCCTGATGACCCAGCAACTACGGCCGCCATTGAACATGCTCAGGGAGTAGCAACTGTTCTCAGAGCAAACATTGTACAAGGAAAACATGAAGGAGACAACAAGTACCGTAAGTCTAGAATTCGCGCAAGAGTCCGCACGACACCAAATCTGGACAATACTTACTCACAACCTAGGTCTTCGTATTCACGAGCATACTGAGAGGGGTGATAATGACACTATTAAGATGCCAAATGGTAAGGTGGTCACCATTGACGGGAAGAAATGCACCGATCCTTGATCTCAAAATCCAGCACGGAATACGGAGCGTAAATCGACAGGACACTCTGTACTTTCAATATAGGATCGCGGGATCATGGGATCATGGGATCTTGGGATGCGAGTTATGGGAGATTTGGGAAGTGTCTGTGTCTTCTGGATGATCCGAAATCCACTAGAACTCTACGCCTCCATTGCCAGAGGATGTTAAGCTTTAAGAGCATTATGTTACGAGGTAACCAAATTTATCGATCTCGATGGCCTTAAAACGACGATGTACTTCCTCAGCCTAGCCATTTCTTCTTCACTACAATGCTTGGATGCTGAGACAATCAGAGGACAGAGGACAGCACAAGAGATGATTGGCTGCAAGACATACTAATCTCCTCAATTTGAAGACCAGAACTCAATTTCCGACAAGGGAGGCTTTGTGAAGTACGAACTGTGTCTGTCGCTTGGAGGTTACAGGAAACAAGCCTTTGTCGTTTTGCCACCTAATCCTAATGAAAAACAAAGCAATTTGCAAAGCTACTTATGTATTCTACGGGAAATCTTGAAGCAGAGGTCCAGCACGAAATTTCAAGTCACGAAACATGGTTAATTCATGTTACCCACACCAAAAACGACATTCAGAAAAGTGAATAATAAGCATGATATCAACCAGGTGAATGCAGATCGGCTTAACCTTTGAGTCGAAAGATCTATTCAAAGCAACAATCTATTGGAGTTCCTTAGTGAGAACAATGTTGTTCCATGATTCGAATACTGTAAATCGATTGATGCTCCACCACTGGTGCTCTGAATGATGCTCAGGGCGGTAATCGTGAGCAGTTGGAACAATCTAGATTCTTAATTGTGTAGTGAAAGGATGCCTCGGATACTCGCAACGTGGGATATCTGTAGTGCTGCGAGGCATGTTGAAGCTGTTGTAGTGAGATGAGGATAGTGTAGACATGTCACTTGTCAAGATAAGTACCAGCACATCTAAAACCATAGTCTGTACAAATTGGGTATGCATTGAAAATAACTATCCGCTGAATTAACCACCAAACACCATACGCCAACTTTTCTCAAGTGATGAACTACGACCAACCCTTAGTTCCCAGCCAAGCTTGCATATTGAGGCTCATCGGCACCAGGAGGAGCAGCTACAGCAGACATGCTTGCAATATCGTCACGCGGAGGCGCCTGGATGCGAGGCTGAGACTGACGAGTATCACCAGCCTGCCCACCAGGAGCGGCAAAAGCAGAGCGGCCCTCTCGTCCGGTAGCCACACGCTCATCTCTATCCATAGTGCCGATGGGTCTTGGACGACCCCATTGCACACGCAAAGGACAGCCAGCAATGACCGCTCGTCCCTGTAATTTCTCTGCAGCCGCCTCGGCACCCTCTCTTGTGGCGTAATTGACGAACGCACAGTGTGACATGTGCGAGCAGACCAGCGAGCGCAGCTTGCCGAACGGGGAGAAGAAATCGCGGATCTTGTATTCGGGGAGATCATCCTCAACCCCGGTGATAAAGAGTGATGTGATGGTCTGATCCTCCGGCGGTTGGATGTCTTTTACGCTGGGAGGCAGCTGTGCCGCACTTGGGAATGCCCGTCCCCCTCTGCTGGCACCCCGGCCTCCACGACCAGCACCTGCTGCACCGGCGGTCCTGCTGTCTCGTGTTCGTATTGGTCCCGCACCCTTGTTCAACGGTGATTCTGATCCCACTGCCCCCTCGCCCTCTGGAGCCGCTATCCTCCTCTGCTTTCTGTAGTAGGGTTCGCTGTTTGCTAGCTTCCGGAGCAGTTCTCTTGCCTTCTCATCTGTCTTCTCATATTGCTCTACGTCACCCCGTCCATCCTCGATTTCCCTTTCGTGCTCTTGCGCATAGAACTCTCGGTTGACTTCGCTCTGTGGACCTGGAGCAACCATCTTGAGAGCTGCATCTCTGACCGGAATCGTAAGACCATAGGCAAGATCGAGCATGCAGCACTGGCAGCAATTTTTGAGACGCGCGCATGTTAGACAGATATTGGTACGTTTCAGGCGAGAAGTTCGATCGTTCTTCCATCTGAAAACGGTGAAGGGACGCGTACAAAGCTTGCACTCTGCATCCGCGTTGGCTTTAATCATTTGAACGTAGGGGTTTTCTGGGAGACAGCCATTCTCACAGATAGAAGGGAAGTCTGTTGACTCCCAGCCAGCTCTGTTGAGATCCTGCTTAATTTGTGGCGGCATTGTAAGAATACAAATATGTAGCCAAGTTGAGATGTTGTTTCGAATGTAGTGAGAAGTCGATACTGTGCTGTTGATGTGTTGTTGTTGGAAATATAGAGTGGCACGGCTATGCGTGGAGTCGTGGCTGAAAATGAGTTGTATGGATCTCGAATTCTATCTCGCGCACCTTGATCGCGATTACACAGTCGCTTATGATAGCAAAAATCAGCCACCGTTATCAGACTCAGACGTGGACACAGACGTGGACAAACTTGCACGTGACCCTACCTAGCTCATGGCCCTAAGTGTGTAGTCTCCCCGCAGACCCTTGAGTACGTGAGTAATTAGTAGCCGAACAGAATCAGGTATTCTCTGCATCATTCCCATGCAAATCGTCTGTAGTAAAGGGGTGAAGATGTGCGTGAGTCGAGTCAAGTCGAGTCCTGTTTCGTACTCGTGTTCTCAAGTCTTAGCACCTACAAAATGGCCGGTGACAAAGACTGTCACTTGATATGGTCGGTCTACTCAGGGATGGCTCAGTTTGGGATTAAAAATATGCAATAAAGGCACGACCATCATAAAATATATGTGAACCCGAATACGCTGCAAGGAAATACATCCAGATACATCATGGTCAGACGATTTATCTCGATTCTGACTTAATTACCTTACCCTTTACCTTTACTTACCCCAATTCGGAACCCGAGTACGAGACAAATCTTCCATGGTTTATCTCCTGAGGCACAGATTCGCACCCTCACTCAGTCTGACTACCTATTGCTTTACCCGGTCAATGCTTGACTTGTCCAAGAAAGCTATGGTATTTGTACCACTATTGGCTTAGTCTGCGTCGTTATGACAGGGGTGAGGTGTCTACCCAGCTGCAACTAACAGTTATCCCCAAATTTCTCAACGCGCACCTCCACGATATAAACACTTGTGCCGAATCCCTCTCTTTCGCTGATCAACTCAACTTTCTCTTCTTCTCCTCTCCATTCAATTCAACATCATCCTCCTCCCTCAACCTCATCTCTCTCTCCCAATATTCAATAAATACCTTTGTAATATTTCACAATGGCTCCAGGCAAGCTCGAACAAGAGGATCACTCCCGTGATGCTGCCTTCAACAAGGCTATGCACCAGAACTCCTCCAAGTCTGAGGGAGGTTTCCGTGCTATGTTGGGAAAGGACCACGGCGCTCAGAAGGCTGCCGTTGACGAGTACTTCAAGCATTGGGATAACAAGGCCGCAAAGGATGAGACCGAGGCTGACAGAGAGGTATACAATATAACCCCCTGAGATCTTATCTGGAGCAATGCGCTGATTTGAGTCCCTTCTCTAGGCCCGCAAAGCCGAGTACGCCACATTGACTAGACAGTGAGTAATTACATTGATGTCATCCGACGCAATATCTGACGTTTTCACAGTTATTACAACCTTGGTACCGATTTGTACGAATATGGATGGGGTCAATCTTTCCACTTTTGCAGATTCGCGTACGGAGAGCCATTTTACCAGGCCATTGCCCGCCACGAGCACTACCTCGCACACGTTATCGGTATCCGTGAGGGCATGAAGGTTCTCGATGTTGGATGTGGTGTTGGTGGACCAGCTCGTGAAATTGCTAAGTTCACTGGCGCACACATCACCGGCCTGAACAACAACGATTACCAGATTGAGCGCGCAACAAGATATGCTGCTAAGGAGGGTCTCTCTGATCAATTGGCCTTCGTTAAGGGAGATTTCATGGTACGAAAATATGCCGTACTGCATCAATGTCCCTACTAACTAGATGTTAGCAAATGTCCTTCCCAGAAAACTCCTTCGACGCTGTCTACGCCATTGAGGCTACCGTTCATGCCCCATCTCTTGAGGGTGTCTACTCTCAGATTTTCAAGGTCTTGAAGCCAGGTGGTGTTTTCGGTGTCTACGAGTGGCTCATGACCGACAACTATGACAACGAAAACCTCCACCACCGCGAGATTCGTCTCGGTATTGAGCAGGGTGATGGAATTTCCAACATGGTCAAGATCTCCGAGGGTATCGCTGCCATTAAGGCTGCCGGTTTCGAGTTGGAGCTCCACGAGGATTTGGCCAAGAGACCAGATGCCACCCCATGGTACTACCCACTCGCTGGTGACTTCAAGCATATGGGAACCATCGGTGACTTCTTCACCATTGCCAGAATGACCAAGTGGGGTCGCGGTCTTTCTCACAAGTTCATTGGTGTCCTGGAGATGCTCAAGCTTGCCCCAGGTGGAACTCAAAAGACTGCCGACAGTTTCGCTGTTGCCGCTGATTGTTTAGTGGCTGGTGCAAAGGAGGACTTGTTCACTCCTATGTACTTGATGGTTGCTCGCAAGCCAAAGGCTTAAATCTTCGACGATAGTCGGTATATATCGATACAAAAACCTAGTTCGGCCTTGAAAATTTGGTGCGGATAAGGATGCTGCTTTTATGTTTGGAATATTGCATTCATGGCCGTAACAGGCCTTTAATAGGGGGATAACTGTAGAAAGTGTTGTAATACCAGGTCACGCAAAACTGCGTTGGCGTTCTACGCCTGTATGTATAGGTACTAATGATCAGATGAAATCTAAGAGTTGGACTGCATGACTTGAATGCAATATTATTTCTACCATGAGTGCAACCACAACTTTTCAATAAAACAAATTTTCATAAAATTCTGATCATTGACAAGCAAGAATGTCATGAGTGTCCAGTGTGAAGCAAGTGATATCGTTGATGCTATCTCATAGCACAACATAGAAGCAAACGCCCTATAACTTTTCTGACCCCAACGCCGTCGCTAACAAAGGACTTTTATCCTGGTATATTCGTTATCTTCCTCTACTCCTTGGTCCCCTGTCCCTACTTCTGCTTCGACTTCTGCTAATGCTCCTACTTTTATCATCGTAGCTACTGTAACTGCTATAACTCGGGCTTCTCCTACGCCTTCCACCACCTCCACGTCTCGGCGGTGATCTTGATCTCGAGTCAGATCTAGAACGAGTTCTATGACGTCTCGGAGAACGGGATCTAGACACAGAGCGGGGCCTATAAGTATCGAGGTTGCGTCCTCCCCTACCTCGTCGTGCTGATCTTCCAGGTCCAGAAATCGGCGATCGACGGCCCGCCGCAGTGCTCCCTCCCATTGAATTCGGTCCCCATCCTCGTGTTCTTCTAGAGTCCATCGGTCTCCGAGGTGGCGATGGCGTTCTTCTGCTTCGTGGCAACACTGTTGATACAGTTATAATCCCGCCATCAAGCTGCGCCTCGTGCATATGCGCAATTGCTGCCTCGGCGTCGTCTTCGGACGTGAACTGGATGTATGCTGTACCGCGGTTCGTCATGACTGTGAACATCAGCATATGATAACATCCATGATTCAGTAAACCATCACTCACATTGCCTGTTCATAGGAACCTCCAAGCTTTGAATTGTGCCATATGCGCCGAAGATCTCGGCGAGGTGAGCCTCATTTACATTTTTTGAAAGCTTCTCAATTACAATCTAGTGAACCCAAGTTAGTCGCAAGCTCGTCGCATCGATTATGACATCCATACCTTGCTGCTTCTTGGTGGTCTTGGTGACGGGCTGCGCGTTAAGCTTCTCGAGTAGCTTCGAGAGCTTCGACTTGGAGATCGTCTGCGACGCAGCGTAAGGCTCGTAGAACGCGAGCGCGAGCGCGCAGAAATTGAGCGCCGTGGGGATCTCGAGATGTCTCTGGTGCGTTCTGGGGATACCGGGGTGCGCGACCGACTGAGACTGCGGCCTCGAGAGGAAGATCGGGAGCTCATTGTTTGTTGAACTGCGGTGAGGGCAAAGGGCGTAATTTGGTGATGATGATTCGCTTGGGTCCGGGCGATCTTTCTGTTCGTGTCCCGATAACCCGAATTCAAGTTGCGACTAGGTAAATGCTGATAGCTTACATACATACATACATATTATATGATATCTCCTGCATCACAAGAGCCTTGTCTTCAGCCCTCTTCGTACTACCTCAATTGTCACAACGTGCAGACTTCTCACGAAGAGGTGCGCAATCGAGATTCATGCGTTATTGGGGGTTGCATTCGGTGAAATATTCGCCCTCCCATGCCAATACTCTCTAGTCAGCCTTAAACCAATTCATGAAGTCTCCGGGATTGAGTGCTATCCGAGGGGAGGGAACGGACGGGCTGGGAGCTGGCAAAGCCAAATCAATGTATTTCTCGAGCAAGGGTGCAATTTACCAGAGCCAGTAATGACTGTCAGTTTGGTGGTCTTCAAAAATCTTTTTTTTCATTTTCATTTTCATCTATGCTTACTCATTTGCAAGTTTTTCCCCTGCCTTGGGTGTCCTAAGCCAGGTCCTGGATCAGTCTTGGGGTCAGTCTTGGGGCCAGTCCTGGGTCAATCCTCAAATCTGGGTTGATGGTGTTGTGGTTAACAGCCTTGTTAATTCTTGCACATTGGTTGCTCTCTCAACGCCATCAGCATCCATGTATCCTCGGTCTGTACCGAAGGATAAAGGAAAGACGGCGACTGGAGGTACGAGACGGCAAGGTAGCGAGAAGATGTCAAAAGAGGTTGACGTCCCCAGCATTCTGCTTTAGAATTCTGTATAGAATCTGCACTTGCTTAATAATTTCCGCTGACTACATTATCACAGTCACATTTACATGTTGGGCGGTTCTGGAAGGAAGGGCGTGCTTCACCAAAAGCAATGAGTTGTCTCCCAAACAGGCCATATGTACTCATATTCGAGCCAGGGTTAACCACTCCACTTATGCGGCAATAGGCACGTCCCATGATAACCCCCAATGTTGATGCTTTTGATTAGATATTATTTTCATGGCA
Source organism: Allantophomopsis cytisporea (assembly GCA_024752435.1). Lineage (NCBI taxonomy): Eukaryota > Fungi > Ascomycota > Leotiomycetes > Phacidiales > Phacidiaceae > Allantophomopsis > Allantophomopsis cytisporea. The sequence continues at coordinate 1,296,732 of CP103025.1, forward strand.
ATACCAATCGTTTTTGATCCTGTCCCGGAGTCTTATCAGATTGTCTGGATACGTGTACGATCGACAGTAACTATCCCTTGTAAAGACTTGATGGCAATGCAACACACCATGGAGCCCGTAATATATTCAGACTTGGCATGTCAGTATCACAACTACCACATCCTGGACTGATTGCCCGCAGCATTGCAGAACTTTTCAAGTGAGCGTTCAGTATATTCACCTTCGGGGGGTGTCCAGAGTAGATTTGGGATTTCTGGTTCATAATATGGGTAAATACTTCCTGTACGCAAAATGTTAAATAGGCGGCATCTCCAGTGATGTTTTTCAATCTTGAACGGTAAGGAAAATCACATTATGTCTTCATTGTCGTCAAAGAACCCTCAGCTTGATACTTCAGGTCAAGTGGGAGAGGAGCAAGAGTCTGTGCACACGCCTGCATCGGCTACTTCTCCACAAGCAATACCCGATCTCACAAGTAACACCAATTCTCGACAGTTACCTATTGTGATCATAGGTCACCCTTACACGAAAGAGGATGACATCTCTGAGGCACCTTCTCCTCAATCTCCATACGAGGATGCCCAAGATGAAAAGACACAGAAGATTCGAGTCATCGTTCCTAAGACCGATCCAAATTCAAGTGTGGACAACTTAGCCACAGCGACAACCAAAGCTGGAACTCCAACTCTGAGCCCCTCGAAGTCAATCCTTTTCTCGCCTACTGTCGCCGCAACTGCAGAGAAATTGAGACTTCGTACCTCCCCAATAGACCCGAAAAGCCAAGTTGCACAATGGGGTATTGACTGGTATCAACCATCCTGCATGCTCGGCTTGTTCATCCTTGGACTTGTTGGCATGGTTTGTCACCATGTCTACAACAGCTGCTTGGATGGGAGATTAGTTGGGGATCCTCAATGGCCACAACGATTCGGGAGCGTGTTTAGTTTCTTCGCCAAAATGTGTATGGTGGGTGCTGTAAACATTGCCTACAAACAGTTGGTTTGGGTTAGTACTTTCGAATATATCACGGAGGAATCAAGGCTGACAGCTCAAAGCTCACTATCAAGAAGAGAGATTACTCAATCGGTACCCTTGATGCCATGTTCGCAGTAAGTTCGTTAGCTATTTCGATGAGCGATCGTTAACAAGCATTCCAGATCTGCAACGATCCATTTAAATATCTCAACTTCGAGTTATTGTGGAGAGCAACCATCCCAGCGATGATGGCCGGGTTAGTTTGGTGCATCCCTTTATGTGCTATTGTTTCGCCTTCCACTTTGACATCTGTGACTGGAATTCGCGATGATCCCACAACGTGCACATCAATTCCGACTATAGACTTCCAGAATGAGAATGGGATCAACCAGAACTCCATGTACGTTGAGGGTGAAGGCATGTCATTCTTCAATCTCGTTCCTACCGACAACTTCACCTTCTACTATGCCGAGGCTTCAATGGATCTTCAGAAGATTCAGAAACTTGCGTTGATGAGCGGTAGTCCATTGACACTACCGAATCCCTGCGATGGCGGAGCAAACTGTACTTGGCAATTCGCCTTTGCTGGTCCATCATATGACTGTCAAGAGAAAGACGACTTCGATAACAGTACTGGTCTGTCAAAGTCAATGCTAGCCCCAACTGGAGACAACATATACTACAGCGTGTCTACTGGTGATGAGAATGAGTACGGAGCCCCTAACTTTTGGGCGACAGAGACCTGGCAAAACGATTCCGACATTGGGACGTTTTACCTAGAACCATCCCTGTGGATAGGATATGTTTATAACACATCGGAATTCATCAGTTGGGATGAAAATTGGCCATATAGAATGGATCCACATGTCATCGAATGTACACTCTACAACACCACATATAACTACAATATGACCTTTACGGATGGTGTTATGAATGTCGATAGCGTTACAAAAACTTTGATTGCTCCAGCACTTCCATCTGGCTCGAAAATTGGACCATTCGATCCTAATTATGAGGCATTTGCGTAAGTTACCTTCTCAAGCTACTTATACCGTCTCAAAGACCTATCAGTATAAGAGTATCACTGACATAATATAGTGCCTATCACGGAGCAGGGTTTCTATTCCGCGACACACTTTCTAATAACATAACACAACCAAGTGGCCAGGGGCCAGATGGATACGCAACAACAAATTCAGAAGTAGGACAGACGACGCTAGTCGATCCAGACACCTCCTTCGCAGTCCCTGATTTTCCAACTAAAGTAGAGGAGCAATTTAGCAATATCATCCTCTCTCTTGCCGCTTACCCATCCTTCTATTCACAAGTAAATGTCACTGGTCCCTGTACAGTGACAGTCGCTGTCCTTCAATGGGATTACCATCCGTTCTGGCTTGCGCTCTCATACTCCCTCGCTGCCGGCCTTACGCTTTTCGCTGTTGGTATCGGCCTCTACTCCTTCAGGGCTAATGGATATTCTGCCGACACAAACTTCTCCACGTTTTTGGCGACCACTCGCAACCCTACCTTAGATAAGCTCAGCGAGGGCCAGTGTCTTGGCCAAACACCTTTACCAAGAGACTTGAAGAAGCTCAAGCTTCGATTCGGCGAGATTCATGGTCAAGATCAGTTTGGGGAGAAGGGCAGTGCGCGAGAAAAGGCGCATACTGCTTTTGGATTGGCGCACGAAACTACGAACATTGTTTTTGGGAAGAAATATGCTTAGGCTAGAAGATGGATTGTGGGTGTTTCTCGGTGTTCTTGGTGCCTATTTGGAGGATTTCTGGTCATTTACTTGATTTTTATAAGAAAAAGCGGGCGGGATTAATCTGTGACTGATGATGTTTGTGTTGTCTTGAAGATTCTCCTTTCGTTTCTTTCGATATAGTCTACGGGCAGGCAGTGAGGACTGTCGTCTGCTTATACACACTCATAAGAAATGACGGCAATGTTATCAAGAACTTTAAAAGTATCATCGCTTATCAATTAATAAATAAAAAATGCTCTCTAATACCGTTGAACTAAATATCCACTAGAACCGCGTTTGAAGTAGTTTTCAATAATTCACCACAAGAATTGACTGATGTGATTATGAGTTACGATCGTTGCTGTACCCTGCAATATGCGCGGCAGTCGGGACGCTGAAAGATAACAGAGATCGGCAGTTGGAGCATGTCATGGAAAACTATCGACTTCAGAGACCACGAGCCAATATAAAAGGTTGACCAGATACTATCTCAAACGTAAACATAGTAACTTTAGAGTCATAACTCTATAGGTTTTATTCCCAATGCCTCCCAAATCCGCCCGAAAAGACGGCCAGGCCACCACCCCACCTCACGACAACTTCTTCTGGCTGGGCCAAATCAACAAAGCCACAGCTGTCATCAACACAGATGAAGGTCTACTAGATCGCCAAATGATGCCGCGTATCGCCAGCGGCCTACTGAAAGTGCTTGACGCAGGCAATCAAGCAGGCGGGAAGCGACCGGGCCTGGTCATCACCTTTGAGCCGCTGTTGATCGAAGCTGCAGGCATAGAAGCAACCCTGTTACATGCTGGACGCTCCAGTCAGGATATGCTGACTACGGCAAGAATCGCTATTGTTCGTGAAGAGACGCTGAATATGGCTACGCAGCTGCGAAAGACTACTGTGGCTATGGTCCACATGGCTGAGAAACATGCTGGCACCATCGTGCCCAACTATACTAACGGTGTCGCTGCGCAGCCAAATAGCTATGGACATTACTTGCTTGGTCATGTTGCAGGCTTGGATCGAGATTCACAGAGGCTACGAGAGTTCTACACCAGACTCGATAGGTCGCCAATGGGCACTACGGTGCTCAACGGCACGAGTTGGCCGTTGAACAGGGACCGCATGGCCGACTATCTGGGCTTTGCTACTACGGTAGACAATGCATATGATGCGGTGCAGATATTAGCGACCGAGATGATGGTCGAGCTTGGTGCGTTAGCCATGAGTATAGCAATTCATGTTGGCGCTTTCGTTCAAGACATCATGGTGCAATATTCGCAACCACGGCCATGGATTCTCTTACAAGAAGGCGGTGATAATACGTATGTCTCGAGCGCGATGCCCCAGAAACGGAATCCAGGTCTTCTGAATCATACACGGGAGCGAGCTTCGAATACAGTCACCATGGGAATCGGTAGGGCTATTATGGCACATAATCTTACACCGGGCATGGCTGATGCAAAGGCTGTGAAAGATAATACCGACTTATTGAAAGGCACCACGCGTATACTTGCCGATTGGGAGAAGATACTGGATGCCTTGGTGGTCAATCCTGAGCGTGCACTGGAGGAGCTCAACCTTGACTGGGCTGCTTCTCAGGAGGTAGCTGATGTGTTGATGAGGCAATATAAACTGCCTTTCCGTGTTGGGCACCATTTTGCCTCACAGATTGTGAGCTATGCAAAAGCGCACAATATCTGCCCAAGTGATTTTCCTTACACCCATGCGCAGAGAATATATGCGGAGACAGTGAAGGAGATGAATTTTGATGGTGGCGAGTTTCCAATGTCCGAGTCTGAGTTCCGTACTACTCTGGATCCTGTGGCTATTATCCGTAATCGTGCTACAGCTGGTGGGCCGCAATCTTCAGAAATGATTCGTATGCTTGCAGCAGCGAAAGATAAGCTTGTGGGACAGGAGAAATGGATTGAGGAGCGCTGCACGCGTATCGATACATCCCTTTCAAAGCTGAATAAAGATTTTGAAGAGTTACTTCGAGTTTGATGATGAATTATGGGAGAGCTGTGCGTGGTAGACCTCGCTGGGAAGTCTCGACTAGTATTGAGAAGCGCACGGTTGATTATAAATTCAGTAAAGCGCGAGTGATATTATTGTGATGCTGGCACTTGCAGAGATATCATGTCCAATTTCTAGAGAAAGTAGCTCAATCAAGAGAAGATTGAGTGAGGCATAGCAACTTGAACACACATAAGGAATTAATAATGATTAAAGTACAGATAAACTGAAAGTAGCAACTTCTGTGATAATGAGCCACCATACTTGATATGGATAACAGTATCAAGTGGGTCGAGAGAATTTCTTTCTTGGTACACCAAGTTCAAGGGAGATGAGCTTCAATCTAGAGCTCAAATTTGGAAGTCGATTATCTTCACATAATTTCGTGTATAGTAAAGAATGAATGTTCAACCGTGCTATTCTGAACCACAATTAATGATAAATGGAGTTGTATATATGTAATGCTCGTCCATAAACACTTGCAAACTTCATCAGGTCTAAGCTTCTGTTAATCTTTCTGCCACAACCAATTCTTCAGAGAGACAAGATGCAACTGAATGATCGCACAGTTCGGGCTCTGTCATTATATCTCTTTTTTTATTATACTTTTGTATATCATAGATATCCTTGTAGAAAGTTGCACAACACTCATCTTAAAAAGGCAGCTTTGCTATGTATCCCGACCAATAGGCGAAGATTAAGCGGACATGTATTGAGTGACGACAGGTAAAGTATTGAATTATCAATCATCAAAACACACTGAAGAGCAAAAACTTAATTTTACAAAGCCAATGAAAACATGTATCGTCAAAAGCTCTCTTCTCTACCCTTTCAATACCAGTATCAATCAACGATATCATCCCTAACCCCACGAGCCAAGCAACTCACAACCCACAGCCACGAAGGCTTCTTCCTTACCATACATCTCATACTCCATCCAACCACTCCAAAGCACCAGAGCAACAGAGCAACAAAACACAAAAAAGAATGCCCTCGGACGGAATCGAACCGGCAACCTCGTCATTGCATCACCGAGAAGGTAAACTACTAGTGACGCGCTCTACCATTGAGCTACGAGGGCAGACAAGGAGATTTGTTAAGAACCAATGCCCTTTCCGCAAATATGTCCTCCCAGTTTTGTTTCATAGTGTAATAGCCATCAAGAAAAAAAGGGGATGAAAAAGTCTGTGTGGTGTGGGTACATAGTCTGATGGCAGCAGATGGGGTGCTTCTTTTGGTCCCATTTTTTGCTTCTTTTGCTTGGGATGCTGTGTTTCTTGGTGGGGTCCAGAATTCAGGGGTCCACTTCGTGTGTCGGTAGCGTGGAAGTCGGCACTGGATTGTGTGCGGAACTTAGTAAAATGCGTGTTTGGAGGGCGACGAGTGAGCGTGCACATACGGCCGCGGGTGGATTGAGGTTGGTGTGTGTAGAATCTTTTGAATTTACCTTCGATTAGAAAAGCATTTCAGGATTCGTGGTAAGGGCTTTGGAGATGGAGTGATTTCGTCAGTCATATAGGGTCAGAAAGAAAACCAGTCGGGCTTGCGAAGGCCGCCGAAGGTCAGAATGCGACGTCCAAGTTGCAGATATCTATTATCAAGCAAGCACCGATCCTATAAGTAAATACAATATACATCATGCACATCACCACAAACCCAAGACCGTCATTATGCATTATTATCTACTCCACGCTCCTCACCCGAATCTAATCCCCGCACTCGGATCCCACGTCCCACTCCCCTTCTGCGGCTGCAAAGGCTGCTGCTGTGGCTGCTTAGATGGCGGCGTCGTAAGGCCGCTAAACTTTATACCAAGCTCAGGATTCCAAGTTGCAACCTGCGGACCAGGAACGGACTGCTGAGGGCTGAGGACAGGTTGCTGGGGCGCTCTGGTGGGTACGGGTGCTGGCATGGGCGGGTCAGCGGCGCGCTCGTTGTGACTTCGTAGCTGTCTCTCCTCCTCAAGCTGTTGCTGCTGACGCTGTTGTTGAAGAGAGAGGTTTGAGAGGGGTGGAAGGTTGAGATCACTGCGATAACAGTCAGTAAACACGATAAATACATACAGTCTGAGAGTTTCTGGAGCGGTTGACATGTGACATGTAGATGGGCAGGCAACTTACGACTCCAAATGGTTCGCCTCAGCGCGGCGATTGTACGCAAAGGCCTTACACTCATCCCTAAAGCGACCGACGATCTTGCTCAAATCGTTGTAGAATTTCCGTCCAACCTCAAGGTTGCTCACAATCTCCTTGTACTTGAAGTAAGCGTTCTCGAGCCTCTGCAACGCCTGCTCCCTATCCCGCGTGCTTGTATCGCCCTTCCTCGCTTTCACAAAGGCAGCATTAGCACTCTCCAACTGCGCAGTGAGCCGCTCTTGCTCCTCACTCTCCTCCTTAAGTGAAGCCACATCGGCATCGTATTTTCGTAACCTCTGCTCGAAGAAATCCTCGAAATGGGCAGGTGCAATAGCCTGCGTTGGGTACTCGCGCTCCAGACGGGCAGCCTCGGTCAGGATTGTCGGATTTATATCGTCCTTCTTGGCCTTCTCCCGTAGACTCTCGATCTTCCTTCGTCGCCGGCTTTCGAGTCTACTTACGTCGTTGAGACTTGCCCGTAACCGACTGACTTCGCCCTCGATGTTTGCGGGGATAGTTACATGACGACTACTGGGTACGAAGGAGCCGATGTCGCGGTCGGAGCCCGAGAGAATCTGGAGCATATCCTCGCATTCGCGGAACTTTGTGCGCACTAATTCATCGCTGTTGGCTGCACTCCTGAGATAGCCTTCTATTTCACCGACTTGGTTGTATAGTTTCTGGGCTGCGGTCCGCGAGTCTGGTCTATTCCATCTATCTGTGCCGTACTTCATTCGTAATCGGTCGTCCTCTTGCGCTTCGGCTTGAAGAAGTTCTCTGCCTTCGGCGAAGACAGCCTCGTCAGAGGCCTTCAACTTAGCTGTGTCATCAAAAGATCGTCGGACCCGGCTTAATGCATCAACTTGTCTAATCTCTTCCGCATGCGAAAGTAAAGATGCCGGAAGTCCCAATGGTTTCTCCAGTGCCTGCAGTGATCCTGGTAAATTCAGTGATTGAAGGGTATCGTGTATCTTGGTCGTCATGATTTGGAGTTCTTCAATAATATTGGTATTAATAAGTCGATCTCTTCGCTCTTCGTAGATACTGGCTGCAACATGAACAGCAAAAGGAACCAGCTTGGCGAATAAAGCCGGTCCAAATTCGGCAGTATCTCCCAGAAAATTTGATGGTTCTGAGACTTCCTTTGGAACCTGCGCCGATGCCATAGAAGCTCGTTGAAGGGTCTTGAGTTCCGATTTGGGTGGAACAGGTACTATGTCTATCAGCTCATGATCCTCTTCTCCTGAAAATCGACTTACCAAGATAGATCAGATCGTTATCTTTCTCGGCTCTCGCCAGATCATCCGCAACCCTGCTCTTAAGCCCAGCAAGATCCCCCATCACCACTTTATTGATGTAGCGAGCCTCTTTAAGAGCCTCATTGACACACAACATACTATCTCTCAACCGCGCAACCTCCTCTCCATATTTCCTCTTCTCAAGACAGTCACATGCCTGTCTGTATTGAGCAGCAGCAGCGAAATGGTGGTGCTTCGCAGTCATATGGTGAATCCACTCGGAGCTGATAGCTTCACTCTTGACACCCCAGTCACCAGCCTCGCTGTAGAAATCCGACACCTTGGCGGCCAATTTTGCGATCGACGCATCCTTGTACCCATCAATAACGGCCTTCTGCCAGAAGCATTCCTGTGCCTGCGCAAGCATGAGCTGCTCCAAGGATTCGAGCGTAGCTGTGTCCATGTCTTCGGCTGGGGTAGTTCGAAGCTCGGGAATAACATTGGTTTTCAGGTAAGAGATAACTCCGGCAGCAAGACAGTAGTACTTACAAGCTGACTTGAGGCCATCGCCAGTGCTCCGATTGAGGTTTCCCGCTAGCTGGGAGTATAAAGCCGCAAGGTTGTAGAGGATGTTTGAGAGCTCGAATTTGAGGTTGTCCTGGGAGATGGGTCGTTCTGTATTGTATCCGAGAGCAGGGTACCAAGAGAATTCTACACCGATCTATTCCATGGTCAATCACTCACGCTCTGAGGTGGTTGGCAAAGATCTTCACATACATCTATGGGAAACTTTCCTCCAATCCAGGACAGTTGCGCAGCATAAGCCTGGATCTTCTTGATACCACTGACATGAGGTTCTATCACATTCACTGCATCCTGGCGTAGTCGATCGATGACACGGAGGTCCTCCGAGAACATATCAGGGTGCTGATCATATTTGCTGGAGATGTATTGCTTGATGGCAGTAGAAAGGCTGATGCTATGGGTTTTGCGGAACGGCAAAAAGAGAATATTGCTAGAAAGCAGTTAGCCTTATGTTTCGAATAGTATGAAATAGCTCTGGAATGAGACTTACGAGCTCATAGTGGAGTCGGTGCATGTAGAATATTTACTGTTGCATCGCAAATCTACTGTTTGGGAAAGCAGGCTTATGACTTCATTTTCAGCCTTAGGCAGTACAAGGCTGAGAATCAATGGGAGCGCGCGCCCTGCGAGGTAAGTGGGCGGGCAGGTAGGTAGTTTTGCACGTGTGATCTACGCAGTACGATATCCAGATATCCACGGATGAACACCTCCCAACTTCGACGCAACATCTTCTTCGGAGATTCTTAGGGGCTTCCGTAGGATGTGCAGGCTTACATGGGAGCGCTATGGATCATGTACGGCAATCATAGTCGACATACATAGTTGCTCACTGTTGACCTGTTAAGCTTCATCTGATATCTGCTACATCCTGAGTTAGAAAGGCAAGCTTGGTAGATCTACCATTAACCTTAGCAAGACAAAGACCTCACTCATCCACACAGGACCAGTGTCAAATGTGTCGGAGTACCAGCTATTTAAATACGAAGATGCGATACAAAGCATGTTCCACGAAATGCTGTTTTGTTGCAAGTGCACCGAGCGAGAGGAAAGTGAGAGTGAGAGGGAGGGACATCGTCAGTGGTACTGAGGATGTACTCCCTACTGTAACAAGCCTTCTCCCGTTCTTACATTGAGCCGCACATACTTATGCACAGCACAGGCTTCTTACACAAGACACGGCCTTTGGCAGGCCACTGATACCAACTTGAAGCCATCGAAGATACGGTAAACTACATACCTGCATATGCTTGTGCAGATGGATATCTCTGCATCTCTAAGTGACTTTTGCCGTGTGTATTGCGTGTAAGACAACTTGTACAATCTTCTGGTACACATCACGGAAGAAGCTGGAATAATGTCATTTCGACAGCTTTCAGACACATTTCCTCGCTAAGAGTTGCAGAGGCCAGAGTTTGTTGACGAAGTCAATACACAATCTGATTTCGACCACAGGATCAATCTGTGGGGATTTGTTTGTGATATGCCGATCAATCAAAGTACCTTTCCCGCAGATAGATAATGACCCTCTCGATTGCTGTGGATATGTATGACAGATTTGAGAGTCAAACGATTTACGACGTGGTCTTGGGATGATTCTCGAAGACAAACAACAATTTACCCTGAACCTGGGAATGCCCGTGGAGGAGATTGAGATCGATTACTCCGTACCCTACTCCGTATCCAATATATAAGCTCTTTAAGAACTTTTTCAAAGAGCGGAAGATGACCATCCTGAGTCCTGACCACATTGCAAAGGAACTCCGTAGGCCGATCTTTAATCAACATAAGCGCAATGGTTGTAGAGAGTTGAGACAGTAGTGAGATTTGTTAGCGAAGGATTTGGTTGTGGTGCCTCAGAATGAGAGTGTGTCGGTCTCATGCATATTGTGAGCGACCACGACATTGAGGGTCAGTGACATGGGGGGAGGAAGGGGTAGATTGAACTGGCACTATCTATCATTCGATCATGATTCGCTGACGACGCCTTCTCTTCGGTGGCATGTTGAGTTGCGTTGATTCCTGTAACCCACTCAATCTTTGTCGTGCCCGCGCTACCTTACATATTATCTCTTCCCTCCGCGAGGTGAAGGATGGTTGATCCCTGAGCTTGCGTGTATCACAATCACCCTCAAATTGTCAATGACCATGATGTTTGCATCGGGACTGGTACGTCGTGGTTGTTTCCAGAGACCGATTTTTGGGTGGCCGGGAGCCAATGCTTGCTTTGTGTTAGGCTGTACGGATCAGTACCAAGTTGACTCTTTTGCGCGTTATGAATAGCCTATGTGCCTATCAAGATCAGATTTGGCAATTTTCGACAGGGACAATGCCGAACTGTTTTTGCTAGGATGGAGAAGGATAAGGAGTTTAAGGGCAAGATTGTACCTTTCAAGATTCCGCCTTGCAAACAGCACGGTGCAGGAGTACGTACTCAGGTACAGTGGTATGTATGTATGTATGTATGTATGTTAGGTAAATTGATGATTGCAGTCAGTGCTCACGATACTTCGATGCTCTCTATCTGATTGCATTGCTTGGATAGTTGCGTATTTGAGTATTGGAGTATTTGATTGAGTATCTGTGCATCTGTGCATCTCTGTACTTGATGAGCAAGATCGAATCATTTGTTTGCAGATGAATTCGATCTTGTGTTTTCGTCGATTGATTTCATTTCACTATGAAAGGTTAGTCGTTAAAGAGAAGAGGGTCAAGGGTATTATTGATGATGGAGAGGTGGAGGAGGAGGAGGAGGAGGAGGAGGAATGGAAGGACGAGGCGCTTTCATTCTTTAATTCGCTGTTGTCACGCCCACGCAGTCACACTACTGCTGGGTGCGGTAACGGATCCCCACGGATCATCAAACACTATTCCGCAGTAGCCCCCTTGCGACGCCTCATCACAATTTAAGGCTCGTTTCGGATGTTCATCAGCGCGTCGATGGTAACAAGTAGTGGTGAGTAGCACAGGTACAGGTACAGGAACAGCCGGGCACAGTCAAGCACCCAGCCAAGCACCCAGCCAAGCACAGCCAAGTATAGCAAGGCTTAAGCCATAGTCCAGCCAAAATAACGACGACGTTGGAGATAGACGGGAGTATTGACTATGGACCTTGACAGGACACTGACATTGACGACACGACGATGCTGTTTGCATGTATAGTTAGAGCTATGAATAGAACAATGTTGATGTTGATGTTGATGTTGATGGCGATGGCGATGGCGATGGCGATGTCAATGTCAATGTCACATAATACCACAACCTCATACAAGACAATACTATATTCAAAGGTCATTGTGAACATGTACATACATCCATACTACATACATACATATGTATGCATCTATCCATGTACAAGTCTTCGTACGCCTCCCCTGTACTTTACGTACTCTACGTACTCCCCGGTCATAATGAACAATTCAATCAATACAATCAACACGACCAATACAAAAAGGAATATCATCTTAATCAATGAGATGCTTTATTTTGCACGCCATAGTGGATCCAATACCAACTGCACAAAAATCCAAAAAGTCCGGAGAAATTAACACCCCTGCACCTGACAAGTCAAAAGTTGGACGTCTTGTCTTGAAAGTCACTGACAACCAAAAAAGATCTACTCATCCCAGACCATCCATGACATCTCCTCCTCCTCCTCCTCCTCCTCCTCCTCCTCTACTGTGCATTCATCCACTCATCTCATCTCATTGAATCCTCTTCCGGCTTCTTTCTATCTACTACAATCATATAAGTGTCAAGCCTTTTCCCGCCACTACGCAGCCTCCCTTCCCTCCCTTTCCCTTTTCTTTTCGCTCCCTTCAAACGGTCACGGTTGTCCCACCATCCACCACCATCCATCCATCAAACTACCTACTCGCCCTTCTTTACCTTTACTTTTTTTTCTTACGTGACTTTTCATATGCCGATTCAACTTCAACAATCAAGAAATTCATATTTCTTCTGAAACTCAACTTCTACATGTCCTTCACTCTTATTATCCTTCCTGTTTCTTTTATCCGTTGAGACAGTGTCTTAGTTTCAACCTTTGAATTCAATCCCCATCTTTCCACCATTTTCCAATCTCCTCCGCCTCCCCTCCCCCCCCCTTCTCCTTACAAGGGCCAAACGAACGAAACGACCAACCGCCAAGAATTTTATTTGTGCTGTTATCACTCACTATCCCAAGACACTCGACAACACAAAATCGTTCACTCTCATCACCTGGTGATTTATTCACCACATTTTACCAGAAAAGCGATTCTCTGAAGAAATGTCTGTCATAATGGCAACTTCGGGGCCTAGTCGCTTCTTCAATCCCCGCAATCCATTCTTTCGCGCGGTGATACTCGCTTTCATTATCTTGACCATCATCACGTTTTCCAGTATACGACCAAGTTCCGAGCACTTTTCACAACTACAACAACATCTACCGGGCATCTCCCACCAGAGCTTACCGAAATACGATTGCCAAATAAACTCCTCGCATCTGCTCAAATTGCAGGAGAAGTTCGATTTCGACGACCAGATCCAATATGCCCAGCGTTACGTTAAGTACGTGCCCAGCTTGACTGAGCGGCCATCTATCACCAAGCTCAACCAGCAGCTTTTCCCGAACAATTTCGAAAAAATCGAAATCCACAACCCACCACACCCCGAGACTTGCCTGGAGCCTCTCGAGGTTCCGGTGGTCAAGTCGCCATATCCTGCTACCGTCGATGCTTCAGGATTGCTATTCGGCATTTCCACCGTTGCATCGCGTTTGAACGACCCTGAAATTGGCCCAATGAAGGAATGGGCTCATTGGTTGACGGATGGAAATGGTAAATCGAACGGTGCAGGTCTCATTCTCTTGTTGGTTGATGCCACAGACGACGAGATCGAGCAGGCACAGAAGGATTTGAAGGCTCTGGGAATCGATGCAAAGGTTCAGCACTCCGATTCCAATACCGCTATGGCAGAACGCTACCTTTCGCTTCTCCCAACCCTTTACAACCACCCTTCTCGCACCAGTCGCCAATGGCTCGTCATGTGCGATGATGATACCTTCTTCCCATACATGCATTCCTTGCTGGCCAAGCTTGCAACCTACGACCACACCCAGGATCTCTATGTCGGTACTCTCTCTGAAGACGTCAACAATGTCCAACGCCACGGCTCCCAGGCCTTTGGTGGAGCTGGTGTATTCTTCTCCGTCCCAATGGCCGCCAAGGTCACCGCACTCTTCCCACAGTGCAAGACCAAGCAGAAGCTGAAGGAGGCCGATTCCGGTTGGGGCCCACAGGGTGACATTCTACTCCGTAAGTGCATCTACGAGCACACCGAAGTGCGTCTGACACTGCTCCGCGATCTCTACCAATTGGACCTCTACGGCGACCCATCAGGTTTCTATGAGTCTGGCCTTAAGCCATACAGTATCCATCACTTCAAGGGCGGTAACTGGCACAAAGCAAACCCACTGCAGATTGCGCAGTCTAGCCATGCATGCGGCGAAGACTGCATCATGCAACGCTACCAGACATCTGACGACTTCATCCTCACTAACGGCTACTCCATCGCATCCTACCCCAAGGGTATCGACTTCGACGTCTACCAGATGGAGCGCACATTTGCTGCCGCTCCCAACGACGTAGGCTGGAACCTTGACTATGTCTTTGGCCCGCAGCGAAAGTCCCTTCCCACCACTGGCCGTAAGGTTGCTTGGGATATGGTCGAGGCTACTCATGAGCCTGGCGGTGTCCTCAGACAAATATACCTCCGCTACCGAGATGATCCCAGATGGACGCAGAACGACCAGGCTATGTTTGAGGCCGATGGTCTTGTGGAGTTGATTTGGGTGCCTTGAGTAGCGGTTTAGAGCGTATATGTACATTTTTCTAGCTCAATTTGCGCGACGCATGGCTGGTTGTTGGTTTGTAAGATTTGGCTTGGTGTTTGGGTGTTTTGGGCGGCATTGGGATACCATAGAGTAGGTGTTGTGAAGTGTTTGCTATGTATATCAGATATCAATTGAATCTTGAAACACATTCTGAATCTTCTTACTGCAATGTATCGTTTCGAGGAAGGAACCTCTTGTGTCGTTCATGGTGGAGTGTGCTACACGAATTAGTAGAGCGTGCAAATTCCCCTCTTTATCCAAACTGTCTCCTTTCATCTTCCTTTCTTTCTTACTCATCCCCACACTCTACTCCTAAGCAATCCCTCCCCACTCAAGCTTCCACCTCTCTCCGCACACGTCTATAAACCCCACTAGGGGCATACCTACTCAGATCAGCACACCTATTCTCACTCAAACCAAACAACCCAACAAACACCAACACGCACAGAAGACAAAGACAGAGGATCAACAAATCATCTTGAAAACTCACGTCCAATTAACCCCCCGCTGAACCTCCCACGCCATCCCCACATCAAAGTTCTCCCGTCTCGCAATGCCCACCGCCGGCGCCCCACCCAAAAACATCTCATACAGCGCATCACAATCGATATCCGAGAGCGTCCAATGGCCGAGTTCGCCTCCATCTCTCACGACGCCCTTCGCAGCCCCATTATGTATATGATGCGCGTGATACGCCGCCCACATCATCTCGACGCGCCTCGCGAAGCCGCGTTGCAGGTTGGTGCCGTTGTCGCGCAGGGGCGTGGCGGTGCGGGGGCGCGCGGCGGGCGGGAAGGTGGAGGGGAGGGGGTGCAGGATGCCGGTTCCGAGGGGGAGGTAGACGAAGTGGGCTTGTGTTGCGTGGCAGTGCTGGAGGAAGGCTGTTAGGTTGGGGAGGGATGGTGGGGTTGGGAGGTTTGGGAGGGAGATGAGGTAGGTGTGGAAGAGAGGGAGGGGGAGCCAGGATTGGGTGTCTAGTGCGAGGGGGATGGTATTGATTTGGAGTGCCTGGAGGAGGGGCGTGAATTGGGGATCCCATTGCGACGGTGCTGGGGTCGGTGGTGGGCTTGGAGGGCTGATGCCGAGGTTTTGGAAGGCGGCGTGGATTAGTTGCGCTTTTGGATGGATGTGTGGATTGTCGTTCACATTGTATGAGCTAGTGAAGATGGAGAGTTGGCCCGCTGGATGATTTGACTGGCTATCGGAAGGGAATCTTCGGTGCTTTTCGCTCACTTGCGCTTTGATGGCTTGGTGGCCGCACTTGCGGACTACGTTATCCCAATATTCCTGCTGCTGAAGATTGGATATATGATCAACTGTGCTGAAACTTCATTAGTAGAATCCGGCTGAGATCTCGCTGAGTATTTCGCACATTGGGTATATATTGTAGGGAGAAGTTGCGAGCCTGTGATCCAGACATGGCTCTCTCGAATTGGAATCTATCTTATTAAAGTTTGGCCATTCTGTTGAGAACAAGCCTAGGCTTGGACACAGACGCTCATCTTGGGATGCCAGATTTCGTTTCCATGCTATAGGATTTACATTGCCGCCCATTATCTACCGTTTTATAAGCAGTCTGTGTAATGATAACATAACTTCAATACGAAAAACTCACAGCATTCGTCACCGAAAATCCAACTTCCGCCAGACTCTCGTCCTCAAAATATGGCTCAATTTCTTCATTTGAATCCTTCTCCTTGGACAGGAAACCACATGCTGCATGCTTTATCTGTCAACAGCTGCAAAGGAGGTCTTCATTGGATGAGTGGACTTACAGCAGTCTCGTGCAGCAGACTGATTGCAACATTAAATTGCTCCACAAGCCTTTGACTTGTGGTCAAGTCTTCCAAAAGCGGCGCTAGTCTCTCAAATGGGATATGTATCTTGGGCTGTCCATCCTGTACAACTGTAATCGCTTCATGGACGATCTCAGATGGCATACCGTTGAGGGGGTTACAGTGTGCACTGCAAATTCCAAATGTCAGGCTCTCACCAAGTCTCATCCAGGTATCTTCAAGCCTTGTACTTCTTCTGTCGCTTTCGCATTTCAGATGGTGGCGTCGAAACCGACGGAGAGAAAGATTAGGTTGGGCTGCTGGATGTTGTTCCCAGTCTTCATTAATACATGCTAACCACCAGTGTAAGCAATGGATGTTCTGGATGAATTGAGAGGCCAGTGCGAGGCAAGGCTTTAAGAGATCCCAGACAACTTCATTGTCGGCTTTCCAGTAGCCTTCTCTTCCTCCGCCGAGGGCATAGAATGCTAGATGGTGAGGAAGCTGCGTCTCCCATTTGTCTCTTGCGTAGAGCGGATGAATGTTCTGCAAGTTGGATTTCTTAGCACGGGGGCTATCTAATGCGCCCAGTGAGTGAAGGTGTGCTCTGCTGAATCCATCGTAGAGACTATCATGATCTATCACAATATTTCGGCCGGAATAGGAGGGTTCAGATATTGGTGTCTGTGGAATTGTTTGGCACATTGTTATCATTGAGATCGATTTCCAATTTCTGAGAACTTGACAACATTGGCGTGCGCTTTAGATATATGAGTCATTGTGGAACGTAGAAAAGTCACCGACTAAGTCCACTGATATATTGAGGGTTGAGATATTAGAGATGGTAAAACTGAGCTTTGTATCGGACAAAGAACTTGCTGAATCCGGATGGCTAGACAATCTTTTGTTGGCTACTCTTTGTTGGGAAGCCCTCATTTGTTATTCTGAGAACTCCAGTAAGTTCTTCATAATTTCTGCACATCTTCTTATCTGAAGTAGGAAACTATACCATAAGTGAATCACGGGTACAAATTACCATAATCCAGAGGAAGAGCACTTTTCTCATGATTGCATCCCATCTCTTCGCATATAATCCATGAGGTGGTAATTTAACAGGTTGCAACAATAATGATGATAATGATAATAGTAATAGTAATAATAACAATAACAACAATAATAATAAATTTGTGATATTCAAGATTTCCCAAGTTATGAACTATTGATGATCAATCAATCAACAAGTAACCAGGGTTTAACATTCCTGATATTTGTGATCGGATGAGACGGTCCCTTTGGTGCCGGGGGGAATCTCTAGAACCCTTGGTGGTGTGGGCACACTAGCGTTCGCGCACACACAATTGAAACCAACACAGACCCGTCTGACTCCACTTTAATAATTGCTTGATATTTCTAAATAAAGAACTATTTTCCATCAATAGGCCTGATAGTTCAGTGGTAGAATTCTTGCTTTGGGTGTAAGAGGTCTCCGGTTCAATCCCGGATTAGGCCCTATTAACTTTTTTTGTCTATCTTTGGAATTTCAGAAGACGTTATAGATGGGATTTTGAATAGAAGTATTCATACATTTTTTATTGGATTTATTTTATTTTTAATTAGTATCAAAGTACTTTGTAACCGCTGTAAGGGCGAAATGCTATTAACATCAAAGTTCTTCTTGCCTATGATTTTCCATATAACAAGGTTTATCACATTTTTCATGTTGATTCGTGCTTCGTGATACATCATGTTGCACAACTTGTGAACGAACACGTAATATACGGTCTACTAACAAATAAGAAATTCAAGAGACTGACAAAAAAGCTAGTATGGCCTAATCCGGGATTGAACCGGAGACCTCTTACACCCAAAGCAAGAATTCTATCATATTATCATATCCGCAGAGCGGGGCACCCGTTCTGAGTGGTGATAGAAAGGGAGACAAGTGTCCGAGCTTCCATGCATATCTTCAATGATGAGTCACGAGATAGATTTAGATTTCCAAATCAATACATAGTTCTGAATATTCATGATTTTGTTAATAACTGTAGCGCTTTCATATATTCTTCTGCTAGTCTATCAAACAAAATCCAGACGCGTCAACGACCAGGAAAGTTTACTCTAGTCATCATAATCCTAATGATATCACCGTATCTATTCAAAATGATAACAAGTACTCGGACAACAAAAAATGGGTTCATATGATCTTTTATTCTCATGCTCGTTCCATAATATTCTCATGTCACGCAATGCCCCAAAGCACACAATGCACCCAACCATGAAGAAACAGCAAAAGAAGAAGAAGAAAATAGGTGGGAAAAGGAAACACACAGAAGCAGACCCCGAATATCAAAGCAAAGAAAAAACTCTTTCTCCCGTAGTAAACACAGAGGAACACAAGTCGCAATCCCCATATACCCAGTTCCCCCAATCCAGATCCCGCCCCAGATGATCAGACAACAATCGGCAAGGGACAGACATTGAAGATGAGGGCAAAGATAAAAGCAAAGAAACCAACGCTGATCGACAATGCAGATAGAAAGCTCTCTCTTTCTAGTCAAACACGTGGATATCCCGCATGGGAAAATCCAGACCCTCTTTGCCACGGGAGGGAATCGCAAGATCCCAAAGTCTATAAACTCATATGATATCACAAAAAAAAAAAAAAAAAAAAAAAGGGGGGAGAAAAACAAGGATAAGGAGGTTAGCGTGATCCCCCTTCTGCTTCTGGTGTTTCCGAATTTCCATGCTATGCTTCCAGGCATGCCTTAATAACGCCTTGTTTTTATCAACAACTCTGAGTGTGTAGAGGTCTTTTTTTTAATGAAGTTTTCGAGAATAAAGCCGTACTCTCTCTCCCACCCATACCGCCTTGAGGGAGCCGGTTTGATATATGGAATAATGACATTCCAGTCATCTTTTATGGTGTTCGGCACAGAGATGATATCTCAGCATGTATGCCGCAAAAGACTCATGTATGGTAAGCCTGGACCGGGGAGCAGATTTGGTGACCATATCAGACGAAAGTTCAGCCACCTTTTCTGTCACTTTCATGCTTCGGTGGTTTTTCATTCTGTATAGAATGACCATTTCCTCCATTCTTCGACTCTGGTGCGCCACCTTTCTTCTTTTTAGGAGGAATCTTCTGCCAAGTTCCAGGAAGGCCACCCTCACTCTTCGCTCCTCGTGTATGACCGTTCCTTCCCGACTGGCCAGATTGCTTTGCAGTACTATTTGCAAGAGCATGCTTTAGAGGCTGTTTTGGCGCGTATGATCTGTTATCGGGCGCAGATGATAGGGGCTGTGATCCCCTAGAGGCAGCATTGTTCTCAACCTTTCTGCTCGCATTCGGCGATGGCGACCTAGTCTCATAGACAGGGGATAGATGAGGCAAATCATCTTTTAAAGCATCGACACTATCTAGGCCCGAAGTTCCAAGTGGCACCATACCACTATTTTGCTGTTGGCGAGTTAATCGTAGTCTCGAATTTGGTGAGAGCCGGTTGATTCCGTTCAACGAAAGATCGGCTCCAGGAGTCTGTTCAAAGCCTGTAGTCGCGTTAGGAAGAGCCTCGTGAGAGGGAGGCGCAGCTGCATATGTAGAGTGATTTGCTGTCGATTCTGTGCCATTTGATGATGATAGCTGCTGATTATTGCAAGTCTCTTGTCCCTCGTATTGTCCCGGCTGCAACTGTTGTCCTGGACCAACAGAGGGTTCAAACCCAACATCTTGATAGAAAAGTTCATCGGCACCCGTGACAGTCTCAAGGCCAGACGCTTCTGAGGCAGAACTCTCACTTGTCGATGGGTGGCGATACGATATTTGTGAACCATAGCTAGAGCCGTTTACAACTAGTGGCCCACGATCATCAGGAGAACGGAAATAATTGCCATTTTGATGTTGAGAATTAACTGCACTCAGAGGAGCCGAGTGAGATCCCAAAGGAACTCTATTTCCCATTGGCGATGGAGATCGCGAACTGCGACGTAATCGGTCGTAAATGGCCGCCTGAGGAAAATGTTCTGTTGATGGCCTTCGGCGAGCTCCATTACCTTCATTGAAAGATGGGATGGCAAGTGGTGCGGCGGCGGTTCTTTGTGTCATCATTGGTTGAGTGCCATTAACAAAATATCCTACATATTCCCTGGGTGCTGCCATCTCTGGGGGAGAATCACCGAGTGTAATTGTCGAATTAGAAAGCGAATCAGCCTCATAGCCACGATCGCTGTTCTCATCACCAGAAAAGCCATGCATTTGCATATTGTTAGCTTGCCGAAGACCATTATATGCGGTTAGCCCATTGATGCTATGACCTGAACCATTGGAACCTTGTAGAGCAAGAGGCGAAGGCACCGAACGAGCTGCTGGTTGTGAGTGTGAACGCAATGAACTGCTAGACATTCCCGAGCCAACAGCCGTGCCACCAGTTACAGTGGATCGATGCAGGCTCCTGCGTAGTTCCGGTACAGCTGCTGGCATTGAAGGTGAAGAGGGATAGGTACTAGGACTGGGTTGTTGGTAACCCGGCATCGTTTGAAACTGCAATGGATAGTAGTACATATCCGGTCGGGATATCGGTGCTGTAAGAGGTGGGTTATCAAATGAACCTGCACGATGCGAAGACCTTTCAGCTGGCTGCGAGGTTGCAGTGTGCCCGTTCGGATTTAGGCGTGAATTATATGCCTGGGCTGCATAAGCTTGTGTCTGCGTATAGAGCTGTAATCGGAGGCTATTCTCTTGGGCCTGAAGCACAGAAAATGTCGTATACAAATCGTTGTGAAGTTGCGTTTGAGCGTTTTGTGTCTGTATCCAAACCTGTTCTGGTGTCATGTTTTGCGGAACAGCTTGGGGTAGGTAATTTGCGGGATTGTGGTCAAATGCACCACTTGACGCTCGACGATTGCCACTTGACCCTCTATTCCCAAATTGATGGTTTCTTCCACCCCTGTTATGGCCTCCTCTGCCTCCCCGACCATTTTGAGAGCTACTTCGTGATATTGATACCACTGGACGAGGCTGTGGGATAGGTCTCTGCCAAATCTTCTCCTCTTCTTTTGGGAAAACGTATTCTTCACAACACTCATCTAACTTTGCCTCGCTGATAAGGTCAAAAGCTCGGCGTATCTCGATATGCAGACCCCGCCACGAGGTATCATCCGCTGTGTTACCAAGATTTCGCGAAGTATTGAATGGCTCTTCCACGCATAGCCGATTGTTGTTGCCCACATGCCATCTCTTTTCTGTCTTTGAGATTATCTTTCCACTTCGAACTGAGATGACACTCGTGTCATAATCCAACTCATGACCATAATATCGAAAGAAACCGAAAAGCAATTCCCCTAAACTCTCATGGTTGTCCTTGCCGTAGGAACTTAGAGCTTCAACGTCATCAGCAAAAGGAGATTCCACGCCATCACGCGGTGGAAGTTTCTGATGCGGCCGCTGGTGCAAAGAGGGGAGCACAGGAGGCTTTCGTGTTTGTAGAAAGTTGATGATCATGCATATCCAAGTGTATGAGCTCAGTGTACCGCCAAAGGCTATTTATGATTAGTGCAAGTCTGACACCTCAAAAGGGGTAATACATACCCGCATCATTGATCAGTCGTCTTTTTGTCCAATGCTTGATAATCATAGCCAAAGGTCTAACACGTTTATCCACTTCCACATAGGTCTTGATCATTCGAGTGTTTTCAAGGGCCAAGGTGTTATTAACGTTCATATCGCACGCCAAAGAAAGCTCTGGATCCCACACTTTCACAATGGGAACTTTGGCAGTTGAGACACATATCACCTTTTCCATACCATCTTTTGCATTGTTAGCTCATAATCAACTCCATAAGAGATTTTAGCTCACGTTTTGCCAGCAACTCGGCGAGCATGCACACCCCTTCGAGCTCTTTCCACGGTGTCGTGATACATATGTCCACTTTAAAGACATTAGTTTGCTTTCATGCAATGAGTTGTTTAACATACCATCAGATTCATCTGTACATAATAGATTCCCCGATGATCCAAACATGTGTACACGAATGTCATGCCCACGCCACTCATCGTTCAGAAGCTTCTCTAACTTCGTCACAAACTTCTGCCTCCGGGTCTCGCTCTCCTGGCTTGGAAGTAACTTTTCATAGAGATTCTGCATGTCTCTAGACAATCCCTTCTCCTCATCTTCATCCAGTTTGGCTTTGATGTTCTCCGATTTCACCTTGTCAAGTGGATCAGTCCCAATGCTATACGCCATCCGCCGTCGTGAATGGGCCATTGCGGTTTCATATCGACATCCTCTGCCAAATTTGGGGGGTAGAGGTTTTAATGATGGAAGCGTACTATTCGATTCGGAATATACTGAGCGTGGAGAATGGTTGGGAAGCGCGTTGGGCGACGGCTCTCGAGAGCCAAACGAGAAATCGCGAGGATGTTGATGAGGTGTTGAGGGGACCGAACTCGACTGCTGAGATATATTGGAGCGCGCATGCTGCATGAGTGGTCGGTTTGGATGAGAGGTACTCGGTAAGTCGAATGTTTTCGACGACATTGTTGCTCGACTCTCCCCTGTTATGAGCGAGCGCTCGCCGTTGCCAGTAGATTGTGAAACCTTATTCCCATGACCACTTTGCAAATTATCTCGCGCGCGTCTTTTGGGACCAGCGCTGGCCTGCCCTGATCTTGAACCCGATACAGCGTGGATGTGTTCGGCACTGAGCTGTGGGGGTAGCGGCGAGCTCTGTAACTTAGCCACTTTACCTGCTGCGATGAGTTTGTTGTATTGAACGAGCTGAGCCTGGTACACAGATGTCTCGTAGGGAAGCACTTGAGGAATGCTGTCCAGTTGTGGTGGTTGCGGGATGCGACTTGGTGAAAGATTAGCAGTGGAGTTTGCTGTAGCTAAGCCGGAGTTTCGTCCAAGAAATCGCGACCACTGAGGATTGTGATATGAATATTCGATGTGTCCAGTCACAGACTTTCCCTCCATCAACTCTGACACCGTTTGCTCCAGTAGTGTCTGTGGAGGCGTATCTGTGCGAGCAATGCTGGACTACTCTCAGCAGCGTTGTCGTTCGTCTTTTCGTGGGTATTCGTAAGTACAAAGCAGGACACACAGTTGCCCGCGAGATTACACAAGTATTCGAGAAGGGGCAAGAAAAGCAAACAGCAGAGCCAGATGCTGTTATGAGCTGCCAGAGAAGGCTCTCTGGTAACGGCGAAAGATCAAGTCTGCCGTCCTAACCGTCGGGATTTGGTTGTGGTTATGATTGTACTTGTTGTCGAGGAGAAGGGCGAGATTGCGAGGTGGCGCGTAGGAAGGTGTAGACTTGAGGGATTGTGGATGATATGTATGGCGACAATATCGACTTTGAGGAGTCTTTCCACACAAATTGCTCGGTCGTCGAGATCGTCAATCTGGATAGGTGGGACTGCACTGCTTTGTTCGACGTAGGGGCAATGGGAATAATACGATGTTCGAAGCGTGAGGCATCCCACACTAGAGAGACGCGCTAGCTTATTGGACCCGGAGAGCAGCAATGAATATGCTTCGCGGGAGTGCTCCTTCTCATCAACAGGTATGCAAAGCGAGATCTGCTGTGGAGTCCATGAGAGGGCCTGATACGATTCTACAACTATGCACGGCACTGGAATGAAATTCGACCCCAAGACATTTGGATTTCTATTTTCGATCTGATTAGGGACTATTTCGAAGTGTTTTGCAGTGTTTTGAATATCTCCTTTTTTGTTTTTGTTTTTACAGCGGGTGTCCGTGGGATTAATTGTCGATGTCTGTGTGAATCTATTGGAAACCTCGTTAGGCCATGAACAAGGTAGTGAGTAAGTAGTATTGGTAGCACAATGGTGAAGTGATTCGTAACATCGTAGGTGGTTAAGTGGTAAGGTATTGCAATGTCGGTGGGCAAGTATGGGATCACATCTCTGAAATGTCCATTTCAGGATGTGCGTATATTTGTAGGTACATATGTAAGTATATGTATACATGTATATTCGTAAGGATATGAGCTCGTAATTCGGTATGCATGTACGTACGGATTATGTATACATAATACATATAGATGTGAGTGAATACAAGCAGAAAGTCCCCTCTCTACCTACCCACCTACATTTCCATGATATGTCTTGCCTTACAGAAAAGCGTAAGTAATCTCATCCATCCTCCGGGGTAAAAGAAGGAGAAGAAGGGGAAGAAGAAGAAGAAGAAGAAGAAGAAGAAGAAGAGAGAAAGGCCAAATGAAAAGGTTAACTTCACTTGGGGCATAGGTCAGCGGCCCCTCATCAACGATACCCTGCGACAACCCTTATTTACCTAATTCACCTGGTTCATCTTGTTCACCTTATTCACTTTATTCACCTCATTCACGACCCCGTTGTTCTCACTCATCTCAATTTATTGGCGTATTGGCGCTCGAGTATTGACCTTTCCAGAGTCTCACCACACTCTCCCAAGTACTCAATGAATACGAACTTACATACACACATACTGCGTTATCGAGCCTCAGGGTTCCTGACTGAATGTGACCCTGCGACCTATCATCTTTCTCCTTTAGAGAGTAATACCGAATCCTCTTAAACAACATTCGGCTGAATTCTTAGGAATTTCAATCTTCAGCTCTGGCATTTGTGTGTGCTTTATGCCTTGTGCCTTGTGCCTTGTGTTCTGTACCTCTTCGGATGTGCGATGCGCCATATACGATATACGATGTGCTTGTCCTCGAGGAAGGCTTATATTAACAGCCCTTCAAGAGGTGTTGTCATTCAGCCTATCAAGCCATCCTCCAACATAAAGTATGTATATGTGATTACTGGAGATCCAAAAGCTAGAGTAGATAAGGTACTCACTCTATTCACTACTCAGTCCAGTCAATAGTGTGGCCCACGCTGTGCACAACCAAGACTCGACAGAGCAAAACCCTGGACATTCACTACGCCTTACCATTCAAACACCATTTGAACAAAACATTGTTGGCCGCTTAAAACACCCCACCGACGTGCGTGCAACCTATACTCATATGAGGAGTTGTGTAGCTCGTAAATTAATCGGCAACATATCATGAAGTCAACTTGAAGAATCAAGTCCAATTGAAGATATGAATTGAGAACGGATGTGTCTCGATCGTGCAGGTAAACGTGTCGGCAAGTTAACCGTCCATATGCGTTCAATTTCCCCTGCAGGAAGAACAGACAAATTCTAGATCTCCTGCCGCAGCGGGATCAAGTTCATATGCACCTCCGGCAAATAACACCCATGTACAATCGTCATCGTGATAACTCTGGGGTACTCCCTGCCCATCGTTGAAAAGGGAAGATATATATTTCCAGAAGCATGTTCTGCAGGCCGAACCACTCACGGTTCAACCATGTTCGCCAATTATTGACAAAGAGTTGTGAGACGTTCGAGTACTCATACGCTCAAGACGACTTAGACTGCTCTACTTTGTTCATCGATGCTCTTCCCAGCGCTAATCACCGGGCCGCTTTCCGGCTCAACTCGTGGCTACGAAGGACAATTATGGCTGAAGGGACACAGAATAATATATAGGCTTCGGCAAATTACCTTGATCAAGTGGCCAGTTCGAGTACATGGCTGTCATTGTATGACTTGGTGTCGTAGCAGACCTTGCCCTCTCTTGTAGATCAGAGGAGCACGTCTTGATGTTGAGAACTCCATCTGACCCTCGATCTCCATTCAACCTGCCAGTCCATCCACAATCCAGCCCCGCTTCGTTGCCCATCGAGAAACTTGATCATACTCCCAAACATCCATATTCACCTCAAGTATGCACCATATGCATTGTCGAATCGACTGCGAGAAAGGTTTGAACGACAAGTCCCATGCCATCTTTCCCCACACGCCCAGACAACCCCAATACAAACTACCTGTGGTGGGCAGCACAAGATCTGATCGAAACTTGGAGCATGAACACAACGAAAAACAAGACTCCATAAGAACTAGTTCGCTCGTTATCTGCCATGTGCTGTGCCACCTGAATAGGAGCCTGGTACATGGGACAAACAGAGTAACCCGTCTATCACAGATTCCAGGTAACGATGACCTCAATCGGTCAGATAAGAGCCCCCCTTATGACAAAAGCCAAGAAACGATCACATGAAAGGAGAAAACAACGAAAACCATACCTATAAAACAATGGAAGAACCAAAGCCTATCTCTAAGAAATGGCAGTATCAAACCTAAATGCTCCTCATGTCATCAGGTCAGGAGAGTGAGTGCACAAAGAGCAAGCACTAGATGCACTAGAAGCAACTTCCAAGGGACGCCGTCAACAATCAAAAGGGCAGCGCGCGCCCAGCCCCAAGCCCGCACAAGACGAAGAAGGGTCTAAGAAAAGCGCGCGGGCTGGTGCTGCAGAAAGGGGGAAATGCAAGAAAGAGAGGGTAATCGGGACGATATCCGAGATTCCTTCTAGGGTTTCCAGCCGTGGCGTCCGGAGCCGAAAGTCTATTTGCTTTGCTGCTGCGTGCTGATGCTGGATATCGAACGATGTTTGGGGGATCGTGGGAATTTTAATACTCCCTTCAGAGTCTCCAATTTTTACTATGTCATCATACCCGTTGTAAGTACAGAATTTAGATGGTGGGGATACAGAAGGTTCTCATTGACAAATTCACTTATGCTTTTTTCTTCTTAGTACTCACGTGCCTTTGCCTTTTTTGCATTTTAATTTATGAATATGGAGCTTCAGTTGAAGTCGTGTACATTCGGGGTTTCATTCGGCACGATTTGTAAAACTCCGGAGCACGCAGGACCGGACAACAGCGAATCACAAGCTGAAGACGCAGAGAAAAAAGAAAAAGAGAAAAACAATGAGGGGAAGAGTAAGACAGCAGAATTTGACGAAAGTGGAAAAGAGAAGGAGAAAAAAAAAAGAATTGCAAAAAGCATGTCACAAAAATCATCAAAAGGTAAGGTATCCTATGCTTTGGAATCTTAGTCCTCCCTCATAAGCGGGGTCACGAAGAACGGAGACGGAGTTAGGCCTTACCCACACGGACTTTTCTGCTCAGCCAAGGAGCCAGCAGATTTTCAGACATGAAGTAAAGTACAGCAATATCACGAGAAAAGCGTGATGCTTATGTCATTGACAATTATCAATCAGCAAGTAGCAATATGAAGTGTTCGATATATGGCCATACGTAGCATCTAGTGAATTAGTAATGCCACAATGAGGGGTGACACAGGAATACGGTGTGCTGGGCTATTCGTACCCAATTTTAGAGTATAATGATCCTACAAGGTAACTCAGAGCAGAAAGACGATGATACCCGCCCGATGTTGACTTCGATGACTCCATAAAATGCACTATCTTCAAGAGCTTGAGCGGAATATATAAATTAAAAGGCCCCCAGTACGCCCGAGTCAGTTCTCCGGATTAGAGCGGACTCAGCAGCAGCATCGGTATCATCTCAGCGTCATAACATCCATAGTCTACACTTTGAAGCACGAGAGCACCAGAGCAAGTAAAAAAGAAAGCTCACGACCTTTACGTCAAGCGCAGCTCAGTATCACCTCCAATCCATTCCTAAATATCCAGCAAACCCCCCTCACTCAAGTTCCGAATTCCTCGATACCAGCAATCATCAGCAAGAGACAAGAAGCAAGAGAAGTTCGGTGCCATTCATCACCTATCTATCGAATCTACCTGAGTCAAACAAGCAGCAAGGATTCCATTCCGTGTTCCGCAAAATTCCCCGGTCGCATGAGGAACGCACAGGCAAGGCAAGGCTGAGATCATCGTTTTTGCACGCACGCTTCGGATTCGGCATCTTCGGAAAAATAGGCTCAAAGCCGCATCACCGCCCACGCTCTTTAAAGATTGAGCGAGCCCGGTGAGCAAGAAGAGAGCAAGCACCTTGAGACCTCAGATATAAAAAGACTTTTCCTTATTCCTATTATCTCTTCCCTTTTCTCTTTCCTTTTTCGTGACTACGACGTCACGATATTTTACGAGGGACGAGGATTTGTATGAGAGATTTGGGACGACGAAGAGATTTGTTCATACGTGTGAAGAGAAATATATTCCCTGTAGCGAGCCTGTACCTTACGATTATATACGCATACCAGACATGGCTTTCACGAGATTACGGTAAGCTGCCGCCATACCTACCTTGCCCATCTCTTTTCATGTTGCAAGATGTGCAATCGAGAGTTCAAGGTACTGGACTGCACGGCTGACAAGTTGAACACAGCATAATTACTGCACTTATAGCCAGCGCAACTTTGGCCGCGAATATCTTCGAGAGTCTCCTGTTCCATCGCCTGCCAGATGATCCATACCATCTGGCAACAAACTTCTCCGTTTACCTGCATTTCGCCAATATCCTGAGCGTTTTTGGACTGGTCGGTGCTTTAACTGTACGTACCTCTTGAGTGAACAAACCAAACCCTTTGATTTAACTCACTTGGATTCGGCTATGGCAAAAATGGGCGTATAGCTGACTTGGAGCAGGAACATGGACCATCGGTAGCCTTTTTCGCAAGCTACCTCATTCTCGACACGATCGTCTGCGCCATCCCCCGCTTCCTGGTGTTTACCCTCCTCTCCAACCTCTCCAATGCCTTCTGCGCGGGCGAGACAACCACCATAAAACACGATCCCCTCCGCGAGCACACCGTTGGCGACGACCCATTTCCCAGTCACCCAAAGGCCACCCAGACAGAATATGTGTGGAATGAGAAGCAGTGCGTGGATGCTGTATGGCTGCTGCAGATGGCCATGTTTGCCAGTGTGCTGGCAGCGACACTGTTGCAATTCATGGGGGCCCTGCAGGTCAGAGTTTATGCGAATCGACTGCTTGTTCGAGAGACGATGCAGAATGTTATGCATAGCGCTGAGGAGGAGAGAGCGTCCGGGAGATTACCGGTTATCTTTGAGGAGAGGGAAGAAGAGACGTTATTGAGTTTGGAGGACAGATGGGCTGACAGAAAGGAGGCTGTATGAAATGTGAGCAGGTTATGGGCTGATGATACTATGACGATTGTTAGATAGATACGATCATGTGTTTTGTTTTATTCGGAGTTGGGTTGGGCAAAGATTCCCTAGCATTCTTTTTAGCGGCTGTATATTAGGTTTCGGGTTGAATGGAAATGAATTGAAGATCGGTTTCGTTTTGATATTGCTCATTGTATTCGGAATAACAACTCCCATATCGAGAAATCGGATGTTCAGATTCAAGCTCTCCGAAACAATGGCTGTGATGATATGTAACAAACTTTTTATACGACCGAGGCTCGAACTTAGGAACGAAGCTACAAATTAGATATCGGAAGGCCACCTCCATCAGATAACTTTTATGCAGCTGGCCCAAAAAGAGCATTGAGGCTGAGAAGATCCAAACAACCAAGATCAGCTGCAAAGATCTCCGGTAGCACAAGGCTGCAGAGTCATCCGAACCAAAGCAAGGAATGAGAGGTCTAGTTCATGCAGGCTTGACACATGCATCCTCCGTTCACTGAGGGGAATATCTCTAATGCTTACCTTATGCTATAGCGAAAGTAGTACAATGCAGCGCCCATTAGTTAGCCCTCTTCGACTTGCATGTGGTCGAATGACCCCACGCCTCACGTGCAAGCTGAGATGTGAGATGTGAGGAAGGCTGCGTCGCATGGCGTGCAAAGCACTACGTCAATACGTGAATTGACGTTGAGCGTTGGATTTTGTCTCTCCCGGATTCATCTCGTACTTCGCCAGTGCTGATCCCATGTCACACATTGTCTAAAATCATGATTCCTGTGTAACTGTGTAACAGTGCCTCTCCGATGAGCGTGAGATAGAATAAGGCACCTATGAAGAGGTGACAAAAATCGCGGAGCATAATACTCGGGTTGGTTCGGTAATATATGGCCCGAGTGATTTTGCCGGTAAAGTATCATCGATGAAGATGATCGATCTTCCCACTCTCACATGGGAGCTATAATGTGATCTGTAATTCGACATTGCAGCAGATGTAGTCAGAAATAACTTACAATCTCATCACACATGGTTAGATGCGGCAAACTGCCCACAAAGTGTCAGGATGAGCCGGCCGGCTCATCTGGCGGGGAAAACGATGAGTTTGTTGGATGTTCCATGTGGGTGATGAAGATGGTGAGGTGCAGATATGCAGAGTGCATGAGCGCTTCGCAAACCATGCAGTATCTATCATAGACCGTACCGTCCCGAGATGTCAACCTAGTGGGACGAAGTATTTACCACTCCACTTTGTGATGTGTAGATGTCGAAGACCTCGGTGCTGCTGATGTTGCAGTTTGCCGAAGCACAAGTGGATAGTTCATGAAAGACAACACCACGCTACACGTGCATGATAGATATATATACACATATATACATACATATATATGTATGTAGCTACGAGTGCATAACTCACACTAACATCAAGTCCCCAGACCCAAACGTTAACATATGTACGTACGTACATACTTGTACATACATATGCACATAAAGCACGGAGTACATGTCTTTTCAGTCACTTGATGAGACAGCACGCAGCACATACCTGAATCCATGTCGATGATCAACAATCAGAGCAAGGCTCAGTGATTGGAGAATCAGTCCTACTTACTCCAGTACTTCGACTCAAACATCTCCAAAGAAATGGGTTTCGGCGAATATGGTCTGGACTACGGCGCTATGACGGACTCTTCCACTGTTGGAGTGTGATCTGATGCTCAGTCGACAACGGGATAAATGTAGCAAGGAATAATCAAAGGAAATACCCTGTGATATTCTGCGATGCTCTTCTTCGGGCAGTGATTTGATCGCAGTGGATGGTCAAGCACGCCTTGCGAAGACACATTCCATAGAAAAGTGCCGTCGTCGCGTTTATCAGCTTCCTTAAATGGAGAGGACCATGAAGCCCCCTCGTGCGCGGCATTTGGCTGCTTCGGGAATACGCCTCTCCTGCGAAGTGCGGTGAACGGCTGTTCAATTTTGGGTTTTTGTGTGGAACCAGACTTCCATGTTTCCCTTAGGTATGAGAGGTATGAGCGCATCTCATCTTCGAGAAGAACAGATAGAATGACCTAACGATTGCAAATAATAAAGCATAACCCTGAACAGCCATTTTGTCCTTTGAAAAGTCGGAATCTCTAGCTCTTGGCTCTAGATCGCATGAAGAGATATATTTTCCTTGGAAGGGAAAAACATGCATCTACACAAACATGCCGAATTGGTACTTTGCCATGAGTAAAATGCTGCGAATAGTGTCCAGTTTTCTCTTCTCTCTACTAGGTGATTTTCATTTCACTAACTCATGTTACTTTACTTTAGTATGCGTGCCAATGGCACCGTTACAAGCAGAAAAGCCGCGACCAACAGCGACAGGGGTAGAACATATCGCGCCAGTGCGAGTGGCCCCCCTGTAAAAAGCATCAATGGAAGAAGTCCCGTATCCAGCGAGCGACTCTTATCCCGCACTCATGGCCCCCAAGGATGAAGGAATGAATGATGAATTTGACTGACTGCCAGTTTGTTCGGGGTTCGCGAATTTTCTGTCGTATCGATTGTGTAACTCGAATCCTATGAAGTGCTCAGAATACGGACGCAAGAGGAGAGAGAGATTTGGAAAGATGTTAGGGCTCATCCCCGTTCTCTGATGACAGATGCTGCTAGTGTTCGTTTCCCCCTCGTTAATACTCCCCTCTCTCTCCCGTTGGAAAAGGCAAAGAAGCCGATCATTTCATTATCATCAGCATTCACAGCTAACAATTTTGTGTGAATCTGTTAAGGTGCTAAGGTGTTGTTGTGGTTGTGAATATTTGAGACATCCCCCAAGAATCGCTTGTACGCACTGTTGAGTAGCTGGCGAACCACCAGCGTCCATGTTCGGCGCACTTGGACCCTACTCATGAAAGTTGCGTGGAGAGTGCGTGGTTGTTTGAATGTGAATGCGAATGTATGCAATGGTGCACGTACGTACATACGAATATTAATAATGTGATGATGCATAGCGCCTGCACTTCTACTCGCCGATAACAGACTCCCCAGTAAATCCCAGTATTAACTTCTTTTTTGGACTGGCATCAAAGGTTTTGAGTGTACCAATGGCGGGGAGGAAGAGATGGAGGGGGAAAGGCGAAGAAAGGGTACCACGGTGGTATGGAAAAATGAATGGAAGAATATCTCCGTAAGGCGGGCTCTAGAACATCTTGATCGATGGTTCAACATACCTCAGACGACACCAGAGAAGGAGAAGGAGAAGGAGAAGATGAAGAATCCCAATATCCGACATCAGACGGGAGTAAATATGGATAAGTACCAGGTTAGTGGTCGAGTAGGGTAAGTCGCAAGTAACTTCATGACTCTGCAAATATGAATAGCCTTCCTTAGATTCGTTAATAAATATCTGGACTGGTACTTTGGAAGGGTGCACACCAATGTATCAACATCCATCCATTCATCCATCCATCCACGAAATACTTTGGCTCGAGGTGTCAGATAGATGAGTTGGGAAAAGATCAAGCTGAGATGATCATCTACTGCACAGTAACAGAATAAAGAAGTTTGAGATCACGGAGACAGGAAACCAACAACCGGCCTGAAGATACGAAGCTTCCGGTCAGCAAATCTACAAGTACATACATACATAAGTATCATACGAGCGAGCCTCTTACGCTTCCCTTTAGTCTAGATGGCTACCTAGGTATGTATCTATCTCGATCTTCTGCATCAGATACTTCTTCTTGTTGTTAAGGTAAACGCATACATAGCCACTTGAACGAAGCAGCAAACAAACTTGTGACTTCAAGTTCATTATAAACGTCATCAGTATCAATATGCATATGATGAGTTATGAGCATGAGCATGAGCATGAGCATGAATGAATGAGTATGAGTATGAATGATTTAGAATGAGATAAAGTAAGCAATATGTATGTATCCATACCTACTCTACAGTAGCGCTACAGCTTAAATCTCCTGACCCAAAGAATTGCCCAAGATTTTATTCCATCAACCCAGTGCCCCCCCAGTCCACCAGTCAGTCGGTCCATCCTCAAAGAGTATCGACTTTGTTAGTCTCCTCCAGTGGTCTTTCCACAGTCTCCCCAGTAAATTTGTTGACCACCCACCCACACTTGGTTATCAATCTACAAACCCCCTCTTATGCCTATACACACCCCCTTTTTCCATTCACCATCCATGACATTCACGCTCGTTCTTTGCCCCGACGTGCACTGAATGGAACCTTCGATTTCACTTTCACTTCCATTTTCTTCCCTCTCTTCACATCAAACTCCCAGATTCCTCCGCCTGCATTCACCCCTCAGTTCACTCTACTCACGTCATAGACTCGAAAGTTATTCTTCTCTTCTCCGTTCCGCTTCTCCTCTCCGTCGACTTTTCTTGCCTTTGGCCCCCCATTCAAAGTGCCATTCTCCTCTTCCTCCTTTTCGACTCTTCTCTCTTCGTGCCCCATTGATCTTAGGTCACAATTATCAAGCAGAAGTTGCAAAGTGAAAAGCAGAAACAGAGACTTTCATCCCCTCAATATTCCTTGAATTCATCCCCCCGGAAAAGCATCAAGAAAAAGCAAAAGAAATAATACTCAGAACCAACGTTCAAACCCCGACATTCTTTTTAAAACTTAGAGAAGGAAAGTATATTGAAGAAAAAGAAAAAAAAAGCAAAGAAAAAAAATCGCCTTCTCACTACTGTTATCTTGCTCCTCTGCCCGTAAGTGTCTCGTCTAACCTGTGTCGCAACCCACTCTCCGACTTTTTTCTCCCTCGGTTACGTCTGTGCTCTCACCAGCGCAACGGATGATCCCCCCAACTCCCCTTCTACCTGCTTGATGGATCTCCGTACACATACCTTCTGCTGACCCTTTCTCTCCGTATCCTGCAGAGTCGCCGCCGCCGAGACTTCCTCGCTGGTCTACCTATACGTTCCTTTCCAGACAAATAATTCCATTTCCTGCAGGCTTCAAAAATTTGAAGCCCGGTCCTTCGAATTGCCATTATGTCTTACTACGACGCTCAGCCATGGTCCTCTTCTGCATCTCAGCCATCCTGGGACCAGCAGACTCCTCCAGCACGATCCGGTACGATATAAATTACATTGCGATTGTCGAAAGGGTCCTCAATTGACTTTTTCATCAGGTGCTAGCTCCGTCGTACCTCGCGAAGACAATGGAGCCTTCGGTGGACAAATTGAGGGTACGTGCATACAAATGGATCCTGTGAATATGGCTGCGATGGGTGTTTGCTTTCCATGGACGAAACCATGATGTTACGACATTTTGGTTTTGCTACTCTGGATGGGAAGAGTGGGAGGGATGGTGGAAGCAAAGCGAAGCGAAGAGCGCGAAACACCAGAAGTGGCATTCAAGACACAAGTACTGATTTTGGATTTTTACAGAGGTCGACCGTGCCATCGACAACCTCGTGAAGAGCGGAAAGATGTTCAACATGCCATCTCGTCGCGAGTCTATGCCACTGGGTGGTGCCGGTAGAGGTGCGTATCCCGAGTTCGGTAAGCAAAGCTTTTTGCGCCCACAACGACGGGTCATTAACACTTTGCGCAGAGTCTCGCATGGGCGGTATGTCTAACCGTCACTCGACTGGCGGCGAGTTCGGTGATGCACGAACCTTCTCGGCTTCGAATCTTCAGAACTTTTACGCAACCCAGCGTCACCAACCTTCCCGTGCCAGCGAGGCCGAACAGGTGATGCAGGCGAAGCGGAGAATGGCTGCTCAGCGAGAGCGTGAGTTGCGGAATTACCATCAGGAGCAGCAGTACAACAGAAGTAGGCCTACCTCAGCAGCAAATTAAAAAGTTTTGGCATGCGATGTTCCTTTTCAAATCGTGTCCGCAATCAAGTCTTGGTCTCATTGTTATGGAAGAAAATATCATTTCTCAGCAGCACACTTTTACTGACTAGAATAAGGCGTTCTAGCTGAGCTATCAACTGTCGGCGGTAAACCTGATCGTACTATGAGCCCTGGCAGTGGAATGAGCGAGGAGGAACGCCGCGAGCTGATCGCACGCCAACGCAGTGCCCTTTACGGTGAAGGTGCGGCCCTCTCCGAAAACGGTGGATTCGCTAGCGAGAATGCTATTCCTCGTCCAGGAACACAAGGCTCTGGACCCCGCGATCACTCTCCTTTTGCTGCTGACCACTTCACTGCTGGTCAACAGCAGAACGGACAATCCGAAGGTGAATCAACCCAACAACCAACCGGCCAAAGGTCCCGCACCAACAGCAACTCCTCGCCATCCTCCAACCCAACCGGATTCAGCCTCTTCGAGAACGCTGCTCAGCAGTCCAGCCGAACTTCAGCCTCTTCCCCAGGTGGTTCTCCACCTCGCCAAGGTGGAAAGGCTGCTGGTACCTCTGGTGTCGCTCCAATCGGTACTCGCCCAAGTATCTCGGGCCCGAGCCAGGCTACCAACCCAGCTCTGAACAAGGGGCGCTCCACCACCCCACTCCCTTCTCCATTGAGCTACGGATATGCTGCCAACGATGATAGCAAGAGCAACGGCGACCGCAACACTGCAACAGCTAACTCCGCTTCCAACGGCCAGGATGTTAGCCTTGGTGGTTGGGGCAACAAGAGCGGCGTCTGGGGAAAGAACTCTCTCGGTGTCCAGGCTTCCGTCTGGGGCTAAACACCTGCAACGAATTTGCAATGACAGGCGTACTTCATCACAAAAAAAAAAAATTATGCGTAAAAATCGGTGTCAATGGGTTGTGGAGATATGCCAAGGTGTCTTAGGATCAAATGGGAAGATGGTGTAAAGGCTCAAAATCAGAGATGTCGTAATGAGTGTTAAATGGTGTCTTTTTGTGGGAAACTGGGGTTGTTTTGGTTTTGGGGTTTGTTTTGTGGTTTCTAATTCTCTTGTTCTGCATTTAAAGAGGACCCGGGTACATGTTTGGTATTCGCTGGATAAATTGCTCTATGGTGTGGGAAGGGGAGTGGGAGGGTGTTTTTATAAGAATTCAGGAAGATGTCCTGTTCGTTTTATTTTATTTTTGCGTTCATGGTCTCCTCCTTCCACTTCCTTGCGTTTCCTTTTCCTCTCTCCTCTGTGTACTCATTTCCACCTTCTTCTCCCTATCATCTTTGCTTGCTTTGCGATGGGGTGCTCGGGAGTTGGACAATACGAGTTGTAAGGGGGATCTGGGTTGCACGAGAATTCAACGGGAAAAGAAAAAAGCGCAGTTGTGGTTCCTCTCATTCCTCTCATCTTACTTCCCTTTCCCCACGTTTGCTTTCGGTTGCATCAGACTCATGGCGGCGCGCGGCATCTGCTTTCGGTGTGCTTGTTATTGTGGTCTGGTATTTTGCGTTGCTTCGGCTCTTTGGGGGGGGGGTTTCGTTTGGGACGGCGGAACTAGGCTGGGCTGGACTGGGAAATGGGTTTGTCTAGCTGTAGTAATGGCTGTCTAATTCATTGGGATATATATGCTTCTAGTACAAAATTCACTTTCGGGCGCGGGCGCACATTGTGGTCTTTTTGATATGTGATTTGTGAGGTAAGGTGGATATCTGGACATGAAAGGACTGATCTTGCGGGTCGTCTAGCTAAAGCATAACCAAATCTCTGTAACATCTTGTTCGCCGTAACTCCACCTGAATTCTATAACCTCACAAGCAACATCACGAGACAAGGCACTGCACCGAAGGTCTCTTGAACAAGTCTTGAACAATCTCACTCATTCTGATATCCTCCCAGCTCAAATTCCCCACCACCACCACCACAAACCATGGTAAGCTCATCCATCAAACATGAGCCCTTGTTACAAAAGGCATTACCTCACTCACAAACCAACACCATACCCCCGAGCCCATTTCCCTCCCCTTACCCTAATTCCAATCTCGGTCCTCTTTTCCTGCTCTCAACACAAACCCAGCACTAGTCCCCACCGCATATAATAACTGAAATCCAACATGTCCGCCTCCTTGAACTCCGCGCCCATACCGTCTCCACCAATTCTGCCTCCCCATGACCTTATGAGAGGAGATGGTGCCTGAATGGTATTTTGGTTGAGTAAATGCCCAAGTCTGGACGATATTATGGTGTTGTGTTTCGGTGTGTCGTATGCGAATCTAAGCAACTGTAGCGGGTTTGGTGGATATGAAGAGTCTTGTAGAGTTCCTTGAGCTGGTGATTGCACGCAAAGTCTATGTCTGATGTCGAAGTGATTGGGTGTTATAATCTGATTACAATTTACTTGCCATTGGTGGCCTTCAAACTTGGAGTGAGTTCTTATAGTCAATTGCTACTAGCTGTCCTGTATGTGGAGTGGAAGGACGTGTAAAAGGTATTGAGGACGTACTCATACTTTAAATACAGAGTGGATATATCTGAGCCAATTTTACAAAGTACATCAAACATATCACCATACATTACCAGCGAAGTATAACATCAACATCATAACTCATATTCATCATCTATGAGCTGCCCTGCGCAGACTTCTTCATCCTCTCCTCCGCCGCCCTCGCTCTCCGTTCCCTCTCAATGCGCATGCGCATCTCAGGCGTAAGCCCTTTCATCTCCTCCTCCCTCGCCTCCTGCGCAGTCTTCTGTTTCGCGCCGAGAGCCAACGCTCTTCCCCTCCCAGCAGCCTTACCCAACGGCACCGACTCACGAACCTTCGGGCCCTCAAGCTTCAGTCTCTCTTCCTCTGTCTTCCGCCTGCTTTCTTCTTTGCTTGCCGCCTCTGCCTTCTCAGCTTGGTCTCTCTTCTCGGCATCGCCACGCGAAAGTGCAGCTGGTACACCAGCCGCTTCCCAGTCCCATTTGCTTTCGCCCAGCTCGGAGCGCGCTACGCGGAAGGCATCGCGTGTGGCACGATCTCCAGCTAGTGTGAAGGCAGACTTACCGTCACCGTTCAGGATGGTGGGGTCTGCACCAGCCTTGATCAACAGTCCTGACACTAACGGTGCAGAATTCTGGCTCGCTGCAAGGTGCAGACAAGTGGGCGAATGATGAACTTGCTGGGAGTCTTGGGCAAAGAATCGGAAGTTAGGCGAAAGGTCGTTCTTTGTTAGGTATGAAAGTAAGGCTGGTAACTTAGATCTTCGAATGAATGCCTGTAGTTGAGTTGTGTGTAATAAGGCCGTTTCCTCCTCCTCGGACCGTTTCGGCGCTGCGGGAGCAGCAGGCTTGTTGGCTTTTGCTGCTGCAGACTGCCGGGCTGCTTCTTCGGCGGCCTTTGCGGCGGCTTCGGCTTCTTCATCAACTTCGTGGACCTTAACCCTAGTCAACTCTACAAACGAACGCATCAGCTCATTCTGAGTCGCTCGACGAGTACTGAACGGAAAGCCACGAAGTCGTGGGTCATTATTGCGAAGGACTTGGTCTTCATATGGGCCGAAAAGAGTCCTTCGGTTCGTACTTCCTGTTGCTCGGACAAACCAAAGCTCTGATGTTTCTATCATACCCTTCCATTCGGTCAGGAGAGCTCGTACTTCGTCTATCAGAGCTTGCTCATTGTACCGACGAATACCTGCACCAGCCGAATGGGCAGCTCCCTTGGCGTTGTCATTGGATGACTGAGATCCTCCTTGCTTTCGACGGGTCGTATATCTGTGGAAAGTCTTGTGAGCGAGGACGGTCGCCTCCCGGTTCAAAGGAGTGTTGTTGTGTTTAGTCAATTTTGGGGTTAAAGAGACAACCATAGCAGCGAAATGACCACCACCAATCATGCACATGAAGATGTGGGGACCGCTGTAGGTGGATGGAAGAGGGACGCCATTATTGTTGTCGTTCAATTTTGGTGGAGGTTTAGGGTCGAGTTGCTTGTTGCGTAAAACTTCAAGGATATTCTTCTCGTCACTCAGATCTTGGTTTGAGAATATGGCGCGGTAGATGCCAAGAGATATGTTTGAAGGCAATACAGAAGTAGTAAACCAGAGGAGAGGTGCCTTTCCAGACCCTCGTTTTCGCTTCGTTGGAGTTTCAGCATCTTCTTCGTTTTCTAGTGCGGAGATCTTGGCTTGTTTTCGTAGTAGGGTCGTTAATGTCGTTTCTTTTCGGGATTCATCGTCATCGTCATCGGAGTCATCGGAGTCGGAGCCTGAAAGACTCTCATCAAGATCTTTGCGCGTCAGTATACATAAAGACACCTGAAAAACTTATCAAATACGAACCTCCTATAAGCCTTTCAAAGTCGTTTTCATTCACTGGCGGAAGCCCTCGAAGCCTTTGTTTTAAATTGTATCCATGGAAGTCGGATCTGATATGACTTCGTTGGTCTTCTACAGTCTGGAAAGTGGTGCCGCATAGAGAACAAGCTTTTGCACCGACAACCCCATCCTCAGAGAGTGTAGATACAGTCCTGGATCTCGAAGATGTCTGAAGAGAATCCTCTTCGGAGCTTGACAGCAGAGTAGAATCTCTTGGGTGTAAAGTTGTAAGGATATCTTGTGGGAGGTCATAGACTGTGCAAGTTAGCTTAAATCAATTTGATTCTGTATCATAAGAAATTACCATATAATGGGCGCCTTGTCAACTCCTCTTTTCGTTTCTCCATCCTGTAGAATTGTGAGAAATGCTGTTTTTATTGAACCGACTCCATGACCAGCGAGCGTATGCGTCATGAAAGTATAAATTGGACGGAGCGGAGAATACTTGATGCGACACAGCCTGCCTCTTACTTGCGATAAGATACTCAGATTGGACCGGACCGACATATAATCCGGCATGACATCGATTGGATTGCGTGGATTTGCACTGGAATTGAAATTAGCTTCGAGGTCTTAAACTACATTACCTTTCCTTGTTGGTCTAAGTCGAGTCCAGTAGCTAACATAGAGCTAAAAGCTTCAGACCATTTTCAATCAGACTCCATGTGATAACGGTGATATGGATGATATAAATGGTATCTAGTCTAAGTACATTATTGACATTTATCGGGCTTAAAACTAATCTGTTTATTTAACTGGTACTCTACGGCAAGTAGGATCTACTAATCCAAGTAGATAAACTCTACAAGACGACTACATACTTACCTTATGTGGTGTTATCGTTTAATATTGTTACCCGTCAACACACAATTTCAGATTTACATCTACTTGGAGCCATATGGAACTCTGTTTATCACTTCATTGACACATATTACCTAAAAATACAGGCTTTTTAATGAGACTTGTAAACTATAATATCCTACGGCCAATCACATGCCATGTCGTCCTCTGCCTGTGACACACAGTATTTGCCCAAGGTTTGTGGGGTAAGTAAGTCGTCACTAACAACAAACATGGTGTTTCGTAACATGCGCAAATCGACTTCCGTCATCGTATTTATCCTTCGTTACCTTTAAATGTCCACCGCGCGTCCCCACTGCTTCCTACAACGGTCACCGACTTTTACACTCATCGATCAAGCTTGTTCTTAGCAGAGACGTTCGCAGTTTACAAAACTCTACAAAATTCTACATCAATCTCAATACTCCAATCAATCTTTCTCGACCGTTGCTCGTGTTCGAGCTGAAGTCTTAAAGTATGTCATCATGCTTTGGCTCCCGCAAGAAATCCAGGTCCAATGGTGACACTCAGCCACTTCTTCCCCAGTATGAGGACGATACTTCATTGCAGCGAACCATTCACCAAAAACTCCATACATATCAGATGTGGAGGGCCTTGGCAAAAGGTTTCATGCCATCGACAGAACAACTCATCCTCAATCTAAGAACTCTGCTGGCTTCTGATGTGCTAAATCCAGAAACACAAGGCCTCAGCCCCAGTGGAAAGGCAGTACTGAAATTGACCAAACAATGGATTTCAGACTTTATTGAGTTGTTGAGAAGTAAGAACGACCGGGATCAGATTCAGGACTTTATATGGTTCATAATACATGCACGCATGTCAATTGATGCTCCAGATCTCATCTCCAATGTGTCATCGACCAGAGCCAAAGCAGACGCAAGCGCAGGTTAGTCCATTCAAGCATAGATCATGCAAGGTGCACCCAGCTAATTCAAAATAGCGTATGAAAGTATTAAAACCGTTGGAAGCCTTCTTTTGACGAACTCGGATTTCCGCCTATTTCTTAGTGATCTTGGTACTATCGGGCGTCAGGTCTTTGCT
Source organism: Allantophomopsis cytisporea (assembly GCA_024752435.1). Lineage (NCBI taxonomy): Eukaryota > Fungi > Ascomycota > Leotiomycetes > Phacidiales > Phacidiaceae > Allantophomopsis > Allantophomopsis cytisporea. Next base: position 1,338,141 of record CP103025.1, read on the forward strand.
GATACTGCCAATACTTTGTCAAATGTTGCAGAGAAAGCCGCGCAAAAAATCGAGCCTTCCGAGCATGAATCAGAAATTATAAAACATCCCGGAGGCGAGGAAGGTCCACCACCCACAACCGAGGACCTGGGCGAAGAAGTTAGAGAGATTGGAGACGTTATCGCAGATGGTCTCAAGACAACCGGCAAAGAAGCAGGTTCCAGTTTACAGGAGAACATTACTGGTGATCAGAAGGAGACTTTGCTATTTCGCCTCAAGCATGCTGTCACCAAACTACGAAAGCGTACTGACTATTCGGATTCTGTTGGTACTATCGGCCTCCTTATCAACAGATACGCAAAAGTATATTCCCGTGCTGCAGATCAGACGATTTCCACCATACAGGAGGACGTTGATACAAATGAAGCACTCGATAAAGCAATCAAGAATGCCTGGCTACTTCTAAGCTCCTTTGGTGATAAGGATCATTGGAAAGAACTGGAGAAACGCACCAACAAAGTCATGGAACATTCCCAGAAAGACCCTGAATTCGAAACCCTCATGGGTGAAGTAGCCGCATCAATCCAGAAGATGTTTACAGACCCCGACTTCTTTGAATCGGCTGGAAATACGTTGGATGATATCAAGGAGAAGTCAAAGGAAGTCGGCACACAATCACCTCTTCGACAGGATATTGACCGCCTGATTAAACAAGCTCATATTACATATGATTCGGTGGTCCATGATCACCATGTTTCCAATCTTTTGAAGACAACTGCACGTCTTTGGGCGGTTCTTTCTCCGGGAAACTTGTCAACAAACCATGATCTCTTTACCGATACATACACCGTCTTCATCCCTCTCCTCATTCAGGCAATCCAATACATACCTATTCCCCGCCTTGAAATATCCGTTCCAGAGATCGACTTACTTCTTGAGAATCTGATACTCGAACCCGGACGCACCATTAACAATACTTCCTTCCTGCCCTTCCGTCTCAAGCTTGAGACCTACAACGACCTCTCAATCCATAAGGCACGCTTCCGCACCGTCGCGACTACCAAGAATATAGTAAAAATCAAGATTCAGGGTTTGTCAATTCGTGCCGACGAAGTAGGCTTCTGGTTCCGCACGCGCAAGGGACTCTTCCGACTTGCCGACGAAGGAATCGCATCATTCGAGCTTGATGACCGCGGAATCGACATTGAAATCGAAGTGGAAGTGGGTAAAGAACGGCTGGAGAAGATGCTGAGTCTGCGTAATGTCAACGTTAAGATCCATCATCTAAGCTACACGCTACGAAAGAGTAAATTTGCCTGTCTTGCCTGGATATTCAAGCCATTGGTTCGCCCTATCCTCCGCAAAGTTCTCGAGCACCAGCTCGCCACCGCTATCAGCGATGCGTTACATGCCGCGAACCGTGAGTTGGTGTTTGCACGCGAACGCCTGCGCGCTACTCGTATCAGCGACCCGCAAGACCTTAAGACATTCATCAAGGCTATCATCACCCGCCTCACTCCTGAAGATGACCCTGATCTTTACACGAACATCGGCGTCACGGGCACCTCTGGTGATCGCCGTGGCATTTTTGCTGGTAAGTACACGCCTGGTAGCGTGGTTAAGTTGTGGAATGAGGAGGCGGCGCAGGCGGGTGAGGTTGTCGATGATAATGATGCTGGTGGTTGGAGGAATGAGATTTTCGACGTGCAGGCTCGCGCTTTACAGCAGTATCTGTAGCTGAGGATTCTCCTTGATTTTCCCTCTCGTTTGTAATTTCGATCTCTTGGTCTGGTGTTTGGAAGGAGGGCGTGGTTGGGGAAACAAATACGTGGGTGTGTCTCTAGAGTTTGGTATGATAATTATTACGATGCAAAGTTTGATAGTATAATTGATGTATGTTACTCGAATATGAACTTGTTATTATTACCCTACCATATTACCCCAGCGACTATGTGTATTGGAGGCTACAGCATCTCTAATCGCGAAGTTAAGCTGATGTAGCATGAGATATTGTAGTACTCTCGACTGTGAACCACCAGTTCTGCATTGAAATTTAGACCAAGATGTACATTTTCCTAGCGGCGGCTGAAGTGGATCTTATAGGTAGAGACTTTAGGGTTTATTTTTCGCATCCATAAATTGCACACAACTCGCAGATTTTTGTGCGTACTTGTTTCCTTTACTTACATTAAATTGACATGATTCATGGCTTTTCTCAACGCGCTTATTTCAAGTTATTTGTGTCAGTCCGAAATTTTAGGCATAAATTACAATCGAAGTCACCTGAATCGACAACCTCGAGCCTAGTCCAGACGATAAAATGTGACCTCAAAGGCATGAAGCACATCTCGATATATTTATAAGGGACCCATGGATCTGACTTCCTATAACACTGAAGGTTAAGAGAAGTTTTCAACTTGATAGTCTTGTTTACATTTAGAGTTTTCATTAATCGGCTGGACTTCGGCTATGACGAATATTGAATATAGTACGAATTAAGCTCGGAGCCAACAACTGAACAGGTCCATTGGTCTAGTGGTATGATTCTCGCTTAGGGCTAACCTTAAGTCAACAATTGCGAGAGGCCCCGGATTCGAATTCCGGATGGACCCATTCTTTTGATCTTTTTTCCTTTTTGCTCATGAGCGGCATTTATCCTCTTCGCTTCGCCTCCCAAGAACTCTTCTTACGGAGGCGTGGGAGGATAAGAAGAATCCTCAGGGTGAAAATAAGGGTGAATTTTTGCTGCTATCTTTGCTGGCAACTATCCCATTTAAGCGAGAGATCACAAGTACATTGACTATGTATGTATCATAATATTTACTTCCTATTTCTCCAGCAAATACTTCAACGTAACTTGAAATCAGCTTATGAGAATTTAGTGTATTTACAATGACAAACTCAAATTTCAAAAGAATCCATCCATTGGTTTTCACGTTAACATGGGGAGAGACATCTTGACTCTTATTCTTACTGCCTGCGCTATCCGCCCCACTTAAATGTGATAATTGGTAGCAAAGAGATAGATAGCATATAATTACAATCATTAAAGTTATAAAATCATTCTGAATCGTTCAGCAATCCAGAGCTATGAATACTTTATTGAGATCTACAGACATATGAGAAGCCGTGTAGTTCGTTAATAAAGCTCTGTTTCTGTCAATACAAGATATCATACTATACTGTCAGTACCCGTTCTTCCCTCGCTTATGACTAACTCACACTCTCTTCACCCCACTTCATGCTCCTAAATATGTACTGTTTCTCGCTTTCTGTCGTCCCAATTTACCCCACATAGCACAAAAGAAAGAGCGTTCATGACACATATATTGCTGAACTCCATCAAGCCCCTGCGAGGGTATAGTACGGAATAGGAGCTCGAACGCCACCAAAGGCACTTTGGCGGAGTGGTTAACGCGATGCCCTGCTATCTATTCGTTCTTCGATAGAAGCCGGTAGGCATTTCCCTCGGGAGCGTGTGTTCGAATCACACAGGTGTCGTATTCTTTTGTTTCTTTTTGTTTATTGTTGCTTTTGAATATTTGGCGATGATCATTGAAGCTGAATTCGTTTGCCTGGTGATCCTTTTTGACATAGCTTACTTAGATCATTGATTTGGCATCAATTGCAAGGAAATGATGTTTTTGCCAAGCACCCAATGTTGAAGTCATTCGTCCTGCACACAAATCATATACGTGGATGGTAGGTGGGTGATGTGACACAAGCATGAAGCTTCGGTCGAGAACGTATCCAACTGGCAAGGCCTATCGTCTGTAGCCATTCTTCAAGTCAACCAAGTATGCTCCAGTGCTTGCCATCTTACATTCGTTAGAACTCGCAAATATTGATGAGTACTATAATGGTTTCGGTCTCCCTGTAGACAGCTCTTGAAGGAAGGGTTCTTATATACTCTAGGCTGCGTTGAGCTCTGGCTAGTAGGTCTATGCTCTATGATTCTGCGCCGCAATATTTCACGCTCACAATACAGCATGTTCATCATAAGTGATAGTTTACTGAGATTCACTAAAAATCAGGTCAACTGCTCTCAGAACAGTAATACAGAAGACGATAACGGTAATATCTAAGGTGCATGTTAGTGATTATACCAAGTATACATGAATCTGACATCATTTTCATTACCTGCTGGGATTCAAATGGCTGAAGTACAACCCGAGACAATGTAGACATCTTGAGGTGAACGACCAATGGCCATATCAAAGAGTCCACTGACTTATTTTCCAATACTAGACCATTACTTCCACAGCGAACCATACGGAAATGTAAAAGTGGCTGTGACATTGGATACTACTTTAAGACCAAACAATTCAGAATGTGTAGCAGTCAATACCGTATGGTTTTCAATGACTATATAGCTCTCAGAAGTATTGTGTCAAAGGTAGTCTATCATAAAGATCCTGGTGAGTATTCAACTACTGAGATTACACCGACTTCGATCGTATCATGGTTAAGCCATATATTGATCAATAGATTACCAAACGCTACTCCATTAGTAAGAAAGCTTTGTTATCTTAGCTATTGAAAAGAGAACACTAAGGAACTGGATCTGAGTCATTATATCATGAAGATCAAATTCCCTGGCACTGACCATCCATTACCCCGCGTTAAATAGCCACTATCAAATGAAAGGCCGACCACCACTACCCAGAACAGACCCGCCCGATTTCAATCGATGTCGTACTGTATGAAGTCAGTAGTGATTCACGCCCAAATCAGAAAAGAAGACCATATACTTGTATCCGAAGTAGACATCAGCTTCACCGAATTTGCCTTCGACATAGCATACCATACTCTTGAACACCATGCCGCAACGATCAAGTCTCTCTTGATCTCTTCAAGGTCATCTTCCAACTCAATCTCGGGCTGATTGCGGCCCTCGGACGTTACTTTCCCGTCATGCAATACCTTCTCACGGGCGACGGCTTTTCCACTCCCATCGGTCCAAATTCCATCTCTACATCTCAGCACAAGTTCTCTCCCGTAGCGGAGCTCCCATTTCGTGCCACGTAGTCCAACACTCGCTTTCAGTTCCCCGTTCCCGGGATACGTACTCTTCCGCTGCCCACAGATTTGGAATGTCGTAGAGTCCAGCGGTGGCCGGGTTAACTCATACAGTGGCTTATCAACTGCGTGGCGTGTACTTCCATCGGCGCGTTGAGTACCTGGTATAGAGCGAGATATCATAATCTGGGTTCCTCGTGACTGGAGCGTGAAGTTCAGGGAGTATAGAGCGGTAGCTGGTGGCGTGCTTGGGAATATAAGGTCCTTATCAATTACTATGGCTTTCGGGAAAGGCGCTGGAGATGCTGGTGGTGCTTGGTCGAGTATTGCTGGCCTTTCTGATGGGTTGGAATCTCTGGTTTCATTTAAACTCTCAAGCATGGATGTGTGAACTGATGGAGGTGTTGCTGATAGTGAACTGTTTTGGGATATTAACTCGTCAGTAGTGTGTGAACCATATGTTGGGGCTGCCTCTGCTGCTAAGGTAGATGCTCCATTGGCTTTGCTTGGCATTTTTGGATGCTGGTGCTTCATGATTGATTAGAGAAGTTATCAGGAAATAGTCCTGAGATGTTAAAGTTGATCAACTGAGGTCAAGTGATAGTATTGACGTCAAAGGCTTTATAGGTAGAGAGGTAAGTGAACGCGAACAACGCTATCTCCAATAATTAGGAAAAGAATAACAAGCTAAGAGGCCTTGGCGAAGTTTTTTGCTGTTGTGTATTTGCTATATTGTATAAAGGTCCAAGATCTGAGTGACATAAATTATTGCCTATGCTAACAATGACGCAAATGTCATGACCTCGGCCAGGTAATGGAAATCGAGCAGTTATAGTGCGCGGTTCGGCCCGGCGAGTACAATCCTACCCGACCACTCCGATGCCAGAATAGATGCATGAGACCGTCCACTATTACAACCCCGAACAACAAATTGAGTATTTGGTACTCCAATTCTTAGGAGAGAGTCGGCTGACTATATCTAGCCATATTCTAGCTGTATTCCTGGTTGTGGTGTTTGTGTCTAGTCATAGATAACCTTTTGGAGTTGGTCATAGCGGAGGCTACTCTGTACCCATAAAAGCGCCCTCATGCTTCGAAATCTTGGCGCTGATCCTTGGATAAACCATGTTAGCCCGTTACCCAAAGTTATATGTGCTCGGAGAAATGTCATTGTGCTGAATTCTGCCATCGATCCAAAGGCTCTATGAGGACTGCCATCGTAAGGCTAAACAGAACAAGGATGGAAAGGGATGGGAAAAATAAATGATTAGCCTAAGATCGAAGAAAGAAGACAGTGATCCAAGAGGGCTACTGTTGATACTGCTGATACTCTGTGTTGGAAGTTGGAAGCATTCCTAGAGTTGAAGCAGGACATAAGGGAGATGATCTCAGGTTTAAGGGGGTTTGATATTGACTTCTTTGGGATTGGAAGCTTTCTTGACTTGAACATGTGTCTAGTTTGAAAACTTAAGTAAGATCTCGATGTATGTCAGGAGTCCTGGGGAGATCTGTTGAAACTGGCAATCTTTCAAAGACTCTCTTGCGTGATGTAAGATATTGAAAACAGCAAGGTAATCCTCCCTTTTGACATGCCTCCTACGAGCTCCATCATCATATGAAACCATATCTCTGAGATTTGTAGCTCTTCAGATTCTACATGTCTCGTACCATGCCGTTGATCTTTGATATAGGAGTCTCTTCGTCCTTAGCCAACTCTTGAGGTGCCAGCAGCGAAGCACGTTCTCTTCAACCTGATCTTGTCTGCCGAGTTGCTGACCCAATGAGTACAATAAGGGGTCAATTTTGTATTGGTTCACCAACATCAAAGAGGACGTAGAGTGGTTCATCGTCGTGTTCATCGTCTTTCATATTACTAGAAATGGGCATAGAATAGATATACTCCAACCAGCCACACTAGATCTCCCGTTATCAAGAATAGTATTGGTGATCCATTCTCTCACAAAAATTCGGGACGAACCCTCTTTAAAGGTTTAGCTCTCTTTCCTTGCGTCTTTTTCCATGTGACTCGCGTTTGCATGTAATTAACCACAAACCAGTCTGAAGCGGATAGGAAAGATATATACAAAGGCATTTATAAATTATTTCTGTACTCTATTCCAAATATCAATCGATGCCAAAACCGCGCTCGTAGCACTTCCTATCCCAACTATCAACGGAGTAGTCTTTGCCCACCCAGTCTGAAATCCCGGAATGGTAAGATCGCAGAAATCTATAACCAAGCGGCGAATGATTGGTTCATATTCCTTTCCCTTTGAGGCTTGCTTTTCTGGCGTTGAGATTGTCTGTTTCTCGAGGCTCTCCTCACCAGAGGCATCCTTCGCCCTCACCCCCTGCACTCCAATAGCACTACTTTCTCTGGACATCTGCCACAGCTTAAAAAAGCCAGTAACAATAGAGCATAGAATGGAATAGAACCAGAATTTGTTGGCCTCCAGCATGTTCCTTGGCGCCCATGTTGTTTTCCATATACCCATAGCATCCATCTATATGACGAATAAGCGCTCCGAAATAGCAGATTTTACACGGGAGGAATGTTCAAGGGATAGAAAGCATACAATAGTAGTCGCCTCCAAGACCAGATACATTCCTAGACAACTCCATCTTCCAAACTCCAGCAGCGAAACCACACCGCCACCAGACGTAACTTTTCGAAAAGCCTCATTGGCTATTGAGAAGCAGTCAATAAATTTCAAATACCGAAAATATCGACGGCCTGAAGAGATTAACGACTATCCTCTCGCAAATTCACATGACTACTTACCAAGGCCGAGTTGTGTCCTAGCAATGATCCATGGCTGAGCATCTGCACTCGTTGACGCCAGAGAAGCGACAATCATACACATAGCCTGTAAAAACCGTAGAACCTTCTCCAACCCCGCATGATCATTGGTCAGTTTGGATATTCTCTTAAACATAATGACAATCTATGCATTGGAAGACGATGAAAAGAAATCCAATTCTTCAGGAGGGAGAGGAAAATTTGATCTAAGCCCTATCTGTGGCATAGATGGGATGTTATCGCGCGGCGGAATTGCGTGCGATGCGAAGCCGTCGCGCCACAATAGTTACACTTGATTTGTTCTATTTCTCTGTATGTACATAAAAAGGTACTTGATTCGTAGAAATCCTGGACGACATGCAATCGATGACCTCGTTTGAGTTACTAGAATGGGAGAGTCATGTATTTCTTATTGGATTTGCAATCGTAGTCATCTGTCGGTCAGCATCACGTTTTCCGAGAAATTGTTCCCCGACGTTGCCCGGCCCAGCGACTCAAGGATGGGAGAGAGGGTGACTTCTCGAGTCATGACCGGACTATAAGATAATGCTCTTCGTCATTATCTTTCATAACGGATAGTCTCGAAAGTCAAATAATCATATGAATGTTTATGGTTCTATTCCTATTGATAATTGTGAAGTTCAGAAAAATTGTATCACTAAATAAATATACTGTCCTGGAGAATTTCGATTTTATGAATAAATGTGAATCTCAGAGCATTATAACTCTAAAAATCTACGGCGCTAAAATGATACACTGAATGTAAACATTTTAAGGCTTAGATATCTGTATCGTTTATAACTATATACATTATTCATTGCCTTAAGTAAATGTACGACTCTCAGTCCATATATGCTTCGGATTTCACTGTGCCTGTAACATTTAGGCTCACCGCCTCAGATTCTGCCGCCAGCATCACGAAGATGAGGTCACGATCCAGAGAAGGTGACATTTGTTTTCTGCATGACTATCGCATATCTATAATAGTAAACATCTTTCACCCTCCCAGAAACAGTGATAACCCTCCTCTATTTGTGAAAAGACCAAGGTTGTATGGGAAATCTAAGTGATCAGACAAGCACAGTTACTCCAAGCACATCTCATCTTCCAGGATTGCCTTTGGTAAATCAGATCAAAGAACGTAAGGCTGTTCCCTCACAACTTCCACTGCTTAGCAAGTTCGATCCCTTCAGCTACTGTCCCAACTCTGGCATCGATCGCATAGCCCTCCTTCTCCAACCGCTTGCATTCATCGTAGAAGTTGGTCAGCTTGACGGTGAATACCTCGATGAATTCATTATCCTCCAACTCTGGCTTTGGGTTCTGGTTCTCTGGATTAGCCATATCAACCGTGACGTGAATCATCTTGAGGTTAGTATTGCAGAATCCAGGATCTGCCAAAGTATTAGTGATTTCCATAGCGAGACTCCAAAGTACGTACCATTGAACATGACTGGACTGCTCTCACTCACAACTCCAATGTATCCTGTCTCCTCCTTCAATTCTCTGACCGCAGCCTGCTCCGCACTCTCACCTGCATCTACAAGTCCTGCAGGAACCTCAATCACAACCTTGTCAATCGGTGGTCGATATTGTTTCTGAAGAATTATTTCCGGTCCTGTGCTCTTCTCAAGGATGGCTACGATGCCAACGCCATCAATCTCGCTACCTTTTGGTCGAGTGCGGCGTTCTGCAGACTACATTATACATGTCAGCCACTATTGTTCACATCGGGAGCTTGTAGTGTTGACATGCAAGGCAGAGCCTGGCATTGTATTTCCCCAAGTTCCAACGACTTAACTCCCGTGTTAGGATTCAGGAAAAGCTGTACCAACCTCCCAGATACGTGTCTTGCCGGTCGGATCAGTGTATGTTGTCTTGATGAGCTTCGTCCAAGCGGCTTCTGGTTCTGGCTGTGAGGTGTCAGTTGTGTCTATGCGGGGTATGGCGGGGTAGCTACCAGAGGCTCGCGCTTGAGTATCTTAGAGTCGGCAGCAGACATGTTGTGATTATAAGTGTTGGTGCGAAAGGTATGGTTGGTACAAGAGAATTTGAGTAAAGGTGTGTTCGTAGAAATCTTATGGATTGTGACGTCGATTGATGCGCGAGGTTCGCGTTCCTAGCTCTACCTAACGGAACTGCAGGCGACTCATTGCGCGTTCAGATTTCTTTGAATCATCGTTGATATCAAGATTTCGAAACCTTCCGCGTCAATTGTGAATATCACATATCACATTTCGCAGCGGGAATATTATTCGCTATATTCCATGGCATCCAAGAAATTTCATACGACTGATATATACGACCAATATTGCCTCGTGGATTCCTATCAAGACCTGTCGGTATCGTGCTCTTCTGATGCTCGACCATCTCTGCCACCTTTAGCCCTTTGGACTAGACAATACTTGGTGGCGGCAAGTGAATAGTTCCAACAGATCTTATCTTCAACGACTTTCATTGCAGATCTATCAACCTCATACATAAGTATCGCTATAAATATTTAATGTAATTTGACTACTTCATATTCCGCTTTTTTTCCCCATTACATGAGTTCTCTCTCATTCACAGGTATCCATGAAAGACTGTCGTTGCCGTCGATTGCATTACCATGGATAGTCATATATCAAAATTTATAGACGAGATATTATTCTCGATCCCAAAATAAAGTACTAGATCGAGTAGCTACATAATGATACAATGATGCAAATATTCCTTTGGCTTAAACGACGATTGTGTAGAGCAATATCTGCTCAAAACCCTACTTTCATGAGCAGATCATCAGATATCTCATAAAGCATCAACAAGGCAAGCAGATATCTCCCCACAACATATGTATCTTTGTTATCACAGAGAACACAGCTGAATTTAGGCGATAAGATCCTTCCAAGCTTCGATTCTATTCACGCCGTGGAAGAACCACAACTGAAAGTGGCCGCGTACGTTATCATCGTTCATATTATGGCTTGATGCCACGCCTTAGTTTCCGTCGACAAATAATTACGTGTTCATCGCATGGTAAGCCAATCCGTCTTTCGACCTGTCACTTTCAACAGTGGGATGAACAGAAGTTGAACATCAAGGTTCTCATGAACTTTGGTCTCATGTTAGAAGGATTTCTTGACTCCCACCTGAATATAATGACACGCAATCAGGACGACCTTCACAGCATTCTTTGTCGCTAACTAGAAAAGCCTTGGTGCCAACCGAGGGTGTGTTTCATCACCACGCATGCAGGGGTTCCTCGAGAGGCTCTGGGCGCATAATCTGGGGTGTTGTAGGCTTGGCGCTTAGAAGAGAGAAAACTCAACAACAAGCTGAGCGAGCAAAGACATGATCGAGGATGGTGCTTCGTCAGTCGATGCACTTGGCAAACAATTGGCGGACAAGAGCGTTGACAGCCGCCATAATCTCAGATCTGCGAGCTTGACGGTCTTTCTAATCAAGTTGTTCACCAGTAGAAAGCGCGGCAGCCAAGGTATCAAGGGGTTGGAGATAAAACCTCTACGCTATCACCACTTCGGGCGCAGAAGAGTCCGAAATAAACTATTTTGAGTTTTGAGCTTGACACTCTCAACAGTGATGCCACAAGCGACATCATCACGGATCATATCCTCATATGAGAGGACGACCGGTACTTACGAAATATGGTATGGCGGTACAGTATTCATAGCACAACAGTATTGATGCTAACCTGTTCCTGAGCGTCTATGGAGAGTTCAAGCACCTTTAATCACCTATCATGGCTCTGCACGCCGCTAATGTATGTGCCATTCAGGGTACCAGGAAAAGCACGGTTGTTATGCTGCAACACTACGTACCATTTTCACTTTCGCGCCTCCGACCGACGCCACTACCGCCAGCATCTATTGAGGAGCATTGTTGTCTTCCACCGCCACGCAGTCATATCGACCTGGGTCAGTTACTTGATATATTCGTATCCTTAGGAATGATTAGATACACAAAAATGCACAACAAATGGGGAACCGGAGTAGGCACCCACTTCTCCGTAGTGGGGGCCTCAATAACGCAACATGGACATCCGCAGGTTCGTGATCCTATCACATCCTCCGCGATCTACACAGGGACATGGCCTGGATGCAATTGCTAGCCTGTACGGAGTATACACCACCAGAGTATTTACAGGCCCTGTATGATGTATCATCGTTTCGTGCAAGAATAGATCAGTCTACATTCAGCACCCTCAACTCGATTGGGCCAGCAAGCATTTGCATCCTACTGCCCTTTTCACCACTATTTGCGACTCTTATCGCTACTCGCTATTTTGACAGTACTACTATTCTTCTTGGCTTTGAAGAGCTACACCTTTTCAATGTTGACCCACTGGGTACTCCTGGCATATGCGGTTTGAAAATACTTTCAAGGAAGCATTAAAAACCCCAAGGATTTTACTATACCAACACTAACTAATGACCTTGATCCGTAGATCTTCGTTACTGGTAACTACTTGGCTTATGATAGGTAGGCTCTTCTACCTTTTTCTTCATGAGGAGGCGTTCCTGGGCGGCAGAATGGAAACATTTTCGTCATTGAACATCAGCTTAAAAACTTTCGAGAATAACATTTTACTTCGACACACTGTTAAGTACTGTTTCTGATCTTGTTTAAAATTCAAAATTAAATATTCTTTGATAGTCCCCATTTCCTCCCATATTCAACTACTTTATCCATTGAAATATGGTCAGTATTCTAACGCACAGCTCATAACATCGCGAACTTGCAATACAGTACCCTCGTCGAAGTTGGTCATTCGGAGACGGAGTTCCTTGCAACCCAAGAACTTGAATTGAGCCAATTGACGAATTTAGATCGTACTATTCAACTAAAGGATACGTTCTCAAGGATAACCTTCTCAGTATTTACGAGACAGCGCAAGATTTACTGCATCTTACCTGTTGAAAGTTCGACCACGGTGCCTTTTTAATATATCTTTACGAAGTGCGAAGTACAGTTTCCCTCTACATATCCACTCTCTCGAAACAACGATCGTGTTACTTCACAGCGCGAGGGATCAATCAGCATCCTAAATAACCGTGAGCACGGACGAACAGTGGTGAAACGATAAACTTAGCAGCAGATCCAAAGTGACGTCTGTGCTCTTGTAAAACGACCCGGAGCTTATCCCAGCGATATATGTGATATCTGGTGGCCAGAGGTTGAAGGGATTTTTTTTTCGAATAATCCACGTCGACTACTTTCTTTCATCGTCCGATATTCGATTTTTCAAACTACGTTCTTTATCACGACTTTCTTTTTTTCGGATCAAAAGGCATCCATACGTCAGGCAGGTTCCATACGTATCTCCACTTCTAAGAATTATCAACAGTCGGCGTCGGCACTTCGACGCATTTTTATTTCACAATGGGTTCTTGGTGGGGAAGTACACAGTTGGCATACAAATATTCGTAAGTACTACAGAAAAATGGATGCCATACATTTTACTAATACAAAACCTAGGATTATTCTTGTGTCAGCCATCGCAGTGACTTTCATCGCAGGTGCCATCAAGCTTTATATTACGAGGAGAAGGTAATTCATCTCACAATGATATTGTATTCACATGGTTAACATTCATAAAGGGTAGCAAAAGCACAGAAGGCCCTGGATCTTGAAGCGGGAGAGAAGACAACAGAAATCCGAGCACCGAATCGACGTCAGCTTGGCGAAGGAGATCTATTTGGTGTACGAGCTATCGAGTCTGGATACTTCGGTGGTGTCTCTCAGTCACGACCAACCTCCGCGGCAAATTCTCCACTGATTAGCCCAACGAGAAAAGGGTTGGAATCTCCTTCCCTTATCAGCATCAATACTGCCTCCAACTCCGCCTCTGGCAGCAAAGCGGATCTTCTATCCAGTACTTTGGCGTCCAAGAGCACAGCCAGCCTTACACCCAACAAACAGCAACGACCAGCATTGCCACTCAAGAAGCTTAGACCCTCTGAGGCAGAGCTCAATGGTCGACTCAACCATGCGGCTGTGGATGTTGACATGAAAGCCGAGATGCCTCCATCTCCGATTGCTTTTAAGACCCCAGATCTTCCAGTGCCGCCTAGACACCCCGGACGTACCTGGAGTATGTACTCCAGATCTTTAAAATCTTCCCCAGGATCTTCACAAGAAGACCTTTCCATTGACGAAGCCCCACCAAGGATGCCTGCGGCATCACTCAAGCACCTCTCAAATTCTGGTAGTATTGAAGTTGAAGTTGGCTCACCGACTATCAATGTCTTCCCTCCAACCAGGCCCAAGAAAGCTGCTCAGAGACAATCTCGAGGTGCATTCACTGGAAAATTTGAGCAAGATGCGTCTTTTATCAAACAACAAGAGCGGGAAACCCCCTCAGCTCCTGTCGAAGATCGATATAAGAAAGTGATGACAGTTGAATTGAGCCATCTTTCCGGTATCTCGCAGTGGGGTGAGAAGGTGATGGCAGATCTTGCCGCCCAGAAGTCACCGCCACCCACACCCAAGGCTCATCCCTTATCTATGTTCATTGAACCTGAACAGCTCGAACAGTTGAAACTGGATGAGCCTGTACCAGAGCAGCCCAAACAGATCGATCTACCACACAAGATTGAGGAGCCAACCAAGTCCGAGCCAAAGATTACACACACAAAAAGTGTGAACTCGAGCAGTTCCAGTGTTTACAGTGTAGAAGAAAACAGCGTCATTTCGACAAAAGAAGAACATCCACGCAGCTCTTCAAAAGACTCGAACAAATCAATCAAAAAAACGCAAGACTCACTACAACTCACTCACAAGTCAGCCCCCGAAGAAAGTTCCCGACCAAAGCAACGATCTCATGATCGCGACCAAGTCCATCACGATCCCATACCAGTGGCCCGCACCCGAACCGGCTCTGTGGTAGGCCGGACTGTGGATTTTGATCATCCTCGTAGTTCACCATTCTCAAGGCAACCTGGTGCACCACTTGCTATAGTAACATCACATCCTGTTTCGAAGACAACGCCGGACAACAGATCAACTTACGCAATGTCACCTTCCCATGCTTATCAGTCATCGGTCAGCTCCTTTGAGGACTCAGATCGTGATATATCACCTAGCCATTCAGCAAAATCGTCTGCATCTAGCATCTCGATCCCTGTCTCCCGTTTCTCAACCGCAATCAAAGACCCTGTTGTGACGGTCATGGTCCCTACTTCCAAATACTCAACCACAAGACCTAGAAGCGCAAGCAATTCGTCTCAAGCAAGTGTCACCGACGTGTATGATTCGTATTATCAAAAGTCGATGATAGCCCAAAGAACGAGTATGGTTGCTGAGCTGGACGTAATCCCTGGTGGGGATGGAAACTTCAATAACGGTGCGACGAATATGGCCTCGAAGAAACCTGCCAACTTGACACTCGCTCCGACTACTACGTTGGGATATGGTGGGGTAGACACAATTATCGAAGTCGAGACGCCAATGGCATCGCCTTTCTCTGCCGTGGAGCGATACCCTAAGATGGCCTGAATGCTTGTAAGAGAATCTACGTGGAATGTAATGGTGTGATATGCGGAATGTAAAATTATTGGGAGGGGCGATTTCTTTCTATTCGGAACCTGTTGGTGGAATGTGCATGAAACTTTATACCACTTTAGCTAGTCTAACATACTTTCAATGTCTAATTTTGTACAATATTCCCCGTCGGGCTGTGATGCTTAGAGTCTAAGTTTGCCAACATCGGGGAATAGGAAGAAGACTTTACCAGCTGGCTTTTAAAGTTTGTGGGGAGGGCCCAGCTTCATATCGGCCACGATTATGGTATACTATTCCAAACTCTGCGCTTACTGACTTTAAAGCAATGACGACCTCTGCCAATTGCCGCCAGAGCATTCGCAAGTCAGACATTTCCTTTCACCAAATGTGACAAGCACCATACTTTTGACATACCTACCTTTTAAAGAAAAAAAGCGCTACTCAAAGCTTTGGTACATTTGAAGTAGAAAAGTAATTGGTTCGCACAAAATTAATAATCGCAATACGCGCCAAAGACATGGAAATTTGATCAAACCTGTGGCGTCCTCGACTCGCCTTGGTGTCACACGACAGAATTCCGGTATCATTCTTTTGATTATTGAGAATGCCACAATTTACGCGATGTAGCAGCTCTGTATGGATAAACAAGCGGCAGTTATCCTGTAAACGCCAGTCCTTGCGTCTGTCATGAACATTCTCATTTACTAATAACCGAGACCATATGGAGTAGCGTCTCTTGAAATTCTGCCAAGAAGGTCTTCCGAGGATGAAATCAGATCATCAACATCAGTATCATTATCGGAATGCCTAAAGGATAGCTCTAGACCGTAAGTGATTCCGGGTTGTTCTGTGGTCTTGCCTCAGCATATTCTCCCATCAAACACAAGAAGGAGGGAGCATCCCTTTGAGGACTGTACATATTTCCATAGCTTGTCCAAAATCCGGGCAGCTTTATATATCCTGTCTCCTTGGAAGATCCTCTCTTGATTCAAGATTTTTGCTTCACACTCTCTTTATATGGTCTTACTATGGTCATCATGAAGCACTCTTTTTTCTGGGACCTCAGTGCCCTGTTCATTCTAATCAATTTTGCGGTCGCTCTCTCTTTCGACGAAAGTTCCTGGAATATATCCCAGAAACATTGGTCTTCAGTTAAAAGACTAAATCCTGTTGGACCAATTACCCACCCCGAGATAGCCCATCGCGCAGCCCTACCGATCCTGACATTGGTCCTAACAAACAATCCCTCCAATGTCATTACAACTCAAGATGTACCGGTCAGTGGTATTGGGCAACCAAACATACCAGTTTTCCTATATGAGACTGCTACGAGTACTCGTCCTATAGCTTACGCTATTGCCGATAGCAATGGAAACTATAATGGTGTATTTACCAACCAGGCCTATGGATACCATACTTATACTGCCAAGCAGACAATTAATGGAGGAAACCCAGTCACCTCGAATTCTCTAACGGTTCTTGTTGAGCCGCCCACTTTAACCTCGACCCTTCCGGGAAGTGCTGATAGAACCGGAACTGGGACCTACAGCTATGATTCGAATGCTCTCAGCACGGGTGGCCTGCTATCCAGCTCCAGAGCTTCAAGCGGACTTCCTTCCAACAGCGCAAGTTCATTCGCTATCACTAGTATTACAGTGAAGAGTTCGCCATCGTACACTTCCTCCAACTCCACGAACGTTATCACATCCAGCCTAAGCATTTCTTCGTTATACAATCCATCGAACTTCCCGGTCACACCCACGGCTACGCCAAGCCTTTCAGTGTCACCCAGCGTGCAGAGCTCATCTTTGATGACTGCTGGTAGTCCAAACAACTCGCCATCATATAGTGCATCAAACTCCTCTATATCTACCACTGCACGCCCTACAGGTTCAATCATCTCTCCCAGTGTTAGCTCCTTGGGGTCGTCACTGATAACCGCCTCAAGTGCTTCGGCCCCTTATAGCACCTCAAATGCCTCGGTAATCACAGCACTCATTATCTCTCCATCGTATAGTCCTTCAGACACGTTGGTACCAACAACAGGTAGCCAGAATATATCAGCCTTATACAGTGGATCTCAAACAGCTTCAAACTCTTTCGGGTTCATTACTGGTAGCCCAAGTGCTTCTCCGATCAACAGCGCATCCAACTCTTCAGCGGCGAATGCTGCTAGCATAACTTTGAGTGCTTCTTCAAGCTATAGTGGAGCAACAAACCGTCAAGGAGCAGGTACTGGGCCTCTAAGTGCCAGTATGAGTTTCGGTGTCCCAAACTACTCAGTATCCAACACTAGTGGTCTAAGTGCCTTTCCGACCAACAGCGCATCCAACTCGAGTGCTTCTTCAAGCTATAGTGGAGCAACAAACCGTCAAGGAGCAGGTACTGGGTCTCTAAGTATCAGTATGAGTGTCACTATTTCAAAATACCTAGTATCCAGCACTAGTACCCCAAGTGCTTCTCCGACCAACAGTGCATCTAATTCTTCGGCAACGAACACTGCTAGCATAACTTCGAGTCCCTCTTCAACCTATAGTGGAGCAACGTATCAGCAAGGTGCAGGTACTGGAACCCTAAGTATCAGCGTCAGTATCAGCGCCTCGAATTACTCAGTATCCTACACCAGTAGTCCAAGTACTTTCCCAGCTATTAGTGCATCCAACTCCTTGGCGATGAATACTACTAATATAGCTTCAAATACTACCTTGAGCTATAGTGGAGCAACGAACCGACTATCTGCAGGTACTGGGTCTCTTAGTACCAGTATGGGCTTCAGCACCTCAAACTACTCGGTATCTAACACTGGTGGTCCAAGTGCTTCTCCCACCAATAGTGCGTCCGACTCTTTGACGATGAACACTGTCAACATTAATTCAAATCCTACCTTAAGCTACAGTGGAGCAGCAAGCTCGCAAGGTACAGGTACTGGATCCCCAAGCATCAGCGCTAGTGCCTCAAACTATTCAATATCTATAGCTGGTAGTCCGAGTGCTTCTCCCACCAACAGTGCATTCAATTCTTCGGTGATAATCACTACAAACATAGCTTCGAGTCCTACGTCGAGCTATAGTGGAGCAACGAATCGGGAAGGTGCAGGTACTGGATCTCTGAGCATCAGCATTAGTGCCTCAAACTACTCGATATCTATAACCGGTAGTTCAAGTGGTTCTCCGACTAACAGTGCATCTAATTCTTCTGCAACGAACGCTGCGAGCATGACTTTGAGTCCGACCTCAAGCTATAATGGATCAACGAATCAGCAAGGAGCAGGTGCTGGATCTCTAAGCAGCAGCATTGGAGCCTCGAACTACTCGGTATCTACGACCGGTGGTCTCAGTACTTCACTGACGTATAGTGCGTTGAATTCGTCTGTAGTCATCACGCCAAGCGCCTCCACATCATACAATGCGTCGCTCATCTTGACACCATCTACTGGCAGCTCTAGTGCTTCTCCGAGTTATATTACCTCAAACTCCACTGTAACGGCAATTACTCCAAGTGTCTCTCCAGTGTACAGTGCATCAAACTCAAACATATCGATGCAAAGTACTGGTGGTCAAATTTCTCCTACTTTATACGGTGGAACTTACACGGCTTCAAACTCGTCTATACCAATAACTGGCAGCGGAAGTGCTTCTCCCACTTACAGCTCCTTGAACTCTTCTGTCATTGCTACTGGTAGCCAGACCGTCTCCTCACCAAGTACATTCAACATATCGGTGTCAAGTACTGGCGGTCAAACTGCTTCTACTTCATACAGTGGAATCTATGAGACCTCAAACTCGTCTATCCCGACGACTGGTGGTAGAAGTGTGTCTCCAACCTACGTTTCCTCCAATACCTCGGTAATCGCTACTGGTAGCCAAACCATCTCTCCACTATACACGGTGTCAAATATATCGATACCAACTACTGGTAATCCCAGTGCTTCTCCAACTTATGGTGCATCAAACACTTCTTCGATCATAGGTGGAAGTTTAAGTGCCTCGTCGATAACCAGTACTCTAAATTCTTCTGTGATATCCACCGGCAGTTCAAGTACCTCACCGACAAACAGTGCTTCGAACTCATCTCTACTAGCCACTGGAAGCCCCAGTGCTTCTCCAACATATAGTATATCATATTCATCTGCACCCGTCACTGAGGGGATAAGTGCTTCCCCAACGCACGATGTGTCGAACTCATCTAGGAGTATAACCGATAGTTCAAGTGTCTTGCTGACAAACAGCGCTTCGGACTCATCTTTACCGGTCACTGAAAGCCCCAGTGCTTCTCCGACATATAGTATGTCAAATTCGTCTTCACCCATCACTGGCAGGACAAGTGTTTCCCCAACGTACGGTATGCCTAACTCATCTCTACCGGCCACCGGAAGCCTTAGTACTACTCCGACATATAGTACATCAAACTCGTCTGTTCCGACAACTGGAAGCCCCAGTACTTCTCCGGCATATAGCACATCAAACTCGTCTATACTTGTTACCGACAGGATAAGTGCTACTCAAACGTATAGTGCTTCGAGTTTGTCTGCACCGGTTGCTGAAATCTCTAGCACGCCTCTAACGAACGGAGCAACGAATTCGTCTACATTTATCATCGGCACTTTAAGTTCATCTCCAGTTTATAGTGTCTCGAATTCTTTAGTCCTTACAACTGGTAGTTCTAGTAGCCCGACTTTGCTACTATCTACTGGTACATCGAACGCATCTGTCCTTACTAGCGACACCCAAAGAACTTCGGTGCCATTTAGCATCTCGAACTCCTCCATAGTAACCTCTGCAAGTGCCTCTGCGTCCTATAGCGAATCAAACTCTTCGATAGTCGTCACAAGTTCCAATTACGTCCCAAGTGTGTCTAGCGAGACCTCATACAGTACATCCAACTCTTTCAACTTGCCTACAAGTAAAGCGACAAGCACCGAGTCTTCCAGTGGTGCTTCGAATTCGCCAACTGCCGTTACGGCAAGCGCTATCTCAGATTCAAGTGCAACATCATCATACACTTCTTTCAATTCATCCGCGGCTGGCACGACGATTGGTGGGCCTTCAAGTAGCTTGTTCAACAATACCATCACCAGCATAATCAGTACCACGTACTCTGTGATTCCGAGCGAGGTCTCATCTCTAGTTGTCTCAAATTCATCTCTCAGTGTTATCAGCACGACAGATATAAACACATCCAAAGTTTCAAGCAACACTGTGTTCTACAGTGCCTTCAACTCTTCACAGACTTTTCCAACACCTACTGGGTCTACAATCTCTGGCAGCTTCAGTACAGAGATTTCCAGCAGTACCAACAATTCACCATTTATTAGTAGTACTATTGAGTCCTTAAGTGGTATACCGTCGAACAGCCCCAATATATCAACCACGGTGACCTCCTCCGCCAGCCCACCCAGTTTGACACTTAGTGCTACCTCAAGCTTGAACGAATCACCAGGCTCTTTCAGCCCTAGCTCAACAAACTCATCGTCAATTGTCCGCACCGCAAGCATTTCTTCTATTTCTGAGACAAGTATAGCCAGCACTATTTCATTCATCAACTTAACGAACTCTTCGGCAACTAGTACTCTATATGGCTCTGGGACATACCTTTTGAGCAGTGGTACGAGCATCTACAATCCTTCGCGCATTGCTTCACGTACTGTTGTCACCGAAACCTCGCAAACCTCAGTAGCAGCCCTGAGCATACTCCCATCGACTTTCTCGGGTGTCATAACGTCTCTGGGTGCAACAACTAATGTTACTTTGGTTCCAAGTTCGACATCAAGTGGTGCGGCAGGCAGGCAGAGCCCGGAAACAAGTTCTCTTATAAGTAGTGGTACTAATTACTCTCAAGTAATCTCGACTGGTACTGAATATGCGACTTCAAGTGCTTCGAGTAATACTACATCTTACAACACTTCAAGCACTTTGGTTGCTAGCTACACAATCACCTCCATGACTGAGGTCACAGCACCTAGTATAACATCCACGCCGTACAGCATCAACGATTTATCATCCGCCGAATCAATCTCCAGAAGTGTGTCGATTACAATATCTGATACCGCTGAGTCCTTCAGCTCTCCTCGCACAGGAATACTTACAAGTGCAAGCATCACTAGTAATTCTTCAGCAATTGCAAGCTCCAACGACTATAGTGTTTCATCTACCGCGAGCACATATTTGGCTATAACGTCGAGTTCTATTGAGACGTCTAGCTTAGAAAAAACGTCTTATTCTTCAATCCTCGGAACGCTGTCATCACCAACAACGTCAGATATCACAACCCCGACACTGCCAAGTAGCAATTCTGCTTCAACTTCTTCCAATCCTTCTGTTTTGGGCAACTCTACTCAATTGCAAAGCACCTACTTGCCAATGTCCATTCAAACAAGCTCTGGACTTAGTATTCTATCATCCTTCACATCAAACCCAGCGACTTCATCGTCATCTAGCACATCAGCCTCTGTGTCAGTAAGCTCATCTTTGACAGAAAACCCGACAACATCAATCGTTTCAGATTCCTCTATCAACTTCAGCACCCTGAATGCCTTCAATACATCAAGTCTCACTGGGACCTCCAACACTTACACGATATTGACTGGCTCTTCCGATCTTACAACCACATCATCCAGTTATGTAGTTACGCGCTTGTCTACGTCCTCAACCAGTGGTGACCTAAACAGCGCGACAACTACAACCAGCCTCAGTATCTCGAGCGCTTCTAGTACATCGGGGACTACTGGCACACCATATACCCCTACATTGACGACTTCGTCGACTTTATCAGCTGGCGGTAGCTTAAGCAATGCAACGAATACGAACAGTCGTAGCAGCTTGAGCGTTTCCGGTACATCAGGTGCTACTGGCAACCCAAGCATTTCCCCATCCTTCAGCCAGTCTACCGGCCTAACAAGCACGATAAATACTTCCATGTCGGTAGTTTCGTCTACTTCATCAACTGGTGGTAGCTTAAGCAGCACAACAAATACAAGCAGCCCAAGCACTTCGAACGTTTCCAGTTTGTCAGGTCTCACTGGCACCCTAAGTAATTCTGCATCAACAACATTGCTTGCTTCATCAACCATTGGTGGTCTTAAGGGTGCAACGAACACGAACAGCTTCCCTATTACCACTACGGTAAGCATTTACACCTCTGGCTTAATAATCATCACGTCTGGGATTTCATCATCGATAAGCTCAAGTTCTGCACCTGAAGGTGCGTCAAGTTCAATATCTGGAACTAGAACGTCTGACAACCTTACAATATCTACTTTGTACCCTACGTCCGCAATCACAGCAAGCACTACCACTTCTACGATCGCTGGCGGATCTATATTCTCAACATCGAGTACAATTCCCGGAACTGAAACATCAGGAAACCTTACAGTTCCCACATATCCAACTTCCCTGACCACAACCAGCACTGTAACTTCCATAGCTACGAGCATACCCATATCATCGCCCTCCAGTGCAGAGTCAGAAACTGCAAATCTATCGACAAATAGCGGCACAAATGGCCTAACAAATCCAACTCTAACATCGTCACCCTCAAGAACAGCTACATCCAGCATAACCACCAGCTACACTTTCTCCACCTCTATAATTTCTAGTCTGACGACGGTTCCAAGGACTGATAGTGTACCCATCTCAAATGGCTCTTCCTCGACGTTTAAATACTCGTCTTTCAGTACCTTATCTGAATTCGAATCTGTTACATCTAGCAGAAGCTCGGAATCTCCATCCGCATCAACCCACACTTCCGGAGATGTTTCCTCTAGGTCAGCAAGGCAATCTACAAATACACAATCTCGTAAGCCTAGGTCAGCTGCACCATCTACTAGGACTGAAGGTGGAACTGGCGGTGATAGTTCCACCATAGCGACAGCTACCTTGCCCATAAGTTCTGGATTGGCAACTTCGTCTGGAGAATTATCTGGTAGCAGTACGGTAACGGCAAATTTGACACTTGCTTCCCCGGTTTCTATCGCTATTTCAAGTTCCGTTCCTATCAGTAGAAGCACAGAGAGCAACAATGAAGTCCCTTCTAGTCCAACCTCATCGATTGGAGCCTCAATTTCATCTACAAATTCGAGAGGAATTTCGACAGCTTCGACGGAGAACTTGGAGAACTCGGCTACAGGAACCAATCTTATGTCAACTGAGATCTCGACTGGGATAAACGTCCCCACGAACAGTGTTTCTCGCACGAGCCGTGGCGACAACAGGAATAGTGCTACTAACCAGAAGGGTGTGTCTTCAACACTTTTAGGTCGTTCCGAATTTTCAAGTGGTCAAGCCTTCACGAGCACGAAAACTGCCGTAGGTTCACCTGTTGGTACAAACTCGATTGCCACTGTTACTCCAGCTTCCACCATTTATCCTTTATCTTACACTCCTTGTGTTGTGTATGGCAGCACCGCGTACTTCAGCGATTATGACATTGTTACCTCGACGTACATTGGTTACACGACTTCCTGTCTCGCCACTTCATCTGGACTTGATTCTGTTCTGCCAAAAAGTACACCGTTGGCATCATTGACCACTTCCACAGTCTATGCGACCATTACCCATATAAGTGGTAGCATTACCATCACCGATACGATCGTTGATTACGCTACTGTATGTCCTATCACTTCCGCCGAAGAGCAATCAGCCGCCAGCACAACTCAGGGAGGCTATCACTCCACGGCTATCGGGACATTAGAAACTGTGTCAAGTGGTCAGTCTTTGGAGACTTCAAGCCCATCTCAGGTAATGATGACATCGACCATCTACACGACGACAGTTTATACGATCACAAGCTGTGCTCCAACAGTCACGAACTGTGATGACCATATAGGATCAGTCACAACTGAGGTCATTTCCTTGACTACAACAGTCTGCCCTATCACCGAGGAAACCTCAATTTCTATCCCTGCCCAGCCAACAACGCCATATAGGAGCACTATTACGGTTTATACCACCACAGTACAAACAATCACAAGCTGCCCACCAGAAGATACAGATTGCCCAGCAAGATTTGGCTCGATTACTACAAAAACGCTTCAAGTATCTACGACGGTTGTGACCGTCACTCCGACTTTGCCGGAATCATCCCGTAAGTCATACAAGCAAAGTCAGGCACCTCCAACGCCTCCAGCATTTCCATCCTTCACAGGACCAACACCATTTAAGCCGGCGGAATCATGGGTATCGTCTTGGCCAACCACAAGCAGTCGATCCCAAGAAACGGTTACCGACTACATCAGTTTGAAGACAGCTTCTCAAAGTGTTCCCACACCGCAGTCAGCCACTTCGATTTCAACGAGCCAGACTCAGTCAAACCCAACGAAGACTACTCAATCAATGTCTATGTACACTGGAAGTGCCACTCACAATGTGGGAAGAGCCAGTATTGTGGTTCTGGTTTGCATAATGATGTGGTTCTCGTAGAAAATGATAATGAACATGCTACTTTGCACAAATCATGATTGTATGCAATTTGTATTCATCAGCGTTACTAGTTGATTCTTTCTTCAATTCTCTCCCATTTTAATTACCATTTTCGAATTTATTTGACAGTATCTGTTGAATGATGACACAAATATCAGTTATTTTAGCATACAATATAAAGATTTAGATCAAAACCAACACATTGAAGCTTCTCTTCAGTTCCAAATCTTCCTCAGCTCGTGATTCCAGTACCCAACAGTGGATGAGCTCGACACCCAACCCACTAACTCGCCCATATCCTTTCTGATAGACTTTTTGAAATTGTACAGCTCCAAATCGACATGTGGCTCTACAAACTTCTATTGCTTTCGATAAGCTCTATGCATTAGGAACTGTATATTGCAGATAAACTGTATCACCTTCAAAGACTATACAATTCTCAATGACCGTTACTCCAACTACATGGCCCAAAGGAAAATCAAGCAAGTATAAAGCAGCACCCTCAACACCCCAGCACAGCAGTCAGACGAGGACCCACATGACCATCCAAACACAAAACTATGCCTCACATCGACCACCTTCCTTTCCTTTCTCCCGAGCTACCTCGTGCAAAAACGCTCGCCCGGCAAATACGGATGAACCTGGCGTGGGTCAAAGCAGAATGGGCTGAAGGAACCATGGGTTGTAAAGAAGCAAG
The DNA here is from genome assembly GCA_024752435.1 of Allantophomopsis cytisporea. Taxonomy (NCBI): domain Eukaryota; kingdom Fungi; phylum Ascomycota; class Leotiomycetes; order Phacidiales; family Phacidiaceae; genus Allantophomopsis; species Allantophomopsis cytisporea. The sequence continues at coordinate 1,363,552 of CP103025.1, forward strand.
TCAACCAAAAGTCGCTCAGAATATACACGGAAGCAAACACTGATATGAAGCTTGCAGTACGAAGTCTTTTGGTATGTGTGAGTATATGCAGTAGAATCTTTCCCCCATGTGATTGTAGCGGTAGATGTGCATATTACTTACTGAGCGTGCGTATGCATATGCATATGTGGGTCAGGTCATCTGCAAGCAAATCGGTCCCCACACCAAAGTATGTACCGTAGTTTGCAGGTGGGGTGGATGGCTTAAGCATATCGGATGAAGGGTGAGTTGTGCTTTACGGCCGTAAATCTTCTCACGACGTCCGTTGAGGGAAAGTCTATTATGGCATGTTCTTCAGAGGGGTTCTTGAGCTTTCAACACGCTACATTGTACAATTTCAGCAAGTAGATGCATGATGATGACCTTTCAAAATCCGCACGGATGAATGAACGTGTGCAAGAACCCTTGTTTGTTTTGATGTACTGAGTGTAAAGCCAATGCAAACTCCACGGAAAACAAAAGGCCATGCATGTAGACCATGATATCCGTTTATGAAAGCAAACCCATTCGGTATCAACCCCAGCCAAGCCATTATTCCTTCAAACAAAGTACGCCATCCATATTCCCCCAAAAGCCAGTGAATTAGATCCATGCAACTGGAAACATTTTGAGCAAAGTTCAAATACGCCTGTGCAAACCATAAGTCATGAAATCTCAGAGGACATATGGAATATCGAAAAGCAAGGCTCCCATACTTTTGTTCTTTCCTTGCTTACCCCTCTAAGCTTCCTTTTCTGCTAGTCTATCGAGATCTTTGATTAACTCTTTGATCTCTTCCTTGGACAAGTTACCAGATTGGGTGTTTACTCTGACCAAGTCAAGCATGGTGTCTTTGACGGATAGCTTACACTTATCGATAGGCTGAGCATGGACATCGCCATCATAATCGTATTGCTCGTGACCCTGTGGGTAAGTACCTTTCAGTATGGCCTGAGCGCGCTCGTGATCATTTGAGATGGTTTCTGGGCGAACGTATCGGCATGTGAGTGCAAAACGAAGTTTGCCATGTGGAGTGACAGCGTGCTATCATTATTGTTAGTAATTGACAAACAAACATAATGCAGAGCCTTGATTATTACCTCATAGTATTGCTGAATTCCTGGACCATGCATGACGATTAGATCACCATGAGTAAGTCGCACCTTGAGGTAGTCTGGCTTGAGACCCTTCATGTTCTTACCAGGTGATCCAATGCCAGACTTTGCTTTTGGTCGAAAACTCATAGTCGCCGTAGCTCCCAAAGATAAGGTTGCAACGGTCGGACCAAGCTCCTTCTCACCATCATCATGATACTAAACATTGTCAGTTTCTTCAATTGATAGTATGAAGATGATGACTACTCACTCCAATGTCAGTATCTTCAAAATAACCGATAGAAAGCAGCTCATTGAATGGCACAAATGTTTCATGCTGGCCGGAGACTGCATTCTGACCAGCCCAGGTGAGTCTCTTCAATGCCTTGAGAATGACTGAAGGAGCTTCATCGAATCCCTTCGAAAGTACAGATACTCCGAATTTGTATGGCGCACCCTATGTGATAATGGTTAGAAAAGCTTACAGAACCTCTGTGATGGTGACCTACCCAGTTGGCAGCCCAGTGTGAAGTCAAAACCTCGCCGGTTGCTATATGTGCTATTAGTCAATTGAACACAGGAAACCAGAACATTTTTACTTACAGCCCTTTTGTCTAGCCGGATTTCTCTTCAGTCCGAAGTGACCTGACTGCATCTCGTTGAAGAGATCATCTGGTCCGTCGGGTTGTTGGTTGATAACAGGATCGGACTTGAAATGTCTGACAATACCAGCAGGTTGGTTCTGTGGACCAGGTATGGTGTATTCATAGATATCGTAGCGGGCGAATATCTCTGCTGCCTCTGGGACAGATTCGTGTCGTGTACCCATGGGAAGTTTGGTACTATTTATTGCAGCCTCGGAGACGGATAATACACGTTGTGTAACGCGGTGTTCAAACTGACAACCTGGAGTGGCTTCACAGGTCCACTTATCCCAATCGATGCGTCGGCAGCAGCCCTTGCAGTTTGAACAAACAACACCTCGAGCGCAGAGTTTGTCAACACCGGAAGAGTCCGTCAATTGCATGTCAGAATCCGTGAGAAGTGGTGGTACGAGTGGCTCGTTGCACTCGCCATCAAATATCGTGCGCTCATTCATGAATGACTCATTATAGTCTAACATGTCGACATTTGCATCGCCGAAATCAAAGAAAGTTCGACATTTCTGATTCAGACACGTCCATCCAGCATTATAGATTTCTTTGCTGTGTTCATGACAGCGGTAGCATGTAGCGGACACGGTCTTAAAGGCGTATATGTCCCTATCGGTCGACGGTATTGGAGAATCGGCTGGCGCCCACCATGACTTTGTGGCAAGATCAATCTTCTCGGCACGTACCATCCAAGTTTTGAGACCGTCATACTTCTCGCACCAAACATCCGTGACGTGGAACCAGTCGAGGACGTTGTAGTAATGAGGTAACCGGGACGGGCTAATCTTGTTGCCTTGTCCTGATCCATAATGTCAGCAACGAACTGTTACAAGCAGCGAAACTTGGCGCTGGTAGGACCACTTACCAGCGATAATCGCAATTGGCTTTTTCAAGTCTTTTGCCCGTGAGAATGCAAGTGCGAAGGTCGATGTTTCTTGGTTGACACTTTGGACCATTTGACCCGTCACTTCATCCATACGTCGACCGCCGCCACTAACATGTGTCAATCATACATCAAACAAACGATAACGAAAGACTTACACTTTGGCAATTAGAACTTCAGTTGTAAATTTGTCTCTTGGACCAACCTCCTTATCAACCATGAAAGCTCGAGCGAGACCGGTTTGTGTATAGCAACCAGACTGATAGGCTCTATAGTATGGAAGCGTCTCACACAAAGCTTGTCTACGATCAGACCATACCGGAGGTTGGCCATGAGGTTCAGGAAAAGTGTCTTGAACGGACTGATGGTACTTCTCATAGCCACCTTGGCTAGTTGCTGCAGCCTTACTCCTCGTCGATGTTCTCGTCGATGCAGCCTTGCTGCTTGTACGCAATGGGACACTCTTGGTTGTCTCGACTTGATTCATACGAGTCCACTTCAGCGTAACGTGCTTTTCCTTCATCCACGCGCCGTCAATACCTTGAAGTACATGAGATGGAGTCATAAGTTGCTGACGAACACGATTTTCAGCTCGGGACACTTTTTGAGGAACCGGATTGGATATGCCAAGACCTGCGCTGTCAACACTTCGCTTTCTGCTGGTACGGCGTGACTCTGGATTTACAGTGGCGTCATCATTCTGGAGAACGTGATTCGGAATATCAGGGAGCGACGTAGTCTGCGAAGAGTCTTGCGAGTAGTTTTGCGAAGAGTCTTGCGAATCATCTGGCGAAGAGTCTGACGAAGGGTCTTGCAAGCTCTGAACTGTTTGCAAAGACTTTGTTGCACGCTGAATTGTCATCATACCATCACTCGAGCAATTGCCATTTGGACCACAATTGGAGCACGGCGACATTCTGTTGCAGGGTCTGCGCTTCTTATTGCTCTGACAGCTTTGAAATGTTAGCTTGACGCCGTATCGTTAAAATCATGACTCACCTGTGACACTGCTGCGGCGCAAGCCACTTGCCATCAACATATCGACAGACACTGGCATCAACAGATCTTGGAAGCTGGTACAGGCTCTGCGCCTCCTCGGCGAGACGATATAAATCTGCGCCAGGCTGAGGGTCACTCAAGATATCGGCGTCGACGATAGTAACGTCGGTGAGAAATGGGATCTTGGTGTTAGTTGGGACAGAGTTGTATGTATTGCTCACAGCTACTGCTATGTCATTTTCTGGAGTTACCTGCCAGTCAACATCTGGCGTCGTGCGCAACGATGTGAGCTCGGAAACGTCTCGACTAGAACGATCATCGTTTGATGGCGAGGCCGCCGAGGTGGCAGAGATGGAGTCTGACGAAACCATAATTTGTCTGTTTCTTTGCCTGATCGAAAAACGCGTCGCGCTGGTTGGAATTATTTCATAAGTAGACTCTACTACGCGACGCGTCTTGGCATTCAGCTCATGGGCGAGGTTGCGAGCGGCCTCGTGGTCGTCAGCCTCTTCTTGAGAAGGCGACATGTTGAGAGAACATATGAGTGTATATGAACTGCCTTGTGGTGTTTGGGGATATGAAAATAAGGAGATGTTGTTGTGGGTTGTGGAGTATATAAGTAGTAGGTAGTTACACTTAAATAACAGAGGAGGAGGAGGAAATTAGTGTGACTCCGAAGAAGACGAGCTCTCCAGAAAGACTGGAAAGAGTTGCAAGTGAGTCGGTCTATATGAGTCGTTCTATGGGTAGTGTTGCGGATATGAAAGTTCAGATGTACTAATGTGTTTGCTAGAGCATATAAGTAGGACGTTACACTTATAGATAGCGGAGGAGAAAAAGGCGGAGAGTAGCAGGGCTCCGAAGAATAAGAAGACAAGCTTCTTAGGAAGACTTTAGGAAGTCAAAGTAAACCGACCTTTGTATACGAGCTGTTCTGTGATATTGGGAATATAAAAGTAGGGGTATGATATTGTGGCGTCGTATATAAGTAGGTGGTTACTTATAACTAGCGGAGGAGAAGAGGGCGGAGAGTAGCGGGACTCCGAAGAACATTACCCCCCTAGAAATATTTTACACAATTGCAAGTAAGTCGATATATGAATATGGCCTGTTCTGTGATGTTGAGGATATAGAATCAGTGATATGCTCTTGTAATTTTCGAGGTATGTAAGTAGATCGTTACGCACATGAATCATAGAAAGGGAGAATGGCGGTGCTCTGAAACTCTCGAGAATTGGGAAGATGAGCTTCCTTTAGAGACTCAGCACAATTGCAAGTGAGTCGACCTCTGTATATGAATTGTTCTGCGATGTTGGAAGATATCAAAGTAGGGATATACTATCGTGGTCCTTAGAATATATCATTAAGGTAGGTCGTCACACTCATAAATAGCGGGAGCAGGAGAGGGCAGAGAATAGCAGGGCTTTGTGGAAGCTAAGCTTCTCAGAGAGATTTTGCACAAATCCAAATGGGTCGATCTATGTATATAGATTTTCTCGTGATGTTGAGGATATAAAAGTGTTATCGTGATTTTCAGAGCATGTAAGTAAGGTAGGTCGTCACGCTCATGATTGGCGGGAGAGAGGAGAGCGGAGGAGGAAAGGGCGGAGGGCGGAGGAAGGCGGAGCAGCAGGACAATTCGAAGGTCATGAGAGTCAGACAGATGAGCTTCTCACGGAGATTTTGCAAAAATGCAGGTAAGTCAACCTTTGTATATGAGTTATTATGTATTCCTGATGATATAAAAGTAAGAACATTTTCTTATAGTTTTCGGAGTATGTAAGTATGTCGTTACACTCATGAATTGTAGGGAATAAGAGAGCGGACAATGGCGGGGTCCTGAAAGTCATGAGAATCAGAAAGATGAGCCTCCCTGAGAGACTTTGCACAAATGCAAATGCTTCCACCTAATGATGCTTCCATACTCTTTGACATTATACCTGATATGATTCAAGATTAACAACATCATGTACATACAACAATTCCTCTGCGCGCCACATAATCCAGAAGTTGGATGGGGCTGATGATTATCACCACATGAGGTCATACTTCATACCTCTGGTATCCGGCATGGTCTGGATGTCAGAGGTAAGGTCAGGTAAGAGAGCTCGAGAAAAACGGACTCCTCCAGACGCGAAGTCGAAAGCAGCACATCAACGCAGCCTTGGGCATCTCTGTGAGTGTAGGTGTGTACACTGGTTGGTACTGAAGAACAGGTAGGTAAGGCGAGGAAGGTTTCCGCACTGCTCAACTCAATCCAGACCATACCTTGAGTCCTAAAGCGATAAGTAAGGTACCTTCCGATTCATACTTTACGCAATGTAGGTAGTCGTAGATATCAAGTACAAAAGCTAGCATACTGGTAGTACTGTACGTGTTGGTACCACCATAAGTACGGGAAGAAGGGCAATATTAACCTAAGGTGACACTTATCGAAAGTGAACCAAGTCCAAAGAGTATATAAGTGTGGTAGTGGTGGTCTTCAGGAACCTTGTCACGAGGAGCCTCTTTGATCCTTTGCTCCTACACAGGAGGAGAGAGGGAATATGTGATTGCATATACATACGCACGCACATACCGCAGTATATTCAAAGCGGCGACGGCGATGTTTCGAATGTGTGTACATCAAAATGGTGGTAACTCGGTGTTCTTTCGGATGCCTCGATATCGTGCTTATTATTGTAGCATTGGAGCATTGATTCCCTAAGTCCGTAAAAATAGCCGCGCTTCTTTGTCACGAGAACAATTAAGGTAGGGATTCATTCCTGCGAATTCAGTGACGAAACGTGGCATCCTCATTTCCGTATCCTCTCGTTTTCCGAGCGAAATGCGGGTTCTAGATGCGATATCGTGCACACAACGGGACGAGGGACGAGGGACGAGGGACGAGGGGCTGAGGATCAATGCGGGGTGGATCGATGCCGCCCTGGGGAATGCGATGAATATGCTGGCTGCAACAATGATGAATAATGAATGATGAATAATCAACAATGAACGATGAACTGTCAACAATAATAAACATATGTATATCTCCGTTCAGGGATTCATTTGTGTTCCTATTGATTATCAGAGAGTATCAATAATGTGCATCTCTCGGTCGGTAGTTGGTACATTAGATGACCTCAACTGCGGGGTACGTATTGGGAACTCCGCATTATATATACATGGATGGATGAATACATGGATGCACACATCATACAACCAATCATACATACAATCATATATATATACAGATAAATAGACACATATATATAAACATACAAACATATTGTTATCATTCCTTATGCTTACAAATATCTAATCGGCCGACCATTTCAATAAATACAGTAGCAGAAGTTGCCACAATAATGATCGACATAAACGGTGCGCATTTTCAACAAACAAGAATCTATTCATAACAAGGTCCGGTAATTTATTATTCCACAGTACTACTGTACCTAGGGAGTGAAGGTTCATATGTCATACCGCGACCTTCACCATGTATGTACCTTAGGTGCTTAGGCATTCTAAGTACCGATGCTAGATCATTGCCTAACGCCTAGCGTACCACATCTCCGAAATCTGGGCATAGGGTGCTTACTTGCTTGCTTGGATGTCCATGTACATGGACATGGACGTTTACAGTGTAATGATGCTCCTAACCGCATCACCCGCTATATAAGCCCCCTACCATACATACATACCTAAGTCTCTTCTACGACCAGGAACTACCTCTGATCTGATGGGTGTATGACGTGTTATTCGGACGCATCTCTCTTCTCTACCTCTCTACCTCTCTACCTCTCTACCTCTCTACCTCTCTACCTCTCTACCTCTCTACCTCTCTACCTTACTCTACAAAGATACAGTCCGTCGCACAGGGTATGAGGGTATGCGTGTATGCATGTCATTCATAGGAAGCTCGATATGAGTACGTAGTACGCAACCCCTCACCTTCTCAACTTCTCGACCTCTCAGCCAGAAAAAAAAGGGGGAGGGGGAGGGGGAGGGGGAAAGAAGTCTGATATCCAACACTTACCTCACGATAAGTAAAAGAATTCGTAAGGTGGAGGTCTGTCTCTTTGCAACGTTGTTAGCAAGCTTGGCGATTTCCAGTTAAGCCAGTCCACAATCCCACTACTTATCAATCCATCTCTCGGCCGGACAAGCTCCGTTGCTACCCGGGCCCCATAACAGGCCTCAATCAGGTTTAAAGCCTCAGTCCCCACCAAAACTAAACATCTGGTAAACGGCATCACTCCTCTTTTGAACTGTAGAAGGATTTTTATAGAGAATTTGGCCCTCATAGCAGACTCGCTGATCTGACTATACTCCAACAGATCATGTGGAGAATAATGCCTCCCGATATTGGTTGGAATCAAAAGCAGCAAGCCAACAATCACCCCCCCCACCACCATCATACTCATGGACGCGGCCCCGCAATTTCCAATTGTGGGGTATGGAAATGGTGTGTCCAAGCTCAAACGCCCCATAATGATACCCTAGCCGCGGAAGGTTATTGTGTTTCCAATCTTGGGTACGGCCGTTGGGCAAAAGCATATTCTATCCATTCTATTGTTGCATGGATCTCTTGAAAGTACAAGAGCAGGACGACCGGCATATTGTTCCCATGGAATGCAATCGACTTCTCACAAATATTAAACCTCCTTTTTAGATTTTTTTTCTCTTTTTCTCTTCCCTTTCTGTCCCTCTCCCGAAGGGCTGAACCTTATCTATGAATATGACTTCCTCGGTTGAAGACTCAAAAGTAGATATGTCTTTCTCACCACCAGACTGGGTCCCAAAGATTAATAGTAAGTTCTGGAGTCTACCGCAAGAAAATCGCCATGCAGTTCTTTGGCCGAAGTAAATATTTCAGAATTGACCGGAAAACAGCACCGCCTGATACAGTCCCGACATACAAATTTATGTTAGATGATGATTATGGACGCTATCCTACCAAGAAATCTAGAAACCCCTTCATTTGCGGCCTATCAGGACGTACATATTCGGCATTGGAGGTGCGGGAGAGAGTCGAGTCTTTAGCGCGAGCTCTATCAAAGGAACTTGAATGGCAGCCAAATCAGGGGACAGAGTGGGACAAAGTCGTAGGAATCTATTCATTGAATACGGTATTACCTCCAATTTCCACAGCTGTCTCACAATCATGTCGGAGACAAACTCTGACATTTGATTTCATGTAGATTGATAACATGACTCTGGCATATGCTACGCACCGACTGAACGGTATTGTAACTCCAGCCAACGCCGCATATTCTGGCGCCGAGCTTGAATTCCAGCTCAAAACCTCCGGTGCCAAATGTCTCTTCACGTGCCTACCATTGCTCGATATTGCCATGGAAGCTGCCCAGAAAGCTGGTATCCCCAAGGAGCGCGTATTCATTCTGGAGATGCCAGAGGTCGTGACGGGAACCGCGAAGTCCTCATTGAAGACTTTGGACCAGTTGGTCGAGCAGGGCAAGAATCTCCCAAAGCTTGAGGATTTACAATGGGAGAAGGGACAGGGTGGCAGACAGACTGCATACCTTTGTTATTCCAGTGGAACCTCTGGGCTACCTGTAAGTTGATATCTCAAGCTGATGGGTGTAATATGCTGATTATCCACAAAGAAAGGAGTCATGATTTCCCACCGAAATGTTATTACCAATGTTATGCAAATAAGCGCACACGAGTCTCATTGTCGTAAAGGCCGTATTGAAGTCGGTCTTGGTCTATTACCCCTTAGCCACATTTATGGTCTTGTAGTTATTGCTCAAGCAAGCACATACCGTGGCGACACCATTGTAGTCATGCCGAAATTCGAAATCCAAACGTATCTACAAGCCATTCAGGACCATAAAATCACCACACTCTATCTAGTCAGTATTCCAGCCCTGATGTTCAGTCAGTACAATACTAACGGCTCAGGTTCCCCCCATTGTAATCCAAATGACCAAAAATCGCCCACTATGCAGCAAGTTCGATCTCAGCAGTGTAACTAGCATTTTTACAGGCGCGGCACCACTGGGAGCTGAGACCGCAGAAGATCTGCAAGCCATATATCCATCTTGGAAAATCCGTCAAGGCTACGGTACGCGTCTAACAAAGTCCCTCTACCATGAACCTCGTAGACTAATTTTCATTTCAAAGGCCTCACAGAAACCTCCACATGTGTAATCTCAACAAGCGAGCACGACATCTGGTTTGGCTCCTGCGGCTCGCTCCTCCCAGGCGTCAAGGCCAAGTTGCTGTCAATCGAAGGCGTAGAGATCACGGGCTACGACCAGCCGGGAGAGCTAGTAATTCAATCGCACAGTGTCGTGCTGGGTTATATGAACAACGATAAGGCGAATCGGGAGACGTTCATCGAAGACACGGACGGCAATGGGCGGTGGATGCGGACCGGTGACGAGGCAGTTGTGCGGTTGAGCCCGAGCGGCCACGAGCATTTCTTCATCGTGGATCGCATCAAGGAGCTGATCAAGGTTAAGGTAAATGCCAACGTCTTGCAGTTGGTTCTGCTCGAACCAGATAGCTATATAAAGCAACAGCTAACATCATCCAGGGCCTGCAAGTCGCACCCGCCGAGCTCGAAGCTCACCTTCTCACGCACCCCGCGGTATCAGACTGCGCCGTGATTCCGGTACCAGACGACGCAGCAGGAGAAATCCCCAAGGCATTCGTGGTCAAGTCGTCATCCGTCGGCCTTGAAGAAAATGACCGCATGGTCATGAGGGCAATCTGCAAGCACGTTGAGGAGCACAAGTCACGACACAAGTGGCTCAAGGGCGGCGTTGAGTTCATCGATGTCATTCCCAAATCGCCCACTGGGAAGATCCTGAGACGTCTGCTTAGGGATAAGGAGAAGGATAGCAGACGTAAGGCTGGTGCGAGACTCTAGGTGGATAGACCTTTACGGCGAGAGCTTTTTACGTGTTTGTGTGCTTACAACGGTGTTTTGGCTTCGAGGATACCTCTAGACGCTTGATGACGTTTGATGAGCTTATGAAGTGGCTTTTTGTGAGAGTATATATTAATGCACCCTTTGATAATGGAATACTTCTAATGAAATCTTTCTCTTTGACCTTGAACCTTCGTGATTTGTACATGTCGATCGCAATGGCTTGATGAATACTCGGCATGATAGTCTCATATTCATATCCAGATGTATTTCGTACAAATAAGCCCGATTTGATAAGTGTACATGTATTGGTGAGTACGGAGCGAAATTCTTCTCCAATGCATTTCGTATCCTTTACCTTCGTCTGAGAATCCTCTTCACTACACCACCCAGCCTGCCAATTACAACCCGTGCAAACCATGGCGTGCCCGAGACACTCAACATCAGCCTCGCCGGCAAAATAGCCTTTGTGATCGCATATGCCGTCGCAACTTCAACTAGAATCCGACTCCCGCCCTCTGAGAAATCCCACACGGCAGCCCTCTTCCCGCCGTCACCGTCGCCCTCACTCTCGAATCCAAACCATCCCTTCCGCCGGAAATAATTTCCGAACTTCTCGATGCCGTCGGATATGTATTTGCCCTCGGAGATATACTGTAAGCGCGCGTTAGTGAACTGTAGAGCAATGTGAAGAAAGGTTATACGACTCTATTCTAGTAAGGGAATAGAAACTAATATGGTCTGTAAAGGATGGGGACGGGTCACGAACAGGAGGCAACCACCGACTATAGTGGAAATACGCTGTAAGTCCTATCAATGGTACTACAGCCGTAATTTCGTGTAGCACCAAGAAAGACACAACGTGTGTCACCGGCGCATCCTTCAAGCCACCTGCATATCGTCTCAGGAAGCGTGGCAGTCGATTGATGACCTTCTCGGCGCGCGTTCGCGTTGACGCTTCGCTCGTCTTCGCTTTCGGCGCATTCAAGTTGGAGGAGTTGAGGGGATTGGGGGAGCTTGATTCAAAGCGTTGCTGCGGTGCTTTCCGGGAAAACGCAGGGCGCGGGTGAGGAACTGGTCGCCGTGCAGTGCGTAGGCATCGTGGGACGGGCATTACATTGAATTGTCGTGATAAGAGCGTAAGGTAATGACGCGGAGCTTCAGAGCAGTGATGAGTGGACGAGGCTGAGATTTTAGGCCTAAGGATAGGTACGACTGGCGTGCGTACCCCAATTGACAGGGCAAATGGGCTTCTACCATCACTTGATTCACCTAACGTTTATGCATCATGGTTATACATACGAAGGAACCACATGATGGTTTGTGTGACTTTGAATATATGTGTTGACAACACCTATACCAGGATATTTTATATGGTAATCCTGACAGAGAGATCTTTGTTGTACTATAGTGTTTCACGCTTGTTGACTGTCATTATCATCTTTGAGGTATTTCAAATTTGTGAGCCACGGATATGAATGTGGTCAACTATAGGACGTACAATAGCTCACGATAGATTCTCTCTGAACGGATCAAAGAGAAATAAGACAAAGATGGTAGGTTGTTTGTTTGCGCAGGTAGTGTTGTGAGTTTCGATCCATGAGTTCAGATTAGTATATATAGAAATGAATTTTCCCAACCAAGTTATATGGACCTAAATGATTCTCCAATGACGCCAAGGTATCATTCCGATATGCTCGTAACGTTTCATTTCATGACTAGAAGCCAAAAACAAGCAACGCCCCCTTGGAGACTATTTCTCACACTATCTCTTTCCCATCTCTCACAGTCGTGTCGTGACCCTTCTGGGCCTCAGTATCGTTCGTTATCCCTATCAGCCCATCAGAGGTAGTTGATGAGCTCTTGGAACTGCTCCTGCGCTTACTGACATACGAAGACAGCGGCGTGAAGAAGTCAGAAGCCTTTGCTAAAAAGCAGGATAGCAGCGGGTGCCAGAGAACCATATTCGAGACGATGATAGCCATGCTGCCCTCGCGGATATACCACAGGGCCCATTCAGTGCCGATGGGGTTTGTGAAGACGTAATACTTAGTGAGGCAAGCGGCGAGAATCTGACTGCGTTAGTATGTACGTATGAGGGAGGATGCTGAGATGAGGAGTTAATACGTACGACGAAGATGCCAAGACTGAAAAGAGAACATAGTCCGACCTTCTTACTGGTGCTCATGCGCGAGTTCCAGATGACGGAGACCGGGATGATAATAATCAACAGATCGGTACTGGTGTTGAAGGACAGCTCGAGAATGTTGTATTTGACCCATGTTAGACACTGTACTGTTGGTGTTAGTGAGGAACATCAAGGACGATTGCGGTTTCTACGTACTGTTTCCTGGTACAGGGACGAAGTAACCATGAAATGGATTACAGAAGCCGCCGTAGAGAGCTGCAAGTGTAGCGATATATGCGAGAACACAGAAGACTGCCGTTCCAATCACAGCCTTTTGCTGCCAGAGGTGGTATCTGAGAGTAGGTTAGTCTCTATAGTTCAAGTAAAATTCGTCAAAGATAGGTGATGTTACGTTAAGCGGTAGTATAGAATGAGAAAACAGCCTTTGATTCCATATAAAGTAGTAACTTCGCTGGTCTCAATGAGAAGATTCAAAATCCCTGCACGTCTTGCATGCTTGATAGATGTTGCTGAGGTCGGGTCAATGTAGTTTGTATCGATGTGAGCCCACTTGTTCACGCACACAATCATGATCGTGTAGCAGCACTTTTCTTATCAGCTTGTGTAACAAGAATCCGGATCGATACTATGATTGTATGTTGTCAAGGTAGGAAACAAATACTCACAAAGCAGAAGAGCATTAACGCATCATCAGTCCGAAATGTCTTGAAACTTCTTTTTCTGAGCCATTGCGAAACACTAACGGCATACCCATCAGCAACCTCGTCCTCTCACAACACCCATCAAGAGTGATAGGAAAAAGTGCAAGTGAAACTTACTATCTTGACAATAAAGACACAAGACCAATGGCATACCATGCCCAAGTCTCTTTAGTTAACTGCGTGGCAAGTGATCCTCCCATTTTTGTTGTTTTTGACGGATGATAATCGAGAATCTGCACGATAACCTCACAGATTCAACAACTTAAAGACCCTCGGATATATATGGGAAATGAATTTTGGCCTCCACCAAATATTCATAGGTTCGAGGCGTCAGAACCTTTTCGAAACAGGAATGCAGTCCCAGGTCCAGACGGACACACAGCTACAAGAGGGTTTCCACATGCAGGCCGCATGCGGCGAAGGAAGTTCCAGATGCGGAGAATTTGGAACATGAAAATGGATGTTAGTTTTCTTTCGGACACTCATATTGATGACCATGTGGCGATCCAATATTTTTGGGATAAGGTAAGATCAGGGTGGTTGTCTTGCCGATTAAACTGCTGACCTAATGGATCATGAGGATCGAACAGGCGCCCATCGATAGTCTGTATATTACAGAGGGTTACGGCATCGAAGAAACAAACATTCTTATGTGGAGTGATTCTGTTTTAAATGACATGTTCGCCATCAATAAGTTTCTGAGATTGTTAGTATTGATCGACAAGTGCTGTTCCAGCATTTCGCCCGCAGCAAAATCTCCGAAGCAAACATATCCGATGTCGATGCTGAAGAGAGAGTCGACGATTGAAGTCATTCATTGTGTTCCATCGAAGGCATAGCAGATGTCTTTGCTTGGCACAGTGTCTCCATTTGACTTCTCTGCCACTTGGCAGTTTTATGCAAGGGGTGAAGCGTCCGCCACGCCCGGGAGTCTCCATATGGCAATGGAAATGCGTATGCCTTAATGCTTCTCATGCCACGAAACTCTTCGAACAAGAAGCCCGCATGCATACACGTGTGTGCAAGAAAGCCGGTGTGGCGCCGTGCCCAGATACTGGCAGGCCATCGGGTTGGGAATCATGAAAGACGAGTAGACGATTGGAAGGCATGATTCTTGTTCCATCACTCGTACTTCCTACCTACCCACATTTGGTCGTGGCGAATGTGTATTTTCACAACTTGAGCTTTGCTATGGCATGAATGAGCTAGCACACCGGATATAGGGTAGAGAAGCTACGACAGAGGTAAATGAGAAGTCAACCCGGCTCCCTTCACTTGCAAACGCAATAACACGATTATTGATACTTCATACCTATGGACCTAAGAAATTTGACGGTCACGCTTGGACGTTGTGTTATGGGCTTGCATACAACGATGCCGTTTAAATAGCAATGCAAGGTTGATTGCGCATATTCTCAAGACATGTCCTAACTTCGCCGCCAAAACCCATAAAATAAGACCATGCGCCGGTGAATGTACCTTAGATATTATGTGGGCTTCGGTGATCACAAATTAGTCTAGATCTCTTCGTCAAGAGATCCCTAGTATATATTGTCGCATCTCCACTGAGCACAAAAAATCCGCAATCCCTACGCTGCCAACAGTTTACTTGTATGTGATTTTGCATGATATATCATCCTAGAAAGCAGAATTGAGATCCTGAGATATTCCATCCTCATGTCTCCAAAAGAAAAGATTCTCGAGAACCTTGAAGAGGTCGAATGAGTTCGTAGCAGTCTTGCGATCTGATTGCACATGCATCTCTAGCCTGCTGCCTCATCACCATTGAATCCACGTCGACATTGTTCTTCGCATTCATAGTGTTTCAATACTCACAGCCTGGTGCAGAATAACACTGTACAGCAACCCATTCATTATTAAAAACACCGCAGCATATCACTGCAACCTTGAACCTAACTAGAGCAGTGGAAAATGGTAGCTTCAGGAAACTGATCGATCATCTACTCTATATTCAGGTATCGACATTGACAAAGAAAACTCATTTATTTGACCCATTATTTTGTAATAGCAGCCTCAGAGCTCCTACTCAGCATGCTGTTTGTCTCATCCCTACTTTCCCCACGATCTCTCACTCTGCCCATTTGTATACCATAGGTCGTTTCCTCAACTTTGACCGTAGTAGTCTCCTTGACCTCGATTCCATTATTATTACCGACATATAGTTCCTCGGTG
The DNA here is from genome assembly GCA_024752435.1 of Allantophomopsis cytisporea. NCBI lineage: Eukaryota > Fungi > Ascomycota > Leotiomycetes > Phacidiales > Phacidiaceae > Allantophomopsis > Allantophomopsis cytisporea. Next base: position 1,379,122 of record CP103025.1, read on the forward strand.
CTACTGCTGCCGGCACGGCCAGCCGTCTCGATAGTTGTTTCATTCCCGAAGCCCATGCCCTCGAGGAAGGTGAAGGTCGTAACACCCGTCTCTATGGATGGCCCATTGGAATCAGCGAAAACAATAGAGCGGCGTGTTAGCGAGTATAGGAGCACGTCAAAGAGGCCGTTCATCGAGATAAGTGAGCCCGCGACGCAGAAGTAACCGAGTGACGGCACTTGGCCGCTCATAGAGATGATACGGCCAACGGCGAGTGGTAGGGTGCAGATAACATAGATGAATGGGTAGATAAGGAGCATCAGGTAGGTTGTGAGTGAGGCACGTGTTGGGTTTGATTTTGTCGTTGAGTAGATTGTTGAAGAATTTGGTCTGCTCGAGGAACGCCCGTGCCGAAACAGGTGGTAGACTATGTAAGAGTATATGGTCACAGTCAACCCTATGGAGGTGAAGATCCAGAAATAATGAGCCCAAAGACGAGATGACGAATATTTCTCATTGACCCAGCACTGGCATGTATTAGCAGCTTGATAGAAGGCAGATGAGATGGTTTTAATTACCCAAGCTCCTGCGCGAACATAATATTGTTCATGAGCATGTAGGCCAATTCCAATAAGAGTGACAACATATACAAAGCCCCAAGAAGCGCAGATGGCACTATAGAAGTACATGGCAGGCATTCTGTAATTCAAACAAATGCTCATAAAGGTATGAACGGCAATGGCAGTGATGAAAACACTGCTGGCCAAGTCACCGGTACTGATGAACCATCCTTGAGCCCAGCAAGTAGAAGTGTCGACTCGAATGGCATTATTGCTAAGAGCATCAACGTTGAGCAGGAAAGCGAGTGACTGTTGAATATCTGCAAAAAGAAGGTTGTAGATCAAGATGAGGAATTGGTTCGCTCCTTGAGCGGCAGACTTGCGACGCCAAGTCCAGAGTAATCGATAAGTCAAGAAACAGAAAAGACTGGTTGAACAAAGGAAGGAAATGAAGGCAAAGAAAGATACAGCAGCCAGCCCTTGTCGAAGAACGGCTGGGAGAGGTGACAACTCGACCGATGCGATGGACAGAGTCGACACCATGGTGAGGGTAGGAAATCGACGTAAGGAACGGGTGACGACGATGTCTCTCTGGCTCTGGACAGGACAATGAGAGAATGTCCAGACAGTATATAGTACTGCTACCACCTCTCCTTAGGGAAAATGATAGACTCCGCAGAGATCTGTGCACGCAGCTCTGTCAAGTATTCAGCTGTTTGATTTTAAATGGCGACAGCATCATCCTAGTACTCGTAAGAGTTGGCTAGAGAGCATTCATTTCTCCCAGCATGTTCGCCCAACATCGGAAGCGTGTGTCAGATGGGCAAGCAGCGAATAGAGTTTGTTGTTTTGGGGGTTGAACGGTGCCTGCAGCAAGATGGACTTGACCAGCATTATTATCTTGAACGCAACAGGGTATGCACATACCGCCATTGGGCCAAATTGACGATAGACCAAAGAATTCTGATTATGGGGTAGTGGTTGGCCCGCTCTACTACCTAATTACGTGGTAGATCTGCAGCAAAAACACCATCCATAACGACTAAATATTCCAAGGTAATGTAGTAAGCAACTAAGAACGTCTACAAACAGGAGCGCGATGGTATGGAAGGAGAGGAGACTGTAAGAACATCCATCTATCTTCATCCATCGATTAGTCCATCCTCTCTTCTTGCGCGTTATTTTTTATATCGCTAGAAAGAGAGTCTCACTGATGATTGATTCTAGTTTCAACATTAAAGTGTTTCCACGAAAAGGTACCTGGGCTCGGATGCTACTCTGCGGGCCCAACTCTATGCGACATGTCGGTCGGACATATGCAAGGGATAGTTTACCAGAAAATTGAAGTCTGGGTTTACCCCATATTTGATTGACACTCTTGATCGATTGCAGATCACCGTGTTCAATGGAACGAAAATTCTCACTATTAGCCGTCTTGAACAGATGCCTCACAGATCTATTACTTATGAAGTAAAGATGTTCCAAAACAGTCAGAGATACGCGACTGACTCATCCGCCGATTTGACTATGTATTCAACAAGATAACGACAAAGTTATTGTGGGATTCACGTCGAACAACAATGATCTTCCCGAAGTCCGGAGGATGTACACGCAGGGTAGAGTGCCTTTCACCTAAAAAACGACGAGACCACGGTTTTGTGCCACCATCAGGTACTAAAATACTATTTGAACCCTGTTCAGCAGCACCAATCTTCGGCGATACTTGCCTCTGTTCGTTAGCAGAGGTTTGATCTCGCTACATGCCTACGTACTCCATCCGAGACAGACGAAGGGATTAGACCAAATCCATCATAAAGTTCTCCAGTGCGGCGCATTATTTTTCTTCCCGAGAAACGATGTGTGATGTTATCTCGAGAACTTCTATCTATATGATCACGGAGACGCCGGGAGATGCCTCATCGTTTTCATCATAATAGCTTCATGGTTGAAACGAAATGGACTCAGTATGCGTGCGGAAAAGAACAACGTGGTTGGGGGCCGGAGCAGCGTCCATGAACCATCTCCGTCTCTTTTCTTCTTTTCTACTTTTCTTTTATTCTTCCATCCTTCCATCCTTCTATTCTTCTTTCTATGGATATTCCCTTATCCGAAGTGTGGCGCAGAAAGCATGTGTTTAGCATCCATTCACATGAAGTATGACTTCTCATTCCGCCATCCAAACGCCAGCCATCTTCCGAATGACCGACCATACCGTTAGATACTAAGACAAGCCACCAAGCCTTAACAAAGGTGAGACGACGGCGAGGCCAATCTTACTCATTCGAGAGTCCGGTGACTATCACAATATGGAAAAATGCTTGATATTTTATGTAATTCGAAGCACTGCGAAGTACAACAATCTCGCAAGAAAACAGCCACCGTTCAAGCTTTCGCGTGGTTCTCAGCTACACTGCAGCATCAGCTTATGCCCCACTTCCAGAACCGGTGTACCCATGCGGCGACATTGTAGACTCGGCGCAGCTGAATAGGTAATCTACACTCTTAATACCCAATCTGATCTAAACCATGCCAATACCATGTTCATGCAATACCATGTCGATAAGAAATTCCCCATAGTGTGCACTCAATATACCTTACCACGAGGACCTCGAGCCAAGCAGTGAGGGATAAGGCGGCTTCGTTCCAAACATCAGCCCCGAACCCACGTGGCCATCTCAGCGCGCACTCATAAAGATTCACATCCTAAACGTAGGCAGGCATGATATCGCATGGAAAAATCCAGTGTAAGCGTTCAAACTCGATGCAAAATACTGTCTCATACAAGCGTCGCAGCTCGCACAAACCCGTCCAAGCGTCCATCGTATTCCTGGCATTCCGAGTCCTCGCGCGTCTTGCAAGGCAGGTTTAAGCACGAGATCCACCCAAACCTTATTAACCCGCCCCTGTTTCCCAGCGCTACCCAGCTTCATCTCCAATCTCATTAACCTGCTTGGCACCCTCGCTGGCGTAACTTATCCTTTCCAACGCGGACGTTGAGCTACTTAGAGACGTAGTCCGGTGTCAGGTACACCGTACCCCGTGAGACCATGCCTGGCAGGTCTTGAGCGAGAGCTTCTACTATTATACGTCCTTCTACTCTAGTATCAAGATGATCCTTCCAAAATCTTCCCTACTATGTGATCCAGGTCTTGGGAATGTGGGCGGTATGGGCGGGTATTGGGCATATTCTTAAGCTTTGGGATATCTGAAGAGCCTCTTCCAAGATATTCCCGACTCGATGGTCTAGGATATTGACATGGTGCCGGGAAGGAGAAGATGTGTGACTCGCGACGAGATCTATCCTACTATTTCGAAAGGGCATGTAAGACATTTCAAGAGGGGCATGTGGCGGGAATGCGGGAAGGTGGAAGGTGCTTTAAGAAGTGTGTGTATATATTAGAATCGATTCCATGTTTCGATTTTCTTTTGTTCTGGGACTATAGGTCAGCACGAATTGACAGGCAAAGAGCGAACGTCTAAGAAAAATTCCATTATATTAAGATATGAATCTACGCCAAGACGCCTAGTTTTAACGCAAAAGACCTCCCATCATAATCGTGTCGCTGAGAAGGAAAATTGCAAAGAGAAGATCAACCACTTGGGTTTTTAATACCACAGTAGAGAGTGTTGTGTCCGCGAGGTGAAAATACAGCTCTGAGGATTCAACAAGATGAACCATGTCGAAAATGCCGATGTGAGCGAGCAGATTGTCGAGGTCATGTTCCAAACGTATTTTATGTTCCAGTCAGCTATCTCAGATATCTGACTGTAATAGTTAAGCATAATTGCTTGAGGGAGGAAATAGCCAGAGAATGAAAACAAAAGAAGTAATAAACAAAGAAAAAAACGTTCGAAGACAAGATTGTCTTAGACGTCGACATGTCATCTGGCTAACTTTGAGGATTTCTCTGACGTATATTTGGGTTGGTCCACTCCATGGAGTATCAGGACTCTGGAACATGCTTATCTTCTGACCTCCTCCACATATGCTGCTGCAACCACGACCTTTAGTCTCCCGCATGAGTTCTTCGATTTACGGCTATGAAGCTCATTCTTCGGATAGTCGATCAACAACGAGATCGGGTATGAACTTGCTATTGTAGCGGCTCTACGTCGAGATCATCTATGACATTTCATTGTTGAATATGAATTAGATCATATTTCCTCAAAGCCGAGGATGCGGACCCTTCAGTTATTGAAAATCCCAATCGGGTCAATTAGGATGAGCCAAAGGCAGTTTGTCGTATCTAGCGAATAAAATTTCGCAAGAAGGATCATCTAGACGCTATGGTATGATAGTTTCGAATGGCCGCTTTCCTCTTTATCAAGCAGCAGATATATCAGTCTGAATACGTCAAATGATTTCAATTTTTGACCTGAAAGGATGGCTTTCGAGATACGATGATTAGAGTACCTCCTCCAACCCTCAATAGATCCGATTTACCACAAGATGTCACTACGACGATTAACCCAAGCAATTGACTTTAAAGGTGTTCGAGCTGCTTACCACAAAGAGCCAAGAACTTTGTATGATGACAAAACACTCCCAAATAAGCTTGCCGATGATTGATCACCGCTGCATGAGATGTGCATCTATCTGACTGCAATTGGAGAGTTGCTCAGGGGCGATTGTTAGAAATCTTCCATTCTACTTTCTCCACCTCCTTCATCAGTAGTACTTAGTGGCTCCTGCACTATCGTGCTGTAATCTGCCACTTTATGCTCTAGTGGCTCTTCTGTTTCTTCCGCATCGGTAATTGCAGTGGGCAATGTATCGGATCTTAGAGGATTTTGCATATCATCGCCATCATCGATTGACTTTGCACCCTCCGTAACGCTATCTATGCTCATCTGACGTTCCATCTCTTCTGACCGCATATCGCTTCCTCCAAGTGCTTTCTTGCTTGAAAATCGACGTGTAACTCCATCATAGCTTATCTCATCTGCGAAGCTCGAGTTTGAAAGTGAGCAGGCGATGTAAAGAATCCGATCCTTTCTTTCGCTTGTCATAGATGGTTTCTCATGATACTTCTCCTCATCCTCAATCTTTGGATTCGAAAACCAGTCCTTTGGGAAGTAATTTGCAGTCCAAAGCAAGCCGCACATTGCCCAGTCTTCAGGGAAAGGTCGCACGTCATCGGCATGTGGCACTGGAAACTTTGTGCCAGGTCCAATGCCGTGTTGAGCTTGAGGAGCACCAATGAGGCTGTTGAGAAACCTTGATAGCGCCTCCCAAGGAAACGTATGAGCTAGCAGATCCTTCGCACCTTCAACAGAAGCCATGTGTAGCATAAAAACCAGGCTGACATGCAAATAAGGTAGCACATTTGGGTCGCCGATTCTTTCCAACACAATAACCAAAGTGTCGTAGTTGAGTGCTTGAGCCTTTGCGAAGGTTTGTATGGCTTCTTCTGACGCTTGTTGTGCAGAGGCTATCGTTTCATAATCATCCCCCTTTTTAGATGACATGCATATATTGAGAGGATTGTCATCCGCGCCGAAGCTCAGCAAAGCCACGCTGTTTGCTACTGCTATATAATAGCCTTGTTCCATAAAATTGCGTGTAACGCGACCGATATGATTATCTAGTAGATCGGTGAAGTCTTTAGTAAACTTGGTAATTTGATCAAAATATCTGTTTGTGAAGAGTGCTGCATGCACCTTGATAAAAGTGGTCTCAATCGTTGGCGTTCGAGAGTGGGATTGGACTTGGCTAGTTTTGAGAGCTGGATCAAACAAGGTAAGGACCGACTCTCGCGCGGATGGGAAAAGTTGCGCAACGGACAAGGATTTCGAATAGAAAAATATTTGCTGTAAAACATTTGGGCGAGCGAGAATTGCAAGATGATGATAAAGGCGGCCGGTGGTAGGTGACTTATCTGATGCTTTGGAGTACCAATGTCTAGCAACGTTGGTCCAAACTTCTCGATCCCTGATATCATCATCTTCGATCGCCATGCGATAACGACCCAAATCACCTAAGCACTCTATCCAGGTGTCTTCAAAAGCTGGTACAGTCTCGTACAGAAGCGCCATCATTGAATAAGCCAGGTATATGAACGCTAACATGTGATCAAGAGACATAGGCAAACGATGTCTTAGAAGCTCTAGAAATGAGTGAATTCCATGTTTCCACATTCGAGCCGGCATAGCATATTTAGTAGCCAGCTTTCGCAGAGCTGGGCTAGCTGAAGGATGCTGTGATGCTAGAAAGAAATCGTGATGTTCGTGAAGGAGTGTTCGGTGTAGGGCGATCAGAGCTTGCCATTGATCGTTAGTCAAGACACTGTCCCCTGCAGCTGCGGCGTGTTTTGCATCGACTTCTATACAACGTTGCTCAACCATCACTAGTCCAGCATATATTCCTTTGACCTCAGCAATAAGTTGTTCCTGAGAGATTGGTCGCGTCTGGGGTTGCAGCATCATTTGTAGCCTCTCTGTCTGCTCTGGACCCGATGAACTCGGTGCCGAAGAGTTCTTGCTCAGTATAGTAGGGGAAAACATCGTTGAGGTATGACTTGGAGGTAGTCGCTGGGTAGCGTTTATATTCCTAGATGTCTGCAACGACCCCCGTTGAAGTGACTGACTGGTATTTTGCGAAGCCTTACTTGGGTTTGGCATTGGTGACGTCTTCACAAATGAGGAGTTCGTCTGAGGATTGAATAAAGTCTTCCCAGCCACCGGGCCCCTGATGCCGCTTGTTCCAGGCCCTGGCGTCCCACGTAACGAATGGGATTGTCTTGAGACTGGTATATCCTTTGAAACAGATTTTTGAGGCGTCAATTTTGGTTTGGCTCGAGATCGTCTTGGAGAGTGCGAATCTCCCTGTTGCGAGGTAGATGGGGAGCGATCTGCTAATCCTTCGCCAATCGCAGCACGTTTACGCGGTTGACTTGATGTGTTTTCGTCCATGACAGCATCTTGTGTAGGAGAGTCGCTTTTATTGTCTATGCTCAACCTCCCAAGATTGGAAATATAATTTCCCTGTTGCGCCTTCGAATTCTCGTCTGCTGGAGCGGACCTTTTATGACTGGACGGTCCCAGAGTAGCGGCTGAAATTGGTGAGGTTGGACTACTATTCGCTGAGACCTTGCTTCTGTGATGATTCACACCTCGGTCAGCGATCTGATATGAGAATAACATGATGACTGGCTGGGCCCAGTCCCGGTTACGAGGCTATAGCCGTATATAAAGGATCTGAACACACCTTTTAACTGCTGCCTGTTGCCTGCCATCTTTGTTCGCCGTATCCGCCTCATAGCCTCTATAAGGCTGCTGCTGAAGTTGCGATTTGTCTGAGCCAGGCTCGTCAATCGTTGGTATTGAAGTGTCGGCGTTCGCGTCTCCGGGGCTCTCTTTGGTGATTCTGGAGGCCTTTCGAAGATGATCGGTCCATCGCGTGTCTAAGCCGCTTTTTGCCATTAAAAAACTTCGAAGTGTTTTAACCCTAAGGTCAATGACACTGGAGAGGCTTTTGTAGATGTTCTCGTCGAATATACTACCAATTTCGTGAGGCTGAACTGTCAGCGGGTTACGACGCTAAGGCAGTAGTGAATGGTGGGGGCAAAAGAAATCCATCGGGCAGAGTCCAGCCACAGCGGAAGGGCTCGTTCGGACTCACCGATTGATTGACTGGAAAATGCAACTTGCACTGCCTGGCAAAGAAGGATGGACAATCAGTTAATTGATCGATTAACAACCTTACAGTATCTACAGTAACAAGATCGAAACCAACACTCTTGAAGAGTGTTGTATTGAAACCGGAGCATCCATCATTAATATAGAGAGATAAGGCGTGGAAACCGAATAAGAAGTAAGGCTGTAGGAATATGGTTTGGGTCGCCTCGCGCACCACGATGGTTCGCAAATCTTATGCTTGGGCTTTGGGGCTCAACTCTCTTCAAGTCCAGCGCCCACTTTAGGACTTTAAGCAACCTCACTCCTCATCTTGTCGCTTCATTCTACGAACCGAAGGTCTCTCTCTACCAACGGAGCCAGTGTCCGAAATCGACCATAAGAAATTCGCATTACTACGTGGAAGTCGAATACGGACTTCTCCTTACCATAAAGATCAGAAGGAGCGCAATCAAATCGAAATTACCGCCTCATCCTCTTCTTTTGTTATTATAAGATGAGCGAGTTTGTACGTGCGCCCACCGCTCCAGGTGATTGAGTATCTCTGTCAAACATCAGCAATCCTTTCAGCCCCGGCTGGTGATGTGATGCACAACGCCATAACAGGCTCACCGAAGCCATTTTCGGCGTGAAGGATGAACCCAAATATGTATATCAGCATGTGTACCTTTTTCTCCGCAATAAGACGGACGGACATCTGTGAAAGGGATTAGGTAGACTTGTGGGCCTACGATCTCCAGGAAAGTGAGGCTAAATAACAACTACATACATACCTACCTAAGTATCTCCCCATCTTACTTACATACCTCATTGATTCATTGATTGATTGATTGATTGATTGATTACTTTGTACGAATCAAATATCAGCCTCGCTTTGATAGGAAAAGAGAGACGGGGGGCGGGCTATCACTAATCTCTACGCCATAAATTTGTGGACCTGACGACCTGTAAATTCAAGGCTTGCAAATTACTTTTACTACAAATTTCATTAACCCAACTCGGCCTCTTCGGTGAACGAACAATGACCTCTCTCCCTTGCCTAGATTTTTTTTTTTATTAAAATTAAAACGTCGCCTTATTTCTACCCCATATGCCACAGGAGTGAGAATGCGGAAAGCCTCGTCGAAACATTTTGTTGATTGTACACGAGGCGCCAATTGCAATCATAGATGGTGCGCAACTAATAGGTGGTCAAACAGGAGATAATATGAAACGTTGTCATAGAAGAGAATCAACTGATTCTGGAAGTTATTGCCATAGAGCGGATCTTCGTATCCAAAGCGAGGTGATTCAATAACAAGCTCAGTAAGTTTCATCCTATCTCTACTCTTTCGTAATAACATGTATCTAGCTGCATACTCAGGGGTCTTCTTCCAGGCGCTTCACAATACGGAGTCGAAAGACCCATCAATCGGATACCGGAACTCACGCTAACTTTGTATGACAATCCAAGAATCTTTCTCAAAGACTTTAAAGCTTTTGACAGCTATATAATAGCTAATCAAGCACGTCCGCACACAGGGCGTGCATGCATAAGCTGTCTTGAAATGAACTTCTAAACACGCCTCATGTGGGGACAGGTTTCTATAGTTCCAGATGCCTCGGTGTACACCGCAAGATGTTAAGATCTCTGCTCACGACCATATTCATGCCCTACATCATGGTGGGAGCCGGTGTAGAAGGGCTTTAGTGGCTATGGGGTATGTGCAGTCGCACGGCTTACATGGCGATCTATACACACTTTGTTGGGCTTCTGCCAGGCATAATTATTTATGACCTGTGGAAGAAACCCAGCACAACGATCATTTATCCTCAGCAATGCCCGTCGATGAGAGGCCCCAGGCTGTCGATTCGCTCTTCTCCAAGTCTCCAGAACATATAAGTTCCTCCAATCCCCAGGACTTATACTGATCACGAAGAGGCCCGTCAACACCAATCTGCATAATAGCCACGATTCCACATTTGTACCTGACAATACTGATGGAAGTGAACCCAACTTTCTATGTCAGAATGATTCGATTCTAAGAAACGGGTCTTAGTTCGAACAACAAGAAAAGCTTTTTGAGATTTCTATCTCATAAAGGGCCAGCACAACGTCTTTGGCATTTCCGAAAAGGGAGACTTCGACACTTGAAACTCTATCATAGGATTGTTCTCAGCGTCAACAAGTATTTGTCCAACCAGTGAGTCTACGTAGGATATCTACCACCTCTTATAGTACTCATGGCCTTTTGAGTTCTTGAACCAGAGCTCGTATCTTGAAGAAGCCACACTCTCGACCTGGAAGAAATTTATTGGATGATTCAGGATACAACTCAATACGTTTACAAAGCGTACAAATAATATGTCTTCATTGGATTTCCCTTCTATATGTGTTTGAGCAAGTGCGGAAGCCTTGTTTTACTTCGTCAAAATCCTGCAAGCGTCTGTTAAAGCAATGCAAGCTGCCTCCGGCACAACAGGCTTTGACAATGCTATTATGTTTCTGTCAGAAACATCAAAGTTTGTTTCTTCCCCTTTCATTTTCTTTTCATTCTTTTCGGCATTCCCTTTTCTTCTTTATCCTGGATGACACTTGTCGGCTCGTTCATCCTGTAAAGCCTTTTCAAGTGGTATAGGTCGTCATTATGCCAGCCGGCGTTGCCGAGCGAAGGCAAATCAACACTTGCCACCACAATGTGGGCTTCAGAGTTGAACAATGTCTCTCTCCTCCTCTCATGATTTATGGTACTGCTTCAAATCTTTTCAGAGTTTTTTTATCCCAAACATTTCCGTTGTGTCTCCGGAATATGAATTGACTGTCATTTGATTGTGGCAATCACTCACGGTCTTAGTGTCACGTGGCATTGTGCATACATCACTGTACGCAGTAAGTTCTTTTTTTGTAAATAATCCCTGCCCTGCCTACACAGCCACATTTTGATGCACTTGTTCTTACAATTTGCCCCTTGGATTACAACGCTGATAGGCCGTACCCAGGGAAGACTGTACATATTTTATGCGAATGATTACACATAGCGCATCGAATGTACGAGTTCTATAAAACCCAAATTCGCATTGCCCGAGAAGAATACGACGCATGTAACGTTGACAATTCAAGAGGCCTAAATTTTCCACCCTCATTCAGCTGGAATAGCTCCGGCAGCTATATGAATTCTCGAGTACTGGTACAGCCACCTAAGGAGTTCTAAGAGCCTACACGTCTTCTCCAGTTGATAGGGCATATACTTGCTGCCTGGTTATTGACCACAATATACCCTACGCAGGTCAAGAAAGTGTAGCATCATAACCACGTCCGACGTTGAGTGGCGACTTCGATTGGCCACTTAAATGGCGGACGGTGCCAATAAAAGGTTCAATTGCTATAACAAAATCTGATTCGTTTATTCTGGAGGAGATAGAGGTGCGTCCTCGTTGTGGCTTTGATCTTCACTGCAAAGCCCGTTACCTTGTTCTAAGTCTTTCTGAGCCTCATCATCGATGGAGCCGAAATGATATAGCGCAATGCGTATGCAAAGACACGAGAGCGACGTTGACACGAGCTTACCTAGCATGTGAGGCGAACACAACATGCCATGATCTGCAGTGACTAAAGCCATGCTTGGTTTCTAGTCGTTGCCTTATTTTGCTGATGAAAACGGTTCCAGCTGAACAGGGATGATTATATTTTCTCGCAACAAGGATTACGAAGAATAACTTGACAAGAATGCGCAAGTAACTTTTTTCCTAGATCTGAATATTGTGCCTTTTGGAGATCTGGCTGGCAGAATTTCTACAATTTATTACGTGGCCCTACACTTATGTAAGTCATTTGCTCCTTTCATCTGAACTGCCGATTGTTAGATGTATGCAGGTAGCTTGCTCTTCCGGTGGAGGGCACAAAACGACGTTCATACACCATTTCACTCCACTTCTCCATTTGGTCGGTTTATCGCTACTCCGAGACAAAGAGGGGTTGTGTACATACTCTACATCTTGTGCAGATACCGTACGGGCCCGAAGCTATCATTAGTTCGTTGACGGCACGACTCTCAGGCTATGTATGCCTGATACTAGCAAGCACTTGAAATTCGCAGCCTTGGGTATGATGGATCATATTTGGACACTAGAACCTTACGACAAGAAGGCTCCACATCTCGGGATACAGCCCTAAGTCAAGAAATGTTGATCAAGTCTTGCGAAGCCAAGGATTCAAAAACTCAAATACTTCAATAATGTACGACGACAGAAATCAACAAGTGATTGGACTTGGTCATAATGTAACAAGGAATCTCGGTGAATATTGTGACAGGTTTGGTATTTACAGGCTATTTGGCATTCGGTTATCCCTATTACCAAATATTCGAAGGAGTCACACAATGAAGCAACCGCATGACTCGATCAAGGCTGCCAAGGCATAGAAATAGTATCACATCGTCACCTCAAAAGCAGAAACTTGAGGCTGCAAAGAATCTACTCACCGAGCCGCGCATGTCAGTGGCTTATGTTTGAGTATCCATAAGACGATGATGATGGTACAGAGGGATTGCGAAATCTTATGTAGTGCTGATATTAGCAACTGACAAATCCATAGCAGATGGGATGTGTTGTGCCTCTGTTATCGGTCTCACTCCTTTCGATATTACAAATATGTCAAACAGGAAGGATTCAAGGCATCGAGGCTGCTGATATCAGACATGCAAAAGACATCCTGATAAGCTTACTACCTAGTGGTATCCTAGGGACTTATTTAAAAGAGTCCGGGAATAAATACTTATAGCTTCGGTGTGAGATCGGGAATCTGCTAGTATCTGGGCTGCCGGAGAGATATCCGGTTTGAGAAGCGGAGGGCTTGTTTGCACAGATCAAATACATAGGTGCTGATAAATAAATTGATATTACTATATAGGTAACAAAGTGTAAGGCTGCACACACCCGGAATGCCTAGGCACAGCCGGCCCATATGTCAGCTGACGTTGCGAGCAACTACCAATGAAGTCACGTTGTTCCACAATCTTACCAATTCTGCTTAGATATTTATTAAGACGGTTTCGCTCTCAACAACAAATGTTGAAGATCGCCTTCCAGAATTATGACTTCAGGATTTGTTCCTACGCACCTCTGTCATCAGATGACGATCCCAATATTCTGTACTTTGTAAGTACTATGCTGGCCGAATAAGGCAGGTGTCAAAGTAATGACGACTTTGACTTGACTTGATCGACGGCTAGATGATTAATTCCCGGTGCCGCATTATCGCTTTATCACATAAATCCGCCCGCACATCAATACCAACCTATCAGATTTACACCAGATATGGTACTGGAGTATTCAGGGTGAATAAACATCCGGAAAATCTCTCGTAATATATTTGTATTTGTAGGTGTCTGCCCTTCATTTATCCTTATCCCTCGCTTTCACTCACTCTTTTATCGTTGGCATATCGTCTTCCTCTTGTGAAATACCACACCTTTATCATGTTCATTCGCATATGGATAGCTCATTGAGTACATCCTTCCACACGCCTATCTTCTTCCCTTATCACGTAAAGTATCATTTATTCCCCCAAACATAACCTACTTTCAAGCATTTCCGTCGATGCCAGTCCTTCTTAGGAAGCTGCCTGTAGATATCAGGATATGAAAGATTGGGTAATGGAAACTACTGCGAAAGCATTTCTTTATTTCTCGATGCTAGAAGTATGGCTTTTTTTCTTCTTTTTTTTTTTCTTCAAAGATTCCAATTGACAAATTGTTGTCATATTTTCCTGGTTGAGTCAGATATACTGGCCTGTGCATCATGATTTCAGTCTTCACAATTCTCGCATTAGTTTTCGCTATCACAAGAGCGGCTTCAACAGACTGTAAGTCGCATCACAACCGCAGACCTCAAATATTGATAAGATTTAAGCTTCCACCATATACCCTGATTTACTCGAAACAGATACCGAGGAATTAGTAACAGGTCTTGAGCATGGTTTGTTTACTAGTGTTGACTTGGTCAAGGTAGGTTGGGATTTGGGCAATTGGGAACATTTGATATTTGGGTATTGATTCTGACCTTTCAAAAGGCGTATATCTTGCGAATAAATGAAGTACAATCAGATCTTAGACCTGTCACCGAAATAAACCCTGAGGCAATCTCAATTGCTGCGACACTCGACGCAGAACGTGCTAATGGAACCACCAGGAGTGTCTTACATGGAATTCCATTATTGATAAAGAACAACATCGCTACCTTTGATCAGATGAACAATACAGCTGGATCATACTCGCTGCTAGGTGCAAAAGTACCTCGAGATGCTACAGTAGTAGCCAAGCTTCGTGCCGCAGGAGTCATCATACTAGGGAAGGCCAATCTTTCTCAATGGGCAAATTACAGGTCTTTAAATAGCTCCAATGGATGGAGTGCCTACGGAGGTCAAGTTCTCGGAGCATATTATCCTGATATGGATCCTAGTGGAAGCTCAAGTGGAAGTGCAGTAAGCAGCTCAATTGGACTTGCTCTTGCATCTTTGGGCACCGAAACGGATGGAAGCATCTTGTCTCCAAGCAGCTCAAACAATCTGGTCGGAATAAAACCAACAGTTGGACTCACATCAAGATCACTTGTCATCCCCATCAGCGAACATCAAGATACAATTGGACCGATAGCTCGTTCCGTCACCGATGCTGCCTATATTCTCTCTGTTATTGCTGGAAAGGATCCCCACGATAACTACACCTCTGCACAACCTTTTGATACAGTTCCAGACTATACTCAAGCACTCAACTTCTCCAGTCTTCGTGGAGCACGAATTGGCATTCCTCGTAATGGACTTACACCCAGCAACACATCCCAACCGATATTTGATGCCTTTGATGCAGCTATCGAAACCATCAAAGCTGCTGGTGCAATTGTTGTCGACAACACCAATTTTTCCGCATGGGATGAGTTAATCGCAAATGAGAATCTCGCTGTCTCCTCAGAAACCATTGTATTGGATGCTGATTTCCTTGTAAATGTTGCAACGTACACATCAGAACTAATTTACAATCCCAACAACGTGCATAACCTGCAGGACATCTCGAACTTTACGCAGAGCTTTCCATTGGAAGACTATCCCTCAAGAGATACAGGTATTTGGGATCAGGCGCTTGAACTGGGTTATGTAAATACCGATCCTGTCTTTTGGGAAGCTTACCAGAATACCACATACTGGGGTGGCGCAGGAGGCGTTACTGGCGCTCTAGAGAAATATAATCTAGACGCCCTGATCTTGCCAACAGATTACTCGCCCAATTTACCTGCACTGGCTGGCTTGCCAGTCGTCACTGTGCCGTTAGGTTTCTATCCTGCAAATTCAAGTATCACAACCACGCCTCCCTGGAATTTGGTTGCTGTAGGTCCCAACATTCCGTGAGTTTTCCTTCCAGCCTTTGTCTGCATTTAATTTAACACTTACGTTTCCAGCTTTGGGTTGAGTTTCCTGGGCGCTAAGTGGAGCGAAGAGACGTTGATCGGATTTGCATATGCATATGAGCAAAGAACACATACTCGTGATAAGGTTCAGCCATACATCATTCCCAGTTTGGGTCTGAGTGACGTCGTTGGTTGTTGAGACCATCTGGAACCAAGTCCTTACTCAAAACATACATGTTTAAGCATAAATAAACAAGCATATATGTAGTCCTGCGTCTGCGTAATATGTTGCCTTGATTTACTCTGTGACATAAATATATATATATATATATATATCCAATCGCATCGCATCCTCCTTCCTGTTCGTCCTTGTTACATTTTATTCTCGATCTTTACCCTGCTAAGCTCAGGTACATACGCATATTTTATTCTTAAAAGATAGATCATTTCTCATGTCGCTCAGCCCCATTACAACCCTAGATACAATATAGAGGCTTACCCCTTTGTCCCACATGTTCGTGCCTGTATCAAACGTCACTCCCAACCTGAGACGAGGCAAACCAGTCATTATCAGCATCATCCCTTGCAGACACTGTGTGGAGGCTGATTGCTGTTAATGCGTTTGGCGTTTGACGTCCAACAATAAAGTTGCAAATCACTACATCACACTTTATTCGCACCAAGCCCAACATTATTCAATGCATTATATCACACCAATATCACAGATCTCTGAGTCCCTCGTCTATTGATGTTCTACATCGTCACCTTACCACAGTCCCGGCAGGACGGCTGGTGCCCCCACAGGTCGCTGTGGTGTTGTTAAGCGGCGAGGCAGACGAGGCAACCGCTTGTCTTGCCTCGTAATCTATCATACATTATGTACGTACACAGCGATTCTCGGAACCTAGAATTTGCAGGCATTCTAACGTACAAACTCTCCTCGGTGAGAGTTAGCAAGGAGCACAGTCCACATCTTGTTCGAAATGATCTGGTCAGGATCTATCTGTATGTCTATCAATTCCTTATTGAATATCGAGAAAGTACAAATCTCGTGAGGCTGTCTCGCCTTCACATTTTGCCTTGTTAGAATATGCACCTCAGAATACTTTTCCTTGGAACATTGATCAGTCACTTCAAAGTGCTTATTAAGAAGAGAACACGATTCGCTCGCTCATTTATACCGCCGGAAATCAAAATTGTCACGCTTGTCTTTGGGCGAATACCTTATTGACAGAACAGTTGCAATTGGCCCGGAACCGGGACCGGGAGATTGTTCACGATTATCTCACTCAGGACGTCGCGGTGTGGTAGAATGCAGCGTGTTTAACCATAGGGGGTCTCGGAGGTTAGAGCTCCACAGTATTGAATAAGCAAGGAAGGGAAGGGAGTGTAATAATGAGGCATAGCATGGCTAATATTCGCATGTCAGCTTGCGACAGTCATACGGCGTCAATCCCAACGCCAAAAGTGTTGGATTTCCATTCATCGATGTCACTGTCTCTGGCAATGTCAGCGGGTCTCCACTTCCAAGCCTTGAATGGCCATTGAAATGATTGCTTTATAGACAATCATCTCCAACTTAGGCTGCGGGGTATTGAGTTAGATTCGTGAAACTCATCACGCCATTGCTAACAGCAGCGTCTGTAAGCCGAACACATGCGTTTTGGTGTTGCGATGTGAAGCCAATGATTTGATAAGAGGGGGCCAGAGAGCCCCAGGCCGAGTTGTAGCCGTCAGTTATGCGTAATTCTTATCATAAAAGTATCAGATGCACTTTACAGGCTGATAATTAGAATGGCTTAGCCCTTGCACGACACCATAGAAGTATAATGATTTCTACAATTTCGTTCGATAAATCTCGGAAAACACACAAATTAGATAATAGCAAATCTCACATTGAAATTATCATTAGAGTAAATATGTCCGCGAAACTTGAGGCCGGTTTTGACATAAAAGACAGGGTATAAAATCCCATCAAATGCAGGCCGAGCCGTCTCAAGTGCGAGGTTACGAAACATATGAAATCATCGAATTACTCAATAGAGCAGTGGGATACCTACTGTATGAAGCCGCAATAGGATCCGCACGGACGTGATTCTCGGTGAGGATTTCAACATGACATGGCACCATTGGTACCTCTACTTATGTACTTCTATTAAGTCTAACGGTTTATGTAACTTGAGCCAAGGCTAATTATAAACATCGAACAAGAGCAGAGTATGGAAAATGGGGAAATTGTGTAGAACATAGAATAAACAGATCTGCCTCGGTCTGTGCAGCGACATTATCTGCAGCTTTGACTGAATAAGTTTCAAATTCCTTAACAGTCGTATTAGTTGCCCTACGTAGTACGTTGAAGTCGCATATCTTCTGATCATGGTAAGGCTCTGCAGAAATGCTCTTATCTGATGACGCGGGGTAGCTTCATCTACACGACATTACGCTATTCCAGATTGCTCACCGAGCTCTCAGACCAGTCGAATTCCGCATTAACTGCACAAGTAAAACGTGATTAATTGTGTTGAAAGTTTGTGTTACGAGTCATTTAGAGTTGGAAGAGTTTCCTTCGCGAAGAAACAGATGACTACATAATGATAAATGTTGGAGGGTTATCGACGATAGTCAAGTATAAGGCGATGCAAACAGAAAAAATGCTCATGTTTCGAGGCTGCTTCTATAATGATATCTATCAATCCTTGATTTGTAAAATATGATCAATCCTCCATATTCATTGCTCTTGTGACGCCCTCAACAGCCGTATGGCTTCGACCGCCTATGGAAACCCCACATTCAGGGCACCGTGCCAACTCCATAGGCATACCGCATTCGCCGATAGCAAATTGTAGATTGTCAAAACCCTTCCATAAAATCTTGATACATGTACAGGTACTTACTGGATGCCCATTGGCACAGTTGTACCAGTGACCAGAGTGGGTAGCAATTCCTCCGTGGCCACTGACCATGGCCTTTTTAATAGCAGCGAGTTCTTCAGGAGATATTGTCTCATACCATTGTCGTCCCAGAAGCTCCAATAGCTCTTCAACCACAGTTCGAAGGAAGGCGGAGTTCTGAAAGCTTCGAGTACAGATGACCACTGAATCTTCAAGTAGTTGCTTTGCCCTGATTATGAATTTGGAGGCCATCTCAACATCTGTTTTCCTTGATTGGCAAGAAGCTTCGTATGATCGTGCAGCTCTGGCATAGTGAATTGACACTCCAACTTGGATTTTGGGCGAATTTTCGAGTGCACAAGCATCGATCAATTTCTGACATTCTGCAAAGAATGCTTGGGAAGCCTTGTCTTGATCCGTACTCCCCTTTTCCATAGTCGAAGCAATTTCTCCGAATGTGTTCAGGCGATAATCGAGAATTATTGACTTAGCTTTGATTTGAGCAGTCCATGCCCCTAAGGTTGCCCGACAATCATATTTGACGGGCGGAATAGAGTTAGAAAGTTCCAAGTCCGACATCGACTGATCAATTGGTTTGTCTCTGGAAACTTTAACAGTTGCTTTGTATAGTTTTTGAGCCGGTTGATGCTTGTCAGCAACTGCCTTGCGGAACTTGAGAAGTGATCTTTCCAGTGCTTCGGTTTTCTTTTGGCTCAAGTTCAGTTGTTCTTTGATACCCGGGATGATGTGAAGATCTACCGAATTGGCTGAGTTTGATTCTTCGATGGTTTTTTTTGATCGCTGACCTTGAGTCATTGAGGAAACCATCCAATTCTTCAATCTCTACCTCAAATTTTTGCAAATCCATTCTGCCGCTCACCAGGAACGCTTCGCCATCTCATCAATCACAGCTCTGTTGATGACTCGGTTGTATCGTTTCGTCGTATGTCGCCGAATGGGACGCAGGCAGTAGGGACAGCGTGGGATGTTTGAGGCAAGAGCCTCTGACAGATCGCAAAACCCAGTAAATTCACCATTTAAATCTTGCATATATACTCCGCTCATTCCCACAAACCCATCCAGTGTCTCTGCGGTGAAAAAGTGTCCACATGCAAGTGCAACAATTGGCGTTTTCAAGAGATCTATTTCTTTGTATATCTTCATCTCGAGAAGATCTACAGAGTCGTCCTGTCTTTTTGAGTAAATCTGACAATAGTCTTCTGGGCAATGTTCGCCGCATAATCCCGGACACTGATGTCCACATTTGAGAGAGCGTGAAGATCTCTGATTACATGGAAGGCGATTGCATGCTGATGCGCATGGCATAGTGCAATCACCTTGGTGCTCACAGGACCAAGTGCATTTCTCTGTGCATGGAGCACATCCCTCGTGACACTGAGTGTACAGCGAGAGTGAGAAAAACGGACCTATTCAAATTAGTTTCGTAATCATAGATACAATATTTCAAGAGTGTGCCCAAGAAAACCGCTTAGGGGAATGGTTATATATCCCATAGAACTCGATTATCACATCTAGTACGATACAATAAGCGTCCCATTAGGATAAGAAAACAATCTCACCTCACAGACTGATTGACAGGCCATAGTCAGAGCCGTCGTGGCATGGTTGTGGACACATATGGTGTGGGTTGTAGAGAGTAGGTGTCTCGATTCGCTAGCTCAAGGAGTTGATGCACAACTTTGGATGAAGGTTCCGCCACATTTGGAAGCTGTAAGGTTGCTGTTGAGTACTCTTCTGACCAAGCATCGAAGGGTGCTCCTCTTGCCGGTGCAAACCCATCTCTATCTACCAAATTGCCTTTTTCGTCGGTCCGGGAGAATTGATCGTAGACTTTTGGGTATCTCTTTTGCAGGTGCCATTTCAGATTCCGCCATCCTGGTTACTTTTGGGACCCATGCAATGCAGACGGAGTTTTTCTTATGTGCACCTCCTCTTTCTCGAGACTTTGATAGGACATGGCTAAATGATACGCGTCCCCCTTAGTTTTTTTGCGATCTTTAGCAATAACTCGTAGATTATACCCCTCGAGCATCTCCGAATGACTTTGTCCTCCGATCCGGACTACCTTCTTGACTCCAAGCTTTACTAACTGCTCTAAAAATTGATCTAGGGCATGATTTGTGTAGCAGCTATAATAGTTAGCCAACTACCGAAAGCTCCAAAGCGACGACTGAAAGAAACATACAAAGTTTGCACGGGGATAACTCGTTTGAGCGAGTTAGGATCCCAAAATGGAAAGAAAACTTACACGACCAGAATTGGTCCAAGTCGAGATTGTCTTCTGCAATCCAGGAGAACCTGTATCAATCTGACTCCTAAGTACGATTTTCCAGTGCCCGGTGGGCCCTGTATGAAGACAAATTCGCGAGTCAGAGCTGCAACAAGTGCTTGGCATTGACCACGGTCTAAATCTGTCCGCGTTTCGAGTACATTCATGGTGGCTTGGTCATCGACTGCTGTTCTAGGGCTGAGATTGACCTCAGGGCTGCCTGCCTTGAGTGTTGACTTCAGAGGAAATGTAAAATTTGCTCCACGGGCATAGAGAGGGGGTGGGATCTCCACAAAATCTGTTTTCGCAGCAGTGACTTCGTAGGGCAGGATCCATTGTCGGAACGGTAATCGGCAAAGCCGCTGCATATTTTGTAGGCCTTCGAGGACTGGGACGAATGTTCCAAGTAAGACGCCTGGAATCTCGATGATGGCACCATAGGTCCGATCGTAACTCAATTGCATCATCTCACTAACTGAGTTTGACCTTGAGTTTCAAGTCTTGCAATAATTGGAGCTTGGCTATCATCTGAACTCAAATCCCCTTGCTTGGAATCCATGCGCTTTTCGCTCATTGTGAAGAACAAGAGTGAGGCTTTTCCATTGCTCAAATATAACATGCACAAAAGAACGCCTTCCTGCAAGCGTTTCGATTCGTCCCTCCACTTTCGGCGGTCAGATCTGGACCTCTTGACTCCGGATCTGGATCTCCGTGCAGCAGAAGGTTGGCAGAACGTAATGCGAGCCTCGAGGCATCGTCGACGTTCATTAAAGGAGATAAAAGAAACACGGGCGTCAGGATATGCATATGCTCTTTGTTACCGAGGTTGATGTTTGGGTTTTCGAGGAGTTCCGGGCTGTTCTCGACTGCAGTCATGAGAAGGGATAGAGCGTCCTTAAGCTCTCCAAATATGTCACTCCTAAGAAGACGAAATTGGGTATCGAGATGTCGTTGTACAGGGTCTTTGAGAAAGTGAGGCTGATTAAAATATGTAGAAGGCAGAAACTCCGGGTGTGTACTCCGTATTTCGTCGTCCGTGGGAAGTATATTGATATTGGTGATATCGAGGCTGTCATTGTTGCGGCGATTTTGTGGCAATATGATATCCCTTGGGTATGAAGACTTTGGTGCTGAGGCTGATAAATAATTAACCTGGAATCTCTTATCCTGCCTCAGCAGACCATTTGCACGAGATATCATCCCTCGCACCTCGTGAATCATATTCTCGATAATCTAAGCGGCCAACGGAGTCTGTTGAACGTTGGAAACAGATGCAGAAGTCTCAATCGTGTCAACCAGCTTCGGCAGTTCATCATTGAATGCTGCTCGTGGTTGCCTTTTGAGTATCTCTCGCAATGCCTTGACTATGGATACCAAGAATGTTTCGACAACGTTTTGGAAACCAGATGCAGCAAGCTCTTGGTAGACTTCAGTAAAACTTTAGATGGACCGTTCGAAGAATGAAATTGCTTGCCATTGCTCCCACTAATGAAGGTATGCAGGTTGCCAACATAAGTATCCACGGATAAGCTTTCCAAGAGGGCTGTATGAGTTATTACCAGAAGAAAATTGTATGTAACTTCAACAATTTTTCGATGACCAGAGCTGCGTGCTTCCACGGCCATGACTGTGTCTACGTGGTGGAGCCCGAAGTTGTTCTGGTCATCGAGATCCTTTGGAAGCATTTGTCTCCAATGGCGCTGATCGCTGTCCAAAACTCCGAGAGCTTTCTGCCAAACATCCTTGATTGTACCGAATCATGATCTTGAGGAGGATGTTTAATCGTTCGTTTCCAGTCTTGATACAAGTACCGTGCTTGTGCTTCCTCTGGTGCTTCGTTTTGTGGTCCACGAGATACTATTTGTATTAGCAACAGCACATCAACTAATCGATTTGTCAACAAATACCTTGGTCGGTTCTTGCTGGTTTCTTCCCTCCTCTCGTACCATGGTCACCACCGCGCCAATTCCCACGGCCACGTCGAGTCATAACTTGTTAGCAATAGTGATGTACGCTGCAAGAAAGGCCTGGCCGCGTTGACGTCGCTTGTTTGAGACTGTGGATTGGAAATTAGACAAATTTTAGAATTTTTTAGAATCAATACAGATTGAAATAACCTCTCCAGACCTTTATGTAGGTACCAGTATAAGTCTGATTTTTGAAGTTATCAAAGCCGACGCAGCTTACTGAAGGATCCACAAAGTTCGACTATGTACCGGCAAACAACACAAGATAATGCGAGGTGTTTTTGAGCTCATTAGAACATCTCATATCTACTCCTGGAAGCCTCACGTTGGAAGGCGCATGCTCCTGAGAACCAACATGTTAGCCAGTCATGTAGCGGCCCTGTGGCGGAGCACTGCAGAATGTTGTCTTGAACCAATAGACAAGGAAAGCTCTCAGCTTTGTACCTTTCAACCCCGACACTCAAGTGACGTCTTTGGCGTATGAACACATACTTTAAAGAAAGTGGTGTTCGTCATCTGCTGTAATCCCATGTTGGCTGCCTCTTGTAACTCCCTTGCGAGCTAAAAGCAAACGGATACGCTCAGCACTCCGCCTCTGGCCAGGACGGAGCTCGCAAGATGCGTCAGGACTGACGTTGCCCACCAGGCGTACTCGAAAGCATCACATGTTTTAATAAGCCACTAGAATCCATGTTGTTAATGTTGATGCATACAAACGGTTATCATCGACCATGTATCCATGGGCATAGAGTAGATGGGGTTTGAAGCAGGGAGTAAGGTAAACAGTCATAAGCGAAACAGCACGTTGGCCTACATAGCAAAACGGTCACATGTATACTGTGAACAGATATTGAATTAGAATCTTGCAACATAGCGGTGTTTGCTTCTCTCAATACTAATATACATGGTGTTCTATGGCCTGAGAGAAGCAAGATCTAAGAATTCCCCAGATCCTAAAAATGTAAGAAATTACAGTTTGAAGATGCTCAGCGTTTTTACCACACTGCGCCATTCTAAAATGGGAAAATTTTTGACATCACAGCTTTCGATCATTTCGATCAACGTGCCACCTCCAATAAGCTTCACAGCTGGAAGAATTTATTTTCCTGTGTGAGACGTAATATTTGTCTGTTTAGACGGTCCGGATGAGCGGTACAAGAAAATAGTGACAAACAAGAAAGAAAGAGGAAATAATTGAAAAGAAAATAAATAGAACAAGAATGAAGTCAATCAAAAGAACGACTCTGGACGAGAACATGAACTGAAAATGGGACGAACCTAGGATTGGTTTCCATATATAAACAAATGATTGAACACAAGACCATATGTCGAGTATGGAGAGCTCAGGACTTAGGAGAATAAATGGTGCAAATGGGATGAGTAGTCTTCTGGTTAGATATCATTGGCAACCTTCACTATAGATTTAGCACATATCAATCAGATGGGAATCAATTATGCAGGGATTCAGCATACCAAGTGCGTAAATAGCTTGTACACTACAACTACCTACACAAAATTGGATATGGTGAAGAAGAATCCCTAGCAAACAACCTGCACATGCACAAGTCCGGTAATCAGATGAGACCATAGCATCTGCATCAGTTTGACTGCACAAATTCGGAGCCTGTGGGCCATATACTCTGCTCGTACCGCGGCTTCCATTGTTAGAGTTTCAAGGCGGAATCAATCAGGTATTCACACTCGACTGACAATCACGAAATGAAGTACAGGGCCGAAAGACCAAGAAGATAACATAAATTTTACATTGATATGAACACAAACTATTCTTCAGTATTGTATGTCTCTTTCCACCAGAACTTACACTCATTCTTCAACGTCTTCCCATCATCCATCTGGGCCACAACTCCCTTGTTCTCCCCACCAGCACGCTCATCATTTCCCTTGCCAAGGACCATGGCCTTCCCAGCGACCTTGAATTCCTCCCATTGAGGTCTATCTTTCCATCGGCCCTGCAAGCCATTCGGCTCACCACGGGTAATGAAGCTGGTAACATACGCATGGAGCGTACCCGCAAGCTCCGCCTGGGTTTCTGAGAACTCCACGATATCTGGGTTGTGCGTCTCATAGTACATGTTATCAGCATGGTTGGCACCGTTGCGTACCGTGCTGTTCGTAGCCCAGTGGTACAAGTACACGGGCACTGTTGCATCCCGGGCTGCGAAATCTGCCGTCTGTCTTACGGGGCACGCATAGGCGTAATGGGCGTAGGCCTGCTCCACACGCTTGAACTGAGCACCGACGGAAATATTACGCGTATCGACGTATTGTGATTTGGGGTTCTTGATGGGGTCTGGGTAGAGCTTATTCAGGGTCTTGAGATCGGAGGTCGAGAGTTGTGGGAGGAGAGTGTGGAAGAATGATGTGAATTCTGCGGAGGTGTTGAGGTTGGATGGTACATAGTAGGAGCCTTCGTTTGTCGTGTGGCCTGTCATGATAGGCACTCTGTTCCATTTTGCGGACACCCAGGCGTCAATGGGGCGGCGCTTGATGAGATCGCCGTCAATTACAGGCTGGAAGGCCCAGCGAAGGGAGGGATTGTATTTTGCGAACACTTCAAATGAGGAGTTGGTGACTACCTCAGATGGCTGAGCACGTAGGCAAGACATGATATCATGATCCGGGATGCCAGAACAGTTTGCCTTCTCGACAAAGAGGGAAAATTGCTCCTCATGAACTGCGGCATTGTAAGGGTGGACAGCTCGCGAAGTCGGTGCACCAGATTCGATGATGACCTTGTGAAAAAGGGGCTTGGACTCGTAGTTCATTAAGTGATGACCAATGGAATGCGCACCAGCTGAAAGGCCATAAATTGTCACGTCTTGAGGATCGCCACCGAAGGCCTCGATGTTCTCTTGAACCCATTCTAAGAGGGAAACTTGATCTCTTAAACCAAGATTTACAACTCCTTCTTTGTGGGTTAGTGTAGATGGAAGGAAGCCGAGTGCACCGATTCTTCGAGTAAGTTAGTATATATTGGTCTTCATATCTGAACCTAAAATCATACCTGTAGTTGAAAGAAACTGCAATGAAAGGCTCTTCAGACCAAGCAACTTGAGAAGCTGTGTTATGCATTCGAGCTAGATATATGTCAATATTGAAACAACCAATGTCAAGACTTCAACCACCTACAGCTACCACGATTGAAAGCACCTCCATGGATATAGACGGCCACGGGTACCTTCTTTGTGCCATTTAATTTTGGTCGGAAAACATTAAGAGTCATGCAATCCTCACCCATAGGCAGAGCAGCCGATGGTAGCAATTGCCTTCCTGGACAACTACTCCAGTCAGTTTTTACTTCAAACGGGTAAGGATTCTAAGCAGAAACTTACATGAGCCCATAAGATTTGGCACTGTAGGTCTCATTCGAGAGCGGTAAGGGCGCAGCAGGCCTGAATCTCAAATCATCCAAGGGCGGTTGAGCATATGGAATTCCCAAAAAGGCATCAATAGGAGCAGGAAACGTATCGCGAAGCACAGTTCCCTTGTAGATACCTTGCGATAGAGTTACAACTGGAGAAGGTGTTAGGATGGATAGGACCGGTTGGAGATATGTTTGAAGATTTGAAGTCCATGATAACACAGGCACAACGACCGGCGCTGCCAGTAACAAAATCTGCTGTGATGGCCACATTCTAAGCAGGACAATAAGGATCTGACTCTGCGTAAAATGTGGTTTCTTTTTCAATCATAAAACTCATCTGGGGAGGACTGTTAATATGCTTTCATATTCTACGCCGATCTCGGCATTTTCCACCAGTCATTGCATAAGAACACTAAGTGCGGAGTGATAAATCGCCAGATATGCATATGTGGAAGGCTTGCGCCGGACCTTGACTTGTTACATATGGCGGACTAAGTTAGGTTGCGGTGATGATAGATGGGGGTTTTGTGGGAATGTGGACGTGTGGATCCAAGAGATTGATTCATAGTCACACCAATTATGTGGGCCCGCACGATTATGGAGATCTATCCCCAGGTACAACTGCTGCCATGAATCCTTCGAGCAATCAAGACCCGACGACCTCACAGGGTCCATGGTTTGTAGATATATAAGATACTGACTTATATCTTCTCAAGATAAACGACAGGATTGGAGTAAGAAGACGGCTCTGAATGACTGTGCGACCCTCCAAAATACGATTCGAAAGAATTTGACGATTCTCCGACCTTTCTTTACAACTCGCAACATTTATTCGCCTCACAATAACTTTGATAACCCTCGGACGCTACACAGCCCAAAAGAATTCATCAGCCGTCAACAGACATATGGCTCTTGGTGACTAAGTGCCCGCATCCAGCTCTCAGGAACTACCTGACTCTCCAAAGTTCTTGTGTCGAATGATGGTCCAGTCTATCATGGAGATCCGGGCAAACACAGACCAGGACAGACCAGGACAGACCAGGTACTGTACGGTATTGATATTGATAGCCTTTGATAAGACAAGCACGCACTACGGGAAAATAGGCGAACAACCGAGCTCAATAGCACTTATCGGCGTGTTCCAACTTGCGATAGCCACTACTGACGGCCACTGACGGCCACTGACACTCGCGAGACAGTCACTAATGGAAAACACCCGAGAAATCTACTACTGTATACTATACACGGTATGATAGCTGCCCCCCAACGGGAAACCCTCCTCAAGACCGTCGGAAAAGGCTATTGCTCCAATTTCCCGACTGTTGGCTGATCGAACCCACTCCACTACTCCACATATGGAATACTTATGCCCTTCGCCATACAAGATCTCTATCTGCCCATGGCTCCTGTACTCATTGACTTTCCACAACTAAACTCGTAGGAGAAGCCCAGAGATAATGATTTCCTTATCAGATACGTAGTGGCACTGATACATCTGTGGTAATGAGAATATGTGAACAGTACACATAAGTAAGATATCGTATCTCAGGTAGAATATCTCATATTGCTTGCATTTGTGTTTCTCCATCTCCAGTCTTCATCCCCTGTGTCCTCTTGTGTTAGCTTGTTCGAGCAAAGTCCCATAACTCACAAAGTGCCGCGAATTGCCTCGCCCAAAATGGTATCCCAGGAACCCGTGGAAAAGAGTGAGCGGATGGAAGTCGACGAGAAGATGCAGTCGACAGGCGATCTGAAGGCTGATATTGCAGAAGGGCAGATCTCTGCTCTCGATGCCTCCGAAATATTCCTCCAAGAGAACGGGTTTTCCCACGAATACATCCACGAATTGCTCGAGGACACGAATGCACGCAAAAGACTCGTCAAGAAGATCGATTTGATGCTAATGCCGCTGATGATGGGCACCTATACGTTGCAGTACATTGATAAACAAAGTATGAGTTACGGCGCTGTGTTCGATCTCCTTACTGGCACACACACTTCCGGCGACCAGTACGCCTGGCTTGCCACCATATTCTACTTGGGCTATTTGGTCTCTGAATATCCATGGAGTTACTTGGCACAAAAATGGTCCGTTTCGAAGGTCGTGGCTATTTGTGTGACAGCGTGGGGCTCCATGCTCATGATCACAGCAGCTTGTAGCAGCTTCCCCGGCTTGGCCGCGTGCCGATTCCTCCTCGGAATTTTTGAGGCCCCTATTACGCCTTGCTTCATGATGCTTGTCGGAACATGGTACACAAGAAGCGAGCAACCTTTCCGGGCTGGAGCCTTTTACTGCTGTAACGGAGTTGGGTCGATGATTGGTGGTATCCTTACTTATGGCATTGGTCAAGAGAATACGTTCCCGGTGTGGCGCGCAATCTTCATCCTGTGTGGTGGAGTAACGGTGGTCTGGGGTCTTGTACTCATGGTTTTCCTCCCAGATAACCCTATGTCCTCCAAGCGCTTCACTGCTGAGCAAAAAGCCATGTTAATTGCACGAGGACAGCAGAACCAGACCGTATGTATCCCCTAATATTCCTGCAATGGGATCCAACTAACAGAATCCAAGGGTATCCTCAACAGAGAAATCAAGTGGTATCAAAT
This sequence comes from Allantophomopsis cytisporea, assembly GCA_024752435.1. Classification (NCBI taxonomy): domain Eukaryota; kingdom Fungi; phylum Ascomycota; class Leotiomycetes; order Phacidiales; family Phacidiaceae; genus Allantophomopsis; species Allantophomopsis cytisporea. Next base: position 1,407,813 of record CP103025.1, read on the forward strand.
TCGTGAAGCCTTCCTCGATCCACAGGTGTGGATTCTCTTCTTGTTTACTCTCCTGAACGAAGTTATTAATGGAGGAGTCGCGAACGTACGTTGCAAATATCATATCTACCTACTTGGCAATCTCCGAAACCAGACTAACATCATAATACAGTTCTCTAAATTGATCCTCAAGGGCGTCGTAACAGGCTCTCTTGAAACAACGGCCTTGGCCATTCCCCAAGGTGCCTTCCAAGTCGTCTTCATCCTCAGCGGCACCTACATGGCTACGAAGTTCAAGAATGCCCGAACCTATGTAATGGTAGCATATCTCCTCCCGACGATACTCGGCATCTCGCTCCTCTGGAAGCTGCCACGATCCAACAAGTACGGCCTCCTCATGGGATTCTACATCGTAGGCGCCTACGTGACCTCCCTTGTCCTGGCTCTCCAGATGCCCGCTACGAACATGGCTGGCTACACCAAGCGTGTCACAGCCACTGCCTTTGTGTTTCTGGCTTACTGCGCCGGCAACATTATTGGTCCCCATGCCTTCCTGGCATCCGAAAAGCCGATCTACGAGACTGGGTGCAAGCTTATCGTTGCATGTGCCGTCGCCCAGGTCTCTTTGACCGTGCTGTTGCGCATGGTGCTTATGCGCCGCAACAAGCAGAGGGATGCGCTCGCGCCTGCTGTTTCCGAAGGGGATGATAATGGTGATGTTATTAGTGATCTAACAGATTTCGAGGTATGTTTAGAGTCTTTTGATGGTAGCATGAGACAATGACTGACGTGTTTAGAATCCGAAATTCAGATATGTATTATGAGGGACATGAGTTTATGATTTGGAGTTTTGTCGATAGCGTTAGATAGTTTGTGAATAACAATACGTAATTTTCTGTGATATAAATTACTCGGCTTGAATCACTGACAAAACTGAAATGCTTGACAAGTGCTGTTTGTTCAGTAACAAAAAGCCCCCGCCCAGCTTATGACAGTTTCATACTCCTACAGTCGAATTTCTTTACACCAGCATCGGGCGGTTCACAAGCACAGCAGAGTATTGATGAGTTGGAGAGCTAGGAGCCACATATTGCACCTGAAAGGTTGAATTAAACATAACGAATCAAATTTCGTATTCGAATCCCAAAACGCCAGGCTATGCGGTCGCAGTGTGCGACGAACTTTTCCAAGTAACAGCAAAAGATATTAGAGCACATGTAGATGAATCCTCAAGATCTAAGCAATAGGTGATTCGAAAACAAGAGAGATGCCGTCGTCACCAGCAGTAACAATCCTCGACCCATCACCCTGTACGAAGCCCAAAACACCACCACCCTCGCCATCACCACGGTGGCCCTTCCACTCATGCATGAGACCCGAGTTTGGCGTTGCAGTTCCACCACGAGTATCCCACCGTCTGACAACACCGTCCATGCCACAACTTGTCAAGAGCCAGCCTCCAGTGCGAGAGTTCTTAACAAATTCAACCTTCACCACACTGTAATCCTCGTGGGCCTCTTTGATATGTCTGCGCACAGCAAAGCGATGCGCAGTATCGTACAACGCAATACTGCCATCGACACTACCCGCAGCCATCAATGTCAAAGGGGCTGGAGCAAACGCAATAGTTTCAATACCGTCTCCCTGCGCTTGAAGGTCAGCAAGGATTTGGCCGGCCTGACCAGCGGTAGCTGAGCTGCCAACAGCCTTGCCAGCAGCCAATTTTCCACCCTTGTTCTTCGCTGCGGCACCGGCTCCTCCACGGCCAGCAGGTGCGGATCCAGAGGCATCTCCAAGGCGAGGGAGACCAACAACCTTGATGGCTCCTCCTGCTCCACCAACAACAACGAAGTGTCCGTTTGGTGCGCATGCGACACTGAAGAGTCCACCCTCAACTGCGAAGCGCTGATCCGCTGATGTTAGGGCAACAACAGTCTGTCCTCCGTCCCCTTGCATGATACCTGCAGCGGCAGCTTCTCCGAAAACATCCCATACGTAGAGGCTGCCTTCCTCAGAGACAGTTGCGAGCATTTTGCCGTCAGCTGTCCATGCACCGGCGGTACAAGACGACTGGTGGAGGAAATATGACTGGACCATTTGAAGAGCTGCGTCTCCAGCCTTGAAATCGACTGTGTATACCCAGACCGATCCGTCATTAGCACCGAGAGCAACAGTGTTGGGGTACTCTGGGTTAGGACATGGGTGCATCCAGTTGATTTCCTCGACTTCTTGCGCCTCGGCGATATACTTCCATTGCTTAATATTCTTTGGGTTGGCAATATAAGCCCTCAGCTTACCATCAAGACCGCCAGAAAGTAGGTACTCTCCATTTGGCAGAGTGAAAGTAAGTGCATTGATGGAGTCGGTATGGCCTTCAAGAGTAAAGATAGAACCAAGGCCCTTTCTCTCGACAGGCTCTGGAGGCCCACTTTGATACGAGGCAGGAAGGACAGGGCCCTCCTCCGGCGTTGCGTCGAAAATGTAACCAATTCCTCCAGCATCCTCGCCCTCACTACCACCCGTCGCGACGATCTCAGGCCGTGTGGGGTGCTGTGCTATACAGAAAATACTGTCTTTGTAGAGGTCGAAATGTGCTGCCGAGTCGTTCTGAAGCTGAATCTCCTGCATCATACCGTCCTCATCCATACCATCGTACTCTTCTCCAGAGTCCATCGCAGCGTCCATGTCCTCGGGCATTTCTTCGGCAGCGTCATTTGGGTCGAACATCTCAGCATTATCCTCGTGCTGGTGCTGGTGCTGCTCTTCGTCATCGTATGGCTGTTGAGACGACATTTTTAAAGAATGTGTAGTTTTTGGAGGAAATAGTGTTTGGTTTTGTTTGGTTTGATTTGGTTGAAAGGTGGGCAAATGTTGCTTAAGAGAAAAAGATTATCATCGTCAGAGTCCGATAAGTGCTTGCTAATCGGGCAAAATTTAGGTAGGACAAACTTTGGAATTGGCACGGCTACAGCCTCGTTCACGTGATTCTACCTTCGGAGAGAGCTCTCATTGGTAGAAAATCGATGAGACCGGCGACCGTTATTTGGATAGAAGTCAAGGTTAATAGAAAGTTCTACCATTTCTCAAAGCAATCATCGTCAACAGGCAATCCGATATCTCAAAGAAATATGTATGCTTTTGAAAAATATATCGAAACCCTAAAGCTCAACACTCCATCATATACACCTACTGCTGCGAACTAACTGCAATACTACTCAAATATGCACATCTCTCTTTTTGATCCTCCGGCACCGTTTCCATCTGCGTCGCATTAGTCTGCAGAAGGATTCTTCCCATACTGGTGGCATTGAATCTATCCCAGACCGGACTTCCAGGGTACCTATACTTATTCGGATCATGACTGCGAATGAAGCTCGTCCAGTAGCCCTGGATTATGGGCCCCATATTGCTATTGAGTGGCGTGAAGTAGGATGCCGGTGGTGAGTAATCACCTGTTTGGTTTTCGCCCCATATGTAGAATTGCTCTTCTGTATGAGCAACGCCTTTCCCTGATGCGTCATCTGCGGGATCATGCACATTGTAGCTATTAAAAGATCAAATTATGCGTTGAGAAAGGATAGGAAAGGGACTCACTGGTAGTTCCAGTTCTCAGCAACTCCCTCTTGATCAAAACGAGTAGAGACGTATATTCCGGGACAATTATAGCGCATTTCGCCATAGGCATTGGAGGCGGTTCGGTAGAGAGCGCCGGTGTTGGGGAATGTCTCTGCTGGGGGATAATACGAGTCTATGATTGCGAGCTCGGTGGCGTTGAGACGGGGGAACTGGTCCTTGAGGAAGTCATTGACTTCCTAGCACATGATCAGCCGAGAGATAAAGGGGACACTTATCTTAGAGCGTTTGTATGCTTACTGAATAAGTACTGATATTTGTAAAAGCAAAGATGGAGCCCTCGTTCGTGTCATCGCCGAAGATGACAGGAACCTTGAGGAATTTACCTTCTGTGTAGAGCTTATATGTGTAATCCACAGTGAAGGTTCCATCGATAACATTGGAATACATGAATAAAGGAGGTTGTGGGCCACCTCCTGGAGTGAGGATGTTGAAGTTCTGAGCAATTAAGTCTGCTATCGGTATGGCCCGAAGACAATATAAGGTGTCATTGGCATTCGCACAGCCAACTCGCTCCACTAGAGCATCGTATTGGTACTGCGACTCTTCCACAGTGAACTGAGCCCCGAAGGATTGAGATTCTGCTGCTGCGGCGTGGAAAAGACCATCATCGCGGCCGCCATAGGCCGTCAAGTGCAAAGTGACCGAAGCAGCCCCCGCACTGTCCCCGGCAATGGTGACGCTTCCTGGATCACCGCCAAACTAACTCCATGTCAGGATATATCTGATTTCGATGGCTTTGAATGACTTCACATACCTTCGCAATGTTTTCTTGGACCCAATGCAAAGCTCTTCTTTGGTCCAAGTTTCCGGCATTGATATCACCATCTGCCTGAACTTCCTTACTTGCTAGGAAACCCCAAGGGCCAACTCTGTAGTTAAAGTTCACCACAACAATGTTATAATCCGATGCTTTCACAAGAGAAGAGCCGTTGTAATTAGCATTACCGTCCTTATTGAAGCCACCGCCTTGGAAAAACACAAATACTGGGTTATCCGTCGTGTTACTTGGGGCAAAGATATCCATGAAGAGGCAGTCTTCAGCGTACTGTACCACAGTATCATTGTTGACGTAAGGCGTAGAGATACAAGCGCTACCATGCTATACTCTCATTAGGAAAAGGTTTGTAAGGCAATGGTTTACATTACCTTATTTGCAAACTGAACTCCATGTTGCACAGGAGGGTCTTGCGGAGCTCTGAAGCGATTATTGCCTACCGGAGGGGCAGCAAATCGAATTCCCAAATATTCATTGACGCCAATGCCATTGGTAGAGCCCACGTATTTAGCATAACCCAAGTCAATGACAGGTAGGTGATGACCCCACACCAGTCGAACCGCTACCAAAATAATAGCAGAAAGCTCAGAGAAACGCATAACGATAGACGAGAGAGCAACAAAGCTATAACCAAGTGTCCTACCTTTCTGAAGTCCGGAAATGTAAGGAAGCTCAAATTCTTATATATTAGTTAAGGCAGTGACTGCCGACGCGGGAGACGGCACACGACATAAGTCATTGTTCCCACCTCTCATTCTAGGTTTCTTGTACTAGCTGCAGGTTGCAGTGACATCGAGCATGTGGTCCAAGCCTCCAGAAGATACCTATTGTTGAGTAGACAAGCCCGCGGGCCGAAAGGCTATGGGAGGGAGCGAGAGGAGGAGGAAGAGGAAGGGAGAAGAAATAAAAATATGATAAGCTACACAATCCCACGAGACAAGAACAGAGTCCCGATGGGACACTGCAGGAAAGCGGAGCGAATCATGCACATAAGAACTAAAGTCGCGCTTTTTCGGAGCAACGGGATTTTGAGATGTCTCTGTAATTACGAGGGTTTCCCGCATTGAGGTACGCAAGAAGATTGTTGTGACATGCATGATGTGGGGACGTCCATTCGGTTGCCAAGAGCAGGGATAAGAAAAAGAAAAAGAAAAGTTGACAGTTATGTACCCCAAAGATGTTGTTGGATTTAGTTCTTTGGGATGATATGGTATGGTATGGTATGATGAATGGCAATTCCTTGGGGTCGTTTATTGGGGCTGTTTGCATGCATGTGCATGGGAGGCTTAGAGTAGTGAATCACCCAAAATAAAGACCATACATGATGGTGGACCGAGCGGGATATGATGCATTGATTATGGCAGTCAGCGGCCACGTGTATGCGGGGAAGAGGATAGTCCACGCGGGTCGAGCCCTATATTTGTCCTCCTATGGCCTCGGTAGATGTGGAATCGGTAGCACAAGATATGAGATGTGTCTGGTGATAAACGAAATGTGTATCAAACATGAGATAATCCATATAGAATTGTGTTGTGGACTGTACTTCTGACCTAGACATCTGACACACAACAACTATATACTGGTATTCCCTCTTACGCTCATTAACACTGTTATGCCCGAATCGAGGGAACTTGACTCTTCCTCCTTGTCGCACACAGCTTTGGAATCCCATCGTATCCCCCTCAAGCCAAATACGCTCCACTGACATCACCCCTATTTGCGAGCTTTTGGGCTTTCAGCTTAGCAGTTCCAACTCCAGCAACGCCATCTTCCTGGTCCTTGCCCAACCAGGGCTTCTTTGCATCACCCAATACCGTGTTCGCCAAGAAATAAATGACCAGTCCAAGAATGATCAGTACGAAAGCAATAGGGTATAGGTAATATATCGTGTCTGTACTCTGAGTCAATATTTGTCCTTCTGTATAGAATTTGCGCTAGGTACTTACACCCGAAGACCTTGATACCAATGATAAGACCCCAGAAATTAGAAGTAAGCAAAGAGATATCAAAAAAGGCAGCAGATCCCATTCGCAGAATGAGAGGTGCGAGAACATAGAATATGAAAAGAATAAGGGTGTAGCCGACGAGATATCCGCCAACCTGGCCATCCCAAGTGGCATCGACAATAGCGCCACGATCGAAAATGGCTCCCTGAACACCAATGATGATCATACCGAACAGTCCCAAGTTTCCAAGAACTTCATACATCGGGCGTTTGGAAACAAACCATTCCTCGAAGACGTTGGACGCACCATAAACAGTGGCCCCTAAAAGAGCAAAAAGATCTCCTTTCAACTCGTTCGGGGCCTGACCTCCATTAGAACCAGTAATGTGATCAGAGGCAATAAGTATGCCCATGCCGCCACAGCAAATCAAGATGCCAGCAACTTGAGTCCACCTATAGCGGACTTTCAACAAGGTGAACGAAATTATGACCACGCAGACAATCGACCAGAAATTAATCAAACTTGCACTCAAGATCGTGGTGTAACGATAGGCAAGAACAGTAAAATAATTTCCTTCTACATCCAAGAAGGACAGAATGATGTACTTCCAGCCATCCTTGAGCTGAAGGAGGCAGTAGTTCTTGAATCCCATGCGGTAAATTGTATAACTTGTGAACACAATGCACAACAAGGCATAGTTGAAGAGTGATTGGAGAGAAGGGACCGAGGTTCCTTTATTGCTCAGCAGTGTAGAGAAAGTATTGGTACCCGTGATACAGAGAGACAGCACCTGACTAAAAAGTGTTAGTAAAATTCCACAGAAGTGGCTGCATAAAACTTACCCAATAACCAAGACGTAGTAGAAGTCCGGAGTGGTCAGGTAAGCGTACCAGACCTTTCTCTTGGACTCGATAGCCTCAATAGCTCCCTCTGGAACATCGCGGTCGTGCATCTCATACGAGTTAACCAATTGTGGGGCATTGTGTTCAGAGCCAGACGAAGTATCTTGTTCAGAATATCCACGCGCCCCAACCGCCTTTGTCTCATCGACAGCGGTTGTCTTCGATTCAATTGTCTTTGGCATATTGGCGATCGGAAGGAGGGGTTCTCGTTCTTCGTCCGTGATGGAGAATTGGGGTAATTTTCTTATCGTAGGTAGCTTATCGTGAAATTCGTGGGTTGGTTGTAGTCTTTGATAGCAATTGTCTATGAGCGCAAAGACTTCGAAAGTCGCTCACTGCTTGATTAGGAATTAAAGGGCATTGACTTGCAACTGCAACTCAATGAAGGCTTTCTTCTTCTTCTTTCCGATGGAAGTTAAGGCAGAGGAGGTGAAGAGAAGAGGAGGTGAAAAATTGCAGTAGGTATGGGATAAGAGTTACATGGGAGTTTGTGTTTGCCCATGCCGCTTCTGGGAGGCTACGAACATGAACATGGGCCATGGCGGGGGCAAAAGCGAGAAAAAGAAAAGTTCAGCTGGTGAGAGCTGTTGCGGTAAGGTATGGTATGGTGATTTAGCTGCCATGGTTGGCCGCCAAGGCGAGGCGCAAAGAGTTCGTGGGATTTCTGTCGTGTCCTTGTCAAGTTCGGGGAGATCGTTCGTTTTGGCGCTTGCGCCGTTCAAAGTCAATGCTTTCGCACTCTCGGATACCCCCGACAGGCTGGTGGGCCAAGCAATAGATGGCCATCAATATGTCAATGTATGTATGTATGTATGTATGTATGTATGTATGTATGCACGCACATCCTGCGAAGACAGCAGTATATCCCAGAATATTGTTGATCGTTTCCTCATATTCACTTCAGCATGTACTTTATACGCTCATCATCCGCAGCATTGATAACACAGGAAGGTCGGAATGGATCAAGTCGCATCGGTAAAACAACCAAGGATGCTAGATGAACCTATGAAATAAAGAGCCTGGTGGATCTTAGACGGGCATTGGCGTCCCTTGTAAAGTGGGGAGCTGTCTTATCAACTTCTTTCGACCACTCAATTGAGATAGGGAACCGCAATCCATTTGCCTATCATTACGATATACGGAGTATATACATTCACCTTGAAGCCATACAGTTCTGCGAAAGTAAAGGCAATATCAACATGGACCAAGTTACCGTTTCCACAATATTACCAACGTCGCCCATCACGCAATTAGCGTCGAATTGCAGGCTTCAACGGCCACTATCACGACGAGGTCACGGACCTGGCCTTCTCATTTTGAAAGAACCAAGCACAACTTCAGCCAACAAAAAGACGCTGGATCCTGAACCTATTCAGAAATGGGCAGAGGAAGGATTCGCTGTTATTGAAGTCACAATCTATGACGAAGAAAACGACAGTACTGGCAAATGGCAATGGAACATTGACAACAGCGTGGCGAACGCTATCGCGACCTTTGCGGCCTTGTCAGAATGTTCCGAGAAGCACAAATTTGGGTTGATTGGTAAGTAACCTACTCTCAACACCTATCAAAGCTGTATACTGATAGTTGTAGTGCATAAAATTCGGCAAAGCGGCCATTCTAAGTTGATTGAAAAGCTTGGGAAAACTTTGCATGTTGACGCAGACATCAAGGCCATCGTGTCTTTTGAGGGAGCAATCTCCACAGAGGTGTCTCAGGTGATTCATGTTGCTGGTGCAAGTGAATCCTCTTCGGCTGCAAATCAATCAGTCTTTGGTTATCCATCTGCCACATCGTCAAATTTTATCTTACCAAGTTCATCGGATTACAAGAGCGGTGATGCTGGTGTAGCCCATACGCGAAGTCTAGGGTTTTTGAAAAAGCATATCGGAGGCCCATTTTTTGACCTCGAAGCCATCTGGGATGAGCATACGTTATTCGAATTTGGAGAAAGAAATGTTGAGAAGACGATGGGAACTATGGTTCAAGAGCCCTATGTTAATCATATACCTACTGTGAGTTTTCTGGAAATAGTGGTTCCATCTAGCTGACCCAGTATAGTTGACGGGTGGAATTGGAAGAAGTGCGTTGAGTGCTTTCTACCGAGACCATTTTATATTCAACAACCCTGAAGACACGGCATTAGAGCTTGTCAGTCGAACGGTTGGGGTGGACCGAGTCATTGACGAATTCATCTTCTGCTTTACTCACGACAAAGTAATTGATTGGCTAATTCCAGGAATTCCTCCAACAGGCAAATCAGTACGTGTTCCATTCACTTCTATAGTAAATATACGTGGAGATCGACTTTATCACGAACACATAGCGTGGGATCAAGCATCCATTCTAGTACAGCTTGGATTGCTACCTGAGTACCTCCCTTTTCCATATCCTTTACCTGACGGACGAAGACCCGCTCCAGGCAAGCGCTTTGAGTATAGAGTGCCGGCAGCCGGGAAAGAGACAGCAACAAAGCTCGCAGATGAGGCGTCCTTGCCGAGTAACGAGATGCTTGGATATGAAATACGAGAAGTCGACGATGTATGAAACAACGTACGAGAATCCATAATCTGAGCGCTTTTTAAAGCTCTTGAACAGTCAAGACAGGCTTTCGAACCATGAAGAATTGTTGATGGTTCCCGTCCCCGCCAAATGGAGAGTCATCTTGTGTGACGGTCCACATATGCTCAAAGCCGTGTTTCCTGTACAGTTTCACGCCCGTTGGACTTGCCATCACAATCGTCTTGACTCCTACTTTGTCGGCTTCTCTCAGTCCATCCCTTAGCAACAGGCCGCCCACACCCCTCTTCTGATGCGAAGGTAGCGTAGTCAAGTAATCAACAGCTGTGCCATTAGCACGCAAATCCTAGTCTCCCAACAATCCATAAAACTCACATAGATATGGCTCCTTCCCAATAATCTCATTCTCGGCGTCCTCAAGCGCTCCGCCCATTGCTATCAACATCTCGCGATAAACTCCCTTCGATCTTCCGTTCTCAGTTCCCTTGTCCCATTGCTCCCTACACCACTTTTTCTCTTCCTCACTTGCCTCAGCTACCTGCGCCTTGGGCCAGCTAATCGGGCACCCATTCAACAATACCCATCGAATGTATCCAACTACCTCGCCAGATTCCTCTGCTACTACTTTCTGGTGCCGCTTGGTGTCCCGCTCGTTGATGAGATTCCATGGCAGGCGCTTCTCCGTACCATCAATAATTTGCTCGATGCTCATACCAGGCCAGACCAGCCGCCAATGCTGATCTTCGTGATAGGCACGCATCATGGTATTTGACAGACTGGGCGCATCGGCTATCGTAACCGGGTGAACTGTATAGGCCATTATTTGCGACTGTTTCTAGTATCACTTCTGATTGCTATTTGAACGAGATTGACTGAACGGAGACTAATAGTGAAAGACAATGAGATTTTATACTTCATTTTGAGGACAGAGAACAATTTGGATAACTTCCATGTTTATCTGCATGGCTGACAGTTCTGTTACCAAGGTGCTAGGCAACCGCATAACGATGCGCCATGAACGTGGTTGTATAGAATTGTTGTATATTTTTCCTGAGTAATCAAGGCGATAAAGGAATACTGTGTCAATTTCAAAGCAAGTGGAGCTAGCTTCCATTATATATGACTTACCTATTGAAAAAGCCATGGCGTCCATGTTATCATTTTCATTAATGGTTGATAACCGCCGCAACACCCAAGGTACGTACCTTAGCCTGATCATCAATCATCGATCCGAACGTCAATCCGTCCCGTCTCTTTCCTCAAATGCTACCATCCCTTCCCTTAATCCCCTTGCCCACAACGGCTCGACCATCCGGCTACGAGGATATGAATCCGTGCACAATGTCCTCAAAACGGCCTCCTGCATGAAATATCGCAATCGTCTGACGTGACCTTATCAGATCCGAGTTTTACTCCGGCAAAATACGCCGCCAGATATCTGGTTTCATTCCAGGTTTCCATCGTGATTTCTCGAGGGTGTAGAAGTGAACTCGTACTGGGCTGCGACGTAGGTAGGCTTAGCGTGAAAGTTTGAGGCGAGCAATTCACATGAATATGATATGCGTTGGCTTCATTTCGCATCGCGCTTCTCGAATTTACGTAGTGTTAGTATCGATGGATTCTGATCTGTTATATGACTGACATATCGTGGTGCGATCTTACCTTGCAGTAGGTATAAGCCATAGCATATGCCACTCCTCAGTGCCCTGGAATGTGCCGTGAATGGCTGGCTTGTACCTGTTCCTTGTCAGATCAAACGAATTCCTCTGTGGCTTAGTATGTATATCAGGTGGAAATATTGCTTTATCCTTCTTACCTCATATATAGGTGGTAGGTTTGTGTTACCCTTTCCTCTGTTCGAATGGTGTAGCTTATGTAGCTTATGGAGGAGCAGCAAGGCGTCGTGCGAGGCAATCTGAGGTATACAGAGAGTATGTATCTAGTTGGCTGTTAGTCCTAAGGACTTGGGATTGACACGTTAGTGAATTTACTCATATGAAGCTGTCAATGTCTAACACGTACAATCCATATCCAGCTCATTCCGCTACATTGTTGTCAATCAGTTCTCACCGAGGGAGGTGAAGCGACACATGCTCTTCCTGCTTGTCTCAGTCTGTTTGCGTGTCCATTTGCCTACCTGTAGGTATGCTAATGGTATCTGCCCTCTACCCATACACCACCACGTGAATGTCCATCAAGGCGGGGGAGAACTCGGTAGATTACAACGACTCTTGACAACCCTGCTTCGAACCGGGTTGGAATTTGGGTGTGTCCACTATGACGTTTACACCTCTGAAGTATACAACTATCCAACGCTCCGGAGTCCCTCCTACAAAGAATATCTGTAGATATTTATGTTTTGTGAGTTCGTTCCTTGTAGATGAGCACTTGAGTTTTGCGTCGTGGAAGGTATCCAATCATCCATCAGAGCAACACTGCATATACAATATGCGTGTGAGTTGCTTCAGCACGCATGAGAGCTTGATCTTGTGACTTTTTGTTATTATTGGTGCCAATCAAATGCGTTAGTCATTGAAGTCGACAGCAAGTGCTACTAAAGATGTGGGTGAATCCCAGGCCAAACTGCTTAACCAAACTCTTCCGCAGTCTTAGCCCAGACCAGAGTGTTGGTAAGATCATCCGTCCCGAGTGACTTTGCCCGATTCCAATAGATTTGCTAATACATAAGGTACGCTGAATCTTCAGATCGTACGCTACAAGCCCGTATTCTTAAAGTGCAAAGCATAGTACTGTTCGCTCACATCCACGACACGCCGCCCCAGGAGCACTTTACGGTGACTATGGAGTTTGTCTGTAGCCCTTTTAAGGCGTCTTTTTGTTTGGTCTAGATACGATAAGTTTCTACTTTTCCGTGAGTAAGTTAAGTAATTGCTTTGTATTCGGGCACAAATTACAACAGCTGCTGAATCTCTTGTTCACCAAAAACACCATGACACACGATGGGTGCCCAACGATGACACCCTTCAGAGATCATTAACACAAATCAATACGTTGTGAGTATTATCGCGAATTACCTACTTATACCTGCCATTCCCAGAATACTCGGAGTCCTCGTCTCTTACGACTGTGTTCATACTATTGTCAAGTGAGATAACCTACAAAGAGAATCGCTTCAATACCAACAGCAATAACAACAACATGGACTCCCCAGGCGTAGGTTCAGATAGAGCAGACACCGGATCTGTCTACAACGACTATATGTAAGTGCCATCACATATCGAGCTGTCATACAAATACTAACTAACTAACCGCAGGAACGCACCGGAAGAGCAAGCTCAAACCCAGCAACAGTATCAGTACGAACATCAAGACCAGTACACGTCACGAAGAACATTATTCGGTCCAGCCTCATCCCAACAAGCTCAGTACTACGACCAATATGCCATCAACCAATATGAGAATCAGCCAGACCTGTATGGCCGTCTTGCCGGCTCTTCCACGGAATATGGAAGCACGCAAGACACCATCGATTACCATAGGTCTGCTGTACGCACAGTGATCCTGGAGTCGGAGAAAGTGCTGGGAAAGCATGACAAGGGAGAGACGCGGAGTGGAGGCAGCCGCAAGAAGAAGACTGAGGGTGGGAAGGGGACGGCGAGATGAATCTTGTACAACTACTGTGATATCAGGCTTTTTTGGGGGTTGGATGCTATTCTATTGTCTATGGATTCAGTCAATGTGGGATGGTGTGTTTCGGAAGGTAAAAGGCATTGGGAGTATGGCGATCAGGTTGAATTGGGTGACTTGGTTCTTTATTTCTTGTCTTTCATTTCAAGGTATTTATGCTTAAGTATTCTCAACTAATATCATATTACATCATATACTCATGCCTCGGCATAGGCGATGTGCGCCTCCAAGTTCTCCACAGTAGTGAATTCCAACTCGGTGTTGTAACCAACATAGAAAATATATCCTTCCTTGATCTCATGCTCCTTGCCTTCTGCCTTCAGCGTTCCCTGTCCACCTGTGACAACTAGAACAGCTGGGCCCTTTAATGGCTTAATAATCTCACTACCCTTACTTGTGAGTTCCACAACAAGCATGTTGAACTCGCTCATCGGTGGCGCCAATACCTTCGTCTTCCCGTTGACGCCCTTGTCACTCTTTTGTGGCTTCAGGATTGCTTCCTCGGCACCCTTGGGGGTGAAGGTCAACGCGGCAGTGAAAAGATCAACGGAGTCTCTATCAGCGCGTGGGCAGAAGCCTGTGTTGAGCACATTGTCCGATCGTGCCATGCACTCGACAATGTCCCCCGACAGGTAAGCGTGGATACCATCGGCTGGTACATAGATAGCATCTCCCTTCTGCAAAACCAAGAAGTTCATAGTCAGCAGCGCGACAAGGTTACCCGGGTCCTCCTTAGAGTATTGCTCGGCCAGGCGGGGCAGCAGTTCCGGGATGTAACTGTGCGAGCCATAGGTATCCTTAGGTGTTGCCTTGAGCTTCTCGTAGATCTCCCTGATTTCCTCGTCCGATGCGGACAGAATGTGCCAAACGGTTTTCTTTAGATCTTCATGTCCAAATTGTGATCCTTGAATCTTTGGGAACTTCTCCTGAAGGATCGGAATGCTCGTAAATAGTTTGTGGATGTCTGCCAGTGGCTGCCAACCGACAAACACTTCGAATTTTCCGAGTGCTACCGCAATTTCGGGTTTGTGGTTTGTATCTCCGAATTTCTCTGGATCTTTCTGGTGGAGTTTTGCAGCGAGCTCCTTATCTGGGTGGATCTGAAGAGGAAGCGCTTTGGCAATGGATAGAATCTACAATCTGTTAACGAGAGTTCAATGGAATGTTGCCAAGAATATCACCTTTGGGAGGAAGGGTAAATCAGCACCAAACTTATCAAGAATGGGCTTCCCAATCAATTTCTCCTTGTTGGCGTTGAGATGCTGTTGTAAGTCTTCGCCACTTGAAAGAACGAGGGATGGCGTAGTTGGGTATGTTCCCATCCACATTTCCGCATATTCTTTGCTCTCATCGAGCTTGAAGTTTCCTTTTGGCGTTGAGGCGGCATATTTTGCTGCAAGTGACTGCTTGCCTTTTTTCCCCCATGGATAGTTGTTGCATTGGCACTCAAGCTGAATTATTGACGACATGATGTGAAATTTGTGTAGGAGTATGAGAAATGTAGAAATCAAACAGACTCATCGAAAGAAAATGGCAATTTATATAGGGCAATGAACGAACGGAAGAAATCAAAGACCTACATCATAAATATCTAATTGCCCCGCTGTATAGCTAATGTAATCATTTCTTAGGAGATTTTGGCAATGACGTTACCCTCAAGACACAATGATCGCATGTCCCGATGATGTCGCTCGGGGCAAATGACCCGTGCTAAATTTACGAAAAGACTTTGCTTAGTCATGTGTTCACTGCGTTGAATTCGAGTTGCATGAATTCTCCAAGATTTATGCCTGATTTATATTTTAAGGTATCTATTATTTCCCCGAATATCTATTACCTCTGGAATGTGCCTATCACAATCCGTGCTAGTAGCGCTATCGATAAGGGAGCTAATCGCATACCCGTACCCAGTGTCCCACTATGCCCGAGCCTAAAGTACGGTATGGACTCACACTGAACTGTCACTGTTACTGAGTGAACCAACCGCTACTACAAGTGACGCCTTGCGACCTATTCCAGATCACGAGAGCCTTTGAAACCCTGAGCATCATAACTGCATGCGACGTAGTCATTCACCCAACGAGTTTGTTGTATGAGAACAGGAGTCAGCCATATCTTGAATTCTACATTACCCTTCTAGCCCCGGAAATACAGTATGAGTGCGTCTGTCGATCCACCGCTGCTTCGAACCTAACGGCTGGTTGACGACACCAACGAGTAAATCCCTTTGATTCAAACTCCGTGGGGGACGAACATAATACTCGACGACCGAACGGAATAAGGATCTATCTAGAAGAGATAGAAGACAGCATTGTCTCGTAGTCTAGAACCTATCGAGCTTCGGTCATGGCGTCATTTCTCCTACCTTCGTCGATACAGAAGCGTCTCCTACGATATGCCCTCTCGCGTCTAGAAATCCTCGACACAGATGCTCTCGACCTAGAACATTTGGATATTGCCTGGGGTACCAAGAGCGTTCTAGAGTTTAGAAATGTCGGTCTGCGACTGAAGGTGAATAGGTCCAGAGTCCATTATAATCTTGAAATTTACTAAGTTGAGGCGAATGTTAGAAACTCTCCTCCTTGCTTCAGCTGCCCTCGAATTTTGTTATTAGCAAAGCCCGCGTCTTAGTGTTACGAATTACCATACCTGTCGATATTTACAGCAGTCCGATTGCGATTGTCGTTGATGGAGTTGAAGGGCATTTGCGAATATCTCAAGCCGATACTGCCAAGTCACGAACAAAATCAACACCGGACAAAGTACCGTCATCAAGAAGATCATCTGGAGGGAATTCGAAATTACCAGGTGCGCCGAACTATATCCCAGGGGAGGATGATCCGACACTGCCAACGGCTGCGGATCTCGCCCAGTCATTTTTACAGACCGAGCCAGCTGGAGAAAGAGCAGAGCTTGAGGCAGCCATATCCTCAAAATCTCAGTATCTGGGTGAATCGTCATTGACATCGAGTGATGATGAGGGTGATGAAGATAGCGCCCTTGGCACTGGGGCAGGCCTTACGCTTCCGGTATTCATGACGAATTTCCTGCAAGGAATCGTTGATCGATTGCAAGTACAAGTACGGGGAATTCAGTTCAATTTGGCTGTGGATGTTCCAAACGACTCCCCTCTTGGATTAGAGCACGGCTCGACTATTGATCCCGTGACGGTACAATTGAAGGTTGCTGATATGGATGTTGAGGGTGTGACGCCTATTCCAGACCTTTCAAGTGGAGGTCCTACTGTTCCTGGAAGAGATGGCAAACAAACTCAGCCAGTACTCAAGGAAGGGAAAAGATTAGTACGATTCCGAGAGATTCAAGTGGCTCTGATCTCCGAAGCCAACCTGTTTGCCAATTTAGCTCGGTCAACAGCAGCATCCTCTCCCAGAACTACGCGATCTACAAGATCTGATATGTCGGAACTTCGTAAGGATTACCAAGCGACGAGGTCCGATACGGGGTCAAGTAGACTAAGTGAAAGTATGACAAGCAACTTCACTGCGCGGCATGAGTTTGACACAGGGTCACAAAATTTATCGGAATCTAGGGATAGATTGTTGGGGGTGAGCAGCAATATTGATGGTACTATGGGGCAATCGGGTCCGGATGGCGACTTTCTAGATACAGCAAGCAGGACGAGCGGTCCGTATAGTCCTATCAGCAGACACTCAAGTACCGCTGGATCGGAAATATTTCCAATGCAGGATTCTTTTGGAACACCTAGAGCACTTCTAGATGACAACTCTGATCCTTTTGGCAATGGCGGAATCAACCAAAAGCCTATTCATTCGACGACCCTACCTATTCGAGAACACTCTACATCCCCTAGAAATAGAGTCTCTCACTCTCAACCGCTCCCGGTAGCACGATCAAACAGCAGCAATATTTCTTCAACATCACGGCGACTATCTCGGTCCAGTTCTGGAAGTGCCGCGTCTACTGAGTTTGCAGACGCAGAAAGTATTGCAAGATCAGTATCTCCTGATCAAGCTCTAGCTCAGTCGATGATATTCAGCCACAATGAAGCACAAAGTATGTATATGAGCGCTATGAGCGAAGAGGCACAACCTACTCGCATGCCTGGCGCATGGGATACATCGAGTATTGCCAGTGGACCCTCTTCACCGGGCAGTCCTCCTAGAAACGCTGATAATCTTGAGAATGCACTCCATCCACCAATCTCTAACGTTACTGAGACTTCCGAAGTTGCATCCAACCAAGCCTCGTCACCTCCACTGTCTCAACATCGAAACATATCATCCAAATTTGATCCAAAACAGCCTTTTGCACAAGCTACAAAAGGCGCAAGTGATATCTCTGACTACTCGTCGATTCCATCTGAGGAAGTGTCTCGGATTTCGAAAAGAGTGCTAAGTCTCGATGAAGTGTCTATATATCTTGCTTCTGCCTCGGCGACACCCGCGTCTAATGAGCAACATGTTCAGTCCAGTAATATGTTTGAAGGTACTTTCGATGGCACCTCTCAATCTATATATGCAGATATTCCTGGAACATTTTCCGCTCATGCAAGTCAAAGGTTTTCAAAGGGGCGCCGACCTGAAGTGCCTCCCAAGCCAGAGATGCCAAAAGTGAGCGACACTGCAGTTGACGTAGTGCTTGGTTTTTTGGACCTCAATTTTGATGTCTCTGTTGCTCGACTTCTAGTCAAAGTAGTTCAATTTGTCATTGGGTCCTTGGATGATCAAAGCCCAGCTACCAGTAGTAAAGGCTCAGCAACTGACAACGAATCATCGGCACGGAACATGAAGATGTCGCTCAGGTCACAAGGCATATCCATAAGATTTTTGGATCATTTGCCAGGATTCGCCGATCGGTTCGCAGAGTCTGCACAAAGTCAACGTGGAAGCATACCTGCGGACTCAGAAGTTCTACTTCGTACAGCTCTTAATGGCTTGGACGTCACGTTCGAGAAATCTGAGCTTCTAACGAAAACCGAAATTACCCTAGAGAAATTTGTGTTTGGGTATGCCTCCGAAAACATCGTATCATTTGATGCAGGACTGCGTATGGGAGAATCTACTCGGGATTTGAGCAGTGCAAATGGGAAAGACCTATCAGTGGAGATCAAGAAGACAAAAAACACAACACGATATTCGATTCTTACTCTTCCACTTCATGTTTCTGTAGATTTACAACGTCTAGATGAGACTTTCAGTTGGTTTGGCGGATTGAGTGGTGTCCTCAATATGGGTAGTTCCATGGCTTCTAATGCTACGGCCACTGTGGCGAGTCCAGTCAAGTCCGCCGGTAAGCCTCGAGGTGTACGCTTTGATGCGCCCATAAAGGTTGATGACCAGTCATTATCGTCTCAGAACAAAGCAGACATTAGAATTGGCGGCTTTGTGCTTGACTTGTTGGGAAGAGACTGCAGCATCGGCGTCGAAACAACTGCGGTAAAGATTGTTAGCCGTGAAGAAGGCGTTGGCGTCGGTATTGATATGATAAAGCTGTCCGGGCCTCATCTACCTCATTCACAAGGAGACTCATCCGATCCCGCCATTGAAGCAGAAATCTTGACCACTCGAATTGAATTCCTGCCCGCACCTAAGGATACCGATCTCGATCGTTTACTTGCACTTATTACCCCATCCAAGTCGAAGTATGATCAAGATGATGACATTCTCCTCGATACTCTTCTTAGACAGAGAAGGAAAGGCTCTGTTCTACGCGTTACCATTGACAGCTTGAGTACTTGGCTGACCAAGCTTGATGAGTTAAATTACCTACCTCAACTTGGGGAAGAGTTGTCACGTTTGTCAACTGTCACCAAATATCTTCCTGAGGATGATCGCCCTGGTCTTCTCTCATTGGTGTTAATACGAAAGCTTGAATTGAACGCCAACGTCAAGGAGAGTATTGGTACATTTCAGCTTTCCACACGCGATTTGGAGATAGCTCAAATTACATTACCTGCTCTAATTGCTTTAAGCATCAACTCGATTGGACTTACTCGGAACAACTCGGAAGTTCTAATCAGTACCGCAACTGATATAGAGCTTCGAGAATTGAGCCAGAGATCACCAGCCATTATGGCTCGCTTGATTGGGGATGAGATGGAGCCTGTCGTTAAAATCAAGTTATGGAATGTACAAGTCGACTACAGGGTGCCAACCATAATGGCTGTTTTGGGAATTGCTGAGGAAACTACGCTTGATGGACTCTCTGCGCGACTGGCGGAATCCATCATCACACTGAAGGACCAGGCTCTGATGCAGACCTCTCACCTTATGGACTCTCCAACACCCCAAACTCCACGAAAGTCATCGGAAGCCAAGCCAATGTCTGTGGATATTGTGGTTCGAGACTGTATTCTGGGCATGAATCCTCTTGGACTTCCATCTAAACTTCTTGTTGTCCTGACCGAAGCACGCCTTGGTGCCGTTCTTCCGAAAGATCAGAATGTCACAGTTGGTGTCGAGCTAAACCGAGCAAATCTGTTACTCATTGATGACCTTGCAACTTTGGTTAAGTCTGACAGATTTGCACGACCTCGACGAGGTTCTTTTGATGGTGGCAGTCACCAAGTTGCTGATCTGAGTGCAATGGGCTATGTATCTGTCAGCACCATTTCTTCCACGAAGGTCGATATCAAGGTTCTTGTCTCCAAAGATAGCGGAGAAAAGCGTATGGATGTTGAGCTTCGTGACTCATTCCTTGTTCTGGAAACATGTGCAGATTCAACAGCATCGCTTATGGCAGTACTGAACGCATTGAGCCCGCCAAAACCGGCGAGTACAGAGCTTAAATATCGCACGAAGGTAGATCCGGTGCCTGATATGATGGCTTCTATCTACAGAGATGCCTTTGGCACCGCTGAAGGTAACTACGGTTTCGATGACTTTGGTTCTGCTTTAGGGGATTCGGAGACTAATTCTTCGGACAATCTTGACTTGGATGAGGAATACTTCGCAAAGGAGTTTGGCGGTGCAGATGCGGGAGATCTTTTGTTTGATGCAGGAGAGAGTTCAAGTCTAGATGGCAGCCGAATTACAGTGCAAGACACTAAAGACGGTGTCTTGCTGGAGAGTCAGATGTATCCACAGGATCTGGAACCACCTGGTGAGCTTTTGGTTGACGAGGAATACTTTGGTACAAAAACAACCCTGCATGAATTTGCGAAGACATGGAACTCGGCGACGCGTACCTACGAGCGAGTCGAGAACGAAAAGGTCAAGCAAAGTCCACTGCAGTTACGGGTTCGAGATGTGCATATTATCTGGAATTTATTTGATGGCTATGATTGGCAATATACACGGGATAAGATCACAAAGACGGTACAAGATGTCCAGTCCAAAGCCATCGAGAAACGAGCTCGCAGGCCAGCTTTCGACCAAGATATTGAGGACAATGACACTGTCATTGGGGATTTCCTGTTCAACTCCATCTATATTGGTGTGCCCGCAAATCGTGACCCTCGAGAATTAACTATGGCCATCAATCAAGAGCTCAATGATGGAGCCAGTGAGACAGAATCCACAGCTATGACTGCCATTTCTGCAACAACAAGTCGGCAGGGAATACCTTCTCAGAAGGGAAAGAAGTTGAAATTGAAGCGGAGCAGATACCACAAAATAACATTCGAACTTAAGGGCGTCAACGTCGATTTTATCACCTTTCCTCCTGAGTCTGGAGAAACTGAAAGCTCGATCGACATTAGGGTTCGTGACCTTGACGTCTTTGATCATGTTCCTACCTCGACATGGAAGAAATTTGCTACATATATGCATGATGCTGGAGAAAGAGAGAAAGGTGCAAGCATGGCGCATCTGGAAGTTGTTAATGTCAGACCAGTTGCCGATCTTGCAGCCACTGAAATTGTTTTGAAGGTATCCTTGTTACCATTGCGTCTACACGTCGATCAAGACGCACTCGACTTTATCACCCGCTTTTTTGAATTTAAAGACGATTCTACTCCACCATCCGCTCCCTCCGGAAATGTTCCTTTTGTGCAGAGGGTAGAGATTATGCCAATTCCGGTCAAGCTAGATCTCAAACCTAAGCGTGTTGATTACGCTGCATTACGATCTGGACGGACGAGTGAAATG
The DNA here is from genome assembly GCA_024752435.1 of Allantophomopsis cytisporea. Taxonomy (NCBI): domain Eukaryota; kingdom Fungi; phylum Ascomycota; class Leotiomycetes; order Phacidiales; family Phacidiaceae; genus Allantophomopsis; species Allantophomopsis cytisporea. The sequence goes on from CP103025.1 coordinate 1,429,288, forward strand.
ATGAACTTCATAGTTCTTGATGGAGCAGATATGGTCCTTCGACATACTATCATGTACGGAGTTTCTGGCTTTGACAGACTTGGCAAGAGCCTCAATGATGTCTGGACACGAGATATCACTACCCAACAACTGCCCGGTATCCTCGCAGGTCTAGCCCCAGCTCGTTCTCTTGTGAACATCAGCAGCGGAGTTCGAGATTTGTTTGTTGTCCCAATCCGGGAGTACAAGAAAGACGGACGTATTGTCCGAAGTCTCACGAAGGGGGGAGCAGCATTTGCCAAGACCACAGGAACGGAACTGATCCGCTTGGGAGCCAAGCTGGCCATCGGGACCCAGACGGTTCTTACAAACACAGAACAATTCCTGAGCCGCGGCTCAGAATCCCGAGACGTCTCTACGGGCTGGGAAGATGTCGATGATGACGATGAAGAGAGGAAGCAAATCAGTCTCTACGCTGACCAACCTATCGGTGTGGCTCAAGGTCTACGAGGCGCTTACAAGAGCTTGGCGCGTGACTTGATGGTTGCGAAAGATGCGATTATTGCTGTGCCCGCCGAAGTCATGGAGAGTGGCAGCGCGCAAGGAGCGGCTATGGCGGTTCTTGGCCGTGCCCCTACTATTGTTATTCGTCCTGCTATTGGTGCTAGCAAGGCTATTGGACAGACGCTCATGGGGGCTGGCAATACGTTGGATCCACAGAATAGACGGAGAGTGAGAGATGTATGTTCACTTCCCTCCATTGTTTACCTGGGAATATCTACTGACTCATCTTTAGAAATACAAGGAATATTGATTGATGACTTATACGACTTGCAATTAGGATGCATAGCGTGGTTTATGCACAAGGGACTGGCGTCATTCATTATTTGTTTTTTTTTCTTGTTTTTTTTTTGGGATAGAATCGCTTACAGTGGCCGCAAATTCCCTGTAGGGTGTCTTCACCCGGTGAGTGTGTACAATTTGTATATATGGTATCATTGATGTTTCCACTCTTTCAATGACAGCTAAGTAAAGGGACGTAAATAAGCCGAAAACATCATACTCACCGGCGAACCTGTACACGTCTCGCCCTCGCTATATCCGTAAAGTGCATGTCTTGTGCCTCGTTTGAACGCATACCAGTCTCAGGAGATTCACTCCAAACCTCATGCTTAGACCAACACATGTGTTGCCCTCGCTAGATCCGTAAAGTGTACGTCTCGTGTCTTGTTTGAACGCATACCAGCATCAGGAGATTCACTCCGAATCTCACTTCTTCGACCATCAACTGGACAGCATTATACGAAGTGAAGTGGCAATGACATAGGAAGCACGATCCTGTTTCGCAGTGGATCATCTTCCATCGGCGATCTCGCGCCCCACAAGAATTGATTGCAGTAGACCTGCGGCTCTTGCTCGACTTGCAGCTAAGTGGTGGGTGGATATACTCCGTGTCCATGCCCACATCCCCCGCTTGCAGTGTCGTATCACTGCTGTTGGAGTTCTAGAAGCTTTGCTTACAGCATGGGCTATCGCAGCGCTGGGAACGATATTTGGGATTACGGTCATCTTTTGGACAGAGGCCTTCTTGTTCAGATCTGCTGTAGCTGCTTTAGGTGCTTATATTGTCGGTGACTCGAAGGTCTGAGATTTTGCCATCTTCATGCCAAGCTGTGATCATGGGGAACGTTCTTTTGGATTGCTTTGTATGTACGTCGCAGTGTATAGACTGTTCTTTTCTATCCTCCGAGTCGTATCACCGTTCTTTTCGATTATCTGCCTTCTAGAGTCTGCTCCCATCCACGTCATGTACGGCGGTTGAGTCGTCGAAGACGTTTATTGCTTATAGTCTCATTCTACCACCAAACCCACTTGCAAGGCCCATGCAGTCAGCACAGAGGAGAGAACTTCACAATGAGGCTGCAACAATGACCGCGAACGCCTCCGCTCTGACAAGCAGCAGTCATGCATATACTACAGAGATAGAGACTGGGGTGGGTCAGTAGGGAAAGTAGTCTCACTTACTAGCCCACTCAGTACGTATGTGACAATGGCCATCGGCACAGCGAGTGACAGCGCGTGCTCTGCTCGCTCCATTTACTTGTACACAGCCATCAAACACTACTACCAGTGCGACTGCTTCATCTTAGCTCCGGAGCGGGCCCTAGGAGACAGAGGAATTCCATGCTAAGTATGTATCCAGAGTGTTGACTTATTAAGCAAGTAGTACATAACTCCCCTGACAGCCCTCTCTTCTGGCGGGGTGGTATGTATTTAGCCTCAAAGGACTTCGTACCTCGCACCTATTCAAGGTGCATGCGTCCTGTCGGGTATTGGTTGGGTACATCCATGAGGTATTGATGATTATGAATAGAAATGTGGAAATACGGTTTGTGTGAGGGTCGAATGTGGCGGATTGTGAATGGAAGGTGTGTGGTGGTGGTGATGCCTGTGGAGAGAGGTGTAAGAGGAGGTGTGTGTGTGTTATGTGTGTGTCTTCTGTCAGGCCGTTTAGCAGAGTGAGTGGACTGGGAACAGGTGGATCTGCTATGTACATACTGTACCACTGGCGTTTTGCGGCGTCGCCTTTTTTATTTTTATTGTACAGCACCACGGTGACAGAATCCATGGCGTCGCCTTTACCACCATAAACCAAAGGTAAAGTATTCCAATCAAAACAAAACAAAGGGCTTGTCATCAGACTTCTATTCTCCGCCGTTTCCCTTTGCGACTTCGAGGCTTTTGCCTTGTCCTATCTCGACACAATATGATTTGCGGTTGATGGAAGAGGATATACAGAGTATGTCAAGCTGCTACTCATACTTCGTAGCGTATTAGGTGACTAACACGTACCTCATACGTCGTACCTCGTATGCAGTCAGTCTTTCATTGCTCGGCAATTGGCATAGCATTCATTGCATGGCATTTTGTGCTTTCCTATGTTCAGCATCCATGCTATACAATACGCACACATGGGAATTCTTGCGATGATCAGGGCAGTAAAGAGAGTAGGTACTTGTACACATACACAGGTAAGTGTGGTGAAAGTGCGTCTGAGAGCCGGGGAATAGCAGGACGCCGCCGATGGGGCCTGTCATTTCTCTTCAACTCTTGTTCATCTGGTCCTTTTTGACAACGCGGCAGTCTTTGGCGGACTCTCCACGCTGGGCTTCTGCTTCGACGCAGAAGAATGGATTTCTGTTGGTTTGCATTGATGAGGGAGCATCAACCTTACGTGTGTTGGTGAGTATCCAAGGACGATGATGTGGAGTCTTATAGCATTCATTCACTGAGATGCTCTCGAATACATTCTCTGAAGGAGGCGCACTCCACCATTACTCGCATTAATGACCGCCTCGTCCCATGCATGCTCTTTACACCACCACAATTGCCAGTCTCCATACTACGACGTTACTTCGTTCCGACTCAAATGCCATCCCTACTCAACGAAAAAGAAGGGCTACAGGAAAACAGATGAACATAGCGAAAGCAAAAGAAAGAGACAGAAAGAAAGCAGACAGAATGATACCATTCCACCCAATCGTGTCTTCCTACCTCACAATTTCCACCATAATCAGGGAGATGGAGAAAAGGCACAAATAGGCTATGCCTGTCAAAAATCCTCCATTGTCGAGCAGAGAGCACTAAGACTAAGGAAGGTATCCTTGCTTTTCTTTTGGAAAAGAATCATGGTGGATACGCTGGGTCGATAAACCCCCAGATCCCATGTCAGAAAAGAAAAAGAAAAGAAAAAACATTAACGCTACCAGCAGTTTAGCCACATTCACTGTTCCATATCCGAGATCATTTCGATTCGCGATTTGGATAGCAGCCATACATACGAAGCACGAAAAAGCTTGGTGTGGCCTTGACTTGATTCTCTGCGGCTAAGACGACTCACACGCGCACATGCACACGCAATCTACAGCTTGCCCGCTTCATCTCCCTCGTCGCCTTTCGTGATCTTCAATCCTTTGGGGAATTATCAACAATCTCTTTCAATTTTATGCATCTGGAGCAAGAAGCCAACACTCCCATTTCTCTCTGGTCAAGGGCTCGACTATTGCAGCTCACACCCCGGTGCATCTAGATCTCCACAGAACATCGGTTGGAAAAGTTTAACATGGGTATGCAGATTGAAGGTGTGAGAACCACCGTGTGATTGATTGATACGCAGTATGGGGGAATGGGGAGATGATTCGATCTCTGTCCTGTGCATATCGCCTCCCGTGACAGAAGCTAAATTACAAACCAAAAGACTGCATGGCCAACATGGATGAATCACGACATCGTGACATTCTCAACATCTAAAACACTCACGTGGCATTCTACTGTGGTATCTAACATACTTTTCATGTCGGTTTGTGTGTATACTTTCTTCTACATGCCTCGAAGCACGAAGGAGGTTTCAATACGCGCCCCATAAGTAAGGAACCTGGACTTCAAAGGCGGACTTGTGGGGAGGACTCATGACAACCACCAAACGGCTTTTTATGTTTCAAATTTGCAGAATAAGATGGAGCCTATCTTATCCGTCCTTACGTATCCGCAATAACATTCCAACCAGTGCGCGCAATCCTATTCTGTTGATGCATAGCAGAATAGCATTATTCACCTATTTACGAAATTATTGCTTACTTGGTGTTTCTGGTGCTCCAGTTACTAAATGCCTGGTGTACGGCTTTTTCGGCTGCCGCATCGCCTATGCAAAGCTTCACACTTAGACATGAACGGGGAGAAGTCTATGCTCGCGGAAGAGAAATCTTAGGCCTTTCTCCTTTAAGACTCGTCACATTTCGGCCCCTTGCTCGCCTAAGATGTCCTGTTGAGGTGACTGGATCAGTTATCTGGCCACTATGCTTAAAGGGTAAGCATCGTGAGTAGGTACTGTACGTACTCAAACACGGGCTGATTAGGTGAGTTTGGAAGAATAGCTAACTACTCGTGGTGTTCAAAAAACTAGCACTGAGCAACATCTACAGAAACAGCGAAGTGTGTTAAGTTATAGTATGAAGTGCAGTACTCAGTACTTTATGAAATGCAGGTCTTTGACATTGAAGAATTTCGAGAATTGCTGACAGGACGTAAATACATACTTCGAAATCCACACCAACAACACGAGGTTAGGTCGGCTTCGTCGGCGGCGCTCCTCGTGCTTGTCACGATAGTTTACTTTCTTGAGACGCATCATGCCAGTAGTCAGCAGCTGTACCAGTAAAATGCTGCGTCCAGTCAACGAGTTACAGTTACTATGGAGCACTGGTGTTTGTTCGACTCTCCGCTAGTTTTGCCTGTTACCAGTCTGTCGTGCGCTCCAAGCAATTCCACGTATATTGCATCCTATCAACGTATCAATTGAGCGCCACGAACCCGTCAAACGGCTGGCTTCGGTTTTTGCGGAGGCACTGCGTACTGAGCGTATTAGAGGGCTTAATGGAAAATGTGTCCATACATTTGTGAGATACGGAGGAACTGTACAATACTTATTGGTAGCGGTGCAGATGTGCCGGATAGCTTTGACTGGCTGATTGTATCCTCTTATGGATTTCCATACTCCAATACGCATGGCAGTGGTTCGACCATAGTTACTCTGCTGTGGTATGCTGTGCCACGCACACTCTCTACAACCTGCAAAAAGGAAGTAATGTAACACTACCTTACTCAATCTGAGTCCTACCTTGCCCTGAGTATCTTGCGCGGCTTGGTGTAAGACAAGCAGAAATTCAAGTATAGTCCAGTGGTATCGAGAGAATAGATATCAATTCAAATCGCTCATACTGTCTCTGGTTATCTGCCGTCATGTACTCATGTAAACAATCTGTAAATCCTCTACATGTAAAATAGTACCTCTCTCGTAACTTGTATGTATCATTAGACACTACGTCTTACCCATCAGTACCATGACTGGCCAAGTACGTATTTAGTATTTTAGTGTGGTCGCCGCGAGCTCCGACGGGCCTGCTCGAAAAGTGGCCCGCGAGATCTTCAGCCCCAAAAATCGCTGCTCCACTCCCCTCTACTCCAAACTTCCTTTGTGCTGGCTTCGGCATCGACTGCTGATCTTCTTGAAATCCGGAGTCCCAGACAGACCAGTGTCAACTGGCTAGATTTGTTTGCTGGATATCCCACTGCAGTTTTGACTGTGGAGCCTTCACACTCCTTCTACGATACCTACCCAGTCAATCTGAAGGGGCTCCAGGGTGTAAGACTGTCCTCGTCGCCATCTGAGTCTCGTCTCCGGAATTTTGTTTGCATTTATTCCTTGCATTGCTAGAAAAAAAGACAACGAACTCCATCAGAGCCTAGAGTTTATCAACCCAGTCGCAGCTCCACAGTCTGGCTGCGCAACATCAGTATCGCCTCCAATATGGGCGAGAAAGGGCACTACGATACCTTCACCAACGAGTGACCTTATACACTGGTTCCCAATTACGGTCAGCATTGAGAGGGACGTCCACAAATAGACAACTTGAAGTCAACATCATACCTCAGCGAAACCCCGTGGCTCGAGGGGGAGGATCGGCCATCGACAAGGACTGCATCGACAAACATACAAAGGCAGAATTGCGATATTAATGAAAAAGATGCGGATTGGCATCCGAGAGCAACTTGGCCTATTGGTCCTTGTTTGCTCTCTCACAGCACTGGCCGTGATAGCGATTTCCACCGTTGGTTTCCTCCTACAACCCCACGAAATACAGCTCGTTTGCTAACACATTTGGATTACAGTGGGTAAACAACTATGAGTTTGTTGTGGGAATAAAGTGAGTTTGCTGAATATTCTAAAATCCGCGCAAGGCCCAAGTCTAATCCATTACAGATCATCCGGCTTCGAATTGGCAGCGTCCCTGAAGGCTGCTCAGGTCGCGGCGAATTTGGTTCTACTTGAGACGACGGTCGGCACAATCGCAACACGAATTCTCATTCAGAATGCTTTGAAGAGATTCTACCTGGGGAACAATACCGATGCAAACTGGTCCAATGCTATTAGCGATGTCCAATCTGCACTTGCCAGTGGTGGATCCAGCTCAACTCTTCTGCAAGCAAAGATTTTCTCTCGTAACGCAACTGGAGATCCTCATGGGCTCTTGAATATCACTGCCTCCGGCGCAGACTCAGTGGTGTTACCTTACACCTATGACAATGGTTCAAGCGTCATTCTCGGCGATGCTGGTCTAGGATTTCCACCATCGCTTTATCCAAATTTAACTTATGTTGAAACAGATCAAGTAGACCCAACTGGTGACGTAACAACGAACTTGACAGAGGTTTACGCTTTCTCTGGGATCAGACTTGATTTTGGCTCAGCACTACTCCTTGGTCCGCTACAAATCAATGCAACGTCTGCCCTTCTCTCGCTCACGATTCCCATGATCAACAACACTTCAGCTGTCGACATTCTTGGTTATCTTACAATCGTATCCGAGGCCACCTCACTATTCAGCGTGACAGCATCGAAGGAAGGTCTGGGCAAGACTGGAGTAACTTTGCTAATAGGTCCTGCAACCCCTTACAATCGATTCCCGAATAACTCTGCAACGGCCAATGAGACGTACAGGCCGGATAAGACAGAACTGGGTGACACGTTGGTGGATTTCGTTTATGCTCCATTGCCTATTGATGGAGAGATGGATCGACATACGGAGCATGACCTGGGTTCAGGGGGTGGTTCATTTCCCTTGAAAGATTATCCCGCAGCATTGAAGGCTTTTGTCGAATATAATCCAACATCCACCAACAACGCAAGTAGCGAACTAACAACACGCAACGAGGAGGGAGTCAAAGTATCTGTGGGATATGCTCGACCCGATACGGAATTGTGTGATTGGCTCCTCGTTGTCGAACAAGCTCATTCAGAGGCTTGGGCACCAATCGTACGCCTTCGCAATATTCTCTTAGCTTGTGTTTTTGGCACTGCAGGAGGAATCATGATTCTTGTATTTCCTCTTGCTCACTATGCTGTTCGTCCGATTCGGAGTCTTCGAGATGCGACTGAAAAATCGATTCAGCCTCCTGGATATTCACCTACTGGCAGCGTTCGATCCGAGCGACTTGAAGACGATGATTATGTGTCAGAAAATGACGACAACAACGATGAAGAGGGTGCGCGGAGTAGCAACCAGAAGTCTAAGAAACGGTCCAATAACTTTTTTGTACGAATGACGAATATTCGAAGGAGCAATGGCCGTAAAACAAAGGCAGAAAAGATGGAAGATGCTCGCAGACGGGTCTTCAAGATCCCTGGGAAGGTGAAGGACCGAAAACATTTCGTTACTGATGAGTTGACGGAACTCACAGCCACCTTCAATGAGATGTCGGACGAATTGATGATGCAATATGCCCGGTTAGAGGAACGGGTCGCACAGAGAACGAGAGAATTGGAAATAAGCAAGAAGGCTGCTGAAGCTGCGAATGAGAGCAAGACACTCTTCATTGCTAATATTTCGCATGAGCTGAAGACACCATTGAACGGGATTTTGGGTATGTGTGCTGTATGCATGGGTGAGGATGATCTACCCAAAATCAAGCGATCGTTACAAGTCGTGTATAAATCTGGAGATTTGTTGCTTCACCTTTTGAACGACCTCTTGACCTTCAGCAAAAACCAGATCGGGCAATCACTCAGCTTGGAAGAAAAGGAGTTCCGTCTTTCAGACATTAGGTCACAGATTGTGACCATTTTCGACAAGCAGGTCCGTGAAGGAAAGATTAACTTTGGCGTTCACTTTCTTGGTACAGGTGACGATTGGAGTCCGGAGAGGGAGAAACAGATTTCTACGACGCTGCCTGCACTTGGGCCTCAAGGGACTGGCAGGATGAAGGACATGTGTTTGTGGGGTGATCAGCATCGAATTTTGCAGGTTGTTATCAATCTGGTAAGCAACAGTCTGAAATTCACGCCAGAAGGAGGGAAGGTGGAAGTTCGCATCAGATGTGTAGGGGAAGCTGAACCATCCCGGGATGGTAGCAGACAAGGCAGCAGGAACGAGTCTCTGAAATCGAAAACGGGATCTCAGCGCCCATCGAGAAGACGCAAACGAGGTGGCTCAGGTGACGTATCGACCAGCTCTATGGGTTCGAGGAACCAGTCCCAAAATGGTAATATGTCTTCAGCGACGAGTATGCAGCAGACGGGGACTGCGCTGCTTATCAATCCGATGGATCCAAAAGCAACGCCTCATGTTCAGGTCCGAGAAAGATCACCAACGCCACCGCCTTCGAATGCGAAAACGTTGATCTTTGACTTCGAGGTTGAAGATACCGGACCTGGTATATCTGAGTCGATGCAAGAGCGAGTTTTCGAGCCTTTTGTACAAGGTGATCTGGGTTTGAGCAAGAAGTACGGAGGGACTGGCCTTGGTCTTAGTATCTGTTCACAGCTTGCTACTTTGATGGGTGGAACTATTACGTTGAATAGTACCATTGGTAAAGGCAGTACTTTGTAAGTTTCCATTCAAAAGTTTGATTTTGGGCTGTACTAACTTTTCCATAGCGTTATGCGCATCCCATTGAAGTTTGTCAAGGAAAGATCTGCTAGCACAGCGAGCTCCAGTATGCATGGTTCACGGCCAACGAGCGAGTATAATGTTTATAGTGAAGACGTACTTCCTCGAACCTCTGCGGAGTTCACGCCTTCCAACGTAATAAATAGCTCTAATAGTCCGACACAATTCAATCAGGACACCCAGACACGCCTGGTTGGGCTTAGTCAACCGTTCTTCGCCTCGTCTACGACGCCATCTGCAGGAACAGTCTCGAAGGACCAATTAGGAGTTATAAACCGAATCGCTGCCACGAAAGACAGTGGGAAAGTGAGAGTTTTGGTTGCAGAGGATAATCTTGTGAATCAGGAGGTTGTCCTTCGGATGCTGAAGCTTGAAGACATCTACGATGTTGTTATTGCCAAGGATGGACAAGAAGCATACGATATGGTAAGGGAAAGTATGAATAATGGGCAACTCTTCAATCTTATTTTCATGGATATCCAAATGCCAAATCTAGATGGCTTGCAGAGCACTCGACTCATTCGACAAATGGGCTATTCGGCTCCTATCGTGGCTCTGACAGCATTCGCAGAGGAGAGTAATGTCAAGGAGTGCATGGATTCAGGAATGGATATGTTCTTGAGGTAAGAGATTCTGAAAATTTGACATTACAGCCACTGACGTTACTAGCAAACCCATTCGCCGTCCAGCACTCAAACAAGTACTCAAGAAATTTGCCACGATTCCCGAAGAAAACGAGACAACCACTCTAAGCCGTAAGAGCACGCCAGAAAAGGCGCCCAAAGTAACGACTACTACGACCCTGGCTTCGCCCTCTGACGAAGCACCACCATCTACACCAGTAAACCAGACCGCCAGATCCAATACATAAGGATATTGTTCCCAATATCATTTTAGGTTTTCCGCGACATACAGCGCGACATAATACATATCCCGTGCCCAAAGGCACGCAAGTATCTCCAACAAAAAAAATGTTTTAATAATGAATCTTGCCCAATTCTTTTTCCTTGTCTCTTTATGTATACGAGAGCGGCTTTACTCACCAGCGCACACACAAAATTTCACGAGAAAGGGCATGCATGGATGGATGTGGGGTATGGGCGTTTTGGGGGCGTTTGTGCGGAGATTTGCGTCTGGCGTTGTCATACCGCTTTGATTTTTGTGTTTTTTGTTTGCCTTTTCTGTGTATTTTTTGACTCGCTTTTTGCGTTAGTTTGATAGAAAAGCTGGATGAAGTTGTGTATAGAACAATACTTAATTCGGTGGCTTTGGAAGGGTGGGAGGCGAGGAGGAATACAAACCCATGGGTTTTGGTGCAGACTGGGATTTGGTGGGGGGTTTCTTGGTTTCAATCCCATGGATATTGGAAGGAGGAGTAAGAGCAATGATGCGGTGGGGTATACTAGCTTGTGTATTGGTGGTATATGAAGAGTGCTCACTGATATATTTTGTGGTTCTTGTGAGTTTCTGAAACCGTTTGGGAAGTGAATGATGAGTGGTAGTTGTTTAGTGACATAATATCTTTGTAAAGAACTCTACTGGATTCGAAAATTTGGATATAGTAAGGAGGCATTCACCTGTATGGTTCGTAGGAAATTTTGAGGAGTTCAATAATACAGTATCACTTCCGATCATGAGACACCAAGTCTACAATGCATCGAGATAACAAGGATGTTTAAGAGTTCATAATTCATTGTCATAACTCATAAGTTTAATACCTACTGAACAGTATCGGCACCAGTTCGCTCCTGCTCATTCCCTTCTCCGTCTCCATTCCCGCCATCTTCGCATACCCCAAGAGCGCACTCTTCCCCTTCCCTTTCGCCGCTTCCACCGAGCCAAATTGCATCCCAAGATTTAACAATACTGCTTCCTTTGCCTTTTGTAACGCACTCGTCCGCCGCACCACATCCTCCGCCAACACGTCCTGCAACGCATCGTGCGTCGCATTTCGCTGGCAGCCCTGTATATCCTGTAGCTCATGCACAGGCTGTGCGTAGGGATCATATGTTTTCTGCGGTAGCAGCGTACAGGAAACTTGTGCAAATGGCTGTTGTACAGGCCAGCAAGTCCCGGGAGGCGTCGAGCTTTCGGCGCTCAAGCTGGCCCCGCTCTGGTTCTTGCACTCATTCTTCAGATTGCTATGCTTCCTCCGCCTATGCACGCGTTTCTTCTTGACACTCCGTATCGACACCGGCGTAGCAGACCGTCGTGTCGAACTAAGTGAAGGGGAATAAGGAGGCGTCAAGCTGTCAATGACCTCATCAATCAACTCCTCCACCTCATCGCCCTCCTTTGCAGTCATGAAGCTGTCCGCACTTTCCGTCTCATAGAACTCACTCCTCCAACACTCACTTGCCCCCTCACGCCGCCTTAATGGTGCCAGCGCCTCCTCCCATCCCCCGGACGTGAGCGCCACATCCTCGAAATCAAACTCCCGCACCCGCTCCGCATGCGTCTCGACCAGCCGCGCAATCTGCCCCGCAGTCACAGCCGCATTGCACAGTTGCAGGTAGCGCAGGCGCGGGAACACGATCGCCGGGCTATTGGGCGGCGGGGGCAACGGCGACATGGGCGAAGTGACCTCGGCGAACAACTTCTTGGCGCGTGGCGGCGAGCCGCCGAGTGGAATGGGACACGGGCCGCGCGGGCCTGCCCACGCGAATGACAGCTTCTCCAGGTGTCCGCTGAAGAAGCGTAGATATGAGGCTAGCAGCGCCAGGTGGTCAGCTCCCGGTGATGGCCCTGTGAAATCCCAGCTGTCGACCTCGATGCATAGCTTGTGCACCTGCTGCCAAATGCGTGGACCTCGCGGCGAGCTGCCCAGGCCATGGGGGCTCGGCCGTAAGTAGAGGAATGCTGCGGGGTGGACTTGCAGGCTGAGTTTGCGGAAGGAGGGGAGCGATACGTGCTCAAGTGCTATACGCAGAGATATGAGCGCATAGTCGACTGCCGAACGCCGGTACCGATGGCGCGGATCTTGCAAGGGCGTTTGGATGCTGAGATGGCGGAGTGATGGTAGGTATCTTAGAAAGCGGATGAATGAGGGTACGTTGGTTGCTGCGTGGAAGATTGGTGGGTATTGTGCCGTCAGCACATCGCCCAGCTCCGAGTTGCCGTATTTTGGCCGTGAGAGGACGGAGGCGAAGGTTGTGTGTGGTGTGTAGAGGAAGGTCACTTCTGCGCCCGTGGAGGGGTTTATCAGCGGCGGGAGGAAGGTCGCTTCACTGTGTGGTAATGAGAACGTGAGGTGTTCAATATATGGCCCAATTCGGTCCAATGCTTCTAGCCGAGCTGGCCGTGTTAGGCTTGATGGTGTAAATGTCAGATGTGTTCTGAGGAAGAGTGGTTTGGTGATATGTTGCTCCATAGAGCGATTTACGAGACGGAGGGCGCATAATGTCTTTGTGTCAATATGTTCGAATAGTTCTCTGCGAATGTTTTCATTCTGCCAGAGGCAGTTGAATGAGGTTGAGGTAGCCATGACTTGCACATATCGGTACTGAGAGGTTTCAAGGGGATGTTGTAATAAGTACTAGAAGTTGATTGGAAGCGGTGTAGGGGAGATTATACTAGGAAGAAATAGTATGCTTAAAATTATCAATGAGATCTTTTTTTGATGGTGATGTGTTGTCCCGTTGAGTGGGGCACATGGAGAATGGGCAGCACTTGAACTGACTCGACTCGACTTGACTTGAAGATTGGCCAGGCAAAACGTTTAGCACCACCACCAAAAGACGACAACGCTCTCACTCAAAATTCCGGAATAAAAGACACAAGGAGAATGAGGTCAAGACAACGGCCTTGTTATACCCAGGCACCTACCGACTTCCCCCATCCCTCAAGCAGGACTCACGTGATTCTTTGTGACTCATTCTCATCACCTTGGCAAGAGATATATCAGCAGTGGTGATCTCTGGTGCAGTGGTGCAGTGGTGCATGCAGCATCCCATCCCACCCTCAAAGATGTGCTCCAAGCTCCCCAAAAACACGACTATGTCGCGGTCGCGAGGAGATATATCGACGTGCCGAACGTGATGAATGGCTACACGGCGCAGGCGCTTACACCGGCCCCGCCCGCGGAGGTCCCCTATCCGCATCCCATCAAGAAGCGGCAGAAGAGCTCTCTGCAGACACAGCAGTCGCACCGAGAGGGAACATGCAGGGAAAAACCTTCCCATCTGGGTGCCTGGCCAATGGATGCGCACGACGATGGGAAATGGAACTATGTGGTATGCTCGTGCAGATGCTTGAACAATTTACAAACCAACTCGTCCTCTCCGCCTATCAAGTGTTCTTGGCAAAATGTCCTGCAGGCGATATTGTGGCCAGTGAGGTGTGTCGGACGGCACGACGACAAGGGTGTGAAGGCGGGCGACATGCGGACGCGAGGATGGCGCGTCAGTCCGTCGAATGGTCGACGCGGCTTGACGCGAGACACGTTGTTTTCTTGATACCCTTCGTGCTTTCTTGGGATGTTTCAATCCGTAGGGCTGTGGAAAATGTTTCGTGTCGTTCGATGAAGCGGGATTGGTATGGGATTGTTGGCATTGGACGGTCGCTTGACTTTTGTCGGGGCTTTTTAGCTTATCGATGCCAGGTCTTCTTATCTTGTTGTGAGAGATTTTCGCCTCGTGCATCAATGGCCGTTGCGCTTTGAATGGCTCAGGCTGAAACTTGGATGGACTCTTTGGCTGGTCTGGATTGCTGATGTGTTTTTGAGGATCGTTCTGATCTCCACAGTTTCAATAGACTAGATGCGTTGAAGATCATTTGCGACTCGCTGCAAGTGAAACACCTCTTCCCCTCACTGTTGGCATCCACTTGGGCTCCAAGCAAGATGTACCCTTCTCGTAAACCTAGTACAACTCACTCTCCATCAGCAGTCCTTAAAACATTGGAAGCACATCACAACAGCTGTTTCTCAAGGAGCCCAGTATAGCAGCCCAATGTGTCTTATTCTGTAATGTAAAAGTAGAACTATATCGGTGAAAATGTAGATCTATATGCATGGGTAGGACCCTCTACTTCATGAGTAGAGGCCAAATGCTACGCCGTAAACTCGCGCCGACGCCTCATGCAGGGGTATATCTCTTCGTTAAATGTCATCGGAACCGGTGCGCCTGTGAATATCAAATCCTTCAAATGAGTGTTGCCATCCCTTCACATCGTCTTTCTTCACGTCCCCTCACTACACCATCCCCTCCGTCCCACCCAAACGACCCCACTGTCCACACTCCCCTACATCTCATTTCTTCCTGGTACTTGACATCACATCAGTACTTGGCCAAGAGCTTTGGCCCGGTGGCCATGGTCCTGGCAACAGAGAACGCAACAAGCGAACCAGCGTAGCACATGCCCGTGAAGACAATGAGTCCCCAGTAGGCACCACCATTGCTGGAGATGATCTGACCAGCAATAGGGATACCCGTCAACGAGCCAATGGATACGATCGTGTAACACGTAGCGTAGTAACGACCGTAGTTCTCAGTATGGCACAGCTGACCAACACAAACGGGAGTCAAGCTAATATTCGACCCGGAAGCGAAGCCAAACAGCAGCGCGAAGATGACAATCCCTGCTGTGCTTCCTCCTGCTGGTAGCCAGATGCCAAATACGGCAATTACAGTCAGGATAATCGAAGTGATTGCTGCATTGTAGCGACCGCAGAGATCGGCGAACAACCCCGGCAGCCATCTTCCAAAGACAGACCCGACGTTGAGTATCGTCAGGATGGTGTAGGAGAAATTCTCGGAGAAACCCTTGTATAGAGCGTATGAGCTGATATACGTCAAGGGAATGAAGAGCGCGAACTCCAGCAGGAAGACGCCGAACACAGTGACTGCGAAGGCCGGATCACGCAGGATACGCGGATCGGGGTTGACACTGGCGTTCTTCGCTGGTGGTAGACGAGACTTGATGAGGAGGTTGGCAATGATGCACAGGAAGATATAGATGAAGCCCATGTATCGTGTGGCCCATGCGAACCCAACTGTGGGGATCAGATGCTGCAGCATGAGAGGGAAGATGATTCCTCCAAAGGCTCCGCCAGTAGCTGCAATACCTGTGGCATTGCCTCGCTTCTCTTTGAAGAAATGACCGACAGCTGCGATGCAGGGCGTGAAGAGCAGCGATGTACCTATTCCGCCAAGAACGCCGAATACGAGGAAGAAATGCCAGTATTCTGCAGAGCTGTCAGTTGTGTTGAGCTTACTTCCATCAGATGGTACTTACCAGTGCAAACAGCCAACAGGAACATATCGAGGATCATACAAACACTACCAGAAGCTACCAACCATCTAGGTCCGTACATGTCGAAGATAGGGCCGACATAGATTCCACAGAAGAAAGCCAAGAAGCCATAAATGCTGAAGATCCATCCAATTGTCCCATCACTGTAGTCCTTCAGTTGGTTTGCCGACAGGTACGCCTGGAAAGATCCAAAGGTGTTGGCAATTCCAATTGAAGCCAGGAATCCACACCAAGACCCCACGACGCATAGCCATGCTTCCAGACCTCCTTCGGGGTACTCGACTTCATCCTCCTTGGAGTGGGAGAGAGAGGAGGTGGTTGAGTGGAGATTCGCCGCAGTCTCATCCTTCTCGAGCCCTTTTATGCCCTTCTCGACGTCATCTTGGCCGTTTGTGCCGAACTGAACACTTTGCTCCGGTTCCTCGGTAGATGCGTATGTGCTTTTCTCGTTTCCAATCTCCTTATCGTTCGAGGTGACAATTTCGTTTGCGGTTGGGGTGGTGTGGGCGCCTCCTTCCCTGGTGTTCTCCGGTCTCATATGTCTTCTTCAGATGGTAGCGATGTTGCCCTCAGATGTGATTGATTTATGCCAAACTCTACGAAATTCAACTTCGAACGGAAGAACGGGAAATACTGTCGAAAGAATGATGGGGATTCAATATGTACAAAGGTGGACGTTGCCTATTTATGGGGGAAAAAGTCGAGGCGGGGTAAGAGAATGGAGAAATTGCTAAGAAATACTCTTGTCACATAATTACTCACATACCTACCTACCACTACCTAACTAGTACCTTTGCAGGCTTTGTCGTTTTGTAACGACCAAGTCCGCTTGGCTAGGCGGGAGTGGGCCGATAACCGCGTTCAAGTGGGATGGTAGTGGAAATAAGGGGAAATACAATACATAAGCATGAACTTTTACTAGAATTGAGCCGAAAACTTTCGATGATAAGTGAGACATTTATTCTTTGAACCTCTTGTATCATTGCAGCATTATAAGCAGGAAACACGACAATGGTCTAGATATTTGTTACAGATAAGTAGTTGGATATATTGAGAGGCTGAAAAGTATTCCAGAAATTAATATTTCCAAGCCTAAAAACCTAAATCTTTTTTTACAAGAAAAATTTGGAAAAATTTAGGAAAAATTAAAAATTAAAAATTAAAAATTAAAAATAAAACTCTATATTTTGTCTGTGAATAAATGATTGGGAAAAATATGAATATCAAAAATTAAACTGGATGTGGTACTCTGAAAAACAAGAAGATGTTTCTAGATAGTTCTTCTGTACCCTAGTATGATATATCCTTTGAGTTTTGTTATTCGCAATCATGTATGAAAAACGTGCCATTTACTCTTCACTCAATCTTTCTGACGCAAAAGACGGGAATATGTATTATGTCTTGCCGGTTCTACTTATTATCTGCCTGAATCGCCAGGATGGGAAAAAGGCATACATAGAAGTGGAGAAGAGCGTTAGGAATCTCTTCTATTACCTAGGGTACCTTGACCTTGCCTTGGTACATACGTCTTACCGAGAATTCATGATTATGAAGTGAAGAAAAGCTGGGATATCTTATAATAATACCTAGGTGAGTTGCTGCACCTAGTATATTACTACCATACCTTACAATGGTATATACCTAGAGGTAGAGGATAGATAACGGGAGGGTTATTCTCATTTCTATAAAATATATATGCCTAGGTACTTGCCCTCAGGTTAGGTGAGGTACTTCGCCTTTGTACCTCAACCTCCCTACGTACCTTATGTCACACCGAGATACCCGACTTCAATATTCAAAGAGCGGTCAAATTGTCTTAGTAGTGACAATACCGACTGTGGTATACGTATTCCCTGGTATTTGACCCTTTTTCTCTGATTGAGCTTGTGAGTATCTATGTAACATTTCGATTGGAGAGCACATTGTCCAGATCCTCTCCCTAAGAATGCAATGATTGTTGGACCTTGCATCAATCAATAGGGATGATATTGTGATAGATAGACTTCCTTCCTTCCACGACCTAGGTATTGTAAAAGACTGCTCATCTATGGGATCGAGAAAAGGATCAAGACTAGTTGAATTGTATTGTTCTGTATCTTCAATCATCAATGGTTGACCTTGAAGACTTGAAAACTTGAATAGATAGAGAGGTACATGCTTACTTGAAGGGGAGGTACATCGAAAGATACATTGAAGAGCGCAAGGCTGACGTGATGCCTTAACAATTCGCATGGATCAGGCACAATCAAAATAATTCTAAACATTGAAGGTGCTGGCCTCGTTCGCTTAGTCCACCGAGCGCAAACACCTCGAATCGAAATTCACATTGAAGTTCAGTCTCAGTCGGCCAAGCTAATCGTATACCTTCTCCCAGACAACCGCGAAAGACAACATCACAAACCAGGTCAGATATGCCCATCATCGCGACGTCGTTGGCCAAACTTCGCAACTAAAGGCTCTCCTTCAGACTACGTCTTTTGCGATCGCGATCCCCGCCCATTTAACTTAATCATTCGCGTCCTTTCATCACCTCACGTCACCACCACAGACCAATACTCCCCGGAGACACCAAAGTCTCCTTCACCGCGAACCCAGTTGCAAAAACCACCTTCGCGAAGAGCTTGTTCCAGAAAGGATCTTTGGTATGGCCTTTTGCACGAGAATCATGACGGAGTTTACTAACGTTGAATAGAAGACGCGCGCGCGAATACAAGCACGGCTCAGATTCAGAAACCAAAGATACTGTTCAGATTTCTCAGTATATTCCCTTTACCAAAAATGTTATCGAGCTTTATTGACCTTGAGTAGGAGACTGAACGACTATCAGTGTGCTCATCAGTGTGCTCAATTTCAACGGTCGACGAATCGACACCGTGCATTTTTGGTATGGGTCACTATTGGGTGAAGGTTATGGCAGGCTTACTAACGTTGGATAGTTGACGCGCAACTACAGGCGTGTTCATACCCAACGTCGTCGTGATAGCTCTCTCAAGACGCCTTCACGATGGCCGGACCACAACCCAGGTTCCCGAACCTGCACAATGAAGCGAGGAAGATCAAGGAGAACGAGCGCCTCAAGCGCGGAAAGACGAAGCGCAATGCGGATGCCTTCGCTTCTAACTCGTTCGGCGGCTCATCAGCGTCGTTCGGTGGCACGACGTCTGGGAACGCTTCGCCGGGTATGAGGCCGACCGCAGGTAGCTTGTTCGGAGGGGGTTTCAACCCGGGAACCCCCTCCACATTTGACTTTTCAGCAGGCGCCTCAATAGGCTCGAATCCCTTCGCCTTCGGATCGCAATCGTCGGCATCGCAACCCTCCTCGCAAGAGACCGTTCCAGGGTTCAGCTTCGGCTCCGATTCGTCGTCTAGTTCGTTCCCGCAGACCTCCTTTCAATTTGGCGGTGGTGAGGCCAAATTTGTTCCACAGGAGGATCGCGGGGGACGAACCGACCCTTCGGAGTGGAAGGACGGCCATGACGTCCCTCAGTTCGACGAGGGCGCCATGAAGCGCAACAGCAGCTTCGGTTCTCAAGCTGTTCCGTCAGCACAAGGTACTTTGGCTTCCTCAACCATTTCATTCCAGCAGCAAGGTACAGCAAGCTTGCCCCTCGGGCACGGCCAACCAGAGTCGGCCGAGGGTGCGTCGCAAGCGACGCTCAAGAGGCGTAACTCCACTGAATGGAACAACTTGTCGGCCTTGGAGCGGGCCAGACGCAAGAAGCCAGCATGTGCTAATTCAGCTCCAGCGCAGCAACCATTCGCGACCCCGAATTTCGACCTGCCAAGCGCCACTCCCTCAATGCCGAGCTGGCAGCAGCAGCTCGGTAGACAACCAGCAGCAAAAGTGAGTGCGACAGCCACAAACCCCCAGGTGTCTCTTCCGGCTCCAACCCCGGCTCCAACTCCAGCTCCAACCATTGCCAGTGAAGCGCGTAGCGACAGCGGCCTTCGCCAAGATATGTTGGAGTACGTTGGTGGTACGGGAAGACATCAGGACGTCGAAATGGGAGCGAATCCGACCGAGATCGACAATGCCACGGTCGCCGCAGCAGACGCTTTCTTGGATGCCTTGTATGAGGACACGTTCGAACTGGCTGGGGAGTCAGAACGTTCGTCTCAACAGCCAAGCCATCCGGATTCAGACGTTGCGGAGGGTGAGAGTATGGAGGGCCTGGTTGAGGACTCGGGGGAGCAGGCATGGGCGCCTGTTCCTCCAAGTCAGCAGCCAGAATCTTCGCAGGATCCCTACGAGCCGTGGCAACAGTGGGAGGAGACCAGCGAAGAGTTTGCTACGGAGACTCCGGTGCAGGTAGGTTCTTCCATGGACCTCGATGAAGATGATCAGCTTGAGGTCCTCATGGACCTCGATGCTGATTGTTCGAGGGCCCTGGATGAGCCAAGCCCTGACAGTTTCTGTGAGCATCTTGGTTCTCTCCCGGATGCAGTGAGATCGCCTTTCGACATCTCACAAGTGCAGCCTCTCGGTCTGCAACAAGAACGTTTCTGTGGGTCTGACAATGGACCAAATCTTACTGACCGCCAACTTCAGTTCTCGACCAGCGCCGATGCTTCGAGTACTGCCGCAGTACAATCCGGTCCTTTCGGTCACGACACCGGCCTTGCCCCGAGCAGTTCGGTCCCAACTGCACAGGCTTCGCAGCCTGCGCCAACTGGATTCGGGCTGTTCGGCGGCTCGGCTTCTACCCACACCCAGCCTGCTCAAGCCACGGGCCCGGCATTCCAGCCGGTCCCGGCAACTAACCTCTTCGGTAGCTCGGGTTCGAACGTTTTTGGGAGCTCCTCTGCGACCCCGGCGGCGACCTCGCTTTTCAGCGGGTTTGGCCAGCCTCACGGAGGAACTCCAGCTGCAGCTCAGTCTGCTCCTGCGCCAGCGCCAGCGCCCGCGGCCGCGCCGATCTTTGCGTTTGGAAGGCCCCAGCAGCCGCAGCAAGCACGGCAGCAAGAACAGCAAGAAGCTCTGCCTTCACCTTCCTCTGCTGTTCCTTCTTTGTTCCCTGCTTCTGTTGGCCCTTCTCCTTCCTTCGCAACGTTCAATTTCGGATCTTCTGCGCCTGTTCCTGCGCCAGAACAATCCGCCGCGTCCGCGTCCGCTCCAACGTCTGCCGGTCCGCCATCGTTGTTTGCGCCAACCTCGTCCGCCCCGCAAGGTTTGTTTGGTTCCGCACCTGCCAGCTCCGCTGCGCAGCCTTCAGTCGCGTCAACGTCTTTGTTTGGAACTAGTTCGTCTGGTGCACCGAAAGCTCTCTTTGGTACTAGCTCATCGAGCACGCCAACTTCCCTTTTTGGGACAACTGCGTCGAGCACACCAAAGCCTCTCTTCGGTACACCATCAACTTCTTCCAGCGCACCAACTCCTTCGGCCACAACATCTGAAACTGCACAATCTTCTGCATCGACCTCTGAGCCTGCACAGTCTGTTGTTGCACCAGCGTCTACGCGTGCACAACCTTCTGCTGCTTCGTCTGTCGCTTCGCCTGCCAATTCTGTTGTTGCACCAGCGTCTACGCGTGCACAACCTTCTGCGGCTGCATCGACCTCAGAGCCAACACAGCAAATTGCTGCACCAGCATCTACGCGTGCACAATTTTCTGCTGCGACACCGTCCTCACAGCCTCACATTGGGGATTCGAAAAGATCTCAGAACAAGCTTGGTACCAGTGACAAGACGATGGCGCTCCTTCAAGGAACGGATGTGAGCGGTGCCGTTGCTCACATCCCGAAGAGTTTGCCACGTGAGAAGCACCATCAATTCCTCGCCATGTTCCGTTTTGAGGCATTGAAGAAGGCCTTCCTGAAGTACGTCACATCAGACTTTGCTATGGGTGGTGATATGGTCGAAGCTGCCAGACAGTTTCAGGAACTTCACGATCAGATCATCAAGGATTGCGAGCTCAAAGTCATCCGACTACCAGAGCCAATCAATGGAAAGCGCCGACACGATACTGAGGATGGTGACGACGGTGATGATCACGTTAGCAAGAAGCGCACTGAGAACGGCTCTAGCACTGGCACGATCACAGGTCTCAGCAATGGTTCCACCAACGGTTCGAATGCATCCGGTTCTACATCTATGCCTCCAGTAACTACCGCGTCTGATGCGACTCCTTCAAGCTCTACAGCTCCTTTGGCATCTGCTGCTCCATCTCACTCACTCTCAGCTGATCCAACCAGCACATCTTCCCCAGCAAAGATCAAGCGCAAGGCCGATGTGCAATTGACCAAGGATGACTTTGAAGCCGAGGAAAAAGCTGAGAAGGATGGTACATCTTCCACTAGTGGTGACAAGTCCAAGACATCCTTGCTTTTCGGTGCTGTTATCGATGGCAAGGACCAAGCTTCTGCTGCCCCTCCAAGCCCAAGAAAGATTGCTCCTCTCAAGAAGAGATCTGGATCACCAACCAAGCTGAAGGTCAACCCATTCGAGTCAATTCCAACTGGACCAAGCTCTCCAGCATCAGCTACTTCAACTCCTGCAGCAGTATCGGCATCACCAGAGAAGCCAGCTGCGGCTTCGAACCCATTCGCCTCTCTTGCAGCAGTGAACACACCTCAGAAGCCAGCTGCGACTTCGAACCTCTTCGCTACCTCTCTCTTTCCAGCAGTGAACTCTCCACAGAAGCCAGCTGGTGCTTCGACTCCCTCCACCACTCCTGCAGCAGTGAACTCACCTCAGAAGCCAGCTGCGGCTTCAAACCCATTCGCCTCTCTAGCAGCAGTGAACTCACCTCAGAAGTCAGCTGCGACTTCGAACCTCTTCGGTACCTCTACCTCTGCAGCAGTGAACACACCAGAGAAGCCAGCTGCGACTTCGAACCTCTTTGCTACCTCTCTTTTTCCAGCAGTGAACTCCCCACAGAAGTCAGCTGGTGCTTCGACTCCATCCGCAAGCTCTAGCTCTGCAGCAGTAACCACCAGTTCGGAGAAGCCAGCTGCGACTTCAACTCCGTCTGGCACACCTAAGGCAAATCCATTCCAGGTGAAGCCTACTACTACTCCATCGATGCCATCTGCCATCCAGCCTCCAAAGTTTGGAGCTGTCTCTGCGACTCCTTCTATGCCATCTGCTCTTAAGGTTCCAACATTTGGAGCTCCAGCTGGTACCAATTTCTTGCAGCAGTTTGGTCAGAAGGCAGAGTCCGATGCAAAGAAGGCCATGCAGAAGGCTAAGGATGAGGATTTTGATTCCGAGGAAGATGATGAGGCTGAATGGGAAGCTAAGTATCATGCAAAGCAGGCAGAGAAAAAGAAGGCCATCGAAGAGGCCGCAAAGAACAAGCCAGCTACTTTCACCTTCACAAAGGCTGCAACTTCATCTGAGAAGTCAGCTTCAGAGGAATCCTCTGCTGTCCCCCCAAGTATCGTCCCTTCAGCTAATCCCTCTGGAACTTCTACACCAGCTGCATCAGATCCACTGAAGGCTACTACCACCAGCTGGTTTCAACCATCTCCTACCCCATCCGGTGCCTCTACTCCAGGTAGCACCTCGATTTTCGAAAGCAGCGCCGTAAAGAAGCCTGTCTTCACCGGTTTCTCCGCCCCTACCAATTCCAAGAACAAAGCTAGTCCCTTCTTGAGTGACAGCTCAGATGATGAAGGTGAGCAATATAATAATACTCCAAATCAAATTTCAGATGCTGATCAATTTCACTACTTAGATGCTGCGGGCAAGAACCAGAAAGCTACTCCAGTCAAAGAAACTGCAACAAGCACTGCACCAACTCCAGAGACCCCAGCACCATCGACTTCAACCGCTACCAATCCTGCGCAAGAAAGCAGTTCGGGCGGTCTCTTCGGCCGCATCTCCAGGGATGCAAGCGGCAATCCAAAGTTCGACAAGGAGAATGCTGAAAAGGCAGCCAGTGCGTTACCACCTGCTCTCACCCCCCTCGCTAATCTTTCTCTCACCCCTTCTTTCGTCCCTGCTTTCTTTCCTTCCAACCAGTCTTCTGTTCCTGCTCTCAACAACGAGAATGTCAAGTTCGGCGGCTTATCAAGATTAGGTTCCACTCCAGCGACTTTCGGTGCCGTTGGTTGGGGCTCCTCCACCCCAGCAGGTCCACCTCCACAGACCACGAACGCAAGCCCTGCTCCAAGTCTTTTCGGCCACCTGGCTACACCAAAGCCATCGACTCCTGGCCTCTTCAGCAATCTTGGTGGCACCAAGCCAACCACCACAGGTTTGTTCGGTAGCACTGGAGCCACTAACGGAAGCACCTCGAACACCTCCTCATTGTTTCCATCTACCGCAGCGTCGACCGCTACCTCCAGAGAAGGCTCTGCCTCGGTTGCCGACAATGCCAGCGATGACCGTGCCTCACCAGAACCTCAGATCAGCTTGACGTCTGGAGGTCCTGGTGAAGAAGAAGAAAGCGCCGTTCACGAGGTTCGCGCTAAGGCTCTCATCCATCAGGATGGCAAGTGGGTCACTAGAGGTCTTGGTCCCTTGAGAATTTTGCGACACAACCAGACTGGAACCAGCCGAGTCCTTCTTCGAGCTGACCCAAGTGGCTCAGTCGTTCTGAACAAGGGTCTTCTCTCTGGTGGTCGCTACCAGGTCAACGCAAAGACGGTCCAGTTCATGGCAGCTGCCGACGATGGCAAAGGTATCGAGTCATGGATCCTGCAAGTCAAGACTCCCGAATCAGCAAAGGAGCTTGGTGACGCACTTCTTAAGTACAAGCCTTAGGGCAAGTACAGAACGACTGATGAAAGAGAAAGAAAGGAATAAAAAACAAAAAAGGTTCACGTATATATGATGTCCGAGTATTACAAAAGGAAGAAGAAGAGCATGTCAGGTTTTTGATCGAAGATCATATCAGGGTTTGCATCATTTGGTTGGGAGGTTGCATTGTTATGGAGGAACAAACAAGAGTCTGACGCTTTAAAGCTCAACTCAGAGCTGTAGCAGGAATTAGGAAGGAAAGCAGCATTGGAACAAGATGTGTCCTGGTTGCATCTTCGATGTGGAGGCTTGATGGTTGCTCCAAACCGTGAGGGCAGTTCATGGGCCTACACGATGAAACGAGATACCTGGGGGCTTCCTGGGCTCGTGACTTGTAGCGTTGGTGGGGTGCAGAGCTTGTCGCTGCTTGTGAGGAAGTGAGATACCTGGGGATTTCCTGGGCTCACAGCTTCTCACATGATGTGCCGACTCGCAATGTATCTCATTAACGCTATGGTCGCTCATCGAGCTGGTGGGGTGGGAAGCTGTCGCTGCTTGTGGGGAAGTGAGATACCTGGGGGTTTCCTGGGCTCACGGCTCCTCACATGATGTGCTGACTTGCAACCCCCTCATCGGCACTGGAAGCCTGTGAATTATCTGAGTGGGAGTAGAGTGATCTGACGGTCAAAGCAGAGACGGTACAACATTGTGACTGCTTGTTCCTTTGCTGGGCTTTTTCTATGGTTTTATTCTTTTCGTATATGGAGTATGGGTGAAGGTCATTAGTGGCGTTCTTGTAGGATTTGGGTTGCATAGCATGGATGGCGCAGGGGCATTGGGAGGTATTTGTTTGTGACTGCTCTTCTTCTTCTAGGACTTCTTTGCTCAAACAAAAGGTTATGATTGACTATCGTTTGCTTTTGTGATCATGATTGATTCTTGCTTGCTTATGTGAGCGACTTTGACCTCGTGCTTCAATTGTGTTGGACATTTTCATGCCATCGTCGATTGCACAATTACATATTCAGCTTCAACCCTTCATCTCTCTTCAATTCTCTTTGCTCTTCTAGAGATGTACCGACCGCTGCTCACTTCTCATAGAGAACCACTGTCGCGATCTTGGTACCTCTGGAGTGGTTCCATCATCACCACTCACCACCAAAGCTCTCCCAAATTAACCGTGACTCCACATGGAATCCCGCAAACGCATTGCGTACTACGCCCCCACCAATTCCTGGACTTAAGATGCTCCCGAAACTTTGACGCTGTGCTACACGTGGTGAGATTCGTTGCCCAGATGAGGAAGCATCTCATCTCAGGCTCAGCAGCAATATGCACCACCACCACCACCACCACCACCAGCGTCTTCCAGTTTCACCATGGGGATTACTCTCAAGTCAACGGCGATGATGCTTGGAACTTTAACAGCTACATTGTATACCAAGTCAGAAATAAACCCGTACATGTGCGCTGTACCGAAATCCTTCAGTAGCGATTCAACCGGTGGAAGGTTTAACTCCCCCCTCATCGTAGGCAATTGGGGATCTTCCTTTGTCACTGGCTTGGTTACACCATTGATCCTCAGGAATGTGATTGGTGATTGGTCACCTCCTACGACCAATTCTATTCTGGGGCCGGATCTGCTTTGGATATTCGGTGGTAAGCTGCAGTTCATCAGAGCTGCTCTGAGTTCATGCCGAGGGAGGCAGCGAGCTACTTATGAGATGCGAGGAATGTATTCCGGTGTATGTTGAGCGAATATCAGACTGCCGGCATATCGTGTTCGCTATATAAATCCATCCATTTTGCAAGCCGAATACGACGAGGAGTTCCTTTCGTGTACATCCCCAAGCTTTGATATTTTGAGACCACCATGTGCACTTTCGGCTGCTAGGAGAGAGCTGCAAGTCAATGGAATCCCGAATATAAGCTGACCATATCATAACGCCACATGACTGACTATATGTCGAGTTTTGGATTGAACGAATTTCCTATAATCATGCCATATGAGATCACGTCACCATCCCAACAAAAACCACCAATAGCAATCACCGGTAGCATTCTCGTAGGACCATAGTAGAGTAGGCATTTTTGATTCTGATTCTATAATCAAAGCATGAACAGTCTAATGCCAGTCTAAACCCGCAAAAGCAGAAAATAGTAGGCCGTTTTCTCTTGTATGTTTAGTTTTGCCTCTAATCGCCACCAAGCCGCTCTGAAGTGGAAAAAAAAAAGAGAATGAAGATAACAATCACCAACCAGCCTGAAACATTAAGAACGCCATTGCGCCCTCCCAGGCTTCCCAAACTCATCCCCCCATCCTAGCATCCCAGCATATATATTTTTCCCCCTTTCCGTGAGCATTCATCTACTCGTCCGCACCAACAACCATGCCCATCTTGGCGTCGCCAACGATTGGCTTAACCTCCTTAAGGGCTCTTGGTGGAACACCGATACCGTTGTGATTACGGAAGAAGAGGACACCCTGTCCCTCGCCCTTGGCACCTTCCGATGGTTCAACCCATTGGCAGGTTCTGGCGGAGCTCCACATGCTCTGGAGGAAACCGATAGAACCACCCTCAACGTTTGCGCGGTAGTGGCGGCCCATAACTGGCTTGATAGCCTCGGTAGCCTCATCGGCGTGGTAGAATGGGATGGTGGATACGTAATGGTGGAGCACGTGAGTCTCAATGATGCCATGGAGGAGAGTGCGACCAACGAAACCGAATTCGCGGTCAATCGTAGCGGCAGCTCCACGGACGTAGTTCCATGATCCGGCGGTGTAGTGAGGAAGAGTTGGGTCGGTGTGCTGGAGATAGGTGATCGCAACTGCATATTATTAGAAACTCGAACTTCAATTTTGAGACTGCGTAACTTACCGAGCCAGTGGTTGACCCAGAGGTATGGGATCAAGTACCAAACAGCCAAGTTGGCGAAACCGTAGTTCTTTCCAACCCAAACGAGAGCACTGATGGTAATGGCGAGACCGAGATCACTCAACAAAATAAGCTTGGCGTCCTTGGCTTCATAGAGAGGGCTGGATGGGTTGAAGTGGTTGACACCAGTCCAGAAACCGTTCTTCTTGCCTTTTCCACGGCCCTCGATTTGACGCTCGTGGTTGTTGTGTCCAGTAACGTTGGTGGACAAGTACATCAACCATCCACCGAGCTGCTGGGCGATCATGTGGGTGGCAGTGGCAATTGGGGTCTCCTCAGTCAATTCGTGAAGCTCGTGAACAAACCGTCCAATGCGGTTGGCGAAAACTTCGCGAGTCTTTGGGACAAAAACCATGTCACGCTCCATGTTGCCAGTGGCCTTGTGGTGCTTGCCGTGGGAGATCTTCCAGGAGAAGTATGGGACGAGAAGAGCAGAGTGAGCGAACCATCCAACTGTGTCGTTGAGGGTCTTGGACTCAGAGAACGACTGATGTCCACACTCGTGGGCCATAACCCAGAGTCCAGTGCCAAAAAGGCCCTGGAGAACAGTGTAGATAGCCCAGAGACCTGCTCTGACTGGAGTCGAAGGAATAGTCTCAGGAGTGACATAGTTGTGGAAGAGGTAGAAAGTAGCAGCCAACATGGCAATATCACGAGCGACATAGTAGAGACCTCGAACTGCTGAACGCTGGAAGCAGTGCTTTGGAATGGCGTTTCTGATATCGTTGATGGTGTAATCTGGGATTTCGAACTCGTTTCCATTGGTGTCGAGAAGACGACCATATGGCTTCTCCTTGGATTCTTCTTCAACTGAACCCATTGAGCTCAAGGAAGTGGAAGACGGAGATTGAGTGGGGCTGTCGTTTGGAGAGCCAGCAACAGTTGATGGGGCAGAGTCGACAGTTGAGGCAGTGGCAGTTCTGCGAACAGCACCTCTCGTTGGGACTGCGGTGGAAGCCATTGTATATGGCAAAAGTAATTATTTGGGGTGAGAGGGTTGATTATCTGACGTTATGATGAAAGAGCGTGAAATGAGGCAGAATTTGGACTCTAGCAAGTACAAGAGAGTGGTACAAGTCTATGATAGACCTGTGCTTGGTTTGTTGGGAAGGTCGAACTTTCAAACCACAAATTAATTCCCTGTACCGAGGAAGTTGGGAGCTGTATAGGGAAAAGTATCAGCAAGATGCAAAGGTATGAAGGATTGGTTGAGAATGAAGGATGAAGGATGAAGAATGAGGAATGAAGAATATAGAATAAAGAATAAAGAATAAAAGAACTTACCAGCTTCACCACAATAACGAATTGGATTTTGCGGGAATTGTGAGAGGTGTGAAGGAGAAAGAGGGAGGGAGAGGAAGAAAAGAGATGTATCGGGGTCTGGTCGAGAGCTTTGCCTTATATTCATGCTCAACGCCGGGGCCAAGGGTTTTGAGGCCAGATACTCAGGCTTTTCCAAGGCAGGCACAGTCAGGTGTTTGCTCGAGCTGCAGCTCCGGCTCATGCTCATATTATTTATTCTTTATTATTTATTATTCGTGGACATATAAATTTGATTGACTAGATACTAATTAGGTGACTTGGTGCCCTCATTGTTACAATTGGGTAAGTAGGAGTTGAGTCGACCAACCGACCAACCAAAGTCTATCTATCTCTCTCTCTCTCTCTCTCTCTCTCTCTTAGAATCTTTACGGCTACGGTGTGTGTGGTGTGTGTGTGTGTTCTTGGTCTGTTCCCTTCGAAAAGGCACAACCTTCGCGCTAAACTTAAAGGGGCCAGGGGCGAGGGACTAGGGCATATTTAGTCCATTTTCTGCCGGATTGTAAGTCCCTACCCGTGCCTACATACCCTGGCAGTACGGAGTAGTACTGTGTATTTTTTTTCTTCTTCTCTTCTTTGATGGACAATGAATGAGTGATGAGGGCGACATTCCCCGTACCTTGACCACCCCAGCCTTACACTATCCTGGAAGTAAATACATCCTCTCCATGTTCTCGTACGAAGACCACCCGATCCATTGCCATTGTCAAAGTCTGATTGGAGCAAAAAGGTTCAAAGCCCTTCACAATGATGAACAAATGCCATGTGTTTCAACGGAGGCAGTACGGAGATGGCTTGGCTTGGCTTGGCTTGACCTTGACTTGACTTGACTTTGTTGATTTGTTGACTCTAGACCACCACTACTGTATGCAACTTGTACAGCGTATTTGCAGAATATTTGTAGACTTGATGAGGAGGAACACGGGGGAAGGGAGTAAAGAGGGGGTACGTATGTTTGTATGTATGTATGCTTGGTGCATGAAAATGCTTTGATTCCTCTTTCACATACACTCAATTTGTCACTCTGACTGTAAGTAGCTTGAGAAGCCGTTGTCAATGAACTTGCTTGCTTGCTTGCTTGCTTGCTTGTCTACTCGACTCCTCTCCAACCTCGACAAAACACCAAGGCTAACATAATCCTGACAATCGAGAACCTTTGCGTGAGGCAATGGTTGGGTAATGAGAATGCACCACCAGACACACAAATCTGGCACGCTTTCCGAATTGTCATCGTCAAGCACATGTTATGCGTTCATAATACCCTCTCCCCCCCCACACATCTGCTGATTTGGCAGACGCCAATCATGAGAGTCTTGAGAATCTTGCTGCATACGGAATTTGCTCTACTCGAAAAGTCACCACACAGTAAGTACATCACTGGAGCAATACTGTCAAGGATGAAGAAGCTGCAAGACTCGTTACTCCGTATGCGTAAATTATGTTTGACGATGCAATTCGGATACTCCACAAGTCTGTAGTACTTCCATACGGTCTTTGGCATGCTCGGTGATACGATGGCACACAAATCACATCTGACTGTGTGCAGTAACCAACTCTGTACATACATATGTATTCGGTACCCTGCAATCATCATGTACGAGGTAGGTACTCAATACTCTCGAAGTCTAGGTTGGCTTGAATATTCCAGCACATTTTCACTAGCCAAGGTATGCAAGCTCAGCTCACAGACACGCACAGAGGTCATCGGCCCAGAACAGGACCAAGAAAAGAAAAGGAAGAATCGATGACCAGTTTCAGCAGTACGCTCCACCTCACACCGACACGAAAAGCCCCTCCAGCCCACTAACAAATCACAGGCAAAGCAAAAGGTGCATACATGTTCCTTCTTCCTCTCATGATTTCGACGGAGCAGGCGCAAACAATCCTTCTTTTTCACGGACTCGCCACCGCTGTCTAAAGTGGCTCCCGCAGTGCGTGGAGAACCCTACCTCGTCTGCTAGGCCTTGTCCGCCCATGTTGGACACCAAGTTTCAACAAGTTCTAGGCTGGATAACGATGTGGAGTTGCTCAATGTCTTGGGGATCCACGCTGGCGATGGCATACAGGGGTGCAGGGCGCCTGCCTTCTCCACATCTACGCCCATACTTTTCCATTCACCGCGAAAATACATCGGCGTGCAAATGCTTGCCTCTGAGTTCTGAGGACGAATGGATGGAAATCATGGAATCCCTTCTGACTACTACTATTCCCCCAAGTCTTTTCTAAAAGCCGGAGCGCATGTGGTAAGTTCCTAGTGGCATCGCCTGGCGTGAGCATATTCGTAGCGAGCACAGAAAATACCCTCCAAATCACGATGGGTTCAGGTTTGAGAGCGAGAAAACCAATCAATTCCGTTCGAATGCAACGGATTATCTGGTTATGCTTCTCATCGTGACGATCAGAGAAAGTCTAGCAAATAGTGGTAAAGTCAATTCGATTGGCTACTTGCCTGGTACCAGCATATGTTTTCGAGAGCAAGGAGTTTGAGCGGTCGTGATGGTTTGGATACTATTATTTCTCACTCACATGTGAAGGAAGAATGGGGGCTGCAGGAGAGTTGGGGGTCACAATCGGGGGGCGAAGGGGTCTTTCTTTCGGGGTCCAAGTCACACAACAATGCAAAAGTAAAGCTCGTGGCAGAGTTTTAATCAATTCCCATGCACGAAGTTGTAGCGAAGGGCTTTTCTGTCACAAGCAGAGCATCTCATCGTTTCAATGCAAAGCCAAAGAAGGGGGGGGAGGAAATATCATCATCACCTCTTCAACCAATCAAATGCAGCACGATATGCAAGCGAAGTCCAAATTGCCTCTCTTTTTTTCACGTCGAAAATACCAGGAACCAGGCCTTCCCGCGCTTCGCTGCCAAACGCGATGATGGACAGACGATGGAAGGCAAATGGTCGGCCCCAGCAAATCATAGTGGCTAATTCGTGCTGGGACTGCACTGCAGGGCTTGACAGGGTAGTAGACTTTATGCAGGGTACAGGCCGCAGAAGACCCTCCTTGCCGTCGATCTTCGGCCCAACAAAATCGTGATCCTAGGACTTGTTGAATACAATCCTGGCCACTCAGGCACCAAGAATGCAGTCGCACCACCGGCCGCTGTCACGTAAAGTTTTCAGGCATGAAAGTCCCTCGTGTCGTCCCCTGAAGCCGATGCATCTATGCTTGAGGGGTTGAGGCATGTGAGGGTGTGATGTGAACAACAGAAAAGAGTTGACGGATGGATGGATAGATGAATGAAATAAATGATTTGCGGATTGTGATGTGCATGATCACATCCGTGTACCATATCCTTGCCGCGTCACGATCAATTCTACAAGGACAAGAAATCCATGACGCCAACGTAGTGAATTATAGCGGCAGAGGATTACCATGTGGTTCTCTTCATCTCAAAGCACTTCATGACGAGATTCACCAATCTTCAATGACAAGATCTTGAGGAGTACACAGATGACGGGCACTACATGCACAGAGGTGAGGGCACCAAAGGGGACGCCCAGAAAACGGGCGAGGGGTCGCCTCCCCGAGGTCTCACATGGAAGAAGCAAAATACATGAGACGTGCTGATCTGGCCGGCCAGCAAAAGCCCTGAAGATCAATTGAACCCTTTTTCGATTTTCGACCTTTCGAGCCATCGAGAAGGCGAACTTTCGCCCAACTCTGAAGCTCAAAACCTCACCACCTGAGCAAATGCCGTCGGGATGTATTTGGGTGTCCCTGGTGCATTAGCCTTCGACTCAACAGAAATGCTGGTTTTGTGATGGCCATACGTAACTACGATGTTGATTGAGCTGCTTTAGTTTGGTGGTTTATACATACGTAACTTCGGGTTGATGGAGTGAATTCCATGTGATTGTGTGACGGAGATGCCTGAAGACAAGATTCGGGATTTGATTCGATCTCGCTGTGATTAGATTAGATTAGATACTGTCGTCGACCGTCATGATGAGATAGACAGCCTTCTTTCATGTGACAGGAGATACCCTGTCTCTCACAAGATTTTGTGCAAGGAGTCAAGACATAGCTTTCTTGACGATAATACCGACATTCTGAATCTATGACAGGAACAGCAATGGTCTCAATAGAATCTGCGAGTGCAAGTAAACACTATCAATCTCGTTGAATCCACCAGAACTCTCTGGCGGAGCTTCAAATATCGACTTCTCCCATTAACGTACTGTCACGTTCCAGGTAATCTTTTCTTCCGGAAAATCTACACAGTTGATATGAACGAAATCGTTTCGAAGTGGGTGAGAAGAACTTCGTAGTCAGTAATACTTAAGGAATTCTTGGTGTAACAGTAATCAACACTGAGGGCGTCCGACACAATGACCTTCAATGCCCTTAAGTGATCTTCGATCATAGTAGGATAAAGAATTTCAGTTTCAAGCTCTCAAGAGTTTGTTCATGTTGAGATGGCCTTTAAGAGTCCTCAAGTAAGATTTCCCTCTTGCCATCCCGAGTATCATCTGTACTATACCCTCCATGTCCATATAAAAACCGATAATATGTAATTTTCACAACTGCAGCCTATCTCATGTTGAACGACATCATGACTGACTCTCAAGAGCAGAAGCATCGACGTCAAGAGATTTTCATGCATTGAGAGAGCGTTCTGCGGAAGATGGTGGAGATATCAACGCCGACGGAAGTTACGGAACATGCGGAACATGCGGCCACACGCGGATAAAGAGAGATAAGGATAAGAGTGGTAATGCAAAGAGCCGCACTTGAACAACGGATTGGGCTGCTGATGATGGGCAGATTAACTGTTTGACGACAGTCGATTGTACGAAGAGCGCTGGAAAGCTTTCATGTGAATACAATTGTATAATTGTGCTTGTGTTGATGTGCTAGAGTATCTTACTTGGTCCATTGATAACCATTTCCAGTTCTCTACTCTAACTTCGCAATCAATATTCCGTCTGGGAATAGAATTAAGCCCAATGGTAATCCAATATCCTCCTGGACTCGCAGGGGTTTCAGGATGAAGAGCATATCTGAAGCAGCAAGCTCTCAGCCACAGCCATGTTGATCCGGGGTTACAGATATTCGAGAGGTAAGCCAGCGGAGATAGAGTTAGTCGAGGGGTGTGGAAGGCGGATGGGAATGGAAGCGGAGGGAGCAAGCGGGAGCTGTAGTTGTGTGACCACCGTCTCATGACAGCCATACTTACGTGAATAATAATCCTCAAAGGAAGAGCCGGAACTCATCACAGGTATAAGTAGGAGTAGACATCCTGTCCAGACAATAGCTATTCATCCTCATCTGTATCAATTCACACTAGGATATTATTACTATTCTGCCAAACAAATCCTCAAATCTAATCATAAGTCTACGACTTGAAAGTTATCATTAGAATATCACCAACATGTCTACTCCTCTTTCTGGAAAGGTTGTCCTCATCACAGGTGGCAGCAAGGGCATTGGCAAAGCGATTTCTATACAATTGGCCTCACTTGGTGCGAACATCGTTATAAATTACTCTTCGGACCGCAGTGCAGCAGACGAAGTGATATCGGCAATTGGGAGCTCCAGCGAAGCCATCGCTCACAAAGCAGACGCAGGAAGTGTGAAGGAGATCGAGGAGCTGGTGAACTTTACGGTGTCGAAGTTCAAGAAGATCGATATCTTAGTTGCTTGTGCTGGGGTCCTGATCAATAAGGACCTTGCCGAGACATCTGAAGAGGACTTTGATCGCACGATGAAATTGAATGTTAAGGGGCCTTTCTTTTTAGCACAAGTGAGTTATTGTATACAACTCTCCGCTACTGCTGGGGAGTCTATCATTTTGGAAGCCATCAAATATCACATGTCTACCTGTATTATATCAAGAGGATTAGAACGGCATTACAAGCAGAAACGACGCTGACATGAATACAGAAAGCAGCACCACATATGGGCCCTGGATCTAAGGTCATCCTATTCTCCTCAACTCTATGCGTCTCCTCGACTTTGATGCCAAACTACATGTCTTACGTTACGTCGAAGGGCGCAATAGAGCAGATGACGCGAGCGATGTCGAAGGACCTGGGAAGAAAGGGCATCTCCGTGAACTGTGTTTCACCAGGTCCAACAGGGACGGAAATGTTCTTTGCTGGTAAGAGCGAGCAAGCGTTGAATATATTCAAGAGTCTGAGTCCATACAATCGCATTGGTGAGCCAGATGATATTGCAAGCGTCGTTGCATTCTTGAGTGGGCAAGGAAGCTCCTGGGTAACAGGACAGAATCTTAGGGTGAATGGTGGAATGGCTTGAAATAGTGACGAGTTGTGTACCTGTGTGCTTGAGTTGACGTGGGAGTTGGAGCTGGGTGGAGGTAGTGGTGCTGCAGACTGAGGATAGTGTCCAATCTACACCTAATGGCAAATGTCATTCGGAACGTACACGTTTTATGTCAGATTGTGATATGTGAGAGTGATTGGTGGTTTCTGAAGTGTTGAGAATCTGAATTTGTGACGAGCTACGCTTCTGTAAATAAGTGAAGATACTTGGAAGTTGATTCACAGTGAACGGTGGGCAAGTCTCAGACATCAGTTTGTCCATATGAAAGGCTGTCTACAAATGGGCCTTTGCCTGTTTCTATCAAATGTTTATGCCAGTGCTTTCGAATTGAAATACCCTAAATTCATTGCTCATCTTTTCTTGGTAGATCTCCGTTTCCTGACAGATTCCAGTCGGTATTTGATCATGCATATGATTGATGTGGTAGATTCTTGATTTTGAAACCGAGAGTAAACACTACGAGAATGGACCAGCAGTAGAATGATCGATACTTGAAGGAAAGTGCAAGAAGGGTTTCTTCCAACAAATGCGTGAGTTGGGTTGGAGAGAGCGAGTACCCTCTATTCACGAGGCTGAATGTTCAACGACGTTCGCTGCCGAGGCAGCCCCGTGAGGCCCGTGCAAGCTGGGGAACTTCGACGCATATGTCAGCCTCCTTGGGTCTCAGTATAATCTACAGTACCTAAGTTCTCATTTGAGGTATCCTCTAATTCACAGGCTTCATTCCGTCGCCATGCAGGAACGTGAAGCTAAGCCGGTACGGTCTTCGCCCATAAATCAAACCTACGAATCTCTCAAGAAACCACTTAGCCATATTCCTGAGGTGCTGGGTGCGCCGCGAGAATGGATTCATATGTATGGTGACTTTATCACCAAGAATGCATCATCGGTCTCGCAGATTGAGAGCGCATTGCGGAGTCTGACTTACATTATTCCTGGTAAGAAAGAGAAGGCTCAGTTGTTAGTATCGCAAGTTGCTTTGCTGATGATGTTATAGGACGATTTAGAGATGCCGAGATAGCTTCCGAATCCAGTACGTATTCCGATAATCATGATGTACAAGATGGAATCCGAAACAGCTACTGATGATTATACGCAGTATATAGTGGCGTGCAACTCCTTTCCCTTTACCATGATACACTTCTTGCAAAGGCCGTCTCACACCTCCCAGGGATGCAACGGCAACAAACGCCGCATAACCGTTACACGAAGTTTTGGATCGCAAAATCAGCCTTTTATCGACGAACGGCAATGTTGCTGCAGATAATCCAATACACCGAGCTACTATGGGAGATGGCAGCAAAGCGGAAGGGAGAGAAAGTGCGGTGGCGGGTTGTCGTGCTGCTCGAAGCCATCAAAGCTATCTGCCGACTGCTGTTGCTACGCATCACCGACTCACGCCCGCTCGTCACGCCCGCGCTTCCGGAGCGCGAGATGACCCCCACGGAGCCAGTACTTGAGGAAGAGGAGGAAGAGGAGGCATTGATGAACGACAACGCGATACTGCCGTCTAAGGATAAGGAATGGGCTATGCCTCGCACAGGCCTCTCACTCCCCACCCTCCCTGCACCATCTGACATTTCCACCTACCTGCTCTCAAAAGTCCTCACCGCTGACGACGTCAAGCCTGCGACTAAGCTGCTGCACCGCACTAACGGCTCCGCGCAGATCGCCGAGTATTTGTACATTCTCCGGCCTGTCCTATACGCTGCTGCTCTGGCGCGTGCGAAGTCCCGCGGCACAAGCTCATGGCAGCCATGGCTGCTAGGTCTCAGTATCGAGTTATCGGCGCGCCAGTTGCGCAAAGCGAGTCTTGAGGGCCGTTGGAATGTCACGGGTTTAGAACGCGACGAGTGGAATAAGCGTGGTTGGGCGATGGGCTGGTGGATTATGCGCTCTGGTTTCTATGAGAGTGTTGCACAGGGCGCTATTGGTGGCATTACAGATAGTATGCGGGGCAAGGTTGGCCTAGATCTCGTGGCGGGTATTCTGGATGATTATAAATATCTGTGGGATACATTCTATTTCAGCACAGCGACTATGTAAGGCAAATACTGGGGAAAGGAAGTTTCAGGTCTATGGAAGGGAGTTTTGGAGTTGTGACGAAGGAACGATAGATATGTGTAAGAGTAGGGTGAGTTACATGAAATCCTCTTGATATGATACCATTCACTTATATATGCCTTTTGGGTAGTTTCTGGCTCCAAGTGGTGTTAGCTGCAGAGTAGATATTGATCCTCCTACTCAATCAGCTTAGTAACCGTATACTTTGTTGCAGCTGACGGCAGTCATTGTTCAATAGTTATAAAGAAGGCAACAAATAGACCCATGAGTTAGCAGGGTTATATCAGCATGCAAGTGATAACCTGCCTCATCTTCTCTTATCAGCAGATTAGTCTGGTCTTACGCTAATTTTATTCTTTGTTCGGAGTAGAAGAAGAGGCAGATTTCAGCGTTGACTGCAGTACTTGTGTTCACTGACGCTGGTGATGTTTAAGGGACGTACCTACATGAAGACTGATAAAAATACTCTTCCCGTTTTCTCCTGTTGGCCAACATATGCAACATACACGCATTTTCAGATCTAGAAGCAAGCACATCATCATAAAAACTGTATGCGTATGAAGTTCCTTGACGGACCGAGTATAAAATTGTTGTGCCTTTATGATAGCTACTGCTTTCATGGAAGTTACCTATTCGTTCATATTTCTTGATATGGAATTTAGAGTCAAGATACAAATCAACACTATCGATATTCGTGAACATTGTAATACAGTCATCGGCACATCAATAGCCCTCAAAGATTTAGACAACAGCAACAGAGTGCAAAACAAGTCCAAGTTAGCAGTAGCACTCTGGCAGATTATTTCAGGCATTGTGTGCAGAGAACTTTATCGAATGTTCAGGATGTTTTAGGTCGTAAGTTGAAAGTCAGATATGCAGTTTTGATGCTCTTGTGAATCAGATCAGATAGAACTGTTGCAAATGGATTTCAATTTGATAAACCTTATCTGGCAGGGATGATGGATATCGAGAGGCATAGTAAACAAGAAAGACGATTCCACCAAAGCCCCTTTCCACACTCCTCAGCGAAGTGACCCTTCTGGCAAACGAAAGCATAATCCAATTCTATGCTAACACTTCTTTGTATTTTATGCCATTTACACATCCCAAACGCCATGCTTTTCCGTCCTGTACGAATGCAGCATTATGCATAAAGACTTGGTAAATCATCCTCATCCATCTACTCAGTTGGCTCTCTAGGCTCTCTTGGCTCCCTTGGCTCCCTTGGCTCTCTCGTCTGCTGGTTACCACCACGGCCACCACCTCTTCCTCCACGCTTGCCACCACGGTTTCCGCCCTCTGCTCTGTGTCCACCCTCCTTGTTCTCGGCACCAGGAACATCACCACCGCCCATCGTAAGAGTTGCTGTAGCCAGGCGCTGAGAAAGATCAATTTGTGTTCGGATAGTGTTGGCGAGGTAGGAAACGACAAGAACATCTTGAATGTGGTTGTTGCTATAGAAAAAAATTAGTCTCGGTAACGTTCCGTAATTCTTCACCGATAAACTTACAAGTCACGCTCGATATCAGCTGCATCAACCTTTGGTGCAAGAGACAAAGCGTTCATCAAGAACTGTCCAAGAGCATTTGATGGCTCTCTCTCCTCATCCAAAACGTTGCTTACATATTCCGAAACTCTCTCCAAAAGATCAAGAGTCTGCTCGATAGCTCTCTCAAGACCTTCGATATCTGAGACAACTGGAGCAGCTCTAGCCTCGCTGTCCTTAGCTCCTGAAACCAACTCCAAGCCACTCTTCTCGGCCTCGCCATATCTGATCTCGTATGGTACCGGGATGAACAAGCAGCTCTCTGCAGCTCTCTCAGAGTTCACACCAACTGGTGCGCTGATGTATGTTCTAGCCTCAATTTCCTTGCCGGCCTCGGTGCTGACTGTCAAGTGAACAGCTGGGTGTGGGAAAGTTCCAGTCTCTGGGCTGGCAAAAAAGTTCTGAATAAGAGCGCTGAAGCTGTTGAGTTCTAAGCTTGTAGTGTACCATCCGAGAAGTACCTCGCGTGGGTTGGCCTTGAGCTGGAGAGCCAGCATGTTCTTCTGGTATTCGACATCGACCTCAACTTGCTCCTCGGTCTCGGTGTGTGGGATAGCAAAGCAGTTTCGGACCTCGACTTCCATTCCATCCTCGGATCGTACACCGAGAAGAGCACCAATTACACGATGTGATTGTGGGTCGCGGCGGATAGCATGGTCGAGAATAGAAAAGACAGTCTGAATGATGAAATTAGATACTAAACATATTCCCAGCATCTGCATGCACTGAATAAGCTCACCTGTGGTTGAATTATGACATTAAGAGGGGCAGTGGTGGACTGGACAGCCACTGTCGCGGGCGCGAGAGGTCTGGCCAGGTGGATGAAAGATGGGGATGAGGCGACGGCCATACTGGGCAACTTCGCAACGATTTCGGAGGTGTATTTGGAAAAGCTGGGGATATAATGTTGCGTCGTTGGCTTCTAATGTCAAGAAATTTGGCAAGCCGCAATTCTCGTCTCGCCGTCGCTTTCACGTGAGCCTGAGGCTTGGAAATTTGTTCTTTGGGTGTGGGTGTTGCCAAGAGTTCAAGCCCTGATTTCGCGCTAAGATAAGACCTCCAGGAATTATCGCTGCAGAGCCTCGCGAACTTTTTTGATTGCGGATGCGCCAGCGATGCCAATTTAAAGCGCATTCACAACAAACATATAAATATGGCATTTCACGGCGACAGAGGCGGTTCAAGAGGTCGTGGATCTAGTGGAGGAGGTTTCAGAGGTCGGGGAGGACGAGGAGGTGGCTTTGGTGCCCCAAGAGGTCGTGGTGGTTCGTCCGGCTCTTCCAGAGGAGGCGGAAGAGGTCGAGGTGGCTTTCGCGGTGGAAGAGGCAAACCTGTCTTTGATAGTGCGCGTCTAGCGGAACAGAAAGAATCGTAAGTAACAAAAAGCTTTATTTACACAGGATGTATTTTATAAAAACTAAAACTAACGGCCATCAGCGATTCTGAAGATGGTGAGGATGAATCTCAATCAGAAGACGAAGACGAAGAACTCGGCAGTGATGATGTATCGAGCGACGAAGACGAAGGTATGACCGAAAGCGCGGCTGTTAAGCCATATGCTGCACTTATGCAAACACTGGCGGCAGATGCGCCTCCGCAAGCCAAGAGACGGAAGTTGGATCACGGATCTGATCAGAAGGGTGGGGCTGAAGAGTCTGATGATGAAGCCGAAGACAACAATAAGGATGATGTGCAAGAGGCAGAAGAGGGTCCGGAGTCAGCTGTGGATGGGCTGTTGGATGATGAAGATGAGGAGGATAAGGAAGATCCATTCGAGGCTCATTTCGCTGATCCAGATGACAACTTGCTCGCCAAGAGATTGAAGTCATTACAGAACAAGACTTTCACCACGAAGAAAATCATGCTGCCAAAGACTGGTAAAGCTACAGTTGTTGTCCCAGAGACCGATATTGATGATATCAGTCTTGTACGAACGTCCATCACAGGGCCAGATGACTTGAAGCTAAAACAAAAGCTGGCCACAGTCATCAAAAAGCAAAGACCC
The DNA here is from genome assembly GCA_024752435.1 of Allantophomopsis cytisporea. Classification (NCBI taxonomy): domain Eukaryota; kingdom Fungi; phylum Ascomycota; class Leotiomycetes; order Phacidiales; family Phacidiaceae; genus Allantophomopsis; species Allantophomopsis cytisporea. The sequence goes on from CP103025.1 coordinate 1,469,867, forward strand.
TCGTTTGATCCGCTGGAGCAATCTATGGCAGCCACAATATTCAATTACCACGATGTCCTATATTGCGAGAGGAATCCAGCAGATGCTGAGAAACTTCGACGACTTGCCTGTCTCCATGCTGTTAACCACGTTTTCAAGACTCGTGACAGGGTCATCAAGAATAATGCTCGCCTGGCACGAGAGGACAACAGTGAAGATATAGAACTTCGAGATCAAGGTTTCACAAGACCGAAAGTTCTGATGCTTTTGCCAACTCGAGAATCCTGCGTCAGAATGGTCAATATGATTAAGACCCTCTGCGAGCCAGAGCAAGAAGAAAACCGAAAACGATTTGACGACTCTTATGTCGAGAAGGAGGAGAAATTCTCTGAGGATAAAGCTGCAGACTTCCGTGAACTGTTTGCAGGCAACGATGATGATATGTTCCGGTTAGGATTGAAGTTTACCCGAAAAACCATCAAGTACTTCTCCCAATTCTACAATTCTGATATTATATTTGCAAGTCCTCTTGGACTTCGCATGGCTATTGGTACAGAGGAGGACAAGAAGGTCGACTATGACTTTCTAAGTTCGATTGAGGTTGTTATTGTGGATCAGGCAGACGCATTGCTCATGCAGAACTGGGAGCATGTTGAATTCATTTTTGACCATCTCAACCTACAGCCAAAAGAAGCACATGGTTGTGACTTCAGTCGCGTGAGGAACTGGTATCTTGATAACAATGCAAAATACTTTCGTCAAAATATTGCTCTTGCAGCATTCAATACTCCAGAGCTCAATACACTATTTCATAACAAGTCTCAGAACTGGGCTGGAAAGCTCAAGATCAATGCTAACTACCAGGGTGCTATTCAAGAATTGGGAATGAAGGTCAAGCAAACATTCTCACGTCTCGAATCACCCTCATTTGCGACTGACCCTGAGGCGAGGTTCACATACTTCACCTCAGCGATCGTGCCGGCCCTTACCAAACATACCAAGAACAATGGAGGTGTACTTCTATTTGTTCCATCCTACCTCGACTTTGTCCGTGTACGTAACTACTTCTCAACATCGCCAAACACGGCACAACTCTCTTTTGGCAGCATCTCCGAATACACGTCAGTCCGCGACGTAGCTCGAGCCCGCTCTCACTTCCTGACGGGGCGACACTCGGTCCTCTTGTACACCGAGCGAGCACATCATTTCCGACGCTATCAACTGCGTGGCGTCAAGAAAGTTATAATGTACGGCCTACCGGATAATGCGCTCTTCTACAAGGAAATAGTGGGGGGATATCTGGCACGCAGCATGCAAGAAGGTCATCTGGAGCCTGGTGAGGGCACTGTGCGAGCGGTCTTCAGTAAATGGGATGTGCTGAAACTCGAGAGGATTGTCGGCACGGAGCGGGTGGGCAAGATGATAAGAGAGAAGGGAGACACCTTCGACTTCCTGTAGGATGATATGATCCCGTTGTAGGAAAATAGCCCAATGTAGGATATATGAAGCGTATTGAGACTCCAATTTTCGGTCATACCTATGACATAACTATTATGATGAATACTGCGACTCCGACACATCGGCAGGCTTCACATCACACTGCAGTACCTTGAACTGGGGGACGATTTGCCACTTCCTGTGGAACGGGAAGACAGGGTTGCCGGGATGTTGATGTTTGCCGGTACTGATCGGATCGGCTTTGATACTTGTCTGTCCCAGATCATCCCCAAATATGAGATGACGGCAGCCGCTCGGAAGGCGAACACAGGCTCTAGATGCTTGTCTACAAGTTTCGGTTAAATCACCGTACATATCGATTGGCGGGAAGCACATCTTACCCCCATGGCGTATACATCTGATCGTGTAGCATTTTTATTCCGAGACGCCAGTACATATACCGTAAGATTTATGTGACGTAGACCTATGTGAGACCATTGGTTGATGTATATGCAGTGTGAACATGCGAAGTCAGGTGTGATTTGGTATGCTGTCTGTTAGGAGCTTTTATTGCCACTTGTCCATTGTAATCTTTGAAAGAGAAGGAGGAAACGCTAATCGTGACACAAGTTTTTAATTTGTCTATTTTACACCATATGTGTTTTATGTGAGAAACAAAAGAAAAACAACTGCTTGAGAAATGAATGAGTGGCTGCTATCAACGCTGAATCGCTCAAAATCCATAGTACACTTCACATACATGTGTCGCGTAACGTCATAAAAATATCCTCCAGAGAAACATAAATTCTGAGAAAAAGAGTAAAACAAGAAAAATGGCTCGTCAATGCGAGAACGAAGAAAAATATACAATTTGTTAGGCAAGGGAGATGACCTTAATTGGGGTGAACTGCTCATATAGGCCTAGATGAAGAAAACATTTTCTAGTCTTCACAAAGCATTGTTAACGGAACTGGTGAGAGCTCCCGGTCCACGACCAAGAGCTACTCGGGGGTTCATGACCGCAGTTCCCTGATTCAGGTATCCTTCTCCCACGGCAGATACTGCGTAGGAGTAATCCGCTATTTCTACACCAGTTAGGTATTCATGATCTTCCACGACTGTTGCATTGACCGCCTCCACAAAGCGATAGTACAGCTCCTTGTCAAGCGTTGAGTCGTAATCGCTGATACCAACGAACTTAAAGGATTGTTGTGTGCTCCCAAAGCCTGATGAACCATTAGAGGAACCGAAATATTCAGCCGTACCGTTTTCACGTGTTGTGAGTAGTGTGCCTGAGTAACCATCAACAAGACTTGCTGTCGCTGGAAGGTGAGCGAATGCCTGTAAGCCGGTTGGGAAGACAGAGTTGCCATCGATCTGAAGGGTCTTTCCGTAATCGACTACCGCGCCCAATGTGAAGTTTCCAGAACCACTTGGATCAACGAAGTAGGTTGAATTAACATATGCGGGATATGTATAGCTTGCCTTGTAGTAGAAGTTGCCTGTTGTTTGGTCCATTCCTGTCGTAGTTTGGTTTACAACCTGGATGCCGCCTTGATCCGTATACAATGCGTCTTGTACAAATCCAAGGCTCTGTGTCCAACCTGCATAGTTCGTACCATTCTGTGACTTGATAGCCGAGCTGATAGAGAGGGTTCTTTTCACACTCGTGAAATATGCAAGGGTTTGGTTCGCGCCCGTGCTGTTTTGGGTGAGGTGTTGGTTAACAGCAATAGAGGGAGCGGGGAGAAGAACCGAAGGGTAATCACCCGTTGTGATTGAATCTTCGTCATCAAGCCAAATGAAGATTTTTCCAGTAACGTACCAGCTACTGCCGACAGTTTCAGTGATCGTAGCAGTAACATTGCCATCGTCAAGCAATCCAGCCACTTTGATTTCGAATTTGTGGTCAGAGCCGTCGGAAAGCACACCAAGCCAAGGTGTAATGTCAATTTCTGTCTCTTTCAAATCAAAAGCATCGATCCCAACGATTGGTCTCCAAAGCCCCGGTACCACGCCACCTGTGAAGACAACTGGAAATGGCCATTGGACACCAGCTAGTTGATCATCAATGTACAGCTGGACTTCGCGAAATGGTGAGTATCCATATAAGGTCCCTACATCGTCATCTGCGAACGTAGAGGTGTCAGATTGAAATACATTACCCCACCAGAACTCTTCCGTTGCCTGACCGCATGCCGAGATGGAAAAGACAGCTCGATTCGCATTTTGAGGGAACGCGATTGTGTTCGTCGCGTTATCTGCGGGCAGTGTGAATATACTCGCAGCACTCTCATTGCCCTTTCGTGCCGAGATGGGAAGAATAAGGGCAGCTGGATCGACAGTATCTTGGCTTGTGAAAAATGTTGCTGTCAGAGTAGTATTGAAGTGACCTGTGTAGGTACTATCTATCAAATTTCCAAGATCGAAGATGAGTGTCTGGGGTTGATTCCAGAAGTATAGATATTCGGTCATATCTTTTATATAGGTCCATTCGATGCCATATGTCGTGGGTTCCGCGGTAGATGTTCTCCATACCTCAGTGTCACCAAAGTACATGAGGGCGAGACGGTCATATTGTCGGCCTTTCGAAGTAACTGTGAAATTCATCACAACACGGTTGAAAGAGCATGATGGTGGGGTATAATTCCCTGATTAATCTAGAGTAAGCGCGTGCCAAGAAGAAGAGGAGAAAAAAAAAAGCATAAAGACTTAGGAGAAGTATGAGAAGTGCTGATTTGTGAGTTTTTGCCACACTCAAGAACAGAAATCATAGGTCGAATTCAATAGTTTTTGAAGATGGGTGTAACGCTTCTCAGCCCTATCAACTTATGTTGAAGCCTCAATCACATGTTTCTGATGCTTATAGGCACCCGCTTTATTTGGAGGATACGCACCAGACCACGAGGAGATTGATCTCTACGAAAAGACCACATATCCACTGGTGTCTGGATTTGTGGATTGTTTTGGGCAATGAGTCTGACCACGATGGCCAGATTTATAGTTTGCGTAGGGGTCTAACATAGAGATGGGTGTCTCACCTACAAAAGGCTGTCCGTAACTATAGCCAAATGAATAATCCATCAGAACAAGCGAACAAGCAGTTGTCGCGTTCACTGTTGCAATCGACGTGGTATTCTCGCTTCCCGTCGAGGAGGTCGTGTCATCCACGACGCCTTCTGGAACAAAAACCGGCTGGTAGACTTGGAAAACCTCCAAGGTCGGCGTAGCGGTCGAGGTGGTGGAGCTAACAGTTGCTGCGAATCCCTTTTCGACAATGTTCGAAGAGTGAGAGTCATCATATTTCTCGTGTTTCTCACTACGGTGAGATTGGGTTCGCAAGTAACTAACCATCAGCAAAGAGAGTGCTAAGAACACCAGCACCTGCAGCTGTGACTGCTGTCGTGATAAGAATTTACGGGGCAATCTGGATCTACGCCATTTGCTATCGTTGTTGGATTTCTTCACCAGCAAGCTCGCTTTTTCAGAGATCGAATGAACACCATGATCGGATTCCATTAGATCCTGTATATCCGATCCAGTTGCTGATGGTCGGAGCTCAGGGGGTGGTAACTCCATGGTTTCGTAGCTGTTCTGAGGTGCAGAGGTTTCCATTGTGATGTCAGACCTTGCAGCGTTACAGGACTTTCAGCAGATTGAATAGGGTACTGCAGGCAGTGTATACTATGAGGCGATCAAACTTCCTGGCACAAATAAGCCAATGTGGTACGGCGTCGTTTTCGCGAAGCCGATGCAAGAGACAACTGCAAATTATGAGCTGCCAATGGGCCGAGGCTGACTGTTCCAGTACCGTGCTTTGGCTGCTGCTGCACGAGGATCTCCACTGTATCTTAACTGATAGTAGTTGAAAACGGCAAACTCTAGCTTTGAAAGTATGTATGAGTCCGGCTGGGCTACGATCTTGCTCCAGACTTCCGTGACGTAGGTTTCGAGCGCAGTAACAGTCTCAACACTGAGGGGCTCTTCTCCGTCTCTGGCCTTCTCCAAGTGATAGGCAATGGAAGAGTTATTCTGTGTCATGGTTGTATTACTATATGTCTTCTTGGGCGATGGAGAATTCTTATGAAAAGAAGACGGAATGAGACCTAAAACTGAAGGGGCCTCCATTGAAATATGAGAAATAGCCATGGAGACAACATATAAGAACTTTTATATGTTGAGTACGTGCTCAAGGTTCAAACACCAGGTCTCGAATAAGAATGAGGCAGATATGTAGAAAACAATGTGAGAGTAAGCAAACAAATCTAAGCATAGAGATGACTGGTAGGCGAAGAGCTGCAGAACGTTCATACGCATGCCACTTCGTCTACCTGCTGTTCTGCTAGCTAGGTTACTTCTTTGCATTGCCAAGACTTTTTTTCTTTATGACTGGTTATGTGGGGGCATGCGTGCGGTGGTGTTAAGGGGGAGGGTGTCAAGAGGACTATGGATATTGTAACAATGAAGTTGCAGAGACGCGCCAATTACACACAACAGACTCACCTTCAACGGAACCCAGAACACTGGGACCTATTAGAGCGAATTTTCTATCACCTTTCCCCTCCGGACTTGCTTTTCCGTTCGTTTCTGCTGCTCTTGATTTGCCAATTCCTTAGCTTACTTACTCACTGACCATATGATTCGTAGTAATTTTGGCTGTCCTTCACAAGATGTTCGGGTAGTTGGGCGTCTTCCGCCTCCACCACTTCGGATTATTCCTACGCTTTGAACAATCAAACGTTTCACCGAATTGTTAGGAGCTAGTGTTTGCAGTAGTCTCTCCTTAGCTTTGGAGACAAGGGAGATGTTTGGGTATCAGTGTAAGCCTGTTGTCTGTGTTAGGTGGCACAAAAAGGGGAGCACAGCATGAAAAAGTAGAAGCGCTGTACTATAGAAAAAGATGTAGTAGTCGATGCAGAAATTCGCAGACTAAATATCTCCTGCAAAATGGGTCATCGTAAACAATCGTGATGGTGAGAAATTCTTGAAACAGTGACTTGTCTGCCATTGGCTGCGTACTCGCGATGCTCATGTCTCCGAGTGCGTCCTCACAATCAGCCTTAGACAGAGGCTAGACACCAGCCGCCACCAACATTATGGAAAACATAGGTAGCGTAGATATAGCCCGTGGTATCGTCCGTATAGAGTAGAAGCTAGAGCCTGCGGAGCTTCTGGCTTTGCCATGGCAATGGCTAAAGAAGGGTCTGTACGTACATTCGATCATTCAAACTACAGTCAATTACTCGCTCTGCTGTGCACCCTACGCAATGCGGGGAGAGGTGGGTGCGCGTTCCTATATGGATATGTACTGCGCATGTACCGTTGAGCAGCAGCCGCAGACGCACTCGTGATTTATGGAGAGATCAGTGCGAGAGACAAAGAAGGTAACGAGCTGGCGGGATCTGCTTGGTACGCGGATCTCGGGGGAGGAGGCTTTGGTGACCAGCTAATGTATGCACGAGGAGCTTCTTTATGCCTCTGGAGCTGTAGAGATGCGCAGAAGGGTCCTGGGCTGAGGTGCCTATGGGCGACGACTGGCAATAGAATGCTGATCTCTGTGCCATACGCCACAATTGACTCTTTAATCCGGAGGCTGTAGGAGGCGACTGGAGCGTTGAGGCAACGAAACAGTGGATGGATTTGTTGTGAGGTTGTCCGATTTAGGTGCACATATGTTTGGACAATCTCGCTTTTGGCAGGGTAACAAACGACCGAGGTATGAACAAGTACAAAGCGTGTTTATGTCGTCAAAGTCAAGGGCGAATTCCCGGGATTAATCCAAGGGTACAAATATTGAGGTAACCTAGATAAGTAAAGTGAAGTCTATCAATAAGAACAAAGTCAGTCAGGTATCTATGGTAGATACAGATACGCAGAGTATTACAGCAGTACAACGGACACCTACCTGGTAGTACTTGTGTGCAGTACCAAAGACAGAGAAAGATTGGTACCTATGGACAGATGATTAGAATCATGATGAATCAAGCATGTAAAATAAACTGATAAGGATTATTATGGCGATTACAAATCAGCAATTTGAATACTGCATCCGGGAGAGGATGTACATATGCATATTTGCACTTCAGTCCGGGATCCGACATTTGAAGCACGAAGATATCCGAATTATGGTCTTTATTCATGCTATGCATATATTTACTTCATGAATACACATATACATACATATATGGTCTCTACCTAGCCTGTAGCACGTCGACGGGGTCTTTTGGGGCTGGTAACTAATACTAGAGACAATAACTGCAAGCGTACGACACTACCTACATCTTCTGTATTGGCGACCCCCTGATTAAATACCACTCGCTTCATAACATCAGAGTTATCTTATGGGCACACTCTCATACTTCTGACTCCCGTACGGCTTTACTCAATGCGGTGATAGATGTACCCGTATCTACCCGTTGTTGTGTATACTCGCAGATAAGTATCTATCAATATTCTACAACCTTTCGACTCCTCATGCTACTCAACATGTCCTGTTAATTTAAGTTTCCTCTAAGAGAAACTGTATCTCGGCCCCATCTATAGTACCAAATTAAGTAGTACTCAACTACTACAGATGAGATCTCAGCCCTCTAATCCCTATAAAGAACGATATAAGTTCCCACAAGATGATTAATACCCTTACCACACCTCGAGCCTACTATGTTTTGCCCGAGCTAACATTGATGTGGCAGCTGTATCGAAGATATAGATCCTCCATTGGCTGCGAGAGGGTAGTACTTCACTTATCTCCACATCTCTCCTCTAATTACAGAATAGATATTCGGAATAGCTTCCTAGCGAACAGGTCTGAAGAATCCCCCAAGTTCATGAGGAACTAGGATGTCTACACTGCATATATGTAGTCTCAAGTACCCCGACGGCTGGTAATGCTTGTTTGTATTCCAGCCACATCAATCTGCCTTATCACCCTGGATCCCTGCACTACCAGTGTCAAATCGCGTGACCGTCAAATTTGCCTTCCATGAGCATTAGCCCATAGTCCCTTCAGCAATCCAACATCGAATTAGGCGTCCTCAACGGTAGAAAGGCAACAGGCTCTACTGGGAGACACATGCGATTCGTATTTCGGATCCTTTCTGCTGGTGTTCAAGGCAGTACGTCCTCTCACTCGACGCAGGCCAGGGTCTCAAGCAGGCTCTAGGCCTTCAAGGCCACAGGTAAGGCAAGGCTTGAGGCAATGTGCATGTTTATGAGCAATTCTGAGATCGAATAGTTCTTCGTCACATACAAATTTAGCATGTCCGATGTGCTCTGAAGTGCATATATAAATTTGATGCAAGTGCGGACATTCTCAGTACATATTCGGAGATTCGTACAGAAATTTACACGGTCACAGTTGAAAGGAATGAGGGGCAACTCCCTGGCCTCCTTACTAGCTGGAACTTGCCGATGATCTTAGCACGCCCAATTTACTCTTGAAATATCGACATCGGATTGCAGCAGCAAGTGTCCTTCCATGCTAACATTGGCAGATGGGGAGATAGCCCAACGATCATCAGTTTGATTCCTATTTACTCCAAATGGTACTAAGGTGTGGTACCTTGTCATACCTCGTTGTTCGTCATGCTCTGTTCTGAGATACTTTAAGTACTTGACAGGCTGAAGCATTCTTGAGAAGCGTTTATTGGCTTGGTTTTGGTGGACCATAGATCCAAGTCACTTGATGGAATACGCTCTAGGTACCCTGGGTTTACTCAGAGCAATGGCTTGTACTTCGTACGGTATGCAAGTACAGGTCTTGTACAGGTAAACACTTCATTGGTTTGGAGTAAGCAGAAGCATGACCGGGAGCCGGGTAGTTTGACAACGAGGCCTTCCCGGCAAATATCACGAAAGAACAAATTAGGTGTCATATCCGTGAAGCTAGGACAAATTGTATGTGTTGGTTTCCGCTCGTGTACGGATGTACTCCCGAGTCGCAAACTCAATAAGCATCACTGGGCGTCCCGTGCCTCTTAGTGTAGTGTGTCCGTACGAATAGGTACGTCTGAATCTGTAGCCTGCCGATATGATGTCGGTTCACTAGAGTTTGTCATAAATAATCCTGGCACATTAGGTACTCTACCAAGGTCCCCAGAATTCCAGAAGCCGGAAAATTCCCATGAGTCACCCTCCACCATCAAGTCACAAAAAGTCCATGTTCGCAGTGTGCTTAGAGCAATGCGATTTCAGGGTTGTGCAGAAATCAATAATGCATATTTGTATAGCAATTGATTCCTGGTTGTCCCCTGCATATGCTCATAGGCATCATCTGGCATGGAATCCGTTCGTGGTTTGCCCAGGTCGGCAGATACTAAGCTCTGAGTGGATGTCGGCAGTGGCAATACATATTTCTATGTGTTGGATATGGACAAGGAGCTGGGGAAGTTAAGATATCTGAAGAAGGCGTTGGAGCTTGGTTGTCCGCGGTCGCAAAATCGAGGCTGGCGCAATGCTCAGTTCAACAGTGTCCACCCCTAAGATCGTCTATCAACTCAACGCAGAGCAGGGTGCTCGAAAACCCCTTCATGTTGGCTTTCCCATACATTTGCGTTCTGAAGATCCTATATGCTTGAAGAAATATCTGCAAAAGAGACTGGGTTTTGCGGATTTTGAAACTTACAGGCTTAACTCCTACAACACGTCAGCTTTTATGGTTGCATCAGAAGGCTGATACATCTCAGGGGAGGGCTCTCTCAGATGCCTCGCGCAAGATTCCCTCTGATTCAGTTCTGAATGCGATACAAACAATCTTTAAAGTTTAGAAATAAAAGTACTCACTTTGGTAAAATGCAAGTGCAATATGTAATTCATAAACTGGTGAGCAGAGGGATTCAATAGCCATAAATCTTGAATGTCAACGAAAATCCTCCACCATATTCGGGTTGTCTCACATTACCCCACCGGTTTATCCTATAAAGTACGATAGGCTTACGACAGAACCCTTTACTCAACACCTAGATCGCCGAGTCCTTACATTTGCTTTTGTCTCAGTACAAATCCTCTGTTCGATTCAGATAAGCTGGAAAGAAGTCTAAGATTAGAAAGAAACTCGCTGTGTGAGGTGCAAATCATATCAACCATAGCAAAGCAGAAGAAATGACGTCCATCTTGACCGAAATTCTCCCATGGCTTTCTTTTGAGGGTTCATTCGAAGGCCAATGGATCTGAGAATAGAGGACTTCTGAAAGCAATCCACGCTGTCGTTCTCTTTTAAGTACAAAACAAACTTACATTTACGGCACCTAGCTATTTGTTCAGATTAGGAGAGCGTCTCGACGCGACCTGCTTTCATATACTTACATACTTCAGTGTGTGGAGTGATTCTTGCTTCATCAGTTCAGCAACTGTGACTTCCAATGCAACTGATGGCAATTATTCCCATTATTCAATCACTGGCATACTTCCAGAAACTCTTATTAACGGGAGTAAGGAAAAAAGCAAAAGCATTTTACACGAACTGCCAAATGCCACCTTTGACCTCACTTGCTTAAGTCATGAGAAGAAACGGGCTACTAGAAAAGTGTATCGCTTACTGACTGTGGAGGACTGACTGATGAATCTGTGTTCGTAGTCTCGGCTTCTCCAGGGCACGGATCACGGGAAGGATCTTATATTGGTCTCAGTCGACTGTTGTTCAGTTTTTAGTTGAATCAACTCCTCTCACCAACAAAATCGGACCTTTTATTTACTACGGTAATTCGATAGATATGTATCTTGTAACATCTATTGACATGGAATGTGGTGTCTGAACCGTTTCCAAGTCTTGAAGAACACAGAAAAGATTGCCTCACGAAAAGGGTTTTAACTATGGTATGCTTGGTTATTGCATAGGTACCTACTTGACGTTTACCCCGACTTTGGAAGTCACCCATTTATGCCTAATCGCCCTATGATTTTCTATACTCTACTGTATGTAGTTATCCAGCGATACATATGAATCACCAGCGTCATTTAATGTTATATGGATCATTTATTGGTGCTAAGCTACGCGCTGCGGTCGATCCTATAGCCATCCTTGGGCAAAATTCATAAAAAAGGATAGCCCTGCTAGCTTCTAGGATCATCAACAAATCGTCGGCGATAGGGCATGAGTTGCAAATTGCTAGATAGGTATGTTTTGATATCTCCGATCCCTATCCATAGAAACGCTTCTCTCGTATGTGAAGTACCCAGTCCTGTGCTATACATATTATCTGTATCATGATTAAGCGTTCTGTATGATAAAGCTAATGATAGCGTCAATTTGATCAGGTATTCTGATAGGGATGATGATAAGTACTACGTAAACAGTATGGAAATAGGTGAGCTTCGCTGATATACAGGCTCGAGATCTTCATACTAGAGGAAAGTTTCAGCAACCTCAATGATACGACTTTTGTGAGGTGCTACTTTTTGGACCCTGGAAAGGATGGATATATGAAAAGGTAGATAGATACCTTAGGTGGTGAGCCAAGCCATGCACAAAATGTTCTGATCGTGCACGGAAAAGGCTTCATCTAATCCACTCCTCACAAACCCTTGACGCAAGGATTCCATGAGATGGGATCATAACGTCGTGCTTTGCTCGGGTGTCCTCTGGATATTTTCATACGTAAAGCCATATGTATCCATAGCAATCTTGCATACTGATCATACTGTTAGTATCATGATGTTGTCGTTTCTCTTCTGCGTCAAAAGATGGAATGTTGAGCAGCAGTCATTCGAAGATAACGAGGTCTCCACTAGCTGGTCAAAAACTTGCTCAGCAAGATGTGATCAGTAAACCGCAAAATTGACGCAGCCGGATGATATACTTTATTCATTGGTTTGGGAGGTTAGATCATGATGCTTGCGAGCAGAATGTTTACTTATCATAACCACTTCCATCCGAGAAAAAAACATTTAAACATCCAGCAACCCTCGTGCCCTTCTCCTCTGTCTGTTCAGCTAACGCTCATTTTACATCGCGAAGCCTCAACGTGAGCGCAATCTACGCCAGACTTCTCCACACTATTAATTACAGAGACTGATGAGATAAGATCGGCAATACGTCCCATATCGCCTGGACCCTCTTTCGACCCCTATGGAATCATCGCGAGCACTTCACGATTTACGTGACCTTAATTTGACGCCGTGTGCTTTTGGAACGCGACTCGGATCCGACAAGTCTTGTGATACTGAGCGCATCAGTATGACTAAGTGCGGATATACGGAACATATCGATGTCTGGCTCACGAGCCTTTGTGTTGGCAAGACTTGAGTTTATATTCACCTCCCGAGATTAAATTGATGGCATAAGTGAATTGACGAGTTCCATGCCTGAGGTTGCAGGTAACACAACATCTCTCGCGCTCTCTCTCTGCTACGTCGGAGTTGTTTCCTTTATTATTTTCCCTCCTTGCTATTATTTTGTACTTTCTCTCAATTTGCTCCGTCTTTCCTTCTTCTTTCCTTCCTCTCACATCTTTTCTTCTTCTCTTCTCCTCCTGAGAGTCTCTGAAGGATACCTTAGGTAGTAAGCATGAGCTTCTAGACCCTACCGCTTTCAGTTGGCGTGGGTTACTTATCAGCTAACATGCACGGCATTCACACAGTGCAGCAATGTAGCAACGATTTGGAATTCAGACCTGTCGGTCGGACACTGTGGGCCGACATCAACACCAATTTGTCATTGGACCCCTCACCTAACTTTGGGTGCCTCACTTGTCATGTTGGATTCGAATTTCAATGTTAACATCTGAATAATGACGGAGAACCACAGCAGCAGAATAAGAAGAGGAATTGTTTGACCTTTCAACTACTCGAAGACCAGGCGAAGCTGGAGCAACAGGTATAAAAGCTACTGCAAATCCGCCTTCCAAATAAACGTTTATTTCAACGTCAATTTAAGATGTGAACGTCACAGCTCAGTCTTACACGGTCCTTGAAAGCTTGAGCAGGGATGAGCGACGTAATTCCAAATACCGCACCACAGAAGGTGCAACATGTCCCAATCAGGTTCAATTGAAGCACTTTGTAGGAACGTTGCTATGCTCCTTCTAGATAAAGTTCTTTCAACCCCTACTATCAGTCGTTATCAATGGTCAGATCATCAGCCATGGCTGACGTAGGTTTGAGATACGGACTGCCCCTCCCTCTAATGACATAGTGCAGCTAAGGTATAAGTATCATCTCACGTTCTCTGAGCTTTCTTTCTTTCATCTCCAGACAACAACTCACAAAAGACCAAAACAATACCTACCTTGCATTATCTCAGACTTTACCAACAACATTGACAAAATGACTTCTACTGGAAAGTGTCTTTGCGGCGAGACCGAGTGGACCGTCAAGCTCGAGGATCAGGCACATATTCTTTGGTAAGTCAATATGCCTTGTGATACACTAGTTTACGAACGTTTAATTGACTCGTGCTCTAGCCACTGCAACACCTGTAAGTTCTCCACGATCTCAATCGAAAACCGTGAACGAAAACATATCTGATGCACTATCTAGGCAAGGCTTTGTCCGGTGGTGCCTACACTCTCAACCAGATTGTACCAAAGGAGAATGTCAAGGTCACTAAGGGCTCCTTGAAGACTTATACATACAAGGGCGATTCAGGTAAGATAATGCAATTCTTTTTCCATCGGAAGGATATCATGCTCACCAATTGCAGGCAACCCAGTCATCTGCTCCTATTGCCCAAACTGCACCACTCATCCATTCCACGAACAGACTGTCCTTGGAGATAAGCTCGTTGTCCGCACCATTCTCCTCGATGAGGGGAAGAAGCTCCCAGCTGCTGCTGAGATTTATGGCAAGGATAGACTCTCCTGGGAGAAGGAAGTTGCTACCACCTTTGATGTTCTCCCACCCTCATAGATGTCCATATTAATGAATGAAGTGGATGGTTTTTGGTGCGAACAGCACAGAATTATGAACAACATGACGAATAAACAAGAATGAATTTTACTATTATCAGCCATTGAACCCTCAACATTTGTGTGTGATTATACTCTGAAAGATATACACTCTGGCAATCCTTGGTGCTCATGCCACTTTCGAATATTATGACATCATAAGATAAAACGAATCGTATTTACCACCTTCATTACTACAGCAACCTCCAGAGCGGCTGTTCGAAGGTACCTTCCCTTAACACTGTTCATGTCTCCCCGGATCTACATCTATCAACCTTATTGAGCCTTAGCTGATTAATTCAGCGAATCGATAAAGCTGTCGATACTCTGCCGAACACACCAATGAGAAGGGTAACGGTTTGTTCTACCAATATTGACAGGTCTACGTGCCACAGACTGTATGTGCATTGCACGGGTACCTTACCTACAATGTTAGCTTACTTTATCCATAAAAGCTAACATGGTTCGAAATATTATCTCCGAGCCGTATTGTATTCAGGATCATACATAGTAGTGTTTGGATATATTTTGCTTGGCTGCTTGTGCTACCACACGCATGGTGAGGTATTCGGGTAGGGTAGTGTGGGTAAGGTTGGCACAGTCTCCTGCCAAATGATTCGACTCAAAATGCTCCCCCCACACATCTACCCATGTCCAGCAAAACTTGTATGTGGGTAGGGTCCTGCAGAATCTAGACCCTGATAGTCGAACCACTTGACGAAAGATTGTATTGTAAGAACACGACGGTTGATCTGGAGACGGGCACTGGCCCTTGATCATTGAGACGATTCTTTTGGTGGCTGCATCTAGGCGCGATACTTGTCTTACTTCGTTCGGGAAAAGCAGGGAATCATTCACATAACATATGTTAGGAGGGGATGGATCGAGGTGGTTGTTGGAGTCTTCTTAGTAGAATTGTATCCGCTTCAACATATGTATGGTACATATAGAATGCGGTGCTATCTAACATGGTTTAAAACGAAGTGAAATTGATTTATCATAGTATTCCTCATAAGGTTCTTGGCACAGCGCTTGCTTCTTTATTAGTTCTGCTCTATCCTTTTTCTCTCTTCGTTAACATTACGATACTTTTCCTGGTGGGGAAGATATATAATCACTTTGAGATAATCGTAACCTGAACTACAAACAAACACGTTTTCCTGCTCTACTGCCGAAGAAACAAAATAATGATTTCAATGGTTATAATATGTACCTTGGTTATAAAATATTAAATCAAGCATTAAGCAATTTTGTCTTGTACTCTGTGATGCATGTTCTGCTCAAGTCTGCTCAAGTCTGCTAAAGTACGGATGAGCGGCTTGCGCTTAATCCCACGTGAGCTCTGCTGCCACGGGAAATACTCCGCCCGAAAAGATAGCCAGCCTATAGAAATAGCCTCAATTCAATTAGCTTCTAATATCCGCCGCTCTATTTCTACTTAAGTTCACCTTATTTTCATCCAAGACGTACCAGCTTCGGGAAGGCTTTCCGTTGGACCGGCTAGACGCCTCGCTCAATGAGATTGGCTGCTTAGTGTGGCATCGTTGTCATAAGTGTATGTACGGAATAAACTCGGAGCGTGGTAGTCGTCCACATCTCAGCCTCATTATCGGTATTTCACTACATATACCTTACTTGACGGAACTTTCCATTCAAGACCTTGTAGTTCTTGCCTATCTCCCTTCATGTACGTACTTAGTTCGAGAAACCAACACCGAGTGTAACGCTGTATACTCGCCATCACTATGCTAGTTCCCACTAGGGAATGGACGATGTACACGCCTCATACATACATATGCGTGCTTGGGCAGATAGACCTCACTACAAATGAGAAGTCACGATATATTCAATCCCTCGAGGACATACTCGATGGCATTTTCCGTATTGTCAGATTCTCGGGCTCATTCCGGTGTTCAAGTATAGGAGGATCGTAATCCCAAGGGGTTCAAGATTGAGGATACCTATTCATCATCACACCGGAACACCAGTACCTTATTCAACGTGATGTCGCCAGCGGCGGCCTTATCCAGCTGATTACAGCGAGAGAATAATAAAGAGATACCTCAAGTGTATGTTCTTCTGCATGAGTGAGATCGCATGCTGAATCTCCAGTGGCCCTATGTTGGTGGATTGATCTATTTCAATTCGACTAACTGGAGAATAGTTTCGTGACGAAGAGGGATGAAACCCGCGGGCATACAGGGCAATATGCTACGTGAAATCTCTCGTGAAACCCAGACATCAGTAAGTTCGCACCAAAGTTCGCGCTTTCTTTGAAACAAGTGATTTGGGGAGTTGAGCAAATCTATACCTACCGTATAAACCTCCTAGTATGGTATTACTGGGCTCTCGAGTTCTTGATGAAAGTCGTGTTTATCCGTTTACATGGAGAGCAAGCGTTTACGGTACAGTATTGTCTGAGCACCACTATTTCAAGACTAAAGCCATATTTGACCATGAATAACAGGAGCTAGGTGGGAATACTCTTAAACTTGGATGTATACCATCAACTCATGACCACTGACCAAGCAATGTCCAATATAACCTCCAGTGCGGTTTAATGCATCGACAGGCTCACTTGATTGTTTAATTCTTCAAACCTGAGGCGTGTAAGATCTACTGATCGTCAGCCGAAACCCCACGAACACTGCACGCCTTTCATCTCGAATACCAGAACGACAGCTTGAGCCTATACGAAACCGAGTGATGGTCTTTGGCTATCATCGCTAACCTTTCCTTGCGACTTTGACAGCTCGCGAGAGGTTGATTGTACGCTATTTGATGATTGACGAATGCTGTGGTAAAATTCTTGATCTATATTTCAACACAGCATTGCTCTTTGTCACATATTGTACGAAGAAAACATCGAAACAAACAACACAGTGGACCATTTTTCATTGTCAAATACCAAAGATATCATCGGTTCTTGGATATGGAGATGTTCGGACAAATTCTTTATCAATGGTTCAAGTCATTCTGTTGAAGCCAGATGAACAATCTCGTTCGAAGACACGCGTTGACGCGGTGGCTTGTTCATATTTGGGTAGTATCAAAACAAATGATTCTTCCATCTCTTGAGCCATCAAAGTAAGGAGTATGACTTGTCAAGAACATACAAGTTTAAATATGTGTTGGTAGGAAACCCTTGTCTTCTTTTTCTGATTTATTATCTTCTTCAGGGGTACAATGTAGCAGATTTCGAACCGTCTACAGGGTACTAGGAATTTACAAGTACAGCAGCACAGATTCCGAAGAAGAAGAAAAAAACATCCCGGAACTCTACGATCGAAGCGATACGCGAAATATACGAAATATACAATGGAGTTCCACTTCATGTTGCTGGCCTTTTTGGCCATACTTTCTAAGAACTGTGGACAAGTCGTAATGAGCTATTCACCGCCGCTCAGATACATTGGCTACAATGAAAGAAACTCGAGAACTATCAGTTATCCATTCCTCACCACCGAGCTCGAACAGTAGCGACTTCCCCTGCAAAGGACTGCTTGGTACAAATGAGGGCCAAGCACTTGCAAAATGGCAAGCTGGCAAAAACATATAAATTCACCTTTGAAGCAACAAAAATGACGGAGAACGAAGCTGCCCAGCCTCGATCTCTGTTGATGGTGCAAAACCCTTCTATTTTGTGAAATAGTACATCGAAGAGTTGCCCTACAAACTCCCTATTCCGCATCTCTTTCAGCTTGACACCTCCTGTGGATGATCCAACCCGATATTCCACGGTATTCGCTTAGACGCGGTTCAACAAGATAGGTAGTCGAGGTATGTACGTGAACTGCGCCCTGATCGACATTGTTAGTGATTCAAGCAACAATGCTACAGACCTCAGCGACCTCCTCTCAAGACCAATGATATTCGTTGCAAATATCAGAAACGGTTGCATGACTGCAGAAGCAGCCAACTTAGTATACCCAAACTCAGGCCCTGATGTTGGTATCAACACTAATCACTCAGCACCGCCTATTGGGGACTGTTCGTCGCTTAGGATCCCAAATGTATCCAGCAATTATTCCCTGGCTAGGATGACTATTACATCTGCTGAGTCAATTGTTGCTTCAAGAATACACCAAGTACGATCTAAAGTACCTCAACTTCTACAGCGTCCGATGAAGTCACTTTAAGTATGTTACCCAACGCTGCTTCCACTGCTTCCAGCGCACCTTACTCTACACAGGCTTACTCGATCTTCGACGGGTCCTATTCCGATCGAGTTTCGTCCACTTTCTTGCATAACACATTCATATCTCCTTTTTCAAGTGCAGGAGCGGAAACTTCGACTGCGTTACCTGTCATAGAAAGCAGAGCTATCAGTACTGTGTTAACAACACTCACCATGACTTCGCTCAGAGATCCGCGGAAAGCACTACCAACCCCGACGATACCACAGTTAATCACTCTCTTACAGTAGCATCCAGGATCTCACTTTCCCCCCACATCCCTTCAATCAACCATACCAAGCATTCAGATCATCTCTCCGATGCCCAAGGCTTCTAACGGAATATCTCGGGCAAATACAACGACCCCGCTTCAATCCATTGAAGTACCATCTACTGAAACCCCGGCCAAACTATCTTCGCTTGCAGTGCAAATCCAGCTTCACGGGCCCGTCTACTTCCGTCTACTTCATTGAATCCGCCTCCTGTATTGACAACATTGAAGACTAGCATGCGCTCGGCACAACATCCGATCTGGGGCATATCTCTCCCACCGCCAGTGACCCTGTCTACCTGATTTGATAAGGGTTTATCATCGTCCCTTACGGCCCTGATAAACCCACTCCTCCCAGACCTCCTGTGGCGAGGATGGACTTAGTACGATTGATCAGATGATCTCCGTAGC
This sequence comes from Allantophomopsis cytisporea, assembly GCA_024752435.1. NCBI lineage: Eukaryota > Fungi > Ascomycota > Leotiomycetes > Phacidiales > Phacidiaceae > Allantophomopsis > Allantophomopsis cytisporea. Next base: position 1,489,021 of record CP103025.1, read on the forward strand.
TATAATTTGAATATTCCTCATGTTAATCGGGTATTCGAGATGCCGAATATATTATGAAGGTGCTAGTCCAGCAAGAGGAGTTTAGCATTATTTTTTTCTTTTTGATACACAATTTACTCTAAATGAGTAGATACCATTTATCTAACTGCCTTCAATGTTTACTGCACGAGTATTTTTGCTTTGTTTGATGGTAAGATGACGATGATTGTGGGACGTCTCCCTTCGGAGCACTCACAGGTCTCAATCTGTTTTGTGTACTTGGACTCTACCGAAAGATACCTGTTATTATGCGAGAATTGGCTTTCCCACCATGCTCCAATTCGTCGCCAAAGAACTTAGGTATTGCTATCAACTATATCATACAAAATGATTAGAAACAATCTCAGACACTTGCTGCTGTTTACATATCCCAATCCATCTTTGAAATTAAATTGCCAGTTTTATCCTGTGAAGCTCGAACTGATTTCTGATAAAAAGCAGTAGCGACAACAACAATATCAGCTATTTTTGTCATAGCCATCATCTGCCCATATGCCGAATCGTATGTGACAGATCAAACTACATCTTTCCGAGACTCATGCATTATGCTTAAACTTTGTGGCTCTTAATGAGTGGTTGTCATACAAGTAACATATATGTTCTACCTTGTAGGCATTCTACAACACCAACTGCCCAAATCCGTAGACCAAACAATACAATCTTCACTTCCAAACAACGAGTCATAGCAAGATCCAACATATAGAAGGCGAGTCTCGAGATTTCAACGATTCGAACATCCCCGTAGCGCATCAGTATACTATATAATATTGGCCCCTAAATTTGCCAAGTTGACGATGCTAAAAGACATAATCATTAGGAATGCTGGTTGCTTTGGAGCATACAATTGGCAGTTGCTGCAGCTTTCATCATCACAATCACCCATCCTCTCCTCACAGTCTTCTACATCGTTGTCGTTCCTACATGCTTGAGCTGACTGGCAGCTATCTAAGAGCCCAACCCAGTCATTTAGATTCCCATGGCGAGTAGAGCAGATGTGATTGAGTATAATGAAACCACCCAAAGGGCAGCTATACAAGTGCGAACTCATACTAGTAAGCATAATATCTAAGACTTGAAGATGCACACAGTACAATGAAACATCTCATGCTCACGTTTTTCACAGTATGGAAAGGTCACGCGAAGCCGTCTCAAAAGCACACCATCTATGGAATCAAATCGCGGATTTATTTCTCTAAAGAATATAGGTACAAGAAGAGCTAGAGTGATAAGGAAGGAGACCTCCCAAAAATGGACAAGCTAAAATGCCGCAGCGCTAAAACGAAGCATCAAATATCGACAAGCCATGGCTGGAATTAGGGGATGAAAGAACTAGGAAACATTTTCTGGGGGTGACTCCATCTGTGTAGTTGTTTGTCTACTCGCAGGTGCTGTCATCGCCGGAATCTGGGACTGTGGTCTCGACAGCCGACTTGGTCTTGGTGGAAGAGGCTGAGGAGGTGGTCTTGCTGGACTTGGAGGTCTTGGTGGAGCTGGACTTGGTGGAAGTCTTGGCAGAGCTGGACTTGGTGGAAGACGCGGCAGCAGTGGTCTTTGTGGAAGACTCCGAGTCGGTGGTCTTAGTCGAGGAAGCCTTTTCGGTAGACGATGACTTTGCGGCAGAAGACTTTGCAGTTGAGGAAGCTTTTGTGGTCGAGGAGGCAGCAGATGAGGCAGCAGAAGAGGCAACAGCAGTGGAAGAAGCTGCTGCTGAAGAAACAACAGAGGAGCTTGAGGCGGAAGACGAAGAGGACCCAGAAGATGAGCCTAGTAAGTACCCAATCAGCATGGCTTATTAACAAATTGATGAACGTTTAGTAACTGTGGGTTATCTAACAAGAGGCGCCAGTTGGGATGTTCTCGCAATCAGAGGAGTCATCACCACCGGTGATGGAAACACCAGTCCAGGTCCAGTCGGAGCAGGATCCGTCACCACAAAGGATGTAGATGTTAACACCACCGTCAGCAACGGAGCCAGTGACAGTGTCGACGGTAAGGTTGGTGATTGGGACACCGGTGGTTGGCTTGCCAGTTGGGGAACCGTTCTCGTAATCCTGCTCAATGACGATACCGTACTTGGCAATGTTGGAGATGGTGATGTCCTTGAAGGTAACGCCGTCAACGGTTCCGGTGGCATCAGAGACGGTCTTGATACGGATACCGTTGTCAGAGTCGGAGACGGTAGAGGAGGAGATGGTGATATCGGAAACGTCGTTGTCAGAGCGGCCACCTACGGATCCGATGGAAAGACCGTGTCCACCAGAGCAAGTTCCGCCGGTGAAGGTGATGCTGGTTCCAGAGTTGACGGCCAAGCAGTCATCCTGGTTCTTGACAACGGCATTGGAGATGGTGATATCAGAGGAGGATCCAACGTCGAAGGCATCGGTGTTGTGTCCACCGTCATCGCCGTCTCCGGCAGAGTTGTCGATGTTGATAGAATCAAGAGTAAGACCCTCAGCAGAGTTGACGGAGAAGACCTGGACTGGAGAGTTGAGAATGTTGATGCCGCTGATGCTGGAAGTACCCTTCAAGCTGTGGGCGTAGAAGAACTTTGGCTTGGTGACACCTCCGTTGGATCCCTCACCATCCCAGTACTGGTCTCCGTTACCGTTGAGAACGTTACCAGAAGCACCAGTGACAACAATGTCGGTTCCAGAAACAGAAACCAATGGTCCAGACCACTCCTCGTACTCGAAGGAGGTGGTTCCAGTGAAGGTAACAGCGGTACCGTCGTTGAGGTCAGTCAAGTCGAGGGTCTCTCCACCTGGAACAGTGATGCTGTCAATGACAATGGTAGCACAGGCAGTCTTGGACTTGGATACGGCACTGGCATCAGTGAAGGTACAGGCAGTACCGGAGCTGCGCTTGACGGCGTTAGCCAAGTCGGGGGCAGCAGTTGGAGCTGGAGCTGGAGCAGCAGCAACAAGGGAGGCGCCAGCGCTAATCAGGAGCCCGAGGGCGGCATTGGTAATATGAACCATTTTGAAATTTGTAAAGAAGGTTGAACGTCACAGACGGTAAATGAATGAATGAGTAAGAAAAAAGAAGGACTGAAGAGGCAGCTGAAGAATGATGCTCAGGATGCTGATGAAAGGAAAATAAGAAGAGAGATATCAAGCATACTTATATGAACTTGATCCGAATTGAAGATGATAAGTTGGAGGCGATTCCAACCTGCATCGTAGCTAGGTCCGTATGGATAAGATGTGGGTACTCAATGGACTGACGACTTTCCATTACAATATGCCCATGTCTAGTGTAATGTCTTCGATATAGCATGTGCTTGAGTTTGGGGGCTTTTACAAACAATGGCCAAGGAAATGACACGAGGGTTAAACGTTGTTCGACGTATTCTTTTTGGAACACAGATCTGCACGGCTTACTTTTCCATACTTCGTAGAAGAAGTTTCCTGATGGTCGAAAGCAAGCACCACTGGCATGATCAGGGTCCAGGGATCATGCAACATTGCCAAGCGCAGATACCTCAACCCTGAACCTTTTCCTGAACCGCGATGCGTAATCGGGTAGTGTTTGTGCTTCCCCCCCATGGACCACCTCCGTAGTCACGATGGTGAGTGACCGATGCTTGAGCTGTCAATCTGTGTGGGCGCCTGAACTGTGCTTTTGCGGCTGTAATTGCCCTTGCTATTGCCAAGATAGTAATGATCTACACTCCTCTGTTGGTTGAGAATATTCCCTTAATATTCCCAAAGTGAGAGCAATCTATCATCAATCGAGAAGAAGGCACTGGGGCAATCTGCAGATAGTTCGATAGATTGAGGGGGCTCAGGAGAAGGGATGTGCTGCGCATTGCTGCGTCGTACAATATACGATGTGTATAGGATGTATAAAGTGATGGTTTCCATTTACGGGTTACAACAAAGTAATTAATCTATTTTGTCTACCCTGACGAATCGAACCCGGTCAATAGGTGGAGTATTGTGTTGTGACAGACAGTTACATAGATTGAGATATAGGGGTGTAAGAATGTTTCGAGCAGAGCACCAGAGTGGAGATGTTGTCTGTAGTAGATTAACGAACGGCGCGTAGCGAGAATGCGGAGAAGGGCGTTTGCAGGTACATAGACATTGTTCATGCAAGCACACAGACAACCTCACTCTCCTCGGTATTTAGGAGCTTACCGCGGTCTCGATATGTAAGAGTGGCCGGTGAACTTCAAATCTGATCGGATAATGATCCAGGACATTGGAGATCGACATGCTCAGTCCACCTTCTTCATCCGTTCAAACAAGTCCACACAATCCGCTCATTTAGTATATACTCCACAATTCCATTGAGCTTCAGATTAGAAAAGAAGAGACGCAGTATTGACCTCATTTACAGCTAGCCATTGCGAAGATGCTTGGTCGACGCTTAGGCAATGCTTGTGCAATGCTTGTGCAATGCTTGTGCAAACCTGCTGCATATTGATGACATCCTACCCAGTTGCCACGAAAAGGGGCTGTGAAGGCGCCTGCATTGGTGCATTCAATGCATTGATTTACAGTCCAACCCTCTCGAACTATGTATGTACGATACACATTCGATCGACAGCATATCGCAATCCCTCTGGCTGTGGTTAAACTTAAGCTTCATGAACCTACTTCATAGGAGACGACATCGGTATAGAATGCAAGATTATGCCAAGTGAGCGATTTCATGTACAGTATGGATATGCATCATGGAGAAAACTAACCTTCACCATCAGTCATCGTCAAACATGGACAATACAGCAACAGCTGTATCTCCTATTCATAGAGGACTTACGTACACATACATGCTATACGCATTCGACTCTACATACAGAACACCCTTGGATACATGGTGATATAGTGGAGCCCAGTCCGCCCGCATGGCGATTCCGATATGCGCACTGGGCTACTGTATTCTGTTGATATATTCCGATATTCCGACATTTTGTATATTTCGTCTGTTCTTTGTCTTTGATTAATATAAACATATGGCCGAATTCCCCGAGAACAAATCAATTACACTTCATGGAGAGAATGTAGAGAGAGAGAGAGCATGTACTCCATGTGTACAGTCAAGTGTCGCATTCGGACTTTCGCGTTTACGCAGTCGGCATAGACACAATGATGGTGCAGGTACGTACCCACACAATATTTCGAATCTTGGTTACCGACGCCGGCTGTACCTGGTTTCGTCTGTCAGTGCTGTACATACGTATCCATCCATCCATCCATCCATCCATGAACTGCACAACTCACATACCCGTCACGTTGGAATTGGAATACGACGGTAATACGAAATGCACCGAAGCCACGTTACATGCGACAGAACATGTCATCAGTCATCATCGCTCGTAGAAATTTCCCTCTCGGAATTTCGTATTGATTGCCAATACGCGTCTTGGGCACAGAACAGTACATAGTACTTTCTTTCAATTGAGCCATCACCGTGGACAGCATCATCCTTCACTCTCCACCCTCAACTTCACAGCAACTTCACAGCAACTTCATAGCAACATCATGCGCAAATTGTTCAATCTATGATTCTAGAAATATACACACATGCACGCTGTACTCCATACTTCATACTTGATACTTCATACACTCCACATACGTACTCCCTATATTTCTCCACAGTTGCGCAAACAACGCCACGATATGAGAACGATCCATTGAACTCCATAGACTTCGGAGAGAATATAAAGTGCAGCGAGAAACCGTGTCTCACCACAGATTTCTACTCCTTTGATCGATGAATGTTACAGTACGCGTTCGGCCATGTGGAAAGGTTCCCTTCATACAGACTTCAGCTTATAATCTCCCTTTATATCCACAATACAAACCTTTCCTCACCTAAAACCGGCTCGTCCATATCATATTCCAATTTGCTATTCTCGTGTTATATCCGATTCTCAACTTTCAATTTTTTGCATTCTTTTTTTTTGTTTTGTTTTTGTTTTTTGGTGCTTTTGCCAGGGAAGATGTTTGGATTCTCGTAACCAGAAATAGGGTACATAGTTTTCGCCTATGTATGTACTTATACATCAAGTACCTGCATCCCTACCTGGTCGTTTCATACTGCCCGACCCGACTTTATCACCTCTGGGTGACTCCTTCATCATCGTTAGTTTCTTCAGTTTGTGGATTAGATCAAACGGTGCCGTAGCTATTCTTGTTATATTCCTTCCGTCCTCCTTCCGACGTCGTTGATCTTTCACCCCAAAGGATAGTAGTATCGAGACCAGCCATGTGTGTGTGTATCCATAGCACATACTTCAAGATTACTTGATAATTTCATTATCACGGCAACAACGTTTATGTCCCAGTGTACCAGGTGCCGAAGTCTTCCCAGTCTTATTGGTGGAGCTTTCTCGTGGGCTCTTTTCCGACCACTGACCTCGCTCAATGCCCACATTTTGATCAGACGACAACCTTCAACTTTCTGCCTGTACGGAAAATCTCAGGATCTTTTTGCATTACGGTGATATCACAATCCATATCTACATCTAGCACGTAGCAATTCACATATGAGTTTGAACGGCCTCTGCCGTCGAGAATCCTAGAGCCATCGTCGTCAGCAGTTTCGGAGCTTTGGCAGAATATCGTCAAGACCCCGCGGTGCACGCTGTCCCTCGGAGAATTATGTTTCTCCAGTGCAGCACTCACGATGGCGGCGTCGTCGGTGCAGAAAGCCAGGCACAGAGACCATGCAGGCGCTCGCAGCTTCAACTCGCGGATTTTCTTGGCCTCCTTTACATCTGAGCCCATGGCATGATCCGCGGGATCCCTGCCCGCAATATGTTCGCGACGCCTGTCCTCACGCCATGCAAAACAAAGCTACGGGGACCCAATTATCGTTCACATCGTTTCAATGGATTTACTTTTCAAGTTGAAACTTGTCCAGCTGATTTGTGAATCTCAGCCGCCTCATCTGTGACGAGGCAGTAAACCCTTCGAAATTCCAGCAAAATCCTCGGATGCTGTCCTGACGTCGGCAAATCTGCAGCCACCAGCTCTTTGCCGACGACTACCCCATGTTGCAATGTAGGTGCTACGGGAAATCTCTTAGAGTTTCCTTGGTTATTTCCGATTGTATCATTGTCCTCCTCAATGAGGCTTCTTATCTTGAGATCGTCAATTCGGTTGCTTCTATAAGGGTAGGCTGTTTTCCATCAAAACGTTTCTTTCTTTTTCATCGCGAGCTTCAAGTTGCGAACTCCCCTGACGTTCTTTCTATTCTCTTCCATTCATTTATCAAACATATATTCTCAGTCTAGCCATCATGCGCTGCTCTTTACTTACTCTGGGATCCATGATCTCAGCTGTGCTGGCCACAGCTCGTACTTCGCCGCCATCGGGTGCCATTACTGTGGGTTCCAGCGGAACCTACTCGACCATTCAAGATGCTGTCGACTCTTTGAGTACCAGCTCCACCACTGCCCAGAGCATCTTCATCTACTCTGGTACCTATGAGGAGCAGGTCTACATCCCAACCCGCAAGGCTATCCTCACCATCTATGGAGAGACTGAGGACACTTCCTCATACTCTGGTAACTTGGTCACCATCACCAACAGCGCAAGCTTGTTGACATCTTCTGATGATGACGAGACTGGTAAGCAGCTCACATGGAATTGGCTCGCAGTACCTTTATTGACACCCCCAAGCTACTCTCCGTAACTGGGCTCCAGGAGCACAGGTTTACAACATCAACATCAAGAACACCTACGGCAAGGGCTCCCAAGCTCTCGCCTTGAGCGCCTACGGAAGCGAGCAAGGTTACTACGGCGTTGGACTCTACGGATACCAGGACACCCTCCTCGCTGAGACTGGCAAGCAATATTACGCCAACTCTTACATCGAGGGAGCCGTGGACTTCATCTTCGGCCAGAGTGGCTACATCTGGATCGAGAACACTGACATTGCCATCACCGCTGGTGGCGGAGCTGTCACTGCTGCTGGTCCAGCCTCCTCATCCGTCGGTTTCTTCGTCATCTCCAACTCCAACGTTGCCGCCTCCTCCGACTCCAGCGCCTCCTCCGGTTCCGCCTACCTCGGTCGTCCATGGACCGAGTACGCCAAGGTCATGTTCCAGTCCTGCACCCTCTCTGACGTTATCAACTCCGCCGGTTGGGAGGTCTGGAGCTCTTCTGATGCCCGCACCGACGACGTCAAGTTCGAGGAGTACGACAACACTGGTGATGGAGCTTCCGGCACCCGTGCTTCCTTTGCTACTACTGCTAGCTCTGCCATCGAAATCTCTACTATCCTTGGCTCTGACTACGCCGATTGGATCGACAGCGACTACCTTTCCTAAATTCCCTTCTAAATTTCTGCGAGTCCGCCGGGAGCTGGGACTAGCGGGGTTGCTGGCCTTGCTGGTTCTGGGATGGTGGGATCTTCTTGTATATACATATATGCACCCTGTGCATTTAGTATCTTTTACTATGAAACCAAGTACATATTTACTATTTCTGCACAAAATTTTCCCACTGCAGTACTATCAGTGTAAGGTTCTGTGAGCTTGTAAAAATGCTTCTGTAGATGTTGAGCTCAGTCAATGGTGCGAATATCGGCGCCGATCTCGGGATGGATATGGACTGAGAACTCATCCCTGAAAACAGACTGATAAGCAGAAACAATTCAAAATCTAGAATGATCACAAGATTGAATGATAAAAATTTTACCTTATGGAAATTTAATCCGAGTGGGGAGTTTTATCACATGAGAAGTTGGGCATAGACGTTATGTAGTAGTATGCCAAACGATGTCTCATTATGTGAGTCATGAATGCCAATTTATCTGTTGAGAATAAAACTTCCGCAGGTAAAGAATAAACTCTCTATTTTGTGCTTTTTGTTCTGACTTGGTAGCAAGTCAGTGTCAAAATTCATATTAATAAGGGAGTCTTATTATAATTTGTGATATTAGCTATAATATAAGCTCGTTGCAAGCTATCATTATGAATTTCTTGATAAGATGTACTCCTGTTTTCAGTTGGAAAAAATGAGAAGGGAACTTAGATAGTAGTTTCTATATTGACTAAATTTGTGAATTAATAGATCGATACCTCTAGTCATATAGAAATACGTTCCGAATGACCAGTACCGCTCTATAAATATATTGAAATTGATTGGAGCAATTTTGTTGTATTCTGTATTCTAAAAAAGGGTGGTTTTGGGGCTGTTTGTTGAATATCAAGTGAATGACAGTGAGAAAGGGGTTGGTGATGAGCGAAGGGATCATGAGGTGGTTTGACCTGCTGCGGAGGCGTAGATTCCACGACTATTTACAAGCACAAACAGTCAATTCTTCATTCCACGAAAATATTGTTTAAAGAGCAGGTGTACAAGCTATACTTACGATTATATATCTTTCTGAAGAAGGGTTTTGGCGTGAAGGTCGCTGTTCTACTTATATCTCAAGTGTAATGTTGCCGGTATTGACTGGAATCCTACCACCTTCACTAGTCACTGGTGTCTACGCTGCCATCAGTGCGCTAGCTCATCAGTTGTTCAATAGTGACTACGAAGGGCTTGAAGATATTCGTGCCATAGTATCATTGAAGTTCAGGAGGTTTCATTGTCAACTAGCTAACTATAAGAGGTCTGATGTAATTTTACTGCCCCTTTTGCTATCAGTTAGGGACATTTGCATATCAAGTAGCTTGGGAAGGCATTCGAAGGAAGCAAACTTTCAGACAAGTAAGTTTGTATCCCCAGACTATTGTATCATATTAAATCATGAATTCCGTAGACCGTAGAAAGGGCTCATGATGGTTGTTGCCCGTCAATACACATATCTTCTTTTCTTTTATCATCCATATATTGTAAGATAAAAGCTGTAAACTCTTCACAAACATTTTCAGATGAGCACCCTACTCTACTGTGTGGAACCAAGCTGATCGATTTTGATCCCAAGTAACTGCTGTCACAAAGTCCAGCTTGAAGTTAGGATTAACTTTCAAGCTGAAATAAGGGCCCACGTTTTAGCTTTACTTTATCTATTGACTAATTTATCAAACAAAAGAGAACAGTGTAATAAGGGATGCGAATTATCTTCCAATGACAAGAACAAGTGATTGTTTCATCGAATTCTAGTTCTTATCATAATCATTGAATATCCTAAGGATGCTCTTCAACCGGTCTCTCATCGAACTGAGAATTTGTTCAATGCAGGAGTGCGGAACACATTCCACACACGCAGCAAGGTCTTCCAATATCCAGCATATGTCATAATCATCTCACCACCACAATCTTACCTCATCTCTCCCAGAAAGCCTCTCTCAGATTCCATCAATCAAAGAATTCAAGAATCTACAAATCACTGCAGCCCAAGTGTTCCAACTCAATACTACCAAACCACTGCCAATCCCGTGATGTCTACGTAGCTGCAACTTACCCCCCGGTCCCAAAACGCCGACGCTCCGCCCATACTATCACAGCTCCCAAAAATCTTGCCCACGCTCACGCCTACAACCTTTCAATTCCATCACATCGCACCGCACAATGGCAACCCGCAGCCCCCTCCTCAATCTCTCACGGCGCACTGCGTCTCTCCACCCAAAAGTCGCCGCTCCACGCCCACGCACCCTCCCCGCATTGCCCCGCCCATCCCGCGCCTTCGGAACGAAAGCAAATACGGCTCGTCCCGAGCTGAAGAGACCCATCTCGAAGGGAGCTGCGTCTGCGTTTGAGAGAGCGCGCGCCGCCTTCAGGAATGCCAGTTTCAGGCGCTTCTCATCGGCTGCTGGCAAGAATGAGGAACCAACTAGTCTGGGCGCGAAGATGAAGAAGCTTAGTCGGGAGTATGGTTGGAGTGCGCTTGGTGTCTACTTGGCGCTCAGTGCGCTGGATTTCCCGTTCTGTTATTTGTTGGTGAGATATCTTGGAACGGATCGCATTGGTGAGTTGATCTCTTTGCTTCATGGACGACGCGTGGAGTTGAGAGGAAGGTGGTCAAGGCAATGGAGGATATAGGATAATTTGCTTGGAAGGGTCATTGGTTTTAGGAGACATGTTCGGCGCTTGTTTTGCATATACAACTGGTTTAGTTGGGCACCTTAACTGATGAGGACAATTACAGGCGAATGGGAACATATAATCGTATCGAACGTCAAGAAAGTCATCCCGGAATCTGTCAAGACGACATGGACTGAATGGCGAAGCTCGATGAAGAAAGCCGAACGAGAACTTACCGGTGATGGTACACTCAATGAGGGAGTCGATATGGTTGGTTGGGGTGTGGAGGAAGCAAGTGAACAGAATAAGAAGGATGCTAGTGAGTTCACACCCTACCCTTTCTAAGATTGTGGTGGAAAGAGCTATCATAGGTCTCCTAAGATTCGAGGAGCCATGATTCTTAATCCTACGGGTGAAATCTAGACTCCGGGTGTCTCCCGTGGGTGTTCATGACTTTATCCTATCTCCAGTGTCATCATTTTCTAGTTGTGCCAGACAGCGTCGATTCAGATACTGACAGTCACAGGTCTCGCCACTCAATTAGCCCTAGCATACGCTATCCACAAGTCCTTCATCTTCATCCGAGTACCAATCACAGCAGCCGTGACGCCCAAGGTTGTTAAGATCTTGCGAGGCTGGGGCTGGGATATCGGAAAGCGCACGACCAAAGCCGCCAAGGAGGCCAAGAAAGCCGCCACACAAGCCAAGAAGTAATGAGCGAATATAAAGGTGTAATGATTGCATTGTAGGAGCATGTACCATACCATAAATTGCCCTGCTCAAACCTCGAGGTATTGGAGTTAGAATTGGTTGTGAAAGGATTGTGATAAGGATAGGAGGCTGGTACATAAGATGGGGAAGCGTTTGGCTGTGCTATATGTGATTTTGTGATGTAAGAAATTGGATGTTGAGTGAAAGTGTTTATATATTTAGGCAGCTGTAGAGACTGTATATTATTAGATCATGACATAAAACAATTCCTCACCATCTGGAGTTCCTGAGCTGAAGGGGTGTCCGCGCAAAAGTCTTGTTAAAAGCTGCTGCGTTATCCAAGCTTCAACTTGTGTGACACTACTCGTTGTTAGACGTTCTTCCAAACACCAACTTTGTAGTCTTTCCCCAGAGTGTTTGTCGTACCGGATAAACAGGATAATTCATGAAGACGTTTGATTTACACACCTCTCTACAACGCCACCAGCTGAAAGTTTGAACATCATCAGCAATTAGTGTTATATTTGATACAAATGGTATCAAGAGACGCTTGATTTCAATATACAGTTTCCCAGCGGACTTCAAGCCAAACCCCCACACCCCCCCAAGTTAACGCCGTATATGCACACATTCCAATCCAGCTCTTAAACCCACAGCCTACCACAAAAGCAAAACAGCCATAATAGATCCCCCCACCCAGCAAATCATCATAACACCCCCAAGCCACCCGACCATCCCCACTCTCCTCGCCTTAATCGCCCGACTCTCGCTCTTCCCCACAACCGCCGTCCCCGTCGCTGACCCCGACACCGTGGCCGAACTTGCGGTGCAACTTGCCGTCCCACAGGCATAGTCCGTCGGACAACACCCTCCTCCTACACTTGCCGCACAGCTCAGCCATCCAGTCGCACAGCTGCCACTCGTCGTACTCTCCGTTCCTCCTGTCGCCGCAACAGCAACAGTAACTCCGTTAGAAACGATCGTACTAGATGCCACAGCCGGGCACGATGTCGAATCGCAATCGCGTCCAATACGGCAGCACCCCGATTGGCCTGGGTAGTATGCAGAGCACGCGTAGTAACCGCCTGTTGGACATGTATCACCTGTCACGGTGGTAATAGTTGCAGAAGTCGTGATTAAGTCGCTTGTATCTGATGTAGGGCGTACTGGGGCAACGCCGGTTGTTGTTGCTGTTATGCTGGAGGAGATGCTGGTGGAAGTTCGTGACGACGTGGTACTTGTGGATCTTGTAGAGCTCGTGGTGGTACTTATTGACGATATGCTTGTCGAAGTGGTGCTGGTACTGGTACTGGATGCCCCTGAAGATGTTGGGCAGTCCGTTAGTCCACACTCACGATCGCTGAGGCAACAGCCTCCTCCAAGTGTTACAGGGCAGGCGCGGTATGAGGAGGAGCAGGCGAGGGTTGTTTGGAGGCCCGTGTAGGTTCCTGTGGTTGTAGTTGTGCTGGTGCCATATGTTGTTGTGAGCAAATTCGTAGTAGTGGTTGTGAAGACAACTGTTGAACTCGATTTTGAAGAAGTGACTGTAATGATATTCGTTACCACAACAGTTGTGGCAGAAGGTTCGGCGACACCTAGAAACCATTAGCATGAGCTCTTGGATTGTTGGAAATACTCACATCCTACACCACTGCAGACAAATCCTGGAGAACAGCATCCTCCCCCTAAATTGTCCGCGCATGCTGTATAGCCCGCACTACAACCAATATCCACACTCGAGCAGCTAGATCCATTCGGACAGCATCCAACATCCCCCAGTCCCGTATCTGTAATCAGATAACAAGTCTCATCCAACGAACAGCAACTATTCGGCCGTTCGATAGATGCACAGCTGTTCGTTCCACTTGGACACTGATAACTTCTCCCTTGTAGAAAAGCAAGAGCTCTCCTCACATCTCCCCTCCTCCTGAGCACCTTTTCTCCAACCTCATGTAACGCCAACGGAAGCCTGAACACCGAATTATTGGCATACGACACCTCCACTTCTTGCTTAAAACCCCCAGGAGCATCGGCTCTCTCATTGAACTTCCAATACTCAGGAAAGAATTTCTCGCCCTCGTCATGTCCCATCTTCTTGACAGCAATCGGCCTCCTCCCAGCAACGATATGTCGATTCAGCGCTTCGAGATCCCGTCTTCGGTGCGGTGGGTCTTCGGGCCAGTACTTGACATGGTGGGGCAGGTAATATGGCCATTGTTGGGCAGGCGATTGATCATCGTCGATGGAATTCGAGCTGCCTGGGTAGAGGGCGAGGAGGGCAAGTAGAGACGCAGGAAGGTTCAGAATTGCTGGTGTGAGCTTCATTCTTATAATAGTATGATCAAAGCGTCAAATGTAAGATGATAAGCACTCAAGTGAGTGCCCACGAGCATGAATAATGGAATTGAGAAATATAAATTATTTCCACGAGAACCTGAAAGAGGGCCAGAGATCACCGATGAAGTAATTGGGTAACCACAAGATCTGCACTTTGTATAAGGAAATGTGAGGTGCAAATACTTAGTTTTAATATTTTGTTTGTACGGAGTGGAGCTTATGCACGATGAGAAGGCTGGAAGACAATCAAGTTTCGCCGTCACCGAAAAGCGGTGGCTGGTGGTACAGCATATGGACCAGGGTGATAGCACAGCTTATTTCATACTTATCAAGTTGATATATCCAATGTAACGAAAATTGCTGTAAGTTGGATACATATTGAAATCTTAGATCAAAAAAATACCTTAGCCAAATATATCTTTGATCTCAACCACCCGGTATGATGTTGCGATTAAGTTCAGAGCGAGAATGGAAGTCAGAAGTAGGTAAAGTAGGTACGTACCTAAGCTAGACCCACACCTTATCCACCAGGCACCAAAAGCGCTCTTCCACTACCTGAGGTACCTAATACAATGACTCCAAGCACCTCCACTATCACCACAAATCCTCCAATCCACAATGGCACGCTCCGACGAAGCAGAAAGTTTCTTCCACGCAGTGTACGCAGCAGTCCAAGAGATACCCGAAGGACGAGTAACCAGCTACGGCCACATAGCAAAACTAATAGGCACTCGTAAGTCCATCGATTCATCACGAGCATCCTCACACATACCTACCTACCTATATAACAAACACATGGAACCCCATCACCAGTCACATGATCTCCCAACCCGTCACCGAGAAGCACCGCGTCCACCTCCCACATTCATGACCTTTCCCCTCCGTCTGTAGATAAAAAAAATATATATATAAAAAAGCTTAACTTAACACCCCCACATCAGCCCAACGACCCCGCCAAGTAGGCGTCTGCTTGAAACACATCCCCGACCCCGATTCGAATGCACAGTTCAATACGGCAAATGTTCCCTGGCAGCGCGTCATCAATGCAAAGGGGCAGATCTCGCCACGCAGCGTGCCGAGCGGCGCGGTGAACCAGGCGACGGCATTGCGGGCCGAGGGCGTGGTGGTGAGCGTGGGAAATCTGGGTGAGCTGGTAGTGGATTTCGCCGAATACGGGTGGTTCCCTAGGCTCTTGCCGAGTGATGAGGCGGCGGGTGTGGTGGCGAGTGAGGAAGAAAGTGGTGGGGAATGAGACTATGGGAATAATGAGGTGCTTGGGTATTCAAAAGGGATATGGGACATCAACAGTTAGCAATGTTCTATGTTTCCACTTGTTATTAGTGGATATGATAGTTTGAGCTTGTTCTGGTTATTAGCTTGTAGTTTCGAAATGGTTGCACTTTCGAACATGAAGATGAGAGATAGACCATGCATGTTGGTACCTAAGACTAGAATACACACGATTGATGCTAAGTATCAAGACGTCAGCAAGGCTGCAGTCCTCATCCCTCTTCATTTTAAAGCTCTCGTTCACTCGTTCGAGCTGCAACTACACCATGTCGTTGAGTCCCTCCCAACCTCCCTCGCTGCTACCTCTGGCGTTGTCATTTGACCTCCCGCCGTTGGAACCATATAATACAGAGTATGAACTGGCAGGTGGATCGTACACAGATCCACCATAAACATACTTTGTCTCCCGGAGAAGCCCAAACGCACATGAAAGATACGGCAAAGCCTTTTTCATTCCGGAACACCTATCGCTGACCATGCTAACCCATCCTTATAAGCAAATTGATATCATACTCGTTGCACCAACGCTAAATGCAATGACAGCCTGCGGCTACAGGGTGATATCCATGCGTATAGACATAGCAATCGTAGACGATCATCCGAGCGCGGCTCAGTATATGAGGTTCTTATCCCATAAGAGTACTCATTTAGCCTCCTCGCCATTCGCACCTGCTGGTGGTCCGTTTGGACCCTGGTTTGGCTGCTGGTTTGGTGGGTGTGGGGGATGTTGAGGCTGATAATTCTTGTGGTTGCCACCAGGGCCACGGTGTTGTCCTCCGTAGTGGTTTACGTGTTGAGGGCTACTGCCGTAGTGCTGGCCTTGCGGTGCTTGATAGTTACGAATGCCAGGCACTAAATACATGTTAGTAAGGGCCATGCCAAATGATCAAGAACACTTACTTTGGCCAGGTTGTTGCTGAGCATAGACTGGTTGACCGTACTGCATACCAGGACTCATTCCGTAGATTGGTTGGCCCTGTTGAGAACCTTGCTGCATCATCATTGGTGCCCCACGAGAGGGACTTGGATATCCATTGGCCATCATTGGTGGTGGATGACCGGTTTGAGGAATGAAGTGGCCCTGTCCTGCTGGATACATTTGCATTGGTGGCCCGGAAGGAACCATACCCTGAGGACCAGGCATGAAGCCATTGCCAGGAGGACCAGGGATCATGACAGGAGCGCTCATGTGTGCCTGTTGCTGTGGGTTGAAATGCTGATTACCTGAATAAGATCTGTATTGTGCCATCTGTGGTGCTCCTGCTCCCATAGGGTACTGCATGGCTTGTTGGTTGTAAGCCAGCTGTGCATGTTGATTCATTGGAGATGGGTAGACAATTGGGACCTGCTGTAAACGAGGAGAGGCAAAGGATTGGGCAGAGTGAGATGGGACCATCTGGTGATCATTTGGACCACCGAAATGTGGCTGGCTCTGGTGATTGGCGTGCATGTGCATCTGTGGCTGGCGCGGTGATGGCCGTTGTGATATAGCACCTTGTTGAAGGTGGAAAGGAAGCTGATGCTGGTGAGGAACTTGTGGGTTGACATGCGAAGGAGGTGCTGGTGACAAGGGTTGACCGGCGAATGGTAGAGTCTCAAACATCTGTTTATACGTCTTGTTGATAGGCGAATCTTCTTTATCAGTCTCCAGAGGTGCTTTCCAAGTAGCAGGCGTATCGTAGGCCGGCTTCATATCGCCATTGGCAGCCCAAGTCTTCTTCGCACCATCATTTGGAGGCTTGAATGCCTTGAGATGCGAGATGACATCGAAATTTTGTGAAAGGGATGGTCGCTCGGAGTCTGGAATAGGCTTGCGACGCAAGAAGGAGGTAGTAGCTACGGCTGCAGCTGCTGGAGTTTGGCCAACTCCTGATCCTGATCGAGGGCTTGAAGCGGCACTTGGCCCAGCTGCCGGACTGAAGGTGGCAGCTGCAGCATTGGGGCGGAACTCACTGCTGTTCGGGTTGAGTCTGGGTCCACCAAGAAGACTTGGAGCGTTGCTGGAACGGCGTGAGTCGATGTTGGCACTGGCAGGGCCAGTTGGTGGGATGCGTGCTTCATGGTTCGCAGAAGGCCCAGCCTGGAGAGGGGCCTGTTTCTGATCAACACCTCGTAAGCGGTTGTTTAGATTCTGACCTGGTCGACCATGATGAGAAGGCATGTTTTGGCCCTGAGCACTTCGGGATGGTTGAGGGTATTGGCCTGGTTGCGTGAAATTAGATCGGTTGGCACTCTGTCGAGAAGATACTCCGGATGGGGAAGTGCCATGGCCTGTAGCGCCTGGCCGTTGTGCCTTGGGATCGGTAGGGATTCCTGCAGATTTTGCAGCGCTTGGTGGGTTGGCCTTGACTTCTTCAGCGTTGCGCTTCGCCTTTTCTTGAATCTCCTTTTGTTTGGCAGGATCCTTGGCGATAATCGATACAAGATCCGCAGGAACAGGTGTGTTGAGTTTGAAGCTATCTGCAAACTTCTTCAAGTCGTTCAGTTTGACCTCCTTATCAGCCCTGGCCTTATTGGCACGACTCTTCTCGACATTCATCCTCTGCTGAGCTGCAAAGCCCTTGAATGCACTTGCAACATCGCGCTCAACGGTGGCAGTAGCGTTTGGAGTGCCCTCTGCTCTAGCCTTTGGTGAAACCGTGCGGCTGGTTGATACGGAGGTGAGGCTTGGAGCTGGTTTTGTCTCTGGAACCGAGGTTGTACTCGTAGAAGTAGTAGATGCAGCAGCAGCAGCAGCTGGTGGAGCTGGAGCTGGAGCTGGGGCAGCAGGAGTAGTAGCAGCAGCAGCAGCAGCAGCAGCAGGTGGGGCTGCCTCTGTCTTGGATGGAGCTTCAACTGCTGGCACTGGCTTGCTCTCCTTTTGCTTATCTGGTCGGGCAAGTTGAGAAGAAATAATAGCTGGGTCAACTGGCGCTCCACTGACGGTAGCTTGGCCGGTCGGAGGACGTCTGGCTGGAGGAGTATATTTGTTGGAGCGATTGGTCGATGCCAATGGAGGGAAATCCTGGCGTTGAACACCACTGTACCTGCTTATTGTTAGTGCAACGAACCTTTCAATCGCGAATTCCACTTACTTGTCTTCTTCATCAAGTCCACTGTTATCCTTGGAAAGGTTGTCAGTAACGCGCTCTTCCGCTATGTGCGAGTTTGTGGCGACGCTGTTCTCAATTTCGCGAGCTACTCTCTCTGCTTCAGCCAGTTTTTGCTGATATTGTGGATGAGATCTGTCAATCGAAGTTGTGTAAATGTTCTCGTCATAGTCGGTCTGCAAGCCGAAGAGCTTCTCGTTCGCAGCGAATTGATCCCAGCCACCACCTGATGACGGTCCCCCGCGTCCGGCCTCGAGTGATGTGTCGACATCTTCTGGAGCATCGGGAACCCATCTCTGCAATGTACGTTCGCCCTGGGCACGGTTACCAGAGATGGCAGTATCGGTTCGGAACGAGCTGGAGGTACCTGTCATGTGTTAGTGTCATACGTTGACACAGGTGAAGGGGAAGTGGATACATACCGTTTTGGGATCTGTTATCATGTTTTGGGAGGCTTGTACCAGTGACATGCATATTGACGATGCCTTGCTTCTGAAAAGTCATCGTGTGTTGGCTGTCGCTACTGACGTACTTGTTGAGCTTGTTCGTTCCGTTTATTTCACCGTTGGCCGCTTTCTTCTGTTGCACCATCTTCAGGGTGTGTTCAGAAGAATTGCCCGTGACGTAAATGCCTTCGTACTCTGCAGCACTGTCGAGCGTAACCGTGACTTTGTATCCCTGATGTGCGCGTGGGTGGTCAGCATGCAGTTCGTAATTATTCACACAGGAGAATTGCATGAAACGCTTTCCTGAGGTGAAATGCGATTTCATCCAACGTTGTCTCGTTCGAGCTAGCGCAGAGTGACTTGCTATATGGAGTTGTAGACTCACCTCTTTGAGATAAGGGCTGTTAACAACAGGTGTCGTAGACCTGGCCTGGCCGATTCCACCGTTTTGTTGGTTGGGACTGACGACTCTTTGAGTCAATGGGTTTAAGGTGCCCGTAGCCCAGGCTGTCTTGACAGGAGCTTGTCTGAGCAAGCGAGACAGATTAGCGCTCGTGTACAACAATTGCGTGACATTCGAATTGGCATTTGAACTATTGTAATTCATCCGGGGGAGGTTGCGCAGGTCATCATGAAGCTCATTTGCTTCACTGGCAACTTTGGCAGAAGAGAAGAGGAGAAGGGACGAGGAGAGCGAGGAGAGGGATTTCGGAGCTTACCTTGGCGCGGGACCCGAAGCGTTCTCGGATTTTCTCTGACTGCCCAAAGCACTGACGTAGCTAGGCTTTGTGTATGCCTGCTTGTTCGCGGGGATGTTAGTCGTTGGAGTTGTCGTTCCGTTCTGAGATGAGGCTCCGCCTGTGACCGAGTTGCCAGCCGCGGTGGCTGGAGAAGCCATGGTTGACCGTAGTGACCACGAATGCTATTGTCGAGAACCTTTTCCCACGTACAGAAGCACAATGGAGAAACACAATGCGCCAATCAACCCCGAGACCGAATACAGGCGTTGTCGACAAACGCGCAACGGGAGGATCTGGGGAAATATAACCCTCAAGAGGTGGTGATTGAAGAAAGTAGGTCCTGGGGGGGGTGGTGAGGACTGAATAGGAATAGGAATAGGAATGAACGATTGTCGTCTGCTCGACAAGCTGATTTGGCGAGTGGGAAACGGGAAGGGTGGAAGGGTCTGGTCAGTGAGTGGATTGGAAGCTGATAGTTTAGCGGTGCTGGTCCACTGGAGCTTGCTACTAGGACTTGGGAGAGGTAAGAAGGCTCCACCCCTGCGCGGCAGCCAAGCTGGATTGAGAAACTGGAGCTTAAAGTGGCCTCGAGTGAGTGAGTGAGAGTAGTGAGTGCGCAGAAGAATGTGTGTTGATGGCCGACGGAAGATTTTTGGGATTTGAAATTGTAAAGGCTCAAGAGTCGTGGGCTCAGAGATGAATCATTAGGGCACAGTACGAGGGCGTGATAAATCTATCTCTTTGCTCAGCACCATGGAAATGTCTCTCGAGGGGGGCAGATGCGTGAGTGAGTGAGTGAGTGAGTGAGTGAGTGAGTGTGTGCGGAGTAATGCAGGTAGGTAGGGAAGAAGGGATTCACGGGATTAAGAGGTCTGAGGACAATGGTGCTGATCTGCCGGTGACTAGGGACGAGAAAGAGCCGACAAGAACACAATTGCTTCTTTTCTCCCTCACTTGTCTCTTTTTAAAGCCTGTCGTCCGTCAAGCGTGGTGAGGCTATGCAGTTGGGAGAAGATAAAGATGAAGTAACGGTGAGCTGTTCCAGTAGATACGGATGCGTGGAAATATTTATGTATGGCATGCATGTATGAATACTTTTCTCTCTCCCTCTCAGAGATTCACGCTGTCATGCCCTTGAAAACGGGCGACGGTTGGATTCTATGATAAATCAAGTACGTATTCTGGGCGAGTAGAGCAGGGTAGATTATCTTGTCAAAAGAGCAGACATCCTATATTCACTCCGATGTCTCTGTGTTCTCATTGGTTTCTCAAGTCCACGTATAGATACTGATAATACTCGATGTTGAAATGTTATGGTTATTATTGACTATCGTGAAGGTGAGGACATTTAAAAGCTGCTAACTCCACACCTATATGTTAAGTGATATCGTAAGCGTGCGCCATTTCATCCACTCATACGTAGTCTATTGGAGTCTACTTCCATTGACTGTCAATTGAAGTCGATGGAACTTCACAAGCTATGTATGAATTGATGGGGCGGACAATGCTTACTTGGGTACTCACTCATACTATGTTCAGCTCAGTAAATGTACGCAGCATGTATCTCCAAATTTACATAACAATCCATACATTCAAGGCTTGGACGATGTTGCAGAGCAAGAGAATTAGACTCCATGCGGGACGTTATTCAAAGACATTTGGATGTCGTCTAGCCCTGTATGCATCGGTCGCAAGGATTAAAGTTATCCGGACGGAGAGAGGTCGCCTTGATTGACGACCTTAATAATGATTGAATCAACGACATCACTGCCTAAAGCAGGGCAAACAAGGTTGAAATCGCCTTATGGATGTATCTTCGGTGTGGGGAAAAGAAGCACTGCCCGTTTCAGAAGTGTTATTTGGAGGTGTATTGTACGTAATTCATTGAGCAAGACAAGAAGACAAGAAGACAAGAAGACAGGAAAGACAAAATGGCAAGGGAGAAGGAGGAAGAAGAAAAATTGAACGAATCAGTATCAATGACAGTTGAGAGATATTATATACATACCATGAAAGAGATGATCGGTGTGTCTGATTTCAGCTCCAGAAGTTAGTATCTCTATGGTTACCTTGTTGAATATGTGCCATTGCGTAAAGAGTCTTTGCATGCAGTTGTATAATTTCTTGTTTGCTTCTTTGCACATTGGCAGCGTACTGTAATGCTGCGGAGGGTTCCAATGGTACTCCTATCAAGTGTTAAAATATTTCGGTCAACCAGTATGTGCGAATAGATTCATTCCCCACCTTATTCAAGCCCAATGTTTATGGATCATAGACTCGACCATCAGAATGAATTAAGGTACGGCGTAACTCACTCGTTGACATGACGAGAATCAGATATGCACAACATTTCTCAATCAATACAATACCTAGGTAAGGTGGGTGCAGCTAATGTGGATCGGTGCCTCCTCATTCAGCTATCCTCCACAGACAGTGAGCGCTCTCGTATTCTTTCTTCACAACCAACCTACCCAACATCCCGTACCTCATGCTTGGTGAACGATGATGGGTGTCATAAAGATCGGAAGGCGCGCAATTCCATGTCCCAATCGCGCAGTCTCATGCAGTCAACTCGGCCGATATCTGGATGATGAGAATATTCCTATTAATGGACTGCCAGACTTGTCATTTCTCAGGTGATATCTCCTACCGGCCCATCATCCAGCCAGATGTCCAGCTTGTGAGAATCAAATTGTGGCCTACGGAATTCAAGTAACTCCGCTGAAGAATACTTGCTGGCTTTTCTCTATACTCCTTGACAAATCTGGTGTCGTGCATCCATATTCTTCTCAGTTAGGTAGTCTTGAGATATTCAACAGAAAGTAAACAGTTAAACTCTTCTCCCACATGTAGAAAGCGAATGGAAAAGCTCAGACAGACAAACAATCAAATGCCCAAAAGAGACAGAAACAAATATTCACTGGTGAAGATGTAGACGAAGATGTCCAGGAGTAATATTGTCGTCATCAAAGAGCCACAGGGTAGCATTATTGCTTTGCTTTGACTGGACTTGACTGGACTTCATCTTGTGCAACTGCGCATTGATTCCGACGAAGTGAATGCCTGCATTGGCGTGGCCAAATGATCTTGTGATCTTGTGATAACGCATGACAATCACAGTCTCGTCAAGTATCGTCACAAAATAATAATAATAATAATAATAATAATAATAATAAAACAAAATACAACAAAATAGAAATAAAGTGAAATAAAGTAAAAAAAGAATAAAGTCAAGCTGTCAATAATTACCCAATGCCTGGTAGTTACCAGCCTTTGCGATGCACTTATTCTGCCTGTACCTTGACTAGTATATTCGCTGTACTCAAAGCAGTACAAACAACAAGTCCTGCTACTGCTGAAAATACCCCGGGAAAGCCACGGGCCCTTGAGCATGTGTTTCGAGCGGAAGCGAATAGCCAGAGAGAAGGCACGACACTAACGTTTGCCGTACATATGTAATCGACGGCAGCTCGTATCGTTGGCTGTATCTATCTTAGATCCATCGCGCTGGGAACTGCATTTGATACCTATCCTCTTTGTCATTCCATCACGAACAGAACAACCCTTCCAGCAAACACTGTGATTTATACTCACCGAGAATCCTCCCCCCCTTTATTCATCGATAAGATTGCTGTCTGGACATAGGCCCACTTGAATATGCCAAAGTTCGCTCGCTAAGTCCTGTCGTTCGGTGCGGAAACAAATACAGAATATGCAGGCCCCAGTACCATCGCAACGCTCTTCGCAGAGGAGGTCTCCAGCTGTTGCAGACCCAGGACCGCCGCCGAGTGTGCCAGCTCGAGCAATGTCTCCTCAAGGCTCTCAACCTCGAGCCTCATCTTCCCATGGCAGAACCACTCCGAATGGCGGATCAAGTCAACAGGTCAGAAGAAACCATGTGAGTCAGGGTCCTGTGTTGATGTGAATGTGCGCCGCGCATTAGCTCGAGGATGATGGGTGTTTGGAGAACATAGAGCTGACTTTCCTGATGTTTAGTCGACTCCATCAAGTACAGCGAGCAATGCGAATCCTCAATTATCACAAATAGAGAAAAGCGTCACGCATCTTTTGGTTGCGACGAAACAACTCTTGGAGACTTTGACACGGTGGTCTCGGCTCCAGGCAACGGATGCTCAAGTCTCTGATGTGTATGTGAGATTGGGCTACGAATTCAATATTGCGTGCCGAGCCTTTACGGCCATCAATGTCGATACATCAGATCTCGGCAACGTGCCCGAGTTATTACGGCACATTCTCGAAAGTACTCTAAGTCAAGAAGCCAGCGTCGAATCCCTGGATAGATATCTCCCTAGAATTCGCGACATCATAATCACTTTATTACATGGGCTCAAACGCAAACAGGCAAAGCTACGGCAGAAGGGGGGAAGAGACAGTGACGGCAGTTCAATGCCAAGGACTGGTAGTGTGGGCAGTGTTGGAAGCACAAGTAGCGGCCTAACAAGCATGCTCAACGAAGGTCTTCCAGAGCAATACCGTACGTCCAAGGCAATGGAAATGCCTGGCAACACCACCCTCCCCTCGGAACAGAACATAAGCCACCCTTCGCGTACTTCATCTTCGTCAGCTTTCAGTACGTCGCCAAATAAACGGGAAACACACACCAGAGAGCGTTCCAGAGGGGGATCAGGCTCAACCATTTCCGAGCAATCTACTTTATCGAGTAACGCGATGCAAAACATTCCAGTTCTGCCACCATATCCTGGTGATGAAGTGACTATGCCACCATCTAATCTGCCGGAAAGTATGTCGGAGTTGAATGTTGACGCTTTCCCACCGCCGCCTCCACCACCGAAAACACAGAATGCCTTGGCGGCTCTACAAAGAGGTGGTGATTTGGAAAGAAGAGCTTCCAGACGTTACTCCGCATATCAGATTTCTAAGCATCTGGGTGCATCGCCTGGCGGTGTTCCCATGATGCCATCGGCGCAAAACTCACCAATACCTAATCGTGGACGTGATGTCAGAGAATCACTGAACGCTGTTCGAAATAGAGGTTCCTTGACACATGGTCGCCAAAAGTCGAGCAACTTACTGTCGAATCCAAATCGTTTATCGAGACGAATCTCCGAGGAAAACACTGGAGCACCTGAGCTCAGGTTACCGGAGGATGCTGAAGCAGAAGATGGTCCCTCCGTTCCAGAAGAAAAGCCCCCTCGACCGTCTTCAGACATGGATGATGCTCCTAGTGCAACATTAGGGGGACCAGTCAGTGATCTTCCTGTAGTACCAGATCACGCTGAAGATGAACCAATTTCCCCTGAAATCGAACGAGCGCCTGCTGCCAGAGTGAAAACGCCAGAGACAGAGCAAAATCAACAATTCGTTCCTGAACAATCTCCACAGCCAGGAAAAGAGCTCACCCTGTTCTTACAATACAAGACCAAGATCAAGAAGTTTGTGTTAGCGGATGGTTACAATGACCTATCCATAGCTAGACTACAGCTTGCCTTTATTGAGAAGTTTGCTTGGAACACACACAACAATGGAAATGATCTTCCAGAGATCTATATACAGGACCCGGTCTCTGGCGTTCGTCACGAGCTAGAGGATCTTACTGATATCAAGGACCGCTCTGTTTTGGTACTCAATGTAGAAGTTTTGGATGAGGTCAAGCGTCATATCGATGAGGGTATGGATGGGCTTCGAAGACTCGTTGAAGGAGTCCAATTGGCCGTCAATGATCAGCAAGGTTCAATTCAGAGGGTATCTGATAGTCAACAAGAGGCAGCCAAAGAAATTGCTAGACTAGCTGCAGTACCACCAGCACCTGCCGCTCCAACTAGAGCCGTGGCAGATGCACCAAGGATCAATGGTACAATGGGTGGTGCATCCAAAGCCCAACTTACTGAGATCCAGAGTTTACGTCGGGATCTTGCTGTTCTACGTCAAACGTACTCTAGTTTCCAGTCAGACATTCAATCCTCAATGTCTTCTTTGAGAACAAAGGCAGCCTCTGTTAAGGCTACAGCCTCGAAGGCTACCATTCCAGACCTCAAGGGCGATTCTGGTCGTTCATACGTCAATTCAGGAAAGAAGACGTTGAGTGAAGACTCCGACAAGCTTGTAGGCCGTGTTGACGACCTCCAAGATATTGTTGAGGATCTTCGTAAAGATGTTGTGCTACGCGGTGTTCGTCCACTACCTCGCCAACTCGAGGGTGTTGCCAAGGACATTGCCCTGGCCACGCAGGATCTCAAGAAGATGCAAGATTATCTCAAGCAAGAGAGACCAATCTGGACTAAGATCTGGGAGAATGAACTGCAAACTGTTTGCAACGACAGAGAGGAGATGACTATGCAAGAAGATTTGGCTGCTGATCTCGAAGATGATCTCGAGAAGGCTACCGAGACGTTCGCACTGGTTGAACAAGCAACCAAAGAACAACTCAAGGATACCCCAAATGGGGCCCGAGTCATTTCCAGACCGCTAAACCACGTGGTTGCCGATCCTTCCGAAGCTAAGGAGGGCGTTTTAGGCGAAGTCAGAGCCTTGCAGCCCAACCATGAGAACCGCCTTGAAGCCATCGAACGTGCGGAGAAGCTTCGTCAGAAGGAGCTGGAGTCACGACGTGGCGGTGAGTTCCAGAAGGAACTCGGCAAGTTTGTCGAGGAGGGAAAGCTCAAGAAAGCAGGTGGCTTTGAGGAAGTCGAGAGGCTCCGAAAGGCGAAGGATGATAAGATTCGTCGCGAGGTCTGGGAGAGACAGAACGGCATGACACAGGCTGATGCCGACATGGAAGAGGAAGAGGAAGAGGAAGAGGAGGATGAAGACGAAGAAGAATACGAGGATGAGGAGATTGAGGATGAAGACGACGCCGAGGCTGAGGCTGAGGAGGGAGTAGAAGCTACTAAAGCTGAGGGGGAGGCTCCTGCTGCTGAATCCTGAAGTGATTTCCATCCCCCTCTGCATGCGACCACGAAATCTCTTTTGGGTCATGTTGATGACATAGCGATTGTTTGACATTTCAGCGTTGTACTTACATATCCATCAATCTCATTGGTAGGCCTGGCTTCCAATTTCAAATGCGAAGTGGCAGGCCGGCGTTAGGAGATCTTTTCTGGCGTTTGCTACCTTATCAGCTCTTTCCCACCATAGCTAGACATAAATCATCCCGTCACACATGTTACTCTAAGCATGTTTATATCTAAGTGTTCTGAAACGTATCAGTGCGCGCAAAGAAAACCAGCTGCCAACCACATGCCGGCTGGAAGTGAACCAATCTGTAGCTGAAGTTGAACCCGAGTCATTGAAGTGCCTCACTGCAAGACGTACTGTATGGTGAATGAAGGGAGCTGCAATTTATTGTGATCGCCTGATGACTGTCTTACCCATAACGAATCACGATCCTGCATGATGTAGCCTGGACGAAGCATAACAGCAGACAGCACTCCATAGTCAGTACCTATTCACTTTAGTTGGCGGAGGAAGGGAATGGCGCGTGCCAGCAGGGCAAAATGGTGGAGGTGGAGGCGGGCGCTAGCCAACGGAACTGGCACCGCTGGAGACAGAACGCGCAGGGAGAACGGGGGGACCAGGGAAAGTGAATAAGGGTAGAAGGATAGGGCGTCCGCACACAGCAAAGCCTGCAAAAACGGAGTGGAATATTTCTCCGTTGGAGACTCCGTTGGAGAATCTTTAGAGGAAGATCCCCCTCGTGTATATGGTCTGGTTATCCCAATGAATCCGCTTGTACATGCATATATGTACACGTTCATCGTTGATTCACGAATGATTTGGCTTTGAGTTTGCATTAAGTGGAGAGGGATTGGAAGCTGTGCAGGCCCGATCTCCACTCATGACATGCGTATGTGATGGATGGATGGATGGACTGTATACGGACAATTGATTGATTGATTACATCGAACCCGCAAGTGACAGGACAGCAGAGCCATAGCGAGCGAGCGAGGATAAATACTTCCCCACAAACCCACCCCACCTGCACATCACATCGTCTTCCAAAGAAACTCAACCCCCAATTTTGAAAGCACCCTATCTCGCCACCACAAGCAATCCCTCATTAACATCCAACATCAAAACAACCATCTCCCTCCATCCTCATAACCACATCGCACGTCACCCATACCATCCGCGCATACATCAACACACTCTCCATAAATCTCACCCATTACATCGCCCAAATCCCGCAAACATGGCCACCGCACAAGCACCCCGCCCCCTCGCCTCCTCCACACAAACAACCCTCCGCTCCCCAACGACCAGCACGCCGCAGGCCGTGCTCCGACTGCGCGGCGATGTGGGCCCAAGTAGCGGGCGCCGAATCCAGTGGGCGGACGACGTGATTGACAATGAGGGGCTAGGGCGCAAGAAGAGCAAAGGTAAGCATGATTTGCGTGAGCGCATTTAGGATTGTGGGATGGGCGTGGCGTGGAGAGTAAGGGGGGAAGGGGGAGAATAGGGATTGAATGAGAAAGAAAAAGGAGAAGGGGGGGGGAGGGGGGAAGGGAAAGGGTGAAACGAAAGGTTGAAGATCACCGCTAACATCCGCGCAGTATGCTGTATCTACCATGCGCCAAAGGCAATAGACGAGTCGTCGGATGAATCGTCTGACGACAGCAGTTCCGACGAGAGCGATGGGGGCGCGGGCGACTCGGGAGCCCGGAGTTCAAGGAAGCGCGTCAAGAAGACGCATGGGCATGACCATGGGGATGAGTGCGGGCATGGACATGGGAAGGGGAAGGGGAGGGCGAGGAGCCCGAATGCGTATGAGAAGATGCCGAAGAAGAAGGGGGGAAACTAGGGAGTTTGGATTGGTGAGGTCGATCATAGACGGTTGAGGAGGAGGGGAGGCGTCTGATTGGGATTGTGGGGGAGTTGTGATATTGAGATATTGAGATACCTGGTCTTTTGGCGTGCTGCATTGGGAGGAGTTTGGTCTATTTGATGCACCACGGCTGCATGAGTTTTGTTTCATAGAGAAGAACGCGCTGGTTATTACAGGCACAGAAAAATCTCTACATTTACTTTCGTAGGGCCCTGATACAAATACATGCACAGTTACTCAGCAGAAGGTTTCGAAGTGTCCATGAGTTCAAAACTAATTCCTCTTGCTCGATATTTGATCAAATTAAGCCCTATAACCCTCCCCTTTCCATTGCACATAGATCACAAATCACACGCGCACTATTATCCCTATGCTTTAAACCTTTGTTCCATCTAAGTATATACAAGCATCCAACAATCCCACACCCTCACTCCAAAACCCCACAAACCCCTTGCACGCACATTTTTATCATACACCCATGCCCAAATCACACTCACTGACCCGATTTCTTCGCGTTATCAGACATAAGCACGTCAAGCTGGGCATCGACCTCCTTCGCTTCCACAGGGTCCTGATGAGATTGGACACGCTCTCTCTGCGGTTGCGGCGACTTGCTGTCGCTGTTGTCCTCGTCGCTCTCGTCGCTGGCGGCATGGCTATCTCGGTTGGTCTGGCGGGACTTGGTCATCTGAGGCGCTGTTAGTATAGTCTCAACTTTACATCTTCGGCTTTACATCTAGCTCTAAATACAGCTTTGTATATCCGAAGGGTTAAAAGGAAAAACTCACCCAAGATCTAACGCCACCGATCAAGCCCAAGCTGTAACCTGTTGCAAAATCACTTCCCAAGCCCGGACTATCCGGACGACCAGGCATATCGAGCCTGTTAGCAATATGGCTCAGTGCTCTTGGGCTCGTCAATGAGCTAGTAGATTGGCTCGCATTGCCGCCATGGCCCTCTGTAAAACTGCCCATTCTCGCGGGGCTACCCGGGCGGCTTGCTTGCCAGAACTGGCGCAATTCTTTACCAAGCTCCTGGCCTGTAGTCGTCCAGTTAGAGCGGATAGACTCGCGGATTTCGGAGACGTGGCGCTTGAGGTCCAGCTCGTTCTTCTTAAGCCAGGATACGTTGAGCTCCTGGCGGGAGGTGCCGCGCTTGAATTGGCGGGCAATATATTTCTCATAGTCACGGACAATTCTACGCTGGCCGTTAGTATACTCTGCAAAATCGTCGCAGCAGTTTTGGGGAGACTTACTTGGTGATAATGCCGGTGGTACTGACACCTTCGGTTCTTTGTGTAACCAGAAACTTTCCTGCCTCCTTGACGGGTTTGTAGATGTCGTCGCCCTCGTCGGCTCCATATGGCAGGTCGTCGTGCGCAACGTAATCTATCTTGTGCTCCTCGAGGAATTCCGGGGTCACGATCCATGGGCAATCCTCGAAGACCTCGTCTACCCATTTGCAATGTCTGACAGTCTCTGCACGTTCCTCACCAGAAAGTACAGTCAATCCTTTGCGCTTGTGTGTCTCCTTGTCGCCGGTCACACCAACGATCAAGTATGTGTTTGGAAAAGCCTTCTTGGCCTGCTCGAGTTGACGCATATGACTGAGGAGAAATTGTCAGCGAACATGTTGAGGTAATATATCTTTTTTTTTACTGGAAAACCTACCCAAGATGGAACAAATCGAAAACACCGTCAGCATAGACTCTCACAGCGCGTCCCGCTGGAGGAGGGTTGGTCTTGTAGCCAACCGGATCGGTCAATTGACCCACAGGAGGAGGTGGCATCTTGCTCTTCTCATCCTCGGAAGTCTCCTCCTCTACCTTCGCAGCCTCGCCATTCTCGATGGAAGGCTTATCCTGATTCGTAGACGACCTCAATCGCTTTGAGGGTGGGTTGCCAGCATCACTCGTGTTCTTCTTCTTGGGTGTGATGGATTCCGTGTCCTCGCCCGAGGCGTCACGCGAGGAAGGCTGCTGCAATTGTTCGGTGCTGGTGGCATGTTTGATCGATGATGACAAGGTGTTGCGCTTTCTCTTTCCTGCAGCAGAGCCGGCGGATGATGGAGATGACATGTTGAGAATGGAATGCCAGACAATCTATGAAATACAAGGTGGGACTGGCAGCAGAGTCAGTTTGATCACAATATAGCTGGACCGATGGAATTTGTGGTCATTATTTTACATACAAATTGATTTGTGGTGTGCGGTGTGCGGTGGGCGAGACAGCAAACCTTCAGGGACAGATGGACAAGCGCACAGAGTGGAAATTATGACGCGTTGGGAGTTTAGAGTTGGCGAGTTGGATGGGAGCAGCAACTGTAGGTTGATTATGAGTCCAACTGCAACTGCAATTGTAATGCGTTTGAATAATGGATTCTTTTCCTTTGGATGGGAGGAATAGAATGTTTGGAGGGTGGAAGTGGAGTTTGTTGTGGGAGAGGAAGTTATAATCTCTCGCCGTATTGTATGTACAAGAGAGAGGAGAGGGGAGGGAGAGAGAGTGTCGTCAAAATTTGAAAGGATTCCGAACAGGTTTACGTCGATGATTCGATTTTTGGTTGATGGGGTGCAGTGCAGGTAGTAGGTGTGTCAGTGTGCAGGTGCAGGTGCCGGTGTAGTGGTGTGGGGCTGCAGCCAAGATGTGGATGCTTATGCTTGACTTGATTTGACTTGATTTGACTTGACTTGACTTGACTTGCCTTGCCTCGCCTTGCCTCGCCTTGCCTCGCCTTGTTACTTGTGTTTATTTATGCTTGTGATTGTGCTTGTGCTTGTTCTTGTTCTTGTGCTCGTGATTGTATTCATGCTCCTACTTGCTACTGTTATGCGGCTTTCCTTTCACTTGTTGTTGTCCTTGATCCATCAGCAATTCTACTCTCGGCGGAGAAGAGGGGAGGAATAAAAGACCGGTGACGCACTGTCTGGGACATTCCATATGGCTGTGAATTGATGATATTCATATACTCTACTCTACTCTACTCAACGAATCGACATCAGGTACCTAGAAGCACAATTGCATGGTGCACAGTGCACAGTGCACAGTGCACACTATACAATCCACGTCAATGAAATGTTGATGTCAATGCCACTCACACTCAATCACATAGCGTTACTGAGGTGAAGTGAGGTGAGGTGAGGTGAGGTGGCTGAGCCTTCCAATCCAACATCCAACATTTCCCTCCCAGCTGTGGCTTGACTCCCTCCCCATCTACATCATCCATCTCCTACTCATCCATACACCTTGACTCAGATCATACTGTACACAAAACCCCCTGGTCATGATACTCCCCGCGTCGCCCCCCTCGCCCCCCACACTACGCTTCAAAGCTCAAGCCTCCTTGACCTTTCACATTCACGTCACTCGAATGTACAACTCTCTATGGTCAGTCCTCATTCTATTCTCTTTAGTCTCCGTCATCACTACCACAAGCCGTGTCCAAGCTTCTTCTCCTTGATCTACCCGCACCGCGAGTCTTTCTTGCCACAATTGTCATTTGAAAATCCAATGCATGCTTTCCTACAGAATCTTTAGTTGCTCGGAGCTCAGACTTTTCAAAAATCACAAAGCTGGTCTCAAATCATTATAAATCAGTGTATGAGAGCAAAGAACAGTGCAGTGCAGTCACACATAACCCCCATATTTGATACCCCATTTCAATGTCAGGCAGGCAAAGGTGGTCTCCATCCATGAGTCTCACCTTGAGCACCAAAGAGCTGGCGAGAAAGACCGCACCTGTTGCGTCACTCGAGACATTGGATATGCTTCCATCGCGCTTCTTCATTAGAAAAACTAGCAAGTTTCAGGTATCAATTCGGAGGCCCTCGAAATACAATGCAACCACAGGTCTTAATTCTAGGAGACCCTGTAGGAGATCTGAAACAGGAATAACATAAACCAACGAATAAAAAGAACCCGCTGCGTAATGAAGAACCATGTGAGAAGAAAGAAGAGACGAGAAAACAGGAGGGAGTATTCCAGACATGGGTTCGCTGAACCGAGCCGCTTCCAATATATATGGTGCATTGTACCATTTAATACCAAGGACAATCGCCATCGACATTGCAGGACGCTGCGTCACATAGTAAAGGTAACGGTGTAAAGGTGGTGGGTCCACCGGTAGTTACAATCGCGATTTATTGCCCTGACAGAAGGTTAATTTTTTTTAGGGGGCCAGTGGATTAGGTGCATCAAGGAGGTCTGATTCGTGGGACATGGAAGACATGAGCATTTCGTAGTCTGTAGGAGTGTCGTACGTCGGGAGCGTTTACTGTTTCTTTGGGAGAATCTCTTCGGCAACGCCCTTGTATTGCTCGTTTGGGATCTTCTCGGGAAGAGCATCGATTTTTGCAGCATCGGTCGAGGCTGGCTTCTCGGTAGCGCTCTGACCCTTGTGGACCTGGCTGGCGAGGTCTTTGTCTTCGTCATGATCGAACATCTCCGTATCGTCTGAATCGGTCAGAACCTCTGTCCCATCTCCAAGTAGAATGATGCGCCCACTTTGATTGCTGCTGAAACCTCTGTTGCTTTGCTCAATGTTCACATCATACCCACTGTCACTGTCATCGAAGTTGTGGTGAACACCTGGTCCGCGGAACTCCGCTAGAAAATGTCAGAATGATATCAAGCTTCATTTCAGAGGGGTAACTTGCCATACTCTGGTGGAGCACATGGGCCATCACCATTGGCGACTCTCTTCGCGATCTCATCGTACCACTCCTCCTTCGTCTTACCTCCCAAAAGACCGACAATGCACATGGTCATGTTGTCACAACCAACACCGCCAGTCTCGGAGCTAGATGCGAGACAGTTATCCATCATGTTCTCACAAATCTTTTCAAGAGGTTGCTTAGCAGCAATACCACGTCTGACAAACTCAATGACTGCCTGCGAAGATTGGCAATCCCAAATACCTATAAACTTGTCAGTAATTTGGGTGTAGGACACAATCTCCACAACTGACCGTCACATGCAACCACAACAAACTCATCATCGCTGGAGATGTCATGTACAACAACATCTGGGAAGGCAGTAACAATCTGCTGCTCTGGGGAAAGCTCTGGACTCTTCTTGAACTCGAAGTCACCAATAGCTCTTGAAAGAGCAAGGTTTCCATTCACTCTTCCGAAATCAACAAATCCACCAGCGGCGCAAATTCGTGCTCTTTCGCCTATGTAAAAGTCAGCTGTGCTCATTGAATATGACTCTCGTCTTTGTGTATCCTATATTTCTAACCCTCGTTTTGCGGCTTGTGGTCGAATGAAAGTGGCTTTGCCCGGCCCTTGACACCGAGGACAGTTCTGGAGTCACCAGCATTACCCTTGAAAACGTTAACATTGGCATATAAATTTGTAAGATTGAGCGATACATACGACGTAAATTTTCTTTGCAGAGATAATACCAACTGTTGCGGTGCAACCAGAGACCTCTTCCTCATAACGAGGGTCTGTCTGATGTTAGCTGTGAAAGTGAGGCGCATTGATGTTTGAGACTGCTGACCATTGAGGATTGCTCTGTCGGTGGCAAGGAAACCGTCCTTAAGAGCTTGTTCAAGATCACCCTTCTTGAAAGCTTCTTGCTTCGCGACGATTTGATGTATATTTTCACCAGCGAACAAAGCAACCTTATCACCTCCATGACCATCGTAGACACCGAAGAATGACAATCTGTCTTCTTCAGTGGCCGGCTTTACCTCCTCATCGCTCTGAGCCTGAAGGTCGAGGATTGTAGCATGAGCATCTTCCATGCTGATTCTCCATCCTTGCATGGCAGAGACACCATAGATGAGTCGCTTGTCACCGCCGCTCGAGGAAGTCTAGAGTACATCGTGATGTATTAGCCATGATATTCGCCTTTTTTACCAACTTTTGTGCGCTCAGCCAACTCCATCAACACGCGTTTCCCTGCACTCAGCAGAGCCGTGGTGAGGGCATCAACACCGGCTGGACTTGTACACACCTTCTCGACAACCGGCTCAGAGAGAGTCTGCCCCATATTGCTGGCTGTTTGAGGGCCGTCGACTTTGCGTCGATCTCAATTCTCCGTTTTTCGGCTCTGCGCAAAGTGGGTGTGGGGGGCGGGGTATGGAGCGTGCTTTTTAGATGCCTGTCGGTCGATGTCGATAGGATGAGAGAGGAAGTGGCCGATGCTGGATGTTAGGCAGAGTGTGGAATCGATTCGCGGTCGGTGTTGTTGGGGATTTTACTGGAGTCTTGTCGCGTGTGCGAGAGGTTCAAGATCGTGAGTCCACGGATAGGTAAGTATGTGGGCTCTTCTGTTATGTCATGTCTAAGTCGCTTGCGGCTAGGCCTGAGTGGACACCTGAATTTGTCTCTACCTAGGCGGCTTCGTCAGCCCTCATGTCGTATGGCTACCTGACAACAAGTACGAGCAGCAAGGCAAGACAAGGGAGACAGAACTAGAAAGCTCTTCGGAGGAAGAGTGTGAGAATGTATTGGAGATATATAGACAAAGACAGAATTATTATCATATAAAAGGGCTCGCTCAATCACGGTACTAGGGGGATTGACACACTTGAAAGGATTAAGTGCTGGTAAATTGATCACGGAGCACAATGCCCTGGCAAAGAATGGACAAGAATGGCACAAGTGGTATTCCGATATTGACATTGGCATTTGTTTTTCTAAATTCCCCGAATCCTGGGGATGTCTGATGAATTATTCTCCGTGATGTTTTCCATCTTTTCATGCTGGGAATCACAACACAGGACCTCTATTTTGCCTCAATTCAGCCCAAACAGTATTCACCGTTTTCGTATGCAGCAAGCGGGTCATACCTTACCCTCGTGCAAAAGCGTGAAATTGCGGAGGCGAAGAGTTGATACAGTAGAATGGGAAGGAAGAAAAAAAGAAAAAGCTCTCGGAGTACAGCAAGCACGCAAGCATATCGCGCCACTTATCCACGTCCACCGCTGCAATCAGCCATGAACGTAGCGAACCATACACAGGGACAACAACGCTCCCCAGTGACTGTCATAATTGCCTCAACAATGAGATAGCCACAAAGGACGAGACGGGGGATGGGCTGGTGCATTTTGCGTCTCACTCTCGTCAAGCCTACTGATCATCTCATATCTACCAAGCAGCATAGCTATAGTCAAGCGAAGCACCTATCACAACAGACTGTAGACACCAAATAGAGAATCCCACTGCCAGGATAGTAAGAAGCTACAGTAAACCGCATATTAGAATCCATCACGTGTCCATTTAGATCCGCCACAAGAACAGCAAAGCCTCAATCATTCGCAGTAGCGAAGCCCCAAGCTACGAAGAGTTGTCCAGAGCTCTCCCTCCCTTGCTTGCAATCTCACGGGTAAGCTGGTCCCAAGCTCCCTAGAAAGTCTGGGCCGGACCACACCACCGCTCAGACCACATGGTGAGCCCGCCCCCGACGCCAAATACTCCTATGTTGAGTGCCTGACATTGCTCGATGAGATGAAGAAGTGCTAGGTAGTGGCAGTATTCAAGTTATATATTTATATGTACATTTTTACGAGGGGTGAGCCGTGCTTATAGAGAAGGGTCGTTCCTAGTGAGCAATAAATACCTCACAGTATTCAGACCTAACCTTGTAGAGAGGGTCCTGGAAAAGCGAGTAGCGGGAAGGAGCTCTTGAAAAATATCGAATTGGGCCGTGA
Organism: Allantophomopsis cytisporea; assembly: GCA_024752435.1. Taxonomy (NCBI): domain Eukaryota; kingdom Fungi; phylum Ascomycota; class Leotiomycetes; order Phacidiales; family Phacidiaceae; genus Allantophomopsis; species Allantophomopsis cytisporea. Next base: position 1,525,060 of record CP103025.1, read on the forward strand.
GGATTGTTATAACAGTATCTGATCACAAGCTTGAAATAAAACAGCTTCTAGGAATAGAACCCTTCAGTGTGCTCTCCATAACAGTGAATAGAGGAATCTTAGTATGACTGCAGGAGCCAACAAGTAAATCGTTCGTAAAAAGATGTTACTCTGCAATAGAATGCGGCTCTATGTCCAGTTGACATGGCACAAGCTCTGGAATAAGACTTTCAATATCAGATTTTCATTCACACATTCAATCATTGGTCGGCTTCTAAATGTTAACGAAGAGGTCGTTGGTGAATGAGCGCACTTTGGGAACATCGCCAACTTCAGATGTGTGATATCTTAGAATCAGAGTAGTAGTTGCTCATCCTTTAGGCTGACCTTGACAAGGTATAGCTCCCAACTGTTGTGAGCAAGACAAGACCATGCAGTTTCTGGACTTTAGCTAATAGAATAATACATTACTATCCTCATTATCAATACTACATAAAATAACCTACTCTCAAATCCGAATACAAGAACAGTGGTATCAGTGATATTAAAAACTCAACCCTCAATCATTACCCCTACAGGAACGCGTCCCCTCTAGCTGGTGAGCTCTCCGGATCGGCCCCGAGATGACTAGCAGTAACACTGAGATCCCTCTTCGGCGTCGCCACACTAACGGGTCTCCTCTCGGGCCCATCATCCCAACGCATACCCCTCACTGGGATAGGATTGGGACTGGCCGCAAGATTCAAGCTCGGCCTGGCCTCCGCTTGTGCAAGTTGTGGGCTATCCTCATCATCATACTCGATGATATTCCCCTGAGAGTCACGTCCAATACTCCTTGTGCTTCTCCCATCCCAGCTCGAGCGATTAAGTGAACTGCCGCGCCGTAACTGATCAGTGATAAAGTCTCGCTCATACGCTGTATACTTCTCCTCGTTGTCGTACGAGCCCTCTGAGTGCGGGGTGCTCGCGTCATGGAAGCGGGAACTGGAGTCAGAGAATGACTGCAGGGAGGTGCGGAAGCGCCCCATACTTTGGCGGAATCGGTCGATGTAGCCGGACAACTGGCGGTTGCCTTCTTGAGTCGAGGCGTATGAGATGCCGAGACCTTGATTGTGGGTGTAGTCCTGCTGAGAGATGGTGCGAAGGGCTCCAGCGACTTGCTGCTCGAGACTACGCGGATTAAGAGAGCCCTCGATCTGTGCGGCAAGGGCATCATTGGTCTCCGAGACGGTTGGAATAGCGGGGGAGACAGAGTTTGAATAGCCACGACGAGATCTTGATGACTTTTTAGAGCGGGAGCGTGATGAGGCAGTCCGCGAGGAACTGGCGAAGAAAGGTGAGCCACCGCCTGCTCGTCGACTGATAGATCGATTGTTAATTGAGAGGTGGTCTGACGAAGGCAATGCTGGGCTTGGTGGGACGAGCTTCAAGGTCTTCGATTCGCCTTCGGGGTACAAGACGTCTGTGCTCACACTCACTCCACTGCAGTTGCTTCTCCGAGTTCCATTGTCGGCATCGACGACCTGAACTGTTATCCACGAAGATGACTTGGCAAGTCTAGGTCCTGCTTTGTTTGGTACAGTCAAATAGGAGCTTCGCACAACACCATGGCCTGGAGGACCAAACGATGGGCGCTTTTGAACACCACTGATTCTCCTGCTTCCTGGGAATCTCGATATAGGTTCCCTTTTGCCGTGTCCAGCACCACTTTCTCTCCTGCCTAGACTGCCTACCCCTGCAAGTTGACTCAGTGGGCGGCTGTCTGGTCTCCTTGGCATCGGTGGTTCACTTTGTTGATCCTGTCCATATGCAACATCCGGAGTTTTTTGTATGCTATCGCCAGAAGGCTTATCACTCGAACTTCCAGTGTATTGCGAAAGACCCGACAGTCTTGCGAAAGTTTGTCCAGAATTGATTTCGCTCGACAGACTCAAGGGGAAAGACCGAGACTCTCTCCTCGCCGTAAAACTATGCGCCCCATGTTTCCTCGAGAAGTTCCGAGGCATGATATTCCCCGATGAGCGCGATCGAGTTCTCATGGTAGGCATAGATCCGGCCTGCGTTGACTTCCAAGAACCATTTTCTGGAGCCAGCTCATTGGCGGAAACCGCCTTTGTTTGAACGTTCAAATTTCGAGATTCTCTGTTGGAACTATCAGTCCCTGACATACCAGAAGTTGTCTCCGAGCGTTTCAATGCATCATGTATATACCTTTTCGAATAATTGTGCTGCTCAGTGTTGTAATCAGGGGCCGAAGAAAATTGCGTTTGGTTTTCCCTGCTTTTCTCGGACAAGAACTTTCCACCAGACGGACCAATTTCCACAATCCCGAGCGGAGCAGATATGTCGTGTTTGGTGGGAGTCGTCGGCCGACTATACTTTTTCTTACGTCGGAGGCAGAGTAGACACAGTAGTAGTGCTAGGAACACAACCGCTATCGGGATGACGACTGCTGCAGCTATAACACCAGAGCTCAATTTGGCATTCGTTATTTTATTTGAGCTTGTTTCTGTGGATATTGCTGCTGATGCATGGGCAGTTGCTGCACTTGTAGTACTGGAGGTGATCCCTGCTGAGACGACATGTAAAGTAAGAGATTGAGTACTGGTAAGAGAAGACGACTTTGTAGTAGCCTTGAAAGAAACTTTCACTGTCAAAGGTTGTGAATTCGATGGCACATTTCCGGATAAGATAAGTGACTTCGAATCGAACGAGAGCCAAGTGGTCGGGGGAGAGAAAGTCGCTGTGACATCTACATTAGAAGCATCTGAGACAAATGAACTGAAATTCTGAGAGAAAGACTCTCCGGCGGTGGCATTGATTGCTGGAAAGTCTGATGTGAAGATTTTCGAAGTAATATTGAGAGCAACCGTAGCATTTGCAACATCCCCATACACGTCCGTTACTGTAATAGTCACGTTGGTCGAATTAGCATCCATTGGTGGTATTCCATTCAACTCGAACGTCGAGTTGTCAAATGAAAGCCAATTTGGAGTGCTCGCAACCACAGTAGCTATATCCGTGCTGTTCGCTATTGAGCCACTCAACATGAGAGTTCCACCGAGATCAGAATATGAGAATTTCGTCCCAGCTGTGGCATTGGTGGTAGTGTACGCATTCTTGAATGCTAGCGCATGCGGTCCAACGACGATGTTGAATAGCAAGGTTGTTCCAGAGAAACCTTCGATATCAGATGCAATGAGCTTGAATCCAAAGCTCCTGGGTGACTGGGCCGATGGAGAAGCGTCTGGTGTTCGACCCATGAATGTCAAGCCTGGACCTCCAAACCGAATCCAAGATGGCATTGGGGTGTCATCAGAGGTCATGGCATAATAACTGAGTCCTGATGTAGAACCATTTTCTTGGAAAGTATCGGATGCAAATTGAAATTGAAATGGCGTAGAAGGATAGAAAATTATGGACGAAGGCGCTGAATACAATCCGAACGTGGGCAGTTGAGATATGAGAGGCACTCCTAAGACAGGTCCAGTACCTGCACGAACCACCAACGTAGTGTTCATGGCGATTGATCCCGTCGCATCCATAGCCGTGATCTGGATGATAGGGTCTGTATTTATATCGCTTTCAGAAGGAGTCCCCGATAACGTTCTCGTAGCGCTATCTAAGGTAAGCCATGGTGGAGAATTCGACAGCGCGTAAATCATTGGATAGTCAGAGGTGAACGTCGTCGGCGAAAAGCTGAAGTCGAATAGCTGCGACACCCTTGCAACAGGAGGGACCTGTGAATTAATCGGGTAGGATATCTTCGGAATCGCCTGAACGAAAGCACCCCAAATGCCCAACTCGACCCAGAACCTCAAGCCTAACATGATGACGCGAAGTCTTAGTATAGTCAGGGCCTTTAAAGAAAGATTGGCCCTTCCTCGAAACCACAATTATAGACCTCTCAAACCCCCACAAATAACATGCAGATGCGAAACCGACAAAGAACAGACAAAATGTATAAGATTTCTTGAAAGGAAGAAGAGAAAGCGAGGAAAAGAGTGGATAGGCATGAGGGAAAAAGAGAACGTGGTGCGAGTTGCTATGGTGAAGCTAGTTGACCAAAGGGTGACATCGAAGAAAGGGAGTTGATGTTTTGCTCCTTGCTTCAGGTGCCCTAAAGTGCCCCCAACGTCCAAGCCTCGTCATGACACGAAATAAGAAGAGTAGAACTCACATAAAGAATGACCTACTGCAAGGCCTTTGGTACCGTTCAGGAATCATAAAGGTACCGGCGAGTTTGTGGCCAGAGAGACCACAACAGTCCACTCACCTTCGAAGTGTGGGACAGATGAAGCTCTCAACTCAACTTGGTCTGAACTCTTCTATCATAAACAGTGAACGGGGATAGACTTTGAATCCGTTGGGTTGATTGGCAAAGAAGAGCCATAAGAAGCTGACAAGGTCAATTGTAAGTTCCCCGTTGTTGTTCGAGTGTCCCCCCAGGGACGGGGCGGAATGTAGCGTCCCGGCGGCGGCCGGGTACTGCAAAACAAAACTGATCAATCAGATCGAAGTATTCTGCAAAGAAATAGAAGGTGATTCGCTCCTTTAATTATGCGGTACCCTACCGCCAGACACTAGAGTTTCTTCCCGGTCCTTGGGAATTGTCGCTATCAGACTTTCCACTGGCACATACAAGAAGCATGCCAGGTCCGCAAAACAAGCAGTATCCTGTGTATTGTTACCATGGATATAACACTATATAATCTCCACAGTGTACTTGAATCCTCCTGAAGAGTAAAGTACGAAGATATCATGAATCAGACATATAAGTGTGATACTGTCTCAATCATGATATCTCCAACCTTAGTGCTCCCTCCAAGCTGCCCCGGGCACGGTATAGGGCGTGTCCCCATAATCTCCGTCTTGCCATCTTGCTCCCTTTCCATGGCAAACCTATACACAGCAGTACTTGACAGTACTATTTCATCAAGGAAGCCGCCATCTCATGGCCAGAGATGGTGCTTCCAGTCTACTTTAGTGATGAAATAAGGGATGTCGTTACCAAGGGAGATACCGGATTTTCATTTCGCCGGTCAGGAATGTTAATAGTCTGCCAATTCAGTGAAGGGGCATGAGAACAGCGAAGCATCAAGACAAGCGGCTTCGGAGATGAAATTCGCACGACGAGTTTAAAAAGTATGCAGGCATCGTTGCAATGTAACCTAACATCGAACCCGTCCAGGACGAGGTTACCTTAACGCGTGCGGTCACAAACGCATCGTTCCAGCCTGAAGCGCCAGGCCACAAATAATATATTCTTCGACGACAACCCCACCAAGAGCCCCAGAATCCAAGAGTCAAGCACCTCAAACGGCTCTCCACAGACCGCACACAATGCCGGCACGCTCTCCCTCTCCCGAATTCTCGCCCCTTGCGATAGGAGAGGACTTGACACCCCTACCAACATACAAGCCCGCATCAACAACATCAATTGACTTCTCCGGCCTACTCTCGCCACCGCTCAAGCTGCATGAGGACCTAGCATCCGGCTGCGGAGGCCAGCTATGGCCAGCGGGGATGGTGCTATCGAAGTACATGCTACGGGAGCACCGGGATTTAAAGAGCGAGAAGATGTTTGTACGCCTCCGAGTCCTTTCACCCCCAGAATGAGGGATCCCACCAGGAAAGCAATTGCGTTAAAGGGGGATCCGCACATGGTGTTTGCATGGGCACAGTTGAAGGACATGACTGATGTGATCATCGCAGACTTGAGCTCGGCGCCGGAGGCGGTCTCGTTGGCCTGGCAGTTGCCATCGGCTGCGAGGTCGAGAGCCCGGTGGTGATTACGGACCAGGAGAACATGTACCCGCTGATGCAGCAGAACATTGCACTCAATGGCTTGGAGAAGCGGGTGCGGGCTGAGGTGCTGGACTGGTATGCCTCTTCCTCTTCACATCCCCTGCTCATAACCATATAAAACATGAAAATTGACTTCTATAGGGGCTCGCCGTTGACTTTGCAGGATGTGCCATCAGTAGTGCTGGCTGCCGACTGCGTGTATTTCGAGCCGGCTTTCCCGTTACTCCTCAAAACGCTTACCGAGTTGCTGGAGCAGAATCATGATTGCGTCATCTACTTTTGCTTTAAGAAAAGGCGGAGAGCCGATATGCAATTTATGAAGGCTGCGAAGAAGGCGTTTCGGGTGGAGGAGATAGAAGATTTGGACAAGGCTGTATGGAGTCGGGAGGGACTTTTCCTGTATACATTTAGGTGGAAGGGATGAGGGTTGAGAGATGAAGCATAGAGCCTGAGGAATAGTGAAAGGAATGGTAGGATGAATTATGAACGGATAGATGTGCATAGATTGGGATGTGGCTGTGTATCAGCGAGTGGATAGAGAAGAGATATAGATCAGTTAGAGTGTAGATCACCAAAAGCTTAGAAATTGCTTCTTCAGCCCTATAAGATGAACAGATAGTATTAACCCGGCACCCCCAATCTTACGCATGTAATGCAGCAATCAATGAACCTTAACGGGCAATACGAGAAGGAATTAGGATCGTGGAGGATACGAAAGCATTGACACTCATCATTTTATTCAACGGTCATCATAATTACGAGACATGTCGATCACGAGGCCAAAAGGCCAGCACAGCCGAAAAGGCAAATAAACGCAAGTAAATCAGTGTATTTGCAATTCAAAAGCGTTGCAGCACACCCCAGTCTATAATATATACAATAGAAAAAGCAACTTGCTCTTCAAAGCGAGAGACAAAGTGACATGCAATGTACAAAATCGATCCTGTTGTTTCAGATTCCCCCCTCCTTGGGAGCTTACAGCCCAACAAATCCTTAAAATTGTGAAAAGAGGGCCCAGGTATTGTGTATGTTTTGTGTTCCTTTCCCATCCAGTGGCCATGCGCAAAAGGGTTCAAATGAGATTCGTGAGATCGGAACTAGCCGATCAATGTGATATGCATTATGCTGAAAGGTCAACTCTCGAAGCATAGTAGGTTCATGGGTCATCCAGTGCGGGGTATATAGGACACTCTTCTTTCATTTATAAGGAAACAATCTAGTTGAACCACCACTCGGCCTCAGCACGACCAATGGCCTCATCGGCGAGAGCAGTAAAAGCCATGACGGAAAGATCGATGCTGTTACCAGTGCAGCCCATGCACTTATCGACAACGGTAGCCTGAGTGGTCTTACCTCCGTAGCTGATGGTTACGGTCTGTCCACAGTATGGGTTACCGTTGGATTGGGTGCCCATCATCTCATATGGGAGAGCAATAACGGCCTCGCTGTCTCCATCGGATGTGATACCACAAGCTCCAAGACCGGCAGTGTAGTAAGTGATATCACCGGAGCAAGGGCTAGACTCAGAGCAGCCAGAGGTGGAAGCGCCGCTTCCGCTTGAGGATGCAGCAGAAGTGGTGGCCGCGGCAGTGGAAGTAGTAGAGGATGGAGCAACGTAGGTGGAAGTTGGAGTCTCAGTGGTGGTTGGAGCAACGTAGGTAGAAGAGGTGGTTGGAGCAACGTAAGTAGAAGATGGAGTCTCCGAGGTGGTTGGAGCGACGTAGGTAGAGGTTGGGGTCTCAGAAGTGGTTGGAGCAACATAGGTAGAAGACGAAGTCTCCAAGGTAGTTGGCGCAACGTAGGTGGAGGAAGGCTCCACGGAAACGGTCAGACCAACAGAGATGGAAAGTGGAGATGGCGACTCGGAAACCTGGACGAATTGAGCTGCAGATTCGGTAGAAGCTGCTTCGGAGGTAGAGGTGGCAGAGGTAGCGACCACGGTGGTCGAGGCCTCGGTGGTTGCAGCTTCCGTAGAGGAAGTCTCATCAGCGTTGAAGTAGATGGTCTTGACGACGCCAATAGTGGTGGTGGTCCATTCGACTTCCACATCAGTGACCCAAACAACATCCTCGTGACGGCGACGGTGTTGGTGAGCTGGCTGCGCGAGAGCAGTAGCAGAAAGGAGGGAAACAAGAGCAATGGTGAAAGACTTCATTTTGATATTGGGTATGTTGACTTTTGGTCGAAGATTCGTAGGTAAACTTTTGTTGCTTTTGGATTTTGGATTTGGCTTTTTCAAAAAGATGGTATGATGCGTTTCGTGAATATCTGATAGTGCAGAGTAGGGAGAGTGTGTGTATATGCGAATGAGAATCGATATCTCAAGAGTGGTCAGAAAGGGATCTGAAAGGAATGTGAGTTATGAGCACAATCAATGAGCGTCAAGCCGTGAATGAGAGTGTTGATGAGCAGGAGAAAGAGAATCGAGAAGTCAGATGGGACGAGGGTGTTGGGTTCTTAAGAATGGCTCATTATGCAGTGCGTGCTCCACCATTCCCCATGCTCTTTGTCACTCTGTTTCTCTGTGAGTGGATGGATGGATGGATGGAAAGGCTGAAGGCTATGCGCGCGGAATAAGGTACACTACGACAATCACGCACGAGCTGGTAAGGCCCGTACACATTGTAGATCCACCGTCGGTGAGTCTAGGTTACGAGAAGGTTGTGATTGTTGACGGTTGGCCGGTACCTTTAGACAAGGACTGGAGCGCAAATGACCCGATGAAGGTTGGTGCATTTGGGGTGGATCGGGTTTTTTTAGTTTGTGCGCCAAAGGCCGAGCAGGAGTTGAGGGCCATGAGTTTGTAGGCTGAGCTTAGAAGTTGTGGATCCGCCCGTACTGTGTAGACCTTTACATGCCGTACCTTAGTCATGTAAGTGTCTCCTCAAGTGTCTCCTCAAGTGTCTCCTCAAGTGTCTACTCAAGTGTCTGCGCAGTATGTACCCAAGTGTTTACCTTACTCTATCTTGTCCTTGGATACGGACGGACTCTCACTCTGACTTGGAGTATTTTGTATTGACTGATCTATCTATTTGTCTGCATCTCATTCACAACCAATATGCATACCAACATACATCCGAGATACTGCCCCGCCCATTCATCCTCCGGACTATCCTGTCCTGTACTGCATCTATGCGTTGTGTATAGCATCCTCCACATGTTGTTGTGCAGAGTATGCCCTTCGTATACAGAAGTGTGTCATGATCCTTTCATCCATCCCAGCGCCCAATCATCCATCGTATACCGTCTCTTTCCTTCCAGTTGTTCATCATCTCACTTGCACCACATCTCATCACGCATCATGATTCCCCCCTCAAACTCATTCCAGCAAGTATTCTACATACATATTACGAAAAGGCTTGGAGTGTGGCTCACACAACTTGATCGTACCTGAACGATGAATCGCTACACTCCCTGTTTGCGGCGTTTTCCCCTTGCAGTAGCCTTTTCAACCATCTCCGTCTTCAATTCCTACAGGCCAGCCCAACTCCTCCGCCCTGGTGGGTGCCTCTAAAACATCAGAGTTCTCACTCCTCTCGCACACCAATACTGTTCCTTACGGACCTTATTCTAGTCCTCTACATTATCACCAGTACTGACCACAATCCAGAGTCCGATGTCCGCCTATTCGATAGTCTTGGGGGTATGTGAGTGTGTAATATGATAGAATACTTGCTTGGGCTTACGAATCAGGTATGAGTACCGCTATACTGATTGTCCTCTAGGTACTTTGCTCCGTAATGTATGTGCTCGAAAGCGCTGCATGCAGTACCACCCACCTTGAAAATCCACCGTCCACCGTCCACCAACACACACATATGCACCCAAAAGACCTAATGGAAGATGCCATAATTCATAAGTGCATATTTTCTTTCCTTCTTTTCCCACTCATTCTTTGCAATTTGCTATTTGCTATTTGCTATTTGCTATTGAAGATGCCACGGCTATTCCGTTGGTCATGGGCGCAGACAACAAAATCCTTCAAGGCGTCATTAGACATTTGCTTACGCCGATCTCAGACTCGACTCCTTTCTTTCTTTCATCAGCCCTTGTACGTTGTTGATAGAATGTCATGATGATGTGATGGGGAAATTTCTCTCCCTGAGATCAAATTTCGAGATACGGTAGGTACTCCTTGCCTCCCTCGAATTCTATAATTCAAGGAATTTCCAGAAAATTTATTATTAACCATCATGCTGTTCGTACAACAGGGAGTCCAAGCTTCCTAATAACCCTAATGGTAATGATCCTATGGCCTATATCAATAAATACGATCTCGCAGCAAATCAGAACGAAGAGAGCAGCGATCTCCTTCTGAAACGAGCATCCATGACCCATGCTCACTTCTAATATTCCCTCATCAGGCATCTCCCTCGTCGGCTGCGGGGCTATTCCCGGGGAGTTCAGGACCCCAAGAACGTAAAAGAGCAGCAAAGTGAGCAAAGCGGGCAGAGCACAGCCCAAAAGTGTCCTCGGCAGACCAGAAAAACATGGCAGCCCACTTTCCATACGAGCAGCACAATCCATGCACCAGCAGATTTTCACGCCGCCGCCGCAGGCCACAGGCACCTACAGTATGTAGCATTGCCAACCGCCGCCCGTCTTCCTTGCCCTGTTGGAGTTTCATGTGGCGTTTGTTATGGGGCTAGCAGGACGAGACGAAGCGTGCTCACGATTGCAACAGCGCAACTCAACAAGACAGCGTAACAGCAACTCTCCCGCGCGCCCGTCATGGCCCGTAGGCCGGGATTTTTCCATCGGGGACTGAAAAGAATCGTTGGTCGCAAGGTGCTAAGCCAGTAGTCAGCAATGATGTCTGTTTATGAGCCAATGATGTATACAGCTTGTGTTCTGTGGACGCGGAGACAATAGTACAGTATCCGTAGACTGAACGATATGTGCGCGATGTGTACGTGCGCTATGTAGTGCTGAATCGTTCGTGGGATGCCGACATCCATTTGCATCCTTCACACGCGCCCTCGAAAAGGAAGAAGGCAAAAAAAAAAAAAAAAAAAAAATGAATGAGTGACGAAGAAAAAGAAACGGTTCGAAATTCTTTCTTTCCTCGGAGAAAAGTAAAGAGTCCAGACTTTACTTCAGAGTTCCTCGGCATAGTTTACCCGCCACGAGTCAATTCCATACGACTTCGTAGGAAAGACATTCACATTCACATTCACATTCACATGTGGTTGCGCAGTGAAGTGGAGGCAGTGGACACCGACCTCAAGCAGAAAAAGTCCGGAGCGATGTGGGCGTGAGTGACATGAAGCGCGTCTTGGGTCTCGTCTCAACCTTGGACCACGAACGAAGCCATCACGAACATTTGATGTCCGCCATCTGAGCCCATCGTGGCCAAATCTCGTACCTGAATTAAGTGCTGTGCCCTGTAAGCGTAGGTAGCCATTCACTACGTAGAGCCGAGGCGAGACATCCTACTGTACGTGCTGTACGAGTGCATAGTTGCTGTACATGCTTGTCCAGTGTTCAGCTGAGCTGTGTCAGTATGCGCCATCGTCATTGGCACGAAAGCACGGAAGGATTTGGCAGGGCCCGTGGGAGTGCGACTGCGTAGTGCAAGCACGGTAAAAGGTTTGTCGGATACTGATACTATGCGAACCATTTCGCGACTCTGCATAAAGAAGTAACGCTTGGTTCTCTTGTTGCATGGGTTTTGCTGGTCGTTGAATTGTGAATTGCCATGCACCTCTTCTCTTCTAGTTGTGAAATGAGCAGCTACTCAAGATGCATCTGAACTACGATGCTAACGACGTAAACAATCTTCCATTAGTGACCGCTGGCACCTAACCTTCAAATCCTTGTGGATACTCGTCTTCTTCTACTACAGATGTGCAAGGCCTAATACAAGCCTATGTATCTAGTCCTCATATGAGCGTTGATTACGGCGAAGCTATATATAATTTCGACCTTGGATCATAGATATAGCTAGAGTGAGGAGATAGTGCAGTATAAATAGGAGGGGTACAGCAGTAATCGCCTTGCAGGGGTTATATTATCGATAAGAGAAGGAAGATGTGAGGAAGGGTTCTTCGACTTCATCTCTCGAGAAGCTTTAAAGTCACCATCATTCTACGTGTATAAACTCATCATCATCACTCATGAGTGGGAGCCACAATAATAATTGGTCCAAGTCAAGATATTACTACGAGTTATTCTATGAGCACTTTCCAATAATGCTGCAAACCAGTCTATTTCGAGCACTGATTCCCTTAGTCTACTCAAAAGAGCAGCAAATACCTGGTCCACCCGTGATTGGAGCCAGTACAGTATTAATGATCCCTCACGTCAAATGCAGTAGGCCTTCGATATATCTCTTGGTATCAACACCGATCCCCTGCGCCAGCTTCATCGAATTGCCTCCCCAACCACTTTCGCTCGATCCGCTCTTGAACATGCCAGAAGACCTGCCTCCAACATAATCACTGGCCTTCCTGACAAGGAATATCTCTTTGTGATTCGGGATGCTTGGCATATCGTTGCCTCCTGTATCTAGGTAGGGATGTGCAGTAGACCGAGTGCTTGGGTTCAAGCTTGTACCTGCTTGGGTACCAGAGTTCTTGGTCTGCTGGTATGAACGCGAGCGATCTTCCGTCTCATCAAATGGGCTTCCCGAACCTGGAGAAGGCGAGTGGTTTTCAGTCTTGCTGGGGTCCTCAAGGCCCGGAATTCGATTCCAAACGACCCAATATCCACGGCTGGTTTTACATGTGCGCTCCAGCTCCGTGGAATCATTTCTGGTGGAGCTGAAAATATTTAAAATCTGAGACTGGGTATTTAGAGCCTCTACACGCGACCATGGAAGGAGTCCTTGCGGGCCAAGCGTCGCTACTTGAGCGGCGGTCGGAATACTTGGTATTGTGCAACTAACGATCAAGGTTTTTGAGTCGAATACCAAGTCGTAAATAGGAGCTGCAGTGTTGTCTGCAGGTGAAGTAGTTGTTATGTTCGGTCGCGAGGATCGATATGTCGTAGAATTGATGAGTGGCTTCTGAAGAGGTCCTAGTTGGTGGTGAAGAGAGCGGTACAGGCTCGCCAGGGCAAGACTTGCGGTTCGTTGCTCGAAGAGGAATGTAAAAATGAATGGCTTATTGACATAGACGACAACCTGAAGTTTCTTGGTCTTATTGTGATCTTGATCGTCGAACGACCCGTGGGTGGAGGTGGCGCCCGCTGTTCGATGTGAGCCATGCCTCGACGATACTTCAGATGTCCCATGAGTGGAAAGATCGATGCTGATATCTGCTTCTGGTCGTGCGTCTGCCTCTCGTTCCAGCTCAACTGTGATTATACGCAACAAAGTTCTGCGACCACTATTAGATTCCGCTGAATCTTCAGAAGCATTTCCCAATTCACCGTCGCTAACATCTTCTTGTTCAATATCTCCCAGTAATCCTATGAGATAGTGACCAACACCATCATCCGTGTTTTTGACTGGAGAAGGGTCCATATGCTCCAGAGAAGAAGTCTGAGAATGTGTTCGAGGACCGAGTTTAGCCTCGTCGTGGCCATCTCCAGGTTCCTGTGTCTCGTTTGATCCTCCACCGCCAAGAGTCCAATGAGTCCCGTAGCCAAGTTTTATGAAGCTCACAATTCGACTTGGTTTGGCACCGGGGCTGGATGCATTTGATGAATCAGAATTTAGGCTCCTAAGAGTTGGCCGGCGCTCGTTCAAATACTCCTGCGACCTTGACTTGTGCCAGGTGTTTGACCTCGATAGCCGCTTCTTCGGCTTTGATGGTCCAGCTCGACTGTTCTCAGTAATGGACTTTGGATCTTCAGAATTTTGATTCTTATTAAGTCCATAGACCTGACGAGCCTTATCCCGCGCATCCTCCCCAGCATTTTCCTGGACAGGCTCTTGGGCAACCTTTTGGGCAGGCTCTTGAGACTCTTTAATCTCACGCATCGAACGCTTGGGCTTCCGAGGTCGTCTCATGGAAGAGGGATTCTCTGTCACGCCATAGGCATCTGGACCCCAAGTGTACAGATCCTCCATCCAGTGGGTAACATCGCGCAATGAATTCCTTGATAACGCTCCAACCCCAAGAAAGATTGCACCATCTTCCATTGCCGGCTCATCACCTGATCCTAACCAAGGACCAGATTGCTTTGCAGGCTTTACAATGCCAGTAGGTGTCTCTTCGCCGCAATCGTCAGAATCTCCAAATCTTGAGACGACCAAATCAACCAAGCCCTCTACTCTGTCAACGAATCCCTCAAGCACTTCTCGTTCCCCGCTTCCCCGTTCTTCCTCGCCAACCCCAATACCCAATTCACCACAAGCTGCGACCTTGATGCCTCCGTATATATTGACCGCTGGATTGCCATGCATTAGGACGCTCCAAGTAGAAAGAAATGCGTCCCAATATCGTGTCAGAATAGCAAGAAATTTCGGCCGTTTCGTGCGAACAAACAATGCACTCATAGACGCTGCATGGTGTAACAAGAAGATCGAATATGCGCGTAACAAATCTTGCAAGAGAAGGGCAGCAGGCTTGACTTCTCGAGAAGAGTACTCAACGCCATCGTTGATTGTGTCGCCTTTTGTATTCGAGTTATCGTTCGGTTTATTCGAGGGAAGCCTCGTTAGTTCAATCGACTATGTATCATTAGTAGGAGAATAAGACTTGTGCTTGAAACATGACATACTGTTATAATCCACCAGCCAGCCTCAAGTTCGTGAAGGATGATCCTCGACTTCTCAGTCTCGACCGTATCGACATTTATACCATTTGAGAAGCTCCTGCCAAATTCCACCATTCCTTGTGCCAAACCAATCTGCCGTAACTGCTCATTCCTCTCGTCTTTGGAGGTTGCTTCGACGGATTTGCCGATTCGGGTCCGATGTTGCCGGCGATTACGCGACCCCACTGACGAGTAGTATACGATCTGGTTATCGATAGTTTCATCCGTGGTACCCAGTGATGGATTATAGATGGCTAGGAATCCCACTTGTGCAGGGACAACCTTCTTGGGAGGGTCAGTCGACGACATTTCATGTTCAAGTTAACATGGCACCACGGCAGGAAGATCAGCAAGCTATAGTAAACAGAGAAAAAAAGAGCAAAGGTATATGTAGTGAGGAAGGAAGTATGTAAGGGATGAGGGAGAAGAGGTTGCACAGCACAACGACAGACAAGCGAGAGTCAATGGAATAGGATAGGTAAGCTCGTAGCTGTCAAAATTCTCAACTGGACAGGACTCCGTATAGAGTCAGAGTAGGCGATTGCGCTTGTATGCGTGGTGCTATAGGTGCCCGAGGCCGTTTATTGTCTACTGATCCGGAGTCGCGTCCGAGAAAACTTAGGTGTTTGGTGTAGCGCATGTCGATCGATGTAACTATACACTGTCCGTGACAGTTCAGCATGTATGTACCATGTATATACAGCTCTAATGCCTGGCACGGATACTACGGAGCAGAGGTCCGAGTCTCCACTCAAATTCACCTCAAATTTTACTACGTCAGATGAAAGGTTGTGACCATTGGCGTCTCAGTCTCGAAGTTTATTTCGCGATGGACGATGATGATGATGATGACAAGTTGAAGTGAAGTGAGGACCTACAGCACCACCAAGAACAATATCTCAGTCGTATCTCATTCCTTTGAATTGTCACTCATTACCAAGCTTCAACAGCTACATGGTAGATGAACGCGTATTCGTTGATACGAAGGAAGCACGCATAGTACTTTGGCCTACCAAGTCGCTATCCCTTGTCTAAAACGCCTGGTATTGACTTCTATGGTTCTCGCGTGCGTGCACCTTATTTTACCTTAAGCTTAAGATAAAATTGCACACGGGATTGTGAAGGGTAAGGGAAGGCTAGGTAGTTAGTGCTCGACAATGATCTCCTCCTCCGGTACTTCTTCTGAAAAGTAAAAAAAGAAATGTTCATGAAGTATCATAATTTACGTCAATATTGATTCATTAGATGCAAGTAATTAAAGATAAAAATAAAACAAGCACGTTACCGCATGGTAAATATGTTGAAACGTATCACAATGCGTAGGTAGTGAATATCACGCTCTAGTCACATGATTCACAGATCTCACGCATATTTTGCATGTTGAAAATCACTGCCTTCATCCGTACATTAGTCAAGTGGGTTCACAAAGATTCAGCTCCGAAGAAAAGGACAACATATCGAATAACCTTCCTGAAGCTGCATGTGATCATACCCGACGCCGACACTGACACATCGTTTGCGTTGCACATCTACTAAGACGGCCATTCTCACTCTTCTCACTCTCGATCTCTGTCTTATTCTCTAATAAACCTGACTCTATGATGGTATAGAGCTCTTCAAAAAACAAACCATGTTACGCAACTTGAGGCCGTTGAGCAGTCTCGTCAAACAGCAATATTCGCTAACATGTACTCGATATGTTCATGTCGCCACAACTACGAAAGTATATAAGCCATTACGCATATTATTCTGCGGCTCAGATGAATTCAGCATTGCAGGTCTCAATGCTTTGTATGCTGAGCACAAGAATAGTCCAGAGTCAATTGCTTCTATAGACGTTGTATGTCGTCCTGCCAAACGTACTGGGAGAGGCCTCAAGAATATTCGGGAGGGTGTGGCAATTTTATCATCCCAACTGATTGGCAACAGCTAATTAAATGACAAGTGCCAATCAAGGCTGTTGCTACCGGACTCGGATTGCCCGTTCATGAACGAGATACTTTCACTGGCTGGGCTGTATGTCGACATCCTTCTTGCCACTCCACCTCTCTTCTAATGTATCCTAGCCACCGACGCCTCAAGGAGAGCCCATCAATCTCATAGTTGCTGTTTCGTTTGGACTTCTTGTCCCTCCCCGCATAATTAACGGCGCCGAGTATGGAGGCCTAAATGTGCATCCTTCTCTACTTCCAGAGTAGGTGGTTCCTTTTCACGACATATTACACTCCCTATTCACAAGTGTTCTAGTCTTCATGGCCCAGCACCTCTTCAGCGGGCACTTATTGCTGGTGACAAGCACATAGGGGTCAGCTTACAGACCTTACACCCCTCAAGGTTTGACCAAGGAAAGCTCCTTGACCAAACACCTTCACCAGGCTATCTCATTCCCAAGGATGGTAACTGCACCGTTCCTGAAATTCTCGAATTCATCACACCAAAGGCCGCAGACATGCTTCTTAGTGGAGTACAGAACAGGATTTTTGTTCCTCCGATTTGTGATATCACCGCCGAGAAGACCAGAAGTCCTGCTAGACACGCTCCAAAGATCACACCAGAAGATCGAAACGTAGATCTTTTTGATTTTCAAACAGAAGATCTCCTTCGCAGACACAGAGTGATCGGCCGTCTATGGACCACCTTATGTCCTACAGGTGGGTATGAGAAGCGCGGCATTCTCCACGACATAACACGAGCTCCAATACCAGAAAATATTCAAGAGAGGTTCGATTTCTATTCTAGCCATATGAGAGCAGGGACCCAGCCACCAGAGGATCCCGAGTTCAAAACCGATGCCCCTCTCAGAGCAGAGTTCATCGACAAGAACAACGTCAAACGAGGGATTGCCTGTGTGCGTGACAAGGATGATGCAATAATCATTGCCTCAAGACATGAGCAGGGAGCAGTGCGAATAGGGCGGATCACGGTAGCAGATGATAAGACCAAGCCCGCATATCCAGGCACTATTTCGTGAAGAGACTAATACAGGTTGGTTAGATTGGATCCCCGTTCCCATTCCATTCCCTGATGATATATACTGAGCAACTGTTTTGCTTTACTATTTCCTAAAATTATTTCTAATTTCTCCCCTCTTTTCCTTATAGATCCTCTCCTATTGGAATTTTTCAGTTCTCTATAGACCTAAATAGCAATTTGTAATTGGCATCGAGAACTCAGATATATTGGCTTTATGTTTCAGGTACTCATTGTTTCGCGGCTCAAGCTGTGCGAATAGTCTATGGGAGAGAAAAGGCAAAAGCGTTGAAATCGCTTTGGGGTATTGCGAAATTCTCTATATAGAAAAGATCCCAGATCAAGAATCACAGTGGCGGAAGATGGAAGCTTGCATGTTTTGTTAATCTCACATATCATGCCATCAGCAATTATTCCGACGACTTAGCTGAGAATCATCTGTTGTGAGAGATCAGAACGAAGCGTTATAGAATATCTTCTCAGCTAGTATTACATAAATTAGATCTATATTCCGGGAATTTCAGGAGTGAACTCAGAGGTGACCGCACAGTCTCTATATGGTATGTCTGAAAGGCTTCAGTGATGATCTCGGATTTATTTATTTGTCTATCTCATCTAGAGTTATATGTCTTAGTTCCAGAATATCCAGATACCTTTCCACTCTCTTTATAGAGTTCATCATCTAGGAAGATCGTGGCCTGCCCTAATACAAAACAGCCCACTTTGTGTACCTATCCAGTCACGGATCTGCTTTCGCCTATGTGCTGAGGGTCACTTCCATACACACAGCCTTTGTAGTTCTACACTTGCCCTTCCGGGGCCCCTGTAATGCTCCACTGCTCCTGCATCTACTCCATCTTAAGATTTGCTCACTCAAAATGTTCGTCTTCAGTATGGCACTGCTTAAAAAATTTGGTGAAGCACCAGTCTTGAAAGCTCTCTGTTCAAAACTGCAGCTCAGGCTTGTGGAAGTTGATATCCTCGGACCTATAATGATCTGCGACAATTCTGTACAAGTAGGACGGTGCATGGGCGCCACTGTGTAGATGTCAGCCTTTCTCTAATGGAAGCATTAGGGGGTAAACTTACAGATTAGTGATGTAAAGATCAACCAGCCCCGGTTTGACATAGTCAAAGACAGGGTTGTCAATATCAACCTTATCCACAAGATCGCCATCGGCGTAGTCAACGATTCTGCTGGAGTCTCCATACTCGATCAAAGAGTCAAACTCAAATGGATATTCAGGGCTGAGTTTGTAAACTCCGCTAACGACAATCACAGGTGTCCTGTGCATGCGTGCTGCCTTCGCAATAACTCGGGCGCCAGCGGCAGCAACAAGTCCACCGTTAGCGATGACCGCGTGAGTTGCAAGAATGACCTTGTTGACTCTAGACATAACAGCAAAGACTGCAGCATCCGAAATAAGTACAACTGTGATGCCGGCGGCTGTCAGAGGCTTCAAAAATGCATCCGTGCTCATCTCCTCCTCTCCATCACTTTCCTTTCTGTAGGAGCCAGCGATAGTTCCATGGGTTTGCTCGTAATCATTAGGGTAGGTCTCCGCGTGGTAAACTGTAAACTTTCGCTTCGAAGCAGCCTTGAGCAAGAAGGCCTGGACCGTCAAGGATGAAGTGTGAGTCAGAATGATTTCGTCAGAGTGAATGTGCTCCAGAGCATAGCCAGCAATCTGATCGTCGACCTGAAGAAGCTCATCGATGATTTCCTCAATACCACTGATAACCTCAGCCTTCAAGTCCTTCGAGCTTGTGGAAATCTGTCTTGACATCATAGTGGCCGTCAATGGTGGTTTTCCAACGGGAGAAGACGTTCCTGGTGGGGTAGACATAGGTGACGGTGTTGCAGAAAGTAAGTTGAACATGGACTGCTGTACGGGTACACCTTCTCTAACAGCATACGAAGTGTGGGATGTCATAAGCGGTGGTCGACCTTGTGCTGGGCGAGATGCGAATAAATCCTCATTGCTGCTTTCCATGTCTTCGAGCGAACTGTTTCGTAATGGGCTGAGTGCAGAATTGACAGCAGCTGCTCCATGTTTCCCAAGTCCTTGCCCTGCGGTCTCAAGTCGCGGAGAACCTATCTGGCTACTAGAGTCGGAGAAGTCATCATTCAGACGATCTTCTCTTGCCTCATCTCTGATCATGCCCAACACACGCTTTACAATGTTTCCAACAACTACTTCTCGAGGCTGCGCTGCCATAAGTCTCTGCCCAACCTGCTGAATGCGCTCCAGGAGCTTCCCTAAGTCTGTCCATTTCGACTTGTTATTGGCGACAACTCTTAGGAGAAGTTGTGCAGTAGCGATAGCGCATGGTCGAGAATCCTTTATTTGTCGTCGTTTGAGAAGTGCGACCAGATATTCGATAGATGACTCTAAAGGCTCGGTCTTAAGACTTTGGATGAACGATTGCAGGTTTGGCGCAGAGCCAGCTTGTCTTGGCGGCATAATGGTAAATAGGGAGTATTCTTGTGTGTTCGCGGAGAATGGCCCGGAGTTCTGTGTCGCAGAGTTATATGTTGCAGATGACGCGGGGATTGAAGTTATTCTCTCTGGATCTTGGTGGGGAAGTCAGCTTTTTTATGAATCACTGGTAGAGTAACTCGAGTGTGATGGAAATCGACCTAACCATTTATATTCGGGAACACATAAACTGCTATGCGCGAAAGCTGGATATAAAAGAACTCGGTGATGTATTTGAAGTATTTTTCTGGGTTGAATAATAATAACTGCAAAAGTCCGCAGTATTTCACGCTCCGGGCTTCATATGCCAAAATGTTTCGCGGTTTATGTGACAGGGATCTTTTCCATAGTCGGGCATCGGACAAGTCTGGCCGGTCGCCTTACCTTGAGGTAAGTCGAGAAGGTGTTGTTGCTATCCCCACAATCGCCCAACAACAATATTAAATCGTCGACCACCTGTCGTGCCGCCTTTCGATTCGGGAACTATCGTTCGATAATAATAAAGTCACATTTCTTGAGGCTGTTGTGCTTGCACGTCAAAAATCCGACCACAAATAAGCACTACTGATCCAGGCGACGTAGCAGTGCTCAGCATATCAAACCGTTCATCCCGCGCGCAAACACTTGAGTCTACAGCGACATCTCTATTCTAGTAGGCTCTTGGAGGACCTGTATCCGAATTTTACAATCTATCGACTTTGTTTAATTTCAGCGCAGTACAGATAAAGTGGTCACTCTTCATGGCTGGGATAGAAAGATGAACTCGCTGAATATCCTCTCGGCCCGCGTGTCGCCGCCGCAGACACCAGTGTCGACTCGAAGAAATTCCTATGGATATGGCGAGGTTTTGGGTACGAAGGCCTCACACGAATCGCGACGAAGCTCCAGTGTCAGTCTAGTGCAGGGTGAACTGGAGGAGACGTCAACTTTAGGAGACGATGCGCTGAACGACGGACCAAGCAGTGCATACGACGAGAAGGTGCCCTTACTTTCAAATGGAAATGGAAAAGAAAAGAAACATACATCCTGGTACACTATCCCACACTATATCGCGACGGCAATTTTCGAATCTATACGATGGGTGCTTTCCACGTTAGCGGCACCCGGGGTCTATTTGATATCATGCATGTACAATGAAAAGGGTGTATTCTCACCTTTTTCTCAGTTGTATAAGCTATTTACCTGGGGAGGGTCCGGAAGCCCAGCGCGTCCAGAAATCAAGTCTCATGGTCCTTCACGAAGTAGTGGGAATAGTATGGATGAGAAGTTATCAAACAAAGGCACCCGAAGACTCCGAAGTTCAAACTCCTCTTATTCAGGACTCTCATCGGAATCTGAATCAGATCGTGGAGGAATAAGTTCTGGAAACCAGAGTCTCGAGGTCCCAAGTCGACATACACGTTCGCGGTCCGCCCAAAATTCTGATGAGATTGCACCAGCACGACGCTCGATCCGTATCAAGCTACACAACGAAGATGCTCTACGGCAACGGAAACATAGAAAAGCTCAATCAACAAGCTCACAGAGCAATGGCAGTGGTGGAGCTGATTCACAACTCATATCGCCAGCAACCTTGAAATCACCTACATCACCAGCATCGTCTTTATTACGTGACAAGTATCCTCGAGCTCCAGCTCCACCAAGACCGCTTATACCAAGACGCCAACCATCGTATTCTGCCTCTCCGGACTTTGACAACGGGCGAATGGCACAGAAGACCCTTATTCTTGATTTGGACGAGACTTTAATACACAGTATGGCAAAAGGCGGTCGAATGAGCACTGGCCATATGGTTGAAGTAAAATTGAACACCTATGTTGGTACAGGCGGCACCAGCCTTGGCCCGCAGCATCCAATTCTCTACTATGTACACAAACGACCTCACTGCGATGATTTTCTACGGCGTGTAAGTGACCTTACAATTATGTCGTGACAACCCCAGCTTACAATTTTAGATTTGCAAGTGGTATAATTTAGTTGTTTTTACGGCCTCGGTTCAGGAGTACGCGGATCCAGTGATAGACTGGCTAGAGCAGGAGCGGAAATTCTTCTCAGGGAGGTATTATCGACAACATTGTACTTATCGGCATGGAGCATTCATCAAAGACCTTAGTTCTGTAGAGCCGGATCTCAGCAAAGTTATGATTTTGGACAACAGCCCTCTCAGCTACATGTTCCATCAAGGTAAATACCCCTCCCTTTCAAGCTCGATACGGTGAAAGACTGACTCTCCGTCAAGACAATGCGATACCGATCGAAGGATGGATCAATGATCCCACAGATAATGATTTGCTTCATCTCGTGCCCTTGTTGGAAGGTTTGCAGTATGTGACAGATGTACGAGCTTTCTTAGCTCTTAGGGGCGGCGAGGATGGGAAGCATATGACTACTTGATTCCCCAGGCGTTAGATGCCTTTACTTTTAATCATATTTGAGATACAATGCAAAAACCATTGGCTCTTCAGTTGTACGTGAATGGTATGATGCTGCCAGCACTTGGCTATTTTGTTGGAGATCGTCTCGATAGATGGAAATTGGTGGAATGCAAAGCATAGTGAAGGTCATCGTATATAAATGCTTCGGAAAGAGGATTAAAGCTGGCATGGTGGTAGTGGCTTCAATACTGGCGCCACCTGCACGTCCAATTACCCATGCTCTGGCTTTCATACAGTATTATGTATCCATACTGAATTCAGAAAAATGCTCAGGCCGAATGGGCGTCCGCGATCGCCGACGATCGGCCTGCGCCACACTGTTCAAGCATCAGACTTACATGGGACTTGGACCTCGATGACTTATAGTAATGAAATCACATTTAAATCTCACCAAATGATTAGAGAAACTCTTGGTGAAGTCCACAGAGGAAAGTCCGCAACAGTAAAAGGTAGGAGAAGCAGAGACTTGTTTCGACAAGCAAGACGACATGGTGAACAGGATACTACTGGCACGTTCTCGTCTTTTCTTCCCCATTAATTGACCCACAGCAATGGCAGATCCGGAGGCATGTCCTTTTCCACCTCACCAACAAAGAAAAATTGAAATGTCGACTTCATTTCGCCCCCAGGCGTTCAAGTAATAATACCAAACTAAGAGGTTTCGCATTAACCGCGACCCATAATTACATCAATCGCAATCTTTTGATTCTTGGTGGGCGTGGACCTGGATGATGGCATCGCAACTTTTGGGTGGGATTGTAGCATATGGTGGGGCTTCTAGGTGTGGCCAGAGTGAGAGATGCAGTCTGGGTGGATTGATCTTTGCGCGCCCTGACCATCATGAGGTAGGTAGGTAGGTGAGGTATGTAGGTATGTAGCATGTAAGTAGGTCGATTTTCCGATGACGTATCTGATCTTTGACCCCGGATCGCCTGAGGGCTAAGGTATCATCTACCCTTGTCCAAGCTTGCTTGACCTTGCTTGACTTGACAGCTGGGGAGAGCTATGAGGTCCATAGCATCAGCCACTGGAGATCGATGTTGTATATTCTTGTTGTATGGATCTGAGTTTGCGATAATGAGGGAGCACGGCGTACATAGAAGAAACAAAGGGGAAAAAAGGATAGACCATAATTGTCTCATAGGCAAGCAGATTGTTGATGAATGATAACGAATAACTTCAGTCCGTCACTTCAAAGTTTTTGCCCAGCAAAAGATTTGCTCAATTCAGTCTCGATGGTGTCACATCACCTCATTTGACGACCAGCCAGCTAAACTCATTGTAACTTAACAAACAATCTCATACCTTGGTCATGTATCCTGACATACCGCGTGGAATGGCTCATCCAGTATTACCTGCTCTCTCGGAGCCTTGCAAGTGCGTGCCTTGCTTGTACTCTCACTTACGGCGGGATTCGTCGCATCGCATCACATCGCATCACATCGCACCCTACTACACTACTACTACCGTACACTACACTACACGTCTTCCAGTTGGCCCGTCTACCCACAACAACACGATACGTCATGCGGCCAGCCACACCAAGCGACTCCACCAAAGCTAACAGACGTCCTTAAAGAGCTGCTGTCCCTTCGATTCACGTCTTCCTTCTTTCCTACATCAATCCAATATACCAATCATACCATCCTCCTCATCAAACAATCACCAATCCAACAATAACAATCATGTCTCTTCACTGTATGTTGTCCTCCTACCCTCCACAAAGTGGAATGGCTTCAATTGCTGCTGAGAAGCTCTTGTCATGACGGCATCGAGGATTTGTTTTATCAAGAACGATAGCAGAGAATCAATGATCTCTTGACTTGAGATTTGTCCAGCTAGGCCGCAGACAATGAAATTGTTATACGCACATCAACTCTCCACCTACTGACACTCATGCTTCCAGACCTCCCACCAGTTAAGCCATCGGCTATCGCCCTTGGTACTGTTTTCAACCACGCCGCTTCCCTTGCTATCCTCGGCCCAGTCTTCGGTGACGTCTACCACCGTGCCCAGGCCGCAAACTCCAAGGAGGAGTTTGTTAAATCAAAGGAGGCTGCTTCCGCCGCCGCTGCTTGGGGAACTTCCCTCGTCGGCTCCGCCGTTCAGTCCTACGGTGTTGGTGCTCTCATCAACGCTACCGGTACTCTCTCCTACAAGGGCGCCGCTTACCTCGGCTCCTTGATCTTCATGGCCTCTTCCGCTCCATCTGTAAGCTCTTCCAATCTCTATATTTGATATCCAAAACGTCTGCTAACAAGCCATCTAGTTCATTGCCCAGATCACCACTGAGAAGCGCCCACTCGATACCGTTGCCGTCGGTGCATTGGCCCGCGTCTTCGAGACCGTTGGTCTTTCTCTTTTCCTCACCTGGTGGGGAACCCACACCAACCCATTCGAGTAAGCGTCTCGCTATTAGAATGAGTGGTGTTAAGCTGTTACGATGAATGAGAACTGGGAAACGGATGGGGTTTACTTGCATCAAACTGTATTATTTGCGAACTTGGCCAGGCCACGACGTTATGTTTAGCTAGTCGTGGTACACAGGTGTCTTTGGCAGAATTAATTCAAAATAATAAGCCAACTTGAGTATCTGTGATATTATGATATGAAATGTCTTTGCAATATCGTTCCTGAATCTGTATGCATGTATAAGCTACTTTGTATTGTTTAGTTACGAGAACACGTAAGAGCCTACCTATTGGGGCATTTGACAGGTTCTTGCTCATTAACGCACAAAAGGCTTTCTTTGATGTCATATTTAGAACCACCAGAAATTAATCTGTCAACGTATTCACATCCGTCTTCCCATGATGGCATAAATCAAAATCATGATTGCTCCCGTGAAGCGACGTCTCTGTAGACATGAAGTGTGTTTGAACAACTTGTTTGAATGACTTTTGATTTTCCCCATGATCTATTTTTATACACAAGTCATCCAAGTCATTGATATGTACTCCCGAAGAGACTTAAGCCTTCTGACTCTCGTCCCTTTCGACCAACTCGCCGACTCCCAAATGCTTCCCTACCTTGACCTTTCTCAGTTTCTCCTTCTTCTCCGCATCACCATTTCCAATACCATCATCCTTTTTGCCAGCCTCGCCTACAGCATCTCCCTCATCCTTGTCTTCCACATCGTCCTCTTGCTCGTCCAAAATTTTCTCCCTCAAAGAACCCAGATCCTGCTTCATGGAATATGCGTCCTCGCCATCAGCGTAGTACTTGGCCTCAACCTTCTCGTTCTTGAAACCCAAAGTATCTTCGTAGAGACTGCGTGCCGCGTTGTTGGACACACGCACATGAAGCGATACATATTGTGCGCCGAACGTCTCAACCATAGCTCTCTCTGTGCAACGAATTAGCCATGATTTCCTCTAAACCTCAACCTAACGATTGTCCAGTAATTGCCCAAAATCAACTGGGCAGGAAGGGACAAGGATGTGCAAACATACGAGACTGTCTCATCAGCTTCTCCGCAATACCCAGACGGCGGTGCGTCCGCATGACACTCAAGCTGGTGATATGGCCATGCTGGATACCATCGGCGGGATCCTCCTCCATCTTCGCGAGCACATAGCCTACGACGCGCGGGTAATCGTAGGGGGTCTTCTTCGGCCGCGAGACGTCGACGGCGACGTATGAGAGCTGGGGCCACGACAGTGCATGGTACAGGTAATACTTGAGGAAGTAGTTTTCCGGCAGGTTGGTAATGTTGGCGTGCTGGACATGCGGGATGTCCGACGACTTCAAGAGTCTGATGTCCATGGCGGCGCCGGGTGGGGGTTTTCGACTTGGGTATGAACTTTGGGGACTTTGTGCGTCGCTGCTATCAACGGGCCCTTATGCTTGTGTGAGTCTGAATTGGCTCCAATTATGAGATGTTGTGGGCCGGTCCGTGTGTCGTGATTGGAGCGCGTCTAAGGTGTCTCTATTGTTGTGTTTGATGCTGTGCGCAAATACTCATCATTTGCAGCCAGGACGGATTTCAATGCACCGAATCTGGGCGGAACCTCCCGTCATGGCGGGGTACTGTTGACGCACCTTCGTTTCGAGCCCGAGCCTTTGCGCCTGTAATAATGATGAAATGTGCTTTTCATTCTTGCCGTTCTTCTGCCGTATTAGCATAAGCACATTTTTGAATGGTTACTAATTGCATGCATCATTACAAATGCATGTGACTATATCTGCCCAACCAAAGCTTATACGCTGTATAAATATATAAATATGTCCTTGATCACTAGTTTCCATTGTTCTCCTTGTATCGCGAGATTGTTACTTGGCTTTACTATACTTGGCTATACACAATGGCATCTACACGTCCAACATCTGGAAGAACAGCGAGCCGTGGCGGAGTCTCAGCAGCTAGATCTCTCGAAGGAAAATTAGCAATTGTTACAGGAGCTTCCAGAGGTTGGTGATAATTCCTAAAAAAAATTGCGGTCAATTTGTTGACTTTATCATTAATACATACTAACATGACGACATAGGTATTGGAGCAGCAATTGTAGAGAACCTCGCATCCAAGGGTGCCTCTATCGTCCTAGGATACACGTCGGACAAATCGAAAATACAGACTGAGGAACTGGCCAAGGCCCTCGAAGCTGAGCATGACATTACCACACTGGTTGTGCAAGCAGACATGGGGAATGTGAAGGGTCCAGAGTACCTGATCAAGACAGTCACGAACCACTTCAAGCATCCAAAATCTGGAACATTGCAGATCGATATCATCGTCAACAACGCGGGTGTCTCAGTGAACAAGCCCATTGAAGAGGTTGATGTCGAACATTTTGATAGCCAGTACCGCGTCAATGTGCTCGGTCCATTACTCCTCATCAAAGAGGCAAAGCCATATCTCCCAAAGGACCGCAGTGGTCGTATCATCAACGTTTCGTCCGTCTCGGCGACATCGGGTTTCCAATCACAATCTGTGTATGGAGGGACAAAAGCTGCTTTGGACGCCATGACAAGAACCTGGGCCAGAGAGTTGGCGGAAAATGCTACCGTCAACAGCATCAATCCCGGACCAGTCGCCACAGATATGTGGTATTCTACAACCGAGGAATTCCGAGCGGGTCTCAAGCCATTTATCTCACAGACTCCTTTGAGTGCTGTCAGAGAGGGCATCGATGATCCAGAGCTCGTGAAGGGTGCAGAAGTTTCTGGTGGAAGACCTGCATACCCATCTGAGATTGCTGGTATTATAGGCATGCTAACCAGTGCTGAGAGTGGATGGTGTACCGGTCAGGTCGTTTGTGCCAATGGAGGTGCATTTTTCAACTAGACAGATTAGCATAATTGATTTTCTCGCTTTACTCAAGCAGACACCATAAATTTTCACAACCAAGCTGTGTTTCATAGAATTTTATTCTTGGTATCTACATGTATCCCGCACGCTGCAACGACACATGACTTTCTCCCCATACATTGCAAAACCCAACGAGAACCAATTCCCTTCCAAGGTCTATGTTGAATGACAACACATAACAAAATATCATACGAAATACGCTCATGGAGCAGCGGCCGGCGGTGGTGCCTGCTCCTCCGCAGCCTTACCTCGAAATGGCAGCTCCATTGGAGTAGCAGTACCGCTGGCCTCACCGCTAGCCTCAGCCTTGGCTGCTGCCTTCTTTGCAGCCTTTCTGGCCTTGTCACGCTCCTTGTCGGCCTTCTTCTTAGCCTTGGCTTCCTCATCTGCCAGTCTGCTAGCCTGAGTACCACCATACTTCGTTCTCCACTCGTCCTCCTTCTTCTCGTCAATTCTGGTGAAAAGATAAGCGGCCTTGCCGATCTTGTGACCGGAGGCCAAAGCTCCTGGAGCCCACTTGTTAGGAATGGATATGAGGGGGGCATTCAGCTGCTCAACAATAGAAGTCGCTGTCGATGGCATGAATGGAGATGCACATGAGGCAAGAAGGTACGTAAGGTTAAGCGCAAGACCGACAATAGCCTTAGTACGTTCGGGAGAGTTTGTAAGGTTCGTGTTATCGAGACGTCCAGCAAGGATGAGGTTACCCTTAGCAGAGATCTCCATAAGCTTCTTGAGGCCAGATCGGAGTCTGACAGCCTCCATATCAGCGACATACTCAGCAAGGAGTCCATTGACGTCGGCGATGAAACCTGGGAAGTCAAAGGAGTCATCAGTGTAGTCTGCTGAGAACTCTGGGACTGTTCCATCGAGCTTAGCGTTGACAAACTTGATAAGACGGTTGACAAAGTTTCCAAGGTTGGCAAGAAGTTCGCTATTGTTGGCTGCGATGAAGGACTTCCACTCGAACTGTGTGTCTCCAGTCTCCGGTCTGTTCGCCAAAAGGTAGTATCTCCAGACTGAAGGTGGAATGCCAGTGTCTTTCACAGTGTCCCCGAAGACACCAACACCTCTCGACTTAGAGAACTTGCCGTTTTCGTAGTTCAAGTACTCAGTAGTGGAAAGATGATTAAGCATGGTCCACTTATCACCAGTTCCGATCTGAGAACCTGGGAAAATGACAGTGTGGAATGGAACGTTATCCTTGCCCATGAATTGGTATAGCTTGACATTCTCTGGATCACGCCACCAGAGCTCCCAGTCCTTGGTGTAGTTTGCGGTGATAGATGGGTAGCCAATGCAGGCATCAAACCAGACGTACAAGACCTTCTTCTCATAGCCTGGAAGTGGAATTGGTGTTCCCCACTTGAGATCACGAGTGATACTTCTGCCCTGAAGACCCTTCTCCAACCACGATTGCGTGATGCTGATACCATTTTGTGGCCAAGCTCCCTCCTTGCTGGACTTGTTGAACCACTCTTCAATCGCGCCTTGTGCCTTATCTAACAAGAGGAAAATGTGTGTGGTATCGCGTGGAACTGGTGTGGCACCATCGATCTTGCAGTGAGGGTTAATCAGCTCGAAAGGATCCAAAAGACTGCCACACTTGTCGCATTGATCGCCGCGAGCATCGTCGTACTGGCACTTTGGGCATGTACCCTCGACAAATCGATCAGCCAAAAAGGATTCGTGCTTTTCACAATATGGCTGAGTGGTAGTTCTCTCCTCCATGTAGCCATTCTTGTATAGTTTCGTGAAAATATCTTGTGCAATGATTGTTTGCTGCTCTGTTGTCGTTCGTCCGAAATAGTCAAATCCAATCTCAAACCAGTCGTAAACGTCCTTGTGCTTCTTATGGAATTCGTCACAAAGCTCCTTTGGAGTCTGTCCAGTTTCCAGTGCCTTCGTCTCAGTGGCAGTCCCATATTCGTCTGTACCGCAAATGTACAAAGTCGGTCTGTCTCTCAGCTTACTGAATCTCGAAAAGACGTCGGCACTGAGCACACTGCCAACAACATTGCCCAAATGTGGAACGTTGTTGACATATGGAAGGGCACTTGTAATCAAAATATTTTCCTTGCCCTTCTCGGGAAGGATGATCTTCGGAGCCGCCATTTTTGTATAAAGATGAGGGAATTGAAGCTGTAACTTTCGAAGCCTAAGCGTCGGTGGGGTTTGACTCACAGCTGAATGGCGGGGCGGCGCGAGGCTCAAAATCTTAGCGAGACGTAAGGCTACGAAAATCGACTTTGTGCAACTCTTGACTGCTTACAAAATCATAAACAAAAAAATATTTTCAACATGGAATCCGATCCTTTTGATGATATTCTCGGCCTGGAGGAGCAGTTCTATGACGAGGGCCATCAACTGGGAGTAACGGATGGCGCGAAAGCAGGACGAATCGAAGGCAGAGTATTCGGCCTCGAGAAAGGCTTCGAAAAGTATGTTGAAAGCGGGAGGGTACATGGTCGAGCTACAGTTTGGGCTGGACGTCTACCAAAAGCTTCTGGGGTCACACCCAAAGGACGAGCTTCTGTTGAATCTTCATCATTGAGCACGAAAGACAAAGACGCTAGTGTCGCAAATGTTGCAAAACTACCTACTCTCTCCGACAATTCGAGAATCGAAAAGCACATCCGCGTTCTTTACGCACTAATGGAGCCTGCTACTCTTTCCACGGAAAATTCAGAGGATGCCGTGTCTGATTTCGACGATCGGTTCAAGCGAGCGCAGGGCAAGATCAAAATTATCGAAAAAGTACTTGGGGAAGAAGGTGTGACAAATGGCAATGCAGATAGTAGTGCCGGACAGCCAAATGCTTCAGCTAAATCGAATGGCGATGGAGCGAATATCGAGGATGTCGATATATTAAAAGCCAGACACTGAGAATGTCATAGATCGCCATGCTAGGAGTCCTTTCCAAAGACCCTGCATTCCGAGTTCTAGACATAATGCCCTATACTATGGCATATTCAACTAAGGCGGCTAAGCCTACAAGCTTTGCAAGACCGATTGGCAACTTCAAAAGACTGAAGTGCCATGGCGATACTTGAAGGCTTCGAGCCTTGTTATGTCCAAGATATCGCTTGGCGTGCGCAAGAGTAGCGGAGCTCATGTACAGCACCCACAGAGTTGATACTTTGGGGATCAAGTCTTCTGAAACTTCACCTGCGAAGGATTAACTGGCTGTAGTAGGCAGCTTGGCGATTGTGCGAGTAGACAACGTAACAGTGTACTGTACTAAGCTTGCGAGTTTACATCAGCACAACAAATAGCCACAAGACATAGACTGGAATCAACTACCATTACTATGGAGAAAAGTTATACGTCCGCTAGATCTTCACGTGCTTTTGAGAACTCTGTTTCGTTGTACATGTGCAGTTGTCACTCCTGGGCTCTTCGATCAATTAGAGAAAAACATTCATTTTCTGAGTAAAGCCGTTACTAAAATGATTAAAATTCCAGCGATATAATATTGACTTTCGGCCTGAAAGGCCAAATTACTTTATATGGTTGTCAATATAAGACATTGACTATGTATCTGAACCAGTAGCATTTCAAGATCGTATGTGATATCAAACTTCTTTCTAATTAATCCCAGCAAGCCACCCGTTGAATCTGGGGACAATCCTCCCGACGTCAGCCTTGCAAGGCTACTATAGAGCCACACCCCTGCAAGTGACGTCGTGCGCTTTTCTCATCACTGACGAAATGATTCCAGAGTAGTGGAGGATAAGGTCCGCAGAATGTGGAAATTCCTACCATGGCTTCATTATTAAAATGGCATCGAAGCCATTTTGTTCACTTCTTTTACAAAGATCATACCATACTACTTCTCTTGCGCCTTTGAAAAGCATCAAAAGAAACCCTCACGTCCTCATCAATATTCTGAATTCTTTTTCTACTCCATTAAGATTACTTTTACAAGCTCCAGCATACAGAATGGTTTCTACTGAGTCATTGAGAGCTGACAAGCTTTTTGACGTCAAAGATCATGTCTGTGTTGTTACAGGTGGAGGAACTGGAATCGGATTGATGTATGTATTAATCTTCTACTTGTCCAGAAATTTAATATACTGACATTTTTATCAAGGTGTACACAAGCCCTTGCTGCCAACGGCGCCAGAGTATACATTACCGGTCGCCGAATGGAAGCTCTCGAGAACGCTGCAAAGACACACACACCGGCCAATGGTGGGAAAATCATTCCGTAAGCTTAAACATAACATGATTGATAGATTGACACTGACTGGAATACCAGGGTTGGACCATGCGACGTCACTAAGAAGGAAGACCTTGAGAAGATCGTCGCCGAAATTAGCAAGAAGGAGAAGTACATTAATCTTCTTGTCACCGCTTCCGGTATTAGTGGACCAAAGACCATCCCAGATAACGAGAAGGCCTCTGAGCTCAAGGAGAAGCTCTTCAGTGAAACCTTCGAAGACTGGAACAGCACATATAACACCGATGTTTCTTCCGTTTTCTTCACTACAGTCGCCTTCCTTCCACTTCTCCAAGCTGGAAAGGAGAGCCATGGCCATCTTTCCGCCTCTGTCATTGTCATATCCTCAATGTCCGGCTTAATGTCTCATGCACAAGGTCATTTCGCCTACAATGCTGCCAAGGGTGCCACCGTACACTTGTCCAAGCTCATGGCATACGAATTCAAGAAGGCAGGTATCAGAGTCAACAGCATTGCGCCTGGGTACTTCCCATCCGAGATGACGACTGGAGAGAGTGATGAGAACCAGAAGAGTCAGATGCCACAGGAGAAGATCGATGACAAGGGGCATGTCCCCATGGGTCGTGCTGGCAGTGATGAGGAGATGGCTCAGGCTTGTATCTTCCTTTGCAAGAACAAGTATGTCAATGGCGAAATCTTGGCTGTTGATGGCGGTGTCCTCCTCGATGTCCCTGCTCGCTAAGTTTAGTAATGAGTATATGTGAAAAACAAAACATGGGCAATGGATGTGGGATTAAGGGACATCAGGTTGGCGTTTGCTATGGGTAGCTTAGGCAAAAGATAAATGAAGATTTGAAGATAAATTTTGGAAATTTCGGTGGAAATTTTGACTGAGCGACCTGCCGCTACTGAGTATATATGCGGCTTGAAGTAGAAGTGCGTAAGCCCAAGGCGTTCGTTATTGATTACAACGAAATGTCATAATTGCATATCTGCTAGCATATGAGACTATTCTCAAAACGCCAACCTCTTGCATTGTACTGTACTCCTGGGCGAAAATGATGGCCTAAAATAAATGAATAATCAAATTACTTCAGGGCTAAAACGATATATCCTTCTTAGCCAGATGCTCAAACATTGGACTTCAGTTGTTTGTGCGCCATCGAGGAAACAATGATAATAAGAACGGCAACAATGAAAGTTGCCATGATGAGAAGATAACAAAGACCATCGTTTGACAAACGGCTACGATGTGCGAACCTGCACGTCCACACGTTGAAGCACACCACTTTTTACGTGGTAGTTTGATATCTACTTTCTATCGTGGCTACAATGGTCAGTTAATGTTCAGCTCAAATAACGCCGATCCGTACGGTCGAATAGCTGAGTGTAACAGAGACCGTATTTGAGTCTTCTGCTCTGCCTGCTCTCATTTCTTTACATCGGGATATCAAGCATCCCTGAGAGCTGCCCATCACTATACCTACCACCATTATGAGCTTGAGTTAACATAGCTCTGTAGACGTCATATACCCCTGCACCTCTCGATCCATCCTCTTGGCATCCCAGTTGAAACCCTCGTATGTTGAAGAGCAGACGTGTATAGCACATTGCACCTCAGCTATATAGACTTGACCACCTTTTTGCTTGATTTCTTAAGAGACTGTGCTCGATGCATCAAGTTCAGCTTCCAGTATCAAGGTTCATTCTTTGCTCAATGACTTTCACAATTTCGGGCCACTCTTTCATGCCTCCATCTCCAACATCCCCACATGCCAGCTCTTTCTGTTGGGGTCTCAAAACCTCAACCCACCCATCCCCATCTACCCCCCACTCCACCTCTAGTACCTTGATATGCCTGCTCGTGATC
This sequence comes from Allantophomopsis cytisporea, assembly GCA_024752435.1. Taxonomy (NCBI): domain Eukaryota; kingdom Fungi; phylum Ascomycota; class Leotiomycetes; order Phacidiales; family Phacidiaceae; genus Allantophomopsis; species Allantophomopsis cytisporea. The sequence goes on from CP103025.1 coordinate 1,558,796, forward strand.
GGATGTCTCCACATGGCTGTATTCATAGCGGGCGCAACAATTATCCTTTTCTTTCCTCCCATGGCTACATTTCTTTCATCGATAAGCCCTGTCGTATCCCAAGCCCTGATCGTTGAGAGCAGGAGATTGTCCGCAAAACCTCCTACCATCTTGGCCAATGTATTTGCAGATAAAGGCGCTACAACAAGTATGTCTGCCCAACGTCGAAGTTCAATATGGAGGATTCCACCACCTCGAGTCCATGGTTCTGACCATTCATCTTCATCGTGGTAGATCGCATCAACATTTGGAATATCGCGGAGAGAGCCCCAAGTTGGTTGCTCAGCGCTTTGACCCTCGAGAAATTTCCGGGACGAGCTGGTCAGAAGCAAACGAATAGAAAGATTTGGCTGTGTGGAAAGTGCCTTGAGAATGTTTGGAATTTTGATTGTTGCGACTGATCCCGAGGCTGCAAGAAGAAGATGCTTTTTACCGTCATTTTGATGCTCAGCAGCAATCAGTGGACTCGAATTTAAGGTCATCGTGAAGCCCTTTGTTGAGACTATTGTTTCGACTTTATCCGGAGAGAAGGGGGAAAGTTGCTGTGAGTAAATAATTGAGATTGAATAAGAGCCAGTGGATTTCCAAGCATATAGTTATCAGCCTTGCCATCCGGTTATCGCTGATTCGTCAGAGCTCAGCAGCATCTAAACTTCAGAGCGACATCATCAGCCATACTTGAGTTACGATAAACACAAAATTTGTTTCTCTTCGCCTACACACAAAATGATGTTTGCTAGACCTGCATTTGCGTCGGTAAGTATTTAGTATTTGATTTCAAATCTTCTTTGATGCTAACGGCTCTTTCTCAGGCTTTCCGACAAGCAGCCCGACCTGCTCCATTCGCCTCCAAATTCGTATCACCTAGGTTCTCTCCCATCGCCGTCAGATTTCTTTCGGATGAAGTCAGAACAGCTATAGATAAGGCTGTTGCAACCGCACCAGTTGTACTTTTCATGAAGGGAACCCCAGACGCTCCTCAATGCGGTTTCTCGAGAGCGAGTATACAAATTTTGAGTCTTCAGGGTGTCGATCCCGAGAAGTTCACCGCATTCAATGTTTTGGAGGACGATACTTTGAGAGCTGGTATGCTTGAAAGCTATCCTTCACTTCAGGAGCTCTATCTTTTCCATAAAAGAAGTATGACTAATAAGGTCTGTAGGCATTAAGGAATATTCCGACTGGCCAACCATTCCACAATTATACGTCGACAAGGAGTTTGTTGGTGGATGTGATATCTTGGTCTCCATGCACCAAAGTGGTGAATTGGCCAAGATGTTCGAGGAGAAGAAGGTTTTAGTCCCAGCCGAAGAAGGATCTCAATAAATGGTAATTTTCAATTTGAGCGATAGTTCGTAGTGGCATGTATGAATAGGAAGTATGACCATTATATTACGCCTGACTTGTCTTCTGCTCTGAATATTGGTTCTGTGCTGTTTAATATGGGCTTTTATTAATACCAGTGTTATTTTTCAGTCGATGAACAGCAAGAGAGAGCTCAACTAAGCACAATCCTGCACTTGAGCCATGTGACATAGATCTATCTTCTCATATATCGATTAGTATGATTATACAATCATTCCTCCTGCTGACGACTAATGAATCAAAAACAAAAACAAGACCAAGCTCAACGATATGCCAATCAGTATATATTGTACTGTGCATATAAGCCTAAAGGAGATTGGTATGAAGCCAAGTGGCAACAGTGGATACTGGAAATAATTGCTAACGGCAAGACTTTGTGAGGCATCTAATAAGGAATATACGTATGACTATCACTATTCTTTTGTTCATCTATCCTGTGCTTTACTTTTGTCTATCATTGTTGGTCCTCTATTGCGATGGTTACCTTTGTGGAAGGAATAAGCCCGCTAAGAGCACATGTGGGATGTGTAAGGTAAGGTAGGTAGCAGGGCGTGCCTTTGATCTATACACTACCATTTCCACTTAAACAAATCCAACATCAACGTACCTATATGTGCCATTGTCTTCCACTTTTCAACCTTGGTCGCGAACATTTCCTAGACGTCTACGGAGTGGTTTTTCAATTCAAGCAACACCTCACATCATCATGGCGAGAGAGAGGCATGGCAGGCGCATTGTCACAGATCTCGAATCACACAAATCCAAAGCCAGCAAGCACGCGTCAAAATCATACCAGACATCTTACAAGAATCAGAAGACCATCTCCGCTCTGCCAATTCTAACTAAAGCGGTCCGTAATGATTCCAAGAAACCCTCCCGCGTCATCCAGAAGTCCAATAGGGATGATATTATGGGTGATTATCGCGGTATTCCCACTTCTAAACCCCAAAACTCTGAACACTATGCTGAATTCAAGCTGCAGATGCCGTTGAATACGCTAGGGATGTGATTTGGGACACCTACCCAGCTGCTCTCAATCAGACGCGTGATAAGCTCGTAGCTGCAATCACCAACGCGCAAGACAAAAGTGAGACCTTCAGCAAGACTATGATGGAAACTATTTCAAAGACGACTGCGACACTCGCAATTGAGGAAACCCAAACCGAATACGAGAGATGCGGTAAGAAATATAGGGAGAAAAAGGAGTTGGGCGAGACGATTGAGAAGTTCAAAGACTTGTATGAAAGTACCAGAACCGTATTCAAGAAGGAGTGGGCGAACTGGACCAGAATTCAGAAGCAGATTGTCGACTTAGGTGTTTCGGTTCTCGGAGGAGAAGTTTTTGAAGGATATAGTGGAGAGGTGATGGGAAGATCGGCATATATGGAGGAAATGAACTTGTTGGAGGCAGAACACAACGCTAAGATGAAGGAGTTCAATGATGAGATTTCGGCCCTTGGAACTGAATATGTTGATAAGCTTATTGCAGCCGATACAGTAAGTTGGCGACCGTTGGTGTGAGTTGAATTAGAACTAACAGCGACAGGCTATCACAATTAGGTTCGAAAAGCAACAAGCTGAGATCAGAAGATATATTCGGGACATGGAGTAAGGCCATCAACACTTCTCAGCTATTACCAATGCTATGTTTATTGCTCTATCTGTGGCTATTAGCTATTACATTATTTCTATTATAGAGCTTTTACTGAATATCCAGTTTCTCCAAGGCACTTTATTTAATATTGTCTAATGCAATTGTTCAGAAAAGACTCAAACCATAACGCGCAAGAAATCCAACTTTACTTGCAAGAAATCGAACCATATGCGCAAGAAAGCATATATCAAGATCGCGACAAACCCCCAACAGATCATATATACTACTTTATCAGGGTCTTCGAGGCGAATCATCAAGGCGAATAGCCACATGATTGGCGTGAAGAACATCGCCACCCCCATAACACAACAAATCTCCTGAAAGAAGGAGTATTCACCCCCAACACTCTGAAAATGAAATTTGTTCCTAATTAAGTGCCACTACTTTGGTCAGCATGTAACTCAACCTCCGGTAGAAACTCACGCACCGATTCATAAAAGGCATATGCGAACGCCACGGCAGAAAACGTGCCGAAAAGTGACCACCTCAAGACCATGGCTTTCTCATCGTCATCCAGAACCCACCACACCCATAGATACATCACGAATAGAGTGAGGGGGGTAATTTGCTTGAGGACTCCTTGCAACGGTGTCATTCCTCCCACTTGCTCACTATGTTCAGGAAGCTGGGTTTCATATCTGGGGAAGGATTCATAGTCAGATATGTTCCTTTCCACAGCTGCCATAAGGCAGCCGTGCCCGCTCTCGAGATCGCCATCGCAACAGCGCCCCTTCTGGACAGTTCTCGACTTCTCTTGAAGTTGTCGTAGCAGCTGGTATCGAGAACGTCTCGGTCCATCCGTGTAGATTCTCGTGACGAGAGGGTCTGAGAAGGTCACTACGGTACCGTAACCTCGTGTGCGGTTTGCTGGTATCAGGGGGCTGGAGGTGCTGGTGGCTTGAATTGGTGCTGACCATATGCGGCTTGGTGCTTGGGGTCGGGCAGGCACTGCTGTTTCGTATGGGATATCGTCTATGGCGCAGTCGTGGTAGCCTTCGCAGGCTTCTGCTTCGCAGCGGTAGTACATTTCGCTTGTAAGGTCGATTGAGAGGTAGTCTAGGAAGCTGGGAGAGGAGACAGCGCATTCATAATGGTGCCGGTAGGGTATGGGGCTTGGAGAGCGGTGTATAGGCTTGTGATTATTCGACATGCTGATTGCGATGATATGAAGGTTGCGAGTGTCAGTTCGAAAGAAAATGTCTTGCAAGTAGGAGGGAGAGTGGCATGGTTGATGAGATGAGGGATATCAGTGACTGTGCGAAGAGGGGTCCCCAGACCTATCGTGCTAACTATGTCAGTGATATAATGATGAATCCTTTGCCAGTACCTTAATGGTATCGCAAGTGTACCAATATTCAAATATCATGGACGACGCCTCGTTTGACTAGGCGCTTCGGACCACCCCTACCTTCGGTACAGGTAACTGTACTGTGAGGAATGAATTCTTAGGGAAGACATAAGAAACCACTGTGATTGTCAAGTAGTTATAAGAAAATCAGATAAATATTATTAGCTATACTCATCATTCATTATAAATCTCATAGCCGCTCTGCAATGCAGATCGTGCTCATCATAAAAACAGAAATATTCCAGAAGTCAAACAACGCGCCGTGATACACCGGTGTCGTTGATATTACATTATATTAAGCCTCCCAGCACGACTTTGCCGACGTTAGCCACTTCGCTCTTGACTCCTCCTCTACTGGTATCTTCAAACTCCTTAACAACTCCGCTGACAATGATCTTTCGGACTCTGGCATCTGCTTTCGTGAATAATTCTGCAATGCTGGGTGTGCACATGTTGGGTGAGCTGATAAGGCTCATTAGTTTGGTATAGCAATCGATCAGAACATCGCACAAGGTTGAGAACGTTTCGTAAAAGTCGGGGTCGAATGGCAATGATGGTGTCATAAGATAGGTGTATTCCTCGCCTGGGAACAGATCATGCTCACTCGAAGGGAAGTTGGATGTATTCCCCCCACCAGAACTCATACTTCCATTCATGGATTTCGTATCGTATTCGCCAACACTACCCATAGGTAGCCCAATCTCCGCGGTTGAGCTTTGCCTTCTCGATTTGCTGCTAGTGACCGCTGTAGCACGCTTGAACATTTGTGGTAATCTGGCTCTTGATAAGGTGGATGTCGATGAGCCGTCCGGAGGATGTATTTGCTGGAACGTATCAAATTCGGCGAGGAGAGAATTGAGGTTACGAAGAAACTCTACTGGATTTGATGCGCTGAGATCTATGACCATTGGGATAGAAAGTCCTAGTAGGAGATAGTTGGTCGCACGTCGTGCGAGTTTTCTAGAATCGAAATATGGCATCTTGTTTATATCTGGCTTGTTGAAGAGTAACGTATTGAACCAGTACACTCGACCCTCATGACTATACGACAAAGGTTAGTTCTAGTACTTGTATTTGGAGTTTCGCGTCAACTTACGCTTTTCTTAAGTAGTCCAGTGTGGAAATTCTCTTCGCGGCCATATCTTGTATATGCTGGTACGTGATGTTCTCTAGTGTTGGGCTTTGAGGCCCATGATTGGACCCCAAACCTGATGCCAAACTACCATTTGAAGTTGAAAATCCCGTTTGAGTACGTGAAAGAGAACTTCCACCAGTGTCTGTTCGACTGAATGGAGTAACAAGCATATTGGCGAACGGTGCTATAGAGCTTATTGACCCCGATCTCTCGTCAGATCTGAGAGCTGCCTCCGAGCTTGCCGCGGAAATTTGTTTGAAGCTTTCCGCAGGGAGAGGTCCCGAGACCGACGGCTGGCGTATAGACGATGCAATTGATTTACTCCTTCCAGATGGATGATCTGCACTTTCTGCCGACTCCGGGCCAAGTCCTTGTATTGTGGTGCCAATGGATGGTGTTCTTCGTCTGGCTGAAGTACTTCTGGGCGATCTTTGAGTGAATGAGGGGGTGCGGGTGATTGCCGGCTTCGATGTCGTTGTCGCAGGTTGAGTAGGGAAGGGGAAATCGGTAGGCGCATCCGTTGGAGATTCACCACGGGTTGTTGGACGACCGGTTGTTGATGTTGGAGTCTTTGTGCCACCGAAGATGCCCGTCTTGAAGAATATCCCACCAGCGGCACCATTGTGGGAATTCGAGGGTGTCGACTTGTGCATATTCAGGTGCAGCACGCTTCACCCTTGTGTACTCTAAACAGGGGCCCGAGGGGTTTGAGAATGTGCAGGCCGCACTCCGGGCTAAAAACAGCCAGTCGAAGAGCCGAACACCAGAAATACCGTTGCGCTGGAGGGTGGAAGACAAAATATCCCTCTAGAATGCCAGCGCTCTTCTGGTGCACTTCCAAATTTGACTCGAGACTCCAAGAAAGTCAAAGCTGCTGGACAAAAGCGGTAGTGAGAGGCAATGAGCGGCGTTTTCGTAGTCCCGAAGGTTCCAAGGAGAGGGAAATTGGCGTAGATACGAGTAAGTTACTCTGAGTGATGGACTAAAGGAGTGTTCTTTGCTTGTAGCTTTCGAGCTTCACCAGCTTCTTTGGTACTGCTAAACTTTTGGTATGTCCGTCTTTCGAGAAAGTTACAAGCGGTGCAATCGCGTACCAAATTAAGGTAATCCGTATCCAGGCTTCGAAAATGATAAAGATGATGTTAATCAACGTTTCGTCGCACAGAATTGGGAATTGGTTTTTCGCGCTCTTCGTTGTCGTGAATTCTGCGGTTGTAGGGAGCGTATCGAGATTTTCTTTTTGTGTATGTTTTTCGCAGAGGTTCACAAAACTTCAAGCAGAAGCAAAGTTCAATCAAAGATGCGCGCCACTACAGCTATATGTGCATGCTCAGGACCCTTTTTTTTCTTCCTATTCTGGACCCGGGAATTCTAGATAGTTACGGTCAAGAATATGGGTGTTTTTCAGTGCTACTACAAGTACGCGCGACGCTTTAGAGCCACTTGGACTGCGTTGTGGCCATACTGTCGCACACTACCGGGGAGGATCGCATATTTGATGCGCTGCCGGTGAGAACTGCAATGTAGTCTCAGGGGTTTCACCTGCTGCTAGAGAGCGCAAGAGCAGCGATCACCCAGGGATGTGCCCACCCACCAAAAGAAGCCCAGAACGAAGACGGACAAGACAGACGATACGCTTTCGTGACAGGTCAGCATAAGTCTCTTTCTAGAATCCTGCGGGAACGAAGTAGAGAGCCGAAGTTGTGCCCGTGGGCAATACTAGACGATGGTCGTCGTTGAGATGATACCTCATCATGTTTTTTGTTCTTGTAGACCTATGCCCGTTGTTTTATTTTTGGTTTGTCAACTCGTGGCGGCGGGCGGTGAGTGCAAATACGAGAGAAGCTGGCGCCGAGGCAGGACTACCCCTCCGTTTCATCATCGTCTTTCATAAGGCAGCCCAAGTACATATTTCTGAAGTTCAATCAAATCGAATTATTTGTCCATATGTGTTCTGGTTATTCATATCTGCATGTCCTTGAAGTAGATAAAACAGATAAAACACTGAATCTTGTTGACAATTCCCTATACAATGATCGGCCAACGAAGGGCAAGTAATCAGACAATAGGCAGCTCTATCCTCTTCGGCGTAGATAGAGAGTAGTCCGGAACAGCACTTGAAGCATATATTTAAGTCCCCCCTGGTACCGAGAGATTTAACGGACGCAAAATGATATACATACCCTCAAATTGTGCTTTGGGCAGATAAGATCCGAGTATATCATATTTTATCATTTGAGTCTCTTAGTACTAACAGCCACATTCACCCTATTTTGAATTTGCCTACAACTTCCAGACTACATTGTATATACCCAGGCAACGCTGCAGGCAAGCTAGCAACCACCAAACCAAGAAGAAGAGAACGATAGAAGAGGGACCATGACATAAAGAAGTCCTTTTCAAACCTGATATTATTTGAAAACAGGCGAAGCATTTTGGTAATGTGTTTAATACGCGTGAATAGATGTCCTAAATCGATAGCAATGAAGACGAAGGTCTGATTTTTTACAAGAAACATATGATAGCCAACAAGGATACAATGAATCCGAAATCGGCAAGACTAGTTGCAAGGTGTTCTAGTACACCCTATCACACAACAATATAGGTCGTCAAATGAATTGATGCACTCCGATCTGGAGGATTTGCTGAGCCTCTTCATGGATTGAGGGGTGAGAGGTCAGATATATCATAGCCATTCCCCAAGCATTCTTACTCTGATGTACCTGGTAAGCGTCTAGGGCCGGGCACACTGTATGTGCTTTAAGTTCCAGTCCTGCCAGAGAGTAAGGTACTGACTGTATTTTAGTTCGAGTGTGGAGCGAAGTGTGAAGTGTGGAGTGCGGAGTGTGTGATTTCATGAAAAGAAGAAGGATGGCTTTTTGGCTGTCAGTCCTCAGCCTCGCCCATTACATAGGTATTTTAAGCGACTATTAGGAAGACCTAAGGTAAGGTACCTAAGGTAAGAAATCTTATCTAGGCACGTGCTGGGTACCTTACCGACTCTATCAAAGACAGAATTAAGTTTTGTATTTACATAAGGAATTGAGTTCCAGCATGTCACTGGAGCACAACAGAACACGACGGCGATGATGACGATGATGCCATCTGCCTGCCATTTCACCTGGTCATTCTGGTCACAAGTGCTGAACTTCATCGCACGACGAGGCTGACGTGTTGCTTCGACTTCCACAAGGCGATGGTAGCCGAAGCTATGCGTTATCTATGAGCTAAAGTCCAATTCCGCTCACTTGATAACGAAAAGATCTGGCGGGATGAAATTTTTGGGATGGACCTGCATGAAGGACATTGAAAATTTTCAACTCGGGTTCAATCAATCTCCCGCAACATACCGCAGGAATAAGCAGAGGGGGACTGTTGCACGCATCACACGCATATAGAGGATGTTCTGTCGACCAGGAAAAGCCAATTGCCTCTTACTTTCGTGCCTTGCAGACGTGTCGTTGTGGCCGATAGCCCGCTTAAGCGGCTAAGAATGGAGAACGGAACGATATTCACTCTTCTCGTCCGAGCCCTGAGCCTCCAGTTTTTTTTGTTGGATACATACAGGCCTAATCGGCTTCTCATACCCGTATGGCAAAGACAAGAGAACACTAGCTCCCCGAATGATGGTCTTTGCTCCCCATTTTGCTCTATGACTAACTCTTCCAAGGGTCAAACTAGACACACCATTCTAATACAAAGTGTCTTGACATGTCCTGATCCTTCCCAATTTGCTTTGTGACTCTCAATACAAATATCTTCCTCATTCCTGACCCAACTTTACTTGGTACTCCTTCTAACTGTACTATATACTCATCCACACAACTACATCTCCATATACGCTTACCACCTACGATCAGCAAAGATGGCTCCTTCAGCTGTCTCTACTACCCCGGCCGAGGATATCCAGAAGGTCTCTGAGCTCAATGCCGCCGCCATCCAACAGAAGATCGCAGAGACCGCACCAGAACAGACCAAGGTCGTTGTCGAGAACACCCTCGCCCCTCTCGATGCCTCAAAGCTCATCTTCACCCCAACAACATCTCCAAAGGAGGTCCCAGAGCTCAACTCTGCAGGAATCCTTGCTGGAGGTCTCTGTACTGACCACATGATTACTTGTACTTGGAACGAAAGAGAGGGATGGGCTGCGCCAGAATTGAAAGCATACGGTCCTCTTTCTATCATGCCAACTGCTTCCGTCCTCCATTACGCTACCGAGTGCTTCGAGGGAATGAAGGTTTACCGTGGATACGATGGCAAGCTCCGTCTTTTCCGCCCAGACTGCAACGCTCGTCGCATGCTCACCTCCGCTACCCGCATTGCGCTCCCAGGCTTTGATCCAAAGGAGTTGGAGAAGCTCATATTTGCCATGTTGGAGGTTGATGGCGCCAAGTGGCTACCAAAGGACAGAGCTGGCCAATTCCTGTACATCAGACCTTCCATGATCGGCACGGCCGCTCGTCTCGGCCCTCAACCACCCAATGAGGCCATGCTCTTCATCCTCGCCAACTTCATGGCTTCCCTCGACGAGTCGAAGACCGGCATGAAGCTCCTTGCTTCCCAGGACATGGTCCGCGCATGGCCAGGTGGATTCGGATACGCCAAGGTTGGTGCCAACTACGGTCCAGCACTCTTGGCCCAAGGCGAGGCCAGACGTCGTGGCTACGATCAGATCCTCTGGCTCTTTGGTGAGGACAGCCAAGTCACCGAGGCCGGTGCCAGCAATTTCTGCGTCGTCTGGAAGACCAAGGACGGCAAGTTGCAGCTTGTCACTGCCCCACTCGAGGACAAGGTTATCCTCGACGGTGTCACCCGCAGAAGTTTGTTGCAGCTCGCTCGCGAGAGACTCTCCGACAACAAATACGGCCTTGCTCCAATTGAGGTCGTCGAGCGCAAGTATACCATGCAAGAGGTCAAGGAGGCTATTGAGGAGGATCGCATGGTCGAGGCTTTTGCCTGCGGTACTGCTTTCTTCGTCGCTCCTGTCTCCGAGATCAACTTCCGCAACGAGAGCCTCAAGATCCCAATGGCTGCTGGTCACACTGGAGAGTATGCTGATCTCCTCAAGAGCTGGTTGAAGAACATCATGTACGGCAAGGAGCAGCACGAGTGGGGTGTCGTTATCAACGAGAGAGAGGCTTAGGCATCTAGTTGTTGATGTCCAATGTCTCGTACGATTTATTTCAGGTGTTTGGGAGTTGCATACCATGGGGACCAAAAAAATTTTATTGGGATAGAATAGACTTCTGTAGATTGTACACATAATCAAACACTGAATATCAGTCGCCATTGCCATGATATCTGAATGTTTAGTCTGTATTGGTTGTCAATACATGACAGCAAGCAGCAAGATGGATACTGATAGATTAAAACAGCTGATTGCTGACCTTCCTCGCCTATCAAGCATTTCTCACGACGAGGTGACGTGATAACACATATGAAAAGTTGATGTGTGGTTTTATGCAACTCTCAATGGCACGTTTACTCTTGGATGATTTTTTATCATTCACGAACGTCGTCCTTTTCCTCATCTTGAAATAGACGTCTCATGATACCAAACAGATATCCAACAACAATGCTACAGATCTAAATGCTAAAGAACCTCAGTTTTACGAGTGGAGCACCCACTGCGATTGTGCTGTGCTATGAATATGTGTGCTCCTCTAAGCCCGACCCATAAAACAAAAAGAAAATTCAGTTGGAGATGTTTATCAGATACCATAACGCATTGGTGGTCAACATCGAAATCTACGCTTTTTACACGCGACCTCTCAGTGCTTGACTCTATTTTGGTAATCATCATATAAACATCCTCTCAACCCAATATTAGAATCCAGCTCCTTCGACAGAGCTTCTGATTCTTCCATCGTTGGTTGGCAGCGGCCTTTCCGCAAAAAGGTAGAGTGTGTGCGAACCATCCTCAGATGAAAGTCTCTGCTTTCCATAAGCTATAGACTCAAAGTGTTGGACTCCTCGCATCAAGAATAAGCCCCATCGAGTTACCATATCAGTCCGTAAAGAAGACATGGCAATCGCATAACTTTCAATCTCGACGAAAACACCTTCAACTGCCCAAGCCTCATCTTCTTCTCGAGTTGTAGACTTTCACCTCCCAAGGTATTGCCACCGTTGGATAGCTCAAAACAAGACACAAGGGTCGCGGACTCGTATCTTCATCCATGAGGTACCCAAGCACCATGCCAGAGCGGCCCCCGGCGGCTCAGCCCCAGTACAAACGGCAAGAGAATTTCGAGGAAGGTAGATGAGCAGGCAGAAGAAGTAAGCCGCGTGGTGCTTCTATGGCGGCGCGTTTCCGCAATCCCTCAGAAAACTGAAGGGTGTCCGGGGACTTTCTCCCAAAGCATAGATGAACTCTTGCGAGACTCGAGAGTGAATGAACACTCTCTGTGTGTAAGCTTCGAATGCGATTCTTTGAACGAGGAGTGAAGAAGGAAAGAGGTAAAACTTGTAGTGTGCGGAAGTTTTGTAGAAGAATGCGTGCGCTAGTGCCGGTAAGGTCTTGGCGCGGTGACCGGGATGCGCTTTTGGTGGCTTTGGCGCGTTCTGTGAGGTAGACAACATTTCTTGAGAGAGCTGCCTACGCTTGCCTGGAGCTGTCGCAACAATTAAATATCGTGACCAACACTGCAGCTACACTCGTCGAACTTCGAACCTGCCCAATACGTCGACGGTCACGCACTCATAGTACCTTCAAAGCTCTAGCTGCGAAGCTATCTGCTCAATATGTCGACTCTTTTCGGCTCAAGCTCCGCGAACCAGTCGAACACTCTCGGCGACTTGTCCAAAGACATTGCGCTCACATCGCCACCAGATGACAGTGTCTCCGACCTATCCTTCTCACCAGTTTCTGAACATCTCGCCGTCGCATCATGGGACAAGAAAGTGAGAATCTACGAGATCAACCAGAGTGGAGGAAGTGAGGGAAAGGCATTGTTCGAGCACGAAGCTCCTGTTTTCAGTTGCCATTGGTCTAAGGTATGTGGTCCTCATACACGAGGTAATCACTTTCATTTAGGCTTACGGCCATCTAGGATGGTAAGAAGGTAGTTGGTGGAGGAGCAGACAAGGCCGCCCGCATGCTTGATCTTGGATCTGGTCAAACCACAGCAACCCAAGTCGCAGCTCACGACGCACCTATCAGATCGGTACGATTCTTCGATGCTCCGCAATCGAATGACCAGATGCTCGTTACTGGATCATGGGACAAGACAATCAAGTACTGGGATTTGCGACAATCTACCGCCGTAGCTACTGTACAATGCCAGGAGCGTGTTTACAGCATGGACGTCAAGGACAAGTTGCTTGTGGTTGCTACCGCCGACAGATACATTAACATCATTAATCTGAACGACCCAGGAAAGATCTACAAGACTCTACAGAGTCCACTGAAGTGGCAGACCAGGGTTGTCAGCTGTTTCTCGGACGCTTCGGGTTTCGCAGTTGGTAGTATTGAGGGTAGATGTGCAATTCAATATGTTGAAGAGAAGGACGCAAGGTAAGCTAATCCACCTCTGAGATATTCAGAGATACTAATCACTTTAGCTCCAACTTCTCTTTCAAGTGTCATCGTGATCCACCATCCGCCAACATGACCGACGTCTACGCTGTGAACGCTATCTCCTTCCACCCTGTACACGGCACATTCAGCACTGCTGGAGCTGATGGTACTTTCCACTTCTGGGACAAGGACGCGAAGCACAGACTCAAGGGATACCCAAAGACAGGCGGTACCATCTCCTCCACCGCATTCAATCGCAATGGCAACATTTTTGCATACGCTGTCAGCTATGACTGGTCTAAGGGCTATGCTACCAACACACCACAATACCCAAATAAGGTCATGATGCATCCTGTCAATGGCGACGAGTGCAAGCCAAGACCTACCGTTAAGAAGAGATAAGTTTCGTGATAGACATGGCTGGATATTATATTCGAGAGATGGATAGCATTATGGACATCATGAGGGAGAGGTAGTGGGCCGTCTGGGAAAATCGGATGGAGTTAAGGCGAATACCATTTGTGCTAGCGTTGATAATAGTAGAGAGGGAATCCAAAAGCATCAAGTCTAAGATGGACAAGACTTCACGATCTTGATTCACGAAGTCTTGTTGTATATAGCATGCAGGTAGTGAGAAATGCAAGGCTTCAGGCGTTGTAGCTGTGTCGAGTTAAACGTGATATATATGTAGCAGTAGAGAACCTCGTGGGCACAATCCTTATATCAGAGCTCCTAGGAGCTACTCTATGTTAATCAACTCATCTCATGATCTCAGTCCGACAGACTCAATTAATAACTAACCACTTTCGGATCCCTCTTGGTAAAACTTGAGTGAGGCCATTAGTCTTTTATCAGTCCTTGACTACAAGCGATACATAAACCCGTAAATAAAGTATAGGCCCAAAAACGCTCATGCCTTTAAGCCATACCCTGCTTGACTCCCGCTGTGTGCATAAAGATTGTGTCTGCACCAGATATGACCTCGTCTGCAGCTCTGTACATACACCACTTGCTTTTCAAAGACGACCAAGACACCTTCAAGACAGCCGTTGACAAGTCTGATCATAACTTTGACATTACCTGCACAAAATGGATGAGCGACATGATCATATTAGCTTACTTGAACTACTGCCAATGATAAGTCTGAAGAACGACGGCAAAGGACATTTCAGGGTGGAAGCAGTAGCTTGCTAATATTTGGAAGAGCAAAGCATAAGCATTGGAATGAATTAAACTACAAGTAAGAAGTATTGGGCAGTACCCAGTCTTGATCTCGTGCGGTAAGAAGCATATCTCTCTTTGTCTTTGTCAAAGTTTGCTGCATTAGAAAGTTGAGGATGGCTATAATGGACTAAAGAGCAAAGTATCAAGTTCTTGGAATCAAAAGTGTCAATACTGCTCTAAGGGTTATTAAACATGAAGAATACGCAGTACATAACACTTGCTCACTTTCCTCCGGCGTCAAATTGAGACATGTAGATGGAGTTTTTTTAATCCTACTATGAAGGCTTCTGTCGACTAGATCAGGGCACATAGTTCTAATCTCCTGAGAGCTTTACCGGTATGAGAGTGAAGTACCCTAAAAGTTAATTCCAACTCCATGCTACTATATCGGAATAATAAACGCTTGTTATATCTTACTAGCAGTAGAATAGAACTGGGCCTTAAAGTTGCCCCCCATCTACCATAGTAGTTCCCTTTGCTCATCAGATTTGTACGTACAGTAGATACTATGCGTTTGAAGTATTGCATGACATCTATAAGAAACAACGGATGATATATTCAAGGGCTTTTGAGTCTGCGGGGTTAGACGTCTGAAGTGGATGGCTGCGTCGGCAGCGCCCAGTAAATTGCAAACAGGTATGAGATCAACGAAAATGGCCAGAATGGCACAGACATATCAAATATTCCGGGAAATAGGAGTTTTGAGGTTGCTGATATTCCAAATATAGATGTTTGAATATTATCGGCTTGGATTGTTGGGCGCTGACCTGGAACTTGGAAGCAAGGTGATGTTGTTTCATTGGTGCTTCATAAGTATTTTGCGGTGCAAAATGCATCTTAACAAAAAAGCCTCTCTTTTGAAGTACCTACAAAATGTACACACATTGACACATGATGCTTCTTCCAAATGGATTTTGATGTTTGAGAATGGATTTTGGTAGTCATTGACTTCCTAGCTCCACTTCGAATGATATTCGACGAGTCCGAGGCCTTTGTCGCTTTGGTCTGAGGGTCGCTTCGTCGTCTCATCAAATTTGCATTGAGGGGCACTGAAACCTCCCAGTGAATGGGATATCCAGGCCAAGACATGAGCGATCTCTCCGCAAAATACTGGGAGCACAGATGACGATGAACGATGATTGTCATGTTTATGAAGTCAACATTTCCAGTTCTGTGGGAGAACTATGGCAGAAGGTCATTGGAGATGATTGAGCTCCGAATAAGAAGCTTCCAGGAATAGAAAGGCTCAAATAACAATGCTTGATTGATTGGATGATTTCCATTGCTTGAACAGCTCCCTATTCTAGTTACCTATACCGCCCGGAGTGGTGGAGTGCATGAGGGCATGCTTAGCTGGGAGACCAGCCCCGATCTTCCTTTTTAGTGAGCATATCGTCCTATTGACCACCCGTTTCGGCGTGCATTATCAATCTTTGGAAGGGGCATGCAGCGAGTGGGAGGAGACAAGGGACGTCTTTGTACTTATGTCTGGTACACGTCGCCTTTAGCCAGAGTGACAATAGGATATCAACTAAGACAATCGAGATTGACTCCCTGAACATGAATGGCTGGAGTAGGGAAGTAATAATTGATGGTCTCCATTTATCATTATCTATGTATCTTCAAGGCCAGGCCTGGAAATCTCCGGAATCAAGATATCACCAGGTAAGGTTTGATTAAACGGTGAAGAAGAGTGAGTGAGTGACTGAGTGCGTGAGTGAGCGAGTGTCAGATCAAGAGGCATGCATGCTTCTTGCTTCTTTGCTTCTTGCAACTGTGTTCCTGGGCCGCGGCCGCGCAAATCCATCGCTGCGCATGCGCAGGCTCTACATCGACATTTGTCTAAGCCACATATAGATCTCCGTATTACCACATCAGCGTCGCGCTGTTCTCGTACATACATATACATACTTGACTCCCTAACCATCAGTCTCCATAATAGAAGCCGCGTGGAAAGGCTAAACACCAGGATCCTTGATTATCATTCCTAGTGGGAACAGCCTGGCAATTGCGGAACCACAGAAACACCTCAGCACTAAAAGCATTCAAGACTGCAGACAAACGACACATGAGTTCTATTTCACGATAGTTCTCTCGCTCTCGCGACACTGCTACCACAGAAGTCGCTCATTATGCGACTCTTCCCCTCCACTCGAGATGGACTTCCATCATCGTCAACTATCAGTACTGCCACGACGGCATTATGGGGTTTACTCTCAATCTCAATGTTGCCATCTACGGCGACAGCCCAATCTGCGGGAAAGACGGCTGCGGATTACTTTGTGCACTCGTTGCCAGGTGCTCCGGATGGCCCATTATTGAAGATGCATGCGGGGTAAGATGTTCGGACTTATCTTACAGGCGTTCAGTGACTGACCGTTCTAATAGCCACGTTGAAGTCAGCGAACCGGATCATGGAAACCTCTTCTTCTGGCATTTCCAGAATAGACACATCGCGAATAGACAACGTACCGTTATTTGGTTGAACGGTGGCCCAGGTTGCAGTTCGGAAGATGGTGCTCTCATGGAGATCGGACCTTATAGACTGAAAGACACGGAAAATCTTGAATATAATGATGGATCTTGGGACGAATTCGCGAACATCATGTTCGTTGATAACCCTGTTGGAACTGGGTTCAGTTATGTGGAAACCAATCACTACGTTCATGAGTTGCCAGAGATGGCCGCTCAGTTCGTCGTCTTCTTGGAGAAGTGGTTTGCCATGTTCCCTGAGTATGAACATGACGACGTATGTAAAATAAAAATATCCAGCTTACACATATATGGGAGATGAAGGGCTAACGGTTTTTTCACAGCTCTATCTTGCAGGAGAGTCCTATGCTGGACAGCATATCCCATATATTGCCAAGGCAATTCTTGATCGCAACAAGGCTGGCGCAACTCACAAATGGCAACTCAAGGGAATGTTGATTGGTAATGGGTGGATTTCACCTGTCGACCAATACTTGTCATACCTTCCTTTCGCATACGAGAATGGACTTGTCAAGAAAGGAACCGATATTGCTGCCAAACTCGAATCCCAGCAAGCCATTTGCATCAAGGCCATGGACGAGAATAATGGAAAGGATCATGTTGATACTTATCAATGTGAGGCTATCTTGCAGGATATGTTAAAGTTGACGCAAGTGAAGGGCAAGAGCGGCAAGTCGGAATGTTATAACATGTACGACGTCAGACTTATGGACACCTACCCAAGCTGTGGTATGAACTGGCCTCCGGATCTTACTAGCGTTACCCCATACCTTCGACGGAAGGATGTTGTGGATGCTTTGCACATTAACCCGGACAAGGTCACCGGCTGGACTGAATGCAACGGCGCTGTGAGCGGTGCTTTCAATGCTAAGAACTCAAAGCCATCCATACAAATCCTTCCAGATCTCATTGCCGAGGTTCCTACCGTTCTCTTCTCGGGTGCGAAAGATCTCATCTGCAACCACATCGGAACAGAGGAAATGATCCACAATATGGATTGGAACGGTGGAAAGGGATTCGAAGTCACTCCAGGGGTGTGGGCTCCACGCCGCGATTGGACCTTTGAAGGCGAGCCAGCAGGAATCTACCAAGAAGCCCGAAACCTGACCTACGTCCTCTTCTACAATTCCTCTCACATGGTTCCTTTCGATTATGCCCGCCGCACCCGTGACATGCTCGACCGCTTCATGAACGTCGATATCGCCAGCATCGGTGGACAGCCCTCGGACAGCCGTATCGACGGTGAGAAGGGTCTTGAGACATCCGTTGGTGGTCACCCTAATAGTACGGCCGCCGAAGCTGCTGAGGCTACTAAACTCGAGGCCGCTAAATGGCACGCTTACTACAAGTCTGGCGAGGTAGCTCTCATCGTTGTTATCATCGTCGCCGGTATCTGGGGCTGGTTCATCTGGCGTGACCGCCGTCGTCGCGAAGGTTACACGGGTGTATTCGGTGGCAATGGCAGCATGATGAGTCTTGGGCTCGCCGCAGGCCGCGACCACTCTCGCGGCCTTGAGAGCTTCCGGAGCAAACGCAGTGGAAGGGACGTTGAGGCGGGTGATTTCGATGAGAGTGAACTGGATGACCTGCATGTTGAGACTCCGACGGCCGCAGAGGGCAACTATTCTGTGGGCAGTGCGAGTGATGACGATATTGCGACGAAGAAACCGAATGGCAAGTAGATTCGCGTATGGAGTAGTATTGATTGGCAAATGCAATTTATCTGGTAGCATAAGTATGAGCGATTGTGGCGTTTGGATTACGTAGATGGGCTGAAATTACAAGTGCATACGGAGTGGATTTCTTCACTTCTTCAGCGTTCTGCATTTCCCGTGACTACTGTCGGGGTTGTTTGGTACGATGGGTATCATAAGCTATTGGGTATTCAGAGAATGGTCGTCTGAATACAAACTTTTGTCTGGAATTCTTGTACATACATGCTCTGTAAGCTATCGAAGGCTTTGCCAACAAGCATCGGACAGAGCTGCCAATGTATCAAATCAACTGACAGCCTGCTCCATTTCTATGCAATGTTTGCCTCCCCCCTAAAGTTTTGATAAGTGCGGCAGATGGAGGAACTTCTTATCTGTGCCTCATTTTGATCAATACCGCCAACGACGAATTCAACTTTCCACCCAAATTCCCGGTATCTCGAAGTATCTCAAAAAGCTCAGCCAAATCGCCGGTACAGGTGACTATACTCGCCCAGAAATATCTGCTTCTGCGACACAAGCCTCCCTGAAGACCTGCTCAAGTGATATCAAGGTGCATCCCACTTCAAACTACTTCTTGCCACATCCACTCAATAGGATCTTTCGTCCGTGTAATCATTGCCATCATCGCCTTCACATCTATAGTCTTCCCAAGTATACTCAACCTCACTCTGTCTTGAGTATGGCGTTTGCTACATACTGCATGCCCCTCCACCATTTCACGCCCTCTGCAACTTGGAGGCTGTAACTTGCGCTGATCCATGTTGGTAGATGGCATCTTTCTAACGTCAGACGTATGGATACGCAGTATCAACCATCTGCCATCCATGGTCCCTCATCCCACTCGCATAACAATGCGTGGCCAACAATAATTCGGCAGTTATCATTGGCATCGCACAGTCAACGCGGGATAAGCTGACCCTGCTCGCATTGTGTTTTGCCAGTGAGAAGATATCGTAGCCATCATAGTCTCTGTGGATTCTTTATGTGTGAAAATATTCATCTAGATTTGGGTAAGGTCGCTATATGCTTGGAGTGTCGATTGTTGAACATTGACAGCTTCCTTCCACATGAATGAAGCACCATTTCTTGATGCTGGTATCTTGTACATGATCAGTCTTCTCTCATTTCACCAGTGGCCATGGGTTCTTTAACATTTGCAATTTACAGCATATCAGCAATTCTACAGACGCCCTTGAAGAGTAATACAGCGATGACTCATAGAGATTATATGACCTTGCATGTCTACACGAACTACATTCCCAAGAGCAGTTCAGAAGCGTCATGTGCACTGTATCACATAGTATATACACCCAGCAATATACAGGGCACTTTCTCATTGCCATTGACCTAAGCTACCGGGCCTGTCATAATACACTTGCAAGCAAAACTCATCACTCATAACTCCACCACTGACCGTCAATTCCAGCAAAGAAGCAACAAGCCACACGCGAACCGGCCAGCGGAATAGCGCCAGAGCCAACTAAATCTTTCTGGCCTTGTCCTCTTCGTCGACACTGCCATTACTCTCCTCACTGTCGGTGGTCATGACTCTCTTGAAATCGGCGGTGTCCTCGGCAGAAGGGCCGTGCAACTCCTCCTCAAAGACGGGCTCGGCATCAATCTGCTCAAACTTCGTCTTGAAGTCCTTGAGGCCGGAGGCGTATGAGCTGCTGTTGGAGCGGCGGCGTGCATTGGCCAGGGTAAAACCCTGTGTGTCTTCTATCTCCTCGCCTTGAATGCCCCTGTAGAACAGAAACAGATATCATCAGTCACTGATACTTGGTTTGCTAGGATGATCCAGGCATATTGAAGATCTGGGGAGATTGGTGTGAAAGTGATAGGGACGAATTGGAAATGTCACTTACCATCCTCCCTTGCCTGCACCATTCTTCTTGGATTTCTTGGGGTCAGCATCGGCATGGCCTGACTTGCCAAAGAACTTTGGAAGATGCTCTGATGGAGCAGCGGTACCATCGGCCAAGCCGGCGTGGTCACGGTCATTTTGCTTGTGAGATCTGGTCACTGTAAATTGAAGGTAAGTTGATGTTCGATGAGAGAAAGTATATCAATTGGTCCCATTGAGCTCTTTCAATGAAGCGAGGTCATCCTGTTCGTGGGATGTGATGACAAACGCAGGATGAGCAGCTATCAGAAGCTCTCATGATATAGGTCGACAGATAGTGAGTAGGACTTGTGTGACTTACTGTTTGGATTGGTGTGTTGCGTATTGAGTGATTGGGTTGAGGAGGACGATGAAGATTGATATGTGAATGTGAAACTGTATTGTGTATGTGAATTGGACTTTGTTTGTTATTTGAAGATTGAAGAGAAGAGCTGCGTGAGGTCTGAAGAAGCTCCGGCATATGAGGATAGGGTAGGCCAGTAAGGTAGGTAAGCTGGGTCCTGGCACGCGAGCATCATTCTGGTGTCACCGGTCACGGGTAGCCACTAGGGGGGAGGAGCCATGATTCGAAGGAATTACGTGGAACGTCTACGTATGAGCGTGATAACTCTATTACTGACATTACTCTACTAAGTATGATATTTCCTATCTATTGATTTAGACATGAGAGAGAGAGAGTGAGAGCCTCGAAAGACTTGTCTGTCCAGACTCCACATATAAATGAGCGCATGTCCACCTGACCATTTTCTGTGGATTGGAGACCCTTAAGGTCAGGTAGTGTGTTTTGGCAGACCAACAGACGAGGTGATTATCATCCGATGGCGAGATTATTATCACGACATTCGATTTATACATGATCAATGAAATGAGGCATGAATGAACAATGAGAATATATACCTTTGCCCCTTCAACCCTCTCATTACCCCTCTTACGATCATGGATGGATACATTCCTCATTCCTCACTCCGGCAAGTCGAGGAGAATGGACGAGAGCAATGCCGCTGGTTCCTTGTTCTACCCGTTCCTTCTCTCGCTCATCACCTCGACCCCGCGATCGCCTGTCATGGAGTAGCGATCGTCAGGCTAAATTGCGGGGGTGGCCTGGCTTCCTTTTATAGCGTCGACGTGCATGCTCGTCAATGTCACCAATCAAGCATGACTATCCTACTTTGCCTTACTGTATGTCCTGAGTCGTGACATACATACTGCGTAGTAGTTGAGTGATGGGCGGAGGGGAGGGCTCGCTGAGTATAGATATATAAATTATGTACTCAGATCTAGTAGTAGAAAATGAATGGATTGTATTCAAAACTTGTTGCATTCATCCAGCCTCCTCTCAACCAGGACTCTTCTTGATTCAAGCATATCTCTCTCCATCATCTATGCATATTGTCCTTTTACCACCATACTTGTACCTTGGAGTCGACTGCGTCAACGGTAATCATGAGAGAGGGCTTACCTTCAATCTCATAGAGAATATATACATAGATGTCGTATACCACATCTACCCAACGTAACCAAATATCCATGAATTTACCTTCGCATATAATAACCACGCGTATCTGAGCAACTGATGATTACGAATTATCTCTAGTATCTATCGATCATGGATCCACCTCAGCCACCATTCGCTTTCACTGCTTCAGAAGAGATTTCTTTCCTCTCTTGCCAAGTATCACTAAACCACCCTTTCCTTGCTCAAAGACCTCCATACCAAGTCTCTGTCTGTAAACCTCGATGATGTGAGGTGAACTGGTCATCAACATCATCCTCCTCAATTCTGGCCAGCTATCAACAGTCTCACCCACAGAATCAATGAGCCACGTCCCCAGCCCTTTCTTCTGATATTTATCCATGACATAAACATCAGTCAGATAAGCAAAGGTGACCTTGTCCGTGATCAATCTAGCCAGTCCAATCTGTGAAGGGCCTTGTTGACCTGTGTGGGGTCCTCACGATTAGAAACCTCCACTGCCAAGGATAGTTCAGAGCTGAGCACTCTTACCAGCGAGTTCTGCCGAGGTCTTGGGGAGAGCATAGAGGCCGAAGCATAAGGAATTGTCCAGCATCTTCTTCAGATCGTCCTTGGCCATGGCTGTGCACCAGTACATGGCATCAGAGGCAAAAGCCTCATTGATGGCATCTAGCTGTAGGAGTTTTGGGGCTGTTGAGATGAGAAAGTCATCTTTGTACCATTCTTGGGAAGACATGAATGATGTTTCAAAGGAAAGGTGAGCGACGTGATTTGTGGATCGAGGTGTATAATGCCTGAAGGACAACTAGCTCTGATTTGTGAGATATTTGCTTTCGTTCAATATTTGAGAATGGATACAACACGACAACCTTGATTACCTGTTGTTGCTTAGATGCTGTTGTTACCTGAGGCTAGGAGGCACAGTTTGGATACACCAACGACATCAATGTCAATCCTCAGGCGACAATTAATCTTTCGACCGTATGAATGACTCACACAATAGCGATTGGACACTGAATGAGTGAATGAGTGAATGAATGATCTTCAGGCATTTTGGCATCAATGGAGAAATGGTGCTGTAGTCCAATTATCAAGGATATTCTGACAAATGACGAGACAATAATTGCAGTACAACTGAACAATTCTCCGAAGAGGTTATTCACCTATTCCATTCGAATTCATCATCGTGTTAAGAATGGAAAATTAATCAGCGATTGCATCGTTCAGCCTCACTTCATCATTGCTTTCTAATGTACAGGCCACGAAAGGTACGTTCGCGGACCCCCGTCTTAAATTTTTGATGCCATGGCGGGGTCGTGATGGCACATAAGTGGGGAGATATGATGAGGCTGCCAACCCTTAGAGGCCGATAATGGAACCCGCCGCTGAGATTGATGACCAATTAATGAATTGCCCAATCTTTTTTGCTCTACTAATTCCGTCAAGACCCCCAAAAAGACCAAGCCTTCACATAACATTCCATACGACATCACATACACAAAAATCCACGAAAATCAACGCTGAATCCCATCTCTTGAGAAACGAACGAAGACCCGACATTTGCATTCATAAAAATACGAAATCAAATCCTATCAACGCAGATTCTCTGCCTTGTTCGCCACCATGGCGCCCGCAGTGACAATTGACAACGTCTCCGATTTCAACGCAACACCCTCTACAACACAACTCGACAACTACACTTCTCGCACCCTCCTCCTGGCTCCACCATCCCTCTCATCGCACGAAGAAAAGCTCCGCGATGTCCTTTCAAGCTACGACCGCACGGTGACCGACCTACAAATGCTCGACCGACTGTCGGCAGGCCTGGTCTCGCTCCCCGTCTCAACCTACGACCAGGTTCTAATCCTGACCGACGTCGACGGCAGCCGCCGCGAATCGACCCAGCTGCTGAACCGCGAAGTGCTCGCCAAGACCGTGCAGGCGCTCAAGGCAGGCGGAAAGCTGCAGTCGCAGGATGGCACATTCGGTAGCGAGATCAGCAGCGCTGAACGGACTGAGAGCATCTTGGCCGGCCTCATGCCCGCTGCTGCTGGTGGAATGACCAAGCCGGATTACAGCACCAGCGAGGCGGTGCCGCTGCGGTTCGGGAAGAAGAAGGATGCTGCGCCGGTGTCTGCGCCTGTGGCTGTCAATGCGGATGGATCGGTGCCGCTGCGCTTTGGCAAGAGGAAGAGTGTGGATATCAGTGAGAATAAGCAGACGGGCGTCACGGGTGTGGGCTTCGTTGATTTCAGTGATGACTTCGATGCACCTATTATCACGGGCGAGGACGATGACGATGACGATCTGATTGATGAGGATACGCTGCTTACGGAGGAGGATCTCTTGAGACCTGTCAATATTCGTATGTTTCCGGTTCTACGATAGTGCTTTATATTTACTGACTTCTACAGCCCCCGAATGTGCCCCAAGAGCTGGTAAGCGCCGCCGCGCGTGCAAGGACTGTACATGCGGATTGGCACAGCAGATCGAAGCCGAGGATGCAAAGGCACGCGAAACGGCAGAGCAGCAGCTCAAGACTCTGAAGCTGGAGGCGGACGACTTGGCCGAGGTGGACTTCACTGTGCAGGGCAAGGTGGGCAGCTGTGGAAATTGCAGTCTGGGTGATGCATTCCGATGTGATGGCTGTCCATATATTGGCATGCCGGCCTTCAAGCCTGGCGAGGAGGTCAGGCTCTTGAACAACGATGTACAGTTGTAAATATGGGTGTGTGGTTAGTCATGATTCTGGACGAAGGTTCTGGGTGGGGCGTTCATGGAGTTGAGCTGGTTCGATGACCAAGATGATCGAGGCTCGGATATAGAGAGAAAAATGGTCAATTCTCGTCCAACAGTCTGACAGTTTGCATTCAGACTGTCATGTATAGTAATATCATATTAGAAACATATGAATATGATAACATATGTCAAGGTCAAAGGTCCGATCGATTGCAAGATATCAAGTGCAGCCAGTAATAAGTCTTTCAACAGTCATGGTTCATAAACTCTTACACTCAAGTAAATAGTAACAATCTAACAATAAAAACCAACAAAACCAAAGACTGCATAACCAATCAAACGGTGACATAGCACACTGCCCTATCCTTCTCCGTCTCTGTCTTCAACCCAGAAGTGCTCCAAAACGCCACACATCCGCAAACAAATATAGCCTCACTTGCAAACTCAAGCCACAGATTTCTTTCCGCCAAACATATCGTTCCACATACCCCCAAGCACCTCCCTAACAACACCGGGTTCCTTGGGCGCCTTCTTCTCCCCATTGAACAGACTAGTCAAGCTCTCCACGCCCTCCTCAAGCGCCGCGTTCCCCACAACCTCCGTAAGCGCAGCAGGCACAACCTGCTCGGGGTGCGCAGCAATGATGCTGATCTCAGGTCTGGGCACGGCCTCATCGAGCGCCTCGACAGCGTACTGGCTGCGGTCGGGGGCATAATTGTCCGGGAGGAGGGGCACGCGCAGACGGGGCTCTTTGGATGCCTCGGCGCTCAGTTCGGGGAAGAAGAAGAAGTCGATGGTCGACATGTCGTGCAGCGCTGCTGCCGGCGCGGAGGTGCGGAAGCCCTGCATCAGGGGCCGGAAGATGTGCGCTGGTTCCTTGGTCGAGGAGGATGGACGGTGGCCGCCGGTTGTGCTGTGCTCGCGCGCTTGGGAGAGGCGGGTGATGAGCTAGGCCTGTTAGTCGCTTGCTTGCAGGTGGGGGATGGGGTTGAGGCTTACATCTTGCTTGCTGCCCGCGGTGTCGAGCTTGCGGAGTTGGCATTCATGCTTCAGGTCGGAGAGGCGGTTGGGGAGGTGGGTTGATTGCCGGCTGGATGACTCGAGGAGGGAGGATGGGCGAGCTTTCGAGGCGGAGGTGCTAATGCCTCTGAAAGCATTGCTGAGCCTGGGAACGGTGCCGGTGACTCTGGTCATCTTGATAGATTTAGGGTAATGGGGAGATATTTTGGAGTTGAATATAATTGGGATAGTTAGGTGAGCTGAGATATAAGTAGGTATATAGATGAGAGCTGCAAGACTGGCTTGGTGATGATAGAAAGTAGGTTGAAGATGATTGGAAAGATTACAAGAAATGGGAGGGCAGGTCAACGATTTAAGTGATTTCTATTTGTGTACATATAGAAAGGTATGGTAAGGCAGATATAAAGTATGGATACGTTAGATACGGACAAGGTAAAGGGGGATAGATAGATACAGGTACGGAGTGAAGGAGTAGATGTGGGAACGGAGGGAGAGTCAGTATAGAGAGCTGTGAAGTTCTTGGAGTGAGACTGTCACTGAGTAGATCCGAGTCTCAAGGTGAGTTTTAAGGTGAGTGAGGTGGGTGAGGCAGATGAGGTAGGTGAGTAAGGTGAGTAAGGTGAGTAAGGTGAAGTGGTGAGTGAGGTGAGCGAAGTGAGCGTGTGGTGAGAGTAGTAATTGGAGGATGCGTTGGTCTGGATGTGTGGATGTGGATGTGGATGTGGATGCGTAAGTTTCTTGTGTCACTCTAGGAATTTTGTTGTGTTCACCAAAGCTTCTCAACTGTTAATCGGGGTAATCGGTCGTGTCGGGGTAATCAATCAATCGTATGAGCTATGGGTGAGGTGTTGTCTTGTGGAGTGGAGGTGAGTGGAGTGGGAGTGTAGTGCAGTGCAGTGTAGTGTAGTGTGATACGATAAGAGCTTCGAAGCTCTCCATGACTACCTTACCTATTACTTACGGTACAGTACGCCGATCGACTCTAACACACCATCAATATCATTGTACACGCCATAATTTGAGATACGTATTTGCAGATTTACAGATTTACATACTACCTACTATCATACACTCTGACATAACGCAGGACATACTCCATATCCGGCCATGATGATGAGAAATGAGTGGAGGAGGAGGAAGCTCAACAAACTCCCTTCGACTGGACTAGACCGGAATAGTATAGCATTATTGCTCAGATCAGCTTGTCAAGGAATGAAATGACCGGAGCATAAAAAGCAACTGGCACCGACCCTCCACCACCTATTACAACCAAGTCAAACCAAAGCTCGAAGCGGGGGAGGAGCAACAAGGGGGGACGCTGGGAGGATGTGAGAGACGAGAGAAGCATAACGATCTTTTAGTCGTCGAAGATGAGTGTCAGTGTGAACGCATGCTTTAATTCAAGATACATTCTAAGCTCGATGAAGTAAGAGATGCTCGTCTTTCCCCTGTAAATCGAACGCTGATCCAATTGCACTGCCGCAAACCAGATTCATTGGAATGTCATCAATCAAGGGTAGATGAGATATCTCATACATATCTTACTCTATCCATAACTTAAGCTACCGGGGACATCGTGTTGACTTGAGTCGAGTCGAGTCGAGCCAGGACCAGTGCCTGTGGCAGTAAGCCAACATCATAATAAGCCAGCTGCAGACATCGACACAGATGTATCTGAATCCATATATGCAATGCAGTAATAGTTGCATTGCATACCATACATACTACATATCATCAAGGGTTCCATGAACATGAAGAACACGAAGAACGTCAGCAGAAGGCCACAACGACATGGGCACGATGATAAAGCAAACGTCAACGACGGCCTTCTATGATATTTATCCGTACTGTTATGTTACAGCAAACTACAGAATGAGAAACAAGTGGTCACTCATCCCACGCAGCAAGCATGAACAAATCCTGTCGATGAGAATGACACCAATGATATGCAACTGCCACGACCCCACAGAATTCCCAGCGCCTTGCCAGCAGTCTTCATGCACAAGAAGGCACAAATATGAAAGATGAAGTTGTCCGGACATCCCCAACCGCCCTTACAGCGTACTCAACCGACATCGCTCTCTCGCTCTCTCGCTCTCTTGTTCCCACCTACCTACCTACCTACCTACCTACAATCTCACAATCGTCAAACTTTCCCACTTGCACTGCACATTGCGAAATCCACATAGAGTATGATAAAGAATGTTGCGACCTCCGCTCTCCGCCCTCCACAAGATCCCACCTCGACTCATCACTGGTCAGCAAAAGAGCCCAAAAAGCCAAAGCCCCAAAGGACAAAAAAAAGAGGGCCCCTACTAAAACCCCCACATCATCCACCCCTGGCTTGCCCATACGCTGGACTGGAAACTGTCGAGACCTTCGCCTCGCCTCGCCTTCCCCCCCGGTGGATCCTGCCTGATCTTATCGATTATTGGGAATCACCTGGCGCTCGGGGCCGTCGGCGATGACAATCATGCCGCGCCAAGGCAGGGTGTGGGTGCTGCCGAGCAGCCTTATGGCCTCTCAGCGTGCATCGATATGTCTCTACCACACGACGTATGCCTCCCCCAAGGGCCTTTTGCAGGACATCTCAATCGTACCATCTTAATCGTTATCAAGGTTTCAAATTTACTGCATCAATGAAACACATCTTTCATCATTGCTAATGCATATATCAGTGATAGCTACTCTTGGGAATTTTTCTTGCGTGGCTCAGTTTTTTAAAAATTTCCTGCGGTTGCATTTTGTTTCTTCTAGCTTTCTTGGTATGGATCACCAAGGTCTCAGACGGGTATCCTCCAACAGCAAGCCAAGTGCTGGGCGCCAATACAAAGCAGTCTCATATATGTACAATCCAATAATAAAATATGCCTGAGCGTCCCTGAACTCCGCGCAAAGTGCTATGATAGATCTTCTCATCAGCCTCCGCTATTCCGCCGTATGTCCTTTTTTCTTGCCGAGTGTTACATTTCCACTTGCTCTGACTCCCAAACATTCCTAAATATCTTATCATGTATCAAGCTCTTTTCCAACCGCGGAGCGGTATAAGCTTTTTCTCTACTTCGTATGTTTCGACTTATTTACGTCTCGTGATCTTCGTCGAATGATCCGAGGACATGACCCCATAAGTGGATCCGGAGATAATCACTCCGTTTTCCAATGACCAGTGAGGCTGCTGTCCATATCTTCTTTGCCCAAGTACAATTCGAGTGCGTATAAGCCCATAGTGCCGGTAACATTGATCCAGCGCCAGATGTTCCCTCCGGCATCTCCACCTTGTAAAGTCCACCATGCCCCGTCTGGGTTGCCTTCACCGGACGTCGTCGAAAAGTGTTGCATCAGCAAACTGGTGTACACCGCCACCAATATCGAGGGACTGAACCAACTGAGTAGACCAAGCAGTTTGCCTGCACCGTCATCATCGTCCAGGCTTGGCTCCTGGGACAAAGCTCGAGCTCCAGACTCGCGAACGGCCGGTATAATTCTGGTAGCGGCATAAAAGACGAACAGACGATATGCGAGCGAGATGATAACGGAAGCGGTGATCGTCTGGAAAGCGGCATAGAAAAAGGTGAATCCCGAATGAATGGCAGATGGAAGCGTCGATAACATGTATACTAGGGTGGAGTATGAAGCCATGATAATCGGAGGAAATGGTGGAAAGTCGGGCTGTGTTGGTGGGGCATTGGCAGCTGTAGAGTCCGGGGAAGGAAGGTAGTCGGTGAATATCTGGTAAATGCACAGAACGACATAGGCAAAAAGCAAGGAGCTTTCGACCGGATTCCCTCTTCCGCTACCAATACCCCACGCACATAGGAACACAGCGCAGGTGACTGTTACTCCAATGAGCGTTGCATCAATATTACCAATCTCCGGGAAATTCGTGATTCTCCACAGGAAGTAGACGGAGCTTGAGATGATAGAGGCCGAGAGGACAAGAAGACCGATCTAGAAGAAAAGATAAGTCAGCCAAGGATCTTGGAATTTATAAGAACAATGCCGCAAGTGCCACAAACAGCAACATGGGCGCTCATAATATGAGGGGGAAGGGCCTGACATACCATCCAGCTATCACTGCGACCTCCACGGTTCACTAACCATCTAGTTATCTGCCCAGCAGCTTGAATCACCAACAAACTGCAGAAACCTTCGGCAAGCTGAAATAGAGGTGTTGAATATCTGAGCAGGGTATCCCAACTCCTAACCGTCAATAATTCTAACAGTCCATCAACACCAAAGATCCACTCCCTCAGGGTTGTAGCCTGGGCCCTCTTTCCGTCAAAGGTTCTCTTAACCCAGTCCCCACTGTTGTTTGCATCAACCGCAAAGCGGTTCATGCTCCAGATCAAAAGTCCTGGGAGTAATACCCATTGCGCCAATCCCACTAAGTGTACCAAAGTCCATCGTAAACGTGAATCATCAGGAGTTGCGAGCTTCAAACATGAGAAAAGGAAGTAGAAGTAGAATAGAGACAGCGAGTAAGCCAATCCACAGTCTCTTCCCCCAACATCGAATGCTATCGGAATCGAAAGAATAATCGAGAGGAGGAAGATGGTGGAGGAAACGACCCGTACGATCCACATGGGCGAGAAGAACGCCGGGCGTGCGTAGAAGCGCGCCCAGCTCGATTCGAGAAGGGTCCGATCTTGCGGAGATGACGACCAGAGAGCGAGAAGCTGGTGAAGATGGTGAAGCAGAGGTCCAACTTTTTGTCAGGCGCGTGTCGCGTGCTGCTTTCAAAGATGGACAATCTGTTCCAAGGCAGATGCGCTGGGAAATTACTTTTGTGTGCGCGCGCCTTATCGGTAAGTGCACGTGAAAGGTGTATGGGCGGTGAGGGAAGTAAGTGTTGTGAGTGAATAGCCGTCCTGACAGAGACTGACTTCTTGCGTGAAGTCGCTTCAAAAGTGAAGGTCGTGAATACTTCGACGTATGAAAATGCGTCAGATGCGTGCGATGGTCCCTGAGGTCAGATGAAGTCAGATGTTGCCAGGTAGGAAAATTGTTGCTGCCAATAAGAGCGGTGATCGCGTGCTGGCCTCGATGTTGGACAGGATTTGTGCTTTGTCGGAAATGGCCCTGTCCACAACCCCAGAACGCAAGTTGAGAGATAGAAAAGCGGAAAGCGTCTCGACAAGACTTTTAAAAGAATTTCGAGATTGAAGGGTTTGGCAGAGGCGGCAATGATTGCATAGATTGTTCCATGAAGAAAATAGTTAGAAAGACGGGTTAAGAATAGGTGTATATATATACAGTTATCTCTTTCTTGTGCTGTTAGGTCTTGTGGTTAAAGATTGTTTCGTTTCACCAGACACAAGACCAAGGATAAATCTTGAGCGGGTAAGATTCTGTACAGTACATATACAATACAAGGTCGAAATGAACTAAGCCAGTATTGTCGGTCTCGGTCTTCCTTCACGCATTGCAGCTTCGTGTAGACTATGAGAACGATTATGTGGGAAGTGGATTCTTCATAACAAATGAAAAGGAAATTCAAGGACAAGACAAGATACAGATATTCAGATCCCTCGTGCATCACCACCTACCCACATTACCTTACCTTACTTGCCTCAACTTACCTTACCTTAAAAGTACCTACCATACTTCGGGTCACAATAGGTTAGGTACGTACCTAGGTAGGTAGCTACAGGTAAGCATTGTGATATCAATGCCTTACCACCTGAGGCATCACATTGTCTTCAAATGGTGCATGTGCCTTTCACTTGTTTGTGCCTCGTGCCTTGTGCCTTACTTGTACTGGATGACAAAACGATTGGCGTAGAACTCTTCGCTACGATCTAACAAGCTCACTTTTTATCGATAGCAGAGGCGAGGCAAGAGAGTCTGTGTGCCTCCGCCAGCGCATTCTTCAGTCGATAGCTGAGGTGATGTTCTAACACAAACATCACAACACCAAGAAAATACCCAACATACCCACCACTCACACATTTAATTGTATGCTTCGTGGTGCATTCAAAATGGCAGAGACAGCAGCAAAAAGACTCAAGACCGAGCCCCTCAGCATCGGAACCCACAATGGCCACTTCCACGCCGACGAAGCTCTTGCTGTCTACCTTCTCCGCATGCTTCCAGCCTACAACAACTCAACCCTTGTACGTACGCGCGACCCAGCTCTCCTGGCCAACTGCCACACCGTCGTCGATGTAGGCGGCGAGTACGACGCCTCAGTGCACCGCTACGATCACCACCAGCGCACCTTCAACACGACCTTCCCTAACCGCCCAACCAAGCTTTCGTCCGCAGGTCTCGTGTACATGCACTTTGGCAAGGCCATTATTGCTCAGACTCTGGGTGTTTCCGAGGAGGCTGAGGAGGTCAATGTGATCTGGGAGAAGATCTACGCCAGCTTCATTGAGGCGCTTGACGCCCACGACAACGGAATTTCTGCCTACGACCCTGCGGCCATCGCGGCTGCCGGTCTTGAGAAGCGCTACTCTGATGGGGGCTTCTCCCTCGGTGCCATGGTCAGTCGCCTGAACCCAAACTGGAACGACCCTACACCATCTGATCCAAAGGAGGCGCAGGCTGCAGAGGACGAGAAATTTTTGGTTGCTAGTCAGAAGATGGGAGAGGAGTTTGCTAGAGGCCTCGAGTACTACGCCAAGTCTTGGTTGCCAGCCAGAGATATCGTACACAAGGCTTACGCAAAGAGATTGGAGTATGATTCTGCCGGCAGAATACTTGTCTTTGAGGGCCAGTCTGTCCCATGGAAAGACCATCTGTACACTTTGGAGGAGCAAAATGCTGGTGATTCAAAGGTCTTGTACGTACTCTACCCAGAGAGCACAAGACCAGATGCCAAGTGGAGAATTCAGTGTGTCCCAGAGTCTGCGGACTCTTTCCAGAGCAGAAAGCCATTGCCAGAGGCCTGGAGAGGATTCAGAGACGAGAAGCTGGATGAGATCTCTGGTGTTCCAGGTGGTGTTTTCGTTCACGCTGCTGGTTTCATCGGTGGTAACAAGTCTTTCGATGGTGCTAAGACTATGGCCGTCAAGGCATTGGATTTGTAAATAGATGACAACGGAGAGGAATTGGTGGTGGATGAACATTGCATGTTGCATTTTACGGACATAAAGCTCTGTCACAGGTAGAAGTCCTGTTACCATGGCGTACAAAAGTTACAAGGGTACACTCATACATAGTAATGAGAAATTTTTCACATCCGAAATCATGTCCTTCAAACCAATCATAATCGAAATGCATGTGTGGGTTTTCAATATCTCGCAATTTCCGCTTGCCAGTGATGTGCAAGTCTTTTAGTGCAGCAAGAAAAGAGAAGCATATACAGTGAAAAGCCCCAAAATCAGCACAACAGACGAGCAAATACCCCTTGATCCCGCAAACGCCATTGCCCATAGTTCATAACGACCGCCATGTAATCTGACCACGTCCATCGCCGCGCACCGCTCCCCTCGACCAGTGACAAAGACAGCATTTACTGTCTGATAGGAACGGCACCCGTGGTAGGCGGAGGACTAACGCTCTCCAACGCACGATCAACCTTCACCTTATCGGCCTCGTCAATGCTAGTCTCGCGGTTCAAGTAGCTGCTCTCCTTGACAGGCGAGCCAGAGATACCACCGGCGGGGCCACTGATCATGACATTGCCGTTACCGGAGCCGCCCTGCGACGCCGGGCCCGCGATGCCGGGACTGCTGAGGTGCGGGATGTTTTCGGGCAGCGGGTGCTGCGAGCCGACCGAGCCCGTGTCGACGCTGCTCGCCTTGCCGGCCTTGGACAGCGCGTAGTCGCCGCTGTCGAAGTACTTGCGGTCCTTCAGGTGCTTGGCGAGGTGGTCCGACTTGTTGGGCAGCTTGCCGTACAGCCGGAACAGCTTCTGCTCCTCGGGCGAGAGCGTCTGGAATTGAGGTCAGCGAAGCTGCTCACATGTTGCGGAGATTCTGGTGTGCGGGCAGCACGTCGGCGTGGTGAGGCGGGGTGGGTGATTTTGAGTATGCGGTGACGTTGGAAGCTACTTACGCTAATGTCGACCTTGTTCTTCTGGTGAGGATTCATAATGTCAGATTGATAAATGTCGGTGGGTGGTAGTGTGTAATGTGGGAGTTTTTGTGTCGAGGTGGGAAGGTGGAATTGATTCTGGGATCTGGTGGTCCTGATAGACGTTCGTCGTGCGTTTGCAGGGCCCAGAAATATTTGTGAGCTCTGTCGGTGTCTCGCGAAGCTCGTTGCTCAGGTTGCGTTGGCAGACGTGGGTGTGTGCGAGAGTGAGCAATGCAATGCCAGTCAGTCAGTACCTTAGTACCTCAGTACCTCAGTACCTTAGATACCTTGGTATGTACTTGGGTACTTTTGGGTGCTTTGAATACCTACTATACGTACTTAGGCTTTTGGTTTGGTGCTTAGTGCTTGGTCGTCAAAGCAGCATGGCTACTCTAGGCTAAGATATCCAAGGTAGGAGATCCCTGAGTATCAACCAGGATTGGGGGAAGTGAGAGATTGAATACATAGCTAGCGAACAAGTACGATAGAGCCATTGGATGGATGAATGGATCGATTGGTTGATCTTCATTGACGTTCCTGGGATACTGGGCAGCAACAAACGGTTACGGTATCAATGACGAACATATAAGCATGGGAGAAGAGCACAGTTTGTAGTAAGTAATGGAAGAACGTGAACATCTTCCTTTTCCTATTCGGTGATAATGTAACGAAGCTTTTCTTGATACGAGGGTGGAATTCATGTTTCAGGGTCTTTTCTGACTTGATTGCTTACATATCTGCTGAATATATAACTCGGTCCCGCAGGCTTTTCTCTAGATATTTCTGAAGAAGGGATGCACAAGTGCATTCAGTGAAAGGATGGATGTATATACGGGTGTAGATATACCAGTCTTTTTGACTACTTACCTGTCACTCCTGTCACTCCCGTCACTTACTCGAATATGGTACTCCGTCTACTTATCTGCCGTATCATTCATCGTATGTACTACTATATCCATGTACCCATGACACTAACCCATAACAACGCTCTAACAGAGCAACAATGAGTGCGCAATATGAGGAGATGGACATACATATGTCCATGTAGCTCTGTCAGCTAACGAATGAGAGATGAAGATCAGATAGACAAAGAGCGGTAATGGAAATCTCCTCCGTCGGGTTGAGAGGCAGAAAGAAGATCAAGGAGGCATTTCAGATTGACTTTCTTTCTTATACAGTTGAAGCAGTATTAACTGGATGGTGATTGTGGTCGTGTTGGTGGTCCTGATGACAACCCGGACACATGTCCATCAATATCCTCCTCTTCATTCATATGAAATAAATTTCTTCTAGATTGTGAAGTTGATCTGTTGCCCTGTGCCTCATTGCCTTACCCAGCTGAGAGAAAGCGTATCACGCATACACATCCACGACATCCAAGCATCAGCATGCACCATGATGATCATCTACACAAGGTAAGGGAGGTGTATTAGACACGTAGGGGTCAATTGAAGAGTACTGTCTCCTACAAGTTCAATTGGATATGTTTCTTCTGTCACTGGAAGGTCAATTCCAATACCTATCAACTAACGAAGCAGAGTACTTGTATACCCACCGGAGCAGGGTGGTCGGTAGTCTATGAGCAACCAATGGATTTGGCCTGCGGAGTAAAGTTCCAGTTACATTGGTGATGTATATCTTTTCTTGCTGCGGAGGAAGATTGCGGGGTAATCAATTGGGTGCACCAGATGGAGAAGAAGACGGTGTAGGTATTGGTATTGGTGCTGGTGTTGGTGCTGGTGGGTTGCTGCTTTTCTCGTTCCTCTTGTGGACGATCTGCTTTTTACTAGCCGCACGGAAGCAAAGCTATGGCTCCGAAATCTTTTGGTAAAAAAAAACACAGGGTCTTGTGACGAGCGACGGCGACCCCAATTCGTTCACGGCTTTTTGTGGGGATTGAAAATCTACGCATCTACGTAGTAGTAAGAACTATATCAAGTACCGAGACATCATACAAAGCACAGTTATTTCCCCCCAGATTCCATATTGAGCCTGATTCTCCTCCCGTCACTACCCGAATAACCTCCATCCAATGGCAGCTGTAGCCAAGACCTTCATCGTCGAGCACCTGGACGACGAGCTGGGCGACTCCTCCGAACTGGAGTACACCTGCGTCGCAAAAGAGTCACATGATGCCGGCGCATCCTTCTGCCTGTCGTCCATCCCGCCAACGCTCGTGATCCCCACAGCACTCTCTAGCGCGCCAGGTTTCCGTTCCGATACCAAGAGCGTGGAGGAGCTGTACGCGGCGACAAAGGACCGTGTTTGCCTGCTGGACCCGCAGGCCACGAAGGAGCTGTCCCCGGAAGACGGCGAGAAGTTTGACGTGTTCCTGTTTGGTGGTATCCTAGGCGATGAGCCGCCTAGAGGTGAGTTTCTCTCCCGGTACGGCGTATGTGTGGACGGTGGTGCTGAGTGGAGTAGATAGGACCGCCGAGTTGCGGAAAAAGGGGTTTGAGGGCCGTCGACTTGGCCCGGTGCAGATGACTACCGATACGGCTGTGCGAACTACTAGAATGGTGGTGATGGAGAAGAGTAAGTTGTGCTGATAACGATGTGGTAGAGGCTTGCTGATGGGTATTAGTTCCTCTGGAGAAGATCCCTTACTCTGATTACCCAGAGATCTACGTCAACAAGAATGAGAGTATCGAGATGCCTTTCCGATATGTGAAGCGCCCAGATGGCAGTCTCGTCATGCCGGATGTAAGTTGGCAAGGAATCTCCCGAGAAGGTTCATCGTGCTAATGTGATCTGCAGGGCATGTTGGAGCTCCTGAAGACTGATAGCCAGAGAGGATTTGGCGATCTTTTGTAAACCATGAAAAGCAGCTTTCTGTACATATAGAAAAGAATTGACATTTATCCATAACCTAAAAGTGATATCTACAAATTCAAGCCTTGTAGAGTGTATCTAAGAACCCACTGGCGAGCTCTACAACCACGCTCTTATTTGGCAAGCTACCAGCTACACCATAGAGAGCCGCACTGTCACCCATACTCTTACCCTTGGCTCCCTTTCCTTCCACAATCCTGACTCTCTCCTTCTCCTTCTCAGCCTCAATGACAGCCTCCAAATCCCCTACTAGCTTCTCCCAAACTTTAACGATAGGAAGTGTGACAGCTACGTGAATAGCGGGTGGGTTCTGAAGAGCATTGAGATGCCAGCCCTTACCGGACATGCCATCAGCGATATCGTAAATGTTAAGAGTTTTGGAGGTGAAGGCGACGACAGAGACGAGAGGGTGGCCGAGCACCTCGAGATCCGAGGCGAG
The DNA here is from genome assembly GCA_024752435.1 of Allantophomopsis cytisporea. Classification (NCBI taxonomy): domain Eukaryota; kingdom Fungi; phylum Ascomycota; class Leotiomycetes; order Phacidiales; family Phacidiaceae; genus Allantophomopsis; species Allantophomopsis cytisporea. Next base: position 1,595,717 of record CP103025.1, read on the forward strand.
GCCTGGATTGGTGTTGATGGCCGAGATGATGTTCTTAGTAGCGCCGACAATAGAGTGGCATGCACTGATGTAGCCTGCCTCACCCACATTCATCAAACTGGCCCAGCAGCCAGCAATCAGGGCTCCTGGTCGGGATCCGGCAATAGATGGGGAAGCGTAGACACCGCCGGACCAGTCGGGAGAAATAAAGTATTGGTATGTTCTGAGTGCTGCTGTACGGTAGAGGACAGTAGAGTTTCCCTTTGGCGCAAAACCGTACTTGTGGGTATCGCAACTGATGCTTGTCACGCCCTTCAGTCTGAAATCGAAAAGCTCCGTCTCGTATCCAGCTTTCTCAAGGAAAGGTACAAGGAAAGAACCGAGACAGCAGTCAACGTGGAGAGGGATCTTGCGCTTCACAGCAAGCTTGGAGAGGGCGGAAATATCATCAATGATACCGTGTGGGAAATTGGGGGCAGAGCCAACAAGAAGAACTGTGTTACTATTGATGAGACGAGATACGCTTGGCGTATGGACTTGATAGGATGGTGCTGGGCATGCCACAAGATGGATCTTAATACCAAAGTATTCGCCAGCCTTGCGGAATGCAGTGTGGGCGGTTTCTGGGAGGATCCTAGATAATGGTTAACACCGAGAGCAGCAAAAAATTCGTGATAGCTTACATCTCAGGTTCTCTGACGCCTCTCTCTGCATATGCCTTGTTCCTTGCACTTAAGCAGGCCATCAAGATACTCTCGGTACCACCACTGGTAGTCACACCAGCGCTACCAACAGGAGCATTGAACATAGCCAGCACCATAGCGACAATCTCAGCTTCCATCTTCCTTACTCCCGGGAATACATCCGGATGAATAGGATTAGCAACAGTAAACTTGCCAAAGGCCTCAGTCTGTAGGCGTATCAACTCGTCACCACCGTGGTAAACAGCGCCGCTCACGAATCCATCTTCCCACCGGGTATGATCCATCGTCGCAAGAGTCTCAAGTTCATTACGAACAGTCTCTTCTGACCATCCCTCTTTCGGAAGATTTAAATGTCGAACAATTCCAGGTCCTGAGGGTACAAGTTTGCTCTGCAATTTGGTAACAGCTTCATTAACCTGTTTCTGCACTTGCGACCTAACACCCGGAGCACGCAGGAAATAACCATAAAGCGTACGGCGGATGGCAATATAAGTGTCGATGACAGTACCGATGGGGCCGCGGCCCTTCAACTTCAAGAATGCCTTTCGAGTCCATCGAAGAAGAAAGAGGAAGAATACGATGTTGCGGAGTCTATCAGAATATCGATCAGTATGGTACGAGGATCTACAACGGCGCATAGACGTACAGGTCGATATTGAGAGACAGTAATTGACCACTGGCGCCAGCTCTCTTCGCAGTGAGGCTGTTGCGCAAACTCACTGGCATTCTCGAGCTACCAGGCATATTTGCGACGTTGGCGAAAGCTGTAATTGAGTTCGTCGTGCTGCGATTAGACTAATTATCAACACCAGCGATGTGACGATGGCACGATGTCATCCGGAAGAGCCTCGGTAATCTTATTCGATGCACCGTGCAACAGAAGTGAATCACATGCGACATATGGAACAGGTGATAGATCCCTGTACGCGGCCGGGTTATTCTCAGCATCCTCTGCAGTATCATAAAACCGTTTCCGATGCGGAGATTCTGAGTATCGCTAGAGCTAGAGGTACGCAGTATGCTCACTTCAACCTCAACGATGTAAGGTCTTACCAGAAATATCAAGAAGTCCACAATTTCCTATAGATCTGCATCATGGAGCTGCAAAGCATAGTGATTGCGTCCAATGAAAGTATCGAGGGAAGAAGAATTTCAAGATACGGCACATGAGTTAGAAAGTATGATAAATTCTTGCTCGATTCTCCCTTACTCCTACCGGCTTTTGGCTTCTAAATAATGAGAAACTCCTTGCTTCAACTTGTTACTACACGTCTACACAGTAGCACAACTGCGACCCCCATTCACCCTCAAGACGTTTCTCTCTCAACTCACAATGGAATGCAGTCCTCTATCCGAATGATACAATACCACGCGCACACCGATACTACCCAACCCCATTGGCGTCGGCTTCCAGATGAGCCTCAGAAACTCTGAGTGCACATTAGACCCATGTTGAAAAATCAACCACGGTCAGGAATGGACAGATGGTGGCAAATTTGATAGAGAAAAAAACAATACCATAGAGTACTGTGAGGGTATGTGAAGTATTATACAAGAGCGCAAATAGTCGCATCATTCAGATGAAAACAAAACCCCAACTGTAGCAGATGATTCAACGTTGATCCCACCACTCATGCAACAGTGCACACAAATGCATTTATGTCTTTGTGCCAGATTTGCGTTATACGCCAAGAACGCCGCCCACCTCTCTATTCGTAGATCATCAGAGTTCCCTTGGCTAATAAGCCCCTCCGCGGTCTTCCATTCGTACTGATCGTACACACCATCCGCAAGATTCGTCTATCGTGAGGCACGGAAAACAGTCTGCCATTGTCGAGAGAACACCTCGGCTTCCGCTTCGCAGGTGTTTTGCCCGGCTAAATCGCAAGTTGGGAATCGAACAACGAGATCTCCATCCTTGTAACGGGACTGCTCATTATCGCCATTGCCATAGGCGCTCAGATATCGCTGCGGGACGATGGCCAACTTAGAAAGAATTGTTGGATGCCATTGAACAATATGCTCCTGTTAACCGTTAGCAACTGCCTGCTCTCAATCTCAGGATGTTACTTACGAGAGCATGCGTCTCGGCCTTTTGGAAGTTGTAACTCCTGTAGAGAGGATCAAACCAGGTGTCGAGGAAGAATTTAGACCACTCTCCGGTTCGAAGAATGAAGCTTCCAGTATCCAAGCCTTCCTTGTTCTGGCAAAGTACAAGATCGATCTGACTGCCTTTAAGGCCTTCGAAGGTCTTAATGATGCTGTCCGGAGGAACAATGGGTAAGTCCCTCTGCATGATTAATTCCAATCGCGCAGGTTCCATGATATTGTCGTAGATCCCCCGGTCTGGGTTCATGATGAGAGAGTTCTGATTAAGAACCCACACGTATTGACTAGCAGGCCATTTTGCCATCGCGTGTCGTGCAGCTACAACCTTGGCCCATGATTTTGGGGCTCCATTAAGATCGTAGTCGGTGGCATTTGCGAAGAAACAAGCGTATCCTACTCATGCGTTAGTAGACTGTTTTCTTAACATTGGGAATTGCTCTACGAACCATTTCTCCTGGCATACTGGATTCGATTTTGCATGATATTCTCAATGTACTCCTTGCTATAGCCATCCGGATCCATCACCGTCACAATGACAGCTTCCGTAGGGTCTCCCACTTGTACATGATCGGGTCCTCCGAAGAGTTTTGAAATGAGGTAGAACAGAGCGGTGACAGATAGCGCAATGATGGCCAATGTCTTCATTCGACTCCGGCGGAGGTATGTCGAGTAAGATGTTCCGCGATGCGCATACGGAGGCGGTTGCGAGGTCTTCCTCGGTGGAAATGCGAAATGCATCGTGCGTAGAGGGGATGGGCCAAGCCAGTAGAGCTCCCCCAATCGTATTATAACTATGCGTTAAGGAGAAACGAAGGAACGACAACTAGCAAAGGTGCAATGATTGTTGTTGTTGTGAAGCCCTTTCTGTCGACTTTAGATTGCTCAAGCTGGCCTCTCGTAGAGCTGCACCACCGACTTGGCGCACCCACGCTGTGGCTAGGGAACTTACTTGTACAGGGTCGGGTCACGTCCGCCGAGAGTACTGTAAATTGGCGTGGGATGTCAAAATGAGCGCAGGTGGAGCGGATTACGACGAGAGCTCGACGATTAATGCTCAACGGAAAATTGATGAAGGGAAATAGAAATTATTTATTTATTTTCGGAATTTGTTTTTTTTATTTTTTTTGAGCCGGAGAAACAGCTTTCTTGCCAATAGTTGGATGTTATCCGACACTTTGCGAATTGTGTGTTCTCTACATTATTTGTCCATAGTTGATAGAGTTTGGATCATCCACCCTACGCCGTACCTTAAATGGACCATTTTCCTGAATGGCAAGGCCACCAACAGACGTGGTCGAGCCAATATTGAAAGCTACCAACGCTATTTGGCGTATTAGGCGAAATAAGGTATCTTTAGTGCGTAAAACGAGCTTGATGTGGGAAATGGGGAGTCTACTACTGTGGACAGAGAAGCACATGAGCCACAGGAATATCCGTCCGTATCCCCTCAGATTCCATATCCATACATCCATTGAATTTAGGCCCCTGATATCTACTTTCAACGTACTCCACACATGCATAGGATATAATTACTACTACCCACTCTCTACTCAACTGCAGTCCTTCGTGATATGCGTTCGAATATATGTAACACGCGGAGAGTCCTGAATATATGGACTCTATCCACATGTATATGTATGTACAACCAGGCCCCCCACTCACACTTGTCAGACGCTCGTTACTTGACAGCCATCTTTATATTAGGCTCAAGAGGGCTCTTCGACGACAACGAGTACAAGCAATGACCGTTGTAACACTCCATCTTAGATATATATCCTCTCTACACGGTTTGCAAGCTTTGGCGATCTACATACTTACATACATCACAGGAATGTGGAACAGTACCCATACGATGAAACATATGCAGCCATGAACTTACAAGTCTTGTTTTGGCTGACACTGAAAGTGCACTTCTAACTGTTAAGTACAATTTTCCTATACGTCACATCGACCTGTCACGGATATGTTTCTCGAAATCTCCGTTTCGTTAGTCGTCTCCTTGAGAATGCGCCGTCTCCGAAATTTTGGTAGAAAGTATCATCCAAGAGCTATTCCTTACTCAGCTATACAAAACAATAACATATCAATTTCAACAAGACCCACCCCTGGTCAACCTTTGGTCTAAGCTTATTAAGATTCCACAGACATTGTCTTCGTATCCGGCTGACTGATAGGTCGTAATGATCCCTGCACAACTGATGTGTCTTTCGGTCGTTCTAGGGTACATATTCAATAGGGTTGGTCCAATCCCGCGATAGCCTCAACAATTCCAAATTCCGCACTTCACACAGTGGTGTTTGTTTGTGCAAAACTATTGACCAATGGTACAGCCTATGACAGCAAATACGGCTTGATTTTTCCATAGGTCTGTATTATCTCGCGGATTGTCTTCCTCGTTGTATATTACCGTTAACGTACTCGCAGCCCTTATGACATGTTAAACTTGCACAGTTAATACAGATAATTAAACCTCACGCATATAGCATAATAATGTATAGCAGGACGCGCTAACCTACATATGATGAGATATTATAAATTTATTAAAACCCTACCTTTCTTAGAATCTTAGCGTACTACTTTATTCTACAGCGCTTAAGTTCACCTTACCTTTGAAGAGCTTACTAAGTTTGTATTTCATGTCTGCTAGATTTGGTCATTCGGATGTTTTATTTCAGTGATTAAGATTATCACGGGTTCTCCAAAGCAGGTACGTGGAATATCTACAAAAATCGCTGAGTCGTACAGAACTAGTATAACAATTCACCATTGACACCCCAAATTCCGAGTTAACCAGATCAGGTACGACTTGAAGGTTCCCCACGGCTTGACTGCCAGCCTAGGTACCCCACGCCTCGGAAAGGGTTTCGAAATATGCCAAAGTTGATTGGCTGATCATTACCTCGGCTTCTACCCCAGATTGGGGCTCGGGGAATAGACTGTAACCCAGATACCTAACAATTTCAGCTAGAAGAACACGTTCTGATTCCCCTTATATTTATCAATACTCCTGAACTCAATGCCTCACCAGACTCTCACTCGTGCCCAAGTGGCTAAGAACAACTCCGAAGATTCTCTTTGGATGATCATCGACCATAAAGTCTACGATGTAACTGACTTTGTGGACGCCCATCCAGGTGGAGAGTCGGTTCTCAAGCAAGTTGCCGGAACCGATGCAACCGAGGCCTTCTACAATCTCCATCGCCAGGAAGTCTTACAAAAGTACCAAAGTCTTTGTATTGGTACTCTCGATGGCGAGAAGTCCGAGGTCTTACCTCAAAATCCTGGCGATTTGAGCGTAGTTCCTTATGGAGAGCCTACATGGCTGACCCCGCAATTTAAGAGCCCATATTACAAGGAAAGCCATAGAGCCTTACAGAAGGCAATGCGGAAATTCGTTGACGAGTACGTCTATCCCGAAGCACAAGAATGTGAAAAGACCGGACGACACATTTCGCAGGAGATGATTGATCGCATGAGCAAGCTGGGCATTCTTCACATGCGTATTGGGCCTGGCAAGCACATGCATGGTGTTGATCTCATGGATGGCGTCATGAAGGGGGATGATTTCGACTACTTTCACGACATGATTGTTGGACAGGAAATGACTCGCGCCAATGCCAGAGGGTTTCAGGATGGTAACATGGCTGGGATGACTATTTCTCTCACTGCCGTTATGCAATTTGCAAATGACAACAAGCTTCGGGACAAGATTGCTGGCGAGGTTCTTAGTGGCAAGAAGAAGATCTGCTTGGCGATCACTGAGGCTTTTGCGGGATCAGATGTCGCTGGTATTCGAACCACTGCCAAAAAGACACCAGATGGCAAGCATTACATTGTTAGCGGGACCAAGAAATGGATTACAAATGGCACTTGGTGTGACTATTTTGTCACAGGTGTGAAGACAGATAAAGGTCTTAGTGTGGTCCTGATTGAGAGGGGCGAAGGTGTTGAGACCACTCCTATCAAGACTTCTTACTCTCCAGCAGCCGGTACTGCTTTTGTGACCTTTGATGAAGTTAAGGTTCCAGTTGAGCATCTGCTTGGAGTAGAAAACAAGGGTATCCATGTGATTCTCAGCAACTTCAACCGTAAGTTTATTCCCATTCCATCTTCTCAGAGCCTTTCTAACAAGTCATTTTTTGCCATAGATGAGCGTTGGATGATGAGTTTGAGTGTAATTCGCATGTGCCGTGTTGTCACAGAGGAGTGCATGAAATGGTCAAACCAGAGAATTGTCTTTGGCAAGAAGCTTATCGAGCAACCAGTTATTCGACAGAAGTCAGTTGAGATTTCTGAACTACCTGTTGTGAGATGTATGCTGACATCAAGACTAGGCTTGCCAAGATGATTGCCATATGCGAGTCGAACCAAGCATGGCTTGAAAACGTTACCTATCAAATGACTCTGATGCCTTATAAACAACAATCAACGCACCTTGCGGGGCCAATCGGTTTGTTGAAGATGTACGCCACTCGAGGCGCACATGAATGTGCTGATGAAGCTGTACAAATTTTTGGTGGCAGAGCGCTCACTCAATCTGGCATGGGAAGAGTAATCGAAATGTTCCACCGCACTTAGTAAGTACCTCTCTGAACTCACGAAATCGGTACAGTACTAATATTTTTCAAGCAAATTTGACGCAATCCTGGGAGGCGCTGAGGAAGTTCTTGGTGATCTTGGTGTTAGACAAGCGTTCAAGAATATGCCCAAGAGCATGTTGTAGATGTGTACTTATATTTAGATACTGATGCACATTCATGTGCTCTAGATAGTAGGAGTTGCTTCAGAATATACCAACCTGATAATATCCAAGAAGATATAAAAATCACACAATTGCATTGCTTAAATGTTTACGGCCATGAAAATATCGCAGCAAGTATACAGTAAAAAGTATTCATTTCCTACACTTACACAATATATATATATATATATATTTAGCCCACCTTTTTCTGAGACTCCAGTTCAGCCGCGGCCTCAATAGGCACAGGTATATTGTCTACAATCTCTTCTTCTTTGATGGTTTCGCTCTTCCCAAGCACTGTATCGTCCTCATCCTTTTTTACAACCTCTTCCTTCAGCTTCCGTCCAATAGTAACCTTCGCTCTATCGGCAGCTTTGCAAAGGCCCTGCATACCCAATTCACAGTTCCCACATTTCCTGCCAACTGGCGCACAAATCGTCTGTCCGAATCCGACAAGCAACCAATTGATCTCATGCCACAATTCCTTCGGAAGCCAGGCCTGCAACGCAAGTCTCGTTTCTTCTGGGTTCTTGGTCTTGTGCCAACCCCAGAGATTCGTAATGCGATGGACATGTACGTCAACACCAATACCCTCATCTCTTCCCCAGGCAGCGCTAAGGCACAGATAGCCCATCTTTGGCCCGACGCCTGGAAGGGCGACTAATCCCTCAATAGTATCTGGGATGTCTGAATTCCATTGGTCCCGCAGAATTTCTGCAGTGGCTTTGATGTAACGCGTCTTGTTGTTGTGGAAGCCTACGGCCCAGATTATTTCGTTCAGAAGCGTGGGATCCACGGCAAGTATATTTTCTATATTCAGACCCTTGGGAGCACCCTCCTTGTATGCTGGTAGCTCCTTTTGTAGTCGGTCCATTGTCATGGCATTCGTAGTGTCTTTTGTTTGGGAGGAAAGCATCAAGGATGTCAGTGTGTGGTATCTTTTGTCTCTAGGTGTGACATCTTCCTGAGTTCCATTATATGTCCTACATGATGCTACAGTCAGCAAACAATCGCAATTGAAAGATAGAGTCATGTTCTAGGATAATCTACTGTAGAACAGAACCCAGGAGTACCCACTCGCAACCCATTGTATCGACAGCCGCATTTCGAGCACTGCCTGTCTTCCGCATTGCCATAACAGTATCATAAACTATTTGCCAATCGTTTGGCGGATGAATCTCAACCTCTCCCGTTTCCTCATTTTTGACCTTTCGTGCAGGCTTTCGAGTCTTACGCTCTTTAATTGGAGATGGCGAGAACTTCACGCTTTCCTCGATCTCCGTTTTGACTTCAACTTTGACCTGTGTTGGCTGCGACGCGCGCTTCTGGGGTGTACTGGAGCTTTCATGTTTTCGTTTGCGTGAGGGCTTTGCAGGAGCAATTGCATCCTCGATATCGGGCGAATTATTGATCTCATCTTTTACGCTGGAACTATCGGCATTGAGTGCGAATCGAGCCAAGGACGAGCGGGTACTTCGACGCGGCGAGAAGGGAGTGGCGCTGAGGACCTTGGAAGTGTCCTGGGAAATTCGTGAGGTTCTCATGGCTGCTGTTTTATGTCGTTTGGGCAGTGTTGACAGACCAATTTCAAGGTCCAAGGATGTAATGGAATAGATGGCATCATATACCTCGCAATTCTTAGACCCTGAGGAAATATCATGACTACATATTCGACTTTCCCATGTTCTGCTAGAATCCCTGTTAGATGCGGATCGTCCCGAATGAACATACTTTGTTAGCTTATCTTGATAAGAGCCAGTGATGTTGAGTGATTTCCAATTCTCGAAAGCAACATTTCTTCACAATATATTACCGCCTTATCAACCGATGCTCTTACATCCTCACGTTTTCCACAGCCTGTGAGTCACACATCTTGTTTATTTTCTTTTGGAACGTATGGATCTGAATGTATTACAATCGTAAGGGTGCATAAGGTTTGAAAATTCTCGCATTATCAACCTCAAGCCAGCAAGTAGATGTTCGTCCTATTTTTCGGTCATCGGTCACTTGCTTTAGCTGCGATTCTACTCTGTGATGTCACACTTCCACAAGCTCTGCTTGGTTTATGTGCTCTACGCCGATGTCTGCAAAGATAGATTACCGGTCACCTTAGGTCAGCATCTGGCTATGCATCCATCACCACACTCTTACAACGCAAACCTAGTACTTCGCATTCTATCACAGCCTGAAACTTTTCGTACACTCTGTTTTCCTTATCTCAATAGCAGTAACTGAAATCCCCTATATATTATGATATGTTTCAGTTCTTTTCTTACACCACACTGTCATCTAGAAGTTCTCCAAAAGTATATCGTGAGGTTTCTCTCCGTCAGTACAGCAGCATCTTGAAGAGGAATTTCAGATTTAAAATCATGGTAAGGCGCATACATTCATCAAACCCAAAGTACAGGTCTGACATATCTTAGAAGCAACGGATTCAACAACCGCGAGATATGCCACATATTGGTATTGTTGGTGCAGGTGTGTCAGGTCTACGTTGTGCAGAGATCCTAATTCAGCATGGTTTTAAGGTCACCATTGTTGAAGGTCGAGAGAGAGTGGGCGGTAGGATGTGTCAGCATAAACTTCCCTCCGGTCACCTCGTAGACCTCGGTCCCAATTGGATTCATGGCTCAGTAGACAATCCAATCCTAGATATAGCCAAGCAAACTGGGAGCATAACTCATACTTGGGAGGAGACCCCAGCTGTTTATGATGAATCGGGAGCATCACTATCGGATGCAGAGTCTAATGAGTTGTCCGAGTCGATGTGGGGGATAGTTCTTGAGGCATTCGAATATTCCAACAAGAATACCTCAACTATCGATTCCCAGGAAAGCCTTTATGATTTCTTCCTCGTCAAGGTTCAGGAGAAGTATCCTCCACCAAAGAATGAGTCTAATCCAGAAGTGTTTGAAGTTGCAGAGGCCGAGCAAGCACGAAAGCGAAAACTAGTTCTGCAGATTGCTACTCTTTGGGGTGCATTCGTGGGAGGTCCTGTCGAAAGACAAACCTTGAAGTATTTCTGGCTAGAAGAATGTATAGATGGCGGTAAGTCTAAATCATGTCCACATTGTAAATCTCATATCTATGAATTTGCTACAATTGAGTAGCATCAGAGCTGACAAGACCTAGAAAATTTATTTTGTGCAGATACATATGAGAAGATGCTCGCACAGATATCAAAGACAGCAGTAGCAAAGGCAGATATGCGCTATTTGACTGAGGTCAAGAAGATCATTTCAGAGCCTCAAGAAGGCCAGCTTGATAAGGTGACAGTCGAGACAACAAAGGGCGATCGGATCACGTTCGACGAGGTTGTCATGACCGCACCACTTGGATGGCTACAGCAACACCCAAATACATTTGTACCCGCACTTCCAGATCGGCTATCAAAAGCTATTAATTCCATCGGTTATGGATGTCTTGAAAAAGTATACATAACCTTCCCAAGGGCGTTCTGGCAAGAAGTAACTGGATCAAATGTCCAAGGCAGTGAGGGGACGATCACACTAAACGGTACCAAGAACGTTGATGGCCCAAAGAAAGAAACATTTGGCTTTGCACAATGTCTTCCTCCAACGTATGCCAGCAACAATCCCGAACGCTGGGGTCAGGAAATCGTCAACCTTGCAGGCCTTCCGGATTCCTGCGCCCAGCCAACACTTCTCTTCTACATTTTCGGCGAGCAGTCAAAGGCCCAGTCTGCAGAGCTAGCGAAGATGAAAAGCGATACCGAACGCGAACGATACCTCAACAACTTCTACAAACCATACTATAGCCTCCTTCCAAACTACGCCGAGACAGATTCCAACTGTCAACCGTCTAATATATACGCTACGGACTGGCTCAAAGATGACCTCGCGGGCAATGGGAGTTACAGCAACTTCCAGACCGGCTTAGAGGAAGGCGATGAGGATATCATTGCCATGAGACAGGGTGTGCCAGATCGGGGTCTTTGGTTTGCTGGTGAGCATACCGCGCCTTTTGTAGCCTTGGGAACTGTCACCGGTGCTTATTGGAGCGGTGAACTCATCGGCAAGAAGATTGCTGCTGCTTATGGGGTGGGTGAAGAGGACCCAAGTATAGCTGTGGGAATTGGATTCGAGGTGAGTGATAAGAAAGAGAAGGAGGTCAATGTACGAGGGTTTGCAGATAAAGGGCTAGAAGCATAGAGTGTACGTGTATAGAAGTCTCATAGATATAAGAAGACACTCTACCTTTTGTACCAGTATGGAACTTCTAGAGGTTTTGGACGCGGAATCATGATAAGTGCACTGTTAAATGAATACCAAGGAGAAAAGTACTAGATCAAGCCCCACTATAATCCTCAATATCCCTCAGATATCATGAAGTGAATTCACAAGTAACCTACTCATGTATATCTAGTTTGCGAGCACTACATATCTATCCATCAACATTCCATGCTACATCCAAACCTGGAAATGCAAAGCATGAGCTACACAAAACCAACTCATGACAGCCACAGGCATATCCCACGACACCATCAGTGATCAGTGGCTATGAACCCACATAAATGCGGCAATAGTCAGCCCCAGCATGACAGGAAGACGCAAAGGATTGGGATATGCAATAAGCGCATCTCGCGTCTATTCGCAGTGGTGAAGGGTGATAATATTTGTAAGCCAAAGACTCATTTATGACCTTCTCGTGGTCGTTTCTTAGATAGAGCCATATTTGAGTACAGGACTTGTATATACGCCCTCATAGTCCCAAGCCGTGCGAACTCATGGACAAAATGTTTGCGAGAGTTCACCCTATCTAGTGCCGCAGACGGCAAGGCTTCGTAGCATGCCCATGACTGTATCGACTTCACATGACATTCCATCCTAGACTGTGAATCATAAGATCAAGCAAGAACAATCTAAACGATCTATTCTCAACTAACTTTTCTATCTAACTGCCAAGTCCGCCATCAAAATCTCGCCAACCACAATCAAAGAACTACGGATCTAAAGTCTAAGTCTGAATCGAGCAAAGACAACAAGATGACATAGAGGTGTGCAAAGCAAGACCCAATTTGGAGATCAAGAAATGAAAAGGAGAAAAACAGGAACAGACTTCGTAGCACACATGCATTGTCATATGATCCCACGAGCAATGCAACAAAATAGCAAAATCCAACCCTCACCATGGGGTATTTCAAACTCCTGAAGGATACGATCCCAAGCTAACAAAGACATGAGTAAGAAAATTGACTGTAGAACTCTCGGCTGACGGTCGAGTCAACTAAGCAGTAGGATTCGCCTTCTCTTCCGTAGGCGACGAGACAGCCGGCGTAGGCGCAGCGGAATCGTTGGGTGTTGGGTTGGCTGTTGACTCCTGGGAGATTTCGGCGATGGCAGAATCCTTTCTGGTTGGCTTGGTAAGGCCCCTGTTGGCCATCTCCTTGAGCTTCTTGGTGAACTCACGTTTCATTCCGTGCTTGACAGCGTCGAGAACAGTCTCAACAGTAACTCTGGGCTCATAGGCAGGGGTAGTACCCTTCTGGTAGACACCGGTCTCGACGAGAATAGAGTACCACTCGTTCTTGGCTTTGGCGTTGTATTGGTTGGTACCACGAATGTCTGACTCGGGAGTATCACCGACGAAGTAGACAGTCTCAGGTGGTGCGTTGATGCGGTGCTCATCCTTGCGCCATTGTTGCAAAAGACGGGTAGCGAACTCAAATGTTCCGATTTGTGGTTTACCAAAGGCAATGGTTTCCAATTGCTTGCCCTTAGTGAGTGACTCAAAGAGCATCTCAACCATCTTTCGGAGGGCACCCATACCAAGACGGACGTTCTCATGCTCGGCGGACCATACAATATCGTTGTGCGAGAAGTAGATTGGTGGTCCTTCATCGAAGGTCTCGGAGAGGGTTCCGATGTAACCACCCTTAGACATGGCAAGATCGAGCATGATTTGAACATCAGATGCCCAGTCTCTACTATCAGCAAAGACGAAGATGGCTTCAATCTTAGTCTCCTTCATGTTGCGGCCATCTTTGGAATTTTTGAATTCCTCGGGGGTGAGCTTGCGGAAGGGAGTGGTGGCAGGAACGTCCTTGATAATATCTCCAGGGGTGATAACATCCTTGAAGCCATAACCTTCGGCTACTTGACGACACTTCTCTCCCTCACCTCCAACAACAAGGATAGTCTCGTACTTGGCCACCATCTCTTTCATTGGTGTGTGACCACAGATGAACTGAGAAGGTGAAACTTCTATGTCAAGTTGTCTCGAGAGGTCGATACAACGCTCAGCTTCAGTCTTACCACCACCGTTTGTCAAAAAGATATACGGGCTACAAGCTGTCAGCAAAAAGTTTTTTTTGTTTTGTTTATGGAATTGAGGAAGTGCGGGAAACTTACACTCTAACACCATACTCGTTTTCACCGTTCAGCACCTTCATAGCCTCAATAGCCTCTGGGATGGGTCTGCCACCTCTGATGAGAACTCCATCAATATCGAAGGCAAAAGCAAATGAATCGGCAGATGGATTCTCTGCAGGTGTTTTTGGGGAACCGGGTGTACCTGGGCTACTGCTCAAAGGGGTGTTGCGACCGGAAATTTCGTCCTCAAGATTCAAGGCGTTAAGTTCTTGTCTTGCAGCATCGATGGAAGCAGCAAAGCCATGAGAGTATGAGGCGGCTCTACCTTGTTGAACAAGCATGCGTGGAGGGACGACCACAACTGGTCCTCCTCCAGGAGCAAGATCTTCCTTGGTGGCAGTCATTGAGGATATTCTTCGTAGATCGGGTCTTTTGCCTCTTGGAATTAAAAGACCGTTGTCATTCTTGGATGTAGGCGCCATGTTTGCGGGGAATTACACCACCTATTATAGAAATCCGGAGGTTGTTGTGAAAGCTGGGGAAATGGGGAAATGGGGAAATGAGGAACAGGTGTCCAGGATAATGCGTCTATGGTACTGTGATGTTGCTCCTTCGTGCTTTTGCGTGCGTTGTATGTTGATGGTTGCTGCGTACAAGAGAGAATGCGGAGAGCAGTTCGAGGAAAGAAGTGGGTCCGGCTTATTCTAATGTGGTTTCCTATGTGCGAGTGAAACGTCGCCGTGGTTTGGACGCGGTAGGGTGTAGGTTGATGGTGGTTGTTGGCGGGATTCAATATGTACAAAGGCTTCGGAGAGTTTGGGTGCTTTTTCGTACGAATGAACGGATAGAGAGCTGGGATTCGTGACCACTGCGTGGCTAGGATGGGGCTGGTTTGTATTGAGGCTTGTATGACAAGTCGTATGAAATGCGGGAGTGAGTTTCTGGGGTGGTTGATGAAGAGGGATGGAGGGGGAGAGCAGAGGATGGAGGTTTTATGATTGAGGGGGATGATATGTACATGGGGGACATAGAGGCCCAGGGTTCCACTATTGATGATGCTATGCTATGTACATACATACCTCAACTCGGTGTCTGTTGAGATTGATGATGATGGCTCCATTATTTTCGTTCACGGTTCACCAATTTTAACTGGAGGAATTGTTACGATCGAATAAGGTGCTGCGGAATAGCGTAGGACTATTTTACTTACCTCAGACAGTTTAAATCAATGCCAGGGGGGGGGGCTTTTTTTTCTTTTCTTTTCTTTCTTTGGGTCGGTATTTGATTTTGATCACTTCTCTTTCTTTTCTTTGGCTGTTTTGTGTTTGCCCTTGACCGCCGCTGACTTTGGTCGTAGACTATGGCTCATGAGTGGACGGATGGGAGGCAGTAGACAACCATCTGGGCTGGCTTTGTGTGGGTGTGGATTGGTTGCATTGAAGCCAATGATGACGATGAAAACATCCTAGAGCGCACCGAGTGTAGTCCGGTATTAAGTTGAGTCTTTGACAGCCTCACCAACAGCCGAGCGTAAGAAAAGGGACTAGACTGCATTGAGGCTCAATCTTGGCTATAATGGCGGCATATGTGGGCGGAGAGAAGAGGGTAGGTGAGGTACATGGTGAGGTACATGGTGAGGTACATGGTATGGTACATGGTGAGGTACACAGGTAAGTATGATGATATGTACTACTGCGCCTGTTGAGGACTTTCAAAATCCAACGGGGCGGATATAGTAAAATGAGTATCTGCTGTAGTACAGTACTGTACATACATATGCGGCTTGAGAGGAAAAGAAGGTTCATTGTGTGTAACCCATCCCATTCGCCTTTTCTGTTTACTTTCGCTTCTATTCTTCTATCCTATCGTACGCATATGATTTACCATGTGATATTCCATTTCTTTCCTTTCCTCTACTATGCACTCTACTTTCCTGTTCTGTTCACTCGTGACTTCATCAATCTCGTATATACGTCTATCTCTCTATCTCTCTCTCTATCTATCTATCTATCTATCTATCTATCCATATGTACTCAATCTACTCGGACTTTGCTGGTTGTCCGCCTTCGCACGCACGTATACATCCAACCAACATACTTTTCTTATTCGATGGGCCGGGGGCTGTGTGCGCGTATGTGAGTGATTTTCTGTGTGTGTGTGTGTGAGAGAGAGAGTGTGTGTGTATCTGGATGTCAGGGGGTGTACTCTTGATCTTTTGATGTCGTTGCTTTTCCCATGTTCCTGGGTACGAGTGATCGGGCTAGTAGCGGGGTTACTCTGGCCTCGAGCCTGGGGCAAATGCAACAATACGTATGAGTACTCTACGGTCTGTATGTACATAGGATACTGAGCAGTACAACACTGGCAGCTTGCATCTTCGTCCCCCTGAAGCATTATCTATCTTCTCCGAAGGACTATGCCTTTTCGTCCACTTGCTTCTCTGTTCGCTTTATCTGCTTGTTCGCGCTCAATTATATTGGTCTTACATGTCGTCGGTGACAGTGACTCGCCTTCTTACTGTACAACTTTATGATGACGTTCAAAGGGAAGTGCATGAGAATCACATGAAAGCGAATCGCTTTGAAAAAGACCAATTGTGATAGAAAACAATCATTCTGACAATCGCTGTCGTATTCTCCCCCGCTGCTGCGCCTTGATGTTACTTTTTTACATTCTTTTTTCCCCCCCAGGGTTTTCTCTTGATGCTGGGGATAGTTGCATAGACGATAATGCCACGGGCTCAAACAGACACTTTTGCTCGGGGGTTTTGGATAGTATGACGCAGGCGTGCATGATCTAAGGGACTTGGAGGGGTAATTAGAAGACCTTTGCAGGTAAGCGGCCTCTTTGGAGTGCGCCCGAGGTAATTACATAGCGTTTGGTTGTGCGTGAGTAACGCTGGGCGAGGGTATGAAAATAAGGCCGCACGAGGAGCATGGGGCTTTGAGAACATGGGGGGTACGGGGCACAAGTCGGTGGAGGCACAACGCACAGGAGAGACCTTTGTGTGGGAAGGAGCATTGCTGGACAGCGCAATGTGATGATCCATCTTTCACTTTATCATTTGTGGTGAAATTATTCTTATTATTAGATTCTCTATCGTAAATCACCAGAATTAAGATCTTTGGGTAATTAACGGTTTGGACACAATTATACATACGGAGTGCTGTGAATCTCTACCCCGTCTTGGATATTCTGGTATTCTTAGTATTCTTAATGTAGTTGAGTAGAAAATACCTAGCCAAGAGATGCGCTACAGTGTAGTCAATCTTCCTACTTGAATTCACCTTTTCCCATTTTTGAGAATAGGTAATGAGTTGACTTCAATCTCTCTTTTCCCTTCTCTTTCGTACTCGACGCATATCTCATTCTCATTCATCGCACGCTCATAATCATATGACTTCCGACATGGTTCCTTACTCATATTGTTCTCTCAAGAAGTGCGTACACACAAGAATATGACATCAATAGCCGTGCTTGTTTCCCATGTTACATTCCTCCTACGATCTTGTTTCTCCGCCATTGACAACATCGTACATCGATGTTACTCCACTGATATGTGGACGAAGGTGGGATTCTGTGTTCTCGGATCACATCTTGACCAGGGAGTAGGCAATGTCTGACTCCGAACAACTTTTTAATAATTATCTCGGACAAACTATCCATGATTAACAAACCACATTTCTCAATTTGCTTACCCAATTCCTGATCAAATTATGTTTACATGATTGTTGAATACGTGTCACATTGCTCCAAGCCTATTCTCACTTCGATACATTAAATTTTATATCATTTCATGTATCGTAATACATCATCACTGTCGACAGAACTGATGAAAGAACTCACTTGACACTTAATGCTTACTTTCACTTCATACCTCATCAATGCTGATTACAACGTCTGACCAGATTTATCTTCATCATATTAATGGATCTGATCACAATTGTAACAAGCATCTGAACAATGCTTCTTCAATACTTCTTACTCGTCCAAGATAGCGAAGTAGCTTTTTATACGGCCCACAGCGTACATATGACTAATCTTCATCAATCTCTTCTTGCTCACCCATCCATATCCTGTAAACAAGACAGTTATCCCCTCGGCGATAGACACACAATCTTATCCATTCATAGGTCCATGCCCAACAACCAAGCCGCCTTGGAGTTCATATGCATGTAAGTATAAAATCTGATATCATACATAGAAATAAGAAACATAAGCAACAAAAGAAGCATCTATGAGATCGGAATAACCATATCCGCACAAAAATCTGCACCATTTCATATTCAAGACAAAATAAAATTGATATACCCACACAGGCAATCATTCGACTTCAACCAGTCGGTCATATTCTGCTCCGTAGTCTCACCATCGCTATGAGCACTATTTACGCTGGACAACCACATCGTCCACGATAGTTACCGCCGCTTCACCCAAAGCGATGCTAGCCCGCATCAAGGGGGAAAGAATACGTGCGAAAAAGTTCAGGGAGCCTGACGAAAGGACGCACATCTTCAAAATACCATGCTGCTCTGCAACCGTATCGCCCTACCGACATTAAACTTTACCATGGCAGTTCAAGCCATGCTATTCCACATCAGCCCTGCTGCCACTGAACTCTGTGCGCGGCGACAGAATGCAGGCGTCGGCGGCGCTCCTAGGATGCCTTACGGGTGTGTGGATAGGTGAGTAGACGGCTGCGATGTCGACGTTGCGAGGGTTCTAGACCGTTGTGGCATTGGGTGTTGTCCGTCGAGTCAGATATGGCTAAATCTGTCTCTGAGTCGCGATTCATTCTGCCCCTGGTGTCGCTGAATATCATATTGATTGAACTTTGCGCGCGAGATTGGACGTAACAAGAATCGTACGAATCGAAAGGTAGATCAATGTTGATCCTTCATGACGTTAAGTCTGTGACTGTACATGTGTTGAGAGATGTGCGGAGATAGAGTCTTGCTGAAGCACGTACCTATTCATCGCCATCCTGATACTTTGCTAGTATTGACGATAGTCCACAATTTCTGTTTACAGAATCGTCTCCTGCCGACGAATAGATAGGTAAGAATCGCACGTGTCAGAATGTGTCACGATCTCTCCACATTAATACGGAGTACATTTGATTTATTTTGGGTATCCATAAGTACTTATTCTACTCTATTTGCGTGCTCCTGACTATGATGGAATATTTCTACTGTTATAGTCCGTATCTGCATATTTTACCTCCCTCGAATAAAATGGTTTACGAACATACATGCTCAGTAAAAGAGGCATCGGTGTTTGAAATTTTAAAATTCTTTTACACAAACATTCTCACAAGGCACTTGTCACCAACCATACGACCAGAACATAGCGATATTTAGAGCGTCGGTCCACAAGAACATACTTGACATCAATCCGAAGTGTAAGCGCCTACCCAGGGGATATGACGTCGTTTGCTCGGGTGCTCAGAATTAAGGAAGCTAAGACTCCGATATCTTATCGATACGTACCTTTGAAACATGTGCGGAGAAATGTTGTGGACCTCGAGGCACGAATCTCATGTTTTCTGAACTTGACTTGTTTTATTTGTAGAACAGATGAAATCGAGATCGCTATTACGCATCTACAAATGATTATGACTACTGATATGGTTGGGAGTGAGTACCCAAAATATTATGTATCATACTTGGGGCAATGCTCCATGTGAGAGCGGACCGCGGGCATATAACTTTTTATATCATATCCGAGTTTCAGAGGATCATTGTCTTCGTGTTGTCCGTGCCTTTGAAGTTTGTTATACTTATATGGCCGTAATTAAAACAGCCTAGACATATTAAGAAGCTATTCAATTATGGTTCTTGATAATAATAGGATCTCCAAAAACGATATCCAGCGTCTTGAAACGCCGTACAAAATAGAGCTCGGCGGAAGTGCCGAAGGTTATTATCGCAGTATCAACCCTACGAAGCACAAGCGGATGTCGTGAACATGGTACCGACGACATGTAATATGCACTCCATCAACAACAATCCCGATTCGACATGATTCGTCTTGGCACACGGTAATCAACCTGAAATGTTGTTCTATGTTGTACGAGTAAGGCAGATCATAGCTCTTTCATACTCACCGACGGATATCCTCTCACACTGTGCAGCCTCAAGTCAGCGATCGACCGTTTCTGTGCACAAGGAAAGGCCATAGACGCGATGACTTTGATTGCCTGCTTTGACGGCGGTCTGAAGGTTCGATACACAGCATCTCGATCGAAGTGGCGTACTCTCCGCTGGAGCGTAGACATTATTGGCATCTCGGATACACCCGATCTTTGCTCCGTCGTGCATTTGCAATATGTAAATCAGAGCTGATCTACTCTACAACAGGATCAGGAGCGATCGCTATTGTGGCTTTGCTTGAAAAGAGTGTTGATCTGTCGACTCATTTGCAGACGATGGTTTTGAAGGGGACTTAGGTGGTTTATGCTTGGTGATATCGGGTTACCGTTCTAGGATGCGTGTGCAGGTAAATGGTAAGGATATTCGTACTGTGAGCATACTTCGTACTTAAGAGAGGCGCAGCGAATTCCTGTTGTATGTATAAATCAGCATGGGCTTCCTTGTAGTCTTCATTCGCTGAAATACTTTATACTGCCTGCCTGAGTAAGACGGAACAAATCATGAAAATGAAGAAGACGGGCTGTGGTACTTAAGTCTTGATGTCGAGTGTGCTGAGTAGTACTCAAGGATGGATTGTGTATGAACTGTCGTTTATAACCAACACCAGCGTTGCAATTACAAACGGATGGATACTAAGGTAACTTCATATGTGAGCCCGAGGACTTGTCTCCAGCAACGGCTCTTATCGGCGCCTGCCGCTGGTACAAAGCGCAGTCTTACTGTATAGCATCGTGGTGGTCTTCTAATACATGTATGGAGCTGCCATTAACTCTCCGATACGATAAGATCCCGCAATATCGTGAGACCTGCACCCTCAGCTTCACTGGCATCGGTAGATCGGCAGTATTACTTCGTGCTTCGTACAGCAATACAAGGGCAGGATGGACGCAAGAAGAGGATCCGCCGGGTCAGCCAGCATACATGTCCATACGCAATACATACATCTGAGCATATTTGCTTGACGCTGAGGCTAAACAAGCATCATACTGCACAAACATCACGCACACTGCATGAAGTACATACGTACAGTACTTTGCCAGTAAGATACATATACACACAGACGGAGCACAGCTCTTGTTTTCGCCTTCGCCGTCCCTATGCAGATTGGAACAGGGCTTTAACAAAAACTTTGTCACTTTCTTCGCTGTTGCCGAGCCGCGCACGCAGCGTCGGGTTGATGTTGGTATGTATTGTTGCCTTTGCACACTCGGCTGACAAGGATGGACTCAAGGAGACCTCATTTGAGGCCTCTGAGAACTCAACGAAGTTGGAATTTCCTACGAATCCCTTCACCGTATACACTATACGTCCATACGAAGGACTTAAAGCTTCCGTATGAGAAAGTACAGCCTTATGTCATCTTCAACCAACAATCATACATAACTCGAGACTACTCCCCGAACATACATACAGAAATAGGAGCCGTTATCCACTCCAACGACCACACTTCATAGGTCGTTCGCAAGGTAAGCAATCATGGAAAGAAAGAAAGAAAAAAAGCCTCTTGGCTGCATGTTCCGACTTTCCATCACACCGCCGACAGGTAAAGTTCATCGCCATGATTAAGCTTCGTCTCTTTTTCTGCTCGTCGTCCTCATTGCGCAGCGGCATACACAAAGCCAGGCAATTGTTCGCTGCGTCCAGCCTTCTATCATTCTTCTGCGCATCAATCACCGGCACACTCGTCTCTCATTTCCTTGCTCTCCAGTTCCTCCTCAACAAGTCATACTTCTCTCTTTGCCTGTCTCCATGCTCAATTCCCATTGTCGTGCATGTGCATACATACATTACAATGAGATGGTTTCCTGATGGGCACATGTTGACTGGTTGAAGAAAACCAATCACGATCTATCATGCTAGATTGCCATCCGCATGTGGGCCATGATTGCATGGCACCCCTCCTCGGGGATCACTAGGAACTATCGATTATGCTCCATCACTCTTCCCATTAACTTTTCAGATCATCATCACGACTGGACGAAATTGCTCTTTGCTGTTGTGATTGGACTGGTATTTACAGGCTTCGGCAAGCGAATGTGCAGTCCCAGGTGGGTGTCTTCGCACAGACATGCTCGTTGGTTGTTTATTGCTGGGATTTAGTCGCCGGCCTTCTTATTGGCCATTGCGAACGTGTACCGCATCCAATACGCGCCGGGACTTGCAGAAGAATCGAGTCAGCTGCATTGAGATGCATACGGTCTGCATTTGGACCATTCAGAAAGTGGCTCTCTAATGGCACTTCCGAGAAGGCATTTCCCCCTCACGATCAAAAATAGCAAGACCATAAAGGCAACCACAACTCCTCTCGATTTTTCCTTTCTTCTTCTCTCCTCAGCAAGCACTCAATCTTCAAGAGCTAGTATCCTAATCCTCTCCTCCCTTTTTTACCCCTCCCCCTTTTGTTGTTTTTTTGTTAACAGAGCTGTGCTCTACTCACCAATTTTTACATTCTAATAATTATTCCCTAAAGTTGCTGGTCAACTTGAACTTAATACAATCTCCCCATAATCGACTCCCATAACCCAGAAAATTACTAGCTCTTCTTGCTCGAGATATTTTTACAACTGTTACCAAATAAATTTCGTCCTTCCGAATAATTCATATCGCAGAAATGGCCGCTGTACAATTATCCTTCTCTCTCCGCACTTCCTCAAGTGTAAAGACCACTCATCTCCTCGGATCCTGGGATAACTACGCTGGACAACTTCCACTTGCAAAGGATAAGACCTCCAAGTCAGGAAAATGGAAGGGTACATTCAGATTCCAGGGTGAGACTTTGATCCCAGGTCAAAGATACTGGTACTACTACATCATTGATGGCTACCATGTATCCCACGACCCATCCCAGGACTCCACCACAGAACCAACCACTGGCCGTGTCTTAAACATCCTCGATGTTCCCAGTGAGAAGTCAAGCAAATCATCGTCGTCCAAGTCCAAGTCCTCAAGCAGGACTTCCAAGCACAGCTCTCGTCGTGACAGCTTGACCGTTGACATCCCAAAAGGTCGCCCATTGTCCATTAGTCAAATCCAGTCTCCGAAGCCAATCACTCCACATGCCACCAAGTACATTTTGGAAGGCGACTATGCTTGCCCAACTGTGGAGGAGCTCACCTCTCGCTTCAGTGCCACCACCATGGGAGACTACGACTATGACCTTGCAAGCAGCCCACCTTCATCTGTGGGATCCTCACTTTCCTCCCGATCCGACTCATCTTCGCCGTCCTCTGCCTCCTCCATGTCAGACTACTCCTCTGGTGCCTCTTCTGAATGCACTTGTGAGCGCTATGGTATCACTCGCAAAGGTGACCGCGTCAAGCTCGACTGTGGAGGAACCCGCTGTGGTTATAGCGACGATTCTTCGTCTTGCTGTTCTTCCGGTGAAGATGATTATGTCCCAACAACTACCCGTCGTCATGGCGTTGTTGTCCGTCGATGAATGAAGACTTCAGTTTGTGTTTGTCCTGTGTGTGTCTTTAGAGAGTAGTCGTCCATATCTCTCGTTCGTACGCGCTAGCTTTGTTCGTTTGGTTTGAGAGTAGGCTGGTACTACTTCTCCCACGAAGCCGAATCCTCGGCCCCTCTTGTTTGACACCCGCCACCACCGCCACGTATGCGTGCGTATGGTGGGCGAGGCTGTGGCAAGAGGAGATTTTATGTGCGGTTAATGACTTCAATTTCATGTACGTCTCTGTCGTATGATGGGACGTCTTGCATGACCTTTCGTCAAGTCCATGTACATCTGGCTTATGCTTAGGTATGAGCCTGTGTCTAGCATGGAATTATAGTGCAGAGGCACAAGGGTGCACGGGGGCACTCAGTAGAGGGGACGTGGAGGAGCGATGTGATGGAGTGTTTTACTGCGATGCTATACGCCTGATACGCCGCTTATGAGCTTCTATAGTAGTAAATATTATCCACATCACGAACATTACTGTCTCTTGCTCGCGTGAACCTGATTTTTTGTGCTACCAATGTCTATTCTTGGCCGATATTTACAATTCTCTCCTTATCGAACAAGGGACCTGTTCTGTTTCGGCACCTGTCCTCGAGAAATTTCACTTTCACTTAGTCACCCGTTATTCATGTCCTGGACTTATAAGTTGTAAAGAATGTTAATATGCACGTGACCCTGACATATGCTGGTCAACCCCACTATCGTGACATCGACCTCTCAAGACACAAGCATTCTCGATTCAATATTAACAGTTGCGTCCAAAACCCGTCTGACATACATCCTTTCATTGCAACTGATACTCGCTGAATACTGTAGGGTTAGAATCAACAAATAAATATGGCACCTACTGGCACATATGATAGCACTGGTATACAGTATTTTGAAATACCAGATTTCAGCTTCGTCAATGGTGGCGGCGAGAAACATAAGATCAAAGTAGCATACAGAGTTTTCAATGAGGGAAAGGAGAATACAGTTTTGGTAAACCTAGCTTTCTGTCAATATTTTTTCTATCAAACAAGATAGAGAGGTTTCATATCAACTTCTACACAAGACAAGAAATTTACCACAAAATCTAACATAAACATTAGATCCCCACATGCTATGGCGGCAAGATCAACACAACTTTAAACTTCTCGACGTCTGCTTTGAAAGAATATCGGGTCATAGTAGTAGCCATGTTGGGCAACGGCGAATCCACCTCACCATCTAACGACCCCACCTGGCCCTCCTCAATCAATACGACAGGTCTACGATACGCAGACTGTATCAACGCACAATACGCCCTCGTGACTTCCCTTGGTATCAAGCAGTTAGCAGCAGTAATCGGTTTCAGCATGGGTGGCCAACAGTATTTCTCCTCTTTCATGAGGTCCATCAACTACTCTCCTAACTAACCGGCACTAGAGCCTACCACTGGGCAGCAATGCACGCTCTCACCACCCCATCCTTTGTCCGCGCAATCATCCCAATCTGCTCATCGGCCAAAACGAGCGCCCATAACATCGCCTTCCTCGAAGGGCCGGTCGGTGCTCTAAGCACATCAATCGACTACGCCGATAATACCTATGCGGCCAAGAATGTTGTACCGGTGCGCGGATTGCGGGCCTTTGGACGCGCCTATGCCGCTTGGCTGACAAGCGGCGCTTGGTTCCGCCAAGAACTGTGGCGGGCTGTTGGGGCCGAAAGTTTGGAGGGCTGGTTGGAGGCGCGAGGTAAGGGGTATGAGAGCTGGGATGCGAACGATCTGCTGGTGTTAGCGCGCATGTGGCAGAGTGGCAATATTGCGGATGAAGAGAGACCTCTGAAGGAGGTACTGGGAGAGATAAAGTGCAAGGCGTTGGTCATGCCTTGCAGAACAGATCAGTATTTTGCGTGGGAGGATAGTGTCGAGGAGGTGAAAAGCTTGAAGAGTGGTGAGTTGGAGATTATTGAGTCAGTTTGGGGGCATATCTCGGGAGGCGGTGCAAATCCCCAGGATGTGGAATTTATGGAGGAGAGGATTGGGATGTTTTTAAATGGTATTTGATGTGGTATAGACTGTTCGAACTAATATCATACGATAGACCGATAAGCACAAAAATAAGGAGGTGGAAGCACTTATACAAAGCTCTAGGGTTTCAAGTGTTGCTGGGTAATTGGGACAATAATCAGCCTAGAGCCAATTCTCTCCTTTTTAGTATCATACTATATGTATTGTGTACATAGGTAGTAAGATATGTAAGCAATTGAGAATTTGACATCACATATATATCACTAATACTCATTCGTATTTTGGGTATCAGGCTCTCTACACACCGCTCTCTCAAAGCTCTATTCGATTTACTTATATAACTGCAGGCTCCAAGCAGTACCCTAACATGCTTTCTCTCACCGAACAACAAACATATAACAAGTACAAAACAAGATAAGAATCTACCAGCACTCTCTTCTTCGATAACCAAAGCTCAATAATTTAATCCAGACGCCGGAAACCTTGTACTATGACCATGCGCTGTTTCTTGATTCCGGATTTTTGCAACCATTTTGGAAACCACTTGTCTCATCCTAGCTTAATTAAGACTGATTGACAACGATACTCACACCGGAGCTGCTTGAGCTAGACGAGGGTACAAAGATAATAGTCGAGAAAGTGTCTGGAGGTGTTAATGGGCTGACTGTAAGCAAAGGATGGAACGGCGCTGTGTATCCCGCCGATATTTTCAGTGTTGATAATTCCTCCGTTGCAGATGGCAAAATACCTTGACTTCCGGACATTGGAGTTGCTGTTGTCTTGGAAGCCCCTTGAGCTATGGAAGATGAAGTGTGAGCGCCAGCGAAGCGTGGATACTGCTGCTCTGATGGCAAATATCTTGGATCGTTGCCACCCATGAAAGATGCAGGAAAGCCACCCGCGAACATATCGGGGGCGGGTCGAGGGTCGGCACCTTGAGGTGTGCCGCCAATGATAGGCGTATGTGCGGGGGGACCATGAGATTTCATGAGCACATAGACTTGTTCTGAGGGCTTGTGAATCGTGTATGTTTTAACGGGTTCGAGTCCTCTGTGGAGTGTTACCACATGTGTCAAAGTGACGGGTGCAAATGTGACGATTGGGAGATCGAGGTGACCAACGTCCATTGTGCCTGCGGGGTTATGTGCTGGCTTTCGATAGGGAAAAAGATGTTATAAGTGAGCTGCTTCGACGAGACCAACTTCTGCGAACGTAGCTGGAGATTTATTTTCATGAATCGTAGTATTATATGTCAAGAAAATGAAATGATAAAAAATGTATGTGAGGGCACACATCATTTTAGATGTGGCTTAGGCCACTTGTTTCCATGGTTGACATATCATGGTAGCGATCAATGCATTACATAGAACGGCACACAATTTTGGAGACATTATTTTTTGGTTGAGTAATAGCTGTACATATGAACGAGATTAAAACGATGAAGACGGAAAATGAAAAAACGAAAACTTCTGAAAATCAAAGCTCACCATCCCCAGGTCCCGGGACCCCCTTTGAGGGGACCTTCAATATCACTGGTTACCCAGCCTCCATAAAAGTCGCCTGGCTGGGGCTCAACCTTCTCTTCATCGACATAGCAGTTCCAAGGACCGGCATAAAATGAAACGTAACCTTTGATATCTGTGAACCCTGAAGTTGGCTTCTCATATGACCAAATTCGATCCTTGATTTCGATACCAGTAGATGGATTTTTGATTGAATAGTAAGTAGCACTACCTTTCCATTCGCAGAAGGAGCTGCGCGACGTGGGAGTAAGCGTGATGGAGAGGGATGATTTGGGAAGATAATATGCTAAGAACGGTTAGTATGAGAAATCTAAAAAGAACGAAGCAAAGAATGGGTATATATGGTCAAGTTTTGTAATTTCGGTAGTTGTGAAGATGTTCGGACGTACTTGGTGGATGCGTAGTCTCAAGAACCCAATATGCATCCTTCGTATCAGCAATAATTTGACCTTCCCATTTCACCTGTAGGTGTCTTGGAGTCTTCTCGCACAAAGGAGGACGTGGGAAGCTATGTACATTGAGCTTTGGCTTTGGAGGCATCTTCTCAAAAACACTGTAACTGGGAGTCATGAGAAGTAGTATTACAATTGAAAGAGATATTATTAGAACACTCCAAAACATAAAATTGAAAATTGGATACGGACGATGAGATTGAGAGATTGAGAGATTGAGTTCCTGGTTGGCAATATATGTGCATTAGTGGCATCTGAGGTCACCGTAGGCTGCGTCACGGCGTCAAGTCTTGGATAGGACGAGGCTAGCCTACCTAATCAACCTTATCCCGAGACATATCACGGCTTACGGTCGAAACAACGACAACCTATAAATCACGAACTATTATCTAGAGAAAATCTATAACCTCCCTCATACACTGTTCTCTCGCAGCACGTTCACGATGTCGGGACTCGAGAAAGCTCTTTTCAACTTGAAGGTAGGCTGCCATATGGGGTCAATTCAACCCCGCCATAGTCCTCAAATGTTCTATTCTGCCCTCGTCGAGGCGAGATCTTCATTCCTTATAGTATCCATAATGATGAGGATGCTGATTTTCTTTAGTTTACGGCTAAGCAACTCAACCGCCAAGCAGCAAAAGCTGGGAAAGACGAGAAGTCTGAGAAAGATAAGCTCAAAAAGGTCGGTGAAGACGTTCCCATGCCGCGCGGGTTATACTCTGGCTTTCAGTGAGTTGTCGCTGACACAAGACAGGCAATCCAACAAGGCCACAGCGATATCGCGAAGATCTACGCCCAGAATGCCATTCGCAAGCAGAATGAACGCCTCAATCTCCTGCGATTAGGCAGCCGCATTGATGCGGTAGCATCACGAGTCCAGACGGCCGTGACGATGCGACAGGTTACGGGAAGTATGGCGAATGTGGTGAAAGGCATGGATAGCGCTATGAAGGCTATGGATTTGGAGAAGGTATGTCAATAATAAACCCTGATCATGGACACGTCTAAGGACAGATCCTTATTCTTGCGGGCTTGGGCATGGGAGTACATTAGCTGACGAAACGGGGGGGGGAAGATCTCAGCAGTTATGGACCGATTCGAAACTCAATTCGAGGACCTCGATGTCGCGACAGGCTACTACGAAAATGCAACTTCGCAAGCCACAGCAGTTGGAACCCCACAAGAAGATGTGGATAGGTTGATGAACCAGGTAGCGGATGAGGCTGGTGTGGAACTCAACCAAGAGATGGAGGGAGCGAAGCCTGTCGCTGCTGCACCTGTCCGAGCTGGACCAAGTGAGGTGGAAGAGGATGGTTTGGGCGAGAGACTCAGAGCCTTGAGATCTTGAGCAGATAGACGAGAATGAGGAACATGGTATTGGCTTTTGATGAACGGCGTTTGACTGGAGGCTTGATGATACTTGGATGGGTTTGTGAGCGCGTTTACGTGGTACCTTGCTTTGATGCATATATGAATCTCAATAGGATCAGATATTACATTTCTTCTCACACTGTGGCAGTACTTGTTAGCGACTAAAGCGATTTCGTAGCACAAAGCTTGTCTTGTTCGTTTGTACTACGATTGTAGTCGCAGCATAAAGATTTGATGACTTTGCTCTTGACTTATTAGTTGCTATACCAGCCAATTAAGAGAATGTCGGTAAGAGAAACGCTGAGGATGCGATTGAAAGGACCACCTGAGGAACCGGTCCATATGACTGGCTTCACTTGTAGACAGGTAGGTATAATAAAGTATCGAGAATTTGAGTACCAGTAGCTTCCCAAACCCATGACAATGTTTGAGCGTCGAAAAAGCAAAAGGCTTGACAAAATCAGGTTCACTGGTGCTCCCGTTTTTTCAATCTATCTACCATACAGATTACCAGCATTTCTAGACAAGCTTCTTACATATGACTTATTACGATGCTTCAGTTAAGAGTCTTTCTCTCTTTATAGTCATAATCAAGGACCTACTTACCTTATACCTTACCAAGGATGTAGTATTACATTTCAGATTCTGCTTCAGATGACGTCTTCTGTGTCAGGGTTATCAGTTCACTCCTCTGCCTTCTCCGCATCTTGACTATCCCGAATCAAAGTGCCCCAACAATCAATGCAGCACCCACGATGACTCTAACAATAACGTCGGCCTTTGCGCCACCAGACAGATGGTTACTCGACCTTTTGTAGTGAACAGCAGAATCCTCATTTGAGTTAGCCGAAGAGGCAAACATTCGTAGGAGTCAGAGGAACTAGAGTCATTCTCAGACTCGAATATTCGATCAAAGGCAGTACAGTCGAATCCTGAATATGTGGGATTTATGAGAACAGACCCTCCAGTGTTTTTACGAGAAAGCGTGGGCAAATTGATGCTAATAATGTCAAATTGTGGCTCAAATATAATACAAGTAATGGATAGAAAGGTTATTTACCTTGTTGGCGATATGCAATGATTCTGTTATGAGAGATAGCATATTCAAGTCGATATTATTGAATCTTGGATCATCGATGATACGAATGTCTTTGATGGCTGACACTTGAATCCCATCAAATATCGATAGGGATGAATTCGAGATATGCCTGCTGGGAAAGCAACAGTCTCAAGTTTTGGCAAATCAGATAGCACAAACCCAGAAACACTACCAAGCTTCGGGAAATTAACATCCGAAAATTTTTGCAGGTTACTCAAGGTAATATTACCCAGGACCTCGTTGAGCGATGGTGCTGAGATGGAACTTAATGAAGTCGAATCAACGATATCGAGAAGGCCATAAATGTGAATCAGACCATCTAATGTGATGTTTATCGTTGAGTTTATGGAAGCAACAAGTCGTCCTGAATAGGTCGAGCAGCTCGACATGAGCTGGTCGGCAGTTTCTTGTGAGTTGATATAGTATGTGTCAAGATATGTAGTGTCCAATTCGATGTCAACGCCGCTGGAAACGAATACCGATTTGCCACAGGTTCCAGCATGAGCTGAGACGAGAGAAAAGTCAGATATTCGAATAAAGATTATCATTGTCGTCGAGTGTATTGACTCACCAATTTTGCTAAGCGCGATCATAGACAACAGAAGATCTGCAACAGAATTTCTGTTCATCGAGAGGAGCATTATATAGATTATTGGCTAATAAAGAAATGTTCAAGGTGAGGTTTGAGAGCGTGCTGCGAAGAGAGACGCTGAGAGATAATCCATGAGGCGACGAGATGCTCTTGAACTGGGCTCATACAAGCTGCACAAGCTATGTACTTGCATTTGCAGATCTCTTCTGTCTTGGCTTCCCACAAGCAACTGCATTTTTTTTATTTTATCTCAGACCTTGAACAGTGCCGATTGTGCAAAATTTCTACCTCCGTTCGCAAAGGGTCAACCGAGGTGCAAAGCACAAGGGCGATATTCGAATGTTGGTCAATAAATACTGTCTTGTGGGTGTACTGTGCTCATGAAGGAGTCACAATAACAATAAACAGACCTGATTTACCATATCTATGTTAGGAATGGGACTAAACATTGCAGTAGTATGTAAAAGGAAATGTGCCAAGAAATCTGCCGCCTAGAACGCAGCTAAGATTAGGATCAATTAGCTTAATGCGAACCTTACCAACAAGCATAATTCCTGTAACACTGTTCAAGCCGAGCCTGGAGATCCACCACCAACTGCAACCGAAGCCTTTTCACTCACTCAGAAAGCTTTTATGCATCTG
The DNA here is from genome assembly GCA_024752435.1 of Allantophomopsis cytisporea. Taxonomy (NCBI): domain Eukaryota; kingdom Fungi; phylum Ascomycota; class Leotiomycetes; order Phacidiales; family Phacidiaceae; genus Allantophomopsis; species Allantophomopsis cytisporea. The sequence continues at coordinate 1,626,866 of CP103025.1, forward strand.
GATCATTGTGGCTTTGAAGATGGCATGTTTGACCCTTCTTTTCCTGATTTACTCGGAGTATTACCTCCATTGTGGCAAGGCGGGTGGATATCAGAAAGCCTGTAAGACTACGCTAGGAATTGAAAGAATGGCATTGGATAGCTGTCGATGAATGGCAGAGTGTGCTTTGGAATACCACCGCAATTGTCGCAGTTGCCTGCGAATTCGTTGCCCACTACCGAGGTGTGTTCGAATTTGTGATGTGAAATGCGTTATTGGGTGAACTTTGGGTCGAGATCATACATGATACTCGCGTAGAATAGAGCAGAACTACGTAACTACACAAAATCATCACGGCACGCACGGGCGGTACGGGCGGGTTCGGCGGGTGGCAGAGTACTAACGTCGGAAATACCGTGCTAATGAGGACTAAGTATGGTCTTTCGGTACATTAGTAATTGAGGTTGAATTCTCAAGTAACCCGAAACTATGAAAACTGGAAACACAACCTCACCTCACTGTGAGCTCCACATAGCTAACATCAGTTGCTAAGGAATTGATGTCAATGCCTTCTGTATCCTGAGATCAAGAGTGTATCAGCGGCTACATTTGTTGTTAAGTTACTGGGCTTTCACGTCGAAGAAGGGTTGATGAGTGGCATATTTTCAGTATGGTAGGTAGAATTGCGGATTTGAGCTTTATGGTATCCTAGCGCTGTGTCGGTAAGCAGAGAGTAAGAAATTCCATACTCTATCATAACTATTCTTTTCTAAGACACTTTCTCAGCCCTCGAGCGATATGGGTCACGTTCGGTTGGCTCCGGACCCCAGACATATAGAGTTGCGAAACGTCTATTCAACTAAGAAATTGGCTTCGGACCCCAGGCATGATAAGTTACGATATGTCTGTTCAAATGAGAGGTTTAGAGCCGCTAACCGCTTGATCTAGCGATGTCTTCAAGAGCCTCAACTATTTGACGAAGTTCTTTTGTCGGAAATATTGCCTGAATCCACCTACTAAGTGCTAAAGTTAATTATGAGATCATACTCTGATAGCAATGCCATTCGTAAACTGTGTTCGAATCCACTTCAACAATTGTGATTCGCCCGAGACTTCGGTGAAATATTTGTTTTCTGGGCAGCTAACCTGGGTGCGCTATCCTCTGTCTATTCAAGTTATTGAAGTATATCCTCTCAAAGATATATTTGAAGAGATTGATGATATGAAGATGTTTTCCTCGGCCTCTATAGCTACCTTGGGCCACTATGTGGGTCGGTACTTCTACCTTGAGTGAATGACTTGAGAAAGTTCAAGAGTGGGACAAAACACCTACAGTTCAAAGAAGCATCTATATGATGCAGATGCCGATCTTCATCTTGGCGCGATAATTGGAATGTACGGCAAAGAGAGAGTTCTCACGAATCTCATGTTCATATTATTTAACAGCATTTGAATGCCCTAAACTTTGACTTTTCGTAACTAAAATATTCCTTTTCTTATAGAACTTGCCGCTCAAATCATCACCTACGCAAATGACTTAGAGTACAAAAAAGGTGATGCTGATGCTTGTGCCACACTCTGTTCTCCAGACTGCATCTTTCCTACAAATTGCACCCATTACGTTGCTCTAGAGCTCTACTATGTTATGAAGTCCTTCGACCATTTGCATACCTCACTTGCTGAATGACAAACTTATCTTACAGAATCAACTGTCATCGTCACGCTTGATATCAGCACAATCGTCGAAAACTTCGGTATATCGATCCTTAAACCACAGTATGATGCTGTAGATTCGGCATCTATCTTTGCCACCATTGAATCAGTCTCGGGTGTTGCCAGCTCATTTCTTGGTTTACCTGGTGAGGACGTTGAGATTGCTGCTGGTATAGAAGGGATTGCTGGAGCAGTATCATCCCTGGTGGAAGGTGAAATCACCAGTGATACCCAGACCTTGATGGTTTATGATCGGACGCCAATACACTCTTTCCCAGATATTTCAGGGAATTTTTAAAGTCTATCTTAAGGGGACCCTTGCGGCTGCAGAGGCCATCTTTGTTACTGGCGCCATGCAAGATTTTCCTGAATAGGTCTACTCCAATACACTAAAGAGACAAATCTTCAAGCTCGCTTCTTGTCTGGCGGAAGATACCTTGGTCTCCCCACTACCTAAGAGACCTGGGCAAGTAACGGCTGGGGGCTAGCTGTAAAGCATATGCTAATCGGCTATCTGCTCAAGTCAGCTAACGTCTATATCATCATTTGCGCTCATGATGAGTACAACTGTCAATTCGCGGGATCTGTTTGGCAGTACAATACTTGCTATAGCTTAGAAATGCCAGCTTCAGGAGCTGGGCCTCTCGCGGTTATCAGAGACATCAGCACTTTCACAAAGTCGCTGCCAACCTAAGTCATCGAACCCGTAATCAATAGTACAGGCAACGATGGAGGATATGGTATGAACATCGCTGATGTTGTCAATAACGCGGCTGCATGCCAGAATTCCTTCGGAACATATGATGATGTTTCTGATTCTACGCAAAATCCAGAGTAACTTAATCCTTACCCTACCTGCATATTCACTATTCCAGTCGTTGATTTCGAGCCTTGGATTGACAGCGACGAAGGATGGGAATACTCGCCTTGCAGATACGTCAAGAGTAACCCCGACAATGACGACTCTGGTTCAGTCACAACGTATCTTCCAGATAATCTTGCTGCGAAATTCACAAATTGTTTTTCTTTTACATTGTAAGATTTATGTATACATTTCATCAATCAAGAATTAGCTAGAACTAAAAGAAGGGGAAGTTACTTGAATTACCCTTGAACCTGTGATCATGGATACGCAGTTGTGATGCAAAAGTATAAATCAATTTGCCGAAACCCACCAAGACTCCCACTTTTCTCAGAAAGTAGTATCTTAAATCTTGATAAGCTTCTTATGAAACCTTCTATCCGTTGAGCCTTTCTTACTTCATATATCTTACAATGCACCTAGATATTTATGGAAGATAATCGTCTTTGTAGCTTATGGCAAATAAGTGGATGCTTTGACCAGACATCATGCCCTCTCAAGTCCATTTGTTGCAAGAATTCCTCATCGGCTCGAATGTCTCCTAGTTGTACAGACTCGTCGTCAGATAACCTATTTTCATGATCCACTTGCATCTCACTCATCTCCGTAAGTTACATCGGATCCCTGTTATCAAGAGGGCAACAGCTCCTTAAACATTGGAACCTTTTGTTGAAAGGTGGTTGGACTCAGGCGAGTCCTCAAGTACAACAAGAAATCCGAAACAATAGGATTGAGTTGCAGCCTCATCTACAGATGAATATCCATCACCTTCGCATACGTCATCGCTGGCTTGACTCTCTGCTTATGATCGCCTTGGTGCTTGTAGCTGTAGTCAATTACCCATGTAGCTCTTTGCTCGCCATAACACGATTTGTGTTGTCTTTGAAAGCTGCATTTGGTTTCGTTCAATACCTCAAGGTCTCTTCGGTTGATCATCAAGTCCACTCCTAGAACCAGCATCACATTTACTATTCATTTTTCGATGCCCCTGGTTAGTCGGTCCCCTAGAAAGTGCAAGTAGGTCCTTGATCCAGAGAGTGATGAAAAAGGGAAAGTACATATGAGATGTAGACAACGGAAACCAGAAAGCATGAATTCAAGTGCAAATTTAGAATTTTGGATACGCCTCTTTTGTTTAGTCTGCATGGATAGAGGGGCGAAATAAAGAAATATGAGAATCTCATCTTATCTTTCTCTTGACCGTCCTTTTCTTTGCTCTTTTTGCATTTCTTTACCATCATGATTTTCAACAAAGAAAGAAACGAATGAAACGCACTTGTCTTTTCTGAAGACCAGTAAACAAAAAATGACCTTTTTTTTTTTGTAAAACGACTTGCCTCTTAGCCCACTCTTCTTCAACGTAGAGCAGATCTTCTCACAAGTCCCTCAGTGTAATCAAAGCGGACTGCAGCAGAGGACATATAGTCGAGACTATCATGGTTTTTGATCAATCATGGATAGATGGGGAATTGCACCAACTTTTGTTCAATTTCTGACATCAAGCAGACGAGAAGCAAAGGTAACGAAAACAAAACACTCACCAAAGACAATGAGAGCGCAAAGCCAGCAAGGAAACACTTACCAGAATCAAATACTCACTCACCCTCATAGGTATTCAACCCATCCCAAAACCCAGCATCAACTTCCTCATCCTCGTCCTCTTCCACCGCCACTCCAAACCCAATCCCATTCCCCCAGTCCAAACCTCACCCCATCAACCCCACACTCACACCGATCACAATCCCTCCCCTCACCCAAAGCATAAACCACAACGAAACCCTCCACCGCTCCCACCCTCACATCCTCCTCACCCACGAACCCACGATCCCACAACCCCAACCCCAATCCCAGCAATCACGTGACACGCCCAAACCCCCCGACCGCAAACAGCCCATTCCGCACCCCCCCACCATCCAAGCGTTCCAGAAAAGAGGTCTCGTCGCGGCATGTCGAGCACGGTGGAGCCGGTTTCAGCATCTGAAGAAGAGGGTCCGGCGATCGCTTGGGCGGGCGCTGCAGGCTTTTGCGCTTCCGCTTCGCTTGGGATTGGGATGCGGCCTGGCAAGGGGAAGTACGCTACATACATACATACATACGTAGGTGAAGGTGTGGTGTGGCGAAGATGGGCTGCTGGGCTGGAATGGAATGGGGAGTTTTGGACTGGGTGCATTCTTGGCGGGGATGGATTCGAGGCTCCCTTTGCCTCTGGCATGGAGGTTGTAGATATGTATTTGCGGGATTGGGGACTGGGGACTGGGATTGGGTTTGGGATTGCGATTTTGAGGATGTCGATGTAAGGGAAGGTGAATATCTATTTCTATCAGATTTCTAAAAGAAATCTTTTTCTTGTGTCTCTTGTTTTGTGATTGATTGTACAGTGAGGATTGATACTCGGATAAATTGGTTTTGTGCTGGATTGGAGTTGGAATTGGGTTGGCGACAAAGGGGAAGAGCGAGGTAAGTAAGGATCGAACTCATAAAATCAATTACACTTTCCATGAATCGAATTGATATCAACGTCGTCCTCTGATACCTCACTGCATCCATGCAGCCATTAATGCACCTCACTCACCACTCTACCCCGAAGATAAGAATAACCACTTCGTACGCAGTACGCAGTACGCAGTTACAGAGCTTCGTAGTGGGGTACGCAAGTATTCAAAGCCTCGCACTCACTGGCGCATCACCTGGTCCCAGCGCGCAGTACAGCACGTCCACAGCACATACATAAGTCCAGTCCGTTTCGTTTCTAGACGGTTGCGACACCCCTCAGTGTCTTATTTCCCCTATTCATGTGCACAGCGTATCGACGCACCTAACCCACCAGCACATGCGCACATCTTCCCGGTCACGAAGTGCTGCGGTATCATGATTCGATACGCGTGTTCAAGGCGATGGAGTCGCATAACACACAGACGTAGACCCGGACGCAGGCGTGGAACTGATGGATTGACCGTTCAATGCAGATGGGTGGTACGGTGAGCTCAGCTGCGCTGTGGTGGGTTGATACACCGCTGTTGGTGAGAACGCTGTTTGCAGAGTGAGAGTCGTATGGTATGCTCGAGCATGGTGAACAATGGACATGTGGGTGATGACCTATTATTTCACGTCTTGATGCGGAGTGGAGGAGTGTAACGGCAGCACATGGAGATGGATAGGATCAAGCTGTTTGCAGACCGGATGAGGTTACTAATGTTATTGAGATGGTTAGAAAATCCATTGTGCAGCCTACCGGGATATGGCGTATTGGGTAACTCTTCTAGTCGTTATTGATAGCAGGTTTGGGAACCCCAGAGGGAAATCTCAAATGAATCAATGAATCAATGAATCATAGTGTTTTATGCCAAAGCTGATGATGTCTAATCTAAGGATTATTGAAGTCACCCAGTCCACGATATTAGCCCATCTTGTTCCTTCTAAGAAGAAGCTATGACCGAACTGTGGGGGAGCGAGTGACACTCCGAACAAGGGGAGCTCCCTTGGTTGTAGCATCTTGAAGTCCTCAACGTTGAAGCTGCCTTCTATGCATCTCTATCAAACATCAAATACCAAACAAAGATGCTTAGCAGGCTTCGTATCTAAATCCGTACACCGAAGGCCGAAGGAAAAACCTACATTGACAGATGCACTCCTCTAGATACTCACCCCGTAGATCCGACACGACCGGCACATCAAGCCATTGATCTTAGAATTCTCCAGCACGTTTTCCAAAATCTTACATGCTCTCACCCTCAGCTCCTCATTCTGCCCACCACTCACATTGTGCCATACCAGAATAGACGCTTCATGCCGTCCTCCGACCTCACCTCAGAAGCCGGACACTCGCTAGAATACTCGTACCCTCCATTCAGCCTCTGCTTTGACTCAGCGCTAAGGCATCTAGGTACCGTCCCTCGCACCTCGCTCCCTCTTACTTGCGCAGTACTTGTACAAGTACAGCGGCACACAGAGGCAGGTTCCGCTTCGGAGCCAGGGACTGAGGCTGGGCCTGTGCATATGCATACCAAGTGCGAGGAGCTACGGCGTACATATGAAGTGTTGTGCGAATCTGCATTGTGGTGGAACTTGTCTGTGGGGTGTATCATCAACGAGAGGGTTGGTTCAATTGGGTGCGGTGGCGAGAAGTAAGGTATGGTGGTACGTAGGGTTGGAATACGAATGCTCGTGTCGTGCTGCGCGGTAAGATGTGAGAGTCTGAATAAGAGTGAGTGATTGAGTTGAGTCGAGTCGGGTCTTGGGGACGAGGCCGAGACGCGGCGAGGCTCGGCGCGTGAGATTGGCTGGCGTGCTGGAGGCAGCTGGAATTGCGATTTGACCTTGTCAATATCCACACACGAGCGTTCGAGTCGTCGAGCAATAAGATGTGAATAGTCCGCAGCTTCAAGATAGAGCTGGTGTTCACCGTTACGCCGTGCAGTCGTCAGTGAAATGCGGTATCACTATCTCTCATGCATGAATAGCATCACTTCACGAACGGTGAATAGCAAAATGTACATACATAGTGCGGTGTACCTGACTACGGTGTGCACATCACTCCATAAAATGGCCTCCCCTCCCCACCTTGCTTTGCCCAAGTCAAGGGATCTTGATGGGATATGGAGAAGAAGGTAGGAAGAATGTCTTAATTTACGACGAACGGGTCCTTCTGGAACTTTCCTCATCGAGATGCGCATCGTGCTTTTTTCGTTCAGGAGAGAGTTTGACGGGGTTGCCGGGATCCTTGTAGATTGTGAAGAATGAGCTTGATTGAGCTGCTGGGGGGGGGGGTTTATGTTTGAGATTGAGGAACGTCGTGCGACGCGACAATACTTACTGTATGAAGCTGGGATTTGAATTGTCACTGAGGGGAAGTGAGGCGAAAGTCAATTGGGGATTTCTGGAGATTTTTGTTTCCAAATTGTGTTTCGTGATTTGCTTCGAGGCATTTAGATGGTCGTGCGTATTCGATGCGGTGCGTATGTGGGAATGACGAATTCGCGTCTGAGTCTCGTCTCGTCTCGTCTGAGGGAGGAATGAGGAATGAGGATGAGATGAGGTTCAATTGTGGAGGTTGAAGTGCGCAAGTTCCACTTTTTGGTTGTTCCTGTTCCTGTTCCTGTTCACATTCCAGTTCTTGTTCTTGTTCTTGTTCTCGTTCTTGTTCTTGGTTCTTAGTTGCGCGGGGCATTGGAAGTGCCTCCGGCTTAATCTGTCTGTTACTCGACTGACCATACGACTTTGGTGGGGTCTGGGCTGTGCGGGAGTAGTAGCTTAGGCAGATGAGGCGGCCTTGGAGAATCGAAAGAGAGTGATTTCGAATATGGCATCTCTATTTTCCCTTTCTTTTCCAGAAGCCGGCGCCTTTAATTGTTTGTGTGTAGAGTAGAGTGGTTGGATAGTAAGGGTCTCGGAAAATCATCTGCTGAGGATGCTTGTATTATTGTAGACGGATAAAGTAGGTAGAGTCGTATTATTTGATGAATGGATGAATGTAGGTAGTATGAAGGATGGTCCATCCATACACATCCATCCATCCATACACATCTATACACATCTATCCATACCCATCCATACCCATACATACACAATCCGTATCTATGGGCTTCATTCAAGATGAAGAAGATAGATGATGGACGATGGTCATACTGTACATAGGTAAGGTACATCCCATCCATCCTTTACATGCATGCCCCCATACATAATTACGGGCTCATCAAGTCAATATTGGATAATATTCATTACCCTTCTCGGATATCTTGCCACCGCAGTCATCATTATTATTGTTGTTACTGCTCCATAAATCCGAAGTATTGTCAGCCTGCATTTATCTATACGTTCATTTACGGCGCAGTGTGCTTCATTGAGGCAAGGTAAGGCAAAGCAAGACAAAGCAAGGCAAAGCAAGGCAAGGCAAGGCAAGGCAAGGCAAGGTAAGGTAAGGTAAGGTAATATCTACCTCCTCCTCCTCCACGCCTTTCACCATTACCGCCACCAAATCAGCGTCTCAAGTAAGCTATGTGCCTATGCAGTATATACATATACACATCTCTATCTACTGTACCGAAGGGGCATAGGGGCGTAGGGGGCCAGAATATTTCTTCAGCCATCACTTTAACCACCACCACCACCACCACCACCAAGTACAAAAACGCCGTAGGCAGTAATTGAGCCACGCAGAGCCATGCAGAGCCACACGACGCCCATACACCCACCATACACATACACATACACATACACATACACATACACATACACATACACATACACATACACACCCGCACGCGCACAGTGGCACGAGTGGCACGCTATTATTGAGAGCACGGAGGAATTCCAATCAATTCAACTCAACTCAATTCAATTCCAATCAATTCGAAATGTCACCACACATTTGCCTCCGCTTGAGGAACAACAGCCGCGTATCTTGTTTTGTTTGATTCTCTTTCTTCTATTGCGTATATGTTCCGGAATAATATGCACCCCAATTTTACTGTCCTTTGCCTATTGTGATTGGCTTCTTCATAGCCTATTTATTCATTTGGGGATGGATGGATGGACTATTTTGGTATCTCAACAATACCTGCCTGCCTACCTTTCCTATGAAGCACAAGCACACGCGTACACTCTCCTCACCCACACATCTCTCTCATACCTACAGTACCTTCATACAGTAGTACATACACACACACACACCACACTTGAAATGCACTTATTCATACTGTCTCTCCTTATTCATCCAGACTCAGCCTTTAATGCTTGCTTCGTCTTGGTCGTCGTCGTTGTCGTTGTCGTATTTATCTTCCTTACTTGTATTGAATGAATGAATGAATGAATGAATGAATGAATGCGTACATACAATTTCCAACCCTTTCTCCCCCATGTCTATGTATGATATTCCTCCGATTACCAAGTACATAGTCACCCTTTCAGCCCTATCTTACTGTGCTGCCATAATGGTCTTGCTACTGCCTATTCTGTCATCCTCATGCGCATTCCAAGCGTTCATCGTCATCGTCTTCGTCTTCGTCTGCGTCTGCGTCTGCATCTTCATCATCTCCTCTCGCACCCAACACGGCAATGATAATTCACCATGAACTCCCGCCTCTCGCCCACCATAAAGATCCCTGTCGCCTCCCTAAATTTGGTACGACCAGCCGGGTCGCTTGCACCCCTGCATGCGCCCTAGCCTCCCCCAAGCTTCACGCTAGCAGGCTCCTGGCTTTCGTAGAACCCCCAAGGGGGCAGCTGAGTTTAGCCTACCGTGCCCAGTTGAACGACGGATACAGGCCAATAAATCTATGTGGATGCCTGATTTAGGCACACATTCTTTCTGGGAGGGAAACCGTGTTCACTTCATAAAGGGCCAGTCATCCAGCTTCATACTCCCCCTCATCAACTCACTACTACTCTCTCCTAGAGAAATCAAGCAGAAGCAGAAGCAGAAGCAGAAGCAGAAGAAGGAAAACGAAGAGGACACCGTATCGACATCGTCCCCTCCTCGCCTCCTCGTCCTCTCATTGGCTCACAGTCACAAGACTCCGCCTTCACCTTTACCTCTTTCATTCATTCATTCATTGTTGCCTTCACATGAGTCACCATGTACCTGTCATCAGCTCCTTCATACTGAGGCATCTAATCTCCATCGCCCATATCATAACTCGTTCATAACCCCATTGCTTGTGCATCCCATCCACAAGTAAGTCGAGTTTGGTTGTTCATCACTACGCCCAACAGATCAACACACCACACACACACACACACACACACACACATATACCATATATTTCTCTCAAACGAAAACATGGCATCTCCAAAAGTCAAGTTTGAGCATTACGAGTTGAGCCCTGCGGATAGTGTGGCCGACTCGTTTGTGTCAACACCTGGCAGCAACTTCCCTCTCTTCCCTCCGTCGACCATGAATCCACAAGAAGTCATGACCCCACAGTCATTCAACGATGACGACTTCGAACACAGCGTGTCTGGTACCCCACAACCAACACCATCATCGTCGGAAAAGAAGCCGGTCAAGAAGAGAAAGTCCTGGGGTCAACAATTACCAGAACCCAAGACGAACCTTCCACCACGCAAACGAGCAAAGACCGAAGACGAGAAGGAGCAACGACGAGTGGAGCGAGTCCTCCGCAACCGTCGCGCAGCACAGTCTTCTCGGGAGCGCAAGAGACAAGAAGTGGAGGCTCTCGAGGCGGAAAAGCGAGACATCGAACGCCGAAACCGAGATCTCCAGCTTCGACTCCAAGATATGGAGCAGAAGTACCACGAACTCGAACAGCGCATGCAGAACATGTCGAATGGCGCTTCTCCAGCCTTCAACAGTGCGCCGGTAACCACCCGCACCGACATGCCAAGAGCAAACTCACCCTTAGAGGGCACCCTCGCCCCCGAACTCAGCGGCTTCCGCGACATCGAACAACTCTCCACCCCACAAAAGACCATCAACCCCGCTTCCATCTCACCATCGCCCGAAATGAGACCAGTGGATTTCTCCAACGCCAGCTCCTCTGACATGACACAACATCCTGCCGCGATGTTGTGCGCCAATTCCGACCTGCCGTGTCAGTCGGAGGAGCAAAGGCCCTGGACTTTTCCGCTGGTCCTCAGCCTCTTCATCACCATGATATCAGCGTGTTCCTCGAATATCCTCGAGCCTTTGACGCGTCTCACGACTTCATTGCGAACGGGGCAGTCACTTCCAGCGACTCCTTCGATTCTCAATTTGATTATCTGGATAGTCACAACTACGGCGCCACTGACGCGCAACTCGACTTCGATGACTACCTCAACGACTACACAACCCAGCCTCCCGCGCCCGAGATTCAGTCTGAGAATCCGCTTGCTGAGAAGACTGCTAGCCTGCAGCCCCCATTTGGCGCGTCCACTCATGGATGCGACGTTGGGAGCAATGCGGTCAGCGTCTGATCGGTTGTGCGCGAGCGACGACTGTGTTGAGGGTAAGGTTGGCGTAGCTGTGGAATCGTCTGTGCGTAGAAGTCCTAGTGAGTTGTCGTTTGATGTGGGGTCAATGATGACGCTGCTCTGGGCCACACAATGCCTGGAGAGGGAATACCTCAGGAACGGATTCATAAACATGGAAGTCAACGATGAAGATGATGGATTATCATCATCGCCTTCTCTCAACCAGTCGTCTTCGTCGTCCCTCGATGATGGCGATTTTATGATGGAGGAAAAATTTAGGCTTTCTTTTATTGGCTCTTTTGATGATAGTGATGGGTTTTTAGCGTGGGATCAACAAAACACCGCTCCTCCTCCTCCCGTGAAGCGCCGCAGTGTACTACTTGAACAGAAAATCAAGAGGTCTGCGGCTGCGTGGAGAGCAAGTGGGAGTGGGCGTGGGGCGTTTGGGGAGGAGGCCAAGAGGTGAGAGGGGAGATTCGTAGGGAGGGGCTTCTATGATGGGGGTGGACGCGCCCCCTTTCATTTGTTCTTCCGCGATCTGTCACTCGAACCCTTGTGTATCTCTGTTGGGCTTTGCCGGCGACTTCGCGGCTGGCTGCCATTATGAATATGTACTTTTAGACCAATGATATTCCTGAGGAATGACTCTTTGTAGTCTTGTGTTCTTGTTTGATATGATGTATTATGTGTATGTGTATGTGGTTGTGATGTGCTGTGATGTATGGTACGTCATCGAAAGGACATGTTGTGATGCTAGGCGGCAGCACCATATCAGAAAGGTGACATGCTATTTGGCAGGCGATGGGGAAGATTCACCAGCTCGAATACCGTTTTCAGGATTTTCATAAGAACACAACCCATGGTGGATTTACAGCCTGTCTCTACATCTGCACCATCACATCGTGAACGCAATAGGATTGATTCTGAAGCAACATAAGATCAACAATATCATTACCGTCAATTTAAGGGACCAGATCTACACCGTCTACACCCATCCACAGGCCCCACAGAGTGTTCCGTCAACCCATCTCAAGAGTCCCAAAATCCCCGGGAAAAGAAACCCCCATCCCACGCATCCAGACCATAACCCACAACACCACAGCCCTAGAAGAACGCACACCAGCCAATATACATAGCCGCCAAGTTCCTCGGATCAACAGCCTGACTAATCAGCTCCTGAACCTGGCCCTCAACACCAAGCGGCACGTTCTCGCCGGCCAGCAAGCCCCGGACCTTCCTCCTAATACTCTGCAAGACGCCCTGCGGCGTGTCCGGCACCGCACCTCGATCCTTCTTCCGCTCACGGCCCTTCTTGATCAGATCCAGCGTCGGGTCGTACACGAACGCCTCCAGGATGGTCATGAGAGTCTCCTCGTTCTGGCGGAGGAGAGAGAGCGTGAGCTCTGAGGATTTCCGGAAGGGGCCTTCGTAGCCGTACACGCCCATTGCGTCGACCATGTTGTGAGTGAGACGGAAGGGAACGCGTTCGGGCTGCGCGAAGGTGAGACCTTTGTCGAACAGGCAGTTGAAGTCTACATGGAAGGTCCCGCCGTTGCCTTCTTCGAAAAGGATATTTTCGCCGTGGCGGTCGCCTAGACCGAGGATGGTGCCTACCATTGACATCACGGCGCATGAGCGGGTGTAGCGTAGTCGTGCTGCAAACCAGGCGGATGGTTCTGGGAATTGCTTGATAAACCATAGGTAAAAGATTGGTGGGAACGTAGACAGGACCTTGTCTGTAAAGTAAGTGATGTTCTCCTCGCTCTTGACTGACTGGTCAAGATAGACTTTAATTTCGTGGTAGTTTGGAGTAATGCCTTTTGACTTGTACAGAGCAAGTAAGATATCTCGTAGAGTTTTCAACCCATCGACCCATTCGATAATACCGCATTCTTCGTTAAGCGGCGTTACAGCATAGGTCTTGATATATAATTGGCGTTTACTTGACTCGGCATCCTTCTTCAAAGAACGATTGATCATGCTATTAAACTCCATCAAACGCTGATCTTTACGGAGATCATCCTTTGGTTTGCAGAGAAGACCATAAGTCTTGCCATCAGAGGCTCTGGCAGTGAGCTTGCGTGGCTTCGCTAAAGAACTGAGAACAAGAACATCATCTAAGAACGAGGTTATCGTAACAACATCACGAGAAAATGCTTTGTGAGTCCGAACACCATCTGTGAGAGTCGGCAGCGTCGCAATAAGCGAGCTCTCCACTGGTACTGCTAACGGACTTGGTGTGCAAGTCTTGTGGTTGAAACCAAGATCTCTAGTGATGCTGGCGGTTACAGTTCGATTGCCAGAGAATTCTCCAGCATTACACACCATCAACAACTGATCAGAGAGTCGTTCACCGCTTCTTATCATTGTCTTCAGATCCGATGGACTTGTCGAATCATTTTTCTTCGACCCGTTTCTGATTATAGTCATACAGATAGTGCCACGATTTCTTCGCTCCTTCTGCATCGATCGACTGACAGCAAGCAAGCTCCACAATGCCTGCTGAGGGTGTGCTGCTACGACTTTGACAATGATTGACTGCAGATGCTTGTAGACCTCCTCATTAGGATGCGCAATTCTGGCAACAATCTGTGGCAATGCTGTATAGAAAATGTACGCGGGCATTTTTGCAATATACCTCTCCAGTTTGGCATGAAGTTTTGCCAATTCTTCTCCTCGAAGTTTTTGAATCGTCGCTGCAAAGTCTCGGTTGCCGTACTTGGTATCTAATATCTCGTTGACCTTTGTTCCCAGATCCAACCAAAGAGTTAGGATACGGGGCAGGGTCTGATAGATATATTTTGTTCCATGATTCAGTGATCTGAGGTAGTTTTCAATGATGAGCCTGGCAGTCTCGCCTGTCAGATAAGGCTGGGCTTGATGTTCTGCTGGTAATGCTCGATCCGATTCAAGTAACTTGTTATAGTGCCGTCCAAGGTAGTAGTGTCCTTTCTCCCATGGACCACCGGTTTTGGCAGCATGCTGATACTGGGAACGAAGGGCATTCGAATTCGTCTGACCAGCACTATCAAGCCACTTCGCAAGAAGAAGATGCGAACGAGCTATCAGGAGGTTTTGGTGCGCAGCTCCATCCCCACCAAAGCTGGTAGTTCCATCAGCAGGCCCACGGTTGTGCGATATGAAAGCATTAGTGGTGATAGCAGCTTCTAAATTTTGGATAGCTTGACGGCTATTTCCTTCTTTCCACAGTAAACGGGCATGTTCAATGGTAGCAGAATCGTCGCCAAGTTGTGATGCATGCAGGACAGCATTGAAGGACTGATGAATAGAGTTGCCTTTTCTGGCAAGTCGGGCACTGGTTAACCACGCAGAGGAGATATCGCCTTTCGTAAACGTGTCACTATCGGAAGAGTTAGTGCGTTCCACTATTGGATTTACGGATAACATACCCAGTGAGTTGCATTGCAGCTCGTCTAATGTTAAGAAGGTATTGCTTGTCATTCAAGTATGCACCTATGACTTCCAAACGCCTATCAAGGGATTCCAAAACGTCCTTTCGTGAGAGTCCGTGATCATCATCGGTATTGGCAATCATCTCGAGTTCTGTGAGAACATGAAACTTGCGGATGTCGATGTGAGCTTCTTGAATTGAGGTGGTTGTTTGTTGAGAAAATCGGCCGGCGATAGTCTCTCGTAGTCTTTGTATAATGTTCGTGAAAGATACAGTGTCTTTCTTGCGCAATGCAAGCAAAGCATGACCGATGTTCACATCAAAATGCCCCCCAAAATCTTGCGGTGCTATTGAGAGATATTTTTCAAGAGTAGCCCAGCGCCCGCTTGCCCAAGAAGCTTCGGCGGCAAACGGAATCAATCGCAATGCTGGACCATCTTTCTGGTGCATACCCTCCACATGATTGAGTAGAACGTCTATCACCGTTAGTTCGGCCTTCTCCTTATGTATATGTGACTCAAGACTTACCATGTTGACCAGATTCCTTCAAACACTGCAGCAGATTGACCTGGAGATGTACGTTCGTAGGATCCTCTGCAAGCTTTATCTCGTACCAAGTCTGAGCGGCATTCCATCTCCCGGCTTTTCGGTGTCCGAGAACCTGCTGATTGATGTCTAGAACATGAAGTTGAGCAGACAAGCCTTCAATTGCATCTGGATCGTCGATCTGTGCATACATATCTTGCAGACTAGATAACTTCTGACGGACGTCTCTTTTCTGATGATTAGGATCTTCGCGGACTGCACGGATATGTTGTTCCCAATAAAAGAGTGCTCGGGCATGGGAGCCTGCATCGACGGACCTCTTAGCAATAACTTCAGCAGGTATCATACCTACCATGTCCGAGACATGCTCAATTTCCAACTCAGAAGCTTGAGAGTGCTGATCAGAGGACCACCTCGAGCCAGATGCCCTGGGATGATCCGGTCGGAGTGTCTTTTCTTGAACCCAACGACTCAAATAGTCTAGAACTCGGAAAATTGCCTGTATGAAAAGTTAGGTGTATATCCTAATAAGCGAATATCACAACTTACCTCACTACACAGTCGCAAATGTTCCTTCTCAAAATGAGAATCAAAATGTGATGGTTGGGATTTCAGGACATGTAAGAGCTCTCGTCCGACTTGTTCCCTCAATGCTGGCGGTCCCCCAGCGGCTACATGCAAGACCACGTATGGCAGCAAAAAATCAGCAACTGAGTGGTCTTGGATATTGATGATTCGGCATAGTGGTGGAAAAATCAAAGCCGCATTGTCGTTCTGTGGATTCTGCAAGAGATCTAAGACAAAAGCTCGAAGCCACACACCAAACTTCATCTTCTTCTCATAAATCGGATATTGACGGCTCACACGTACCATTTCCGGTAGGGAGTACTTTGTTTTCAGGAAAGGAGTAAGAGTGGTGCGGACAAGGTCGGGCAGGGCCAGCCATTTCTTGTAGATAGGATCAGTAGAACTATGGTCTCCAGGTCGTCGGTGAATGGATACAACGTCGCTGAAATCGCACTTGAGTAGTAGCTGTTGCATGGCATAAGACAGATACCCTTGAGTTCTGATAGTACTAGCAGACAAAAATGCTTTGACAAGAACCTCCTTCAGAAGGAAGAGTACGAAATCAGTGGTATCTCCCGGATCTTCGAAGTTGCTCACAACAATCATTTCTCGTCTTTCACGTACACATTCCACACGATTAGGATCCACAGAACCGATCAAACCCATACATTCAGCAGAAATTCGGGAAATGTCTACGTGAGATTCGTCAAATCTCACGCAGACGTCCAGCAAAGCTCTCAAAAGTTCACCAACGACATTGTCTGGTTGCTCGCTAGCGGCGGATGCTTGCAAGAATGATTGATGTTTTCGAAGATAGGAGGCGAGCTCTGAAAGAGCTTGTAATACGACGCCTGCATTTTCATGACCTATGCGATGGCAGAAGTACTGGTACCTTTGCCGAACGCTGATTGTAGATCTGCGTTTCTCGAGCTCCTTGTCAAATTTACTCAACTCAGGAATTGTTGCCAACGAAGGTATGATATTGATACATTCGGCAACGAGCTTTTTCTTCTTTATGAAGATGTATTCAATTACCGAACATGCTCTGTTTCGACTTTCCGTTTCGAACGCTTCCCAATGTTGGAGAATAGCCGTAATGGTGTTTTCAAGGATCGTCTCCAGGTCTTCATCCTCAAGTAACATTGCCATCGTAGCCCATGTAGTAAATGCTGTAGATCGAAGATCCTTGTTTTGCAGCGAAGATTGAAGACAAGCGCAAATCTGTTAATATCATTAGTAATTTCATTATGAGGGCAAAACTAAACAATCTTACCTGCGGGAGACCGCTATATATTTCACTTTTCCCAATCCTAATCATCTCTTCCATTGCTTTCAGACACAGCTTCTTCTCAGCAGTTGGTTGCCAACCATGTGTATCATTCAAGAAGTCAGAGAAGTAAGCCATGAGCCCCATAGTATTTTGTTCAATAAAATCAACAAGACTATGAGCTTTGCCCCGACCCATTTCTCCAGGGTTGTGATGTGAGTGACTCGCAAGGAAGTTTAAAGCATTCCGTACCTATTTAGCTATATTAGTAGAATCACAGACATATTACAGAATATCACTAACCCGTGGTTTTTTGCTATCATTTGCTTCCCCCGCGGCCTTGAGTAGCTCAAAAGCCAGTTTTATGGGCTCGATTCGGAATAGATCTAGAAGTTCCGTATCGTTGAAATTCGGGGAAATTTCTCGGAATAATGACATTGTGTGGCTTTCAAGGTCCGGAACGTTCTGAACAAGAAGCAGGGCAAGTATACAAGACAGGTTAGAGTTATCGAGCATTAGTGTTCCTGCCCCGTCCTCTTCCCGAGCTTTGGCTATCCTCAAAATGACATCCCGTTTCCTCATTAGTACTAGCCATGGCAAAGTATGCTTCTGAGTAATGAGCAGAAACTCATCCACAGTGACACCGATCAGGTCTGCGACTTTGTTCGCCAAAGCAGGTCTTGTTTGTAGGTCTTTGATGGCTGTTGTAGCTATCGTGCGCCAATATGGACTAAGTAGTTGTCGTACAGATATCTTTGCAGCCTGTGCTATATTTAAGATCTAGGTGTAAGTACTGGTAAGCATGTGTATGTTTATATTTAGTTTATAGTTTCTGGATGAAGTTACCTCTGTGAAAGCTACTCCGTGCACAATGAGATTACTATGACCCAAATATTCGACAAGTCGATGAAGAACAAGATTCAGTTCCTCATCTTTGACAACCCTAAGTATTCTAGGTTAACATTCATATGCTTCCTTCAGATCAAACATCACGCACCTGCCAATCTGTCCCCAAGCAAGGACATATGTCTCTTGATTATGCATAGTACTTTTATCTGACAGAGTTCGTAATATGTCGAAGACATTGATCCGATCCTGACGATACTCTGGGTCATCCTGACCAATTTTAAGGAATGAGGAAATTGTTCGACTAATATACTGGTTAGATCAACTCGTATCTTAAGAGCTGTGATTGATCTTACCCCGCAGCAATCCTAAGTTCCCTCATAGAGCTCTGAAGGCTTGAGATACACCACTTCAGCAAAGGCGATGATTCAATGTCTAAGAGCCGGGCATCCCCTATATGCGAGACAAATCTCTGAAGAGCAAGCATAGCCAATATGCGAGGCCGTCGTGAATCAGCCAGAGTTGGGCAGTCTACAATATTACTGAGTGTTATGAAGGCCTCTGAATCGTAATCCATGCCACATGATTTTTCAGTTGACTGATTTTCATCGCACGCAACGCAGGTGCCTTCTGTGATAGCTCCATGGTCGTCGCGGATCAGTCTCAAAGTCCTTGTCGATGCGCATGGAACATATCCAAGTAGCCTGATGGCATTACATCTGTCCTCCTCGGAAAGCTGCTCATAACAGGCTCTTGGGACTGTTAGTACGTTGTCAACAAATTCTGGGCATCTTGCTTACACTGCAAACTTGCTTAAACCGTCCAAATCGGAATTCCTTTGCCCCCCTAGCAGGGCGTAAACCTCAGAGTGAATGTCTTCCACTACTGAAGCACTAGAAGTGAGTCCATCCGTATGAGAATTGTCAATAAGGAGTTTCCGTCGTTTGCTGGGGCGAAGTTGTTCCTCTATTGCAAAATTATCGGCCAATCCAACTTGAGTAGACTGAGAAGTAAGAACGGTTGTCCCTGAAGAGAGCTGTGTCGCTAGTGAAGTAATACGCTCCTGTCGAGTATTAGTAGGTGACATAGTATCATAAGTTGTATAGACACACCTTGAAGTCGCTTTCGAGAGGCTGCGAATCCATATTGATAGAGAGCAAGTTTTGAATTGACGGCAAAAGGTATGCACGACTTGACTCAACGATGGTATCATATTGTTTACAGGCAGTTTCTATTCTCGTAAAAGCAGAAAACATCTCAGGATAATGTTCATCGGATAGTTTCTGCCCTTCTCCTATTAGTTCGGCGCAGATTTCCACAAGAATCACCAATGCTTTTCGTTCGATAACCCTTGGCAGCGGTCCCTCAGTAGACAAGAGAATTTTGTTTACCGTCTGCAGGGATAGAAATTGATCTGTGGACATATGATCGCCGGCTTGCGCTCCAAATTGCCCTTTATGTCCGATCTCCATCTTCAAAACAATGCTATCAAGTATCCATATCCGATAGTCTTCAACTGTGGGAAGATTGCGATACGACAAACTCGTCAGCGCAGATAAACCGGTTATCATGAGCAATAGATGGCCTACGTGTTGGAAACCGTGCGTAGCACTTCGGATTGCATAGCTACAGGTATCAAGGTGTATATCGTAATTCGCGAGTTCGGGGATTCGATCAACGATATCAACGGAAGGTATGATGAGATCAACAGGTTTCCCGGATCCGGCAATTAGTGTGTCTATGTCTTGCAGAGAAGCAAGGATGGCTATATCAATGGTCAGTCACAATGTTCAGTTATAGAACAAAGGTTTTTTTCCTTCCCCTTACCATCAGTACATTCCTTGAGATATCTCACAAAGGTAAGACCAAGCTGCCATAGATGAGGTGATCGGGAGACTGCTTCAAAAGCAGTGAAGAAGAATGATGAGATATTCCCATAAAGAGGCTCACATCGTTGTCGACCTACCAGTGCCAAAAGGCGAGGGAAAAGCCAAAGCCAGAGCGGTTCATGAATACCACATTTTACATTGGCTCCAGGGCCAAGAATGTGAGGAAGAACAGCAGGGGTCTCTTTGATAGTGACGGCCAAGAATTGTATAGCTTCTTGGGCACGTAAGAGCTGCTCCTGAACCTGAGCAAATGGATCTTCTTTGGTGACAACTTCAAGAACACCTTGAGCGACGACATAGATGAGTTTATGATCGCGCTGGAGCTTTTCTTCGGCGCTAAGATTTCCATTCGAGCTGTCTTCATATCGCGAGATTTCCTCGAGCAGTCGTTGGTAGTCTTCCTGCGTGGAATCATGGGTAAATGGCCTACTAACAGTCGAAATATTGTTGACGAGTTGCGCAGCCAACGTTGATGATGGAAGCTCGTTCATAGATTCTGCTGATTGTCCCTGAGAATTCTTCTTCCCGCCATCAGGCTTGTTGCGGGAAAGTGGAACCATGATCTTCTATCCATAGTATGCACTTGTTATGATTAGATGATCGGATTGCTCTTTCACAAGCTCACAACGAACGCATGTGGGGAAGACGACGCGCCTGGTCACAAATAAGATATCGCGCGGTCACGTGTAGAAAGGTTTCGAGATGGAAAGTGCTTCGCTAAGGTAGTTTACTCTCTGCTACATATGCGGTCAACTTCCGTATGAGCCGATACTACTGGTCATACAACATCACTTTTAAACATCAAGATGGCTGTTTTTACGAGCAAGAAGTTTCGATCTTCGAAAGAAGCTAACACTATCGCTGCCAAGTACCGTTCTGCTCTGGCGAAGCACCCATTTGCTCTATTCGGTCTCCCATTCATTGTAACCATGGTTGCCGGATCATTTTTTTTGACACCTGCTACCGCGATTCGCTATGAGAAGCATGACAGGAGAGTCAAGAGAGTGAGCAAGGAGGACGAGCTTGGACTTGGAAAGACTGGCAGGAGAGTGGACATGAATGAGGAGTACTACGTATGTTCTAATTCGTTCATCTATGGACATTTATCTCCAGCTTTATACCCCTTCTTATAGCTCTGGGAGAGTTGAGTCACTCCGAGGCCTTAACTGACCCATATCTTCCTGTAGAGACTCGCGGCCAAAGACCTTGATGATTGGGAACAGAAGCGTGTCAAGAGACTCCCGGGAGAGCACGATGGTATCATATAAATCCTTCGATACTTGACTTCATTTCGTGACGGTACGCCACAATTCGACGAACCGCGACAATAAGTGTATGCCATGTAGATGTCTCTCGGGTATATGTCCGACCTAGGCTACATTCAGAGGGAAATGCCTCATGCTCAAGCCGATTCTTCCCTCAATATTATCTTCGAAGGGTGGCGCCATCCTAAAGCAATCAACTATCTTCGCTCCCAAAAATCCAGTAAACGATCTCGCTTTTCGATCCCCAATTTCATCCTCCTCCAGTCGCCACCCTCCCGTGATACCAACGAGGTCGCCTGATTGGCCGGTGGTGTTACTCTTGACGAATTTTCTGAATTTTGCTGGTACAGACTGTTCAAATTCTGGTGTGACCGCATCGAATGGGAAGAACCAAGTCCAGACCTTTGTAACGGGCGCTTCGAATGGCGAATAATCAACAGGAGTAGAGATGGTGAATCGTTTGCTACTGAAGGTAGCGTAGTCCTTCGAAACAATAGGACTCAGGATATCGGAGAGCTTCGATACAGGATTGTCGCTTTCCCATCTTTGCTGATATGCGAGACTTTTCCAACCTTTTTTCGCCATGACATGTCAGCATATGACTCCACAGTGGGTCATGGTTTCTCAAAAGTTCGATAAAAGTGGCATTCTATCAAGCTTGATTCCATTCGCGAAAACTTACATGTGAATACCCCCACATTATCCGGGTTATCTTGCTGCATTGCCCAATATGTCTTCTGTGAGCCCTCAGCCTTTGCGAGCGATCCGATGAACGACTGCCATGTTTTCCCCGCTAATGTCGACGTATCGCCCAAGCTTCGCGAATCTGGCGATGCGTCCATGAGAACATAGTGTACGAGCACTGTTCCCTCGACCATTCTGACAAGAAATAAACAAGACAAACAAGCTGTAATATGTATGGATAGGGAAGGGTTTTCTCTTTGGTGGGAAAAGAAGTCAGGAATCGTGTTCTTTCTCCTTCAACTTTTCCCTCTTTATTTTTTTTTCTTCTGTCACAGGCAATTGCTTCTGTGAGTAGATGGGGAAGAGAGTTACTGGCAGAAGCGCTACTCCACACTCCACGGAATCAGTGAGTGGTAGGGGGAGGGTGACCTTATCTTAGTGCGCCACAGCCTCGAAATTGGGACGAGGCTGGCGACTTGCATTACTTCCCTGAGCACCTAGACGCAATCCGTTCCAATGAGAACGCCACGAACGGCGGGCCTCCGAAACTCCCAAGTAGAGAGGGTGAGATATTCGAGTTGAGAGCTGGTTTTGCAATATGTGAAGGTCGTTTCAAGTAAAGTAAGGTAGTGCGAATGTAGTGAAGGTAGTCTAGGATCAGGATCTGACCACGGAAGAGGAGAGGAAGTAGTTAGAGGAAGGAATAAGGAATGTTACACAACCGATTAAAAGGATATCTGTTCATGTATTTTCTATAAGTATCTTCATGCAATTCTGGTTGCTTCTGTTTTATCCTAATT
Source organism: Allantophomopsis cytisporea (assembly GCA_024752435.1). Lineage (NCBI taxonomy): Eukaryota > Fungi > Ascomycota > Leotiomycetes > Phacidiales > Phacidiaceae > Allantophomopsis > Allantophomopsis cytisporea. The sequence continues at coordinate 1,649,606 of CP103025.1, forward strand.
CTTGCAGTTTGTACGAAGCATGCCAGTCATTACTGAAAGAAACAAGATAGCCTTCCTTGGCTACGTAGACTGCAAATACCACTCAATACGTTATGAGCATATGAGCGTACGAGCTGAGTAAGAGAGTAAAAGTGACCGATCGAGTGACTGGCACTGGTGTAGGGGAGGTGAAGGGGAAGAGAGATTCCCGTCCATATCATACCTACATTAACTGCGGTAACGGTAACGGTAGCAGTTCAGCTCAATTTGACTTACAGGCATGTCGATGAGCGGGTGTTTGTTGAGGTTGGGTTGAATCGATACCCTGATGCCCTCCTACCTACCTTACGAAGCACATTACCTCACCTTACTTGCATACTACTGACCGTACCTTGTTCAAATCATGTCGATGGCACATCAAGTCCGTCAGTTATGTACCTCGACAATGTGGGGAGCGAGCGGTTTTCGGGTGATTTCGAATTGGTCGCATTCATACAAGAACTTGTACGCACGATACGACGTACGAGAGGGGATAGATATCGAGTGCTTTCTTTACTTTGAAATTAGAAGAAGTATTGAAGGTGGTGCTTCGACCTTTTTCTTTTCCTTTCGTTTCCTTTCCTTTCCTTTTCTTTCTTCGTCTTTGTTCGCATATCATATCATATGCTTTCCCAAGCGGCCTGTTGCCTTCTTTTGTAGGTTCAGGGTCGACAGCAGACTGCATTTTCTGACACGCCACAAATACCGAACGAATACCCTAACATCGTACTGTGGAAATCACCTTACCGACCTTTTACCTGACTACCTTGGACTACAAACAACTACAGCTACGACTACACCTACAAATACAAAGTCAATGCCGATGTGATACGCACATTGCATTTACATACCCATTGTAGAGTAAAGTACGGACTGACTGTACAGTTTCTAGCCAAATGATACAACTCAAGATGCGTGTGTATGTCCTGCATTACCCTGCACTCATATATTATACAATTACAATGAGCCTGGACAAAACAATACGTAGTGTTTTGAGTCGAATTGCTTGGCCAGAATACAGAATACTGCCTATTGAGATATTCATACTCATACTCATACATATTATGTATAATATGCACTCACTTTTACGTAGCTACATTCTACGATACCACCTCAGCCTTCTCATCCTCTCTTCACCTCTTTATTTAACAGCCCAACGATTCATTCACGACAGAATATCTTACTCTACCCTACCCAACCATACGCGTTGCTCATTGCATGATGCACCCCTGCATTCTTCCCAAAATACTGTCGCCTTGCGAACATTTGCGGCCCTTTTGTTCACGAGCCCATGAGCCCACAGCAATCTAGAACCCAGCAGCCCAAATCCAAGCATCAAGGCCAAGGCCATATGAAAGCACGATACGTAGTACGAAGTAGAGTGCCGTGACCGTCAATGATGTTCCGTGTTCTTGTAAATTGCTCCGGCGATAGTAATACGAATTTGCCGTACCTTTGACAAGGCAGGTACAAGCAAATTGTACGTACGAGCGCAGTGCTCCAGAAACCCAACTCATAATGCCATTGCGAAAACAGCACTGCCGAGGCAGTGCTCGAGCAGCCAGCTGAGTTGCTCATCACAAACTCCCGTTATTTGTTGAAACGAAACGTTAGGCGGGAAGGAAGAAAATTTACTTCCATGATCCCCGTCGATATAAATAAATTACATGCCTTCTCGCCCTGTCCTCAATTTCCTTGTACTACAAACGGAGACTCGAACGCTTTCCCGCTAGCTTTAAAGATTTCAGCGTCACACAGCATGGCAATAAGGTTGCTATTCGAAGTCGCACGAACAAGTCAGAGTACAATGCACCGCAAGTAGAAGCCCTTGTCTATGGAAGCATCTAGCCCTTCGACGCCATCTGCAAGGCGTCGACGGAACCCGAGGTGCCGTGAAGTTCTCGGATAAGGTGGGAAAGAAAAGAAGTCGCGCAGTTGAAGATGAGTGGGAAATGAATGAATTATTACGAGTATTATGCCCTGTACAACATAGCTATTCTGGTCTCTGGAGCACTGGAGGTGGTTCATGATGCATGTGGTGGTGTAACGATACAAATCGTTACCATGACAACACAATGTTGATATTGACCAGATATTGCGCGCTTTGATGAGAACAAAATGAGATGGAAGCTGCTGGTATAGGACTCCTTTTCATCCCCAATATATTCGAAAGTCGTTATAAGATGCATCATGATCGTTTGATATATGCCCAAGTGATACTGAGTTATATTTCCTTAAAAATATTATAGGAGTTCTCTAGAGACTAGTTTGTGTCATATAACGAGATATTATTTATGGAGAAACATGTATAGGCAGATAAAGAAGATCACAAAGGAGGATTAATTAACCAATCGAGTCATGTTTCCTGCCACCTGCCACGCTAAATACTTACAATATGCTTATATAAAGACATCACGCTTGAATCCATAGAAAAGACAAGGCATCATCTTTCCAAGACAGTTCATCTCAGCCCGGCAGTACGGTGCCAAACCGATGACAGAAGAATCGATAGAAATGATGGCTTCGATCATCTCTACAAGATTAGCACCAAACCAGAAGCGAGATCTAAGTGCGTGTTCTCTGGTACTGTCGGGCTTCTGACGAAGCGGATGCATGAAGGTGCTCAGAAGTTGGAGAGGCAAGTTTCAAAACTTGTCCTACTCCGATAGAGTCTAAATTCTCAGGCCCCAGAAACGAAGTCGCTGTCACAAGCGCTTCGATTTTTTTGATTCTTTTTACGGAATCACAGGGGTGAGAGATGTGTAAGTAGATGAGTTGGGGCTACCAATAGTCAAATTGAGCGGCGATGCGTTGTAGAAGCCAATCGAAAGGGATGTGGTATCTTTGACGAAGGATATTACGTTCTAGAATCGCTCACATTAGGTCTGTTGATACCATGTCAAACATATATACCTAAGTGGCTATCTCATCATGACTGCGCCCTGATGCAATTACTCCAGTATATCTGTGCGCACTTGAATTCCCCAGCTTGTATTTGGTTGTGAACCTCAGATGCGCCACCAGTTGAACCTTTTGTCATCTTGAACTGAGTCCAAGGGCCATAAGTAAATCTTACATCCGCCAGTCATTTGATTGAGTTCACTTCTGATAGTGATTTTCAAACTATCCTCATCAAAACACCATACTCATCTGGTATGAGCTCATAACTCTGAGCGCTACAAGAAGTTCATGTGTCTTCGAAATTGACACATATACTTCAAATAAGGTCGGTTTTGATAATGCTGAGGTCGTAAGGGGCGATACCACACGCCCATCACTGAATTCAGCGGACAATGAAGTAATAATGTGACTCAACATGCACATATGGCTCTTGAAAGTCCTTGTCTTTGCAGTTAAGATGTTAGTTCGTAATATTCATATCGAAGACAGTAGTAGAAGCTAGAAGCTGCTCAGAAATGCTAGCATTAAACAGGATAATCACTTGAAATTGAATATTGACCACGATGATCGCAGTGATAAGAGTCTACTTTGCTGGAATATTATACAAGCTTTTCGGGGTTTGTTGTTAAGGATAAATTTATAAGATAAGTTATTGATGACTTCAAGTAGGATGTACTATTATTATTCGATTCTGATACACACATTTATAACTTTTCTTCTACTCTTCTCACATATTAGAGCTTGATAGTTTAGCTCGGCTAAAATTTATCATTTAACTTGTGAAGTCCAACGAAAAGACTAGTGTGTTAATTTTGAGAGCTATAGAAATGATATATCCTAAAGATACTATCATTCATAGTAACATGGTTGTTTCTTTAGAGGAGCCGAGAATAAAGCAAAGCTAAGTCAATACTCAAAGGATCCGTTATTCAGTATCGCCTTGTACTTGAGACACAAGCGATGAGTTATACAATGATAAATCTTAGTTTTCTAGTAGGAGTAGTAACTACTCGAATATTCATTCAATTTAAGCACTTTTTAGTTTTCCATAATTTAAGAATAGTAGCAAAAGTTGGCATAAAGGGATAGAGTTGTATTCTACTAAGTATGATATCTTATTTCAGCTTTCTAGCCTGGAGAACATGCCAGTATACATAAATGATATGCTATATATAACAAACGCTTCTATAAACGACCGGTATACTATCCAAAAGTATTGGTGGCTTATAAGAAAATGACGTCTCCCCACAGGAGGTTTCTTATCAGCACAGCATCTGATAAAGGCACTGATAATTCAACTTCTTTAGCTAACGCAGCTGTAGCAGAAATCGTTGAAAGCGACTTGATAATCATCTCGGATGTTGACATTGACTTGAAAATGAATGGAGCTTAACGGCGATACCGTTTATCGATACCAACAGCTCCGTCGGACCGCATCCTTCGGAACAGAGTTTACCTAGGCCGTGATAGTATCGAGGCTAGCTCGAATACGTAAGGCGGTCAAGCTCACAGCCCGCCTTCCCACCGCATTTTAGGCCACACGACCAGAAAGTCAAGATGCTGAGGACATCAGGACAACCAACACAACCTGCAAATCTCACATACTCTCACCCTTCACATTCTCTTTCGAAGCTACATCTCATCCCAAGTCAACATCCCTTTGATCAAGGCCACCATCGTAGCTTTATCCAAGCTCCAAAATCTCATATATGCCAAATACAATATCAACATTAGCTACTAAAGCATCACAGCGTCTCGCACTCACCACACGTCACATCACTCCTCCCAACAGAGCCAATATGGCCACCCTGGGAGCTCCAGAGAAACGACACAAGGTCACCGTTGTTGGGTCTGGTAACTGGTAAGCCCGAGTTGCATCTTACAATTCAATTGCCTACTAAATCATCACAGGGGTTCTACCATTGCAAAGATCGTAGCAGAGAACACCAGGGCACATCCAGAGCTCTTTGAGGAGGAAGTTCAGATGTGGGTTTTCGAAGAGGAGGTTGTCGACTCGAAGGATCCATCCAACCAATCTCCACAGAAGCTTACCACCCTCATCAACAAATACCACGAGAACGTCAAGTATCTCCCTGACATTAAGCTCCCTTCCAACCTTGTTGCCAACCCCTCCGTCGAAGATTCGGTTCGCAACTCCTCCATCCTCGTCTTTAATCTTCCCCACCAATTTATTGGCAAGATTTCACAACAGCTCCAGGGTCACATCCTTCCTTTCGCTCGAGGTATTTCCTGCATCAAGGGTGTTGATGTCTCGGACGCTCAAATATCACTTTTCTCCGAATCTATAGGTGCGGGTTTGGGCATATACTGCGGAGCATTGTCTGGGGCAAACATCGCCAACGAAGTTGCTTTGGAGAAATGGTCGGAGACTACAGTCGCCTACGATCCGCCACCTGTGGATTCTCGTGCCCCAACTCCTACAGGACCTACTCCAACAAGCTCCACTACCAACTTGGCACATATTCCCCACGATATAGGACACAAGGATGTTCGTGGTGCTATCTCAAAGGTCAAGTTGGCAGCATTGCCACAAGAATACCCACCTATCGATCATGCGCTTTTCAAGGCTCTTTTCCACCGACCATATTTCCACGTTCGCCTCGTCAGTGATGTAGCAGGAGTTTCGCTTTCTGGCGCTCTCAAGAACGTTGTCGCCCTTGCAGCAGGTTTTGTTGATGGTCGTGGCTGGGGAGACAACGCAAAGGCTGCTATTATGCGAGTTGGTCTTCTCGAAATGGTTAAGTTCGGCAAAGAATTCTTTGGAGAGACTGTCGCAGCCGCCACTTTCACTGAAGAGAGTGCGGGTGTTGCGGATCTCATTACTAGCTGCAGTGGTGGCAGAAATTTCAGATGTGCTAAGCTATCTGTCCAAAGAGGTGTGAGCGTTGAGGAGGTTGAGAAGTCTGAGCTTAATGGACAGAAGCTTCAGGGATTGTCAACCGCAGCAGAAGTCAATAGCTTCTTGAAAGCTAAAGGCAAGGAGGCTGACTATCCTTTGCTTACCGCCGTTTATGGTATGTCTTGTGTTTTCTACTCTTGTGTACGTATATTGACAGCTTTCCAGATATTCTGCAAGGCAGAAACACGGTCGATGATATCCCAAACCTGCTTAACAAAGATGATTAAGTTAGGACATGCAATTTAATAGAGTAATGGAAATACCAGAAAAATGTCGTGAATATGGCACGACCAATTTTGATAGAAATAGATCTTACTTCAACCCAAATAACTGGGATTGTAAGTCTTTTTTTTTTGTTTGCCCTATCGGAGCAAGTTGCAAATCTGTGGGTTTACTGGTGAGACATAAAATCATACGCAACTGTTGGGTTCTCTGGGTTTGTTAACATTACAGTATTGTAACTATGAGTGAACGTGCGAAATAGATCAAGGGTTTAGAGACTGGGAATGGTAAGATAGAGATAGTGGGGGGAAGTCCTACTATGACATAAGTGTACATAAGTGACATCTGATGGTCAAAGAGAGACATTCTTCGGATTTCTTTTCAATGTATTGTATTGCATGTCAGTAATCTTCGCCATTAAGGAGCTGCGATATGATCCTGGCGTTTTCCTCTGCAACTTCCTGCTGTACTATCGTAGCAGCATCGACGCCATCATTCGACCGATCTTGGGCTACAACAAGTTTAAGTACCAGCTCTTCAAACTCCCGAACCCCTTCTCCCCCCTTTCCGTATTCTTGTTGGGCTCGTCGAAGAGCCGCAATACCATCTTGTGTGCCCCGCTCTTGAGTCCATGGCCCTCGACCTCTTCCCCTTCCGCCTCTTCCTCTACCACCTCTACGACCTCTACTTGATTGCCAATCATCAATATGGCTTTCACTTATGGAGTCTTCAATAGGTGCTTGCGTATGAGAATGGATCTCGCGAAGCTGCGATCGCAGCCGCGGAAACATTATGAACAGAGTCTGAAGCTCTTGCGACGTTTCTAGCACCGAGAATGGACTACGAGCTCCTTTAGCGGCGACGGTACCTGGTTGAGCATTTACAGCTGGAGCTGGCGGCTGCTCTGGCTCCACAGTTGCTGGGGACTCGGCTTCGATGTCATCAGCATGAGTTGCTTTGTGTTGGACTGAACAGGCTACAGAGCAGCTAACATATGTCAGTATATGTGCGACATTTCTCTAGGACTCCCAGGAGATACTTACTATGGCAACTCGCAGCGAACGCATTTATATTTCGACTCTTTCTCTGTGCAAACCCCGCAAATCTTTATTTGAGGCTGTTGTGGTACTGGACTTGTCGCGTTAGAGTCTTCTAGCAATGTTAATTGTTGTGTTAGAACTTGATTTGTATCCCCGCCAGCTCCCAATTCATGTTCCGGCTGCTTGCTGGCTTGCATGACAATCTGGTCTGGGAGTTGTGCAAGGTTATTGTCCTCTGTGGTAGACATTTTGTTGTATTGGGTTACAAGGCACGATAATAAGGCAATCAGGCAAGCTCTACTCGAGTCGCACCGTTCTAACGAAACAATGTCGTAGGCCAGCATCATCGTCCATCTGCGCATTTACTCTCTACCCACACTACGAATAATTCCGTCAACAAACAAAAGAAATTATCAGTTGTCAAAGTCATACCTCTAATTTATCCTGTAGCTTACTAGTCGAGTCAACAAAAAGCCGACGACGTACTGCGCCATTAAAGCTCCACTTGATACTTTCCCATCTCATCCTTATGAATACTGTCAAATCTTTCTGGTATATCTTGCTCAACACCTCGCCACATACTGTACTTGGAAGCTAACTGTAGCTTAGGGTTGGCTGGGGCGCACTGTGCGTGGCTGGCGGCGGTGCGTACTACTTTGCTAAGGGAGAGATCAATAAGGACCGTAAAGCAAAGCATGAAGCAATGTTAAGGAAGCGAGCATTGGCCGAAAGCTTGGAATACTCCTACAGCACCAATTCTACCCCATCCTCCAAAATTGGCTCTGCTACAGGAAAGAATACCAACAAAGAAGACATGTCAAGCTCGCCAGCCCAAGAGGCAACCTCAGATCCTGCCCCGACTAGACATGCTCCTGAGAATGAAGGTCAGAAAGTCTTCGAGAAGAGCAAATACGAAGCCAGTGAGCCATTCAGGTCAAAGAAGGGCGATCGATTCAGTTAAAAGACTTGTATACGGTCTCTAGCCAAACGATTCATCTCGAGATAAAGGTCCAACAATACCCCCCCCACACACAGTTCTAGGGAGAATGAAAAAGAGTGAGTAGTGTTTCGGGTCGAATCACTTTGCCAGAGACTGTGTTATCAAGCCGTACCTATTTTATGACCAAGTTTATGATAAGGTTGAAAAGTTAGTAAGAAGCATGCGAATTTTTCATGTACAATACAAATCCACTCATTAATTTAAGATCAGCTCTGTCATGAGCAAAGGCTTTATTGGTAATAACGGGTCTTTGTGTTTGGCGAGCTCTATATTGGCAATGCAAAAGGTCTACAAAAGTGGATGGGACGGACTATGGGGTCAATAAGCAGGCTGAATGTAAGCCAAGAACGCCCTTGAGAATTTTGATAGTGAGATAAAGTGAACCTCTCATTTTCACTGAAGTACTGATCTTGTATGGTGCCTCAAGTGTAATATTGTATAATTTATTATTTTATATTTTCTAGACAGGTCAAATAGAATAAACAAATTGACCTATAAGCTTCATCCAATGCTTTTCTGGATATATTGACTCGCTTGCCAATGAACATAATTACCAATCAGTAGGATCGGATCAATCAACCAATCTTGCCATGCCAAGTCCATCAAACATAGGCAATAGGAACGTCTCAAGTCTTGGTTCGTTAACCATCTGCTTATTAAACTCATCCAAAGCCTTCATATCATTACTTCTCCAAAGCTCCTCTCCCTGGCTCTTGAGTTTGAGAGCCCAGGGATTGGCATCACTCGGATCAGCGATGAGACCACGACGAAGCACATTATCTGCGAGGATGATTCCACCAGGCTTTAAGATACGAGTTGAAGTTGAGCCAGGAGATGAAAGTTCCAGAATGGTTGACAAGTATGCAGGGTATGACACCTTATCTGCATCAATGAAGATGAGGTCAAAAGGCTCAGAAATCTTTGCAGGTAGTGTCTTCAGACTGGCCGATTATTAGCTCACACGTACGCCTTTCATCTGATAAGAGGTTATACTTACGACTCTTTCGCATCGCCCACAATGACATCCACATTTTGTATGTCATTCTTCGTCATGACATCTTTTGCAGTCTGCGCATACTCCTCACTGAACTCCAATGTTGTCACTTGGCCATCCTTTCCGACGGCCTGAGCCCATCCGAGCGCGGAGAAGCCTACAAAGCATCCAATCTCAAGGATCCGCTTGGTGCCAAGAGCCTTTGCTATCCAGACTTGAAATTGAGCTTGTAGAGGAGAGATCATATAATTTGCAGCCGAGTGGTTCTTGGACGTGTCGGCATGCAGATCAAGGATGACCTGAGGGAGCTTGGTTGAGTGTTCTTCAGCATAAGTGGTCACTTTTTCGGCGACTTGTGCATTTGGATAGAGCTGAGTAGTGCTTTCTTTCATTTTGAAGCAGGAGACCTTGAAAAGACTATAACCAGAATAAGAGATAAAATGATCGAGAAACAATTAATAAGGTACACTTCTCAAACGGTGAGTAACTTGGTGTCTTATCATTGAGATTCAGTGATAGCCTTGCATATAAGGCTGCAAGTTGACATCATATCTCCAAGCTTTTCTACCCTATTATTGCAACATTTATGCGGGCAGCACGAGCACCTCAACCTTTCCACAGAACTATTCAGGAAACTTCCGAACCTCAAAATGTTGTCACGTTCAAATTTCAGCAGAGATTTGATTTGGCAGAGGATAAATAAATAACCAAAGGAGAGGCGTAATTTTAGAACTCCGAAGCCAACTTTGAGTTGACTTTACTTACTTCATTTGGATACGTTAGTACTTATGTATTTTGCCTGTTACTTTGCCTCTGCTTTGTCTCGATGGATTTTCTAGGCGGCTCAAATCTTATTCTGCCTGGGATCCCAGGAGTCAAGCAAGCGGTACCTATCACCGGGCAACAAATCATCAAGGCTGCCACTCGAGGCTGAGAAATTCCTGCTACCATACCTAGGTAAGTACTTAGAAATATTACTTTCAATCGCATTACTAAACCGGCGTCCTATATCAGAAACAACATGAATGTCGATGAAGATGTACCCCCATCTTTGGTGGACATAGATGCACTCGATGATGATCTGCCGCCCTCTTTGGTCGATGCAAAAGATGTGGATAAGCTTGAGGATGCACCAACCCACCGAGTTCCTATCACAATCGTTACAGGTAGAGCTCATCTAATATCACCAATAGGCAATGCGATTTTACTGACATGAATTTTCAGGTTATCTTGGTGCTGGAAAGACTACATTGATGAACTACATTCTGCAAGAGCAGCACGGAAAGAAAATTGCTGTGATTTTAAATGGTAGGTAATCTGTGCCTGCTATGGACAGATGTAGCATGTGACTAACTTTCAATGTTCCAGAATTTGGAGACTGTAAGCTACTATTACATAATACAAGCCCAGTCTTGGCCTAAAAAATTACAGCTGCCGATATAGAGAAGTCTTTAACAGTGAATACTGGAGGCGAGCAAGTTGAAGAATGGCTCGAGGTTGGTAATGGGTGCATCTGCTGCTCGGTAAAGTAATATACAATCCTCTGTTGATGACGGCTTAACGAACTTAAACTAAATTTTTGGATTAGGGACTCCGGAGTCAATGCTATTGAGTCACTTATGGAAAAGAAAGGAGCCTTCGACTATATTCTCTTAGAGACAACCGGGCTTGCAGATCCAGGTAACATAGCACCTCTTTTTTGGGTCGATGAGGGACTTGGAAGTACCATATATCTAGATGGGATTGTTACACTTATCGATGCCAAAAATATCCTGAAAAATTTGGATGAGCCAGCCGCAGAGCATCTCGAGCAAGAAAGTCATACAGGCCCTCTCCTGAGTACTGCCCACTTGCAGATATCACACGCCGATGTTATAGTACTTAACAAGTCCGATCTTGTTTCGCCAGAAGAACTCGAAATTGTGAAAAATCGAGTTCAGGCTATCAATGGGCTTGCACGAATACATGTGACACAGCAAGGGCAAGTACCACAACTGGAAGGGTTCCTCTTGGACTTACATGCATATGACAATGTTGGGGCTTTAGACGTTGCGCAGAAAGGTCATAGTCATTTAGATCCAGTGAGTTACTACCGTTCGTTGATAACAGTAGCTAATGGTTATTCTTCCAAGACTATGTCTACAATTACAATCGCAGCAAAGCCTTTGCACCAGAAGAAGCTGCCCAAGCTTGATGAGTGGCTTAGGTCGGTCCTATGGGACTCATTGCTACCAAACCTAGGGCATAACTCCACCCAGAAAATCCAACCATTTGAAATTCACCGATTGAAGGCCAAACTATACATGCAAGATGGTAGTATCAAGGTAGTCCAGGGCGTTCGAGAAGTCTTTGAAATCCTTGATGCTCCTCAACAAACGGCCCAAGAAGATACTAGAAGCTCTTCTATAGGACAAGGCAAAGTTGTGCTGATTGGGAGAAATCTTCGAGCATCATTATTTCAAGAAAGCTTGTCAGCTACTTTAGAGCAGTCTCAAACACAATGAAGATACCCTTAGCCAGGAACCACCAGTCCCTATACTACTTGAATTATGGTGGGACGATGATAACATACAAAGAAACGTAATTCATGTCTGAAAATGTGCAATTGAATGTATAGTGTTGATGTGGATGGTGGAAGATGCTTAAAAACTTGTAAATGGTACGAAGTATCCTTAGCTGTTTTCCCGCGTCATTATTTAGCTATTGATATACCCACAACTAAAGAATGTGGTATCATCGTACGAGTCTTTCTTTGGCGTAGGAAGCAATCACGGCGACATGTACTTCTAATACGCAAAGCAGTGAAGTGCAGGTATTGTAAATTAATAATATAAATATATCTTTGGTATCGTGCTGTGTTGCTTCCTTTTCTTTCCCTAATTCAGTCTAGTTTCTGTGTATTAGCTTCTTCTACGGCGAGAAGAATGTGCAGTACGCGCTCATACGTCCACATGGTAACAGCACTGGCAGGTGCAGCTTTGAAAAGACTATCAAATGTTAGCTTTCAGAAGTTATCGTGATGTCACTTTCCGCTTACCTGACAGTCAATCCTCTGTACAGGCCCCGTTTTCCCTCACTGCGAACGATGCTTTGAGCAGTCTTGAAAACACCCTTATACACCGGAATGTTCTTGTGAACGTACTTTTCTCTCGTAGGACCTTGAACTTGAAGTCTCTTCCTGATGAGATCTAATGGGAATACGCATGTCTTCGCAAAAACTGAAGCCATCACTCCAGCTGTAGCATCTCCCGATCCGAATGGCATGTGGAGTTTTCCCATTGGCAGACGTAAAGTTTCATATGTAGCGAAAAACACCCCCATGAATGGAACGATTTGTCCTACACCAGCACCAAGACCTTGAAAGAAGCCTCTCGGGCCCTCATGTACTGCGATGTCTCGAACGGACGCGAATAGTGAGGTATATATCTTTTCTTTGCCTTGTGCGGCAAATCTCGTTCTTAACAAGTCTAGAGGGTATGTCGCCGTAGTCGCAGTTGCTCCTGCACAAGCTCCAGCTATGAAGCTTTCTGCCGCATGTGGAAGTTTATGATCTCCAAAGGCAGTGTGCAAGCCCTGGGTCACCGCACGATAAGTCGTAAACTGTACTGCACTGTATGAGACATACATAAGCTCTGCAGGCACGTTGCCTTTCCATAGTGCGGTGAGACCCTCTTCGTGCAGTATTCGTTTGATAGTTGGGAGAGTGCCCTTGTAAACCGGAGAACCTTGGAGTTTAGCTTGTTCTGAGGTGGGAGGACCAGATAAGGAGTGAGTTTGCAATTGAAGGCGAATCTTAACAACATCAAGAGGAGCAATAACAAATCTGTAGGGATATTGATTAGCTGGTAATCCTCAATGCAATTTATATTCTCGTACCTAGCAATTAATCCTGCTGTGGCACCAGCCACTACAACCTGACTCTTGGACCCCTAGAATGTTCTTATCAGTATGGATCTATGGTGAATTGATCAATTATATTAAAAGAATTGCTTTTCTTACCTCATCCTTGAGGCGCTCTCCGCTTGCAGACATACATTTGGCTAGTCCTGGACGGACGTGGTCTCTGAACTTCTTGCCACTTAGAAAGTTGTTGAAGCTCAAGATCGCAAGGCTGAACCTTTGTTGGCCAAGAAGCATTCCTCAAGGGCGGCGACACTTTGAAGGCGGCCGCATTACACGCATCGTCCGCATTCTGAGGCCGGCTTAGGCAACATTCAGGATAACCGGTGACCAAAACCTTCAGTTTACCCGTTCGGATTTCAACCCCATATTCTCCACTACTTCAAATGCGCACGAAAGAATTATATCCACGATAATGTACTAAAGTCACTCTCTTTCACTAGGCTGGACCTTTCACTTCTGCCCCACACGGCTCCTTCATCAAAATGGCTGCACAGCCTTCCACCCCGGCCAATGCTGGTGCCACTTCGATCTTTGGATCCTTCACTCCTTCTACGAACCATACCACTCATTTTGGGAGTACAGCAATCACTCCAAATTCTGCCGCTTCTTCGAATGGGACATTCCTCATGCCGAATTCACCGATCACTCGAAGACGTACCAGTAACGATGGGTATCGACCGAAGATTACAAGAACTTTAGGACAGAGGCCCGCCTGTTTGGTGAACGCCTCTGTGACATACTGTGGTAACAACCAGATATATGCCTTCGGAGGGTTCGATCAGTATACCGACGAAGTTTACAATCATGTCCTACGACTCGATCTCATCAGTCATCAGTGGAGTCTGGTGGACAATTATGGTGATATCCCTGGCGTGCGAATGGGGCATACTGCAACACTGTATCAAGGGGACAAACTTTTGATATTCGGCGGAGAGAACGAACATCGATCATATCTTTCGGATCTCATTATCTTCGACCTGAAAACCGCACACTGGACACAGCCTGCAGTCACTGGGACAGTTCCAAGAGGGCGAGCACGACATTCCGCAGTCTTACACCAGGATAAATTATTTATCGTCGGTGGTATTACTGGTCATAATCAATATGTGTTGGACGACATATGTTACCTGGATATGAAGACCTTCACTTGGTCTCGTGCTTGGCGATTTGTTGGGCGGTTCGATGCGAGCGCTTTTATTTATGGAGATAGGCTATGGCTTTTTGGAGGCATGAGCGAGGAAATGGACAAGAATGCAGATGTATGGTGGTTGGATCTCAAAGGTAGCCCGGCTTTTGATTCTCCGCCAACGTATGGGGTTATAGACAACCACAATACGTCGACATCCAGACACTCAGGAAGTCTTGCTCGACACATGCTTTCGATTGGTCCATCACCTGTTGTTGGAAGCACTGGATATGCTGCGAATTCAAGCAGTGGCATCAACCCTTCTTCACTATTTACTGCATCACTTCCAGTAGCACCTGGTGTTATTGCATCCTTGAACTTCGCCTCTGGTCCCAATATTCCAGCACAAGGCTCAGGCATGCACTTTCATGTATATACTTCCGGCACTCTTCTAGATTTCGTTACACCTGCAGCTACCATCACTCCTTCCGAATGTTCTCTCTCCTCATTAGAACTAGACACACTTCGATGGCAACGACTTGCCGAAGGTCGGGATATCTTTAGACCAGGGTATAGATGGCACTATTGCACCATTAATGAGGATGGCACCAAGGCCTGGCTCTTGGGTTGTCCAACCGATCCTGCAGCTACAGACTTAGGTCCTAATGGATTCGAAGAATATCTAAGTGATATCATGGAGATCGACCTTCGAAAGTTCGGTCTTCTTGGTAACAACCTCACCCCTGACCCCTCGTCGCGCACGGAGGTAACTCGTCCCTCGCTAAATGATCGTCTTGCACCACCTCCATCAAAAGGTCTCGGGGCTGACTTGGCCAAACTTTTTGATGTGGCACCGGAGCTCGGCAGCGGTACGGATTTTACAATTACAGCATGTCGCGATGATGAAGATTGGGACGATGATGCAGCAACCCCATATCGATCGGAATCTGGCGAACAGACCTGGTTACCAGCTGAAACATCTACCTCACAACCCATCCACGTACATAAATTGATTCTCCAAGCACGATGGCCTCACTTTGCCCGTTTGTACAACTCGCAGATGGCAGAATTCCATACCAAAAAGATGCATATCCCAGAACCATACTCGGTAGTCAAGGCATTTTTGTATTATCTATATACAGATAGTATCAATGCTGATGACTGTGGGGATTTGGATGATGTTGCTGGTTTACTGGTAATGTCGAATATATACAACATCCCACATCTCAGATTGCTCTGCGTGAACCGCCTGAGCAAGGAGCTGGATGTCGACCACGCTTGTGTCATCTGGCACTGTGCTGGAACTGCAAGCGAAGAATGGCTACGAAAGCGAGCGGCTAACTTCTGTCTTACGCACTGGGGACGAGTGGTCCGCACTGAGGGGTTCCTGAAACTGCCCCGTCAAGCATTGGTCGAGCTCAGCCAGGAAATCGACATGGAGGGTCGTGTGGTTGGGGGAGAGGAATTGGAGTTTGTCGGCGGATTAGGCGGTGGTAGATTTGGAGTTGGTGGCATGGGCAGAAAGACGTCTATCAGCAGTAACCAGACTGTTCCACACAGTGAGGGCACTGGAGATGAGGATGAGGGTATGGAGATGAGCTGAGGAGCTGGGCTTATGATGTGAGATGATAGAGCGAGTGTTTGTGGTGATGAGATACGACTAGCCTTTGTAGCCTTCCTTTCCTCTCTTTATTTTAGTCATGTAGCGTGCATTTGTTGTGGCGTTGGAATACCAAAAGGAATACAGTACTGTGCTATCGCTAGACTCAATTGAGGGTTCCTACTACATAGCAATTCATAAATTTTGACATGCTTTTTTATACTTGCTGATATCTCTCTACCCACAACTCTCCCATCAACTATACTAGCGTTCTCCTCAAATGGCCATATACGAAATATGCGTGTTTAAAATCGAGGAGCCTCAGCCGCATAAGATTTGTATCTCAGCAGCCCGGTGTTCCCAAAACGCCTATCAATGCAGATCGACATATTCCTTCCATCATCATAGGGTCTCCATCATCGTACAAGTTGATCATCGTAGATCCTCTCCGCAGGTTGCCATGCAGTGTTTCAAGAGACTCTCACTCCTTCTCCGGAGGCACGTATTCCTCAGGCAAATCCATTCCAACTCTTCGAGCAGTCAATCTGACTCTCTCCTCTTCCTCCATACTCATGCCAGGATTGTATCTCTCCAGAAGGGTAGCGTACATTCTTTGTGCCTTGACGTACTGCAAGAATTGGTCGGCTTGATGGATTGGTGTAGCGGAGTCACCAACAATCATGCTGCGAATACGTTCTTGAAGTGGTGATCGTGCGTTTAGAGGACGGGCAGGGAGTTCGCGAAGAAACGAGCGGTAAACGGCGCGCAGCTTTGTAGGGTTTGTGGCGGACATTTTGATGGTTTTGATGCGGAGATTGGATGACGATTGATGGTGATGCTTGGATGATAGAACGGAGCTCCAACAATTGAATAATCGCAAGGCTGAGAAATTATTTTGGCAAGGCTAAGCGATAACTGACGACAACGGAAGCTCAGCAAACAACAATTAACCTTCGATAGAGACTCGAGAGCTCTACAGTATCCAAGATGATACCCTCTAGGATTTTGGCTGCTCGAATTCGTGCATCAGTTGCGAATTCCTCAAGGAAGGCTTCCTTACGCGAGCCTCGCGAGGTGAACAGCTTGGTGAAGAAGATGGCAGCAACACCACCACCAACAATTGCGAAGGAAATCGACCTCATCGTCCCCTGGAAAGATGTTGAGGAGAACATACACACAGAACCCCCACCAGCCCCCACAGACCAAAGAACAAGGGAGCTTAGATTTCCCGTCACTGCCTTGTCCTATCACTGGGACACGCTACCTCCTACGCCTGAAGCTCTAAAACACGCATCTCAATTCTTCCTCAAGAGACCGCCCACCTTCCTATGGAGTGCAGAGAAGTTCCACTCAACACCATTTGGTGACAGTCACGAAATATGTTTTCTTGGACGCTCCAACGTTGGGAAATCCTCATTACTGAATGCACTTCTTCAAAAAGCGAACCTGGCGAAGACATCGTCAAAGCCCGGGCGAACGAAGCTAATGAACGCGTTTGCAGTGGGCGGAGCGGAATTTAATGGAAAGAACCGTGTTGTGGTGCTGGACATGCCTGGGTACGGAAAGGGTGGGCGTGAGGAGTGGGGCGTGCAGATTCTTAAGTACCTAGAGAAGAGAAAGCAGTTGAAGATGGCTTTCTTGCTCATTGATGCGTCGCACGGTATCAAGTCTAGCGATTTGCAGCTTTTGGCATTGTTTAGACAAAAGGATATCCCGCATCATATTGTGCTAAGCAAGGTTGATCGGCTGCTGTTCAAGAACAAAAGATGGCCTTCGGAGGAGGCTCTAAAGTCTAGATTGGAGACCCTCCAGAAGACGTTCGAGGAGATCAGAGAGCTTACACAACCAAAGTCTGAAGATGAAGCGGCGCCTCTGGGAGAGATTATCGCTGTCAGCTCTGAAAGGATGTGCAATGGAAAGAGATTAGGCATCGATCCATTGAGATATGCTATTTTGCAAGCCACGGACTTGCAATACATTCCTAAGATTAAGACCAAGGAGGAGGAAATCGTCAGTCACGATGACGTTTGGGGATTACAGGATAACCCAGTTTGATCCGAGTATTGCTCGGCGGATACTCCGATTAAACTTGGTTAACAAAGCATAAAAGATTCAAACAGCCCTTTAGCTGGACAATTTGAGTCTGACTCTCCCAGGAGGAAATCGAACGGTCGTTCTCCTGCATACAATTCCAAGGTGAGCGCCAGATTATCACTTCATTACAGTCGGAAATATGTTACTCACACTATCAAGCAGAACAGCGACGGATAAAAGGTCTAAGATAGGGGATGAATACAACAATATCAGGTTCGTTACCCTAGAAGGTTCCCGGTCTATGCAGTCTCAATATCAAGACAATACAGCCTCTTGCCAGTGGAATGACTTTGAATATCATGCACTTATCTGTTCAAGTGCACCAGAGTTGTATGTCTTCGGTATGTTATAGACCTAGGTTGCAGGTTGAATCACTTTACCGAAGATTGTATCAGTATAAAGTTTGCGGATATTTCAAAAGTCTTATATCGTCTGAGGAGCCGGTCAAAAGAAAACCCCAGAACTGATGCAACAAGCCTGACTCATCAGTCCATGTGTTATCTTTAGGTGCTCTTCACAACTAGACTTTCTCACGCAATGCAATTGATGAAATTGGCCTCTAAAGCTATTAAACTCTGATGGGCAATATCATACTAGCAATATTTTATCATAGAGATCAGAGCGAGTACTCAATAGCGTTGTGTCAGACCTGAGAGGTCGAGATTGAAGAGCAGAGAAAGAGGAATTAAGGAGATTATATTATTTTTTCCGCTGTTAGGAGAAAGTTGTCAATTTATAATAATCTACCTAATCCAACCTTTGGGATTTATGATCATATCTGAAACAACAAATATAGTCAGATAACATCACTGTCCACAATTATACTCCTCCGTCATCAGATACTTTCCGCTCTCCCAAGTTCAAGTTCAGTCGAATTCAAATCAGTTCAGTTTCAACTTCAACTAGAACTCCGGCATTCCCCTTTCTTTGTGCCTCAAAACCACACCGGAACAAGAATTCCTTAGCGACTCCCTCACCCACCCGCACTGTTCCGCCTTTCTCCATCCTTTCCGCACCCCATTCCTCGTCAATCTAGACCGCCCTCCGCAAAAATTCTGCCAATAAACCAGGCTAAGATAAAGTCAGAGTCCCATCAGACGAAGTAAAAATCGCGCAGATCTCCCTTTCTCAGCCCGCTCTCACTAAATTCCCATACAATTTCATTTTCGCAACGCTGCACTCCGAATCAAATATTTCCAAGCTTTCCGTGAAATAATTCAGTCAAGATGGGAAACGTGAGTCTTTAACTGAAATTTCTAGTTCTCCTTGATTGTGTGAGCGGAGAAAATGCGCAGCTTAGAGCCTCCGTTGCTACTGTTTACTTTTTGCGACGAGAATATTCTGTACTGACCAAGTTTCATAGGGAGCCAAAGCCGCCTCTAAGCGTGAGCGCAATGCGAAGGACGCAAAGGCCGGTGGAAAGTCGCAGTTGAAAGTCGTATGTGCTCTCAAATCCATTCATTGAAGAGTTCATTGTTGCAGCTGAGGTCCATTGCGACGAGGCTCCGCAAAACCCGGGATTGGGCTGACTGTGTTTGTCGCAGAACGAGACCGCAAAGGATGTCCAGTGCAACATCTGCAAGAGCACCTTCTTGAAGACGACTAGAGCCCCAGCGTGAGTTTTCCCGAATATCCACCTCTTCAGAAAATGCGAAGGCGATCCGAAAATTCACTTCGTAGAAATATACAGGAGAAGAGACGGAGAGATATAATTTGGACGACGGTTTAGATTTTCTTCATTAGAACAACGCTGACAACACCAGACTTACTGAGCACGCTACGAACAAGCACAGCAAGACGCTACAGGAGTGCTTCCCAGGATTCGTAGAGACCCCTAAGAAATAGACGGAGATACGACGGGGATTGAGCATGGAGTAGCTGGGCGCAATGGGAGGTTAGAGACTGGGAGTTTGCATTAGATGAGGCTACAAGCAATGATACCATTTGACCAAAGAGCCTGCGTGCCTGCTGTGTGATATATGGGCTGTGGGACTTTCAAGGTCCGAGAGTCAAAGATCCGAAGAGTGTGGGGAAAGTTGAACACTTGACAGGTTTGGTGGTTGGAGATTATGGATTCACTACGCAACAGCTAGACAACAGTACCAGCAATTATTGCTTCATATTGAGTAAGTACTATAACTTATGAAGTTTTAGTGCACTTTATCACAATTGCTGTATTAGCATCAAATTCGGTCAAAGTGGGAGCTCGCCTTGTTGCGCATCAAGAGACTTGTCTACGACATCGAAGTAGATGCCCACCATAAGAACGAATTTGCCTTACCCAAGTTCTGTGAATATTATGATTCTCCTTGGGGATATATCTGAAGTGCCTGCTATATAGAGAGGAAGAGTCCCCAAGAGTTCATCCGTCAATAACAGGCCCTATATTTACTCATTAGGTTGCCCAAACTTATTGAAGTAGAGACTAGCCTTTATCCTCCTCTCGCGTTGCTCCAGTTTTTCGCTATAAACACTGACAGCTCCTTGCTGAGCATATCTCCGATTTTATCTGGGACTTTGCTCCCAAATCATTTAACGAACAATACTCTATGTGGCCCATCGCAGACCTTCCACAGCAAGTATCTACAGATTTGCTTTGGGCAGCCACTCATAACATTATTCGGGTTTGTAGTTCCTCACAAAAGTACTCCTAGTACAGGTCTAGTGACATTCACATGATTAAACAGCGCAGTTCTTATCACCAACTCAGCGGTATGTAGGAAACTGTCCACCACAGCGCCTCCATTGACCCGCCCGCACCGTTCCGCCCCCACCATCTTCCCACCCACTATTCCTCCGCGGTCTAGACCGCCCCCACAACGTCACCTCGGCTCGTCATTCGATGCAGATGTCCCTATTTGCGTAGCACCTCGGCATGAGATATTCTCGTAGATATCGTGGCATTATTAGCGCTTCGAAGCTGTCAGGTTTCCAACATAAAATATTCTAGTCTTGAAAGGATCATTCCTGATCATCTTAAAACCAGGTGGTTATCATGAAGAACTGCAAACTACTTAGTAGGCACCGTGTTTCCTTGCCAGGCAGTCTGTCCACGAGAGCATCTCTAACCTTGCGGTCTTCTTTATTGCCATCTTGGCAGCGACTTGCACATAACCCTCGTGCTAATTGCCCAAATCGATTTCCTACTACATTCTCGAGACCATTGTTTTCTTCATATTCAACGGCTGCTACGGGTCAACGGTCCCTGCTCAATGGAGTAGAGGAAGAAGAGAAAGTCACCAAACCTAAATTCAATCCGGCATGGCTTCGTGATTCATGTCCTGGTAGCTGCTGCATTGATTCCTCGTCAGGGCAAAAGAAGTTTGAGACAAAAGACATACCGTTAGATATTGAGCCCAGACATACTGTCTTTCATCCGGATGGATCTTTAGAAGTCAGATGGGCCAATGACTTAAAGGGCTATGGTCCTGACCATGTGTCTGTCTATCCGAAATCATTCCTTGATACATATCAAAATGACCATTCTCTCCTTCGGGATCGAGGACAAGTGGCCTTCGAAAGTCTGTGGGATGAGGCAACTATCTCACAGAAATTGACTTATGTGAGCTATGATGAGCTTATGATGTCTAATACGGAACTCTATCGAGCTTTACTTCAGTTAAGAGTACACGGGCTTATATTCCTTAACAACGTACCGCCAGTGGAGGATGCTGTTGAGAAAATCACTGCTCGAATTGGTCGTCTTCGAGATACCTTCTATGGTCGCACGTGGGATGTCAAATCGGTACCCAGAGCGAGGAATGTGGCATACACATCACAGCACCTTCATTTTCATATGGATCTCCTCTATATGAGTGATCCACCGGGTCTGCAGCTCCTGCACTGTCTCAAGAATAGTTGCAAAGGAGGCTCTGCTTTATTCTCCGACTCCTTTAAGGCCGTTTCCGAGTTACCTCCAGATGTCTTCGAGATCTTAACAAAGCATAAGACCTCCTACCATTATCGCAATGCTGGCGAACATTATTTCTATCAGCACCCTACCATTGACCCAGGACTTGTAGACGTTGGACAGGAGCATGGTATTGGATTTGTCAACTGGTCTCCTCCTTTCCAGGCCAACTACAGCTATACTGGAGATGAGCAATTGGAAACATTTCCCGAGTTACTAAGGGCTTCGAAAGTCTTCGCTGATCTGATTGAAGCACCCCGTAACGTATACAAGCATGATTATAGGGAGGGCGAATGTGTAATCTTCAATAACAGGAGGGTCTTGCACGCAAGAGAAGCTTTTGATACTGGCACAGGGGAGCGGTGGTTGAAGGGGACTTATGTAGACACAGATGTTTTCATGAGTCGGTTTAGAGTACTGCACGAGCAGCAGACGAAGCCAACTACTTAACTCAGAATGCAATATTCCCGGTTTAATTACAATCCAAGATCTCTTGTGATGCGCTTCGGCAGTTCCGTGTCTCAGGCCGCAGAGTTTGCACGGAGAAGAGGTGTTTCTCGGGCCGTCAAGGAAGCTTAATGCAGGCTTGCTTCAAATCGTATCTCCTACACGAAACGTCACGGATTTGTTTTCTGTATTGGATAGCAGCGGCTAATTACCCCATCTGAAACGATCACGATGTGCAACTAGCTATACCAGACTTCAATGCCAAAATCGGTATTTGGATGGTTTTGAGTTAAGAGTCAAATCAACATTTAAGCATACACAAAGAGAACAGAAGAAAGGATGGTTGAAATTGTTCCACCAAATCGGGTCTGCAGCATCTATATTTAAATTAACATTGCTCGTTCGATCTTGGAACAAATGGCATGGACACATGAAAGAACCCCACAAAGAAAAAACTCCGTCCAAAGTTATATCACTCCCCCACACCCCACACAACAAGGATTTCTACAAGTCGGGATATAGTAATAGAAATAAGACAATCTCAAAGGCGCAACTCTACAACATTAGCTGCTCCTCCACTGTGCGTCGTATAGTCATGTCTCAATCTACGCGATGAACTTGCGGCGAGCAAATCTTTGCTTGCGACCCTTTCCACCACGACCGCCACCGGCTTTACCAGCGTTACCAGCGTTACCAGCGTTACCAGCGTTACCAGCCTTGCCGGCCTTACCAGTATTGCTGGTACCAGTAGATGCTGCCTTCGCAGCGGATGTTGTAGCCGCGTTCTTAGCTGCGGATGACGTTGAAGTAGCGGCAGCGGCAGTCGCAGCACCGGTAGTGAGACCTGGACCAGCTGATACGGCCTCAGCAGCGGCGGCAGCAGCGGCTTGTCCAGTCTTGCCGTTGTTAGAAGCGGCATTTGCGGTATTGCCGTTGCCAGTGACGGTGAACTTGGTACAGTCATCAGCAGTACCGCGCTGAGCCACTGGCATTAGGACCGGCTGATGGTTGGAAGCTGAAGCCATTGTGCAGACACGATAATTGCCTGCTGGGAGACCACCAGTGACTGCGGCAGAGAGAAGACCCTTTCCATTACCAGCATCGTTGATACCCTTGAAAAAAGCGAATTGGGTTGCATCTAATGGGGTAGTTGGGTTGAGACTGCTGCCCATATCTTGAACTGTGACGTGGGTGTGACCGACGACCTGTCCATTCTCAAGTTGTTGTGGAGCAGAGTAGTAGGTGGTATCGGCATCAGTGAAAGACCCTGCCACAAGGTTGGACATCTGAACAGTGATGTTGAAGTCGGTATCCGCCTGAATAGCTTTTCCGTTGGTCTCGGGGAAGGTGATGACTGAGGATACCATAGCTGTCTTGGCTGGAATGTCTCCCATAGCTGCATAACGTTAGGGCTGTTCAGAGAACAGGACTCGGATAGTACTTACGGATACCGTTACATGAACCAGTAGTTATTTGAAGACCATTGGTCAAGGCTGACTTTCCAGAACAGAAGTTGATAAAATTGCTGTTAGACGTAATAGATAATGCTTGTCCAGACTCAGACCCAATGGCACCAGCACCACTTGCAGTTGAACCCTTCTGGATAACATCGGAGCCAAGTGTTGTAGAATCGGGACCGCCAGCACTAGAAGCAGCTGCATTGTTATTGTTGTTGTTGTTGTTATTAGCGGCCTCAGCGTAAGCGCCAGCGGCGAACGCAAGAACACTAATGATCTTAGAGCAATGCATTTTCGTGATTTCGGATAATTGTTGAAGATGGTTTTCCTGAAGGTTGCGAAGAGGAATACTAAAAACGATATCGACGAGCTGAAGTTGAATGAGTGTAATCCGTCGAGGCGTGATATAAAATGAGATACACGATCAACGCGATCTTCTTGACTGGCAAGATGAAAGTAAAGAGGGAAGTTTGAAAGAGAGAAACCCGCTGGGAGAGCGCACGAGATATGAAGAAAACTTTTTTGTGATGAGTGAATTAAGAAGGAAATCATCGAAGAGCATACTCGATGATACTTAAGTAAAAGGCTTGGCATCTTTTTGAGTTGGCGCATCACAACGCTGACAATTACCATGCCTACCTTGCTACTGTACGATACCAGTCTTGATGATGATGGTAAGGACTTTGGCTATGCAGATCCCGTAGTCGCATAGAGTCCTTGAAACTAGATTTGAAGTGCTTGGCGTCGCAGTGGATTTCTGTGTAGCTGTCAGGACAAGAAGGGTCAAGCTTCGAGATCAACGATGGTGGCATGGAGGTCAAGGTCGACATTGTAAAACCAGACTTCTCTGATCTCTCGAGCATTCAATGCCTTCGCTGTACCTAGGCGACTGTGAAGTTCTGCTGCGGACGCTTCGATATGAAGAGGATGTCGTCTCAAAAGACTTCGCTAAGTGCAGTCCCCAACAGTTCGCGTTTGGACAACCCTGGCTCTCAAACTCACCATGTCCCAATCCACCCCAATTCACTAAAAGCCCCGACAACACGGCCTTCACGACTGTCAGCGATTGTCCTTCCGCGATAAAAAGTTCTTCCGTTTACCGCTGGATTTCCTGAATCCCAACTTTGTCTTTGACCCTCAGCCTCCTGTTCACTTCCGAGATGCCGCATATCAAGCAATCTGATGTACAGAGAAACGTGAAGCCTTTGCCAAATCTACGCGCTACATCTTTCCTCTCATCTCCATGATACAATCATGCGGCTGTCATTTCTGGTGATTTTCGGATGAGAATTCCAGGATGGGTGTTCTCCAGATGTGTAGGTAGGCTCATCATCGGGCTTTTCTCTCGACTTCAAGTAAGATAGCCATGTGGGGAGTGGGTACACGCATCGACATTGCTAAAAAGCTAGGAGAAAATCGTTGATCTCTCTGATTTGCTTTTACTAAGTCTTCCACGGCGATAGCCCTTGTGAAATAAAAGGCAATTAAGTATTGAGTGCAAACCTTGCTTGCCATACGGAAGGGCTCGCTTCCAGAGCCCATTAGCAACGCTTGGTGCTTCAACATATACTAAGCTTGAAGCTGTCTCGACCAATAATACATTCTCACTGCTTGACTCTTCATCAACCTTACGCATACAATACTCGGGCATGAAGAAGAGACATATGTCTAAAGGTAAAAGCGCCACAAACTAGCTAAGCTTTAAGCTTGTCACCTGTGTATTCTGCGACTCCCGGAAGAAGTCTTATAGGAAGTTTGGATTTGATGTGCGGCAAGAAGAGACGAGACTCCAAGATCTTTGATCGTCATAGTGTATCTCTTACTTGGCACAAAATACCCACAGACTGGCACTGCCTCGTATACGGAAAATGGTTGCTCTTCAAGACAGACGAGTTGTTGTAGTTACTGTTCTGTGCTGAAAGTTGAGACTCTGACAGGTGGGGTACCAAGTTTCAGGATCTCAGGAACCGTTAGATATGCTTGACCGTGGCCGACGATTGGAAACGCCTCAAGGCGGGTTTGTACTGGCACAGACCCGTACGTGCTCTTCTCGCTAAATGCTAAAAAGTAAGCCTAAATCCGATGGTTCTATCATTAATGCTGGTGGTAGGGTTATGTGCCTCGAAATCATTCAGATCTTTGGGTCTGGCTAGTTTCCCTGTTCTACCGTTATGTCGCAAATATATGATCCTGCTATAACGACTAGGCTCATCGGTTTCTCACTGCGCTATGGACATAGTCAACGATAGAAATGGAAGGTGGAAGAGGAAGAATCATCACGAGACTTCTGATGAATACGAGAGAGTTTGAGGAGGTTGTACGGAGAAGAGCGCATCAAAGCCACGTAACCGAGATATCTAATCAGCGTATTGTACACGCTTTGCTAAGTGGGCATGACTTACGGTTATCGGCAACTTTGTGGTAACCCCAGCCCTGTTCGAACATCAGGACAATCTCAATACCCCAAACGGTTCGGAGAAGATAAGAAGTAATATAAATGGGACTCGAGACCTTTGGCCGATTTCTTGCCTTACCACCAGCAAACTTCTCGTCCTCAAGATTCATGAGAGGAAAGTGGTCCTCCCACATTGACCTAATTCAGAATTAGTGATGAGGGACCAAACCTGTACGTATATGGACTATCACGCTGGTCTTCAAAAGTTGGTTGTGTCACAGTTAATAACAATTTTATGTTTGTGCAAGGTACCTTACCGTACATACATTGACTAAATGCCGTATCCTGAGCTGATAAATTTTAGTTCGTTCTTGATTTGAGTAGCTCTCCAGATACAGAAACATGCAAAGATGTCATATATCTTGCCAGAGCTGGGTTAACTGACGTGCTTGACTCTCTGAATGAGATAAATATGCAAGGCAGAACGTTGGGTGGGATTGGTGATTGGCATCAATGCGCAAGAATGGCCTGATAATGTTTATGAGTTTCTCTTTGTTTGAAAGGAAATGCCACATCAAGGTTCGAGATTGAGAAACAGTAAGCTTTTTAAGTTGGCTCATCTATACCTATGTCATCCCCTTTCAGTTCAAGACTACTGGAATAATATTCGGCTGGCCAACAGCGACTGGTGGGTGATTGAGACGGCCGTACAGTGTGGTGCATTAGGAACATCTAATTCCTTGAGTGGATCGAGATGGAATAATGTGGCTGGGCAAGATTTACTTTTCTTCTTATTTTCCAAATTTGAGTAAGAGAGGTAAAAACCAACAATCATGTCACGAGAATTACGTTGAAAGATGACATAAAGCCAGATCATGTCAGAGCCTACAATCTGAACCAGTCTCAAATCGACGCATTCTCACCTCTTTGTACCTATGTGCTTTGTAGTATTGTTGATACCTATCAGAAAAGCCGAATGGAAATTCCATACTTTTCTTCTACGCCATAGGGTCCTGTTTTATCATTGCCTCAGAATATACTGCAATATCAACGAGTAAGTTACAATAGCTGACTACCATCTCCTTCTGATCTGAATACATCGTTTAACCAAGAACATTCTCTGCAAGAGATACTAGATTATGGTCAGCACGATATTATTCTTGAGAAAGGTTGAGTACGTACCACTCAAACCAGTGTTATCAGGCTCGACGTATGCCTCCTTGACCTTTCCATCCTCGATAACGAGTGCATATCTCTTGCTTCTTGGGCCACCAAAGATAGCAGCAGCATCAAAGTCAAGATCAAGCTCCTTCGTGAACTTGCCAGTTGGGTCACCAAGGAAACGGATCTGCTATGTGTCAGTCATTATGCATATGAGATTATAGTAAAGCATGTTGATCATGTAACCATGACTTCTAAGAATGAACTTTCTACTGAGATCATATGTAGAATAGCCAAAACACATGATGAACAATAAAAAATTGTCGATAGATGACAGTGACAAAGTGAACGAGTTTGACCAACCTTGCTGGTAGCTCCTGGGTCGAGCTGGTCTGCCCAAGCCTTAGTACTATGGGTATGTTAATATAAAGCTCGACTCCTCGGACAATAACAAGTTACTCACACAAATGGGTCATTCACAGCAACGACAAAGACATCTCCAGCCTCCTTGAGCTTCGGGTGGTTGATGTATCCCGGAATATGAGAGTTAGAGCACCCAGGGCCTAGTGATCTAGTCAGCCTATGCAAAATACAGCTTCTAGCAGAAAAAGATAACGTATGACGAAAATCGAGTAGAGAACATGTTTCTGAAACGACAAGATTCTCCAGCTCATAAGGTACAATACAACAAGAGGCATTTTCCATAGGAATACGGCACATAGGGCACGCATTGAGGAGAATGCATGCCATCGGACGCACGGAAGATACTTACTGAAAGCAGCTGGAACTCCAATGATTAAGGCCTTGTCCTTGATCTGCTCTTTGAGGTTGACCTTGTTTCCTGGCGAGTTCTCAACGAGCTCAAAGTTGGGGATGCTGTCGCCAACCTTGACAAATGCACGAGAGCTTGCATGGAAGCTACGGGTAGCGGAAGTTGCAACCTTTGTAAAGGCAGCACGGCGAAGAGCGAAAGCTGGGGATGCCATTTTGATGGTTGTGTGGATAGGGTGTTGAGAGGAATGTGTTGTATTGTGTGGTGTATGCTATGTGGTGTAGTGCGAGGAGATGATTGTTGTTGGGTGTGGGGTATCGATTACTAGTGAGTGACGTTTAAAAAAGTTATCTCTGTGGTGCAATCTGATCTTCGCAAGGGTTACTCCATTCATTTTCAAAATTGATTGTTTGCGTGTGTTTATTATACTTCCCATACTGACAGTTTGATCGGAATGTTGGTATTAAAGTGTATATTTATATTATAATACTATCTTTTTATTACAGTGGTCTCGCATGAACAATTTATGATTATTGTGTGGCGTATTTGACCTTGTTTTTGGAAGAAGTGTTGTAAGATGGCATCCAATTGATATTGCTACGGTATCATAATTCCTAATTCCTATGGTGCTGTATACACCACAATATTCATAATAAACATGAACTTCGTATCACCAAGAATTCCACGATTAAGACATCAAATAATCGACACCCCAACCATAAGTTAAAAATTTGAGCTGCCACGAGTCGCAGACTAAGGGATGTATAGTACATTTTATATGTCTTCGAGTTATGGGTATATAATGCATTGAGTATGTCTAAATTCCCATTGGAAACTCACCTCTACAACCTTGACAGTAATAACGGCTTGTGCTGATGCGACATGTAACATCGTGTTCTCAAGCATACATTGAAATGCCACGGCTCTCAACGATCCTATCACGCATGCTACATAAGACTTCAAGAGTTCTGAAATCCGTAAATCCTCACATTCAAAGCTTGCGCCCATAGATAGACTGCTTCCGTTCGAGACCTTGAAGATCAAATTGAGGGCATATAACACCAGGCTATAAGGATATCGAATTGAACTAAACTCAATAAGATGACTTGTAGCTTACCTTGTAAGTGTCTAACAATCCAGCGTGGTGAAGACACATGCAAAGCGAGGACTTGATGGGATTAATAGATCTCAATATCTTCAAAACCCTTAGACGGTCTTCTTCACTACCATTGGCAATTCTCCCAAAGGCCACTCTCAAGCCGGCCGTGGCCTCGTCTCAAACAGAATATCATCGATCCAGTATCTGCTCTCCAATGCAGGAGCTTCAAACTCTGAGTCTGGCAATATCTTGCTGATATACCACCTACTCGTGTCCATATCTAAAGCGTGTCACCTACCTTAAATGAGAAGGAAACTTTGGAAAAGAAGCTAAGTATGAGTCTCCTGAATAGTATAACTGTGCGAGATATACTTAAGGCTTTTGGAGTTGGCGAACATTATGACTCATCTAGTGAGCTTCGTTGAATGCCTAGCCCTCAGGTATTGAGTCCTTCGTTCTGTATAGCAATCCAAACACGAGTTATAGGTATCACGAGCGAATCACCAGACTATATCGAGTACTGTTAAAGTGTGTCTATTCACTCTTCTCTATTGCTCTAATCTCATCTCTCATCTATCCATCTATGTCATCATCTACAGCGTCTAACGCAAATCCTTATCAAACGCCAATCCCAAACGACTATCGAATGCGATTGTCTTTCCAACAATCTGCATCATCATCTACAAAGCCTTGAGGATGGCCTCAGCGCCGGAGACGGTGACCTGCTGTGGGTGAGGCTCGTTCTCGGCGTAGACGATCTTGCCGTGGTCAATGATGAGGGCGTAGCGACCGTCACGGTCACCAATGGTCCATCCGATCTTCTTGGAGAAAGCAGCGTCGGCGTCAGAGAGGAAGAGCTGTGAGGGTAGATGTTAGCTTATGTTATGAACTCCATTAATGTGAATCGACGAAGGATTGAGGAGAATCGTAGTCATTATGTTGTGTATTTTTTGTGCTGGCTTAGAATGGAAGCTGGTAGAAACTTACGAAGTTCTCGTCCTTGACGTTGTTAGCCTTGCCCCAGGCGCTCATAACGTAGGCATCGTTGTAGGCGATGACGGCAACAATGTCGACACCCTTGGCCTTGATGGCGTCAAGGTTGGCGATGTAACCTGGGAGATGGCTGGCGGAGCAGGATGGGGTGAAGGCTCCTGGGAGGGAGAAGAGAACGACCTTCTTATCGGCCCACTCTGTTTACAGAGTTAGCAGTTGATTTCTTACAATTGTAGAGGCATAAAACGTCAAGGTAAACACGAAAGGAAGAGGAACTTACCCTTGTTGGCATCGTACTGGATTGGAAGTCCACAGACCTGGAAGCCATCGATGTCTGGGGTGTATGGGATGTAAGAGAAGACGGAACCCTCTGGGAGGCTGTCGCCGACCTTGATAGAAGCCATTTTGATTATTGTGTGAGGTTTTGAAAAGAGGTTTGGTGGTTGGAAGCTTGGAGGGAAGTCTGAAGATGTGGTGGAGTGATTGATTGTGTGAATGTGATGAAAGAAAGAAGACGAGATGACTGCGGGAGAGTTGTTGTTTATGTGACTGATTGCGTACACTGTACTGTCGACACTAGTAGTGGGGGTTGCCGGAGCTTAATCGGAATGTGAATTCAGGAACGTTCCAATATTGACTTCACCATCACCATATCATTTTGATTCTTATGAATATCCTACCTTATGCCCACTTGTTCTTTGCAATTGCGCCATGATTTTCCTGGTCTCTTGGCCTCAATTGATAATATCGTGCGGTGAAATGAGCAGGATTCACTTCCGATTCGTATATCTTGAGTCTCGCCGCATGAGATTTCTCAGCGACCCCCGGCATATGAAGAACGGCATTGGCGTCATCGGCTGTTAATCGGGTTCGCTGACTGTGATGGAGCGTCTAGACTCTGTCAGCCTTAGGCGCGACATTACATCGCAGTGCATGGTGGCATGGTACCTTAGGTACATGCCTGGGAGGCGGGGCGATTACACGTGCTCAACGGTCTGACACCTTCACTTACCTAGGTAGAGTTATGAGCTTCAAAATGTCACCATCAAAGACGTCAATAAGGAACATCAAGTTATGTGGATTTCTCCTTCAACTCAGCGGAAGCATGCTTCCTATGTCTCCCTGGCCAATGTGAAAACTGTAATCCCATCGTGACCCATCAGGCTGCAGAAGAGATCCCGATGGGAATATGAGACATGACGCACCCAAGCGCACGCAGCACCACAGTGTCTTCGAATGCCACGCCTCTCTCAACGACCTCACCGCGAAGGTTACCAAAGACTTTAAGCGTGCCGAGAATTGTACAAGAGTCTGGTCTCGGCACCTTAAGTGTATGACTCGTATGAGAAGCCTCTAGAAAGTTCCAACCCACCGGGAAACGTGACAAGACCAAATGATACAACAGTCTTCTAACTTTGAACTCTCGGAATCGACTGCGATAAGATGTTGTAAATGGAGAAGGGCAGAGCTGTATCATGGCGCTGGATAGCTGCCCTCACACATCTTTGGCCAATCACAATTCAGGGTCTATGTCGTCAGAGGACTTATCAGTAGAGTTCGCAGCTTCACATTTATAGGTCCCCGAGAGTTCTACATATCATGATATGTATGATGTAGAGGATATCGGGGAAATTGTCACGGTCTAGTAGTGAACCAGCACAAAGGTCTCCGATAGGCCCATTGATCGGCACTTTGGACAGCCACACCTTGATTTGACGGTTCGAGAAGTCTAGAACTATCTGGGCGATCGTCCATATATGATTTCTGTATAACTGTCACATACTCTGAGGATAGCTTGGAAGGTACATACTATGGATTGTTCTATAGCTATACTTTTCACTCTCTCATTAACGCAACACAGTCACCTCTTTTTAGAAACGCTACATCACTTCATTCATAAAAGTTCTCTAATTATTCTTTTCGAACGGGAATCATTCATTACGTTCATGAGTATGAGCGAATATCCTAAGAAAGGCTAACCTGGAAATCCTCCACGTGCCATCTTCTTGGCTCTTTGATCCCTACGATTGTGGTTCGCACTCGAACCCTTATTAGCTTCTTTTCGTTGTCTAGCAACTTCGGTGGCCTTTTCACCAGTAGGGCCAGCAACACTCCCGCCTCTACCTCTACCACGGCCTCCTCCACCTCTTCCTCGTCCGCCTCCTCTACCCCTATAACCCCCTCTCCCACCTCTATTTCCTCCATCCATATCCGAGTCTTCTGTACCGGATCCAGCTGGGCTTGCTCTCCAGGACGTTGGTGCTAGCTCCTTCTGAGCCCCAGTGAACTGCGAGAACTTCATTTCAAGACGTTTCATCCGTTTTGGGTCTCTTGAAAGCATTAATGCCCACCCTTCAATAGCCTCGTCCGTCATCTTTGTCTCTTCTCTGAGGGCCGCTCTAGCCTTTCCTCTTCGTGTGGCAGCATCTCGTCCGAATGCATCACTAGACATCTTGAACGCTCGGAATAATGCTTCCTCGTTCGCATCTCGAATATCTGCCTCTTGTTCTTCCGCGTTGTTACCTGGTGTTGCTGAATCCACTGTGCCTCCAACGTCCTCAATGTCATAAGTATCGTCGCGTTCGTCATCATCCGCATCAAAAGTAGCAAGAGCAGAAAGAATTGCAGCCTTGTTGGGTGCAGTTGTGCGGTCTTGCAGAACATCATCTGCTGTCTGATCCGGATTTCTTCTCCCAAAGTGCAAACGTGAGGTGTCCACAGCAAGTTGATCAAAGTCGTCATCGTCAAAGACATTACGCCTTGTTGGTAACAATGGAGGTGTTGAGCGTGGTATGAGTTCTGGAACAGGGTCATCTTGTGCTTGATGTGTGCTGCCCCTATCTTGATGTTAGCCATGTAACCAAGATATGTAAATCTGGAGGTGCAATAACGTACAAATCTTCTGTGCGATCAGCATCCTTCAGATGAGGTGGGAGAGAATCTTCAAGGAGATGGGAAATGACTTGTTCCACATTTTCCCCATACTCATCCAGTAACTTGGCCACAAACCCAGATCCAAGGTCTGGAAATAAATCTTGAACCTGTGTGATAAGGCTCATCTGATGTACGTGAACTTCGCCACTTGCTCTGTGTCCATACTCATCATTTTCTCCACTATCCTTAGCAACACCCTTGCCTTTGTTGACCTTCCGACGCACAAGCTTCTTAGGACGACCACCGCCAGCCTTCTTGAAATTTTCCAGCTCTGCCAGTACGGATTTCGCGCGACTAGACCCTGTCCCGCTGCTCTCAATTCTTTCCCGAAGTTGCTTAAGTATTGGAGTGACTGTGACCAGTTCTGCCACCAGAGAATCATTAACGTTTGTCGGCCCCGCCTTGTGAGCATCAGCGGCGACTTTGAGCGCATAAAGTTGATCAGTCAAGAGAGAGAACTTCGGTTTTGCGCCTTCTGTAAGACCCAGAACTGATAAATATGCTGTAGAAATGATGGCCTTCCGAAGAGGTGGGTTCATCAACTTGTAACAAGTGACAAGTCCATCTAGAAAATCCGAACCAGCCATAAAAAATGCCGCCGTATCGGGAGAACAATGTAACAGATGATTTAGTCTCTTAAGATGCATCTCCACAGCTTTCACATCCCCATGGAGCCCGGAATCCAAGTTCTTGATAAGGAAATTTCTTTCAGTCTCCAGCGAAGATTCCAATGAATCTGATGAGCGTTTCCATACTAGCGCAATAAGATTCCATGTATGTTTCTTGCCGTATGTTTTAGATATATCAGCAAGAAATTCCCATGTAAGTAGCTCCGGAGGAGGCTTTTTGGCATCTAAAATCCGTGTGGAGAGGTAGAAGGAGTCCTTCCATAATTTCTTGGTTTTGATAGCAAGATCCGGGAAAGACGAATCCGATGACTTGGCCGTCTCTTTGGCATAAGAAAGAAGGAAAGAGACCAGCGACTGGTCCTGGAGGGATATTTGGGTGAAATCAGAATCAGAAAGTGAAAGATGCGCCTCAGCCAGAGCTATCCATGCATCAAGACATGCTGACCAATCCTCTGGCATCATATGTGTTCTCCAGGCTGCCTCAGGATACTGAGCCATAGGAGGCAGAGTGGTGATATGTTTGGAGGCCATAGTGAGAATGCGATGAGATGTTGAAGGAATGTCTAATGGTGGGTGTTTTCCTCCTCGAATTCCACGAACTTGATCAACTTGTCTGCATAGGCTGGCCTCGACTCAATACAGTAATGTTAGGTCGAAGCTGTAGCTTTTCGGCCCTGCGATTCGGTTGCCTCCGACCAATCACAAACAAAATGCCATCATCATCATTGACGATCTAATCTTATCTTATCGCGGCATAACAAAACAAACGAACATTCGTCGCGCATTGTTTTTATGTCGCTAAATACACAACGCGTGTAAACGGCCACAAAATGCATGGCGTTCACAATACCGTCAAGCTTGAAGCTTACACAGTTAAAAAACCTTGCCGTCAAATGTGGGATCAGTTCTTCCGGCACGAAAACCGTCCTCGCAACGCGTCTGGTTGATGCAATTGGGCATAAAGATGAAAATATCAAGCCGACTCGAATTCTGAGCATAGACATGGGCATACGAAATCTAGCTTACTGCGTTCTCGATGTACCTTCGAAGGCCAGTCAAAAGCCCGTAATAGTAGCCTGGAAGCGCATAGCTGTTACTGCAAAACCTACAAAAGATATTGAAGCCACGGAACCTCCGCCGAAAGAGACATTCGAACCAATTGTCTTTGCCGAGCATGCCTACAACCTCCTTCGAAAGAGACTTTTGCTGCCTTACAACCCGGAGCACATACTGATTGAGCGTCAACGATTTCGTTCTATGGGCGGAGCTGGGGTTTTAGAATGGACGGTGCGGGTCAACATGTTCGAGAGCATGCTCTACGCAGTTGCCCAGACCTTATCGTCGGAAAAGCTGTGGGAAGGCAGAGTACAGCCGATTATGCCGGGAAAGGTCGGACCATTCTGGGTAGGAACAGACGATACGCAGGCAGTCGATAGTGGAACGGAGCCATTGCGAAAAGTGCGTACTGGGAAGGGTGCCAAGCTACGCAACAAAGGCGCAAAGATTGATTTGGTTCAACAATGGCTTTCGAACAACGACATGGTCAAATATGGGACTGAAGAGGCAAAAGCAACTGGAGAAGCTTATATGCAGAAATGGCATCGTCTACCAGGTAGGCAAAAGTCCGTGCCTAAGAAAGAAAGTGAAGAAGAAATGGGTAAGCTGGATGATCTTGCAGACAGTCTGTTGCAGGGTATGGCTTGGATACAATGGGAGCAAAACAAGAGGAAAATTTTGA
The DNA here is from genome assembly GCA_024752435.1 of Allantophomopsis cytisporea. NCBI lineage: Eukaryota > Fungi > Ascomycota > Leotiomycetes > Phacidiales > Phacidiaceae > Allantophomopsis > Allantophomopsis cytisporea. The sequence continues at coordinate 1,684,959 of CP103025.1, forward strand.
AGATTGGCGCCGAAGCTTTTGAGGCATCAGAAATGTCTTGATGGTATCGAAGGCACTTATTCATTGATAGATGTGTTGGTAGACAGTTGCGCACAAGTCTTCAATAACCCCGCCTTTCACATCGATGGTGGGATGTCGATGGTTTAGGATGGCAGATCAATAACATTCAGAGAAATGAACACGTAATTAGATGGTGACCATCGGCGAACACCTTATTTTGTATATCTTTGCTGCTTGAACCGCTGAAGCTTTTGTTTTAGTAGCCTGCGGTTGTGAAAAAACAATAATAATGAGCCTAGGTAGGAATGCATACAAGGGATGATCAAGTATCTCGCGGAAGCGGAATACGTTGTATCATGATAAATCTCAGGATCTTTGAAGGATAAGAATGAGGTCATGTAGATATTTGATAAATAAATAAAAAGCCATGCTCAAATCATCATCAGACTCTAAGATCAACGAGATACCGTGGACTTCGGCATAAAAGTGGACAGTATATGCAGAAAAAGCAAATCACAGATCAATACAGAAATATTCAGTAAATACAGCAGTTACTTTCTACCAAGTAAACCGAGTAACAAGTTCAACGATCTATATCACAACCATTGTCATCCCACCCACCCAACGCCGCCAAATGCTAAGCAAGCCAAATATCCAGTCCAGTCCATCTATAAAATGCATGCAAACAAATCCGAAGCCAGACACCAAACCCCTCCAGCGCATCCGCGACATGATATATGAAAGGCCGTTACGCTTCCAAATGATTTCCCCTCCAAGCCATCCATACCTTTCTATCCTTTCTCCCTTATATAATACTTGCTATCCGTCGGTATGCATCATTTTGTTCCCACCTTAGTTCTTGGCTCGATGCACCTCAACCACCTAACTAAAATGAAATCTTTGCTTCAACCCGTCGTAAATAATGAAAATAAATGCCGAGCTAGGCGCGCTCCTAAGGACCGTTATGCCACAACCACGATAGAGGCCACTTAAGCCAGCCTGCCGCCAGAGTTTCATGCCCTCGGCGCCAAAAGTCTGCATCTTGCCCGGCTCAACAGCCTGTGTTTGCATGCGACTCTTAATGGTATCCGCTGGAAAGAAGAGGAAGTTGTAACTCATGCCGGCACTTGCACCCGCACATGCCTGCTGCCACAGTGGGAGCGGTTCGTCAGCGGGGTGAGCGAGTGGCGCTGTGCGCTCATTGTATTTGCGGAAAAGAAGAGTCGCCGTCTCCTTGGCGCCGAACCAGGCCGAACAGCCACCCGTCTCACGGATCAGTGTTCCTAGCTGTCCGTTCCAGAAACCTGCAATGCCTTGGTGACGGAAGACTTCGCGGATGATGGAAAGCGGGTTGGGAGAGGTGTGGATTGTTCCTGTTGGGGTCGAGATGACTGGGACTTGCATCTTACACTTCACCAGTTCCACGGGCGTGAGCACCAGACTTGTGAAGGCGCCCGATATACCGCCTGTTAAGAAAAGCGCAGATAACGGGAGGGGCTTGTCTGGAGAGTATAGGCCCGTCGAAAAAAGCGCATTTTGTGCCAGTCGCTCCCAGAAGAATAGTGAGGATGTTTCGAGTGCTGCACCTAAAAGAGGCGCACTAATACCGCGGTAAAGTCCTGCAAAGCCATCTGCACGGTAGGATTGGCGAAAGCAGTCGGTTGGACCTTTGTATTGGAGAGGGAGGTGGTCGGGTTGGGATTGGAGTCGGACTTTCACTGTATCGAAGGGGTATTCGATATATTTTCCTGCGATTCCTGCTGTCTAGGGAAGCAAAATAGTCAGTAAGAGTTTTGACTTGTGGTAGTGTGTGAAAGAGGTTTGAGTATATTATGCGAGCTGATAATGGGAAATGACATACAGATCCGAAGACAATATCTTCTATTGCATCCATGCCTGCTTCTTTTGTCTTGGCAACAACTTTTGCAGGTTTGGAGGAGAGGAGGTCTTGGGGAGAGGGAGACGAAGGCCCTCTGATTTCAGCTTGCATGGCATTCATGACAATTCCCTCTTCGCTTTTCAAGCAGCAGGTAAATATTGTGAAGTCGTATTTCTTAAGTATTGCGGTTTGATTGCTGCAGTGGGGCTATCGAAGCAGCATTGAAGCCCGAGCGGTGTAAGCAATGACCAGGGAAAAGGGCGCCAACGATGAAAAGTGAGGGAATAATCTAATCAGATCAAATGATCTCGCGGGATTTCACTTGGCAAGATGGATCAGCCAAGCAATACGCCTCGTGGCCTTGAAGAAATAGGTGAAGAGTGCTGAAAAATCACTTATTAATGACGCAGGGAAAAGAGAAAATTGGGTAATAGAAATAATTTGGAGGAGAAAGGGGTGGATTTACATGACAAGGCTCATGTCAATGTCATGTCATATGTAGGTAAGGTACAGAGGTACGGAGAACCAATAGCTCGAAGGGCCGGCAGGCTAAGTCAAACAATGAGAGAGAGAAAGAAAAAAAAAAGGAAGGGAATACATAAGGACATACTTGTACCTTACGGAGACCTCGGCTCCGCCGTGTACAGTTACGTCCGACATCACACAAAAAAAAGTTGCGAGGCAAAAGCCAACTGCTTCATTACAACAATCACCAACAGTCACCAACAATGATCTACAATTACCAACAAAAACCGACAGAAGGACTGATGCTCGCCACAAGATGGCTACGTCTTTCCAACAAACCTACAGAGTTTTTCATCTCTCAACACCCACGATTTCTGCAACGTTGTACTGTATCCTCAGCCTACAAGGTCGCTCGTCTCTTATATGACCCTTGTCGATTACATAGGCGACACAAACTGATGCCGTCACTGTTCACCAAAACCTTCTTGCAAGTAAGATTTTCTTAATATTTAGAAAGCGATATGGAGATGGATATGAAGAGGTAAACAGAACGATTGAGAGTAGTAATAAGAACAAAGTTAAAAGTAAAGGATCTCCTTAGACCCCAGAGACCCACAGTATAGAAATGTATATACACTTGATCGGCTACTTCCCACGTGAGATATGGGTATTTCGTACTTTTCTCTCTGTGACTCGGGTCCACGGGGATACCCAGCTATTATGTACATATTTCCCACAAGCTATAGGCGGGGACTTCTGGCAGAATTTAAGTATCGGCCAGTCATAACGTGGTATTTCCTACAGTAACCAATATTTATTTACTCATGATGTCCGAGTATGTTGTGACGCAATGAGTCGAGTAGAAGCTTGTGAAGCGCACGGCTTTGGGTGGATAGATTATATATACATATATAAATATACAAATATAAACACCTATGGTACATATTTGTAAAGGACAGGTTGAATAAGTCTGGGAAGATTCTTGATGAATGTAGTTAAGGTTGACTATTTAGTAGATGTTGTATTGTAAAATTTGGTACACTTAGGGAATATGATCCTCCTTAGAGCTTCGTAGCGTTGCACTCTGATCTTGATACACCCAATACATACATACTTGATACATACTTACAAGTAGTAGATATTCTTGTCCGCCTGCGTAATGGATTATCAGGGTAACAGTATCATCAAGCACATACTCCTCTCCAGGATGAAAATTATGCTCGACTGTCAGCTGCTGCCCCTCCATTCACAAATTTTTTCATTGGACATGCAACAGATTTGATGTAGCACAATTCCGGGGACTTTCAAAGTTTGAGCCAGTCTCTTGACTTTGAAAATGGGGAGGGGTAGGGCCCTGGTGCATGTTGGGGTAAGGTAGCACCGGTATTCGGGGGGAGAAGGGAAAAAAAAAGATCAATACTTGAGGAACGAATGACTATTGAACGATAGCTTATCGGGGGGAATTGGACAGCAACTATCGACATCATGAAATCTTGGGGGAGCTTCTCTGGTACACATTGTTACCATTAGCTTTGATACTAGAGGCTTAGCTTGATACTACATCACGACATTGTCTGATTGTCCGAGGTCGTTGTTCGAGGAGTACGCGCAGGATGAGTCGTTTCTGAGTGTCAGTAGTGTCGTTAGAAACAAAGCTGGCCTGAGCACATACATACATATCTAGGTATGCTGTATGTATTTCCCTACAGCGCATGCGGTTGGAGGAGGGGGCCGCCCGCAACTGGCTGCGTGAAGTATGTACAAATAGGTACAAGTATGTATGTATGGACGAGGGGCGGGTGTTCGACATGATTGCTCTGTGATCTGTGCTCGTGGTGCTGCACCGATGTAGGATGTAGAATATGCACGATGTTGAAGATTTTATCCACGAGATATGAAAAAAAGCTGCCAGCTATCAGCATGTTATGAGCGATCCCGGCCGTGTCTAGAGTAACAGGGCGTAGGTAATGAGAATAACAGCTTCAGCCATTCCCGGCATCGCAATGGTCAAGCCGACATGACACGGCGCCATATCAAGATGCTGAATGGAGGACATGGAAAAGATGGGGGCGCGAGGAAGATGTATTGTTATCTCTTGTATTAACTCAGAGCAGCTGAGAGAGAGTAGCTCTGCGTAGCAAATATAAAATGGTCATCCTTCGCCGTCTCTTTGAGCTGCTTCTCTGAACTCCCACTTCATACAATCCTCTTCTCTACTCACCTCTCGGATTCGCGTCGCATTGACATTCTTGTCTCCAATCCGTTGAACGCTACTCTATTCACGACTACAACAAGATACCCCACCAAAAATTACCTAGCGAGACTAAACTTGCCCCTCCTACCTAACCAGACAACCAGCACGACTACGACCACTATTACTTCAAAACTTTTTAATTGCCCTCCTTCTTTCTCCCTCTTATATCATCTCATCATCCTCACTTGTTGACATTCAATCTTCCTCCCTTTAAATTATTATATACCCAATTGCAAAGATGTCTAACCTTCCATCCGAGCCAGAGTTCGAGCAGGCCTACAAGGGTACGTCAACATCCAAAACATGAGAATACACACGCATGTGAAATTTTGCAATGCAAGCAACTGCATCATTGATTGAACCACCATGCTACCCCACAACCCAATGCCCCTCAAAATCCATATCATTACATCAATTGGAAGCTTTCAATGGACATTTGAACTGACTCAACACTTTCGTGGATAGAGCTTGTCTCCACCCTTGAGAACTCCTCTCTCTTTGAGAAGAACCCAGAATACAGAACCGCTCTTAAGATCGTCTCCATCCCAGAGCGTATCATCCAGTTCCGTGTTGTCTGGGAGGACGACAACAACCAGCCACAGGTCAACCGCGGTTACCGTGTGCAATTCAACTCTGCCCTCGGTCCATACAAGGGTGGTCTCCGTTTCCACCCATCTGTCAACCTTTCCATCCTCAAGTTCTTGGGTTTCGAGCAGATCTTCAAGAATGCTCTTACTGGCTGTAAGTAGTACCACTCAGATTTTACTAATACACTTCTCTGCCCTCAGGCTTCAGAGCTGTGCGGGAGGCGAGTGCGTGTATAGAACAATGGCTAATTTTTTTCTTCTCTCCTACAGTGAACATTGGTGGTGGTAAGGGAGGAGCCGACTTTGATCCAAAGGGCAAGTCCGACAACGAGATCCGCAAGTTCTGCGTTTCCTTCATGCGCGAGCTTAACAAGCACATTGGTGCCGACACTGATGTTCCAGCTGGTGACATTGGTGTCACTGGTCGCGAGATCGGTTACCTTTTCGGTGCTTACCGTGCCGAGAAGAACAAGTGGGAGGGAGTTTTGACCGGTAAGGGAGGTAGCTGGGGAGGATCCCTCATCCGCCCAGAGGCCACTGGTTACGGTCTCGTCTACGTAAGTCCCCATGAATTGTCAAAATTGTATGCATATACTTACAACGTATCAACAGTACGTCGACCACATGATCGCCTACGCTGGTCAGGGTTCTTTCAAGGGCAAGAAGGTTGCTATTTCCGGATCTGGAAACGTCGCCCAGTACGCCGCCCTTAAGGTCATCGAGCTTGGTGGAACCGTCGTCTCCCTCTCCGACTCTCAGGGTTCCCTCATCGCTGAGGGCGACAACGTTGTCACCCCAGAGGACATCCACAACATCGCTTCCCTCAAGGTCAAGCGCAAGGCGCTCACTGACTTCGAGCACGGTGGCAAGTACAAGTACGTTGCCGGTGCCCGCCCATGGACCCACGTCAAGGTCGATGTCGCTCTTCCTTGCGCCACCCAGAACGAGGTCTCCAAGGAGGAGGCTGAGGCTCTCATTGCCTCTGGCGCCCGCTTCATTGCTGAGGGTTCCAACATGGGGTGCACCCAGGAGGCCATTGATGCTTTCGAGGCCCACCGCAAGACCAACGCCAAGAACGCTATCTGGTACGCCCCAGGAAAGGCCGCCAACGCTGGTGGTGTCGCTGTCTCTGGTCTTGAGATGGCTCAGAACTCTCAGCGCATCACCTGGACTTCCGAGGAGGTCGATGAGAAGCTTAAGCTTATCATGAAGGACTGCTTCGAGAACGGCCTTGAGACTGCTAAGACTTACGTTCCTTCCAAGGATGGCGAGCTTCCTTCCCTCGTTGCTGGTTCCAACATTGCTGGTTTTGTTAAGGTTGCTGCTGCTATGCACGACCAGGGTGACTGGTGGTAAATTATCAATGCTCTGGTCGGGTCGCGATAGAGTTTTTGTGCAACGCGTTTTTGGCACCTCTAGATAGGCTGGGCTAGGTTTTGAATATAAAGTAATAAATGTTACCGGGATGTTGATGCACTGTGATGTGTGGGTGAGCGTATGCAATGACTGGCATGAGCTCTTGGGACTAGTGTGAATTCGCATTTATTGCCCACCAGATGCGTCGTGCGAACGTGCGTGGATTTTTGGGGGGTGGGATGTTTTGTTAAGAGGACTGATACTGATGGTAGAGCAGACGATGTGGTTTCATCGAGTAGATATAGCTTGCGGTAAATACCTTCATCGTAAAAGGACTCGGGAAAAGGTCTTTAGTAGGTAACATCTTGTATACATGGTATATAAGGTTCAACTTCTTCGACTTCGTCAGATTCAACTTCAATATCATAAATATGATTTTTTTTGTTGATTCCCGTGTTGTTGATGTGGGGTCGCAATTGAAGTGGAACAGGTCAAAGCTTCGAGAATATATCACAACAATATCTTTCGTTTTAAATCGGATGATCTAGAAACAAAACAAAGGAAAAGAAACAAGGACAAATTGAATTTTATAGGCGTAAATGTCACATCGAATTACCACCAAAGAAAGACTAATTGGGGTTGAAATACACATAAAAATGGGATGTAGATATTTATATGTATATATATCTTGTGAAGCACAGGCCCATTCCATCTCACCTATGACCCGGTGGATGGCAACATCAATAAGAATTGATAGTCATCCCCAAAGACGCAGCTTCACCATAATGCAACAGTCTTTCACCATTTCTTCCAAGGTGCCTTCTCTCGATTGTCTTGTCTTATCACCGCAAATCGTTCGTGAGCGAAGCTCGTGACTCTCTGGATTGGGGATCTAGCGCGCTACCCTTCACCCCTCCTGGCCAATGACGATGAGTGATGAGCGTTGAGCGGTGCCACATTATGGCGTGCTTGCGCGAAGCTGAGTAAAAGTGATGCTTGGGAGCATGAGCAGTCTAATTGCACCCGGCGCCCAATGGCCGATGTTCGAAGGGCAACGAAACATATTTGAACTCAAACCTCCGTTGCTACCTCTCCTCTTTCACTTTTTCTCAAATAAACAATCTCAAAATCACCCCCAAGATCATTCCCATCTTCTTGCTCTCTCCCCAAACAACAATCAATCTATCACATATTCATCATGTCTGAGGGATCTACAACGTAAGTTGCCCTCTGCTCTAATACCTCTGTGCCCCGCATTGCCCCTCCATGAAGATTATGAAGGCTTTCGATTGAACGTCGCATCATGCCGCTCAAGTTCAAGGATTCATTTTTGAAGGAGCAGCAGCGGCAAGCAATAATGATATCCTAAATACATCATGTTCTTCCATTTCTAGCTACCTACATCATTTTTAAGACCTATGAGAGCTTCTCACTGACCTCATCACTACTTCAGTCTTCGTCTTGGCTCCAAGGCCCCAAACTTCCAGGCTGAGACCACCAACGGTCCAATCGACTTCCACGAGTTCATTGGTGACAACTGGGTCGTCCTTTTCTCTCACCCAGAGGATTACACTCCAGTCTGCACCACCGAGCTCGGAGCTTTTGCTAAGCTCGAGCCAGAGTTCACAAAGCGTGGTGTCAAGTTGATCGGTCTCTCCGCCAACACCGTTGACTCTCACGGAGGATGGATTAAGGACATCAACGAGATCTCTGGCTCTGACCTTAAGTTCCCAATCATTGGCGACAAGGAGCGCAAGGTCGCCCTTGCCTATGACATGTGAGTAACCATAAAATATTTGATCTTTCATCATCATTCGTTGTGGGGTACTGAGAGGACTCAATTATGATTCCTATCAGTATCTTGACATTCCGTCAGCGTTTGAAGAGCTTGGTTAGCTCTGTAGTCTTACAATTCTACAATTGCATGTTTTCAGATTATACCACCAGGCTCAGATCTTCAACCGTCTCAGTTATCAAAGCTCAATGCTGCTTGAACGGTATCTAATCATTTTCCAGGATTGACCACCAGGATGCTACCAACGTTGACGAGAAGGGTATTGCCTTCACTATCCGCTCCGTCTTCATCATCGACCCAAAGAAGACCATCCGTCTCATCCTTTCCTATCCAGCCTCCACTGGCCGCAACACCGCTGAGGTTCTCCGTGTCGTCGACTCTCTCCAGACGTGAGTACCCATCATCTTAATTCCGTTCAAACTTACCAACTGCAATCGAACTGTTACTGACATATTTTTTTTACAGCGCCGACAAGCACCGCATCACCACCCCAATCAACTGGATCCCAGGAGACGACGTCATCGTCGCCCCACCTGTCTCCAACGAGGAGGCCAAGGTTCTCTTCCCTAACTTCCGTATCGTCAAGCCATACCTCCGATTCACCCCTCTCCCAAAGGAGAAGACCTCTGCCGCCTAAGCGAATAAAGTCTTGGAATGAAATGAATTGGAAGAATTGGGTTGGAGGAGTTTATCACATGGTCGTCAATTATATAGACGTTTTACCAGGTAGTTACGTACAGAGATGGTAACAATAAAAGCATTAAAGTCTGCTCGTGGTGCTATGTAAGGGATGCGAGTTTATGTCGTATTGTGGTGAGGTGAAATACGTGACTGACTGATATTGAGATCCTGTGATGTTGACTTTTCATGGCTGCTACTCTATTTTGGAAGTTTGGACAGGACTGATAATGGATAAGGACTAGTGTACCTAAGTATCCAAGACTTTCCGATCTTACACTGGCAGTGCTAGTCTTGTGCATCGTGTTGTCTTCTATCATGAAAAGCAGTCTATAGGTATTTTCATGCTGGGGAGTGCTGACTTAAAGAGTCTTTCAAATACACACACACCACATATATATATGAAATACATCTACGAAATATATATACATACCGCTGGATCTCATTATGACTTTTCTTGCCAGTAGAGTGTTTATGCAAGAGAGCTGTATGCTAGGTACGAATCAAGAGGTTTTCCTTTTTTTCTTTCCATATCAAAATTCCATTGCTAGCTAGCACCATCGAAGACGGGAATGCAAAGTACCAATCAAATTTGCAACATCTGAATTGGTGCTTCTAGGCAACATATATATGTTATGCTTTTATAGTCAGCGACCTCTTTTTCTTTTCCCCTCTTTCTCCCGCCTTTTTCTTCTTCTTCTTTTTCCTTTCGTTTTGTTCACCAGGCAATTTCGATGTATTATATGTCCGCACTTTTTCTTTGGTCCCATCATTCCACCTCTCAAGATTATGAATGCGAAACATCCTTGCTCCATAGGTGACATCAAGAATGGCTAATACATCCGTCTGTAATCGGAGCTCCAGTATTCGCGCCATTCGATGACAATGGTCGATGCTGCTACTGCGTTCGTGTTCATGTTCCTGTTCCTGGTTTCGGATGCTTCTAGTCTTCTAGTCTTCTACTGACCTGACACGCGATAACCCTGAGCTACTAGTGCTTCTTCATAGGGCGTTGCTTCGATCAGCATCTTCGGATGTGGTTTGTGGTGAGTTTGGAGGCTGTAAGGTATCTATGCATCCTTTCCAGGGCTCTTTATGCGGTCCCTTATCTATTCTGGCAAGGCATGCTGCTGCCTCTTATGCATTCCTTCTGGTGCTTGATCATAAATGGACCCTAATTAATATATAATCTGCATTTTCATCTTTTATGACTCACAGCATATGCTAGAATCATTGTCTCTCACGTCACATTCTTCGAATTCTCATTGTCGCTTTCATTCAATTCAAGAAGATGTTTTGGAAAGTTGTGCTCGTAGAGGCCAATTCAACTGCCTGAAATCCCCCCCCGCACATAACTCGGTCTTCAAACGAATACTCCGAATATGGAGCTGTTTGTATGGCGTGGTGATTAGCAAGGTACGTAGTATGAACAGCCGTTCAAGATTAAGATGACATTTCATTAAGGACTACAATGCAAGCTGCTTTCGAAAGAGGACTTCGCAACAAGACCTTCACTGCGAATACTCCACAGCTTGTAGGAGTCTTCTCGGCGAGCGTGAGTCGTTCAGTGGGTTTGTCTGAGAAAGCAGTCGTCTTCAAAGCATTGTATTGCGTGTGCGTGTTTTTTGTCTCCCAGTCCCCCATGTCCGTTCCCGTTCCCGTACCCTATGTACATACTTTGAATCATTATGTATGTACGGTGCGAAGTATATTCTATACACCCCGTCTTCTTGACCTTCCATGTCGAGCCCCCCTCATGTTCGGAAAGCATGCCGGAGAGTGAAGGTCACGGTAGTGCATAGCCAAGGTAAATACTCCGACGACGTGATTAACAGCACTTCTTCAACCATAGACACCCATGCGCCGCGCAAAAGAAAGACAGGAAGGGCAACACAAATGCGATGTCGGACTTGCGCTGTCAACTATGACCAATCAGGGGGGCGACCAAGGTGTTCATAGGCTAGTGAAAGGTGATACTTCCGCAGTAGAAAGACTTTAGATGCTTGAGATTCGATGGAGCCAAAAATGAAAATTATGACAGTTACTACAGCGAAAGCCTTGACCTCATAGGCCCTCCCCCTGTCACTCTTGACTCCTCCTTCACTCACCACCGAAACCAACCAGAGTGTCTTCAAAATAATACTCATCAAATTCTTATTCCCGTAAGCACAGACGGTCTTTGTGCATGCATGTGCACACAGTCCCTTGCAAGAATACGATGTTCTACACAACGAAGGCTCCGGATATAACGGTTTCTCAGATGCTGCACGTACCGGCGCTACCAATGGAATTCCGAAAAACATGACCTTCTCACTCCGATAGATAAGATCTGTGCATCGACTACATCAACCAAATGCTTGCTGCTGAGATATTCCTACCTGCCCTATTCCGCCCCAGTGGGTCATTCGTTGTGCCTTTTTTCTCATGTATTCACCAAAGGGCCCTTTATTTATGTCCCTCGACCCCTCCCCTCACTTGTCTCATTCAAGGAAAATTTCCTCTTCGCCAACTTCAAGGACTTTCTGCGGCTTGAAGGATAATTTCAAAAGAGGCATGATATGAGTGTCGTCATGGATCCCGAAAAGAACTTGGAGAATGCCGAAAAGGCTGAGGAGGTGACGGCTGCTCAGCAAGGAGCTGTCTTGGAGGACCCTGCAAAGGACGAATCGACGCCACCACAAACATCGAAGGAATCGAATTCACGTCCGTCGTCAAGTCAATCGCATATGGATAGAGAGGAGGAGGCTGCGGAAAACCTCGAGGCTTTGGCTCCCACGGTCACTGGTCCCGTCTACTCAGCATTTGGAAAATGGCAAAAGCGATATATTGTTTTCATGGTGACGTGGGCCGCTTTCATCTCTCCGACTTCAGCGAATATTTACTTCCCGGCGCTCAATCCTCTGGCCGCGGATCTTGGAGTCTCGAATACTATTATCAACTTGACCCTTACAGCATACATGATTTTCCAGGGTCTAGCTCCAACGGTCTTTGGAGATCTCTCGGACATGGCTGGTAGAAGACCCGCATACATCGGAGCTATGATTGTTTATATTGGAGCCAACATCGGTCTTGCACTTCAGAACAGCTATGCAGCTCTCTTCCTTCTCCGATGCCTTCAAAGTTGTGGAAGCAGTGGTGCAATTGCTCTTGGTATGGGTGTTGTAGCCGACATATCATCCAGTTCTGAAAGAGGCCACTACATGGGAATCGTTGGCGCCGGAACAATGATGGGACCGGCTCTCGGCCCAGTCATTGGAGGTATCCTCGCCCAATTCCTTGGCTGGCGATCCATCTTCTGGTTTCTTACTATCTTTGGCGCCTGCTGGTTCATCCCCTTCGTCTTGACAGTCCCAGAAACAGGCCGCAATGTAGTCGGCAATGGCTCGATAGCGCCACAAGGCTGGAACATGTCTTTGCTCGACTACCTGGCGTTCAAGAAAGCGGCCCTCCGCGAGAACGAGCTCACGCGGACGAAGTCTGCCGAAGGACGCCGTCTTGCACAAGCGGAACTCGCATCCAAACGCAAACTCCGCTGGCCGAACCCCCTGAAGACAGTCCACATTATCATGGAGAAAGATGTGGCCGTAGTCCTCTTCTACAACGCCCTCATTTATACTGCCTTCTACGACGTCACCGCATCTCTCCCATCTCTCTTTTCCGCAATCTATGGCTTCAACGACCTCCAGGTCGGTCTCTGCTACCTGCCCTTCGGCGCCGGCTGCGCTATTGCATCATTCGTCAACGGCAAGATGCTGGACCGCAACTACAAGCGCGTTGCACGACAGATCGGCTTCACCATCGACCGCAAGCGCGGCGACGACCTGCGCGCCTTCCCTATTGAGCGCGCACGTATCGAGCTGATCTGGCCCATGCTCACCGTCGGCCTCGCGGCCATCCTCTGCTACGGGTGGGTACTCGAGCAAGAAGCGCACCTCGCGGCGCCGCTCGTGCTCACGTTCCTCATCGGATTCTGCGTGAACGGCGCGTTCAACATCCTCTCTACGCTCCTGGTCGACCTTTACCCGCGATCGCCGGCCACGGCCACGGCAGCCAACAACCTCGTCCGCTGCTTCATCGGCGCTGGCGGCACGGGTATCATCAACATTATGATTGAGGGTATGGGACGCGGCTGGTGCTTTACGTTCATTGCGCTGGTGTGTGTCGTTACCATGCCGATGTTGATGGTGGAAATGAAGCATGGTCCGCGCTGGAGGGAGGAGAGGAGAGTGAGGATGGAGAATCTGGAGGCCGAGAAGGCAAAGCTTGAGGAAAAGGACAGGTTGGATGCTAGTGCGGCTACTGAGACGGAGACCGAGGAGGAGAGCAGGAACGTGACACCCGTTGGGGAGAAGGAGAAGGGTGAGGCGGGGCAGAATGGCGTATTGGATGCAGAGAAAAGCACGTAGTGTATGATGTTGATTGATTGATTGATTCATGTCGATTTGGATACCCGGGACGACGGCATTGGGTGGCGTTTTTGAGCGGTTTAGATATATAATGCTATTTGTTTGAATATGCTTGTTGATCTGCTGGTCGTGTGGTGTCCTGATTATGATTTGTGTACTGCTCGGCGTGTTTGATGTAACTTCTTGGAAGCTTTCGTGATAGACCGGATTGCGAAAGGTAATCATGAAACCAATGACACCGCATAGACCGTATTACGATTTGCTAACTGGTAGGATACAAATAAATAAATATCAAATTTATTCAACAGAAAACATCATACTACTTTTAAAATATCAACCAATCACGCATATTGCACCGTAAGAAGATATTTAACGTGGGTATCATACAATCTAAATACTTTTAGCTTTTAGCTTCCAACTTTTCATCTTTACATGCGGCATAAACCAAATCCTCATTCGCCTCCTCTCCCCCTCGTTCTTTCACATATCCAAACCCTCTACTCATTAGAAGGATAAAGAACCTTCTCCGTAGCGTTAAACTCCTCCTTGATACTTCTCGCACTAACAAATCTCGTCAAAAGATTCAATGAACCCGCCTTATCATTAGTGCCACTCGCCCGCGCACCTCCAAACGGCTGCTGGCCAACAACTGCACCGGTACTCTTGCAGTTAACGTAGAAGTTACCAGCCGAGTTTCTCAATGCTTCCTCAGCGAAGCGAATTGCCTCGCGGTCTTTTGCGAAGACAGAACCGGTGAGCGCATACTCGGTGGCGCCGTCGATCGTCTTGCAGATCTCGGCGAAGGCGTTGGGGGTGGCATCATCGTAGACGTAGACTGTGAGGATGGGACCGAAGAGCTCGGTGGAAAAGAGCTTGTGGTCTGGGTTGGCAGTCGCATAGATGGTAGGGTGAATGTAGAAGCCCTTGGACGAGTCATACTTTCCACCGATAAGGCAATCAAGCTCGGCATCATCCTTAGCGGCGTCGATGACACCGGAGAGCTTGTCGAAAGAGCCCTGGTGAATGACGGGTCCAATAAAGTTGGCATGGTCGGTTGGAGGGCCAATCTTGAGGGCGGCCGTCTCACGGACGGCGATGTCCTTGAAGGCAGGCCAGAGGGACTTAGGGATGTATGCTCGTGAAGTGGCGCTGCATTTCTGGCCCTGGTACTCAAAGGCTCCGCGGACAGTCTGGATAGCGGCGTTCTTGACATCGGCGGATGGGTGCAAAAGATGGAAGTTCTTACCACCGGTTTCACCGACAATACGTGGGTAGCCGATGTACTTTCCCTCGGCGACGCCCGAAGCAATGCTGCCGTACAGCTTTCGGAAAACGGAGGTGGAGCCAGTGTAGTGCAGGGCTGAAAATTGCTTGTGGGCGAGCACAACCTTAGTTACTTCCTCTGGGTTTCCAGGGATGAATTGGATGACATTGGGTGGGAGACCAGCTTCTAAAAGAATCTGGTAGACGAGCCAATTGGAGGCAATTGCTGAGTCGGAGGGCTTCCAGACTACTACGTTGCCCATTAATGCTGGGGCGCCGGGGAGGTTGCCAGCGATGGCGGTAAAGTTGAATGGGGTGATGGCGTAGACAAATCCTTCAAGTGGTCTGTACTCCACTCTGTTCCATACACCTGGAGAATTGTGCACGGGTTGTTGGCTGTAGAGTTCCTGGGCGTACTGAACATTGAATCGAAGGAAATCCGCAAGCTCAGCAGCTGTGTCGATCTCGGCTTGCCAGGCGTTCTTGCCCTGGCCAAGCATTGTAGCAGCCATTATCTCGTATCTGTACTTGCCAGCTACAAGGTCAGCCGCCTTAAGGAAGATAGCAGCACGGTCAGCGAATGGCATGGATTCCCATGCTGGCTTGGCCTCGAGGGCAGCATCGATGGCAGCAGAGACGTCCGAAGCAGAGGCATTAGAGTATGATGCAACGGTAGAGCTATGGTTGGAAGGGTTTTGTTGGCTACGAATGGAAGAGGTCTTGATCTGTCCAGCTGTCAACATACCGTTCTTATTTTCAATTGAAAGCGGCAGCTAAACTTACCTCTTTACCGCCTACAACAATCGGGACCTCCAAGGGAGTCTTCTTTTGATAGCTCTCGAGAGCAGCAGTCAAACCCTCTCTCTGAGCAGATCCTCTTGCATAATGATGCTAAATCAATCAGCATCAACCAATATCATTATGCTGACCGTTTTTGGCACACAATGAGAGGTAAAACTCACGTTTGGCTCATTGTTGACCTTTGGAATCTGGAAAGTCGCCAAAGTGGAGGCGGAGCGGGGAAGCTGCGACTTAATCGCACATCTACTCCCAACCAAGCCCAAAGATCCCAAACTTCTTGAAGCAATCATTATGAAAGCAATTGATTCAAATCCCAACAGAATAATACGAAGAGAAATGAAGAAAAGAACAAAGGTGAGGAAGGGGGTTTTTTTGGGCTCGTCTGAGATATGTAGGTATGGCACTTATATCATGACCCGATAACCTTTCCAGCAGTTTGGGGCTGTCGGTTTCCAGCGGCTTAGAAAGCTCTTATCTTTGTAATTCACTGCAGATAAGGTACTAAAATCACGTGAGGCGGCTCCTTAGGCCGAAAAGCGGAGCAACCGTGGTTGTTCCTAGGTAATCATTACACGATACGATGATAGACGCCCGCAGCGGTCGGGTATAGAGACTTCGTGCTTAGATGCTTAGGAAAGTAGCTATATAGTATATTGAATCAGCAGTTACGATAGTAATCGAAGAGGAGTTAGAAAAAATGATGATATAAGAGGAAGAATTAGAATTATAAGAGAAACAATGGTGATCCGACAGGCCCTATAGCCAGCCCAAGTAGAAGTAGAACTCCCTGCAAAAATCTTTGGGCATAGCGTCTACTTTTATGAAATAAGGTTGAGCCGCGTGCTAGCCGACTTGCTGCTTTAGGGACATATGTAGACTTACACTCACAATTACGATTTTGTTCGAATCTCTTGGTTAATATTCCCATCGATCCCAGATCTGTTCAAAGGTAGCAGACTCCTAGATATATTATGGCTTTATGAAATAGCGTGTTTGTTTGTGGCTCAATCAAAGTCACAGTTGTCTCAAGACAAGAAACACTGTTCTGTAGACCAAGAGCTTTAAGGTGGCCAAACAATAACTAACTTGCAAAATATAGCCTTGACGATTGAAACCACTCCGACATCGCAATACTAGAATAGCTGCGTTGTGTAAAAAGAATGGCGCATTCTGGGGATATTGTACGAATATACATAATTTCTTCGGTCAATAACCCCATGAACTCATACTCGTCTCATTTCAACAAAGCTTGTTGCCAACATACTTTTGATCCCATTTCTTCTTTGAAAGATTAAACATAATACTCGAACAGTACTTACGTGCTTGAATAGACCCCCAGCAGATAAGCAAGGTAGTCGAACTTGCTATTAGTAGTTGGGTTTGATTGGAGTGTAACCAGCACAATATCACAATGATGTCGCCTCGCAGCGCTTGTAATTAAGAGGCTCAAAAAGCGTCTCAGTATCGAGGATGCGTAAATATAATTAGAAGGCGGAAAAAGAGAAAGGGGTCAAATCACAGGAAGTGTACAAATTTCCACGTCATATCTTCATAAACGTGAAGATCCTCACACGTGTCTCCTCTAATAGAATCATCCAAGACATTAAAAAATGATCATGAGCTGGATCGAGTGGTTCTTCGAATCTCTATTGTGCTCCACCGCCCATATCCCAAAATCCTGTTTCCATCTATACGCATGGGTCAGCCAACATGCAGATACCTACAGCACGTAGAGATTTAGACTTACATTGGTGGCATTTACGAAGATCTTAACAAGCTCTTCAATGCGGCTCGGAGATTGCAGCAGAACATGCTTCTCTAGCAAAGCTAGCAACTGTCAGTAGCTGATTCATCACACATAGAGTGCAAGAGACGTTACCTGACCCAATGGCCACAGCCTCAGTATAATCGTCAGCAACGTAAGTCTCGATCCATTTCCAGTAGATGTTTCCTTCTCTCTTGGTGTTGGGATCATCGAACAATCTCCTAGCAATAACTCCATAGCCTATCAAACAAGGAGCCATTGAAATTTGGAGGGCGAGCCAGTCTTGGGATTGGCCGATATCGAGCACAAATCTACCGCTATTAGAATAGAAGTTCTCAAGATCAACGAGGAATTGACAGATACCTTGTATATGCAGTGCATGCCAGACTCTCCTCCGCACTCTCCATTTCCTTCTTGGAGACTCCGAAGCCAGAACAATACTCGACATGCAGCGCCGTCTCACGCTGGATATGTGTGACTATCTGGGCTGACATGGCGATCGTCTCCATTGTGTTGGCCTTGTATGCAGCCAGTGCGTTGGCTCTAGCAAATTGAATGAGGTATAGATAGTCTTGGATAAGATAGTACTTGAATGCCTCTACGGGTAAAGTGCCGTCAGCGAGTCTTGAGACGAACTCATGCTCAGTATGATGTTTCCAAGCCTCCTTGACATCGCCTCTTTCTAGGAGGTACTCAACAAAACGACCACTGTCCTTG
Organism: Allantophomopsis cytisporea; assembly: GCA_024752435.1. Taxonomy (NCBI): domain Eukaryota; kingdom Fungi; phylum Ascomycota; class Leotiomycetes; order Phacidiales; family Phacidiaceae; genus Allantophomopsis; species Allantophomopsis cytisporea. Next base: position 1,702,925 of record CP103025.1, read on the forward strand.
TCAGCATATACTGGTGTAAGAATTAAGAGACTTACGGTACAAATGGTAAAGTGTAAGTAGAATGGAAGTGATTGATAGGACCATTACCATGACCGAGATCGGTTGCAGTCTTGATACCAGCTTCAATATACCTACAGGCTGCCTTAACGGCCTGTGGCATTGGTAGTCCTTTCGCAAGGTTTGATGCAATAGCAGCTAAATTATATTAGTCAAAATAATATCAGATTTAGAAAGAAAAACTCACAGGCTAAAGAACATCCAGTACCGTGGGTGTTTTTAGACTTCTGATAAAGTGTCTCGATCTTCAATACCTCCCCCTCACCATACAAGAGGTCCACCATAATCTCCTTTTCTTCATCTAAAATAGCTATCTTTCCATCCCTCTTGAGAGGTAAATGACCGCCCTTTATCAACACCCATCTTGGACCCAGAGCCTGCACGGCCTTTGCAAGAGCAATGAGATCCTCAATACTTTCGGGGGTCTTGGCATCGTGGCCTGCATCTGAAAGGAGGAGTATAGCCTCAGGTACATTAGGAGTTAAGATGGTAGCCACAGGAAGTAGATGTTTCCGTAACTCCTTAATCGCATCTTGAGCTAGTAGCTGAGCACCACTAGTTGAGACCATAACCTGATAAATTAGTAGAGCCTCTATGGCATAAGTAACATGAATCTTACCGGATCAATAACTGTAGTCTTGAGGTCATATTTCTTCAAGCTGTCTGCAACAACCTCAATGATCTCCTTTGTCGCAAGCATTCCTACACTACGTCAGTACCGAGATTAGTGCAGCGCAGTTCAATTATTTCCACTTGCTTACCAGTCTTGACTACATCGACACCCACATCTTCTACACAAGCCTTGATGCATTTTCCTACAAACCCAGCAGGTACCCAGTGGATATCGTCGACGCCAAGAGTGTTCTGGGCCGTGAGCGCAGTGGTAGCAGTCATAGCATAGCAGCCATGAGCGGCAATAACCTTCTGATCAGCCTCGAGCCCCCTAAAGCTTAATCAGCCAGTGTTCGTCAATAAGCCCCAGGCCGATTCTCAATGCCTTTCTCCTACAGCAGATCTAGACGGGAGCAGATAGCGCACGGTCATGTATAGTGAGTGGGGTTACAGAAAGCTTCCAGAAAACAGGCTGTGAGAGCAACTTACGCGCCACCGGAGCTATCGCTGCCAGCGATGACAAGAACTTTGCCCTGCGCCATTCCGTGCACTTTATATCAGATGCTCAGAACTCAGAGAGAGAGAAAATGACGTGCACTGGATGCTGCCGTTTAAGCTTATTAGGATTCCTCACGAAATATCGAATGAAAGGTGGGGCCTTTAACGAGCTAAATACGCCGCTGTACGGAGTGTACTTCCGTGCTTTCCTGATTTATTGCGACTGCCTGAGATAAGATGATTTTCATATTATTACAAACTACCTAGTCATGTAGAAATACATTAAATTTAGAAGTATATTAGTGGGGTCAAGGCATGATGTCAAGGCGGTGGAGAATGAGCCGCAGTAGTTGTTACCTTCGGCACCGATTGCAGATATGAAGGCATAGATTACCAGTTTGGTTAGTTTTGATCGGTCAGGTCTCATAAGTCAGATAGTTTAAATTTCCATTGACGATTCAATGTACCTGTGCCATCTCCCCGCTCGCGATCAACACGACCATCTCCGTTGTCACCCTTCTAGTCCGTACTAGTAAGCTTTGTATAACACCATAAGGTAGCTTCTCGAACGTACTGTATCGGCATCTATATCTTATCTCAATACATCTATCGAACAATCTTATACACAAGTCTATTTCGAGGCCACTGCCAAATCTCAAAGAGCTACATCAACACAGTGCTTCCACATACACCTAGACCAAGACACACAGGAGCCTAAGAGCTCACATAAGACTTTAAAGATATATCCTTTAGGTAAATTGGTCTTACAGCTACACGCTCGGTTGTCTGCCTCCAATTGACTCTTCGGCATTGGACATCATCTGCTGCTTCCCAAGACTGAATACATAATCAGTACTAACGCGTCTACTTTTAGGTTTGTTCTATAGCGCATATATACGAAGGGGCATTGCTCCAAATACACGGCCCAAATGAACAGATCCCGAGGCTCGGGGCGCAATGGTGGACGAGGTATAGCGGAGAACGGCGAGGAACAAAACCTGTGGAACTATTGTCTTCAATTGAAGCAACGCCTCGCAGAAAACGAAGCGCAGGCCAAGGTCTTTTCACAGCAAATTGTCGACTTAGAGTTAGCTTACAAACTAAAAGGTGATGCTAATGAGAGTATGTGCTTGGAAGGGGGCAGCTTGTTCGCGATGAGAGACTAACCTCTACACAGAGCTTACGATGAAAGAAATCGACGCGCTCGACAATGCCTACCGCCAGAACGCAAAGATATCTGATGAACAGATGTCGACCGGAGGCGAGCTGAAGGAGAAATTCGAGATTTTAAGGGCACTCAGAGCTCAGAATGACGACATCCCGTCATCTTCTTCTTCGAGACAACGCCAGCCACCACGAGAGACTTCAAGGCCGATCGCGGATATGGATGGACCGAGCGACTCGCCCGCACCGAGTCCTGTAGTAGACAGAGCGGCAAGAAGGAACGGAGGCACGTCTTCGGCGCGTGGAAGTATACCACCCAGAGACACGACCGCGGCATCGGAAGAAACCGAATCGATAGATCTGCCAACGAAGCCCGGCAAAGTCACAATCACCTACACTCAAGGCGCAGAAGTAGCATTCAAGCCTAAGATCCCCAATGCCGAGGAGTCTGATTGGATTCTCGGTACAGTGGTCAAGGTCATTGGCGAAGGTAAGAGCAGACGGTACGATGTACAAGACCCAGAACCCGATGAGCGCACAAAACAACTGCCAGTCTTCAGGACTTCGGCTTCTTCTATGGTCCCTATTCCACCTATAGGCGCTCCATTACCAGATTACCCGAAGGGGAAGAACGTGCTTGCTAGATATCCGGACACGACTACATTTTATAGAGCTGAAGTTGTGGGCATGAACGGTAAGGAGGTCAGCTTGAAGTTTGAGGGTGAGGAAGATGCTCAGGCGGTCACGAGCGTTGACAGGCGCTTTGTTTTAGACTATCGGGTCACCTAATATCTCCTGAGTGTTATCTGTTTGTTTTAGAAAAAAAATTGTTTTTGGGGCGTATATGGTATTGGCGGCATGGAGAGGAGATTATTATACCCTTGAGTGCGTGGGAGAACGATTGAAGGATATGTAATGGACCTTTGCTTTGAGAAACTTCATGTTTGACAGGTTTGATCATTGTTATTTATTTTGTATAACTCTGCTTGGAATCGAAGTATTGGGTTCAACAAGTTTGAAAATTCCTACCATGGAACATGTTGTTCGAAAATACAAAGTGACTATGAAAGTAACTATGAATGATATGGAGCTACTTTCGTGGGCTTCTCAACTCCTACTCAAAAGTGGTCCTTCACTGCTTCGACTTAGATTGTCACATACAAGATACTTTACACTCTAAGATAGGAGAAAATATTCGTCCGAGTGGATTTCCAATGCACGCTATGCTATGCAATGAACTATACAAAACTATATCTCAACACTCCAGGGTTAGCGCAGCGTAACGTTGCTCTTCATCTTTCGACATGATTCTCATAGGAAAGCATATGGCCAACCTTCCCATTCCCAATGCCATTTCCATTCCCATTCCCAATCACCTTTTTCACTTCCCCATTCGTCTTTTCCATCTCAATCCCACCCGCCTTCCCTTCCCTTCCTCCAATCACCGTCCATACTACCCCTACGATAGTCAAAACTACCCATACTAGAAGTACTCCCAGCGTGATTAGGTCAACGACATGGATAACCCACCAATGTAATGGTGGCCCCATGGAGCACGTCGCATACGCAGACCGCCACTGCCACTCGTTGGGATCAAACCACACGCTCAATAGGCCCGCATTGCCGCCGTAGTCGCCCATCATGCTGCGAACGGTGATCTCGCGGATGCTCGGATGCGGAGCGGCGAGGAGTCCGGATTTTAGGGCAGCGGAGTAGCGGGATGCTTGCCAAACTGGGGTAGAGTCTTCGTTTTCGTTTTCGATTTCATTTTCATTTCCATTTCCACTTTCAGCCTCATCCTCGACCACACCTTTCTGTTCGATATAATGCCAAATATCACAACCCTCGTGATCATGCCCGTTTATCACCAGTCCCCTCCTTCCCTTTCCGTTTCCATCTGCACTAGGATCTCCACTCATCCCAAACACCCCCTCAAGTACTCCCTTACTTGCATCCCGACTAAGATGGTTCTGCTCCCTGACCCCACCTCCAAACTTCTCCTCGTGAAAATCAAAGAACGGCCCATCAACACAAATGCCCGCGTCTTTATATAACGGGATATGCGTTAGAAGTATCGTGAACAGGCCCTCGCGAGCTACATGATGCGAACTGCTGATCACGTCATTGACAAATGCATATGTCTGCTGCTGTAACTCAGAATCGGCGACAGGGCCGTCGAGGTTCATATTGTTGAGGTTGACAATACGGAGCTCAGGAATTTCGCGCTCAGCACCACCATCAGCACCAGTGACCACGGAGGTATTAAGCTGAAAACGCAACTCATAATTCGCCTTCCCGAACGCCTTCTCGAAGCGCGCGAAGCGTTCAGGTGTCAAGTCGCCCGCATACCCAATATCGTGATTCCCAGCAACATTAATAAGTCGTGTAGACCAGTCGTGTTCACCGAGATATTCGATGGGCCTATAAGTAGTGAAATCATCTTCGTTGGAGCTTGTAGTCAGGGCATCATCTACCCTGCTGCTGCTACTGAACGTCCGGTTCCAGAACCGCCATGCGCGGCGCGCGAATTCATCGTCGGCAATCCATTGGCTGCCTAGCAGATCGCCGAGCACAGAAACGTGTGTTGGGCGTGTCCACCAGCGGATTGTGCGATGGATGTGGGCTAGGTAGTAGTCGTTGCCAAAGAGGTCGAGGGTCTTGCGGTAGACCTCGAGGGCTTTGGGAAGGTCGTCGAAATAGAAATCTACGAGATCGTGTAGACTTTGGCGAATACGCTGGAGAGGTGAGAGATTCGAGGGATTGGTGAGCGCATGGCTAAGGAACGTTTGAAAGTGCGGGTATGAGGCTGCTTCCGGGTTCGCAATGGCGGTGTTTCCCTCAAGTTGAGGATCTCCAAGTGCTAAAAGTCGGAAAGGTGCTGAGGTGTCATGTTGATTTTGGCTCAGATGAGACTGGAGGGTGTGCAAGTATGAGGAACCCGCATTGGATTCGGGCGAAGGAAAGGCGCAGAGATGGAAGACTGGGTAGAGGTAGAGGTAAGAGGTGGATATTATGGATAGAGGCAACAGTAGGAACAGTGCATATTTCAGCACGTTGATCAGGAACATGTAGATGTCTGCATCGGGAGATAATTTGGGAGATGTTGCTGCACCTGGAGATGAAGTGGATAAGGCAGGCAGAAAGTTTTGAAGAGATAAACGGTGCTGTTATATGAAGATCAATTGGAGGTGTCGCACACAGCTCCAAGGTACATTGCCCATACTCCAGAGTTAACTTTTTGAAAGCTGTTCAAGGGGTCCAGGAGAACAGGGGTGTAGGGATGAAAGGGGCGCGCAGTGCAAGGACTGAAGATGGTCGTCGCCTAAGGCTTTCATAAATGTGCACCAGGTGCAAATGAGATGCAAGGCTGACAGGCCATGTACCGGTCTATCTGTAGGTACCTGAGTTTAGAGTTATCTGTAGTACTTGGTATAAGAATTAAGATGTTATCAGGGGTCTGCTTTTAAAAGCTAAGCCATGATAGTAAGGCCAGATTGAGGGCAATGAATTGGAGGATTTAAGTGCCGTATTGTATTTTATTTTATTGTATAGGTATTGTATCAAGCCTCGAAGGTATTCAATTCAGAGTGATTGAAGCCACAAAGTTCTTCTTATACTAGCTGTTGTATTCCTTCCGAAGACTGGGGAACACAGACCGGTAGCTGGTTCAATTATCATGTGATGAATCTGGCCTTGTTGGTCAGTCATCCAACGGCTGATGCTTGTGACGTGCCTACATATGTAGGTACCTACAGGTAGGTTCAGGTGAGGTACATCCCTAGGTATCTTCCTAGTGACGCTGTTGGAGCCTGTCTAGGCTCTATATATTGGTCTTCGACAACTATATATAAGGATAAGCCACTATTTATAAATATCAATGATAGCACCGAGCGGCTATCACCGCATTTCCAAGGCTTACGTTGTGTATCAAGGTCTCTTGGCAACTACGTACAGCTATAAGCACCCACCCGCCTAGCTCAACCTTCTCCGTCGTGCCGCAATAGTACCTTCAACGCGCAACGTACCTACCCAATTGAGCTTTCTCCACAGATGCGCACGCCCGCTATTCCAGTGAGGTGGGGTAATGAGACCTCAAATCGACTCTGTTACATATGTTGAAATAATTGCGTGCTTCACGCCATAATTGAACAACTGCCATATCGACAGTATACCTTCTGATAAGATACCTACACAGAATTCTGCCTTCATCATTGTGACTCTCCAACATTGTTTTGACTGGCAACATTCCAATTGACACTCATATAACACTTGCACTTTAAAACCGACCTCTTTATCATACTTATCAAGATGGCGGAGGAGGAAATCTCTAAGAACTTCGAGACGCTGCAAGTCCACGCCGGACAAGGGCCAAACAGTGAGAGAGCCAGAGCAGTTCCGATTTATGCTACAACGAGTTATGTGTTCAATGATAGCGCTCATGGTGCTCGACTTTTTGGACTCAAAGAGTTTGGAAACATTTATAGCCGTATTATGAACGTAAGATGACCCAATGGCAGAACAACCAAATTGAGACTCATATTTCATAAAAACCTGTCCAAACTATGATACTGACTTATGTATAGCCAACTGTCGATGTCTTCGAAAAGCGAGTAGCGGCCCTGGAAGGAGGAGTTGCTGCCGTCGCAGCATCGAGTGGACAGAGTGCTCAGGCTATGACCATCCTCGCCTTGTGTCGTACTGGCGATAATATCGTCTCAACATCGAACCTTTACGGAGGCACCTACAATCAGCTCAAAGTTTTCTTTCCACGACTTGGCATAACTACACGCTTTGTCCATGGTGACAAGCCGAGTGACTTCGCCAAGGTGATTGACGACAAAACTAAGTGCATATACATCGAGAGCATTGGAAATCCCAAATACAATGTTCCTGATTTCGAGGCCATTGCGAAGGTGGCTCATGATGCTGGGATCCCTCTTGTGGTAGACAACACCTTCGGATGTGGAGGGTTCTTCTGCAGACCTATTGATCATGGTGCCGACATCATTGTGGCTAGTGCCACCAAATGGCTTGGTGGTCACGGTACGACTATTGGTGGTGTTGTGGTTGATTCTGGAAAGTTTGACTGGGGCAAAAATGCAAAGAAATTCCCTGACATGGTGGAGCCAGCAGAAGGTTATCACGGTCTCAGATTTTGGGATACCTTCGGCCCCATCACCTTTGCGATTCGTTTGCGAGTGGAAATCTTGAGAGATCTAGGAAGTTCCTTGAATCCAATGGCAGCATTTCAGCTCATTCAAGGTCTCGAAACGTTATCCCTTCGAGCAGAAAGACATGCCCAGAATTCTCTTGCTCTAGCTCGTTGGCTTGAGAAGAGTGAATATGTTGCCTGGGTCTCATACCCAGGCCTCGAGAGTCATGAGTCTCATCAACTAGCAAAGAAGTACTTGAAGAGAGGCTTCGGCGCCGTCTTGAGTTTCGGAGTGAAAGGGGGAGGAGCTGGTAGTGAAGTGGTAGACAGTCTCTCTCTGACCTCAAATTTGGCCAATGTGGGAGATTGCAAGACTTTGGCTATCCACCCATGGAGCACAACACACGAGCAGCTTTCTGATGAAGAGAAATTAGCGTCTGGAGTCACCGAGGTAATACAACTCATACTATATTGATCAAATTATCATTACACACTAATCTCAATTACAGGACATGATCAGAATCTCGGTGGGTATCGAGCACATAGATGATATCATTCATGACTTTGAGCAGTCATTTAAGACAGCTTCATCCGCAAAGACTACGGGAGGAAAGGAAAACAATGCAGCTGTAAAGGGCAATGCAGACGGGGATGCCAAACTCGTTGTCTAATATGTTCGATTCAGAATTAACACGGGTTATAAGTTAATAATCCATAATAATCATATCAATTCCAGCTGCCAATCAAGAGCACAGCAAGGAGTTGACTTATGTATACGACCACGAATGATTTCAGGTCCCTTGGCTTGCACATCGATACAAGGATTGCTTGTGACTTGCTTAATCATAGACGAGATACGCAGATTTCCTAGATATATAAAATACTTGACGCAAACATAATGTGTACAATACCAAGGCATCACATGTTGAGCTGTGTACGAAATGTACATCACGTTGGTCACATACATTCAATGCAAAAACGGAACTGTTGTAGATTGGTTTGATTGCTGATGAGCAACAACTTCAGACAACTATTGAATTACTGTTCATACAACTCAGCGTGACGGATCGCCATTTAAATAAGTGCATATTTCTCAGAACATACTGAAACCAGCATGACTGGGGGCATAATGCTTTGTATCGATACCTGCGCTTCGTTAAATGGTATAAACAGTAGTGCTATGTATGCGTGTACCATTAACTATCTGAACAACTTTACAAACTTCATATCAATGCATTACTTGCACAAATTCACATCCAGTCGATCAATGGATCAATGACATCTTTCGTTCGTCGTTAGTCTATCAATCCTTTGTCCTAGGGTCTCACTTCATGACTAGAAGAGCTATTCTTATCATAACCGCGTGCTATCATACAAATTTACAGGCTCCACAAGGATAAGGGTCTTTGCACAATTGAACCAAGTCGGACAATACTCTATTTGAACGAGACCACAAGTTGTGAGGCTCAAGCATCTCTCATCCCATTTCGTTCTATGAGGATCCTTCGCTTTGCAGGTCAAGGAATGTAGCAGAAAATATTGTTTGAAAGGTTTCGTTAGGATGGAGTAAACAAATGCTAGACGCTCAGATGTGATCCTCCTAGTAGGTATGCTACTATTTAAGGTGCGATCAGGGCCAACTCGGCTCCACGATCTGCAATCTATACAACCTTAAACAATTCCTTCATCCTTATCCTTCCTCTTTGTTTTCGTACTTTCTCCACTCCCCCATAAACTCCCTTGACTGTAAGCTCAGAAACAGAGGGTGTCAACACAAGCCGATCTTTTCGATCTTTTCTGTAGCTGATAGAATGGACGCTGAGACCTTCGAGAAGTCCTTGCACTCCACTGTCGCCGTTGCTTTGCGACGCCGGTGGCTTGCATCTACTATTTCGAGCGCCTTGAAACAGCCGTACACTGTAGGATGTTGAATGGAATTCTCAACGCAACATCTTGCTGCAACAATGACGGCGATATCGCTACAGAATAATGTCCTGGAAAGTCAAATCAAAATCGAAAATGTATCACCATACCAACGCACACAACGGTATTCCATATGGCATGTGGAATTTAATGAGCGCTTCAATAATAGCAATAACGGGCTGCACAGTCATGCAATGAGAAAAGCAAGATTGACCTTCTTGCCGCCCAAGAGCGTGATTATCCTGGATCTTGATACTATCGGGTTGATCTCGCTCCTTGGTATTGCTGTCTCATTGGTTCATCGCAGTGTTTGCGACGATGCACTTGCAAGACTTGTGTGAGGCCCCTGTCGACATCAATGCGGCCTTCAAGGAGCCGGTAAGTCGTTTCACCTACAACAGCCATTATCTTCGATACTACTACTACATTTCTCTGGCCGCCGTCCATTTTCTTAAGAAATCCTTCCTCGTAGGTTATTCTGAGCCTCTCTGATTTAGACTGTTCTTGATTTCCTACAAAACTCTCCTCATTGCACGTCTCGAAGATTCGACTATCATTCATTAACATCTTCATTATTCCATTGTCGTTGAACGTCAAGGATTTTATCTTCATTTATATTACTCGTTCTTCTCACTGTTTTCGGTACTCACGCGCACTGTGCTGCTGCTTTTCTTCCAAACTCAAAAATCACCAAAACCACAAACACCAATTCCAACAGTCAAGATGGTTTCTATGCTCCTTCCTCTTCGTATTGTGCAGTTCATCACTTCTGTGCTTGTTCTTGCTCTCTCGGCCTATGGTATGTTCCAACAGAGCAACACGCTCTCGATGATATCCAAGGTATCCTACGGAAACTGATATGCCTTATAGTTGCCCACTGGTATAACAATGATACCTTGACTGCCTCCCCAACCCAGATCAACTTCTTGATCTTCGCTCCTGCTTTCTCCCTTCTCTCTATGGTCTACCTGGTACTCTCACCAAGACTCTCTGCCAAGGGTTTGTACCAAACTATCCATCTTACATCACACTTATCTGATTGCATTCACAGCCGCCCACCCAATTGCACACTTTGCGGTTCAGCTCCTCAACACCCTCCTCTACTTCGCTGGATTCGTTGCACTGGCTGTCTTCCTCTCCAAGCTCCTCTTCTGCCGCGGTACCGTCTGCGTTGCTGCTCGTGCTGATGCCGCATTTGCTGCCTTCTCTTGGATCGTCTGGACTACAACCACCGTCCTCGTTGGTCTTGAGGCTTTCGGAAGAAGAGCTGGGCCATCTTCTACTGGACTCAAGCCAAACATGAGCGAAGCATAAGCCGTTTAAAGTATAAGCACAAGTCAATGTACTCTCTGAAAAAGGCTCGCTGCGGTGAATGGTGGATCTGGTTGGGCATAGGTGGCAGATATCAGTACGATCTGCCTAGTTCGGTTTTCGTCTCTGGCACGGGAGCTTTCTCTTGGGCAATTTCATAGTCACTGGATGTACTAGATTGTAAGATTTGCGTGTGAATAATGAATTTATGGATACGGGAGTCACTCAAATCTGTGAATTGTTTTCGTCTACATCATCTCCCTTAACGTTGGGAACCGCGTGACAACTCAAATCAAACTATGGCAAGAAGACATGGAGTGATGGTGAATATATGTAGCGATAATGGGAGTACGACGAGAATGCCATGACGTTGCTCTGCAGACCTGTATCAACATGAACGCTCGTTATATACTTGAGGCATTAGGGGAGTTGAGACGATAGGCAGTACATTTATACTTTTCAGCACACGAGTACTCAATCTTTGTTTATACTTCATGCTTTTCCAGATCTCCTCAATTGTCCCTGTTGTCTCAAGATCTACCTATCATATATTGTAAATTAATTATACTTGAGAGTCTTTTTTATCATATATCTGACAACCCGCCGAAAGAGAAATAAGGACATTGCATCAATGAACCTTCTTGTCGTGGTTTTGCATGGTTCTAACAATCCGAACAGTTTTGAGAGCTCTTGATACTTCAACCCTCTCCACCTCAGATATAATCGCTTTGAAGTCTTTCTGCGGATAGCTATTTACTCTATCATACACAGTCCAATCCATATGTCTTCGATAATTTCTAAAATGGCAGTTGCTAACAGTGAAGATTCAAAAATGTAAGGAACATATTGAGGTAATAGGTATAGTAGATGATAATTATCCAGCATACATTTCTCATACTCATGGTTGCACCAAAACTTCTCAATTTGGACTTCAAGTTTAATGGCAAGTTCTTTCTCTACTTCTGAAGATAATTTTCTCAGTATGATAAATAGTTATGACTACGTAGAATAAATAGACAATCATCGCGCCTAGCTCTACAGCTGTAGTTGTTCGGCTGCTGGGTTTATTCCTGTGCGGATAAGGTAGAGAACAGAGTTTCTGAGACCAAAGAAATCCTCACACTCCAAGGAGAAATTAATCAGATACGTTTCTGCTAAAGACGTCAGGCCTGCTGTTCGACACGGGCAAAGATACGGCAGAGCTGCACGCTGATTTCGATGCCTGCAAGATTGATTGTCTGAGCCGTATTAAGAATGGGTGGAACTTCGAGACGGGCAGACGCGCGATTGTAAGAGTGTTCCTGCGGGACCTGCAGACTGGCAGGTCCTTTTTTCTGCCTATTTTCTTAATTCATACCTGAAACTTGCACACCCCAAATGCGCCATCACTTCGGCCATCGGATTTAGAGTTAATCCATATTCTCTCCGGACGCGACAGACTGGAAATATATCCTGATATCAATATTGTCAGGAGCCACAGCCAAGCTTCCGAGAAGAATCATGGTCTCTTCATTGCTTGCCTCAAGAGCGCCTCAATGCACAGCATGTGTGCGTCGATTGGCCATGAGCTTTGCTGAAGCGTCATTTGCGCCAACTCGACAGCAAGCATTTCGCGGAAAGAAGACTGTTGCAAAGGTCTCCACTGTCACAGTAAGACTGCTAGAGGACATAGACCAATATGGACCCGAAGGTAAAACATCCAATCAACATAGGATGATGTCTTCGTTTGGCTGGCTTTAAACCAATTACTGATAGTATAAAAAGGCTCCATCATTACTGTTTCTCCTGGTCGAATGCGCAATAACTGGTTTCCTAACCAGAGCGCGGAATATATTACAAAGCAGCAGCTACAGGAACAACGACTTGAGGATAGAATAAGGGAAAGGGATTCGACGTTCTCAAAGGATGCGAAGTTGAAGCAGAGGAAGGCGAAAGAAGAGAAGGACTCCCAGCAGGAGCCAGAGACTATCAAAGTCGATCTAGGATTATTGAACGTGAGTGGCGAGATATTCTTCACTTGTCATTCCGTACCATACTGACGCATTGGGTAGCCTGAACGTTCATTGAAGGTCATAGATGAGCTAGTACCTGCCAACATCGATTTCTATAGAACGGCTAAGACCGCACCTGCGCCAGTAGAGCCAGCACGTATTTCTCCTTCTATAGCAGCTAGCGCTGTGCTATCGGCAGCTGCGGCAAAGGCAAAGGCAGACGCCGAGGCAGCGGCAATTCCAAAGGATGCTGGCATATTTGGATCAGTCTCTACATTGGACATCGTTGTGGAGTTGAAGTCTATACTGGCAAAGGATGCAGAGGGATCTCGAGTGGTTCTATCGACTGAGGATATCACATTTGTGAATGGGCAGGGTGAAGGTGAGGAGAGACATAGGGTGAAGAACCTTGGTGTCTTCGAGATTAATATCTCTGTGAAGGGTGGTACAGACATTCTGAGAAGAACGATCAAGGTCAATGCACAAGAATAACACAAGCATTGAATCGGGAACTCAAAAAGGGAGGACGAAATACTGTATATTAAATGAGCAATGTAAAAATATCCGCTACATGAAACAAGTCTAAATAAAGCCCAAGGGTATTTTTCACTATCGTATTCTGTGTTGAAGATAATTTAGTCAGCGAGACTAAGGAAATGTGTTAGGGGTAGCAAGATGCATTGATACAACCTTGGCACAACACCCTATATAGGTATGAGATCGAAATCGATTGATCCCTAATGTCCATACACATCTTTGAAACGCTCTTGAGCTCCTATAAACTCCCATGAACTCCTCTAGACAAGATGCAAGAAAATGTACTAAGCCATAGCTTATGTGCATGCCAAAAACTCAAAGTAACTCCCGTAAATGCTTCAATGCTCAACTAAGCTGACGAATCAAGGTATTTCCCAGACACTTTTCGTAACTCTCACTAAATCCTCTATTTCACTAGGGTTTTTGGAGCTCGTTTGTCCTCTAAATCTCGCAATATCCTTTCTCAGTTCAACCCTGTCGCGATGTCCCAACTCTGCTACCAAAGGTTTGAAGAATTGCATGATCTCCAGTCTGTGCTCTCTAGCCTTCCAAACAGCATGTTTGATCAGATCCAGTGATACATGCTTCTCATCACAGAAGCGGGACAAAATGAATAAGGCGTAGAGATTGCCAGTGCTTACAGCGGTATATAAGCCAGCGATAGCTTCTTCTCCACTAGTAGATGTAACCCAATCAATTTGTACTTGAGCCCTCGCTAAATAGAAGAGGAGTTTGAGATCATCTTCTGTCCACGGTCCATGTAGGAGGTACGCTGGTATTTCTAGTTCAGAATGTACCGTAAAATAAGGTTGTTTCCAATGCCATGTCGACTCGGACCAACTCAATATTGGCGACTGCTCCCAATCATAGATATCGACAAAACTTCGGAAGTCGTCATAGTCTGGCTCAAAAAGATCTTCGGCGTTTGAATGACGGTATAGTAACTTTCGAGGATGCCATGCAAGTCCAAAAGCCTCAGCTTCAGCATCCCTAAGCTCACGAGATTCTTGAAAATGGTCCAAGAGCTTTTCTGACGACAAATCCTTCTCGTGAACGTCCAAAACGTGGTGGGGAATTTTCGGAGGAGGATCCCTTCCAAGAGACGCCTGCCGTAGCCATTCGGTTTGTGCCTTCATAAGAATCTCGAAATTCGCCCATCGACGACGTAAAATGGCCGATTGGAGTTTTGCGTTCCCTCCCACTGCAGGAGGAGGAGTACCATGTCCATTAATAATTTCCACGTCGTATTTTATCCACTCGTATTGTGGCGCCCAAGCATCGTAGAAAGCCTCCATAACAGTCTGTACGTAGGTGTAATGCCCGCTCAGTTTCCCGGCAATGATTGGGCTCGCTCGTGGCAAGTTAAGGTTCATGGCGAAGAGGAAGACTTCCTGCAAAAGTTCGCTGGGTAGCTTCTCTAGTAATGACATCTTTCGTTTCGATTTGAGATGTTTCAATGAACGGGGTTTCTTTGGTTTTGAGACTTCAACATGTTGATACTCAATCTGTTTCGCCGCAGGGAGTTTCATCTGTCGACCTCGTGGTCGTGGTGGTTGTGTTTTTCCTGCATTCTGTGTGATGTCAGCTCACGCTCAACTTCACAAAATTGAAAATGTCCACGAACTGCAGCACGTATAACGCTTCTTCTTTGATCTCGAACATTTTTCCCGGGTATCTTGATCGGCGTCAGAAGCATTTCGGACCCTCAATCGGGCGACGGATTGTGTGAGTGGTGATGCGACTTCGTAGAATAAATCTGGATGGCAAAGGCTGAGAGACGAGGCTGACCAAAATTTACCATAATGCGCTTTCGGGTTTATTGGTTGGCAATTGACATTTTTCACATATTAACTTTGCCGATATCTTACAATCTACATATCATTGAAGAGAGAAGCTTGCTATTTAGGTATTCTACCCATTGTCTGTATGTTCTAATGTCCACCGAAATAGATCGCATTCACACTAAATATTGATGCATACAATACCTAGGAAGATATGAATAGAAAGCTGATGGGTAGGGTATCTGTCTTATCGTTATTCATAGCTTGCGTGACAGGGTAGCTATATAATGTACGTTGCCATACGACAATTGTGGTCGAAATCTTAAAATCTCAAAATCCCTCTCCTACCTGACTGCCATGGCATAACACCAAAGGTACCATAGATACAGACACAGCTACTGGGAAGCTTCATATGACCTTAGGCGAATCGAAGTGATAGTACAGACATAAATGTCCACACCGCGCCATTTCAAGTTGACTTTAATGGGTATCTCATAGATCAGCTGGCGCCTCTGGCTCTACCTCTACCTCTCATACTTCCAATGCCCCTGCCTATACCAGAGCCACCTTTGCTCTGATATGTGCCTCTACCTACACCTGGCTGTCCTCCAACTCCAACATAGCTTGTTCCACTACTGGTGCTACCTCTTCCAACACCTCTGACGGAACCCCTAGATCGTGTACCCCTAGCTCCCCGAGTTACTGTTCCTGCTTGCCGTTGTCGCTCTTCATCCTCCGCTCTTCGTTTAGCATCTTCCCTCCGCCTCTCTTCCTCTGCTGCTCTTCGCTCTGCAGCCTGTCGCTTTAACACCACCTCGTTCTCTACGTCTGCCATATCCTGCGTAGCGCCTTGCCAATTCGGGTTCAAGATAAGTCTTTGATTATGTTCTGTTTGACTCAAGATTCTAGTCCAGGTATTGAGGAGTGTCGATGCCGAAGTAACTGTACGAGAGACATTCTAGACTCAACATCAGTGACTATGCAAAATGTTTGATAGTAATCAAGGATCTACCCACATCCATATTCCCTTTCGCTGTTTCTAAGCTGGATATTACACCCTCTATCACCTCATTGATATTGCGCACACCTTCTAGTTCTTTCTGAAGTGCTGTATTGCGCGCCTGCTCCACATCGTATTTTGATTCGCCATTGCGCTGTGTTGAAGCTGCCTCCGGGTCGTTGGTAGGGGTTTTAGGTTCTTTTGGTGACGGGGATCCAAATAAATTTTCGGTGTCCTCATCGGAGAGGTCCAGTCTTTCAAGATCGGAGCTTGCCATGATTGTGAGTAGGATAGTGCTTGGGAGAACCTCAGATGCTTAAATCTATGCGCAAAACCCCCCAAAAAGTAAAAATGACGTGTGCAAGTATGCTCTTGTTGATGTTTAGCTTTCTGGTACTCTTGTCGCGAAAAGCAATTGGGAGACGCGTCGGTTGTTGCCCAACGGGCTGCGCTTCAGCCTCGCTTTCAATTGCGAGGCTTGGCGTAGAAATGTGGTTCTTGATATGCTGCTACCTTAATTAGGGATCTAGGCGGGTGTCAGCTAATAGTGACATACCAATGTCGAACTATAAATGTACTCAACAAAATACTAAGTATTGGGAGCTTGTAGTCTAGTAGAGTGGTGTTACATTAAACTAAGTAATTCATGACAATTCTCGACTACTTGTTACATGCCAACTGGATTGTGCCCTCCTAATCAACTCCTCATAAACAGTCCATGCCAACGCCGAACTGAGGGCTTTCCTGCCCATCCTCAACGCCAGACCATCAAAGAGAGACTTGATACCTTCCTCTCCTACCATTTTTCGAGCGGCATGGATCATGTTCCTATACTCGTTAGGACGTAACTGGAGACGAGTTTTGATTGAATCGAAAGGATTCGTTAGGGCAGTAGCAAGTCCAGCAGCTAGAATTCCCGATCCAAAATTGATAGAAGCTGATGTTGTTGCTTTCATGATTGCCTCTGGGGCACCTGGTATAGCTACCTTCTGAGACAATTTGCTAAGTCTCTTTTTTGATTGTTCGTAAAATAGCACATAGAGTCCAGCAAACGGTGCATCTCGAACTGCTGTTGCACCCGCTCCAGCAAAGAATCCTCTCAACCCATTTTGCTTCAATATGTCTCTTCCAGCTTCTGCAATTGACCGATAATTGTACATGCTTGATTCATAACGGACCTTTATAACAGTCATTGGCATGAGAATGAACCCCGCAGAAGCCCGAGCAATAGCACCAGTTGTAAGGTTCGCGAGGTTCGAAAGTGCTGGTAGTGCAGATGAATATCCTGGCTTCTGAGTCGGCTCGACTATGCCCATGGAGTGTAGGAGCTTCGAGCGTGCTGCATGCTGTCGTAACTTATTCAGACTTGTAAAGTATAGAGCAGATCCAAGGCCAGTTCGTAGGGCCGAGGGGACTGTGCCACGCCAAAAGGCGCGAATAGAATTTGGACTGGCATAGATCTCGTGAATGATAGTCCTAAGTGAAGAGGAACGAGATTGCTGTACTCGAGTTTTCAGCAAGTCTGCAGGTTGCAACAGGACGGCCGAGCAGACGCCCGCACATAAACCACCTAGAAAGTGCGTGGGTGCTATAAACTATGATCAGCGAAACAACTTCCAAAGATGATGACATAAACTCTTACAGGACGACGGCGATCGAGCTCGACCATCGGACATGGCGCGATCTAGTATATGTGTCGACTGACGATGCTCATCATGAGTTGTCCTCCATAAAAAGTATCGGTATGGAGATTGAGGAAAGAGTTGTTGAGTTCAAGCGAAAGTTTTTAAATGTCGATGATACTTGGATAAACCTTCGCCGAGGGCGGCACGGGAAACCTGTGCTAAAATCACTATGCGAATGCTTGTGGGCTTGCAAATACGCGGAATAATTCATCACAATATGACTCCTCCAGGTGGATTATAAAGCAATGTGCTTCAAATTTATTTCAACGTGTCATTTCTTCTGTTTCTCTTCATCATTACAAGAATGCTTCCGACAACCAATTCCTTAAAGCTTTTTTCTAGCTCTGGAAGTTTCACCAGAGGTTGGAATATAAAGTCCACTTGCGCTCCACGACACTTTGCAGCTTCCTATGCCACGCGCCGTTCATCGCGAGATACGATTTCGAACACAACAATAAGGGTATTCCGCGAGATCCCTGAGCTACGAAGATGGAGACGCAAGCAATTGCTCGATTACCGTACCGTCGGTCTTGTTCCTACAATGGGTGCTCTCCACGCCGGGCACCTTTCGTTGATTCGATCCGCCGCTAAAGAGAATGCGTCTGTTATCGTCAGCATATATGTGAATCCAACACAATTCGGTGTGCATGAGGATCTAGACAGCTACCCAAAAACATGGGAGACGGATTGTAAAATGCTGAGGGATTTGGACCAGGACTTGGCCGAGGACGGTGGGAATATGGGAAAGATTTCTGCTGTATTTGCGCCAACTACCAATGTCATGTACCCTAGTGGTCGACCGGGACAAGAAGTTGACGCAAAGGGCTCCTTTATTACCATCACGCCTGTAGGGGAAAGATTGGAGGGGTCGAGCAGACCAACATTCTTCAGGGGTGTGGCTACAGTCTGCATGAAGCTTTTCAATATTGTGCAACCCGAGAAGGTGTACTTTGGTCAGAAGGATGTACAGCAGACTGTTGTTATTAAGAAGATGGTAAAGGACTTCTGCTTGGACACAGAGGTAGTTGTTGAGAAGACTCAAAGGGAAGCAGATGGGTTAGCTATGAGCTCAAGAAACGTGTACCTTGGACAGCGGAGACGAGCTGCGGCAACAGTCTTGCTGAAGACCTTACAAGTTGCTGAGACAGCATATATGAAGGGTAAGAGAACAAGAGATGAAATTCTTGGACCAGCAATGGAGTTGGCAAAGCTTTTGTATATGGAACAACAGCAATTGGGTCCAGAAAATGGAGTAGAATTTGAGGTCGACTATGTGTCTTTGGCTGATCCTGAAACAATGGAGGAATTGGAAGAGGTCGATGATACAAGAGGAGCAATCCTCAGTGGAGCATTCAAGATGTTGCCTGTGCAGAAGCCACAAGATGGTGAAGAGCTGGGAATAGGAGGAGGCCCACCTGTGCGACTTATTGACAATATCATTTTAAAGCCTTTAGAAAAGTGAAAAATGATTGAATAACTCCCAAAATGAAGGACAAACACGTCTTGTCATATCACAAAGTATGATAATACGGTTGAATGTACCACTTTGTACTACAAGTTTTCAGGGGGTCACTATTGAATTCAATGACCTCAGTAGATATTGATAAACTTTGGATTCAATATACGACTTCAGCTAGTTTTCACCGACTTAAGGGTTTCTGATATGTACAGATATCATTCAAAACTCTGTCCCTTACCTTTAGCTTGATCTCTTTGTTATTCTCAAATTTTGTCTTAGAGCTGTTTGCTTCCTTGCAGTTTTTGTCCACTTTTCGAAAACAAGACGGGAAGGCATAGGAAAGAATGTTTATTTCTCTTTTGTAGTACGGAAGACTTTTCTTGACTCTTCCGAGAATATATTTAGACTCATTTCAGATAGACAGCAAGAATACCGAAAATCCCAAAGGAATAGAATATATCGGTACCCTACCACCAATCTACTTGGACTTCCTCATCAGTGTAAAAGTTAATACGCCTTAACATTTATCTTAGCATCGGAGGCCGTCTTAGGAATTTTTGTAGATATAAAGTAAATTGAATGTGTTGTTTAGTTATTTTAATAGGTAATTAATTGAGTTTCAATGTGGTAGCGCGTTGAGGGGCGAGACTGCACAAGGGGCTACAGTCAATCAGTAGCAGATAATGATGGACCTTGGTCGTTAATCCGTCAACACGTCAGGTTGCTGGCTAGGGAGTAAGACACAATAAATCAAGCTTGGCGTAGTGTAAGGTATGACGTCGAAATCGCTTATGATCCTTAGAACCATCAATACACAACAATAAAGTACCTATGAACTCCTATGATATTCTCCGGAAAGCATGTAAGTAAACATACTAAATCATGGCTTCTTTTCTCCGACAAATTGTCGCTGGCCCACGATCTCGACATCCCGAAGCTGGTCTCGATCTATGCTATGTTACCGACAACATAATCGCAACTTCTGGCCCTTCAGGAACCTATCCTCAGCGCGCATACCGCAATCCATTAGATCAGCTCGTCAAATTTCTCGACTACAAGCATGGAAAAGAATGGGCGATCTGGGAGTTTCGTGCAGAGGGTACAGGATATCCTGACGAGGAGGTTTATGGTCGAGTATGGCATTACCCTTGGCCAGACCACCATCCTCCACCTTTCAGGCTTGTGCCTTTGATTATGGCTAGCATGCGAAATTGGTTACATGAAGGTGGAAAGGAAAGGAAGGACAGAGTGGTTGTTGTTCACTGCAAGGCTGGCAAGGGACGAAGTGGAACTATGGCGTCAAGTTATCTGATCAGCGAATGTGGTTGGAAGCCGAGTGAAGCACTTGCGCGATTCACAGAGCGAAGAATGCGGCCAGGCTTTGGCCAGGGTGTCTCCATTCCTAGTCAGCTAAGATGGATTGGATACGTGGACCGATGGACGAAAGGCGAGAAGATTTACGTGGAAAGACAGATCGAAGTTTGTGAAGTACACATTTGGGGTCTGAGGGATGGCGTGAAGGTTGCAGTAGAAGGTTACGTGGAGGAAGGAAAGGTCATGAAAGTCTTCCATGTCTTTACAAAGCACGAAAGAACAATTGTCGAAGGGAACGCTCCCGGTTCAAACGGGATCAAGGACCAAGTCAGTGAGCTTGCGGGATTTGAAAACAAAGGCAAAATAAATACTGCTGGACAGTTGGATGGATCTGCCCCGAGTACAATCAAGACAGACAAACGTGCCTCGACCTCCTTTTCAAGGTATGGTAAGCAGCACGAAAAAACAGGCCACGAGGAAGGTGGCAATGCTGTTATTTTCAAGCCTTCATCTCGAGTCATTCTCCCAACGAGCGACGTTAATATCGATTTCGAGCGCCGGAATAAAGCTACTATGGGTTGGACGATGGTAACAGCTGTTGCGCATGTCTGGTTCAACTGCTACTTCGAAGGCAATGGACCTGAGCAGCAAGGCAAACCCGACGACAATGGTGTCTTCGAAATTGACTGGGATAAGATGGATGGTCTCAAGGGATCAAGTCGAAAAGGGACTAGAGCATTTGATCGCATGTCTGTGGTATGGAAAGCATTTGAGCCCGAAGAAGGTCGTGGTCGTTCAGCCGATATTGTCCGGGAGCCAGGAGAAGATTCACCAGTCCCACAAATGGCTCCAGCCGATTGGAGAGGAGAGAATAAGGAAGCCCCAGGAAAAGGCAAGGAGCTTGGTTTAAGGACAGAGAGTCCATCCAGTACGGACATTAGCAAGGCGAGCAGCATCGTGAGTCCAGATGGGGCTACGGGAAAGAATATGGAAGCTGATGGCAACGGAAATGGAAAGGATGGTGGTGAGGATGACGACTCTTTCACAGGTATCCGATCAAGTGGACCCCAGGGTGAGGAGGATGTTGAGAACATTAACGTCAGGGACTTGCCACAACCACAGACTACCGGCTCAGGCCCAGACTTAGATGCTGTCAATGCAGGACTGGATACGGCTTCACACACTACTCCACATGCTAAAGATGCGTCTACGCCTACAAGTCAATCGTAAGGTTTCCTTTCTTTCAAGCCCCTTCAATACTAACTCGCTCGTAGGTCCATAGATCAAGGTGCCGAAGAAGCTGGCATCAAAGGAACCTCTCACATCGCCACGAGTGATCTGCCAGATGGCGTGCCAGAGAACGAGATGAAGGACGCAAAGGATCATGGGTTGGGCCACATGCAGTCTGTCAAGAAGCTCATGCGAAGCTCTTAATTCCCGCATACAATACCAGGAGCTGTGGCGCACAAGGAGTCTGAGAGTAAAGCATAGTACTTGAAGTGATACCAACTTAAATAACGAATTGTAATTGAGTAAACGATAATTTTTAAGAATCTTCTTCCACACACAGTCCTGGTGAACCGGATCTACTCCAGATCCGGAGCAAGATCGATCAGTGCCAGTACTCCATATTGAGTGCCATTCATTAGAGATTGGCAATCAAAGTTGCAAACTCACAAAATAGTAATTCTTAATCGGAATATTGCATTTGAATGCTAGGCTGTATATAACTTCTAAGCCTTGAAGGTGTCTTCCAATTTGCTCAAATAGTGATATTCAAGTGCTTTAATACCTCTGTTTGTTGATACCTTACGAGGAGCCTTATCGACGGGTATGGCTCGGCTATATCTCAAAGGAGCCTAGTGTCACTTGGATCTGAAAAATACATAAATATTTCTTTACGTCCACTTTGCGGCACTCTTCTTCTCTCCTCTTCACGCTCCCTTTTAGACAGTGCAGCTCAGCATTTTAGCACGACCGGACTGGCATTCTGTCAGGACAACTGTGTGATCGATTGTTGATGTTAGCGATTTCGCGGCGCGAAGATGGATTATTCCAAGTGGTACCATAAGAGCTGGCCGAGCATCGTCTTTAGTAGTTTACGCTGCCATTGATACAGGTTGCGCGGGCGGCGTCAGAGGGACCATACAAAACTTCTGCAAGGACGTATCTTTCTATAGCATGCTAAATAGCTGTTGTCGACTGAACAAATTCCCTCTACAGCTTTCAATGTTGAAATGAATGATCATTATGGACGGCTCAGCTTCAAATCTCTGCCGGCTGTTAGCGTGACGTGCGAACTTAGTGGCATGAAGTCGATCTACAAACTCGATTTATATGCGGAATATGTGTGTATGTAGGAGGATGTAATTAATATACACCTAACATGGCTCTTCCGATATGCCATGTGAGTAGTACAATGCGTCTCACCCATCAGCTTATCTTTGTGTCATCTGATCAGATGTCTAAAACGCAGGTGTGACTCTGTTCCATCTGTAAGTCCGTATAAAATCCTCTGCACTCCTCTAACTGCTCTTCTCTGCACATCGCACAACTTTACCAACCCCAAAATATCAAACCTCAAAAATCTTCAAAAGAATCTAATCAGTCAGCATGAAGGGCGAATGTGGATGCTCCGGTACCTCTAGCTGTACGTATATCTATCAAGCTCACCGGCCTTTTTCTGACTTCTATGTAGGCAACTGTGGCTCAAAGTACGACTTCCCCTCTCTTTTTGGCCTTCCGGGGACCAAGGTACATTGTACTAACAAGCCTCAAGCTGCAGCTGCTCTTCCTGCGGCAAATAAGTTGCTCTCTCTCTCCGCGATGCGATACGATCTTCACAAGCGATAACACCAGGGTTGGGGTTCAAAATATGGGCCATGGATGAAGGGGTGGTGGATTATATACTGTCGTTTTCGAAATACATATATATGACCCGCGTACTTATAAATTGCATATATGATTTATTGTGATCGTTCCGATGGTTCAACTGTTTTTAACGGACCATATCGGCTTCATCAATAACAATGCAGCTCATCTCATTCATAAGACAGGGGAAAACGAACTGCTAGTATGTACATGGACGAGACGTCAATCCGCAGTACATAATCACAAGCAGGCAATGATTGGAATGAAACTTATTTAATCATGTACTGCCATTGGTGGTCACGGCGACTGGCACCCCGGCACCCCGGAACCGCCCGCGGCTGCCCGTAAGCCTGGTGACAAGGGGAGGCACTAGGAGTGCACTACGACCTTACCAGCATTCATTATCAGCCTCATATCTCGAGCTCCCGGTTCATGTCTTAAGGTAAGCTACTGTGCTCCTTAATTGAGATAACAGCTATCGTTACAATATATAAGACAAAGGAGAAGAGCTTCATAGTTCAACTTATCTTACAGAGTACACAACAACTAAACACATCTCGACCTTACACTTCAATTGGCTGCACAATGACCACAAGATACAGAGTCGAGTGTGAGTTGTATACTACTCAATTAATGCTCTTTTGATTTATTGACATGACTTAGATGCCCTCAAGACCCATAGACGAGATCAATTTATAGGTAAGACCATCGATATCCGACCGTCTGTCTTTCAGAGAATCATGTTTGGGCTCGAGAATCTCGATATTGTTGACCTGTTGACCCACCGTCTCCGATCGGTATCGTTGACGTCAATGTTAGCGTCGACTCACAAAGAGATCTTCCAACTCCTAGCATCAGTATCTTCCCTTATGCTGTCAGAAAGACCTTGCTAATGATCCATCCAAAAATTAAGAATGGATGAAAGGACTACTAGCTGTTCCATTCGTATTGCACTCCCAACCGACAGGTGTCTTCGAGTCACGAGATGGCGGGGTAGCCAAAATGGCTGAGACATCCCATCGCCGTTATGCAGAAATTATGGAAGACGTTGAAGATATGATTGATGACCACAGTGAGAATTTCTTCGTTATTCCTGATAAGAAGCAATCTAATACGCACAAGTCGCACACCAAAAAGATGGGCTACACCATCAAACCAAACTGAAATTGCTTGTACCAAGTATTGGTACTTTCTTCACTCGGCTTCCGTTAGCAGCTGCCTTTGAATATCAGGACCGGAAACGCTCCATATCATCACGTCGATTTGTGCCACCGTCTTTTAACGATATCCGCTTGATTCTCAATACGGCTCAAATCATGGGCCTGACATCGTCAGGTCCGCTTGATTTAGCAACCTTCGATGGAGATGTAACTTTGTATGATGACGGGGAATCACTTGAGCCCACCAATGAAGTAATCAGCAGAATAATTTGTAGGTTATCCAACGAGAGTGTTTTGAACCAGCTGACCAGTTAGCACTCATGCAAAACAGCACCCGGATAGGCATCGTAACTGCAGCTGGCTATATGGAAGCTGAAAAGTACTACGAGCGTCTGCATGGCCTCTTAAAAGCTGTTAAGAACTCCACGGTTCTAACACCAATACAGAAGCAAAATCTGGTGGTCATGGGAGGCGAATCAAATTTTCTCTTCAAGTTCTCAATTTCCGCGCCACATCTACTAGAATGGGTTCCACGACGAGATTGGATTCTCCCTCAAATGCATGATTGGACCGAAGAGACGATCCAAGCGTTACTAGACCGCGCACAAGATGCCTTGAAAGAATGTATCTCCGCCCTGAGCCTTCCTGCAACTATAATCCGCAAATCACGCGCTGTTGGAATTATTCACAGCACTCCAGGCGCGCGCTTCCCACGTGAGCAGCTGGAAGAAACGGTATTGGTGGTGCAGAAGATTTTAGAGATGAGCCCTGTTGGAAAGATGATTCCCTTCTGCGCTTTCAATGGAGGTAACGATGTTTTTGTTGACATTGGCGATAAAAGTTGGGGTGTACAGGTCGTCCAGAGCTATTTTGGTGGTGTGGAGGGGAGTAGGACTCTTCATGTTGGCGATCAATTCTTGAGTGCTGGCGCGAACGACTTCAAGGCTAGAGCTGTTGGAACCACAGCATGGATTGCTAATCCTGTTGAGACGGTGGAGTTATTAGATGAGCTGCAGGCCTTCTTGAAAACATGAGGCGATGGTTACTTGTAGGGAGGTAGTAAAAATATATACATAACCCACATCTTCCATCTTGGATTTCAGCCGTACTAGCCTACCCGTCAAAAGCAAGCTTGTACGTGCAAGCCATGTATCAAAATTAATAAATAAATAAATAAATACATAACGGGTGATATTTTTCTTTTTGGCGTAGAAGATGATCGCACAACCAAAATTTCATACTATTTTTGTTTCGAAATATCAAGAACCCAACACAGTAGACCAACGCCAAAATTTAATTTCCAGAGTGATTTTGCAGAGTCTTTGAGTTAGAGCTATGATAGAGACCCAAGAGGGATTTGTGGAAGCTCTAGCCAATTCCCAAATTCAAATCCACCCGGCATCTGCTCTACCAATACTCATACCCTTCATCTAACCTCCAAAACCTCATGCAACCCTTTTACGATCTCCATCAAAGCCCATGCTCCGGGATCTGGTAACTCCTGCTGCTTTTCAACACCTATGTAACTGGCGCGTCCAAAGCTCGGCTTCAACTTCTCAGTCCCTTTTGCCGCGAGCTCTGCTTCCCGCACCGCTTTCCCGAGATCCCGCGTCCGATCAAGCGTGTCCGCAAATGGAATCAACACATCCATGACTGTCCTATCGCCCACGCGCGCACCGGTATGCTGCTTCAAGCTCTCGACTGCTGTAGTAAGACAGCTGGCATAGATATCTAGCGCAGGCTGTGGCGTATTAGGTTGGGCGCGTCGTAGGGCGGTGGCGAAGGCAGCGAGCAAAATACCGAAGATGGCGCCTAGTGTACCGCCCATGTCGTCTACGGCGTCGATTATTGTATAGAGGACCGTTAGAACAGAGCCGGGGCGGGCGATTCCTTGGTCAAGTTTGGTGAGGATTACTGTGGGGTTGGAATTAGTGACTGCTGGAAATCAAGAGTCGCTCAGCCTACCTTGGCATACTGCTTTTAGTGTCTCTCCACAGTCACCGTCGCCCATTACCATGTCCCATTGTGTGAGGTTTGGTTCAGCGGCTATTGCACGCTCGCAGGCACGTCGTAGCACTCTTTCTAGAACTTGTGGGTCGACTATTTCATCAGCTAGAACTAAAACGAAGAGCAGATATTGTACCTTTCAAGTCTTCATTCTGGGTTAGCTCTTTCCGTGTGTTGAGATCCACTATGGCTATGTCTTGCTTGCGATCTTTGGTGTAGTAGTTTGCTTTTACATTTGGCCATGCTGGTGCAGAAGTCTCTGCCTCTAAGAGCTCAACGAGTCCTGTTGTGGTACTTTTGCACCCTTTTGCAGCACCTGTGAGATTCCAAAGTGTGATGGAAAAGCCAGGCCCATTTAACGAGGTTTCAAACATGCCAGAGTAGATTTTCACAGGGGCTATGCTCCATACTCTCTCTGCCAAAGGTTTGTTATTTAGTCCTTGACACTTAAAGGAGGCAAGGTGACCTACCAAGCTGTGTTATGGTTTCTTGAGTGATTGCACCCAGTTCGAGATTTGACAAACCTCCGTGGTTGTTCATCAAAAGTACGACCTCATTATCTCGTGTAAACTTGACAAAACTCCGTTCTATATCGTCAGGATCCAAGAGTAATTGAAGCATTTGCTTAATTAAGTTGTCAACTGACGGAAATGGAGATATCTGTTGAGCACCCTATGCTTGTATCAGAATTGGCCCAAATTGATGTCTCCAATGATCATCCACACGTACTGGTTCGTTGTGTATTCCAGCGCCAATTATACAAACATCATCAGCAATATTTTCGTGAGTCTGCCTTCCTGGGACATGACAATGGTCCAAAGTTGAACCAAGAGATACAAGTTGAGAATTGACAGATTTGCCGATCTCAACACAACGCTCAAAGGAAAGCCCCTGAGCAGAAGCACCACCAAGGATTTTCATTGCTATGTTAATCAGCCTTCTATTCACATGAGAATAAGAAATAGAGAAAGGCCATACTGATGACATTTCCTGCAAGCCCTCGTCTTCCAACCTTTTCACACTTGCTTCTGCCAATGGAAACATCGTCAGTGGCTGGCAAGACTGCTACATTCTTTGCCAATCCATTCGCCAAAGCTCTTTCAGCAGCCATACCAAAATGTAACTTATCGCCCGTGTAATTAGTAATAAGTAATATTGTTCCTTGATCAGATGGAACAGTAGCAATGGCTGCAAGAACCTGCTTCATGCTAGGGCTGGCAAATATATCTCCATTCGCCGTTGCAGAAAGAAGACCATTTCCGACATAACCAGACCACGCCGGTTCATGGCCACTTCCACCACCGGATATGAGCGTGACCTGAGATTTCTTGTGAGCATTGTAGAAAACTACTCTTTCTGTCTCGAGGAGTGAAAGCTCTGGATTGGAGGCCACCAGGGCTTTGAGAGCTCTTGGGACCAATTCGTTGGCAGCTGTTTCGGGAAAATAATGCTTCAGTGACATGATTGCATAACAATTGCTTCGACTTTCCACGCTGTCAGATTTCACTTGGAAAGAGGAATGATTAGAATTTTTTATATGGCAATTGAGAATGGTTTGTAAGAGAGAAAAGATTTAGAGATGTTTGAACATTCAAAACTTATGGAATCATGATGTGTTCATATTGTCTCTATCTCCCGAACACTCATAGACGTCAACCCCGCCAACCGGGTACGACCAGTTCGGGTAACCCGAGCTTGCGCATTCCCCGCATTCCCCCAGATCTAGCATAAGCTACGCAAGTACCATGTAAATATCTCAGTTGATGCGGCCTTCTCTAGAGTTGATATATGAATTCGATTGTCATTCAGCACCCTTGTCGTCGAATGCATATCATATCGATTCAACCGTCTTACTGTCATTATCGGATAATGTAATCATCGTACCGGCGAGCACCTTCCTATTTAAGACAGCTAGCTATGCGGACAGGCATTCTGATAGCCCATGCCAAAGGTACGTTTGAAGGGCATCAGGCTCTCATGTTTTCTCATGTTTGTCGTAATACGGTTTAATATAATGCCGCTGATAAACATTATCTTATCTTCCTGTCCACTTTCTATTTATGTTTCCCTGTTTCTCTGTTTCTTGACATTATGAAGAAAGCTTCAATCATACGTGATATTTCTTCAGTCAGGAACCATGTTCATTTCCTCGTACACCGTCACCGCTGCCCTGTTCAGCATTGCTGTGGCGCAATTCCCACCAAAACCAGAGGGCGTAACAGAGCTCAAATCAAAATTCCATGAAGGGGTGACTATTTCCTACAAAGAGGTAATCAAAGTCACCAATTGCTCGAAATTTGCGCAGTTGACAAAACTAGCCAGGAATCTGTGAGACTACACCAGGAGTAAAAAGCTATAGTGGTTATATTCATCTCCCGCCTGGTCTTTTATCAGATGTTGAAGGCGAACCACAGGATTATCCTATTAATACGTACGTTCCTGATTCCAAATTCATATATTTATGTAAATTCATCTCATACGTGCCAAAACTCACAAATGAAGGTTTTTCTGGTTCTTTGAATCTCGCAAAGACCCTGAAAATGCTCCTCTATCACTCTGGCTGAATGGAGGTCCTGGAGGAAGCTCATTCAAGGGCCTTTTGCAAGAGAATGGGCCATGCATGGTAGGCAAGGATTCAAACTCGACATACCTCAATCCATATTCTTTCAACAATGAGGTCAATATGCTCTATTTAGATCAGCCAAATTTGGTTGGCTTCTCCTATGATATCCTTACAAACGCAACATTCGACGTCCACAGCAGAACAACAACTCCTTATGACTTTTCAGAAGGAATCCCAGAGCAAAACAACACATTCTATGTGGGCACATTTGGTAGCCAGAATTACAACCATACTTCCAATACTACTGCTCATGCTGCACATGCTCTATGGCACTTTGCACAGACATGGTTTGAGGAGTTTCCGTTTTACAAGCCTCACGACGAGAAGATCAGTCTGTGGACAGAGAGCTATGGTGGAAAATATGGACCTAGCTTCTTCAAATTTTTGTAAGTATACACTGAGGAAGGAAGATATATAGAATGTATTTTTTGGAGCTTTGTAATCTAACACAGAATGTAGCCAGGAGCAAAATGAGAGGATCGCCAACGGCACTATCGCGGGACCTGGCACTCATTACCTCCATCTTGATACCCTGGGAATCGTAAATGGTTGCATAGATTCTTTTATTCAAGGACTTGCATATGCTGATTTTGCTTACAACAATGTTCGTATCCTCTCCTCGTCCCAAAGTCTATATTGATATTGATTTGAACCTAAGACCTACGGCATCCAAGCTATTAATCAGACCCAGTACGAAACAATGGTTGAAAACTTTCACGGGCCTGGCGGATGTCAAGATCGCATTTTAGAATGTCACGACCTTCTCCACAAATATGACCCAGAGCTTCATGGATATAACAAAACTATCAACGCCTTGTGTTCTGAAACGGCAGAATACTGCTTCATCGATATGATCACACCTTACCTAAACACCTCTGGGCGAGGCTGGTATGATATTGGACATCCAAAAGCTGATCCGTTCCCTCCATCTTATTTGCTTGGCTATTTGAAACAAGATTGGGTACAGAAAGCTCTTGGTGTTCCTGTCAACTATACAGGTTCATCGAGGCCTGTGGGCGAAGCCTTTACACTTACTGGCGACTTCGTAAAGCCGGGAATGTTGGACGCTATTGGATTTCTTCTTGACTCAGGTGTCAAGGTTGCATTGGCATATGGAGATCGAGATTATGCATGTAATGTAAGTGCATATATATATAACCTTCTGGGTAGTTTCTAGTGTACTGATTGAAAAGTGGATGGGAGCCGAAAGAGCCTCACTAGGTGTCAAATACTCTGGGAGTGAGAAGTTTAAGAATGCAGGTTACACGCCTCTCTTGACCTCTTCACTCACAGAAGCAGGTCAAGTGCGTCAATATGGGAACTTCTCATTTTCGAGAGTTTATCAAGCTGGCCACTTAGGTAAAGATCCGCATTTTTCCACATCGTTATTTAACTAACGAAGAGAAGTTCCTTCATACCAGCCAGAGGCTGCTTACAATGTCTTTATGCGTTCCCTTTTCAACAAAGACATCGCCCTCGGCGTGGTAAACATATCGGATGATTATGTCACGACAGGACTTTCAGACACCTGGCACATCAGAAACAAACAACCTGTTATGCCAAAGCCACAGTGCTATATCTTGGCTCCGAATACATGTACTGAAGATCAGTGGGCAAGTGTTCTGAACGCGACTGCAGTGATTAAGGATTATCTGGTCGTTGGCTACATTTCTAATACCGAGCTTGAAAACCCTACAAAAGATTATGATGGTGAAGAGCAGCAACGGATCGTGCTGGAAGCTTACGAGGAACTGTAAAGTGTATCATTGAGCATTTGCAGATACAGAATCAAGTGAGCTCATCATCTATTCACTAATAAGTCGAGATTCGGCTTATTGTTGCAAGAACTCAACTATTCTAAAAGTTCAGATTCTTGAGAAGCTACAATATTCTAAAGTGTGGATATTTGGAACTAGTATGTTGCTCTCCGTTGTATAACATCGATGTTGTAAATTGTCGTATATGGCCAAGATTAGTCATCATCAAACAGATTTGAATATAACCTTGGACTAAGCTTCTGCAGTCTTTTACAACAAACGATCATCTATACTAGAAAATATCCTCGCTATTTGACAATATCTGCTGAAAAGATAAAAATGAGCTCCTCTGCCCTTGGATCCTCTTACATATTTAAAGGGGGCAACTGGCCTCCGAAGAAAGCGTAGGATGGCGCACCCTATGATTAACTACGTCTTTAAATGTGCTAGTAATATTTTACTACGATGTTATCATATTGACAACGACTATTTGTACCTACCTCTGAATGCACTGCTCAACCATTTTTGTAAAGTAAAGCAGTCATGAACCATAAGTTCAGAAGCTCGTCTACCTGTCCTCACCGTCTTCTCTCTCGTAATCATTATCGTTCCCGTCAAAACCTCCGTATCTT
This sequence comes from Allantophomopsis cytisporea, assembly GCA_024752435.1. Lineage (NCBI taxonomy): Eukaryota > Fungi > Ascomycota > Leotiomycetes > Phacidiales > Phacidiaceae > Allantophomopsis > Allantophomopsis cytisporea. Next base: position 1,734,459 of record CP103025.1, read on the forward strand.
CACGATGTTCCCGTGTTCGCCGGACCGGAGCTATTGTCAAATAAGGCCGATGCCAATCCCATTTCATATCCAGAAGCTATGCGGATGTCTATGGACGACAAGACAGATGCGGTGGAACAATTATGTTTGAATTTTGGAGCTGAAGCCATTTGAATAATCATATTCACCAAAAAAGAAGTATCATCTTTTATCTTGATTCAATTCCATTCCCCGAACAATCCCGCTCTCAGGGTCCCCGGCAATAGCCCAAAATCGCCTAGCGCCATCCCATCGTAGAGCTTCGCTTCTTCAAATTATCCCAACACCATCAGCTCGAGACTGCCCTTCGAGTGAATCGCGAAGTTGTCAATTGCATCCCTTTCTCCCCGTCTATCCTTACCACTCGATCTCGACCATCATACACGATGTCGCGACTTCTCCGCCCCGCGTCCCGACTTTTGTCCTCTGCTGCCGCCCGTCCCGTGGCCGCCCGAAGCGCTTTCCAGTCTTCTACCCTCCCAAGAGTCGCTGCCAGCATCCAGAGCCGATCATACGCAAAGGAGAGCGGAGTCAAGGAGTACACCGTCAGAGATGCCTTGAACGAGGCTTTGGCCGAGGAGTTGGAATTGAACCCAAAGGTGTTCATTCTTGGTGAGGAGGTTGCCCAATACAACGGCGCATACAAGGTCACCAAGGGTTTATTGGACAGATTCGGTGACCAGAGAGTTATTGACTCTCCTATCACTGAGTCTGGTTTCGCTGGTCTTACCGTCGGTGCTGCTTTGGCTGGTCTCCACCCGGTGGTAAGCTTCAATTGGATGATCCAGGAGGTAGCGGACTATGATAGCTAATCCATCAATTTTCAGTGCGAGTTCATGACCTTCAACTTCGCCATGCAGGCTATCGATCAAATCATCAACTCCGCCGCCAAGACCCACTACATGTCCGGTGGTATTCAGCCATGTAACATCACTTTCCGTGGTCCAAACGGTTTCGCTTCTGGTGTCGCCGCCCAACACTCCCAGGATTACTCAGCTTGGTACGGATCCATCCCAGGTCTTAAGGTTGTCTCCCCATGGAGCGCCGAGGACGCCAAGGGACTTCTTAAGGCCGCTATTCGTGACCCCAACCCAGTCTGTGTTTTGGAGAACGAGCTTTTGTACGGTCAGACCTTCCCAATGAGCGAAGCCGCCCAGAAGGACGATTTCGTTATCCCATTCGGAAAGGCCAAGATTGAGCGTGTTGGAAAGGATATCACTATGGTCTCCCTCTCCCGCTGTGTCGGCCAGTCCCTTGTTGCTGCTGAGGAGCTCAAGAAGAAGTACGGTATTGAGGCTGAGGTTATCAACCTCCGTTCCATCAAGCCTCTCGACATCGAGACCATCATCAAGTCTGTCAAGAAGACCCACAAGCTTGTGGTTGTTGAGTCCGGTTTCCCAGCTTTCGGTGTTGGTGCTGAGATTCTTGCGCTCACTATGGAGTACGGTTTCGATTACCTCGATGCCCCAGCACAGAGAATTACTGGTGCTGAGGTCCCAACTCCATACGCACAGAAGTTGGAGGAGATGTCTTTCCCAAATGAGCAGTTGATCGCTGATTACGTTGCTAGAATGTTGAAGGCATAAGGTGCTTTTGGGATAGTTTGGGCTGGGTAGTACGGATAGAGTGTATTTCTACAGCTTCTTGTGACATAGTCAATACCACGCGTCATCATTGAAGCCGATTTTGAAAGTGCGTTTTGAGTTGCATAATGCATCATTGTATGGGTGAGCAATTATTCAATGTGGCCAAGCTTACGCCTAATTATTCGGATTTTGTACATACGTATATTGACAAGTTCTCACTCTTGCTATACAGTATTAAGGCTAAGTAGAGATGGAAAAACCCCGCCAACTCCGTTGTCCATGCATCAAGTTGTATACCACCAAAAACCACCCGAATAAGTTATCCATAATTCGTGATTTGTATCCTTTACAAGCTTAAGAGAGGTATCGATGCATACAGGTTATCATAGCCACGAGCCATCCAACCACTTGCTTTCCCACCTCTTCCAACAATCCCGAGTCCGCCCGCCATCCAGACTAAGGCGGAGATTAAAGCTACAGAATTAATACTCCACCACCTTCTCTTATCCTTCTTCTCATTAATCCTCAATCCCGATGGGATAAGATCTAACCATTTTGCCGCACCCCAGACAATGTGGCCGCTCGCAATGCCTACAAGAGCTATATAACCCGTCCATGCAATCGCCGGGTGCTTCGCAAACCCATGGCTGACGAATCCCAGCCCAATGCCCGAAGAGCCGCCCTCAACCCACAATGGCAAGATCCTGTTCACAAATGCGTGTCCAAACACCAAGGGTGTGAGAATGTATCCCGCCACACTAATCCTGCTCATCGGTGGCCAGTACTTCTTTCGTTCCGGCCTGGAAACATGCGTTGCGCCATACCGGACGAGCGATTTGTTACGGCGGTGAATTCGAAGCGCCATACCAGCGCCGATATGTGTGAGGAGAGGAACCGTAATAAGAAGCGGCTCAAGTGGAAAGGACTGATAATAAGGTCGAGTGAGGAGTAAGTATGGCTCACTAGCTGGAACGGAGCGTGTAATGAGTGGGATTATAGAGGTGTTGGTTATGTGGAAAGCTGAGAAGACGGTGAATGCGTAGGACGAGTAACGCTGTGCGCGAGTCACTATGCTATGTTAGTGACAAATTCTACAGTCGAATGGTATTTCATACAGTAATATACAGCACCATGGGAGCCTCCTCCAAGACTGAATGTGGAGGCTCTTGTTAGCGGCGAAGGTGGAGGGAGATCTGGAAGCTGTTTATCCAGACCAAGAGAGAGATCGAGAGTTGAGTCTATGGGCGAAGGGTCCAATTGCATTAAAGAAGCAAGAGTTTCCTGCGACGCCGTCGCAGCTGAACTCTGCCGATACATCCTGAGAAAACCGAAAATAAAAATATGTACAGCAAGTCGCCTTGGTGATTTATGTTTTTTTTTTTGCTTGCACTCTATTGACGTTGTGACTTGGCTGACCAGCGTAATTCATGCAAGGCTAATTCGACCGGGGTCTTTTCTGGGGTAGCTGCGGTGCCGTTCCGCGTCAAACAAGACCATACAGCTTTGTTGCATTTCTAAAATCAGTTTCACCCCAACGAACCTCAAGTCATATTGCACACGAAGCTATGCACAAAGTACGTATGCTCTCCAGATCTCCCAAAACCTTTCGGAGCTCACGTCCTTTGTACTGACTGTTCGCAGCGCGGGTTCACGAACCCGGCGCCCAAAACCGAAAGCGCTCGCGAGGCAGTGAAGTCATTTTATTGTACACCCAACCTCAATCCTCACGCCCAAAACTACACATGTGCTAAATTCCCCAGGTGAACTATGTAGCAAAGGCTACGCTCGAATGAACGAATATGAAGCTCATCTGTCCTCGTACGACCACTCGCACAAGCAGCGGCTGAAAGACATGCGCCAACTCACGCGTGATCCAATGGCGTCTAGCAAGGCCCGAAAGGCGGAGGCCAAAGCAAATTCCAGCGCCGGTCTTATCAGTATCAAGCTCGGGGTTGAGAGTGGGACAGCCGGTGGAGGGTTTAAGAAGGTGGGTGGGGGTTTTAAGAAGGCTGGGTTCAAAAGCGCTTTCGCGCCTGCAGATGGTGAGCCTGTGGCTGTTGTGAAGGCTGAGGAAGACATCAAAGTGGCGGATAAGGTTGTTGAGGAGAGGGAGGACGTTGAGAGCGATACGGATGATGAGGGGTACGAAATGTACGACCCAAGACACCCCACAGATTGAGGCACGTAGCTGTCTCCTACAAATATAAGGTGAGCACAAGCTGTTCGCGTAGAATACCGCAAAACCGAGTGGTATCCTTTGAGCTATGAAATGTCCAGTGGCACGTTCCAGGCATGACTGACCAGAAACGGTTGGAAGGATCAAGTGGATTAGTCGGTCAATGCTCAAGTAGTCCGTCAGAATGGCCAGGATTCAAGTAATCTATGAAATCCGGAAGCATGAATTCTCAGCAAGTCATAGTCCATGGAGGGGCGTTCATGAATTCTTTATCGACGGATGTACCATCGTCTATAAATACAGTTGCTCAGAATATACATAATTCAAATCAAATTCCAAGTGTTTCATGCGTGAAAACAAGCCGAAGTTATAGCCTCAGCTTACGGCCAAGTCGCGTGACCTCTGTCTTGGAAATACTACGTTCAAGCAGTTAACAATGATGAATAGATATTGCATGTTCTATGCTACATGTGAAACCGTAAGACCTGCCGGAATATCAAAATCAAGTTGATGATCTCTTAGATATACTCTCTCAATCCCAACACCAGAACATCTAAGGCAAATAAGTTTCAGAAAAAGAGGCCCCCTTCAAGCAACGTTCGATGCTCTTACAACTCCTAAGGATAAGATTCGCAAAATAGACATGTGTTGCAAAGCAATAAGTACAACCCGACACTAACATCGAAATTTCCTCTTACTCTTACTTCTTTGTGGATGCATTTTTGTATAAAAGATTGTGCTCAGCCGTGCTGGGTGGATCGCTTGCCCAAGCGGCCTTCAACTCGTCTTCCAATGCAGCTCTTTTCCCCTTAATTTTTATACTTCTTCTTTTGAGAAGGGTCTTCAATACGTTGTAAGTTACCTCGCTAATTCTAGTCCCGTGAGACTTTGTCCCGCTGTCTGATTTTTTTGATCCGTCGTCTACTTTTTTGGGTGGTGGTCCCGGGGCTGGCGGAGCTGAAGTTGTGTGTTTTTTGCCTACTACTGTGCCAACGGCTTTAACTGAAGAGGGTCCTAGAAGCGGCCCTGGAAGCGGTCCTGGAGGCGGTCCTGGGGCTGGCGGATCTGGTATTGTCCTACCCATCGACTCGCTCACAAGTGATGGCTGAACTGACACTTTGGCTGTGCTTGAATTCGACTTCGTTAACACTGAATTTGGCACACTATCCGCATCACCCTTGGTCCCAATTGATGTCGTGATCGATTTCGCAAGGCTTGATGTCTTGGAATTTACCGGATCTGTGGGTGGTAAAAGGGGCGCTGAAGTATCTCCGGCACTATTCTCGTACTTAAATGTAATGACGGGCCATTTGTTGTGCTCGATATTGATTTGGATGGTAGCGCCTTTACCGTCTGCTTTATGTTCTTCGATCGCTATAAAGTGATCGATTATCATAATATCACTGTCTTTAAATTCTATGGGATCAACATGGTTTTGTTCGTCGGTACATTGCACTGGCCCGTTGTTGACCGAAAGCATTTGTCTCCAACGCTTGTGTTCCTTGTATTTTCTGTCCATGCGATGCTCATGTTGGATACATTGGGTTGTTATTAGGGTCTCCGGTTGCTCATGCTTAACGGCCGTAGGAGTGACATCTGGTGTTTTCAAATATGGGAGTTGCGTAGGGTTCACGCCTATTGGGACTCGAATCCCCCAGGGTCCTTCAAGTGGCGTAAGGAGTATTTCCTGAAGATAGGATAATCCACCATTCTCTGTCGAGCTCACATCCGCGTCCACACTCGCCACGGTAATATTCCCACTCTTACTGGTTTCATGAAGCTTCAACACAAAGTCGTTTCCGAAAGCTTCTCGTAGATAATGGTCGTACATTTGCAGCGGCTCAGAATCTGGGTAATCCTTATCGTAGTCCATGAGTCGAGCCTTCAGCTGCTCAAACGTTCCATCGCATTCGATGCCCCTATACAAGGCCAATCGTCGGAGATCTTTGGACGAGGCATTGCTATAATCAATGGCCTGATCCTCGTCGCAAATGTACTTAATACCCCACGGATTTTCCAGAGCTTCAAGATTCGTACGTGGTACCAGCATTTCACCATAATCATACATCCGTACCAAAAAGTTGTCATCTTTATCCGCTGGTTGTAACTGCAACACCACATCTCCTTTGTGAGCGTCAATCCGTGCTCCATGGCTATTCCATTTCCCCACATAATTGTGCGCATTGATTATCCTGTACATGATAAGCTTTTTCGTCTTTACCGTTAACTGCGGAATGACTGGTTCTGGAGTGACAAAAGTAATGTCATCATCCTCTACGTCTGCGAGGTTCTTCAGACTATCATGGGGCTGAATCTGAACCAGTTGATCAAGAGGCACCCAACCTTGAAAACCTCCGGTAGTCACAACGTAGATCTCATTGGTTGGCTGTACTCCATCTGGTGGTTTCGTGCTTGCAAACACAAACTGACCTTGCTTGAGTGTAACACGAGTTGGGTCTCCACCTGCATCGACATTGCGAACAACGCGATACATTCCTCTGCGTAGACTTTGATCAATAGTTGCCAATGAAATCCAGCCTTTCTTAGATGCATCAGTATTGATTATTTCAGCCAGCTGATCCGTATTCGGTGAAGGAGCCAGTCCCTGCCAATGAAGATTACCCGTGTGGTGAACCCACACAACCGGAGCTTCATGTTGTGCGCCAGGAGTTTGAGTATGTGCTGCCAAGTCGGTAAGACCTCCTTTTGCGTTCTCTGAGATAACCCCAAACTCATATCTTATAGGGGTCCGCTTATTGACGAGACGCAGAAGAAGCTGAAGCTGATGCACATAAAGATTGTTTTGTACTTTATAAGTTTTTTTCTGCTGCTGAATAAATTTCGCACTTGTCGCGGGCATGCCACCCAGTTCTTTTTCAAGTGATTTCATGATTGCATCTACCTCAACATCCCACTCCGGACTTTTCAGAATTGTTTTCAGATCTTCTTCATTTAAGTGTGCTGAAGGAGGTGGGGTTTCGTGTAAATTACGAACAGCTCGGAGGCTTGTTGCCAGCGCGCGTAATCCGCACAATAAACCAGCTCCCGAGGTATATTGCGGGGCAAACCCTTTTAGGATAAGTCAATTGATAGATTTCTTAGGATATGGACGTTGAAATTTGCTTACCCAAGGCAACATATGGCAGAAGATCTGGCAGTAACGGGTTTGGATGTTTGATGGGATTTCCCCTAACAAGTCCCTTCTTCATCTTGTACAAGAGTTTTGTGACAGGCTGGGAAAGCGCTTGGTGGATAACTAGAGGGCGAAGAGATTAGACCTAAGTAAGAATATCCATAGGCTTCATAAAAAAAGTAGAAATAACAGAATACTTACATATCATGATTCTGTATCACAAAGAAGCTGTATAATGAAAGGATCAAAGGGCCACCGTCTGACGAGGTCATAAAGGGTAAGGAATTGATTAAGAAACCGACTTACAGCCATCTTAGAAGGCATTCTTCATATTGAAATTTGGGATGTGTGGAAGACGATCAATCAAATCGCAATGAATAGGACTTACGCTGCTTGAGTTGTTGGGAACAAAGAACAAAGAACCACGATCGCCATTAAAGTTGAAAGAAACGTCTTCGATTTCTAGAGCGCCAAAGCCGTATTCGGCAGTCGTGAGTTTGGCACCTTAATAATTCTGAGGCATCCGGATTGAGACCGAAGACCGAAGACCAAGACACGGGGAATAGCGTTCTTTGGTAATCTTTACCTTGCAAGCCATGAGATCTGCAAGTTGATATCAACACGTCGGTTCGAGATTCCCCGAGACATGATGCTGGAGAGATGATTCGACGAAGGCAATCATGCTCAGTTTAAAGCTCGAAATTCCCACTATAACAATGTCAGGATCCGTATTCTGCTGTCAAGAGGAATATCAAAAATAGCCTTGCAAAGCTAGAGCCCTCCACAAAACGCCGAGTGATCATCTGAAGTCTCAATACTCCATACTTGTCCAGATTGAGGGATAAAAATGAAGCATGAACCGGTCGAGAGAACGGTTCGGGCCAGTGTTGATGATTTCTGGATATTACCCCCATAAAATTTAGTGAAGGCCAAGCGGGCCATCAGCTATGTACTTCAACAATGCAAATAAGGGCATTTCGTCCAAATAGTATCATTAATAAACTATATAACTGGCTATATACATGAAGCTGTTAATTTTTGGTTGCAAGAATCCTGATAGAGGTTGGGTATCGTCTTTTACGCATATAAACAAGAAGAAGATGGGTGCGTATATTAAGAGAGTTTTGTGAAGGTAGGGTATTTAGAGAGTGAATGGGTTTTGAACCACTGGGTATGCAGGGAAGTACTCCTTGTAAAGAGATTGACACTTGCTGTTGTAGTCGGCGGTGTCTGCTGGAATGAACTCGGTGACGTTTCCTGGGACGCCAACAAGAGTAAGCGGACCAGATGCAGCAATAGCCTTGTCCCATCCTGGACCCGCAGAAGGGTTCTTGATGAACTTGACGAGCCAGTCATTCATGAAGTCAGCAACTTCTTGCCACTCATCGGTGACAATATCAGAGAAGTCGGAGAAGCAGGCATTTCCACCGTGGAAGAATGGAACCTCAGAACCATGAGATGGGCCGAGTCCAGAGATAGGGAGATCGCTATAGTTTCCGAACCATCTGTAGATCCAGGTGTCTTGCTTAGCGCTGCGCATGTCAAGAAGATAGTCTGTTGGGCAGAAGAAGCGAGCATCTCCATATTGTGCACCAGACATGTCGGAGTCACTCTCATAGTCGGAGACGTTGTAAGTTGCGAGGAGAGCAGAATCTGGGATGTGGGCGGAGTCGGCATCAAAAGTGTTGATCCTAATAAATGTCAGTTAGGTGATCAACTCTGTTTCAAACCTTATTTATAGTGGGGTTTTCTTACCAGGAGCTGAAGTCCGTGTTCTCGGATCCATAAACGTATTCGAAAATCTTGCCCTCTTTATCGGAATTTCCAACAATCAGTGGTACATGCGTAGGGTACTTGCCAGCAGCAAATCTGGCCTTGTAATCGCTAAAGCGGGTGATGTCGTCAATGACTGGGGTGAAGTAGGTGTTGACGCTGCTGTTGAATGCGGTCGTCTCCAAGTCATACATGGACACCTTACGGAGACAGTCAATCTGGCTTCCGCTGTGAGTCTGGTTGCTGAGTGGGCAACCAACAGAGGCAGCAATGTTGTCCAGAGCGACGTTCTGAGTGGCATAGCCTGGACCAGACTCCGCATTGGCAGACATCTCAACGGCACCGGCCAAGAAGGTATTTGGGTGATTCCAAAGGTAATGATCAACCTGGACAGATCCAGAAGAGTGGCCACCAATAACGATAGCATCTGGGTTACCACCGAAACCGGCGATATTGTCGTAGACCCATTGAATTCCGGCTTCGACATCCAGGATTCCAAAATTCTGGGAAGTCTTTTGCCCTGCAAGCTCTTTCGAGTATGGAGAGGCGAAGATAGACTCGCGCATACCCATGTTGACATAGATCACATCCTTAGAGGCAAAGTTACTTCCTAAACATGACGTTAGACTCATCTTTAGTCTCGAGACAGGCGTCTCGTATATAATCTTTCAAGTGAAAGTCACATGCAACGACTTACCAACAATCTCTGGGTTTGTTTGGGATCCAGTGACCATAGCACCACCATAAAGGTAGACGAAGACTGGGAGGTTAGATCCAGAGGATGGAGTCCAAATGTTGACATTCAAGCAATCCTCTCCCTGAGCAGAATAGGTCGTGCCGGTGATAGCCTGAGGGCAAGTGCTGCCTAGTAGGTCTTAGCATATAATACAGATGGCATAGATGGATAGCTACTAACCATAAGATGTTGCGTTGATAAAGCTTAAAGACTTTGGTGGTGCCTGAGGAGCTTTCCATCTGTCAAAACAGTTAGTATTGAGTTCAGCTTGTTGCTGAAGTACTTCTTACCTGTTGTTGCCGGCAGTAGTGGCGGCATAAGGAATGCCCAAGAACACATGGTTTCCAGTGTCCGGATCAGTGTAACCCTGAACAATGCCTTGGTTCGTTAAAGCACTTGGAGTATTGACTGTGACAGAGCCACTGGTAGAACTGCACGTAGTTCCACACTTGTTCGAGTAGAAAGCGGTAAGGGTTGCACCCACGCAAACCGCCTTCTGGATGATGGCGCCGTATCCCATGTTGATCTTGACTAAGGTTATGTGAACGAAGGGAAATCAAAGCGAGAGAAGAAGCCTGAGCGGGAGGTCGATATGATATGCAAAAGGCTGCGTTCAAAGCTAGGCTGGACTCAAATAATCAATATGGAACGAACGAAGAATAAGGAAACGATCTTCAAAGGAAAATGGGCGTCTATTTGATGCTCAGGGCTCTGCGCAAAATTGTAAGGGACGGGCCCCTGAGGATATGTTTGCCATGGTCTAAATTAGACAGCGATCAGTTTTTGATGGTATTGATCCTGGGAAAAACGTGCCGCGTAAGAAAACCCCAACTGATGTGGTGAAGGTCGTTTATCCAATTACGCACAGCTGACCAGATTCGGCCATAGTGGATACGCATTAAATTCGCCATCAAGCCATGGCAACATTTGTTAAATCGGAGCAATCGGAGCAATACGAAAAGAGCTGCCAATACTGCTAACAAGATGGTCTGTGGGAAACATCGTACGCTGCACAAATTGGTCGTCTCCATCAGCCTCGGCTGCTCCGATTAAACGCATGCAAGAAGCAAGCGAGCAGAGAAGGTGACCGACCAAACGCGCTTAGAGAACCAACATATGCACCCTCAATGTCTCAGCCGCCAGGATCTGGCCTTTACCACTGACTAGCACTGTGACCTTCAATCAAGGTTGATATGGATGCTGGCAACCAGTGGGGCTTTTCTCGACTTGTTTATGTTATGTTGTGTACGTGTGTAGGGGATTGGAGTGTCGGTGTTATAGGGCAACTGTTTTGATTACACTGATTTGCGATGATAGATTACTCCGAGTGGATATTCATATGTGGTCCAAATTAACGTTCAGTTCATGTATAATCATGATGTAAATGCACTGAGTTGTCCAAGTACTTTACTTTCCTTTATGGCGGTTTAATGTTGCATTTCTCCGAGAACATCACACCACACTATGGAGCATGTACTATGGAATTGTAGGACATAAAGTGTGCACGCTAGATTCCGTTATGGTTAAAAAGATGGCTCCCGACTCCGACTTCCACTCTCCACTCTCCACTCTCACTCTCAAATACTTCATATACCTGTACATATCCAATACAAAAGTCTCAGTCCTTTTCTGACGCGGCAGGTTCGTACTTGAACCCATCGATGTTGTTTTACCAATTACCTAACCCGGAGCTGAGGTTACTGTCCCGCCATAGCTGCTGTGGCCCCGGATGAGTGGCATCTCTCCAACCCAGCGGAAGGATTTCATAGTGAGATCTATTCGGTACCTAATACGCTCAGTAGGCCAAAGGCACATCCCGCTTTTGAGGGGAGGGAGGCTTTTGAAAGCAGAGCGCGCGGCGTCGCTGTTTACGCTACATGCTCCCTAGTGGCCATAGTTCAAGAGCCTCGAAACTTAATTACTGAGCTGCCGCGGCGCAATGCTCCACAAAACGCAGCGAAAAGAAATTGCAAGAAGTGTCAACAACGGGCTTGATCAATGCAGACATTGGTCTGGTAAGTAGTGCTTGTCGACACAGAGTTTTGGTTTGTGGTTGGAACTTACTACTGATATTACAAGCCCTGTTATGGAAAGTTAACGAGAGTATCAAGGCCCAAATGCAGGCCGTAGCTACTATGGCACTTCGGCATTCTGTTGTATACAGTTCGATGGGAGAAAGCATTTACTGAACATAATGCATAGTAATACGTAGGTAGTATGGCATGTCCCCCTCCCTCATGGAAACCCCGCGGTTCGTGGTATGCGCGGGAGACGCACGAGATTTTTTCTGCATATTATGCAGTGCATCCTTGAAGTCGAGCCCAGCATTCTATTTGTCTCGGGGGGGTTCAGCCCTCTTACGAGATTTCTTGAGAAAATCGGTAGTTTGGTTGCAGGGGATAAAGATCTCTTCTCCCCGGAGACTCATCCTTGATCACAAAAAGCCCTGCCTACATTTGAATCCGCAAATATTAATACATGGCATGCCAGCTAGCCTTGAGAGCGGAGAGATGTGCGGTGATCGCCGCTGCTCGTCGCTCGTTTACACTGGTCTTGACATGTAAGATCACTCGATTACCAGGCAATGGGAAGCGACTCCACTATGACATAAATTTACTTATATTCTATGATATGTGTATGTACAAGTAATGTATATACCTTTGAGTCCTGATAATTTGCATAGTTATGAATCTTCCTGTTTAGTGTCGAGGTGATTTGTACGCATGATAGTCCAAATGGCATTGCGCTTTTGGAACCTTGCAGTAATAGGGGTCGAGCTTTGGTAGAAGACATGTTTTTTTACCCCATAGACGCATATCAGTTTCTTGGGACTTTTTCCTGCTGACGTACGAATTGAGCATTCTTGCCTTCCAGTGCCATAGTTCGCAAAGACAATCACCCCCTTAGACAGGAAGATATTGAAGATTTCAAGGCATACGAGTATGGCCAAGCTAAGTATTGTACACCATATATTGATTTTTACTCATTCAATGATTGTGTAGCTTGCTAGACCGCAGAATGGCACGGCTCTGAAATCTCCGCGCCCTCCGCCATAGGACATTCGTTGCATCCTACCGGATATACAGGTCTGAGCCGTCGGGACATACCCAGATAGCACACTGGTTTGTCAACATTATGTGATAGTGCTATGTAGCTCAACTATCAAAATTTAGTACTAAATATGGCGGGATATTAAGTAGCACGTTGAGGGGTTGTGGCACTGTCAAAGCCTCACGACTTGCCAACTGCCCGTCTGCTACATAAGTTGACAGGTCGGCAAGTTTAATACTTAGGATCACACGGAGTTGCACACTATTCGGTCGGTGTCGTCTTAGAGCACGCCTCAGGCGAAGCCTAAGTGCAATGGCGAGACGGCGGCACAATTGTTGGGGAGAATTTTTGGAGAAGACGAACAGGAGTTGAGCGGGAGGGCATTCGTATCCATCAGTACTCCAATGTTCCTGCCCGCGTTTAAGCGTGGGATATATCTTTGAGAATATTAAGGCTTGAAGCTATCTATGTATGTATCAGCCCGCACAGTGTCAGGAGATCCTGATATCTATTCCCAAGAGTTCGAAGCGATGGGGACACGTGTGAAGAGGCTTAAACTATCATCCCGTCCACTTCTGATCCTTCACATCAAGTCTCCCTCACAATCAGACCACGTCGAAAGTGTAGCTGCTGCCCGACCCTATATTCACTCCTATTGCCCATCTCTCAAAGATGAGGTCTCGAGTACTCCATATTGAATCAGGGAAGCCCCTCAATAGTGATAATGACAACCTAGCCCATCGAACGAGTGGCAAGGGACTAAATGTCGATGCAATACCGAGGCAAATATACATAAAACTTTTGACAGGGCAGGACTCCGGGTATCGATTGAATAGAGTTTAAGTCGGTCTCCGTCCTCAAAGCACATGGTTTGGTAGATCAGCATGATGATTATTTATCACTCGATAAATCATCCATGGGAGTATATTCTCTACCACATATGTACTTTACAGAATACTTTCAAAGTACACCCTACTATATTTATATTGCTGCATTCATGTCAATACGCAACCTCGGCCTTTTTGTTCCTCCCTCACATTTCCTTGTTATGTATTCCGCGTCCCCGCTAGCTGACTTACTTCCGGTACATACTATTGAGCGCCATTGCCAACCATGAAGCGAGGCCGCTTTCTCCAAACCACATTTGCCTTATGTATTGTTCGGCCCGGTAGTGCATCCGTACCTCATGCTTTTGCAAATCTCAGAGCTTCTAGGTTACGCACTACTGATGTTATGATTCTCATTGGAAGCGGTCATCAGCATCCGCATGCATTAAATTCAAAGTCACCAGTTACTCGTAAGTCGTAAGTCGTAACTCACATGACATGGGGGCCCGGTAAGGAGCCCTTGGCAGATCCACTCTCGTGCTACCGAACTACAAGCAAAGTGGCTTAACTTATTTCATGGGGCTAGCATTACGATCGTGCTCTGAGAATGCATGGGACGAATGAATTACTACAACTCTTGCGAAGTTAAACGTACGAGAATGAATCTTTTCAAATGGTAGGTGCTTTAACTTTTGGGCATTGATCTGTGAGAGGAACGAGCAGACTTTCGTACGCTTCTTACTTCTGGAAGCGGAAGTTGGAGACCGAGGTAACTTCAATAGTGGCAAGAGAGCTCCCCCGAGCAAAAATTCTTTTGGATTCATATCGCGAATGACTTATAGATTTCAGTGTAGCGATGCAAAGCCTGAAGCTAGATTGGGGGAATGAAAGCATGGATTGCTATACTTTCAAGATGGTCATGCATGACCAGTCTCACTCATATCAAGTGGAACCAGGAAGGATTCTCACCATAGCATTCTAAGTAATCTTCCGAAAACCCTGGGATTGGCTATGGTACTTTCATATTCTTCCTGTGCTGTCCCGTTGAGAGACATTCCAATACTTCTGAAGCGGCGGGGTTTGGGTAGTCATCTTCACTCTCTATTCATAAGTTGCTTCAAATCGTCGTTCATAAGATCGTGGACCCTGCATCCCCAAAGAACGAGCAGGTGCACTGTGCAGTCCCAGACTCTTCCGACATTCCTTTAACCCCAGGTACTCCAGAAACTGTCGATCTTTTCCCACAACGCTTATCAAGAGAAAGATATCCAGACAGTTCGTTGACCATTTACCTATTCAACGGGTATCAACTTCAAAGCACAAGATCATGGGAGACTCCAACCACCTTTTCGTAGGCCAAGTGGTATGTTAGACATCAAAAGCTTCTAATTCTGACTGTAACTTATGCATACTTGCAGGTATCATGGTACATCTGTACTTTCGCTGCGTTGGCGTTTCTTGCACTTCGCATTACTGTGCGCATTCAACGTTTTCGCCATTTGTTTGTAGATGATTATTTGATCATGTTGAGTTCATGTTGTCTTGTTGGAGATCTTGCGATCCAGCAGCGCATGTGGAACCTTGGCATGTCTAACATTGGAGGTGTTGACACTCAAACCCGTATCAGCATTCTCAAATTGATTATTCCTGGCTCAACGCTCTATATCACTTCACTCTGGGCGATCAAGATCGGACTTGTATGCTTCTACAAGAGACTTGCAGCTCGAACCAAGTTGCAAATAATCTACAACATTTTGCTTGGAATTCTGGGCATTACCTACCTTTTCCTCATTTTCTATGTCGTAAGTCTGTCCGTTGAAATATACTCTTGAGACTATGCTAATCCTTTGCCAGATATTTGCTTGTGTACCTATTGAGCGTAACTGGAACAGTGATCCTGCTTGTCCTGCATCAATCAGTAGTATAACGTATTGGATTACCATTTTGTCGAACATCTTCACTGATTTCATCAGTAAGCATTCTTAATAACCGGTCCACTCAAACAAGGATATGTGCTAATTCCCTTCAAGTTATTTGTCTTCCAATCTCTATGGTTATAAAATTGAAGCTCCCGGCTAACCAGAAAGCTGGAGTAGCTGGTATCTTCGCTCTCGGATTCTTTGTTATCATTTCTTCCAGTAAGCAGGGCCTCTCCCTTTCCAACCCGAGATAATTCTAACTCCATCAAGTTGTTCGAGCATACTACTCGAAAAGGAATGAGACAATGTTGACATGCACGGTATCCATGGTTGAAACCAGCATTGCAATCATTGCTTCCTCCCTCCCTTCCATCAAAACCCTCATTTATCACGTTCGGTCGACCAACGCCTCCAGTGGTCGCCACTATGAATTGTCTTCACACCGCATGGGCACGCAAAACAACACTCAAATAGTAGCAGGATCCCGTGCATCCCGCCTAGGAGTTGGAACCCTGAGCAAGTCAAACCACCAGATGGCGAACGACTCCGATGAAGATTTGTTTGCCAAGGCAGAGACATCAAGCCATTCAGACAGTGTACACGGACATAGTGGTTCGGGGTTCGACACGAAGAACGGTATCGTGGTCAGCAGCACTTACGCTGTAGCTAGTGAGACAGATCTCCCACCTGCTGTTGAGCAGAGAGGGGTTAAATTTTAGATTTCTTTTGTTACGGCGGATATTCCTTTTACTTCTTTTTGGACTTATGGTCCCTTATTCCCTTGACAGCGGGCGTTGACGATGTTTACGAGACTTATTTAGAGTGAATCAGATAGTCCTGATTCCTCCTTCATTATACCATACTATGTCATATTGAAATCTTACTTAATAACGACAGATACTTACATGTATGCTAAGTTCAAGTGGTTGGCGTGTGTCTTGACTCCTGGATCGCGCCAAAATAATAGTATCATATCGCCACTTATTAAAATGCACTAGAAAGCCCCTTCCCCATTGTCTCTTCACAAAACGACCATGCTCATCAAGATATTCGGAAAGAAAAAAATTGCAATTAATCAACATGGACGCAGATACGCCTTGGCATTGATTGGGCTGTTCTATTCACGTAAGTTGCTTCCCAGAAGGTTACATCGCTTGAGAGCCACGAGGACTGGGCCCAACAGTGGATCTTAGACCAGCCGAGACCATCTTTAAGCTTCCAGAGCTCAGGGGTATGCGTGAGACACCCTTGTCCTTGTACATAAATGCTTAGCAGAAGTCCCAAGGACCAATGGCTCGGGTATGATAACCCGGATATGATTCTAGAGCTTCTGGAATTGCAGGCGATGTATTGTTTTGATGATCACATATCTGCAGAGTGTAACAAATGGGTGGCTTAAGGCTCCTCAGTAAGGAAGGCTTGGATTTTCTGGCTGAGCATGGATAGACGCGTCAGATGGATGATACTTAATTTTAGATGCGGGATGACAAGTAAGCCCCTTTATGCAGTAGAATTATATTCTTACAAATTCAATATATGGTATAAGCTGAAATGTCAAATCCCACCTCTGCAGTTCCAAATAGTCACTCGAGCTGCTCGTCACGGCTCCTGGGGATTTGATATTTTTTTCTCTTCAAATGTTCAAGAGAAACTATGCTCTAGCGCGACAAATCCAGATCTCATGATCGAAAGGAAACCTGCTTCACGGTCAGATAGGACTCTCCCTCTTCATCTCTTAGTGATTTTTTTCTTTTAGAGTAGATGATACGGTCAAATTCAATAAGGAAGCTGCCTGACATTTCCTGGTAATCTTGAGTTTCTATATACCGCAAATAAGTCCATTATATACCATACATAAATCATTATATCACGACCGTGTAACCATCAAAATAACAAACACATAAGTCTCTTGAGATCATCTGTATTGTAGTAAATCCACAGGTAAATGATAAGAGGCCATTTGGGAATTTAAAGAAGGCCCAGATTTGTATTTGTAACTTCGATCGTCTCCCCACAAAATGGCTCGCCTCGCGATTAAACTTCAAAATATGCTTAACAATCAACCTCAACGATCGCCTTAAAGATAGAACTGATGATGATCCCAAGTCCAAACCAAAGAATGATTCTGACTATCGACATTGTTTTGTCTCAAACGCACAAAAACAACAATGTAGCCAAATCAAAGAATATGTAAAGCACATAAAAAAGTATGAATTTTAAGGATCTACGAAAACAATATAATATCCAATTCCACTTTATAATCCAAGTGTTTCATTTCCACATACTCTCTCTCCTATGAGACTCTTGCAGCCAACCTAACATCCCCTTCCCCCACTCAAGAATATTTAAACTGTCCCATCACAAAGAATCCCGCATGCTGCGAAATTCCTGATCTCATGAGCCTATAATTTAACCTGTGCCTCTCTGTCCCTTCTCTTTGCCTCCCGTATCTAAGCAATACTTTGTTATATCTCGTATAGGCACACGATTATTTTCGGTAACAGTTGTGCAACAGCATCGACATATTGCCGCAATAATCCAGTGCGGGCTAGTCCGCAGAGTACAGTAGGTGTTCGGGTGCAGGAGGAGAGGGTGGCTGACTGGGTGATAGTTATTGTTGTTGGTTGCACACCAATTCCTTTGATAAGATTTTGGAGCGGGATTAAAAACTCGAGGCTTATGTTTACTTGATAGAAATGCAGAACCGGAAAATGCGAGCGTTCTGGTGGTGCCTGAATTGATAGCTCAGGGACTGCAGAACGCTACGGATAAAAGGAACGTAACAGAAAAGTAGGATTTACGGTTATGATATGCAACCTGGTCGATTAAGACTTTGCCTTGTATTACACTATCGATCTGTCTCTGCAGGATCATCTCACACATAATTGCCCGCCCTGTCCATGACTTTCTCCAGGGGCTCCATGTTCCCTCCGTTAACCTTCCAGACGTAAATGCCATCTCCCCCATGCTGCGGAACGTCGTCATCCCCACTCATCCATTTCCACGCCACAGTTAATTCTCGTTCAGTAAGTTCAAAACTCAACTGCTTACTGCGACCTAGAGGCTTATAACTCTTGCGCAAGACCGGTCCCTGAAAAGTAGCATACCAGCCTACCCTGCCTTTCTCCTTCGGATCTACTTCATAGTTCATGTCATCATCTCCATCACCGCCAGGGATTTGTTTGGCCAGGATAGGGGTAGCACATATTGAGGCGAGAGCACAGGCAGTAGCATAGTGAACATACTGCTGGACCTCTTCGAAAGATGAGAGAGGTGGTGGCGCAGGACAAGTATCGATTCCCGATACAGTGATTTGGAACTGCGTCACAGCCAGCGGGTAGATCATCGTGCGGAAGCGGATTGTGAAAGTGATGTTCTCGCCAATTTTGAGCTGTGCCTCTCCTTTCAGCTGATCTATCAAAGTATCTAGCACTTGGAGAGTAGACGCCTTTTCTGTTGCCGTAGATTTGGCAGTGGGCTCATTCATGCATGCATATGTTGCTGGAACCGACGCAGCACCCAATATAGTGCAAGTCACACCAAGAGCTGAGTGTATAGATTTCAACGAACTTTGATGGTGAACCCGAGCCAGCAATGGACGAAGGAGCATGTATGGAGGCGTGGCACGTTTCGCAGAGGATATGGCTGGGGGTGGCTGCGAACGGCGACGGAGATTTTGGTGGTGTGCATAAGAAAGCAGCAGGTGCAATGCAAGAGAGAATGCTTCGGCTAAGGTGTTGTCTACTTCTGATTCTTCAAGTTGCGAAGGTACTGCATCCGAGACTGAGATGTAATCAAGAATGATCTCCTGTGAAGGCGAAACTCGACAAGATAGAGTGTTACCGACTGAGCGAACACCTTGGTTAGTCAAGATGCGTGCCTCACGGTCGAGTTCGTGATAGAGTTCTTCTTCAAAGATGGTGTTGCGTGCCTGCAATATCAAGGCTTCGATGGGAGCGTCATCATCCAATTGCTGCGGCAGTTTTGCTGTGCCAGTAATTATACCGTCAGTCCGAATTCGAACTCTGACAGCCTTGGTTGGAGAGTCTGAAAGGTTCTGGTCAAGAATGATACCACCGTCCTTGGTCCGACGCAGCGCAGCAAGACCTCGGTTCCTAAATTCCGGCGCAGCTTCAGAGAATCCGTATCTGACTGCCAAAGTGTGTCGTTCTTGTGGTAAGCGGCATACAGCCCAACCTTTTTCACTAACAGCCAAAACCTGTTCCCAATATTTTGTTTCCGATTCTATCTCTTTCTCTAGCCGTGAGGCAGATGCGAGGATCGAGTCGACGGATTTATTAAGTGCCTGCACTTTCCAGCCGTTGCCCACAAGCTTCCTATCATTTTTAACAGCCTCCGTAGCCCTGACACCTTGCACTTTATCTGCGCCAAGAGTACCCGTCGGAATGTTGGCTTTGAGAAATGGTGATATGGAGAGACCTGCTTGGACTGGGGAGTCTTTGGAGAGTAGGAGAGAAATGAAATCGAGGGCCATTGCGGATCCATTGAAGGCAGTACTGAATATTCACATCAGTGTCATTCCTGTGCCTAAGCATCTCTGACTCACTCAATTTCACTCAAAATGTTCGCACGAGCTGTCATAAGCTCTTTCAATCTGTCTGGCTCCTCGTCTTCATCTTCCTCCCCCGCTCTCTCTTCCTCTCCATCACTATCACTCCCGCCCTTCTCTGACGTTCCACTCACAAGTGCTGCAATTTCTTGCTCGAGAGCATCCTCGTTAACAAGGCGGAAGTTCCCTCTCTCGTGATTTATACGCGCAATCACAGTTTGTAGAGCATTTGCCTTCTTGTCCTCGTGAGGCCATGCGCGCAACGAGATTGGTAAATCACTGTGTGTGGTCATGGTGACCTGGGCTGCGCGTATCTCTGCGCAACTTCGTATAGGCCTGTGAAGTTAATGAAAGACCAAGTGAAAAGTTCGAAACCGTCGGAGATGGTGGTGTTCATGCAATATGCAGGGCTTCAAATAAGGTAAACAAGGTACCTATTCGCTCGGATACATACAATCGTCTCGCAAGGCTTTGATTTTCGACAATGCACTTGGTAGCCTTACATGCCTAAAGAGGTCCGGTCGCTGAGATTTGAACTCCGACAAGACATCACTTTCACATATACCTAGGTAAGGTACACAGCAAGGTACAATATGGTCATGGATGTTTACCTGACTCAACACCACTTACGTTGATGAAGCAATTGATGTGCATAAATGGTCCTTCTCATTCGGATCTACGATGATGATGGGAGAAGCAACAGCGACGACAACATCAACAAGCAATCATCCAAGCATTACTGTATGTAACATGAATACTTGACAACTCCGCTGTCCCACCGCTGTTTGTTCCATCACTGGCGTCACCCTACCAAATGGACGTCATTTACAGTACTTATCCGAAATACTGCCTAGTGCATCAGTGGATTTGTTCTTGGGTGTCAATAGCCACTAAGAAGGGCCGTAAAGTCGCAGGAAGGCCACCTTTTAAGGCTTTGCAACTGGCAAATGCGTACTTTGATAAGGCCGAAGTTACAAGGGAAGGGGTCTTGACTTCTTCGATCCCATGCAGTACCTATGTATGTACATCAGTGAGGCTACACTCCTAGTATCCTACTAGATCTCACTCATATCAACCTGTCATTTTCAGGCCAAGTCAGTTCCGCAGCAAATCTCCAAAACAATGCCTCAGAAACGAAGTACTCATACAATACAATAGATCTCCGTAGAGTAATTGCAGATACCTTAAGTTGCTTAAGAAGAAAGCTCCGGCACTCGACTTGGTTCTATTTCAATAATGGAAGAGTGGGAATCTCAGAGTGCCATTTGATTGGATTTCCTTCCTTTACCACAAAGCTTCACCTGCATTATGCCCCACCAAAGTTTTTTCAGCCTTCGTCATAAGCCAATGTCCCAGCACACCCAAGAGACAGAGATTCAATCCACCCCGCCAAACGCCTGTGCTTTCCTCTTCTTCCTTTGCAATTACACATCACATCTCAACATTCAAATTATCGCTATTCACCATTGAAGCCTTTAGATCCCCCTCAGATTTCCTTCGCATTGAGCGACTTTTTAACCCCAATAATTGTCAACCTCTATTATATACATTGTCTCACGCAAACATGGCTCCGATTCCCCCACCAAGCCTTGATGGCAAGAAGCGGAGAATTGGTATGATGACCAGTGGTGGTGATGCTCCTGGAATGAACGGTGCTGTCAGAGCTGTGGTCAGAGAGACCATCTCCAAGGGCTGTGAATCATACTGTGTTTTTGAGGGATATGAGGGTCTCGTCCAAGGCGGTGATCTCCTGAAGAAGATGGACTGGTCCGATGTCAGAAGCTACCTCTCCGAAGGAGGAACTCTCATTGGTACCGCCAGATGTATGGCCTTTTACGAACGTCCGGGACGAGTTACAGCTGCCAAGAACATGATCTTGAGCGGAATTGATGCTTTGATCATCTGTGGTGGTGACGGATCTCTGACCGGTGCAGACAGATTCCGTGCAGAATGGCCAAGTCTGCTTAAGGAATTGGTTGAGACAAAGCAGTTGACTGCTGAGCAGATTAAGCCTTACAAGCACCTCAATATCGTCGGTCTCGTTGGTTCCATCGACAACGACATGTCCGGAACTGATGCCACTATTGGAGCTTTCTCTGCGCTGCACCGAATTTGCGAAATGGTCGATTACATTGAGGCCACCGCTGCGTCACACTCCAGAGCCTTCGTTGTGGAAGTCATGGGTAGACATTGTGGTTGGTTGGCACTCATGACTGGTGTTGCGACTGGCGCAGATTTCGTTTTCATTCCAGAGAAGCCGCGTCCAGATAACTGGAGAGAGGAGATGTGCAAAATTGTTGAGAAGGTAAGCTGAATAGTTATGGTTACCCGGAGTATTTGGAGCTGACAGCCCCGTAGCACAGAAAGATCGGAAAGAGAAAGACCATCGTCGTCGTAGCAGAGGGTGCCCACGATATTGAGGGCAAGAAGATTTCACCGGAAATGATCAAAGATCTCCTCGCTGATCCAAAGGGCCTTGCTCTCGATACTCGTATCACAACTCTCGGACACGTCCAGCGTGGAGGAAGTGCTTGCGCATACGACAGATACCTTTCAACCCTTCAAGGTGTTGAGGCAGTAAACGCTGTCCTTGAGGCAACTCCGGAGACTCCAACTCCTTTCATTGCCATCAACGAGAACAAGATTACCAGAAAGCCCCTTATGGAGGCGGTTAAGGACACCAAGGAGGTCGCGAAGGCAATCGAGGCACAAGACTTTGACAGGGCTATGAGCTTGAGAGATACTGAGTTCTCTGACTTCTACAACTGCTACATGACCACCACACAAACAGATCTGGATGCTTCCAAGAAGCTTCCATCGCACAAGGTATGTGTAAAGTCCTTGACAATATGAACTAAGCTGACAAATTTTAGCGCATGCGCATCGGTATCATTCACGTTGGTGCCCCAGCTGGAGGAATGAATGCCGCTACTCGTGCCGCTGTTGCACACTGTTTAACTCGTGGTCACACCCCAATTGCGATTCACAATGGTTTTGCTGGTCTCTGCCGTCACCACGCAGATGATCCAAAGGGTGCAATTCGGGAGTTCGATTGGCTCGAGGTTGATGGCTGGGCTAGCAAGGGAGGTTCTGAGATTGGTACCAACAGAGAATTGCCAGAGGATGCTGGTATGGAGAAGATTGCCGATCTCTTCAAGCACTACAAGATTGAAGGTCTTTTCATTGTTGGTGGTTTCGAGGCCTTCCACTCTCTTTCTCAACTTCGCAAGGCTCGCCAGCAATACCGCTCTCTGTGCATCCCAATGACTCTCCTCCCAGCCACCATTTCCAACAACGTTCCTGGTACCGAATACTCCCTTGGTTCTGATACCTGCTTGAACGAGCTTGTCCGCTACTGTGATACCATCAAGCAGTCCGCATCTGCTTCCCGCAGACGTGTATTCGTTATTGAGACTCAGGGTGGAAGATCTGGCTATATTGCTACCATGGCAGCTCTTGCAGTTGGTGCTGTTGCTGTCTATACTCCAGAAGAGGGTGTTAGCATCAAGATGCTTTCAGCTGACATTGAGCACTTGAAGAAGGTCTTTGCAGAAGATGCTGGTCAATCTCGTGCAGGACGCTTAATCTTGATCAACGAGAAGTCCAGCAAGGTTTACAATGCCAAGCTTATTGCCGACATGATCAGAGAGGAGGCCCATGGCAAGTTCGAGTCCAGAGATTCTATCCCAGGTCACGTCCAGCAGGGTGGTATTCCATCCCCAATGGACCGTACTCGTGCTGTCAGATTGGCTATGAAGTGTATGGAGCATATTGAGGCTTTCCAGAAGGCTACTCCAGAAGAGATCCTTGAGGATGACCAAACTTGCACCGTTATTGGTATTAAGGGAGCTTCTGTTGTCTTCAGTCCAATGAAGCAAGTTGAGGAGGAAGAGACCGACTGGAAGAACAGAAGGCCATTGCACGCTTTCTGGCTTGGACTCAAGGATGTCGTCGACACCATGAGCGGTAGACCACCAGTTCCAAAGCCAGAGACAACTCTGACTGGCGCTCATGCTAGAGATACGAAGAGAGGCTTGGAGTAAATGTCTCCCTGATGACGTGGAATGACAGGAAAATGGGTGGAATGATGATGTATGAGAGAAAAGTCGATGATGTGAACGTTCGAATGGAACAGCTGTAAATAGACCTTTACTGAATTACCCTTAACAATATGACTTTTTTGCATTTCAAAGGCTCTCGGGGGTGCAGTGTGAGATGTTGATGGATATTTAATTTCAGACCCACGTGATCACGCGCAGAATTGCGTAGTTGCTTCCAGTCTGCGGTATGCGCGCTGCTGCTGGCTAACTCGCGAGTCTGACATCATTTACACCATAATTCTCAAACGCGCAAAGCACCTCGAATCGAATTTATATCGAGAACATCCTACATTCGATATATACAGAATCGACGCGAATTCTTCTCAAACTGATTGTACTCAATTTTCCACTTCCAGTTCTCTCTGATCTAGCACGATAAATCCGATAAGTAAGATCTCGTGGTGAACCACAGTCCAACGAGTGGGTTCACTGTTTGTCAACCACAATTGAGGGCGCACTGTTTCAAAACACAAATCGTAATCTCCTCTAATCTGGGCTTTACCTATGCCATACCGTGTTGGTAAGTTCCTTGCTCGACAGATTCTTTTATTCATTACTCGTCCACCCATTGGAAAGCACATAAACCCCATTCCCGTTCACTGGAACAGCGAAATACTGGCACGATATACTGACCTTTTCCAGAATTAGCTTCAACTGGTCGCGCTGGCTGTCAAGATGCCGCGTGTAAGAAGGACCAGATCAAGATAGACAAAGGAACACTGCGTTGTGGCACGTGGCTCGAGACTGAACAGTTCTCTGGATGGAGATGGAAGCACTGGTAACCATCCGTTGCTGACCTTTTCAATTTACTTTACTAAATGACTTAGGGGTTGTGTTTCTGGCAAGCAGCTGGACAATATCCGTAAGAGCCTTGAACATCCAACACGTGAGGGAGAGTATGATTGGGATATGATGGATGGTTTACAGGGCGAAGACAAGAAGGACAGATTGCCTCCAGACGAGCAGGAGAAGGTGAAGCGCTGCATCAAACAGGGCCATATTGATCCTGAAGACTGGAATGGCGACCCAGAATGCAATGTTCTCGGGAAGACTGGTATCCACCTCACTGCAACCCAGAAAAAGAAGAAAGAAGAGGCCGAGGCTAAGGAAGTAAGTTATGTGTTGCCTACGAAAGGCGAGTTATGTGTCTAATATTTCACAGAGTGAGAACGGAGACTCTCCTCAGAAGACGAAGAAGCGAGGTCGTGGCAAAAAAGAAGATGCTGGAGACAGTGAAGAAGACGTCAAGCCTGCCAAGAAGAAAGGCAAGAAGGCCACTAAGAAAGATGAAGAATCCGAGGACGAGAAACCTGTCAAGAAAAGTCGTGCCAAGAAATCCGTAAAGGAGGAGGATGCCGATAGCGACGAAGTGGTTCCTGCTAAGAAGCAGCGTGGCAAGAAAGCTGCAGTGAAGGAAGAGCCCGATAGCGAGATTGAAGAGAAAGCTGCTCTATCTAAGAAGCGCGGCAAAAAAGCTGCCGTCAAGGAGGAGGACAGCGATGATGAGGTCATTCCGGTCAAAAAACAGCGTGGCAAGAAAGCCACAGTGAAGGCCGACGTTTCTACCTTGATCCCTAACATCAGCGACGCAGATCTTCACGCTGAGTTTCGTTCCAAGCTGGACGAAGATGACCCTGACGATGACTACCCGAACTACGTGCAGATCAGGAAGGAATTTGCAGATGCTGATGCCATGGGTGCTGCTATGCAAGAGTTCTTCAACTTCAGGTATGGTGCTGAGGTCGAGAAGGATCCAAAGTTGATTGAGGAGGTTGGCAAGGTTGGCAAGATCTTTGAGGAGTTTTTGAAGATGCGCAGTGGTTATGGAAGTGTTGAGGAGATGCAGAAGGCTATGGAAGATGAAGAAAAGAGCGAGAAGGCCGAAAAGACTGAGGTCAAGAAGAAAGGTCGTAAGGCGAAGGTCAAGAACGAGCCAACTGAGGAGGATGCTGGCTTACTTGAAGAGACTAAGCCAGCTAAGAAGACTCGCAAGTCTTCGAGGAAGTAATGACGAGTGCGGCGGTCACGATTTTGACTATGTCCTCGCTAGGACTATACTTCATGCTATGCAAAACATAGGGTGTGGCAGTGGCTTGATTGCTCTCGAAGGCTTGTTCTCATTCTGAACACTTAAAATGGATCGTAAGACGTTTGATTAGTACTTCTCTTCATATACCCATCTGGCTTCAGATTTTGCTTGTCAAGCGAAGCTCATTTTTCACGTTCTTCATCTATTAGGAATCTAGTGACTCAACCCATCACAGCCCCGCGCTTTAATGTTAAATCTTCACACAATAATCACGAATACTCTTTCCACTCAATCTAATTACCAAGAATAATCGTCCTCACCTTCATATCTGCAGACTCTCAGATACATCAGACAGACATATAAACAAAATAAACGACAGGTGATATCTACTATCATGTTTATTCAAAACAAAACTAGACCGGCTTCGACAAGGAAGGAAACGAAATAGAACGAGTAGTCTTCAATATCTCGCTCATCATTGACATAATCCTTCATCTGCATCTCTCGTCACCCACCACCAAAAAGTGGCTTTAAAACGCAAAAACATACAACAGTAGGGATTCGCTGGTGGTCACCCACCCAACTACTAGTCTACCGATCTGAGGCTTATGTATGGCAGAGCGGACGGGATGCCCAGTTCTCCTCAGTCTGTGGTCGTATGTACCAATATCGGGTATATTTTTGGATATACTTATTGTTGTGCGGCGGTGTGCATCTCTCAATCTAGAGTGGATCAGCACCAGTTTGTATACCGCAACTCGATTTACAGATCGTGTCACGCTATTTACATCAGCGCTCACTATGGTTCCGCTTCCTGCTTTCTGCTGCTGTCTGCATTTAGCTCATACATTCGTAAAGGCCTGCGGTGAAACAGACGTACTCACTGGGATCTAATAGTGAAACGCACACAAATATATGAAGGTTGAGCGGTAATGCTCTTCAAGCACAGGCAGTACTGCCTGAGGCGACAGAATCTCCTTAGCTGAGGTGGACTTGAGCATTTCTGCCCCATAGTCACCACATTATTATATCTTTCTATACCTCCCATCTCCATTTTATCGCCGTCGCCATTGCCATTCCCATCGTCAACCCCATCACTAGCCAGCCCAGCATCCAGTTCGCTGTCATCGTCATCGTCGTCTGATCGTTACCTCAGCCCATCATCTATCTCACTATCTTCGCCATCACCATTGCCGTCCCATTGCTATTACAATCCTCATTTCTATCACTATTGCCATCCTGATTTTCATTCAAAGGAGCATCACGCTCTATTGCACGGAATTCCTCCCCTCGGCCAGTGTACGGCGGTACTGTTATCGAGCGTGTACTCGCACATAACAAACTCCTACACGAGTGTATGTGGTACGGTTATCCGGCATTTACTCGCACATAACAAAACTCCTACACGAGTGTATGTGGTACGGTTATCCGGCGTTCACTCGCACATAACAAACCCCTATACAGTGTATGTAGTACGGTTATCCGGCGTTTACTTGCACATAACAAACTCCTACACGAGTGTATGTGGTACGGTTATCCGGCGTTTACTCGCACATAACAAACTCGTGCATTGTGTGACAGGCCGGTTCTTTTGGCAATTGTGTGCTATCCTGAGTCAAGGCTGCTCTTTTCCCAAGCCTGGGTGGGAGGGGATAAACCTACATCTTGTAGGGGCAACCATTTCTCTGCTCTATCCTTATATGATGCATATTACTAAGTACATTTCTAGTGACTGCAATGGCTTCTGGAACTTTGAAGTATATTCTTCATGAGCAAATACTTGCAGAATGGAAAGATACAGAGACTTCTTTACACTACACATTAGGCTCTTGCTCCCTTCGAAATAGGCATACTACCGACTTCTTTATGAAGGTGGGCATTGAACCAGAAACAAGGCATGCTTATATCTATATCTCCCTTATTATAGATGCCTGTGTAAGTACCAAAACACGCAGAAAGGAAATCAGGCTTATTCTTTTACCACATACATTTGATAAGAGCCTCAATTCTTTTAATTTTGAATCACTTCAGATTTTGGACCCTACCAGTTCATCAGTACTCGACCAAGCAGACCTTACGAACTCAGGACACATAATCCGTGTGAATTTCAATTTGGCGTCTCAAGGATGCGTTGTTATACCGAAATCGACGAACCCTATCAAGCCCGCTACATCTACCTCCCTCGACCTGTTCCGACGTTTCAAATCACTTTCAACTGCACTCAGCTTCAACATATATATGAGGCATAGTGACTATGCTAAAAGCGGTCTACAAACACTCCATCAGCAATTACATAACATTACTATCGGTCCATCCTATATTAATTTGGTCGGTATGTTCGATGGAAGAGATGCTATGTTTCTTGGGAAGGTCAATTTGGAATTTGATGACTTGCGACAGAAGTCTCATAAAAGACTTCCACCCGACGACTGGCAACATAAATCTAACGAAAAACGGCCGCCTCCACCACCAATATATGTTGAAAGGCCTTCAATCTCACCTATCACGTTGCAGGACCCTAATGTATCACCAATCACCGAGGGCCAGCCACTGCCGTCATACACAGAGGGATCCTCAACATCGCCTGCAAAGGTGCAGGTTCCTCAGTCCCCACCAAACATGAGGAAGGAGGAAATACCACAGCCGGCAATAGAAACCGACCTTGTTGAGGCACCTTCTCAGGTCCTCATTCGCGACACTCCTATTCTACCTACTCAGACACCTGACCGTCAGATATTCAACCTTGCAGCAGAGTTAGAGGATGATGAATATTACGCTGAAATCCAAGCTCGAGATTTGAGTCTGGATAGGGAGGCTGCTTCATTTGTTATCGTCAGAGAAGAACCAGAGATCAGTGGAGAGGGATTGGAGAAGGAGGTTGATCCAGATGAAGAATGTTACGCTCGGGAGTTAAGTCAAGCTAGGGAGGTCACTTCTGCCTATGATAGACTTCTGTCAGAAGTTTCTGCATGGTTTGCTGGCGCGACGATCATTCATACCAATGTTTACGAACATCAACGTCTTACCTCCAAATTACTTGCTCTTGGCTATTACGCTCGAACACGGAATGCTACAGCACTCAATGCAACAATGGTATGGTGCTCCACTATATTGTTCTTTGACCCGGTAGACTCTGGCAAACCGGAGCTGTGGAACGCAACAAGCCGATGGCTTGTCTCAGATATAGCCAAACTCATCCAGTGGGTGAATACATTTTCTCGTGCCTCAGAGATGTGCTTGCCTCATATAAGGAATGAGTTCATAAAGCTGGGTAGTGCTGCTCGAGCTATTGCGCTTAAGCTTGACGTTAATCTTGCTGAGCACAATCTACTTGAACACAGGCGTCAAAAATCACAGTGTCTTGCTGTTATCGTGGCAGAATTTGGCAGGCTGGGTATCAACCGCCGCGGCATGAGATAATGATACCAGCTAGCCTTCATACTCCCACAGGATATTCTATACCAACAGAAAAGCTATACAGTGCACTAGTGTCTCAACTGCACAAGGCATATTTATACTTAGTATCAATTCTGCGAAACCAGTTATGTTATTTGTCAGCACCTAACTTACAACACGAATACTTAGCCTACACGTCGTCACCTAACGTGTTCCCCACGACCAAAAGGACTTCAAAATGCAAAAAAACATACAACAGTAGGGATTCGCTGGTGGTCACCCACCCAACTACTAGTCTACCGATCTGAGGTTTATGTATGGCAGAGCGGACGGGATGCCCAGGTTTCCGCAGTCTATGGTCGTATGTGTCAGTGAAATTATATTCATGATATATATTCCACTATAAAAGTGTGCTCTCTTGACATCTATCATCAGCGTAAGTCATCTTTCCCAATCCCTGACCTTTGTCGTGTGAATTCCCAAATTTGACGTCGTATACATGGGTAATGAGCTTGACATCATCTCTTCCCGAATGACCGGTTGCTGGTACACGCTCCCTTTGGCTGTCACGGCCAAAACTTCATCAAAACCACACCGAAAACTTCGCACACCGGATCTTACTCACGGTATTCTGCTCTACGTAGTTTCAGCGCATGCATCGGTTCCTAATGGATCAGTGCTCTCGTGATTCCCATTGCAACTAATTTCAACCGTATTGCTCTAAGACCTCGTAAATGGAGACACTCCCTGGTCGAAAGAGTCATTTGTTCTTTTAAAAACATGTGCGGACAGAGATACGATAGATGACCATATAATAATAAATCACTACTACAAAATTGCCTGTTTCAGACTGTGGTTTACAGAAGCTTCTGCGTCGGGCAACGAAAGTGAATATATACATATCTCTCGAATTTGAAGAGTATAGTAGTGAATGTTATAAAAGGTTGGACAACGGTCCAAAATCAAATTCCATAGCGTTATCTGCAGAAAAAACGTGACGAAGTAAAAGACGCAATAACATATGTTGTAAAGTGATATAATATATCTGAAAACCTTCTACTAACTATTAGAAGCTCCCACTTGTCCACGCAGTTATTTACTTATATCAAAACCCAATAGAAGAAACAGCAACGTCTCCTATGTTCAGCTGCTCATCTTTCAGAATAGTTCTCTTATGGGATTCAATGATTGTGTTGAAGCTATATTTCCTTCTCAAGGAAAGTACTGCAGTCGGTAAATACACAAAACGGGATAAGATAAGCGAATGAACGCCCTTTGTAAAGAGGAAATAATAACTAGGAGATTTAAATATCCTAGTGCAGTTTAGTTATCATTAGTCTCAGATTCAGAACCTAATAATTGGAAACCTTACTTGGAAAAACGGATTATGTGTGGTAGATTCCCCAACTAACAGTTTCAGCGCCACCACAACTCATGCTTCCACTAGCTCCAACAAGACCTTCCCAGAAGAAGATTTGGATAGAGGTGTTGATGAGGTCGATGATATCCTGATTGCCAATATAGGCGTCGAGATCCGCAGTATCACCAAACGAACAAGTATCGTACGTTGCTAACGTCCACTGTACGCCAGCAGAAAGGAACCAAGAGCTACCGCCGGCGATACGTTTACTTTTAATATACTATTCTGAAGAATAGATGAGTAATTACCAACGATACTACTATATGTTTCTTCCTACCCGTCAGGTGACTCTAACTTTGGAATCTTTTGGGATTGAATCAAGATCACCTAAGTTAGTAGGTATGATTGAGGCACCAGTTCTTTCAGCAGAATATACTACATTCTACTGCGTAGACCCCAAGCAATACATCGATAATACGTAAATCAACCAAAAGCACGACCAGGCGAAGTGTGTCGGCCTTAGCCTTGCTATCTCTTTCAAATAATCCTTGTACAATTTTTTGCTGCAGCAAGTATTTGAAACGTCGGACATAATTCCGAGGTAAGGCTCTCAAAGACCAGAGAATACTTGCTCTCCACTCATACACCCCCACATGTAAATGTTACTTTGTCACTCACTCCTTGCACATACGCAGATCCAGAAAACACAAGTTCGGATTAGCGCTAAGATCTCTTGACTGAGAAAGCAGAGGGTATTTCGATAGAGAAAATAGAGCATAATAGTGATTCGCATCTTAGCGTGAGGAAGGAGCATACTTGGCTGTGATGAGGACTGTATAGTTTCAATTACTCTTAGATCAGACGTCAGAAGTCGTGGCAAATAATTTGTACAGGAACATTTGTTTACTCTTGAGATATCTATTATGTTATCAAATTATTTAGGCTAGGCACGTACATACCCTGCCTCATCCATCATTCAGTAAACCACACTCGGTCCCAAGCTCCTGGTTTCTAGTTGTTGGGATCAATTTAGAAACGTAAGGTACCCTTACTTATGAAAGCCTGCCATGTTGGCGCACTGCTAATCAATCATCAGCCGTACGCCTCTTTGGCATTCCGAAAACACTTATAGAAGATCGAAGGGTATTTAGTAATCTCACAACTAAAAAGCACCCAGACATAGCGTAGATACCTCAAACAAACCTAAGAGATCGAACGATAGCCGAGTGATGTGTTGAGCGGCGCAAAGTGGCGTAGAGCGCAGTAAGTAACTGAACCGGCCAGTTCATCTCAAGTGAAGATATTGACTGAGGGTCATTATGCGAGGTTGGTATTTGGCCCCCATATCTCACTCCTAGGGTGTACGCAGAGTGCATAAGGCAGAAAATCGCTAGGTAACCAGGCTGCAGATCTCTCCATTACCCATATGTAAAACTCATCACAATACCATGCGTTCTCCAATTCCTCGTCAGCTCACATACTAGTACCCTTGCTAGAGCGCCTTAAGGTCATTGAGCTCGAAAGCGAAATTCCACAGTTTCTCCGCCGCACCCATGTGGTTCTTCGAGTTCTTCTCAAAACTATCACCCCTAGAGCCCTTTCTTCCTATATGTTGCATTGGACTTGGTGCGAGAGCCTATCTGAGTTTGCTTTCTTCATCAGCAAACTCTTCTGCGGGAATGCCTACGGAGCCAATTTTCTTATCTATGTATCATCCCAATATTGTGGTGCTTTGGACCTTAGAAATACTAGACTTTGGAAGCAGCAGCCGAACTTTGCATCTTGTTGACATATGTAAGTAATAACGACGTTCTAGGCGTAACCGCGTCTATATTCGCGACGCTAGTCGTTGAGTTTATAGTTAGTCGCTACTTTAGTTCTGCTTTACGTTCCCGCTTTTTGATTATAGGACACTCGTCAGTAGGTAGACAATACCTTCTTCCCTTTTGGTATTGATCATATTCCCTTTTTAACTTTTTGTAATGCTAGCAGTTTATTTTCAAGTGAGGGAAAGAGAGAAAGAGAGACGCATGTCTCCCTAACGAAGTAGGTAATGCGAGATAAGAAGTTAAGACTGCGCCACCCAACTGCAGATGCATTTAGCTATCTTAAGTGAAGTAAGCAAGGAGATTGAATTGATACGGACTAGCAGCTTTACCTGCACGCTCTTTACAGCTGAAACCAACTGTATTAGGAGTTGTGGCATAAAGAAGCACAGCAAGCTTACATGCATTTGTAGACCTCGCTTATATGAATATGCAGGTATAATAAATACCATATCCTCCTCACAACTCTCTCCGTTATTATAGATCTGCTAGATCTAGCTATAGCAGACTTAGCTAAAATTTTAGACACAATTGTTCTTATATCCTCGTCTACTACATTTCCTATACAAGTCTGCGTAGAGACTTCGTAAATTTGACTCCTCTCTCCCGCAGTCTTTTATATTCATTCTGCGCCACATACTGCCTCAAGGACATCTACAAACATGATTCTCCCTCGCAGCGAAGTCGTTAATACATCTAGCGTGTTGATGTCGTTGCAGGCCTTCTATGTAAGTTCTCTGATATCTACTGTCTCACCCAAGTAGATAATGTTATTTATCAAGAGTGACTGAGCTTTTTGTCTTGCAATAGGGCATTATCTGGGGCTTCCTCGCATTGTCCGTTCTCGTATTCGTCGCCCGTGTCTGGATCCGCTGGGTTTCCGTACGCAAGCTCGTCTTTGAGGATTTCCTCATGTTCTTCGTCCTATGTCTCCAGCTCGCAGCCGCCATCATCTTCCAGCTCCGTCTACGCTACATTTACATGTTATGGGACGTTGGCAACGGACGGATAGAGCCTCCGCCAACTTATTATGAAGACGCGCTAAAGGGGCTACGCGGGCAACTAGTCATAGACATTCTTATTATACTAAGCCTCTGGGGTGTCAAGTTTAGCTTCCTCTTGTTCTTCTACCGTATCTTCTGCTCGGTGGAACGCCTGTATCTATACATATGGTGGGGCGTGGTTGTCGTCACCATCATGTCCCTCGGTGCCTTCTTCAGCGTCACGTCCTTCCAATGCATGGACACCGACATCGATGACATTATGGCCCACTGTACTAAGCCGTCTGATATCCACTTTGAGTGGATACAGATTGGAGCATCATCTGCCATTGCGGCATTTAGTGACATGTTGAGTACGACACTTTCTCTTCCTCTATCACTCATACACATACTCTCTCTTTCCCACAAAATTCTGCTCTAGTTATAGTTTTAGAGGTTCTTGAACTAATCGTGTTAACAATGTAGTCATGATCTTCCCAGTCGCGATCCTGTGGAGAGTCCGGATCAGTTTCAAAAAGAAGCTGTACTTGTCATCAATGTTTATGCTCATGCTGTTGACAGTGACCATGACCATCATCCACGGCAGCTACAACTACGGCGAGAAGGCTGGTGACTACAAGCATTCCGAGAACACCTCGTGGGTTATGTTTTCCCTGCAAATGGAGTCTAATGTCTGTGAGTTCTCAACCAGTTTTCCCTTTCTGTATTTGTTAGATAAACCCCGCCCAAGTCTCTACCACCGTACCAAGCACTGCCTTGCGTCGATCTCCGTGCTAACAGGTGCCCTCCTCCATAGCTTTCCTCATCGCCTGTCTCGTCTCCTTCCGAGGTCTTTTCAGACAATCACGGATGAAGAAGCCGAGCTGCCCTCCCGTAATTGATGGCGACCTGCCACACACGTTCGGTAGCCCATCGCAAGGAAGAAATGGAAAGAATCGGAACATCTACGATAGCATACTGGACACATGCCTTGAATTGGAAGATGCGGCGGAGTCTGATTCATCTGAGTTGGAATGTCCAGTGCTAGTATTGTCTGAGTCAGAAAGCAAGACGCAATGTGATGTATCGTTCGATGGTTCCTCTCATGAGCGTCTGGACAAGAACTGGTTGAACGAGGAAGGCTGGGTAGACAATCGAACAACCGAGAATGAAGCTGATGACCGTACGAAGTCGGTGCAGAGCTTGAACAGTGTATATTTCCGGACTGGATTCTGATGTTCTACCTAGATTTGTTTGAAATACTTAGAGAATCAAAGTTAGAATTAGATAGAGAGATCTATATATAATACGATAACACGATGCACTTCAAAATTGAGTAGAGAAGTATATTGTTCAAGTTGCGGTTATATATAGTCTCCTGAGAAGGTTTACGACCTGACGCTTGACTAGTATGCCATAGCATGGAGCTTACTATCTTAAGCTTCAAAGATTCCGTTCTCTATACTGTGTATGTTGCACCCGAAAGAATTTTACTTTCTAATGAAGCCCAATTACAGGACATGTTTCTAAGGCTGAATCAAGGCTAGAACATGATTCACCAAGCTAAAGCGAGGGTATTTTAGCTTGGCGCATCGGGTGGCGTTGATGAGGCGATGCTTAATTACACTTCATGTAACTATTCGTCGGCAGCTTTGATACCTCAGATTTACCTCAATCAATTCAACAACGTCGTTCCTACTTGGAGCTTGCCTGTCTAGAAAAATCTGATATTAAAATCGGCGAAAAGCGCACCTGCGCCTTTGGTAAAGTTTTGACATGCTTTCTGCATGATAATGGCAGTCCCATCTTCGCCCCCACACAGAGATGATCGCCGCAGCCGGTCCAAAATCTGACATGCTACCTGTTTCTCGTGCATCATAGGGTTACCGTCGCAGATCACCCATTGTAACACTCGTACAAATCACCATCCGCAGAGAGCCTTATCTGCCAGCTAAAGGTTCGATAGCATGCATCTGTCCCTCAAACAAGTAGCGATTGCCGGACCAAGTTATATGTGTGTAATACTAGTAGCTCGAGGCTGAACACAACAACATGCGCAAAACCCTGAGATGTAGTCTCTAATTTGGGCTACACTGCTCTTCTTTGGGTTAGGCTATAAAGTATTAGTTACTACCCCTATGTAGCGGCTCGAAGGGTCACGAGTGGATCGGTTGTCTTCAGTCACTTGTGTCAGCCATTATATATCCTGCTGATATGCAGATGCTCGTAACCTTTGTTTCTCTAATATGTTAAAGATGACTTTGGTGTTATTATAGTAATGGATAGTGACCTAACATAGGTTTTAGATTTGCATGGATAAGAACAAGTATTTGTAGTACAATTTTGAATAATTTAGTACTTTATTATTTAGATTTACTCAATGTAACTAATAACTGTATACACATACATAGAGTACATATACTAAACAGACAGAAGTAATTATCACCGAGGAAGCTGAGCAGGACCAGTCAGTTAAAAAACTAAGAGGACGACTACAAAAAGAACCCATTGAATAGGAAGAGGAAGAAGAAGAAGAAGAAGAAGGGTAAGAAGGGGAAGAAGAGGAAGAAGGGGAAGAAGGGGAAGAAGGGGAAGAAGGGGAAGAAGGGGAAGAAGGGGAAGAGGAAGAGGAAGAGGAAGAGGAAGAGGAAGAGGAAGAGGAAGAGGAAGAGGAAGAGGAAGAGGAAGAGGAAGAGGAAGAGTCGGGTAATAATTTGTTTACTTTAGATTTGAAATTACCTAATGTAGTGGTATAAAAGACTCGATCTAAGCTAGTTCACTTGAAACACATATGTAAGTAATAAGTAAGTTCTAGCTATAACCGCATCTATGTCGGTAACGTTAGTCGTTAAGTTATAATTAGTTACTACTTTAATTCCGCTCGTTGTTCCCGCTCTTTAATTATACGACTCTCGTCAGTAAGCAGACAACATCTTTCCTTTTAACATTCATTTCATTCCCTCTCATCTTTCCATGATGCTAGCAGTCTATTTCCAGATAATCAATCAACCCCCATCCTCACTGATGGAAAAGTCCACAGCACTCCCAAGCTCACAAACCGAGGGCTTGTCGCCGCGGCTGCGATTGCGGCTTTCTTCTCGTTTCTCTTTTTGACATCTTCGGGCTTCACACTCTTCTATTCAGCTCCGAAAGCGATGATAAACGCCAGCCCCGAAAGAGCAATGCTCCAGATCCATGCCGCCTTAAGACCGCGCATGTACGTGTGAGGTCGTCCGGGGCGGGAAAGACATCCCGCAGACCGGTGGAGCCGACAGCGAGGACCTTGGCAGGTGAGGTGTTGGAATTCTGTCAAGTATGTTGTTTGTAGTTCCTGGCGAAAGCACTAATATATAGGAATCAGCATATTTAATAAAAAAAAAACCTGTAAATCGGCATCTGTAAATGATACTTAGTATAAATGGCAGCTGCTTTCCTTCGGGTACTCCCCTACATAGTACGAGATATAATTTCCTAGCTAACAGATACCCTCTATAGCTCGTGTATGTGTAGGATTGGGTAGTCTCTTTAGTTTCAAGTGACTTTGATATAAAGCTGACGATTGCGATAAAATGGCGATTGTGAAAATAAGTAGAGGAAACAAACTCGAAAGAAGGTATAGGCGCTGATTTATCTTCTGCAATTTCGAGATTATTCAATAGTTAACGTCGTATCTCTTCTGTTCTAGTATTATAGAGAAATCCTAATCAGAAAGTTATAAGTTTAGCATTAGGAAACCTCCGATAACAAGCTTTACATATAGTATGGACAGACCGGTATATCGTGTGTATATTAGAACCTTCGCTCGTTGTCCAAGGGCCGAAACGTTGAGTTATCTTTTTAGAAAAAGATATAGTCTTCTTGCTTTTGTAGATCTTAATATTCTAAGCATTGAGAAGCTTCTAGTTCTAATCGTAGTATAGAAGTATGAGGGCGCCTTATAATTCGAATATAGACTTATACACCTTAGCTTATTAGTATAAACATATTACTTATAGCTTTTCAATAGAAGTATTTGTAGCGAAAAGACGCTGGGGAAATCTCTATCTCTCATCACTACATGATAAATGAATTATCGGATAGTTGGTCCAGATCGAGAGGGACCACCGTTTCGACGAGCATGAGCTCAAAAAAAAGTGAAGCATGGAGCACTTGTAATCTCTGGTAGCCTCAAATGATTGGATTGGTTCTAGTACACTCCAGATTTTATCAGGTCAATTTCGAAACCTGTGACCCCGTGACCTCAATACTATTTTGTTGTGAAATTGTTTGTTGGAACGTCAGTACGCGGAGTCGCAGTCTGGAATCTAAAGTGGATAATCATCTTAGCGAATTGAAGTACTGGAACATCGCTGAAACGCGCTGACGCATACACAGCAGAAGACCATTGCAACATCATAAATATCCTTTAGAGTCGATGAGGTACGTACCTAAATCTATTCATCAGATCAACAGTTTCTTCCCACGGTACAAATTATATAGTCTATTTATTTATCTCAAGCAAAAGGATCTCAGCTAACCCAAACTCCAGAGATCTATAAAAATTCTCTTACTCACAAATCGCAACCATGGTTCTCAAAGGCATCTCACCTCTCATCTCCCCAACACTCCTCAAGGTACTCGCCGAAATGGGCCATGGCGACGAGATTGTTCTCGCAGACGCCCATTTCCCATCTCACTCAATCTGCCCACCACATGTTCCCGTTGTCCGAGCTGATGGTATGTCACGTGTCCTCTCTCCTCCTACTCCTACTCCTTCAACTCCTCCAGTACCTCCCTACATAATCCACTAACCTTTGATCCTTCAACCATATCTTATCCCCAGCTTCCTCCGAGTCCTATACTAAATCAAACCTCTAGGAATAAGCGCCTCGGCGCTCCTTTCCGCCATAATCCCGCTCTTCCCGCTGGACACCTATGGCGTGACGCCCGTCATCATGATGGACGTAGTCCCGGGCGACTCGGCAGATCCAACTGTGGAGAGTGCGTTCCGCACGGCAGTGGCTCCGGAGTTTAGCGGCGAGATTGAAAAGATGGAGCGTTTTGCCTTCTACGAGCGCTCAAAGAAGGCGTTTGCTATTGTTGTCACTGGTGAGACTAGGAAGTATGGGAATGTGATTTTAAAGAAGGGCGTTACACCTTTATAAAGGGGGGAGGATGCGAGGATGAGGATGGCGGGGTCTGTGGGAAGGAGGACGCAAGCGTAACGATTGCGGAGTCTATGGATTCAGGGGACCGCTTTTTGAAGGGGAGGGATGGTTCAGGGTTATATCGATATGCTTAGCATGTGGATCTGTCCTTATAGTTCGAGTAGTCTATCATTTCGAATATGATACTTGACAATCAGATACATGATGGTTTGTTTCATGAAGACATGAAATTCTTTCAAAACTTCTCATGTCAACAAGCAGAACGGATATGTATTTTCTTTATGCAAATCAGAGTATGTTATCAAGTGCTGTCGAGGAACAGATTAAGATCATACGGGGTTTCTTTACTTTTTTGTGCAGTTCTTGCCTTTTTTTACCCCTTCCGAAGTCCGCACAAGCTTATGTCTAAGTTATCAGAAAATCTTTTGAGACAAATGTGGACATGTCTCCTCAAATAAAAATATAAGCCTTGTATCTCTCGTCGCCGTTCATCACCACATGTTCTCATCCATAGCAGGAGAGGTGCAAAGTACTGAATACTGTCCTCTGCCAACGATTCAGGTTAACACGAACAGTATCTCGGGTTGATATTCAAAACTGTGCGTTTCTCTCATATCCACACATCAGGTACTTATCGCATATCTTCTCAAGGTTGACCAAAGATCTAGTTAGGAATCACCAACCCAAGGACAAAGCATACAGAGAACCATTTTTATTCGTTATTCTTTAAATCTTTATATCGCATAAACCATATAATACATGACCAACCATATCTTGCACACCCAAACACACACCAATCCAACCTAAACGACCATCCAAATAGAACATCATAAGTATAATCCCACATATCAGACATAGGATTACCATTCTTCCTTCACTCCTTAATCCTTTAATTCCCTCATATCTCAACCACGTCCTATCCACCGTACGGTTTCCCACACACCCCTCTCACACAGAAGATATAGTTCCGTTATTGTCAATACTTCTTCTCGTTCCGCTTGCCCCGCTCGCCTGCGTAGCACCCATAGCGCCACCGGGGATATTAGCGATACTCTCATCGGGGCCAACGCCATTACCGAACTGCTTCTCATGCTGGACAAGAGTATGAGTATCCATGCCCTTAACCTCAGCTCTCTTCTCAATGTTGAGTATTGGGTCGTTATGTGGGTCTCCGTCCTGTCCAGGATTGGCCATCTCGTATTCAAGCATCTTGATGAACTTGTAGAAGAAAACCGCAAGGAGGGCACCGGCACCGGGGCCGATCCAGTAGATCCAGTGCTCAGAATCAAAGGTGCCTGTCACTACACATGGCCCGAAACTGCGTGCAGGGTTGAGGGAACCGCCAGTGTAGTAAACGCCTACCATTTCGGCAATGAAAAGAGAGAGTCCGATGCCCACTGGTGCAATGAATGTTGCCTTGTGCTTTTCCTTTGCAAGCATGAAGATTGTGAAGACCAGCTCGGCGGTGAGGATCATCTCGAGGAGTGTTCCTTGCGCTAATGACGTATCGGCGACTAGAGTTGTTCGGACATTCAAGTTGGTGGGGAACAGTCCCAGGACCATTCCCGAGGCCGTGATGGAGCCAAGAATCTGGGCACAGAAAAGGCAGCAGGCACGAGTGACAGGAAGAGCACCGACGAGAACCATACCAACTGAATTGTGTTAGATGATGCTGGGAGTATGGGGAAAGGGGTGTAACTTACGGGTAACAGCGGGGTTGAAGAGACCTCCAGAGATACGGAAGAAAATCCAAACGTTAACCATGAGAGAGAAACCAAAGATGATGGAGATGTAGAGGTAAACATTGACATCAAACCCCGTGGCTCCTCCAGAGGTGGTGTAAGAAGAAGAGGCGTTGTCTCCAGTTGCGTCTGAGCCAATATTGGCAACCTGAGTACCGGCGAAAGCAAAGAACAAGAACATGGTAGTCCCAACAAACTCTCCAAGAGTTGCAACGAAATCTGGCAGGGATTAGCAAGAATTGATATAGAGGCATGGCAGAATAAGACATACGATTCTTAAAGTCGGAGTTCATCCACTGCGTCAAAGGCAATCTCAAGATCTCCTTCTGCTGCTCCTTGGTCATCTCGTTGAAGTTCAGAGTTAGTGCTTTCTTTGGCGGGCCATAGTTGTAGCCATCAATACTCTCTTCAGAGAGTTCTTGTCTGAGTGGGAAAGTCTTAGGTGGACTACGCTGATAATCATCATAGTCGTCTCGCTCATCTCCTGAGTATGGTTCACGGTCACGGATCCGATCTCTGCGCTCACCACTGCGATCACTGCGATCACCACGATCACCACGGCGTTCGCTCTCGTAAGTATACGCTCTGGGGCGTCTCAGCTCAGTCTCGCGGTTTCTGAAGGCACGAGGTGGACGAGAGGATTCATAGACGCTATCTGGATGACCCTCACGCTCTCTTCTGGGAGGAGGATCACGGGCGAAGTCGCGCTCATAACGAGAGTATGGACGCTGATAATCATAGTCGTCGTAATCGTCATCATCACGTCTCAGGGGTCGACGAGAGTTGTTCGATCTTGAAGCCGGTCTCTCCCAAGAAGTTTTCCCGTCACCCCTTTCCCAAGAAGAGCCTTTGAGCTCACCGCCTCTGTCGTCGATATAGGAGTATCGGTGAGATCGAGCACTTGGGCGTTGACGAACTGATCGAGGTGCATCCCATTCGTCGTATCCGGGAGTTGCTGAACCCGGTGGGATAGACATCCTGTCCACAGAATTTCCACGGGCACGAACAGCCTTGGGAGTTACCAATCCAAGAACATTGTCTTCACTGGGACGCTTGACCAGCTCTCCATCGGCAGTTCTCTGACCATAGAAGACCGGAAGCTCACTTGGGCCTTCGTCCGACATGATGCGTTACTATCTCTCTGCGCGTGTGGAAATATGGGGTGTAGCTGACTTGGCAGTGCGTCTGTCAGACACTGTGTAGATCTGAACTGAGACAATATTTTCAAAGGGTTCAAACGGGCAGCTCACGGATACATATGTGCATGAAGGAATCGACAAACGTTAATCTTCGACGAGGTAAAACAAGTCTTTCATCCTCTTTCATTCGTCATTTCCGGCAAATCTTTCACTGAGAGGATCCTCAGCCAAGAGCTTAGGCTATTGAGATACCAGGTAACCCGGGCAATCAGGGGGATCGAGAGTTACAACAAGGCGTGGCAGGGCTGTTGATCGAGGCACGGATGGTCTAAACTTCGCCGCGACACAAAACGATCGCGTGGAAGAGAGTGATCGCTCGAGGGATATCCTTGGACAAATCAATATGTCTAGAATTTCTAATCAGCATAGCCCCACAGGAATGCGAAAGGTCCCTTTCGCTTGTAGCAAGAGCGTAAGAAACGTGCAGTAGCCAACATGAAGTCCTATGACGCACGCCACAACAATAGCCCTCGTATCAACCTTAAAATGCCGTCCACCCCCCGAGGTCCAAATTGAAAGAGTGGAACACTGGAAGAGTCCAAGTCGACGATGTTGAAAAAATCCTATGCCTTTCAAGGATAGACCTACCTGGGGGATGCAAACAAAAAGGTTGGACCATGGTGAAACGTGCCTGACTCCGCACAAACCACAACGAAAACAGGAAAGACTGGAGAGAAAACTCCGTTCTGTAACGAAAGAGATCTCAAGGACAAAAAGAAAGAGATGCAGATCGGATCACGATCGAAAATTTACTGTACATTGTTGCGTCATTCTCAGATGAATCTTCCTGTTGCCTTGAATCCGTGAGGCTCCGGGGACATGCGTGTAGTTGAACGAAAAGACAATTTCCGGCAGTTGCGGCGAATTGCCGGACGCGCGCAGAATTTTCATCTGATCTACACGCGCGACTGTATAATTCCCAGTGAGGGGGGAATCAGTTCCGAAATTGCACTGCTTCTGCCAGTTCTAACAGTCATGCCAGCTGGAAAGACAGAATCCTTCGACAGACAGATGGCTGTAAGACGATGGACGCGCTTTTCGAGTTTAGTTCTGGTATGGAACGAAAGGAACGCAAAGATTTCGGACCTCGGTAGCCGAAAAGGCACCTGACAGAACCCTGAAAGTCACTAATAGGTCCACCAGTCAGCACTAGCACTCACCAATGCCTTCCCAGCCCTTCCAGCTGGCATCGAACAACGAAACCAAGAGATTGAGATCACCAATAGTCATCAGAAAATTGAAAGCCGAAAAACGACAAGACGAGGTTGGTAAGTGTACTTGAGAAAACAATATCTTCGCTTATGAATTTCTTAGGCCTCTAAGGTACATTAAAATCATATCATTAAATTCAATAGAAGCATTTATTTTCATCATCCATGTACTCATGCAGTCTCTACACATCATGGTGCTCCTTCTCGTTCACTTGAGCCGTTGGCAGAACATCCTCGATCGTCTCGTCAGAGAACTTCAAGTCCTGCTCGATGTCCACGTGATCTTGCACCTTGTAGAAGATGACCGGAGCAGCAACGAGCAGCGAACCAGCAAGCAGACCCCAACTTGCGCCGAACTCAGCCATGAATGAGGCACCAGTTCCATCGATGGCGGAGATAATCGCCGCACCAGCAGATTGAATGCCCTTATAAAAGCCGGCAAAGTTGGCAGTCTTACGGCCTGAGTTGGAGAGAGAGCCCATCAACCTGATATGATGATTAGTATGTCACTCCCTGATAGGATGGAAAGAAAACTCACCAGTAAACGGTCGTTTGCCAAGCGGCATCGTAGAAGCCGTAGAACATGTAGAGGAACATAGGTCCAACATATCCAGAGTCCTTCCAGTCCATCTTGACGTAGCTAGTAGCAGCACTGACCGAACGAGGTGGCTGCTTGACTTGGTAAGCGTATCCTCCACCCCAAATAGCCATAGTGATAACCAGGAGGGCAAAGAGAGCACATTTCGCCTTCAGGCTTCGGCGAACCTTCTTGATGTCAAGAGCGTATCCGAAGAGAAACGCGCCAAAAATCTGGCAGGACCAATATAGAACGTTGTTTAAGGCTCTGGTACGGGTGTTGAAGTGCGCAGAGTTGACGCCATTGAACTGGTAGGTATAGAACCAATTGGATGCGAAGAACAT
The DNA here is from genome assembly GCA_024752435.1 of Allantophomopsis cytisporea. Lineage (NCBI taxonomy): Eukaryota > Fungi > Ascomycota > Leotiomycetes > Phacidiales > Phacidiaceae > Allantophomopsis > Allantophomopsis cytisporea. The sequence goes on from CP103025.1 coordinate 1,778,159, forward strand.
TGGGAAAAGGTAGATAATGTACGAGTCGTATCGAAGGGTTTCATAGAGACCTTTGAACTCAGAGATCCAAGTTGGGTTCTTCATGAGAACAACCTTGGAACCATCGTCTCTGATCACATTGTCTGCATTGCAAAGGCAAAGAGCAAGAATGGCACCAGCAAACATGAGAACAATGAAGCCAACATATGTACCATCGCTGACCGTGGTGTTACCAGTGCTGTGGATGTTCTCTCCCAATGGGATCTATATCAAGTCAGTGAACAGGTTCAAGCAGTTCGAGAAAGTGTGCACCTACCAAAGCTCCAATGACACTACCCAAGTTGAAAATCATCCAGAAGTAGGAGATGAAGCGTCCCTTGGAGGCTTCGTCTGGATAAGACATCATAATGGCACCCTGAGCGGTCCACAAGAGTCCAGCACACACACCGAGCAGAGCACCAGCGAAGATGAGAAATCCGCTGTTCTTGGTATGCGTGTAGCAGAGCAAACTGGACGCGTAGATGCAATAGCCCAATCCACCGAAAGACAGGGTAAGCTTGATACCCAATCTGTTGACGAAAGTACCGGCGAAGAAACCGACAATGGCAAAGGTAGAGTTGAGGGCGGTGTTTGCATGATCGGCGGGTTTAGGATCGAGCTGTCCACCTCCTCCAAGACCACTGAGGGAGTTGTACATGCCCGGGCACATGAAACATACCATGGCGACGAGGAACAATTGCACCTTCGGCGACGCGTAGTATGGGATGGTAATGCCTCCAATCTTTCGCTGCTTGTACATCCATCCCGGTGGTAAAGCCAGTTCGGTATGTCCTTCGGTGGTGGTTGTTGTTTGATGGACCTCCTGGGACCCATCGACCTCGGGGGTCTTCTCAGTGATGTCTGCCATGGCTCCTGATGTCTCGATTCGAAGTTCCCTTGCAGTATCGAAATGTCGAAGATGAGGATTGCCACGAGAGGAGGTGGGAGATACGTGACTGAAATATCAAGACACAAGATACAATGCAGCCACGGCGCGCAGCAGATATATATTATCCTTTATGGTATCTCGCGCGCGACAGTGCTTATTATTGTGGTACTGTACCACCATACTGTAACTGTACTTACTGATAAGAAATGGCTCCACAACCAGTGAACTGATCTAGGAGTAGCTCCGTAAGGTTACTAGTACAGCTTAGCTGCTGTGGCTGCTCGGTGTGCCCTGCACCGGATGGCAAGACCCTTCATTCTTATTCGTACTGATCCGTTCGTTACCTTGGGGGTTGTCACAGTGTTAATCGTTACTCCGCACTGCAACGAGTCACTTATCATGGCACGGTAAAGCCAGCCAGGACGAATCCACCAGAAGGGGACATATCAATAAGGTTTGTAGATAGTATGCGCAGTCAGTTGGAGAAGTCAATCATAAGGCAAGGCAAGGTAAGGTAAGGGTAAGGTAAGGTAGTGAAGGTGTGAGTGACACATGCTTTACACGCATGCATAGAGCGACAGCGAAACACACTCTCTCTACCCGCCATCCTCCCGTTTGTATGAGCTCAGCAAGCAGACAAGCAGGCAAGTAAAAATGTGAATGAATACTCACTTACTTACTTACTCTTGTTCGGATAATTAGATCTTGCAAGTTACATACTCTACAGTATCCGTAGCAGCAGCAGCAGACCCAGACATTTGTGTGGATGGTTGGCAATACGGGGTTTAGTGCGTGAGCGTGAGCGTATGCGTGCGTGGCTTGACTTGACTTGGAATTGATTGCTGCTGTTGGGTGCTGGTGCTGGCTGTACCCGAACGGCGCATTATTCTAGCAGCAGATAGGGCGTCGGCCGCCTTCACTCCTTGTTTAGCCAGGTTGCACATCTGAAATTGGAATGCGATGTAACGTTGCCGATTGCTGTCGATTGGACGAGGTAGGCTGAGACGCTGAAACACCATATCGATACTTTGGATAATTATCGTGAAGAACGATTGACTATCCGTGCCATTGTCTGCCAGCATACGGGGGAATCCTTTGCGCCGTTGTACGAGCATGTCTCGCCGAATGGAGCCTAGATCCGCCAGTGTGGTTACTCCTCGACCCAGGTATTGCAGGAAGATGACAGTGAAAGATTTGGTTACAACTGAGGAGGCATTCACTGGCATTCTTTCGTGAAGCTCTATCTCGACTTCGTCCCCCACGTCGTGTTCAAGAATCCACACCCCTTCTTACCTTGACGCCGCGCTACATATGAGAGAATCATCAACAAGCCATGAGCAGCAAAGAGGCGCAATTGAGGAAGATACAACAACATAAGCTGTTATCTATCACACATTACACATCAAATGTGAATATGGCTGAGGTGAAGTTCAGAAAAGTCACGTTGCAGGGATATCATGCTTGGACCTCCGTGCTCCATTGATAATTGCTAACATTCACTTATCTATGAAGTGGAGAACCACAGACCACAAAGATCCGTTATCCCCCATCTTCTGAGCACCGCCAGATACCTAGGTATGCTGATACTCAAACAAATCACATGATAAGCATACTTCTGGAGTTTGATCCTGAACGGAGAACCGCTACAACAATCTCAACAAACACCAGACGCACGATGACCCCTTTTTGTTGCTTTGCTGGCTGATGGTTCGTCTGCAGAGCCTCCGACTCGATACCGCAGCTTTCGAAAGACGCGCAAATGCCATGTTCTAATCATAGCTCTATTACCCCGGATTCCGAAAAAGCCCATTCCATCACATCCAGACTCACGCACATGCAGAAACGCTCCATTGATCAGCTAACTTTAATGCACGCCTGACAAGCCCCATAGCTGCGTTTGTATGTGCCTACGATACTGTAACTAGTCACATCTGGTATGGCTCTCACCTCATCGGTTGGATTTGATTCCTAATGCTTCTCGAATATGGAATAGAGTAGCGTACTGCGTATGGTGTGAAAGAAAGAGAGGGGGAAAAAATCAATTAAAAAAAAATGCTGTTGATGCCTGTGTGCGTGTGAGAGAGTGTGTATGTTTTCGGCGACGGCCACGTGCAAATTGCATGAGCGAAATATGACCCGATGGACTGTCACCTACTACTTACCGTCCCAAAGGTACCCATCCATAGCCATGTTTCTCGTTTGCACACAAATGGTCAACCATAATGTAACGTCTATTGGGACGTGTGGCGCTGCTCCGTCTCTCGATGCTTAACCGGTTACCTGACGATGCATGGTCACTAAGATAAGGCCAAGCCATATATCTTGCTAACGTTTCCACAGATGCCACGATCATGATAGGGACCGAGTGAAAGCGGGTAAGGCATGTCGTATATCTTTCTGGACTAGTTGAGATCCATCGATTGCTTCATTGGCTTAAAATACTGTGAGGGCCACAACTCATGTAAGATCGTTATAAGAGCTCATCCTTCAGAGATGTGGTAAAGTATACTCTCTCTCATTAGAAAGTCTTCCCCTCGCTCATAAGGTTCCCAAAAAGTATTTCTCAATCTCCTCTGACTTGGATCACATTGGTTGATTCTACAGCGAATGCTGGGTTACTCTTATTCTCATCAATCATCTCTATTTTCTTCAAAGCAAGTGACGACCACAGGAGGCAAAGGACGCGTTATGTACGATTCACTATCAAGACATCATGTTCCAAGTAAACACCATGCTTTCCCTATCGTCATGTAGCATTGATGACCAAGCCGTATAGCAGGCCGAGTCTCTACTCTTTTGTCGTCACATACCTCCAGAGGCAGTGATCATTGGAACGAGTACTCTATATCCCTATCGTCCATGATAATAGTTTGCAAGGAGAGTTTTTCCACTTCAGAGCAATGGAAAATTGCGAGATTCCGAAGGAACTCCCAAAAACAGCTCTTAGCACGGGTTTGTGATCGTGGGATGAGATGAATTGCACTAGCTCCATCATAACCACCTCTTTTCCCAATTACATTTTCCTTGACAACGGTCCGCAGATGTTTGTTCCTCATTGAAAGTAATATCAATTCTATGCGCTATTCCGCACTCATCGAGACTCAAAAAGACTGCTCTTAGATACCATTCTCCTCGAGATTATTCTTTTCTAGAGGATCCAGCTCGATATGGGACGTTTCGGTAGTGAATTGAATATGAATGATGGTAGAATATCATTCCTTACGTTCAATTCTTTATTCCATATATTCAGAAAGTAGTGTTACCAGTCTTTCTTGAAAGGTCTTACACACCGTGTAGACTGAAAGTGATTGACATGGGGAATGGTCAATCCTTGTGCTGCGAAAGAATTCTTCGTCGAAGTTATTCAATATCTTCTCATCTGTTAAAAAAGTTTTCGTGTTAATCATCCTGTCTAAGGCCAAATTGCCATAAGGCCCTGGCCAACCTCATTGTGGAGGTCTTGATGGAAATGGTGCCGGATCTCGTTGTGCCGCATACTCGGAACCTTCCCCTGAAAGATCTACCTTACCTTGTGATCGTTGAGACCGAGGGATCCTTTGGCGGGAGGGACTTGTGGATTGAGTTCTAGAAAGTCGACGCTGGTGTCTAAGACCTCGACTTCTTAAGACAATGCCATTGGAGAATTGGTGCCCGATGAGACCGGTGAAAATAATGTAAATTCAATGTTTGGTTTGTGTGATGCCGGCCTGCTGAGTAGATATCTGGAAGACAGCTTAACCCATAATGCTCAGGGTAACTTTGACAATACGAGATGATGTGCGTACATGCTTACACTGTACAATTTCTATCTGGGTCATCTGAAGTCTAGATGCGCGTTTGGACATGTGCTTATAATAGCATAATGCAGGTACCTGCATAGGACGGACATTCTAAAGAGGTCACGAGTTTAGAGGAAGGTAAGGGTTCGAAACAATCAAGACAGACGTTTGCAAGGAAACAACTTTAACAGACTAGTCAAATCCGGAGTGCGAAAGTGTTTGTATCTGGAGCCTGAAAGTCGATTTCGTACGTACTTTCTTAAGTAATTCCTGGAGATGGGGTACGGGGAAGTGAAAAGTGAATGGGATATCGTAATGCCAATCCGCCACACAGAGACAAGGCCAAAAGAAACACAAAGAACTGACACTCTCGCTGTGACTCAACTCAACTCAACTCAACCAACAAATCTCACATCTCACATCTCAACAGTGGATCCGCGTGATGTCAAAAAACATTGGACAATGACATGGCCATGGAAATCGAGCAGGTCATATGGTCATGGAATTTGTGGAGAAGATTCCTCCAAGTTCGCCCTTCGCAGGAGCGCAATCCTCCCCTTTGCGGAGCAATTCCCCATTTTCTCCAGGTCTTCGCTCGGCTTACCTGCCACGACGGCCGTATTCCGAGCGCCTTTTTTTTTGCCTCGACTCTCGAAGTTCGCGGAGTGGTTCAGCGCCGGCACCTTTTTTCTACGTCAGCCTTGGGGAAGCTGCAGGGCAATTTATATAACTTGTTAGGTCGTTGGTCGTTAGGCCCTTCCTAGCGAGGTATTACCGTCGAAATCTACTTTTTGGTTGGTGATCATCTTGCTGCATGGACTCGATTCGGACGGAGTACTTCAGTACGAATATGTACATGGGATTCGATATCCTCCGTATGTGCTTTGACCTTTGGTGTTGAGGCTGAGATCACGCGTGGGGGAATGGGAATGCAAGTCTTATTGAAGAGGTCTGGTAAACAACAGGGGATTGATACGACTGATACCTGTAGAATTGCCCGTCTTCAAAGTCCGAAACTTCTTGGTGTAGTATAATTGGCGGCAGGGAGTTCAAGTCTATCACTCAGCTGGCTTGTCTTTAACTGAATTGGGGAGCTCCGGTTCTGCACACAATTGCTTGCTCTTTTCTGCGTTGTGAGTGAACCTTGAATATGTGCATGATCTATCTCGAAGGAAGAAGAGAAGTTGAGGTCTTTTGAATCTTACTTATACATTAATAAAATATAATGGAATAAAATTAAATAAAATACCCAAACACTACTTGGAAATTGAACCTCAATAGAATATTGGAAACAGCATTCTGTTTGGACTCCTTTCAAAATGTGATGTCATTGGAGGAGAAACTGTGTGTGCATGTCTGGAAGCTAACCCGCCATACCCAAGGCACCGCCATCCCACGCCGTACACGACTACCAGGATCACCAAGCTGTACCCGCAAAATCTACATCACTCACAAGCACCATTTCCCCATCATCTGCTTGCCATTCCTCCTTCTTCTCTCTTTCTACCTCTTTACTCCTCATTCCTCCTCTTCCTTCCCTCATACCTTTCCTACACTTCACAAACGCCTGCGACTTTTATCATATCATCGTTGTTCGATTCATCCAACAACTCCGCAAAGTCCGCAGCTCTCAACATACATAACTTTGATGATTTAAGTGTTGAGATCACTTCAGAATCACCATCTGGCGGAACAGCAGCATCTCCCCTCTTCACGCTTTCCCTCCGAATACATACACTGATCAAGAATGGCTTTCCGACAACGTATGGTAAGGCCGTTACTGTACACGTCTGGTGCAGCAGCTTTGGGTGGTGGTGTTCTATACTATTCATACAGACCGAGATCGATACCTGGCTCCGAGGGCGCTGCAGTGCCGCCACCAGGATATGAATCTGGTCAATTTCGCCCACCAAGATTTCCCAAGGTCCGAAGTCGAGATGATCAGATCGCGGATCTGAAGAGGAGCTCCGGCTCGGAAAGTACAGCTGATGTCGCGAAGGGGTTGATTACCGGACAGCAGGCCAACGATGAGCCATATGATCTTCTGGTCATTGGTGGAGGTGCCACTGGTACCGGAATTGCTCTTGATGCTGCTACAAGAGGTCTCAAAGTTGCAATGGTGGAACGCGATGACTTCAGCAGTGGCACGAGTAGTAAGAGTACAAAGTTGGTGCATGGAGGTGTGAGATATTTGGAGAAGGCCGTCTGGGAATTGGATTACAACCAGTACGCGCTCGTCCGCGAAGCCTTAAGAGAGCGTAAATATTTCTTGGATACAGCGCCACATCTTTCTTCCTGGCTTCCAATTATGTTGCCACTCGACAAGTGGTGGAAGGCCCCATACTACTGGGCTGGTACGAAGTTCTATGATTTCTTGGCTGGATCCGAGGGCATTGAAACCTCGTATTTCTTGACAAAGAGCAAGGCTCTGGACGCCTTCCCAATGTTGAAGAAGACGGATCTTGTGGGTGCATTGGTGTACTACGATGGTGCTCACAATGATTCACGGATGAACGTTTCCTTGGCTATGACAGCTGCATTGTATGGTGCAACTGTCGTCAACCACATAGAAGTCACCGGTCTTGAAAAGGACGCTTCCGGCAGACTTTGTGGCGCGAGGGTCAAGGATTGTGTACAGGAGAAAAACGGCAAGAAGGCGGAAGAGTTTTCCATTAAGGCAAAGGGTATCATCAACGCCACCGGACCTTTCACTGATTCTATCAGAAAAATGGATGATCAATCCGTCAAGGAGATTGTCGCCCCAAGCTCAGGTGTACACGTTATTCTTCCGGGTTACTACAGTCCTCAGAAGATGGGACTCATTGATCCTCAAACTTCCGATGGACGTGTGATTTTCTTCCTCCCATGGCAGGGAAACACCATTGCTGGTACCACTGATGCTCCAACAGATATCTCCCAAAACCCAATTGCTGGTGAGGAGGAGATCGACTGGATTCTTTCGGAGATTCGTCACTACTTATCACCAGATATCAATGTTCGTCGTGGAGATGTTTTAGCTGCTTGGTCCGGCATCCGACCTCTTGTCAAGGATCCAAATGCCAAGAACACTGAGTCTCTTGTTCGAAACCACCTCATAAACACATCTCCATCTGGCCTGATGACATGTGCTGGTGGAAAGTGGACAACATACCGCCAAATGGCCGAGGAATTGGTTGACGAAGCCGTCAAGGAGTTCAAGCTGCAGCCAAAGCCAGTCACCAATGCACCAGATGTCAGCGGCACCAGCTTGCATGACGATGGAGCCAAGCTCAACGGTACCTGCCAAACTCACCAGGTCAAGCTTGTTGGTGCCCACGGTTTCTCCAAGACTCTCTTCATCAACCTCATCCAGCACTTCGGTGTTGAGACCGATATCGCAAAGCATCTTACCGAGTCATATGGTGATCGTGCATGGACTGTTGCAGCACTCTCGTCCCCAACTGAACAACGATTCCCAGTTCGTGGCGAGCGCATTTCCCCATTATATCCATTTGTTGATGGTGAGGTTCGCTACGCCGTCCGCCACGAGTATGCTCAGACCGCTGTCGATGTCATTGCCCGCAGAACTAGATTAGCATTCTTGAACGCTCAGGCTGCTCTCGAAGCCTTGCCAAAGGTCATCGATATCATGGCCAGCGAACTTAAGTGGGACAGCAAGAGACAGGATACCGAGTGGAAAGACAGTAAGTTCTTCCCCAGATAATACTTTGAAACCATTGCTAATTTGTGTAGGTGTTAAATTCCTTGAGAGCATGGGTCTTCCAAAGTCCAAGCTCCAGGCAACAAGAAAGCAGGTTGAGAGTGGCGCGCTTTCATTTAAGGATGAAGTCGAGTACAAGATGTACTCTCGTCACGACCAACCTGGCGATGAACTGGAGAGTGATCTCAAGGGAAGCCCGGTTGTTAAGACCGACAGCTTTGTGAATAGTTAGATGGATATAACGTCGTAATGCAGTTGTATGTATGGGAGATATAGTATAATGAATGAATCCCTTTGCAAGACTTTTAAGCATGATGGCCGTTTCCTATAGGCTTGTCATTATTGCACTGAACGTTGTACTTCAAGTTGTGATTAAATCCCTAATTCGGTATTTCGTTCTTACTCTCTTAACTCTCATCATGACTCCATGTTTGGAATACACCTAGAATATTATTAAAAACCGCTTGTAGAACTCCAGACCATTATTCTCAAGCCTTCAGATTAGCTGCAGAGATGTATTGATTGATGAGGCGATATGTGTAAACCCATCAATGTAATAAGATTCACTCTAGCAAGTTGCCGTGGATGTCAAAGCATTCATTAAGGTATTTATTTTCTGGAGCTTTCAATCATTACCAGAAAGTACCAAATAAATATGCACTGCTTGAGGCCGACCCATCGGCCGCATTGACCTCTATTAGCGGCCGTGCTTATTGATCTATCGGAGATATCTCTTGTAATCAGTTTCAATAACTCCGATATCACCTTTTAATGCCGTCTTGTTGCATTGAAATCGAATGAGGATCTAATGCAAACGTCATTGATATGTGTTGCCTGGTGACCTGTGAGGGGTAGTGTGGGTCGAATGGGCTGGAAGAGGGGTAATATATAAAGAAGGTGATTTAATTTAAACATTGATCATTGCTTGAAGTACTAAGATTGTGTGTCTTATCATTGAAGAGCTGTTGTCTCTATTGCGCTTCTACATCAGATAACCGGCCCATCATATTGGAATCCATCAACATGCCTCCACAACTCCCAACCCGTAAACTCGGCAAGAATGGTCCTGATGTCGTCGCCTTGGGCTTCGGCACGATGGGTCTGAGCGCATTTTACGGAAAACCAGAGCCAGATGAGGAGCGCTTCAAGGTGCTCGATCATGCGTATGAGATTGGTGCCACGAACTGGGATTCGGCGGATATGTACCTGGACAGCGAAGATTTATTGGGCAAATGGTTTGCACGCACCGGTAAGAGAGATGAAATCTTTCTTGCCACCAAGTTCGCGAACTTCAATAGGAATGGTGTACGAGGTGTCGACTCGTCCCCAGAATATGCAAAGGAAGCCTGCGCTAGGAGCTTGAAGAGACTTGGTGTTGACCATATTGATCTTTATTACTGCCATAGAGTTGATGGTAAGACACCAATTGAGAAGACTGTGCAGGCTATGGTTGAGTTGAAGAAGTATGTCTCCCCGTATGAATACAATCTGTTCAAGGCTAAAACCTACCAGCGAGGGAAAGATCAAGTACATCGGTCTCTCTGAAGTCTCCTCTGAGACCCTCCGTCGCGCCTGCAAAGTTCATCACGTGGACGCCGTGCAGATTGAGTACTCACCGTTCTGCATGGACATTGAAGACCCCAACATCGCCCTGCTCAAGACATGCCGCGAACTTGGCGTGGCGACCGTCGCCTATTCACCTCTTGGACGTGGGCTCCTCACCGGTCAGTACAAGAGCCCCGACGACTTCGAGGAGGGCGATTGGCGCAGGGCAGCACCGCGCTACTCTAAAGAGAACTTCCCCAAAAACTTGCAGCTCGTCGAGAAGCTCACGGAAATTGCACACAAGAAGAATTGTACGCCTGGTCAGCTTACGCTCGCGTGGTTGTTGAAGCAGGGTGATGATATTATTCCCATCCCTGGCACTAAGAAGGTGAAGTACTTGGACGAGAATATTGGGGCTTTGAAGGTGCAGTTGTCTGATTCGGATAATGAGGAGATTCGAAAGGCGATTGCGAATGTTGAGATTCATGGTGAAAGATATCCGCCAGCAGCAATGAGCGCGCTCTTTGGCAATACTCCCGAGCTCTGAGGTCAATGAAGCAGACGTAGCAAAAATTGAATTACAGATATGGAATTGTGCTTCTAGTGTTTTTCTCTCACAATAATCGACATTTTCATAAGGAAACCAAGCCATCGTTTGTCAGCTTTTGCAATTTGCTTGTCCTTAACTTAAACCTTGGCCAATATTGAGAATGTCGGAGTGAAGTGTTACTGCGAAGACTTACAAACAATTCATCCTATTCGATATATGTATGTTCCAGAGGTTCTTTGTGATCATTCATCAAGTGAGCCTTTATTGTAATATTTCTCAATCACTCATCTTTGTACAAATCTTCTTGTAAGACATAATCTGCTACACCATCCGTCACAAGAATCTTCAACTCAGCCTTATCGCCATTTTTCATAGCAGTTCTGACCTTTGTAGAACTGATAGTCTGCTCTCCTTTCTTCGTACCTTCTACCAATTCTATCCTCTCAGCCCACTCTCTCTTCGCACCCTCTGCTTCTCTCTCTCCCTTGCTAATGGCCTGTAAATACTCATCCTGCTCATTTTTCTCGCCCCAGTCCGCAGCAGTTCTATAAGTAACCCTCAACCGATGTCGACTCAAAAAGGGCTCAAGCGGTGCTAGTGTATGTTCAGGCGGATAATACTTAGGATTCATAATCCTGATCAGGGTATCATATCCTGTGAGATGTACTTGCTCCACCTTTTCACCATACGAACCCGATTCTTGTATGGCAGCCGCCTTATCTGTGAAGTATGGGAACTTGGTGACTCCAATATCAACAAATATATCATCGCTGTTGGCATTTTGTGCGCGAAACGCTTGCAGAAGATCTGCTGCAAATATGTTCATTAATACCAGACGGTGCTCGAATGATGCTGGTTTGGGCGCTTTGTCTGCATTCTGCGTCGCAAGCAATAGTAAAAGTCGCTTTGGACCTGCCCCTTTATCATCTGTAAGAGCGGATTTTGCAATGTGAAGATGTGCTCGTGTGGGCGGGTTAAAAGAAGAATCGAGGACGTAAAGGGTCGATGGGTGCACAGTTTCTGAGCTGTCACCAGCTGTGGGTATAGTTGAAAGCACACGGAAATTGGAGGAGGATGATAAAAAGGTTGTGAGGGCGGTCTTGAACAAATGTAATTGTTTCCGCATTTCTGCGGTGTCTGCTGTTGACATTATTGTGGTAGTTGATAAGCTTCGTCGGAGATGCGGTCCGCGAAGGTTAATCAATATTTGTTTGCACTGTTTGCAACCGCAGTTAATGATGTAATTGTGGTCTCGTAAGTTTTGGTTGTCACGATACTGGAAGTCGAACGATACTTTGTCCTCAAAACAACAGATTAATTCTTGCAAGATGTCCCTAGTCGAGAATTGGCTGCCTCCTTCCAGGGAGCATTGGGAATTGGTGACCACATGCTTTAAGTACTTTCCTCTGGTACGTATATCTTTCAGACACTCCGAGTTGTGTGCATATGGACCTAATGATTGTACAGATTACCTTGATTCAATGGGCCATACCAAGCTTCTATCCAGCTGGAAAAACCTCTATAAACTCACGTTTTAACTTGCCTGGTAAAATAGCTTGGATAACCATGGAAGCTCCGGGCTTCCTAACACTTTTATATATCATGAATACTCTTCCTCCACAGCTTGATATATCAGATCTACCTTGGGAAAACAAAATAATGGCAGGCCTTTTTGTAAGTTAGAAGCACAAAATGATGTTCCTTGAGCTAACTTACGCTCCAGTGTATTCACTATCTATATCGCGCCATCATTTCTCCTCTCCTCATGCCATCCATCTCACCAATACATCCCCTTGTTTGGGTATTCGGACTTGCCTTCCAGCTCATAAACGCAACCCAATTGGGAGGCTGGCTCGCTGGGTATGGACCAACGACAAAACTGGAGTGGATGTCATTCCGTAATGACTACAAGACTGGCGGACGTATGGAATTTGGCCTCATGGTATTCTTCCTTGGCTTTGTGGGCAACCTTTGGCATGAAGATGAACTACGTGAGATCCGCCGCGCTGCCGCTCGCAACCAAAAGAGACGCGCTGAAGCTGCTTCTGAGTCTACTGGAAAGGGCAAGGCTGCGGATGGAAAGACGGGTGTCGACAAAGTCTACATGATCCCTCAGAATGGATTATTTAACTTTATCTTCTACCCACATTATCTGCTGGAGTGGATTGAGTGGACAGGATTCTGGATCATGGGTGGCCAAAACTGTGTTCCTGCTCGAACTTTTCTTTTGAATGAGATTGCTACTATGTTACCAAGAGCAGTCTCAGGCAAGCAGTGGTACATTGAGAGATTCGGAAAGGAGAAAGTTGGTGGAAGAAAGGCTATCATTCCAGGTATACTCTGAGATTTCCAGAATAACATATGATAGAGGCACCGGTCCATTTATATGGTTTGGTCATTTATCAGAAACTTTTGTAGCGCTTAACACTAATTCATCTTCATGCAAATTCATTTGTCGTATTTTGCGCCGAGGTAACAGTAACCATATACTCAAAGGATATCCACATATCCATAAGCTCAGACCTCCCGCTCTCGATGGCCGCAACTATATTACAGTCGACACCTATGTTGTACAGTATTGATACAAAGCCCGCCGGCTTGTAGTTGACAATCACCTAGAAGCTCTCGTCTCCTCTTCAGTCTTCCTTCTTCCAAACGCATACGTCATTCCTCCACCAACAACGTTGACAAATGCCAGACCCATTGCCGCACCTCTTGTTAATCCTCTGACCCCAAACTTTTGACCAAGTCTTACTCCAAATCCTCCGGAGTTCTTTCTTCTTTGTGCCAAAAGCAGGTAAAGACCAGACCACGCGGCGGTAAGACCGGCAGAATCGATCACGTAGCCGCTGAGGTTAAGATATGTGCTGAAAAGAAGTACTGGTGGAAAGAGCATAGGTAGTGGTCGGAATGGTCGTGCATGGAGAGCTGAAAGGAGTGTTGCGAGAATAGTTGGAGGGAGAGAAGACTCTGAAAATCAAACGGTCAGTAGATATTTACTTATTCTCAAAATTGCGTGAAACTTACTGCCCCAATCATTGGCGTACGAAATTGCTGTCTTCTTCACATCCTCAACTGCTTTGTCTGTGTCCGCCATGTTTTCTTTACGTCTCGTAAGATAATTTGTTGCAAGTAGTATTTTGTTCGAATTGTTAAGGATATTGTCTCAATTTCTTATGTATTAAAGTTCCCAGTCCGTTGAATTGGGGTTCTATGTATGCTTGAAGTCTTCAAGATTTGAGCGTAACTTGGCGGGGCTCATCGAAAAAGCTCTAAACTTGGAGTTCCGTCATCATCGAGTATTGTCACGTGCGCCATTCGATATGTCGGCCCTGGTCAGTATCTTAGCGTCAACTTTCCATCCCCCATTAGTGAGGCATCCCGCCCACGGCGCGCATTGTTGATGGGGTTTGTAGACGAAAAGAACAACAACATCTAGATACCGTTGTTGCCGGCTTGTAATTGATATTTACGTCACAAGCAATCGTCACTGGGAAAACATACGTTTTGTCATCCTTGGCCGAATCTTAAGTCGCATAGTACATTGAGTCCATCGAGTCCATACTGCATCTTGGGATAGGCGAACGTCTCTCACAGCCTCGTGCTGATATTCCACGTCGACCTTTCCGGGACTTCAAGTATCAGCTCTGCCGATTTGTCAACTACAAACCTCAACATGCCATCCGCCACAACATCTGGCGCAGACACCGGATCAAACGGTGCTGCCAAATCTCGCGATCACAATCAAGGAAACCAAGACCGAAAATATACGGTTGAGCAGAAGGCTGCGGTTATTCGAGTACGAAAATGTCAACAAACAGCATTCTACGAGATTCTAGGCCTCGAAGAAGTCAAGAAGACTTGCACGGAGGCCGAGATCAAGAAAGCTTATAGAAAATTGAGTTTATTGACTCATCCGGACAAGAATGGACACGAACATGCGGATGAGGCTTTTAAGATGGTTAGTAGGGCATTTGGAGTATTGGGTGATCCCGATAAGAAGAAGCAATACGACAGGACCGGTGGTGATCCAGACAGTAGATTTGGAAGTGGTGGTGGCGGTGGTGCCCCTGCAGGCAATCCTTTCAGTGGATTTGCAAATGCAGGCGGGGCAAGAGCAGCAGGAAGAGGGGGATGGGACGATCATGAGATGAGCCCCGAAGAGATGTTCAACAGATTCTTTGGCGGTGGCGGCGGCGGCGGATTTGGACCTTTCGGTGAGTTCTCAAGAATGAGTGTGTCGACGTTGGTCCGTATTAACGATGATAGGTGGTGGAATGTTCGACACTGGGCCACAATTCGTTTTCAATATGGGAGGTGGACCAGGAATCAGAGTGCATCAATTTGGTGGGAACAGGCCAAGACGGAGAACAAGAGATCCAAACGCTCCTGCAGATCCACCAGCATCCTTGAGATCGACTATCATGGGTCTTCTTCCATTATTGATCCTATTTGTATTCCCACTTTTAAACGCTCTCTTCTCCGGCTCGTCGAGTACTCCAAGGGGTCCATCGATCCATTTTGATACTCCGCAGCCACCTAACACAATGCACCGTATGACCCAAAAGCTCAAGGTTGATTATTACCTGAACCCAGCCGAAGTCGCGGACTACACACCTCGGAAATTCAATGAACTAGATAAACAAGCCGAGGTTAGCTTTGTACAAAATCTACGAGTTGGCTGTGCAGAAGAACAACAGATGAGGAATAGGTTAGTGGAGGATGCTCAAGGCTGGTTCTTCCAAGATGGTGAGAAGTTACAAAGAGCTAGGAACATGGAAATGAAGAGCTGTAGGAGGTTAGAACGTATGGGTGTGGCGCGGAACAACTATTATTAAGGCGTCGAGATACAAGAGAAGATTATCCATGGCATCATGAAAGCAAGGCGTTTGTGGTTGGTAAGTTAAAGCGGCCTGTTCAGTGGCCATAATTACATATGAGTACGAGTAGGACATAGAGATCGTAGGAATGAGAACAATTCCATATCGATACTATCTTCAGATAACTTTTTCTTGCATCTGTACTTATCGAACTCCGCGTATTACGGAGAGAAACAAATAAATAAAAACTAAGACTGTAGCAGTCCTCTATCAATGTTGGCCAATCTCAGTTAGTAAGTGCT
Organism: Allantophomopsis cytisporea; assembly: GCA_024752435.1. NCBI lineage: Eukaryota > Fungi > Ascomycota > Leotiomycetes > Phacidiales > Phacidiaceae > Allantophomopsis > Allantophomopsis cytisporea. Next base: position 1,793,762 of record CP103025.1, read on the forward strand.
CGTAGAGTAAGGTATGGAGCTTTGGAGAAGACCCCGGAAAGGCGGCCGCTTACTAGAAGGTTAGTGGTCGTAATCGGGCGTGCAACACTCAAAATGACGAAGAAGCACTGATAGAGAGGCAGCGTGCACTTAATCAGCGAAAGGCAGTCAACGCTCATATAATTCCACTTCTCGTCCAACACTTCACACTTCATCGTCCTACATTAAAACTATATCGAGATGGACCCAAATCCACCTCAGCAACCGGCGAGCACGCCAGATGCTCCGGACAAAGAGAAAATGGACCAAGTACATTGAGAATCTCGCCATGGTCAACTTGGAGCTGACTATTCCAGATTCGAGCTCGCAGATTACAAAAGCTCCAGAACTCAACGCCAGCCAAGAAGCCGAATTCTCCAGGAGCTTCATCTCCACAGCAGCAAACATCCGCTCCTATAAGTGCAGAATCATCGCGTGCCTCTTCAGGTACCTCGACGCCTGCTGCTGCTACCAACCCATTCGACCAACTCGGGGTGCAAAGTACAAACCTTCCCAAGAAATCTATCAACATCACGTCGAAAGAGAACGGAACCAAGACAGATCACCTCTCTTCACAAGAAACCGCAGCACCAGCACCACCAAGAAAAGCCCCCCCACCAGCTGAAGAGACGATCGAAGAATTTGAACATAGAACTCTTAGCAACATTTTCAGAATCACCCTTGATGAGAGGCGCCAGACAGACAGTTCAGGTCACAAACTGACTTATCTTGCGAACCTGCGACAAGAGTTGGAGGATGGAAATGAGCCAGTTAGATTGACTGTTGCAACCTTAGACACTGCGATTTCTGAGGCTGGATCGAAAATACCACTCCAGCAACCAATTCTCGAATATCTCTTGCCATGTTGGAAAAGGGTAGTCAGAACACTGCGAGGGTTGAAGGGCTATGCAAACGAAAGGGACGGAATCCTGAAGGAGGCCAAACGCTTGTGTATGAGCTACTGCATATTTGCGACCACTGTTCCCGAGCTCTTCGGGCGTGAACAGCCAGACTCTCTTACGCCATATCTACTTGTTGATCCAGAGAATGAGCGGGGAATTTGCTATGATTTCTTAACTGAGGCTGTGGGACGATTCGACGATGACGATTCTGCGAAAATAATGTTCACGAAAGCGGTGGCTGGCATGAGCCTGCAACTCTCATCGAAAACCATGAATGATGATTATCAGCCATATGTATTCGGTTTGAAGAACTTGACACGCTTTGCACCCATAGTCAATGCGATCGCCGAAGACCCTCTCTTCCAAATGGCTACATCAGCACCTGGCATTGAGAAGCATTCCCTATTAGGCCCTTTCTTCCGAATCTCACCATTGCAACCAGAGGTTGCCAAGACATATTTTGTTGGACCGAAGACAATGGATCCTGGTGCCGTAAAGAGTGCACAAAATGCTCTCAGACTGACCATAACGCAACACCAGAAGGACTTGTTGGATATCATCAACCAATTTGTACGCGCTAGCACTACTTCAAGGAATCGCACTCTTGACTGGTTTGCTTACATCGTCAACTCGAATCATAAGCGCAGAGCTATGCGTGTTGACGAAAAGCAGGTTTCTTCTGAAGGTTTCATGATCAACGTCACTGTAGTCCTTGATGGTTTATGCGAGCCTTTCATGGATGCGACATTTTCGAAGGTCTCTAAAATAGATGTTGACTATCTAAGACGCAAGCCGAGAGTTGATATCAAAGATGAGACCAAGATTAATGCTGACCAGGCTTCCTCAGACAAGTATTATGATGTCGAAGTCGGTGGTACATCAAACTTCATTTCTGAAGTGTTTTTCTTAACACTTGCAGCGCATCACTATGGTACTGAAGCAAGTAGCACCAAACTCAAGAGTTTGGAAAAAGATATCGAGCATCTCATCAAGCAGTTAGGGTTGTTCGAGCAAGAACGCCACAAGATTGTAAGCTTTCCATATGCAACAGAATTCAAGCATTTTGATGCTAATTTAACATTTTGCAGCCACAACACCAACAAGCAATGCTTGAGCTGCAAATAAAGAGATATAATGATGTTCTTGAGAAATCGATGTCTCTTAAGTTCGCGATTGAGGGTGTTCTGTTCGACGATCTTATGCAAGCCCGATCATTGCTGTTTATGCGATATGTGATTGTTTGGTTGTTACGGATTGCCACTCGCTCGGAATGGTCGCCTGGAAAACCTATGCAGTAAGCTCTCCCAGATTAATAATGAAAAAGCAGCCGTCTAACAAGATCATAGGCTTCCATTATCACCAGAACAACCTGATCAGTTCCGTTTCCTTCCAGAATATTATCTTGAGAACATCATCAGTAATTTCAAGTTCATCTTCAGGTAAATATACGACAGAATACCTGAATATTCATTTTCTGACATGCTTAACAGATACGTACCACACGTTATTACATCATTGCAGAGCGATGAATTGATAGCTCTCTGTATAACCTTCCTCACGAATTCTGAGTACATCAAGAACCCCGGCTTAAAATCTGGATTGGTTACTCTTCTCTTTAGCGGCACCTGGCCTGTTTACCATCGTTCAAAGGGCGTTCTGGGAGATGCATTGGTTGGTGATAAATTTGCAAATCAGCACTTGCTCCATGCTGTCATGAAGTTTTACATCGGTATGTGTAGAGAATGGTATGCAGTATCGCATACTAATTGTTTACAGAGTGTGAAAACACCGGCAGCCACAACCAGTTCTATGATAAGTTTAATATTCGATTGGAGATCTTCCAAATCATCAAATGCATGTGGGTAAACAGTCATTACAGGCAGCAGTTGATGAAAGAGAGCAAGTTCGTATACCTAGTCTTGTGTGAAAATAATCAGGCTAATTATTAACAGGGTCAACACTGACTTCTTTGTGCGATTTGTCAATCTCTTGCTCAACGATGCAACATACGTTCTTGATGAGGCCTTGAGCAAATTCCCCAAAATCAATGAGCTAGAAAGGGAGTTAGCCCGCAAGCCTCAAGATCTTTCTGCCTTGTCGCAGGAAGATCAAGCTGCCTGGACAGCGAAAGAAGAAGAGCTTTCAAGCACTGAAAGACAAGCGCAATCTTACATGCAGCTTACCAACGAAACATTAGCAATGATGAACCTCTTCACATCTGCACTTAGCGGTGCCTTCACTATGCCTGAAGTCGTTACTCGCCTTGCAGATATGCTGGACTACAACTTAAACACTATTGTTGGTGAGAAGTCCACAAACCTCAAAGTCACCAATCTCGAAAAATACAAGTTCAATCCCCGCGCACTACTTAGTGAATTTATCGACATATACCTCAATCTCGGCGACTCGACCAATTTTATCGAAGCCGTTGCACGCGACGGGCGCTCCTATCGACCGGCGAACTTCGACGCTGCCTCTCGAATCCTGGAGCGCTACTCCCTGAAGTCGCGTGAGGAGCTGGCCAAGTGGCAGGCGTTGAAGGAGAAGTTCGCGCGGGCTAAGGAGCTCGATGATCAAGCGGAAGAAGATCTTGGCGAGATCCCCGACGAGTTCCTTGATCCGCTCATGTACACACTTATGGAAGACCCTGTTATATTGCCCACAAGCAAGATCACCATCGACCGTAGCACCATTCGCAGTCATTTGCTCTCGGACCCGAACGACCCTTTCAATCGTCAACCCATGAAGATTGAGGATGTGACGGAGGATGTAAGCATGCGTGAGAAGATTGCTGCTTTCAAGGCCGAGCGTAAGGCTGCATCTAGGGCAGCTGAGGAGAATAAGATGGATACTACATAGGGGTATGTAGATAGTTATTTCTGAATGCGATGGTATCATATTGTACTTGAAACAGTCGGCATTTTCCGCTAGATGAATGTACATCTAATGTACTACCTCATAATCAGAGGCTCCTCTGAAATGCATATAACTCAGCGATAATAAACTCAAGCAGGGCTATCACCAACTCCTGAATGCTCTCTTATCAACTTGGATTTAACACAATAATCTTGATAAGCCAACCGCCTGAGACGTGTCTTCAAAGCTATGCCTATTCTTACCCAAAACACAACATTACTCACACTGGTACGTCGCCGCATATTTAAACACCAGATTGGATCTTAGAGTGGGATCTTGTAACTTTCTGAATTTTTTTGGTCTTTATTTCTCCAACGGCAGGAGTTTTCTGCAAGCCAATGTAGGCGGTCTAACCAAGGAAACATCGACAAGCTTTTGGGGACATTTCAGTCCTATGTCTGCTCCCTAAGATCTAAGTCTACTGCATAAATCAATGCGAAGCACGCCGCGCAATCTTTCCCTCAAAGCGGCCCGGGCCAGCCATCGCCCCCACCATCTCGGGGCATCATCCCCGTCCCCATCGCGTCTCAAAACTCACTGCAAATCCTGCTGTCTAAATGTTGCAAGCAGCGACTTATTCAGCAGACCATGGTCGCGCCGCCAGTCTCAATGGCGTCGATCTCGTCCTGCGTGTACAGCGTGCGGTGGAAGCGCGCTGGCAGCTGGCTGCGGTCGAAGTACTCGCCCTGTGCCGGCTCGACCGGACCCAATGCGTGTCCGGACATGCCGCCGATTCCACCCTCAGCACTGAATGCCGTGCGGCCTAGGGGGCCGTGCTGCTGTGACTTCTGGCGGTAGGAGGAGAAGGAGTTGCTGGACTTGAAGGAGGCTGGGAGCTCGGGGACCGGCGAGGCCGGGTGCACGTGTGGAGTGTGGTCAATGGATTCTGAGTTGAGGATTAGTTTTGCAAATTGAAATTGGGCCGATGGTGATGTGGATGCATGTGGGATGGGGGGGAGGCCGAGGCTTACTTGGGATGGTGTGCTTGCCGATGAACTTGATCATTGGGGTGCGCTCGGCGTGTGCTGCTGCGCGGAGAACCTTGGTCGCGAACATGATTGTGGTTGTGGATGTAAAGAAAGACAATCGTGGGTGGAATGGGAGGGGATTGGAATTGAGGTCTTTGAGATGTTCCGCGCGGGCAAGTTGTGATGTCGTCGGAAGGTCGAAGAAGCTTGGATGGAGTTAAGGCCGTGCAGGCGAGTCGAGTCGAGGTCTCAGTCGGGATGTTAGCGCAAGGGCGCTTGATAATAATGATAAGGTAATGGCGAAAGAGGTACAGTTAGGCGGATGGATGGAGGGGAATATTATTTCAGCAACGGGATTGGAATTCGATTGTTTGTGGAAAAAGAAAGATAGAAAGGACGAGAGAAATCAATATATAATAGTCTATGTATTATATAATGTACATAAATATGGAGATGAGCGGACTCATGAGCGGGGTAATGCGAAGTGTGTCTGGAAATATGTACATATGGTTTGATTTTTGCAATGGTGAAATTGATGAAATGGGGAGAGAATTCCGATCCGACGATCTTATCAATCTGTCAGATGTTTTTTTCTTTTTTTCTGCAAAATTGTGTGAGTTTGAGCGCGGAGCGCGCCGATTGCACGCGATTTCACCATCACGAAAACGAAAGTGGAATATCGTTCCCTCGATCCGCTTTTGATGGATTTTAACATCAAAGGTAGTTTTCATAGACCAATAAGATTCTTGAACGAGCATTTAGTATAGCGGTCCAAAGGAGACTCGACGCTTATATCCTTTAAAATCCTGGAGTAGTCTGGAGTACTGGAGCAAGTAAGGTCTGTCTGTATTTTCGAAGTTATCTACGGTATCTATCGTGTTCCAGCAATACCACCATGTTCGCCTGCCCGCCTGCCCGCCTGCTCACCAGCTCCACAGAAGGCTATGCTTGACTTTACAATTCAACAGAGAGCCCTGAAAAGTATCCGCGTAAACTTGACCTCTGATCAACGGCGCAGCGGGAGTCTTCAAAGATAAGTACAAGCACGTACTGGAATGTGGGGTGGTTCGAGGATGTGGAGGTTTAGACTTTTGAAAGGCTTTCAAGACCTTGCTGCACACTCATTCTCATGATCTTTTTGAGGAATCAAACCATGTCGAGCCGCACAAGTATCTATTGTATCAGATCTGTGTGTCAGACTCGCTCAAAAACTACGCGCACATACTTAGAAGTCGTTTCCACTCACTGCATAATCATTGTGCCTTTTTTGTGCTGAAGATGAAGAGTTGAATTCTGATGATCTGAGATTAGAGTTGTGTCAAAGTTTGTGATTGGCTGGCAGCATATGAACGCGACCTCCACCAAAACCACGATAATTCGTTGTTCTTTCACTTCCGTATAGCGCTCGATGCTCTGGGAGGGAAGACAAAAGGGGAATTTGTTACTTGCATTCCTCTACATCGCCAAAGATATCACATAATGTCGGCTGTTTCTTAATTGATTGACACTGTATCCGGATTTTACTCTCCTTCATCAACCATCACCAGACAATTACAACACCTAGGTAGGGAAACCCTTTCACGTGACTCGTACTGAACACAAAACTAACGTACATATAGGAGGATTCTTTCCAACATAGTTGCTCACTTGAGCATCTGCAACGATGCACGAGCTATTCCTCTGTGCAGAGGTCAAGGCCGACCAACTGCAATCAGCCCTGTCCATTCTCCAAGGCTACTGTGCCATGCCTCCAATTCATATCGTACAGCGACGTCTCATCTATAAGGGCCAAAAGCGCTCTCCCCACGGCGCACCTCCATTGGGCATGTCGAGGACGATAATGACCAGATCTCCGCCGCCAAGGGCGAAGCTCTGGAAAGAGCTCCATGCCTATATGACGCAGCAGGCATACATCATTTCGATAAACTACGATACCAGCTTCAATGATTACGATTCTACCAAGTTCTTCCGCATGAAGCCGGAAGAAGCGTGAGTATCCCATCCATGTGCTTTGTGAACTTGTTGTTGATATGATCTTAGTGATAAGGATCTGAACAGCATTCCTGGGGGTTTGCTTTTTCATGAAATCCCAGAACCTGCTGGAACAAGACCTGTGAGCAGTAGAAAGATTGTTCTCATAGATGGTGAGAGGGATCTTCCATCAGCAATGACTGATAGCCCAAATGGATTCGGTTACTCGTGAGTCCTCTCACGCTTGGAGCCCTGAGCAACCCTCACTTTCTCAGCTCTCCTACGTTTCATTGTTAGGACCATCTGTATTCCGAGACTAACTGATCTGTAGTTTCATAAATGAACATATCGCGGACATCTATCGTTTTATCCATGATGATGTCACCTTCACTATTTTTCGATGTCTCCTCCATCCTGATGATGCAGAGCTTGTGGGTCGACCAAGCATAACCGGTGCGCCGAGACTGGAGTTACCATCATTCGAACATCTCCGTCCTTTTGATCATGCAGATGGTTGGGTCATGAAGGCCTCATTGAAGGTAGAGGATGGAAGTAAGCCTGCTGATATGCAAACGGCTACAGATATCTTGATGAAGATCAAAGCAGACCTCGCGGGGTCCTTTGAGTTGCTTGTGCCTGACAGGTTCTCCTTGGATACGCGGGCTTGAAGATTGATCAATATGGAAAAAAGGAGAAATAAATGTTATTCCTAGGTTGAGTTATGGGCAGCCATCGGATTGGGGAGTTGCTTAAACGAAAAGGCTCTGCTTAAGTTCACAAAAGTTGGATTTGAGAGATCAACTACAAGCGATACACTACATTGAGAACAATTGATCAGTAAATCAGATGTATCATTTGATCATGATAGAGTGAATAATAATTGATTTTGGAAGCATTCTGATTATTAAAGTGCCATCATGTGATGTCGTGAATCCCATTTACGCGTTCGCGTAAAGTGCAATACTGCGTCATATCGCGTCCCTTCCTTTGATAAAGTACGGCTATCACAAACACCGCAACGCTGGCGTTCTTCACTCATCTACACCTCTGTCGACGGTACATACAAGCAGCCATGACACAGGCTGAGCAGGGCACGAAACGAAAGCTGGAAACAGCTTCAGTCTCCCCTCCACCGTTGCGACGAAAGGCAGCTCCGTCAACCACCACCAGTAAGTTTGTCTTTGATTTCGATGGTCTCATAATCTGACAGCTCAATAGAGAGTGCCGTAGCCAGTTTCTTTACTCCAACGTCACAAAAGCCTCCAGAGAAGACTATATGGCAAGAGCGTAGCCAAAATGATAGATCCCCAAATACCTTGCTTGTGGGCAAATACGATCACAGTCGAGAAGGGTCATCTGCTATGAAGAGGCGCAAGATTGCAGCCTTTGACTTTGTATGCTTCCATACAACTGAACTCATGGCATTTTTCCTTGCTGACGATCAATTGAGGATTCTACGTTGATAACAAACATATCGAAGAAGAAGTTCTCGGATGATCCACAAGACTGGAAGTGGTGGCATGCTTCCGTACCTACCACGCTCAAAAAGCTTTATAATGATGAAGGGTAAGACGCTCTTTCTACTGTACCGTCACCACATGTCTTGCTTACATATGATAGCTATCGAATAGTCATCGTCAGTAATCAGGCGGGAATAGCATTGAAGGCAGATCCTAAAAAGCCAACAGCCCAAAAAAACAGGTTGGCGACATTCAAGACGAAAGCATCCGCGGTGTTTAGCCAATTGGATCTTCCAATTACCCTCTATGCTGCTACCGAGAAGGATGTATATCGGAAACCCCGCACTGGTATGTGGAAGGAGCTAGTCGAGGATTATGATTTGGATGAGTCTGGCGAGATCGTCGACCTCGAGAACTCATTCTTTGTGGGAGATGCTGCTGGACGCGTTGCAGGGTCGGGCATGCCGAAGGACTTTTCATGTTCAGACAGGTATTATATGACGAGTGCAAAAGTTAGAAATGATACTAATAGACACAAGGAATTTCGCCGACAATGTGGGCATCAAATTTCACACTCCAGAAGAGTACTTCCTAAAAGCGAAGCCCAGACAATTTGAAAGAAGTTTGGATCTTACGAAATATGTTGGGAGAGCAGAAGAGACAACGTCGAACTGTGTGAAAATCTATATCCCCTTGTATTACCAAGCTAATCTAGAATAGCGGCATCAGTTTTTAGCCGTTCAAACAAGCAGGACCTTGTTATCTTCTGCGGAAGTCCTGGATCTGGCAAATCTAGCTTCTACTGGAAGTATTTGCAACCTCTCAACTATGAGCGGGTCAATCAAGATATCCTAAAAACTGTACGTTACGTTATGTATAGTCCCGTAAAATACGACTCTACAATCTCATATTGAATCATATCTGACATGTACCTTGTAGCGAGATAGATGTATCAAAGTAGCGAAGGAGTATCTTTCCGAAGGGAAATCTGTTGCTGTCGGTATGTACCCGTCGCCAATCTCATCCCCGCGTTTCGCAAGTCTGCTACCTTCTAACGTCTCAAAGATAACACCAATGCCGACGAGGATGTGAGGAGTAAATGGGTGGCTATAGCCAAGGAACACCAAGTTCCTATCAGATGTGTATTCTTCACTGCGAGTTCAGAATTATGTGAGCACAACAACGTAGTAAGGGCGCTCAACGAAGAAGTAGGTCCTCGAAAGCCCGATTGTTCCTTTCGACAATAATGCCAGCGAGTATGGAAGGCTGCGCTGACAAGGTACTCTAGATGAATCCTGAGAAGCGAGATCTTCTTCCCGCCATGGCGTTCAGAGGCTTTGTGTCGCGATTCCGCAAACCGAAGATTGACGAGGGCTTTCAAGATGTTGTGAATGTAGACTTTAAGGTACGTGGCGTGCTTAACACTAATCTATTCATTTGCTTTAATCGAGCTGGTCATTAACACCTATGGCAGTTCACAGGAACTGATCAAGAGAAGGCTATTTGGAGCCGTTACTGGAACTGATCCGGTAGCCATCATGTCGATCATTAATACTCCAAGTCGCACAGTGCTTGCTATTTGAGGCCATCAATATCGATGCGGGCTCATGGCGAGGCTTTGATGCACATAGAACGGCAGGGTTGCATATGGCCTTGCCTTTTTACTTGCACAACATCGATCCTCCCGTCTTAAATTCTCATTATTGCCTCGAACCATCCTTGAGGCTGCCTGGTAGATAGATTTGTATGCTACTGTACGTACTAAGCCATTAGTCCTGCTCGCATTAAGTGTCTGCAAAACTCATCCTAGCCTCTAGATCCATGGCTCTTCTAAAAAAGAAAGAGAATTCTCAACGATTCAATTGTCTGAAGATCCTCATTTCTGTAGCAACATCTCCGGGATCATTTAGTCACCTAGTTCTACCACAGAAAAGAGCCCGCATGAAACAAGCAGATATGCAGTCGTATTCTATCAAACCTCAACTGACCACAAAGCTACCCTCCGCGGATACTCTGTAGATCGCCTCGTCGCGCAAACTATGAACCCGTTGGAAGCCGCACGAAAGCTTGCATTACATGGAATAATATCCTCGCTCGGAACTTGGAGGGCATGTATTTCGCGTGTGGAGAGCTTAACGTCCATTGTGTAGCATAGGCGGTGCAATGGCGTTGCGTGCTGTCCGACTGCGCATCAGCTCATCAATGACATTTATACTGTGCAATGCTGAGTGGTAGCGATGTTAAAAGCTGTGGTTTATATTCTGTACCAGGGTAATATGGAGCATTTCCTAATCAAAGCAAGATTTGGCTGTACCGTAGACTTTTTCTTCTTTTTTTTCTTTCATAATCAATCTCATACAAATTTCGAAGGTTGCAAGACCCTTGCAATCCATATCAAATTCTCTGTTCTACTCAATTTGAGTTTGAACCCAACAACAACCTTCCTTATCGCTATGAATATCCATCATAGTTAACGTCCGTCCAGACTTCCCCTCACCTCTCGCCCACCTCCATCTCGGGTGATGATACGTACTCTAATACCCTACCATAGCATATCATCGATGCTGGAAACTCAGCATACCACTTCCCCGTAGCGTGACCACCGCCATGGCAACGTTCTCAAAACTGCCTCTGCCCGGCACCACCCCTTGGCATTCTAACTTCCCGTTGTGGCGGCGGGATAATCCCATTTCTACCTCTTGTCATTATCTGCGTATGCGGCATCGCGGTGACTCTGTGTTGAGCATCATCATTATCATGAGCTCTTGGGGCGGAAGTTTGTAGGCGAAGCTGCGGGGGAGGGGTGGTGCATTCGGCACCGCTGAGTTAATAATGGAACTGCGTTTGCGGTTTGAGGTTTGAGGTCTGGAGATGCATAGTTGGATATGAGTGGGAGGCATCAGGAGGATGAGGTACGAATATGTGGGATTAAGGTAATTTTCTAGGTTTGCTGGGGATGCTGGGGTTGGTGGGGTGGGGGGTTTGTGAGAGTTGCGAGGCGCTGTTGTGTATCTATTCTACCTAAGGTAGGTACAGCAGTGGAAGATTAACTTCGGCATTCTCGTTCTGTGGGATTGCTTCTCTCCGTTTTGTCCCTTGTTATCTTTGGATTACGTACGTCATGTGGTTATTGATGTGAGGACGTAATATCTCCTCTCAATCTACAGTGTATATGGTTTGCTTCGTTCCGGATATATCATCTACCTCTATTCAATTCCGTCCCTGTAAATCTTGTAACGACCCGTAATGAGTTTTGGTTGTTTTCCCCCGCGTTGCGTTTTGCCTTTTACAAGGAAAATCTCTTGTCTTTCTAGGTTGTTGATATTGGACTTGTAGACTAATTCTGGATTTTTATGGCTGGTTCTTGATATTGCATATAGGATCATGCTGTGTAAATTACTGTTGTCGTTTGTACTTGGAATCTAATGTTTAGTAAACATATCACCGACGCCCCTAGAAATGGGTCCGGATTCGTCATCACCTCTCTCGCCATTGATCACGATATCTTGCCAGTCTGATGAATTCCAAGTCTTCTTTCCTGAACCGTCTTCAATTCGAGAATTGCTGATGACTGTCTCGGGAAGAATTGCTGTAAGATGAGATCAACAAGCGTTGGTATGCGGTATGATTATGTTAACGATCTTGGCGGAAAAGAATAAGCATAACCAGCCTCTGATTGAGGTAGGATCTTATGGCTTTACTAATACTGGTACTACTCTGCTGTATGGAAATAGGTAGAGTCGTATCCCGAATGTTGCATAAAGGCACAACGTATGTGTTTTGGATAGAGGAGTAAGGGAAAGGATATCATCATGAATGCGGGATTGATGCACGAGAGGGTTCCATTATCAAGTCCGTACTTTTTGTAGAAAGATATGTATCTAACAAATATGAACGATCATAGGTTTTCGAAGGAAAAGGCTGGCTGGATTGACGACCGGTGACCAATATCTAGTCATGGCTTTGAGCTCGCTGATCTCTTAATACTTTAGGATTGCCCAGAGCCCTCGGGTGATGAAAAACGGACTTGCTGCATAGACAATTTGAGCATCTCGAAGTCTTGTTATCGGGGACCGAGTGGACGGTGTGAAGTCTGTCTTTAAAGGTTAAGTAGATAAAAGTCAACTTTTTGCCTCGGGATGATATTCATTCTTTAAAGTGTTGAAGGCAGAGACGGACTCCACATCCCAACACCAATATGTAATAAGTGGCAGAAGAGCATTTCATAGTCATAGGCGGCGTAATAGGTAGGTAATCTTTGGGCTGCTGCTACATTACTTGAGAAGGAGAGCAAGTCTTTATTACCACGATTATTACCTAAGCTATTGATCGCATTCAGTACTTCGATATCCATTTCATTAAGTAACGGCGTCAAGCCGCGAAACGTCGGTGGCGCCTATGAGAACCCGTCAAATTCGTACATAAGCTTGACTGTAGATACCTTTTGCATATTCGCAGATTAATTTATAATGCATTTCCGAAAACGGGCTTCAATAGATGGACGTCTTCTCAATTGATAATAGACTGGGTCTCTGAAGCCACCGAATGGCAACATTCTCTTTTTGTGCCCTCTTGGTGAGGAAGTCATTCGGCGTTTCTCTCCAGTTCATATCCCAACGTCACGCATGACAACCCTCGCTGCATAACCCCATCCACATCCACATCCACAACCACAATCTCAACTCAATCCCCTTCCAACTCCCTCCCACTCTGAGCTCCAAGTATGTCCAAAGGGTATCGCCAAGTGGAGTCAAGCTCCGCCCTCCCACTCCAAGTCCGCCCGAAACGGCAGCGAAGAAAATCATCGTGGGCCGAATCACACTACTACCTGACTATATACATACTACTGTACACACTCTACCTGCGCTCCGTACTGCGGAATCGAATCCTACACTACGACCCTGAAAATATTGGGGCGGCGTTGAAGTCTGGAGCAAGGAATTCTCGCTGTGGAGCTTCAGCAACAAAAATAAATTCGTGCAGTTCCGATTCCATGGAGTATTTTTGCATCACGTTGTTAATTGTGGATCTACGCTGCGATCGATCCAGACTGCCAGCATCTTGAGCTTAGACTGAGCTTGAGCTTGAGTTTGACCTACATCCAGTGAATGCCTGGACTGAAACGCATGCTATGTGCTGTCAACGAATTTCATATCTGCGTCTGCGTCTGCGTCTGCCGCTGCGTCTGTGTCTGTGTGGGAGTTTGTCAAGCATTCCCTCTCGCGAGGCCCCATGAAGCGCTTGTAGGAAGCATGATCGAAACACAAACGTAAACGCACTGAGCGACGGGATGGACTGACTCGGTGTCGTCTGCGATCTGTTTCCCTGCGCTTCTTCTCATCGCGTGTTTACCCCACTTCAAGTGTGGAAAAGTTTTGACGCGATTGAAAGAGCTTGCTACGCTTGACCATGTTCGATCAACTTGATACGCTTCATACAGTGCACGTATGGACTTCTCCATAATAACAATACGCGTGGACAGGTACATATGTACTGTAAGTACAAGGACATAAACATGTATGTATGTAGCTTGCCAGGTGTGACTATGGATATGCCTCCCGCAATTCAAGGCTCTTGAATCGGAAGCCTTGAATCTCACGATGACTGTGGACACATTAAACCCCTCCGCTCGGCACTTTGACCCACCAGCATGCCTACCTCTCACTCTTTACTTCATCATAGTCAGATTCATAGATCCGCTACGGAATCTCTAGACTGGGGATCTGGATAGACGGAAGGTTGAGCGATGGCCGAGGTATCCATAGACATGTGAATTGCGTGTCATGTATCCGAACAGAAAAGGAAGACGTTGAGTGAGGTTGAGGTTGTGAATTCCAAAAAGATATCACAGCATGTCCAGAAGAAATTGCTTCGGAAGCTGCAACAATAGAGAACAAAGCACAGGATGTGTTACACAAATGATTATTGGTCAGGGTAATCGGATATGATAACTGAATTGTCCACCATTATAAGCCCCGAGTCGTTGGGTTCTTGAGCACATGGCATGACTGTCCACCGGAGTGATGAGAAGTGTTGAAAGCCAGAAGCGACCAGTAAACGTCAGGATATGAGATCACCAAGCCAAAGCCCGTCCAAGCAATACTCTATTCTACAGGGTGTGAAAAGTTATTGACGACGTGAAGCCCTGATTGCTTAGATGAACATAGCACAGGCACGGTACCAGAGTTGACATATCGCGCGAAGCCTTTACTACTACTAAAGGTATGATAGAATCATCGGTATCGAAAATACTGTATGCCGTACTTCGTATAGGTTGTAGTACAGAGGAGGCTGCCCCGCCATGCGCACCAACGCTCGTTGGACGGAACATGCCTTTTTTCTTTTCCGATCTTCTGCTCACGCCGCGCCGTCACAGAAGAAAGTGGAAGGGAAAAAATTGGTGGGAAAAGAAAAAATATGAATAGTACATACATGGTATGCAAGGGCTATGCCGTGACCAGATGTTTGATCGCCTATGGGTCGAAGGCTCGGACCATGACAGTCACAGCTAACTACGATACGTTGTTCATGTCTACTTCACTATGGATCCAGTTCCTAACGACAGTGAAGCCTGAGTCTTTGTCGGGTTTCGTTTCGAAACGTCAGAGCATCTCATCGTGGAAAATCCTGAACATCTTTTCGTCATACACCTGGTTCTGTGCGCCCAAAGCACGCCTGCCGCAGCAAAAGTGACACGAATGCATTATCATGGATTTTTCAACACCACTACTATGTGCAGAAAAGTTGCCCTGAGAGGTGACGGGCGTGTGCTGTCAAGACCCTCGAAATGTGTGGGATAAATTCGGGGCTGGCAGCAGTATCGAAGAACGGCTTATAGGCCAAAAGAGATGGCTTTTTTGTGATGTCGTGTGAGAGGCGTCCCAGGGTATCTTTCAAGCCACTCGGAGTCGTGTGAGATTCTGTATCGCCAACGGAGTAGAGTTTGTGCCTGAAGTCCCTGACATAAGTGCAACGGTGGCATCCAATTGGAACTACTGTATGGTTGAACCGCGGAAGAGGCTTTTTTCTTCTTCTTCTTTTGTTCTCTTGCCTTCCTCTTCGTTGAGAGGGAAACATATGGCGAGTGGAACACTACTGGTCTGATCCAACGAAGTCGGCCGGGCATAAAACTTCTGTGCTGAAGGGTCGTGAGAGCATCGTGAATGACATGTAAAAAGATGGTGGGTGAGGGTGTTTTTAGACTCATAGGCATGTATGATGAAATCACAACTTACACGCAGCAAATCAGTCAAGCTGAGAAGTGATGCCCTGCAGGACGGAACCAGACAGTATCAGAACAGAAGGATATGGATCGCGCAACCTGGGGCGAAGGCATGGCATACATAGACGACTGTGGACCTGTAGAAAGCTTCTGTAAACCCTGGCTGAGAAATGCGATCGAGTACTCATTGGCCATTAAATCAAAGGATGCGTGCGTGGGAATGATTCGATGAAGGAAACATGATCCCATCGGTGGGCTCTGAGCTTATGTAGGTACGCGATCATTCAACTCAATCTGCAGCCTGAAGAGAGATCAGCTTCCCGCCACTTGGTGATAGCTCACATTCCGAAAAGATGAGATGGATGACGACGAGATGATAATGTGATACCATCAAAATGAGAATGAGATGGTGCAGAATTTGTATATCTGATCAACGACATCTCAAATCTGATGGAAACTAGGATGACTTGTGTGAGAGTCAGGAGGAACAAGGGGGATGGACTTCGGTCGGGCTTGATTGTGTTTTGTTTTGTTTTGTTTTGTTTGTTTGTTTGTTGATTCCCTCTCTAGACAAGTGGAGTTGTTCCTGTCAATCACTCCGATTCTATCATCTGGCCGGCCCATGTTTGTCGCATGATGTTTCTCTATCTCCTTCTTTCTCCAATCTCGTACTTTTCGATACCATCATATCGGGGAGCACGGGAAAAGCTGCACACCGTGCAAAGATCAGTTGCAGGTAAGAGCTCCGCAACAGTGAAATGCACTGAAATAGTCATGTCTCTTAGATCACAGTTGCTTATTCGTACACTGTCAACCTGACCTTGTTGGCATATCTCGTCAAACTCTTTGAGGAAGTTCCAGAACTGATAACGCGAGAAATAGAATGGCGGGGGTAATATTCATCCGGGGGGGGCGTTCCAAGCAGTTCAGTAAACTTGGTTCTGGGAAAAAGGTCTCAGGATATAATTATGGTGTCTTTGATGCTGCGGATCATGGGTAAGTAGTGAGCTGCTAACTCCAGTATTGCGATTTGTGCTGGTGGGGGAGGTTGGTTCAGGTGGTTTTCGTAACCTCGATTAAGATCATGGGCCTGCCCTGGTTTGTTGTGCCCTGTCATCAACGATACAGCAAAACAACAACATACGTTCCGAGGCACGGGAGATGGCTGCGCGGGACACCACCTCTTAGCAGGAATATCTCGTGTGTAGTACGAATAGAGGCAGAACGGAAGAGAGAGGTATTAAGGCAATTGATCCGGCTGTGGAGAGTGGCCGAGGTGCCCTGGTAAAAAAAAAGAAGATACAAACAAGCTGATACCGATTCTGTGGTGAGATGAGAGGAGCAGGTATCGGGCTTAGGATGTCTATTGTGGAAGGTTTAGGCCCAACCCGCTGCAGGGCAGTCTGGCTCTCCCCGACTTTACTTTGCTTTGCTTCACTTGCTCATGCTTCCAGTATTCACCTGTAATATTCATTCTCCAAATACGACTTTTGCATTAACTCTCACCAATTTTTTATATCAGATACTCAGACAAATGACAGCACCCACTTCCACTCCAGAGTAAAGCATGCGCCTGTAACAAGGCAAGTCAAACATTAGCAACACACAAACCACGTCTGGTCCAAAGTTGGCACTACTACTCGGAACTAGCTGCGTCGGATAGCAGCCCAAAAGGGGCCGAATAAGAGCCCGGCAATCGACCCGTTACTCTGGTGGGAGAGAAGAGAAAAATGCAACATCAGGATAAGAAGTCAGAGAAGAGTTGAGAGCATGAGGAGTGGGCGGATTGGTATGAGAGTCTTCACATGGCCCGAATAATCCCTGCCAGTCGGCAAGTTGAAGCCAATTCCTGTCTTCTGCCTTTTCACCCTCAACCTTCAATCCATCCGTCTCTCTTGCTATGATACTATACAGTATATGTGTGCATGTAAGTACGTACACACCTCTCACCTCGATTATCCGGGGAGCACTCCTGCGCGCGCATACACACCTAGGGTGAGTCAACAACACACAGTCCAGCAAGAGACGACACCCACGTCAACCCACACGCATGGCAACTTGGAATCTGGAAGCGTGATGGAAAGGCGGAATCTCACAAGCGACGGACATATCCCTCAATGAAGTCTAGCGTGCCCTGCCTGGTGATGGGTATGCTACCTTGGGCTCTCGCCGGAGACGTGGAACTGCACATCCGCGCCTTGACCCTGGGTGCATCACACACATTCTACACAGGATACCCAGAAATCCGATCCATTCTATGACTTTGGCTCTCTTCTTCATCATCTCTCTGTACTCAGTATGGAGCACATGCAATGTACATCCATTTCATGTACCGACCCTGATTAATCGTCCTCACCAGATTAGCTGCTCAACATCAGTACACCCCAGTGATCAGAATCGGGGTCACTTGAGTCAGATTGATGATGGATGGCTTAGATTGTCGACCCGCCTGCTGGGCACTCGGAGAAACAGAAAGGGATTCTCGAGAGTTTCCTTGACTTTGAGGAGGTTTGACGGTTGATAGATAGGAGTTGTATCGAATTGGGCATGAGAGAGGTCTCACCATGAGGGAGTAGGTAAGGTGGTGATGAGGCGCTGGAGGTAACCCCGAGTAAGTGATTCTGTATGCTGTTCATACCTCTTCGATTCTACACTGCGCAATGGATGGGATGTGCCGCGGCGACAACTGGATAAAGTTTGGGGATTATGATGTGATAATGGTGATGTGATACAAATCATAGGACTCTGGAATCAAATGATGCAAGGTAGGAAGAGATAGTGGTGATAGTGGTGATAGTGCTGGGCTGAATGAAAGCAGTAGTAGATGGGCTATTTTACTTCAACAGCTCAAGCTCTTCTTCTTCTTTGTTCTTCCATTCATCCATCTGTGATCATGCGTCTGGTGTTTGTGTTTTCTTGATTTGCCTCCTTGCCGCTCATTCCACTCATGTTTGCTCGCCTTCACAATACAGAGACTTTTTATTCCTCACACAAATATGAAGTCAAACAGAATGGATAGGCATAACATAGCTTCTTACATAAAAGCAAGACCGGTCGATTACGACATTGGTGGAAAGGCTCTAGAAAGTCATTGATTTTCTTCGGCGTCTTCTCACTTTCTCCGGCCACCACCTCTTCTACTACATACATAGATACTATGTATTCTCTCCATGGACGAACTAAGCAGTTTTCCGGGCTGGTTGAAGTCTGGTAACGAAGTGACCACAACGCTTACACCCGCCAACAGACTCTGCCTTCCCACGCGTAGACACACAGCCCCTCGACCTTCTAGAGTTCGTTAAGAGCATTTAAGACACAATCTAGAGGGTTAGACAGGGCAAGTGCTTCAGTCTACGGCTTTGCTATGAAAAGTTACGGACCTTACAGACCTTATTTCTGAGGTGAAAAATAGTGGGGAATCTTTCAATCAGACTCAGACTCAGACTCAGGCTCAGACTCAGACTTGATCCGACTTGACTATTGAATCGACCTTGAACTGGGTTGACCGGGGGGCAAGGGGAAGAGGATTGGTTGTTTGGTGCCTCTCATTTTTTTTTTCTTTCTCTTCCTTCTTTTCTTTCTTGGGATCTTTTTTGGGTGGACTTTTTTCCATAGTGGATCAGCAAGCACACGCCCCCCCTTCTCTTCTTTATTGAGCATATTTAGACCTAGCTCCGATACCCATCGTAGTGGGACACGCCAATGACTAGAATCTGAACAAGCACGACACGACAAAGCCCCAGAAGGAATGTTTAGGTATTCACGGCATTGCAAGAGTAGTGCACTATATACTACTACTGGGTGTGGGCAACAGGCGGGGGGGGTGTGGGGGGGACTTCAGCCAAACCTCGGCGTCACTACGATTCATACTTGGTGATTATATCAATTGAATAATAAAGTAGACAGTAAAAGTACGGAGTATACTACGCTATGCTCTCTCCTCTACTGTACTTGGTATGTAGATACAGTGCCTAGGTAGGTTACCGTACCATCCTTAATCACATCACAACAAGCCCAAGGCACAGGTACAGGCACCGGCACAGACAGACACAGACACAGACACAGACACAGACAGAGGCGCACACACCACGCACCCAGTACCCACGCACCCAGTACACACACTCCCACTCACGCTCACATACACATACACATACACATACACATAGACACAACGGCCGGCCGCCGTGCCACAGTACCTAGCTCTGCAGCGAACAAAAGTCATTGCTGCCCACCCATTCCTATGACTTCCACATTCAAACCCTCCCAATCCCCATACATCCTCGATATATCATTCCTGCTCACTGCACCTTCGTTTTGACATCCACTCATCCACGCTCACATCCATACACTGATACGCCTCACTCTTCGTCGCATATCGTCTTACCAACTCGTACAAGAACACCGCAGATATCTCTCCAGGTTGACTGCAGTCGATCCATCATGTAAGTATTACCCAAGAACCCGGGTGTTGAGTAGAGACATATACACACAGAAAGAGAGAGAAAAGAAGAAGAAGAAGAAGAAGAAGAAGAAGACGAAGAAGAAGAAAAAAAGATGGAAAGCTCAATCTTCCTCCCCGCCTCCCCGCAGAACAGTCACATTCCATACAATCTCCCAATTCACATGTGTGAGAGAGGGGAAGCAAGAGCGAAAAAAGCAGAAACGACAACAACATCACAAACCTTCCCCATGTCATGCTTCCACGCGAATGCACCATTCTGATTGGCAATAAGCAGATATCCTCGATCGACCACACCGCGATTTCCACCCCCAAAGAAAAAGAAGAAGACCCCCGGGGATACACCCACGACATACGTGGACGGTGCCATTTTGTTCACGCGTGCTTCTCACATCTGGATTTTCCCAGCGTTGTCCGACCACGTATTTCCGAGCCATACCTCGTGCATCACCAACCAGCATCAGTTTCGAAAAATAGTCATTCACCAGTCACTATGTCTACAAACGCTCTTTAACCATTCGGCGATCTCACGCGCAATATCCTTAAAACTCTATACACCCACCATAATATTTCTCTGTGACCTACCACTGCGAAATGTCAATCAACTTGAAGCCATTACTTCTCCCACAACTCGTGGAAGATAGGAAAAAGAGAGAGAGCTTTGATAGCGAAATGGAGCTCTCATCGTCATATTATACGCAAAACTCGTCCGCCTCGGATATCCCGTCCCCAGTAACACCGACATTTTCGGCTGCGGCTCGTGGCCATCTTAGATATTCCAGCTCTACCTCGTCATTGGATACGTCTTTTCAAAATGTAGTGAATGAAGGCGCTTCTTCCCCTACCTTTGTCGCCGCCAAACCAAGTAAACGGTCATTACCAGATGTTCAAGAGGAACCGCAAGAACCAGAGGCAGAGTTCGATATGTTCGACGATGAAGACCATGATGACCTTTACGATTGCTTTTGTAAGCAGCTCTAGGAGATGATATTTGGAGTACTGAAACTAATTATGTATGGAACAGGTGATAATTATCATTGCGAACACCGAGACCCAACAGTCAGTCAATCCGCCATCGACCTTGGATCTAAGCCAGAGTACGACTATGATTTTGCAGATGGGTTTTTCAGCGATGGGGAGGTTGGCACAAACCCCAAAATCAAGAAGCGTCGGGAAGGCGAAACCCCTTTTACCGGAATTGCCAGTCGTCTAGGAACGAGATTTCCATCCTTCTCCCAAAAATGGCGAGCACGACAAAACAGCAACGCCGGTTCCCTGAGCGCGGAATCCCAGAGAGAAGCAGCAGCAGCTTCGCGCGCTGCATCGAGCAGATCCTCTTCTGTCTCGAACTCCATCAGGCATGGCAACAGCGACGCGATGCACGAGTCACGTTTGCCACCAACACCAACTAAGAGCGTATTCGATGATCGTGATGATGCCACCGTTGTGCCAATCGACATTGTCAGAGCAAACAGCTACAGTGACGAGCGCGACGAGAAATTGGCTACAACACCACTCCTGCCACCACTCACAAGAGACGCATCAGCTAATGCAAAGCAAATGCCTGTCTATTCACCACTGCAGTCACCATCAGTCGCGGAACCCACCGACCCATTTTCCGGTGTCACCACGCCAATCGACGCAGTCACGACCCCACAGCTTGGAAGTATGCCATCACCTCCGCTGAGCTCAAAGCCATCCATCTCGTCGTTCCACCGCATGAACCTCACCCGTACTGGTCATCAACTCGGGCAGTCCGATATTCCACCCATCGTTATCGCTGATGAAAATGACGAGTGGTCTATCAAGCTTGGTCACGCTAATTTCAACATCCTACCAGAACCATACCTTCCTGATGTCTTTGACATCGAGGCATGCCGCCAGCTGCGTGCAGATTGGGATCTTGCTCGTTGCAATTACACCAAACACCTGGTCCGCACTGGCGAGCACTATGGTGCTACGTCCAAGACCTATAAGCTTACTGAAGAGAAATGGGCTCAGACAGATGATCTATGGAGGAAGCACAACGACATTACTATCCAAAACACCATGGAACACTCGGAAGAAGCCTTCAGCACCCTCAGACACACATCTCTCGGCAACCCCGGATCCAGCAATGTCATGACCAAGATCCCATCGCTCAATGATCTGCGAGGCGGTGGAAAGTTTCCACAGCTTGGTGACGAAGACATTGTAGGACCAATGGTGCAGGTCGCTGCTCAACTTCAGAGAAACCCAAACAAGAAGGGCCGAGTGTTCAAGTTCTTCGCCGAAAAGTTTCAACCCTCCTTGGGACGCGTATAGAGCCTCATGAGTCGACAAGTAGATCGACTCCACGAATTTCCTTTTACTGTTGTCAAGTTGTACAACAGATTTTTACGAACATCACGATTTACACGAAAGCATTTTTCCTTGATACCCCACGCTCCTTAGCACAGCTACACTCCTTGCCGCGATGAATTGTCTTCTCTTTATTAGCTATTGTCTTTTGGCGCGCGTTAGGTGTTTCAGGGCAGCGAAAAAGAAAAGTCTTCTTGCTTGGGCCATTTGAAGGTCTGGCGCTAGCACTGGCTGCCGGCGCTGGGAGAGAGAGAGCCCTGACCGGATATTTTGCATTAGAAGGCGCAACTAAATGATTTTGTTATTGTACTTTGTCAAGTACAGAGGGGCTCATATGCCCATACACTCAGATTCTCATTATTCTATTGGCGGCTATTACCTTCTTGAATCTCGTTTGGAACGTGGATTTTGGGTTTGGGAGAGCGCAGTCTTGAGGATAGCGTGTGGAGGTTAACGGGGATGCATTGGTTGGATCTATATCTAGCTATCAGGTCATGTGTGGCGGGAGGGATCTATCAAACATTGAAAAATAAACAAAAAAATACTTCAGAAAAGATAAATAAAAATTCATATAAACATTTAAACATACCTTTCCTATGGCTTGATCTTAGTAACTTCTGAAAACATCACCAATGGTCTGTGCAGTTGCTGTCGGCCACTACGCTAGTAATCTCACGCGTTTGGCTTTGTCATGTATTCCATGCTTCCATCAGATCCTTCGTCTTGCAGTTTTTCGAAATGCCCCACCAACGTGTGTTGGATAAAGAAACCACACGAAGGATCCAAAACATGCAAGATCCCACACATATGGTCTATTATCTCTAGGCATCAAGTGCCAATCGATGGCACGTGAATGGAGCTCCTCCTGTAACAAGATGGATCCGAGGAGAAAGCTCTTGATTTGTAGGATGGCCAGCGGGAACTCCCGCTTACATGGATGGTGCTCTTGAAGTCGAGGAGCGAATGGGATGCATAGCTGTCATTTCGGCTCTCCATTCCTGGAGGATGCTGGAGGGAGATTCTCGGGTTCTTGCGTTGGGGGGTGCTGTTGAATTTTGTGCATGTGAGGTTCATTCTGACAGCGCATGTCGGGTGTTCTGGGCCTGGTTTTGGAGTAGTTGTCGTTGTCGTTGTAGTTGTAGTTGTCTCCTTTTTGTTGGACATTCGAAGGGTATGGATGATGTCCTTTGGATTTAGACTTACAATACACTATCTGAGGGTATGTTGTTTTCAGCGTTGGAATCTCTTGGCTCAGGGAAGTGAAATATACATTATGTTGTCTCAAGGTACCGCGTACATCGCCCGTAAGTATGAAAAGCTGTATTTCATGTGGTGCGTCTCTACCGCTATGTGTGAGTGAGGCTGCGAGGTCATCAGGTCATACATAATGAGGTATCGTCACCACGACTGGTGCTACGCACCAGTTGCGGCGGGAACACGGATGTGAAATAGTTGGAAGAAGCAGGATCTACTCTACAGCTGCTTAAATACATGAAGAGTCGCCAGTAGCCGAACCCATTGCCTATTTAAAAAGTCCTCCAATGTGAGAGACTTGGACGTCAGCGTTGGCTATTGCTTATATCTTCACACATCTGGAGGCGAATGGTGAGGAGGAGTTTGCAGTGATAAAGGTTGATGTAGGGTAATAGTTGTTGAACTATATCGTAGATGTTTCCACACTTGGATTTAGTGATACTCTTATTTGTGACATTATAAACGGGTGATTATATACGTAAGCAGGTCCTTTGAACTTGTTGGTCATCAGTTTGACTTGTTCCTTGGAAGAAATATGTTGTACTACTTTTATCTGAACGGATGTTCACTTCTATATTTCGAGTTTAAAGAGGATGTCGGCTTTGGAACGTGTATCAACTTAGGAGAAATCTCATGTGTATTTTCTATAGGAAAATCAACATCTCCATTGGTGGGCTTCTTGTCGTACAAATCTATCTTCTTTTCTATTCTTATGCTGAGAGATATAAGAGTCTAAGTTGCAGTTTCAGATATTGTTCAGTTGAGAAAATAAGCGTATACTATGAGGCATCTTCTTAATACTCAGATTTACAAGTATATGCAAGTATTTATTAGATAGCTAGAGTATTCTTAGTAAGCACTACTTTATTGTATATGATTTTACTAGTGACATAAGTTTGTTATGCTGTATACAAGTTATTTAACCTCAAAGCTTGAATAAATATATACTACAAACTAGACTACAATATATTCTCTACGCCAGTAAGGTATTAGATTTGGTACTGAATAGAGTATGTAGCCTACCTAATGCCATAGCTTTTTTCCAAGCAGGTGTAGTCGATTAAGTGAAGCAAGTACATGATACTACAAGCTAGTTCTTTCGAATAACACTTACCAACAACGAAGATAGTAAGATAGTCGCATTCAGGTATCAGACTAAAGTATCAAATTGATAGTATATCCTATGTTATTTGTTCAATAGTAGACCTTGTAGGCAATATAATAGACTGTTGCGTATGTATCTCGTATAAACTCATAACAGTTCTATTAAAATTTAATCATTATCCTATATATATCGAACAACAGGCAGCTTCTGTACTTTACGCCTCAAACATCATAGTAACTTTATTTGCTATCTAATGAACCTCGGTTCTTAGGATGCAGACTATATATAATTAAATCGACGGGTAAAATGCGCTTCACGATTATATCCTACGTAGGTCCTAAAGATACATCTCGAAATTGATCGATTACCTCAGTAGCTAATTATATAAGTATACCTAGGTAATTACAATGCAGATACTACGTAGAGAATTAAGATTCGAAATCAATCTATGTATGAAATACTCTATTTTTGGCTCCATCTATTGGTGCAATCTAGAAAAGAGTTGTTTTGATCGTCGATGACATCAGAGCAACTCTCGCCTTTACACATGGCTAATTCTGCACCCAAAACGTCCAAGCATACATGGGCATGTTCTCACAGCAACGCATATCTGCAAAGCAAGAAACGCCCACAAGAAAACATGCCATTCCATATAAACTCATCACATTCGTCACCATTCCTATGCCAAAGCAATCAAGTGACTTGCGAGAAGTCCTCCGTGGAATGCCTTTCTAGACAGACCATACAGAGCTCTCGACCATAGAGTATGGAGGAGATTGAGTTGGCGATTAAGCTTTCCCATCGTGTGTGTGTGCGTGCATTAATCGCTACTCTTATGCACGCTTATTCTCTCTATCTCTCAACTCAATGGAAACTTTCACCATTTATCCGACGCGCCTTGGAGCCCTGCCATATTTCTCGTACGATGGGATATGAGATACTCCACAAGCACGGCACTACAGCTAATCATTACGCGAAGTATTCATAAGCAATGAAATGACGATGTGAATATCAATTCAACCGTGTAGAGATGGAGAAGCGAAGAGAGGAGAGGAGAGGAGAGGAGAGGAGAGGAGAGGAGAGGAGAGGAGAGGAGAGGAGAGGAGAGGAGAGGAGAGGAGAGGGGAGCGGAGACGATGAAGGGGAGCGCGCCTCTCGCGGTGGATTCGATCAACCATGGAGTCTACACAGTACAAGTATGTACAAGTAAGTACCTTACCATAAGTTGTTGGTCGAGTCAAAGTGTACGCAGATGATATCCTTTACCCTTTTCCACAATCGGTTCGGCATCTCATGCATACTCCGCAAACTCGTAACTTGTCGCAGAACCGTGCTGCGCGGGCATTCCCATGCTCATGCTGTGCGCTGCAATTCAGCTCGACTCCATGTTGCTCTGCATATTGCATGGCTAAGGACTTTGGGACCCACCGAGATGCTGAGATGGGTGTGGGTGGGTGTTTGTGCCCTGAAGGTTTATTGTGTGTGCTCCGGGTGATGAGACGGTGGAATAATGGAGGCTCAATTGCGGTCGTCGTCTGCAGTCAGGGACTCGGTGCAGATGTTTGGTATTCGGTGGAGCAGCACAAGGATTGTTCGAGCTGTGCTGTGCTGTGCGGATTGAAATGGAGAGAACGACCGAAAATGGCTTGCTTGCTTGATGCTCGTGGAGTCGAATATGATGTATCTGACGCATTTGAATTGAAACGCCTTGATTTGTATTCTATTGATTACATACAAGTATGAATTTGTAGAGGCAGCTAATTCATCATCAGTTGTGGATTATCTATTTTTTTCCCTTTCATAATGTCCAAGTTTTATCGTGTGCCCTTCCCTCACACCCCTTCACTCTCGTCCCTCTGCCCCATACTCCAGCCTATTTCTTCCGACGATTTTCATGTCTTGACTACATTCTCCAATCCATGAAGACTATGTGGGATGGTGGAATTGTCCAAATAGTCGGTAAGCACCAGGAGGGTACTGTTCCAGCATATCTAGCACACTAGAGAGTCGACGGTGGTGCTTCTAGTTACTGGTAGTGAGTACCTTATTGATCTTTCACCGGGTAGCATAAAGCTGATCCTCTCTTTGTCACTACAACTTTTGCAGATTCGGACTAGGTACATACTGTACTCTGTATGGATTGGAAATCAGCTGGAGTTCAACTGGACTCCGTACTGATGTCACAGCGGTCTTGCCCAGTAAAATTGATTGTGCTTGGATCAAGAACAGGCCTGCGCCCTTCCCTCTACTTTTCGCTTTGTATGTACTTACCATTGTGTACCGAGCCGCGTAGTTTTGCTGACATTCGGCATTCGAATACTAGAAGAATGAATAGAATACACGAGAGTCAAGTCAAGTCCAGTCAAGTCCAGTGAAGCCAAGCCAAGCCATAGACGACACCCATAATCATATGGGAGATCCATACGGAAGACATGGAAATGCAACAGGGCCTGGCCTTTGAGTCTGTGTGTCAGTGACTAAGAGTTATGGGGGGTATCAGTTGAGTTGTGAGTGTCAGTGCCAGTGCCGTATTGCCTTGTCCTGTCTTTTCCTTCCATCGCATTCTGATTCTGAATCTTGCTCGCGCTGTCGGACATCGGGATTATTGTCCCGGGAGGCAATACAACCCTAGCAAAACCCGCATTTCAAGTGGATTTTGGGGGTCCCTTTCGTCGTTAATCATCACTTTAACCCCGAGAAGTCACAAGTGTATGCAGAGTAGATGGGGCATGTTTGTGATGGGATAAACTTTTACCTTAAGAAGGAGGGACCATTGAGGAGGGGAGAGAGAGAGAGAGAGAGAGAAGAGCTGAGAGGTTAGAGGTCAGACGGAGGAGAGAAGAGAGAGGAGGGGAAGTATTGTTCAGAGGAGGCGGTAGACAACATGAGAAGGGGGTCTGAGAGGAGAGGAGAGAGGCTCAAGTAGAAGCAAACATAAGACATAGGAATGCATGCCATGTACTTACTACGTACTGATTGTACTGGACTGTGGACAAAGGGAGAGGAGAGTGTGAGAGAGAGTGAGGGATGTACCTATGTATAGGTGTATGTATGAATATGAGTGTCGATATCATGGTACAACACCCGTAGAAAATAATGAAGACATTGTGACAGAATAGCATATACACAATAAGCCAGGTATTGACTGATATGATCCTCATTTAACCACGGAACAAGATTCGATTGAGAGACGCTGAGAGAGTGAATAGATGAGGAAATGATAGAAGCAGCACCACCCACAGCAGAGCCAAAAGAATCCACAGTAATAAGCAGAAGACAGAAAGAGAGGCAGAAGCAGAAGCCGCAAAGAGCAGAAGGCAGAAGGCAGAAAGCAGAAAGCAAGAAGAGGCCAAAAATCAATAAAATCAATAAAATCAATTATAATATTGATTATATCCACGCCCTCGCTTCCACTTTATTATGCTGGTCAGTCCTGCCCTTCATAGTAAAATTTCTAGAATTAACTAGCAAATCACGCCTTTCACACCCCCCAAGGTACCAAACCCACATCAGCTCACCCAAACTCCCACACACTTCACTCTTCCCTTACCCGGTCTATCCTACGCTCACTCCTACGCTCACTCCTACGCTCACTCTTACGCTCACTCTCACTCTCACTCTCATACTCACACTCACACTCACACTCACATACTCATACACATACTCATACACATACACACACCACACACTCTCTCTCTCACCTCGACTCTCACTACTAACTTACTACTCTCTACCTTACCTTACCTACCTTACCTACCTTGCCTTACCTTGTCTTGTACACACACACACACACACACACACACACCTACGGACAACATTCGCTCATAACCTCTTCTCCTTCATCTTCTCTACTTTAATAATTCATACAATTCCCCCACATCCTCCCACTTCGTCTACTTCCTACTTCTACATCAAGAAAACTACACTGCGCATCTGTTCTCGACATGGCTGGACAGAATAACTGCAACATCGCACAGCAAAGTGCGCGTCGTTGACCTCACGCCTTCAGCTGTCTTTTCCCAGACACCCGAAAATCAATATCAGCTTTTCGAGTCGACGCCCTCAGATAGTTTGAGAACCTCAACTTCCATACAAAAAACACGTACCTATCCGAATCTATACACATAGAACCAAAAAAAAACAACCCCTCCAACCTCGAAAACCATCACCCATACGATGACCGCCCGCAGAATGACGCGAAGATCTTTTAACGATAGTGATAGCCTTGTACCCATCTCGAGAACAGGCAGCATGCCACGCGACGATCAAGAAATCGAACTTTCGCGTCCGGCCTCAATGAGCACTGCTTCATCGATTGAATCAGACATGAATATGGAATTTAGAAAGGAGATCGAATTGGGCTTACCAGATTATGATTATATGCTTGCTGCTGAAGGTATGCGCTTCCTGATACTTTCTTTGACTATTGGCAACCCCGTCCCCACATCATCCCCACAGACTCACGCGACCACCTTGACTAATTCTGTCCTTTAGATGCAAGGAGCATCGCACAAGCTGATGAGGAGGAGATCGTCGACGGCCGACCAGAGAATTTCGGCGAGGTCTTCCCTGGTGTCTACCGCAGCACATACCCAAAGACTCACGATTATGAGTTCCTCCAGACTCTCGGCCTGAAGACTATTGTGTATGTTGTGCGCAGAATCTTCGCCCATGCTTGCTTGCTGACGAATCATTAGCACTCTTGTCGAGAAAGAGTTGCCAGATGGCTTCCAAACATTCATGGAAAGCAATGGCATACGTCATATTATTATTGAGGTTCCTGGTACCAAGAAGGTCCCAATCACCAAGGATGCTGTTGAGGCGGTTATGAAGGTTGTCCTCGAACCCAAGAATCATCCAATGCTTTTGCACTGCAATCAGGGCAAGGTAAGAACTTTTTTCTTCTATCAGTGTACATATTGACATCTCACTAACATGTCCATAGCATCGTACCGGCTGTATGGTTGCCGTCATCAGACACATTCAAGGCTGGCCAGTGCTGCGTATTCTTGATGAATACCGCCGTTACGCAGCACCAAAGTTGCGTGAAACGGACGAGAAATTCATTGAAGGATTCAATGTCAACACAATTTCCAGCATCCTCAAGAAAACCACCATTACTCTCCAAGGCATCCAGAGATTGACACCAGATCACACTGCTTTCTGGAGAAGATATCGCTTCGTCGTCTTTGCTTTGGCCATTCTCTCCCTCTTTGGATTCTCAGCTGAGCACTTCCAAGAAAGGATGGAGAGTAACGTGCGCGACTTGGATAATGGCAACGTGGGAATGTAATATCATAGAGCATAGAGTTTTGGGGCCGATAGAAGGCGTTTGGGTTTGGGTGTTGGACTGAGATGAACCCCCCACGGGAACCATCGGGTTTTACGTTTGCATTTTTTTCATTTTGGAGGGAAGAAAAGAGATCATCGACGCGGTACACCAACTTCCTCGAGGCGATAAGGACAGGCAAAGCATTCACACACGTGATTTGCATGCTTAGGTCTAGTGTCGAGAAAGGGGGGGGGGGGAGATTAGAGTTCTGTTCTTTCTTTTTCATTTGTCACTCAGTTTCTTTTGTTGATGGGAGGGGATGGGAATATGGGAGTTCAAGTGGTTGAAATCACACTGAAAGTTACCGGTAATGCAGTGCGCAAAGGCCGAGCTTCGAAAAATCCCACTGGCGTTTTTGCATTCTTGATTTTCTGTTTTCGCTTTTCCTTTGTCTGTACATTTTGATCGCTGGTTCCTCATCACCTTCCTGAGAGAACAAAAAAAACGATTTGTGAGCTGGAGAGTGGTGGAGTCGAGAAACACTACGATACATTACCAAATTGTGCCTGTACATAGAGAGAGCAACAAAAGTGTGTTTGGAACATGGAGCTTTTGCTTGGTGTTCTAGCGTGTCTATCTGTCTTTGACTGTCTTCTGCTATCTGCGTCGTGTGTCTTGCGTCTGTCTGGGTTGTCTGTGTCGTGTGTCCGTCGCCTCTGCTCATTTGTACTGTGGGGCTGAGTGTATAATTAGATCCTCAAAGCGTAATTACATATCTCCCTCTGATTCAATACATAATTCCAACCACTCCATCGTACAGACAAATGCGCATGAACAAACCTACCTCCGTCCCTCGGGATAATTTTCCCGCTCGCCAGTTGGATTTGCAGCAGATTGATTGTCAGCTTGTCTGATTAGAGCGCATCCCCCTCCCCTCCGCCCGTCCCACGGGGTAGCCCCGAATAGCAACTCGCACACATCCCTGAAGGGGCGGGGTGAGTGGGGAAAAGGGCAAATGTCGCCCCTGAATATCGATATGTGATCTCGACGGGGAAATAACATAGACCGGCAATTTCGTGGGTCTCAGATATCATGAGGCTGATCTATCTCAGATCTGGAGGTCGCGGAGGTCAGTCACACTGACTCGCAGGATGCCCCTCGAGCGGGCTGCATCACGATTCAGATCCTGATACTACGGGGAAGTGTGCTATTCAAAAAGATTCTATATACGCTATGCTATCGTTCATCGTCATCTTCAGGGCGCCCTGAACACCGTATCCTGTACACTCGCCATGACTGTGTGCTGCATAAAACTAACCAGCATGACCAGACTCCCCAGTGCCTGCCAGACCTCCCACTCGCTGATCTCCACCCATATCTTACTGCCTATGTACGCGATCACCACAATCTGTCCGGCTGCCACGGTCGTCATGAACTGATCCCGCAGCGATTTCTGGAATATCGTGTCGGCCATGAGTCGCAGAGCTATGAGCGCCGTTGCCACCATCGTGCCCATGATTGCAGGGCGCACGTGTTGCGGCAGGTCGGTTGGCACGTCGAAGATTTCGTCAGATGGCGACGAGGATGGATCGTTGCTTAAAATGTAGTTCCAGATGAAGAAGAGCACCATTAGTACCATGGCCGTTATTCCATAGCGTTTGTTGGCGCGCAATGCCGCGCTGTGTCGCTCGTTTTCTTTCTGCCAGAGGACTTCTTTCTCCTCCTTTTGGCTGGGCCCGAGCGAGAATGAACCTAACACATCTGCAAGCCCGTCATCCAGATTTGCATCTTTCGGCGGAGCATGGAACCTCGGTGGTGCGAAATTGACCTCTGGTTTCTCGACGGGACTGAATGGAGGTAGAGATGGCTCCGAGAGAGCAGGACTGCGATTTACTCCACTGAAGAAAGGGGTAGAGGGGTTTCGTCTTTGGACTTCTTTCTGGATCGTTCTGTTGACTGGTGCTGCCGGAACTTTGAACCAGAAGGGGCTTGCTTCAGGTTCGGGCCTTACAGGCGCTTGTCCAAAAAGTTGAGAGCTCCGATTCGAAGCTGACCGGTCAGGATTAAATGCTCGATATTTGGATATGGGATGCTGAATCGGCTGAATAGGTTCCCATTCCATCGCGTCAATAGAGTTAGACTGATCCTGGTAGCCAAACTCGTCCGCAAGGGGTGGTTGAAAGCCACGAGGATATTCTCCTGTTCTCATCCAATGCAAACTTTGTTCATTGGTCATACTAGTTAAGTGAGGTTGAAAGCCTGGAGATCGAGGGGAGTTGCGAGAAGGTGACGTATATGCGGGAGATGAAAGAAGAGCTTCTCGAGATGTGATTGGGGTTTTCCAGGAAGGGGTCATTTGTGGTGTATCATGTATCGGTAATTTTGATGGAGAGAATTCATTTGTAGATGAGGACAATGATGGAAGATGACGCGAAGGAGTCGTCGCAGTGGACGGTCTGTTGCTTGTGGCAGCAATATCATCGAGAATACTTGCTAGATCGTTTGGGGCCGCTCGGGGTGAACTATTCTTCTTGACATATTCGCGCAAATCCGTTTGTGTACTTGCGAATAATCGAGTCTGATCAATCTTGATACATTTTGAGGCTTGAAAGGCACTCTGTAGCATATGTCAGCACATATCGTAAATAGGAGGGTTTGGGTCTTACAATAGATGTAAAGCAAAGCATCACCAAATGTACAGCTCTTGTTCCTGAAGAATCGACATTTCCCAGTATGCTACGATTTATCAGAGTTCTAAAAAGCGTTCGAACAATCAGCAGTATGACTTGCGTCGTATAGTACTGTCTTCGCCCACTCATATGGGTATCGAAGCATCGAATAGTATCTCTGAACCGCGGATTCCACCATATTGATCCCAAACTAATGAGGAGTGCATAGCTGGCCTGTATTGGTACTCCCTCAAAAGGAGGCAATGGCAATAGACTCAATACGAAGAAGCGTATTGTTCGGAAGAGATGCGCAAAACCAAACAAAGTGGATGGCGGGATGGGTAGTAGAGACGGTACGAAATGATGCGAATGGCTTCCAAAGATGCCAAATACATTCCAGACCAACTGTCCTATGAGACCAACATACGTGCAATATTTCCCCAAAATCGAAAATAATTGCAACCAGCCAAAACTCTTTCTCTGTTTTTGGCGTGCTCGGGTCTTGTCCATCAGCCGTCGAAGATTATCCGAGTTCGCATTGTATTTGGCATTGCGCAAGCGGGCCTCTACTCGCGGAAGACATTCTTCACATATCTGTGGATGATCGTGTTCAAGTCGAAGCTTGAACTTTGCTTCTCCTCGCATGCGCTCTTCATATTCTGGATCATTCTCATCGTCTGGGAGATATTGCGCAAGAATGGATCTGTACATGTGTTGATTATGAAGACATGTCGCGCAGAATGTTGAATCAGAGGCAGACGCGGTACTATGCCGTATGGGTTGCGCATACTGAAGACCGCTTGAGGTTTCGTGCGCAGGCGGATCAGTGAACTCGAGATTCTGTATTTACAAATTAGCTAAAAGATTGTTGACGAATCCGTAAGCAACTTACATCATCGAAGTGATTTGTGGCTTCACACTTTGTACAGACAAATCGTCTCACAGTGCCATCTTGGATCACCGTGGATCTGCTACCGCAGTAGAAACAAGAGAGTCTTTTCCCACGTCTAGACATAGGGAAATCATTTCGATAGTTTGGAAGGATGATGGGTGGCTTTCGAGGAATCACAACACTGGACATGTTATTCTGCCAACTATGCATATTTTGGGTTTAGCGGCCGGAGGTTCAGGCGGTGAGGTCGGTAAATCGCATCCAAACGTCTCTCGGTGAACGAATGATAGTAATGCCTGAGACGATGAGAACTTGAGCTCACGATCGTTATAGATTTTTGATGTAGTTTCGCCCAGTGCTACAAAGAATCAGTGTAAGTAAAATATATGACTGAGATTGATCGAATCAAGTGGGATTCTGCTGTCGAATGGGGTACAATAATGTGCCACACTCAAAAGCAACAGTCGCATTGCAATGTCCCTGGTTTGACAACTGGCATCACTGAAGCCAATACACACAACACAAAATACAAACCTAGCATTTATTACTCTGAATACTTTCTTTCATACCTAAACACTAGAAACATTGCTGTTGTGTCTTACTAATCAAAGACGTCCAACAATCATGGAATTTCACTTCTACCTACTCTAGGTTTATGGTAGTTTGTCGTTGTTGCCAGATGTCGCTTGGACAATATATCTCGAATCTACAGCAGCCATCTCAACAACTACGATGCACAATATGTAAGACAAGCATCGCCGGATGCAAGCCCACATATGCATGTTTATTTGCGCTGTATCTCGATAAGATACGATAAGACAGTTTCGAACATAATACATTGAAGATGACGAGCACTTACATGGGGTTCTTCATATCAATAGTGCTGATACTACTCCTATTCTCCTTGTGCCTGGTGGTATGTATATGCTATCATGAACCCAGCAGAAGCTAATCAAAGCCCAGATTCGAGTTCGCAATGTTCATCCATTGTTCGCCCGCACGTCTAGCAAAACGCAGTCGAAGACCGCCCATATCCTCATCGTTCTCGGATCCGGAGGTCACACAGCGGAAATGCTATCGATGCTTCGCGCCCTAGACCCCCAACGCTACAGCTATCGGACCTATGTTTTCTCCTCAGGAGACACTCTTAGCGCTTCTAGAGCCGCAACCTTTGAGAACCAGCTGTACCTGAAGACTGTGACACAAGAAGGAAAGGAGGAGGGGTCTACGGGCACATGGGAGATCGTTGAAGTTCCAAGAGCTCGCAATATTCACCAACCACTCTGGAGTACTCCACTCTCAGCCTTGATCTGCCTCAAAGCTTGTTTCAGTGTTCTATATCCTCATGGAGAATTTTCTGGCTTCCCCAACCTCATTATAACGAATGGACCGGGTACTGGCGTTATTGTGGTTATGGCTTCTTTGGTCCTCAAGATCCTAGGCGTGTCTGGCACGCGAGACACAATGAGGACTATATATGTAGAAAGCTGGGCTCGGGTTAGTACTCTAAGTTTGAGTGGGAAACTCCTGCTCTATAATGTTGATCGATTCTTCGTTCAGTGGAAAGGATTGAAGGGTAAAGGCGGCCGCGCAGAGCATCGAGGGTTTCTTGTACAATGAGGGGATAGGCTTTGCTTTTCTGCATTTTCATGGTGAAAGGCGTTTCTTTGGGAAAGGATATGGTTGGCTGTAAAGAATCAAAAATCCTGGTGACATGATTGTCTTTAGTGTCCTCATGTTGACTTAAATTCCACCCAAACCCATGACGCCTAGTGAAACTGTCCACATCGATGACCAGTGTCGTACACCTGCACTGAAAAGGCTCCGATAAGCAAACAGGTACTTATTCTACTCAAACTCGTATGTGATCGCTGTAATATGCTACCTTAGAACATTCATTTTTGCATTCAATCGTCCCAGCCTAACAATCAGCATTCGGATAAATCCTCTTTCCCATGGAATAGACTGCTGTAAAGGAACGATGTATGTTCTGAGTGACCCGTCAGATCTTTTAAGCTAAGAAATGTACCTATATGCTTAGGAGATGTTGAATAGCCTCTTAGAGTCTGATAGAAAATTCATATTTATCAGCACTGTAATCTGCAAGACAATAGATCTAAAGCTTCCAGTTTCATATATAAATGTGATTAGACGGCATCTATTTAGTATGTGTTGCAGCACGCTTTGAGTGTGTCAATACCATTTCACATAGGTACATATACATGTACATGTTGGGTATCTTAGTTCTTGTACACATACTTCTTGATTCTGGCAGCTCTCTTGACATGTGTGGAAGTCCTCCTTACAAAGAAGGGCTTCACGCCTGCTCACTTACACACATGTACACTCGCTCGCACAACATCTTTTGAAACACGTACATTGTGTGGATAAAGTTTCACTTTATCTACCATTCACTTCTTAATCTTCTCATTAATCCTCGTTCTTGTCCACAAAAATCTTTGCCCCTCGTTCAGTTTCGCTGCACGGTGAGACTATACTGGTTCACCAAACCATCGATCAAAGTCTCCAAACTATCCGATGGATACCTTTTTTTTAAGCTTCCCAAAGCGATTCGTACAGAAGCACGTTACAAATCTCACAAACGTACATCATTAATCTGCATCCTGTATCAACTTCATTCCTGTTCCATGTCTGCACCTTCACACCAACAATCGCCTGTCAGTTTTCTGCCTCACTTCCTCACTTCCTCCTTGACTCAGCAGTTGCATCTTCCGCAGCAAAATATACCGATCTAGTTCGCAAGATGGCAGTTCTCGAAGCACAACCCAGAATCAAAGTTACAATTAGGTCAAATGGCGCCGACCTCATAGAATATGCCGATGAGAATGACCAGGAAGCTGGCCCGCTTGCGGACAAGACTGTTGTTAGATATATCGAGTCAACCTCAGATACACCATTTTCCATAGCCCTTGCAGTCGAGAAGGGACCTTCCTTCGACTGTGATCACTTGACTTTCAGTTGCAGAATTGATGGTCACCGAGTTCGCGGCCAAATAAAGGAAGACAAGTTCATGCAAGAAGATTGGAGCGCGATAGTAGAGCACTTTGAAAGTTTTGACACGCAGAAGAGACGTTTTCTGAGCACTTTCAAATTCAAGAAGATCGATATAGGTAAGTATGTCAAACACCTGCTGATATGCTTGGCAAAGTTAATAGTTACATAGTTGAGGACGCCGACTCCATGAGAGTTAAGGAGGACATGGATCGCTTTTCATCTGTTGGCGAAATACAAATCAGGGTTTTTCGTAAGGCGAAGAGAATACTAAAGCACCCCAAACCCTGCAAACTACCTGAAGTGAAGAGTCTGGAAATTGCAGAGAAGGCAGGAAAAGGACGGGGCATCACACATAGAATTATGTAAGCCCTGAAGGATTCATTTGGCGTTGCACTGACTTATAATATCTAGTTTTGGAGAAGCTATTTTGAGCCCTGATCAATCAGGAATGCACTTCAAATCTCCTTTCCTTGACGGATCAGACAAGCCTTTTGTGGTGTTTATTTTCAGATATCGCTCTCGAAGTAGGTATACCTTAACCTCATTTTCTTCTCCTTGAATCTATACTAAAAGTCCTATAGATATTCTCGAAAGCCTGGGACTTATTGCTAGATCGCAAACCCCTGACCGATACGATCTCATGACTCCCGAGGAGAGGGAGAGAATGCTTCGCGAATTTCTTGCAAGCCAAAGAGTTAGTAGATCCTAAAGGAGAAGAGGTGCTAAGGGCTAACAATAATTAGGAAAATCAACTTGATGTAAAGCCGGAGGTCAAGACGGAGCAGAAGGCCGTAAAACGCGAGCATGAGCCTGAAGACGATGATACTATTGATCTCACTCGACCACCAAAGGTCTTCAAGACATCTAGAGCGGATGATGGCACGGAGATGATTGATCTTACAGATGATTAGACGGAGGGAATGATTAAGAGGATGTGGTTCTCAGCCCTGATCGCATGCTTGGAGACAGTTTTAGTCAAAACCTGCATGAATCGAGTGCGGCGTTGATATCTCGAGACAACTGGCCATTAATCTCAGTATTGCAAGATTGGTGATTCAAATAGACGATGAAGCAAGGATATGGCTCGACGTAGTAACAAAAAATTAAAATATCTTTATTGTCGAGATCCAGATTGAACGTGCTTTTAGACAGTCAAAATTATGACGCCACAATCTTACTTTGAAATGCACAAATCTGTGTAAGATCTCATAAACAAAAGCTCGATCAAAGGTTGTCGTGAAGCTTCAATTAAAAATGTACTAAAGCAAATAGCTCACTGTGATGATCAACACTTATTACCCGTCAAAGCAAAACTCTGCTCGCAACACTCAAAAGCCAAGCTGCATCCTGCCATCCTCCCTCCTCTGCCTTAGGAGCCGGTATTTTCTGCCCATCACCAACGGACTCGTTGAAATTCAATTTTTGCCTTGGGGAACGCTTACTTTGAACCGAAGATTCGGACTCTACAGCAACATCATCAGTATCATCATCATCTTCCTCCTCTTGCTCGTCTTCCTCGCCGACAGCAAACAGCTTCCAACCAAGCATTTTCTCAACCCAACCCTGCAAGCCAAAGCTGTTCCTCCGCGCTAATCTCCGAACCAATGCCTCATCCATGTCCGGTTCCTCCTCCAAGATCTCATCCTCAACATTAACGAAGTCTGGTTCCATGACATCGCCTCTAACATACTCATGGCCATCAAAATAGCCCGCCCTCTCACCAACTGGAGTCCTAGGTGTCATGGCGCCAATGCCAACCCTGCTGTTTCGGCGACTATGTGCTCGGCTGCTATATCGACTACCGGCTTTGCCCAAGTTGATATAACTTCTAGTAGTGATGGGCGAGAATTCATCATCAGCGTCCCCAACACCAGCACTACTACCTCTTCGACTGCTCGCAATCTCTCTCTCGATCTCT
The DNA here is from genome assembly GCA_024752435.1 of Allantophomopsis cytisporea. Taxonomy (NCBI): domain Eukaryota; kingdom Fungi; phylum Ascomycota; class Leotiomycetes; order Phacidiales; family Phacidiaceae; genus Allantophomopsis; species Allantophomopsis cytisporea. Next base: position 1,832,143 of record CP103025.1, read on the forward strand.
CTCTCTGCAGCCTCCTCCACCTCATCACGTGTAGCCGTAAGACTTGTACTGCTTGCCCTGCTAACAAGCCATGACTGCCCCTTTGATTCCCTAGTCTCGGATGAGATTGTGGCACCTGCTCGTAGCAGCCAATCCGAATTATTTCTATCATTGGCTGATAAAGAACTGATACTCAGGTCCTCTCGTCTTGCATTTCGCCCATTGGGAGTGGCATGTCTTGGCGTTCCCAGATGCTTCTGATTGCGGACGTTGGTGGTGGATTTACTGCTGGATAGATTTATGGTGGAGGGCTTTCGAAGATGGGCGCGAGAGCCGCTGCGTGTCAAGATTCCTGGGGTCGTGGGTGCAGAGGCATGGGAGATATATGAGGTACTATAGCTTGGGACAGGTTGTGAGGGAAAATCGAGGTCATCAAGAGGCAGCTTGGGTGTCAATGGGGCGAGGGAGAGGTGGTTAAGGCTTGCGGTAGAACGGTTTCGACGAGAATGTTGGTTGTAGGCGACGTCCATTATGATAGCGCCCCAAAGAGAAATATGGAATGCAGATCTGAAGTCGTAGTTAGATTCTGAATCCGCGGTAAGTGCTCCATATATAAGTGAGCATAGAAATCAACGGAACAGAGCAAGAACCAGACTGGGGCGTTCTGAGAAATATTGCCCGAGGTAGAGTAATCGTGTGAGGTGATTAATCGGGCGACTGCGGATGACCTCAACCTTGCTTTAGGACTCGATGTTAATCCGGGGTAGCGTCTCCTCGCTTGCGATTGTCCAGTCATTCGTTATCTTCACGTGAAGACTGGAGGGGCAAAGCTCTGTGATCACAACTCGACCATTTGGAATCATTGAATTACATATCGTGCACCAGTTGTCTTGTGATTAATCTTCTTAAATTCATGAATTCATGAATTCTTACTAAAACTCCCAGTCCGATGATTGTTTCTTCGTGCCTAGGCACAATCATCATCTTCACTGAAATCTCATCCTACCTACCTCCGTATCTTAGTCAACGTTGCCAGCAGCAACCCTCTCCACGTAGAACGCTAATTATAGCCTCAGGCAGAAACATAAAAAAGCGAATCTTGAGTAATTTATAGAAATTTGATAGCAGAACTGCAGCTTGTGCAAACCACCGACAAAATGCGTAACCTCAGGAATATTAAATATTCTGCATGGAGGCCACCTGTTGATTCGAGAGCCATTACAGCCTCGGCCTGGGACGTGGCTTCCGAGTCCTTAATTGTGGCATATGGCCCGGACGAAAAGGATGCTTTAATTGAGTTGGTCAGAGTCAGCAAGGACGAGAAGTCAGGGTAAGTTTTTGTCACCCACATTTGAGTTGTAACTTTGCTCATGAGTATTAGAGAACATACACTCATCACATCTTGGGATGCTCCATGTCCAAATCCAGATCTCTCATGTGACAAAATTCTGAGTCTTCATTATTTCGGCGACACCCAGACAGCATGTCTTGTCCTGGCTGGTGGAGATATCGTTGTCATTCGAGAGGATCCTCTTCCTGGTGAGGATAAGATTGAGATAGTTGGGTCAGTCGATGCTGGTATTACTGGAGCACGATGGTCACCTGATGAGGAACTTTTGGCTATCACCACTAAAGAGAACACACTTGTGTTCATGAGCAGGAGCTTCGAGGGTATTATGGATGTTACCATGACTTCTGAGGATCTCAAGGCTTCTAACCATGTATCTGTCGGATGGGGAAAGAAGGAGACCCAGTTCCAGGGAAGGGGAGCCAAGGCCCTTAAGGATCCTACTATGCCGGAAAAGGTCGATGCAGGCGCCCTCAGTGCACACGATAAAGGCGAAGTTACTATTACCTGGAGAGGTGATGGTGCATATGTGGCTGTTTCCTCGATCGAAGGAGATGTTCGACGTCTTATTCGAGTCTACTCAAGAGAAGGAGTTCTGGATAGCGTCACAGAGCCAGTGGATGGTCTCGAGGGTACGCTCAGCTGGAGACCTGCTGGTAATTTAATGGCAGGAATTCAGCGTCGTTCTGACCGCATTGATGTTGTGTTCTTTGAGCGAAATGGTCTTCGACATGGAGAATTTAGCTTACGTCTAACCCCCGAGCAAATGGAGACATCTGGAAAGAGCATTCAGTTGGCTTGGAATTCCGATTCAACCGTCCTGGCTGTCATTCTCTCCGATGGTGTTCAGCTTTGGACCATGGGCAATTACCATTGGTATTTAAAGCAACACATTTCAACATCTAAAGTTGACTCTACCTCTCTTATCTGGCACCCTGAGAAACCTTTAATGTTGATGATTGCTAGAGATGGTAAGTTAATAGTCTTTACTTTTTATGAGATTCATTTGCTAATTTCACTAGATATCATCAACTCCGTCGAATATGTTTTTAACATATCTCGAGGATCCACAGCCCAGCCAAATGACCATGGTGTCGTGGCTGTAATTGATGGAAAAGACCTGAAGTTGACACCTTTGAGAACTGTCAATGCTCCACCGCCTATGGCAGCTCATGAGATCGAGACTTTTTTTGACGCAGTAGATGTGGCTTTCAACAGTGACTGCTCGTTAATGGCCGTACTTCATCAATATTCTGCTTCGATTTACTCTTGGGATTCAAAAAAGCTAGGATCAGTCGAGCCCTCATTGATTGGTCGGGTGACATTTGATAAGGCAAATGACGCCGACTCGATATCTCAACAGATTGGCTTCGTCGATAACGAGAATGTTGTTGTCATGAGCCCAAATGCAGACGCCGGCTCTCGTTTGAGATACTTCGGTTTCGATGCTGAATCTGGTAGAATGGAGGAAAGTATCCCAGACGAAGACTTTACCCCATCTATCTACTCGCTTGGTAGCTACCAAGATGGAAGCTCAGCACGAGCTTTGGCTTTGAGCACTTCTGGAGAACTACTGGACCTTCATGCTAAAGGCTTTTCCCTCAACGCCGAGCTTCCATCATTCCCTCAGGCTTTGCCATGGGCAGAGACTATCAAGCATGGAGATGATGTTATCGCCTTTGGTTTATCTAGTGCTGGGCACCTCTATGCCAACGACCGTCTACTGATTCGAAACTGCACCTCCTTCCTTGTTACTTCCGCCCACCTTATATTTACGACAACTACTCATCTTTTAAAATTCGTCCATCTCACTAGATCCGAGGGTACGTTGGTCCGTATTCTGTCCTAAGATGAAAGCTCACCAGTTTATAGATCTTGAGATATGCCCAGATGAGCCAGAGAAGGACGAGAGGTGTCGCAGCATAGAAAGGGGAGCAAAACTTGTGACTGCAACACCAACATCTTTAAGTCTTGTACTTCAAATGCCAAGAGGAAATCTTGAAACCATCTGGCCTCGTGCTATGGTTGTTGCTGGTATCCGCAAGCTTATCGAATTGAAGAACTACAGAAAGGCGTTCTTGCACTGTCGAACGCAAAGAGTGGACATGAACATTCTCTACGACCATGCTCCGGAGCAGTTCCTTAGCAACGTTGCATTGTTCGTTGATCAAGTCAAGAAGGTTTCATATATTGATCTGTTCTTGTCGTGCTTGCGCGAAGAGGATGTTACACAAATAATGTACAAGGAGACAAAGGCTGGCGCACAGCCATCTCAAGCTCCCGGGTTGAATGGGGCGGATACTCCAGCTGCAGCCATACCTGCGCTTGCAACCGGCTCCAAAATCAACCTTATTTGTGATGCTGTTCTCGATGTTCTCAAGACTCGCCAGGCTACAAATCTGCAGAACATTATCACTGCTAATGTGTGCAAGTCGCCTCCTGCTCTTGAAGATGGTCTAATGGTGGTTGCGGGACTTATGAAAGAAGACGAGGCTCTGGCTGATCAGGCTGTTGAACATATTTGCTTCTTATCAGATGTCAACAAGCTTTACGACAACGCTCTTGGTCTTTACGATCTTGACCTTGCTCTCCTTGTAGCTCAACAGTCCCAGAAGGATCCTCGAGAATATCTGCCGTTCATGCAAAATCTTCAGCAGATGTCTGAGCTGAGGCGCCGTTTCTCGATCGACGACTACCTTGGTCGTACTATCAAGGCTCTTCAGCACTTGCACGACCTCGACGCTTTCCAGGAGCTCTGCGACTACACCGTGAAGCACGTTCTTTACAAGGCTTCGCTATCCCTATACCGCTACAAGACGGAGCAACTCAACGTACTTATGGCCCTCTACGCCAGCTATCTCGAGACGCAGTCCAACTTCCGCGAAGCCGGTATCGCATATGAGTACCTGCATGACTACAACCGTGCAACGACAAACTATCAATCAGCCTCCATGTGGCAAGAAGCTCTCTTCTGCGCATCCTTACAAACCCCAGCCCTCTCGCAATCCTCCATTCAAGAGCTCGCCACCTCCCTAGCAGACGCACTCTATGAACACAAAGACTACTTCAACTCCGCCACCATCTACCTTGACTACAACCATGACATCCTCAACGCCACTCGCACATTCTGCAAAGGCTACCACTTCAGCACAGCCATGCGCATCGCCGCATTACACAACCAGCCAGAGCTGCTCAGCGAAGTGATCGACCCAGGCCTCGCCGAAGCCCTCGGCTCCTCCACCGAGCTCCTGGCCGAATGCAAGGCGCAACTCGGCGCCCAAGTGCCGCGTATCCGCGAGCTGCGCACCAAAGCGCTCGCTGACCCGCTCGCGTTCTACGAAGGACAGGCACAGAATGAAGATATCCCCGATGATATCTCGGTGGCGGCTAGTTCGCGGATCAGCACGGCGGGCGGCAGTCTGTTCACGCGGTACACGGGCAAGCAGAGTATTGGGACGGCGGGCACTGGTGTGTCGAGGGCGACTTCCAAGAACCGGCGGCGCGAGGAGAGGAAGCGTGCAAGAGGAAAGAAGGGGAGCGTTTATGAGGAAGAGTACCTGGTTAACAGCGTGGGGCGATTGATTGATCGTGTAGAGAGTGTGAGGGAGGAAATCGCAAGATTGGTTAATGGGCTGATGAGGAGGGGTATGAGAGAGCGGGCGGTGGCTGTCGAAACGCAGCTGGGAGAGGTAGTGGAGGCCTGTAAGGCTTCTATTGGAGAGGTCTTTGGTGAGGAGAAGAAGGAGCTTAAGGAGGGTGATGAGGGCTGGCAAGCTTCTGGCGCTGACGGCGTCTTGCAAGAAGCAATTGCGGAACAAGGCAGGAGAAAGGTTGCGCCTGTTATTGGAGCTTTCGAAAAGCTATCGTTATTAGGTGCATAGATGATAAAAGTTCATACAACAAAGAAACTTGAATAGTACTTGAAGTTGCATTAATAATTAGTTGTTGTGGGGACTATATAGTATCAGTGACATCACAAGATTCACAATTTATCATACATAAGTTGGCTAGGAGGGATTCCGTAAAAGAATCATTAAAATCGAAAACCAAATATCTCTTCAATAGCTACGCCTATTGCTATTACACCGAGTTGAAATGCACACGCGCAGAACAGAAGACAATATCAAGAAAGAGAAGCCGTATGGAAAACTAAAAAAAATCTTCTGATCAATCGAGGAAAAATCGCCAGTACCACCCCCAAAGCGCAATATCCGAGAAAACCATTGTTCAGTCATGTGCGGCAGGTTGCTTTGCGAAAAGGTGTATTTTCTTTGACAGGTGGTCGAGTAATTGGAAGGGTTGCCTCGAGGTTAGATTTCGTTCGAGAGTGGTATCCTACTGGCTTACACGACCCTGTCTTGCAAGTATGCCGATGCACTTCCACCGACAAGAAGGTCCTCAAAAGCGCAGCGCAGTGTATCGAGTTGAAGATAGGAAAATAAGATTACAAGATGAGGCACTTCTTCTTCTCCTTCTTCTTGGTCAGGAGAGCAGCACGTGTTGCATGCTCGAAGACCTCACGAACACCCTCATTGGTCTTTGCGGAACACTCAAGGTACTTGTAACCACCAATCTTCTTGCGGATCTCCTCACCCTATCAAAGTCATTAGTTCTGATCAGATTGTAGAAGCGCCACCTTCAAGGAGTAGATTTGTGAAGATGCATTCCCAGAGAGTGGCGCTGGACATGGTTGTATCAACTTACCTGCTCTGGAGTGACTGGCTTCTGGCTGGTCTTGTGGAGCTCCTCGATGGTCTTCTGGTCGTAACGGAGATCCTTCTTACATCCAACAAGGATGATTGGAAGTCCCTGGCAGAAATGGAGAACTTCAGAAATCCACTATAGTCGAGCACGTGTCAGCATTTCCTTATCATTGCGCATATAGGCGAAGGAGAGAAAATCATACCTTCTCCTGAACGTTATCAAGGGAATCTGGGGAGTCGACGGCAAAACAGATAAGGATGACGTGGGAGTCTGGGTATGAAAGAGGTCTCAAACGATCATAATCTTCTTGACCAGCCGTATCCCAAAGAGCCAACTCAACGTGCTTTCCATCAACCTCGACATCGGCGACGTAGTTCTCGAAAACGGTTGGGACGTAGACCTATCAGATCACACTTATCAGCCTCTCGCCCTGGACTTTGTTTCTGCGTTGTCCAATCTGCCATTTTTTTTTCGGTCGAGTTCGTTGACCTCGTCGGTGTCTGGTTCGGGGTTGCGCGTCCTCGGATATCCGCGCTATCTAAAGGAGGAATAAGGGAAAGGAGTCATACCTCTGGGAAAGTTCCCTTGGAGAAGACGCTGAAGAAAGATCAGTAAGACATTACAGAAATCATGGCCTCGCCTCGCCTCGTACAAGAAAGATGACGATGAGGTGATGGGTACTTACATCAACAAACAGGTCTTACCACAGGCACCATCTCCTACAATAACGAGCTTTCGACGGATTTCCGCCATCTTGAATGATGGAGAGTTTTGTGTTTGGATTGAAAAAGGTTCTCGGGAAAAGAAGCGCTCGTTGTTTTGCGATTAAGGGGTTCGTGGAAGGTCGTATGGAGATGAAGATCGTGGTGTTGTTGAGGGATTGAAGAGGTGATGGCGGCTTCGCGAGGGTGTTGCTCTGTGCTAGCGTCCTTGGGAATTGGCAGGCACGGTTATGTGTTGTAGCCTTGAATATCAGGCATAAATACGGCTGATTACAAGGGACGAGTGAGAGTGAGAGCGAGAGTGAGAGAAGAGGGAGGGAGGGAGGGAGGAAGGACCTGAAGGAGTGAGATGAACGAGAGAGAGAGGGAGATGCAAGTACTATACAATATAATATAATTACAGTTAGTAAATACAATCAATAGAAAGTACAAATCTGGTACATACAGAGGAGTAAGGAACAATAAGTAGGTAGTAACAATGAAATAAATGTACAGAATATAGCTGGACACTTCTGCTGAGCTTTGAGCTTTGAGCTTTGAGCTTTGATGACTGGATGGATGGATGGATGAGACTGGCATGAACCGATTCAAGTCAAGTGAAGTGAACTGGGGGGGATAGCAAGCACGCAGTAGAGTAGGTAGTACGCAGTAATAATCATCGGGGTATCTCATCTCCATCTCATCTGGTATGTCTGGGTTCATTCATACTCAGGGTGTGTGCTCCGACTCTGACTCTGCTCTGCCCTCTGCTCTGCCTCTGCCACTGCCACTACCTATCACCACTGCCACCCTTTCTTTCTTTCTTTCTATCTTTCTCTCTCATTCACTCACTGCCCTGCCCTCCCTGCCCTGTCCTGCGATGCTATGCCATGCCATGCTATGTCATGCTATGCTATGCTATTTCTTTCATCAACCCAAGGGAAGTGGAGGGCGCAGCATTCTCACTAATAAGTTGGATTTTCTATTTCCATTTCCACTTTTATTGCTTGATTTAATGATACCTAAGTAGGGTATAATAAACTGACAAAAAGCAAATGAATGATAATAAAAATAATAATAATAGTGACTAGTATTCTATCATTCTCATTTTACATTTCATTCCCTCTCTTCAATTTTTCTTCCCTTTTGATCGTCTTCTTCCTCCTCCTCCTCCCCCTCCTCCTCCTCCTCCTCTTCTTCTTCTCCTGAAACCCCGATCCTTTGTCGGTGTGCAAGATATAATTCATTTTACTTTCTTTTATCGCGTCTGCGCTGGACAACACTACCGCTTGTAAGAAGCCCTTCATATGACTGTGCTCGCTGCTAGAAGGAGCGACTTGGGCAGTAGACAGTTAGTCACATAGCGGGAGTCCAGGATGTAGTGCCTACGGTTGCTACGATTTAATTGTTAGCACCAAAACAAGTCCACCTACCTACTTTCACTGGTACTACTACTACTACTACTACTACGGAGTATCGTACAAGTAAAGTAAGTAACTACCGTGAGAAGTGATAGCACATATTTCCCTTTTATCAGCTGTGCAGGGTGCTATACTCTGGAACGAGGCAGGGCAAGGAATGGCACAGGAAAAGACCCAAGAAAACAGCCGCGACAGTGGACAGACATGGCAATAAGAGTAGAGAGAGGTATGTGTGTACATGTAAAGAGCTCCATAAGTATCTATTTACATAGTATGTATGTACGTACATCTGATGATTCGGCCATGTTTTGATAGTCCTAGCTACAAATCCTAAACCACACATCAAACGGGTAGTACTCTCTCTACCATACAGCTGTACGAAATAGTATGATTCCTATGGAGGAGTACTGCTCCATCCTGCAAGACTGAAGTACTGCTATACTACTTGAGACATTACTTATGTACTGTACGGACAAAGTCCAAATTCTGAGGCAAGTATTGACATAGGAGACCGGGTTTATCGAGCTTGTGGACGTTTGCTGGAGGACGGCTAGGGCCCACTTGATGTGTCTGGAATACGTACTTCGTACCTCTCTGACTGGAGTGGACGGCAGTGAGTATTTCGTACACACGGCTGAAGCAGCGAAAATTTGCAGGTTGAATGAATGAATGAATGAATGAATGGCTTTGTTCTGATGACCGCATCTCTCTCCCACTTTCTTCTGTGTTCCTTTTAAGATTCGAGAGCTTTCGACATCAGCATCACACGTACAAGCCAGGTATTCACTCACATGGCTCAATTATCTTCAGTAGAATTTTGCATCCCTTGTATCTCCTCCCTGGATACCAAGTACTAATATTGCTTGCCCATCTGAAAATAGCATTAAGGTCTTGAATTATGGGTTCTTGGCGACATGAGAGTTGGTCGCTTCGGTCGCATAAATGGCATTTACCGATGATCAGAAGCAAGTCAGCACAGCATGACGAGTGCGAGCCCGAAGTACAGTTCCCATGGCGGCCTTTCCGATGTCAATCCCGTTCCCATTCATGATCCTCGTTGACTGATGCACATTGCTGCAGCATACTTACTCCGTATGTATGTACCGCATGGTAATCTGATCCCTCATGATTGACTGCTTTCCAGGTCAAGGTACGGAGTAGAGAGGAGAAGGCATTACTATTTCCAACCTCCGTACGGTGCGCGAAGCGTAGGAGCAATAGCCTGGACTTGTCAATCTCAAGTGGTGCAGGGTGACTGACTGCCTTCACGCCAGGACCCGGTCTTCACCCTTCAAAAGCCTCCAGTATGTCACTCAACTCCTTCCGTTCATGCCTTGGCAGGCTGTGCATAATCTGGGTCTACTGTGTAGAAACTGTGCATGATTCGGTCAGGACGCACAACTCTCCTATCATGGAGTTCCAATTGATATGGTGTTCATGGGCGACTGGCAGGAAACTACTGTGGCTTGATGGACAACAAAGACATGCCAATGGATTCGACATGTCATGACACACTATGATTGAGTGAACTTGTATATTGAAATTCAAGATGCTTACGCAGTAGACGACCCCGAGTAAGCATAATAAAGAGAGCGTTGACACCTTTTTCATGACCCCCTTTGTTCCCACTGGCACGGTGGTCGGATAAACTATATATGCGATTTGATGAGCTAATACTAAAGCGCTTAGCGTTAATAAATGATGAAGCTCAACTTATGTTGGACGATTACACTGAGATTCATTCACAAGACCCATTACATCCGACATCACCACCCATTGACGGCTGAAAAACACTGCAAAATGCAGAAGGTTCTTCGCAGAACCGCCATGGCGGAAGCCCAGGCGGCCCGTCGTCTAGAAAAAAGGAAGGCGAAGACAAGTAGAGATGTGCTCACAAATCGTCGGGAACAAATGAGTGTGGTAAAGAAGGATATCACATCCAATTTGAAGGCGGCGCGTCAGGCACGCCGTGAGGATTGGGAGATGGGACCATTGACCCCCAACAGGGCCGTAGGAAACAAGAAGCATACATACGGAACTGTCATGCCTCAGAGGACTCGCTCGGAGGATCAACCATTCGCTGTGCGAGATGAACGAAACGCGCATTTTGGTGGAAGATATCTGAGTCTGAGGCCAGGTGACAGAGTTGTCATACTTGCAGGAAGAGATAAGGGAAAGATTGGCGAGGTCAAGGATGTATCTGCAGCCAAAAGTGAGGTCACTGTGAAGGACTTGAATATGGTACGAGATTTTGTTCACTTTGCAGGAAACTACGCTGATATTGTTATTATAGATGGATATCGCTGTTCCGCCATATATGCTCACTGGACAAAACGCCGATACAAACAGAGTTCGTGCACTTGAGGAGCCCGTTCCAATTGAGGCCGTCCGCCTTGTCTATCCTCTCCCAGATCCAGTGACGGGTGTTCTCCGCGACGTTATCATCAAGAAGATTGTCAACACCAAAATCTGGCATGACAGGGTGACACGCAAGTCAAAGTGGCAGCGAATGATCCCAGGCATCAACAAGATTATTCCATGGCCAAAGAATTCTCCTAAAGAACCACCGAAGGACAACGACTGCGACACCCTCCGAAAGGAGGTTGAGGTGAAGACATTTGTTCCATCGTTACTAAGAGTGCCTATGCCAACAACCATCATTGACGAACTGAGAAACAAATACTCCATTTTCAGAACTAGACACGACGAAGATTATATAGCCGCCAAGGTTGCTGAGGATGAAGCGAAGAAGGAGCAGAAGAAGTTGATGGAGCAAGTGAGAACACCATTGAAGGACATCAACCGACGAGAGAGAAAGTTGAGAAAGGCGAAGGGCAAGGGAAAGCTCACGAGGGAAATGTTGGCACGCATTGGAGAAGTCATGGCACGAAGACAACAAGCTACTGGGGTTGTATTGGAATAGCAGGCGCCAATGGCCACAGCAAACGAAAGGATTGGTTTTAGGCATTGTACAAAAGGGAGCATTGTGTATGTACGGCGTTGCATATCTGAACTGGCTCTTGTGTAAAAATACTAAATCAACTCTTGTGAATGGAATTTATGAGACTTCCGACTGCTTAGAGATATGCAGTATGGTACTCGTCCCCGGTTCCATGTTATATCATTTGAGGTCGTGTGACTCTTGATAATTATTGATCTTCATTGATTCAACGACTTTCGACAGCGCAGCTCCCAAGTGGGCACACGGCTCCTAGTACATATGCGACTGTCATTAACTCAGCAGTTTCGGTAACTGCCTCGAAATCATGGTATTAATGATTCGAAGACATGCCTCTATCAGTTTTCAGATAGAGATGGCACATTATGGAAGATACAGGCGAGTACCGTAAAGTATATGTAAGTATTTGATTTCACATAGAAAGTCGTGTTGCTCACGTGGCATCGTGTCAATTTATGTATCTTCACCTCACCTCGCGACTCGTACTTCTCAAACGTCAAGCATTGCTCCCATCTTTGTGTTATCATTACTGTAACATTAATTTTTGATAACCGCCAGAGTCAACACGGTCCTGCTAGAATTTTTTAATCTGTATATCACGTGGATCTTTCCCAATTCTCGATTAGATGCAGCATAATCAAAACAATCATTAAGGCTCTCGTGCTACTCCCACACGTTAACATCATTGATTTCTGAGACCCAATCAATACAATGGTGCCACCCAGCTGTACCGCATCAGCACTTTCCAAGTCTGCATTGCAGTCAAGCACAATCATGAGTAGTCAGCCCCCAAGTTCAGTAGGCAGAACATTGGGCGGCAGCTACGTCTACGGGCCGCCCAGCTCGCGCTCCATGGGCAACAAGAGAAAGATTGAATACATCGATCTGACCAGCGACGCTGAAGATGAGCACGCGACAAATGTTCACTGCTCGCAATCTGCCTCTCGGCCTCAAAAAGCAGCCAAAACATCGCCTAGGAAGGCAAATAATGAAGAGAAACGCTTGAAGCGGTACCGTACCCATCCTCCCAGCTCGTTCCTCGAGCGACTTGAGCGTGTCCGTACACAACGTATGTTCCTTATCAATCGAGACAAAAGCGAATCTCCAGAAAATGAGGAATACTTTGATTTGGCGGGCTCTACTGGGAATGTCTATTCCGTTACTATTGGCAAGCTTCCGAGCTGTACTTGTCCTGATAATATCAAGGGTAACCAGTGCAAGCATATTATTTATGTAAGTGAACGGCCATCTCTACAGTACATTCTGTACATTCAATTGACTTGGTCTTCTGTATCTGGAAATCCGGTGTCTGGCCAATAAATCTAAAAACTAATTCGAACAAATAGATCCTTGTGAATGTCCTCAAAGTACCGAAAGACCTCGCATGTCAGCTCGCCTTCCTAACCCACGAAGTTGACAGCATCTTCGCTAATGCACCACAAACTCCCCAGTCCCTGATCATCACAGGCAACAAAGACGAAAACACAAATGGCAAGCGAAAGCCTGTAGATGGAGACTGCCCAGTCTGCGTGATGCCGATGGAAGATGGTGAGCAGATTGTCTGGTGCAAGGCAGCTTGTGGAAACAACCTGCACCAGACTTGTTTCGACCAGTGGGCCAGAAGCAAGCGTGGAGAGACGCTGTGTGTGTACTGTCGAACTCCTTGGCAGGTGGATAAGGCAGACGCTGGAAGTTTAAAACGTATTGCGAGGACGGGTGAGGGCGGTAGGGTTGGGCCGGAGGGGTATGTTAATCTTGCGAATGATCTTGGTATGTCCCATGTGAGGGATACGAGCACTTATCATTCTTCGGGGTATGGCCGTCGGCGAAACAGATCCTATTGGTAAATATAACGGATTGAGGAAGGCAGTTGCACATTGTCTTTTACTTTTCCTATACTCAGCTGTGGTTGGATTCGGAATTGTTTACTCGATATAGTTCTAGTAGCTCATGGTTGGCAATAAATTCCACTTGTTACAGAACGCTCGCAGAGGACATTTATTTGAGTGCAAATATCAAGCTATAAGGCATACTCGCGACACTCGCGAACCTACTCTGTACTTGGTAGTCTATGTGATCATGGCAAGAACTGCCTTGAACTTTGAAGCAGGTATTAACAATAACAGTAAATGCTAATTAATTTCCGAGTCATCCAAATTGCCTTAGGACCCCTATAGAACCCAAAGTATGTTAGAGATTCAGCCTGAGAAGTCTCCCAATTCCGACCCGACTTCTGGGATCCGTGGCCGTGATGATTTACCGCAAAAACAGTCCCGTCTGCAAACAACTGCCACCCTAGCCAGGATCTCTGCTCTTGATTTCGAGGTTTGTGCTTCAGACTTGCGGTACATACGTCGGTCATATGCGATCATATCGGACACGATGAATTGTACGGCCATATCCCAATCTGGATTGAAGTCATCAGGAACAATGATATTCTTATCGTTTTCCCCGAATCCAGAATGGTTCTTCAAATGACCACGTTCAGTGGTCAAGGTGTTGCACCACCATTTGTACATTCGACCCAATGCCTTCTTGTCGTACATGTTGCGTAAAGGACTGCAATACGCTTCATCCTCCGCACGATCTTCAAAAACAACAACGCGTTTGCCATGTCTTTCGATATCTCTGATTATTGTGAAGGAAGTCAAACAGCACCATACTGGATATAGATGTTTTCTGTATGCCAGGAGGTCCTCGATAGTATTCCTTGTAGCAGCCAAGTGTTTGACAGAGAACATCTTGCATAGCTTGACCAAGTCCCATAGCCTGGCCTCGTCTATTGGAAGCATAAGCGTGTCGATATGACTGTTGAAGTAGATGTATGAAGCTTCGTCCAGGTGTCTAACGCCTAGTCTCCTTAGACTCTTGCGTGTCCACTGCGTATATATTCTCTTGGCTTCATTCCGAGACTCTTGATTGACGGTAAAGATTGCAGGCAACTCCTCTCTGCTTAATTTACATTTGTAACCACAATCGTATTCATCATCATCTCTGAGTTCAAATATTCTTAGAATTGGAAAGCGTCGCCAGATCTTCAAGCGTGGCTCGATTGGTAACTTAGGGGAGTACACGAAGGTTGGAGACCATAGTGCCTGATATCTAAGATCATCTCTCAGTCTGGTGAGCTGGTTCTGAAGAAGAGAGTTCTGAGCACGAGATGTTTCGAATTGGCCTTGCAAAGCTGCCAACTGACTCTGGAGAGAGGGGATTTGACTGGCATGACTGATGAGATCCTTGACCATTACCTAGGGAGATTAGCAAACTGTCGAGAAACCATAGGGAACTCAGTGAACTTCGAGAGGTTCAACACGGTTCTCCATATCATGTCTCTTAGCACCTGTCTGATTAATAGGACGAGACATAGGTCGTGAGTATTCATGAACGTCCGATTCTTCTGGGGGGATTGGTGATATCCATGATGGTTATAATAGGTCTGAAGAAGCTTATGTTAGTCACGCGAAGTGGTCGAATTGGCAGACTCGCTCACTTTGATATGGACGGCGGACAGGTTGTTGGTAAGTGTGCAGATTAGAAATGAGAATTGTGAAAAGCCAGCAAGACGTAAATTAGAATGGGTGCTAATGGTCCGAACACTAACACTAAGCTTATGAATGGACATGTAAATATCTTAATAGAGCTTATTATGCTCATAAAATGTGTTATTGAGAAAATAAGTGAGCTTTCTGTTGAAAGTTTAAGCAAATGCTAGCTAGACGCGAACTAATCGTATCTATATCATATGTAGAAGGTAGTTATGATAATCACTTTAGAATCTCAGAAGTTACAATCCATAAGATCCTAATTTTGATTTGTACACGCTGTTGTTTTGAAGACATTGTTTGACAATAAGTACAAATTGTAATGATATGATACCTTGAAAGAAGTTTCAAATTGGTATTTGTGAATTCGAACATCGTCCCTCAAAGCCTTCCCTGATTCATCTATGGAGCTACATAATCCTTGTCTTTTGTATAAGTCATTTAGTTTTTTTACGAGGCTCCCGATTAACAAAACAGATAGCAGGTACAATTTCTCTTTCTAATTTGTAGATCCAGCCGAATCCTTCATCTCATTCTTCAGCGGAAGTATAGGAAACTCTACTGGAGGAGCAGTACCGTCAGATCTCTCTGTGAAACTCAATTGGCAAATTTATGAAGTAGAAAAAAGACAACACCAGATTGCGAAGCTGATCTCAGCAATGGCAAGGTTCTTCTGAGCGAAGTGAAATTGTTGGGTGTGGGAATTATAAGCCTGCTCTTGGAACAATATAATCTCCTTACGAAGCCTGGGTTGTGCTTTGATGAGTCCAACAGAACTAGTAAAGTCTTGTATCTTTGACTGGTGCTAATCAAGATGTATTGACGCCATGTCTGTGAGCTCCTACTCACCTTCAGGACCTCGACATGTTTCTCATTGACGTACCTGCGATTGGAAGATAACAACGTAGATGTCAAAAGCTGGCCATCCCCAGCACACGGGATCTTAGGAAGCTTGGTAATATTCATTGATGCATGTCTGAAGTATCTGTTGGTCAGTGGTTAAAGTAAAGTATCGGGAGAGGAGTACTACGTGACGTCTTTAAGTTTGAATATCAAAAAGAAGGCATACGCATTATTATGTGTTTTACAGGGAGTTGGAATTATTGAGGATTTGGCAACGTAGGGAAAGAAGGTACCAGGAATGTCAGAAGCCTAGTATACTGCTTTGTTTACTCTGCCTGATTAGGTAGAAGGAGAAGAGTTGGTTCCGACAGTCAAGGCCCTCTTTCGCATATGTAACCAATTGGACTTTGGGCGTACATTGATTTGATGGCACTCTAGACAACAGGTTTATAGCTGTGGAGTCAATAAAGCCTACAAAGAGCACTTGGAATTTCTAAGAAATGGCTACCTACCTAGCGACGCAGTTGCTATCAAGTATTAATGTTATAGTCTAATCACCCCTCATGTTCCGATGAGGTCTGCATCGGCGCTTAGACTGACCAACCCTCTTGTCAGCTCTAGTATCTTGAAGTGCATCTTTCACATGGGCTATCACTTGCCACATTATGGCCAAAACGTTATGACGCTCTTCCTTTGGTCAATGTTCAACTCCATTAACTGAACAAAAATAAGACTCGAGGTCTAAGAGAATATGCAAGCACCACCGTTTCTATACAATTGGACTATAGAGATAAACAGAAATTGAGAATGCTTATACCTGTGATTATGAATAGTACTCAACCAGCACCTGCATCCCAGAACTATGCCTAGTATCTCACTCATATTTTGGAATACTTTGATTTAGTCGTAGTCGCCACTTTCAATTCGCTATATTTCCCTCGACGCGTCTACAATGTACAATCCGCCTAAGGGAAGTATGTTCGAAGTGTTCCACCCCACTAATCCCCGAAGACTCTCAACCAGCAATTTACTGGTTCTTGTATGTTTGCCAGACTGTAAGTAACCGAAATTAGTATTTACAAGTCAGAGGAAAGAGCAGTTGATGAACTTACCGGCAACACCGAATGGTGCACCGAAACCGAGAGCTAAAGCAGGTCAGTCATTGTGTACTGCAATTGAGCGCAGGAACTAATCCTACCCATGAATCCCCAGTATCTCAAGGCGAACCACTTGGTCAATGGGTTGAATGGAATGTTGCTTCGTGGTCCCTCTGGGTAATGGTATGGGGAGCTCATCTGGGCGCGGGTGGTGGAGAAGCCACGGCGGGCGACCATAGAGGTCGTGGAGGAGGAGGCACGAACAGCTGCACGGGAAAGCATCTTTGACGGTCAGTGCAAACAACTCGTAAATATTGTCAGAGCCAACATACCTTGATAATTGTAGAATGATCTTGTTGATTCGAGGTCATCGTCCAAATTGTGGTTCGATGAGCCGAACATGAAGGAGCAAGGCGCTAGCGCTGTTGCCTCAGGCTTCTATAAAATATTTGGTTACGAAATTCTGTGAGCGAGCGCATACGTGAAATCAACAAAGTTGATCTTGGATTAGCTTCCTTGCTTGTCCACAATTTTGCACAACAATTTCAAGGCCTTTGCTCGCAGTAGGACCTAATCGCCACAATGGACGATTTGTTCGACGTCTTCGATGACCAACCACAAGGTGATAGATCGGCTGCGCCAGCTCCAAAGAGAACAAGACCGAAGAAGGATAAGAGCAAGAAACGAACCGCAAATGGCGATGTAAAAAAGTCGGAAGAACTCAAAAATGGCGACACAGAAATGGAGGAAGCCGCGCCAGAAGCTTCTTTGGAGGAGGAGGAGGAGGAGGAGGAGGAAGCTGATGAAGAGATCGACAGAGAGGCAGATCTGAAGGAAAGCAAGAGAAGAAAGCGGGATCAAGAACCTGAGCCAGTCGTCACGGACTCGTTCCAAACAGCACAATCACGAGAGCTTGCAGCTGCGCAAGGCTTGCAAGGAGCATCAGACGCGACTGCATTGGTTTTACAGCATAACATTCAGCATCAGGTCTCTCTTCCTCCAGATTACGACTACGTTCCTATTTCCCAGCACAAGTCCCCCAAAAATCCGGCACGAACATGGCCTTTCGAGCTTGATCCTTTCCAAAAAGTCTCTATTGCCTCGATAGAGCGAGGAGAAAGTGTCTTGGTCTCCGCCCACACTAGTGCAGGAAAGACTGTTGTCGCAGAGTATGCCATTGCTCAGAGTTTGAAGAACAATCAGAGAGTCATCTATACCAGTCCGATCAAAGCCTTGAGTAACCAAAAGTACCGAGAATTTGCTGCAGAGTTTGGAGATGTGGGACTGATGACGGGAGATGTCACAATCAACCCAACAGCCACTTGCTTGGTTATGACCACTGAGATCTTGAGATCCATGTTATATCGTGGCTCTGAGATTATGCGCGAAGTGGCTTGGGTCATATTCGACGAGGTGCATTACATGAGAGACAAATCCAGAGGTGTTGTATGGGAGGAGACTATCATTTTACTTCCGGACAAGGTCAGATATGTGTTCCTTTCTGCGACCATTCCAAACGCCATGCAATTCGCGGAATGGATCACCAAGATTCATCAACAACCTTGTCACATTGTATATACGGATTTCCGCCCCACGCCACTGCAGCACTACTTCTTCCCTGCAGGAGCTGATGGGATCCATCTGATTGTCGACGAGAAAGGCAACTTTAGGGAGGACAATTTCCAGAAGGCCATGTCAACTATTGAGGAAAAGAAAGGTGCCGATCCAGCCGATATTAATGCCAAGCAGAAGGGCAGAGGAAAGGACAAGAAGACAAACAAAGGGGCCAACAAAGAAACCTCCGACATTTACAAGATTGTGCGAATGATTATGATCAAGCATTACAATCCGGTTATTGTCTTCAGCTTTAGCAAGCGAGAGTGCGAAGCATACGCTTTGCAAATGAGCTCTCTGGCATTCAATGACGAGTCAGAGAAGGCTATGGTTACGAAGGTGTTCAACAGCGCTATTGAAATGCTTTCGGACGAAGATAAGACTCTGCCACAGATTCAGCACATTCTTCCTCTTCTTCGCCGAGGTATTGGTGTCCATCACTCTGGACTTCTACCAATCTTGAAGGAGACAATCGAGATTCTGTTCCAGGAGAACTTGATTAAGGTTCTTTTTGCCACTGAAACTTTCTCCATTGGGCTGAACATGCCTGCCAAGACTGTGGTTTTCACTAGCGTTCGTAAATTCGATGGTACTAGTGAGCGACTCTTGACTCCGTCAGAATTTATTCAGATGTCAGGACGTGCTGGTAGAAGAGGACTCGATGACCGAGGTATTGTGATTATGATGATTGATGGTAAGATGGAGCCGAAGGATGCGAAGACGATCGTACGTGGTGAGCAAGATAAGCTCAACTCGGCGTTCTACCTCGGATATAATATGATTCTCAACCTCATGAGAGTTGAGGGGATTTCCCCGGAATTCATGTTGGAGCACTGCTTCTACCAATTCCAAAACACTGCCAGTGTCTCTGGCCTGGAGCAAGATCTTCAGGACCTTCACGCTCAGAGAGATAGCCTCGAGATACCTGATGAGGCGAGCATCAAGGAGTATTATGATTTACGTCAGCAGCTCACATCCTATACCAAAGATATGCGGGATGTAATCAACCATCCAAACTATTGCCTGCAATTTATGCAGCCCGGTAGAGTGGTTCACATCAAATATGCAGACCATGACTTTGGCTGGGGTGCTGTCGTAAAGTTCACTCCGCGCCGCCCAGGAAATGGACAAAAATCGACAGACTACCCACCACAACAGTCTTACATCTTAGATGTCTTGCTACCTGTGTCTGACAGCAGCACTGTTGGTACGCAGACACACCAAGATCTCCCTTCTGGAATTAAGCCTCCAGCCAAGGGCGAAAAGGGTAAGATGGAGGTTGTCCCGGTGCTACTCTCGTGCATTGAAGCAATCGGCCACGTCCGAATTTTCCTGCCTAAGGACTTGTTGTCAGCTGAACAACGCAACATTGTACGCAAGTCTCTCGATGAGGTTAAGCGTCGTTTCCCAGATGGTATCGCTATTCTGGACCCAATTGAAAACATGGGCATCACCGACGAATCGTTCAAAAAGCTACTTCGCAAGATTGAAGTCCTCGAATCACGTCTTCTGTCGAATCCTCTGCACAACTCGCCACGACTTCCCGAGCTTTACGACCAGTATGCTGGTAAAATGGACATTGGTAAGCAGATTAAGGAAAAGAAGAAGGCAATTACAGCTGCATTGTCGATCATGCAGCTTGATGAGCTAAAATCTCGTAAGCGTGTACTAAGACGTCTTGGTTTCATCAACGACCAAGAGGTTGTACAGCTGAAGGCCCGTGTTGCATGCGAGATCTCAACCGGCGATGGCCACGAATTACTCCTTTCTGAACTCTTGTTCAATCGTTTCTTTAATGAACTCTCCCCAGAACTGTGTGCCGCAGTCCTCAGTTGTTTCATTTTTGAGGAGAAATCTCAATGTCCACCACTCAAGGAAGAGCTCTCTAAGCCATATCGGGAGATCCAGGCACAAGCTCGCATTATTGCTAAGGTCTCTCAAGAATCAAAACTCGCTGTCAATGAAGAGGAATACGTCCAGTCTTTCAAATACGAGCTGATGGAGGTGGTATATGCTTGGGCACACGGCAAATCCTTTGCTGAGATTTGGTAAATCACCTTTGAAACCTTTTCCCGATGACTTACATACTAACGGATATGACAGTAAAATGACCGATGTATACGAGGGCTCCTTGATTCGCCTCTTCCGTCGTTTGGAAGAATTATTACGACAGATGGCACAGGCTGGTAAAGTGATGGGCAGTGAAGAGCTGAGTGCCAAGTTTGAGGAATCACTTACTAAGATTCGTCGCGATATTGTTGCGGCTCAATCTTTGTATTTGTAGACATTGTCTATTCCGCTGAGAACTTAGATGGTATAGAAAAGTGGATTTGCGGAGTTGCATGGCCGGTTTCTAATACATGGTATGGTATGGTTGGGTAGTCTTGGTGTTATGGTGTCCTGCATATATACCGACCGCTTTTTAAAGTGCTGTCGTTTTGTGTTTGCTTCATCTGAATTTTGCACTATGGAGAATTTCATCCTTGATTTAATGAGACAATTCATATATAATGGTGAAGGTTTTTGAGTTTGTGACAAAGTTAACTCTGATGATTGAGATGATGCCGATGGACCCGGAGATCTCTCAACGATCCGCTCGAAACGTGAGACCAATAACAGTTGCTGGGACATTGTGACCACATGTATAATTTCATTTTCGGGACACCATCCCCAAAATTTATTGCATTCCTCAATACTACCCTCCATGTAGCTGAACCTATGGAATTTGGCCCCGATAATGTCTCAACTAGTGTCTGAGCTTTTAGGAAGCTGAGAACCAGTCGCTTCTTGGAGACTGACGACTGACAAACGGTGCTACTAGCTGGGCTTACCCTGCATTGCATATCATAGCCTACATGGTTGTCGGACTTTTATTGAGTTACCTCGGCGATGTTGGTAAATTGACCAGTCACCATTAGTTGAGGCTTGTGATACTGATGATAAGAATCTTTTGATTTGTGAGCAGATCTAGATTTCGCACCGAAATCGTATAGTACTGGCTAAATTGCTTCACCAATCCTGGAAATGATATAATTATATAACATTGAGTATTTGAGAGTGTGATATCCCCAGGGCTTGGTGAATTGTATATTCTTAAGAGCTGGATAAGATATCTTGTCAACATCATTTCAACCAAAAAATTCAAAGATAATGCAACAGAACATCTGATTGTTGTTTTTGAATTACAATGATTCAGAAAATTGAAGATGTTTCTATGCCCATTGCCGTGATAGGCATGGGTTGTCGTTTTCCGGGAGACGCGACATCTCCTGACAAGCTGTGGGACGTTCTTGCCGAAGGTCGAAGTGAATGGTCTGAATTCCCGAAGGACCGCATCAATATCGATGGCTTCTACCATCCAAGTGGTGATAGACAGGGCTCTGTGAGTTTCATTTCTTCCTTGCAAATTCAGCCTTTACTGATATGGAATACAAGATCAATTTTCGTGGCGGCCATTTCCTGTCATCAGATGTAGCAGCTTGGGATGCTCCCGTAAGTTGATCCACTACATTGACAGCTAGTTCTTGTTATAGCAACAAGACTTACGCTTATTAGTTTTTCTCGATAACAACCCAGGAGGCTGCTGCAATGGACCCTCAGCAACGAATCTTACTTGAAGTCTCCTATGAAGCACTTGAAAATGGTAAACGATTTCCGGGAAGTCTATGTCGCGTAATTATCAAACTAACAAGCTCTTAGCTGGAATACCTATAGAAAGCCTACCTGGAAGTGCTACGGCAGTTTATTGCGGGTCCTTTGTCAAAGGTAGCACAAAACGTGAAAACTAGACAACGCTTACTGATATGTACAGACTATGAACAGATATGCCTACGAGATCCAGATGACTCGCCAATATACGCTGCTACAGGAAATGGTATCGCAATTATGTCGAATAGACTCTCCTGGTTCTACGATCTCCGAGGTCCAAGCATGACTCTTGACACAGGCTGCTCTGCTAGTCTCGTTGGAGTGCATTTAGCTTGTCAAAGTTTAAGGACTGGAGAATCAAAGCTGGTATGTCATATAAGCTCTATCATGATTTCCTTCATTTTGGTTTCTTTGCAGAATCCCTTGTTCTATACCTGTGGTTTTTTAATATTTGCGTATTTATTTTTTATCATTCTTTTGACAAACCATAGGCAATAGCTGCAGGCGCCGGTCTCATCTTAACACCAAGTACTATGATGCCAATGACAGCATTAAATTTTTTGAGTCCGGATGGGAAATGCTTCACCTTTGATGAGCGTGCCAATGGCTATGGCCGGGGAGAAGGTATAGGCATGGTCATTCTCAAGCCCCTGAAAGATGCTCTACGAGATAACGACACGATTCGAGCAGTGATTCGCGGATCGAGCGTAAACCAAGATGGGAGAACTCCAGGAATTACAGTCCCAAGTAAAGACTCACAAGTAGACAACATCCGCAACGTCTACAGGATGGCTGGCCTTGATTTTTCAGAGACTGCTTATTGTGAGGCGCATGGGACAGGGACTCAAGTGGGGGATCCAGCAGAACTGGGTGCTATTGGTGAGGTTTTCGGCCATACAAGAAGTTCTGAAAATCCACTTTATGTGGGGTCCGTCAAGACTAATATCGGCCATCTCGAGGGTTGTGCTGGTATTGCTGGACTCATAAAAGCAGTTTTAACATTGGAAAGGGGGTTGATCCCTCGGAATCTATGGTTCGAGAATTGCAACACCAAGATTTCTCTCCAAGAGGGGCATATTGAGGTAAGTTATCGTACATGGATTCCATTCATATGGACTTGCTCGAGAGATTTGAGGCTCTATCAAATTAAATATTTGAGGTCTTGAGTTGTAATGTGTCTAACACAACAAAGGTTCCCACGAAGCTGACTCCATGGCCCGTAGACGGCCTTCGTAGGGCCAGCGTCAATTGCTTTGGTTTTGGAGGGACTAATGCACATGTCATTCTAGACGATGCCGCCCATTACTTGTCGAAGCGTG
Source organism: Allantophomopsis cytisporea (assembly GCA_024752435.1). NCBI lineage: Eukaryota > Fungi > Ascomycota > Leotiomycetes > Phacidiales > Phacidiaceae > Allantophomopsis > Allantophomopsis cytisporea. The sequence goes on from CP103025.1 coordinate 1,855,318, forward strand.
GTCTTATTGGAAATCACTCCACTATCATTGACGCAGCCCCTGCCACACCAAACTCTGAAGACTCATTCGTGGACTTGGATACTAGTATTGGCTTGAATGACTATAATGGAACTGAGAGAAAACGTTTGTATGTCCTGAGCTCCCATGAGCAAAGCGGTATAGGTCGCCTTATCAACATCTACACGCAGTATTTAAAAGACCACGTCGGCTTTACGTCACCCGACGGCACTCTGAAAGACTTCTCGTATACTCTTGGTGTTAGGCGGTCGATGTTAGCATGGAGATCGTTCGTCATTGCCTCCTCTATCCAGGAACTTCAAGACAACATGTCATCAACTATCGCGAAGCCTATAAGGTCTTCCAACAATTTGAAGATTGCATTTGTGTTTACTGGGCAAGGGGCTCAGTGGTATAGAATGGGTAGAGAGCTGCTAATATACGATGATTTCTCCTTGAGTCTCCATGAAGCTGAGATGGTCTTCAAGGACATGGGATGCAAATGGTCGCTGATGGACGAATTGCTGCAGGACGAAAAGTCCTCTCGCATCAGCCTACCAACTCTGAGCCAGCCAATGTGTACTGCTCTGCAAATTGCCCTTGTGGACCTTCTGAAGGCATGGGAAATCACCCCTTATGCCGTAGTTGGGCATTCCAGTGGCGAGATCGCAGCAGCATACTGCAAAGGAGCTATCACCAAGCGAGATGCATGCAGACTTGCATACCACCGTGGCCAAGCGGCGGATTTATTAAGTACCCTTGCTCCAACTATTAGAGGCCGAATGATAGCAGTCTCCATGTCCGCGAAGGAAGTCAACAAACATATCAAGACCATTAAGACCAAGCAAAATACCCTTGACATTGCCTGCATCAACAGCGGAGACAATACCACAGTCTCAGGTGATGAAGATGCAATTATGGCCTTGAGGGAACTTCTTGTATCCAATAGAACGACTGCCCAGCTTCTTGCTGTTACGACTGCATACCACTCTGAACACATGAATTTGATCAAGAACTCTTATCTCGAATCTATCAAGGACATAGGTTTTATAGTGGCAGATTCTGGTTGCCAAATGTTCTCAAGTGTGACCGGCTCTGAAGTCCATAATAAAGACCTCGGTGCCTCATATTGGGTAACAAATCTTGTGTCCCAGGTAAGGTTTTCAGATGGCATGCAGTCCTTGATGACAACAGCAGGTCGACCAGACGTTTTCGTTGAAGTTGGCCCTCATAGTACTTTAAGAAGCCCCATCATTCAGGTGACGGAGACTAATATCAAGCGTGGACCTAAGCCCGCCTACCTATCGATACTGAGACGAGGCATGGAGGCAACGCTGACGGCATTGAATATGGCGGGAGAGCTTTGGAGTCGAGGCTACCCAATCGATATTGCCCGCATTAATGGCATCGAGAACAACACCTCAATTGATCATCCTAAGGCTCTGGTAGACTTACCGAACTACCCTTGGAACCACTCTAAAACGTATTGGCATGAATCTCACCTGAGCAAGGCCCACCGATTTCGCAAGTTTGGTCGACGAGACCTTCTGGGTTCACCAACAGCGGATTCAACGACCCTTGAGCCACGTTGGCGTGGCTTTCTTAGATTGTCAGAGAACCCTTGGATGCTGGATCACCAGATTCAGAACACTATAATCTACCCTGCTGCGGGTATGGTTGTTATGGTACTTGAAGCAGCCGCGCAGCTGAAGAATGAAAATTGCAAACTGATAGGATATGAGCTTCGGGATGTCAATATAATCAAGCCAATGATAATTCCGGCCGCCGCTCACGGTGTTGAAACGGCACTTAACATTCGATATCAAAACCAAGGGCCAGCTCAACCGGATAGTGCTTGGCTGGAATTTAGAATTACTTCGTACAATTCCCGAGAACAGTGGGAGGAGCATTGCAATGGATTCTTGCGCATCAAATATGCAGAGAATGATGAGCTGAGATTCGATTCTTGCCATCATAGTGGCCAGGACTTTCGCTATAGGAAGAATTATATAAAAATTCAGGACGACTGCACCGAGACTATTTTGCCACGACAACTCTATGAGAGCTTGGAGAGCGTGGGAATGAAGTATGGGCCATTGTTCCGAAATATAACCAAAATTCGTAAGTCGAGAGACTCCGCATGCACAACGATCCGGATTCCGGAAACCAAGAGCTCAATGCAGGCCAAATTCGAATATCCGCATCTTATACACCCGGCTACACTCGACGCCTTGTTTCAGACAGTATTTGTTGCCGGTAAAGAACCTATGCTGCCCACTTATATCGAAAGTCTTTATGTGTCGTCAGATTTACCACAAGAGGCTGGTGTCGAGTTGCATGGCCACTCATCTGCAACTAAATTAGGCTTCCGAGAAGCTGTTGGTACAGTGATAATGTCAGATCAACAATGGGAAGAGCCCAAAATCATCATAAAAGGGTTCAAGTGCGTCGCTCTTACCGTTTCTGACAATCGTGACTCTGCGATATTTCTTGCAAACAACCAAAAGCTTTGCGCTGAGGTTATTTGGGAACTGCTCACTGCCTCCGAGAATGCTACCAACACTGATGAATGGACTACACCCAACCAGAAGATTCAGCCACAGCTCCCTAGTAGTGCTTCTCCAATTCTACTACTCTATCCTCAAAGAACATCAGAGGCTATCCTCAATGTTCTCGACGGTATAATCGAAGGACTATCATCCGCTGGCTACGCAGTACAAGTTGCATCACTAGCAGAAGCCTGTTTTGACGACAAAATTTGCATATCACTCTTAGAGATCGATGAGCCTTTGATCAATTCTTGGTCACGAGCCGATTATGACGGCTTCAAAAGACTTGTTGATAAGGCCAAAGGATGTTTGTGGGTGACTAGAGGAGGTCAAATGCAAACACCAGTACCACTGTTTGGGGCAATCCTTGGATTGTTTCGTACGATACGTTCCGAGGATTCTCTAAAAAGACTTTTCACACTAGACGTTTCTTCGAGCCTCGATATCGAATCTGCTGCTGTTGTCTCTGCCATTATTTCAACATTCAGGGCTACTCTGAGCAAAGATTCACCCAACGAAGAGACCGAGTACGCAGAACTAAATGGCATGCTTTATATTCCTCGGATAATCCTTAACGAGGGACTCAATGAAGATGTTGAAAAGGGTACCTCTACGAGTGTACCAAAGCTACGGGAGTTCCATCAAGAAAACCGATCCTTGAAGCTTTGTGTGGGGACTATTGGCAGACTTGAAAGTTTATTTTTTGACAACGATGAAGAGTACGAGCTTCAAGTAGGTCCCAATGAGGTTGAAGTTCTCGTCAAGGCAATCGGTGTGAACCCAGCAGATATTATGACTGTTATGGGTCAAACCTCTAGCGCCATCATAGGTCAAGACGTGGCTGGTATAATTACTAGACTTGGCCGCGACGTTACTGGTCTTCGAGTGGGCGAGAAGGTTGTATGTTTTGCGCCAAACGCTTATCGAACACATATTCGAACTCATCATGCTATGGTCAAGCTGATTCCGGTGGGGCTCGGTTTTGAGCAAGCTGCATCGCTTCCAACAAGTTATGCAACAGCATACTATTCTCTTATAGATATTGCCCATCTCCACAAAGATGAGAAAGTTTTCATTCATGATGCAACAAGTGATATGGGACAAGCGTCTATTCAGATAAGTCAGTGGATTGGGGCAGAGATATTTGTCTCAGTGGCATCTGAGGAGAAGAAACATGAACTGATGAAGTATTATGAGCTTGAAGAAGACCATGTATTGGGAATTCATCAGGATGATTTTGTTGAAGGATTGAGCCACGCAACACGAGGACAAGGTGTGGACGTTATTCTCACTACTGCTGTTGGCGACACTCTCAGAGCTACTTGGGATTGTATCGATAACTGTAAGTATTTCTTGTCTGTCTTAGAGAGAATATGTGAATGACTGACATATCATAGATGGACGATTTATCAGTCTCTGCAGTAGCAGCATCAGTGGTCGAGTCGATATCGCATCATCTCAACGCAATGTTACTTTCTTCTCGCCCGACATCGGTCATATGATCAAGTCTAAACCATCAATAGCAGGGAGGCTTTTGGGCTCGACAATTGAGCTAATTGCGTGTGGAAGTGTCCATGAGGTTGAGCCTCTACATATTTTTGACTTGTCTCAAATGCCGGATGCTTTTCGACAGGTGTATCACGGACAACACACAGGCAAGATAATCCTGCAAGTCAGTGACAAGTCTCTGGTCCCTATTATCCCTCTCAGTCCTCATACTATTGCACTTGAAGAGAATGCAACATATGTGCTTGTAGGAGGACTTGGTGGGCTCGGTAGAAGCCTTGCGAAGTTACTCGTCGAGAACGGGGCCAGATCCATTGCCTTTGTATCCAGATCTGGGGCAGATACAGAGGAGAAAATTCGACTCCTGGATCTTCTTGAAAGCCAAGGTTGTAAAGCCAAGAGCTACGCATGTGATATTTGTGATAAGGTGGAGCTTGCTCAAACTCTGTACTTGATTCCACGTGAGATGAGTCAAATCCGGGGAGTCATACAGGCAGCTGCTGTTATCAAGGTAAGTACATACATTTTTGGTGTGTTTGATATATATTACTAATTACCTCTCTAGGATGGAATATTTGATAATCTCACATACGAGGACTTTGTCACGGTTACCAGACCAAAGATCCAAGGTAGTTGGAATTTGCATGAGCTCCTACCACAAGATCTAGACTTTTTTATCATGCTCTCTTCATCTGCTGGAGTCATTGGATCTCGCGGACAAGCCAACTATGCTGCAGGCAACAGTTTTCAAGACGCACTTAGCTACCACAGAAGATCCCAAGGCCTTGTATCTATCACTCTGGATCTAGGAATGATTCTAGGAGCAGGTATGGTTGCCGAGAATGAGCATACTCTCGACATGCTTCGAGCTTCAGGGTTTTTCGGTATCCGTGAAGAGGTAGGGTTGTTACTCTTGCATGACTAAGGACTCAGCTGACGTGTGCAGGATTTCCATACCCTCGTTTCCTCTGCGGTAATGGGGTTCTCCCACGGTGGATCCCGTTTACCGCCTCAAGTTATCATTGGAACAGGTACTGGTGGCCTGGTTAAGCAAAACAAGGTTTCGGACCCATATTGGTATCGCGAAGCCAGATTTTCCATCATGCGTGAGATCGATGTTGAAACATCCGACACTTCTGATATTGCTTCGTCCTCGATATCAGCTCTACTTTCTAATACAACCTCGGTGTCTGAGGCTACTGATATTGTTTGCACTGGGCTAGCAACATTACTTTCCAAGACTTTGTCGATGCCACTCGAGGATCTTGATGTATCAAAGCCAGCTAATGCTTATGGAGTCGATTCTTTAGTTGTCGTTGGCATTCGAAGCTGGATATTGAAGGAGACTAGTGTCGATGTTAGCATTTTCGAGATTCTCAGTGACATATCTGTGGAGGAGTTGAGTGCCGTCATTTCCAAGAAGTGTCCTCTACTAGGGCATGACCCTTGATAGCAAATGACATAAGGAATGCTTGGATGATTCCTGGTTGGTATAATTCATATCTTTATATAGATTTACGTTAGTTTGATACATTGGTCTTTCTCATCAATTTCCGAGCACACACCACCACATCAGAAGTGGTTATGACTTCATTTGAACTCCAAATTCATATTCCCCTATAATCACAGAATCGCACATAGTAGTCGAAACATTGGTATTATATAGCCAATTCACATAAACTAATACACCGAGTATACAATTGACAAAACCATATCAAGTACTCGTTAAATGCGAATTGCAAAACGACGCCAACTCCTAATTCCCCTGTATAGGATTTAAATTAACCAGGTGGTAAAGCACTGGCATCGACAACCTCATCAGCCTCCTTGACGAGCTCTTCGTTGGGGCCATAGAGAGGGGATCTTGGTAAGGCCATGAGACCGGTGCGAGCAGACTCAAGGATGCCAAAAGGAGAAATGAGCTTCATAAATGAGTCAATTCTGGAAGGCTTCGCGGAACTGTATACTTGTTAGTGTTTGTTCAGTAGACATAAGGCTCGAATTAGACTTACACTTCAACGATACAGCTGTTGGTGCTGATATCCAAGACCTTTCCACCGAATTGGTGGGCAAAGTATGTAATCGACTTCAGATGCTCGTGCTTGTGTCTCAATGCCTCGCTCATAACCAACTTCGATGGGTGGAAGTCGTCGCTGGCATGAATCTCTTCAATGCGTCGGGCGCCCTCCTCAGCGTCAGCACTTGCCTCATCACCGGCGGTGATCTCCCTGTGGTGGGCAAGAAGCTCCTCGAAGTACTCGGGACCGAGGATATTGATCTTGGCCAAGAGCAATTCGCGCTGAACAAGAGGTGCGGAAGTGTAATCGAGGACAGCCCATACTGGTACAAGATCCTCCAATTGTCTGCGAGCTTGCTCAACAACGCCATCCTGACCGGAAAGTACAATAGTCATACGAGAAAGATCGTCGACCTCGGTAGAGCAAACCACGAGGGAATCGATGTTGAATCCGCGGGCGGCAAGAATGCCAGAGACACGAGAAAGGACCCCTGGTTCATTCTGCACCAAGCAGTTAAGAACATGGCGCTTTGGTGGTGCGACGGATGGAGATGGGGTTTCATAGAGGATGTTCGAGACAGCAGCTTGTGCAGACCAAGAGGGCGGAGAGTCGCTGATAGGGAGAGGGTTGATGCGACGGTGAAGGGCCTTGTAGGCAAGTGCGGAGGTTGCGGTACTCTCGGAGCGCTTCGTGCATTGGGGAATGACTCTGACTGAGGTACGTGGAAGAGTGGTGCGTCCTGCTAAGGATAAAATGGCCTTACGAGAAGCCATGATGAAGCTTGAATGACCTGAGGGAGGTCTACAACTTCAAAGGCGGTGCAATTGTACTCCCAAGTAAACTCGAGGGTATGTCGTTGGCGACGAATGGGGAGTGACTCTTTTCAATAAAAAAGATACCGATGTCGCTGAAATTCCTGGGGTAGCTAGCCTGTGCGCAGGCGAGAAATGGCAGGCACCCTTGTGCGGTGGTGCGCTTGCTGGATTCGACGGACTATTATTGAGCTCCCAGACAGAGCAAGGCGTCGCGCGGCAGAACTTGCGATCTCCGAGCGCCGAACAATTCTCATACATACAAACACCACACAACATTTATCTTCGCGATTCACATGCGCGTATCATTCTTCAATATTTCGTCCACAACAACGCCTTCTACCACATTCCGCAGCCACAATCATGGATGACACTGAGCGCCGCACGGCAAAGCGCTCGCGATTCGACCAGACAGAACCAGAGCCAAAACGCGCATCACGATTCGATCGACGTTCAAGATCTCCACCTGCAAGAAAGTCTGAGCCTAGACGCAGTCGCAGTCCCATAGCTAGAGATACTGCCACTGCTAGTCCAGCCTCCGAAACTACCAAAAAGGCCGCGCAGGATCCTGCTGCAGCTGCTGGTAAGTAGGCGCATATGACATGTCCCAAAGCTGTTTATGCTCACTTCTTTGCGCCATAGCTGCCGCCGCTGCAAGAATCAATGCGCAGATCCAAGCAAAGAAGGGAATCCAACATGTAGACGTTCCACCAATTCGATCTGTAAGTTACCATTCCCAACCCAGCTCCGAGACCCTTTGCTGATATTGGGTCGTTACAGACATTGAGTCCAGTAGGCGGCAAGACCGCATCCCCAGGCCCATCGACCTCAACAACAGGCACAGTCAATGGTGAGATGTACATCGCGGATGGAGATTACATTAGGGATATTGAAGTCAACGACCTTCGCAACCGCTATACACTGACTAAAGGCTCTACACAAAAGATGGTAAATACTCCTTATATTACGATCCCACTGATATTCCAGACATCTCTGCAGTCCTCCAACTTACCTACCCTCTCATTCCTCAATATACTGTCAATTGTGTGGAAGACTGCAAGCTTACTCAAGCGCGATAGCACGCACTACAAAATCCTCTTTGGCATCTGCTGACCTCCGTTGCGTAATATCTAGATTAAGGAAGAAACCGGCGCTGGTACGCTATACCTATATATTTACGCTTTTGAGAATATTTATGTTGACTTTTGAAGATGTCACTACTCGAGGAAACTACGTACCGGATAAGAGCATGGCTACTGCAGCTGTGAGTTACTCATGCTCGCTGCCGATATTAACCTATGGATGTATGCTGACTTTGTCTCTAGAATCCGCCTCTTTACCTTCATGTTACAAGCACAACCAAAGCTGGTCTTGAAAAGGCCGTTGAAAAGATTAATGAGCTAATGAAGCAGGAACTACCAAACCTTGTGGATGAGAGGCGCTTCCGTAGAAGAGAGCCTGAGCAGGTAGAGAGAGACGAATTTGGTCGAGTAAGAATTGTTAGACGTATCTACTTTTGAATGCATGGCTGACTGTTTCCAGCGGAAATGGCCTGAAGAGAAGATCCCTATCAGCTTTGAGCCTATCCCCGGATTTAACCTTCGTGCTCAAGTCGTGGGCCATCAGGGTGCATACGTTAAACATATTGCTCAAGAAACAAGATGCCGTGTACAGATCAAAGGTCGCGGTTCTGGATTTTTAGAGCATGGTACTCAGCAGGAGAGCGATGAGGAGATGTATTTGCACGTAGCTGGTCCAGATCCTAAGGAAGTCCAGCATGCCAAGGAGTTGTGTGAAGATCTCCTTGCCAATGTCAGAGAGCAATATGAAGAGTTCAAGGCCCGTCCACCCCCACAAAGATATGGCGGTGGTGATAGAGGTGGCTACGGTGGTTACGGCGGAGATCGTGGTGGATATGGCGGTGGTGGGTATGGCGGAGGTAATGGATATGGTGATCGCGGGCAAGAAAGATCATCCTCATATGGTGGCGGAGGATACGGTGGATACAATTCGCCAGCTCCAGCAACACCTGGCCATGGAAGTCCGCCACCTCAGACTGCACCAGGTGCAACAGCAGCCACACCAGATTATGCCGCACAATACGCTCAGTATTACCAGCAGACAGGACAACCAGATCCATACGCAGCCTATGGAGGTTACGCAGCGTGAGTAAAAGTACAGGTTTTGTTTGATTTATATGCTTATTTTCGATTTAGTTATGCACAATATTATCAACAATACATGGCAGCGGCACAAGCAGCCCAGCAACAGCAGCAAACTCCACCAGGAGCTCCGGGCTCAGCACCACCACCACCTCCTCCAAGTGAGGCTCCACCGCCACCTCCACCTTCCGGACCGCCAGGCGCTAGCGGATATAATGCTGTTCCGCCGCCACCTGGCATGTGAGATATCAAGGGGCTGGTTCGTATGCTTCTAGGTAAAATCTGAGTTGTTCTTGGAATTTCAAGTTTAATGGTATCCGCAAGTTTTGCTGTGCGGAAGAGTTTGGCTTGTCGGACTCTTCCATATCATAGCATCTCATCCTGACATCTAGCATTGAGAGAGAGTCAGTTGCCAATCTCAATCATTAATGATTCTGAGTAGCTAGATCTTTCCACTCAGCGACACACAATGAGTCAACATATATTCTCCATCTTTGCCAACGTTCTTTGTGATCCCCAACGCTCTTTGATGAACGTTTCATTAGGGCAGCTCCCCCAGCAGTCCCGGAACTCATGAACAGAAATCGAGTCGGTGTTTATGTTGGTGTCCTTTGTAATCATGTTGTTTCAATCAATTTCGATTCTTCCAAGCATTTCATCTGCATCGTCGTCACTTTTGTTCTCTTCCGCCTCAGTGTCAACGAAAGTCAACCTCGATCCATACGAGATGCACAACTCCTCGCCTTTTGCAATGTTTCTTAGCGTTGTGTAAGTAATGAAGAGTTTCTCGACATTACGCTCCCATCCTACATTTTGTCGGAGAGCTGAGTGATTGAACATACTCCCCAAGCCAAACACTACAGCCTGTGTATGAGCTGGTGGCTTCTGGATCGCATCTGCCCCATGTCTGGAGGGGTTTGGCGGTTTATATGGCCAGTTGTATGTGTAATTGTACAGATCCGTCTTTCTTATGTGCTTGTCGTTTTCTTGGGGATCAAGTACTAGTACCGGGGAGACTTCTAACACTGTGCGAGCCGGAATATCATGCCCTGCGAATACACCTCTGCCTGTATTATTACAATCATCAGTAACATGAAATATGACGTGTGATAAGCAAGCGCACGATCAAGTGTATAAAGGGACCGGATCCTCTACCTTTGGGAGTGTCTAGAACAAGCATCAGACCTTCTGCACGTTGCAAGGCGATTTCTCCACCGTCATGCGCCCCATCTGGGATGGCTGAACATGCAATTGAGCCCATAGGGAATGTTCATATGTACGGAGAAAAGTCTCCGATCATCAAAAAGTCCAAAAGAAGCATTTTGGAGGCGGTGAGATCCTGATTCCGGCAGAATCCGGTGGAGCTTTATCGCACATGCGGAGAGCTTGGACATCGACACACGATTGGAGATCACCCTGCGCGTCACAATTTCAAACGAACGCGGATAAAATGTCACATCATCAGCGTACAACTTCGGTGCTACCGGATGGTGCTAGAGAACCACATTCCGTGAGCTTGAAAGTTCTAAGGTGAGTGCTCTGCTTTAGCTACTTTATTGTCCCTCCTTGCATGCTCCGCTGCTTTGCTCTCGACCCAGTACTGAGAGCAATTAGATTATCGAGACCCTCCTTGGCGAATCAATACCCTCTCCCAACACAGACTTCGCCATCGATAGCCCGAATCGAGCCTGCGGCTTCACTAGCATATCCATCGGCGTCTTCAAATACCGAGAATGGAGCTGGAGAGTTCGTGCTCTCGCCGCTGCTCACTCTGCCGCCGGCGTTTGGATCGGCGTATGTGGGTAACACGTTTAGTTGCACCCTGTGCGCAAACAACGAGCTCGACGCTCTCCTGGGGGCAGAAAAGCGAATCAGCAATGTCAGAATCGAAGCTGAAATGAAGACACCCAGCTCAACGGTCAAGCTTCTGCCCCCCGCCTCCCCAGAGCTACCTGCTAAGGACGCTGAAGCTCTTGATGCCGAGGCTGTTGCCGAGGATTTACAGCCTGCCCAGAGCTTGCAGAGGGTTGTGAATTTCCACTTGAAGGAGGAGGGAAGTCACGTCCTTGCTGTTTCTGTTACATACAGCGAGACCGGGGCAAGTAGTGGCAGAGTAAGGACTTTTAGGAAGCTCTATCAGTTTGTGGCAAAGGGGTGTCTCGTTGTTAGGACAAAAACTGGAAAACTGAATGCTGCAGAAATTGGCGGCCAAAAAAGGAATAGATGGGCTCTAGAAGCTCAATTGGAGAATGTGGGAGAAGAGACTATTGTCCTCGCTGTAAGTGTTCTTCTAAATTTACACATCGTGCTATATCTCTTTGGTGTCTAACTGGTTCATAGTCAGTGGTCCTTGAGGCTAAATCATGTTTCAAGACAACGTCTTTGAATTGGAATTTTTTGATCAATGATCAAGAGAAGAAAGCCGAGAACCCGGTCTTGAATCCCAAAGATGTGCAGCAAGTCTGCTTTCTCGTGGAAGAAAGCGGTGGGTTGACTATTGAAGCCGATGGACGATTGCTCATCGGTCAACTGAACATAGGATGGAGAGGGACTATGGGTGATCGAGGATTCCTAACTACAGGTTGGCTAGGCACCCGGTTTCGATGATACATGATCGCATAACCTTTTCTCTCCCGAAGATATTGATAGGCGAGACATTAAACTGAGCTGTGCTAGGGAGAGCCATGGGGAGCTCGAACATTGAATCAGGTCACAATACCCCGCTATCGCTATCTTGCGTATTTCAATAGCTGAAGCCAGTTGTCATATTTCTATTCTTGGGGTATTATGGGTTCTTTGAGAAACTCACAGCTCATAACTTATCAAACTCCTCAAGATTGATTACGATAAGCAAGAAAGATATCAGCTCTCACATCGAGTAAATCACTCTGCATATGATGTCTCGGGCACTTCGTCATAGCCATGAACACCGATCCAGCAACCAGGAAATCGTCAAAAGTACTCGCCCTCCAGCAACGTTGCAATTATGGAGTATTGCCCTAAGGGAGGCGGGACGGAATCTGGTTAGCCACTGCCATGGAAGTGGATCAAGATCTGGCTTCTAGGTCATGGTAGTAGCACATTTCTGAGTACGGAGTTCGACTGTCACCCTACACATTTCACCCAAAGCAGACAGATAATCTAATCGCGGAAGCAAGTCATGGCCCCTAGCGACACTCTTATACCACAAAGTATTTCTTGGTAGCACATCTATCGTCCAGACATGATAATTTGAAGCTTAGAATGGGCGATCAATATTCTTAATCCCTTTTGAACAATCAGTTATCACCAAATATAGCCTTCACTATTAAACTCATCCAATTGATCTCTTTCTTCGTGTGACTGAATTTGTGTGGCCAGCTGCCTCTTGCGGATGGCTTGTAGCTTCAGCGTTGAAATTACAAATAAGTACGCAGTACATGGCTTTATGTCGCTGAACTGTATCATATGAATTCAAACCCTTGAAAGCACCCTGCAGGGTTTCGTGTGCTGTATAACCTTTTTGTGTTTTTCGTGTATCTTTGAATAGATTGAGACTTTCCCCGGAGAGCATGTATCTAAATAAGTGACGGGACGTACCCCTTGTAGATCTACGTGGTCGACGCTCTGAACTCGACTGCTGCGTGTGGCGGCGGCACATCATCGATTACGAAGATGCTGGTTAATATTAATATGCGATAGCAGTAGCTCTGCAGTTCTACGTTGAAGTTTATGGGCTCCTCGGAACTTTAAATTGTTGTGATAACGGATGCTTGTGGGAAAAGTTCGGGGGATGTCAATCATTGACTGATTCATGATATCGCACCTGCTTGTGAGGGGAAGAATGTCTGGCATTGTCCAGAAGCCGAGATTAGCAAAAGTCCAGGAGGCTTCCCCATTTTCTATTTGCTGTAACAAATCCAATGAAAAGAAGTAAAAGAAGAAGAGGAAGAAATGCAACGTCGAAACGTCGTCATACGCTGTCCAATACACACCCAAAATTGCGTCTCAAACTGCGTCGTATGTACTCACGTACAGAGTACATACATACATATGTACGATACCTCGTAGATATCTTATGTATGTGCGTATATATGCACATAGCACCAATAGGGACGATGACCCCTGAAGATCCGGTCCCTTAGCAGAAGCCGGCTCGATCTGACGGTATTGACTCTGCCGTTAGCAGAAGCTGGTGGCGGACGGAAACGGAACCTGAAACTGACATCTGAGAGACTGACTGATCCAATATCATCCGAATGGCACATATCCAAGGAAAGTCAATGCAAACCCTTAACCAATCGCTCGTTGCTATTATCGATCCTCATCTTTACGCTTTACTTAAAAGGCCGCCCAGTTGCTGATTCATACTTAGGTATTCATACACATACATCCGCCATACTCAACTCTTTTGAGCATTCGTCCTATGATATGTTTTCTAGACTGCTTTCTGCCGTAGTAGATAGGCTGTGTGGCCGCCAAAGGCGTCGTCTAAGTAAATATGAGTGCCGCGTACCTATTCATGCATATGGACTATCGGAAGATTTGGAAGCGGATGAGAAATGTCGAACGGCTAGTGAGGCGTGTGTCTGGGCGTCGCTCGTCAGGCTACTGAGGCATTCTGATAATTGGGATTATCTTCTAGATGAGGGACAAGATAATACGATAAACGCAGAGAAGGTCAAATAGGACGCCCAGGTATCCATAAGATCGGGAAATTTGATAGAGGTTTGTTTGTTCATAGAAGGAAACGCGTGATGAATCCATGTCTCTGAATATCTTGCCAGGTATGTATATACCAGTCGTACTGTGTGAGGGATATTTGAAAGTTGATTGCGAGTACAACTGACGAGTCTCATCTCGATCTCTATCTCTGCCACACTCGAGATTCCATATCGAGTCGTGCGGGTCCCTTGTACACCTCTTCAAGTGTTATTTGTGCCACTTGTGTTGGCTGAAAGTGTTGTGCGTTGTGACTGGACATACCTTTTTGGGTTCTGCTGTGCATATATGCCTGTGTCATGTAGTATGTATGTACCTTATATATGCATGTATGAATGAGTGCAGGGCGCACAAGAAAAGAAGAAGCAAGACAACTAGAAGATAATTGCAGGCAAGTTGAATTGGAGAGAAGGGGAGGAACAGGAAGGGACTCTGAGAAAAACATTAGGGAATTGAGTATAGAATATGACTCTCAGTGTAAATAAGGTGATATTGTATATGTCATGTAACTGTATGAATAAGGTACTCTCCGAAATGTAAAACAATGATACTATTCATACATATCGCATTGCACTGCATTACCTTATGAATATGGACGAGGAGATATTTCGCATTCATATGTCTCTCGTAACATGAACAAGATGAGATAGAAGGAGTTTCCCATTATCAATCGCCCTTGTTCACGGCGTGCTCCATGCTCCGCGATTCGGCATGAGTGCTTCGTTCTGAAGGTATGTAGCTGTTCAATGCACGCGCAAAGCTCACAGAAATACCATAACCCTGCTGTCGCGTCCGTCCGTGTCTCGTCGTATCTCTATCTGTGCCTCTTTCAACAAATTTCTGCATCTCTTCTCTCTTTTTCTCTCGTTATGGCTTATCCAGGGCAAGATTCGCACATCTTTTTGGATGCAGAAAGCGAGAGAAGGAGAGAGGGAGCGATGTATAGATAGAGAGAGATAAGACGTAGAAGCCGTTGATCGTTGAATCGTTCATCGTTTCTCCCCATTCTTTTTTCTTCCTTTCTCGCTTTCTTTTTCTTTCATTTCCACTGGCCTAAGAAGTTGATTCTACCTCTCCGTACTCCGTATTATAGAGCATGAATTGATGGGCGTTCACCACTTCAGTTCAGCCTTTGAGCAACAAAGTGGCCCAAGCCAGACCGCACTCCGTACTCCGTCTTAGTGAGGGACTCTTAGTGAGTAGAAGTGCATCATTTCTCAAGGAATCTTAGAGCCATTGCCAGAGCTCTCCACTCTTTTCTGGGGACGCTAGACCCTTGTACTGTGTTAGCTCTGGGTTCGCTTCGAAGTTCATTCGAAGTTCACGAATCAAGCCAATTCGACCAGAGCAGTCGGCCTTGATAAGTGTCCATGGATGTCGATCAGGGTCGAATCCAATCATTTAACAGCCTGAGCAGTGTGAGCAGAGTCCCTCCTCCACCCCCTGTGTGTCCTAAGGGTTGAATATCGAACGAGCAGCTCAAGCCAGCATGAAGATGAGCGGAGTAGAGAGTCAGAGTCAGAGACAAGAGTTAAAACCGTATCCATACTTACTCTTATGCGTGAATAGAATAGTAACAACGAGGGAAATAGAAAAGACAGAGAAGGGAATTCCCGATCAGATCAGACAATGTATGTATTCATATGCATACTTACTCGGAGCATTCTTTCACTAACTTGTCTTTCCCAGAATACAGAATACAGTAGAGCACAACAATAATACAATACAATAATAAGAAGAATAGTAATACAGAGCACAGCACAGCACAGCACAGCAAGTAACCCATGGCAAATCGCCGACCCTCCTCCTCCTCCTCCTCCTCTTCCTCCTCCTCTCGCACTCTCTCTCACACTCGACTCTTCATAGGTAGGTTGGTAAATCCACCTCCTTGACTACTGAACCCTCCCCTACCCCAAGCAACAACCTAAGCAACCAAACCCCAAGCCCAAAGCCCAAGCGCGCCCAGGCCTCCCTCGTTGAGATCCTACTACTTACTTACTCTCTCCGGCAAGTAAACTCTTAGGGGACCTTTACCGGCGGCAATATTACCACAGAGAAAAGACGCAAAAATAAGTGAGACTCACCACGAGAGAGAGGTAGAGAGAAGAAGAAGAAAAGAAAGAGAAAACGATTAGGAAGAAAAACAGAGAAAGGCATAAAAGTTAACAAGGTCTAAGACAGAGCTCTAGTCAGAGGTGTTTGTTTATTCATACCGTATCTGCTAGATCAACACTCCCCCCCCAAGTCTCTATCTCACCACTCACAACTACACGGAGTACTGTACTATCCTACTCTCACTCTCACTTTACTCTACTTTACTCCTACTCTGCTCTACCTCTACCCAACCCTTCTCTGCTTTACGAGCTTTCTGCGAATCAAGCAATCGTATCGCAGGCCTCACATTCCACACCTTACCACAATTGTTGAACCTCCCCATTCGTCCTTGTGCAAAGAGAAAGAAGTGTGGCATCCCCATCCCTACGCTGCTGCAACTCTCTCCACACCGTTGAAGCGAGAAAGAGCATTCCTCATCGTCAATCTAAGATCCGATACAAACTCCAATTCTTCTTGCCCCCCTCCTCCCCAATCACCGAATAAGCCCTTCATTCTCCAACCGTCCCAGCAAGAAATCCGTAACGGTGCAGCGATACTACGATTCTACGATACTGCGATACTTTCCCGAGACACGCCTGCGGCACACCACCAAACTTAACTGGCGTTGCCCAAAACCCTAATTTCTTCTGGACTTGGAGATACCAACTCACAACACCGGAAAACAGAAAACGAAAAACGAAAAACGAAAAATAGAGAAGAGGCTCAGCCACTGGATCTCGCAGTTACATATAATCATATCTTGCTCAAACAGGTCCAACGTGGTGCGAAAGACTCTCCAAACACACCGAACTCTTCGATTCAACGCTCATCACCGACGGGACGACGTTCCCCTCCCTCAGCAGCCGAGCCCATAGCAACGCTTCGCTATTCCCCACATCCAGCGCAGATCGTGCCTGTTTCCATAGCTATAATATACCTCCGCGAGCTCTCACCACTGTCTCGCAAGTTTATAAATCCTCAAATGAGCTTTGCGAGCTGCTCTTATCTACTTCGACTGTCCTAGCTTGGGGCAAGTGACATGTCATGGATACATCAGCACCTTTAGCAGACTACTTCTGGATTGCCGGCATAGACTCGCTTTCATATGGATCCTATGGATCATATGGTGAGCAGTTTGGCAAAGGCCCCAACGGCCATGCTGCCGCGCCGCCGCCAGTAGATACAACTATTGAAGAGTGTGCCGAGAGTGAGGTGGGATCACCAATCTCACCGACGAACAACAATAATACGCGCGCAGACGCGCGCCATTCGAGAACTAACTCATGGTCCAATCGACTGTCGAAACTCAGCTTGGCTGGTTTGGACGAGAATAAGGACGAGAGTAATGGGGTACACAGTAACAGAAGCAGTGTCACCATAAAAGGAGTCGCCGCTTCAGATAATGTTCCAGAGAGCAATGGTACGAATGGTGGAGCTGGCATGACGCTCGAGAACTTCGATTTCGATACTGCTTTACTCAAATTTGCTCATGAAAGGGAGGATTTCCTCGACGATCTATCTTTCAATGCCGGAGTTGTTACACAACACAGTAGACCACCGATGACCCATAGAGCGTCACGATTGCGCCATGATGATATGGATTCGAGCCCCTCGGGACATAAATCACCATTGCTAAAATCAGTAGGTGGTAGTATAAGAAGGAGAATCAGTTTTAGAGACTTGAATAGCTTGAAGAGAGCGCCATCGAGAACGAGTAGGTCCACGCTTTACAACATTATATTGCGGTCATAAAGTACTAATATGTAATTTCAGCTTCCGTCCGAACCTCGAGGCGTTTGAGCAATTACAACTCAGTTATTCCTCCTCCAGAACCTCTCAATACCGACCCTGATATGCATCCTTTGAGGAGACGTTTTGAACCTGTGCTTCTCGATAGATATCCGCCAAAACACGCAGTTGATGAGATAAAGCGAAGAGGCGCCTTTCCCGACTACGTTCCAATGTTCGCATTCCCAAACGATATCAACATTGTCTCCGCAGATGAGAGACCGAAATCCACCTGGCACGGATTTGCTATGACTTCTGGTGACAATTCGAAGATATATGGAATCACCGTTGTTGTATGGATGCCACTGGGACATGATGCTGCAGCAGATGTAGAGAAAAAGTGTGAAGAATGGCGGCAAGCTCATATGACAAACGAGGAGAGGGAACTGGCAGCAAGCTTGGGGGAAAGATTAGGCTTAGAAAGAGCGCATTTATCGCAACTTCTGGCCAAGCTTCCTACTTTGCAGTCGGGGTCCGCTCAACGAGATGCCCTTGAAGAGCAAATTAGTACCGTGGAAGAGAAGATTGGACTCATGACTGACATGCTCAGACCTGTACGACATGGCGCTGCTGCGAAGATTGATGGTTTAACAGATGGCGAGACTGGTCTGTGGACCCCAAGAGCGTATGGTATTCTGGGACGCGATGCCAACCTCACAACATTCTGGAAAGAGTGGCTTAGAGCAGTTGTAGTCCCAATGACTGATGGAGGTGTTCTGAGAGTACCACCCAGCTCTCCAAGGGTAGGCAGATGGCAACCGCTCGAACGCTACGTGGTTAATCTTTGCACCGAAGCCCTCAGTCCAATTTCTTCAAAGACGCAAGTTGAAATTGCCGTCAGGGAATTACGCCTCTTTGCTAGGAAGGAAGCAATTAATGAACTCCCTGGATCTAGAAACACTGATCTCTACGCCCTTTTCCGTGCGCTCACTATACCCAACATCGTTGCTTTATTCGAATTCGCCTTGTCGGAATCTAGAATTATTCTGCTTTCCTCACATACAGCTATGCTCCACCTTGCAAGCAAGGCTCTTGCCAGTTTACTTTACCCCTTGAAATGGGCTAGCATTTTCATTCCTATACTTCCTGCTCGACTCCTCTCTGCAATTGAAGCTCCTTGCCCATATATTGTTGGCATTGAGAGAAGATACGATAATATCGAATTACCAGATGACGACTATGTCCTTGTCGACCTCGATCAGGATGTCATTGAGAGCACATCGCCTCCCACCTCTCTTCCCCGCCAGCAAAAGCGTAAGCTAATATCTCTTCTGCAACTTGCAGCACCGCATCACAACAAGTTTGGTGTCCCTGTTTCACCACCACCCTACGCCATCGAGACATACCCCTACGATGCCTTTTCTTCGGAGAACCCAGCAATGTTTAATCAAAACGCTGCACCAAGTACACTGGCCAAGAACGTCAGTCAAAATTCAGCCACTTTCGGAGATGCCGAATCAACCTTTGCGCCTCGGCCATCTGTCTTTAATGCATTCCTGCAATCAAAGGATAACCATATGAGAGTCGAACGACCATCAACAAGTAGGTCAACTAGAACTAGTCCGCCTGGATCAGTCTCACCTGAAACCGTCACTTTCCCACCACTTCCTGGCACACCTATGTCCCGTAATGATTCTGGCTTTGCCCTCACCGCGACTTTGAGGGAGAAGCGATCAGGACATTTTGATGCCATGTCCAGAAGAAGCTCTTCATTTGGTTTGGAACGAAAGCCCACATTGCGCAAGCCGAGTGTGCCCTTCAATGGTCACTCGGCCAGCTTATCTACCTCTGCACTTTCCATGGATAACAAGTCTGTCTATGGCTATGCGCCCTCCACATATGCTGCGTCAACGATAGCCGCCTCGACCATTATGCCCAACATGCTGATGCATCCAGTCACTAATACCGATACTACGATTTGGGTCGAAGGCCACTGTATGAACTTAAACATCAACGACAACAGCTCGGTTTGCTCCATCTGTGACGAAAGAGCTGAAGGAGATGGTATTTATAAGTGTTCTGAATGCAGTGTCAATGCACACGGCCGCTGCTTGGGGCATGTCTCTATTGTTTGCCCAGCAGCTTTCAACGCCGATCGTGTTCGAAGCGCCTTTGTTCGCTGTTTTGCAAGTCTCTTCTACACTTATAGAAAGTCTCTTAAGAGCCCTACCAGTGCGCAGAAGAAGGGAGGCCAAATTTACTCTTTCGATATGGATGGTTTCACGAAGAGCATGCCAGGCGACCAGGCTGAGTATATCGAGATGCTCAAGCAAACTCAAGGTATTTATTATTCCACAAGCCTCGTTATTCAATCATAGACTAATCGCACCAGCCTTCAACGAGTTCATCCATGAACGTGAAATTACCAAGCCTACAGATCCCAGCATCCGCCTCTTCGATGAGATCATCCTTGCCAAGAAGAATCGTGGTCGCACCTCCTTCTTCTCCAAATCCTCAACTTCCTTTCTGTCGGACACTTCGGACCACTTGTGGCGCTCGGCGGCCGTGCCTATGACGGGTGGTGGCAAGTTCCCTGGCGACTACAAGACGGTGGTATCCCGCATCCCGGCGAAGCTGGATCCCACGCTGATGAAGGAGCCCAAGAGCATTCAAGGCGTGCCACGCATCGAGAAGGGCACAGGCAAGGTGGGCCGGAAAGCTGTACCTAGTATGCTCAGTATGACGAGCAAGAAGTAAAACTACCAAGCAAGCAAAAAAAAGAAACCAAGCATATTCCTTCCATTCTCCCTCCTTACTCTTTGCCTACCCGCATTACGGGGCTCTGGCACCACTCTACCCGGCCAAGCCAAGTGAGGAAGTGAGGCATAGAGAAATGATGCGAGCTGTTGTGGAGTTACCTTGATGAGAAATGGCGGCGTACGGAGGAGGTTGTAATGTTTTTCGCAAAGACGATTTGATAATTTCTAAAGCCTACTGGTCTAAAATATGCGTGTTTGATACGTGTTTCATCTGATTGTTCTAGTTGGGGTGCATTTAGAGCGAGCGGCTTGCGTGTTTTGCCTTTTTCTGTTCTCTTGCTTTAAAATCCCGACTCCCATTTTATGTTACACGTTAGGATAGGGATGGGGTTGGGGCGTGTGATTGTATATATGGTGTTGAACCTCGTTTCTCTTATGAGCCTCGTCGGGTATTCTTCGTCCTTCCACCCTTCTTCGTTTTACGGTCCTTTTTACTGGTGTAAATGAGTTGTGCTGATCTGGGTGGAATTGATGATGTATGACACTAAATGGAGTAGGATATGCAGACTGCAGTAGTCGTTTTCTCCTTTTTCAGGTTTTGGGATGGAACTACTGGCTAAAATTTGTTCTTGTAGAGTGGGAATGGGCAGATAGAAATACAATAAATCTACTTTATGAATTTGAGTTTAGTGAGCCAGGTGGTAGAGTCCAAATTGTTGCTCTCAGTGCTATGATATGTATGAAACAAAAGAGATCTTTATATACTAACTCCACACACCAGCCACTAACGCCTTTGTATATCACCTATCATTCAGTGCAATTGTTACAGCCTCACGTTCGCACCAATTCCACCACCAACAAACCAAACCTCCCCACTCCACGCACCAAGCCTGACAACAACGGTAGCCTCAGCATCCAACTTCAAATCACCACCAAGTGCTTTCCTGACCTTGTCATACCCCACAGAGTCCAGACTCCAATCAACAGGCAATCTTGGGGTTTGCGTAGCGCCAGGTGGAACTTGGAACGGATACTCGTATAAGATCTTACCGACCGGTTCGGTATGGTTGTAGAACGCCGTAGCATTGATACGGTCGATAAAGATGGTGCTGTGCTTCAGTGGGGAGAGGAGGATGAAGGATGCCGTTGAGGAGAGTAGATGGAAGGTAGCTTCCTCGATGAAGTGGGGGCCTTGGTGATCCCCGTCGTCGTCATTGTCGTCGTCACCGTTGGTCGGAGCTTGGGGTCCGCCGAGACGAGGTGTCGGGATCGTCACATTGAAGCGGGACAGCGAGCGGCCGAGTGATGGCTGCGACGGGATGCTCTCACTGTGTGTTTGGAATGTCAGGGTCGTGTTCCAGCCCGAAATGTATTGCGAGAGTAATTCTCGGCCGATGTGTGCGCCTTTCTCTCCGCCAAACGTTAGAGGGTCCCATATTGCATCGACGACAATATTGGTGTTGTTGCCGCTCGTTACCTTGACGTCTTTGCACGTTGCATGACCAATGATCGAACCGTTGTTTAGAATATGTACGTTGACATAAGGTACTCGTGCAGTATAGGCTGTCGGATTGGTGAAATTGACTGTAGTTCGGAGCTTTATGGAAGATCTTCCAGTGTCGAGTACCTGGATGTCGCCAACCTTTAAGTTGAGGTCTTTGAAACCACCGCCGCTTGATAGTGCTGCATTTATATCGTCAGCGCCGTTCCTTTCGAGATGACGACGAAATCAAAACGATGACGGACGCTTGACCGGCACTTCGCCTTCCGTCGGTATCTTCTTGATAACAAATTGTCCCAACACAGTTTCCACCTCCACGTCCACATCAGCAGCAATTTTGAGCACGACTCCCTTTCCATTAAAAATCATTGCTTGGATGACATCGCTGAACACATCATCGTCGGTGACAATGAGAGGTGCTTCTTTAATCTGAGATTCAATTTTGATCGCGGCGTCATCGCTCTTCTTAGTATCAATTCTGGTCGAATTTGCTGGCTGCCACTCTTTCAAGTCCAAAATACCAAGCTTCTTGCCTTTATAGAAGACATCAGCATCTGCTCGAACTCTAGAAACATTGATACCGAAATTCATCTCTTGTGGTAGGCCAGCAATGACCTCAATGTTTCCGGATATTTTGGCATTCGCATCAGGGCTATTCGGCTCAGCAAATGGATCTGGGAGACTGAAATGAACATTTTCAATGGAGAAGTTCCTAATCAAATTGTCGAAAGTGTGACCAGGAAATGGGACAGGCACGGTCACACTGGAGGTGAGTTTGGTAATCCATTCTGGAGTCTTAGCAGAGGGTGAGTTGGATCCCCGCACAAAGATTGTAGTGTCATCGCCATGGATATAACCCTCAAGAAGAAGGTCGAGTGGAGAGGAATGAGTCTTTGGACAAGCCTTGGTAAGGACGTTAGGCAGCTCTCGAACGATGCCTCCAACTTCAACAGCCACATCTGACTTGGGAGCAACCTCGATAGTATCTGTAGTTGCGTCGGCAAGAAGAATGTATGGCTCATCAAACATACAGTTAGGCACAAGGATGTCGAAACCAAGAGGTGGAATAGTGAGCTTGATCGGGTATGAGTTGACTAGAGAGAGAGAAACATCGGCAGCCATGCCACGGTGACCACTGGGAAGCTGTACCTCACGGAAGTTAAGTCGAGTGATGTTATATTCAGGCATAGCAGGAAGATCGTTGCCTGGTAAGTGTCAGTTTAATTTATTCCCATTTGTAAGCTATATTGATCAGGCTAGGACTTTCTGTCCAAGGTAGAATGAAGCAAATGTCTGATAGAGAGATTGACCTTCAAAGACTAAAGCTTCCGATACGCTTGTAGTTCCTAATGGTATCAGGCCCGATTTCAAGTTCACATTGGTCTTTCCCTGTATACGGAGTTGGCCCAGTCTTCCTTCCAGCCAGTCATTTGCAAGTCTCCGGATGCCATCCATCTCTCCAGGCTCCAGATCCGTCAAGAAATCGATATGCGTAGTCTCTCCATTACGAATATTCACCACAAGTTTTGGAACCTTTGCCGTTCCGAGCAACAAGTTACCATACTCTGGAAGGTAGACCTCTACGATAGTCTCTTCACTTTCTACCTCGTGAGCAACCCAGGTTCCCGCTCGGCCAATATTGCGAATGGAGTCCTTTTGAACTCTCGACGCATCCAGTAAAAACTTTGCTTGTATCCT
Organism: Allantophomopsis cytisporea; assembly: GCA_024752435.1. Classification (NCBI taxonomy): domain Eukaryota; kingdom Fungi; phylum Ascomycota; class Leotiomycetes; order Phacidiales; family Phacidiaceae; genus Allantophomopsis; species Allantophomopsis cytisporea. The sequence goes on from CP103025.1 coordinate 1,878,843, forward strand.
CGCTCTGACTCCAGTAGCAGTGAAGGAGTCGATTGAGAGATTGGTAGGTTCGACAACAAGGGCTTGCTTGGCATATTCCTCAACGACAGCAGGCGCAAAGAAACCTGCTGCCATAATAATGATGACAAGTGTGCCAAGCACAGATGATGCGATGATTGTTGGCCATCGTCGACCCCTGTCTGACTTTAATGATGGTTCACGACCTTGGCTTTGAATAGATCGCAAAGAAGAGGCCGCTGGCGATGGGATGAGTTCCTCTTGTTCACCATCGTATCTTGGAGTGTCGTCGGATCTCGAAAGAAGGGGTGTTGATTCCTCCGACATGTTTGATCTTGGCACTGATTGTGCCGAGTGCCTAGAGTGTGGGCGGTTATCGGACATGATAAATGCGAGGTTGGAGAGACTCGATGATCTTCAATTTGAAGAGGTGTTGTTCGTGTTATCGTGGTTATGCCGGCTGTGTTATCATGGTCCAGCGTTTGGGTGATCGAGAGATGAAGGGACGGTCAATAAGGCGTTGATGATGACGATGTCAATGATGGAGAAGATAAGAGTGTTGGGGGTATTAGATGAAGTGAAATGGGGATGTGATGGTACTAAGCTGTACCTTACATGCTTCGTGGAGGCGGAGTAGAGGGTATCAGGCTTGGGGATGTGACAAGCTAAGTACACTTTGAGATCCTGATAACCTGATTGCGATGCGTAGAGAAGATAGTTAGGTTGGTCATGCCTGTCTCAGTCTACCGATCATCAGCACAGAACATCTCTTCATTCATTGTGCGTACATGGATCCTTCCGTAGCTGTGTTTGTGGCTTTGAAGACGATCGATGAGAATCAACACGAAATATGGACCGAACAGAAATGATCATGTATAGATGCTTACATATCTGAACATGAATGTCTCCAGCTCTTCGCATTGAATCTATCTATGTCGCGGCGAGGTATCTTAGACTACAGAGAATCAACGATAACAGCACAAACCCCACCCACCGGTGCCAAACTACCAACTAGTAGGCGAACGAGCACACCTAGCAGATCCCCACCAATAGCGTCTTAGCCATTGCAAGCTCTCAACCAGCATCACCAACCAGTCAACCAAAAGTTTACAATTTTTGCCAATTGCATGACAAACGCCCACGAATTCCTGTGACTCGAAAGGGAAAGAAAAAAAAAGAACTGATAAAAAGAGAGATTCTCCACAGCTAGGTCAATGTACGAATAAACTCGTTCTTCCACAATCACACTCCCCCAGTTCCTCAACTTCTACACTCTTCAATTGATATCGCAACTGAAGGTTTGACTCATTACTGGCAACATTTTTGACATTGAAGAAGCTCCAAGCTGATCAGCCAGATGCCTTCCACCAGTACCCTCCGTCCATTGAGGACGAGCATCCGCAGTTTGAGCAAGCAACAGCGCGCCTATTCTTCTTCAGCAATGCCAGCAACCTCCCCATTCGCACCTCGACATCTCCTCTCCATTGCCGACCTTACGCCCGCCGAGCTCACCACTCTCGTCCGCAATGCCTCTTCGCACAAGGTCGCCATCAAGTCCGGCTCGATACCCAAGAACTTACTTGGCAGTCTATCGGGTAAGACGGTGGCCATGATGTTCAACAAACGCAGCACACGAACTCGAGTTTCGACCGAAGCCGCTGTGGCACAGATGGGCGGTCATGCTATGTTCCTGGGCAAAGACGACATTCAGTTGGGCGTTAACGAGTCGCTGTACGATACCAGTTTGATCATCTCAAGCATGACTTCGTGTATGGTCGCGAGAGTAGGACCACATTCCGATGTTGCAGACCTCGCGAAACACTCTTCTGTTCCTGTCATCAACGCCCTTTCAAACGACTACCACCCTTTACAAACCATCGCCGACTACCTCACTATACATGAGGCTTTCCCCACCAAGTCGTCCCCATCATCAGCATCGAGTCTTGGACTGGAGGGGTTGAAGATCGCATGGGTTGGAGACTCCAACAATGTGCTCTTTGACCTTGCGATCGGTGCTGTCAAGCTGGGTGTTGATATTTCTGTCGCGTCACCAAGGGGTTATGAAATTCCTGCTTTCATGCAGCAAATCATCGCTGCGGCAGTTGAGGGTGTATCCTCGCCCGGAAAGCTCACGTTGACTAATGTGCCTGAGGAAGCCATCAGAGATGCGGATCTGTTGGTGACGGACACGTGGGTATCCATGGGACAGGAGGAGGAATCCAAGAAGCGCATGGCGGCTTTTGCAGGTTACCAAATCACTAGTGATCTGGCTAAGAGAGGTGGGGCAAAGGAAGGCTGGAAGTTTATGCACTGCTTACCTCGTCACCCTGAGGAGGTTGCTGATGAGGTCTTCTATGGCCCCAGATCTCTCGTATTCCAGGAGGGTGAGAACAGACTTTGGGCTGCTATCTGTGAGTCATCTTACTTTCCATTGCCATGATGGAATAGGTACTAACAAGAAGATCAAGCTGCTCTCGAGGCATTTGTCGTCAACAAGGGAAAGATCATGTAAACGCTTCTAAGAATATTCACCAAAAAAAAAAGTCCTTTTCATCTGCTTCTTTATGAAGTAATTCCAGGGAGAATTTCTGCTACATTATAAGGCAGGATATAATATACAATTCAAATTACTTTCACATGTAGCGAAACCGACCCGTCATGCGGTACACTTGATAAGCATAAATGTGTATAATACATGGTAGAACTCGGTATGGAAAAAGATATCGTGTATCATGCTTCAAGCTTGAGAATTGTGATCGAGGTCGGTCGCCAAGTATAAAGAGAAGCACAATCTTGCAGCTACGAAGCATGACTCAACCACGACGAGAACAAGAGGTATATATTGATTCGCAGATCATTGTATGCTAAATAAGTGCTTGAAGCTCCAGCTCGCGTAGCGGGTTTCAAGTCCATGTGGAATAATTGCTGGAGAAGCTCTGAAAGGGGCAAGGTGGGTTATTTGTTCCTGTTGCGCCGATCACAACTTCTATGATAGACACCCAGCTTTACGAGACATCAACACTTTATATCGGGGAAGTTGCTCATGAATGTAGCAGGCGTTAGCATCAAAGCAACCGAAAAGTTAGCAAGTGATGATGTTGGCGGAAAAGGGAAACGTGATAAGAAGTTCAGAATCATCGACTGAAATTATCGATTCAACGGTCAGTACGACTTATGATCATGTCTATATGTTCTGAGACTTTTGTGCTCATTTTCACAAGGGTCAAAGTTGCATGGAAGATGTCTTTCAGTGACACGGCGACAAGGGCGTCAATCAGCAACCTCTATCTACATTCATTCTTCACAGGAGCCAATGAGGCATCAGAACTACATTCAAGATCTACGCACATAGTCCATTCACACCTGAGATAAATTCGAGAATTCGTAAATAAAGCCATTAATTCCAGCCTTTAAGCCATATTGCAGCCTCTACATATCTACACAAACAAATCCGGTCCAGCCACCCATCCCTGTAGACCATACTTACCGTCCAAGCTCCATCACAGCAAAATTCTCTTGACGAAAGAAAACGCGCCAGCAGGATCGTCCATGGGGATTTCATGCCCCGCATTCTCAAAAAGATGATAACTTAACCCACGCTCCTCATGCCAAATCCCAGCTCTCTTCCCATCCGCACCGAAGAACACAGTCGCTGGTTTCCTCTGGAATCCCTGAATTCCGCCCCAAGTCATATTCTGGATGGCGAGCTCGGCACCGATATGCTGGATCAGGAAGTCGAGCTTACCATTGTAGATGTTGACCTTGATGCCTTGGGCAATGAAGCTGGGGAGGATAGAATATGCGGGTGGCACAATGAGCTGGTCGTAGGCGGCTTGTTCTGAAAGACTGCAGTATAAGTAGTCCGTTCCTGGCGGGACATGGATGGCTGTCTGCACTTCGGCGGTGTTCAAATAAGCTTGGAAAGCGGCCTCCGTAAGATAGGTATTCATGCAGCCAATGTCTATGTTGTAGGCGGTCCAGCAGCCGGGGGCAATGTTGTCGTATAGGTACTGGTACAGCGCGTCGAAGGTTGCACATGACCCATAGCAGTCATCTGTGGTATTGTGGACAAAGAAAAGCACATCGGCGGGCGTGCGTGTGCCATTTTCGAAGTCGCAGATTGATACATTGAATGAGGAGCTCGTCTGCGCGCTGGCCGATAGATCACGGCGAAAGTTGGAGTTCTCTGGGTCTCCAGGGATGGTGATTTTGCCCTTCGACGGATACGTCATCTGGGATAACACGTCTGGGAACCCGCATTCGCGGTCACCTTGTTGAAGAGCTGCTAAAATATCGGCCGGAATTCTAGAGTTGTGAGCTTAGGGAAACCTTGAGGCTTGATGAGAGTTTACTTACAATCTGGTCAGGTAATGATTTGGGTTTTCAGTGATGAATGTAGTTGATGGAACAATGGAACCGGCTGCTCCATTTTGAAATGTTGCATCACCCAATGAGATGGACTTGACTTTAAGCTCCAAGTTCTGTGCAAGTATCGATTGTAAGATATATGGAACCTAAGTGTGTTAGTCGAATGCAAGAGAGAAGGTAGTTCTTAAGAGACTCACGTAAACGCCCGCATAACTCTCTCCCATAAAGTGCATACTCATGTTCGCCAGTGCTGGGAAGGTCTTCAACAAGTTATCAAAGAACAATGCGAATGACTCCGCGGTATCGGTGATATTAACAATAGGTGTGTCTCCAGTGGATAAGCCAACCTGAGCAGGTTGGTCAACTTGATCCAGAGGTTAGTTGGGTCCCTCATCAAATACAAGTGACTTGACTTACTATAGAGTACGTTCGCCAACTTGGTATATGAGTATTTGTTTGCCTGGGGATGTGTTGAATTTCCGTAGAATCGCACTGGGCCATTCTCCTTGAAGAGACCAATCAATGAGCTGCATCCAGGTCCTCCATTGAACCAAATAATCAAGTCATTGCTAGGCAACTTTGTCTCAGCTTGCCAAAGCCAGAAGAACAGCGAGTCTGTGCCATAGTTGGCTCCAATCGGGAGCGAGCCTGCCCAAGATTGTGGAATTGGAAATTCTACTTCTGGGAGGCTTTTGACGGCATATTCTTGAGATATAATGTTAGTTGGTTAGCTGTATATGAGGTGAACAATGCCATACTATCAGTATCTGGTCCAAAGTCGCGTACGGGGTATGATTGCAATGGTTCTGGGACCGCACACACTGTAGTGAAAAGAATGAAAGTAGCTGCTGCTACTGAAGAGAATGAAAGAAGCTTCATAATGAACTTATAATACTTGAAGCACTGACGAGTGAAGAAGAGTGATGAGCGCGAAGTTGGGGAGTAGGTTGAGGAATCCTCCACACATCCAGAAGATATTATGAGGTTCCAAGTCTAGAAGAATTTATATGAGAACAGTTCCTCTATTTGTAAAATAACTACAGAACAATCTGAGAACTCTGGCCCTCAATTCGATATTGTGTTGCGGTCCGTAACGTGTGTACATGTAGTGTAAACAAAGACTTAGGAGCTTCATATTGTTCTACCAGAATAATACAAACTTGATATGGCATGAAACCCCATGGCCCAGCAACGACAGAGTGAGGCGGCAATTCTTCTGGAAACATGAGCTTACAAACATCATCAACTGCGGCAATGGCTGAAGAGCACGATGAAAACAAAGATGAAGCGTTGGACTCGATGAAATGGTTGAGCGTCTTGCCTACATGCGTGACAATACTTACATTTAGTTGTACATCTTGCCCATGAGATGCTAGGTACTGAGGAAGAATGTAGCAATGACTGCGAGGCCAAGACGGACTTATTATCGACCCCATAATCTCCACTGAGCAGATATCATGTGAGTCCAGGATTTATCTTGCCTTTCACTTGCATTCTGAATATGGAATAGTAGCAAGGAGCAAGTGATACCACACGCGGGGTGAAGAAAGTACCCCCGTATTTACACAAGTATGGGGGGATGACATTATCGAAATGCACTGAATCAGCTCTCTCTCCAAGCTGAAACCATCATCAGAGATCGACCAAGGAAAACCGAAATGATATTCAATAGAGCAATGTGTTTCCCAACGGAATTCCGAAGCCAATGTAGAAGATACTTCGTAGTGGCCGCCGATAATGCTCACTCGTACTTGACTTTAGCACGTTTGGACAACTAGCTACGTACTCACCGAGTATCAATGCACACTCACTCATTCACTCACTCACTCACCCACTACCGGCAAAACCCTATCCGACTTTATTGAACGTCATAGGCATCACGCATATCAGATGTTGGTATTCTCTTTTGCCTTGGCATTCCTCTCCTAGCTTGAAAGTAACGTAAAATGCTCCGGGGATAATTAGAGAATCATTGCTTGGCCACGACACAAGCTGAATGTGGATAATCAGCCTTTGCTCGGCAGTTGTGGTATGATCCGACGTGCTCCGTCAAGTACCTATGAGGTGGACCGAGGGGACGGACCACAGTGAACAATGGTAACTATGGGGGATCTATCACCACTATTCCTTGGACAATATAAACAAGTATATAAATCCTAACAGTATCAATACATACAAATGTCACTACTATAGTAACACTGTTGCCAATTGGTCAACCTCCACAAGATTCATTCAAAAGCAACTCTACCTACTCCATCATCCAAGAATTCATATCCATACTATTGAAAGAAAAGAGCCCTGATCCTCAGCCGCTCGTGTCGCGATTCTGTTTTGTCTCCACAATCCATGCTTTTCTCTTCGTATCACCTCTGCACCAACCCAAATGTACATTTGGTCTGACTTTTGGAGTGGTATATAACACTCTAGCAAGGGCATTCTGAGTCGTGCGTACGTCGACGATCGTGGGATCGGGACTGGGGATCATGGACATGGGGTGAAAGACGAGGGGTTTTACCGGCCCTTTGGCGCCTCTTTACCTTGTGGATAGAGTATGTAGTACTGATACATATGTTCAAGATGTAGAGAAATAGGATACGAAGTACGAAGGCGTGTTGTAAAGTAGAGAAGAGCAAACGTGGATATCGGAGTACTCCATAACATGTATTCTACTCTCTGCTCTAGAATATCATTCCCACTTTAACCGTCACTTGAAGGATTCCACGTGACGGCATGATCCCAGATGGTCCTGAAATTGGCCCAATTTATACGGAGTACTTCCAGTATGAAGCGCAGAATATCCTCCTTCTCGAAGGCCACCAGTAAATAGCAAAAATCTCATAGCACATAGCTCCACAGTATTCAACGGCATTGACAACACTCTGAATCCTCGACTGCTTTGGCATTTTGATGACTATGTCCGGAACCCTGACTCATGGCCGGGGCCGAGATCATCTTCCTTCTCGACTTTACTCCGAGGTATAATACTATGCGCTGTATGCGCAGATATACGTAAGGTATATTCATAATAAACCGGCATGCTAAGCCGTAAGGATACGAAGCTTTCTCCGAGCATCTCAGTATCGAATCCGTTGCGCACGCCCGTGCAGCCAAATGACCAAATTACTGTGTCTCATGCGCTCCCAAATTTAAAATCAGCCCGCATATCGTCAAACAACAACACTTTCAAGACTTCGGATGGCGCTCGCTCTGCGACTGCCACCGGTAAGCTTAGCAAGCCGCGCAACTCTGCCGATTAGACAAGGCTTTCCTGTTGCCGTCAAATGCCTTCTTGCACGCCGTCCATGTAATCATCCTTCAGGCGATCGTAATTATGGCGTCGTCGGATCTTAATAAGCAAGTGTGCGCTTGCTTCAGGGACTGTGCCGGAAGACGAAGTGGCCCGTGGTCCATGAGAGGCAGAACCAGAGCTGGAATGTCAAATTTACGACGGCATCAAGCCTCGGAAGAAGAAAATATTGCAGGGTCCTCTTTCCCAGTCGCACGGAAGAAATATCGAAGAAGAAACAGTTGTGGCTGTTTGACTGCGGCAGAATCGTGGATGATAGATGAAATTTAGGATCAGGATGTGAGATTGTTTCGAGTACGACGACATGACTTATGTCGGCATCTTCCCGCAAGTGTGTATGTTTGCTTCCAAAATAACATGCTGCACTTGACGGGAAAGAGACTCACGAAGATGATCGGAGAGGGAACTGAATGCAGTTTGCTAAAGTTCCCGTTGCTTACTCTATCTACTAGGTATTTATGTATGTACATACGTGAATAGCAAGTACTTACGCAGAATGTTGACATTGAAGGTCACATCAGCCATTTTGCTGCGCGTTCCAGGGGAGGCCGCTTTCGCTGCCTGGGGCCAAATGTACCTCCTCTGCTCAATAGGTGTAAACGGAAGCTGATGAAAGAGAGAGAGTGTGTGTGAGAGGATGGAGAGGGATCGAGAACATCAATCCTTCCACAAGGCTATCAAACGCGGAGTCCACACGCTGTTTGCGATGAAATAGAGTGATAGTGATGCACGAGGGAAATGTTCGTCGCACACTTACATACATGACATACATATGATATGTATATGTATTTATGATATGAATATACGAACATGGCGCACGAAGCACTGTATTCCATACCTACCATGCTCCTACTTACCGATTGCTACCTTACAATATTGCAAACACTCTACATGCGACGTGACCATGAACACTCTCGACCTGTGATATGAGATATCATCGATGATTATCAAGTCGGCGTCACTTTCTACACATCAAATCCCACATGGGGGTTCCAACTTTGACGGCTAACAGGCCGCGAGACGGCTCGCAAACAAATTACAGACGGGATTGCTGTGTGTAGCCTTTGACTTTGATATGCACGGTGCTGTGATAGGATGTGATGTGATATGATTCTGTTTTGCGACGGCTGCAGCACAATCTCGAACTGAGGTTACCATGCGCAATACAATATGTCTGGTCGTACAGGCCTCAACTGCGAGCTGTCTGGGAGGCGGCAGGAAGCTGAGTGAAAGAGATTTCTCTGAATGAAACGTGATGTAAATAGTAGAGTTACTCGGACGTACTTCCTAAGATCGGGCAAACTACCGAGAGGAAAGTTACTTGCAGAGTATGAATATTGGACCTCCAAGATACTTTTACATATGTACGTACTACTGTACTGCGTTTTTCAAGGTCAGGGTATGAGTATCCATTCTCCGAGATACATATCTCACGATGAAACCCATAGAGCGTTTCCCGCCGGATATTGGTCAGTCTTTAGCCTCTGGATAAGCTTTAACTTTCGTTCCTTTGTGTTTTGTGTGAATTTGCCTTTGTTGCCTCGGGTGGCAAGTCAACCTCTGCAACATTCTTATTTGGTTTATGATGTTGAACTGTCTCGATATTACGTCCGATAGAGAGCAGAAGAAACAGCGAGCATTGAAACCAATCCTTACGACCGGCCCTCACTTAATATTGTAGTTTGGAGCTTGATATCCGTGCTACACACATACATATGTAGAGGAGGTGTTACGAATATTCCTGGCTGGGTATCGAGGCATGCCGCATGTCAACGCGTATTACTGCATGCCGAGCACAGCGGACACTCGCTGACGCCGATGCTGATTCCGTCGCTGTCATTATCCTCGATCTGGTGATATTATCTTCTTAGTACACAAATCCGGCTGGCTTGGGCTGTATCAGCATCTCCCCAAAGAGAGCAGAAGTTATTTGCAGGAACCGTAGGGAGCAGCGCTCGGTTTCGAAGGAGTTCACTTCGAAGTCAGGTGAGTCGTAAACCGGCTCCGGTAGTGGTTTGGCATATGAGTGGCTGACTACCTACCTCAGCCAAAAGATCCCTTGATGATTCCTTCCTTTGTGAATAAATACGGGGGGCGTTGCAAGATGCGGCCAGCAGTGCTCATGAATTGAAGCGCCCGCTTGTCACACGGCTCTTGACGGAACAAATTCCGATGTTGAATTTGATTTCTCTGTGCATCTCATCGCGGAGTCTCGCTCGTACGCTCAGAAGGGGGACTGAGCCACAGCTGTCCCCACTACTCCAAGATCCTTACGCTTCGGGAGCCTCTAGAATGGCTGTAGAAGGCATGGAAGGTGTTGTAGGAAGGGGATCCTGGTGCGCGCATTGGCGAAATGTAAAGGTGTGAGGCGAGTGAGGCGAGTGAGGAGCAAGTGGATATTACTTGTTGGGTTTAGCGTATAATGAACATGTACACTCTGCGTACCTAGAGTACATACATAGGTAGTATGTAAAGTCGTAGTAGTGGTGATAGTGGAGTGGTGGATACTCCAGACTGTGACGCTGATGAGCATTCTGATTCTGCAGACTCACTCAAGAGACTCACTACTGAGTGGGGAGACTCAGACTCACACTGAAAGGATTTAACTGTAAGTCAACAATTGAAATTGATCACACTGATTCTCAATATGTACTGTATTCATACTTCGACTCATTCAAGCTAATATGTACGTACATACGGTACATACAAAGTTCCATTGTTAATCATCATCCACTTGCTGTGTACAATCAATAGCCAGATATGTATGTATGTAGCACGATAGCGTGTACTCAGAACTCCGTGCATACACATACATACCTCACCTTATTCACCTTCTCCATAGTTGCTGTCACTCCACTCGCATGAAAAACTCCCCCCACCAAACTCACCGTCATCCAGTACAGGGTAAACAATTATCGTGAGTATTGCCTGAGTATGGAGTACGTACTCAAAGTCGTTCTCGTAGAATGAGTGGAGAGCCTTGGTGATGTGTTGACCTAGAGGGCTCCATCTCTGCATAAGATCGTAAGGTACCTTGGAATGAGGTCGTGCTTTTACTACATACCTTACCATATATATATCCAGTACATATGTATGTACCAGCATATTTACACATCCTTGACGCTCAGCGAAGCCCTAGAATTCTTCATGTATTCTTTGTCCCCGGCGACCGCCTTTACATTACTTACATACATTACGGCTGTACAGGGCCTTTTAAGTATGTACATGCCCATGAAGCACAGAATATGGGCAAAGGTACATACATGTATACGAGATACATATGACAAGCCACGATGTATATATATACTTACATCGTGTAAACCCACTCCGCTACCCATTCTAACACGAAATACTGCATTCGACGGGGTAGCTAAGGTTAACCGGCGGAGATGCACTCTGGGCAATATGTCCAAATAGAGTACTGCCTCTATGACAGATGGACAAATTCGTCATATTAGCAAGCCATTCGGGCGTCACCGCCACGATATTTGATCGTTTTCGGCGTCCTAGCTACTCGCCAGTATGAACTTCATCCTTCGAGACTCCACCCTGACCGAGTTGTCAGTGAGGTGGTACTCTACTGGGTACGCATGCAATAGAATGGCATTAGAGTATTTTTCTTTTTGTCTTGCCCACGCTCTTAGAATACCTCTGCATTCTTCTTTCTTGCCACCACCTCAGCCCTTTGTGTTTTACCTCCATTTGGGGGCGTAGGCAATACTTAGTGGGTAGTGACACATGCCCTTTTTTGGATTTGTGTGCTTCCCTCAGAAATCCTTACGGTCTTACAGAGTTGCCTCCCCTCACCTTACTTGCCTTGCCATCTTTTGCCCGGGGCTGATGCTGAAGCTTCACTGTTTGCACTACCTGACTTAGTTTAAGCCCTGGAGGAAAGTTTGTATCGTCCTGTCGTTCGTTTCTTGGTGACAGCGTCATTGGTAATTTCCAAGGGCCGAGAGGCGCTATGCCCGCCGTCTATCAGTGCGGTAATCTGTAACAGCCAGGAGGACTGTGTTGGTAAAGGCTAAGTGGTACTCGTTCTCATCGGAGAATGCAGCACTGGATTCGATGGAGTACTAGCAAGCCTCAGGTGGAAAAGGTTAACCATTCTCATGATCAATGGACTACTGCTCAGCATCGGCGACTACGAACGCAACATCCGCTTTCGAAAGGGCTGTGTTGATATGGTGCATTTTTTCTTTTCTGATGGTTATTCGTATCCAAGAGTAGAGCTTGAATATAGAATACCAGTACCAAGAAACACCATGACGGAGAATTGTCTCCTGCATATGCCGATATACTGTTATCATCAGATTTAGGGAGGAGATTGTCATGCAATACGCACCAGATCCAGCTCCAGCGCCAGCACCAGAAAATAAAAGTCCGTAAGCGGACACAATTGATACCCGATGATGGCCAGCGGCATTCCAACTAAGAGTCTCCACAATCGAAGGATACCGCATCCAGCACATCGCACAGCAATCCAGGCACTTCCAGGCACGTTCGATTTCCACTTGCTGGGAAGCCTGTCCCCAAGGCAAAAGCCATATTCCATCATGGTGCAACTCCACCAACAAGGTCATGACAGGACCCCTGTTGACTTTGTGCACGTTCCTGTCCTGTAGTAGAAGTAAGATATTGGCCGCATTGAATGCAATAAGAGACCAGCGAGACCAGTGCGAGACAAGAGAATGACCAGCTTAGTGGTGATCAATGTCCCATGAAGGACTTCTCGTCCGATACACTTTGCACTACGAGGCAATAGTCGAGGCTGAAGTGTCGAGGCATGAATGTATGTATGTACTGTACGTGAGTATAGACGACCAGTATATGGACATCCAAGTACGTACGAGAGTGGGAGAATCTTGGGTAGGAAGATCGAAGGGTCCCGGGCTCGTATGTGTGTAAAGATGAGTAGTATGTTCGAATAGTTCGAGCGAATGATTAATTGTGGTAATGCATATATCACTCGGTAACTTTTCTATCCATCCTTTAAGTTCTTGCCTTGATTTTGGGTCCGAATATTCACCATGACCGTACATTGGAAGTATGGGAGACTCTCTTTCGCGTCCTTTTCTCGCTCTTTATTCTTGTATTGGATTCGAAATATGGATATGGATAGGCGCGAGCGTCCTGAGGTGGATTTTCGGGCCCCGAAGCTGCGAGCACCCTTCTGTTAGTGGCTCTAAAGACGCCCGTGGTGGTGATTGAGCCGCCTTACCTTGGATCTTACTGTTTGGATGTGCTATAATAATTCCGTGCTATTACCAACTTGCTCCCTGCAGCCTTTTGACTTTCGACTTGCTCCTCCACGACTCAGTGACTTGGTACTGTAATGTCCTTAATAATTGCCCCAACTCGCATCAATCACCACCGTGCAGTGCCGTACCAGAGTAGCAGGTTCCAAGAACAAACATGTCCAACGCAAGCTCTTGTTCTAGAATATGGACGTGAAGTGATGCAACTGAATGGAGTAGGTAGCTTCTGACGCTGCAAGCCCTCTCGATCTTAATTTCTACCCAATCTATGCCTGACCCATGCTACTCTTGAGGGATCTTGAACTTGATGCTGTGGGCATCGACAATGTTCACAAACTTGGCCATACATATTTACTAACCAGACACGAGATCATAACAAAATGAACAATTAATGCCACTTTACAATGATTTATGCTAAATATGGAGTTATCGTGGTGCACGCAAGGGTTGATGCTTAAATCGTTCAGAGCCTGGGCGGCCCCTGACCTTGCCTCCTCCTCTCTGGTGGAGTCTCCTCCTACGTCGTGTACTACCCATGCTACATACACTGTATTCCCTCGTCCCCTTCCCTCTCCTCTCCTCACAACGACGTAAGTCATCCTCCACTCCTTAAACACCCCTCCTCAACCTTGCGTGGGGTGGATGAGAGTCTGGGAAGTATAGTGCGTCTAGGGAAAGTCTGGGAGGGACCCTGTATCGCACACCGTAAAGTTTGGAGAGCTGGGACCTGAGAAGAAGACTGGGCGAGCTGGATTGCTTGTTGTCAGTTTTTTCCCTTCTCTTCTCTGCCCCTTCCCTGGGAGTTTCTGGGAGTGCTAAGGAGTGGTAACACACCTCCAGTGGGGATGATGCTTGAGAGTTGGGTATTGGGTATTGGGTATTGGGTTTCTGGGTATGGAGTACTTCGTGGAAAATAAAGTGTCATCACGTTGTGTTGTGTTTAACGTGATTTGCCGTTGGTTGAATCGTTACGCACGCATTGAATGCGTGTATATTCATGCTCCATGATACATACGTCCTCTGGGTATTCACACTCCAATATTACAATAACTGTGTGAGTATTATGAGTGAATAGTAAGTAGGTAATACTTTACTTACTTACAGTCTGAGGGGGATTATAATGTACTCTCTACTGTACATACTTATCATTCCGATACTCGTCTTGGAACCCTTCCTCCCCTCCTCCCCTCCTCCCCTCCTCCTCTCCTCCTCTCCTCCTCTCCTCCCTTCTTCCTCTTCACTCTTCTCTCTTCCCTCCTCAATAACCCTTCTCCTGCAAAATGCCCCGTGTGGGATGGATGGAGTACAAGTATGCACCGAAGATGCAGCGCCTAAAGTCGTATGTAACCAGGTGGTGCGCTGTTGTCTCTGAAGAGATGGGTCAGGACTAGAGACCGGTCAAGGCGTTCCCTAAGCACCAGTGCTACTGTATCCATACATGCTAATGCTAATGCTCATGCTAACAAGAAAGTATGGATATCCCCCGAACCATATGTATGTATGTATACAGTCCCAGTACTAAAATCACCCAAGCCAGGCATCTGTCCCTACCATACCTTACCACAATAATAATATGCGGTCCTTAGTAGATTCCTCGCTTGGCTCATTTCTCATCGGCCTATGCCCGTATGTACTTATATTCCAAAGCAGTCCGCTCTCACGGGCCTACCGCTTTTGACTTTTGTTCTAGGAAATAAGAAAGGAAAAGTCGTCGAATCAGGCAAAGCAGGCAAAAGCGGGCAAAAATAATAAGAGAGAGAAAGGGAAATATATACACTTGGGTACTGTCCTTTCTTGAACGATCTTCCCTCCCGACTTCTATTGAAATCTTTCTTCTGCTCGCCAACTCGTACTCAACCTCTCACTCTCCATCGAAGAAGGATATACAAAGGACACAAAAGAGATATTGTTGGAATATACCTACCTACCAGAAAGACTAGTCGTCGGCGGTCCACCCTATCGGCACGTCCATTCATTTACCAACCAACAACACACACACACACTCTCTCTCTCTCTCTCTCTCTCGACTCCTATAGCCTGTTGTCGAATTATCTAGACAATACATCCCATACGCCACTCCTTTTGTCGACTAATTGACCCACCAAGCACATTCAGCAGTTAAAAGTAGATCACAAAGTCAAGCCGATTGAATTATCGAGGAAGAACAACCGGCAACTCCGAAAGAACAACGCAGTACGTTAGTGACGGATCTTCTTGTGCTTTGGTATCTTTTCCTCGAAGTATCATATATATATATATATATATATATATATATATATATATATATATATAAGTCGACTTTCCGCGCATCACACACATACAACGCCAACACCAACAAGACAAGCGAAGGGCAAAAAGCAAGGTTGTTTGACAACAACTCGGAAGGATCTTGATTCTCAGTGTAACATATTGGGTAAGTTTTTCGACTGCTACTCTTCCCGGGTTTTGGTGTACCTATCCTTCCCTTTCACGGTGCTTCAGAGTCACAAGTTTATTCAACCTTTATGGACTCGTCTGCGGGCTTCCGTGATATTATGCACAAGACCATAAGCAAATGCAAGATCCTTTGTTTGTGCTCATACGAACACTACTAATCTGGCTGCATCCCCTTAGGCTATCAATCTCACCATTATTTCCTCATCATAATCCGACGCCAAATATTACGTTGGACTCGAGTCTTCAAGTCGCTTATTTCCTTCCATCCTCACTTGCTCATTCTTCGAGGCTGTCGAGCCTGAAGATTCATCAAGAAGGAAAAGCAGAAATGGATTGGTCGGCAGATAAGTCAGGAGAGCGAGGCGTTCCAAGTAGGGGAAGAAGTGATAGTATAGCCATCCCAGGAGAACGACCAACAGAGACTGTCAAGGAAGAGGCTGGACAAACCAATCAGATAGAGGAGTCCAGACCAGCAATTGTACCAACCGGACACGAGCAACCGCAATACACTGAGCCTCAAGATAGGCGGTATAGTTGCGAGACCATCCCTACGGATGCTGCTATGGCTGCAGCGGCTCCAAAATACAACCCAAGAAATACAATTCCTGTTCAAAGAAGCCTCTCGACAGGCAAGTCACCAAACAAACCAGCACTGGAACCTCCTGTCACCAAGTCCACCCTAAGTGAACTAGATGTCAACAAGATTGTTCACAACCCAAAGCTTCGACATGACATTAATTTTGACCCCGAGTTGCATTTCAGACCGAACTTGGATGGAGAGAAAGGCCGAAGAAAGACAGACAAGGCGAACGCCTTCTGGTCAAAAATGTGTCGTGAATTGGAAGTGTTCGTGACTGATCGACCGACATTCGAGGCCGAATTTGGGGAGGGGGAATGGTGTTTACCCGCAACTTTACGAGCCATTCGGGGGATTTTGGAGACCCTCGTACCGGCAAGAGATCGTGCTTCTGTCGAGGAAATTTTCAATGTGGAGATGTTGATGCAGCAATTTACGAAGGGTGTTGCAGACTTGGAGAAGCTGGCTAACTGGCTTTCCAATCTCCTCAAATCCCATTGTGCACCGATGCGGGATGAGTGGGTGGATGAGATGGTCAGTCAGCTTAGCAATGGAGACAAGAACCACGATATCCCCCTTCTGGTTGGCGGAATGAGAACTCTTTTGGGAGTTCTCGAGGCAATGAAACTGGTGAGTCCAAGAAATAATTTCTTTGCGGAATTTACTAATAGTTTCGCAGGATGTAGCAAATCACCAGATTCGATGCTTAAGGCCACTCCTCATTGAGGATACAGTGCAATTTGAGCAGAAGTTCTTCATGAAGAAAATTGCTCTACGACGTTTAGATGTAGTTGGAGCTCACGCCTGGTTCCGCCAGGCGACTCGAGTACATGCGTCTTCTGTATCACATTCGGAAGGAGATATGGGTGTGTTTTTGAAGGCCTTGGTTAATCTCGTTCTTCCATCGCAGAGACAATACCAGGTCCCACATACGTTCCTTTTTGATGAGGAACGTATTGTAAAGCTCCGCACCGATGTTCTCGAGGTCATCAACATGGAGATATGCACTCGCCAATCTCAAGCGCTGCACACACAATCAAATGACTTCTCAAGCTCAACATTTAACGACTCTTACCGTTATTCCTCGCCAACCGTTCCCAACTCAGCATATGTACGATCAAGAGCAAGCCCGTACCCATACCTCACTCGTTCTGCGAACAGCAGCAACACCTCGCTGGCATCAACGTCATCCGCACATTCTAGCGCAGCTTTCTCTCCAATCCACAGATCGCCAACATCCTCTCCACCTCCAATCCAACAATCACAACCTCCATCTCCCAACACTCTCCGAGCAACAATCCTCGCTGTGCTATCTGAAGCCGCACCAGACACCCGCTGGACGACAGAGCTGGGCGCTGTAGCACTACAAATCCTCCGCACATCACCACGCCCTCTCTCGGATCTCCCACAATTCGAAGCCGAACTTGCCAGCCACATCAACACGCCCAGCTCACCTTTGTTCCAGGTCGTCGAATCCGACGTCTCACAAGCCCTACATGGTATGCTCATGGAGCTGGTTACAAGCTACACGCCCTTGACTTCGCTGCAGCTCTTCGAATCTGCTACGTCGCCGCGCCCAACCGCCTACTCACAGCTCGCCACCCAAAACACTCTCCACGATATCGCTACGCGCATCGCCCACATCGGTATTCTGCATTGGCGAGTCTGGGCCCCGCTTGCCTACCTCGTCAACCCTGAGGCTGACGAGGCCACGAATTCTTCTCGTGGCGCCAGTACAGACACCCAGATGGTCGACAGTGATTCCCTGTCCAATCCTCACCCAAACGGTGCCTCGCCGCATCAGAGCCGCCACCAGCAGAGCCGCAGCTCGAATCAGATTGAAACAAGGAGTTGTTGATCGGCATGTCCTTTCTTACTCACTGATCTTTTATTATTTGTTATTTGGTACACGAATCGGAAGTCGTTCTTTAGCGTCGGATACCCCATTGTTCCATAATGTATACTTCAATTGTTTTATCAACCTTACCTCACTCCACATCAAATCACATTAACGCACAACTACTACAAACATTGGGTGGCTGTTCATCTGGCGCTGGCGGATTAGCGATTGTTTTTATATCTACTCATGTCACCCTTTTTTCCAACCCGTTTCTTTTCCATTGTTTTCAAAATACCGCTCTTCTTTCATAGAGGGTGTGTAGAGGGTTATTGGCGCATGATACTTGGATTTTAGGTTGCGGATGGAGCGGCATAGCATTTTAAGGTTATTTTGCGCTTGGTTTATCGGTTTTTGTTTTGTTTTTTTTGTTTTTTGCGAGTGGATGATTGTATATTGGTCATTGGATATCGATGAGTTTCGCCTTACAGGTCGGTTGGGAAGGGGGCTTGGTTGGGCGGTATTAAATATGCTGGGTGGGAGTGTGCAGTCAAAATTAAACTATTTTACTCATTCCATTGCGGTCTACCATGTCTCTACGTGACTTTGTCCGATATGCTTACTGACCCATCTATGATTCCCGACGAGTACATGCCTACCTACAAGTCGTGTGCACGAATGGAGACATCTTCGACCCTCACATGACACTTTGCCCAATCGCCCAGGTACGACTTGCCCACCTCCTCGCCTCATCACCAACATCATTCCAATATGAAGATATCGCACAGCACCAATTGCACTTCAGCCTTCCCTCTCACATAAGGTCAGCACCGCCAACCCCCGAATCCTACATTCTCGCAGCCCTACACGTAGCCTTGTTGCATTTCCTCTCCGGCTGATACGTACAATCGGCCCTATCGCGATTTCGGCTTCATTTACAACGTACCATGTGAGCTGCAATGTTACTTCATGCAGCATTTTGTGATAGTACGCTGCTGGTGTTCCTTGGGTCAAGCAGGGCGCGAGCTGGAAGGGACTTTTTCAAGTGGCTGCATGCTGGTCCTGGGTGTCGGGTAGAAATTTTCTTGGAAAATGATCAAAAATAAAGTAAATTCTAGGTCATGTTTCGGATATGGATCAAGTTTCTACAAAAACTCATGAGCTGGGACTTGGACTGTTCTTAAATTTCATTATTTCGGGGGTTTATTAGTATTAGGTGGTGTTTTCTCCTTACATTTATTTCCCTAATAATTTATACGATAGTACATGTGATATCATAGACTCAGCGTCACCCATGTGCACAGAAGAGACAGCATGACAATAAAGTGTCTCACTGAGCCCAGGAATTCACGAACTCTCTGAATTCATACTCTTGTACAGAACTAAGTAATGTATGTGTACAACCCCATTTAGCATCTGATCTGTCCCACAATCCATATGAACGCCGAAATAGAGAAAAATAGCGAAAAAGCAAAAAAGAAAAAGAAAAAAAAAGAGAAAGGTGAGAAATCCAACAGTTCGGAAATAAACCCCTGGTATATACGCTAGATGAGCGAAACAAGTCCCCATTCCGTCGATTCCAATCCAAGAGATAAAAACAGTTATTATACAAACGCCAGTGCATGCAAAAATGTCCTCCCAAAATTCGACGGCCAACGATTTGCTAAAATTCAGACTCAGACTCCTACAATGCTCTCGCTGCTACTGTATCAAACAAATCGTATGCACGCACCCTCTATACTCTCTCCAAGGGCACAACAAATACATGGTCGACTCACAACTGCACTCGACCGTTCATGTTATAGCGAGCAGTGCCACTGCCCCCAAGTGGACTCATGATAGCAGAGAAATTGCTGTTAGGAGTCATTGTTCCATCCATACCCGAGATGCTCGAGTTCATGGTTCCAGTCCTGGATGACGCCGCACTACTCAGTAACGCGTCTGCTCGCTCAAATACCGTTCCAGCAAACATGGAATTATACGATCCACTTTGTGGGGTGCTGGGTACCGTGGCTTGCACAGCAGGTCCCAGAGCCGCGCTCGCCGGTGTCATGGGTATGGCAGCGGGACTCTGTAGCATTGAGTTGCCACCCATGTTGACGCCGCTCGACGAGTTGCTAGCTGACATGGGAACGCTACCGCCACTAGACAGCTGACCGCTGTTCATAGGAACTAGTGTAGCCCATGGTGATGCTCTTATAGAGTGGCCAGTTTGACGCATAGGGTTATGAAGCGTTTTCAGAAGACTAATAACGTCCATTGGAAAAAACCCAGCCATGCTCTTTGTTTCATCTTTGACTTCTTTGACTTTTACCACTAAATCATAGTACGCCTGTCCGAGTTAGTAGTGTCACCAAGACTTTTAGACCTTGACTCACATTCAAAAAAGTTTTGCATAACTCCCAAAAAGCGGTCTCTCGACGAACCCCAGGTTCTTTGAGCTTAATCAAAGACAAACGAGCTTTCAAAGCACCAGCCGTTTGCATAGCCATTTGACATTTCTGAATTAAGATTTGCAACTGCAGCCTCAACTGATTCGAGTATCCCTGCTGTGAGCTAATCTGCATAACTTTTATGAATGCGTTGTCGATATTCGGTAGTTGTTTAAGAGCCAATTCTGCTGAATCCTGAAGATTCAGGAAGATCTTTTCAAATTGTTTGTCTTCTTCAGTAAACTCGCCCGCAGCAGGTATGTTGCGAAGAGGACCTGCTGATGTACTGGATGACCCGAACGACTCCCCCGAACGTGGAGTAGACACTGAGAGTGTGCTTGTCATTGTCCCTGATCGACTATTGCTGGCCAAGGCTGGCTGCTGAGTTTCACCCGCCACGCGCAGTCCATCTGATGATTGCATGGCTGTTCCGTTTCGCGATCTGCTCCCTGGGTTGGGTCGTTCCCGCGTTGGTGTGACTGATTTGTCCCGAGTATGCGGTCTGATTGTTCCATTACTTGGTGCTTCTGTGACAATGACCTTTGAAGTCTCATTGACAAGAAGGCTAGTACCCGCATTTCTGACTTCGGCAAGACTGCCATAGACCAGCAACAGCAGTGTACGAATATATCGTGGATCGCCATTATTGAGAATGGTCTCAACATTTCTCGAAAGCAGTGCGCAGACGTGTATATATGCAGACACACAAGTAAGACATGCATTTTGTACATTCTCGTTCGACCGTGGAGAGGCTTCTTCGTCTTCTTCAGAATAGGTTATATAGCTTTGTAAATCCCGATCTAGCTCCTCCACATGAGTGGTAGCATTATAAAACACTCTTTCTAAACTTGTCCGTTTATTGGTATTATCTCGCGCGAGGCCTATCAAGTTCTGTATAAGCGGATGGACTTGAAACAATGCGTAAAGAATGCCCTTGGCTCCCTCTATAACAGGATCTGGTGATTGCGACTCCCGCTTCCGTTCTGGAAGACTGGATAGACGCCGAACATAAGTAGCACGCTGAGTCGACTCTGCCGGACTTGCTGGGCTCCTCGAAGAAATGCTTCCATTAACCATTGTACTGCCACTCATTGCCGAGCCGTGACTAAGACCACGATAGTGACTATATCGATTCGTCTTGGCCTCCTCGACCGTGACCAGGTTAGGTTCCTTAGACTTTAATGCAACGCCCATTCGCCTGGACCGATCTGAGCTTCCTGAACCTCCCCGTGACGCTTGTAGCAAGCTTTCACTGTTACTTCGCAACCTCTCGTTAGAATTGCCTATGGTCAAAGGCATCACGCCGGGACGCCGCAATGCTGCATTTTGCTGTGAAAGCCCTCGATAATGTGATCTGGATGGTATAGGGGGTGGTCGAGGCAAAGCAGGAGACCTCAGGTCGGGCACATCTGTTCCGTTCACCTTGATTGGAAACCTTCCGCTCATGACCCGTTTTATTGGCCTTGGTGTTTCCGCTCCTTCACTTGATTCCTCGCCAGCAGACTCCATATCAGACCGATCCATTATTGATTTCTGTTGTTTCAAAAACTTCTTTATCTGAGCCGTCACAGTTACATCGTGCACTTCGCTTTTGTCTAGAAATCCGCCATTCGGTGGACTTGTTGGTTGAGGTTGTAACACTTCTTTGGGCGGGAATCGGATTGGGTTTCCATCAAGTTTGAGAACTTGGAGTGTGGCCATATCCGCAAGGAACAGAGGCAAATCCTCTATGCGATTCTTTTGTACAGATAACACTTTCAATGATGTCAATTTCGCAAGCTCAGGTGGGAGTATTCGTAGTTTGTTTCGGCCAACATCAAGGATTTCGAGAAACGTCAATTGACAAATCTAAAAGATATTTCAGTGAAGCTCACAACTTATAGATTTCTGCCTTGGAAACATACTGCTGCAGGAAACTCCCGAATGACATTGCTACGGACGTTGAGGTACCGCAAGGAGGTACATTCTGCGAATCTGGAAGGGAACGTAGAGATTTGATTATGCGATAACGCCAACCTAACATATCTGTTAATTTGTGTATTTGGAACGGAGAGCCTTGATAAATGTACCTTTCGATCTCGCCTTTTATAATATCTACCACTTCTTCTGGAAACTTTTGTATATTCTTGTGACTTAAATCAATTGTGACCCGCGGCTTTAACTCATTGCTGACCCCACTTGCTTCTGCAGCCTTTGTTTGGTTCTCTTCAATGGCATGTTTTAATGCCTCACGGGCGAGCACCACGACTTGACTCGAGGATATAGGTCCCTGAGCTGTGATCGATGGTCCAGATGTTCCATTTCGTCCAGCGGGGTTCGGTATTCTTCGTACAGTATTCATCTGCGGAGGTCGAGGGGGTTGTACATTATCAGCTGCGATCCTGCCAGTGGTTTGAGTAGCTGCCCCAAGAGGCCCTGATGGTGGATCCATAGCTCTGAAGGAATCATTCGCGCCCCTGTTGCTGTTGATATGTATCCTTCCTCAGCGCTCTTGCAAACGAAACACCTCCTAGGCCGAGCGCAACTGAAGGCAAGTTACAGATCCAGATGTCTTATCGTGTCTGTCCGGCGACGATTCGATGGCTTCTTAGATTGAACGAGACGCATCGCTGTGGTTCAGATCGGTTTCGATGTATTGTTGCATTGTATATACATTAGGAGCGAAGTCCTGAGGCGGAATGTATAATTCAATGTAGTGCTTAAGGTGGTTGTATTGCGATGCAGCCGATAACGACAGCGGATGCTAGCTGGTGTCGATTGGCTTAAGCGAACCTGCAGGAACAAGCAACAACTTTCTGACAGACATGGCAGCCACTTGCACACTTGGATTTTCAAGAACGATGTGATGACAGCGGGAAGTAAGTAATCTCGTAAATCATACTGGATGACTGGCCGTATAGGTGTCTTCTGTGTCATCTCACAGACTGGAAGGAGATGGACATTAATCGTTCTTGATGCCTTTATCATTCATCATCCAGACGGGATTAAGAGAGACCTTTGAGTAACGAACGGGCATCTAGAATAAGTGATTTAAGTCCTCAAACTGGAGCTTAAGTTGATGTGGTTGAATATTTTTATTTCCCCTCTATCTTTGTACAATGTACATTTCCTACATCTAATAACACATCATGAATTACCCTTAAAGGGACCAACATAAATCCTCAGAAGTCAGACAAATTCGGCATGCCTATCAAGCTGGCAAGGTTTCTTCCTCAACCAATTCGTCCACAGATACGTCCACCTCGATATCCTCATCGGCCGTACCCAATCCACTGTATGCCGCATCTCGTTGTTGGTTAAGAACAACAACTTCCTGTGTCGCCCATCCCTTCCAGCCTTCGTAAGTCTTATCTTCAAGCTCCGAACCGATCTCGATCATTGATTTTCCGAAGAAAGCACCGGTGGCTAATGCCTCTTCGTGTGCCACCCTACGCTCTACTTCCTCCTCGTGTCGCAAAGCATAGAATTCCTTTCGGGCTTTATCATATGCTTTCTCTGAAGTCATGCCCGGCTCATTTTCGAGAAGCCATAACTGCCGTTGAACCACACTGTATATTCTTGTTAGCAATTGATCCAATAAAGTTCTTGTTTCGTAACGGACCTTTCACCATTGAGCTGCCTTCCCCGTTGCTGGATTTTGCTCCAATCGCAGCGATTTCCGTCTTTCCCATCCTGCTCGACGATAATTCTTGGTCTCGCAAGTTCCCAAGGATGATCTTTGAAGAAGTTCTTGCGCATTGCGTCCTCTTGATACACGATTGGGCGTGGTCTGAACATCTTGCTCGCCTTCTTCGTCCGCGGTCGGCCCAGGACCGAGTGCTCGATAGGTTGTGTTCTTGTCAGGATTTCTGACGGCGGTATTGAGCCGACTATCTTGTACCATGATGGAGGAGGCTTCGCGTCAATTGACTGTAGTAGGCGCGTCGCATTCTGATGAACCCTGGCGGGGTTGAAGTTGAAACGACCCATTGTGAGGAATCGCAGCAGATCTGCTGGAGTACAGGAGCTGAGCGGACAAGTTTAGGAAGTCTAATGGATAATTTGATAATGAATGCCTAGGTTGATGGCATTCATGAACAGAAGGGCAATGAATTCCCGATCTCGTCGTTGTCTTGAAAAAGATAGCGGTAGATGCCGTGTGATGCTTGGATTTTGGCGAAGTTCTTAGTGTTGCGGCAACTCAAAGATTATCCCCATCACCAATCCAGCTCTCCCCAATTGTCAGTGCTCAGCTTCGCACAATATATCGACCACATAGAGATGGCTCTGTGGCTGAGTTGATCACGGCAGCACCATGTCAGACAGCCCATGTCCTTCTTATGTTCGATTGAGAAGTCGACGAGCGGCTCTCTCGTCTCCAGCATAGGTCCTCGTCACATACTGCCATTTCTCTGCCCTCTCGAATACAAAAATGATCGCCAACAACGTGTTCGCTATTTCTCTCGGAGAAGACATTCGAATCGACAACTTCAGAGATCCTCAAAACGACCTACAACTCAATTGGACATCTGGTTCATCAACTCTCTTGTCAAAGCTGGTCATTGTGCCGCCCACTCTCAACCAAGATCTTTTGCAAGACATCTCACAACGCAGGAATCGGCATCTTTACATTACAAACGAAGATCAAGAAGTGGAGCCTCTAATAGTCGGGACTTTTTTACACAATCACCTGCAGCAATTTGGCGTGATACCGCGAAGGCTACATCATGGGAATATCAGGAGGAAGGGAATGATGAAGATGACGGAAAGGACCAATACTTGCGAGAAGAGCTGTTATCACTGGTTGAGACATACGATGGCGATTCCTTGACGGATCACCTACCTCTACTCCAACCTCCAGATCTAAAACAATTCGAGGAATCTCAACATCCTGGCCTCCAAATCTCAGACGAGCCAGTGGCTGCTGAATCACCAGCCGCAAGCTACACTTGGCCTTCCCAAGGTCGGGTCAAAGCAGATGTCGATGCTTTAATCCAGCTTCTCAAACTGGAAGTCGCCAATGCCGAAGAAGTTTACGAACTTTATAGAGCTCTACCCGCTCCTCGAATACCTTATATCGCACCTGATGCTAGACACCTCCTCTTGGCACATCTATCTCGGGTCGAAAGTAAAAACGAAGCTGCAATGCTACGATATTTTTCCGTCATCGATGATTTCAATGCCCAAGGAATAGCCCTTCTGGTTTCGGAATGGACTAGTGCTATATCCTTTGCGGGACGCTATGTAGCCAGATCTGGCGACGTTGAGGTTCAAGCTGGCTTACGAATGTGGAGAGAAATGGAGCATGTTGCTGGTGTTCGAGGAAATTGGGTGACATTCAACGTCTTATTTGATATAGCTGCAAAGGCAGGCAAATTCAAACTGGCGGAAATGATATATACAGAGATGGAGAAGCGCGGGTTTGAATACAATCGATTTCACCATGTGAGCTTGATTCATTTCTATGGGCTCAAGCATGATGGTAGTGCTGCTCGTCAAGCCTACAAGCATTTGGTAGAAGCTGGGGAGATTGTGGACACAGTCGTTTTGAACGCAGTCATTGCTGCTCTTATACGGGCTGGCGAGGGACAATCTGCGGAGCTCATCTACGAAAGAATGAAGAGATTACATTATGAAAAGCAGGGCGCAGAGCTTCCCCCAACGGACTTCAGGAAGAGACGAGAAATTGGAAAAGAACTTTCTCGTCAAGCAAGGCGGGCAAGGTCCCAAACACACTTACAGGAAACTTATCAAAAGAACGCAATCGTGGCGCCAGATCTCAAGACATATAGAATTCTGATTCATCACCATGCAATTACGAGCGGGGACTTCGGTCAAGTGTCAAAATACCTGGACGAGATGAAGTTGTTCAGTGTTCCTGTACATGCTGGGATCTTTCTGTCTCTTTTTAAGGGCTTCGCGCTTCACGGTGGTGTGCGGTATACTCTCTGGACTGGCAAGAGATTAGATAGTGTCTGGAAAGCATACATGTTGATCGTGAGCCGTGCGGAAGATGTGTACCTAGATAAGTGGTTGATTATCTGGGCATTGCGGGCGTCTGCAAAGTGCTTTGGCAAAGACAAGGTAGTCCATATATGGGAAGAGTGCAAAATGTCCTGGGAACCGCGAAGTGATGAGCTACAACTTGTCAATGAGGAGCTTCAGATCCTGTTAGATGTACGCCGCGGAGAACTTTTCCTGCCTGCGGATGAGCATAATGAATTATATTAAAAAGTTATTTGAGCACATCTCAACACGATGCAGTTTAATACAATTGTCTGTTAGAATATTGCAGCACGTACACTAGCCTTTTCAACACCTGAAATACCTATAGTTCGAATTCACCAGAACCCCTTGGATGTACACAGGTTATCTTCGTTGATTACATTAATTCGAGTGATATCGCAACGAGTAAAGTAAACCACCTTACAATGCAGGAGCACATCAGGTTGCTAGCAGCTGGTATCACGTGATACTGCGCACCTTCTTCACACGTAGAGAACAAGAGCTAAGGTAGGTGGACAATAGTTATTTGGTTCCGTTATAGTCAACTTTCTACACATCTTCCCTAAACTTCGAACGCGTTTGGAAATGTGGGAGTCAAAATGCCGCCGCTAGTACAGAGTAACTCCTACGTGGACATTGACCATACCTTGCGTAAAGTCTTCAAGAAAAGCAGCTTTCGGTAATATTTACCGTCACCAACCGATTGGATACCTTGACTGACTTTCGATACTTCCAGTCCTCTCCAACGCGAAGTTATTACGGAAGCTCTACAGGGTCAAGATGTCTTCTTGCAGGCAGCCACTTCTTTCGGAAAGAGCCTTTGCTATCAGTTGCCGGCAGTCGTTGATCATCGCAGTAGGTAGTCAACGGAACCTTTCAGGTGTCACTTGATGGACGATACTAAAGTATCATATAGTCACAATCGTTATATCTCCGCTCTTGTCCCTGATGGTATCTTAAGCCCCCATTTTAGACTATTTCCAGATTACCATATTCTAACATGGTTCCAGAACAACCAAGTTGACGCGCTTCGTGCCCTGAAAATATGTGCGGCTTCGATCAACAGCACCACAAGCTACGAAGAGCGTAGCGAAGTTCTAAAAGATCTAGAGACTGGCCACCCTCTGACCCGATTACTCTATGTGACTCCGGAATACTGCATGACGGAGTCTTTCCGTAGGAAACTTGCTCTCGTCCACGAGCAACGTGAATTAGCACGCTTCGCTATCGATGAAGCACATTGTATCTCAGAATGGGGCCATGATTTCCGCAAAAGCTTCAAAGAGCTTAGCTTCTTCAGAAAGGCATTTCCAGATGTACCGATCATGTGTCTCACAGCAACGGCTACTTTGCAGGTGCGGCATGATATCATTGGCACACTTGGATTGAGTGAAGAGAATATGAAGATTTTCACAATGTCCACTGACCGAGAGAATCTGCACTATGAAGTAAGGTTCAAATGTGACGATGAAGACCACTTCTCGAATTTTCTTAAATGGCTCCGGAAAGTCCACCAGAAAAGAGCACATCCTGATCGCCTCAAACAACTTCAAGTTGAGGGCGAGAGAATTGAGAATGTCTCAGGAATCATCTATACACTTTACCGTAGAGACTGCGAGGACCTTGCAGCAGGGCTCCGCGCCGAGGGTATTGGTGCCAGACCCTTTCATGCTGGCCTCAGTACCCTTGAGAAAACCGACACTCTAACAAATTGGGTCAACAATATTCCAGGGTACGATATCATTGTTGCAACAACAGCTTTTGGGATGGGTATCGACAAGAAAGATGTACGCTTTGTTGTTCACTGGCAGCTACCAAAGAGCTTTGAAGGCTTCTATCAAGAGGCGGGGCGTGCAGGCCGAGACGGCAAGGCTGCTGTTTCGATAGTATATTATAGTCGTGAGGATCAAGCGCGCGCTTTCCAAAGGCTGCGCCAAAATCAGATGAGAGACTCTTCGAATTATGAAGCAAGGAGCAAGAGCTTGAAGGCGCTCGTCACGTTCTGCGAGACTACTGAGACTTGTCGCCACAAGCTGATTTGCAAGTACTTTGGGGAAGCTGAGGCTCCAGCTTGCGATTACGCGTGTGATTGGCATAAAGATGTCAGAACTTTGAGGAGGAAGAAGCTAGAGAAGCTTGCGGACGAAGAATGGATTGGCACGCAACTCCAGGCTGGGAACTTTGAAAGTTTGGCCGGCTATGATTAACAAATATGGATGCTCTTGCGTTGGTAATTGCATTGTAATTACATAGCTGGACGTTGTTTTCATCATTTGACACATCAGCATGGAGGATATTGTAAAAATCCTGTGATTATCAACAGTGGGCGCTTGCTCGACTGTCTAACTGTATGTTCAGTATCGATTACTGTTATAGATACCCCAATCAGATCTATGCCTTTTTTTTTTCTCTATATTTCTCTAATGAGCACTTAATCCTGAACACTCTGGCTAGCGGCCTCTCCCTCTTTAGCGGCACCCTTAAAGATGAACTCCTCAAGCTTGTTGCAGGCAACCTCCTTGTCGTCATTGACAATGATGATATCGTGCACTCCTGGAGTCTTCGAGTAGGCGATCTCGTTCTTGGCCTGCTCGAGACGCTTCTGAATGGACTCCTCCTTCTCGGTTCCACGGCCACGGAGTCTAGCTTCAAGAGCCTCGTCAGAAGGCGGAGCAATGAACACATATCGTGCATTCAGATTTGTGTTCTTGATTTGCTTGACACCCTACATCCTTTTGTCAGCCCCTGTCGCAATTCCAAAGCAAATATCAATCCCAATCCCATAGTACATATCCTATCATCTTCAGACACTCAAAGACCTACCTCCATCTCGATATCCAAAATTGGGACCCTTCCTCCCTTCCCAATATCCTCGATAGTCTGTCTGCTAGTACCATATCTGTTCCCGCCAAATTTGGCATGTTCAACAAAACCGCCCTTCTCAATGAGCGCCTCGAAGTCCTGCATAGAGACGTAGTTGTAATCCTCGCCGCGCACCTCTCCGGGGCGGGGGTCGCGTGTGGTATGCGACACGGAGGTTGCGAAGGTGTCGGGATGGCGCTGCATAAGCATCTTGTAAAGCGTGCCCTTTCCAACACCCGAAGGCCCGGAAATGATGATTGGGCGGCGATCAGAAGGAGGAACTATGGTGGTTAGCTTAGCAATATGTATGTGAGAGACCCTTAAAGAGAGACTTGGAATGGGATAGGGATATATGGGGGAGAGTCGTATATACGCACCTGGTGCCATTGTGTATGTTCTGTAAGAAATTCTGGAAGTTAAAAAAGGTGAGAACTTCTGGGAGCACCGAGTGAGGGAGCGGATGAGCATATGGACTTAATGGCGGTGTCCTTTGGGGAAATACATTTATTGAACAGCTAAGCTTATCGATAAGGAGAAGGTATGTAAGGGGTCTAGGGTATCAAACCTTGCGTTTCAGGCACATAACCCTGGGGTACAATGCATTGACTTCATCAGATTTGAACCTATCACAAAAACGCGTGAGTCATAATATTCTGCCATCCAAACTTAGAAACTCATTAATCATTGCTATTTTTGACTGGGTTCAAGAACTGGTTCCTTAAGTATAAATAAAAAAACAAAGCCATTACGCCGACAAACAAGTATCTTACTTGCTTCAAGTATGTCCTGGGTATCAAAACGCCTTCCAATATCCTCTCTGAAGCAATTAAAACCTACTCAGGTAACTAGCTGTGCTGTACCGAGATGGACTGTATGCTGGATGCATTGCCGTTGGAGGTCTTGAAAGTTCAGGCATGATCGGAGAGCGTCGGGAATTCATTGGCGGAGTTGCTGGTTGCACTGATGGAGTCGTAGGTTGCTGTGGATGTGGCCGAGTTTCCTGCTCGTAATGTCCTTCAAACTGCTCAGGGTCGTTGATAATTGGTCTCGAGATCTTGAGTGGGAGTTTGAAGCCGAACTTGGACTTGCGTTGTGGCTTCTCATTCAAATTGGAGTCATTGTACGTTGGAAGGATGTACTCAGGATCGTGAGAGCTACTCGAAGCGCTGCGGAAGCTACCGCTTGACTTGCCAATGCTCTGATCAGCTACAGCGCCGTACTTTCGGACTTGTCTGGAAGTGATACCATTCTTAGGATCGCCGAAGACGAAACCCTGCTTGATATTAGTTCAGCTCAGAATAGAAGGAATGGGAGACTCACTGCGATGATGTTGAATAACCCTATGATAGCCGAGAGACAACCAGAAGCAATGACTACGCGCCAAAGTGGAAGGCCGAGGTTTTTGACACTAGTTGCTTCCTTGTTGAGATTGGCCATGATATTGAAGCCCAATACAATCATTGCCATTCCTAGAAAGACAAACCCAGATTCTAAGCTCAACAATGGCCAGTTCTTGGCGAAGTATTTCTCCAAGAACCCGAGCTCGGAAACGAGCAAGAACATGGCGATCACACTGGTGATGAAGTGCGCAGCACCATCAAAAAAGTAGAACTGTTGAGGGTCAGTCATATTCAGTATACTAAGATAAAAGAACCTACATTTGATGTCTTCACCGTCATAACAAGCATGATCCAGCTCGCCACAGCGACGGTAAGCAGAACGATTATGTTTATGACACGTAAGACGTTGAGGGTAATGTATCCTGGGCCAGCCAGTTTTCCATTCTTGGGTTTAGGGGATAAGTTGAACATCATTAGAAAAAAGTGTTCAGGGAGCTGAGGTGTTTGCAAGGTTGCAAAATCCGCGTTGCTATGCTGGTAGATAGTTTGTGGGATGAGTTCAAGGTATGGAAGCTTTGGTTGAAGAACCTTCGTGAAATATTTCGCTGAGGAATTATGGAAGAAAAGAAAGTAGAAAAAGTGAAAGAAGTAGAAGGTAAATAACAGAAGGAGAGTGATCGGTATTAAAGATCCAGCTTGAGGAATCTTCAATAGCTTTTGAATGATAGGTATTGTTCAATGACAATAAGAAGATAAAGCACAAAGAGTACAACAAGTGACTTAAGGAAACCTTTATGATCTCTGCGACGTCGAGCACCTTTAAGAAATCACAAGTACCTTACCTAGCCTCAGATTGGATAATATGATCCATCAAACAATGAATTTGATACAACTAAGAATCCGATAGAGCCCTTACGCATCAGCCGATTGTAATCCAATGGTCAACGCAACAATGTACTTGTCCTAACAATACACATTGCAGATTGCATACCCAACGCGTTTCGCTCTTTTGACTGGCCAGAAATAGCAGCGCCGAGTTCATCGTGGACAACAATCAAGGATCCACGATATGGACAACGAATAGGAACGCGTACAAAAACGAGATACCTGTGGAGAGTTGGATGTGCCTGGAGCTTGCGAAGAAGGTCTAGAAGAACTCCTTCAGATAGTGGCAATTAGGACCTTGCATAGAAAATGGTAAAATATCATGTGCGTATGCGCATCCTTCCAGGGCGCCCGACTGCGTTTCGATCTTCCCAGACGAGGACAATGTATTGGATGAAAGTGCTCCAAGCGTGACTGTTTCAAAAGGTCGAGCGTCAATGCAACGACATGCGAACGCGCTCCCAGAGCAGAACTCGTGCATCCAAGCGCTTACAAAGGCATAAGAGATATCAAAACTCTATGTGCTTCGATATGAATATAACAGACGAGTTAAGTTTCTGCTTATTCATGCTGTGAGAGCTTAAGAGCTTAAGAGCCTGAGAGCCATCGATGCAACCTCGGGAGTAATGAGTGATGGAAACAACCTGCCTGTCAGAATGGGTATATACCCCATACAATATGTGAGATCCGAAAAGCCCGAGTATGTTACTCTACATTCAGTAGATGATAGCTCTTGTGCTTTTGAATGGTAATTGAATATCGTATGAAGTGCGAGTACGTTGATACATTCGTAAACTTTGATGCTTAAGGAGGGATAAGCTGAAAGAGCACAAGCACTATTGGGCCTTCCGGAGGGGTTACCTATGCCATGGTTCTTTATTCGGCCACTCCCGTCAAACCCCCCGATAAAGGCAATCACTAAAGTAGCCGCGATGCTTCTATTTCCATCTCCTCCCGCCGCCCAACTGTCAGAAATCTTCCTTTCTTTTCTTTTGTCCACGCCCGCGAATCACCCCTAGCCGCCATCACCCAAAAACAAAGTTGTCCGTGTATCTCACATCTCAACACTATGGCAAGAGGAAACCAGCGTGACAAGGCCCGCGAGGCCAACCAGAAGAAGGTATGTCGCATCGCATCTTACTGTTATTTACTTTGTGGGCGTTGCTGATCGATCGCCCGCCCCACAGCTGGCCTCCCAAAAGTCCGGAACTACCATGTCAGGCAGCGAAATGATGCGCGAGAAGGAGAAGGTTGCCGCCAAGATGAGAGAGAAGCAGGCTGCAGGTAGGAGACCCAAAGAAAAAAGTGTTGCAATTGTACTTTGTGATGCTGACTGATGCGACGCAGCCGATGCGAAGAAGGCTGCCGAAGGCGCTGGCAAGAAGTAATAAGCGCCTCCACAATGAGATCATCCGCACTCGGCGCCGAGGCACTGTTACTGGCCGAGACATGGATGAGTAGGATGGAATTACTGGGAGGCGTTGTATGTTGATGAGAGACAGAAATTTAGGAAACATGAGGGTGAGGGGGTTCGGAATGCTTTGGAGTTCTGGCTGCGAATATCCTCAGATAGTCAGAATGGCTACGATATTTTGAGAAACGTTCTTTGGGGAAAATATATAAAGGAGTTTGAACTTTTTCCTCGCGACCTGTACGGTCTTGCTGTGACCCGTTTAGGAACCGGAGCCTACTTCATGGTTTAACCTTATCTTTGCATTATACCTTGTCCCAGAAACCTTACCGGTGAAGGCTCCATATGATAATTGTTTTCTATCTCATAATCTCTGCATAGAGGCAAAGCAATTGTTTGAATGCAAGAGTCCATTCGAAAGAGGATATTCTACTATTAATGCTCCGATTTCCTAATACGATCCAGTCATATATATCATCCGGCTCTGCTTACTTTCCGGCGTCAAACCTGGTGTTGGCGACACTTGAGCTCACAGTGAAGGCTTTTCCCAAAATATCAAAAACTACCACAATACATTTATACGAGCCCTCCTTTTCACATACATCCCCTATGCTGCCTCAAGAGCAGCAGCTGGCATGGCACCTGAATACTTTAGCACAATATCAGAACACTATAGGAACTAAAGCAACATACCAGTAAGACCACCAAAAGCAGCAAGTCCTTGGATGGCAGAGTTGGGGAAATCAGCAACACCGCAGAGACATGAACAAGTGCAAGCGCCGCCTGTAGCGTCGGTGCCGGCACCGGAAACCACTGTGCCAGTGCTTGCTACCGCAGAAGCAGTTGACGTGGCAAGAGTAGTGGCGGCAGCAGAGGCAGCAATCCCGGCGGCCGAACCGGTACCGTTCTGTGCAATAGCCATCTGCTGGAACATGGCCTGGGTCTTGTTGGCTGTTGGGTTGATTGAGAAGGCCATTCCCTTTCCACAGTGACCAGCTTGCTTGCAGTAGAACCCTGGGACTTTGTTAGTAACAGGGCAAGAGATATATGACAAAGATGAGGACTGACAAAGTGGGGTAGCAACAGTGACTTGCATGGCCATTTGAGGAGCAGGAGAAATACTGTTGTTTGGGTTTGGCACGAAACCAGAGTCTGTTCCACCTGCGAGAGCCACACATGGAGAGGTGAAGGCGGACTGGGTTACGGTGTGGTTCTGAGATTGGAAATCAAAGATGACCATGTCACCAACAGCAGCTGTGATAGAATCTGGTGTGTATACTAGACCGCCAGCACCACCAACAGTAACCTGAAATCTCCATTAACTTTGACCCCTCTTAGCATCGAGGTTTCAACTTACGGTGTGGGTCGCAACAGCGGCGGCAGAAGTGGCAATGGCTGGACTGTTGACTGTGCTCGTTGCAGCTCCAGCTCCTTGATTGACCCAGATAATGATAATTTCAGTTGAGCTGCTTGAGGAACCGGCAGCATTGTTGTTGCCCTTGGACTTCTTCGAAGAGGACCTTCCATCTGAATTTTCAGTAGTAGTCTCAGAGGATGCCACAATGATGTCTTCTCTTCGCTCCAATCCAGCAAGTCCGTTGAAATCGAAGGATCCAGCCAAAGCAAGAGGGGCTACGCAGAGCGCAGCGATGGTAGAGAACTTCATGATGAAATATTAAAAGTTGATGATATTGAATCGTAAGTATCGTATAGAGAGATCGAATGAGCAAAGCCGCACTGCGGTTATAGCTGATCTGTCTGTTATGCCGAAGGGAGAGTAAAGATTGTAGTGGTCGTTGCTGAATAGCCAGAGGGCGAGGGCCTGCTCGTGAAAATGAAGAAAAGTAATAGAAAATACAATTTGGAAGTGAATGAGGGTGTTCACAGCAATAACGTTCGTGATGAGAAGGAGAGGAGCACTTAGTCTTGGGGGGCTCAATTGCTTAAATCAAAGCATGAGATTTGATATTCGTCTGGCAGCATAGCAGCATGGCAACATGGAGTTGTAACAAACATCACTAACAACCTAGCTGAGATCTGGTGTCAAACGGATAAGCCACGCTCGGGACCTCCACCGTCCGGTGTAAGGTGCGAAAGGTACAAAAGGGTGTTTTTAATTACATGAAAGCACGGCGAATTTTGGCTGGGCCATCATCCCATTGCACGTCACTCGATGGCATGAAGGTTAAAGAAAGTCAAGGGCTGTGGAAGGCTGATGTGATATACGGGGTCGGTGCGCGGTAACCGATGATGCTTAACGTGAACGGTCAGAGAACCTGTCTCGGGAACTGTTTGAAGGAGTTGCAAAACCACGAAAAAGCAGGGTCTGAAGCAGACATGGGTCCATGACAGCACCAAACTCCAGATGACACGAAATAGAGTTGAAGGCTTAATACCATTAAGATTATAATTTTGGCTTATCCGAGATTCTCCGGACAAGGCTGGGAGGCAACTGTTGGTAATTTTGTGGGTAGTGATCTGTACATACATGAAGACCGCGTGTTTTTGTTTGCGCTCTGTGATAACGAAAGAAGAAAGGAATTACTTCACAAACTTGCAGTAGATGAATGGAACTCTTCTAAATCATGCATAGCAGCTCAGCTGCCCTCGGTCTCCTTCTAAGGTCGACAATGGCTTTCTTGTTCGACCATGGCCAAGCATAATAGCAAAAAGGCACATCTTTTCCTATCTTGAAACATAACGCCCTTGTTGCTCAGACATACCGTCCTAATTTTCATCCACAAACAGTCATCTTATGCTGTCCTCGGTCCCATTAGCTTCAATTCGCACCTGTCAGAAGACGGCGCTACCTCAAGTCTCGGGTCACATCCATTTCGAAGGATCTTCAGAGCGATTGGGTAACCGTTAGTTATAGAAATTCCGACAAGCGTTGTTCCAAGTCTGATCAGATATCTCTGATACTTCAGCCATACATCTTCAGCCATGAGCCATTTCATTCTCTCTTGGCTGCCTGCTGTCCTTCGTAGAGACCTGTATAGTAACCGGCATAGTACCATGACATCAATAGATTCTTGAGGCCTTCATCGTGGACTACATTCGTTTGTTTTCTGGTTAGCTATGGGTCATTTACTTGACTGCAGATCAGTTGGGAGAGTATGATGAACTTTACCTTGACCTATCAGATGTTGAGGAAGTGCTGGTGTCGTTGGCAATGGAGCAGTGGTTTTGCCTCCTGTATTAGAGAGTGGATTCTACAGAAAAGTGCATATAAGTATGTGCATACCCCGAAGTCGACACAGTGTTGAGCAAAAAGGTGTATGTTTACTTTATTGGAAGCTTCTTCCTCTACTTGAGCATCTGTGCTGACTTCATTGTCTCCAAGCACTTGTCCGTTCTCCTCGGATTGGTCTTCTGTAAAGCCAACAGTTGAACTGGAAGTATATCAGCATCAACAGTCAAAGCTTGAACAGAGAACTCTTACTTTTCTTCCTCTGCATTATGTGTCTTGAGTACATCCTCAGCCCTTTCGCCACGTGCATGCATGCTGTGATACCGCTGCGATATATCAGAAGCTGTCTTGGATCATATAAAGGGATTCGAAGGGTGATTCACATCATATTCCAGCAACGCATCATTCCATGAATTGACTAAAGTCGAGTCATCCCATATCTCTGCTTGTGATAAATTCGTCATTTTAAAGAATAGCTGCTGTTGTCAGACGTCACGAGTGTTCTGCTCGAGTTGTGCTCACTCTATCTTGGCTGATAAGGCGCTAGCGCGCGCATTGGAGTCGGCTCCACGAACTTTTTGTCTGGCGATCTCTATCTGAAAAAAGTTCAGCGAGGTTTCCCCAGAACAACCATATTTTCTCAAATTCTCACGACTTAAACAATGGCTCCAGAATTGAAGTCAAACAAGCGCAAGGGTATGTTACTTCACGCGAACTGCCCAATAACTTTATACATATTTCTTACTAACGCGCAAAAGCTGTCGTGCCTGCAGATGAGGTAGAGAAGGTCAAGAAGACCAAGAAGGTTGCGGAGCCAGCAAAGAACAAGCGCAAGGGTTCGTAACAATCCTCCAGTGTCAACAATCGAACAATATACTAACGTGCTCATCAGCTACTGAGGAAGTTGCTGACGCTCCGGCCAAGAAGACGAAGGCTGCCAAAGAAGCTGCCGCTGAAAAGCCTTCGAAGGCCATAGCCAAGGCCAAGGCCACGAAGAAGGAGGCTGAAGCCACCATCGAGAAGGAGACAAAGACAAAGGAATCCGCCGCGAAGAAGTCAAAGAAATCCGCCGAGCCAAAGGCTGTCGAGGCTGATGAGCCAGCAGAGGAGGCTATGGAGGATGCTGCCGAAGAGGAGGTCGCTGAAGAGGAGGAGATTGCTGATCAGACCGCCGAGCTTTTGAAGGGGTTTGAGAGCGATGAGGATGATGAGATGGCCGATGTTGGTTTCGAAGAAGGCCAGGAAGTTCCTGTCATCGACAAGAAGCTCACAAAAAAGGCCAAGAAGGCAGCTGAGAAAGCCGATCCAAGCAAGCCAGGTGTTGTTTATGTTGGTCGTATTCCCCACGGTTTTTACGAGCACGAGATGAAAGCGTACTTCTCACAATTCGGTACCATCACCAAGCTTCGTCTTTCGCGCAACCGCCAGACTGGTGCCAGTCGTCACTTTGCATTCATGGAGTTTGAGTCAGGTGAGGTTGCAGAGATCGTCGCTAAGACGATGGACAACTACCTTCTCTTCGGACACATCCTTAAGTGCAAGTTTGTGCCCACCGAGCAAGTTCACGCAGAGATGTGGAAGGGTGCTAACAAGCGCTTCAAGAAGGTTCCATGGAACAAGCTTGAGGGAAGAAAATTGGAGCAGGGAATGGATGAGGCCGCCTGGACCAAGAGGATAGAGAGAGAGGAGAAGAGCAGAGCAGAGAAGGCAGAGAAGCTTAAGGCTATCGGTTACGAGTTCAAGGCACCAAAGATCAAGTCTGCTAAGGATGTACCCAAGAGCAAGCGCCAGCCATTGGTTTCAGCTGCTGAGGAGGTTGTCGAGGAGCCAAAGGCAGTTGAGGCAGTTCCTGTCGTTGAGGAAGAGGCTCCAAAAGAGCCAGCCAAGAAGGGCAAGAAGTCTAAGGCTGAGAAGGTCGAGAAGGTTGAGGAGCCAAAGGTCGTTGAGCCAGTTGCCGAGGTCGAGGAGAAGCCAAAGAAGTCGAACAAGCGCAAGGCTGCCGAGAAGGAGGCTGCCGTAGAGGAAGCCCAGCCAGTTAAGAGAGGCAGGAAGTCTAAGGTTGAGGAGCCCAAGGTCGCTGAGCCAATTGTCGAGGCCGAGGAGAAGCCAGTCAAGGCAACCAAGGCCAAGAAGGCAAAGGAGACCAAGCCAGAGAAGACCGAAGCTGTTGAGCCAAAGAAGACCAGAAAGCGCAAGTCTATCAACTAGAGAGATTGTTTTACTGCATAATTGCATGACAGGAGTTTTGGGGTACATTTCCTTGGGTCATGTTCGGGTAGCTTTATTTTAGATTCCACCAAACAAATGGAAAAGTTGATATGATTTTTTCACAATGGGTTGACTCGATTAAATGTGGTTAATGTTGACATGTTGTGTGTTCCAACTGCAGTAGGGATAAACCCGAGAAAGAGTGAATCTCAAGGGAGTACTTTTATCAAGAGGTAATTGTAGCAAAACAAGTTTGATTCTGTATCTTCACAGCTCTCATTCGAGATTGGTTGAGTATTCGATTGCTCATAACTTCAAGGAATCTAGGAGGCCCAGTTTTTGTTAGTATCAAGATGGATCTCATGGCCTCAATCAGATATCACAAGGCATACATAAATCCTAGAGTATGTAGCTAACTACAACAAGCCTAGCGCAACTATCTGGCGAATGCACATAAAAACTTCACACACGCTTCAAGTCTCTCCTTTCTCTCTTTATATTTATTGTAAGGGGCTCTACATACCCTTGAACAGGCTTCCACTGCCCTCGAGCAGTGGCTATTGATTCACTATCATAGTTCCGTGCCTTGTCACATTCCCGAGCTACCGAGAGCAAAAAATTCACTTCAAAATCCCACGGATGCTTGAGAGGGCAACTTCTCATATGAGTCTATTGGGTTCGCTTTGTGCGTACATACTATGTAAACTTCTAAATGTCTTGATGTCAGGTTCGGAATATTGCCTGTCACGGTTCGTGAAAGGGTGCTTGTGACGTGTTCACTCGTGTTGCATCTGGCTGTGGTAAAACTAGAGTCTACGGCTCACTTTATGACTTGCTTTAGAGTCGAAGTTGAGACGCAAGGTCAGTCAAGGTGTTCGCAAAATTATCTACCAATGCATCTACTGGTATGCTATCGGCGATTAAGTGCCTTCGAATACCTTTGACAACACTGTTGATCTGTTGTGGATCTGTACTGTCAGAGATATCTCTGATACCTCAAAAGCGATTGGCTCCAGCCTTCAAGACCTTTCTCTCTTTCTCTTTTTCTTGCTTCGTTCCTAAAGTACCTATCCAAGTCATTCCCTCAAACAGACTATCTGCAAGATCATCATCATTCAGCCTGCCCATTTCTTCTTCAATTTCTTGGGCACCGGCGTGCACTTACCGGGTTGGCAGTGCTATTTCTTACTTGATATAAGTTTCTCTAGCTGCTTCTCCTCCATCAGTCCTATAAACGGCCATGCAGCGGAATCGTTGACGCTCAACCATTATACTGAGGCTCATGTTTCGAAGGAGTTGTGGGCATATTTGGCATAGACAGTTGGTTCGAATATCGCTCTCATGTAGAAGCTCTGTGATTTCAGTATCCTTGGAGGGTCTCAATGAGAGCGATGCGCTTCTAATATATAATCGAAGCCCTCTGGTTGGGTTGGGCTTTGTAGGTACATCGAAAACATAGTGGGCTAGATTTTGTGCTCAAAATTCAACTCGGTTTGATATCACCATCTTTATGGCCGATTGCATCAACTAGATGTGTCACGAGGGTGATTTCATGCCAGAAGAACTGATTCGTATTTGGCCGCGAGACTTTTCAATTGTACAAGCTTTCAGCTTGACGGGATTGTAAATGCCATGCATATCGTTCACCGTTTATACATGCTGTGTATTTGGCGTCATAAGAATTGATGCAGCGATGAGATTAGATTAGATTGTCAATGTTGATGGCCTATATTTGTGATTGTTGCGGAGGGAACCGAAAAGTCAGAAAAGCGACAGCTTCGTGGTACGATTCTACTGCTGATTAATGAATAGCATTCGCCACGGTCTTTTATTTGAATTACAAATAGAAGTATAGGCTGGGAGCATTCATCGTAATTTATAAATGCATGTTTAAATATATACCTCACTTTTTGAGATTTTTTTGCACTACTCGATCATCTTGAAGGTCCCGAGCCGTTGCTTGTGCACAGTGTGGAGGGTTGTGAAGTTGTGGAAGCTTGACTAATCCGCCCGTCTAGAACCAGACAAAAGAAAGTTACCGTCAGCACGTCACTACTCGGTCCATGTA
This sequence comes from Allantophomopsis cytisporea, assembly GCA_024752435.1. NCBI lineage: Eukaryota > Fungi > Ascomycota > Leotiomycetes > Phacidiales > Phacidiaceae > Allantophomopsis > Allantophomopsis cytisporea. The sequence continues at coordinate 1,919,004 of CP103025.1, forward strand.
AATACTGCGACTATCACTCGCTCCTGCATATAACCCCACCTCCTCCATCTCTCATGAACACCTTCATACGCCTTAGTCGCTCAGTAGCCGTTACACCTATCAAAACGGCGAACTCAAGGCTTATCTCTTTGTCGCGACACTTTTCCACGTCTCCACACAACATGGCGCCCATCTCAAAGGAATGCGATTTCCTTGTAATCGGTGGAGGTAGTGGCGGTTTGGCGTCTGCAAGAAGAGCCAGTGGCTACTACGGTGCCAAGACCATTGCAATCGAGAGCAACAGACTTGGTGGAACCTGTGTCAATGTAGGGTAAGTCAATGTTCTTTGTGAAGATAATGAATAAAAGAACTAATTCCATAATATAGATGTGTTCCAAAGAAAGTCACCTGGAACGCTGCTTCCCTTGCGGAAAGTATTCACGAAGCCAAAGCATACGGATTTTCTGTTGAGCAAACCGCTCCGTTCGATTGGCCGGCATTCAAGAAGAAGAGGGATGCTTATATTACGCGCTTGAACGGTATTTATGAGAAAAACTTGGGCAACGACAAGGTCGAATACATACATGGTCGTGCATCGCTACTTGGCAAGGACGAGGTGCAGGTCACCCTCGACGATGGAAGCAAGGAGACTATTCGCGCAAAGAACATCTTGATTGCTGTTGGTGGACACCCAACAATCCCAAAAGACATCCCAGGAGCCGAGTACGGAATCAACAGTGATGGTTTCTTTGAGCTTGAGCAACAACCAAAGAAGGTTGCGCTCGTAGGTGCGGGATACATTGCTGTGGAGTTTGCTGGCATGTTCAACGCTCTTGGTAGTGAAACCCATCTCTTCATTAGACATGACAAGTTCCTTCGTAGTTTCGATCCAATGATTCAAGATACTATTGTTAAGGAGTACGAGCGTGTTGGTGTTAACCTTCACAAGAACTCTACCCAGAGCAGAGTCGAGAAGGATGAGAAGACTGGAAAGCTCACCCTCCACTACGAGGACTCCAATGGAAAGGGTAAGCTTGAGGGTCTTGACACTTTGATCTGGGCTATCGGAAGATCCCCAGAGGTTGAAGATCTTGGACTTGATAAGGCTGGCGTTAAGCAAAACGACAAAGGTCAAATTGTAGTTGACGATTTCCAGAACACCAATGTTCCAGGCATCTATGCTCTCGGTGACGTTTGTGGAAAGGTCGAACTCACTCCAGTGGCCATCGCTGCTGGTCGCAAGCTTGGTGACCGCCTTTTCGGAGGTGAGCAGTTCAAGGAGTCTAAGCTCGACTACAGCAACGTTCCATCCGTTGTATTCTCTCACCCAGAGATTGGAAGCATCGGTTTGACTGAGCCGGAGGCTATTGAGAAGTATGGCAAGGAGAACATTAAGGTATACAAGACCTCTTTCACTGCCATGTACTACGCCATGATGGAGCCAGAAGACAAGGCGCCAACCAGCTACAAGTTAGTCTGCTACGGTCCAGAGGAGAAGGTTGTTGGTTTACATATCTTGGGTCTGGGAAGCGGTGAGATGCTACAGGGCTTCGGTGTTGCTGTTAAGATGGGTGCTACCAAGAAGGACTTCGACAGCTGTGTTGCTATTCACCCAACCAGTGCGGAGGAATTGGTCACTTTGAAGTAGAGCTTAGATTTGACAGGTGGGGCTGTACACACAGTATTTTAGACTAGAGGTCTCTCTCACCTAGACGAGCCTTGTAATCCATTCTTATGTATTTAAATGATGTTACGCATGTTCCCTATTGACAATTTGTAAGTATCGTTTCCGTAACAAGCTAAGTTGACAATCTGTTTGGTGCCAGTCAAAACGCAGCTTCCTGGAGAAAAAGACAAAGACTGAAGAATTTGTATGCAGAAAACAAATCGAACAATAAACGGCAAAGTCCCCCAACATGAAGCGGGGCAACCCATGTTCACCACAACGTATATGCTCTCGAGGCATCAGCAGGCGGTATTGTATTCGTTGAAGGGACACAGGACTACCATGGTCGTTTCAACTAAGTTTTACCATTATGTCGGTCCATCTGATATGTTTCAATGAAGTGCGATCTTTGCCCAGAGTCAGATCTTGAAGTCTTTAGCCTGCGTGGTAACTCAGAGATAATAGCAAGTGCCTATCTGGACCGGGATTTGGCAGATGTAGACTCGTCAGCACATCCAGCCCCAGCACTTCTGGGGAGGTCACCGTTGGACCAACTTGAGCTTGTTGCGTTCTCACTTGTGGTCGGTGGGATGTACTCTAATTGAACATGTAAAGCGATGAAGTCATTTGGCAGTTTTTCCCAAACCGGCAATATGCCTTTAACTGGCCAGTTATCAAAGTCGATATTGCCGACAATGTCTGCAACCAGATCGATATGCTTGACCCTAACCTTGGTGAGTTGGTAATGGCCCTCAAGCTCAAAATCCAAGACGTTGTAAGCCCTTCAGTTTATCATATTAGCACTGTTGGCATTGTCTAGATGTCGTCGAACCATTCGGACATCGTTCTTGTTTGCTTCAAGATACCTCAACAGCCTGAATGAGTACTCAAAAAAATCACACAATATGTCGTAGTTCTTGACCTTGGGCACATTCATCAACTCACATCTTTCTCGAGCGTCATGGACGAAAGAAACATAGACGTGGGCTTCGAAATGCTTATGCCTTAGCCAGTCTGGTTTCTTAGGATAACTATCAGTCTGGCTGAACTGTAATTTTGTAGATCGAGGCTCGATCGGAGACACACGAAGGCTCACAGTGCCAGTGCCAGAAACGCTCCTCGCAAGAGGATCTAGCATAATGCTGGACTGCTGTACAACAGATCTAGCCACAGGATGACCATGAATTGATCCAGAAGGTACGCCCGCCACCACGAGTGAAAGGCCTGCCGCTGGATTGACCACTGCACCTGACCAAAGGCCTGCATGAGTTCTGAAGGTGACTGCCTGTGTTACGCTAGGTCGACTGCCGCTGTATGACTTAAGATAGAGGGATCAGCGTGGTGAGACGGCGATACATCTGGTCCAGGCTCATCAGCAGAACCGTCAAATGTGCGAGGTCGTCTTATTCTGGGGGAATCTCTTGTTTCGGTAGGACTGGGCACTCTACTGCTAGACTGGTTCGAGTTCTTTGTCTCCAACTGCAAACCTGTGTTAGGAGCAGTATTGTTTCCACCAGACGAACTAGGAGCACCGCTACTGGATTGGCTCGAAGGAACAGAGTCCATGCCAGCACCGTTCGCATGAACTGGGACGGAATCAATGTCGCTGGATTGGCTAGAACCAGGTGGATCTGTCTGGTTGGGCTTTGACCCAGCAGGCTCCGAGTCACCAGCCGTGGCAGCAGTGCTGGAAATCTCCTCGCTTGACTGGCTGGAGCTCACTGGCTCCGGAGGGGGACCTGGTTGGTGAGCAACGATGTTCTCACGAGCTGGGCTGACTGCACTGCCGCTGGATTGGCTTGAGCCGGTAGAGTCTACCTGATTAGACTGTGATCCCTCAGCCTCATTCGTGGGCATAAGCTCATCAGCAGGCATGCCTGCCATAAGAGCAGTCCTCAGATGTTCTCTTGCTTCAGCAGGATCAACGCATTCTGGGCGAGCGGGACTAGGGACAGTACTATCCGTTTGTGCGATAGCTCTTATTTGTGAGGACGTGAGTTCGCTCTGGCTGCTGCTTAAACCTGCAAGTTGCGAGGAAGTGAAGGAACCGATGCCACTTGAAGGTGGAGGAGTGAGTGCGCTGCCCATTCGAACAGCGGATGGACTCTGCGAGATAAGGCTGGAGTTGGTTGCTGGGAGGTTTGTTGAATAAGGGGAAAGGGGGACGGGATTCTTCTGGCTTGGTGAGGGGCGAGTGTCTGAGTTGTCTTGATCGAGGGAGGAGTAGGGAGAGTGGGTAGGGAGGGACTTGAGGTGGTGTTATCGTTAGTTGGAGTTGTGGTTTCAATTTGCGATTTTTGTGCGTATGTGTTATTGTGTTATTTGAGGGTTTGACTTGATGAATATGCTATGGGGGAAGTCATATCTTGATGTATCAATCCTTGCACAAAGGAGATATATCTAGTTCTTTCAGAGGTGCAACAGCCTGTGGGGCACTAAAATCCAACAAGTTCTAAATCACTAAGAAACGTCATGTCACGTCTAACCTTCAATGGTCTTTCATAAACGTGTTTATAGAGGTTGTCCTTTCCGCTTTTGGGGAATAGATATCAAAAAAGAAACGAATTGAAGTCTCCTATTAAGAGATGGCTAATTAAGGAAGCAAACATACGGCATAGAAGACACACATACAGTGCAGTCTGAACGACCAAATCGTCCTTAAACGTCCTGAAAGAAGAAAATTCCGGAAAGTCGCTTTTGCAGAAACCCAGCTCGCCTATAATCTCCGGAATGTAACAAGAATTCCGTCACCCTCTCTCTACTGTACATAACCCCCCTAGTAACCGTTCATGGTCATTCTCTGGGATCCTCTGCTCAACTCACGATCAGCTGCGGGACTGATTGGTCGAGAACCGCCGTGGCCACCTGCGGCACTGCTCTCCTTGAGTGCAAGAAGTTGCTTGGCACGGAAAGTCTCGTAATGGGTCTGGGAGGTGGTTTCGATGAGTTCTTGAAGATGGGTTCTGGTAAGGAAGTCTCTGAGGGAGATGAATTCGCAGTGGGTTTCATCCTCAACATTGATGACACCCCATCGGTTCTGGCGACCGCGAACAGTCTGTCCGTTGACAATAATATCCTTCTCAGATCCAACAACGGCGAACGGGATGATCTCCTGTGATCATTTGTTAGCATTGAAAGGGCGCATCAGGCCTGTTCAGCATACCTTGAAATGTGCGTTAAGGGCCTTCTCCTCCTCGTCGAACTCCTCGTTGTCGTATGGGAACATCTTGAGGTTGTGGAAGGCAAACTCCTCCTTGATGCGCTCCTTGAAAGCGGCGCGCTCCTCAAGGGTCAGAGAATCGGACTTGGCGATGACTGGGACAACGTTGACAACGTCCGACAACTTCTTAAGAACAACGATATCGATTGGCTTGAGTGCATGTCCAGATGGCTGGATAAAGAACAGACAGCAGTGGATTCTGGTATCTTGGATGTATTTCTCTCTCTGCGCAGTGAGTTCCTTTCGGAGATATGCGGAATGTTGGTCTTTGATGTACTTGACGATCGGGTCCCAGCATCTGTCGTTGTTAACCTGATCACCATAGCCTGGGGTATCGACAATGTTCAATCGCAGACGAACGCCATTCTCTTCGATAACATGAGAAACAGCCTGAATCTCGGTGGTCGAGCGGACTGGCTCATCTGGAGCCAAACGTCCCTTAGAGTCGATAAGGTGAGAAGCGAAGATGGTGTTGATGAGAGTGGACTTTCCGAGACCAGTTTGTCCTAGAAGTGGATTCAATTAGCGATCGAGCTCGATATGCGCCTGTGATCTTAATTCTGAACAAAGGTAGTCGTACCAACACAGATGACGTTGAATTGGAAACCGCGCTTCAACAGCTTGCGCTCGATCTGGGATGTGATGCTGTCGAAACCGACGTGGCTTTTTGGGTATACTGATTGAGGAGCACCATTGCCCTGAACGGTAGCCATTTTGAACGAATGAATGTGATAATGCGAATGGAGAATTATTGAAGTGGGGTTCTAGAAGAAGACGAGAGGAATGAAAGGGCCGTGGTGGTGATAGTCAGTAGTTGGATGTGAGTGAATGAAGAGTCGTGAGATGGTAGGTAGCTCGATGGTAGTATTGGCACAACACCCGTTCAGAGAAGGGGTACTGGGTGGTGCTGTACCTTTCTCCACGACCGCAACTACAATGGGCCTGAGAGTCTCGCCAAATTTCCCTTGGCCGTAGTGGACGCGCTCACCTGCGCAGAAAGGGGTCGTGCAGGGATGACTAGTCTTTCCTAAGACTAGCGTTCATTTCGCATGGCTACAATCGCCAAAAGCTTCAGATCGCATATCGGCCTTGACAGGCCACACAAATTCGCTGCTCAATCTACGGTAGTCGACCTACACGAATATAACCTCCAATACAACATCACCAGGTTGCTACCAGCAACCCAATTGCCCATCATGGTCGCTACCCACGTTACCGTTTCCTCGATACTGTCCTCTTTCCTCCCACGATTGACTGCCGCCGCGCCGGTGAGAGCCTCAAAATTCACCACACTCTATGCGCGCCAACTTTCTATTCCATTCCTGCCAACGCTTGGTCTTGGGATTCCATCTGCGATTCAACTCAATGTTCCAGGGCTTGTTGAGGGTCTTTGGGAGTGGGTTCTGCGCGCTGTGCCAAAGGAAAAGACCTCTCACTCGAAGACGAGATCTAGACAACTTGCCGGTAAAGGTTTGAAGGACGTCACAGCAATCAACAAGTGTTCAGCCTGTGGTAATGCTAAGAGATCGCATCTTCTGTGCCCATACTGCGTAAAGGGTAAGTTACTCATAGACTGTAGAAGGTCATAGGTCCTAATATACTTTAGAAATCCAGAACCTCTTCAAGGAAAAGACCACACAATCGAAGACTACCACCGATGTCAAACCATCAAACAAGTAAATGGAGGAATGTGTCTGGAAGGTGATTAGATGAGGACCTGATCTGGACAGAAGATGGGAGATGGAAGTTTATGTGGGAATAGCATGGCAAAAGGCGTACTGGGCATATTTGCATTGGGATCTTATATGAACAAAGCTGTAAAACGTGCAAAATTTAAATTTAAATAAATTCAATACTTACATCTTCTGATTGACTATATAAGTGAACCCATGGATTTTGTTAGGCAAAATATTGTCTCAAAAGGTTGATACAGACGTCATCCGAATCGTTTCTCGAGCTTCAACCCCGCCAAACCATTTCCTGGCATAGATTTTGCGCTTGAAGACCACCACCACAAGGTCGCGCAATCATGGTACGTTAATAACGGAGCTGCACTATATTGAGGCCATATTAAGATATCTATAGTCGAAACAATACCTCACAACGCATACGATTGACGATGGTAAGCTGTATACCATGAAGAGCTTGCTCAAATAGGTCGACTAACAGCCCACAGCGCATGTCACCGACATCTTCTCTATAGCCGTCACAGATACTCATATTCTCTCCGCTTCCGGTGCGTCCTCGATCAAAATACACTCGACTATATCTTCCGACATCCCTCTGGCCCAAACCCTCGAAGGTGCACACAAGCTTGGATGCCACCACATCTGCACATCACGAAACGGAAAGAAGGCTGCTAGCGCTGGCTTCGATGGAGGAGTAAAGATCTGGGCTATCTCTCCGGAGACTTCGGAATGGACTGAAGAAGGCAAAGTCACGGACAGTAACAAGGCGGGCGAGATCTGGGCTATTGCTCTGAGCGAGGATGGACAATATCTGGCGAGCACAACCTACGATGGCAGAATCAATGTTTGGGACCTTAGCGCTGGGAACAAGAAGATCCGGGAATATGAGACAAAGGGGAGCTTTGGAATGAGTATTGATTTGAGCAGGGATGGAAAGTACACGGCTAGTGGTCATGAGAACGGTGGTGTCTACATCTTCAACAATGACACTGGCAGGATGCTCTACTCGTTACCAGGTAAGCATACATAATGAGTACTGTCTGGATAGTGTGGAGCTAACTCTCTTCAGGTCTTGTAAAGCCAGTGCGAACTGTATCGTTCTCCCCAAAGGGCACCAGACTAGCAGCAGCTGGCGATTCACGAATCATTGCCCTTTATGATGTCCAGCATGGCGAACAGGTTGCAAATCTTACTGGCCATTCAGGATGGATCTTTTCAGTAGACTGGAGTGATACTGGAGAATACCTTCTCAGTGGCTCATTCGATGGAAAGGTAAAGGTGTGGTCTATTGACCAAAGAACCTGTGTTGCAACACACAGCGAGACTGAGAAGACCCTGTGGTGTGTCAAATGGTTGCCAAAAACAGGCAGAAGTGAAGCTTTCGCAACTGCTGGTGCCAATAGGAGTATCTCTTTCTATAGAGAGGCAACTGGTGGTTGATAAGCCTGGGACAAGAGGCTATTGCTCTTGTACTACTTTCCCCTATTTGCTTTGAGGATAGATTTGGACTGTGTCGACTTACAAGAGATGCAAATAGCTAATTGCTGGTGACATGTCAATTCAATGGTCTCTTTTATGATACACTACCAGGAAATAATCTTGATTTGTTACATCTCAGACTACATGAGTGGATACATTTCTGTGAGTTGATAATCAAGAGAAAATTTAGAAATGAGTGTAGGTGAGATATCTGCAGTTCTCTACATAGGATATACATCTCTAAGATTTGAGAACACCGTTTGTTTTAGCCATGGAGATTTTCAAGAGCTTATATGTTATCAAAATAACTTAGCCTTATTTATTAGATTTCGCTAGGAATTGATATGTAACTTGCCTAACTAGGCAAACTGAGGCGGCATCTTCAAATAGCTTGCCATAAATATAAGGCGCAATATCTAATTTAATCTCAGTTTTAAGGTTGTACATTACCATTCCCGCCGTCTGAGGCTAATCAGATTAAGGTAGGCTCCCCCTTGGCTGGGAAAGTAAGATTGTCACAGAACCCATCAACACCACAACATCTACTCATCCAACGACATCTTCTATCTTCGCTTTTTTCTGCTTTGCAGCTTTTGGATTAAATCATCACACTCCTTTGAACAAATACGCTCTTTTCCGTGCTCTTCATATCCAGATCTTTCGGACCCACAGTCTTTACTACCCCACAAACCCACAAAATAAGAACTATACGCGAACGATCTCCACAAGAATACCGAATCTCGATCAACATGTTCACCTCTTCTACCTTTATTCTTGCCGCCATCTCGGTTTTGGCCCGTGTTGCGGTCGCAACCCCACCTGCTTGTTTGTTGGGTGCCGTTGGCGCTCAAGCAAATCCAGCTGATATTAAAGCTCTCTGCGGTACAGGCGCTATTGCTGTGGAGGGAAACATTACAAGCCTTTGCACTGGAGATGCTTCTTCTCAGGCCATGAGCATATACTCTTCCACCTGTCTCGCTGCTGGTGTCACTATCTGTAAGAATTTGGAAGACTGGTGATGGAAACTTATTACTAATATATCCACAGCTATTAGCAGCTCTACCTCATCTGGTGATTCCTCTAGCACTAGTTCTACTTCTGCTACAACTACTGACTCCGGCTCTGTCTCAGCGACTGGAACATCTGGTACTACGACCGGCCACAAAACGTTAGCACCCATGAATTTTCCAAAGTTATATCATTTCTCAATTGCCTTCTAATGTTTCTACAGTGCAACTTCTACCAAGACCTCAGCTTCTGGAGCTTCTACTTCCAATTCTGGCTCCAAAGGCTCCTCTTCCTCCTCTTCAACATCGGCTTCGGCCTCTTCTACTGCTTCAGGGACTGCTGATTCTGCAGGTTTCAGTACATCCCCCGAGCACACCTTTTACCTGACACCTATTTTCCTCGGCGCGCTTGCCTACTTCCTCTAAGCATCTTTACCAAATACCAATCCTTTCTACGCGCACACCCTCATACTTGATATTGCACAACACTTCTCTGAAACATATATCGCCAACATTATGATCACGCCTCATGAAAAGCTCATCAGAATTGGCTCGAGATCCGCGGAGTATCACAATGCTAACAATACTTGGATCTCACATCAATTGAGTCGCTCTCGGGTTAGTCGAGATTGCGATGTTGTCTCGAACCTGATCGGTATTATTGTTGCTGCTATATTGTTCTTAGCCTTTGCATTTGGTGGTTTTTGTGAACGAGGTTGGTCTCTCATCATGTCGATGGCCCCCGTGGAATCCATACATTCTTCTTATCCTATCAACTGCATACCCTTCATATCTTTTTTACTGGTGATGTCGTGCTGAGTTGGTTGTGACAGATGGCTATCTTGTTGTTAGATCTCATTACTAGGACAGACCTTATTCTCCATTCACGAGGGGCTTCAGAAATTTTGTATATTAATGATGAGTTGACGTTGGTCTTGTTTTAGTTACATACATATATAACCACTTGCCACTACTGCAGATATTCAAGAGAAAAGCTGCCCATCTGTCAAACATAAAATCTTCCTACAGAAATCCACATGTTTTACAACGTAGTCAATAGGTCTGAACATGTTAATCAATATGTGTGCTGTGAGAGCATTGGATTTTTAGCCCTTAAAAAAAAATTGTATTTCCCTTATTAGTCGACATTCATTTAGCTCACCAAATTGTCACTATCTTCACAGCTTTTACTCAATACAATGTAGTTAGTTAAACCGCCTCGTCTTATCGAGCAGTCTGGTTTGAACTATGAGAGAATCATGTACATTAGACGGCTCTTTGTAGAACCTGAAGCTGGACATCTCTGCTAGCTTTATATGTAATGCAACTGTTCAACTTGTAGGCCGTCTTTGACAGCTCTTCCCTATGTTACACAACGTCATGAGCTTCTACACTGATAAGTAGAACATTTTTATAATTAAAAAAGTCAATTGAAAGAAATGAGAAGAAAAGGGGATTTGCAAGGCACAGAAAGGGTATGAATAGCAAATTATAAAAACAAACGCAAATATATAGAGCAATCTCTTAGATATACCTTATAAGACAAAACTTTGATTCTAATATTGTAAGACATTGTATTATTTTCACTTAAGCTATCAGCCCAGTCTCCTTGTAATAATGTAAATTAGTCTATCGGCTGATGATACATTTTTATCCAAGTTGTTTTAAATTCTCAATACATTTAGTAGATTTTCAACTACCCTGTTGACAATGTTACGTGGAATTGTTGAATTTCTCTTCATTTTTGGGGAAACAATAACAAGAGACATGATAGAAACAACGTAGAAACTGTACCTTTAGAAGGGATAACAGCAGACACTTCGATGAACAGTCATACTAAGGCTTTATCAAACCCAAAGCTGCGGTACCTTTGTAATTGTCATGGAAAAAGAGAAACCCCCCTTATGTTTTTGTAACACGGGTTATTTCGCAGGTGACGACAGCATGCACGGTAAATATGTCAAAATATCATGCGTAGTGAACACCAAACCACCCCTCGTTGTTTTTGGAGTCAGCCTTAAACTGATGCAGATCCAGCTGGAAGAGATAGATCATTTGTACAAAAAGAACAGATTTCTACGAATCACGCATCATCATGCAAGCAGCAAAAGTATGGTCACGAGCTTTCATAAGATAAGGTAATGAATGACATCAATGAAGCACAAGCCTTACGCGAACCTCGAAACTCAAGCTTCAGCCTCGTCTGATTATCACAAACTCCTCAAGAAACATACCACAAACCTCAAAATACTAAAGAAGCAATCATGCCACCAAAATTCAATGTGAACTCGCGGGTACATGCTCCATGCTTCAATTCCCCGTCTTCACCCCAACCCCCGACCCCGCAGCAATTCGAATATACGGGCTAACTCAAAATCAGACCATGACCGCACCACTGGCAGCATTCACTATGGCCTGTCTGCTCTTTGTGTGAGTAGCCCTCCAATCATCTCCACTTCTTCTCTTTGCTATTCCCTCTTCCTCCTTCGATCTACCTTGCACTAATCTAACGACACTAGGTACGCGCGAACCTCAATCAACGCCGCGAAGCGTAACGCGCAAAAACATCGTGAGGCCGACGGAGGCCAGATATCGTGGCGGAATGAGAGCCTGCGGAGGCATGGGCAACTAGATGCGCCGGAGACTCAGAATACTATCAAGCAGCTGATGGGCCGGGTCGGCGAGAAGGTGGAGAGTGCAGGCGAGAAGGGCATTTCAGAGGAGGAGCAGAGGATTAGGGAGTTGAAGAAGGGATTTGGGAGGAGGGAATGACGTGGAGGAAAAGATGGGTTGATTGGATGATTGTATTGAGGGACTACTGTTACTGATGGTGTTTGGTGTTTGGTCGGGATAATTGGATCAAAATAAAATCTTGTACTGGTGTACCGGTTTATGGTTGATATGGCTACCTTCAATTTTTTCAAATCTCCAAATCTTTGAGCACAAGAACAAGCTCTCCTAGCCTTGTGCTCTTGCTCATATTATTCCTCCTCACTAGTTCGCAAAGCAAGCAACAGGAAGAGGAACTTGAACACAGTTAGGCAACTAATATGTAACTGCTCGAACCTGATTACTGACAAAATATACCCACAAGCCAGCCCAACACCCGCAACAAAATTATCGATTCGTCTCATCCACGTATACTATACGGAATCACTCTCCAATGTGATACCGAGCGAGAATCGATGCGAATCTATTACAGTAGTGACACCCAGTTCCCAGAAACGACCCTTATTGGTCATTGAACATCGAACAACTCTCTCAAACGCCTGACAAGAAACAATCAAATAAGATATGTCGGGTACTCGTTTTGGAGATGTTGCAAGACCTTAATCTTCGCCTCTGATCTCGGTTTTCGTCACTGTCCTGACTCCGTAAATGTATGAAAATAGGAAATCATATTCCTCCGTTACTCATCTAATATGATGGTCGCTTGCCAACATTTCCTGGCTTCTCCTCGGTATCGATGTGCCATACAACGTAGTTTGGCAAGCCGTAGACTTCGTAGCCGGCTCTCTTAGCCATCTTTGCGAAACCCTCAGTTTCCGCTTGGTTTTCGAATGCATAGCAAGGGAAGTTGATGCCTGTGACGTCAGCAAGGTCTATATCGCATATATACAGAACAACTTACCAGATCTGTGAACATCGGCCTTTACAACAATATTCACACCTCCAATACCATCAAGCTCCACCTCCTCATCCTTGTTCTTGCGCCAGTCTCCGAGCTTAACCAGGTACTCTCTACCGGTATCGTATTCCTTATAACCTTCAGCAAGTACGATGTCCTTGTCAAGGGTTGAAGCAAGGCGAAGTCCTTTGTCGGACTCAATCCAGGAGTTGTAGTCAACTATCAAAATATTAACATGAGACATATCAGGACAAAATTCGTGATGACTTACATTTGCCTTCAATATCCCTGTCATTCTCGTATCGATGGAACCAAACATTTGGAACAAGGATATCACGATCATGAGCAATGAAATCCTCCAAAATCTTCTTTGGGCTATCGACAATGTCAACATCTCTCCAGTATACCCATGAGTGTTCTGGTTGCATAGCTGCAGAGAGCAAGTAATTGCGGGCTCTACCCATAGCCTTCCGGCGAGGACCTTGAGCAGCAAAACCGTGTCTTTCCTCGACGTTCTGACTAGTCTTGACACCAAAGTCCTTCTGAACGATAAGAGCGCTACGGAATGGAACACCATCAGTTCTTTTTTGGATGCGATCAAGCTCTGCGGAAAGGACAGCAAGGGTATCATCGGTCGAGTCGCCAACAAGGAAGCCGAGGTCGATCAGATCGTGTGGGTAGCTGAGCTCAGAGAGCAGATCGAAGTACTTGTTCAAGTATGGAGCGGCATCACGAAGAGGAGTCAAGATCAAGATACGCTCCTCATTCGCCAGTGCCTTTGTTGTAGACTTGATGGGGTTGAGATCGATGTTCTTGATTGTGCTTGAATTGATGACAAGAGGCTCGTGATGATTGTAAATGACCGGTGTCTGTAGATGCGAGTTCCAGTCGGACTGTTCATTGAGACTCATTTCCATAGGTGGTTTCGACGGTCCCCAGCAATAGAACCTGTGTAGTTTATCCTTGATCAGCATGTCACATTTACCCCGACTTGTGCTATTGCGCCGTTTGTGGGGAAGTACTCACTTCTGCATCTCAGTCGCGGAAGTACTGACACCTCTCCATAGTAGCAATACTAAGCCGGCCAATGCCACACAGAAGAGAAATCGCGTTCGTGTAAGGAAAACCCAGATGGCTCTCGTAGGTGGTAATTGTGCTTTGGCCGACTTCCACGTTACGCCGCCCTTGGGAAGAAGCATGATGATCGACTGGTGCCAGCTGCACCACCTCTGACGAAATTACTGACAAAGTGTTCTGGTGTAGAACATGCGCTGGAACTTGTAATTTCGCAGAGTCAGTTCTGGGGTGGTCGAGAAGCTCGCGAATCTTGTGTCGACTGTGGAGTAATGAGAAGGCTCGTATTTACGTTTGATGTCGACGTTGGAAGATAGGCGATGAAGGTTGACTTAGAAGCTGTGTATTGGGCAAGGAGACGAGAGTACTGCTGGGTGCGCACCCGAGAATGGTAGCGGTGACTCTTGGCACTTTTGAGCGGGAATTTCGTCCCTAGGCAAACGATAATCCCAGTTACCCCAGTGACCCCAGTTATTAATGCAATAGGCAATTTAGAATGATAAATCGTATCACGAATTGGCTGAATCATTGCGACTTCCCTGCTATTATTCAACGAATGTGAGGGTTGAAAACAGAAGTGAAGGATACGAAAGGAGCTCCAGAGTATGATCCTTCAGGATGCTTTTTCACCGAGCCTAAAATGTGAGATTGAAAGCGTTACGGAGGCAGTGAATAGAGGGACTTATGAGCGAGTGATCGAGTCTATTTTCTACCTGTTCTCGAGGAATTCTGTACTGTATCAAGTATGAATGGCTTCGGTGTCGAAAGAGACAATATGGAGTTTCTACTAAGTACTACTCTACAATATTCGAGAAGCAAGTGTTCGTCGCATATCCATTTCTTTCGGTATGAAAACAGCATGATAGCTGTATCTCTCATGATAAAAGGTTAAACCGCTGCAAGTTTAAGACTACCTACATACGGCAATGATGTACGGGGTTTGTTCTTAGGTAGCCATCCAAGCGTAGGAAAGTGGTCAGCATTCCGAGCTTTATATCCGCTTGTTTTTGTCCACAAAACGTTTTCGTGCCGTCTGAAGTTCGGTCTTTCGGTCAAAATGACGAAGAGACAGGTGTAAACTTCCATCCACCAGGTTTGACGTCGGAAGATGTCCAAGCACGTGATCGTGGATGACTGATACAGGCAGTGACGCAGGTTACACAAATGAGAAATATAGGCTACCGCCAGTGCAAATCATGAAAGTGAGCAGTACAGCGACACACAGATATACGTAGCTCTTGGTTACCGTTAGTTGATCATTCTTCAAAGATCTTATTACTTTTGTTTATGATCCTTTATTATATATCGAAATTGAGATCAGTATTGACTGTACATCAAGCGGATACTCTTTTGTATCCACAACTTATGAGCTGGCTATCCTTTCAAAGAGACAACTTGTCCTAGCAACACTGCTTTTACGTGGGATCAATAACTCACAACTAGCTGCCACTTTCAGAAGACCATTAGTCTATTCAACTCTCAACATGTCAACCCGCAGATCTGCTCGCATCAGCGCAAAGTCAGCTCCCGCACCTATACTCGCACCTGCATCTGCGGTACTCTCCATTGGTATGGGAATAGGGGCTCACAATGTCACGCAGGACGCGGCAGATGCACAAAAAGCTGGAGCAAGCAAAAAAACTTTGACGAAGCTTCTAGCCAATGCCAAACAGGCACAAGCTAAAGCAGACATGGTTGATAATGAGCACAAGTCAGTAGACATGCTCAGTGGAGCACTTGATAAAAAGAGAAAAGCAGGAGATGAAGAGGATGATGGCAAATTAGAGAATGGTGATAATTTAGAGCCTAGATCACCGCTCAAGAAGTCAAAGAAATCAGTAACGCCTAAAGAATCAAAGACAACGGTTGGAGGGAAGAGAAAGGCTGCTACAAAGGACAAAAATGCTGGCGAAGAAGAGAGTGACAGAAGTCCAAAGGAATCGACATCCAAGAAGTCAAAGGCCACAGCTTCAACGCCCAAGAAATCAAAAGCACCTATCTTGCCCCCAGAGACGCCCACACCAGCAGCTGCAGCTTCCATGGCCATCCCCTACAGTTCGGGAGATGTGGGTGACGAGCCTCCACCAGCGGCCACGAATAGACTTGCAGATCCTTTCTCCACGAATGCTCCTCTTGTATCACCTGCTACATCTCGCCTTATTTCTAACAAGCCAGCAAAATCTACTTCACCATCCAAATTGGCATCATCAAAATTCAAGACGACCACCAGTAACATCCTGGACGAGGCTTGTGCACATCTGATGAAAGTAGAACCGAAGCTCAAACCCGTCATCGAAGCCTACCGCTGTCATCTGTTCAGTCCAGAAGGGCTAGCTGAGGAGATTGATCCGTTCAGGAGTTTAGCAAGTGGAATTATAGGGCAACAGGTGGGTCCTTCAGTCTTTCCAACCTGCCAACATACATCCGGAAAGGATACATCTTGTATACTCTCGATTCTAACAGCCAAAACAGGTCTCAGGGGCAGCAGCAAAGGCAATCAAGAACCGCTTCTTAGCATTGTTCCATCCGCCAGACACACCCTCGCCCACCTGGCCAACGCCAGCACAAGTGGCTGAAAAGGACATCACCACGCTCCGCACGGCCGGCCTTTCACAACGAAAGGCTGAATACATCAAAGGGCTAGCTGAGAAATTCGTCAATGGAGAATTGACCACAGAGATGCTCTTCGAAGCCGAGTACGAGGAGGTATTTAAGAAACTTATTGCTGTCAGGGGATTGGGTCAGTGGTCGGTAGAGATGTTCGCTTGCTTTGGACTCAAGAGGATGGATATATTTTCCACAGGGGATCTGGGTGTTCAGTAAGTAATTCTGTCATACTGGGTGGTTGAAAATGTTACTGATGACATTTAGGCGAGGCATGGCGGCTTTGATGGGTAGAGATGTAAACAAGTTGAAGACGAATGGGGGTGGAAAGTTCAAGTATATGTCTGAAAAGGATATGATTGAGATGTCAGATAAATTTGCACCCTACAGGTATGTTTTATCCCACATCCTTCCAGCTTCTCACTAATCTCACCTCTGTTAGGAGTCTTTTCATGTGGTACATGTGGAGAGTTGAGGATGTAGACATTAGCGCTCTGGAACAGTAGCATGACCATTATCTAATGAAGACACTTGACTTCAAGATTCCCATAAATGATATTATTCAGAGCCAAACACGAGCTCATCGCGTGGTT
The DNA here is from genome assembly GCA_024752435.1 of Allantophomopsis cytisporea. NCBI lineage: Eukaryota > Fungi > Ascomycota > Leotiomycetes > Phacidiales > Phacidiaceae > Allantophomopsis > Allantophomopsis cytisporea. Next base: position 1,935,942 of record CP103025.1, read on the forward strand.
TGAAGCCAACTCATATATATAAAGTGCACTCAATCATTCTGTCGTATCCCAAAACTTTAGAAGGCTGAACAATTCCGGGTTCTTTATTAATTCATTCGTATCTCGGAATACTCTATACCTTTCACGAACATCCTCCAAGACATCCCCAATCCACATCTCGCATTGACGGAAATGCCGGTACAGCCAAGCATATGGCCAAGCGACATCTCGAAAAAGTATCCGTAGCGCCCAATAGCCCTTTCCCGGCATGTAACGCGCTATCTAGACGATCTCACTCCAGGCGCGACAAAGGGACAAGCAACAGCCTATGAATACGATTGCGGGTGCCCATGGTAGTAGATCTTGCGGCTGAGATGCTTGTAAAACTTGCGCGAAACCCGAGACGACAAGTATAAACGGTAGACTGCGAGTCCGGTGGGAACGGTGGGAAAGAAAAGAAGAGAAAAGAAGAAAAAAAATCATATGTTGTTGAGATGAGAAAAAGCTTACTACTTGTGGATTGACGGACAACTTTATGTCCCTAGTATGTATGTATGTATGTACCTACCTACCTACCTAACTAACTCACCTGACATGAATACTCTGCCTGTATGCGCGGCCTGCAAACGGCATTTTGCAAAAGTTCCTAAGCATGTACGCGGACATGCGCGCTACCTTTCAATAAGTACATTATACCGAGTGAAAAGTTTAGTCGGTAGCTACTACAGGGACCCCAATATGCCCGTTAAGTACATACGAACTTGCAAGGCCGCGCCAACGGCTTTTGAATATGTATTTCGTTGGTGCTTGCATTTTTAGTGCAGCTCCACAGCTCCAGATTTCGGAATTCGAGTATGGCCACGTCCGAAGATGGTGGAATGGAGAGTTTGAGGTGGCTGTTACGGAGTATTCATACCTGAGTAGTGTGCTGCATGTCATCTGAGGGTATCGAGTTTGCGCATAGGCGAGCGGAACGCGTGTGCATAGGTAAGGTGGAGAGTACTTGAGAGGATTTGCTGCATATCGGTTCATCTCTAATGTAGGATATACAAACAAAAGTACAGTATGTACATATAGTACGATTTTGTGGAGTACGCGATGCTTATGTACTGTGTATGTAGTATGCATATACTTGTACGCAGTCGAGCAGTAATCAATCATACATAGTCGCGGGCCGCAAGCTGGACGTGAGGTTCACTGACGCATAATCTACCAAGCTGGAATGAACCAAGTCGCATGTCGGTCCAGACGTCGAAGGTCTTCATCCATATCGTCCAAAAGATACTCTCGTATCCCGCAGTGGTCTTATATCTTCAGGAGATTTTCCACCTTGCTTTTAACCTTGTTTTCTCTTGGTTGATCACAGGGTTTTCACAGATCTCGTATATCCCTATGTACTCACTCTTAAGTATGCATTTGGGTGTGGACGTGGTCTGGGTTCAACTGATCTTGCCGTGCTGGCTGACGGGCTTGCTTCTGTTGAGATATTTCGCGCTGCCGTGACCGAAGATTGGCTGAAAGACTATGAAAGCGCGTTTTCTCATGTGTACTTAGCAGCAATACTTCTTCGCAGATGTTTAGTCCGAGGGGAATGGCTTATTATTTGTATCCATTCCACTTCATCCTGCTTTTTTCTTCTCCTCGCCGCTTCTTCAGAGTCTCCGTTCGGTCTAGACAGGCCTGCAAGCCGTTGGATTATTCGCTACTCAGCGCACCAGTACCAAAGTCTTGCTCAAGCCACAAAGGCGAATTAAAAATAGATCCCAAGCCCAAGGACATCTCTTTGCGAACATGTGCTTTTAGTACAGAAGTAGCATTTTATTTTATTTTAGGCTACGTCTGGCTGGACTGCTATGCGATCTCGTGCCAATCTGGATCCCCTACTTACCAAGTTACAGAGACTCCATATTTCTTGCGGTTCGATCCAGAATAGAGTACCTGCCTGCTGGATTTGAATGATCTTGATATCGATGGATTCCATGGACCTTCTTTGTGTACTTAGATATATGGGTCGTAATCGAAGGGGTCGAAGGGGTCGAAGAGGTCGCGTGCAGAGTCATGTTAAAATAGGAAAGAATCAGCATGGAATACTGTCGTTTTCTTCTTCTACAGACCCTCATGCCTGTCAAGTCCAATCTCCTCCGGATTTCCATTCAGCATTCAACTCTCTCTCCTGTTCAGCCATTGACTTTTATGGAGATATTTTATTTAGCTCGTGTCTTTCTTTCGTCATAAGGAGATAGGGTCTTGGTTTTATTTTAAAGATTTGTCCGCTTGCGGCGTGAACGGTCTCGGATATCGAAATGCTTGAGTGCTTTTGAGATCGAGACTATTCCCATTGCTGGGGAGCTCGTGAGGAGGTGAGAGTAGGATTTGTCTGTCAGATACTACTTTGTTGTATACAAATTACCGAAGACGGTCATGGATATGCATTATGTATGTAGTTGTGGAGAGTAGTGAGAGTGGGACATGCACCGTACCCGTACATAGGGCAACAGTCCCACCACGAGCCTCGGGAAGAGAGAGGCCTAAGAACCATAATCCATAGGTAAGTGAGACTGTCTGTGTTGATGGCTTATGTCTTTCACGGAATACGTATTGTTGTCGCAGTATCAATGATCCGGGTAAGCGGGTTGGCTTGGATGAATGGGAAAATAGAAGCCGTTGATGGCTTGGACCGAGGAATCAACTCCCTGATCCTTTTACAACGAAGACGAGAAGGCAAGACTTGATGAATGTTGCTTCGGACGTTTCTTGGATAATGCCATATTCCATATCAATAGTCAGCACACCATGGGAGATAATTGCATCCACCCTTGAGCTCTCTAGTTGTTGCCGAAATGTGGATGGACTGCCGACTAGGTACTTTAGGAAAGATAACCACGGGCTGTCGTGAACGAGATTGCGCATGCAAGCCAAGCTTCAGCATTAGATGCTCCAAACAGCGAACATTCCCGTACTTACATAGGAGGAAGATGGTACACAACATTGATAAGTATCGGCGACGCACTGTGCACAATTTCTTTGAATGAAATCTGGCAGATCGTTCTTCTTTGATGCTCATCGCAGCTCGGAATGACGACGATGACTCGATTCGATGCCCAAATCCTGAAAAAAAAAAATTCTCCACAAAAGATGAGCATATCATGGACATCAATATGAATACCCGTAACGATTGCTGTCTGGGCTCGCCTTGCACTCTCTCGAGTCGAGTTCCCTTGAGGTTCTCGTTTGTCCAAGAATTTAGTCCCAAGCACTTAGTGAGATTTAGTGACGATCATATTCTCTCGATCGACTGGTTTGCTACTCCTCAGGTTTGTAACCTGGGTACCACAACTAAAGCTCAAACACACGAAGCGGCACCGAGCTTTTTTTCTTATCCTGCCAAGAGTGCCAGCTTCTCATGCGGTTTATTGTGTCCACGGATTTCGACTCCTAAACCGATGGAGCGACGGCATTGTTAGTTTGAACATTTTTTGGTATGCAAGAAACAAATAGAGAGCGAAAACATTGGATGTGCCATACAAACAACACTCCAATTTTGCTGACTTTTCGAAGGATCGGTGCTCCGTACTCAGTACTCTATTTCGTAGCATGAGGAATAATTGCATGAGGTCTCGGTCCATTCGAAACCTTGTCATGAAAGGCCTGAGGGGGGGAAGATCCCGGTGAGACCATCAACCGGTATCACATCGCCGCTGTAAGAACAACGCACTAGTAAAGGGAGAAAACTGATTGCTATTGTGTTGATTTGACGAGTGTGTGTGTATGTATGTATGTACGATGTACCTACCATTCATTGGATTTAGATATGGATAGCACTGCACTCAACACATCCTTCTCGAAGCATACTTCGAATGCTTCCTTAATCACTGTACAAGACTGGGATTGGTATAATTTCAGTGTCGTAGGAGCGGTACTTTGTTATATCCGTCATTGCATCGTCACTGGCGTTTGCTTGTGGAGAGCATTTAATCTCAGACGAGGCCTGCTTGGATCAACCGCGAGATATTTAGATGGGGCAGAGATTGTTGTTATGAGATACTGGAATGTCCAATTGTGATTGGATGGTGGGGCAGGTTAATCTCGCCAAGGTCTAGCAATAGCTGTGGATCTGTCTTCTCGCAGAATGATTGAATGTATGATGATGAACCAAGGGGAGGGGAGAGTAGCACCACATACTGTGTACTCCGCAGCACCAACTCCGCTTCTTTCTTGTTCGTGCCTGTACTGCGTATGTAGTTCCACGGTAAGTGGGCATGATTATTATCAGTCGTCGTAGTCGTGGTCGTGGTCGTGGTCGTGTATGCGTGCGTGCCTCTCTTGACTTGTGGAACATAATGCTGTAGAAGGTGGTGGTCCATAATTCGTAAGCACCTTAATAGACACTCTAACGAGGTCTTACTACTCTTTCCGTGGTGTGCACGTAGGCATTCGTACCTGGATAGTCCGTAGTTTTGATATTTGATGTGTCTGAATATTAATGTGAGTATTTAAACATGTATTTACTCGACTCTGTATAAGTGTACTGTGAATATGGAATAATTCATTATTGTTCAAAGATCTGCCCTAGACACCAGCCAGTTGGCTCAAGTGACACCTCATAGGATAGAGTACCAGAAAGTAAAAGTGGTGGCTTATATGTGCATAATGGTGTGTGGATAGATATCATCTGTGTGGTGAGAAGAGATGAAAGGAGAGGAGGAGAATCTCCTATGATAAGATCTCAGGTGAAGAGAGGTATTGAGAGAGGAGAGTGAAGTGAGGAGGCTTCAAGCGGCCACCCACACAAATAATTCCGTGAGTACTATGTACAACTTTTCACAACGACAACATCAAAAACGGCAAATGAAAACAGCAATACATAATACATAATTAGCAAGAGTCGAGGAGAGCAGCGCCGCCAGCATCATCGCCAGCATCATCGCCAGCATCATCGCCAACATCATCACCGTCACCCCAACAACATATCATGATAATTATGAATACTAGTCAGCACTCACTCTCACCCATATTTGATCATATTCAATGGATATTCACAATCACCTTTTATTTATTTACCTTTTCCCGGTTTCACTTGTGGCTATGTATCTCTTTCTTGAAATGCCTCTCGCTTTCCACAAGGAACATCGACGACCTTCGATTCTAAGGGGGTTTTAGTAATCCCTACCATGTTTAGCTGTTGCTTGCTAGTCATAGTCACTCATGCTATGAATATTCTGATTCCGTCTCGTCCATTTTAGTATTTGGGTGTTTTGGCCCAAGAGCACCTTGTACCGCTGTAAATTGCATTGATTGGACTGATTGATTGGCTTGCACTCATTCGCGCACACACGCTGGAATCCTGTCCGGTGGCCCTGCCCTGTCGTGCCCTGTCCTGCCTGTCGATGTAATAATCCTGTATGTACTAAGCACCTCCTCTCGCTACGGGGGCCCGGACAAACATGGACAGGCTTTAGCATCCCGCCACGCTCGTGTCTCCACTAAAAGCGGCCTCAGACTCAATCTGCTGCTCCCCTTTCGCATACAAGTTCCCATTCCTCCTGCCACAAGAAAACCATCGAACCTGCCTCTCTGTATTTGAAACTCTTCAACTTTCATCTACGGACTTCATCACTCGTTTACACAGTCCATTCTTCTTCTATCGCATTCTCGTCGTCTTCAACTTCTTCTCTTCTGTTGTTGTTCTCCAATTCGCGGCCTTATCAACTCTTCCATCAGCTGCAATCCAAGTAAACAAAAAAACACCACAGAAAGGTCAGTCAGTCAGTCAATTCAGCAGTCCTGCCTCCTCTCCCAGCCAGTACCACGACTACGCAAATTCAATTCAATTCATCGCCTTTCAACCCCAACATCGAAGAGAATTTCGATTTCCATTGCAGCAGACGGGAAAACAACACTTCGTCGAACATTTTGACTGACAATTGCCAGTTTATTAGCATAATTCTATTCACAATGCTCTCCAAGTACATCGCTCCCGCTCTTGCGGTTGCAGGTATGGCATCAGCAGGTAAGCCACCCACCACTCAATTTCTTCAACTATCGTGCAGGATGGGCTTGTATTCAGTTGGGTTGCAACTTCACATCTATTCGCGATGGATGAACCCTTTTTGGCGTCTGTGTTCGATGAACTGTGCTGACCATTGCGCCCACCAGCCACCTCTACTGCCAGCGTCTGCGGTTCCACCGCCACTGCTACCATCTCTTCCCAGGCCGATGTCACTGAGCTCGCCAGCTGCGGTACCCTCTCCGGATCCGTTGCTGTTGCTTCCAGCGCCGCTGGCACCATCGACCTTGGTGATATTACCAACATCGAGGGTGACTTCAGCGTTGACGGAGCCTCCAACCTTACTACCTTGACCGGAAACTCTTTGACCAACATTGGCGGAAAGTTTTACCTCAACGGCCTTACCATCTTGTCCACTCTTTCTTTCACATCCCTGACCAGCGTTGGTTCCATTGACTGGGAGGCTCTTCCAGCTCTCCAGAGTCTTACCTTCACCGACGGTATCTCTTCCGCTGGCGACCTCCTGATCACCAACACTCAGCTCACCTCCCTCGATGGTATCAACCTTGCTCAAGCCAGCTCTTTCGATGTCAACAACAACTTGTACCTCAAGACTATCTCCACCCAGATTGCCAACATTTCTGGATCCTTGAACATTGAGGCCAACGGCAAGAACTTGACCGTCGAGTTCCCTAACCTTGAGTGGGCTGCCAACATGACCTTCCGCAACTGCTCCCAGGTCGAGCTCCCATCGCTCGCCAAGGTCAACGGTTCCCTTGGTTTCTACGAGAACTACATGCTCACTGTCAACGCTCCAAACTTGACCTCTACTGGTGGTGACCTGGCTTTCGTTGCCAACCCATACTTGACCAACATCACCATGCCAAAGCTTACCTCTGTTGGAGGTGGTTACCAGATTGCCAACAACTCCGCTCTCTTGACCATTGATGGTTTCGAGGCTCTCAAGACTGTCGGTGGTGCTCTTGATTTCACCGGTAACTTCACTGAGTAAGTCCCTAAAAACCAGAAAGATATTTACCAGTATCAAGCTAACCATTCTTAGCATCGAGCTTCCAAACCTTACCCAGGTTTCCGGAGGTTTCAACATGCAGTCCTCTGGAAACTTCTCCTGCTCCCAGTTCGACTCTGACCACACCAACGGTGTCATCCGTGGTACCTACACTTGCCACCCAGCCACCGACAACGTCCAGACCGGAACTGGAACTTCTACTTCCAGCAGTTCTTCCAGCTCCTCCACCAGCAAGTCCGGCGCTGGTTCCATCTCCAAGTCAAACGGCCTTGCCATGGGTGCTGCCGCTGTTTTCGGAGGTCTTGCTTTGGCTTTGTAAGGGATTTGGGACACTGGGCGTTTTTTTACCTCATAACTTAGAAACTAATTCTGCCACGTCTCACTTCTATACACGACTTGTCATCAGCTTTTCAGCGTACCTCTCAAATTTCTTTTAAGGGAGTGGTCTTGCATCATGAGTTCTGGGGTTGCATGAGTACGTATCTCGTCGGGGGAGGAAGGGCCGAGGTTAGGGTACGAGAATAGAGAATGCGAAAATTTTGTATTAATTATTTGATTCGAAGCGGTTGTTACAGACTGTGCTACAGTGAACATGTTGGCTGCTGTGTAATTATAGAGCCTGTAATAGATTTTGACTCTACCGGTGGTGCTGCTATCTTCACCCATGTTGTCATGAACACGATATACATAGTCCTGTTTGTCGTCGCTACAAAAGCCTTGCTTAATACATGACGCATGCCCTTCAACGCTTCATGCAGATATAGAGTATATGTAGGGCATCTCGCGCATTAGAAGACGCACATCATGTGTAAACTATTTTGGTAACCCGTCTGATGTTGTTCAGTCGCCAGGACAGGCAGGACCAGGTGGTACAGGAAGGAAGACCTCGAGTAATTCTTATGTATGCATACGGTACGCATCAAACATCAACCAATTCTCTGCGCTTCTGCGCTCCGAGTATTCAAATGATTGGACAACGATGACTCGCACGATGTTCGACACCCGTTTGTCCTTGCTCATCAATCTGCAACGGCTGCAGCAACGGTCGGTGGCGGCGGCGGCGGACTGACAGCGAAAAAGCCATGGACCAGGGGAAAGGGAAAAAATAAAACAATATATTTATCAAGACAAACGGAAGGGCAGGACGAGGAGCATTGAAGCGAGAAAACCTTATTGTTCCGGATGGTGGGGGGAAGGGGGAGGGGGGCTGGAGGAGGGACGAATAATTGAAGTCAGAGTCACATTTTGCATTTTCTGAACCCTTCTTTTCTTTCTACTCTGCTGATCTGGCTATGATGTCGACTTTTTGTGTGATTTAGCAAGGCTGCGCCTCCGCCCCCGGCTTCAAAAAACGGTGAGGATGCAGACAATACGCAAGTGCGCGCAAGTCCTAATATGCTTTGATGAGGCGCTGTTTCCGCAATCCCCGCGTATATTGGGGAGCATCTCGCCTCTTAACGTTTTTAAAAAGCCTATTCTTATAACCTTGCATTTTGTTGCCCTGACTTCCCGATCGTATTGATGTGCGTACTTAGTTTTTTTATTGTGTTGTGTTGTGTTGTGTTGTGTTGTGTTGTATTGTTATACTGTTGTATTTATGTGTGTGTCAAGTGTATGTGTTGTGATGCGAGCCACAGTATGGATGCGTCGTACTGTATATGTATGTGTACGTCGAGCAACGTGACTGAGATCAAGAAACGTGCCTTAATACCTCAACGGCCAACTTCTCAACGTCTTTCAATCTCGTTTCTTCGCTCTCCCACCTATTCATCTACGCGTCTACCCGTCGACTCATCTACCTGTCTACCCATCTACCTGTCTGCCCACACATGTTGTTTGTCCAACCATGATTTGCATCCATCCTGTGCTGTTCAAGCCGCTCATCCCAACGTCGTCAAGGATTGGGACACGCAACGTGAAATTCGAAGGGGCATTTGGAATTTGGCAAGTTGCCGGCGCACGGCAGATCGTATGAGTTGTGTGGACTCAAAGGCTGCTGCTAGGCACCTAAGGGCTGGGGAAGTCGGGTGGTTCGTCAATTGGATGCTTTTGCCTGTGCTTTGCATGGGGGAAGACGGGAACGTTGATCCGGAAACTATCAGACCAAGTATTGATCAAGACAGGGTTTGCAGCGTTTCTTCCGCCCGACTCACTCTCCCCGGTTCCTGGATTCTCGAGCTCATATGTTAGAACGTGGGATGTGTAGTCGTCGACGAATCCATCTGGACTCTTCTGCCACTCTTTGTGCTATGGAGCTGCATCTGTGGCTTGCCTTGCCTTGCTCTTGCTTTGCCTCTTGCTTCAGCCGTTACTTTTGTCTGAGTCTTTAACTTTTGCACTCTGCCTTGCCATCATGTCCGTCCCTCTGCCTCACTTGTCTCCCCTCACCGCAATGGCTCATCTATTCTTAAGGAGGGGCTGGCTATATTACTTTCATGTGCGACGATGTGGTGTTGCAAAATTTTCATGGTGCTTTTCATGGTGCCCGTTATTCTATGTTATTATCGTACATTACCTCTTGTGCACCTGTATGTACATCCCATGCCTGGATCATACATGAGGCTTCTGCTTGACGGTTTTGTTCAAGCCTTGACATGGGATGATGTGGTAGTTTATCCCAATCCCTCCACGCAAGGTGTGGTCATTGTTTCCGATGTTCTTCTGTTGTTGTTGTTGTTGTTGATCAGTCACTCTCGTATGAAAGGACTGTGTTTACGATTATGTATGTGGAATTTGCTCCATCAATACGGCTCAACTTGGCCTGATAACCGTTTCTGATAGTGGGACAGATTCATCGTGCTTCATCCAGGAAGGCTCAACGTGGTGAATGTTGCGAATTACAGTGGAGTATTTACCGTGGAGTACGCAAAGTGAGTGAGTAGCAAATATGATATATGTAGGGTTTGAGCATGGCCGTCTGTACTCTCTGTAAGGAGGAGGATGAAATGTACGATATAATTCTCGCTACCATGTTTTGTTAAACGGTTACCATCAAGGATGTGTTGGTTACGACGTTAGGTAAATATGTTGGGTTACGGTGGGCTATATCTGGTTACTGCATATATGTGAATTAACTGCATGAACAATTACCTTACCTTACTTTGCTTGCTTGTGTGGAGGGAGGTGCTTCACCTAGCGTGTCTACGTGGGCCACTCGTCGCGACGGAGTAGCATTGAGAAGATTGACACCCAGCACGGGATGCTTTCTACGAAAATCTTCTTTTCTTCCCGTCCCACTATGTATAATAATATACTCAAAGTCAAAGAAGGGTAAAAGGCAATGTAAGTAGAGAGGTACGATACGCATCGAGATCTCTTGTGGACCTCAATCAAAAGACCTGGTCGTGTACTCCTATACGTGTACTACATTTCCAGCATGTTAAGTATGCTGCATGTAAGAAGGAGCATGTAACTGTATGACAGATGTACGAAGTACAGCAACACAGAGAGAGTATGTACATAGATAGATAGATGGAGGGGGGCTCTATGCGCCTCTGCCTTTCCCTCGCCTCTGATCTCCGACCTCTCTAACCTATGGCCTCTCAGCATCATCAGTAGTATCATCCGTGCTTCTGCTGTCAGTACCTACAAACGTATCTACATCCACTCATCCAAGGGCCTATCTACCTGTTTGAGGTCCCGGCGGTCGGTTAACGGCGTCAACATCCAATACGGAGATCTTAAATCATTGATCAGAAATGATCAATATCTTACCCAACAAGCTGGCAAATCGTGATGCGCATACTTCCAACGTCCCCACGATCCAGCGATCATTGCTATCTGGGAAAAGTGCATTGCCATCGTACTTATCTTACTTATCGCACCAAAATACGAAATCTGAAATGTCTTGGGGTCCCCTTCCCATTTCCATCAGTTCCGTGGTCCCCGTCGTAGGACTCCGACCGAGAGATCATATATCGCGGGTCTGAAGTCCATATGGTGCCATTGTATCCATTGTGTCATGGTCAAGGTGCCGACGATCCTAGAAGCCTGTCCATGTATCAAAGATATCAAGGGAGTAGGGAATCAAGGGATGAAAGAGAAGGAAAAGTGTGCCGCGCCGGGGAAGTCGGGCAGCCTCGATGCCATGCACTCCATGGGCCTGTGCATGTGCGAATCGGGTTCGATCTTACCCAGAAGTCTAATAATGATGCGAGGAGACAACAACGAGCCCTGACACCACAGACAAAAACCAGGTCTAGAGGAAAGCAGAGCCAAGAGTCAACAGAGTCGAGCGTGTCCACAATCACATTACCTCAATGTCACTCTTAGAATATCCTTCCCAAATATCCACGAAAATATCCACCACCATGTTCTTAAGAGACATTGTGGACAGCATGGACAGGCATCATACTCCTCAGCCTGAACACCTCTTAGCTGCTGACCTGACCAATTCTGTCTCTTAGAACGACCTCACCCGGACTACACATCCATAAACCCTCTCTTTCTCTCTATTTTCTATCCACCAAAGTCACAATACGATATGTGATATTTCTGGAGTTCACTAATCCTGAACATCTACGGAGGATGAAGCAATGCTCGCCTGTCGTTGGCCAATATGATCTGTGGATATGAGACTGTGATCCGTCATTTGCTCATGCTACAGCTAGCCAAAGAGAGAGCACTGTACAGACAACAGTATCTGCTATGCTATGCACTGCTTCGTTCAGTGCTGTGGTATAAGCCATACCCTACATAACACCTACCTCATCAACCCGGCTACCCAGTTGTCAAAAGGCTGACCACCTCACGAGTCACGCCTCTCAGCCTGTGTCTTTACAGCTGTGTCTCTGGTCTTGCTGCCCGTGTGCCTGTGGTCCTAGCTGCTGCCCGTCAATCTGCACCAGGAACCTGGACCCTTTTTCAGCTGTAGCCGCCCTGTTAGCTATGCAAGGGATTGTGTTCTCTTTGGGCAACAAGATTACCCTTCATCATCTTGATACAGAGACCCTGTGAATATTTTGGTTTTGCATGACTATTCCGTACTGTGAGGTTGTTCACTTGTTCGCCATCCTGCGTGGCATCCAATGCTTGTGCGTTTCAACTACTCTGCGTAAGTAAGAGGGGAACTATCTGCACAATCGCTTGTTCTTGTCGAGATGGCTTTGTTGTTTGAATTTCTATCATATCCTTCTGCTTGCTTGCTGCTCTGCCGGTGACCGATTTTGCTAGGGTATAGCGATCGAAAGATTCGTAGATTTTACTCTGCACCCAGATACAACTGCTAAGGCGGCAGATCTACCTGGCGGGGGGAGCGTTGTCCCATCCTGCATCAGCGGCGGGGGTCGCAGAATGCAAATTCTCTCGAGTGAGCTTCTATATGTGATATGTACTTGTAGCCAGGGTACTCGTTCCTTCTATGAACGTATTTGTTATATAAGTTCTCATATATCCCTTTGTTGAATTTACTTCTTGTCATCACCTCAAACTCTTCCCACCATACTTAACTCTTGTGCTTTTTGCTAGTCTTTGCTATAGCCTTGCCGTCTTGTTCTGCGTTGTTACTACAAGTATCTGTCTGCCTTCCTGCGTGCCTACCTACCTGATCTCAAGTTGTCAACATCGTCGATTATCCTTCAGTCAACTTCACTGTCTGCTCACTGCTGTCTGTTGTTGCTCATTTGCTGCAGTTATCCGTTGTTATCATTGTTCCCCCCTTTCCGGTGTATCATTCTCGACTTTTGTGAATCAACAACATCTGCAATGGAGCTCCACAAACTTCCGTAAGTTCTTCTACTTTACATTTTGGAAGGTTCTTGGACTAATTCAAGAAGTGGTGTTCGAGAGATGCTCCCAGAAGCCTTCCCTCGCGTCGAGTCTATCCATTCAACTCCTCGTAATGAGTATGAACATGAGCCAAGAGTCTTTGCTGGCAATGTTTCTGGCTATGGGACTCAATCTCATTACGTCTATGAAGCACAAGCTCCTTACAGCTACCACGACATTAGCCGCCGAGAGTCTGTTGCGTCTGAAGATTTCAGATATCCAGCCGATATCTACACTCCATCTACGACTGCCAGCTATCATGGCAGCCGAGCTGCCTCCCCCATTGTCAGAAACCTCTCTCAGAACTCCTACATGTCTCAGGAACATGATCAGTCAATGTTATCGTCCACCAGACGCCGTAAGCGCCAACAGTCTTCCATTCATGATCGTAAAGGTCCAGAGAAGAGGGCTCAGGACAAACGACACAAGACCTCAGAGAAACAACGCCGTGACTACCAGGGTGTCTACATCGATTGTGGAGACAAAATCCGAGACATTATCCACGCACATACTCCGCAGCCCTCGTGTACTTACTGTACAGGACCAGATAAGAAGCCAAAGCTAGCCAACTCAAAGAAAGCCAAGAAGGTCAAACTCGAGGAATCGACCATGTTTGACTTCCGCAGAGCACTTCATATGAGCACTGATGCTGTGCACGAGATTATGAGGGAGATTGCTTCTCTTGCCCAGAGTCTGCACAATGAGAAGGAGATCGGTCTGATGACGGACCCTAACAATCAGTCCAAGTGGTCCGAAGATGTTCGTGGCAGGGTCGCCAGAGAACTGCTTACTCTGATGAGACAAGATTGCATCAACCATGGTATCGAGCCACTTGGTGACGATTTCGAACCAGCCGGCCACTACTCTGACACGAGCGTTAATTTGCACCCTGGATCCCCTGCGTCCAGCATGTCTGGCAGAAGTTCCAAGTCTTAAAAAAGATCTGTTTTCCGCCTCTATCATGAGTTCTCGGCACGCATGGACTTGACATTTTCACACCCAAAAAAGTCATTTTTATTCACGATATTCCTTTTTTAACGGCCTAAGTTTCACGGAGTTATGATCCAAAAGTTTTACAAATATCGGTATCCCAACCATTATTCTTCGAAGAAGGAGCTGTATTATATTCATATGTATAATAGTAGTTAGTGTGCATTGTCTGTTGGAAGGCTACTTGATTGTCTGCACGTTGGTCTCTTTCTGTTTTGGAGGCGGAATATTATGTAGAGCAGGCGATCTAGGAGCCAATCTGACATGACGATGGAGGAGTCAAATGAAAGCACATGAGACATGAAACAGCTGAATGTTATTGACTCTACGACCACACTTTATGACCTGTCTCCTCGTGCGTTGTTTCGTCACTGGATGGTGCGGTTGAGCTGAAATAGATTGCAATCGGTTACAAAACCATGGAGTATTGTAAATTTGACATTGTAGATGCTGAGCTGAAAAAAGATGCTGAGATTGGCGCGTTTTATGTATGAGTTTCTGCATCACATTATGCTGCATCGGTGGCGTTTTATGAAATGTGATATCTTTCGAGAAGGATTGCATATGTTCAGCTCCCGATTTCTGTCATTTTGAACGCACCATATGATAACCGCACACATGCGATTTGTTACCAGTAATCGAGATAGCGCCTTATTTCGTATCCGATTCTGCAATGCGTGTTCCAAAGAACAATAGACACAAGTCGCACGAGACATGCGTATTACACGAATTCTTAGCCCTCTGGAAGAAGACATGACAGTTTGGGGGAACTTGGGAATTCTTCATGCTGGATTTGCTCGATCTATGCGTAATAAGACACCCTTGTAGTACAGACCGACCTCTTCGGCATCGAACCTCAACAACTACCACCCTCCATCCTGTACAGCGTCACGTCATCTATTGCCCCTAGACATCCCTCTACTTTCTCTTGGAGACAGCCAAAGCCTCCAAATCGAGGCGTTCTCTGGCCTCAGCCTCGATCTCCGCGATGATTGGGGAAAGGTAGGCAGTATCCTGTGTGGTGATTAGTATGCTTCGATATTTCGTCATGATGGGTTCAGCGTACCTCCTCTGGCTTGGTCTGCTGCTCCTTTGGAAGAAGCTGGTGGGAGAGGGAGCACTATATTTGTCAAAAACTGTTTGCTACCAATTCATATCCGTGCGATGTTGAAGTACCTGGAAAGCTCTGCGGAGACGGAAGACACGGTCGTAGGCCTCCTTTGGCGGGAGACGCTTAAGGGCGAGAAGGACGGCCTCGGACTCTTCTGGGATCAAGTCATCGGCTCTGGAAGGTTGAGAGATCATCAGCAATTGATTCCCAGCACTCAATTGTCCCATCCGACACGTTCCGTCGTTCAATTGACATTCGCAAGATAGATCCCCATGAGCGCTTACCTCAAGCCGAGCTTTCTGTAACCGGCGGCATTGGCGTACCAGTTGGAGAGAGGAGTCATCCATCTCTTCAACCATGGACGCTTGACAATGAAGTTCGTGAACGATGGCTGAGACATGATGTCGTTATGTGATCGGGTCAATTCTGAGGTCCAAGTCGTCTCGTCGTTGGTCTCAAGCGATCATTTCTTCGATGCCCGCCAGCCAAATGATTGATTACATAAGCTGGATTCGGGAGCCCATGAGTAGTCGGCGATTTCGCAGCAGCGGACAGTCGGGAAGATGAGGTGCTAAGGTATCAGGCATCAAGGCATGAATAATGTGAGCATGAGGTGAGGATCAGGAGAGCATGCGCTCACAGGCGCACAACAATCAAAGAAATTGCGTCCTGAGGCAGAAACCCCATCTGCCCCTCGTGCCCCTTCGCCCTGGCACGCCAAGTTCAGTCCCACAGAAGACGCAAGACGCACTTACGGCTCGTGTCGGGGGATCGCAGTGACCCAAGCTTGGAGCTGCCGACGACAATAATTGCGCTGCTTATCAACAACCTCTCCAACCTTTCCAATCTTCACCTCCACCTCCATTTTCACTGTACCAGCGAAACACGATCAGCTCTATATACCGCTCTGCGCTCAGAAAGTTCTCCAATTCAGCCTCAGTATTTGTCAATGGCCAGCGACAATCGCTAGCTGCTGTGTCTTTGGCGTGCTGCGTGGGAATCTTCCCCGCACACCGGGACACGAGCTTGAAACCGGCGACAACAAACCACTGCTCATTGTGTAGCTATCAGAAGCGGCGCTCTGCCCTGATTCTTCGAGAAAAACTTTATAACGAACGCTCCCCCCCAAACAGAGAGCTCCATCATGTCGCATGAACGCAGCACGCCGTCCTCTCCCACTTCCGGGGAATCCGCTTCTCCGAGCCCAGAGTTTTCCGCTGGAACGACCAGTATTGCTCTGGATCAGAGGGGGATGACTATTATCGAGAAATTCGCCAAGGACAGATCAGATGCAGTTTTCAATGCTATGGCGGGCGCGGCAGGTGGATTTGCATCGGGGGTCGTGACCTGCCCTCTCGATGTCATAAAAACAAAATTACAAGCACAAGGCGGATTTAGGGTTGCAGCAGCACCGGCACAAACACAAGCGCCAGTAGCAAATAGATACAAGGGAATGTTGGGCACTGCCCGGATCATTTGGAAAGAGGAGGGTTTGAGGGGCATGTACAGAGGTCTAGGGCCGATTATTCTTGGATATCTACCAACTTGGGCCGTTTGGTTTACAGTCTACGGACAGGCCAAACGCTATCTTTCCACAAAAACTGGTGAGTCGCGGCTACCAGATTTGATATAAAATTTCTTATCATACTGACATTCTACTTAGACAATGTCGTAGCTGCTAATCTTGGATCGTCCATAATTGCTGGAGCATCATCAACTATGGTCACCAACCCGATATGGGTGATAAAAACTAGACTCATGTCTCAAGTGAGTCGGCGGTCAGCGTCTACATCAGGTCGACCCCCATGGCATTACAAATCAACGCTGGATGCTGCACGTAAGATGTATGCCACAGAAGGCATCCTCTCGTTCTATGCTGGCCTTACTCCTGCTCTCCTTGGACTTACACACGTAGCTGTCCAATTTCCAGCATATGAGTATTTGAGAGAAAAGTTCACTGGTCAAGGAATGGGTACACAGGCAGAGGGCGACAACACAACCCACTGGTTTGGAATTCTTTCAGCAACTGTCTTGAGCAAAGTCCTTGCAAGTTCAGCCACATATCCACATGAGGTCTTGCGAACTAGACTTCAAACACAACAGCGCACAATGCCTTCCGCCTCCAAAGACTACGGGACTATGCGAGCTGGCCTGGAAGGGTCCACTCATCAACATGCGAAGTCAAATCCTGTTGCAGCAGCAGTTGCAGCATTGCCACGATACAAGGGTGTAGTCGCCACCTTCAAAACGATACTGCGAGAGGAGGGATGGCGAGCTTTCTACGCTGGAATGGGGACTAATATGATGAGAGCCGTACCAGCGGCTACGACCACCATGCTGACTTACGAGTATATAATAAAACACCTCCACTACTACAGAGATGAGGGCGCCAGAAAATCAGTGGAGTTTCTCTAAGCAGGACAGTATGATCTTGGAGGCATTGGACATGCCTTCCTACGCAGCTTCCTTCGCAACACGACCAGCGAATATAGATATCCTTTCAGCGAATCAATTTGCGTGCTTCATTGCACATTTTTATTTAGTGCAGCAGCTGGCCACTTAGGGGCTGCTCTCCGTCAAGATTTATGACAAGCATTGGCGTTTGGGGAAGAAGCTTTCGATGTTTCGTGTCATGGTTTGTAGCGACATGGCCTCTTGCTTTGATATTTGGACAATATATTGTATGAGCATTTGCTCTGCATCAAAGTGTATTACATAGAAATCAACTCAAAACATTGAAAACTCCTCTCTTCAAATGATGACTCTACAGAGCTTATTTCGTTAACTGATATCGTAAATGCCCATTCAAGTTCAAACCCTGATTTCATAAATGCATCTTGCCTGGCATCTCCCCGGATCCAGACTGGCATGCGAAGAACCTGATCATCCTTTAAGTGTGTTAGAAATACTTCAAATTGATATGATCATTACTGTATCAGGTTCGAAGACGAGGCTCATCCGCTTTCCAATATTCTTCACCGTCTATGCATCCACAACTTAAGCTGGTGATGTTGCTTCGTAATATTTTGGTATATCTTTTGCATGTTCTACTTAAGGCTTATTTGCTAATGTGCGATCTCAAGTGAGTCAGATGCAAAAACGGGCATTATCTATAAAATACCAATTGGCTCCCAAAGCTTCCAAGAACGAAGACTCATTGTCTTCTATCTCCTTGAAAGAGGATCTCAATCGTATGACAGAGGCGTATCTTTCATCACCAGCATAAGGATCTAATAAAGGCCATTACTTTTGTATTTATTTTTTCTGTTGTTCTTTTTGAGTCTCTAGATTCTAAAGAGATATTGAAATGCCACGTTAATGGCTGAAGCTGTACACAAAGGAGGTTCGTATCGAATCACAGTGTTCAATGAGGTCGAAAATTACTTAGATGTGTATTTTCGGGTTGCTTCCGATGAACATGATATCATTAATATCTTCAAGATTTAGTTAAGGTGCATGCGTATTTTAACATCAAGATTATTTTGTTCATTTGGTTGTATACTGAGTAGCTATTACTTAAATCACAAATACCACAGCAAAAGAAGAAGGAAAAAAGTGTAGATTAAGTTATTTTCCAGAGTCCACAACCGATGTAATCCCTAATTGATCAGGTTCCAGTAGGTGCAACGCCAATATCTGGTACCCAATCTCCATCAGGAATCTGATCAATGCTCGTGATATGGACCTCCTTCCTTCCATTCATCTTACGGCGGTATGCACTGCTTGCAGGATATACTATAACTGTCAGGTGGCACTTCTATCAAAGGAAGTAGGGAAAACTGACCAACTTTTCGCAACCTGTTGGGTGAGCCAAGAGGCTGCAAGGACTTCAAGCCATGCCAGGGGTCAAGTCTCAAATGATCTTCCCAGAAGGTCTTGCGAGCGGCTTTGAAGCTGTCTTGCTTTGGAATCACAATCCTCGCGACTGTCTGAAATGGGTACTTCTCGGCATCCCAGACCTTTCCGGCATATTCCACAGGCTGATCTTCCAAATTCTCGCACAGTTGGAATTGGAGGAGATACTCTGCCTCATTGTTTGCATGGAACTCCTTCAGCCACTCGCTGAGGACATCGTCGGGGTGCGAATCTCGGTTTACCGTTTGCTCGTACTATGATATGTTGTGAGTAGCTGTCATATAACGATTATGCGCTTTGATTACCAATTTCTTCTGAGTCACCGAGGCTGGAACCAAACAGTACTTTGCAACATAATCTCCAAAGCGGTATGCAGTCTGACTGTACTGTCTAGTGGACTCAAGATGAGTGTTCCGGACTTTGTATCTTCCCTCTTGTAACTCAGCATCTTTTCTCGCCTGCAAACATTGGTGCAGCTTATCATCATTGCCAGCATGTTGCATACGCAGTCCAATTATCTCCTTGGTGGTCTTGGCATCTGCAAGGTCAAGTGCTGGGGTGCTGTTGAACTCGATGTCTTGGGTTGGAATTCCAACACCCTCATCGAACATTTCTCCCTGGACGTTAAAGACCTTCATGCCTAAGCCTCGAGGTTGTGGAATACGATCATCAAGTGCTGGGTCACCGGGCTCGCTGCTGTACCGCATGGCTATCGGGTAGCGGCCTCCTTTCGCGAACATACTCTGCTTGAGATGTGCGGGGAGGTTGTCGTCAACGATCATCTCGCCTTTGACAAGACCTTGGGTCCTGGCATGGGTTCCTAGTGTTTGATTAGACGATAGCTTTGCGTAAAAGGGGCGGTGCTGAAGCTCACCTCCATAACAATGGCGATGATGGTTGTACATGCCCGCCTGGCTCTTATTAATCATTTCAGCAACAGCTTGGATATCTTCCTTTTCGCCCTCAGGAATACTCTCGACACGGGAATCATCCCATCGAATATAGTTCCGGTGGCTTAGATCGGGTGTGGAATTGCTCGCTCCATTGCTTCCGGTCATTGACATTTTGCCAAAACCTGACTGAGCGTGATTGACTGAATGTTCGACGGCTGTCATCTTGAAAATTTAATAAGTATCACAATATGCGAAGGATCATAAAGACATGTCATCTGGAAAGCAGACAAGATGGACTCGTAAAATATATATATATATATATATATATATATCTATCTATCTGAATAGCAACCTATTTACTTTACACTAAACCATTCATGAGCACTCGACGAGCTAAGATAGATCCCATATTTACAAAGGCCCAGAACGACGGAGTCAGGACCGGATTCGCGATCTTAGACAGCTTTGAAAGAGGAGTCTGGAATTATTGGTGCAGTAAGTAGAGTGTTGAATATCGAGGTAAGAGCAGTCATTGGCATGCAACAACATAGTTAAATTTTAAGATAAATGTTGGTGCACGGGAGGCTTGCGTTTATTGGACTTCCCCGCTTTATAGTTAAGTTATTTGCATCACCACATAGAACAGGCAAAGACGATTTCCTCGGACGCAAGGAGCGTCTAATGGCTGCCGCACTTATTCGTATGCCAGAATTATTTGGAATAACCATTTGAGGTTCATGGAATCAGAAACCACATATGATGTTTGCATGAGAAAAGAGGGGAGCGCTCAGGATTCCATGTAAGGATGAAGTAATGGAGTAGACTTTTGCCCACACGAAGCACATACGGACCACGTACAAATACATATGGCCCGTATGTAAAGGACATATGTATACACATGCGAGGAGATCGAGAGACCAAAGATCATTGCATTGCAGCAGCTTACTCGCATCGCCTCACATGTCAATCTATCAATTCGAATAAAGTAGACACAAACGATTCCAGTCATGATCTAATAACGCCGGCGTCAGGTATATGCAGAGTATTAACATACATATGTATGTATATTCTGTCTTAGTGGTTGATTTCGTGCGTCGTTCGTTGTATGTACCCCAGTACTTCGAGATGTAACAGACGATGTAAAGACGACGTAAGGACCCCCACACGCAGAAGACGTCAAGTCAAGTTCATGTTCGGTATGAAAAGGTACGACAAGCTGAGATCAGACCCTCCCGGGGGTAGGGGATGCTGAAGTCCGATGTTAGATCAGTCTAAGCGAGAGCCATTACGAGGCTGGTACCCTGTAACCTTACCTCACCTGGAGAGGAGGAGAAGAGTCCCAACTGACCAGCCAAGCCGACCTTCTGGTTCACATCTTCAAAATGTCTGCGACTGCTCCCCCAGATCCAGTACAAACATCTCCATCAGGTCAGTTCTCAAAATACACACAATTGGTCAAGCTATATGTTTGCAAAGCATCCCATATAGGAATGTAACAACTGACTTCATTGTATAGCAAGTAAAAAGAAGAAGAACAAGAAGAAGAAGAACAACGCGACAAACAAGTTCGATACAAATGGTGATTCGGAGAAAATAGACGAAGTTAATAAAGATGGCGAGCCAGAAAATGATGAGTTGGAAGGAGAAGAAGATGTTGAGACTGCATCGGTAGTGGTACGAATGACACCTGTCAAGTTTGATATTCACATCTCCACGACATATGGCTAAGACTCAACAGAATTCAGGAAAGAATGAATCAGAAACATCTACGCATTCCACAGCCCGAGCGAATGGCGACGACGACGAACCCAAAGCGAACGGCCATGCGAATGCGACCACCCAGAAATCCCCCATCAATCCACACACAAAGGGGCTTTCCGAAGAGACAATGGAGAGTAATGCCTCTGATACCTCCGATGCGAGCAGCCGACTGGAAGCTATGTCACAGGATCGAGAGGCTCTTCGCGCTGAAGTGGAGAAGATGCGTAAGGCATTAGAGGACATTCAAGGAAAGCACGCCGAAGAGATGACAACCATTCGCGAAGAGCTCGAAGAAAGTCAAAATGCCAAGGAGCAAGCCCAAACACAATACCAGAATCTTCTGGGGCGGGTGAATACAATCAAATCAAGTCTTGGGGAGCGTCTGGCGGCGGACAGGCAGGAGCTGGCGGAAGCAAAGGAGCAGATCGAAGAACTTGATAGACAGAACGAAGACCTTACAAACGGACGGAAGGTGTTGGAGGCAGAAATCGCACAACTATCGAAAGACTCCGAGGAAACATCAAAAGAGCTCTCAGATCTACGAAATCGGTATAATTTGTCGCAGCAAAATTGGGTAATGGAGCGCGAAGACCTACTCAACAAGGCAAGAAACCTGAAGGAGGAAGGTGATGCGGCAAAGGAAGCGATGGGCGACTGGGAGGTTCTTGCAATGGAAGAACGTTCCATTAGAGAGAATTTGACAGAGCGCGTGGCAGAACTCGAGGAGCAGATGTCAAGTCATAGAGAAGCATATGAGAGGGCTGTATCCGAGCGGGATAGCCAATCACAAGCGGTTGAGGGATTACAAAGGGCATTGCAGGAGATCCAGGAAGCTCGAAAGCAGGAGTTGCGTGAAATGGTCGAGACATCCCAGGAACAAACCTCTGCTTTGAAGAAGCTTGTTCAAGAGTCAGATGCCAGAGCTGTGGAAGCCGAAAAAGCTCGAGATGCTCTGCAGAAGGAGGTTGAACGAACTGCACCATTTGAAAAAGAGATCAAGGAGAAAAACCTTCTTATTGGAAAGCTCCGTCACGAAGCCATTGTCCTTAATGAACATCTCACCAAGGCTTTAAGGTTTCTCAAGAAGGCCAAACCCGAGGACAATATTGACAGGTATGATGATTTAACATTGAAGTAGGACCAATACTTACCAGACCACAGGCAAATTGTTACCAACCATTTCCTCCATTTCATAACCCTCGATCGATCCGACCCAAAGAAGTTCCAAGTGCTGCAGCTCATAGCTGCCCTTCTCAACTGGAACGAAGAGCAAAGAGAACAGGCCGGCCTTGCTCGTCCCGGAGCCTCGAGTACCAATCTGCGACCGCCTAATGTCCCTTTTCACCGCACACCAAGCACGCCAACCTTCTCCACCGAGTTCTTCCAGGACAATGCGAGCAAAGAGAGTCTGGCGGAACTATGGACCGGCTTCCTGGAACGACAGGCTGAGGAGGGAAGCCGGAAAGGAAGTAGGAGTGATAGTATGAGCTCTGTTCCTCCTCTGCCTCCGCCCAAGACGGATGCGAAGTGATGATCTGCGTGGATAGATGGTGGATGAGACGGGGGGGTTTTTTTTTTGGGAGCGGCATAGCATTTAATGGTGATTGCACTTGGTTGGAGTTAGGCATATGTATGAATATTAAGGGATCTTGGCCTAAATTCTTAGACTTCGTTTTTGACTACTTTCTCGTGTCGAGTGAATCTGTGAGGCTATGTCTTTGGCCAGTATGCGATATTCCATCCTTCATACCAATACCTTTCAAATATTGGCGGCAAGACTGATGAGCAGCTAGTGCCACCATGTTATCTTTTGCAGCTGTCAAGTGCAAAGTACTTTTGGAGTGTATAATGGATCGTATTGCTATCAACAAATCAACAAATAAGGTACTACTTCGGCCCTACGATAGTACTGATAGTCATGTCAGCATACGTCTCCGCATCCTTGCTGATGATGTCCATATTTATCCTGCTTTCAGCTGCATTATTCACTGCCTCTATCACCTCTCTCTGTTCCATAATTCCACGCATATGCATGGCTTCTTCCACCCAGTAACCCTCAGCACGATTCCTCAAAGTAGGGTCTCTTGCAACTGAGTTTTTGATGATTCCCGCAGCATTGATCTTGTTTCTAGTTGCATTGATAATGCGAGTTGCGACATCAACCTGTTCAGCTGTTGTAGGAGGCGACACAAATGCACGGTTGGTCGAAGAGAGATAGAGGGCATAGCCCAGCACCGCATCGACCAGAGCCACCAAAATACCTTTGTACGTCCTCATTGTCCAAAAGAATGGCTCAATATCCTCTACTCTCGTTGCTCGTGCGTTTCCAAGAGGGTTGAATGAGATGGTGAGATAAAGCTCGCCGAGTGCTAATGCAATGCCTGCAAGAATCGCCTGTGTTCTCCAGACGGCACCCTCTTTGCCAGCAAAAAGACCTGATGTGACGAGAGACAGAATGATGATGTGCAGGAGGTGTGGTGCCAGGATCGACGGAACCGCATAGTACAAGTATAAATCCGGATTGTCGGCCTTGCAGAATTGACACTCTGCCATGACACTTGGTCCATACTTGAAATATAACAACCTTGAGTCCAGACTCTGTAGTCTATTTCTCAACATGTTATCCACATCTGTGAGTCCTTGTGGTCGAAGCGCTGAAAGACGAGTGAAGAGGACATCGTTTGGGATTTGGAGTCGGGACTGCGTGATAGAAAAGATGTTTTCTGGTGCAAAAATAGGAAGCGTCTTGGCCAAAAATATAATGGCAGTGAAGAAAAGGATCCAAAGCGCGCGGGATATTTTGGCAGGTGGTGGTCGTATCGGTATGTTTTCTACTGTTGGTGCTGCGCGGACAGATCTATAATATGCTATCGCTTTTGGAATGAGCATAGGGCCAAAGAAAGTCAATAGAGTAGTGATCCTATATGGAGTCAGCTTTAATTTATCCACTCGATACCAGACTTCCTTACGTGCTCCATGATATAGCCATAATGCAACACTTGCAGCGGTTTGTTGCTCTACTCTTTGTACCGCCGACGCTGAGATGTATACATTGTATTCCGTGAGGTAAGGTGGCAGAATCTTCGGCACTTGCCGGGCGGAGACGAAAGGGGACTAGGTAGGTATATTAATACTTGTAGCTTGAGCAATATTATGTAACTACATAAATCACCAGTTGGAGGATAAAGACTATAGGCATAAAAGAAGACATAACGCACCAGACTCTTATAAAGCCTTCCAACGTTGGTCCGAGTTTAGAACGTATAGGCTACAGAATCGAGAATAGACAGTTTTAAACTCATGTAGTCTTGGGATGCTTGACTTCATATTCCTTATTGCCTTGCTTATAAGGCCAAGTAGACGTCAAGCGTTCGTGCACGCTTCTCGAAGCACATGTCGTGGATGTTCTCGTCGAAGCTTATAACACCAACTCCAAGATTACTTTCCTAGTGCCTTTTCCGGAAATATTTCTCTCACTGGATTGTCTCTGAGCTGCAATCACCTTTTATGATAATCCTGCTCACATCAAATCCTAATCTCTACTTTGACCAGTGTCGGCAATCAGTCCTCACAACAAATGTCAAGAGCAGTGGAGCCCGAAGTAGCCGCTCAAGCTCGAGCGCAAAGCAACGATGAATGTTACATGCAGCTCCTACAAGGCCTGAAGACTGCTCTCTCTTCTGCACCTCTTTTGGAAATTGAGTTTCTTGGCAAGGAATTTGTACTGCCGGAAGATACCTATTTTCTCGTCGAGGATGACAGCATTGCTATACCTAAGAAATCCCTCGTATTAGCTTTCCTCTCTGCTCGGAGGATATTCTTTGGTCATGATCAGACATCAAGCCTTCATACGGATGTGATCATGGATACTTCTGCTTTAATGCTTCTTATGGATCCAGAGCATCTTACTGCTGCTAATGCGCGGAAGAGAGTACTTCTTGAAAGTACCCAGAGAGATGCTTCCGACTCAAAGACGCGACTTGAGCTTGAACTGCAGTTCCTGGATAGTCTTTTAACTTCCCCACTACATCGACATACCAAGTCGCCTAATCTCTGGAGCCACAGAAAATGGTTGGTTGAGCGATGTTTATCAGATCCGACTCTTTCAAGCATGATCACAATTGAACATGAATTACTTGATGTTGTTATGAAATCAGCAGAACGGCACCCCCGAAACTACTATGTAAGAATACTGAGTCTCTTGCTGATATATCAATACCAGTGCACTGAAGGCTAATCATGCATCATAGTCCTGGTCATACATACGCTGGCTACTCTTGAAAGGACAAAGGCCAAGTGAAGCTCCTCATCAGCTCCCTCCAAATTTTGAAATAGATCAGAAAGTGCGTGACTGGTGTTTGAAGCACCCAAACGATATTTCTGGATGGTCATTTCTTCTCTTCATTCTCACCAGCCTACCTGTAATATCATCTCTGGGTATCTCGATGGAGCAAGCTAGCATGAGAGCCTCGTTGATGGGCAAAGAGGTGCTCCGATACACCATCAGATTCAGTTGGAAGAATGAGTCTGTCTGGGTTTTTCTCAGGACATTGTTCGCTACGCAGTATATTGATCATGAAGCCCGAAGTGCTTTTCTTGCGGCTGTGGCGGCCGTCTCACAGGATTGTAATTCTGTACAACAGAAGCAGATGCGTGCTGTGGTAGCTTGGTGTAGTGAGAATCAACCGAGTTCGTGACTGCATAGGCGAGGATTCTTCTTAACCACATCCTGCTACAAATTGACAGGACAAATCATATTTTTCAAGCATGCAAGTGACAGACTTGACGGCCAGGTAGATTCACAGGTCTGAAAGGTAGCCCTTTCAAGTCAACGCCGCTTTCAGTATTTGCCGTGGGGGTATCAAGAGCGTACAATTATCAGGGCTTGGACTTATCTCCAAATGTCTGTTATTGCGCGCCATGTAAATTTGACTCTATGACCAGTCACAGATATGTACATAGTATCAACAGCCTAGTTACAAACACGTATGAAATCATGAGGAGCCAAACATTCACTATGCATCAAGTGCTTCTATCCCACATAATCCAGGCTTGAAATCTGCATCAGACACGTACTCTCGCATTTCCGCAGCCGCCCATACTGGACATCATCTGCCCCCAGCGCTGAACTCGTGGAAGTAATCCTTAAGACATATAGAATGAGCACTCGTCCTCACGGTCCTCACGCACCGGCCGCCGCCCGACTTCCACGCCGACTCATCAGGAGCTCTGAACCCGAAGTCCACGAACACCCAGACATTTCATTACTTCCTCTAAGATAGGGAGAGATGTTGATTTCGACCCATGCACCGCATAAGTACATGCATACCTCACTCCTCCTAACCCTACCCCTCCTCCCATCCCCATCCCCATCCCCATCCCCATTTCCATTCACATGCGCCAAGCCTCGCAACCCAATGGGCGTTTCAAACATGTTTAGTGTGCAAATGATCGCCTTTCACATTTGCGACGAGGGAGACGGTCAACACTGGGGACGGCTCGCTCGCGTGGACGTGGACGGGTTTGGATTAGCACGCTGCGCGTAGATTGGGGGTGGTTGTGGCACGGACTGCAGATGGTAATTTGGAGGTGTCTTATTGCAACGTCCATACATAGGATAGATGGATAGCACACCCGCGACACACGCAGACACACAAACGCGGGTGGGAAATCGCCGTGATCTTGTTTTGTAGGGGTGAGTGATTGAGTTTTCGCTTTTGGTATATGTAATATTGTGGTATGTGTACACGAACTTACGAACAGGGAGGAATTGGGATGAAATTGTGTACGGAAGTTTATCTATGGAGGCTTCGCATTTAAGTTCATGAAGTATGAGAAGGTTCGTTTATTTATTCTTGTTCCAACACTTTAAAGCTGTTATACGGACGGAATATGGAGAATACAAACACAGACGATCACTCGATTTATCTCCGCACACAGAGATCAGATCTAATGATCCATTTCTCGCCCTCTATAACTTCTCGTCCTTCGTGCAACATACATTCATTGCCATGCTTGTGCAAGAGCAACATTCCGGTTTCAAGCCCAACGACGACCTCCTTATCTATAGGTGATCTCTTGAAGGGAATGTCATCAGGATAGAAGACAGTTTCTCCCCCAATGCAGCCCGTAGCCGGCGACGTTAAGTACAGAAGCAATGTCCAAGTTGTCTTAGCCGGTGTAGCTTTGGGTGATGTAGGCAAATTGATGATATTAGATTCGTCGTCTATACACTGTTAGTTTATTGTAACTGCCCTGTGCGGTATGAAGATGAGATGCTCTTTCTGCTCTATGCCGCTATTATTCTTGTTGTTTGAATGGGCACTTACAATGTTGATCGAAGAATTGACCCTTCTTGTAGCGGTAGATGCGGATACTGGGGTTCAGTCCTACAACCTCTCCGCCCCTGCATTCGAGTCAGCCAATTCAATCAGAGACAAACGGGAAATAATCACGTGAGACGCGGACTCTTATCGACTGTTCTCTTCGAAATTCAGGGTCAGGGTAAATAATTTCTTGGATCAACATACCATAAGCGCTCACGCTCCTGTTTACTCATTCCCTCGTTATCGTCATTATCAGGAGCATCATCCGACCCACAGATCAACTCTCGTAACCCGGTCTCCACCCACAACCTGTTTGCAAAAGCGGGATCATCGATGCGGAAACGATCGTTGACGCGCACTGCATCACCTTTCTTGGGCGTGCCAGGTGTCGTGACTAGCGGCAAGGTTCTGAGGAAGTTTACGTAGTTCTTGCACAGTGTCGACGTCCAGAAGTCACGGATTAGAACGATCTGTGACTCCACCAGTTGCGTCAGCGAGAGATCACTGCTCGGGCGGAGAGGTTTGAATTCGGGCCAGTTCGGTGGGGGTTCGTTTGAGGTTGTGGCGGTTCTTTTCGAACTTTTGTTCTGTGCTTTGGTGGTGTTGCTTTTTTTGGGAGGCGCCATAGTTTATTTGGTCGAAATGTTGGTAAGGTTAGGATTGGTAAGGTATGGATAGTATGGATGGTATGGATGGGATGGTATGGTATGCACACCAGTACGGTACACACCTAGGTACGTAGAGTTGAATGTATGTAAATATCCCCTTACCCTTGAAGGAGTGCGGTTGTGCGGTTATGGATTGCGTGGGCCGCGTCCTCCCTTATCAATAATTTGGGTAATAATGTTGCCTATTAAATTATTGTTGCCTATTATAGTTGTGGTGTGGGTAGGTGAATATACAGCAAATTTGGTAGCGAGTATACAAAAATGGAATTCTGAATGAAATGGTTATTAATGATCAATAATGTTTATTAATGTTTATTAATAAAATGATCCGGGAATATTCGTGGAATATTAATATTGTTATTCTATGCACATGGGAGTGTACAAAGTAGGCTGATGTTCATCTGAAGTGTGAGTGAGTGCGCGTCTGTGCTGATGGAAGATTTCCACTTCGAGAGCAAGCAAAGCGATCCCCTTTATTCTTGGCACAAACCCTTGGCCTAGCCTGGCTTGGCGGCACCTCTGCTTTGCCGGAATAGGTCTAAGTCAGGAACCACCCATCAGCCAGGTGAGCTACATCTGAGTGGGCATCTGAGTGGACCACACAACATGCTGGTCTTGTCGAACTGATGCAGCACTTGGGAGCTTTCAGGTGCAGAAGTGTGTGTGTACCCGCATCATGCGTATGTGCGCGTCTTGTCTTCGTGCGGCAAAAGTGGCTGATCATGCTTGTACCACTGTGCCAATGGCCTTTCTTTGCTTCCTTACCTTCCTCACCTTCCTCACCTCACCAGACCTTACTCCACCTGCGAAAGAGGGTCTTCAAGCACAGGCACCCCGCTGGACCACGGCAGAAGCCAACTTGAACTCATCTGGCGCATCATCATCTCCACACCACGCAGTCCAGTCAGAACCAATGCACATCGAGCCTGCTTCTAGAGTACTTGCTCACTCACTTTACTGAGTCTACTGACTTGACTTACTCTCTCTCTCTCTCTCTCTCTCTCTCTTCTATGTGATCCTCTCTTCTCCATGATACTCTCCCTCTCTCTCTTTGATTCTTTTCCATCATTCCCCCACATCATCATAATCCTCTTTCTTTTTTCGCCTCTTTCCTTCCCTGTTTCTTTTGAATCATAGACAACAGTATCCATTCTCGTCCCAGTTCACCTTTTCTTGTATATTACTTTTTTCACTGTCTTTTTGTCTATAGCATTGCATTGCATTTGAGGAGCGTTTCTTTTTCACTGCTTAGCTCATTTGCTTCGAACTATCTACAGTATATCATTACCCAGAGAATCTTCCGGATTACCACAATACATCGCAATATCTATTGCCTTTTCTGTCCAGCGAACGATTCGAATCCACCTTCGAATACAATTCCTTGTTCCAATACCCGGGCAAAAATCCCACCCACTCGATCGATCATTTCAATGAGCGCTAGAATATAGATTCATCAACCCGATTTGCTTCTTAGTCGGACCATAACCCTTCAGTATGAAGCTCACAGTCGGTTCTATACAACTTGCTCTACTTGTCGCCAATGTCCAAGCTTTCTATCCATATATGCCAGAATGGAAATCACAACCTACGAACGCAATCTTAGAGGAATCTTTGGATGTAGTTGCCGAAAGAGCCAACAATGAGATCCCATCAGCTGCCACCATCAAGATTCGTCAAAAACAACGGAGGGTGAGTTGGAATTGTTATGCTACGGTCTCCAAATACTGATTTGCTGTTACCAGGAGGACATATCACATGAAGACAGACTAAGTCATATGGCACGCCATATCAACAACAAATTCAAGAGAAAGCACTCTTCACCCACTTCCGAGAAGAAGGAGGTTGTCAAACGCACAAGTACCTACTCTGTCGTTACTGCCGAATCACCGACTGCCACCAACAGTGCCCCTATCGATCAGGATGGAACAGACTTTTCGTATTTCACTCAAGTGGAGGTGGGGTCGGAGAGGACCCCCATGTATTTGCTAATTGACACTGGTTCTTCCAACTCTTGGGTCATGGCTAAGGATTGTGTCTCTGAAGCATGTAAAATCCATAACACATTTGACCCTACCACCTCGACATCCTACAACGGCACTCAGGACACTTTCTACTATGGATATGGCTCTGGAAACATCACTGGGACATTTGGAACAGATGTGATGAGCCTGGCTGGGTTCAACGTTACCCTGAAATTCGGACTTGCGAATATCACCTCCAGCGACTTCCTCAATTTCCCGGTGGATGGAATCTTAGGCTTTGGTTCATCTGGAAAGGAGGCTCCTACATTCATGGATGTTCTAGGGAGTGAAAAAGTACTGGCTTCCAACATGTTCTGTGTCAGCCTCAATCGTGCTGCGGACAACGAGACAAATGATGGTGAAATATCATTCGGTGCTCCGGATCGCTCAAAATACATTGGCGATATAACCTACAATAACCTTTCCAGCACAGATGGACAATGGGTCATTGGAGTTGATGGAGTTTCTGTTGATGGTGTTACTGCCAACATTGCCTGGGCGAACAAGACATCAGTCATAGATACGGGCAGCACCTATGTCTATATTCCTGAAGCAGATGCGATTCAAATTCACGACATCATACCGGATGCCGTACGAGCCAGTGGATCATCATACTGGAGTGTTCCTTGCAACACGACGGCCAACCTCACACTCACTTTCAGCTCGGGATCATACATCATTCCTGCTGAGGATTGGGTCACATCAACCGGCACAAATACCTGTGCTAGTGTCATCATTCCTGAAGATGTCTTCGGAAATGATGATACTTGGCTTCTCGGAGATCTGTTGCTCAAGAATGTTTATACAGTGTTTGATGTTGACCACAGTAGAATTGGTAAGCTTCATCCGTCCGATGGTCTTGAAAAATTACTTACACTCTGAATAGGATTTGCGGAAAAAGGAAATGGTTCAGTTGCGACAACAGCATCTCCATCTGAAGCGTCAGCATCCAACACTGCAGCTGCTGGGGCATCAGGCACATCGGATTCAAAGTCATCGGCGGCTACATA
Source organism: Allantophomopsis cytisporea (assembly GCA_024752435.1). Lineage (NCBI taxonomy): Eukaryota > Fungi > Ascomycota > Leotiomycetes > Phacidiales > Phacidiaceae > Allantophomopsis > Allantophomopsis cytisporea. The sequence continues at coordinate 1,967,359 of CP103025.1, forward strand.
CAAGAGCACTCGCTTTGGGGGTGTTCTTGCTTTTATTCTCTTTTTCTTCTTTGCATAGCGACTGATGATGTTCATGATGTATTAGTAGTATATAATTGAGACCCAAAAAGCCACTGAAGCTGGGAACACACATAGCTTACAATAAAACCAAATGTTGGTAGAGGAACTTGAGCCGTCGTAGATGCAACCTGAGTAATGTGTTCAATAAATTGTGATACTTTCCATTGGTTCCCGATATGGGATAAGCCTAACGTACATGTACCTCATGCCGCACCTAAGCGAAGTAGCTCCAAGACGATCCTTGGATCACCAGCCTCACCACAACCTTGACGGATTACACAATGCTCCCGCGATAGCATTATGGCCAAGGCCAAATCCCACAAAACGCCTCCCTCACAGACCGGGCCATCACTCACGACCGATGAAGAGTCCCACGGCCTGTTGTCGGGCCACAACTCGGACTCAGAAGATGAGAACGACAATTCTAAAGACAGTTCACCAGTCCCCTCCACACCCCCAAACGAACCACGTACTCCCCGCTCCGCAAACCGCGTCCACTTCGACCTCCCAGACCTCGAAGCATCGCCGGGCCCACCATCCTACAGCGACGTACCCCTCTCCGGCTCCCGCAACGACAATGGCAATGCCCGCTCGTCTCACCGGCCACTGCTCAGCGACATTGAGGCGCCGTCCGTGACGCTCGCAACGTCCTGGCCCGACGACATCGACGAAGATGACGTGACGTCTTGGGCGGAGCGCGAGCGCGCACGCCCTAAATCAGGCCTCAAATCAGCCTTCATGAACATGGCGAATTCAATCATCGGTGCTGGCATTATCGGCCAGCCCTACGCTTTCCGGCAGGCGGGCCTGCTTACTGGCATTGTGCTGCTGCTTGTGCTCACTGTGACGGTGGATTGGACCATTCGGTTGATTGTGGTGAACAGCAAGCTTGCGGGCCAGAATAGCTTTCAGGGTACTGTGCAGTTCTGCTTTGGGAGGCCTGGCTTGATTGCCATCTCTATTGCCCAGTGGGCGTTTGCGTTTGGTGGTATGGTTGCTTTTGGGATCATCGTCGGTGATACTATTCCCCATGTGCTTGCGGCTGTGTTTCCGGGCTTGCATAACGTGCCTGTGTTGGGATTGTTGACGGATCGGAGAGCTGTTATTGTGGTCTGTATACTTGGGGTTAGCTATCCGCTGAGTTTGTATAGGGATATTGCTAAGGTATGTTTCTTCTTGTTGTGTCCCTGACCTCCCAAGGACTCAAGTAGCGAGCTTCGAATTGAAGTTATTCGATGCTGATATGGGATATAGTTGGCCAAGGCGAGCACGTTGGCTCTCATCAGTATGACGGTTATCCTTATTACTGTCGTTACGCAGGGATTCAGAGTCCCTGCTGAATCGAGGGGAGGATTCGACACCAAGTTACTCACCATCAATGATGGTATATTCCAAGCTATTGGAGTTATATCCTTTGGTATGTCTACCTATATTATCATCGACTTTCTATTTCTGTTTGACAGAAAATGTCTTTAGAAATCGATCACGGGACCCTGTCCCTACCCAGCGACTCCTATCTAACATTATCTCAGCATTTGTCTGCCACCACAACTCTCTCCTAATTTATGGCTCCCTCAAAACGCCTACAATCGACCGCTTCGCACGCGTGACCCACTACTCAACCTTCATCTCCATGATCGCTTGTCTTGTAATGGCACTCTCAGGCTTCCTGACTTTCGGGCGCCTAACACAAGGCAACGTGCTCAACAACTTCCCAACCGACAACATAATGGTGAACATAGCGCGCCTATGCTTCGGTCTCAACATGCTCACCACCCTTCCACTTGAAGCCTTTGTGTGCCGCGAGGTCATGACTGAGTACTTCTTCCTCGATAAGCCCTTCAACCTACGCTTGCACGTCGTCTTCTCTACCGCCCTTGTTTTCGCCTCCATGCTCATCTCCCTCCTCACATGTGACCTTGGTGCTGTCTTCGAACTCATTGGCGCTACCTCTGCTTGTGCTTTAGCGTATATCCTGCCCCCGCTTTGCTATATCAAGCTTAGCTCCCGCTCGTGGAAGACGTACGCTGCCTGGGTTTGTGTGGTGTTCGGGAGCTTTGTTATGTGTGTTAGTCTGGTCCAGGCAATTGCGAAGATTGTGGATGATGAATCACCACCGGCACAGTGTCATTAAATACTAGATTGTATAGAACTCGTGGACTTAAGATATAGGCTACAACTTTGTGCTGACTTTGAACGTCAATTGATTTATTGTGTACCAACCCTCACGCAAAGAAAACCACCCACCTTATTCGGGTTCCTTCATGCATACAGAGTACTAGCTTCTTTATAATAATTCCCATTTCCGTCCTTTTGAGTAAGTCTCCGGCTGACCACTCCCCACTGCTGTTCACCGTATTGCCACCATCCGCATTTTCCTTAGACTTTTACAGTTGTCATCGTCGTCATCATTGTCGCCCACAAACGCACTCTCATTTACCCCTTCATCACTATGCACTTGAACATTACTGCTATCATCGACTTTCCTCTTAGCGCGGGTTTCGGCCCGGTGCCTTGGAATGACGCATGATTGCATCTCCCGGAACAGCTACATACAGATCCAGACACTTGGAATATTTGTTACTTAGACAGGCGACGCTAGGCTGGTCTTCGAGTGACTAAGAATCTTAGCCTGGTCGCCTACGACTATGGAAATGTAGATAGCTCATGGAGATGAGGGAAGAATAGTAGTACCTGTTGTTTTTAGTGTCGTACTAGGCTATCATTAACAACTTAGCCATCTACAACAAGAAACTATATTGCAGCAAGATATATCACAGTATATGAATATTAAATGCATGCAATGCAATGATCTTTCTTGAAGAGCGATATGAGTTTACTCCTTAAGTTTGAATGACACCGCTAACGGCAAGAGATCTTTTGATCAACAACCGTCACCAAAGTGGTACCACATCTAACTACATTGCTCTTTTAGTACTTCAGTATTGTAAAGGAAGAATGCCGCACTTGCTCGGAAGTCTTGGGTGTTCAACTGATCTGGTATTTCTCAAGATACAGTCTTAATTATAGAGAGGATAACGACTTTCGTTTAAATAAAGTAACAATTCTATAACAACTGCAAGTTACAGAAGACAGACTCAGGTTTCTAAATCAAAATAGATTTGTAGTAGGAGGTTGTTACAGCAGTTGATCCAGAAAACGTGTTGAATCTGCTGTTAGATCTTGAATGAAACTTTTATGATAGGGAGTTTGAAGGACTTTCAAGTATTATATATATATTATGAAATTTCATTAGAAAAGTTTGGAGGTTATAAGATTGATGATAACATTCTCATAGCTAGAGCTTATGTATAACTCTAGGATATGTTATAGTTATAAAGGTCCGTACTTTTCAACGTATATTGCAAGCTGTATTAAAAGACACCCAGCCCAATAGATGCGTAGTTGTATAACAGCAACATAAATAACGAAGACAATGACTAGATATCGATTTCTATGGATCCAGCGAGCTAGCCCTTATAGTAGAGTTATCAGTCTCTTATAGCATTTACCTTACTCGAATGAATCAAGTAAACTCTTGACTATTTCTGGATATACTTTAAGTATCGTCTTATTCGATTCGTATATATATCCCATCTGGTATAATACGTTGTAGATTGTATATAATTGCACTTTAGATGTGCTATAGGAGGATATCTCATACTTGATGTGAGTGATGAATGTGAACAACACAACTACCACACTTCACCTAACACACATTTCTCTCAACAATCATATGTTATCAAATAAGCCAAATATTCTCAACTTCAATGGTTGATTAGTGCAGTGGTCAACATCCCCCTCCCCCCCAACATTGGAATTGGTAAGAATACGGAAAGTAAAACCTACGGGTTTTCTGCAATGGACACGAGACTGCACTCTCCTACCCATTGATCTTTTGCTGGTTCGAATCTCGCTCCAACTTCTTTTTATCTTTTTTTGTTGCTTTTTTGGAAGCTGTTACGACGATCTTATACGGTTACAGTGATATTTTCAAAGGTAAAGCCGAAACAGAATGTTTGTAGATCACATCAAGCTCGAACATTCACTTCGAGATCACTAGCACACTGCGGTCACATCCATTTCATATCAACTTCGCCTTGACTTTCAGGTTACATTCTCTATTACAATAACGGTATACATCATGCACGACACATTCAGTCATCCGCTTTCTCTTCCTCATTATTGACATCCTCGTCACTATACACTCTCACCACCATCAACGATCTCCTCGTCCAAAACCATTACCCTCTCAAGAGCCACTAGTATGCAGCACCAACCTTCGCATATGGTTGTACGGGTAACCGAAGGTGAAAGCCATGTGGATTCAAAGCTGCATCTCCGGCCGGTTTTATATGTCCCAAAATTGTCCGCCATTACCCGATTTTGAGAATTTAGGGCTCTGGTTTTTCAAATATCACATAATGCTATCTAACTGCAGACAACCGTTGTGAAAGGTGGAGGATGGTACGACAGAATAATTCAGCTGCAATAAAGACACATGTTTCTTGAGACTTAGGTAATTTCCAGATCTACAGTCTGCTCTTGTACAAGGACAAGGTCAACTTCTATAGCTTCTGTGTAATGCAAACATGAACACCACTGTAAGTTTGAGAGCATATAAAATCACGCTTCTCTCACCAACGTTCCTGGCATTTATCAAGCAAGAGACTAACGACAACGTGCTACTTAATTAGACTTGGATCACCTAGAGTACCTAACCGCCGCAAACGAATATCGTGGTTTCACATCTCTTAACTAAGTATACAATTTCATAACTTCGTCGTGTTCATTGTTCCTTGCTCTCTCACCACTTATATGACGCGTAAAGTTGGAATGGTGCAGTTCTCAAGCCATACACCTCTCGAATCAATTGGTTCATGCACAGCATGTTTTGGAGCAATCTACAATCACATCAAACTCGGTGTATTGCAGATAATGACCAATTTATTACACAATGAAAGAGATGAAGGACCGATATACTCCAAACACCCCCAAAATGCTTCGGCTATCATACCTGACGCTGTACTTCAGTCTGTTCTCACCTCCCTCATGGTATACCTCTCCACGAATTATCACGATTCTCTTTCTCAGTTCCTGTCACGCAAAGCTCATTCTCCATCTAGATAGAAATCCAGATGACACTGATCACAACATCCAATCCCTTCTCCTCACCTCCCTCATACTTGAAGCTCCACATGCCATCCGTCTTCTCATTCCAGTAAGCGCCTGTGGCAGAGTGCATTCCACGGCGTCCAACGTGTGCCTTGCCATCTGTGTTCACAGCCTCGTTCTCCTCCTTGACCTCACTCTTGACAACCGGCTTGTTCAGGGAAGCTGTAGGCACGAGGTGCTGGATGATGGTGCTGTTGACGGCATATTTGTAGCTTGGGGAGCCGCCAGAGGGGGAGGATTCTGAGATAAGAGATTTAAGGATCGAGTTCTGTGCGTATATTAGTATATTTAATTCATTCAGAGGTGGATTGTTGCGATGGTCTAATGCTCGGGCTGCTATGATAGTTCGAGGACGTACAATGATGGTGGTGTTCCAGGTCTCCGTCTTAGGGTGCTCGTAGAATTCGGCGCTGCCTAGAGCGCTCTGGCATGCCTACGAATTATCAGCGTTGTTGTGGATGAGTAGTGGCATGATTGGAGGCACCTACATCACTTGCGATCTGCTTGAGCCGGGTAAAGGAAATTGGCTGTGATGTCGTCAGTAAGGAGGGGGTTCGAATGTTGGAAGCGCGAGATGAGTGTAACATACTGGAGTGGAAGTAGAGGTAGTCGACATCTTGAAGGTTGATTTGTAGAACTTTGTGAAGTCTTGTTGGTAGAATTGGTGATTGCGCTTGCAGTTGGAAGTTGAAGTAACTGACCTTACACCGTGACAAACAGCGCTATGGATCTGTTGCTATTTACGAAGTACGTACCTAGTGAGCTGGTAGACAACAAATGCCGGCAAACACACTGTGACACTCCACCTCACTTTGACACAAGGCCCTGCGCCTGGAATATCAGGCTCAAAGCTTTAATATCTCAGGCACAATATCTCATGCTTGAAATCAATGCGAGGCGCAGATACGATACGATACCTTAGGTTCGATACGATACGTTACTGTGAGCGAGCCTCTGTGGATTCGGCCTATTGCACCGTTGGCAAGTGCACGTGCCTGTGCAATGCGAAGCTTTGGCCTCGATACCTTAATCGTATGTACTTACAACTGAGTACAATAATACTTATGTAGTGATGAAATAAAAAACAACTGGGGTACCACATACTTACAATTCCCACTACAACATCATTCAAATTCTTACTCGCAATCCTCACCACAACCACAAACTCTATACCAGCAACTTTGTAGCTCAATTACCCCAATTCCCAAGCACCATGTCTTCCCAACCCCTTCTTCAAACCGCTCCAGGTACGTCCTCATTCCCACATCCATTCGCCCATCAACACACCGATTGACCCCACCTCTAACTCCGCCCGCAAAGCCGCAACTAACATTGCTTCACAGGCAAGAGAATTGCGCTCCCCACGCGCGTCGAGCCCAAGGTCTTCTTCGCAAACGAGCGTACCTTCCTCTCATGGCTGAACTTCACGGTGATCCTGGGTGCGCTGGCCATCGGCATGTTGAACTTCGGCGACACGCCAGCCAAGATCTCGGCCATCATCTTCACGGGTGTGTCGATGCTCACCATGATATACGCCGTCGTCACGTACCATTGGCGAGCCGGTAGCATTCGTAAAAGAGGCCAGGCCGGTTTCGATGATCGCTTTGGCCCTACTGCTCTCGCTATGATCCTTTTCGTTGCTGTTATTACGAACTTTGTGCTGAGACTTGCGTATACGAACAAGGAGGGTAACAACTAGATGGGATTAATGGAGGGGGTGCAATGTCTGTCTGGAGTGGAGACAATTGTGGACTTGGTGTTGGTACTTGGTTGAGATGAATGGGTGTATGATTCGAGAAAGTCTGGGTTATCAATTGTTTGGTATGGGACTTCGGTGTATGCTTAAAACATGTTTGGGTGTCGGGTTTGGTGTATACGGAAGTTCAATTCAATATGAGGAAACGTTCTAATTACCTCAAGTGCATTTACTATTTGACTGAACGTTTAGCAGCGTGATTTACAACAACCATGACATCAAACTATTGAAGCGAGGGACGTATATAATATGCCTTATTGAAATTGAAAATAACGCTTTTCTCTAGGCTATGCATAGCAAGCAATTGGGTATCTCCCGTTTTCTGTACACCAAAACTCCGTATGAACTAGTCGGGCCCCTCACTGGACAGCATTCGTTTGCTCACTGGAAAGAAGTCAGAACTTATAGCATGAACAAGGAAACAAATAAATAGCATAACATACCCATAAACGTCCTTCAAAGCGTGAACCGACACCCTCGAAAGACAAATATTCATAGAGACGTTCATCTTCTTCACCGGCTTCTTATCAAGAGCCCGCTCAAGCGGCGTCTTCAACGTCTCAAACCCATCCTGCTCATTATTCTCCGCCTGATCAACCTTCTCCCTCTCCTTAGTCTCGATCCTCTTCGCCACACAATTGTATTGATACCAAGTCGTGCCCTGCTCCGCCAAAGTCCGCTTAACAACCTCAACAATGGTAATCAATTTCGTCGCGTCCTTACTCTTCGCCCGCAGGAACACAACGTCGGGCTTACACGGCCCAGCAAAGCTGAACTGTGACAGCTTCGCCAGGATGCGCGACACCTTCTGCTGGATCTTGGCCGACGAGATAATTGAAATGGCCGTGACATCGAACTTCGGAATCATTTCCCGGAAAGCAGCCGGATACACCTCAAGCACAGCAGGCGTCACCAGCGTCTCACTCTCGACATCCGGTCCATCCTCATCCATATCCTCAACAGCACCCTCCCGGTCACCCTCCCCATCCCTCACAACCTCATCTCCCTTCTCAATCCCATTCTCCCCATCCGCACTCATCTTAGCCTTCTTCGCAGCCGGCTGTATACTCTCCCCACTTGTCATTGTCGTCGTCGTCGTCGTCGACTCGCCCTTGCCGGTCACTTCGGCCTCGGCCTGCGCCCGCGACCGCTTCAAAGCCCGCTTCGAAGGCTTCTTCTCCAACTCTTCCGGGCCCCCATTCGCAACGCGTCTGGCGGCCGCTTCTTCGCGGAACTTTTTGCCCGCCTCGCCTTTTCTGGCGGATGATTTTGTGCGGCCCATTTTTTTCTTCTTTTTTTTTTTTTGTGCACGCGCGGTGTGCCTTTGGTGATGGGGACTGGATGGTAGATGATGTGTGTGGGTCTTGATTGTATAGGTTTGGATTGGATTTCGGGGGTTGTAGGGGCTGGATCCCGTGAAGATTGTGGTGTTGTTGGGTTTGTGTACTTTCTTTTGGAGAGCTATGCAGAGCTTCGATTTCAGAGATGTTCGGCAAAAGATGACGCGAAGATTCGCGAGTGCTGCGTGTATAGTGGTTTCCTAAGGCGCGTGGATTGTGTGGAATCTTTCGGCCAAGTCGGCATGTTATTCCTAGCTAAGAGACTTAAGCGGAGGTTTAATCCGCTTCTCTTTCATGATGATAGATCTTATGTGTGTACAGATTTGAAATGTTGTAGCTTTGCTCTATTTGATTTTATGTAGCCTTCGGGATCTGAATCATTAGGAACTCAAGAGAGACTCTAGTCGTTAGAGGAAATGAATGTGAAGGAGTCCCTTGGTCTCACAGATTTCTCATTCCATTCGTATTACGAATCTATCATTGACAATCACAACTCATCCATACTTCCCTGCTGACAGTATTAATGCAACCGTACAACCAACACTCCAACACGGAGGTACCATCACCATGCCAACAAGCACACCGCAATCAGTACACAACATCTCCAAGGTACAGCCGCTTTCCCGCGACCTATGCCAGAGCTCACTCGTAACCTTGCAGAGTACCAACTCACACAAACGCATTCACATATAGCCAGCCGGATCCATCCACACAAGCCGCGGCAGCTGCTCGAGTCCCCCCAAAGGCAGAATAGATCTTCCAGAGGGACAATAGCTTCCCCATCAACCGAAAAGCTTGCAGGACATGAGTCGTTCCGGCGTTCAGCGGCAAGCCATGTATACCTAGATATCTGCCTGTGCAGCCCGCAGCAATGCTATGCCGTATATGGAGCAGGCGAATCAGAAGAGTAATGTACTACGTAGGGCAGGAAAGGCGTTGCCGTGGCCCGCGTCCAGTGGTTTCAAGGACGAAGTGGCTCTGCCTTTTCTGGGTTTGGAGTATGTAGGACAGCTCTGGGCTTTGCTCGTGAGAGGGCCCTTTGAGAGGGCCCTTTGAGAGGCGTTCTCTGAATCTGAAGTCTGAGCCAGTGAGTGTCTGGGTTGGGTTTGGTTTGGTTTGATTCAGAGGTGCCGCGGTGATCTTTCATGCATGATGCAGTGGGCCTTGAATGTAGGCGTGTCAATACTCGCAGGGCTGTCGTGGGTGCAGCATTGAGGGTTTCGCTTGACATAAGTATGAGGGAGGGTACCAGGTGCATTTTCATTTAGATGCGTATGTGGTGTTCTATCGAAATCCTACTCCATATGGGGTAGAGGAAAGGGACTTTGGCCGAACGATTATGCTGGAAAGTAAATGTGGACTGACATGTGGGGGGATGATGACCTCGTTCCAGATAATTGACTTAAAGTATCGTGACGGCTAAGAATACTCCAATAATAAGGTCCTTATGCGCCATCTTTAACTTTTGTTGAGGATCTTTTCTATCGTATCAATCCATCAGTACATGTAGTGAATTCTGGCCCTGTGTGCCTGTATTCATGCCATGCATTCTACTGAGCAACCTTCCCCGGAGTCAAAGTCAAAATCAGCCCCATTCGACGCCTCCAAATTCCGGCTTTCTTCATGTTTTCATCATCACGACGTAAGAATATGCTTCATCATGATAACTAAGGCCCTTCGAACAGTAGCCCAACCCGCCATTCGAAAGCCCTCAACTATGTTTCCAATATTTGTACACTCAGGATCTGCTTGGCGCTGTTGGAAGTGAGGGGGTTTGATGCCCGTCTTATTCAAAGGGTCCTGGATTGGAGTGGTGGATTACGAAGGACAATGGGATTGTATTCGCTCTGGTGCTCGCTCCGCAGGTGATGGTGACCGTAAATGCAAACGGAAAAGACGGGTAGACCTGGTTTTGTTTGTTCAGACCAGCCTCTTGGAAGTTTGGTTTGAGCCGGCTCTGATGATTCAAGCAAGCATGATTCATGAGGGATTATGAGGATTGAGGTGTCGTGGTTTGTATTGCGCATGTGGATTGCGATATGTACTGGAGATACGTATTGTTCGTGATTTGGGGAGATAAATACTCATAGTCTGACCCGAAGACAATCAACTCCTCATCAGCCAACTCTGCGGGCATTCGTAATCGTACTGTGCTATGAATCTATCATAATTTGGAATACAGACAGGTCGATCGATAAAAAACAGCGAACAGTGCAAATTCGACACTGGAATAAGAGTGATATGGTGATATGTATGAACTCATTGATATATAGAATATGCACAGCTAAGTAAACAGCATCAGATTCAAGTCTCAGTTTCACCTTCATACTCGTCCTCACCTCATTTCACCTCACCCACACGAACCGGCATAAAGAGTAGCATTTGCATAATTTCTTATGGGATTCTGTACCTGGGAATATGCAAGAAGGAGTCGGGTTGGGAGTAAATAATGTAGACTAGACTACATGCCGTAGTCCATGGATGAGTGGCTGAAGGAGAAGGAGAAGGAGAGGGAGAGGAGAAAGTGTTGGTGTTGGTGTGGATGTGGATGAGTGAGTGTGGATGTGCGGGCATGTGTGTGTGTGTGTGTGTGTGTGTGTGTGTGTGTGTGTGTGTCCGTGTGAGGATGTCGCGGATGCTTTGACGCTTTGATTGATGCCTTGAAGGTTATGTGTTTCGTTGAAGCTTTGGCGCGGAGTGTGTGTGTGTGTGTGTGCGTGTGGGAGAGCGACCTGCTAGGTAAGTTACCTATGTGCCTGTGCCTACCTATGCCTGTATGATGGTGGCTGCGTGGCTGCTTGGTTTGGTTGGCTGCTTGGCTGCTTCGGCCTGCGAAACTATGTACCTTACTCTTTCTGGATGCACACTTCATGAAAGTACATAGTCGGAGCTTTCGTAGTGTATTTGAATGGTAATCACTGTATTGTTTGAAAAAGGGGTACATGGATATAGACGGAGGAGGATGACTGTATGAGTAGTGGGTTATTTGATATATGTATGATATGTGTATAATACATGTATGATCTCTAGTATTTGAATGTGGGTATTGTGGTAATCCTCCGCACGGTACAGACAGACAGACAGACAGACAGAGAACGTTACATATACATATATATAAGAGTGTGTACATATGTAGGTAAATAAATTACAGATTGGAATCTATCTACTACTATCAAGAATCATATTCATATTCATACCGCACACTCACCTTCAACTTCAACTTCTATCCGTCAAGTCCGTCATATCTCATCATCTCTAGACCGGTCCGTGTGGCAGGATTTGCTCCGTAGCCCCTGTGCAACGGACCCTTGTTCCCATCATCTTTTTCTTGACACCTTCCATCCTTTCCGCCCAATCAAAATAGGCGCGCATGTTGAGCAAAACCTTTGCTACTCTTCTTCTATTCTATACCGCTTTCGCCCATCTTCTTGCGACATCGATCTGCGCTCTTCTTCTGGGCCTCGCACTTGGATGAGTATGCACAAGTTCCAGAGTTCCAGAGTTCCAGAGTTCCAAAGTTCCAGAGTTCCAGAGTTCAAAGTTCAGAGTTCAAAGTTCAAAGTTCAGTTCAAAGTTCAAGGTTCAAGGTTCAAGGTTCGGAAGGAACACGAAAGAGAGAGAGGGAGAGAGAGATATCCAAAGAATGTTTACCTAAGCTCGGTGGCCGTGGGAGCTAGTGCGGGGTGTTGGATTGGCCTTCAGACGGATGTTATGTAGGATGGATGATACATATACCCATGACTAAGGACCATCAAATAGAGAACATGAAGTATTTTGGAAGTATATGTCATGACCACGTACGTAGAGTACCTATTGATGATTGTGCAGTGCCGTGCCGTGCAGTATGTGTATCACAGTGGGTTATCGTAGCTTGTCGTCGATCATGTATGTACGATATATTATTATTCATATCAATGTGAATCAGGTATGTACTCCGGATTCCGAGTATCGTGTATGTATTTATGTATGTACAATCAATCTACGTATGTAGATTGATGGAACAATCACCATCCGTTCATCTATGCATCCCCTTCCTTCTGGGCTTATGCTACCCGCTTCGAGCCTGTCCTTACTTGGCCATGGACCACTCCGATGCTCTTCTGTATATGCTTTTTCATTGTCATACAAACATGTGTTGGAATGTAACTTATGTACCTGAGGTACCAGGTATATATTCTCGGAGTCACATATGTACATATGGATGGATGGATGGATATACATACATACAAACATACGTACTCGTGCAGGTGAATTAGCGTACCCATGCAACCACCCCCCTGCTGCTGTAGGACGACATTGACCAGCTTCCTTCCATGTATTCTCCACTACGCTAGTCCCAAATCGGTACCCAACTTGCAGCAAGAGGCGCATTCAAAGACTCTAATCACTCTAATCACTCTAATCACTCTAATCAGTCTAATGCGTGCAAATGGGGTCTAAGTTCCCCTTCAACTCTCTCTCTCTCCGTCTCTTTCTCTTCTCTCTCTCCCATCAAAGTGCAAAACACCATCATCTTCCTTCTCCATCAATTTATCCATCACCACTACCAACACCAACACCAACACCAACAAATATCCCCTCCCATCACAATAAATAAATAAGAAAGAAAGAAAAGAACATCATACCAAGAAATAGAATATCACGACTTGATATTCTGTTTTGTCTTCTTCGTCCTCTTCTCTCTCTTCTTTATTTATTTATTCATTTATTCATTGCCTCTATCAATATATTCATCCATCCATTTACATTTTTATTTATTTATTCATTTATAAAAGAATCTACTTGATTTATTTTATTTCTATTTGATTTATTTTAATAATAGAAATTCTCGCACACTCAATCTTTTTTTGTATTTATTTTGTTTATTAAAATAAGCACCGACCATCATCATTTCATCATATCACATCACCACTACACTTTACTTTACTTTACTTCACTTCACTTCATTCATTCATTCATTCACTCACCCATACACTCCACCCATACATCCATACACCCCCATACATACACATCCATACACGCATCCATCCATACGGATATACACACACACACACACACGTAAATCTGTTGACTCGCCTAATCCCTCTCATTCTCTCCCTCTCTCTTTACTCTCTCTCCCTCTTTACTCTCACTCACAATCTCACACTCACACTCACACTCACACTCACACTCTCTCCCTCTCACATTCTTCGTTCTTGCGACCGTCGCCACTTTACGTGCGAACCTTGACCTTACACCTTACATACGCCTGTGCTCTGTGCACGTCGCATCGCTACTTCCATACCCTGACTCTCTATTTATCTATCTACCTTAAACCTATCCTATCGATCAATCAAATCCACCTACAACTTCTACTTTCTACTACTCTATTCGATTACTCTCTCTCTCTCTACTACTTTATCACTTTACTCTACTCTACTCTACTCTACTCTACTCTACTCTACTCTACTCTACTCTACTCTACTCTACTCTACTCTACTACCTACTGAACCTACTCACCTACTCATCGCTACTACCTTACCACCTTACCTACCTTACTACTATTTCTACTACTTCTACTACTAACTATCTTACTACGACTACCACCACCAACTACTACCACCACCACCACTGCCACTACCACTACCACTACCACTACCACTACCCACAACTCAACTATCTACGACATTCCCGCAAGTCAAACAACTTCCCTCCTCCCCCCCAAAACAAAAATCATATCCCCCCCCCCAACTCAAAACACCATATCACTCGCGCATCCACATCCGCATCCACTCTATTCTCCCTCTCTGTTCTTCACGACGTTCATTCTATACTCTTTTAATTTTTATATTCACAACCCCCATCAACCCTCCAAAGAACAAATCAAACCAAACCAAAAAAGACTCAACTTCAAAAACTACGCGCGCTTTCGTGATACATTATCCAAAACAAAACAAAACAAAGCAAAACAAAAATCCATATCCCACTGTACAGCCAAACATCCACGTTGATCGTGTCGACCTTCTCTACCAGCTCCACACCGCATTCTCGTGTACTTGCGCATACGACAACCACAAACGTCAAGACTTAAAAAGCTCCGCCAGACCTCGCGACTGAACACCATCCGTGCACCCCAGCACCGTCCACCACATCCTCGATCAACTTAATCCCAACGCCGATGCACGCAGCGGAAGTCCTTCTTGATACTTGCCAGAGCTCCACTTGCGCCAATCCCAATAATATCTCAACACGATAATTTATTTGGGGCCGGAAGACGGGGGCGACAAATCCTCTGCATGCGAATGTTCCGACTTAGCTCTTGGATCTCGGAGTCGCGGGGTGGTGAGAAGGTAGTGAATGGAAAGCCCGTGTATTCAATGGCGCAGGCCTTCTCCATACCCGAGCCGACAGTAGAGAAGCCTGTGTTGAAGCGAAAGAGGGACGATGATTTTATGGGAACGGGAATATATGCCGGCCATCCACCATCGTTGCCGACTGCGAAACGAAGCAAGTCGAGTTGTGATGGAGCGGAACCGGCAATCAAGACTGAACCCGTGGATGAGGAGCATGTGAGAGGGAAGCAAGAAGAGCAGTTGTCGACGAGTAAACCGTCCACGAGTCGCCTCAGGGATACCCTCGAATCGCAAATCAGCTTGGAAATCTTGGTGAAGCATGATGAACTGCGACTCATCGATCAAGAGCTTGCCAAGTGTCAGATCGCGCTCGAACAACTGCGTCGATGTCATCTCATACCCTACCCCACTTCGGTTCCGAACCCGATGACGATGCAGGATGTCAGCAATGGTACGGGACCTGCGCTCATGCCTTCGGCCGGAGACAGTCGTCCTCCATGGGCATCCCCTTACGGCGTTACAGATGGGCCATACGCACGACATTATGCTAAGTGGTTGATTCCGGATCCGGCCTTCGATGGGTGGCAAGCAGGGTGGTCGGTTGCCGTTGAGGGCTCGAGAGGTGGCAAGACGATTCCCGAGGGTCGGACGACGCGCAATAGCTTCGCTGATGGAAGCATGCCGCTGGGAAAACCCAGGTCGCAACGTGCTTCTTCGGGCCAGAAGTTACAGGCTCTGCCTACCGGCTACCCCCAGCCAAAGGGCAAGGCTGGGCCTTGCATCTTGAAGCGTGCTGATGGACAGAATGTTAAGCTCGTCTGCACGGACTGCAATCGGGAAGACTTTTCAAGTACCCAAGGCTTTATTAACCATTGTCGTATAGCTCACAAGCGCGATTACAAGAGTCATGAGGAAGCTGCTGTGGCCTGTGGTCAACCGATCGAACTGGATGAAGTTGGTGGTATTGTCGGCGGTGAAGAGAAGGCTCCTCCGGTGGTTGCCACCGGTCTGGTGCACCCGATGATCCGATCTTGCCCAACCGACCGCGAAGCCTGCACCGCCTTGCTCTCACGTATCGAAGAGTCGATGAGCCTCTATAACCTGGGAAAACTCCCTGGGGTGTCTTCTATCCCCGGAAACGGACAGGCAAGAACGCCATCTCTCTCCAAACAATCGAGTCTCGAGAGCAAATCGTCAGCTCAAAGTGCAAGCTTTGTTCCTTCGCCACAGACACCAAACCTCTCTGCTCTACTGCAAAGCAGGGGCTTCGATGGGGATCTCGGTTTCCTGGTCAGCGAAGCAAAGAAACTCGTTGACATCGACGTCTTTTCCTCACACAGCGATGAGTCTGACCAAGATAAACAGTCACTGAAAAAGTCAGGGGCCTCGAATGGAGCGATCCACGCGCCAAAACCAACCATGCGTGTACCTGCTCGTGCTGGAATGTCTCCAGCACCACTTGCCCGCCCGGGTAGCGCCAAGGGTCTGGAGGGTCGCTCACCTCGCCTGGCATTTGCGGCGCCAATAATCACCACGCACGCCACGCAGCGTCTCCCATCCCAGTCGCAGGTCCCAGATACTCGCCCCCTCCACGAAGATAGTACACATGACCACGACGATAAGGACCACGTCATGCTCTGCGGTCCATCGATGGTGGACTTAAGCCCCAACACAGTCGTCAGCAACAACGCACCCAGTCTCGTCAGCGATGACGGCGAATACGACGATGGCGACGATGGTGGTTCCATCGGGTCGGATATCAGCGATGATCATGCCAGTGTGGCGGAGGTTGATATCGAAGAGGACACCGAGGTCCACCCTCAAGCTGCCATCCGTCATAGAGACGGCAATGGCGAGGGAAGCATGCGTTTGCGCAAGGAGGACAAACACGTTACGTTTGTGGCGCCTGTGAAGAGCAATGATGAGAGGCAGAAACACAGATGAGGAAGGACCGAGTACAGTCGAATAGAGGGGTGTTGTAAATGCTGTGTCAGAGCGGGATATGCTCTAGACCACTTAACAAAAAAGACTTATGATAGGGAGTGTGTATGAATGTTATGAGATACGGCGTTGATTTTCGGTTTCTTCTCTTCTTCCTTTCCCCCGCCCCCCCTTATGAGAAAGCCTCGAGGCTGTTGCTGGAGTGCTGGGTCGGCTGGCGGGCTGGCCGCGCTGCTGCACATTTGGGGCTGAGGCTATAGCCGGCTTGCACTGGGTCTTTAAGGGACGTGGTCGTGACTGAGGCTGGCTGTTGTGTGTGTTTTTTTATTTTTTAGACTGGACTTGGGTGAAGGGGCTTGATATGCTTGAGATGCTGGGGTTGTGTGGTGGGTGTACACGGTGGCTATTGGAGTCGGATTGAAACGAAACTCTTCTCTGTAGATTAGCGTATAGACTTATATGGCTTTTCGATATACGATTTATATGTTTGTGTCTGTGTATCTGGTTTTTGAGTTGAACATAAGCGTGCATATAAGACGTCTTTGCAACACTGTGATGCTGTAATATTGTAATGCTGTAGTGATGTCTTGTTCTACCCCCCTCTTCCCAAAGATATGTGTTCTCCCCACACCTTCATGGTAGCTAGAAGGCATCTACCAAATGCAGACACCAGTCCACCACAATCTTCCAGTCCAACCATCCACTACTCATCGCCATGTCAGTGGTGCCCCATCACACAAGACCTCGCCGCAGCATAACCATCTATCTCATCGCCAACATCGTCATCATCGCTTGCAGACTGCCAAGTACCACCCGAGCCCTAGTATGAAGCCGTGTACGCCAAATCAATCGATATCGAGAGGGGTGGTTACACTTGCAAAGAGCCACTGGAGGATATGACGACCTCAATGGCTGTGCTAGCTGGTTGGGTTATATGGCACTGCAATATCAGTAGCTGTGGCTGGCTCGGCTTCGGATGCAGCAGCAGCACCACGAGGGAAATCGGATTTACGGCTCGATTGCTGGTGTTGCCGGCGTGGGGATGGAGTAGTGCTCGTTTGGTCGGGTTGGTTTGCTGATAGGCTGTCGGGGGATTGGTTGCGAAGGATCTGGGCTTGGTTGCGAGAAGTGTTCTGCTAGAGCGAGATATTTGGGATTGTATTGAGTGATGTTCTATGAGGGTTATGTCATTTGTCTTTGAAGAGATTAATCCGAGGACTGTGTACCTTGACTTCTGGCTTACTTGTCTTTTACCTCTTTGTTGGATGTTTTGCTCTGACCAGTTGGCTTTCCTTCCTGATTTATTCCCACTCTATTCAACTGACCGACCATGTGTGCTCTTGGGGGTTGACTTTCGACAAGTGTAGCTTTTAGGTCGATCATGTTAAAGGTCTAATATGATGTGCACATCATATCGAGGAGATGCAACTCCTTCGTTTTTGTTATAACAATAATCAGGGGTATCATACTGTTAACATCTATGAGCCTCTTCAATCTGGAGCGTTGCAAATCAGTACACTTGAAAACGGGTAGCAATGTATTCAATTAGCAGCAACAACACAAGATTCTATAGACTTTCAGAAAGCGATTATAAAGATATCCTTTATCATATGTATACTCTAAATCTAGAACATCAAAACTCAAATGCACGCTAAAAAATCACAATTCCACCATACACACATCAGTCCCAACCCCTAGGACAAACCCACAATACGCTTCGCACCCAACCACAGCTCAAAAGCCTCCAACTTGACCTCAACACGGAAGAAGCTGATCCAAGCCCCAATCAATCTGAACGTATTCGACGGCCAAAGAAGACTTCCCCTCTCGCGGATCTTCTCAACAGCCTCCTCGTACACGGTGCGTGAACAGTATCTAGCAAGAATAAGGAACGTTCTAACTGGCCCCTGTCTAGTGTGCAAATTCTCGTCCAGACTGCGCGTAAGATCGTTTGTCTTAAGGATCAGCAAGATGATGCGGGGGACCTTGCCAAGCATATCGACTAGTTGCTGCAGCATACCCTCGCCCATAGCATCGCCAATCAGCTTCTTCTCATCCTCTGAGCGGGGAATAGTGACCGACTTAGTCAACACACGGTAATCACGGCCGGTGATGGCAGATGCGAAGAGCGGGAATTGCGCGTCCGTGATACCAGCTACCTCATAGGCGTACTTTCGCATACGCATCTCATCGGCATCGAGAACTGCCAGCCACAGCTTGGCGTATGAGCGGCGCAGATCGGTCGGGATGTCGCGGTACAGGCCGTGATCATAGAGAACGACATCGAAATTGACGCCGCGTCGGGACGTGTTCTTGCGGATGGCGATATTGCCGCCGTGTGGATCGCAGTGCAGTGGAGCACCGTTGCCGAAGATCATCTCATTGAAGATGCGCGCGAGCGCAGCGGATACTTCGTCACGGTCAATGCCATTGGCGTCTAGGAATTCCAAGTCGTCAGGTCGGTGTCCGGATACGTTTTCCATGACCAAAATGCGCTGCTTGGCCCAGAGAACTTCAGGGATGACTAATGGCAGCTCGGGCTTGTGCGAGAAATATTCCTTTGCTCTGATGGCGTTTTGTCCTTCCATGTTGAAGTCCAGTTCCTGTGGTAAGGAGTAGTCCATTTCTTTTGACAGCCATTCGAGATCGTATTCGGGGAAAAATCGTTTCAAGGTCGTGAATGTAAAGCGAGTGAGTGCGAGATCTAACTTGGCCCATTCTCCAAGTGCTGGGTGTTGGACTTTGACGGCGACTTGTTGACCGGTTTCTTTAACTGTGGCCAGATGTACTTGCGCTAGGGAAGCAGCCCCTATAGGTATTTTCGCAAATTCAGAGAAATAGTCTGAGAGTTGTTCACCAGTATCTTTGAGAAACATGGCTTCGATAGACTCAAAGGAAGAGACTGGGCATTTATCTTGTAGCGGGATGAAAGTCGAGGTCCATTCGATGGGTAAGAGGTAATTCATGGCAGACTGAACAAGATATCAGTGAAGCACAACTGGAAACGGATTGGGAACCGACCAAATGCTGACCCAGCTTAATAAATATACTTCCATTCTTCTCCAATACCTTCAAAGTTCTATCGGCGCATCGTTGATGGCAAGCCGAGAGTTGTCTCGCCTGCTCTTCCTCATCCGCGATTTTCTCATTGGCATTGAGCGTGACTCGATAACTAGCACATCCCATTAGCCAATCTCCTTACCAACTGGCAAACCATAGACATACTCGTTTATACAAACAGCCAGAGCGCTGACCACCCTCCCCGTCCTCTCGGCACCCTTATACGCATGAGTTACATCGTCTCCAAAAGCGAGCGCACCAGCACCCAAAGCTCCTCCAGTAGCAGCAAGTATGATCCTACTCTTCTGACGCTTCCCAGGATGCGGACGGGGCTTTGTGGAATATTGTGCAAAAGACGATTGTGAATTGGGGCGAAAGTGTTGAATACAGCGACGGCAGGTCCATGGCGAGGCCTGCCTGGAGAAGGCAATGAAATTAAAGGGTTTCATGGTAAGAAAGAGATGGCAAGGAAGCCGGAAATACTTTGGGGGCCGTTATCTTATCATGGTAGTTGTGGCATGTTTCATGGTCTTTGAAGGCGCAAAGGAACAAATGGTTGAGAGAGGATTCCAAAAGTTCGCAGATCATCATCATCACCGCTCTGGGGGCGTCCGGCAATTTCCGAAACAAGCCTTGGGCACCTGTCCATACATTCAGGAGTCACGAGCGGGGCTAGAATTTAGAGTATTGTCATAACTTCACTATCGGAAGTCAAAAGAGAATGATTTTACAGAACTTTAGGATTTTGCATACGCTTTCTCATACTGTTCGTGTGAATGCTATAAAACACTGCCCGCTCCACGCTATCTATGCAACAGGTCTATGATTTTCTCACAAATGAGAACCGCCGTGTCCAATATTAAAACGGCTAGTCATGAAGGCCACCTGACCTCCTCTGCATCACTCGGCAGTCGAGTTCTCCTTCGTGAGGTCGGCCGTGATGCATCCGCTGATGCTCTACTTTTACTTCTGACTCTCAACCCTCTTCCTCCTTCCTTCCTCGGTGCTGCTGTAGTCTCATCCCGCACATCTCTCAAAGTGGGCGCGGCATTACTAGAACGACTTGCTCTGAGTACTGATGTCCTTGGCAATCTTGATTTTTGGCCTGGAGTGCCCGTGTTGCTGTCAATACTTGACCTGCGTGTAGTGATTATTGGACTATCTCGACTGCGTGGTCGATACAGTATGGAGTCACCATGTTCTACTCCCTGAGTAGCAGTTCTCCTTGGTGTCACACTTCCATCTATAAAACTCGATGAGGTTGAAGATGTTGAAGGTCGTGATTTGTGTGTTGGTGTGGAGGGCGCGCCTAACATGCCAGGATGCAGGATCGGAGGCGTGTATGAGTTTGAACGCCCATAGTTTTGTCGGAGGAGACGATTTCCACTTCCATTGGACTCCTTATCCTCTTCAACACTAGTTTTGACTAATTCGCTTGCCATGTTTCGAACAAGAACAGCAGGATCATGATCAGCTAGGTCTTGGATGGCTTCAAACAAGCCATGACGACGAATGGTGTTTGCGTGCTCCTCGTTAGGATCGCATATGCTACGAATGATACGTAAAAGATTTAGACGAATAACTGCCTTCTTGTTGTTCAGTTTCTGTACAATGCTAGCAAAGAGTTCTCTTCGAGCCAATGAAGCAGCGACCGGAGGACTCAAACGAAGTAGCTTTTGTAGAGGCTCCAACAGGTTATGATCAAATGAGGTAGCGTTGGGAGTGTTGAAGCAATTAACAATGGCTTGTGTGAAGCTGCCATCGAGCAAGCATTTCTCGACCTTGGAGGTCTCTTCCTGAAGCCATACGAAGATGGCATCCAAAGCAGTAACTTGCCAATACTGGTCTGCTAGTAGAGAAATGTAGAACTGTAGTCCCTTATTCTGCCACAAATACTTTCTGCCAACTTTGCCCGAATGAGCCATATCACACAGAATGGGCAAGGCAAATTCCTTTGGCGGTCTTTTTGTCTTCATGATCTTCTGAAGCAACGGGATGATACCGTTGATAGCAGCATCCTCCTGGCGGACTTTGCTCAGACGGCAAAGGTTATACATGGTATTCAGAACCTGGTTCGAAATCTCTCGGAAGTGTGGCTGATTCTTCCTCATACTGTATGATAGAAGATCAATAAGAAGCTCGATGGCATTGGATGAGTGGAGAGAGTCGAGGGTAGTCGATAACATAGACAAGTTCTTGATGAACTTCAACATTGTAATTTGATGGGCAGGAGTCATTCGTCGAAGATCTTTGAGAACACCTGAAAAATATCAGAAACGCAGCACTGAGCAGATATCATCTGTACTTACTCTTCAAGACCATACGATCTGCCACAACCTCCTTGACATAATTCTCGGCCTGCGAGAAAAGGTAGAAGATATTGACGATTCTTCCTTCAACAAGTTCGACAAGGTCTCCTTCTTCATCAAGAACGCGGTTCAAAACCAGCGATAAAGGATATAAAATCTTACTCCTCGAAAAAATTCGGCAGAAATCGTTCTTTGGAGTTGGCCCCTGAAGTTCAAAAACATTCCAAATGCCATTGACACCAATCAATACCAGATCCCTAGCATCATCATAATCCTCATCAAGAAATTCAACAAGTACGTTGAGACCACCAGCGCTCACAAACATTTGCAGTGTAAGTGTAGACGTCTGGTACATTTGACGAACGAATGCAGCTGCCTCGAGTCTTATTTCGTTGGAATATTGTCTCGCAGCGAACTTGGTGATGATGGGAATACCACCAACGAAGCAGAGGTTCTCCTGAATCTCGACATCGTTGAAAATGATCTAGCTCTGTTAGCACAGTGTCGGACTCTAGACTGATATAACTCACAGTGTTGACCACTTTGAGCAGACGAAGAATCATATTTTGTCGACTCTTGACTGTGCATGGCTCTAAAATCTCAAGGATAGGAAGCATTCCATGAGCTCCAATAATAAGACCCTTTGTCTCTGGGGACTCGTAAAGGACATCGAGCTAAAGAAGTCAGTACGAAGACCATAATCGATGACTTGAACTTACCAATTGCTCCGATAATTCACAAAGGACATCTTCAGCCTGCGTTGTCTTCAAGGAACTGACGAGACCTTCAACAAGTGTGCAGAGTCTCGCATGCTTATCTCTCGCAATGTTGGCCTGGAGATCCATCTCATCGAAGCCCTGCTCCAACGACGCAAAAGGATCATCTTCATCATCTTCATCTCCCAGCCATGAATTATTGGAAAGTTTTGAATGTAGCATAAGCGCCCCATTCTCGGAATCAAGATCACTATCAGCCCTCTCAGTAATACTACCGGCCTTGCTGAATATATCCGAGAAATCCTCATCATCCTCGTCTTCAGCGTACTTTTGTATTTCAACTCCGGATCGAGTCCTTTGTATCGGTTGGGTCCTTACATCAGGTCTTGAGTTATCTTGCCGACGAGACAAACTACCATTAGATGAGGATGACGGTTGTGATTGACGCGGTAGGCTGGTGAGGTCTGATGGATGGAAGAGCTTTGGGGATAGAGCATCATCTTTGACTAAGTCCAATCTACGATCGAAAACGCTATCGTCTTCGGCGAAGAGATCTGAATAGTCTTCAATCCCTTGCTCGCGATACTGCGCCGCAAGACGTCCAGATATAGGGAATTGTGACAATTGGTTCTGTGAATGGAGCTTGATAGGCGAGCGCGGACGTAAGGGCGGTTCGTGAGATCTCTTTCGTATTGCACTCTTCGGTCTTGCAGAAAGTCTCGTCTCTTGTGGTACTTGTGGCTTTGCAGAGATTGGTCGAATCGTCTCAAGTTCTGTGGTATCAGGGTCGGTATTTCGTCGGGCTTTGAGAGTCATAAGATCTCCCTCGAAGTTATCATCCCAATTTTCATTCTCGTCATTTGTTATGCTGAGATCAGAGGTAGAAGCGAAAGCTTTCAGTCTATCGGAAGACAATAATCCACCAAAGTTATCTTGAGGCTTCAAATGAGGTAGTTGCAGAGCGCTTGGTGAAATCGAAGTTGCGAAGTCGTCGTCCCAGTTATCATCACGAACATTCTCAGGTGATCGGAATGCATCTGCTGTAACTCGTGGCTTCGCAAGACTCAAGAGTCCCTTTGAAGGAGTGACCAACGCAGGATTGACATGTGGTTCATTATGAACATTTCGCAGGGGTGGATCTCTTCGAGGCATAGGACTAGCAGTTGAGCTTCTTGTAGATAATCGAAAGCTTCCATTATTCGGAGATTTAAGAGCTTCGTTCCATTGTTTAACCTCCTCTACAGCTTCATTGAAATTGGCCGGTGGTTTGGCCACAGGCGCATCGGTACGACGGGATCCCACAATCCAAGCGTGCTTGAGCAGTTTGCGGGCGGAAACTCTGAGATTAGGGTCTTTTTGAAAACATTGCATAAGGAAATCTCTTGCGGCCTAATGCTGTCAGTTTGGAAAAATCTAGTATAGTCCCATAGCACTTACCGGTGATACTCCTTCTGGC
Organism: Allantophomopsis cytisporea; assembly: GCA_024752435.1. Taxonomy (NCBI): domain Eukaryota; kingdom Fungi; phylum Ascomycota; class Leotiomycetes; order Phacidiales; family Phacidiaceae; genus Allantophomopsis; species Allantophomopsis cytisporea. Next base: position 1,991,504 of record CP103025.1, read on the forward strand.
AGAGAGGGGTGGTCATCGTGTACTATAGCAAATAGTGCAGGCATGGGTGCAAGCTTGTGATAAGGAGGCTTGCCTTCCAGCAGTTCAATGACTGTGCAGCCAAGACTCCATATATCAGACGCAGTAGTGGCACCAGATAGCTGAATAACTTCAGGAGCCATCCAATATGGAGTCCCAACAACTTGTGCTTCTTTATCGCCGCCACCCAAGGTGCTTGTGGAGACTCCAAAATCCGCTAGCTTGACCTTACCATCCTTTGTCGTCAAAATGTTTGCACCCTTGATGTCCCGGTGAATAACACCCTGGTCGTGGAGGTAAAGAAGGCCCTGTAAGATCTGTGCCATATATACACCAACAAGGTTCTCTGGAAATTTGCCAAATTTCTTGCAAATCGAATGCAGAGACCCATTCTCGCAGTATCTATTCCCCTTGTTAGATGGTGTTGACTGAGAAAGTGAAAGAAATACTCACTCCAGTATAATGTTGAGACATTCGGGAGATTTGACAAACCCAAGATACTTTACGATGTTGTCATGCTAGAAAGCAGTTAGCGAACATTCCAGTATGTTTGAAGTCATACACGAACATTGAGGTTTTTCAAGAGGTCAATTTCAGCCTGCATAATCAATTAGCACTCTCAATACCTGTAGCGATAAACTGAGCTGACCTCTATCATTCTCAGCTCACTGTGTGGGACATCCCCCAATTTGATCTGCTTTATTGCCACAGCCTCACCGGTTCCCCAGTTGAAGGCCTTGTACACCGATCCAAAAGCTCCCTTTCCTAAACACTCACCAAGGCGCTGTGAAGAAGTTGTATCAGCTTGTATCCTGCTCATGTATAATTTTACCAGCACCTACATAGTCCTTTAGGCCTGGATCCTGATGCGCCTTCTGCCTTGACAATCCCCCATCTTTACGTGGCGTGACTGGAGTTCTCTCTGACTTCCCATGAGGTGTAGATCCCCCTTGTCTGCCATTTGGTTGTCGATCAGACGACGAAGGGGGATAGGCCACCATGACCGGCTTGGATGTTTTTGTATGTTCAAGGTCTTGGTGCTAAAGTCCGACGAGGCTATGATGGGGAAGGGTATGAGATGGTAAGTTCATCCCAAGCAAATGAGTTGCACAGCTTCTGAGTTCGAATGTGCAATTGGTGATATGGTTTCACGAAGTCGGAGTGACGGATCGTGGTTGTCGCGGTATTGTCAAGGTTGACTATATGAGTCGCTGGGTAACGAGAGTATGCGGCGGGGTTATCGCCGGGCGGTGATTGAGCATGCGAATTATGTCGACTCGAGCACGATGCGATCGTATGAATGAGGGCAATGATAGCAAAGTGTATTCGAGCAAGCATGCAATTATTGAGAGTCTCAGTGTTAGAGGCAGTTTGGCGCTGACCAGCAGACTGTAGTAGATCAGCAAATCAGCTATGGCAAACAGGCTGTTGCAGGGGTCCATATGTAAGGCTGAGATGGAGTTGTGGCTTGTGGTGCCTTGGCCTAGGATGATTCACCAGACCAGGTACCTATTTCAGAGAGAACTTGGCGGGCTTGAGGTGTCCGCTTGAGTGAGAAGTGCACCAAAGTGGTTGTGTTGGTACATAAAAGAATAACAATAACAGTAAACGAGATGAACTCCACATCGCAGAGCAACAGTCACACGCCCGTTACTAAAAATCGGGTATCAAGTTGACTCAGATCTAGCTCATCGGAGAGGGTCCTGCATCGATCGAGGATCATAAAAACATCAAGTACCTTGTCAAGGATTGCCGCCAGTCGGGGGTGTGCTGTGTTGGCCCTGCTAAGAGGGACTGGGGAGGATCACCATCGTCTCTCTCTATAACCGACGGTGTAGCATTTCTCACTGCGTTGCCCCTGACGACTTCTTGTCCGGTGGTCGTCGACACCTCATCGATGTGATGGCTACTTGATTCCTTCTTAGTTTTGCATTACTATTCAAGCACTACAGATGACTACTGACTAGGAACGCTGGTCATCTTACGTGCCAATGCGCTTGTTCTTCACAATGCCTGACCAGCTGTTGTCGCTTGAATTCTACACGATCTCTGTGAGCGTAGTACTGTAAGACATCTATGTCAATACTCGTACACGTTCCCTAGTGACGCACATGGCGTACATGATTGCTTACGATACAGATTGATACGGAGTAAGACATACATACAAGTCTTGCATACAATCACCACTGTTACGGAACCTCAAGTGTCGAGAATAGTTCGAGAATACTCGTTTGGAGCTAGATGTCTCTACCATCATTTTCTGACATGGCTTCCAACATGTAACTAGCCGTCACTAGTAGTGTTGGCGCTACAACATCGTGAGAACACCGAGGCCTGAGCACACCCAATATCCAGAATTTGAGCATTCCAGGCTCTGCACAATTCAGAAGGCTTGGATAATTAAGACCTCAATTCGTTAGCAGGTATGTATAACTCAATCCACTTGAAGTTCTCGTACAATTTGAAGGATCCATCAGCTTTTATATCAAGAATGACATAGTAGTTTATTAATTGCATCCCTAAAGATCTTTGCATATTCATCATGGCTAGACCGAAATTGATCCACCGCGTTCATACGCCCTTAATTCCAGAACACATCTCTCTGATGCGGTCAACTGTGACTATTACTTCTTTTAGAGTTCAGGTGAACTGTCCCTTGATCTCCTCCGCTTTTCTGAGATGCCGTAAAACATCCGATACAAGATAAAGACTACCTGCTATCACCAATGGACCTCCACCGGAGACCTCTGCCGCCCATCTCAAAGCAGCAGATAGATTGTCCCCGGCATCATGTAACTGTGGCTGATCTATACCACTTCGAGCAGCAGCCTCAAGTACCTCATGCGTATCCATCGATTTTACCCATGGCATGCCATCCACAGGACCAAATCCTACAGAAGTAACACAATCACCCTTTCGCAGTAGAGGTTTGAGGATATCATCCAATGCCTTCCCCTTTGAAGCGGCGAGTACCCAGGTTACTCTGTCACTTTTCTTCCGAAGCTTTCGGTCGACATATGCTCCAAGAACTTCTGCCGATTGAAAGTTGTGAGCACCATCAAGGAGTGCACTCTCATTCCGTCCAGTCAAGCTCCGGATATCGATTGTTTGCAAACGACCAGGCCACGTGATGTTCTGTACTGCAGGTAAGAGACGATGCAATGGGGAAGTCTTCTCCGTGTATGCCAGATGGAAAGCCGTATAAGCGCAAGCGAGATTCTCCCATTGATGAGGTTCAAAATTGTCCTTTGGTAACTCGTCAAAGAATGCCGAATCACTTGAGCTGGAAATCAAATCCGCTCCAACTTCCTGGGCGTGGGCTTTCAGAGCCCCGAGAACAGACTCATCGTTGCTCCTGTCCACTACACATGGCACACCTGACCTCATGATGCCGGCCTTTTGAGTGGCGATCTCCTCGATGGTATTTCCAAGAAACGATTGGTGATCAAGGCCTATCTTGGATATGATAGTGGCGACCTTGTTCTGCAGAACATTCGTGGCATCAAGGCGTCCTCCCAAACCAACCTCCACCACTCCCATTTCAATTTTTTCCCGAGAAAAAATCTCGAAAGCGGTTGCAGTGAGTAACTCAAACTCGGAAGCGCCTATTTTTTCCCTTTCGTCCCAATCCTTTATCGATTTCTCTGCCTCCAGGAATATCGACTTCCGAACGGGTTTCTCATTGATAGTGATGCAGTCCCATCTGTCAATGAGATGTGGAGAATTGAAGCGCCCAACGCGTACACCACTGGCATGCAGCATGGCAGATAGATACGCGCATATTGAGCCCTTGCCATTAGTGCCGGCCACGTGAATTGCTTTCCATGTTTGCGGAGTGTGCTTGATCAGGCGGCTGATGCGCCCAAGACCAAGCTCTATCATACTCCACTGATCATACAATTGGTTGGCGGATAGGTAGAGGAGAGGGTGCCGAGGGTGATGATGGAGGAAAGAAGGATCATTCCATTTCAGAGCATATTCTTCCAGTGATGGTGTATAAGGCTGTACTTATATAAAGTGAAGTTATGTGGTGCTGGGCTCCGATATCGAAGAAATAAGGTAATGCGCGCTGATGTTCTGCAGCGGAATTACTATGTGAGGCAAGCGTGAGATTTTACCTTGCTAGGCACTCTCGGGTACGTGCGATCTATGGATGCTGGACTGGACTGGACTGGACTGTACGTGTGTGATGTACCTACCGGCTATCTGCATATACCTCAGGCATAGAATAGTGGTGCCTTATTTATATATGCCTGATATACATGGCGATAACTCAGCCTCATGATGAGAATTGGCTGGTGCATCAGCTCGAGCCACCCCTCGCACCTCCCTCGCACCTCCCTCGCACCTGTGCCGGACGTGCGCACACCTGAACTCCCTCTCCCGTCCTCTCAACTCGACTCCACGCGCACACTCTTTCGTGCTCCTCCTCCCCCCCCCCCCCAGCGTTTTCAAGCGCCCGCCGTCCCGTCCGACCTTCCTCGCGTTTACATCCATCCGCAACCACCCACTCACTCACTACCTTACATTACAATTAACAAACTTCAACATCCAAATTCTGTCCATTGTCATCCATTACTATTTGGACATTCCAGATCTTCTTCATCTCAAAGATACCTGCCCCATCTCGTTCCCTCCATTTCCTACAAATTTCACATCCAATTATCCTCAAATCGCTCATTGCGACAATCCAACCTCATATTCAATCGAAGATCATAAATATGGGTCTCCCGTAAGTCGCCTCGCCTGTCGCGGTTCCCACATGCAGTCGCGTCGCAAATCGCACGCGCGATTCCCATCTAGAGGGTTATAGAATGTTCAGAGGAGGCTCGAGTATCTTGCAACTCTGGAATAATCGATATATAATTGATGATTTGGGGGAAGTCATGATAAGAGATCCCTCAACACTCAGCCTGACAAAATTCCCAGCCTTGAGACTATCTGACCACTAACAATTCGCAGACTTTACAGACCATCCCCATCTCCTGAACCCGCCGACAAAGCCGAAAAAACAGCTGCGCAGGCACGATCTTCTATCAGAAGACGTCGCTCTCCACCAGTATCCCGTGAGGATCGCTTACAAGGAAATGGACAACTTCGTGAGGCTAGGCGGGAGGTTAGGCGTGAGCCTTGGGAGATCACCACCAATGTCGCATCACAAGAAGAGCCAGAATCGACTTGGAATCGCAGCCGGAGAATCAACCTTGCCACAATTTCAATGCAAAATGCCCAACGCCTCACGTCGGAGATCTATCGCAGCGGCCGCGCTCGTCGCCGAAGCCGACCACGCGATCAAGACGAAGGAAATGATCATCGCCTTCGAGCCTCGATCGATGCTGTTGTCGATGGTCCCTTGATAGAGTCTGAGCGGGATGATGGTGGACGTGAAAATGATGAATTGGGTCACTTTGACGGTACTTTACGGCTACTCGAGGCGAGTAATATGGCACGGCGAGCTGCTTTGCGGGAGGCACAAGGGAGGAATCAAAACCAGGATCTCACAGATTCATCTGATTCAGGTACCACATCGCGCGTACCATCCCCACCTCAAGGGATTCGAAATGATGAGGAACGCGAACAGCCACTTCTTCAGTCTTCTCTACTGGCAATCGAGGCGCGCAGTAGGGCACGACTAGCTTATATGCGTGCAAGAACACAGGATACAAGCGTGCTCACAGATTCCTCAGATTCGGGTGCTACTTCACGTGTACCATCTCCTCAGCTACCTGCGAACCGAAGTCGTATGGCTTCTCCACATTCATCCAGACCCTCGCGTCCGACTTCCCGCCCAGCTTCAGTGCTTGCTGAACTTCCTCCATTATCTCGTGTGTCAGCGCATCCAAATACCTCCCGCCTTGCTCGCGGTACATCTCCATATCTTGGGTGGCGTGATCGCCGTAATCGCAGAGCACAGAGCCGTCTTGATGGATTAGGAGATCGTGAACGAAGCGTCAGTAGCGAAAGAGATAACGTCTGGGATCCTCTGGTATCTACAATGACCCCTGATCCACAACCTGCGAGTGCCAGCTCATCATTCGCTTCTGCTTCTGCTGCTGCTTCCATCTCAAGTAGGTCAAACGCGGGGACCTCCAGCACGTCGATGACCACCATCGGAGATTCCGAGGCAGCTATCCATCCAGATGTATGCGAGAGTGAACATGAGGATCAGTGTGAAGAGACCATGGCTGAAAATGAAGCGAACATGGAGGATGAAGAGGATGATGATGACCCCTACTTTCGAGCTCTTTTACAAAGTGATTACGATGGCAGCCAAGAGGCTTTTGCAGTTCATCTGGCCTCGACTAATGAGCAATGGAATCGGTGGCAGCCAATAATCGTTGCGCTTTCACGCCGAGAAGATATTCCAGATGAGTGGTGGGCAGCAGCGGGACTTGCCCGTATCTTGCAGGAGGAGGCAATGGTATGAGTATTGAAAAAGCGTTTCTTTTTGGATGTGGAGTTTGTGGCGTTTCTGATAATGAAAAAACCTCCCGTGAAATCTCGTGGACAACAAAAAGGGAGTTTAGGGTCTGACGATTCCCCGCGGTAATTTAGAACAATTGACTTTGACAAGAATGAAGCTTGTTTTTTTAACCATTGTGCTCTTCGCCTTATTGTGTGAATGTATTGTCTTGCCATGCTATTGTTTCTGGAAGTACTTGTACGCGTCAACTCACATCAATTCTCCATCACTTGTGACAATCCACCTCAATCCTCAGATCACTTGCACATCCTCCCTACAACACAACACAACATATCAGAGCACGGCCTCCGGTACCTTCAGAACAGTAAACAGCCAGTCCAATACCAAACCATCATCCAAACATCCAAACATCACTACCACTAAAATGTCTACCCAAGGAAAATGGTTTCAAGGCCGCCTCACTTACGTACGTTTCCCCACCAGCGTTTCTCTCGAAACTAACGCCCTACAGGCCATGCGTATCGTCCTCGACACGCTCCGCGTCACACGAGACTCAGAAGCACGCACATTTGCCGTCAAGACCGCCCTGGAAGTCTGCCACGAGATCGTGCCACGCCGCGCCGAGCTCACTCCCATCCACCTCGCCATGCTCCATGGCCTGATCGCAACGATCGGCTACATCGATCGCAACTCACCCATCCGACATGCGCACGCGGCTATTGCTATCTGCGAGGGGATTGTCAGGGGCGAGATGCAGGGCGATAAGGAGCTTGCGGCGGGACTAAGGGAGGAGGTGTATAAGATCTTGGTTCTGCTTGGGAACGAGCTTGTTGAGTTGAGGGAGGAGAGGAAGGAGATTAGGAGGGAGGAGGCGAGGAGGCTTGGGGTTGAGTTTGTTGATAGTGATGAGAGTGATGGGGAGGAGGAAGATGATGCTGGCAATGCTGGCAATGGCAATGGAGGTGTGGCTACAGCTGCGGCGACGGCCACCACATCTGGTTCTGCCAGTATGAGCTCTGCGGGACAGCTTGATGGCTTGGGTATCGGTGGTATTGGCTTGGGTTTGGGTTTGGGAATTACTAGCTGAGCAAGTTGACTGGTCAGTTGACTTGAAATTGAGCTGGACTCCACAGATCTCTTAAACTTCTCTTCGTCACTTGAGAAGTACGGGTTACGGAATAAAAACGATTTGACAGAATATTAGGACCCTATAACGTGATGAATGTTCGAGTGTGATGGCATAGCGAGACAACAGGATCTTTAGTCTACGCAGAGCTCTTCACTGTTTCAAGAGCTAAAAGTAAACTCAGAAGGTCTGAGAAAACCAACAGCTTACAAAAATGGGATAGCTCAGATAAATAAGCTAAGCTAGGGTAACTTTCATACCATTGAGACACCTGAATTCTTTGTTAATTCAGGCTTATGGAATAATTAAACTCTTCACAATGATTCAAGTACTCGTAATGTTTCACGTCACTTATCGAAATATGGAGCAACAAATTATTCAATTTATCATCTCATCTCATAACCAGCGGATGGAGTGAGCTAGTCAGACTGACCTATTCGCCCTTCTGAGCTCTCAGTCTATCCATTCTCAGGATCGCTCCCAACAGCACTTGAGCACCATTCCCACAATCTTCTGGAGAGCAATACTCAGCAGGGTTGTGTGAGACACCGTCTCGACAAGGAACAAAGATCATGCTTGTAGGAGCATGCTTCGAGGTATAAACACTATCATGGCCAGCCCCGGAAGTCATTCTCTGCACTGAATGGCTTTCAGCACTTGCGCCCATCATATCCGCGGCTGCAGCCTCCACGCAAGAGATGCAGTCTTCATTGAATTTCACAGCCGGCGAAATAGTATCAAGCTGCCAATCAATCTCGCAGCCTCTCCCCTTGATGCCCTTGGCATTGATATCGCCTACAACCTCGCCACCCACAATCTTCTCAAAGTCCGCTTTCAGGGCATCTTCGAGCTCGAGAAGCTTCGAGTCTTCGCGCGAGCGGATATCTAGACTGAATTTCACGAGTCCAGGCACTGTGTTCGTACTACCCGGCTTTAGTGTTAGGATGCCTGTGCTGGCCAGACATCCCATCTCGGCTGCCTTATTATGACTATGTACGATGCACTTCGCTGCTGTGAGCATGGCATCTGATCGATTGATAAAATCGGTAGCTCCTGTATGAGCTTCCTTGCCTTTGATTGTGATGACATGCCATCTGAATGCCTGCACGCCCTCTACAGCGCCAATCTTTCCACCTGATGCTTCCAGAATTGGACCCTGCTCGATATGCAGCTCGAAATGAGCACCAATTGGCATGGCCTTGTAACTTGCATCAATTTCCCCTAGGTACCCAATGCGTTCCAACTCGGACTTCTGTGTTGCAGTACCACCACCTACTTCTTGTAGGTCATGTCCTTTTTCCAGCGATACCGATTCAGCCCAGACTCCCGAACTTACCATAGATATCGGAAATCTTGCTCCCTCTTCATTGGTCCAATTTATAACACCAGTTGGGTATTCGGTCTCGATGTTCTGCTCTTGCATTGTTCTCAGAGCGGAGATTCCAGAAAGAACACCAAGAATGCCATCGTACCGACCTCCTGTCGGCTGGGTGTCGAGGTGACTTCCAGCATATGTTGGAGGGCCATCCTTACGTCCTGGTCGAATAGCGAAAATGTTACCCATCTTGTCGATGAAGGTCTTACAGCCAAGTGATTGTGTTGTAGAGACAAACCAATCTCTGGCTTTCTTGTCACTGTCTGACAATGCCAAGCGGGACATTCCTACGTCTGTGGGCTCACTATATCAATGTCAGTCGACTCTTAGCAAGGCTAGTCTGGTTTCTACAGCATCTAGAACGACAAGAACAGAACATAAGACAGGTGAGTATTTAATCTTTGAGTGCATCAATGAGACTAGGTGCTGTATCTTGGAACGAGATATCCTTCAGAAATGCACTTCCGAGAACGCTTTCGTTCCAGTAATTGAGAAGCGATTAGCAGATGAGTCAGCTGTCATTCATTGACAACAGCAGGATGATTAGAAGATGTGGGATAATTGAGGGAGGTCGAATACCGGAAGACATCCTCGACTTCCGGAATCCTTTTGAACAGCAGGCCGAAGCACTATATCTGGTATGGCCTTGATGCAAATCGGCTTTCGGTGTACCGAATGGAAGCCAGCAATTGAACAAAGTGTGCTTCAAGATACGTTGACGTTGATGAAGCTAGCGACTTACTCTCCCCATCTTTCACCAGGACCCCACTGGCAAGTATAATGTAGCTCTTCCCAAAGTCGACTTCTATTAATTTTAACTCCAGCCAACTGCTCTTCAGACATCTCCGTTGTTCTGATTTTGCATCTTGTGGTGCTTGCAAATGTTCTCGACATTCTATCACGTGGTGCTCGGCGTAGTATGAGTAGAGTGGGATGCTTGGAGTGTGAGTGATGGGTCGCTCGAATGGCAAAGCTGGTCCAGCTTCGATACATGGTTCGAATCTTGAGACACAATTGTATAAAATTTCAGATGCTTGGAAGTTGATATAATTGATATACTTCTATACTCATCGACAATAAGCCCAGTGATATTTGAGGAGATTTGGAGGAGTGCAGATGTTGACGAGGTTGGGGGTCTTATCATTTCTGAGGTAGTTTCGTACTACTTCGATGCGGGGCTGAACGACCAGTGAGTGGATGGGCATCATTTAATTTAGATGCTTCAGTTTTTTGCACACTGTTCTCGGCAATATAAAGCTTTGGTGGATTCTAGGTTCTTAATCCACATTAAATATAGAGAATGATCTACAACTCTAGAACTGTTTATAATTTCTTGCTTTAATTATAATGAGGTAATTCGCCCATTTATGATGTTCAAAGTAGAGTATATACAAATCTTCCAAGTTACTACAAAATTTAGAATGGCTGCAACAGCATGCAAATATATAAGGGGATATCTAGGATCCAGAATAGGCAAAGGAGTTTTGATTCATATCAGATGTGAACTTCATTTTTGAGCAAGTGTACAATATATTAGGACATTCCGCAAAATTAATTCCATTTCATGTAATTCTACTACTTCTCATGCTATACACAACTTTTTGCATCAAAGTTTACACACTCATAATCATGATAGACGACTCTGCACCTTACAAATGCAATGCCTATACTGCTTCTCATCTCTCATTTAAGGTGTAACCTTGCTCATGCTGACCAAACGCTTGACACCGACCTGCAGGGTACGTTAGCAACTGTGCATGACTAGGATCTGTGATAAGTACTTACCATCCAATTGCCACACTCGTCAGTCTTCTCCCTCTGGATATCCACCTGCAAGCGCGCAGCAAAATCGAAATTCTTGGCCTGGAGGGCTACGGCGAGCTCATTGAGACTATCGATAGTGTCCGGTTTGATCAACTCCTCGTTGTTAAGATGATCAAAGAGAATATTGAGACGTTTTTGGGTGTCCTTAACTTGAGCTGCGAATGAAGCCGGAGCCTTGGAAGCAACTCGCTGCATATCAGTTGTGAAGATTTCCACAAGCTGCTGAGCTTTCGCAGGAATATGGGACCTATCTCCAGCGGGATGCTTTGGCTTTACTGCAGGAGCGGCAGCCTTTGGTGGTGCCGATGCTTGAGACTGAGGTGAGCCTTGTGGTGGACCCTGAGGAGGCTGAGATTGTGGCTGCTGGAATGGAGATTGAGTTGGGGTGTATTGGTTTTGAGGAGGTGGGGGCGTTTGGAAAGATTGCTGGGTGTAAGCACTTGCAGCAGGTGGTCTCATGCCTCCCTGAGGTGGTGGTGGTAATTGGGATGCAGGAGTTGATGGTTGCGAGTACTGCTGCTGGGCAGGGGATGGAGCATATCTATTGGAAGGTGGTGGTCCAGCTGGAGGAGCGTTGTATGGCGAGGGACCCCTTGGGATTGTCGTAGGTGGCCCAGGGTGTGGGAGAATCTGTCCAGCTTGAGGCGGTGGTGGAGCATAAATATTAGCGGCTGAAGACGTTCTCTGGAATGATTGAGGTGGTCCATTGGTCAAAGGAGATGCAACACGTGCTGGCGCAGGCCCCTTGGGAGGAGGTGGTGGAGGAGTTGGAGTTGATCGGGCTCCACCGTATGGACCAGCTGGTGGTGGCATACTCAGATTTGGGTTGGGCGCATACTGAGAAGCGGGACCTGGAATCACTGGAGTAGGCCGTCTGGATACTTTTGCCTTTGTGACCATTGGTACATCATTCCAGTCAGGGATATTGGTTGCACGGGATGGCGGTGCAACAGGTGGTGCAGAGCCTCGAGGTGGAGGACCAAAGTTTTGTGGGGGTGGAGCTGGCTGGAAGCTCATAGGTGGAGCGCCATATCCCTGAATTGGCTGTGGTGGTGCATAGGCAGATGGCGGAGCATAAGCACTTGTTGTTGGTGGAGCATAAGGGTTTGATACGGGAGTAGCATTCGGTGGTGCATATGGATTATTAACAGCTGGAGTTGGAGCCATCGAGGTAGCTTGGAGAGGCTGATATCCTGAAATAGAAGCCTGTGCACGTGGAGCGGCTCTTGCACCAGGTGTAGCACGACCAGCCGTAGTGACTGGAGCAGCCTTTCTTGATGCAAGCTTTACGCGGTCTCTTGCGACCTTGGCGGCAGGATACTCCACCGGGAGGAGATCCAAATACTTCTCAGCAGTCTGAAGATGTCCGTGAGCTGCCACAATATCGGCATATTCAGTGTACTTCTCGTACAACGGAGCAAGCTTCCAATCAGCAGTCTGGTTTCTTTCCTGATCCTGGAATTTGGTAACATCACGGAAGACAGCGACTTTCTCGATAAAGTTCTGAAGAGATCGGGCGTGCACAGAAAATGTGGAGTCCGCACTTGGATCTTGAATACCAGCTTGCTCAGTCTCCCGGAGCTCCTCAATCCAGATTCCAACTACCTTTTCAAGTTTAGAACCAACCAGGTAGCAGAAGGAAGCATCCTTTCGAGACCCAGACTCCAAAACCCTATCACCCAATGCCTCGCAAAGGTCTGGGAATTCAGCGGGATCAGCGTAAGTACACAAGGTAGCCATAGTTTCTTTCCAGTTGGACAGGTCTGCATTGTAAACAATGTCCCAGAGATTTTTTCCGATAACAGATGCTAGGAGGCGCAAATAGTTTGGACCTTGTGCCTTCTTTGCTAGGTATGCTGCCTGGGCTTTGTCAAGTAATTCTTTGCCACCGCAGTTGGCAATCATAAAAGCATCGGCCAACCGATCTTCCTTCAGACAGATCGTCATTGCTTTCTCGAATTTCCCAAGCATCAAGGCCTTGGTGATCTCCCGATCGGATGTAGAATCATCTTCGGAGTAGAGATGAAAGGGATTGTCAGTCTTGGCACCCTTTGTAGCGGCCAAATTTGACAAGAAATCATCCCCACCATCACCACCATCAGCGAAGAAAGTGGAAAGACGGTTGTTCTTTTTTGGAGCAGAATCACCATTCTCAGTCGACTCAGTAGCATCCATGTTAGCCTCATCATTTTCCGAAACATCAAGACCCTCAATACCATTGGTGATGTCGTCCGTTTCAGAAAATCCAAGATATTCTATGACACGCTTTCGAGGATTTTCAGCAATGAGCGTCTCAATGACATTCCACTCGGCCTTTTCTTCGTCACTTTTCGCCTCAGAAATGTGGTTGTCGCAAATGCTCTTGAGGTCACCAGCCTTCAATGCTGCCTCAAATGTCTCAGCCGCGGTCCCAACATCAGAATCTACTGAGAATGGTGATATCTCAATCTTGGATGATCGTGGCTGACCGGCAGCTGTTTGTTGTAGTTTGAAGCTGATAAGCTTACCACCAAACCCAAACGAGGCACCAACAGGTCGTTCGAGCCACTTTGGTGCCTTGCGCAGAGAGAACGAAGCTCCTTGAGGCTCGGTCTGGGCCTTGGTAAAGAAGCTCTCATCGTCAACTGGTTCTACCTGACTAGTCTTCGTAGTGGATGGGTTCGTGTTTTGTAGTGTCTGAACAGATATCTTGCCATCAAACGAGGCTGTTGCCGATAGATTTGGGTTGTGAGGATTGAACCTGGTCTGAAAGGTCCAATTTGTAACCTCTGGGAATTCTCCGAGTTGCTCTCCAGTTTGGGGGTTCCAGCACAAAGTTCTGTTGTCCTTACCGCAAGACAATAACAAATCGCTATCCTGCTGACACCAAGATAAGGAGAGAACACCTTGCTCGTGTCCCTGCAATGTCCTTTCTGGTGCGTTGGAGTTTCGTAGATCCCAGAGCATGATTACTGGGGTGGAATCATCCGGAGTAGCTGTCAACAGCTTAGTCGAGTTGTTTGGGTCCCAGGCAATAGCATTGACAGCCTTTCTGTTGTTGTTGAGGGTCAAAGATGCTTTCTTCGTCTTCAAGTCCCACACGGTAACAAAACCACCACTTCCACCTGTCGCCAGAATGTGCGCGACTTTCCTGTTCCATGCAACACACTCCAAATCGTCTGACCGGGCAGCCGCTGTGCCCAGTCGGAATGGGTTTTGAATATCATTGATGTCGTAAATAAAGAGCTCACCCTTCGTTCCCGCGGTGGCGAGAATTTGAGGCTTGAGCGGATTGAATTGCAATGACTTGATCGCTCCAGTGTGTTTTGTCGTTCGGGACATGAAAGCATCCTCGGCGCCATTGATAAGCTTCTCAGCGTCCCACAAGTCGAGAGAGCCATTTTCGAGTGCTCCTGCGATGATACCGCGTGGATGTTCATCGTTTGCTGGTGCCCAAGCAATATCATGGAATCTGGAAAGAAGGAGTGTCAGAAGCCAAATAAAACTACCATAGAAATCCCCCTACCTCGAATCTGTACTAATACTGGCCAGCGGCTGGAGCTCAATTCCTTGCTCTAAGTTGTCCAGATTTAAGTCCCATAGTTCCAATTTGGTCTCGTCTGAGAAATCTGCATCTACAGCGCCAGCTCTTGTACCAGTAACAATCAATGGTAGCTGTGCGCCTGGGGACCAAGCAAAGGCAGCTGTCCGGGGAATCTCCCGCAGACGAACCATCTTGATAGCCCTGTATTGAGAGCTTTCTTGTAAAAGAGTCGGGAAAACTCAAGCTTCGTAAATGAAAGTCGTGAATAAGCCGTTAGATCTGTCCGAAAAAATAATGACAGCTCGTGAATTGTGGCGTTGAAAGGTCTTTGGAAAGGAGATGTGACAGTTGATGTTGATCCGTGGCCTGTAGGCAATCGGTTTCCGGGGAACTTCCAACTCGGTCCTTGCACGTTCCCGCACCAAAATTCCAATTCCCAGAAGATCAAATACACGTGATTTTATAAACCACGAGGACGCAGCTACCCACACGTCTGACTTTCAGATCGTACGATACATATAATCTTTTTGTTTCCTTCAGAAGTCCTTTCGAATCTCATAATGACCGATCAAGCACGACTTAAAGCGACGGTGTATGTTGGTGGTTTGGCTTCTATGATCACTCCAGGAAATCTTCATGCAGCTTTCCTACCTTTTGGTGAGATTGTCGACGTATCATTACCAAAACCTGAAGCTCCATCATCTACAGAGCTTCATAGAGGTTTTGGGTATGTGGAGTTCGAGGACCCAGCCGATGCAAAGGAAGCCATCGATAACATGGATCAAGCAGAGCTTTTTGGTAGAGTGATCAAGGTGTCTGCAGCGAAGCCACAGAAGAACGCGAATGAAGGGCTGGGAAGCAAGACCGCTATTTGGGAACAAGTCAGTGTATTTCTTTTACATCTCATATTCTCATGCTGATTCCTTTTGTAGGAAGGCTGGTTGGCAGAGAACGCCGTCAGTGAAGAAGATAAGCTTGCAGCAGAGCAAGCAAGAGCTGGCATGGATGAAAGGCCAGAGGATCCTATGCAGGGCCTGGAAGGCTTGGATGTTGCGGGACCCAAACAGGCATAGCATTTGCGTTGAACTTCAGATTAACTGTGGGTAAGCATCAAAGAGAGCTCCAGAGGATACTTAGGCATGGATAGGCGTAAAGGAGATGCATTTTATGGAGTTCACGGATTTGAGAAGTGCAAGTTAGAGGCCCTCTCGACCACTCAACAAAATCAAGCAATCGAAGCCACGCATTTTCACGCATGGTATCTCAGCACTTCCACTACGAATATATTGATTCGGGCACAAGTTCCTAGCCGGATCTTCGGAGCCATCTCATAAGTTTGGCAATCACATACGTTCATGAATCTGACACAGGCGTCTTCGAGGTATATTCGTGTGTACACATTCGCAGTGGTGTCCCACCCTTGATATACAGCCTCTGATACTCATAGCACGAAGAGCTGCTATAGCCAAGAATCTCCACAGCCCGAGCTTCCCATCTTCTTTTCCATCTCCTAATCCTTGCGGTTCTGGCGGGAAAGACGCATCTGCTTGTCAACTACAAGCTTCTTGCCGAGGGAGTAGGCGGCAAAGCCGACGGCGATGCCAACGACGATACCTAGGCACAAGATATTAGCAAGACATCTCATAATAATGATGTTTTATATGATTCTTACCGAGGGGAACGAGCTCGGGGGGGATTTTCTTGAACTGGCGCAGGCGTTGGGAGATGGTGTGAGCTGTAGGAGAATCAGATTGTCAGAATCAAGCTTCTAGATAGTTTAGGCAGAATCGAATTGCAATTGAATTGCTCCTCAAGAGCCATTGGCTTTTCTATAGCTTGTTACGTACCGCTGTGCTCCTCCTTCTGTTTAGCAAAGTATTAGCAAAGTGCTCCGCTTAATATAGCTTTTTCATAGCCTCGTGTAACTTACTGGCATGGCCTTCATCATTGGCCTGGAAGGCTTGAACATTCTAAGAGCGGTAGATGGCTGCATCTTGACGTTGCAATCCCGGGTTATCGGTCTTTCGTGATGGTAGGTATTATATCTTGGCCTGCTTGCTCCGTAGTGGTGGAGGTTTGGTCACAATTCCGCTAAACCTATTTCGCTAGCCGAAATCGACCGCCAAAGTCATCGACCTCACGCCGACTTGGAAACGATACCTACCAATTGCCTCATAAGCACTCAACTGTACTTCATTCCGTACATATCATTCACATCTGCAATCATGTCCGACGACGATGTCCGCGAGGTTAAGCCCTTCAAGTTCGTGACTGGTGAGTATAGAGCTCCTAATTTTGAGTCGGAAGGAAAGTGGACTGATTCGCGGAACATTGCTAACGTTTGATTGTAGCTGGTACGTCTCTAAAATTACGCCGACTCGATTACTTATTCATAAATGCGATCGATTGTGGGAGTTGAAGGGATTGTGGAAGGCTGATAATGCTCCCAGGCTTCGATGCCCGTTTCCCAAACCAGAACCAGACCAAGCACTGCTGGCAAAACTATGTCGACTACCACAAGTGCATCCTTGCTAAGGGTGAAGACTTCGCTCCATGCCGTCAGGTACGAAAGAATATGAGGTGATGATGGTCCGGAATACTAAGTGAATTGCAGTTCTTCTTGGCCTACAAGTCCTTGTGCCCAAGTGCCTGGTGCGAGAGATGGGATGACCAGCGTGGTAAGTTTCTTGGAGTCTTACAAAGTAATTACGGCTATTGATATTTCATCGTAGAGAATGGTACATTCCCAACTCGCCTTGATCAGTAAATATTAGATGGGTTGAAGGGAAGATGTGGTATGATGGTGGAAGCATGTGGTGTACTTCACCGGGTTTTGTACTATAAGAACAATTCCGAAATTGATAGATCGCCTAAATGTACCGAGGTGCTGCTAAACGAGAGGTGATCTTTGAATTGTTTAGTGATTGTTGAATGCTGTGCTACGTTGATCGAGTTGGTTTGAGCGGATAGTCTGTTTTACTGTCATACATATAATTGATTGACAAACTTGTGTACGTCACAACCATATCTTGGGTCTCAATTTTCGTGTAATCTTATACAACAACGTAGCTTTCACAGTAAAGATGTTCCTGTAACCTAGAATGTGCTGTTGTATTACAAAGTATAACATTCTCTTGAAGTTAGGGGTGCCGATGACTTGCAACGTTCTCTTGAAATGGGCCTTTACCACAATTTGGATATGTTGTAACTATAAGTTAAATCATGTTGGCATTATCATCACTATTCATATCTTCGTTACCATTCATGTTTTCGTCATCGTCTGTGATGTTATCATCACTTAAGAGGAAAAATCAGAGTCATCCTGCCGACTAGCAAATTGACTATATAAGGACCCATTTCTCCCACTCCCAAACCTCCTTCTCTTCTTTCCATCACACATACACACACACACATCCTCTCTCTTTCTCTCTTCCCATTCAGGTCTTTGAACCATCTGAACCTGCCCTCCCATTAAACACCATTCTGATTCACCCTTTCCCCTTTCCTTGGACCAGTCTGGGATCATACGGATTAAGTCAAGTTCAAGTTCAACTTTATCATAACACTTACACCCCGTCTCTCTCCCCTCAAGTCTACACACTCTCTGACCTCCTCCTCAATCTGATTCGCACTTACCATTCTCCAGGACCAGTCTAGATACCAACTGCTTCAGCTTCAACACATCTAAAACTTCAAACATGTCGGATACACGTAACAGAGTTGAGTTCACGGGTGAAATTGTAGAGGATTTTAAGGATGACTTAGCGTAGGACACTAGTAGACTTTTAGTTCTTCTCCCTTTTTTTTCTCTTTCCTTTTTTGCATAGGTTTTCGCTTCTTGTTATCTTTTCCTTTTTCCTTTTTTCTTTTTTGTTTGTATCTAGCATATAGCTTCGATGCTTTTCAAATGTCTTATTGTATGGCTTTATTAATAAGAAATATCGGCCTTTTAATATACTCTTGAGAAAGCTCAGTGAGAGTGTTTCTTGTGTTTATGTAGTTTTGTCTATTATAAGTGAAGTAATATAATGCGGCTCTCACATTCGAAGTGAGCAGTTCCCAATTAGGAAGTGCACACTCCGCACTGGCACCTCACGTATACAAATTGTAGCCTAGTTCAGAGAGCTTCTCTCTCTGTGTGTGCAACAACAACCAATCTATGATCATGGAGTCACGATTCCACAGTACGCATTGAACATATACTCCATTTATTGCGACAAAATTATCAGACGCGATTTAATATTATCCTCACTCCTCAACCCCTCAGACAACGCCCCCGCGTCCCAAAGTCCTCAATCAGATAAGTTATGTTGTCAATTGAATAAGTATAAAGGCTAACAACGAAAAGAATGAAAATCAACTATATGGGCACCGACGGGGAAGTCAGGGTGTGTAGGGCGTCCCCCGAGCCCTGCCCCTTCGACGAGCCACTTGCCGTCGACCCTCGCCCCTCCTCTTCCAACCTCACAAGCGCCTCTCCCTCCTCCATCCTGGAGAGCCTCTCTCTCTCCTCTCACGAGACCACCACCACCACCTCCATCACCCCCGACACCACTGCTGCTGCCGGCGTGGGGGGCTTTATGGCCCCCAAGAATCTTCGAGGAACTTGGGGGCCTACGCGCCCCTTCTCCCCCACCCCTCAGCCTAAGAAGCACGTGACGGGGCTCCAGAGTCCAGCGGCGTCTGGAGCCCCGTCACCGACATCGAGCTAATGTCGGCCGAGGAGTGGGAGAAGGAGAAGCAGGCTAGCATTGACGCCGTCGCCGCCGAGATCCAGGAGAGGGCAGCCGCCTTTGATAAAGCTGCCAAGGCCAGGAGGAAGGCCAACAGCGACAAAACTAATCTGATTAGCAATCAGAAGAGGAAGGATGCTTTGAAGAAGAGGAAGGAGGATGAGGCGAGGGAGAAGGAGCAGAGGTTGACGAAGAAGGAGAAGATGGAAGAGGAAGAGGAAAACGAAGAGGAAGACGAAGAGGAGGAGCTACCGAGAAAGAGAATGAGAACGAGGAAGATCATCGATGATGATGATGAGGATTGAAGAACATTTTTAACTTGCTGATCTTAGCTTGGCTTTTTATCTCGCTCTTTTATCTTGCTTATTTTCACGCTGTGGCTGGTCCACATGCGCACACATACACACACACACACATACACACATACTCAAAACATAGAAGGCATGGTCGAGTCATATAATGAAATTTTTTAAGAACGCCAAAAAAGAAACTCCGTAATTTATAAATACCTATGCAGTGATATCGTTCTTAGCTTTCTTAGCGGACTGCTCTTCAACTACTTCATCAAGGGCTCTCTTCTCTGGAACGTTCATCTCTTCATCCTTCTTCGCCAATGCCGCCTTCTCCTCCTCTGTCATGTTTGGGAGAAGAGGAATGTCCTTGCCAAGCTTGATGCTACGGTGGAAGGCACGGATGATTGAATCGGCGTCATCAACCTTGATGTTTCTTACATCGGCAAGCTTTTTGATTTGAGCGGTACAAGCCTTGTACTGTTCATCGGTCATCTCGATATTTAATTGAGCAGCACGGCTTTTAATACTATTCCACCCGGTGATTCTACTTGCACTGGATTCAATGTTAGTGTAAGATCATCAAAAGCGTTGTAGAAATGTTGTGTGTTGGCTAAAAATTGAAGTTCGGGTGTAGGGGGTTGAAAAGGGGTCGAGAGATGATTTATTCCCCCCTCCCCACAAAAAAACAACAACCAAAAACTTGCAGAAGCATGTAGCCGACTGAATAAAGGCTCTCTGAAGGGCTAGAGGTCAAAAGAACCTTGGAGAAGTAGGGTACTTACAAGTGAACATAACGGGTCATCCCGAAGTCGGCTGGATTAATGATCTCGTAGGTTGATGGATTGTTCAGGATCGCTTTGGCATGGATACCAGCCTTGTGAGTAAAGGCGCAAAATCCGGTGATGGGCGAGTTACTAGTGTTTGTCAGTTGATCTAATTTATAAAAGTAGGAAGTTGTGCATATTTGGAGATGTAGGGGGTTGGGTGTGGGGGTGGGGGCTCACAATGGAATGTTGATCTCAACAGCATCGGCAACCAACTCCTCAAGATCCTTGAGCTTATGAAGCTTGTACTTGCTCATGACGTAATCACGATCAGCTACAATCATGCGAGCCATGAGACCACCAAGAGGAGTGATACCGTTTCTCTCTCCAATACCAAGAACAGAGGTATCGATGTGGGTTGCACCGGCCTCAAGAGCGCAATAAGCATTGGCGATGGCACATCCAGTATCGTCGTGGAAATGAGTCTCAATATCACAGCTAACAACGCCACGAAGGGTTCGGATAAGATCGTAGACTTGTCTTGGAGAAGCGCATCCAACAGTGTCGGCAATACCAACACGGTTGACACCGATCTTGTCAACAGTGGAGTAAATAGAAAGAAGATCGACAAGGTTAGATCGGAAAGAGTCTTCGCTAGAGAATCTAATCTCAATATTGTGTGACTTGACATAGTTAATGACCTCGATGGCGGTGTTGGTAATGTAGGTCATATCCTTTCCGTGGGAGTGCTCCATGAGGTAGGAAGAGGTACCAATGACAACGTCACTATCAGCAAGATTAGCATACTCCATGGTAAGAAAAGCAGTCTGTCTTACACTCCGTCAACACCAGTTTGAACAGCAATTCTGGCATCGTCCATGTGACATCTGATGTGGGTAAGAATCTATTGTGATGTCAGTCATATATGCCCTGAAGTTTCGAAAGCTCCTGAAAACCGACCTTAGCCTTCAAGCCGAGCTTGCAGATAGCTTCGCAGTCAGCTCTTGACTGCTCAGATGCTGCTGGAGAGGTTAACTCGATCTGTTTATACCCATATCAGTAACCGTTTCTCAAGAACATATTCTGATATCCATGACTCACGTAGTCAACCCCGAAGTCATCCAATGCCTTGGCAATCTCAATCTTCTTGGCAGTATCGAAGAAAGCGTTGGCGAATTGCTCTCCCTCACGGAGAGTAGACTCAATGATCTTGAATGAACTGATATTGCTCAAGAAGTCGCCCACTGGTTGGTATGGGTTCGAGGGCTTCTTGGGCTGTCTAGCCTCGATACCGGTGAAACCTGGGTGGGCTGAATTCAATGTAGTTAGAAATGAACATGTCGAAGTAGAGGGGAATTTCATACATCCGTTAGTTCCATTGCTTCCATTGGTACCGTTGGAATGTCCGTTGGAGGCGACCTGCTCTGGCTCGCAAGAAGGACACTGGTTTTCATGTTAGCAAGGAGATTGTGCTGTGATAAAACTGGCAGTGAAGATTCCGTACCATGGTGTCTGATATATGTGACTCTATATGCTCAATTGACTGTTCTTTCGGTTTGGAGTTGATAGAGGACAATTTCTAGCTTTCTTGTATCGTGAGTAGAAAATTGAGTATGAGTCTTAAAGTTGATTGATGTCGAAAAGTGAGTAATCCAACGCATCAGTAGCAGCAGCACGTCCCTCTGGAGACGACAAATTCTGGAGCCAGGAAGCGGTCTCGGGCGTAACTTGATTGGTCCGTTAAAAATTTCGACAAATGGAACGCTCCATTACACTTTGAGCATGGCAATTTTCTTACGTGGGCAGGGGTTCCATACCAGATCAACCAATCAAAAATGGGGAGTATCTACTCTGGGACTCCAAGAATTACAAACTCCGCGAATTAATCCTAGAATGACATGCAGAGAAGCCCTATCTAGGTACGCTTCTTCAACAGTACTCCATGAATACAGAATATGGAATCAATTCTCGTCACTATCAGTTACTCTTGAAATTATAGTACCCCTTGCGTACATAGTTCAACCGAACACATCAAAATGAGTATAATGTCAGTTTCTGAGAGGCGATGAATACTACTAGCTGATCGCCAGTGGTCTTTGTTCGGCACACTGGCGAGAAATTCTTTATCGCGGGGCAGCATGCTGGTGAGGTCATTTTCAAGCCTCTTTGCCGGAGATCTTAGATTCCCAACACCGTGCATACACATGATCAATGGAGAACACACAAGCTCTACAGAAATTCATGTGGCAGTCAGATTGTTGGAGAAACGTCACAATTCAAATATGTTCCCAACATGTCAAGTGAACCCCCTTTATTCTCTGCAAATCTAGCTCCTTCAGATTCTCCATATCTGCATTTTATCATCATTCTCAGTACCTTACTTTCTTTTCTAGTACAGAAGCATCGCTATCACATGGTACCTTACAGGGTGATATCGCAATAGTATTAAATCAGTCTTCTTTTCGAGTTGAACGGGCTGTTTGTCTAGTCCCTTTACGGTCAGTAACTTAGTTGCCTCTTAGGAGCTTTGCTTTTATGCACTCCTGATTGGTCTCGATTTACCATTATCTGTATTCTATCAATGAAAAGCTTGTGATAGATTCTCTCTTTTGGGTAGATAGCCCAAATTACTTCCGGCTTCTATCGAGATATCAAGACTGTCTGGTAACAAATTGCAAATTGATAACCAGAAGTCAAAATTCTGAAGAAAAAGAATCTACAATTAATAGGATGCCTCTCTTCGATATCCGTTTATTATTTCGAAGATTTGAAAAGAATTTTGGCCGGTCTTCATGCAGCTGAAAAATGACATTATCAGTTCCCAAAAAGTATTCGTGTTCTCCAACCCCGCTTGAGAGAGGACGGACATGACTGCACCGACGGTACACCACTAAGGTACCTACCTCAGGTAGAAAGTCACGAAGGCGTCCTAGCTATTACGTTACGGCTCATCCTCAGGCTTCAGTCTTTGGAATAACCTGTTTTCTCCCGAAGTCGGACACTTGATAATTATGGCACGTGATACTAATTTATGTAATATTGATAAGATACTGGGAGAGATCCTCATATTCAGATCGAGCCCACTTCTTCATCATCGCAGCTACATCGAAACTTACAGCCGTTCACTCCTTTATAATTGCACAGCTATCTGTTGCCAACAATTTCCAGAAGTAAATAGTAGATAATGGGATTGAGGGGACATGCACTTATCTTGTAAACATACGTAGCTCGAGGTGGTAGATATGGAATTTGTAACACTTGCTCAACTCTGACTATGTAAGAGAGCTTGTATTTCGTAGAACAAGGCATGATTAAATGAGCATAGACCAAATCAGATATCTCAGAGTCTATCTTTCGAATGTTCTCTTCTTGCAGATCTGTTTTAAGGTTGATAACATACATAAAGCTTAGTAATGATTCTGAATCTAAACTCCAGCCTTAATTATACTCTTCCCACACGAATTCTTTCTTTGCTTCTTTCCGACTGTCGTACTTCATATATAGTAACAGATGACTTCCAAGTCTCCGCAAAATACATTAGCCAAGCATGTGAAGCAGAACAAGCAAATAAAGTCGAATTCCAAGCTTTTCCAAGGGGGCTCTTCAGCCTTTAATATCTTATACTCTTCTTCACCACGCTTGGCGCACAATATATCGATGACAATAATTCTTCCGTCTCGTGTCACCGTTTACGACACTATAATGTAAGACATGATCACAAGCAACTTCGAAAGTGTAACAAAAGGAGTTCAAAAATGTCTTCTGAATGGAGTCATTTTCCTTACGTTTGTAAAAACTATTGTCACCCTTAATATATGTTATTGCTCAGATTGGTGGTTTAGAGCACACGTGGAGATAGAGCATGAGACTGTGGAGAGGTAAAGGGCGCTATTGCCGGAAGGTTTCCTTAATGGTACATAGCATTCGGAGACAAAGTTATTTCTGTAAAGTTCGAAGAACAGAAGAAAACGCGGTAAGTACGCAATAACGACGTTCGCTGCCTTGGGATGCCCTTCACGATGCAGCCCCTGATGCTTGTGAGCCTCATTCTCCGACCATGCGCACTCTCAGTGCGGACTCTGCAAGCATATGATATTACCGTTTCTACTCATATTAATATATCATCTACCGCCAAAGCCATTGGCCAATAGATATGCTACTGTAAGGTTTGAACCTGTTCTAGGCTGGCACCTCGTATATTTCGTATTGTAAACACCAAGCATTCGAATAAGTTTACTTGTTACCTTAATACTCGACCCCTTAACCGAACGCTCGGCTCGTCGAATTTCGGTTGCCACCGAAGGTGGAAATGGGCTATGTTTACATGAAACGGACGGCTGGTAAGCTTCATTACTAACATTACCAAAAGGATGATGCTTAAAATTGTCAACTCAGAATTGCTTGCAAACGGTCAAACGAGATGTCTAGCATACCTGGCCGCCACAGCTTGTTGGTGAGCACATTGGTATCACAGAGTAGGTGGACCTCATACAAAAATGCGTAATCCTTCATGTTGAGTCGAACGGCATGTGCCGACTGCTTCTGTAAGCTTCAAAGATCGAACGGAGGTCAGTGTCTTCCTTGTCATAAGTGATCACTACGCATCTCGTCCCATCTTCCCAGTCGAGGATCCATGCTTGTCCACAGTGTTTGACCTCCCTCACGAACAATCTAGATGTCATACCCTGTCGGATATGTTCTCAGTTGGGAGTTCAAGGCTTACATGGTAACCATAGATTCATCAATTCGTTACATGTCGTAAGCTAAGTCAGAGAGGACTAGGGAACTGTCCCCGTTATGGTGTTGGAACAATGTCTAGTAACACTATGGAGAGCCCATGTAGCGCGCTTCTGGACTCGAACTTTCATCACCAGCCTCAAAAAATCGACTTTCCGTCCACTCAAGGTAAAGCAAGTTATTCTCCGTAGTCGAACGCCGGTAGTGTTCCTACTCTATTCTCATGATAGGTAATGAGCGTAGGTAATGCAACGTTTGAATAGCCCCATTCGAAAATCTACATATAAGATTCTCATTCTCTCTTCTAGAATTTTATCCTGCAAGTCATTCATTCTTCTTCATTCATTACCACTTTCATTCTTCAATCTACACAGTGCTAGACACTTCACATTCTTTTCAACAGATAATTTTCAATATGGTTAACATCTCCATCCTTGGCCTCTTGGCCTCGGCAGCTATTGTCGCTGCCGCCCCAGCTGCTGCTCCAGCTCCAACTGCTGCTGCCAAGTTGGAGGATCGTGCTTCGTCCTGTACATTCACCAACGCTGCCTCTGCTATCAAGTCTAAGGCTTCCTGCGCTACTATTGTTATCAGCGCCATGGCTGTTCCATCCGGAACTACTCTTGATCTCACTGGTTTGACCAAGGGCACTCACGTCGTATTTGAGGGTGAGACCACCTTCGGCTACGAGGCTTGGTCCGGTCCTCTCGTCTCTGTCTCCGGTACCGACATCACTGTCACCGGTGCTTCTGGATCCTCTCTGAACGGTAACGGTGCTAAGTACTGGGATGGAGAGGGTTCCAATGGAGGTATCACCAAGCCAAAGTTCTTCTACGCCCACTCCCTCAAGCAGTCCTCCATCACCGGCCTCACTTTCAAGAACACTCCAGTTCAGTGCATGAGCATCAACAGCGCCACTGACCTTACCGTCACTGACGTCACCATCGACAACTCCGCTGGAGCTTCTAAGGGTACGTAGTAAACCGTTCGTATTCTTGGACTATGCTAACAACTGTATCAACAGGCCATAACACTGATGCATTCGATATTGGATCTTCCACTGGTGTCACTATCACCGGAGCCACAGTCACCAACCAGGATGACTGCCTTGCTATCAACTCCGGAACTGACATTACCTTCACCGGCGGAACTTGCTCTGGTGGCCATGGTCTCTCCATTGGCTCTGTCGGTGGCCGTTCCGACAATGTTGTCAAGACCATCTCTATCACCGACTCCACCATCAGCGACTCCCAGAACGGTGTTCGCATCAAGACTGTCTACGGTGCTACTGGATCCGTCTCTGGTGTCACTTACGAGGGCATCACCCTTAAGAACATCAGCAAGTATGGTATTGTCATTGAGCAGGATTACGAGAATGGCTCCCCAACCGGTACCCCAACCACCGGTGTCCCAATTACCGACCTTACCGTCAAGAACGTCAAGGGTAGCGTCTCCAGCTCCGGAACCAACGTCTACATTCTCTGTGGTAAGAGCGCTTGCTCCGACTGGTCCTGGTCTGGAAACTCCGTTACCGGTGGTAAGACCAGCACTGGCTGCAAGAACATCCCATCTGGATCTGGCGCTTCTTGCTAAATGTCTTCCTGAAGATATAAAGCTCCAATCGCAACATTGGTGGCAGTGGTTAGATTGGCTCTTGAAGGTTATTCCATCTAGACTTTCCTACTAGATGTCATATTGAATACCAATCATGGCAGCATTGCCAACTTGAAGAGGGAGATGTTCATTCATGTATATAGAGTTTATTGTATAAACCACAAATTTAACTATTTATGCTCTTGGAAGCAGATCAAATCAATTAGCCTCTTTCATGTTCTTTCAGTGTGACTTCGTAATAACATATTCATAATGAAACTGGCGCGAAGTAAAGATTGCTTTGGAAATTATAGAGTAAGACCTCTCGATCACATTTTCCACAACGAACCAGCTGAGAAATCAGGAAGCCTCTAGTTATAATCAATGAACTTGAAAAACTACGCGGCTCTCATTAATGTACTGCTCCTCATAAGCATACGGTTCTAGATCTGTAGAGTTCTCAATGCCTTCTCCAAATTACGACTGTGGTGGTCCATCATAGAAGATCTGAGCGATTATCAAGAAACAAAAGAAAAAGTACGGGAGAACTATCCGCCGGAAAATGCTCAATAGATTATGAAATTCGTTTATCTGAAGAGAAGTTGCGATGACGAAAAACAACACAACTTCTCAATACTCTTCCAATTCTCACCAAACCTCTTTGTAAACTAAACTACATACATTTGAGTCATCAACTAAGTACATTCGCATTCAAATATTTGGTCAATTCTACACCACTCGGATTACGAAGTAAAAGACAAAAGTTTTCCGGTTACGGATACCCCACCATCCACCACCCCACATTCACGAATTTCCTATCCAAACTCACGTCGATTCCACCAACCCCGCCACTCACATCCTCACATAGATCGTCAAAATGTGCAAGGAAGCGGTATGCAGCGTTTGCAGTACGTGTCAAAACAGACTCATACTTTCATAAATTAATCATTGACAGATAAAACCAGCTGGTATGGCTGTGGTCTCCATGTCCCAATGGTAATGGACACAATCGCCAGCACCGAACGATGCACATGTACCCCAACGATAGAAATAGACGGCCAGACCTATCCACCAAAAGCCGGCACAGGCAAAGCCGTACCGGTGCCAGCGATAGACGCCCCCGTAACATCATCAACAGCTATTCCCATCCCAACACCAGCGTCTAGCACGCCCACGAACTCCCTCAAGCTCTCACCCCTTGCTACCTTCACACCAGCTTCACGCTCTCGTGCATGGCTGTCTACACCGCACCCCACTGCGCCCCTAATTGCTACGGCGTCATCAGATAAATCGGTGCGTGTGTATTCGCTGCAGAACTTCACTCTGCACTCGACACTGGACGACGGGCACAAGCGATCTGTACGATCGGTAGCATGGAAGCCTTCATTACGTGATGGTAATCTAGGGCTAGTGACTGGATCTTTCGACGCGACGGCGGGAATCTGGAGGCGGAACGAGGCAGGAGGGGGAGGCATGGATGTGGACGATGAGATGGAGCGGGAGGTGGGCGGAGACAACGACGAGGAGGACAAACATGACTGGGAATTCAGTCTCGTGCTCGAGGGGCACGATAGTGAGATCAAGAGCGTGGCTTTTAGCCCTAGCGGACAGTTCCTCGCGACATGTTCGCGAGATAAGAGCGTGTGGATTTGGGAAGAGATCGGAGGTGAGGGTGAGGATGAATGGGAGACAGTTGCGGTACTGCAGGACCACGAGGGTGATGTAAAGTACGTATGCTGGACTGAGATGGACGGTGAGGAGCGGCTGGCGAGCTGTTCGTATGATGACACGATCCGGCTTTGGAAGGACGATGGTGAGGACTGGGGGTGCGTAGCGGTGCTGAATGGCCACGACGGTACAGTCTGGGGACTGGATTGGGAGGCACGTACCGGCGAGGCACAGCAGTATGAACAGACGCCCCCAAGACTCGTGTCCTGTTCTGCGGATAATACGATCCGTATCTGGCACCGTGTGCCGAAGGCAGAGCCGGCACCAACGTATCATTCTAATGGGATTCCGAGCACAATGAGGCCTGCTAGTTCTGGTGAGGAGTGGGTTGTTGAGGCGGTGTTGCCAGCAGTGCATGATCGCGCAATATATTCTGTGGCATGGTCTAAGAAGACTGGGCGAATTGTGAGCACGGGAAGTGATAGTCGGGTAGCGGTGTATGAGGAGCGGAAGGGACAGGGAGAGAGCGGAGGAAATATTTGGGAGGTTTGTACGGTTATGGAGGGAGGTCATGGTCCTTATGAGATCAATCATGCTACATGGTGTGGTCGGTTCGACGGGGGTAGGAAGGGGGAGGAAGAGATAGTTATCACTACTGGTGATGATGGAGCTTTGAAGGCGTGGACTGTTGAGACGTAAGAGCTTAGACTGAAGATCGTTCAAAGGTGGTGGGGCATGTGTGGACATACAAACAGTCGGCTTCTATATGTGAATTGTTTGGATGTGGAAATATTCAGACACATTTGGCAGTCACGATGTAGACAACACAATTGAAAAAGCGAGCATAATTAAATCACTACCAAGACAAATAAAAATAAGGATAAGAAGATCATTGATTCGTTCGCTATAGCGTATATATTCGTTTGATCCTCATCACTCGCTCTCTATCCACAACACCAGCCAATGCAAAGACCTTATCCATATATACAAAACCCAAGCCCCTTAAGAAGCCCTACTATAAACAACAAGGCCAAGAATGAGAAGATAAACCCAAAGTCCATACTAAGCCCCCTCTCTTTTAAAGGAATTTTTCATCCTCAACGTATGAATTGCCCAGGTAAACAAAACACTAATAAGTAAAAACTCCAGGTATAATAGTAAAAAAAGACCGCATGTTCGTTGGAGTGGAACGACATAAAACACACGCGTACGCATCACTCTCATAATTAAACCATTAGACGCCTTGCTCGCTCCCCTATACGAAAGTTTCAATGAATCAACGGCGCCAATATGCGGATGCAAATGCCCAGTTTGAGTTCGCCAATCCGCAAAAATCCCCCCACCTGGAAAAGAAAAGAAAGAAATAATACACAACACTCTCAGGGTAGTTTTGGAACCAAGCGCAATGCTAGCGAGGTCCTAACACTCTGTACAATAATCCTTTTTTGGTACCGTTGGCTCGCGAGTATTGAAGAACTTTGATGTTCTCACTCTCGGAAATATGTGTCGGTACAGTGCTGAGTCGTTGCTCAAAACTTGGCTTTCTGCTAAGAGTCTCTTCCCACCCGTACATATCTGTCGAGGTAACTGACTCTGCTCCACTGCCGCTATCTATACTGGACGTGGCAGAGTTGTCCAAATTTCCACTCCACAAACCAGAGGTATTTATGCTGAGTATTGATGAGCCAGTCGTGTTAGTTGTAACAGAGGACCACTTCTCATCCCCTGTTTTGAGTTCGGGATACGTTTTCATAACCACATCATTTTCCGGAACCTCGATTGGTATACAGATAGGCTGAAGAGATTTGACTCTCATTCTTCGCCCTCGCCCTGCACGTGCACCACCATGCGCGGACATACATGTGGCCACATCTTCATCCGTCATACTTGACGCCATTCCTCTCCACCCTTCGACATCAAAACTCCGACATAGTGCTGAACTAGACGGTCTCTTGTGTGTCGAGTCCATAGGAAAGCACAGTGCGAGTTCCGAAGATACACTGTCTTGTTGATTTGAATTTGTGGGGCAAAGGGGAAAAGAATTGGATCTATGATCAGTTAAAGATGTGACCTGTGACCGTCATGTCATACTAATATCGCCTTCGTCGTCACGCAGCGCCGGGTAGCTAGTACTGGTGGTCGATGTGCTGCTATGACTTCCATGAGTACTAGCTCGAGATTTTCTCCAGCCAAGTTTATCAGAGATTTTCTTCCAGCCACTTCCACTATCACGATTGCGTGGAGATGTACCGGGGGACGTTGACATGTTGAAACCAACGTCAGATGTAGGGGGCGTAGTAGGAGGTGTCATTGGTTCTAAAGCAGATGGTGAAGGCGATGAAGCCGAATCATCAGTGAGAGCCACGTCAAGGGGTTCAGTGCCACTGGAATTGTTCGACGACACGTTGCTAAGATATTGCGAAAGTCTAGATGTGCCGCTTACTCGCAGGGCAGCAGAAAGATGTGATTGGTGAGAAACGCGGGGAGAGCGTCCGCGGAACGATGTAGAGACAACATCTCCACTAGGGCTAGCAGAGGGAGGACTGCTTTCTCGTCTGACTCTTGATCTGGAACGGATAGGCGATGCAGATCGGTCATCTTGACTTCCTCCCATATATGCGTCCAAGTTGTCAGATGACGTACTCCATGGGAGACTGCATGACTGAGGGCCTCGAGCTGAAGAAACTGAGTTGAGAAAAGGTACCAATACCGATTCATCCATGAGTTCGTATATTATTTTGACAGCATTATTCAAACTATCTGGGTGAGGAGGCAGAAAGTCGTTCGACATCGACAATAATTCGTCACGCACGTTGCTAGGAAGATTGACTTCTCTTGGCCCGTTGGGAACAATATATGCGTCCATCAGTTTTTGCCAGAGCATACGGACGTTCTCACATCCGTCACTTGTGGGGGTCAATGGTGTATGCGGCTGATTTATACTGTCATATCGCTTTCGGTATCGTGCTGCATCCATAGTAAATTCTAGGGTTTCCAGACAATGATTTTGGGATAAGTAAGCCATGAAACTGGCAAGTGTCCACGGTGGAGGTGCTGTGTTTGAGAGGACCTCATGCAGTGTCGGTCGTCGAGGACAATATGGTCCTGAGGGTATAGCCACACTCAGTGGCCGCGAGGGCAGAAACTCGCGTGATGACATGAAGCCTTCGTCGTCTGCGTCCCAGTCCGAAAGGACAGAGGAGCAGGTTGGTGAAGAATCTCTGGAAGATCTATCTGTTGCTAAACGTAATGATGGAGGTTTCCTACTCCTCGATCTTCTCATCGCGTGCCTCAAATATTTCATGGGCACCAACTTCCTTCTTTTCGGTCTTCTTCTTCTTGCCTGGATGCGTCGGAGCTCCTTGTTTCCTTTTGATCGCTATGAACGGTCGAAGCGTCTCGAGATCGATCGTGTAAGAATATGTTATCGTATCGAATACATCTGCGACAGACAAGACAATATACACGAGTGAGTTAGAGAGGAATTGCCAGGATGTTTGCTCTGGATTATTCGTATAGAGGCCGTTAAGACAGAGAGAAAATTAAAGAAAGTAAGTGTCGTCGTGCTTCTGCAGGTATCCGATGTAGACCGAGTCTTTGCAAGAGAGCAAATCCAATGAATGTAGATGCGCCCAGGTTTGTGACCAGCCACAAACGGATATCGACAGGTGGTGAGAGTCGGCTCTTTTTGTTCTTCTGGAACAGTTGCAATGCGTGTCCGAGAATCGGGTTCAGTGTCAGGTTACCCAAGACTTGCAGCAGTGGCGGAATAGGGTCGCTGCGTGAGTGATGCAGAGTGGAAGGGATGTGACCTTCCCAAAGAGACAAGAGGGACAGGCAGTGTGTATTATGCTGACGGAATCGATTTACAGATGCAGCATGTATGTAAATGTACTGGATCCAATAAGCAGTCGAAGGAAGGATACGAATAAGAATGTTGGTAAGCTGTCGGGTACGTCTGTCATATCATCGAGAAGGGAAGGAAAGAGAGTGTGCGTGGTGCGTGGACTATGGATTGGAGGATGCGGTTGTTTAAAGTGATGATGATTGTGGTGGGTGGTGGTGGTGGTAAGTAGTTAACTGGTGAGTGCAGCGTGTGTGCAGTAGCAATCGTTTTGAATGATTCGTCTCTTCGGCTCGAACAATGACAGGAGTAGGAGAGGTAGGGTAAGGTAGGTAGGTAGGTATGTATGTACAGTAGTAAGGTAAGCTACTCGTAGTAGTAATACTAGTAGCAGCAATAGCAAAAATAGCAATAACGATAATAATAAATTATTATCAGCCTCTTTTCGTCTTTTCGTCTTTTCTTCGCCTTTTCTTCGCTCTTTTCCACCTTCGGGAAAAGAGAGTGAACAAGGTAAGTAGACTTCTGAACTGGATGATTGAGGTTCGATTGTTTGATTGATTGTTTAGGTTGAAAGGGAAGTTTGAGCGTACAAAGGGCCGAGTTCTGGAGGGGAAGGATAGTGAGTAATGGTGCTGGTGTGAGGTATGTTTAGGTGAGTGGTGATCTCTATATGGTCCTGTACTGAGTACGACGTGGACTCTCTCAGAGGTCGCGATTAAAATCAGAATCTAAATCGGAAGACGAAGAAGACAAAGATGATGATGATGATGATGAAGCAGAGAGGGCTAGCACTTCAACCAGCATTTGGATGTTTTTTCGTTGTTGTTTTTTGTCGCTGGACCACTGCACCGCTTGACTAGATGGAAGTCCCGGTGTCTCTAGGTGTCTCTGGTGTCTCCCAGGCTTGTGTGAGATAAATGGACGTAGTGGGAAAGAGTTCGTAGTCCTGTCAAGACTTGTCAAGGTCCAAGGGCATTTGAAGTGCAATTGGAGTGTTCGAGGTGCGCACAGATTGTGTGAGTTAAGACAGAAGATGGTCCGAGTCTTCAAGAATAATGGGACCGCGGATTTTGGCTTCGTATGACAGAAGGTCAGTGGAAGTGGAAGACGCAGTCGAAGCGGCGATCACAGAAGCCAAAGAAGGTAGAGAAAGGCTCTTTAGGCAGACCTGCAGCACTTCAAAGCCAAAGTCAAGGTTGCCAAGGAGAATTCACTCGGATTGCTCAGAGGTTAACGAGAGACACACACTAAGTACCAGTCCACACCAGCTACTGAAGCCAGTTAGAGCTAGCAGCCAGTCACCAAGTATCTACGAGTGGAAAGATTTCCAGAGAAGTCACAGGGAGCCCCAGGGATGCCCAAAGAGTCACCGTCTAGCTGGGAATTCGTCTCAGTTAGTGCCAAGAAGGAGGCAGTAGAGTAGTGGTGCTCGTTAAGCTGATGGGGGTTATGGATTGATGATGATGAGGAGGAGGAGAAGGAGGGGAGGAGGAGTGATTTCAGTCAAAAGGAAAGTGGTTTGTACCATCAGTCATCAGATGAACAATCGTGTGCTTGTTTTGATGGAAAGTAACGGAAGTCAAGTGCAAAATTGGCTGTGCAGTAGCACTACAGTTTGCCTGTTTCCGAGTCTTTTCAAGTACGTAGTACAGTAGAATAGAATAAATAGCAAGTCAACCAGTGATAGCACTTCTTACAGGTATGTATGGCGATGCCAGGCAGACAATACCAGTGTGCAGCTAGAATAATTCCCCTCTTCTTACTCTCTCTAGCAGAGGAGATAGCGGTATCTACGGAGTAAGGTAGCGCAGTCATCGAAGACCAGTACAGTGATCTAGTAAGGATACTCGGAGTACGGAGTACAGTAGTCGATGAGAGTGCGTGCAAAGCTTACAAGCGGGTCATGAGTTATGGATGTGGGTCACACTGGAGAAGGGAATAGAACAGCAGGAAGGGAGAGGGAGAGGGAGAGGGAGTGGAATAGTGGAGTACAAAGGCGTCGAAGGGGGAGAGGGAGAGCGAGAGCGAGACGGACATGGAGACGGAGACGGAGGGAGGACAACGATTACAGCGAATCGCTATTGCGCAGTAAAACCTTCAATAGCCGTCATATATGGTATGTAGCAGCAGCACTTTAGCAGCCATGGCGTTATGGGCGTCAATCTCGAGTCGTAAAGACGACGCCGTAGGAAGTGTTCTGAATAATCACGGATCAGATACAATACGACCAAGATGGGGCTGGGCTTTGTTGGGCTGAACTTCGACATGGTGCACAAGATCACGTTTCGAGGTGGAGTGAGGTGTGTGTTATTGTCAGAGAATTAATATTCCTAGGAATACATACATACATACATACATACGCACGCACGCAGTACAGTAGAACGAATATTGGAAGGCGTAGGAGGGTGAGAGTCAGAGTATTATTATTACACCATCTTTCACTTTATTTTCGCTTCCTCTGCATATTCCGTTGATGTAAGTAAGTAATAACACCACAAATCATCATCTCACCAGGCCTGTCTCTTCCGCATCCAAATCCTTCCTTCTCTTCTTCTTTCTTCTCTTTCCTTTCTTCTTTGTCTCTAGCATGAACGCTTTCTTACACGGTCAGCCTTCTAGAACTTTTCTTCTTTCGGTGTCCGAGCAATCTCCATTGGTGTACACGAGAGGTGACAACGAAATAACAATTTCCTCTCAATGCCATCCAGATCTAGATGTGCAAAATGCGCGTGAAAAGTGAAGATTGTGGAGGAACATGGGGAGATGATGGCATGGGATACACTGCCCATCTGGGCATGGAATGGAATGGGCTAAGCTATGCCACAATTCTCTAGGCGCTCATAAGGTATGTACACACGCCACTCTTGGGCACATAGGGTAACGCGAGAGGTGAAAAGGATGAGAAAAGACGGTTAAACAAGCCAAAAACGATGGATTGATGACTCGATTGGTTCCCTCGTAGGGCGGCAAAGACATCATCGCCATCCATTCAGCGTTAGTGCTGTAACTTCGATTCTGATTTTCGGATTTCACCCATCAAAAAGTACAATCCTTTCCCTGGCGTTCCTGGTAACCCCTCTCTCCCTTCCTTCCTTCCTTCCTTTCATCATGCATACGCACGCGCGCGCTCTGGCTGTCTCGACATCAAAGATATCCCGTTGACCTTTTGACTGGAACTTTAGTACTCGGTACTTGGGATCCGGAAACCACTAATTAAGTCCACAAATATCCCATACGTACTTGTCCACCTGCTGGCGGTGGAAGGAGGAGGCGATGGCAGCAGGACGGACAGATACACTAGAAGTGTTTAGGCCTGGTGGGCTTGCTCTCCTCTCCGCTCGCGCATCTCACGCGTCTCTCGCGGTCAAAAGCTAATGTCATGTAGTCAGATCCACCGTGGATCTTACATTATCTAGCGCCAGGCATGTTTGCCCTCCTTCTTTCACCCGCGGATTAAAGACCGTTCGCCGAGCCATCGTTATTGGAGCACCAAAGTATTGATACCATTGATGTTCGTTCCAATGGTGGCCATACCCAGGTCTTTGTCCATCCTTGAGGCAGCTGTTCCGATAGGTGAGTTTGGCTGTGGAACATGACTGCATGGCTAAGAAATGACACCCCATCACCATTTGACACATCACATTGAGCAACACTTCTACGCCCTGCTCTAGAAGGCTTCTCGAAAGGCAATGGAACAAAGGAATAATTACAACAGTTGTCAGCAGCCACCTGAGAAGATCACCAATCTTTGTTGTCAAGCGGGGTGGCTGTCGTTGACTCGTCAGATATGTTTGAGGCCATCCTTGCATCCAGTGAATAGTAGCCTTTCTACGTCCTGTCTGACCTACACGCTTGGTACGCTTGTTGTCCCGCTGCACCTCATTTTTCTTCTTCCGCTCTCTCGCTTTTAGCACGCGTGGCAATGCATGCCACTGCGAATCTCTGACAACTGAGGCGTGGGACGCCTGTTCGTTGTACAGAATTAGTGGCAAGCCACTCTTTTGGGCGCAGATGGGCTGAATAAAAACAGCGAGCCATTTCCTGACAGGCACACAGGAGGACCCTGCGGCACTTTCGAAATTCCCATGTTGTCAACTCTAAAATTTTGTACGAAATATGGATGAAGCCAAAAAGTTGCGTGTTTGTCACTCGCTTTCAACCACAATTATTAATCTGCTAATATGGCTAAAGCAAATTAATCAGGACACTTGCCCGTCCTGTTCTATGGTTTTCGTTATCAGCTGATTTTTTCTTTTCTTTCTTGAAACACTATCAGACCATGGCCCCCTCTCCGACCCCATCGGCCCCCAAGACCTATTTTCATCTCTCAATCCACATTCACTCAATCGCCGAAGAGAAGAGAGAAGAGAAGACAAGCCCGTCTTCTGTCAATCAATATTCTAGCCCCCTCCCCATGTTGCCCCAGTTCTCACCACGGTGTCGCCGCTACAGGGGTGTAGATTTGATACCGAGCGTAGCGTAGCCTCCGATGTCAGCGCGGTTTACGTGTGTGGAGAGTGAGCAGGGATCA
This sequence comes from Allantophomopsis cytisporea, assembly GCA_024752435.1. Taxonomy (NCBI): domain Eukaryota; kingdom Fungi; phylum Ascomycota; class Leotiomycetes; order Phacidiales; family Phacidiaceae; genus Allantophomopsis; species Allantophomopsis cytisporea. Next base: position 2,027,960 of record CP103025.1, read on the forward strand.
GGCATTTTCATCAAAGGGCATAACACCCTGTGGAATAAGGCTACTCTAGCTATCATACTTAGTCCCCAATATGGACACAGTAGGGAATTCTACAACAGAGCGAATCCTATTTAACCACGCAAGACAATCAAAGAAAACCCGAACAGAAAACAAGAAGAATAGAAGCGCTGTCGCAAAGGAACTGAGCACGGACGAGTGATCAGCAAGAACGAAGAGCGAGCGAAGAGCAAGCGAAGGTCTGTCATGGAAGCCCACTTCAGGTGATTGTGTTTCTTCTTCGCTCGTTCCAGTTTCAGTTCTGGTTCAAAGAAAGTTCTGTCTGCATGTATGTGGAGAACATCTATTTTATAGAATTTCGATTTGGTTGTGGCATCAGTCTATTCCAATTCGTTGTTTGGATTACTCGATGTGCTGTGGGGTTGACTGCCACCAACTTTCTGGAACGCAATGCGGAACATTGTTTGCTGTACTGAGACATAGGTACTGTGTAGATAGGCACTTGACTGGCCGTCTATTTGGCACTGTACCTTTATGGTTTCTGCCTCTGCCTCGGCAGCGTATCAGCCTTGGCCTGCTAAGGTACAGACAGTGACAGATACGGCCTGGGTGCAAGGAAGGCGCCGCAGCTGTACCCTGTTCTTGCTGTGCGATGCAGTCTGCTGCTAGCTAAGATGGAACGAAGCTTTCCGATGTCTTTTATGAAATATGAGAAGACGCTTTCTGCGATACGATGTCGAGCACGTGTGCTTGTGTACAGAGTACGCAGTATGTACATACATATGTACATATATCTGTGTACACATGTAGCTTTTGCTTCATAATCCATCCACATGTTGTTTAACGTACAGTACATCTGTGCATGATTGCGTATGCACATTCATGTACTCAAGGCCAAACAGGGCCCTCAGGCAGAATTTGCTCATATGTGTGAATAGACACATCCACGCAATCGCACAGTTCACTTCAAGTTTGACCTCTGACATCGACGAATTGCGAATTGCGGAGTATCATATCTCTTATCAACATAATCCCTCTAAAACCGCCAGGACATCGGCAGTTGAAGATCATCGCGGCACCTGCGCTCCAAATTCCCCTTCCACTATACTCAAAAGCACCTATGATCTGCAAATCTCAGCGAAGTCTGGCGTAAGTCGCTCACCAGCATGCAAAGCCTCAACGACTATCTTCTGAATCTCACCTAAGCTTTACCTTTCACATCGAAGCTTGCATTTCATAAGAAAATCCACAGACAATGTCTGTTCACGCACACTCCTTCTCCATATTTCTATGATGGATCATGGGATCTGAGCGAAGTGAAGCCTTCGACGAAACTATGCATCGTCCCATCCCCTCCCCCTTCCCCTCGAATCTATGCGCAGTGATCCATTCTTCCCTCTCCAGCTTGAACTGGAATATCCCCACTTCCCGATCGCTGTACTTGCAGCTCGCTCGTTCATTAATAATGGGGATAGGGGGATTTATCATGAAATTTACGCATCGTCACATCGTCTGAGGGGCTTTGGTTCTGATAGCGCTCGAGCGTGACAGAATCACGCAACACGCGAACCTACGTGCTCGCCCTGCTTGCCCTGCTTGCCCCACGATATGCGCGCAGCAGCAGCAGGCAGATTGGAATTTGAGATTGATTACTTGATCGCATCGAATCTCAGTTGCAGGTACGACTTGATCTGTGGGTTTTCCGGCTCGATTAAATCCGATTCGGTCTGCGCATCTGGTTTGAGCTGTCGCCTGTTGGTTCAGGAGTGCATGCATGCGGCCGAGCAGTTTAAACAGCGGGGACGGCTGAGTGATGTTACTGTGTTGCCAGGTGCTTTCTTTAGGGGTTCTGATACTCAATATGCTAATGATGATGAAAACGTCGATGTGATATTCATGTAGAGTCACAAATAGCAGCTATGACGTACCCACACAGCAATCAACCAGGAAATCTTGTGATTTGGCCACGAAGGGATATTCTTTGGTCTTGGTCGTTAAACGAAGTAGACAAATGAACAGCAGTTGTCGTTAGTCCTGTATTTCCCGGATACAGGAAACTTAGGCGGACACTACTTCTTGTCACTTACTTTATTCATATTCTATGTGCGAGAAATCTTTGGCGATGGCTATGAATAGAGGAGCGTAGTCCGTAGAACACCGACGTTTCTTATTATTATTAAGCGTTGTGTTCAGCGGATAGGAGTGTTTGTGGTCACCTTCCTAAAAGTACCAGATAGGATGGCATCAACTCCTTCTTGTCATGCGACCGATACCCGACATCGTCGTCTATTCTTATTATTAATGGACCATATCACCGGATTCTTAATACGAACATCCATATTTATAACATATCAGAATATTATTACTTTTGCTATAGATTCTACTCGAGTGCAAATAACTTATCAGCTCAGAATTAAACCCCAGAATTGGGTAAATTCTTAGCTTAGGATATGAATATCAAGATGTCAAAATATGCAACATCATATGCCCACAGAAAACATTCGATTTCCCCTCCTGCACCTGCAGCATGTCCCCGCCATTGCAGAAACTCAATGCAGTCGACAGGATAGTTGAACACTTAGGATTCATCGACTTCATTTGACAGCATTCCCATCTCGTCTTGAACAGTCAATCGACTCTTGGTAGGCGATCTTCCTAATTTCGAAACAAGTCTTTCAAAATCACGTTGAGAGGCTGTGAGTAATTGATGGGCTATTACGAGAAATGCAAGAATGAGAAAATATTCATAAAGGAAGGAGCTATTTAAATTCGAAGAAATCTTCCGCAAAATCATCGGTCATGCCAAGCTTGTCTTGGGTATATATATATATATGTTGAATATTCGCGTTGGACTTCAGCTACCAAAACCAGACCATCGTGACCGTCTTCACACAGTGCTTCAACTACTTATAAGGATAGGCATACTACGTCAGGTTATGTTGTGCGTGCATCCCTGTACTATAGAATTGATGGATCTGGGTTAAGAACGTCCATTATAGAGAACGTCCATTATAGGTATCGAAGCTCTTGTCCAGATATGTTCCTGGAATCGAGGGGCGGTCGCTTACTTTTGTGGTTTTCAGGGGACGAGGGTAAGATGATGTTTGGAAGGTGTCTTTAGAAGCCTTTTCTCCCTTGGGTGCATATGGATGCTATTCCATATTTTACAATTCCATAGCCGCCACTACCCCTCACAGGGAGTGAGGTGTGTTGTCACGAACTCTTAGCTCGTTCGAAAGACCCACACACATAATTACGGTGGAATACAAAAGTAGTATATATCTGATGATTTGAGCAGGATACACGAGGGTCCCGCATGCAAGAACCGGCTCGCATATACATTCTTTGACACATTCCAACCAAGCAGCTGGGAATGTGTGGACAGATGCCATTGCCGAACCTTATTCATATCTAACTGATTTTGAGGCCATGCATGCATGCGTCATCGCACAGATGTTTTACAGATGCTTTACAAATGCGTAGCACTATATTATATATATTATATATGCGGCGTTCGTGGCGGGCATAAACGGGCAGTAGAGCGGGCTTCAAGAGATATCAAGCGAGAGAATGCATAAAAGGTTGTTTTAAGGTTCTGAGAGAAAGGAGGGGTTATCTGTGAGGGCTTTCTGATCAAACAAGTTGAGAGTGATGGAATTTCGGCATGCCCCTCTCATCGAATAGGATCTTGTTATGCATTTTACCTTTTTCATAAATGGATGTTTTTACATACGTGTCTAATAGCTATTCTGTAGACCCCGGTAATGTGGGAACTCAAAGTTCAGATCATTTCAGTACAACGAGACTGCTCTCACTATCAATTTCGTTGTAGCCTTTGTGATGACTTAATAGTTGGGCATGGTTTCACATTGCTTTTGTATATTCATAAATCTCATGTTCCTATTTATTTGATAGATTTTTTTTCGCGCGTAATAAACTCCATTCCGTAAATTTGGCTAGGATTACTTAGAATAGCATCTTTTATATAGTTACTAACTCAAAGATTAGTTTCTGTTTATGAGATAAAAGTAATAGCTTTGATTATAGGGACAATTTGTTGTACAATTGTGTTTTGCAATATCATATCTCTTTATCAACACTTGAAATTGGAGAACAACCCAAAAGTATTGATAGCAGATATCAGGCAAGAGGAAAGACGAGAGTTTTGAAGGATCAATCATTGGGGTTTTTCCTTTGTATTAACAATACCAAATATAGTTTATTAAAAATTAAATAGATAGTAATTGGTTAAAAAAGACTTATTTCTTTACAAAAAGAAAAATTAGAAAAACTGAAGGAAAAAAAATCAGACTCGTCCGAACACACATATATATAACACTTTTATATGAGAAACGTGCTCCTTCGACTCAAATAGTTTACTATATGTAAGGCCTCTTGATTTCTGCAGTATGCTTGTATTTGTATATATTTCTTAAGTGAAGTTAAGCTTTAAAAAGAATGATAAAAATACAAAGTGGGGCTGGGCTCTGAACAACGAGTCCAGGCTACTTACTATATATCGATACATTTCACATTTGATGGACAATCTCTCTATTTGGTCAGCCAGAATGTACTCCTTCTCAGCTCTTCGCTTGAGTAAGATAGTTCTTAATTTTTTTTTGTACGACAATGAAAAGCCCTGCATTACTATAAGGAGGATGTGATAACAATGAGACAAATGATAACAGTGTCACGTGTGATGATAGCACTGTTTTTGTGCCGAGTTTTAGAGAGCTCGTCAACTTCAAGAGTAGTGATGCTGGTAAGGCAGTAGATTTCCAAAGTAATTTCTGACACGAGATGGCAGAAGCTATGATAAAATAAGTAGCTGAGAGTACCTAGGTATCTGGGTATGGTATCGAGGCCGGGAAAGTTCTTGATTTATAAGTACTCTAGGAAGATATAGACGACACTTCAACCGGGATATAAAACAGGACAACCAAAGAGGTCAGAAATACCCAAGAATGCGACAGAGTTATAGTCTCTGAACACATTGTTTTATAAGTGCCTCGCCAATCCTTTTACCAGCTATCTGTGTATAAAGGGTTTGGTGGTTAAGTTGGCTGTTGGGAGCGGAACTACCAAGTATCCTACTTATAAGTAGATCAATAGCAAGACACAGTCGACTCCTAAATTCTCACAATGTTGTAAGTACTGCACTACGGTTAATAAGGGAGAACATTTGTGTGTTGTCAGCGTTTTAGAATAACGTGAAGCACTCAGGGGTATGAAGTCGAATTATAAGAAAAGGTCTGGAAGCGATTCAAGCTATGAATCATCAAAGAAAGAAGTTATTAAAGGATGTTAAAACATAAGTTCTGATTGTTGTTGGCAAGATATACATGAACGTCTGCCATAGCTGTTTGCTTGTTGACTACTATAGTTCTGTCACACTTCTACTTAGATACCTCTGAGGAAATGAAGAAGAAAAAAAGGAGTATACGAGCATGTTTGTTGGAGAGGGTCAGGATCATCGTCGCGGCGACCAGAGGTACGCACTTTTCTCGTGCTGCGTCTGGAAACTTCTCCTTCATACCGTCTGAGTCTGAGTCTGAGTCAACGAAGACCACACACAAACCTTACACAAACAGCCCTATAAAGATATACGCAAAGCTATCTTCACTGCCAACAACGAAGCAATGACGAAGGCTATCCCAGGCCATAAAGCCAAAAAGGTGCTCGCGTGGATGAAAAAGGCACCAGGAAAGGCAATTGACTCTATGAAGGAGAAGTTTATCAGAAGAGAGAAAGAGAAAGTGGATACTTCCGATCTGCCCGGCGATTACGTTCTCTCCAACTCACCACGACCATGGATGTCATCTGAGGTATTAACAGATTCCGAGTACGAATTGAACCACATTCGTCGTGGAGAAGCGGAGGAATCTGTTGAGTTGATCGATCTTGATGCTGTATACGCTGCAAATGCATCTGTAAGCTCCTCCAACGCTTCATCATTGAGGGCAGTTGCTTTTGCTTCTGTCAGAGATCCTGCCAACGCTAGCCGTTCTCCATCGCCCCTGAGACGCTCGTCTTCCACATCATCCAGTCCCCTACTGGCCACTTTCAGACCAACACTTGACGAACTCACATTCTCTACCACCGCAAATGCAGAATCAGGCGCTCGTGTATCACGATTTAGATTTGCCTTTGCAGGCCGCCAACCGTTCACAAGATCCGTCAGGCCATCAGCATCAGCGCCAAGAAGTGAAGCCATTACGTCCCAGGAGTTGGTTCGAAACCAGCGTGAACAAGCCAACGCCATGGGAGAGAAACAGGGAATAGACTCAAGCAGAGGAAGGTGATCAAGGATGTTGAGGTGAATCTCAGGAAGAGAAGGATGGAGGTGTACCGATGGGCCGTGTCAAGAGGGTGGATAACATGTTAAGCAGTATTCGCTTGAGACCCTGTCATGTCTATGCTGAATTCATGTTAGTGTCTGAATGTTAAGAGATACAAGTGTATAAATAAGAAGTATAATACAAGTATCTCCAGCTATGGGTGTTGTCACGAAAATAATATAGTTGTACATTGTCACTTCTTCTTGCTACTTCCCTTTGGTCGACCTCGTTTCCGTGGAACAGGGGTTTCAACAAGCACGCTATCCTCCTCCGTATTCTCCCCATCATCAGCTCCTTCATCATCCATATTTTCCGCATCAACTAATTCCTCCTCACTGGATCTACCAGGCTGTTCCTGCTTCTCCATCTTTACCTTCTCTGTCATCTCTTTCACTATCTTCGTTCCCTCGTCCATCTCACCATTCCAGCCTCCACATCCACCACAACGCCATCTCCCCACATCTTGAAGTCTGTTTATACCGGGAGGAGCTTGTCCATTCACCAATCTGCAATGCTGGCAAATCAAAGCCATGCGATTCTTAGGCAAAGTTTCGTCCTCTCCAAGCAAGAGATCAAGGACTCTGTCATACCAGTGCCCCTCAGCAACCAAAGAATCTCCTTGAGAGTACTGTGGAGCTCCCGAGAAAGCATTTGGTGCGAACTCGGCTGTCTCTTGAGGAGGGGGCTTTGGTGACGTTGACACTTGAACAGGGGAGCTACTAAGTGGAATCGCCTTTTGGGCTTGCGGCGTAGAAGGCTGTGGCTGAAGACTTATGTTTCGTCCTGGAATGTTCGCCGTAGGTGGTGGTCCAATTGTCGTTCTCTGTGGAAGTTTGCCGGTGCTACGGGGCGTGGATGGAGAGGCCCCTGGTCCCTTCGATTTGCGATTGCTGGAGAGAGGAGAAGCTGAAGGTGGAGCACCGCCATATTTTTCAAGAAGCTGTTGTGTAGAATTGTACTTCGTGGCATCCTTTAGCTTGTCAATTGTTTTCGAGCGCTCAGTCTGCTGAGCATCTAAACGTGCAGTAACCTTGTCGATTCTATATTGATAGAAAGTGGTGATAGCGGTCCGGATCAGGTAGATGCTGTTCAGAGTTAGAGGTCAGCATATGAACCCAGTAAAAGATCAGATCTCTTAGGATCAAAGGTCTAACATACACGACTGGGCTTCCAGAAATTGCAGTGTATTCTAAAGCAGTCCAGTTCTTTACTTTAACTACCAATGCCAAGATTATGAGGCACAAGATATATGCGAAGCTCGTGTATAAAGTCCAGAGTGCCTTTACTCGTCGCGACTGTTGTCTGAGAGAGTCTAGTTGTATCTGCGTCTTGGAGATTTTGTCGGACAAGGCCGAAAGAGCTCTTTCAAAGGAGGCTGGAGAGGTGTCCTCGCCCTAGTGTTATGGTCAACAACCACTTTAAGATAGTAGATGTAAAAAGACTTACTCTCCAAGGCCATAATTTAACCATTTTGAAGCTCTGAGAAGCTTCTGTATCAAGGGAACTGAATGCGCATGTCGGAATGCAGGGTGTCGTTGTGGATGTTGATATATTTAGAGAATGACGAACGACATGAATATGAAACCTTGTATCAGCTTGCGCCTGGGAAGCTCTTGCGGAAAGGCACCGCGTTGTCGCCTTAGGTTGAACACCGAAGGACGCGCGCGAGACATTCAATTGACCTTATTGACAGTTCATTGATTGTCACTCTTGCATTACGTTTGTTCTACATTCATGGCCTCACCAGCATGGTAGCTCCATAATGTCAGATATCGCTAGAACGTCATCCAGGATATAGTATCTACAATAGCGATGTTTCAGGTATTTTAAAATCCCAATCTGTGCAGGAACATTACTGAATCTCGAAGCGCATTAAAGCTGCTGTAGACTCCCGCATTGCGGAGGAACAGGCGCGAGCAAAAGCTTCAGGAACCCCCGTCAGATCTCTTTCGAATACCGGAAGGTCTTCCTCATCTCGAAATGAATCGCCAGCGGCTAGAACATCGAGAAGTAAGAATGTCGATGTCTCTAACGAACCAAGGGGCCCAGATCCCTCTGAATTCGAGGCTGCCTTCGTAATCGACGACGAAGAGCCAAGCCGGGTCGGAACACCTACCATTGGCGACGCTTCTCCAACCAAAGATCCAGAAAGTACAACATTAGATTCAGAGAAGCCACCCCCGAATGGAACAGAAAGTGTGGGTGAGAAGCTTGCGGAAGCGCCCAAGGCGCCTACGACTGCAGAGTTACCCCTAGAAGTCCGACAAAAGCTCCGGAAGTTAGAGAAGCTTGAATCTCGGTACCAAGGTAAGGTTATAGATTTATACTTCACCCGGGTAGAATCGACTTCTAATAATTGCTTTAGAACTTTTGCGCTCCTATCGAATTGCGCACGCTCGCGCTGTCTCAATAGAGCCTTTCGAGAAGACACTGAAGGAGAACACTCCCCTCACTTCAATAAGCGAACCCGGTGCACTCATTGAGTATATTAACCAATTGAATTTAAGGGGTGATATGGTCATGGAAGAGTTGAAACGTGTTACTACGGACCGCGATGAATACAAGAAAAAGCTTCTGGACGCAGAGAAGGAGAAGGATGTAGCGGAAGTCAAATCTTCAGAACCAACGGCCGCCAAGACCGGCAAGATAGAGGATCCGGAGAAAGCAGCGGACGAAGAGTTTTTCTCCTACGATGACGAAATCCCAAAGCTTCAATCAGATCTCCAAGCTAAAGAAAAGGAGGTTGAGGAGCTCAAGACTGAAATTTCAATTCTAAAGTCTGACCTGGATGTAACCCCAAAACTCCAGTCCGATCTTCAAGCCAAGGAAAAGGAGGTTGAGGAGCTTAAGTCTGAGATAACAACACTCAAGACTGACCTTGAAGCAACTCGCAAGTCGAGTCAGACCCTTGCCCAGGATCTTGAGAAAGCCAACCTTGCTGCCAAAGAAGCCACTGACAACACTTCAAGCACTCATGAAGAAACCATTGTCGGTCTGAAAACAAAATTGGAGAGTACGGAACGGGAGCTTACCGAAGCTAAAGCCGCTGTTACTAAACAAGAAAATCTCGCTGTATCAAACCTTGAAATATCAAAGGAAGCTTCTTCTAAGTCTGAAAAACGATGTGCAGAACTGGAAGAGCAAATCAAGAAGCTTGAGGGACAACGAGATAGCGATCTCAAGCGACTAGGAGAGTTAGAGGCACAACTTACCGAGAAAGAGGCCGTACTTGCCGATAAAGAGGCTGCGCTTGTAGCTAAATCAGCCGAGTCTGGAACTACGACACCAGTGACTGAAGTAGTACCGACTACACCTACTGCTCCTACTGCTCCAACCACTGGGGGCTCAAAGAAGAAGAACAAGAAGAAAAAGAAGGGTGGAGCTGCAGCAGCGACAGCAGCGACAGCAGCAACCGAGACTTCTAAGGATACAGTCCCTATTGCCGCTACTTCTCCAGCCTCTGCTGAAAAGATAGATGATGGAAAGGCCGAGTTAGAGTCCGAAATTGCACAACTCAAGGAAACACTTGTTGCAAAGGATGAAGAAATTGCGCAACTCAAGGAGACGCTCATTGCCAAGGATGAGGAAATCCAGAAGTTGCAGACCAAGCGTAAGCAAGAAGCAGAACTGCGCGAGGAGATCGAAGACCTTCAGGACAACTTGTTCACCATTGGACAAGAGCATGTCGAAGCGAAGGACCAAATTAAGGAACTTCGTGGCCAGAAGGCAGAACTGGAGGAAAATATCAAGGTCCTTGAAGCTCAAGCCTCGGAGCAAGATTTCAAGAGCTTGTCTACCGAATTTGAGAATCTTAAAGTCAAATCATCAGGCCTTCAAAGTGATCTTGGTGCCGCTCAAGAGCTAGCTTCCACACGTTACAAGGAGTTGACCGAGCTTCGAGATGTGCTGCAAAAGGCGCAGCCAGAGTTAAAGAGTCTTCGCACGGAGAATGCTGATCTCAAGAGTGTTAAGGAGGAACTGGCTAGCCGTGTAGCTGAATTGAAACGTCTTGAAGGACGGGAGAAAGACCTGAAGGCAAATGTAGCAAGCTTCAAGAAGCAAGCTACAGATCGCGAGGCTGAAGTCAAGTCGTTGAACGAGAGGGTCACCCAGGAAACCAATGGTCGCCTGAAGGCCGAAGAGCAAAACCGTGTTGCACAACGTGATTTGCGACGAGTAGAAGCAGACAAGGTTGAACTATCGGCCACCAGTGAGAAGTCCCAAAGGGAATTGTCAAAGGTCCAGGAAGAGGTGACAAAGTTGAGAAGTCGGGTTCGTGAGCTTGAGGCCCAATTGACAAAAGTTAACTCCGAAGCCTCTGTACTCAGGGAGGAAACCGAACTAAAGACCTCGCAGTATGCTAGTGCGCAAAGTCTTGTAAGCAGCATGAGGGACCAGACATCTGAGATGGCAGTGCAGCTCAAAGAAGCCAAAGAGCAGTCCGAGAGTCTTGAAGAAGAGCTTGGTGAAGTTCAGCGACTGTTGAATGAGCGCACTCGGGAAGGAGAGACTATGAGACGCCTCCTGGCAGATGTGGAAGGCCGCGCTGATGCCAAGGTTCGCGACATGAAGGAGCGCATGGAGGCAGCCATTGAAGAGCGGGATCGCGTTGAGGATGAAGCCAGCACGAATGCTCGCCGACGGGCACGTGAAGTCGACGAGTTGAAGAACAAGGTGCGCGATGCAGAGCGCGACCTCAAACGTGCAGAGCAAGACAGAGAAGATCTTGAGAGAGCACAGAAGGACCTGAAGAAGCGTGAAGAACAACTTGAGAGTGCCTCCGAGAAAGCACAGCAGGAGGCGAGCGAGGTCCGTGGTGCTATGAGTACTCTACGCGATGCCCTTGATCAGAGCGAGAAACAGACCCGTGAGACAGAGAAGCAGAAGGCAGATCTTCGTCGAATGCTTGACGAGGCAACCCAACGCTATGAGAAGTTGCAGAAGGCCCATAAGGCTATGTCTGAGAAACTGGCCTCACCATCTATCAGGTCTTCTATCGATGGAAGCAGTATTCGCTCTTCGTCAACGCAGCGGGACAATGGGAATGGCAGCATCGCTGGCAGTATGGATTATGTTTATCTCAAGACTATCCTCCTGCAGTTCCTCGAGCAGAAAGATAAGAGGCATCAAGCGCAGCTTGTCCCGGTTCTTGGGAAGCTGCTTCATTTCGACAAGTAGGTTCCCCTATTCCCTGTCATTTACAGTCATGCATTTCAGTCGCTGGCGAGTATATTCTTTGCATTTGCTAATTTGCATTGTAGGAAGGACGAGCAAAAATGGATGGCTGCCATCTCGCTGAAGTAGAAGTGCGGTATCACGAGCAGAAGGGCCTACGGGGGCTGTGAGTTCTATGGAATGGGTAAATTTTCGGCGTCTGAAGCAATATGTGGAAGATACACAGCAGCCGGAAACGAATGGTCATTCAAGACAGGGCTTCGTCGCGCCCAGAAAGAGAGGAGTGTTGCAAACGATACCATAGGCGATGTAGGGTGAGAAATGTTGTTGTCGTGACAACATATTTCCACACATGTGGCTCATTGTTCTTCGACCCTTGTGAGACCTGCGCCACCTTATTATTTGAATAGAGGATTCAATTATATGAGAAACTTGATAGCATTCAATATGATATGAATATGAGCATTGATGTCTGATACGTTGATGTCCAGTGAAAGATGTGGGAAACATAGTGACAAGAGGTGAGGGGTTTTTTCTTCTTCTTCTTCTTCTTAGGGAGCCAAGAAGACATTTTGTATGGGCGGTTTCAAAAGGCTGTTTATTCCCTCACACATAAGCGGATGAGACCGGATTCACTCGCCATATGAGGTGAGATGAGATGCTTCAACTGCATACAGCATCGCCCCCAACGCTTTGAATAGTTCCCGTCTTTCAGAGATATGTTTATGAGCCCCGTCGTGATGCAGGTATCGAATCTTGAAAACATTCGAGAAATTTCTACGGAGTACGGGGCATTTTACTGTTGTGCACGAAAATTGCGTGAGCAGCCTCTGAGTGGATGCACACGGTGGAGTTCACCAGTTCGACGGTATTTGGTGGAGATGTACATAGTCGAGTCAAGTCGAGTCTTGTCGAGTCAAGTCGAGTCTTGAGTCGCAGGTGCGGTCGCAGTCGTCCCCAGTCCCAGTCTCAGTCTCAGTTGGCGTTGGATGAAAGGGTCTGGCTGGTCTGGCTGGTCTGGCTGGTCTGGCTGGTCTGGCTGGGCATGAGTGCTGCCCGAGCTTGTTTTCTCGCCTGCTTAATCATTGCATCATCGGTTGCGCGCCACAAGAAACGCCAAATGTGCGTGCGGTGGAGTGGAGCTGCGTGCTCTTTTTGCGTGTAAGAGAAGTAAGAGGTGCCAGAATGTCGGTCTCCTTAGGCATATACTCGTAAGACAAGTCAATTATATGGAGATGCTCAAGTCAAGCATTCTCTCTGTACACTCACACTTGACTTGTAGAGGATGGAAAACATACTTATGGATAATACTCTTTCTTGTGGCCTTCGACTCGTGCCTGTGCCTGTATCGATCGGTGCCTGTGCTGCTTGCTGCTTTCAAATATTCGTTAACGCATTTATTTGGAAGAGGGGAGCACTGAAGTAAGGTACTGGGAATACCGGAACTCGCATCCTCGAACACTGTTGGTTTATGTATTATGTATTAATCAGTAATACTCGGGACAATCGTTGTACTCGCATGTCTGTCTATGCCTGTATCTGCGTCCCTCTTGCTCTCTCCTCGGTCCGTCAATGTAGTTGAAGAGATGATTTTCTTCATAAGGAGCACTGGCTGCCAAAATATGTGTCGAGTATTGAGTATTGAATAGAATACGTAGCTAATTACTTGTTGACTTGTCTGCTCATAATATATGAATAACCCAAACAAAAAAAAACAAAACAAAATAGAATAAAAATATTAAGATAAAATAAAAAATGAATAGAAAAAAACAGATTCTATTCAACGAATGACCTCATTCATGCGTCTAGAACTTTATATTGTGTAAATAGATCAATGTATGTATGAATATGATGTATATACAGGTACTCATTTACTCTACCTAAACCGTTCAATCCTCCTAAACAAAACCATCTTAAAACGACTTTACAACGTTACAATGTTTAAATTTTGCTCCGATATCTGACCTTCTCTCACTCTCACTCTTACTCCCTCCATCTCCATCGAATTCATCATATCATATCATATCATCCATCCATCCATCCATCTATCTATCCATCTTTCTTCCGTCATTCATGACTACATAGCTGCTGCTTCCTTTGCTGCTGCGCAAAAGCTGTCGCATACAACTTTTCCATATCTACAACTTTGCACCCTGCACATACACACCCACACACACTCATAAACATACATCCATCATATATATCCCATACATATACCAATACATCATACATATACATCTGTACATCCTAATTCAAAATCTTTGCATACTAGAAATTCCCCTCGAAATTAGGTCTACTCAAATCAAACTCATCACAACGCGAGTTCAGAGCTGTTGCTTCGTTTCTCTGTTCTCATCCGGGAATACTGGTTCCTCGACTCGACTTGTACTGGTCATCCCACTATCATACTACTACTGCTATCGGTAGGAGGGGCTGCACACTTTGCCCGGACGCTTAACCGCCAACACAGTTGTTAAGGTTCAACAGACAACTGCAATCAATACAGCGTCATCTCACGATCTTCTGTGTAAATGCGCCCAGCAAATCAATTCAATACACCAAACCAACACGCCTCTGCATATTTTCGTCTCTCTGCCACCTCGACGATATCAATGGTAGCTTGAAGTAGCTCCTAGATCATCAATTCCACCTCCCCCCCCCAGTTAGCATACAGTCGGTGCTCGGAGCATATCACGCTCATCCAAAACCACTCACCCTCAAGGAAGCGCGAATGGACGATCTTAAGGCGAAGGCCATACAGAAGGCCAAGCAAGCCGCTGCCAGCGCAACAAATGCCACCAACGGTAGTAATGGCACCAAGAAGAGAAGAAAGGGAACAGATTTGAAGCCCATCATCACCATGGGCGAGGAGAAACAAGATGGGAGCCCCGCTGTCGCGACAAACTCGTAGGTTCAGGTTTTTCGCATCTAGAACAATCCCACATTCGTTGTCGAACTCCACCCCCGAGAACCTCGACATGCTAATGAATATCGCTACAGAGCCACAGATGCAAATTCTACTCAGACGAATCAGAAGAGCACCATGAACAACAAATCACCTTCTTCAACGTCGTCGCGGGAAGACGCCGCTGAGACCACTGCCGACGAAGAGGATTCCGAGGATTACTGCAAAGGCGGCTACCATCCCGTTACCGTAGGAGAGACTTTCAAAGACGGCAAATATACTGTGGTTCGAAAGCTTGGATGGGGTCACTTCTCCACCGTGTGGCTGTCCAGAGATAATGTTACAGGCAAGCATGTTGCTTTGAAGGTTGTACGATCAGCGGCGCATTACACAGAAACCGCCATCGACGAAATAAAGTTACTCAACAAGATCGTCCAGGCGAAACCAAATCATCCAGGCAGAGCTCATGTGGTGAGTCTTTTAGACTCATTCGAGCATAAAGGCCCGAATGGTACACATGTTTGTATGGTCTTCGAAGTGCTTGGAGAGAACCTTTTGGGTCTGATTAAGCGGTGGAACCACCGTGGTATCCCAATGGCTTTGGTCAAGCAGATTACAAAACAGGTGTTACTCGGACTCGATTACCTCCATCGCGAATGTGGTATCATCCACACTGATCTCAAGCCTGAAAATGTACTCATCGAAATCGGTGACGTCGAACAGATTGTGAAAACATTTGTGAAGGACGAGACACAAGTTGAAAAGGAGGACAACCGCAATGGGCGACGGAGACGTAGAACACTTATTACTGGTAGTCAGCCGTTACCAAGTCCTCTCAATGCCAGCTTCAACCAGGCCGATCTACTCAGATATCCCGGTAGCACACCGGGATCCCACACCAGTTTGAACCAAGTAATCAATGAAGGTAACGAATCTCCCGTTTCCGGCAAGACTGCTACTTCCATGGATGGTATCGTAATGAGTGGTGCTATAGGAAGTTCCGCAGCCTCAAAATCATCGAGTCCACACGCAGAGAAAAAGGAGGAGGAGGAGCACTCCAAAAGGGAGAAGACCGCGTAAGTTCACTGCAGTCTCCTGATATAGTATACAACTCTAACAACACCCAGGGATGCAATCACTAGAGACGTCTCCGGAATCTCATTAGACAAACCTACCACTGCAGAGAAGAACGCTGCCAAGGCCTTTGATACCATATCTGTCAAAATCGCTGATCTGGGTAATGCATGCTGGGTTGGTCACCATTTCACAAACGATATTCAAACACGTCAGTATAGATCACCAGAAGTAATTCTAGGCGCCAAGTGGGGCGCCAGCACGGATGTATGGAGTATGGCAGCTATGGTATGTTCTTTTCAAGTTCCCCAAACGTCACATCTAACCCCTTTCCAGATTTTCGAACTGATTACCGGCGACTACCTCTTCGACCCACAATCCGGCACGAAATATGGCAAAGACGATGACCACATCGCACAGATAATTGAGCTCCTCGGACCCTTCCCGAAGTCCCTCTGTCTGTCGGGCAAGTGGTCCCAGGAGATCTTCAATCGCAAGGGCGAGCTGCGGAATATCCACCGCCTACGCCACTGGGCATTGCCAGATGTGCTCAAGGAGAAATACCACTTCAAGGAAGAGGACGCCAAGGGCGTCGCTGAGTTCTTGACGCCCATGCTCGAATTGCAGCCCGAGAAGCGTGCTAATGCGGGTGGTATGGCTGGTGCACCATGGCTGGAGGATACGCTTGGAATGGAGGGCGTCAAGATCGAGGGCCTTGAGGTTGGTAGTCGAGGGGAAGGCATTGAGGGATGGGCTTTCGAGGTTAAGAAGCAGAGATGAGCAGTGACGCCCTGCTCTCCGCCGACTCAATCATCGCTTCCCTCGTCATGCTGTTTCGTTACTGATCTTTGAGCATTGTGCTTGTCGGGAAAGTCTGAGCTCGAGCCGGACATGGATGTGGATATGGATGCGAATGTGGAGAAGACTTGTTCGAGGCATTGCCTGTAAGCATGCACGTCACTTTCATTCAAAGCGGCGGGGAGGACATGTCGTACACTGAACTGAAGTGGACTGGTCCACCGCGTGAAATGTGTTCATTTTTTTGTGTCAAAGTTGAGTGCGATGTTGGTGGGCGTCTGGTAGATAGATTTTTTTCTCTCATCTTGCGCGTGGCGGTGGGCATGGTATAGCGAAAATCAAATCACTCATTTATGATCACGATGGATGTTCGTTCCCTAGGGCTCGATTTCGAATTCTGTGCTGGTCTTGTGAGGGATGTGAAGGATGAAAATGGGGACGAGAGAGATTGAGATGGTGATTGTAGTGGACCGGAGATGATTTGAAATGATCTCGTTGCATTCGAAATTACTTGTGTGTTGACTTCAACCCTTATACTCCTTGCTTGCTCGCATTCCATACCCAAACTCCACGTAACCCTAAATATATACCCTCCCAAGCCCTATCCATACTATCCAATTTTTCCCAAACCCCTTCGCTAGTGAACCGCCGAAACTCCTCCCATCCAGACCCTTAGTTCGCCAACCTCAGTTCCAATTCTCTTTATCAGGACTGTGCTGCCGTTCCCGCCCTGCCGTCTGCGGCATCAGCGCATGGTACCCAGTCCCTGGATTTGCCCACGGGTTCTCGCTCAAGATCTGTCTGCTTGGCGTCTGCGGGACCTGGTGAGCGGGCCAGTGGAACGTCGGGGCTGGGGTTGGCGGAGCACCATAGTACTGCGCTGATGGAGGAGGGGGAGGGGGAGGCGGTGGATGCGAGACCTTGGCGCGCATCAGGCCGAAGCCGAAGTTGTTTACGAAGATGGCGAGGACGAATGTCATTGCTATGAAGATCTGAGGAAAGTTAGTAGTGTAGGATTGTAAAGGCGGGGGGAAGGAGAGGAGAGGCTTACCATTGTCTTGACAGATAGTGGCTCGATGAAGCTGTTGATTATCTTGGCGAATGTATGAGCTGACACTCTTGCGCGCGCAACGGCCTGCGGATCCCGGTTCATACATGCCTCCCAGGCATCGCATGAGTTTTCCATAGCCGGTACACGCAAGTCAGGCGCACAGCGGTTGTTCACATAGTCCCTAGCACAAGCGCTCATCTCTGCCAAAACGGCAGATATCTCCATCTCAGAAGCTTTGTCGACATCGGCGCGCACAGTCGACACAACGATGTAGATCAGGTACATGGCCGTGCCCATGATGAAGTAGTTCATAATAACCTGCGGGTAGTATGAGAGTGTGTATGGCAAGCTCGGCTTCTCATAGATGTAGTTGAAGAAGCTCGCTATCCAACCTGGCTCAGCATGCTTGTCACGGCTGCGTGGTCGTTCCCTCGCGCCCTCCTCTGAGCCATCCCGTCGAGTCTCTAGCCCCATATTGTAATCCCGATCGTGTCTGCTCCTCTTCAGGACCCGGTGCATTGCCGTGTCTGCATATTTTCCGCGTCGAAGTGCTCCACGGCCTGGGCTGTGGCCAGTGTATTCTCGTCCATATCGACTGAATATCGGCTCTTTGATGGGCTTTGCATCCTTGAAGATCGTCATTTTGCTGCTCTTTAGAACCTCTGGTGTGTCGTCGAGATCGGCGGTTGTGTCTGCGGGCGAAGACTCGGCGGGAGATGCTTCAGAGAATTGCTCAGCGTCGAATGCTTTACGCGGCGTTGTGAAGGAGGGATTGCGGAAGGGAGGTGCGGTTTGCTTCGTAGGACTGCCGAACGTGGACTGTGGTTTAGAAGTCTCGGGTGGTTTGATGGGAGAATCGAAGCCTCCTGAAAATTACACAGTCAGATATAAATTTTGTGGGAGGACGGCGACGTTGTAGGAAGACTTACGTCTCTGCTGGCCCTTCTGTGCCACTTGATAAAATGGAGATGTCGCGTCGCCTTGTGGAAGATTATCCCACTGAAAGTCCATAGGACTCTCGTGCGTGCGACGATTCATTTCTTGTTGAGCTCGATTAAGGAAAATTGATGTGGACCTGTGGGCTATGTGCAATGTAGAAGTGCGGATTTATTATCATTCGAGCGCAACAACTGTATCTCTCATGTGGAAGTTGCTGGATCGACGAGAGTAAACAAAAAGAATATGATGGTATCTACCTGGGTACCTGAGGCACCTATAAAGTATGGCAATATCAGACTTTATGCCTTAGGCGCGGATACCTATGTCACGTGCAAATACCCTTGATTTCGGACCTGCTTTTATTCCTTTCATACATAGGCAATCCGATTATTTTGCGAGCCCCGAGTACAGTTTGTACGTACTGCTCTTTACATTACACGTTCAATCGTCCGTCTCTTCTACGACATAGGGTTCTTGATCGTGACGCTGCCCAAAATACGTCTGTCACTTAACAACTGTAAGTTTCTCAATGAATTCATAGATCTGGGCGGGCCTACACAAACATACTAGCCTTTAGGTAATGTATTTTGAATAGCGGCGCGTGTAAGGCGGTGGTGGTGTGAAGCTGTTTTGTAAACGGCCGACAGATATAAGAGTGAACTTCCTTACGCACTCACTCTGAGTCTTTCTCACCTCTGCAAATCTGCTGCATATGGATATTCAGGATGCTATGGATTTCAGTTGGGTAATAGGTAGAGCAATATCGACGGCTAAGGCTCACTATTCCATGTTGTATGGCGGAAAAGACACCCAACGTGGAAGAAGCCATGACAGAATCTTTCACTATAAATTTCCACTTAGCTCTGCGAGCCTCGACCACCAGAGCACCAATTCCGGCCGTAGATCTCCAAAATCAACTCGATTCTCGAAGTCCAACTTGGCACGGTCGGCTAGACTATGTATTAGTACAGTAGTCAGCCTCAGTCAACTGATAGCAAGTGCCACAGGAAGAGCAGAGGGTCCTTTGACTGAGTGACTGAGTAAAGTAACTCCAGATTCGCGTGTCTGAGTCCCTGAAAATCTCCACTCACTCACGCTCCTCCGCGTCAGTTACCGGGGCCATCAGCATCCACCTCATTCTCGTGATAGTCAGATCGTGTACGCAGCTATCATGCTATTACTGTGAAGATATGACACACTATCTACTACTAACTGTCTCCGATAGAGAAGACATATATCAATATTTCTACATATCTACGACGGTCACTCTATGCAAATAAAGACTCGATAATTCTTTCTGTGTGCCCTCTAAGAGTACCTAGGTCGAAGCACAAAAAATTTAATTTAAGCTTTCCACAACATAAACCAGGTACCTCACCTTATCAGACACCGATAGCCGCTCATCCAAGAAATTTACCCACTGTGTCGTGGACACAAGCCTCGCACAACGGAGCCGAAGTCGCCCATATCCTACTCATCCCTCTGTCTTTCTCGTCCATTGATTCCTTCTTTCATCAGCATCAAAATCCAATCGAATCAATATGGCGGCCTCTCGAAGAGCTGTGCACATGCATATTGCCTCATTGACAGCCCAGCGAACATTTACCGCTGTAAAGACAACTTCAATTCTCTCATATCAATCATCAATTCGCCCACGATGTTCTTCCAAGCTTCCACACGTTGTAAGCAAGCTATCTCGCCGCACATTCATCCAATCCTCTGCGGATGATAAGTCCAACAGCGAAAGCTCAACGTTGGAGCAGTCTGCACTCAGACCTCTGGATACATTTGCCCATCGACATATCGGGCCATCGCCAGCTTCTACCGAGCAAATGCTGGCAGCATTAGATCCTCCTGTATCAAACCTCGATGACTTCGTCAAGCAGGTCATACCGACAGATATTCTGTCTAACCGAAACCTCACTGTTGGACTGGGTACTAAGTGGAGAGGAATACCGCGAATGGCGACTGAGGACGTGCCACCATACACCGAGTCCGAATTCCTTGAGCATCTCCAACTAATTGCCAATGAAAACAAGGTCAACCGTTCCTTCATTGGAATGGGTTACGCTGGAACTAAGACACCCGAAGTGATCAAACGCAACATTCTCGAATCACCAGCATGGTACACGAGCTACACTCCATACCAGCCAGAGATCAGTCAAGGGCGTCTGGAGTCCCTACTGAATTATCAGACAATGGTCTCAGACCTGACTGCTCTTCCCATCGCCAATGCTTCTTTACTCGATGAGTCTACCGCAGCTGCAGAGGCAATGACTTTGTCTATGAATGCATTGCCTCTTTCTCGCCAAAAAGCCGCAAACAAGACCTTCTTCGTCAGTCATCTTTGTCATCCACAGACCATTGCTGTTCTTCAAAGCAGAGCAGATGGCTTCAACATTAAGATCGAGGTCGGTGACGTCCTTGCTGATGACTGTGCCCGTGTGAAGGAGCTTGGTCAGGATCTCATTGGTTGTTTGGTCCAGTACCCTGACACTGAGGGAGGTGTCGAAGACTTCAAGAGTTTGGGCGAAGCAATTCACGCACAAGGAGCCACTTTCAGTGTGGCGACAGACCTCTTAGCCTTAACGATGTTAACACCACCTGGAGAATTTGGTGCTGACATTGCATTCGGAAATGCACAGCGTTTTGGAGTCCCCTTTGGATACGGAGGACCTCATGCGGCATTCTTTGCTGTGAGCGACAAGTACAAACGCAAAATTCCAGGCAGATTGATTGGTGTTTCTAAGGATCGACTTGGTGATAAGGCAATGAGACTGGCATTGCAGACGCGCGAGCAACACATCCGTAGAGAAAAGGCCACTAGCAACGTTTGTACAGCTCAAGCACTCTTGGCAAACATGAGTGCTATGTATGCTGTCTATCATGGTCCAGCGGGCCTCAAGCAGATCGCTGAGAGGACTATAACCTTGACGAGACTGCTGGAGACAGCTATCAATTCCTTGGGGTACGAAACTGGAAAGAGGGGCAGAGGGACTAATGGTAAAGCCATATTCGACACGATCATAGTCAACACGACCCAGAAGCAACAAAGGGCTATCGTTCAAGAGGGATTGAAATACAGCATCAACTTCAGAATCTTCGATGACGGACGTCTAGGAATCACACTAGATGAGACTGTCGATGCCAGTGATCTGGATTGGATAGTTAAAGCTTTCAGGTTGTCAGAGGAGGCCGAGCCTTTCTCAAAGGATCATTTATGGAAACTTGAAAAAGAAGTTACCCATTTTAAGGAAGAAATCCCAGTGGCTCTCCAAAGGAAGTCCGAATTTCTCACACACCCAGTATTTAACTCCCACCACTCTGAGACAGAACTGCTACGATACATTCATCATCTTCAGTCAAAGGATCTCTCCCTTGTTCATTCCATGATTCCGTTAGGCTCTTGCACAATGAAGCTCAATGCTTCGACGCAGATGGCTCCTGTGACATGGGAGAAGCTTTCCAATATTCATCCCTTTGTGCCACCTGTACAAGCGAAGGGCTACACTAAACTGATCAGGGGTCTTGAGAACGACCTGGCGTCCATCACGGGCTTCGATGCTGTATCTCTCCAGCCAAATTCTGGTGCCCAAGGAGAATTCACTGGACTACGTGTTATTCGCAAGTTCCATGAGCAACAGCCAGGACCAAAGCGCGATATTTGTCTTATTCCTGTTTCTGCTCATGGTACTAACCCCGCATCTGCTGCAATGGCTGGCATGAGAGTTGTTACCATCAAGTGTGATACCGCCACCGGTAACCTTAATATGGAGGATCTCAAGGCCAAGTGTGAGCAGTACAGTGAGAACCTTGGGGCTATCATGATTACATACCCAAGTACCTTCGGAGTGTTCGAACCAGATGTCAAGGCTGCATGCGATCTCGTCCACCAACATGGAGGACAAGTTTACATGGATGGAGCAAACATGAACGCTCAGATTGGCCTTTGCTCTCCAGGCGAGATCGGCGCTGATGTATGCCATCTCAATCTACACAAGACGTTCTGTATTCCTCATGGTGGAGGTGGACCAGGTGTTGGCCCAATCGGTGTCAAGGCACATCTTCAGCCGTTCCTTCCAGGTCACCCTGTCATTCCAACTGGTGGCGAGCAAGCTATTGCTCCTGTTTCAGGGGCTCCATGGGGTAGCGCCAGTATTCTTTCCATTTCTTACGGCTACATCAAGATGATGGGCGGCCGTGGACTTACCCATGCCACTAAGATCACTCTTCTCAACGCAAACTACATCATGTCTCGTCTTCGCCCCCACTACGACATCCTCTACACTAACAAGGAAGGTCGCTGCGCCCATGAATTCATCCTCGATGTCCGCCCACTTAAGGAGACCTCCGGTGTCGAAGCTATCGATATTGCCAAGCGTCTTCAAGACTACGGGTTCCACGCTCCAACCATGAGCTGGCCAGTCGCCAACACCCTTATGATTGAACCAACTGAGTCTGAGAGCAAGAACGAGCTTGATCGCTTCATTGATGCCCTTATCTCTATCAGAAAGGAAATCAAGGCTATCGAGGATGGGAAGATGGATAAGAAGATTAATACCCTCAAGATGTCGCCTCACACTCAGAAGGATCTTCTCGTTGGAGAATGGGACCGTCCATACACCCGCGAGCAGGCCGCTTACCCCCTCCCTTACCTTAAGGAGAAGAAGTTCTGGCCTTCTGTTGCTCGTCTTGACGATGGTAAGCTCCCGTCCCTTCAAATATCCCTCACATGGATCTCAGCTAACATTCCCAGCTTACGGAGACACTAACCTCTTCTGCACCTGTGGTCCAGTAGAGCCTACTGACCAGCTTGAGGAGGATGGCATCACCGGAGTGTCTGCTCCTACCCCAACGTAGAGTGGAAATTGGGGCTTTTTTATTACAAGTACGGAATTGGGATAACTAAGGGTTTCAACAATTGGAGTTATATGAGAGTGTGCATTTTGGGCGTTCGAGATAGATGGGACAGATATGCGATGCGGCTTCAACAATGCTGCTGTTTTGAGCGATTTGATATTTTTGATTAAATGAATGCATAGCTTAGTGGTAGGATATACTTACTATCATTATTATTATGATTATTCGGCCAGGATGTGACGAACATAAGTCGGGGCTGTGATGATCAACGGTACACGGTGGACTAGCCTTCAGGTAGACTCCTCCTTGCTTTTTCATAATACATGGTCTGATACCATATGATAGTGATAGAAAAGTCAACATTTACATTTCCTCAAGGTTTAATTATCAACAAAAAGGCTTATGTTGCTACTGTATGCTCTAACACTTGCCAATAGGCTGTACATTGACTCTGTAACCTCGTTCCAATCATCTGCACAGTGAAGACTTATTGAGGACCATACAGTAGAGTTGCTCAGAGCTGTAAGTTGCACACAGCTATTCATGCTACTGGATCGTTGAAAATTCTAATCTGTTAGATGCCAAACATTAATTGATACTTGTGCAATCATTCAGAGCTATGTAGTTATCTATAGACATGCACTTTCGAGTGAGAATTATAGGGAGACCAACTAAAGGAGTGGAATTATTATGCTGGTTTCTACTAGATTCAACCCGATCTTGAAAATACTCAGAGGAGAGTTTGCCTATAATTCTGTCCAGCCTTTTATTCCTGCAATCTATCTCTCAACCCCCAATTTTCAAGTAACGTCGGAAGTTTCAAGCAACCTCAAGTAAAGAAGCCCATTAATATTCTGTTCACCGCGTCAGAGTCTTCAAGCTGAACCCAGTGATTAGTTTCAAGGGTATGAAAAGTCAGATTCTTCGCAAAAGGGCGCATCGATTCTACGCCGTCTTTCGCAGCACTAATTGGGTTCTTTGAGCAGGCTATGAAAAGTGTTGGATGCTTGAGTTGAGCGTCTTGGCCTGAGATCTCTACTTGGTATTAATTTCTATATGCGTCAAGTGTTATTCACGGGTAGACGCACCTTTCTCATCTTCGGCATTGACATTTTCAAACTTCGATCTATACCAATTGATAGCTGCTGTGTACCCGCCATTCTTGACTGAGAATAACTCTAGGTCATATGCTTCATCCTATAATTCATCAGTTTTTGATCCTTCCACCATAGGAACATAGATGATGGCATACCTCTTCCGTCATAAACCCGGGCCGTGGAGCTCTCAAATCGCTTTCCAGCCATTTCCTCAACGCTCCTACAGGCCCCTTGACTTCCTTGGAATACTTTGGATCTGTCGCCTTGAATATTGAATTCATCGATGCGACCTTTTTTTATTAGCTTTTGCAAATACCTGATACGTCTTACTCACATGTGCATTCATGAGCTCTGCGACGTCGTCCTCTGCAAAGAATAATACGTAGCCTATGATCTGGTATCCCAGTGCTTTCTCAGCCATTGTGTTCACGTTCTGGACCGTTTTGATGTCAAAAGCACCACCGGGAGGACTATATGGCACATCTAGGAATGCGTACTTCAGGAAGCGCGCAGAATAATAGTTCGCCAAACGGGAGAGCAATTGTGAACCCCTGAGGAGTTTCAGTACGTCTTCCGCCTTTCTTACTTGAGTTTTTTTGGGACTTTTGTTGGAATTGGCTTACCAATCATGTGCCACTCCCAGCACCTTATCAATACCTTCATGGTCGAGGATCTCTATCATAGCTTTGGCCATTGGTTTGTCTTGGTAGGCCATTACGTCCAGCGGCTTATCTGTGCCCCCATATCCTAGACAGTCTGGCGCAATGATTCCATGTCCCGCTGCGGAAAAGAATTTGATTTGGTGTCGCCAATCATTTGAGGATGATGGAAAGCCATGGAGGAAGAGAATGGTTGGTTTGATGCCTGGAATGCTGATATAGCTGTAATTCACACCGGTTGATGTTTTGAAGGATTTGTAGTGCGTTGATAGCGATGAATACATACTGACTTGTTCTCGTTCCTTTTATATGAGCATGACATACTTTTTGATGTGGTGCATTATCTGAGTACCTATTGTGCTTTTGTAGGTTGTGCCGTCGGAGACATATCAAAGCTCGGAGACTTACAGTGAAGCCATTCATGTCATTCTACTCTACAGTTGGTTTGGCTTTTTGTAACTCTGCAACCCTATATGATTTGTTATTCTGAATAACTTTTAAGTTATAGTTCTCAATACTTCACTCATACTCTTACTGTGTAGATATTTATACATAATAGACTTTCATTAAGCGATGGCCTTTCTCTTGTAATTAGCAATCGATGCTAGCCTTCAAGCTTCTCAGTCTGAAATATGGTTATTTATTTATTTATAGGTTAGGCTAAGTATACGTCAGTATTGAAATCTACTCCTACATGTGACTGGCATGTGAGTGTTAGCAAGGGTGTGTAGAGAAAGCTTACCCCACACTCGTGTCTACGGGATATTACTGACCGAAGCCTGTATCGTTTATATAGAAATTTGGAAGAGTCCATATGCCATTCTGGCGGGAACTGAATTAGAAACTCATGATATGGCAGAACAACTGCTAAGTCACATGGGCGCTGATTTTACGTATATAACCTTTTCTTTTTATTAGGCGGGAAGACCTTTGATTTATAGTTGAGCGTCGCACGACCCATTGAAGCACAAACTTGATCAGTAGACACAGTTACAAATATATCTTTCTTGAATATCATTAAATCTCAAAGCTGAAGAGGTATTGATAATAACATGTGCTCAGGTTCCAATGAAAAAACTTCAAGTAGTCAACTTCTCAACACCATTAGACAAGCTCTCCAAGATTCCCGCCTTCTTCTCTTCAATTTTCTTCTGCTCAATCGGCTTTCCTAATGGTCTTTCCGGGTTGGGTGTAAGAAGATACTGTGCTGGAATCAACCTTGCAGCAGGATTAAGAGTAAGACCGAAACCTGGCTTATCAAGCTGATCCGAAGTAAGGTATCCATTCACTGGAATTGGCTCGTCGATGAAGAGATCACCGAATACTGGCAATACACTCTTTCCATCTGGGGAATTGGCAAGGTACTCTTGGAATGGACAGTTTGTCTGAGAGATGACAAAGTGATAACTGTATGGTCCGCTTGCGTGTGGTACAACTGGGATATCGTATGCGGCTGCCATTGCTGACACCTTAAGTAGCTCAGTCAAGCCACCAAGCCACATTACATCTGGTTGAATGATATCTAAGTTGCGACCCTCAATAAGCTTTCGGAAGCCGTATCTGGAGTACTCGTGTTCTCCAGTTGTGAATTTCACTTGTGGGTGCGCACGCTTGATTTGCGCAAATCCATCTGTGTCGTCTGGAGACAGACACTCCTCCCACCAGTTGATATTGAGATCCAGGCACGCCTTTGCAATTTCAATAGTATATGGAACGTTCAAACTCATGTAGCAATCCACCATCAACGGAAAGTCTGGACCAACGCTTTCACGGTGCTTCCGGAGAAACTCAACATTCTTCTTCAAACCAGCATGACCCTCCTCAGGACAATATGGCAACGGAACCTTGGCGCCCCAGAATCCCATGGCCTTAGCAGCTGTTGGCTCGGGGCCTGTGCAATAGAAATCGAGCTTTTCTCGTGTGGCGCCTCCAATCAACTTGTATACAGGTTCATTTCTGATCTTTCCCTGGAGATCCCAGAGTGCGAGGTCAATAACTGAAATCACAGCTACTGGAAGACCTTTCCGTCCATAGAACATCGATCCCCTGTACATCTGCTCAAAAAGGTGGTTTGTATCTCGTGGATCGGCACCGATGAGGAATCGCTCGAAATGCTGATGGACGAGCCAGCATCCTGGTGGACCTATGCAAGAATCAGGAAACGAACATATCGTTCAAGTACTTAGGAACGTACCTCCAAAGCCAGTTGCAAAGCCTATTGTGCCATCCGTCGCCTCAATCTCCACACAAAATGAACCCAGAACATTAATACCCCAACTGGTTCGAGAAGCACGGTACTTCTCCCATCTCGACATTGGTGTAGAAATAGGTGTGTCGATCAACCTTCAGGAATTAAGTGACCGTCATGCTTGGCCGGGTTATCTGGAAAACTTACCAGTGCCCGCCTTTAACATTGTGATAATCACCTCCAGATCCGACTCCATCAATAACATACGACCGAACGGCCTTGATCTTGGGGAACGAACGAGCTGTTGAGGAGGCCATGATGAGACGCAAGATAAGTTAATGCTGGTACTTCCAGAGGGAATGGATTGGAGATTGACGGAGGATTAAGCAAAGAAAAGTCCTTGAAATCTGTATGCCTTTCCTTTAAAGAAGGGAGCTGGAATCTCACTTGGTATGTTCTAATAACGTCTGTCTTCTTATGCTTTGGCGTGGTTTGGCCTGTGATACACCGAGTCAATCGGTGTATTTGCAACCGAACAGTGGGCATACTTAGTGAAAATAGTGGACATATATGTACGTTTCTGACAGTCTGGCATGCTGCCGGTATTTTGCTTGGTCGGCATTTATATGCATGTGTGAATATTATGCATTGGCACGAGTGAGTATCCAAGTAGTTGTTGATGATTGGTGAGATTTATGTATAGTAGTTCATGGAGTCAAGCATGAGTTTCTCTCAATACCCCACATTGCCGTTTCACTTCCCTGTTCTCTTTATGGGTACGCAGTACGCAGTACAGCTTGGGAGAGTGGATTTCACTATCTGGATAAACATCGTGAAGCAACTATTGCAACTTGCTCGAATCGCTCTTGAAATTTCGAAGAGCTTTCGAGGAAGACTACACATGCATGATAACATTTTGTTATGCTTGCAAGGAACCTCGGGATTTCGCTTTTGTTCAAGGATCGAACACAAGCCCCAGAAGGTCATCCGGGGCTCGGAGTATCAGTGTCACGAGTCCCGAAGGAGCCGAGGAAGGAGTACAAGTATGCGAATGTTGAAGCTCTAAGTAGTATATGTACTGTTAATACTGCTAGTATTGTAGTTGCTATTGTCATTTGAATCACTGGCATACCGAGTCTATTTTTCAGTTGTGAAGAATTCCGGGCAAACATAATATACTATATGGTTTTATATATATATATATATATTTATAGGCCATAATTAAACAGTAGTCCAGATAAAGCACCAGAGATGCAAAAAGATGTACGTAAACGGTCTACTCTCTCTTCCCATCAAGCTCAAAGCTCAGCATCTTTCCCCCGGTGCCCCAATGCTCATGCTCCCAACCCACCCTAACCTCCCCCCCTCCCCCCTCTTCCCCCATCACATTTCATATCTCATCTCACCCGCCTTTCCATAGCCCCGATGGTAAAGTAAATGTAAAATAACGTAGCTATACCCCCCCCGCTTGTTCGCCAGTCACCCCCATCCCTCCCCGACCATGTGCTTTCTACCGTTCCTCGCGCCCTCTCTTCCTATTACCCCGAACTTTCGTCTCGTTCTCCAATGCACCGAAGCAATTGCAAACAATTCTTGAGACTACACTAGAATGCGCAATCTCTCCATGGACAGTAAGGTGTCGCCGCAAGTTAGCCCTGACAGCGACGGGGATGGAGAGAATGATCGATACCTCAGTGGGGAGGAAAGTGGTGGAGATCCAAATGCAAATGGCGATGGTCCACGCAAAAGGCAGCGACGTCCCATGAGCGTCTCGTAAGATAATGGCCCTTTCTCCATCTAAGCATGAAATTGGCGATGAGCCTATGCAACCTTCACATGCACCGACTTCGGAAAAAGAGAGCGAAGAGCATTCCTGGCTAACAACGAGACGAAGGTGCGAACTGTGTAAACAGCGAAAGGTACGTCGAAGAACATTACACCACTTTATAGATTCATCTCTTCCATCGTTCCACCGCACCTTCTCAAGCGATGCGCAATCAGTCCACAAGATCCAGGAACCTGGTTCATTGCTACTATTACGGAAGTATGCAGGATGATTGTTTATCCATACTGCCTGCCTTTTATACTCTGCGGCTTATGAGATGTACCGAGGGAGACTTTTAGGAACTGGTGGTTGACAGAATGTTCAGGTGAAATGCGACCGAGGACAACCATCGTGTGGTTGGTGTAGTCGAAATGGTGCGATATGTGAATACAAGGAGCGCAAGAAACCGGGCCTCAGAGTCAGTAACACTGGTTCCAAATCAAACGTATATCAGCTCATGAAATTTAGGCTGGCTATGGGCGCGAACTTGAACAACGACTCGATCGATTAGAGGAGGTTTTGCAGAGACATTCACGGATTTTGGAGAGCTCATACAATTCCAATGGTAGCCGGAGCATCCATAGCGACCATACGTCCCCTCACGATAATCCATTGTTTAGGCAAAACGAGCTGGGCCATTCTTCCCAAGCTGATGCTGCTCTTTTCATGCAAAAGCCCTCTACCTATACGCCATCATCACAAGCTCTGGATTATGCGTCATCCATGCCACCGGCAACTCCGTCGTTACACTCTGATACTTTCCAACAGAATCCTGTACAGCATCAGCATTCGGCTCACTCTATAAGTCACCCACCACCGCCAGATTTCTATAATACCAACCAGCCACCTCTCGAATCACCAAGCCTGAATATTTCTCAGACCCAAACAAACTTACCTTCAGGCTTAGATCACGATCTTCCGCCATATGATTTGCTATATGCTCTAGTTGATCTATATTTCAAGCACGTGAACACTTGGTGTCCAATCCTCCACCGAAGATCAACCTTGGACTCTTTGTTCGGACCATCTACCTTAGAAGAGGCAGATAAGATTCTTCTGCATGCTATAGTCGCTACCACTCTCAGATTCTCGACTGACCACCGACTCACTGAAGACAGGAGACGACACTACCATGACATTTCGAAACAAAAGGTTCTTTTATACGGCCTCGAAAATTCGTCTGTCAAGGCTCTTCAGGCCATGGTTATCCTCGCTCTAGATCTTGTTGGGAGTAGCAATGGTCCTCCAGGATGGAATCTTCTGGCACTTATCACTCGCTCCGTTGTACAGCTGGGTCTTTCGGTGGAGACAACCTCGTCCTCTGTCTCTCCTAATTATCCGTCGATCTATACTTTAAGAGCTATGGTTCTCCCCGATTCAGCCAATTTTATCGAAGAGGAATCGCGCAGACGTCTGTTTTGGATGATATATCTACTTGACAGATATGCGACAATTGCAACAGCTTTCGAGTTTGCATTGGATGAGAAGGAAATTGATCGTAAGCTACCGTGCCGTGACGACTTATGGAACAAGAATTTCCATGTTGAGACAAGATGGTTTCATACCCCTGAGAGAACAGAATACGACATCAATCGCCCAGAGAATCTCGGTGCATTTTCTTACTATATTGAAATTCTTGGGATCTTGTCAAGGATTCACAAATTCTTGAAGAAGCCTGTAGACATCGGGGCTCTCTCGGATGTTGAACAGTGGCAGGGAGAGTATCGAGAGCTCGACAATGCGCTGACATCCTGGAAATTCGGCCTCCCAGGAGAATATGGAAACATGGCCAAGCTATTCCAACCTAATGGGAACAAGGCTATCAATTGTGGTTGGGTGATGTTACATGCCACTTATCATACTACCGTCATTCGTCTTCACTCATCGGCAGCATACCCTACTACCCGTTCACCTATTTTCACTCCATCTTATACTGCTTCGCAACGATGTCATGGAGCAGTCGAGAACATTACAGCGCTTACTGAATATGTTGTGAACAACGGAATGCTCCCGAAGCTCGGTCCCCCGTTCGCCTTCACGCTATGGGTTGCAGCCCGTCTGCTCCTCGTCCACGGCTCAACCATCGAGCACAAATTGTCTCCTCAGATCCAGTTCCTAGTAGATACCCTGAAGGAAATGGGTAAATACTGGCTAGTAGCAGAGCGTTACACAACCATCCTTCAACGTGTTCTCGATGAGCACCGCGATTCCGAGAGATCAATAGGCACCAGCGGTGAGAGGGTGACGCCTTCGTCCGTCAAGATTCTCGCGGATATGCGGCGATGCGCTTACGATCTGGACTTTCTGATCTCCCGCCAACCACGACACCTAGTTGGTGGCATATCACGCCTTCCATC
Organism: Allantophomopsis cytisporea; assembly: GCA_024752435.1. Taxonomy (NCBI): domain Eukaryota; kingdom Fungi; phylum Ascomycota; class Leotiomycetes; order Phacidiales; family Phacidiaceae; genus Allantophomopsis; species Allantophomopsis cytisporea. Next base: position 2,059,223 of record CP103025.1, read on the forward strand.
GGTGACGCCTGCACGCACCCCCGCGCCCAATGAGCTTGAATACCTCGACGTTTTCGACTTCTTCAATATGCCGCGGCTGCCTGCTGCCAATGACAATTCGAATGGACAGACTCATGGTGCCGTCGAGGGCGGCGATTTGCATGTTCCCGATATGGGAAATAATGAGTTTAATATTACGAATTTCATGGTGGATGCTAATGCAGATTGGTTGTTTAAGAATCAGAATTAAGGTGGAAAATTGCTACATTTGTTTCGGCGTATATTTAAGGGGTTGAGTTAAAGGTTGCATGGGAATCGGGCATTGCTAGGAGATACTGAGCGTATGGGCTGGATGGCGTTTGATGTGTATATGACTTCACACGCTGCCTGCATCTTTTAGTATCGGCTGGCGTACTCAAATACGCGCATGATGTTTTAGCATCTTGAAATATCGGTCCTGATAGCAATCTAAAAAGTGGTATTTGATGGAATAATATATCTCACTCGGTCATTTCCCTAAAATGTGCACATGCCTAGAGGCTATCAATACGTGTGCTCCATGTGTCTGTTGCGGAAAGACCTACACAATAGACTTTGTAGCCGTTAATAGCCATAATTATGGAGATGCGTATGTTCATCAAAGACCGTAAAGTTCTTAAGAACTAGAGCTAGATATAGTTATTAAGAGCTTTACTATCACCATGCGCATCATTAAAGACACAGGCGTAGCACCATTAGATTTTCGAATGTTTATTCCATTTCTAAATAATAAACCCCAACTCCCTCCGGTCAAATGAACGATGTCGCAACATTTCCAAAACGAGTGCTCAAGCCCAAGCTAACTCGCTACCCATCACCCGATCCCAATGCCGCAAAAGTTCAAAAGAAATCCAAACTCTGAATCACAATCAGATCGTGTGTATGTATGTAGGAAATCTTCTTTTAATTCCTCCATTTCTCTGGGTCACATGATCATGGTCATGTGCTTAAGCCCACTTGGTGAGCTTCATGCTACCTTGTTGATCAAGAGCCTTGTGCATGTCGAATGTGTTCCAGAGCAAGTGTGGCTCGTGGCCCCAGCCGCGGCGCATGCACTCGAACTCTGCCTTGCGGAAGTAGTCTTCAAGAATTGGTTTGTAGTCCGGGTGAGCGCACTTGTCGATAATTACCTTCGCCCTCTCCTTAGGACTCAACCCACGAACATCAGCGAGACCTTGTTCTGTCACAACAACGTCTAGATCATGTTCAGTCTGATCTACGTGTGTACACTTGAATTGTCGTTAGCTTTACGATAATAATTTATATTAATTCAGAACTTACCATAGGCACAATGCAAGAGACGCCGTGAGGATCAGTCTTCGATGGACGGGTAGATGGAGTGTGCATGATAGAATACTTCGAGTTACGAAGGAAATCAGCAGAGCCTCCGAGACCGTTAAGCATGCGGGATCCCATAACACAAGTGCTGTTTGCGTGGGCATAGATGTCGACTTCAACAGGAGTGTTCATGCCAATAACGCCAAGTCTGCGGATGATTTCTGGGTGGTTGGAAACTTGCTGTGGACGAAGAAGCAGCTTGTCGAAGTAGTTCTCCCAGCCGTCGTAAAAGCGCTTGAATCCATCTGGAGAGAAACGAATGGAGGTTGCGGTTGCGAAGTCAAGCTTTCCAGAGTCAAAAAGATCGAGGAACGTATCCTGGAGCACTTCGGTCCACACCTTGAGGTTCTTGAAGTTGGATTCAGCAAGTCCTCCTACTACGGCGTTGGCAATGTTGCCAATACCAGATTGGAGTGGAAGGAGAGATGCTGGAAGACGGCCGTGGCTAACTTCGTGCTCAAGGAACTCAATAAGGTTGGAGGCGATAGCCTTAGAGTTCTCATCCTCTGGGCTGTTTGGGGCTGTTTGGTCTTGGTAATCAGACTCAACAACAGCTACAACCTTGTCTGTATCAATTGGGATAGAGTTGGAACCAATACGGTCTTCAACACCCATGATCAAATATGGCTTGCGTCTTGGTGGGACATCACACATAGTAATATCGTGGAGACCCTCGAAGGACGGCATAGAGGTGTTGACTTCAATGATGATCTATGAAAATTTAGAAATGCGTGTATTTTAAAGGATGTCAGTTTCTTACCTTGTCGGCCATCTGAAGGAGTTCTGGAGAAGCTCCAACTGAAGCACCTGGGATAATTCCACCATCCTCAGTAATTGCAGTAGCCTCGACAATCACAACATCTAAGTTCTTATTTGGACGGTCTTTTGTGTAGAAACCATAAACCAGGTCCGTTGGGAACATGGACAAATGCTTGTCGAAAAAGTTGATTTGACCATTGTTGATGCCCTTGGCAATTTCTTTTCCAACTTGATGAGGACTTCTTCTGTCGATCATATTCAATTTGGCCCATCTGTTCTCAGTTTCGGCACCCGAGGAGGCACCAACGAAAAGAGAGTACTTGAGCTGTCCCTGGAGGTTGTTGTTTTCGACATGATTTGCGAGCATAGTAGGGACCTTCCTATGAAGTGGGTGGTCAGTATGAATCTCTGAAATCACATTCCTACCTTGCGCTCTACAGCTCCCCATTTCTTCAATCAGATAAAATAGAGCACTCACTTGGGATATCCTACACCGGTAAATCCGGACCATCCAATATACGCTCCATTTGGGAAATGCTTAAGGGTGTCCTCTGCTTTGCAAAGTTTCGAGAGCAGAGATGGTCGTCGCACACGACTTCTCAACAAAGCCGACACTCCAGACATTTTGGGATGAGTATGAACAGATGATGGAAGAGCAGAATCTGGACAATTGAAGAAAAGGAAGAGGGACAGTTAAGAAGGATTTCGGTAAGGCCCAAATCGAGATCAGCCGGTGTCTGAGAATCAAGTGTGATCGATTGCCAGGCTTAATAAGGAAGGAAGACCATTTAATGTGTCGAGTGAGAGCAAAAAAGTCACTTAAGTGAAATAACGGACTCTGCCCCGCGACGTTGACGTAGCAGGGCTGGGAAAAGGAATACAGCGGCAAATCCTTAGGTCCGGGGTGCCAATTTGGCGGGGCGGCAAGGTACTCAGCGGCCAAAATTAGGAGATTTAACGAGTAGAACAGTCTGAGAACAGCACCACCATGTTTCTATGGAAGGATGGAATGGCCAACGGTCCACAAATATTATTCTATGTACGTTGACTCCTCGTCGTTTGTGAGACATCCACGGCTCAACTGACATTCCTTCACTTCATGTTGTTATCAAGAAATAAATTTTCAAGAGTAAAGGTATGTTTTTGGAGGAAAAACAAGAGGTCAGGTAAGTGAGAATACGATGCTCACCACTTGAGCTGCACATTCTAAGTATCAAGAATCCCTGCCAGGTACATACAGCTCGGCGGTTCAAGTATTAATATTAATGACAGGTGATATTCGTCAGGTAGTCCGTCGTACGACTAAGCTCTGCTTGACGTTTTAGGCTCGACATCCTCGTTTATAGCCTCATCAACCGAGCGTGTACCGAATATCGCTCCTGATGCTCCTTTGAGAATCACCTTTTGTCCGTACAAGCGGCGGCCGATATCGTTGGCCGAGACATATCCGAGTTACCGGTGCTTCGTTAACTGTATCTATGCGTATTTGTGCTTATGAACAGCATGTAAGTCAAGTATAAGAGACAACAAATATATTATTACAAACTCCGTGATCCAGAGTGTTATATACCTTTGGCTTTTCTCCTGGTTTCCCTTCTCCTGACATGTTCTTGAACGTGGAGACTCCGGAACATGTACGGACTAGACAGAAGGGTCCCAAGTGGACGCTGTTGCATGGGAACAGCATTTCTGTGTGTCATCTTGTTGTGAAGACATGGAAGAACCTTGAATCTGCTATCCACCACATCACTCAATACTCCTTCGTCCCATTATGTTCCTTATCTCCCATACTATCGTCAGTTTTGACCGATGCACTTTCTTAGAAGAATTAAGTATGAATAACCAAATACTTATATCACTGTTGATAGTCATATGAGCTACAATTTATTGATATATGATGTGACAAAATATATACGAAGCAGTGTGGTGTGTAGTTGGGTACAGCAGGCGCACATGTGTTCCTTACTGCAACACGTATCCACTGCATACATCTCCAAAGGTTCTTAACAACACTGTACAACAAACATATACAGAATAACCTGTGCGCATTTATCAAAAGCAGCACATGGACTTTACTTGCATTTGAATGTCTACAAGTTTCTGAATCCATCGATCCACGTGCTCTGTTCAAAAGCAGCTAAGAATCCAAGGGCTCTACTACATCATGACAAGCACCACCTCAGACTCGAAGCGATTTGATCTGAATCACGACTCGAGCGTCATTTGTGAAATAGTTGAATACAATCAGTCAGGGAATGAGGTTGCCACCTACCTGAATACGAAGAATGAGAATGGGGAGGGCTTCAGAGTAGATGTGGTGGTAGGTATATCTGACAAATGCCTTGATGATAATCATCCACACGCCTATAGGAATATCGATATTGATGTCTTCCCCTTAGAACCCCTTTCCAGCCTACAGCTCTACAGAGGCGCATGCCAAAACAATTCTGAATGCATTTATGCCAGCTGGATATCCTAGCAGTGTTAGCAGTGATTATCTGGAGTTCGTTATTTTTGGAACTGATCTTGACCCCATTCACTGACTGATCTATGCACAGATATCAAATATATGTACGCAATGATGTACACGTGGTTACAATACACGACCTGAAGACTGACAAACACTGACAGGACTCTCTGCAAGCATTCTCAAGCTCCATCGCAGGTCTTCTAGCATCGCGTGCGGTACTCGAAGGTGAGTAGTTTCAACATCCACACCTCATGATTCACAAGCTGACAAACACTAGGAATCGGGGTTGGTGATACCGGCGCATCGCCCACAGCAGCGCTCCTCCTATCCATCCTGCAAGACAGTATGGGCCGCATTGCCACAATTCTCTTCGCCCACAGACTGGGCACCTCACTCGAGCCGGAATGCAAGATGTACCGCTTTGCTGCGGACATATTCAATGATACCGCAATGGTGCTCGATTGCATGTCACCGATGTTTCCCAAAGCCATTCGAGTTGGCGTTTTGAGCTTGTCAAGTGTTCTGCGCGCATTGTGTGGAGTAGCTGCTGGCAGCTCAAAGGCAAGTCTAAGTGCGCATTTTGCGTTGAATCGAAACCTGGGCGAGTTAAATGCTGTAAGTTAACTCACATGTTTGTCTTGAATGGCAAAGGATCTCATGCCATTACAGAAAGACTCTAGTCAAGAAACCATCATCTCATTGATGGGAATGCTCACTGGTAGCTTTGTCGTATCTCGCATATCGTCACAATTTACTACTTGGGTAGCCATGATCGTTTTACTCTCCGTCCATCTCGGCACAAACTACCTTGCTGTCCGCGCTGTGAATATGAGAACGTTGAACCGCCAACGAGCCAACATTGTGCTGTCAGATTATGTAGCCAGGCGCGAACGCATTCAGACTGACTCTGATACCTCACTAGAGAAGCGACTGAGCCCGCAAACTGAGATGTTCCTGACCCCAGAGCAAGTGTCTCCCAGAGAGCGTATCTTCGAGTGCGATAGCGTACTACGTTGGCGTGGTGATAAGATCCTAGGTCATTGTCGAATAGGTGTTGACATCAGCACGATCTTAACGTCCATGCAACAGCACAACGCTGTATCTTGCTCGTATAGTAAAATGCGAGTGAGTCTGTGCGACTTGCTCTCCATTACTGAGGGTGAGTATATCATATGGCTGGATGTTAAGCAACGTACCTTTCTCGTTGCGCTGCTAAAACAGAAATCTGATGAGCAGGAACCAAGGATCAAACTCATGGCTTGGTTTCATGCTCTTAGTGCTGCGAGGATGCTGGAAAGGGGGGGTTTGGATGTCAAGAACATGGGACCAGAGGAGATTTGTGAGGTTCTGAGGCAGAGGAGGACAGATAAGCAGGAAACTGATGAAATTCTGAACGCGCTATCAGATGCGGGTTGGGATTTGACTTGTGATGCTCTGGAGACTAGGGCAGGGACGAGAGTTGAGGTGAAAAGAGTCAAGGGGATGGATTGTGCTTTTGCGGTGGATAGGCAGAGTGTATTGGAAATTGGAAGATGAGAGGCTCTTTATGACGCAGTTCTACTCACACAGACATATATGGATATGCATATGTGTAGTTTAATTATTTTGGAAACTGGCACTTCCTAACAGCCACCTCTTGAGCTGGGACATCACCGTGCCCAGTATGATGCAACCTGCTAGATCTATTATAGAGGCTCTGTGTAAGCACATGATTGACACCAACATCATTAATGAAAAATATGAGATAACGGATGTTGTATATTTACCAATATATAGTTTCTCTTTTGTTAACTATTTCTAGACACAAAAGCTTAGCCAAATTCATAGTGCAACGTAAGAAGTATGAAAAGCATATTCCAATCAATTGTCATTTCAAATTTGGGACCATATATTCTCACTCTTTGTGTATACCCGTTAAATTTGTACGTATGTCATGATTTATTCTAAGATCAGTTGGCGCTAGTCAAAGTATTAGACGTACTTTGTGAAACTCAAGAGCAAGTGTATATGAAATGTATTTCTCCTATATCCCCGGACACAAGTGAGATAGACTTATGTGGGAAATGAGCTCGACCAAGAAATGGCGGTCCGGTAGAGTAAACTATGCATATATTCTTCGTTTATAGCACTTGATTTCTCATCCCCGAAGACTTCATTATTCATAATAGCCTGACATCCTGTTCACTTGATATGTTTGTATACTCGCACTACTCTGCGAATTCTTGTCATCAATACTTCACAGCACTAGGTTGTAGTGACATACTGTTAGCATAGCACTGGTAAATTATATGCCCTATGATACATGATGTCCATATAAGAGAGTTGTTGTGGCAAGAATAAGTGAGACACGATCCAAGAGCAATGGGTGCTTGCATTTTCCATGTTCAGGTGTGGCGTTAAGTTTTTATACATATAATTACATCTCATCTATCCTTGACGCCCTTCCCAAAATATCAGACCGAATCAAACCAAGCCAACAAACTTTGCAGCCCGCATCTTCCATCCTTCTAATGAATTGAGCTTGGGTCGTACGTCAAGATAAAAGCTCGGTAAGCCATTGGGCTGGGCCTTTCCAGGATAAAAATCGATCACGTATTCAACTGTTGTTCCGCACCTATCGATAGTCCAGTCGTGGCGATCAAATGGTGCAGTGTATCCCATCATGGTCTTGACCTTCGCTCTTGGGGTCATGCTCCTTGACAAACCCATGAAGCTATGTAGTCTTGGACCGCCGCATCTGAAGACAATTAGCATAGGGATTCATAGTGAAGGCATGAGCATCTTACTTCTCGTCAGACCCATATGGACGCTCCCAATCCTTGATTTCCTTCCATGCTCGCTCATTGACAGCATTGTGTATTGGAACAATGGTCTTCATATCCGCAGCCTGACTATCATGACCCTTCCTCTTCATAGCCTCGAAAAACATCTTCTCACTGGGATATATCCAATTACCGTCTTTACTAACTCCCGTCTCTTCTTGGCTATTCGCTGGTGATGCATGATCCGACGCTGCTGTCGCAGACCTAGGAATTGTCGAGACCACTCTCTCAGTCCCCAATCCGTTGTGTGTTGATGGATGTACCGGCTCTGGCACAGCACTTGAGCCAAATAATCGAGACCAGAGTCCTGGCTTGGCTGTCGCTGGTGCTTGATCGATTTGTTTCGAGTCGCAGGAATTGCCATCATTCGCTACAGCAGCCTTCATGTCTGCGACTGGGAATGGGTTTTTTTGCGCATTGGATTTCAACCATGCTACCCGGGTTTCATGGTCGACCGGACAAACATCCGCTGATGTTGACTTGTCGTTCGACATCTCGTGCCTCGTTCGTATAATTCGTGAGATTTCGAAGCGGAATGCGTGCTTTGGGCGGTGATTGTCGATATGATGACCGACAATATTTTGGGATCCCGGTAAATATATGGCGGTAGCTTTCCGCCCGTTATTGAATGTCTCTCAATTGGCGGGTGCAACATCGGACCGCCCAACCCTCCTTTATCATATTCGAAAGTAAATACAGTCTCATTATCACCAATTGCAATGTCGGACACCAAGATCTACCAAGCAAGCACCACTGCTCCAGTGAACATTGCTGTTGTTAAGTATGATTTCCTGCATATTCACCAATCTTTGTCTCAGACCCCTTATTGTCATAGCTCTAGCTAATGGTTATTCCAGATACTGGGGGAAAAAAAGCGTTGAGCTCAATACTCCAACAAACAGCTCTCTCTCCGTGACCTTGTCGCAAGATGACTTGCGCACACATACAACCGCCGCCTGTGGTCCATTCTCCGAAGATTCCCTCCTCCTAAACTCGCAGCCTCAAGACATCTCCGGCGCCAGAACCCAAGCATGTTTCCGCGAACTTCGAAGCCTACGCGCTGCCCTCGAGGCCAAGGATTCGTCACTCCCAAAGCTCAGCACCATGAAATTGCGCCTTGTGTCTGAGAACAACTTTCCAACTGCTGCTGGACTTGCCAGTTCTGCTGCTGGCTTTGCAGCACTCGTGCGCGCCATTGCCGATTTATACGAGCTTCCAGCTTCCCAGACTGAGCTTTCCAGAATTGCACGTCAAGGGTCAGGCTCTGCTTGTCGCAGTTTGTTCGGTGGTTACGTAGGATGGAACATGGGCTCCAAGGAGGACGGAAGCGACTCACAGGCCTACGAGGTTGCGCCAGCCAGCCATTGGCCTGATATGAAGGCACTTATCCTTGTGGTGTCTGCAGAGAAGAAGGGTGTCAGCAGTACATCGGGCATGCAAATCACTGTCAAGACAAGTGGTCTCTTCCAGCGCCGTGCTGAGGTTGTCGTCCCCAAACACATGAAGGAGATGGAACAGGCTATTAAGGACAAGGACTTTGAGAGCTTTGGAAAGGTCACCATGATGGAGAGCAATTCTTTCCATGCTACTTGTCTCGACACCTTCCCACCTATCTTCTACCTTAACGACGTTTCTAGAGCTGCTATTGCCGCTGTAGAGGCTATCAATGCCAAGGCTGGCAAGATCATCGCTGCTTATACCTTCGATGCTGGACCAAATGCTGTGATTTACTACTTGGAAAAGGACACGGCGGCTGTGGCTGGTGTTTTCCGAAGCGTCCTTGCCCACGTTGATGGATGGCAGAATGTTGATGCTAAGGTCCAAGATATGAGCCACCTCAATGAGAAGGCAGTCAACACACTCAAGGATGGTGTTAGTCGAGTTATTTCGACCGGCGTTGGTGGTGGACCAGTTAGCACAAAGGAAAGCTTATTAAGTGAAGATGGTGAAGCTCTGCGAAAGTAGACATTTCAAGGCGTACAAAAAACTCTGTGGCTTTAAATACTGCATGTTATAATATTAATACCACCATAGCATTGTGTTAAGGAAACTCTCTTGTTTACATGGCCCATGTTTTGACTCCACTTATGATACCCATGTGTTTGCTTATGAAGTACTGAATTATGAAGCCGTAGATCTCAAGCGATAACAAAAACATTGAAGATATCTTAATACATCGTCTGAACACAACACTAGAAGGACGGGGGAGCTCTGGGAGTCAATAAGCTTCAAGAGGAAACGGGCTTTGTGAACGATACAAAATTTGAATGAATCGATCCACTTCTTGCACTTCCTCCGATGCTTTAAGTGAACAAAGATTGACTTGAAAGTTGACTTGAAGTTATCCCGAAACTGGCAGCATACTCACGGAGCACTTTGGTCCATACTACATTACTTTCCGAAATACTACCTTATCCGCCGTTGATTGGTTAATTTGATTAATTTGATCAAGCTATTTGTTATCAGGGGCCGGGTGACTATGCACCGATACCAAGAGCCTCGTCTCGGCCGTCATCGGTGAACCCTTCTTCAAAGTCAGCCCAATAATCTCATGTCCGTTGCAAATCGTGCATGAAGGAGGCACAAGAAACAGTATCTCAAATGTCAACTGGTGGTGATATCATGGCCGTGCCAAATTGCTATAGTGGGAGCATGCAATTCACTATAGACGATCATCATGCTGTATGGAAAGAAGCAATATCATAATATTACATTTTCTATATGCTTCATAGATTTTAGAGAATATCAAATCGGCTTATCTATGTACGTACCAGGCTTTTTGGAGGTCGCATGCTCATGAAATGCGCTCCGCGTCATGTTCCTGGTGCGGCCGCAACCGCGATCGGCTTGGGGGCACTTGGGGCACTGACTCAAAATTGGTGCTCTAAACAATTTCGTGGGCCAGATATCTCGAAGACTCATAGTCATACCAACCACCACACATCTACCACCTTCACCCAATTGAGGATACAGCTTTAAGTAGCACTTCTTCTTGAAATCCGCCAAAATGTGTGGAATCTTTGCATGCCATCTGTAAGTGAAGCTGCTTCGACAATTTCGTGCCCCTTGGCGGGGAATTTTTGTTGCCCCTCCAAGTGCTTCGAAAAGTTTACTGACAGTGCGCAGCCACCCAGATGTGCAAAAGTTTAAGCCAACGGCCTTGAAAATGGCCAAGCAGTGAGTTTCTCTAGTTTGCCATTAACAAGAAAACAATTGACCATCCCCACAGGATCCGCCATCGTGGTCCAGATTGGAGTGAGTCATGGGAAGGAAGTTTGCGCCAAGATATCTGCTGACAAGATTGAAGGTGGAAACGTTATTGCCAACAACACTAGTAAGTACTTCACTCTCTATGTTACTGGGGAGATATCTGACAACGAATAGTTCTTGCCCATGAGCGTCTCAGTATCGTCGGTGTTGGTAAGTCAACCCACTATCTTCGAAACGAAACACACTCTTATATTTCATAGACAGCGGAGCTCAACCTCTTGTCAGCCAGGATGGCAAGATTTACTTGGCCGTCAATGGAGAGATCTACAACCACAGAGTTCTCCGAAAGTCTCTCAAGACCAAGTACCACTTCAAGACACACTCTGACTGTGAAGTGATCATTCCTCTTGTGAGTTTTGAGATTCTGTGATAGCACATGAAGTTGCTGACAGCGGAAAAGTACATGGAACACGGAATTGATGCACCAAAATTCCTCGACGGCATGTTTTCGTTTGTCCTTTACGATGCCGAGAATGACCGTACTATCGCCGCACGCGACCCAATTGGTGTTACCAGTTTCTACCAGGGATGGAGCAGCAAGACCCCAGAAGCTGTCTACTTTGCTTCCGAGTTAAAGTGCCTCCACCCAGTTTGTGACAGAATTATTTCTTTCCCACCGGGACACATCTACGATTCGAAGACCAAGGAAACCACTAGATACTACCAGCCAAAATGGTGGGATCCAACTCAGGTCCCAACCAACCCAGTCGACTACAAGGTGTTGAGAGAGACATTCGAGAAGGCTGTAAGAAAGAGATTGATGGCTGAGGTTCCATACGGCGTTCTTTTGTCCGGTGGTCTTGATTCGAGTTTGGTCGCATCTATCGCTCAGCGTGAGACTCTTCGCCTGAAGGCAGCTCTTCTTGAACAGCAGTCAAAGACCCCGGAGAGTCGCCCAGATGAGGACAAGGGAGAGGGACTTGTTGGAATTGATGACTCTGGAGAGGTTTCTACCGTCACCTATCTTCCGCAACTCAACTCCTTCTCGATTGGTCTGCCAGACGCTCCAGACACCAAAGCTGCATTGGAAGTCGCAAAGTTCCTTGGCACGAAGCATCACGACATGACCTTTACCATTGAGGATGGTTTGAACGCTCTTTCCGATGTTATTTTCCACTTGGAGACCTTCGATGTTACCACCATTCGTGCCTCTACACCTATGTTCCTTTTGGCTAGAAAGATTAAGGCAATGGGCGTGAAGATGGTCTTGTCTGGCGAGGGAAGTGATGAGATTCTTGGAGGTTACCTTTACTTCCACGCCGCTCCAGGACCCGACGAGTTCCACGCCGAGACTGTCCGTCGTATCAAGAACTTGCACTTGTCTGATTGCTTGCGCGCTAACAAGTCTACTTCTGCTTGGGGTCTTGAGGCTCGTGTTCCTTTCTTGGATAAAGAGTTTTTGGCTGTCTCTATGGACATTGATCCAAAGGAGAAGATGCACACTAAGGAACGTATTGAGAAGTACATCCTCAGAAAGGCATTCGACCCATCTGTTCTTCCAGAGGGTGAGAAGCCATACTTGCCAGATCACATTCTCTGGAGACAAAAGGAGCAGTTCAGTGATGGTGTTGGCTACGGGTGGATCGATGCCCTCAAGGACAACGCTGAGCTCCACGTTACTGACGAGATGATGAAGAACCCAAAGCCAGAATGGGGTACCGATATTCCAGACACCAAGGAGGCGTAAGTAGGCTCGTATCTTGTGCTGTGAACAGAACGCTGACAAGTAATAGTTACTGGTACCGTACCATGTTCGACGAGCACTTCCCACCATCCTGTGCAGAGACCGTCATGAGATGGACTCCAACCTGGTCAAAGCAAACCGACCCAAGTGGAAGGCAAGTTCAATTCCCTTCATCTCGTATTTTACATAATGCTGACTAGAATCACAGAGCCATTAGCGTTCACGCTCAAAAGTATGAGGAGACAAAGTAAATTTACGCAGTTTTGTTTCTTTACTCTTCTTTAGGTCTTTGGAAAACGTCGACTGCTTTGATGGTGCGCATGGCGTTTTTGTGTGTCTCCAAATAGATTAGATACATATATTTCAGGTTAAGGTTATGTGTAGTACCTAAGGATGGAATATAAGAGAACATTTATGAGTTCGCTCCTAAGTTCCGCGAAGTTCATAGAGTTATATGCTTCTAATGAAGTGTGAATGCACAATCCCAGTGACAACCTGGTGAACTATATCTGTTGTAATGCATGCATCTGCAGTCCGACAGGCAAGATGTGCTTAAGGTTGATGGCCTGGCGTCCAGCTGGATTTGTAAGGCGGCAACATTTCCCCACTATCTGTGATTGTCGATATCGGACAAACTGATTAACTCCGGAACATAGTGATCAAGCTCCAGTAGAGTCATCTTCCTGATACTGGCAACTACTTAAAACCTCTTTCTATTTATTTACAAACGACTGTGCTTTATACTTGACATAAATTCGATACCCAAATCACCTTCCTCGTGTGGCAAGATGACCGACACTCCCTCGACACCTTTGCCTTTGGATTCCCGCGAACAGCCGGTCCTAGATCGACTTCTCGAAATTCGAGATGAATTAACGTTACTCAAGCGTGATCGCCGCTCCTATGTCAAGTCCTCGGATGTTATGACTCTGTATGATAAGACTGTCGAACAAGTCCGAGTTTTGAACGATATTCGCGTCAATAAACCACAAGAGCAGAATCTGGGTGAGTTGCGTCATACCTGATAGCTGGATATAGCTAATATCACAACTACCAGTCGATCGGGTGCTTGATGGATGTTTCCAACTCCTCTCCCTGTTTTTCATGACGATTGGCCGAAACAATGAAGCTCCTGCTGCTTATGCTCTCACATCCACAATCAAACGTCTTCTCGACCACCTTACTGAATCAGAGCTCTACTCAGCGAAGGACCTCGAACACATTGCACAAACTATCGAGAATCTACGTACCATTGTCAAGAATGCTGAACCCGATCACAGCCCAAAGCTGATCACCTTGTTGACCAATCGTCTTGATGTTTGCCAGAAGAGTTGCACGAACCTCTTACAGCAATTGGAGAGGCTAGGCCCTGGACTTCCAGGCACGCACGAGAAGTTGATTTCTATATTACGATGCATTTCTGCAGCAAATACCAAGGCAAAGGTGAGTTTTGAGAAAAGAGCATAAATTCTTCAGAATCCTAGCTCATACCCCTGCAATATACGAGCACGTGCTTATCAAAAATCGCATAGTTTCCCAAGGCCGATGTCAAGAAGTACCAAGCACAACTCAAGGAAATCGATGCCGAGCGAGTTGACGGAAAGTTTGTAACAGCAGATGGAACGGTTCCCGCTGGCAGCGATGAAGTTTCATCTCTTCTGGAAAGATGCCTTATGTGGTCAAAAATTGTGTTGGAAAGGTATGTGAATTTCTCATACGTACATGGAACAGTATTGACTATATCTAGAGAGGGAGTTATGCCAGAAGCTTTCAAGGCTACTTATGATACTCTTGTTGAGATCCGCAATAAGCTCGAGAAATTGTCCCTTACACAGGCATGGTCGTTACGCGAGACAGATCTCTATGACGTACAAAGACAATTGGACAAAATTGATGAGAGCCGTGTAGATGGAAACTTCCACGATGAGGAGGGCAAGCCTGCCGAGTTATACGTTCAAAGAGTAAGTCATTCTAACGGCTTAGCCAAGTCACCGATAGCTGATTATTACAGACTCTCTTGTATCTCATTCGACGCAATTACGGGTATATCTATTACCTGATGGTATCCTCTGAGCCCGTCTCAGAAGCCCTTCTCCCAATCTACAATCAGCTTCAGACACTGCGACGATGCTTGATTGAAGTTAAAAATTCGGGCGGTGTTGAGTCACCAAGGGAATTATATCCCTATAGCATGAAGGTAAGTCACCTCAAATTCCCACTACCCAGAGTCTTAGCTAAAACAGGCAGTTAAACTCCATCGATAACATGCGAAAAGACGGCAAATTTGTAGTTGGCGGCGACATTCCCGAAGGTCAAGGCAGCGTCACGGATCTTCTGGCTGAGTGTTATCAGCTACAGTACGACCTTAAGGTGGCAGCTGAGGAGAATGACGATGAATAAGAACGTTACAATACTGGAAGGGAAAGCGGGTGGGGTCTGGTGCTGTATATGGAGTATCTGGTTGACTTGGACTGGCGTTCTGGTCGGTCATTATTGTGGGGACAAAACAACTATAGCTTTGTACGATACTTTGGAATGGCTGCTATTCGAAGAGACTTGTTGCTTGTTGGAGCATGCCATGGGAATCCCAAGGTGTTCACAGGTCATAGTGCAATGATTTGATTAAAGAATATCATTGGCTTGAGTGATCGTGAATCGGTGCATAGAAAGCTAAGCAGTATATTACCTGTATATCGAGTAGTAGAAAATGAAACCTTTAAGTATATACATATATACCTGCGGTGGCTGTTGAGACGTAGGCTGTGGTCTACGAATTCTCATAAGCAATTGAGTCCATATGAATACAGATCTGTTTGGCCAATTATCACTTGCTCATATCGTTTATAAGCTACGTGAGACAAATGATCTTTTTTTTTATTAATTTTTTTAAAACCATGTGGCCCTCAAGTGTATGTTAAGTTCTGAGGGACTATTAAACTCTTAACAACTCTTTATAAACGCTTGGTTGTAAACACTGGTAGGTACTATAATCCTATGGCTTTCAATACATGCCTGGCTGTAACCAGTTGTACAATATTGAGTAGTTATAGTCTGTGAATACTGCATGGCTCTTGATAAGTTTATAGCTTTTGGAATGTAAAGCCTCCAATCACTTTGTAGCTCTTAATACTTTTATGGCTCCCAATAACACAAAATTCTGTAAGCTATTCGTTCATTCATAAGTATGGAGATGGCTAAAGCTGCGTACTCAATCAGAGCAATTAACTTATTCGGTATATCTAAGTTTACCAACAGCCTCTTAATCCGCTGGGGCTTTGGGCTAACCAGTTTCTGCTGAGTTATCTATGACAACTGAATCACCCATATCACTTGAATCATTTCTACAACCCAAATGATTTGGTCAAAGGGTCAGAATTTAGATCTATACATATTTCACGCCAAAGTTGGATTGTTCCATATAATTGTATATTGTGGAATAACAAGATGTAAACTCCAGACCTGAAACGAGCTATATGCATTCTTAGGATTTGTACATACAAAAGAAACCACCCCTTCCCGACTTCGCTCTCCATTCCTAACAACCTCAACACCTTCATTTACTTCCTGTACCAAAGTCGTGTGATCTTAGTATGTCTGTAGAATTCAGAGTTAGCGTTTGAGATATAGTTCATGTACGTTTAAAGGAGGGTGTTTGGGCTGTGGGACAGTGGATATTATAGTTGCTTACCTCATCTTCTTCTGGAGTTGGAAACTAAGAACAAAATGTCAGTCTTTAACGTCCTCAAATAAACTAACTTTAACTCACATTCCGAACATCAAAGCCTCACTGGTAGGTGGACATCCTGGCACGTAGACATCGACTGGGACGATTCTGTCACAGCCTCTGGTGACAGAGTAAGAGTAGTGGTAGTAACCACCACCGTTAGCGCAAGAGCCCATGGAAACAACCCATCTTGGCTCAGGCATCTGATCGTAAACCTGACGAAGAGCAGGTGCCATCTTGTTGGTAAGAGTACCGGCCACAATCATGACATCGGACTGACGTGGAGAAGCACGGAAAATGATACCAAGTCTGTCCTGATCGTAACGTGGGGTGGAAAGGTGCATCATCTCAACAGCGCAGCAGGCAAGACCGAATGTCATGGGCCAAAGGGAGCCTTGACGAGCCCAGTTGGCTATCTGATCGAGGGTGGTACTAATTATTGTTCGTTAGAATTTGTGCTTTGCCACCCGTCCAAATCCATCCCAGCAGCCATTATGCATCCGATATACAATTCGAGAGCAGGAATCACGTACAGTGCGTATTGCATAACGCCCTTCTTGCCTTCTTGACTTGCCAATGGCACCTCGCGTCTCTCCTTGCCAGTGACGCTCATGGGTGGTGGGGTTCCCGGGTTGCCGTGTACATTGTGAGGAGTCGAAAGAGCACTGGCCGGCTTCGACGAGGAGG
Organism: Allantophomopsis cytisporea; assembly: GCA_024752435.1. Classification (NCBI taxonomy): domain Eukaryota; kingdom Fungi; phylum Ascomycota; class Leotiomycetes; order Phacidiales; family Phacidiaceae; genus Allantophomopsis; species Allantophomopsis cytisporea. Next base: position 2,075,995 of record CP103025.1, read on the forward strand.
AAGAGATGGCAGCAATTGATCGGTATGGGATGATAGCGGCAGAGGGCTTAGCTGTAGAGGCAATGCTGTCAGTGCTGTGGCAAGTATACTGGAGTCTAGAGATCTATACCTCTGAGCGCGAGCGCGGCTGTGGATCTGGTGGTGGAAAACATCTCGTCGCCAACTGTCGATTGATGAGTCTCCGCGATATATGAGATGAGTTGCGTGGAGTGGAGAAGGCGCTGTCGCGGGGAAGCTGTTGTGAGGTTCACACTCAATGATCCTCATATCCTTAGCGCGGTCGAATAATCATCGAACTGTGATTGGCCGCATTAACAATCATTGGCATGTACCCGAGTTGACAATTGTCTAACAGTCATAGCACCACAGTTCTCATTTTATACATATATGAACTATTTGAGCAGTTATTCAAATTAAGAAGACCTTTAACAATACCTTGTGTGTTATTCATGATCCTTTTTCGTTCCACTATGTCTTCTTTCTATGGGTACGTCGGATGGTCATCATAATTGATGCCTGACAATAATGGCTTGAAATCATTACGACCATAATCCCTTCGGTACCTAAGGTGCCTACAGGTACAATACTGAGCAAGAACAGTCACGCGCATTCTGCAGATATGACCACGAAAAGGACATTTTTCATACATTGAAAGACTGATCCATAACTAGCTAAGACTCCTGAAGCCAACCTTGTAGACAAAGAATATACTTAATCCTAACAAATCACTGCCCAATTGCCATATTCAAAATTTCCAAAACCTGTTGCTTTTCAGTCAGAGGAATGGGGTTGGTCATCAACCAAGGATCTTTTAGACAATTGTCTGCGAGAGCATCCAGCTGCGATGGTTTAATCCCAACATCTTTTAAGGTCTTCGGCAGACCAAGCTCTGAGACAAAAGCTCCAACCACATCTCCGCCGTCCGCCGTGTTCTTTTCAAGACCATGTGACTTCAAAACTGCAGAGATGGTCTCATCACCCCAGAAAATATCAAGGATCTTTTCCTGTCTTGATCTGACCGCCTCATCTCCATGCTTGAAGTTGTACTTCAGCACAGATGGAAGTATGACACAGCTAGTCTGGCCATGTCCAACCCCTAAAGGACCAAGTTGATGTCCAATGCCGTGACTACCACCCATTTGTACACCGAGTCCGATGCACTTCATAGCTTCAATGACACCTTTCATTTCTTCTAACCTCGGCTCCTCATCTTCCCAGTTCTTCTTTGTCTTTAGCAGATTCGGCGCCAATAGCTTCAGACCATTTGTGGCAGCTTCATCGCTCGCCTTGGTTGATCGGAGTGAACAGATGCCCTCGACGCAATGATCAACTGCTCTAACACCCGAAGCAAGCCATGTCTCCTCGGGAGTGCTGACAGACAGAGCTGGGTCAAGAACAACAACGTCAGCTCCCATGGATGGATGTCCAAATATGACCTTGTGGTTCTTCTCGGTGTTGGTGGCACCAGCGAATGGCGAGTACTCTCCTCCGCTCAAGGTGGTGGGAACATTGATAATGGGAATCTTGCACGGTTTTGTCTCCTTCTGGCTCAAGCTACTCAACCTCTCCAGACCCGCATGGTCACGAATGCCGTTTGCCAAAGCCTATGAAGTGATCAGTATCAAAGGAACGGCAATGTATGATGCGTTGTGGCTAATTTATACATACCCATGAAATGACCTTAGCACCATCAGTCAAACTACCAGCTCCTAAAGTCACAATGACCTCGGCCCTACGTCGTCGGAAATCTTTCACAATTTCGAGAACATCAACCCAGGGTGTGTGGCTTCTGATACCCTTCCTCACGCCGACAACTTCGACGTTTTCATCATAGTAGAGCTCTTTCTCGAGCGCCTTGAAGTAGGGCGTCTTACTGATGGAAGCCGAGACAATGATATAGATCTTCTTGACCTTGTAAGTATTGGTGACATGATGTGCAACGGCTTCGGGGTAGCGCAAGCCATAAGAGACGTAAGGCTTCGCCTTAGGCGGAAAGGCGGGGAAGAAGTGTTCATTCTGTTCAGACATAGCGATGGAATTTGAATAAATCGATAAGAGGCTTCAGTCAAATTTTGGTAGCAGGTAGGGTGATTGAAGAATACGGAGGTGGGGGGATGAATGGATAGTATATATATTTGTGTCATCAGCTACTCCATGAAAGTGGAGTGATTGCTAAGGAATCAGGATGAAACCTGCATCTGGATGAGCAACGGGAAGGGGCGCAAACGTTCGTTCGTACGGTTATTATTGCATTGCCTGAACTTACCCACAACTTCTTAGTCAATTATGATGCTGCCTGACCTCATGTCATGGACAATCAACCGACTTCCCGCGCGGTACCTACGTAAGTACAGCCTCGCACAGCCTTGCACATTTGAGTACTTTGTCGAACGAAGAACAGCTCCACAACCATGTCAATGAAACGGAATAGTGTCAGTGGTGATTGAGGTATCCCGATCATTTCACAAGAGTATCCACTTTCGAGTACAATCCTGCAGCTAATTCCACGTTTTATTCCGGCTTCCCTTTCTTGGAAGACAAAATCCGTCGTATCCACAATAAATATGGATTTTCTGCAATTGGTATCCTACTCGTCACATGAATTTTTTGATGATCCTGGAACTTTGTGCTGCGCGCAAGTGCTTATGGTTGGCAGCCATCATGGTTCATCATGGTTCATCATGGTTGTCATAGGGGACTTCGGCCTCATTATTTTTTGTGCCGTCCAAATGAAGCTCGGATCGCCCGTCTGACCAACCGATAACCAACCAAAGTACGGCTCTCACGGCAAGGGTCTTGGAGCGACCACTGGACATGCATTGTGTGTTCTTCTCTTCTCAATTATACGATATCTAAAAGTCCGTTTCTGTGTATGGCCATGTTGCTATAATAAATAAAGTTGAAGAGGTACAATGACCTCATTTTCACCAAATGAAGCATGTGCGGAGGGAGCATATCTGAGAACGCATTGAGCCAGTGTAAGATTGCACTAGGATTCCCCCGCTATCTCCACAACTCTCCAAGCTGGAGACCCCACACAGAGCTTTCAATTGGGGACAGCAGTGCAATAATCTGCTTAATATCGGAGCGACGTCCAGCTAAACCACGAGGACTGCCGGGAAGCGGTCGCATTTGATGCGAGGACCCCTTCATGAAACTTCGCCGAGCAAGACGAATCATTTAGATACCTTGTATCAGTATATCGCAATGCCAATCTCGATAATCTTCCCGAAAACTTCGGCAATTCCTAATCGTATGTTCCCTGCTCGAACTTTTCCGTATCATAGAATAGAGCTGAGATGGTGTTGCCATTGAATATCCGACCTTCAAGCGCGTTGACCGCTCTCAAGCCAGACAATGGACTTGTAAACTTGACGAAAACTTTAGCGGGGCCAACACCATGTCGATCAATGTAGACGCGCTCCACAACACCATACTGCACGCAAGTCAATATTCTGTAGTACGTCGAGGCGCAAATGTATTAAGAAAAAACGTACCTTTTCGCTGCACTCGTCACCAATTTCTTGCATGAGACCACCATCTCCAGATCCCTCGACCTCTTCGTCAAGATCCATACCATCTACCATACCCCTGAGCACAATAACTTCGGACATAGCACCGAATTTGCCCTCTTCGCTGTCCTTCTCTACAGCTTTCTTCTGTCCCCCAATTATCTTACCTCGCCCACCAGGATCGCGGAATCCACCTCCCTCAGCATCTGACTTCTTCTTGCGTTTCTCAACTTGTACCCGCAAAGGATTAATAATTCCAGAGCCATCTGCACCAAGACCAGAACCTTTGCTCCACCCATACTTTGACATGAGACGCTCTGCGAACCCTTTCTGGCCCGGACGTCGTGAACGCTCTTGCTCTTCCGTTTCTTCCTCTTCTTGCCCATCATTTGCTTCCTCCTGTGCTAATGCTCTTTCAAGTTCGGCTTCTGATGATGGAAGCTCGCTTGGCGCTGCCGGAAGATTGTAACGTACAGGAGCTCGGGATATTGCAGAGTACTGCTTGAGTCTGAGATTGTGTTGGTGGTGGTGGGACTGAGGAAGGCTGGATGCTGTAGGTAGAAACAGGTGGCGGTGGAGGTGGCTCTTGATCTGGTGCTGGTGGAATCCCTTGACTCAATCGTAGCCTTCGACTATATGCATCATCACCAGTGGGAGCTTCTACCAGAGCCGCTGGGTCACTAGATCCACGAGGAGCAAAGTCTGACGGCGGCGGTGCAAATGAGTAGTTTGGCGGCGGTGCAAATCGATCTATGGAATATCAATATTTGCATGAGCAACAAAGTGGAACAATTCATACTCTTGAATGCAGGTCTCGAGTCCTCCTCATCATCACTGTCTTGGTTACTGCTTTCTCGTCGAGCCATACGGTGAGCGTACAATCTGTCCTTCCACTCTCGTACCTCCCGGATCTTCTCATCACTATTCTTATACTCCTCATAATTGTTCGGCCGCGAAGGATCATAGATATCGTCCCAGTCTTGAACTACGGCATATTCTGTCTTGTTTTTCTTACGACGCTTTCTGCCTCCGCGCTGCCTTTTTTCCCCACCGTAGAATCCATTCACATCATCGTCATCGGCTGCAGTCCAATCTGCAAGGGTAGTTTTTGTTGGAGGTCGCGTGACAATATTATTGATTGATGTTGCGGTCTCAGGTTCAGCAGATAATGCATCTTGTGTAGGTGGTTTTGGGACTTTATTTTTGGCTTTCGATTTTTGTGATGCCAGTTGGGGTCTTCTAGTAGGCTGGAATCGTAGAGCTCCTATAATCAAGCAACAGTCGGACGAAGTCAGTACTCATTACAGTAACAAGAGTGCTATAAAGAGAAGAATGAGAGGTAGAAGAGCTCATTACCAGAATCTATCTGTTGCTTTTTGGCTGCAGCATCTCCCAGCTTTGCATTCTCATCATCGTTTGATTTGAAAACAACAGGCTCACGCGAAATCGATGCAGCAGTGTTGGATGAGCCAGCGGTTGAAGGATTGAGAAGATTTGCATATAGAGACAATCCGCCCCGTTGTGGAGCACCGCCAGGCGTTGAATTAGACATGGTGCAAGTTGTGCGAAAGAGAATTAAGAGGTAAGGTAGATTTAATAGATTTTGAGGTCGCGATGACATTACTTTACCTTAAGGTACGGTACCTTAGTTTCCCCCAGCCTGGTGAGCAAGGCTGGATCGTTGTGGATAACAGCCACCAAAGCTTTTCAAAATACGGGTTTCTTGGGCGATAAAGGCCTATCATATAGCACGTCACATCTGCTATCCGGGTCTCCGCTTGCTCTTAGTCAATGGTTTAGATTTCACCGGTCGAGCCATAAGATAGGTAGAGAAGGTAACAACGTAATTGACTTTTAAACACTTTCCTCACCGTCTTACTTTTCGAAATTTACTAGAACTTGTCTCTTCAATTCTATCTATCAATCTAAACATACGCAGTGTGATAACCATCAAAATGGCTGCAACCACACTCAGTAACTCATTCTCGTCCGGGGGTGATGCAACAGCGATCATAATCCCCTCCAAGACCAGCCCTTTGACCATATCCTATCAGCAATTGTCGTCGGATGTCGCATCCTTTCAGGCCAAGCTCGCCAAGCTCGGAATAGCACCACAAGCTGCAGTGTCCATTGCTCTCCCAAACACATACGAATTTATTGTTGCATTCCTGGCCAGTTCCTGGCAGAGGGCTATTGCTGCTCCACTCAATGCAGCCTACAAACAGGAGGAATTCGAGTTCTACATTGACGATTTGAGCTCAGCCTTAGCTCTCGTCCCCAAGGGCTCGTTCCAAGCGAATGGTGCAGCTGTAAGAGCAGCTCGCAAGTACAAGGCAGCCATTGCAGAATGTTACTGGGACGCTCAGCGTGGAGAAGTTGTACTTGATGTTAAGGATGTAGGAAAGTTGAACGGCAAGGGAGACCAAAAGGTAGAAAAGGCGCAGCCAGATGATGTTGCTCTTGTTTTACACACCAGTGGAACTACTGGTAGACCAAAGGCTGTAGGTGACACCATTGACAGGGACATTCACTGAGATACTGACTTTGCGTAGGTTCCACTTACCCACAGAAACCTGACTCGAACAATGAGTATGAGCTGTCTGGCAATATACGATTATGAATCGTGGCTAACTATTTTACAGAGAACATCAAGGCTACCTATCAACTTACTCCCCAAGATCGTACTATGCTTGTTATGCCATTGTTCCACGTTCATGGCTTGCTTGCTGGTTTCTTGGCCCCGTTAATGTCAGGTGGTTCTGTGATTGTTCCTCCAAAATTCTCTGCCTCTGAATTCTGGGATGACTTCATCACTCACCAGGCGAACTGGTATACAGCAGTTCCAACTATTCATCAGATTCTTCTCAAAAATCCTCCACCATCGACCAAGCCAAACATCCGATTCATTCGGTCATGTTCGTCTCCATTGTCTCCAACAACCTTTCACCAGCTTGAGGAGACCTACAATGCTCCAGTACTTGAGGCTTATGCTATGACTGAAGCTTCTCACCAAATGACCTCTAACCCATTGCCGCCTGGTAAACGCCAGCCTGGCAGTGTAGGTATTGGTCAGGGTGTAGAAGTCAAAATCTTGGACCAAGAAGGAAAGGAAGTGAAACAGGGTGCCGAGGCAGAGATCTGCATTAGAGGAGAGAATGTTACTAAAGGTTATCTCAACAACCCCGAGGCAAACAAATCTTCATTCACAAAAGACGGCTTTTTCAGAACTGGTGATCAAGGCAAAGTTGACAGGGATGGCTATGTCTTCATTACTGGCAGAATCAAGGAACTCATCAACAAGGGAGGGGAGAAGATCAGTCCAATTGAGCTTGACAATGTTCTTGCTCGTCATCCTGCAGTTTCTGAGGCTGTCAGTTTTGCTATCCCAGATGAGATGTACGGTCAAGAGGTCGGTGTTGCTATTGTCTTGAAGAATGGCCAGAAGCTCGATGCTGCGGAATTGAAGAAATGGGTCGCTGAGAAGCTGGCCAAGTTTAAGGTGCCCAAGAAGGTCAGTTGTTACAAATGATGTCGAGTATGATTTCATACTGATTCCTTGCAGGTATACTTCACCGACAACATGCCAAAGACCGCAACAGGTAAAATTCAACGTCGTATTGTTGCAGACACCATGCAAAAGCAGGATAAGCCAAAGGCCAAGTTGTAGAAGTATTCTAAATCATCTGCCATGACTGTGATACATCCGGATCTCTTCCATCGGTTTGGATGTTGTAATAGTATACAGACGAGAAAATGGCTAAGCATTACGCAGCACAAGCAAAGTCTCGACGAGTCATTGGCACTGATCTTGCATCTTGTCATTCCATATGATGCCATTATGTTGTGTGTATTATAATCTTCTATGGGTTTCTGAACGCGCACTTGAACTAGAATAGCCGTTAGCAGTATGTTCACATACGAGTAGTTGGGAACTTACAGGATAGATTTGAACCTAGTAAAAGAGATTAGTACTCAATTCTATCAATATCGGGACATGAATGCACAAACTCACCTTATTCCAGTCCCAAACATCATTTTCAGAGTAAACGTCCTTCTTCAACTCGGCCAGAACCTCCTCTTTGGAGGCAGCCAAAGCAACCATGACGCTACCCTGAATCTTCATGCTCTCCCCTTCCTTGGGAAGATCCTCCAAATAAGCACCTGTATCATCAGTACCCTTCTTGCAGCGTCGACTATCAACCAGCAAGAGCTTGTAACTTACCGCCCATCTTCCAGAAGCCGCTCTCAGCACCTGCCTTGATACCCTCGAGATGATCACTAATACTCTTGTCAGCAAATTCCCAGGTCTGACGCGTGGACAGTACATACGGTCTAACTTTCATCCTGAGCTCCAAGGCCCCCACGTTGTCGGGCAGGATGACAATCCATTCGTGTTTTGCGGCTGCTGTTGCCATTGTTCTAATTGACGAGTAGGAGAATTTAGGAACTAGTTTGAGGTTTGTTAGATTTCTAAAGAGGTGCGGTGCGATTGCCATTGATGTGCAGAGGAGCTGTGGTCCGGTCGTGGTTTTATAGTGGGGTAGATGCCGGTTGTGTATGATAGGGCGCCGAGCTTTGGCGTGGATTTCATCATGTTTGATAACGTGCAGCAGCAGCGGCACAGCGATAATACCTACAGCATGCCTAGATACCGCTCTTTGCCGACACCTAGGTATTTCTTTGGTCCGGTATATATTTATTAAGAAGTCCAACTTCCCAACTTGATTATAGTATGTCTGTGCAGCTGAATTTGAAGATTTCGAACAATTTGGCTAACTTTGGTTATCTCCCGAGTTCGATGGATTTCAACTTGTTTGGATTGTCTACTAATCTCATGGACGCAAGGCTGTCAACAGATCCAGCAGAAGTGACAATGTATAATCATCTGGCACTCAATAATTACGTAGCTCTAGATAATGGTATGATTGTGAACAAATGGCTAGCTCTAACTCATCAGTCGGCGCTGATTAACTGCATAGATCCCGTCTCTTGACATACGAGTTATAGAGCTGATGATATTATGATAGGTAGAATTATGAAATCCACCCATTCGATATATTCAACGGAAATAGACCCAAAAGAAAGACACTACACTCATGAATTTCTCCAAGAATATATGAATGCAATTCCAAAGTCTTGTTTCAGGCTACGTAGCTGGCTGGCCTTGCTCTTCATCCCATTTCTTCGCATCCCTCTTCAAAGCCTGATTTTCCATTTCAAGTGATTCGATTCGCTCTTGCAGGCCGTCCATCTGCTCCTGAGCGCCAACGCTGAATTCTTCAACGATCTTGAAGAAGCGCCACAATCGCAGGATGACAACCAAGGACGCAACCTCCTCGAGCACACCGTGTAACAAGACATCAATCACGAAGCCAGCGAGAATTACTGTGCTATCAAAACAATGAAACCAAGATTGGAAATACCTTGAGCCCTTTCAGCACACATAATGAGAAGTCAAAAGTAAAGCGTTCTTACCTCCAGCCAAAAGCCCATATGCTCATTGCCAATTCCAACATGAACAGACAACTGAATACCAATCCCGCAATCCCAAGACCATCTCGTGCATGCTCCCATTTTGGGTTAGTGTTCTTCCGCTCACAGGTATATAAATTTATGAATATGTCGGCGAAGATACAGGAAACGTCAAGGGCCACGAGAGTGAGCACGTAGTAATGCTGGGATTTGGATGAGAGGAACCGTTGAAGATCTTGTCGAGACTTTGTATATCGAGCGTGAAAGGTTGAAGTTGACGGCTCTTCGATCGAAGCTGCCCTTGAGGATGCATTTACAGATGCTGCGTCTCGGTCTTCTCGGAGAAGTGGCTGAGATGAGTCGTCTTCGGCAGACATGACGATATTGACAGTGATAAGAAAGGCTTATGAGGACAAGTGTTGAGGGTTTGAACGATTTTGTTAGCTGGTTATATGCCCGGATCTTCACTGACGATATTGCTCCGCCGTGTAAATGCTTGGAGGAGAAGCCGAGGAAGCTTCAATGTACGCGCGCCAAAGACAAGCGAGGCTTTCCCAGCCAGGGGTCTGTTGTAGCGTCACATGTGTGCATTACTACATAATTGATCAGGATAGCACTAATTCACGAGGAATTGAGATTTACTAAAAGCTGGTATGTGAGAGACAGTTGTCGATAACCTTCGGCGCCGAAGTAAACAAATCTCCAAGCGATAGTCGGACTGATGTGATGCCCGTTTCCCGTTGCTTGGCAGATGCAGCAACATCGCTGAGGATGATGGAACGCTAGTCAATTTTAGTGGGCATCTGATAATATATCGCAGCCTCGTGTTCCTCGAGCATGTTTGTCCGCTGATGAAGCATTAATCGCATCCAACACTACTTGCTATCTAACATACTAATCAGTAGGTATGTGTATCTTTTTCTTGCGTTATTCTTTGGGTTAGCTATCTGAGCGCAGCGAATTTCGCCTGCTGTTGTGCTTCTAGTCAACTCCTCACTTCGCGATGCCTTTTATGCGTTGCTCTTGATCGAGCGGAGACGAAAGTGGCAGTCGCGTTGTCCGTCTTCGCACTCCTGAGCCTTTCTTTTTTCAATCACGCTTTTAGGACTCGCATTTATAACCCGTTACTAACATGAATCCCGACAGCTTCCTAATACATCCGCGCGATCGGTTTATTCTCAGGATATTGCCAGACGAAACCGAAGATATGGCCGACGAGACAGAAGCCAAGGCTCCGGAGGTACCAAAGGAGGACCCGGTGATCGGCGAGGAGGGCGGTGATGATGAGGTTCGAGCCCGTATACCAAGTCTGTCAGGTCATCACTGACACCTTTCGTAGGAGGAGATCACAGCCATGAAGAGACGGGTCGCAGAAATGGAAGAGGAGGCCGCGAAACTTCGAGAAATGCAAGCAACGCTTGATCAGCAAAGCAGCGACCTTCGTGAGGACAAGGAGGATATTGACTCCCGAAGCATATTCGTAGGCAATGTCGACTACGCCGCTTCCCCCGAGGAGCTGCAGGCACATTTCCAGAGCTGCGGTTCAATCAACCGTGTCACTATTCTGCTTGATAAGTTTACCGGCACGCCAAAAGGGTTGGTTCCACGATTTATATACATATGAAATTGCATGACTGGGGACGAGCAATCAATACCACAGTGCAAGAGATGGATGCTGATTCGAAAAATGCAGGTATGCTTATGTTGAGTTTGCAGAGCCAAACTTTGTAGCTCAAGCTTTGGTACTAAACGAGAGTGTTCTTCATGGCAGAAATCTCAAGGTATGTTACGTTCATCTAAGGCATCTAACTTGTCATGCTGACTGACTTTTTAGGTAGTTCCAAAGCGTACCAACTTACCAGGCATGACCCGTGGTGGCCGCGGCAGAGGCAGAGGTGGATACCGTGGCTTTGGAGGTGGTCGTGGAGGCTTTCCACCTCGAGGAGGCTATCGTGGTGGATACAGAGGTGGTCGTGGTCGAGGCTACACGCCATACTAGAAGATTCTGATGAAAGAGGGGTATATGACTGCATGGATTTCTATTTGGCAGGACAATGGGTGTACGATAGGCTCTGGGATAAGGCTCTGCGATGATCTTGACAATTTTGCATCAACAAAAAAAGAAGGAAGTGTGTTAAAGGATGGTTGATGCTGAAAATACAACGAAGTTTATCTTGAAATCCTTTTACATGTTCTTTCAAGTTGCACGTGCTCTTTCTCTACTGATGGTGCAGTCAGTACACCAGTACGTACACACGTTTTGCCGCCGCGTTGCTGCAAGTCGTAAGGGATAGAGACTGCTTGTACTTCCAGCAATTAATCTAATTTCTTAGCATATCTCTTACGTTGATTTTAGTATTTCTTCGATACTCATCTTTAACATCTCATTATGAATTTTCTTGGTAATTTTCCTCCTTGATTGTTCATGCGTAGTAAGCTCGCACTGATGCATTGGTGAAGTTGTTGCATGCTTGTACCGAATCCAGCCAACTCGTTCTAGCGCCCCGCCTCCCGCCTCTTGATTGCAGGTTGTTCCAAACTTGGGTGACGAAGTCGGCGGCCGTGAAAAGCTGTTCTCCTCTTTAATCAACCATCATCAAGCATCTCTTTTGCTTCCATCGCGCTCTGTGCGATTTATTATGTCCATTTGGCTAACCAATTTGCCTCCGCATAACGAAATCGTGGTCGGTGGTCGGAGGTTCAAGCTGCACAGCCCTCCTGCGCCGCAGTCCCTCAGCATTGCTCTTCCTACCTCATAGTTCCAGGATCCGTGCTCTTCAAACCCCTCGAACGAATATTTACGATATTTACAATAGTTTGAGCGAAAGGCTCGACGAGGAGCATCGTCGAAATGTCAGCCAGAGGTTCTGAATCAAATGTGCCTACGTATGTTGTCACCCTTTCAATAACCAAGGCAATGAAACTCCCGCTAACACATCTTTCAGGCAGAACAACCTTCGGATTACGAGTATGTAACTTGCGATGCGTCCATTCGCGATGACATATCTGACACCTATGTAGTAATTGCCGCCGACGGTCTATACAAGCGTGATGTATTTCGTACGTCTTCCAGGCTGGATGGATACATTAACACATGCTGATACACCAAAATAGGTTTCCCAGATCCATTTGCTGTAGCTACTCTCAATGGCGAACAAACCAAAACTACGACGGTGATCAAGCGTACTTTGAACCCATACTGGAACGAGAGTTTTGATATGTATGTTGCAATTTTTGGCCCCAGCATCGAGCAACACTAATGATGACATCAGGAGAGCCTCAGAGGATAGTATACTCGCCGTTCAGATTTTTGATCAGAAGAAGTTCAAGAAGAAGGACCAAGGTTTCCTTGGAGTCATAAACGTTCGCATTGGTGATGTTGTTGACTTCTCGTCAGGTGTTGATGGTACGTAACGCAAAGACTCGTCCAATATGGTTACTCTTTCCCCGAATACCATGGTTCTGTCATGATCCCACAATCTTATTCCAACATTCGCTAATTCACCTTAAAAATTGACAGAAATGCTCACACGAGACCTAAAAAAATCCAACGACAATCTTATTGTACACGGTAAACTCATCATTAATCTTTCCACAAACTTATCTGCACCACCTCGAGGAACATTAGCCCCACCCGGAGGAGCACCAAAACCATCCAGACCCTCCATGAGTACCCCAACGGGATCTACATCGCAGTTCCCAGGCACTCGACCATCCAGTGACGTTTCTCGACCACAAGGTGTTTTACTCGCAGATGGCACCACCTCGACTGCACGCGCACCTGGCCACCAGCCCTCTGCTGCCAGTGCGGGCCCTTCAGCTGCAGCTACACAGGCCAATGGTACATCAGCTCCGAGACCTGCAGGCTTCAGTTCTTTTGAAGATGCCCAAGGAAGATTGCCAGCTGGTTGGGAGAGGCGTGAGGACAATTTAGGGCGAACTTACTATGTTGACCACAACACTCGATCGACGAGCTGGAACCGACCCACCGCGAGCGGAACGGCAGAGTCTACAAGAGTGGAACGCGATGCAAACACCCAAGTGGAGCGACAGAGACATCAGAACAGAACTTTGCCAGAAGACCGTACTGGAGCCAGTTCGCCCAACCTACAGCAGCAGACCCCTGCGGCTGCAGCGGCACCAGTTGCGAACTCCGCCAGCAATGTTTCTATGATGGCCACAGGTGCCACTACAGCTGGAACTGGTGAGCTTCCACCGTTATGGGAACAGAGACATACCCCAGAAGGTCGTGCGTACTTCGTTGATCACAACACAAGAACGACAACCTGGGTGGATCCAAGACGACAGCAATACATTCGCATGTATGGTGGACAGAATCAGAACAACACTATTCAGCAGCAACCTGTCTCTCAACTTGGACCATTGCCAAGCGGATGGGAAATGCGTCTCACAAACACCGCTAGGGTATATTTCGTTGATCATAACACCAAAACTACAACTTGGGACGATCCACGCCTACCATCATCCTTGGACCAGAACGTGCCACAGTACAAACGTGATTTCCGACGCAAACTTATTTACTTTAGATCTCAGCCCGCTCTTCGTATCCTTTCTGGACAGTGTCATGTTAAGGTCAGGAGATCTCATATTTTCGAGGACTCGTACGCCGAAATCATGCGCCAGTCTGCTACAGACCTCAAGAAACGTCTTATGATCAAGTTCGATGGCGAAGATGGTCTCGATTATGGTGGACTTTCTAGAGAGTTCTTTTTCACGTTATCTCACGAAATGTTCAACCCGTTTTACTGTTTATTCGAATACTCTGCTCACGACAACTACACCCTTCAGATTAATCCTCACTCTGGCATCAATCCGGAGCATCTCAACTACTTCAAGTTCATTGGTCGCGTTGTGGGATTGGCGATTTTCCATCGTCGCTTCTTGGACGCATTCTTCATCGGTGCTTTATATAAGATGATGTTGAACAAGCCTGTTACGCTCCAGGACATGGAAGGTGTGGATGCTGATTTCCATCGATCTTTGCAATGGATGCTCGACAACGACATTGAAGCTGCTATGCTTGATATGACCTTTTCTACCGAAGACGACCAGTTTGGTGTTAGTGTGACTGAGGATTTGATCCCAGATGGTCGTAACATCGAAGTCACCAATGCCAACAAGAAAGAATATGTCGAGCTCATGACTAAATGGCGAATCCAGAAGCGTATTGATGAGCAGTTCCAAGCATTCATCACCGGTTTCCACGAGCTTATCCCTGCGGATCTTGTCAACGTCTTTGATGAGCGTGAATTGGAGCTGTTGATTGGTGGTATTGCTGAGATTGATGTTGATGACTGGAAGAAGCATACAGATTACAGAGGATACACAGAGTCTGATGAAGTTATCAAATTCTTCTGGCAGACTATCAGAAGCTGGGATGGAGAACAGAAATCCCGTCTTCTTCAATTTGCTACCGGTACTTCCAGAATTCCTGTCAATGGTTTCAAGGATTTGCAGGGTAGCGATGGTCCTAGAAGGTTTACAATCGAAAAGTCTGGAGAAGTTGGAAACTTGCCAAAATCCCATACATGGTACGCCTCAAACCTAGCCTGTTCCAGCAACTTGTTCATCTGCTAACAATTCACTAGTTTCAACCGCCTTGATCTTCCACCGTATAAGGATTTGGCCGTGTTACAATCTAAATTGACAACAGCAGTAGAGGAGACCATGGGTTTCGGACAGGAGTAGTGTGGTTATTTCCCCCTGTTGAATTATATACGTCGGCCCTATTTTCATTTCTTTGATTTTCTTTTCATAGGCTCTCTCCTTGTGGCCGACGTCGAGCGTTTGTAATTGACAAGGAGGCTACATCGTATCCTAGAGGGTATCTGGTAGTTTAGTTTTTTCCCGGGAGCCATGGTGTACCTAGGACTTCAGCAGCAGAAAAAAGAAAAGTATGATGCGTTGAATTCCAATATGCGTCTTGACAGTATGAGTGTTTGTTGTAATTTTGTACAAGAACTTGGGATGTTTTAAGTAACGTTCCTACATATCTCAATCACCGTTGCGGAACTGGATTTCGAAACTGATGACCTTCAATTAGTGAATTCTTGCCTGAATATTTCATGATGGTCGCACTTATTTAACCACGGGTGACAGGATATATTTATCCTATGACATGAACTTGACCCAAAGTTTCAAATCAGCGAATTATGATTACTTACTGATTTGAGATGTTTTTAGTTATCCAAAATCGTGCAATTGTTTACAACTATGCATTAATTAAGATCCACGGAGATTGATTGCTGTACAATAGTTTTCAAGCAGCCCTTCATGCAGAACTCATGTGAGTACATATGGTCAACTCATCCAGAATATTTTTGATGAAGATGCCGTGCAGATGGCTGCTTTTGGTGCCAGAGTTAGAGAGGTAGCACTCATTATCAAAAGACATACCTATCGACGAGTTACTTAGACACCTTCATTACTTTCGCATACTTTCGCTCGTCCAACCTACCAATAATGAACTTAAATCGATATTTGGTATTTTAGACGGCTTATTCTCTGAGGGACTGTTGCAGGGCCATAGTACTGGGTAAGTACATGTATGCATCCTCTCTCTGCGTTGATAGTGGTGTAAACTTTGTATTTGATTCATCTTACACCAGGCAGTGGACCTCATATACAAGCTGTTATAGTCACAATGGCCTCATCAAGTTCTTTCCACAAATAGAATGAAGTGTTCATCATTTTTGCCTCGCTGCCGTTCAAGCCCTCATCGTTTCATTAAACTCACCATCCCGATAGGAGTCTTGCACAAGCCGGTTTCCACTTCGAGTGTCATCGTAGTGCAAAAAGTCAACCATTGCCCACATCGAACCCAGCCTATGACTTGAGGTATTTTAAGTAGATAGATGAACCCATTCGACGGCTATGATAGGAGAGGAAAAAATAGTTGTGGTTATATTGGAACAATCATATGCATTGGCATGGGGAAGGGCAGCACGCATTATCACAGGTAGCAAGTTATGCAGTGGAACTGTATCAAGTAACCAAGCTGTTCCGACGGCCAACCTCCAAATTAGTCCATGTGAAATTCATACGCCAGGACTGGTATAACTGCATGTACAGTGAGGTAGCCATTATTCTTAAAGTTTAATTTTGGAGAGAAACCAAGCCAAGATACCCTACAACTTGAAGCCGCCTGCACCATTTCTAGCAGCGGCTTCCTGCACCTTATTGCCATCAACATCACGAACCTCACCCCTTTTACCAATAACCTTGACACCACCCCTCTTGAGATCAGAGAGTGTCTCAGCCTCACGCGCCTTCTTGCCCGTCTTCTTCTTGTCACCCTCAAGCCCACCACGCTTCTTGATCCTCTCCTTCTCCCTTCTTCTCCTCCTAAGTTTCTCCTCACGCGACATCTCCTGTCTTGCCACTGGAGCTCCACTCTTGGGTACCACTTCGCCTGCTTCAATAGAAGCCTTCTCCTGTCCAGCCTTGTAGATCTCTTGAGGCGCGAGCATGCTGTCACCCCCATTGATGCCAGCGGCCGTCGAGGGCTGCGCATCTTCCATGGCAATGGTAGCCACGTCGGATACGACGGTGAGCGATGGGGCTGCGGGCTTGGGCTTGTAGTGCCAACTGCTGAGTGAATCTAGCTTGCCGCATACGTCTCTCCACAGACGTTCGATCTCGTCGTGTTCCTTCTTAAGCTTCTCATCAGACTTGCTGACATATGTATCTGGGTTGGTTGCCTTGATGTGCTCTTCTTCATACATCTCGGCAAGACTCTGCTGAGCCTTGTTATCATCCAACTCGAAGGCTCCACGTCGAGTTGTAGCTGGAGTCAAGGAATCTGGGCGGCGACGGATGACTTCGTCGAACTCTTGGGCTAGGATACGGCGCTTGATGAGTTCTTCAATACTTTCACTGACCTCTGCTGTAATGACTGGTACTGGCTTTCCGGTACGTTCAAAATCGAGGTCTTCTTCGAGGAGAGAGTTTAGAGGACGATCATTGGCCTTGGCTTCTCCCGAGAGAGTCCAGTCACGCTTGGCAACTGACGCCGCCTCAAGACGACGAATCTCCTCAGCCAATTTTGCTTGCCGGCGCTCGTGGGCTGAACGTCGGGATTTGGGGTCAGCAGGGTCCAAATCTGAAAGGGCATCTCCCGAATCTTCATTGTCTGAAGCATCGTCAAAAAGATCACGACGGACATCCGCCATAGCACGCTCCATAGTCGTAGCATCATCCTCCACAGGTGCTTGGGCTCTCTTCTTTTCCTGACGGGCTTGATAAGCAGCTTCTCGTTCGCCCTTGCCGGCCTTTCGTGGAGGAGGCTCGAAGAAGTCCTTGTACAGTATATCATTTGTGTTATCTCCCGCATCGGCGACATCATGCATATCGGCATCCTCATCTTCATCTTCGCTGTCACCCATTGGGGCATTGAGGTCGACGTTACCAAATGTTGGTCCACCTTCCTCGTCTTCGTCACTCTCTTCATCAATATCCATAGCAGCTTCTCTACTCTTGCTAGAAGTTGTCTTGAGGGCTTTGGGAAGCGGTGCGCTCATAGGGTCTGCATCCCAATCAATGTCTTCTTCGTCGCTTGCCTCGCCAGTATTAGGATCCGCATTTGCATCTGCTTGTTCAAGGAACTCGGTTTGCTTGTTGAAGTCGTCGATAGAGAAAAATCCATCATTCAGTCCGTGTGGGTCTTCGGAGAAAACACCTGTATCCTTCTCCTCTTCTTCTTCCTCGTCATCATCCTCTTCTTCATAATCGTTCTCTCCATCCATTGCTTCCAACATATCATCCATGTCTGCGCCGTCCTCGTCCTCGTCCTCATCCACGCCTTCCATGTCCTCGTCTTCACCATCAAGTTCTTCTTCATCCTCCTCATCCTCATCGTCGTCAGAATCAACCTCAAATCCATCTTTTCCAAACCTCATCATCTCCACCCCAGCATCTCTGACTTGTCCAGTAATCTTGACGCCAGGAATAACATCCTGTTCTGAACCTCCCAATTCCTCCAGAGCTCTTTCTGCATCATCTCTCAGAGCATCAATCACTCTTTTAGCCTGCTGCCAAACTTGCTCTACAGCAAATCCTTCAGTGTGAACCTTTCTAATTTTGAGAACTTCTCCATTGTCGACCTTCTCTTCGCCACGCTTCCTCTTTTTGCGCTCATCCTTTAGTCTCTGAGTCTGCTCATCAGCGACCTGACCAGCCAAAGAGTCAAGTGTTGCTTTTGCAAACGCAATGCTGGCGTCCGGTATATCAGCGGTTGGCTGGATGAACGAATGTCGGTTTTCAGGCGCTAATAATTTGAGTAGCGCCTCGTTGGCGGAGCTGTTTGCGAAAGCCAAGGAGGTCATGTTGGCCTGGGATCGCGAGGGGTCTGACAGGGTGTGAGAGGTAGAGGTGTTGTCGGACGCTGAGCTCTCTGCTGTCGCCATCGTTTCTGCTGCGATTTGGCAATGCAAAATAATCGTCGGCGGAAACTTTAGCTGCCGTTTATTTTTTGGTTGCACTCGGATTTATTGATTTGCCGTCTCCGGTTATCGATAAGCATGCCCATCGTCTTGTATGGCCTAAGGCTCTAGTCGTCCATTCTGTGTTTCTGTGCACGATATCATTCCGGGAGCGTACCAAGTTACCTAAGGTGCTAAGTTAGGTGAGTAGTTGGTGGTGCTGTGCTGCACCACTGAAAGCTGTAAAATGAATTGAAGTTTCCAGTGGGTCTGGGACCGTAAATTCCAAGCCCAGGACAAGCCACATTATCAGCGTGAGCAGGTCCGCTTGGATTTTATAACGCGAACTTGAGTTTTAGTCATTCTCAGAGGTTGCCATTTGATATTTTGATGCAGTTGAAGATGAATACGATGCTGTCTGGAGTTCACTACGATAAGATATGGCTCTTTCTATTTTTCTTTTTCAATGTCTAGATTAAGGTAAAGTGTTGTCTTTTCTCTTCGTGGACACTTGAAATTCTCCAGTGAGAATTGATATTGTGAAGTGGCAGAATACACGACCAGAACCTCACGTAGATACCTTTCGTCAAGACCGTGGAGATACTACGTGGAAACATAAAGCTACAATATAGTCGTTGAATCATGACTGATTCCGCGATATAGATACGAATATAATGCTCTACAGATCTCATCTCCAACACTTGCTCCTAGGAGATCGTGATCCCAAGATCCTTATACGCAGATTTTTAGGACATAACACCTCATGGAGGTCGATAAAAATTCCTACGACCTCTTGTCTTCACGGTTGCGATCATTCGGTTTGCCTTGAGGCTATCAGCTAACCGCCTAAAGTTCTTGCGATCGTGGATAGCCAGCCATATGTTTTGGTCAACTACTGCAGTTTCGCCAAAAGTTCATTCAAGAGAGCATGCATACATGGAGGTTTCGAGTAAAATCGAACGACATGTGGCTCTGCCGTACCCACGGCAAATCCCAGTGAATACTACATATATGTAAGAGCATGTTCAGCGTACAACAAAAGTTTGTCTTCTAGTCCAGTTTACCTGCCTATTCATACCTAGGGGTAATTAACAGTTGGCTGCAGTCGCGATCTGCTCCACCAGTGCGGTCCTGTCTCGGTAAGACGTCCGTCTGAAGGCCTGTTGGAAAGCATCTGGGTGCTACTCATAAACCCTGGAAGAGTCGATGTCGTGCAGGTAAAGCACACTGTGTAACGATTTTTCACAGTAGACTACGACCACAAAACTCAATTCCACTGTAGATCGTCCTTATGAGTTGCAGTATCAAAGTTTGAGACCTCCTCCGTCGTGACGTCCCAGTCCTGTGCGTTTCCTGTCATTTATATGCAGTACCAAGCATATTTCTGAGTACAACAAGCGTTCGCATAAGGAGTCAATTCCTTAGTTCTTATTTGCCAATGCTGGCATTCCAATACATAATAATTGAGGGGAGAAGATAGCCAGACAACTAGTACATGTCGGCCTCGTGAGCCAGTTATCAAGAGTGTCTCGGGGACTCGGGGTCGACTGCGACAATAATGGGCCCTCCCCGAACTGCCGTATATACCGAATGTAGCCGGCGAGCAAGGCCTCAAAATTGCTATGGGGAATCTGCGGGTCTTTTGTGGGAGATACATGTCTTCTCGGGCCTGCTTAGCTGACAGTGGACTTGAAGTTCAGAGAGCACCTAGACACGGAAAACCTGCCCATCAAGAGGGTTAGGTGGATCCGAATCAGGTACTTGCTCCATATTCAATATGAACATGCATCAGAGAAGGTCAAGCTCGAACGCAAAGTGCACACACGAGCACTTACTTGATTGGTAGTCCTCCGCATTAAGTCGAGTAATTAATATGAGAATAGCTTCAATTGCTTGCTCTGACGCTTTGATCATGGATGAGACTGTGTGGATTAAATCCACGGCTGGTGGGGTCGGGGACGTTTCCCGAATGATGATTATCGTGTCAGTGCTTTGTGTCTTTACGTATGAACATCCCAACGTCTGCATCTAAGATATCAATCTACAACTCAATGAGAAGGTAGACATGATAACTTTGATAGTGCTTCCTGGTGCAGGTGCTCAAGAAGCATCATTTAGAAAGTTGGAGAAATTTACCCGGGCTTCCAACGATGATCACTCGCTGCTGTTCAAAATTCAAAGAAAGTAATAA
The DNA here is from genome assembly GCA_024752435.1 of Allantophomopsis cytisporea. Classification (NCBI taxonomy): domain Eukaryota; kingdom Fungi; phylum Ascomycota; class Leotiomycetes; order Phacidiales; family Phacidiaceae; genus Allantophomopsis; species Allantophomopsis cytisporea. The sequence continues at coordinate 2,096,610 of CP103025.1, forward strand.
GCGAAGAAAAAAAAGTGTCTACTCTTTTTCACAACCTAGCTTTTCCCTCCCGCATTAAGGGTCTTGAGGGATTTAGCGTTTGTCACATCTCAACTGATCTTGCTCATATGGTGATTTGCATATCATGCAGATACGCCAACATAAGAATATACGACAAGGCACAGTTACTGGACTCGAGCAACTACAGGTGCTTCAGTGCTTAGCTAGCATCTTTTTTTCTTTCGCCAGGGCCTTCTACTTCTAGTTAACAGGCATCTTGATGGATACTACGCAGATGAAAAAGACAGGGAAGAAAAGAGTAAGTTTGCCGCCAATGGCTCTAAGATTTCTTTGGATTTTTTTTTATCAGTTTTTTTTTGTTGTCTGGGCTGTTATGGATATGTACTGAAGAAAACGGCCGCTGCGATAAACATAGATGGAGGATCTCCATATGATTGGTGTACTACATGATATGTATGTACTGTACCTAGTATGTATGGGTGTGAAGTACGTATACTCTCCTGATTATTGTATGGCTTTTCCCTTGTGATCCCACCCCAAATCCTCGTCAGCTCTTGGCCAAGACGGCACTTGAAAGAAAATAGAGAAGAAAAGAAAATGTCCGTCGACGAATGGTCACTAGTTTATTTCTACTCAAGTCCCTACATACATAGGTACGTAGGGAATTGGGAACACTTGAAGACATCGGCTTAGAGGAGCGTGAGGAGAGAAGATCCATAATAAATCACGCTATTCTACAGCAGAGGATTGAAGATACATCCATGAGAAGAGGCACTGTGGGCACGGATTACGGCCCGTGCAACCCCGTATGCCTGCTCTAACATTGGAATTTGGTTGATTTATGTACATGGTTGTGGTGGAGTAGATGGTTCCCATAGGCACCGCGGCTCCAAAGCCGATGAAAATTGGTTATGAATTTTCTGGACCGCATTCTATTCTCCACAACTGCAAAAATCTCGATGGCTATGTGCCGCTTATGGTGCTATGTATGTCTGTAATATGGATTACATACACAGGAGTACTAAGCAAAACTTAATCTGTCTACATATCCATGTTCCGTCTTTTAGACTTTTTCTAGTCGTGATGCGTCTTGAAAATTTGGTTAGGATAGTGAGCACAGATTTGGTTATCAAGATTTGTGGGTAAGTCGAACAATCTTCCGACCTCTCGCAAGTCCGTACTTTGCATGTGGTAGATAACCACAATCCCAAGGCCCATCCCCAGAACAGCCTCATACTCATGATTTGCTTGACAGTCTTTCTGATAACCGCTGTATTGCCCACAATCCCATTCCTTATTAGATGTTTTGGACAGCTTGTGAGCAGGGTTCTATGTTCTGTCAGCGGGGCGTGCAGACCAAAAACCCAACTTAACATGTACCAAAGCTTGTACATACAAGCTCTTGGATTACGGAGCATTACCTGTTCCAGAGTGAAGTACTTCAACATACTGTACGTATGTACATACGTAGTAGTATCTACGGGAACTACCGTTTGCAACGGTCCTTCAATAAGTATGCTAGGATAAAGGGCTTTGCAGAGTGACATTTGTACAAGTACAGGGATACAGTGTTTTGTCCCAGCATCGATCTACTCAGTGCTAAGTATCCATACTACTGATTATCAAAAGGGAGTAGAGAGTATTTTACATCGGTCTTGGAGAACGATGATTAGATCTCTGCTCTTTGGTCTCCCCCTCCCCAAAACTCAATCAGCTTGAGCTGGAGCCTGAAAGAAGAAGTAGCATCATTGTCCGAGAATCCGAAGTGTGTTGTCGGGATACTGTTGTCGAGATGAGAGAGACCGATCACAATAACAATGCACACGGACATGTATGTAAGTAAATAGAACGAACCGATAGTCATTCCTTTCCGATGCCGAAGATCACCGGCGTACTTGTAAATGTTGTGTAGTGATGAAGATGTACAAATGACCTATACGTATGGAATGTATCTCCAGGAATGTAATCCAATGTATGAGCAGAAGATGATCCTTCTGCGCATGTCTTCAGACTAATGTGAGATGGCTCAAACCTTGTATTCAATTCAATGTCGGCGCGCCAATTATAAACAATCGACGATACTCAAAGCACTCGGTGGTTTGGAGATGTCTAGGGAAATCACAATATGGAGTGCCCAATAATGCCCACCAAGTGCTCATTTGGTGAGCGTCTAGCACTCATCAATTTCCAACGTTGCCCCTTCACTACCTATCACATGCGAGTTAGAGTTACGCTTGGTTCCTGGAACGAAGCTCATGTCAACAGCGTCAACACCGTCCAACACCAACGATTCTCAATCATCTCCAATGATAGTAGTATGTCGATACTGATAAATTCTGTAGAGTAAAGAAGCATTTATGACGCTCTTCCATACTCGAACGAACAGTACTTCTATACACAACATGCTGTGGCAACCAGACTATTGGTGTAACTACAGCAATATTCCATCGTCGTACCAAGTTCTTCGTCCGTCATCTCCATCATTGTCATCATCATTTTCTTTCACCTTACTGTTCCCATTTCTTCGTGTGAGGGAGGTCACACGACGACTTTCCGCATTTGGTCTCTCTATCAGTGGTTGTCCTTCTCAACCTGCAGATGATATATACGCGCCACACCCACACCCACCCACTATCACACAGTAAGCCGATAACGTTGTAGGAAGATACGTTGTACTCTCGACTGAAAGAACCCCTCTTTACTTGCGTTGCGAAGCACTTGAAGCACGCGAGCAATTACGGAATTCCATGACACTCGGTTGGCATCTCCACTCTCCTGCAATACTACCGACGCTCTAGAGCTGTTTTCATACTTTCTACTGTAAGTACATATCACTTGATAGGGTGTCTTTGACGCTCCGGTGTGTGTCCCCTCTCATACATACAGCCCGCGTGCTCAATTGCCTTTCTCGCCCGGGCACTGCTGAGCCTGCTGCCGGGCTTGCGGTACAGCCAGCATATCATTAATAGTGGAGGCCCGTCTGCTGCGAATAGCCCCAAGGGATCCTTGAAGGTCTCTCCAACACTTACTGCGTACAACTCGAGGTTCTATCGTCCGATTGGAGTGCTTCGGTCTTGCTGCTGCGGAAAAGGCGAGGAATACCCTCTTGGAAATCGACTTGCAGTTAGTTGGGCTTGAAGGGAAAACAAGAGCTAAAGGATAATCCCGTTGTTGCTGTTGGCGGGGCAGGTATTAATACATATATCATTTGAAGTGATCCCCTACTTCGCTGATAGGATTCAATTCCTTCTCACCCTCTCAAATCCCTTTCACTACTGACCTCCCATTACTCCCTGTCTATCTCTCATACAACCTTTCCCTCGATATCGGTCCGCATCGACTACTCTGAGTACGAAGTGCATATGGTTGAGTTCACTTCCCACAACTTAACCTGAATCTCGAGCGTCATCTTCAATTTCCCCTCCCCACTGGGCGCGCACTGTTCAGTCCGACGCAGGCGACTTCTTCACTGCCCCTTCTGGTGGCACCCGGACACCTGGTGGACACTACTACGTACGCTAATAAACCAACTTAATACCCGAGTGACATCCACCACCCACCATGCTTCAGCAGTAAGAAGACAACACAGCAACCACCAACGAATTACCGCAACCCAATCGTCAGCGCCCGTTATTTGTTTTCTTGTTGTGTGCACACCAAACGACCACCAACGACCATTCTTTGCAAACAGAATCATATAATTTGCACGTCTCACAGCTTCTAAACCACATCTTCAGGAGGGATGAAGTACGGTCAGACACTACAGCAGCACTCGGTGCCGCAATGGACCCCTCGTGAGTATTCCCATCCTTTCCGACGCCTTCTGCGGCCTTCACGTGCACAATAATTGGCCAATCGCTGACGTCAATCGTCAATAGATAACATTGATTACAACGAATTGAAGCAACACATCAAAAGCTTCACCTCGCATAGTGAAGGACAAGCTCTTACCATTCCTGGTCAAGATGATCACGAACTGCAGCAATTCGAGGACCGTTTCTTCCACGAGTTGACTCTACAACATGATCGCGTCGAACTTTTTGTCAAGGATAAATCTGAGGAGATCCACCGTCGCCTACGTGAGTACTTTCAACAGAAATTTCGATGTAATGCAGGCATACTGACAGGCAAAAGAACACTTCAACACCGTTATACTTCGATTGGCAGAACGTTATGCTGGGGTGAAAGGCTCCAACAAAATTGCGAGACGCCAAGAGAAATTCTCCAAGGCGGAATCACAAATCTTAAGATGCGGTGAAGATATCCAGTCGCTTGATAAATTTATCGACCTTCAACGTACCGGTTTCCGCAAAATCCTTAAGAAGTACAAGGTTTGTACAACCCCTCATCTTTTCATCGGGTTGTATCTAAGCTTATCAATTCTTGCAGAAATGGACTCGATCATCAACCCTGTCAGAACGTTTCAACGAAGAAGTACTTACACCCAAATCGTTCTGTAAGAGATCTTTCGAGCCCCTGAAAATACAATATAACAATGTATATTCTCTCTTCCGAGAAAAATCACCAGCGCCTACATCAGGGGATGGAACCCCTAAGGGATCAGAACGGCGTCGAAACGAGAGTCGGACAGTCCAGCCACAAATGCAGGAAATAGCCCAACGCTCATGGAATGAATATGACGATGGCAGTGAAAACGGCGATAACGAACCATACACCATATACGTTAATTCCGATGATGGGTCAACATTCCCTGGCTATGAGAGTATGAAAAGTGCTTCGGTCAGGCTTGCATCAAGTGTGCGTGGCATTCCAAGTAAATTGCAATCGCTCTTTTCGCCCGATGCAACTGCCCATGAGCGCCGACCCCTCCTCCCATCAACAATGCAAGATTCAAACATTTACACCCATCCCAACAGCACGGAGACGGACTTAGAGACCGACGCTGACGGCGACGATTCGTCCTCCAATGACTTTCCGTCTGGTTATGCCGTCCACTATGCGACGTTTCCTTCCATGGAGGACCAGAGAATGTCCGCATATCAGGAATTGGTTCTCTTCCGTGGCGGCATCGCTTGTTATGTCACATCTCTTATCCTGCTCTTCATTGCCTCGATCCTAATGGCTACTGGGCGGCACAAGCTCAGAATTGAGGTCGATCTCGGCGTCGTCGTCGCTGTAGTTACAAGTATCTTCTTTGCAATCCTTGGCCTGGCCAGCATGTCGTACAGGCAGAAAAAGGGATCCCTCTCCCTAATAGTCTCCGTGGTTCTGTTCATTATCATATGTCTCGTCAATGGTGGATTGTTAGTGTTTGTCGTCGGCAACACAGCTTTCTAGCGCTTCTAGACCTGCTATGTAGAAGCAGGATACAGCGTCCCATACGACACCATTACGAGAAGGAAACAGGTTTCTGGTGTAAATATTATCACTTTCTTATATCTTTGTCTCATCTGAGAAGCCTATTTATTGTCTCTTTAGCATAGGCGCAACTGGTGTTGGTGTTCCGGCCATGGATAGTTTTGCTGCCTTTTCCCTTCTTCCTCAATCCTTTTGGGGCAGCCTTTCAGTCGAATCCTCGAAATTGCCCCCCTATTTCTTTCTCTCGTTTCTTTTTTGTCACTATCGGAGGCTGCGGCTGCATTTAGGATACCCTTTCTTCTTGTTAGAGGTCGGGGAATTTTGTAACTCAGAGTTCTTTTTTTCTTCTTCTTTTTCCGCTGAACATGCCTACTAGGACCAACAACTTTACTGTATGGACGCCGCATGCATTCCTCACTCTCGGGAGTTTGTGAAGTGCTACTAAGCAAGCAATAGAAAACTCCAAAGAATTGAATTAAAAAAAATTAAAAAAAATAAAACATCCTATTATGAGTGTACGATATGGCTGTGGCGTGTTTGCGAGTGCCTGTTTTGATGCGGAGCTCACTACTGTGAACCCCGCGTCCGAAATGGTCTAAATCAATCTTGATAAGATTCATGCCGATCAGAGATCGATTGCAGGAAGCAATTATTGGTGCGCTTGGAATACATATGCGCAATGTACGTATGGAGTAAGCGGGTATTATACGCTGTGTTCCACTACATACGCATTCATCGCGAATCTGCATTCCACACGAAATCATTTTCTACACAACATGACATGTGCGTAAACGAAGTGCGATTTACGTAGGTAGTATCGGTGTTAAACGTGTGTATGTGTTAAGGGTAGGGAGAGTAGCTGCACGGCGGGGTTTGATGCGGAGCTTGCATTGCATATTGCATGGTGACACCCTTCACATGCTCTAGGGTGGCTTGCCCCTCTTGTCCTCTCTCCGCTTTGAGCGGAGAAGGTCTCCCGACGAATGAAAAAGACCACTGTGAGGAACGTGGATACATGGCTATAGCATCGTATGCTTTTAGATTGTGGGAGTGTATTAGCTCACCTGATATCGCATCTGGGTATGTGGATACGATCGGAAGCCCTATATCAACTACCTCGGTCTCATCTTTCTCCTCTCTATACGGTTCTCTTGGACTTGGAGATAGGAAGGTGTTTCTGTGACTCGATTTCGAGGGGTTTGTTGAGGTAGGAAGCTCTCCTCGTTGTTGAAATATCCCCTCGTGGCCGTTCAGTCTTTCGTTGTGATCTCGTTTACGTGCATTGTTTGCTAACTTGAAGTTCATTCAGCAATGATATCTGGCAATCACGGCATCTGAAGTCCCTTACAACAAAGCCTTCGCCTCCGGTGCTTATAAGGTTGAGGAATAAGATTCTCTACTAACTCTGTAGATTTAGAGTAACATGTGATTGTAATACACCGCAGCTTGGCACATCTACTAGGAGAGTGCAAGGCTATATATAGTATTTACTTACCTGAGAGAAACAGGAGCAGAGTTTCTTACCTTGTAGATCTCGGAGGAGTTCGGCTGATCTGAAATCCTTGACACTCCCAGATGCTCTTGCTCGAATAGGGGCTGGATGCTTAAATAGATGTAAGGATGGTATGGTGTTTGTGGGATTGAGCGGTGGGTGGGCAAACATATATACTTCATATTTCACTCCTCTTGATTCCTTCCCTTTCTCTCATACTTGGTTAGGGAGAAGATTGGCGGATATTCTGATTTATGAAAGCTCGGCAATTGCACAGATCTGAAGTCACTCACGCTGCCGAATCTCGTCTCATTGCTATTCAACCTTTCCCTGTCACTTGCACTTGAATGACTTCGAATAATGTAACTCGGGCTCTATTCATGGTCCATACGCTTCATATATGTTTTGACAGAGCCCTAATGCTCTACATTTTTCGATAGGCTACTTTTCCAATATAGATATCTACCATTTGTGTCATTGTTGACCATTATATTGTAGTGAAACATGAGATATACAGTGCAGATCGGAATCTATATTCCACCCGTGAATGGTTAATTGATACGGAGAGAATCTCTCTGAGTATGCCACGGGTTCTATATCAAATGTTGTGCAGGTGTAGAGTTTGCACTTTCTGGTCGGGAACTGCTGATCTTGAGCGTCAGAGCCACAATGCCTCAGTTCCAATAGCTTGATCCTCTACTCTACTCATTGATATGCACAGTCTCAACAGATATACTTACTAACAAGCGATACATGAATGTAATTTAGGCTCTATTAAGGTGTTTCTTTGTACCTTGCAGATGAGATCACTTGATCAAGTAATGATACCCACGAACTCAGGATCTCAAAGACCAATAGACGTCGAACAAGCAGCTCCCGCCTAACCATTACAAGCATAGCATATCGGGCAAATGTAAAGGTAATAAGCAGAAAACTGTCATTGATCTAAATGCGTTCTAGTTTCTTCTAGTTCTAGGTTCATTACTATAGACATTATACACAAACATTAACAATAGCGTAACATCGTATCTCCATTATATCTCCATCAACCACAACTATCCCCTCAAATGCTCTTGGCTCGCCTTCATTCAAGGTTTCAAGAACATCCTACAAGAAGATAACCATGAAACTAGCCAGCGCAGCCAGCAGTCCCCCAGCACCAATAACAAGATGCTGCGCACCGCCCGTAGCAGACGCAGAAGCGCTGGCCTGTGTAGTGCTGGCGCTCTGCACCGCTGTGCCTGTGCCTGCGGTGGTGGAAGTGACCATTCCGTCAACGAGAGCAGTCGAGTTAGAGATGGCTATCGGGGCGGTGGTGGTTGTGGGAGCGGATGTAGAGCTTGCTGAAGAGGAGGAGAATGTGGTCGCGGACGCATAGTATGAGGCGTCAGAGCAGATTGTGTCTTTGACTGTTTGCGCGGTGTCGGCGCCGCTTGCGTTAGGGCATTGGGTGTAGCATCTGTTACAATATGTCAGTGAACTGGAAATTTTATATTTGGGGATTTAGGCTTTTGGGGAGAGTGGATAGAGTGGAGTCGTACAAGAGTGCGGCTTGCGCAACACCGCAGAGGCAGTTGTAATCGGCGGAATCGCAGGATGTGATTGCCAAATTTTCGGTCACCAGACAGGCCTGGAAGACTTTCTCAGCGGCGCAAGAGGTGCTTGTTGCGGCAGCGGAGGAAGTTGATGACTGGGCGCCAGCGAGAGTTGCCAGGAGGGCGACGGTAAAGAGAGGGAATTGCATGATGTCGGCTTCGTACTTTTCAGATTTGGAACAGATCAGATCTTTCAGATGAGACTGTTTGACTTCCCAGACAAGACAAATCTACGACAACGGAAAGAAAGACGAGGAATATGGAGTATATAGTAGAGAACCACCTACAACGCCCCCCAACATGGTAGGTATGTATGAAGTAATAAGAGATGGGGAACAGATATAGCGTCACCACAGACCCTGCGCGATGGAAATTATACACATAGGAGATCTTCTACTTGGCCTACGATGTGTTTATCCCCTTTGAAGATTCGTGAAGGCGAATTGGCTATCGTGGGGGGTGAAGAGCGGTGCGTGATTGGGTACGTGCAGGAAAAAGGCCCATCATCGGCCAAGCTTGTCTCAGGTCGGTTCCCACGGAAACTTCAATGAAAATCGACATTGATTTTCGATCGAGCATGTCACTGGTGCATGATGATGTGCAGTAGTAAATAAAGTGAAGCTCTTATACAAGAGGCTTTTTTGAATGGTGCATGGCTGAGGGCAATTTTGATTATGTGCAGATGAGAGACATGAGACATGAGACATGATTGAATCTGGAGAAATGGCTTGAGTGGCTGCTGGATGGCTGGATGGGGGTGGAGTGAACGGTAGTTCATGGTCGGGTCGGTGATCGGTGGTCGTTGGTTGTTGGCTCGTTGGTTCGTTGATTCGTTGGTCGTGGTCTTGAAAAGTCTCGCCTAAGGGGGCCCCTTGAATGTTGTTCCTGAATGGAGGGGAGTTTGAGTTAAGTAAGTTCAGAACGCACGAGGTAAAGATGAAGACTAGGGAGTATCGGGTGAACGAAGCTACTTATGTAAGGGACAATGCATGTTCACTCCTGATGCTCCTGACGCGGATGCCGATGCCTTGGGTGAGATGAGATGAGATGAGCCTCAACTTACATTCTCGGATTTGACAAGATTCGGGTAAGTCGAGGATGAAATGCAGAGCCCGACGTTTTTCACATCAAGTGTAATCGAGAGGAGTCGTCGCTGGGACTCGACTTACGGCATTCATTTAATGAGATTCTTCAAGTCGGGTGAGGTAAGATATTATTGAGGCTCTTGATGTCCACTTGGGTCACCTTTAATGTTGTCTCCAAACTAGAAGTCGACTGCCGGATGACTTTCTTTGTTGTCAATGTGAATATATGTATATATGTACATGATGTAGAGGCTTCATTGAAAAGACCTTTTGGTGAATCCATCCGGAGATCTTCAAGTGCTTTACTCTTCTCGAATTCACTACCTATTCTTCAATTTTCAAGCGATCTCCAGTTGTAGACATTCCTATTCATACAACATCGGGAGCATCCACCAATGAATGCTTGTAAATATATACATACATACATTATACTGCATACCAAGCTGAATTGACAATTATAGATGTTTACTTATTCCACAGCAAAGCTATTGGTTACTCGTGTTTTTGTAGTCCTCATTGATTTGGTCCAGGACATGAACAATGTACACTCAATACCATTGGGTATCAGAATTACTGGAACATCTTACATCGAATTAACTGCGAGAGTCACTTCGACCAATGGCACCGGTGAAAACTACCTAACTGGGTACATATCGTATGACATTGAGGATGTAGCATGGCTATCCCACCTTCAAATCCCCTCCACTCTGTTTCCAACTGTCTTTCAGCCTTGGTCCCCGATGCCGGTTCGAGTTTCGAATTCGTTTGTTATCATTGGTTCAAGTCTGTGCGCAAACATATTATGTGAGATGGGAGAGGCCAACCTGAAGCTTACACAAGCATCACTTCTAGACAAACAATCCACTCTTTTATTTATATAGTTGTATAGAGCGTGAATGCTTATATACTTTTGATTTTTGGTTTATTCTATTTTATTTATTTAATAAATCAAAACACGTCGTGCACTTTTTTCACTTTACATTCATATTCTAGAACAAGCAAAACCGCATACATAGATTGATCAGCCAATTGCACGCGATTCGTTTCTAAAGCACAAACTTTTACCACCGCACTAAGCCGTTCCAGCCGCTTCGGCAGACCCAAATCCCGTGGTGCCACCCAACTTCAGCTGCGAACTCCGCTCGACGACCAAAACCATCGCAATCGTTTCCTGCGATACATAATAATACTCGACCTCTCTACTTCACCTCTCGAAATTCTTCCGTGACTATCCACCGAGTACACAACATCCTACTACCCTTCAGTTACAACAATGTCTTTCTCCAGTCTGGTCCAAGATCTCTCCTACAGAGACCCCAACGACGCTCGCCGTCCCATTGCTCGCTCAAGTTCGACCATGGGATCAAACGTTGATGATAGAAGATCCCACGTTTCGAGGGCAATGTCATATGCCAGCACCGCCGCCACGAGCGTCAGCATCTCAGGAGACATTTCCAGTCAACTCCATGGTGGATACAGCCATCCTCTTGCTCGGTCGTGGCAAGCCGAGAGACAATTGACAAAGGTCAGAAATCCAAATATCATGACGGGTACAATGACTAACATTCTTATAGTCAATGTTGATCTACCCATTGTTTATCTCCGATCAGCCCGACGAAGAACTCCTGATCCCATCTCTTCCAGGCCAGTACCGTCGCGGTCTCAACAAATTAGTCCCATTCCTCGAACCTCTGGTGCGCAAAGGACTACGCTCCGTCATCCTTTTTGGTGTTCCTGTCGCACCGAACGCCAAAGACGCACTCGGTACCGCTGCCGATGACCCACAAGGACCAGTCATGGCCGCTATCCGCATAATCCGCCAACGATTCCCACAACTCTTTATTTCTGCCGATGTCTGTCTTTGCGAATACACATCCCATGGTCACTGTGGCATTCTTCGCGATGACGGATCGCTCAACAACCAATTGTCCGTAGACAGAATCTCAGACGTAGCCATCGCTTACGCACAGGCCGGTGCCCATTGCGTTGCACCATCGGATATGAACGATGGTCGCATTCGTGCTATCAAACTCAAACTCATCGAAGAGGGTATTGCGCACAGAGTCGTGCTCATGTCATACGCTGCAAAGTTCTCTGGCTGCCTGTACGGACCATTCCGTGATGCTGCTGGTTCCTGTCCGTCGTTCGGCGACCGCAAGTGCTATCAGCTCCCACCCGGTGGCCGCGGATTGGCACGTAGAGCTATCACGAGAGATATTGGAGAGGGCGCGGATATCATCATGGTGAAGCCGGCCAGTCAATATCTCGATATCATTAGTGATGCCAAGGAAATTGGTAGAGACCTCCCCATTGCTGCGTACCAAGTTAGTGGAGAATTCGCTATGATCCATGCAGGAGCCAAGGCTGGTGTATTTGATCTCAAGACCATGGCTTTCGAGTCTACTGAGGGTATTCTTAGAGCGGGTGCTACTATTATTGTCAGCTATTTCACACCAGACTTCTTGGATTGGTTGAACAACTAGGTGTGTGATTCGGCGTCTGATGAAGGGAAATGAGTATGAATGATGGGGCTTGGCGTCTGGTGTAGTGGGCAGCGTATCGATGAAAACATTGTCGGGTTCATTTCTTTTCTTGTTTTATCTATAAATTTATGTACGATATCAGTATCATGACAGCGAGCTTGTTGAATGGATGTCTTTAGAATGACATCCCGCGTTTATGTAAGAAATTAACTCAACTATTTCAATGCAAAGTGCAATGTCAAAACGTGTGCAGACTAATACAATTGTTCATAGCAAAACACTCGTTGATAGACGAACGAGAAGATGCATATCAATTAGGGTCGTATGATTCTCAAGAGGCATAGTTATTGAGAGGCACACAGTGGTCGAGTGCCTAAATACAGCCATTAAGACCCACTCAGATACCTAGAGCCATGTGTTCGGTCATCGGTGTTAGCAATATGTGCAATTCGTCATAGTGAAAGGCAAGTCTTATGGTTCGAAGTTATGGTCGTCCAAGATGAAAGCCAAACTCACAAGGCTTAAGCGGCCCCGCACCGCCGTCCCGCGTGTATCTAGGGTAGTGGGAACATCCACCAAGCTTTATTTATGTAGAAGGTACGGGCATAGGAGGGTTAAAAAAATGGCTTTTAATACAGAGCATTTTTGAAGGAGGATAAATCTTCTTAACTATGGTAAGGTACCTTAGAGACGCTAAGGGGTTGAAGGAGTGGCATTTAGCAATATTTAATCGGCAGATATGTATATGGTATGATATGTATATTATACCAATGGTTATCTGAGGCAACATCTTCTCATCTTAGTTGTTTACGTTTGGATTTAGTGGACACACTTAGATACTTCATATCCAGACTTCCATATCTCACATTGTCCACGTTGTATCCATTTTCCTCTTACACTATACTATCCAAAGAATCCCTACCGCATTTGTAACCTTCACATAGTATCAAAACAAAAAACTTGGCAAAACGCTATCTAGTCAAGTTACAGTAAAATAGAATCTTACATCTCGACAGGAACGATGTGGAACTGTAGATGCAGGGCAACACCAACAGTATTACAAACTCTTTCTTTCACACCCACGGCAGCTCTACGTCGAGGTTCTCCACAGATTAGACTGTATATTTATACTTGTCTACTGTCTCCTAAGTACTTACAATGCAAACTGTGATGAAGACCGGCACTCTAGTAAGCAGCAGAATATGTGTATAAGCCCCTAGTCAACTGCTATCATCACGGAGCGGTCTTTGTTTCACCACTGATGATTAGAAAAATACTACTGAAGACAGACCATGCTTAAATTCAAAACAAAGATTCCTGTACACTTATCGCACTGAATCACTCACTCTAAGAGCACATGTAGCAGGAGTACCAGGAGAGGCAGAGTGAGATGGGTAGACATGTCTCAAGTGTAAAGTCACCAAGAGCTGTACAGCCATTCGAAGCCATACGAAAGCAATCAAGACATTATTTCACATACACTCAAACACGCTCACAACACAGACATTAGAACCCAGTTCATTCGTATGGATACCCTCATAACTCATCACCTCCACCCAACTCCAAACACCTCCCTGAAGTCCAAGATCTAAAATCAAGTCCAGTCAACACAGTTCAACACACACAGTATCCGCTTCGCAAAGCCATTTATTCCATGCAATGCCATACAAAAACGGTCCATTCACAATACGCCAATCCGAACCTGGAAAAAACCCCCCAAACGCCACTAATGCAATCCACAAACTCCAACAACAGACACAGACACACAAACACGAAAATCATCTACACCCCCCTCTAATGCGTAACCTTCCTCGTCCCCAAACTTCCAACTCGTCCACTCGTCTTCCTCACACCAGTAGTGTCTCTCTTCGGACTACCTCGGACCTTCATACTCGCACTACCAGACTTGACCTTCTGCGCAACGAGATTCTCGATATCATTCTCGCGCTCCTCAACATCAACATATACAGTAGCAACGCTCATAGCGCGAGTTTTCTCTCTGCCAGGCGATCGGCTGCTGCGACGAGTAGCGCGCATGCGTAGCTGCCACTCCTCTTCCGACTCAGACTCACCACGGGATGAGCGGTGAATCGAGATGACTTCAGAGGTGGCTTCCTTGCGCTGTGGGGATGGTGGTTCTTCACCCGAAACACTGCGTTGTGGGTATGGGTAATGTCTGTCGATACGAGAGGTCTTACGAGGTTGGCCGGGAGTTGGAGCAGGCAGACAATCTTCTTGCACGCCGAGGGAGTTCCTCTCGTTGTCGACCTCGCTCAATGGTGCTCTTCGGGATCCATTGGATGGCGTGGAAACGCCGCCGCTTTGTAGGCGAGTCTTTTTGGTAGGTGTGGATGGGGCCATTGAGGAGGCAAGAGAAGCTCGTACCTCCTTCTCGATGCGGGCACGCATCTCACGCTCGCACTCTTCCTTTACCCACCAAGAGCGGAATGTGCCCTGGTTGAGGTGCAGCCAGTGCTGTTGAGGTCCGACTACCATACCTGGACGCATGAAGCGCATAAAGGCGATGATTTCGTTGGCAGTGAAGCCATATCTGTAGATGAGATAGGCTCCAATCAGACAACCTGTTCGGCCGAGACCAGCCTTGCAGTGCACTGCGATGCCTTTCTTTTGGACGGTGATCATCTCATGAGCCAGGGTGATGAATTTGCGAACAACACTGAGCGAGGGACATGTTCCGTCGTCGAAGATCATGTCGAGATGAGTTATGCCGAGAGCCTCAAAGTAAGAAGGGCAGTAGAGCTCAGAGTTCAGGCGAACAACGAGACCGACATTGCGTTCCGAGAAGTGCTTGAGAACATTCTTGAAAGGCTGTGGAAGAGTAGGATGATCATCAACAGCTTCCAGAGTCGATGGAAGGGTAGCGAATAATGGAGAGGTGGTGGGGATTGGAGCAACGGGTGTGTGTTGTGGGGAAGCAAAAGCGAGAAAATCCGGGGTTAACCAGTTGAAATCACCCTGGTCCACCCGTTCGAACTTTTCGTATTCCTCCAAATCGAATTGCGGGAGTGCACAGAAGCCCTCTTCCTTCGCGCGCCACACTCCGTATACAACATCTTGAATGTTGATGACATAATCTGCCTGACTGTAGCCAGCGTCACGGAAGGGCATCAATGGCGGATCGGCTTGCGCGATTGGAGCAAGGGCGAGGTGGGGTGGCCATCCTTGAATCAAGACCATATAGCATGCCAACAAACAGGCAGCATTGGCACGACCTGTAAAAAGACGACGTTAGTATTTAGATATAAAGCTTAGTCGTTGTAGAACTTACTCCGAGCATCAGCCCTGCTCCAGAATACGACGGGCTTGTTCTTATTCTCTGGAGCGCCTAGAATGTCATGAAAGTGCACAGCAAATCGATAGAGGTGGCCAATGTGGAGTGGTCCGAAATCGTGATGGAAAGCATTGTACAAGAGGGTATCATCCACGGAGAAGTAATAAGGCGGTTCTTGGTGCTTGTCGGCGGCTGGTGTTGGAGCTGCTGCCGCGCGAGAAGAACGCTTCGAGGGCGATCGAGAGGATTGTTGTGCTGGGTATGGGAAGATCGTTTCTGCAGTTGGTGGGCTGGTGTATGATGCCAAATACAATCGATCTTCAATAATAGTCAGTACGAGTTCAGGAGTGCACGCGACCCTCTTCAGGGCTTGGAGCGCTTTGTCGAAGACCTCGATAGGCGCGCGAAAACATCCCGCTTCTTGCAAGTCGGCGACGTCACGAGTCTTGTTATTATATTCCATAGTGATATAATGGTAAGGGTACCGAGATATAGGACGAAAAGTGCATACGCAAGGAGAGGGTTGGTGGTGAAGTGTAGCTTACCTGGAATATATTCGATGATTTGGCCGTAGTTGGTTGCTCGCAAGGAAGGAGACATGATGAAGAAGGCACTCCAATTGAAGGGAGTCGCCAAGGAGGTATATACGCGGTCGTGAAAGCGTAAAGGGTCGGTATGTCTGCAATGGAGGCTCTCCGACGGTTTGCGGTGGGAAGCAAGTGCAAAGGATTGCGTCTATTTGGAATGATGTCGCTGAATTGTTTGTTGTTGATCTTATGGATGCATGCTAGTGACCCGACAACAAGGCAGATCTTTTTTCAACTGTGCTTGCGCAATTGAACAGTTTCCAAGGCAGTAATTGAAGAGGTTGGTTTGGGTGGGGGAACTGAAAGGATGATTTAGAAATAAAGCGATGTATACAAAAAAAGACAGAATGCAATTCTCTTTTGTTGTTGTTGAAGGTTATGTGGGGGTGGGATGGATAAAATAGAAGAAGAATTCTTTTTGTCGGGTTGTGATGGTCGAACTGGTGGTCATGAGCGTTTGTATGTATGTACTCGAGCGAGCTGTGGTGATGGGTGATGGTGATGCACGAATCCGGAAAGAGCTAAGAAGTGTTATTGTTTACGTGGTAAACGAGCCAATGAGAGGTGGTTGTTGAGATCCACCGGCCAGGATCCAGTGTCCCATAGCAACCAGCTTGCTTTGGGATCTTTCTCTTCCATGTCAAGTCCAAGTGGCATCTCACGCACCGAGTCTTTTATCTTAGGTAGTACGTAGTAAGTGATGTAGGTGCCGAGGTAGGTGGTACCTTAGGTACATTAGTCTTCAATGTGTATCTTAGTCTTTTGATCTTTGATGCTGTAATTCTAATCTACCTTACTCTCCGTATGTAAATATTATTCTACTACCACGTACTCTACTACGTTCTCCACTGGCCATTGTTGACTGTACACATCTGTTTCTTCGTATTGCATTCTATGTAGAGTATCACGTGTGTCGTCGTCCTTCCTTCGCTCCCTCTTCCTTCCCTTCCTCCTCCCTCCTCCCTCCTCCCTCCTCCCTCCTCCCTC
The DNA here is from genome assembly GCA_024752435.1 of Allantophomopsis cytisporea. Lineage (NCBI taxonomy): Eukaryota > Fungi > Ascomycota > Leotiomycetes > Phacidiales > Phacidiaceae > Allantophomopsis > Allantophomopsis cytisporea. The sequence goes on from CP103025.1 coordinate 2,113,450, forward strand.
CTCCCTCCTCCCTCCTCCCTCCTTCCTCCTCCCTCCTACCTGACTCCTGTCTCCCTTGGTCCTTCCAATATATCCCTTCTTCTCTCCCTTCCTACGCTTCCCATATCTATTCAATGATATATTGATATAAGTGCCCGACCTGACCTGACCCGACCTGGTCTCCGCCTTCCGCTGCCAACTACCATCTGCCATTCACACCATCTTGATCTGGCTCATGCACCCACCACACGCACCCACCCAACACCAAACACATCATCACCGTAAATGCGGCCGCACCTTAGGAAAGTCCATTATGACGATATTCAATCTCAATCGAACATCTCAATTCCCCAGATCTAGACGATTGAGCCTGTCCTGCCGATACGCACCCGCAACACGAACGACCTTCGACACCAACGCCAACCAACACATCCTAGGACTATCCGTACAGTACTAAGGAATCCTACGAACAAGAAAAACCAGCAAATCTCATCTGTGCCCAATAGCCGGACCCACCAGTATATGAATCTTATCCATGAGATACGTACTACCCTATCTGACCTCACCTTGCCCGAACAGACCTGTTTTTTTTTAAGATACACCAACCTCCTCGTAAGCCTACACAATGGCGTCTATCCCAGAATCCCGAATTCCCCTGCTCCCTGTAAGTAAGTGCTTAAATCGTACACGCATGACCCTCCCCAAAACACACCGCATGCCACATTCCCATTCACTATTAGCTATCACCCGATCTCAATCAAGCGCATGTTTTCCGTCATGGCGGCCACAGCCGCGGCCGCAGATAGATAGAAGAGTATTTTACAAATGGACTACAGGGCTACAATTAAGCGGATGTTGCGGGTCGCTGTTGGTAGATTTATAGAGAGCTTGGGCATAGCTCTGGACGTGATAGAGGAGTTAAATGGACGGCCGCAGAGGAAATAAGAATGTGGGGACAGGATCAAGTGGGCGGGGGATAGAGATAGGGTACATTTCTTGGCGTTCAGGAGGCCAATGCTGTACAACGATACAATGAAGCCATTTATGTCACTTAATAGGTTGGCTGCAGATGAAACTGAAGCCGTCTTATAGTAACGATACGAATTTGAGAAACGGTTCTTCCCCTCTCAGAAATCCACTTGCCGATATCAAATCTCACTTCATCATGGACCATAAGTTTTGCTCAGGAATTATATTTAGGATTCTGCGTTAGCTTGACCATAACTTCCTTATCATACGGAATGTTGGCGCCTTAATATGACTAGGTTCCAGCTCCTGTGGAGTCTCTTGAACCTTTGTGCTACTCAGATGTCCTCTAATCAAAGGGCGCCATCCTGGCAAGTTCTGTTCGCCCTTCTTCGGCCTTCGGTGCCCAGTGTGGAAGAAATTCCAATATGGGATATCGATCTTTGTGACATGCGTGTCTGCTTCCCAAGTTGCCTTCCTCGATACGTCGTTGTTGAATTTCTTATAATAAAGACCATGCTCGGTTAGTGCTCCAAATGTGTCGTGCACAACCTTAAAATTGCCACTGCCGTTGCCTTCGTTCTGTCCGGGTACGACATCAATGGTAGATGGAATGGTTCCAACCATTGTCATGCCCCTCTCGAACTGCCACTTTGGAGACCATGGATCGCTGGGTATAAAAAACTGGATCCAGTCACCGGGTTTCGCAGCGTCTCCCAATGCCTTACGCTGCTCGTCCTCCACCGACGTATCTTCTGAGGTCTCGTGGACACCATAGGACGTATTTGAAATTTCCCGGAGTTGGGTTTCTGGATCCAGAGATAGAAGTCCTTGCTTAATGCCCCATCCACCTCCACCACTCACTGGAGAATCCCATCAGCATATACACTCCAACGTCGACGAAAATAGTAGATAGACTTACGAACGCGATGTAATCTCCCCCCCTTGCTTATCAACCAATGTAGATAATCAGACCGTTGTTTCTTATTATTCGTAAGTTCCAGCTTCCATTGCGCTTGAATCGACTCTTTGCTCATGAAAGTCTTCCATTGCGCTTTCACCGACTCTTTGCTTTTGAAAGGTGGCAATGTAGTAGATTCTAAGTTTCCGGACGCAAGATCCTGAAGCTGACTTTCTGAAATTATTATCGCCCAGATCTGCACAGTTCTAGGGGGGATCTCCTTCGCTTCGAAGTACTGGTCCACTGTAGCTTCCAGCTCTCTACTAGCTGGTACAGCCGTATTGTCTTCCTCCCCAATTTTGACTTGCCTTACAATATTTCCCATGCCTGAATCGATCTGGCGCCAAGGGGTGAGAGGAGCAACCGAGCAATTGGCATTCATCCCAGTAACATGATTGGAGAATTTGAGAACCTGAGAGAGCGTCTCTGTCCTTTCAGAACGCTTCCAGTCGCCGCTTTCAACTTTTACCCAATTCTCAACAAATAGTGTTGACGGCTTACCGTTGCAAAATAAAGTATTGGCAAGTGGCAGCATCACCTTCTCCATGAGAGCATCCTTAAGACTCAAAGCACTGAATTGGAATTCCAAGTGGGCTCTCACGTCGCTAGAGAGCTTTGTCTTTGACGCAACACTACCAAGGTGATCAAAAAGGATGGCAAAGCCCTCTGCGCCGGCTCTGTATTTGTTGCTCTCATAGGTAAGAACGGGAAGCCGGTCGACCACTGCCACAATGACTGGAACTTTGACACTCTCATTCTCAGCGAGTTTGAAACGATCTAAATTGTCAGTTCCGAGAATTTTGCCGAGGACTTGGGACATGAACTGGTCATCATCGATCCAGGAAGCGCCCGTGACAAAGGACGGTGTGGTGAGGATAACGAGCTTTGGCTGACTCTTCCGACGCAGCTGCTTGGCCACAACCTTGCGGTCGTAGGTCCGTGATTGAATCGACAATTGAGCCAAGAAATCTTCTTTTTCCTGATAGGACATTAGTAAGAGTCAGACATAGGATTTTAAGGAAATGTCAGACAGCTTTAGCAGGATTTTCACAGAACATAGTGAATCTTCGAAAGCTCCTTTGCACCTTCTGCTTAGTTTCAGATTTTGGAAGGTCATTGACAATGATTTGTGCTTCAGTGTTGGTGTCGTAGCGCGGTGAACATTGGGAGAAAGCTCTCGTAGGCGCGAGCATGGGACGCGCATCGCGCATTGAGATTCGCGCAGATTGACATTGCCTCGTGGCCTGAAGGAGTAACCTGAGGGCCATTGTCAATGAGATATGAGATCACGTCAATTCATCAAGATCAGAAGTAGTCATGAGTTCCAAAGGCGAAGAATTGGTAATGCGCAATGTCAATGTGCTTGATGCGTTGATGTTATATTCTTGGTGTTGTCGCTAAACCACATATGACCCGAGGCACCAAATTTTAGCCCAGGTAGCGAAGCAATATGACAATGAAGGTATGCAGAGCAACCAGGTCGAGAGGATATTTAAATATTTGTAGAAAAGCTACTGTCTATATGACAATGTAGCTCAATATAATATTTCTCAGGGGATCTGAGAAGTTTGACTTGTCAGCAATAGAAGTGGCTTATAGTTTTGCAACATCAAAATAAGGGCGACAAATAACTGCTGGCATGATCGGGAAGCATGGAACGAATCACATGATATTGCTACTATACGAATATTACTACTGTGTAGATGTAAGTTTAGTTACAATTTGGTTTTGTTTTGTTATATTGTATATTGCGGTTCATGTAACCCATTGGAAAACTGGATTGATCAGATATCTTATGTTATTTTGTCATCATAGAAACTTAGAAAGAGCTGGCTATATACGTTCATCAAGTCCCTCAGAACCTATACACACATGTTCAAGGGTCCATGAGAAGTTACACGTTTAGATCTTGATTTTCAGCACGAGCACTTGAGTTATGCAGAACTATACATAAGTCTATTTGAAATCGTACAATCATCAAGAGCTACAAGCTCTCAAGAATTCCTAGGTAGTTAACTTAGAGCTTTAACTTACTGGCTGTAAAAGCTAATTAGAATCATGTAATCCTTAAAGTCATAGCGTTGCTCAGAGCCGCAGAGCTGTGAGGCCATGTATTTCTCCTGCGGTACGTTACGAAAGATACGAGGGAGTATATGTCATTCAGCTAGCTTTTCGCTCTTGATTTGAGAAGAGACCTAGCAAACCCTTCATTAGAAGCTTCAAGAGATCTGAATAACTCCTTAGGTTGTTGTCCTTGACTTCCTTAACCCTATCAACCCCCAATCCTCCGACTTTTCAAAACACACGACCGATACATATACACAAAGCACTCTTAAAACCATTATCTTATTCATATATAACATTACTTTTGACCTAAAGATATCTTCTATACCATACGCAAAAAGACACCGCTAACCATGCTCCGCCGATCTTATGCTACGCTTACATCTACCCGCTCAGTACGTTAAATCCACATTAAGTCTTCATCACACAGTCCGACCACCCGCCTCCTTTCCTCAAGACATTAAATCTGTATGAAAAAGTATTCCCAAGATGAGATAGGCACCTACGGTATCATTGAACGCCCCGAGACAAAGGATTGATCCTAAGGAAATAGTCATCAAATCCCGCACTTTTTTTTCGATGCGTTAAATCTTGACATCCGCCAATTTCTTCTCCGCCTCCTCAGCACGTGCATTCGCATCGGCTACTTGCTGTTTCAAGAGCTTGATATACTCGATAGCCTGTTCAACAGTACTAGCCTTCGAGCCCGCACTTTGCGCAGCCTTGCTCTCCTTCGCATCTTTTGAGTCCTTTATGTCCGTCGCATCTTCTCCATCACCACTACCGCTTTTCTCGGCACCACTATCCTTCCCGTTCTGCGGAAGTAGGGTAGCGATTTCCTGTAACGCAGAGTTGATTCTATTGCGTCTACCCTGCTCGGCGATTTTGTGAGAGGTACGTTTGGAGGTGAGATTTGTAGAAAGCTCAGTGGGGTAGGAGACGCCAGGGAGGTGAGTTCCTTCGAGGATATTCTGATAGTTTGATTTGGAGGCGAGGAGTAGCGATGCGGTGTCATCCGAGACGCTACCACCGCCTGGAAGAAGAGGTTTAATGCTCGGTGAGATCTTAGGACGCAGGGCGGGAGAGACGTGTACCGAGCTTATGGAGCCTCGTTTCTTGACGCCGCGAGGGAGGAGAGTTGGTGTTTTGCGAGTGCTGTCTGGTGTAGGAAGGATGCGTGGACTTTGACTTGCTGCGATCGTTGGGCGGACAAACACAGGTGAAGGCAGGGGCTGGAAGCCTGCAGTTTTGGAGGCAGAGTTCAAAGTTGGAGTTGTCTGCCCGTCGGAAGTCGTATCAATACGTGATAGTTCTGGCTTGGCTGTATCTGTGGAAGCAGCTTCTGGGAGTGCAAAATCATCCATGATATGATCATCGATAGTGTTTTCCTGAGATGCCATAGCCGGTGACTGTTGTTCACCGCTGCTAGGAGGCTTCATCAATTTCATGAGAGAAGCTGGCGTTGCTGGTGATAGACCCCCTTCAGCAACATTAAGTGACTGAGTGCGTCCCTTTGCCTGGCTGACCAAATATGGTGAATTCTTTGCAGAACGTTGCTGCGGTACTGGAGGAGGTGCCATCGCTGTATCCGACAGATGCTCAGGAGATATCGAACCATTCTCAGATACATCAGTACTTGGAACAGATTTTCCTGAGCCACCATTACTTGAAGGTTGTGACTTGGTGCCTGGGTCAACGATTTCCGCGAGAGTTTGAGGGGGGATGATAGTTGAGCCACCCTTTCGCCGTTGTGGCTTCACAATTGGAGATTGTCTGACGGCACGAGGATTGCGGGGCTTAGCAGCTGCTTTCCTTGTAGTTTTCTTGACACCTGCAGATTGCTGAGATTCATTGTTGAAGTCAACGGGCGAAGTCGTTGCAGAATTCTCGGATCGTCGAGCCTCTTGAACTGTACGATGTTCATTCTGAGCATGCAAGGCAGGAGAGCTTAGAGGACTGAAATATGCCCCCGGCATTGTAAAATCATTCATGTGGAACTGGGTTTCAAGAGGAGTGACGGCAGGCGAAACTAAAGGTGTAAATGACATCTGTTTGACATTAGCTGGAGAGCTTCTTCGATTCCCAAAGAGGTTCGACGCACGTCTTGCTCTTTCTGTCTTACCTGGAATCTGTTGTACTGCTGCTGCTGTTGCGAATCAGGGGTCATGTAGAAGCTACCGGCCCCTCCGTGCATCTCGATGCTATTTGGTGTTGGAGGAACCATGTTATTCTGAGCATAATAATTTCTTTGCTGTTCTTGTATAGCCCTCTGTTGTTGCTGCTGACGCTGCTGCTGAAGATACTGGATCTGTGCATCCAATTCCACCAAACTCTCATGCGAACCATGAACACTATTAATTGGTGTATTCGAAATTGTTGAGTGGTTTGACGTAGGCACATTTATTGGATGCTGCTCCTGCATAACCACATCCTTCATCTGATGCATATGATTTTGTCCATCCATATGTGTATCCATAGAATCTCCTCCGCTCTGTTGCATTTGCACATGGGATTGGCCATCGAATTCCGGGAAGTCGAAATGCAGACTATCACTGAGATTACTGATATTCATGTCGAGAAATTGCTCAAAATCCTCATGTGGAGGTGCCGAGAGAGTAGGATCCTCATGATCACCCCACATAACGGAAGAATCCATGATGATATTTGGGAGGGCGAGCAGAATATCGAGTCGTCAACGCTTCGAGTCTTCGAGTCCTCGATCGAAATTCAGTCGTGGATGATGATGCCCTCTACGTCGTCGTTGCGGGGCGTGTTCGCGAGCGTCTTGACGCCCGGAACTGTTATGGGTTTGAGCGCAATAGGCCGATAACAAAGTCGGCACCTCACAGCAATTGGGATGCTGGATTGATGCTTATCACAGGTGTTGTCGAAGATCAGGCCAGAGGCTCAGTGAAGTGAAGTCGAGTTGATGAGAATGTCGAAGAGAGAAGGTCGTCAAGGCGTCCTCAGAAGGTTATCGGGCGTCCGATGCATTCGCAGTCGTAGTAATTTCCCTCTTTTTTCCGCCTGGAGGTTGCCAGTGTACCGGGCCTTTTGATGTAAACCTGGACAGTCGTGGAGATAGCGTTTCGGTAATTGGCGACGCTCACCCTCTTGTGGGAATAAAGATACAAGTATGAAAGTAAATCGCAAACCAAGATTGAAATTAGTTACCCTTTAAATCTTTGTTCTTTGACGAAACCACAAGTCCACGTTCTCGATTATGTTCCTTTCTTTTCTGCGACGACAATAACGTTCGATGGTGCAGTGGGGGTGAATTTTGTGAATTTTACTGAGGGGGGCACACAGTGTTTGGAGCTCTTTGCAGTATGGTCGGGCGAAGGCCTGCGGTCTTGCCCACCGGCACGACACTGCAGGCCCAATTTCATGCCCGCGGGGTTCAGCTTGCAGTCGAACACTTTTGACTTTGGCGCTTGAGGGTCAAGAGAATCCGTTTTCACGGCTATTCACAACCCCGTTGGCCCGTGTATTCATTCAGTTCATATCCTTCCTCGTGCGATGTGCTTCCACTCCTCGTACTTCTTGCAGTTTGGGGGTTGCTGTGGATGCTCCATACATACATACTACGATGAACATCCATAAATACGATATGGAGATGTTCCTGTACGTGCATGGAATACTAGTATGGTGGTACTGTATGGATACAGCAGGTAGGATGTCATGCGCTAAGTGATATGTTAATACTCTACGAGATATTGTGCCTTTGGGGAGACTGTTCACACCCTCCTTGATGCACTTGAAAGGCACCTTGTGAAGGCCAAGAGATACGTAAAATCGGATATTCATACAGAAGGGGAAAACAGGTGACCTTCGAACAAAGCGAATGTTGATCGAACCACAGAATAATCAACACTTCGACTATCTAGGTCTAAGGAGCAGGAGGACATACTTGGAGGTAGTAGTGCTCCTGCAGAAAAATGGTATGCAGCAGACCTTGCAGAATCGCAGACCTCAAATCATGGAGGACCGATTCTCTTGCAGGGTCGTAACAGGGGATATTCGCAAGCAACACTACTGCACTTTACTTTACAGGGGACTTGGGCCATATTGCCCACGCGTCCTCGAATATCGCCCGCTCATTGGTCTCTTCAGACGCTGAAAGCTTAATGTTTTGCCATATGGCTGGCGGGAGCCGAGAGGAAGGGTGGGCATCTGACTTAATAACTCTTCAAGGGTACACAAGATGTTCTTTTGAACCTCTTCCACCCAGTTAGACCCAATCATCAGCGACTTTGAAAGACTGCAGATATTTCTGTGTTGAGCTCATGGGCACTGCAGTAGCACCACAGTTGGAATTCCGAAAGCCTCAGATGAACCTTATTGCTTTTCTGATCAGATGTGCATAGAAATCGAACAATTGAAAGAGTTGTGCTGATGCTGACTTTCAACATAACCTGGAGAAAGGTGGGTAGGAGCTTCTGACTAGATAGATCTCTGAAACCTCAACATAGTGAGACCACAAGAGCTCTCTCATTAGGTATAAAAAATTGATAGTTTGGTAATAGATACGATTCCATACGCTTCTTCTCCTACGCTCCTAAGCTCTTAAGCCATTCTACGTACTACAGTCTACGGTCTACGAATTAGCAAGGCTTCACCTCCATACAACTTCACCTCATCCGAAGGAGAGATCTAGAGCAACAGCCATCGGGAGATATCAAGCGCACAGAGAAACACACAACTTTGAATTCCCAAAGCCATATTACCAAAGACTGGAAGATTGGCTTTGTTTGTCCTTGACCTAACAAAAGCAGATAAAGATACTGGGAATTTGGGAATTTAACAAGGGCAGTAAAAGTGGCTGTCTGAAATGCCCGAAAGATTGGCTTCTACAAACAAAACTGTACTCAAACAAAAAAAAAAACATATACACGCACTTCGCATATACAGTTGAAGTTCAACACCTACATATTTGCCCCTGTTGAAAAGGATCCCCTAGTCATACTGCAAAAAAATCTGCAATCATTGACTCGCCGGCAAAACATCTTTCCCGCTCGTAAGACTTGTGCGCAGCCGCATCCCCAACGAAGGCTGAACCGAGGTTCCTACGGACCAATGAGACCGGCACAGCTACATATTCTATGGCCACGTCTATGGCCGCCTCGCAGAGCTTAAGCTTGGTAACTTAACTTAAGCATATTCTACTGCCTCTTTGTTGGCACTCCGATTTTTTTGGGTAGGCCTGGCGATTGGAGCTACTATACAAGTAGGAATAGGAATTGGAATAGGAATAGTCATGTCTGATCTTTTTCAAGTCACGATCTGCTGCATCCTTCTGCATACTAAGTATCAAATCTGTTCATCGAGGGCAGCAATTCTTAGTCTTATATCTACCCTTTCCAGAATGTTGCCTGGTTCTTGAACGAGATTGTGGAGCGGCATGTCACTGCTACGAAAGATTTTTGACTAATCTGCAGTGATAAACACCTATACTATGTAGTAACTTATGCACTCCACAAATACAAGGAAAATTTTCCATGTAAGTAAGAGCCCATAGCACCAGATTGCCGTTGATATGAATACGTACGTAGTTATAATTGTTTATGTTCCACGTCATTCATGGAAACTCTTGACAATGACGGCATGCTGTCTCGGTGTGTCTCGCCGACTATGTTCTAAGATCATAGGCAATTGAATTGCATACCATAACTTCTTCGTGCTTCCACAAGTCGTCATGGACGTTGATAGAGTCGAAGACTGGTAGGTTTGTATGCATACACAGTGCATATGAAGTGGCAGATCTGACCGTGATATACCCCTGTCACCAGCATTACCAATAGTATAACACTGGCCCTTTAAGAGCAACTTCTGTTCCAAGCATCGCACGAAACGTAGTTCAAGTTCCAAATCGAAGAATTTTCAGGTGGGTTAACCCTTAACTCAAGAGGGTCGTCTGAAGCCGAAGCTATTGATAATGGGGATTTCTCTTGAGCTGTCACTCGCGACACCGATATGTTCAACAAAGCAACTGGTAACCGCTCAATCTATGCATTTGAGAAGTAGTTCAAGCTCTAGGGATGAATTCGCATGTAGCTCAAGATGGGCCTGTGAATATGTCAGATGGAATCATCGTTAAGTTGAGAGAATATTTTGAAGTTGCACTCGGAATCAACACAGCTGACAAGGGTGTGTTTTAGATATTGTTCGTATCTCTTTCCACAGCTCAGTAGCTCAGTATCATCTCAGCTAAGGCGATGCGACAGGAGGCCAGCTGAGGTAAAGTAGATAGATAGGTAGGTAGGTGGATCGGTTACAAAGACCAGTGCATAGAAAATGTAGGATGCTAAGCACCACTAGGTACGCAACCTCTTAACATAAGAAATTCTCACATCTCACCAAGCAAACAAGCAAGCAGCAGGAGCAAGCATCCATATACACCCAAGCTAAGCACAACCTGCACAATCAAAAACTTTTATAGCATCTCAAAACATATCCTACCCAGTTCACATTCAAATATAATCACAAAGATGTAAAGGAGACCATTGAACTAATCGCAGAACATTTTCCTATGCAGTCAAGAAGAGGTTTGCAGGTGAGCAAAGCAGCTACTTTAGAAGATCTGGATACATGTGCTACGATCTAAGGAGGTCGCAACAGATGCAGCTCGAACACAAAAAAGCCGAAGAGCTAAGCTACCAAATCCAGCGCAATGAAGATCCTTTTTGAAGAAGATGCATTCCACACAAGGTGGTTGCAAAAATCTATCGCAAGGAAATGATCGGTGAAACCAATGTACGACTCTTCAAAGCAAAGACAATGAAACCCAGAAGAGGGAACCAATGTAATGTGATGAAGGTTTCAATCTCCGAAGAGAGAAGTGTCGATGAGGATCGATGATCAATAAGGAAAACAAGGGTAGAAAAAACAACGCAAAATGAAAAAGAAAAAAATGAAAAACAATTTCTGGGTGAGTGCCATATTCGTATCTGCCATCCCTGCAACCATCGTAAAAACTCCTCCGATCAAAAGTAACAAGTTCCTTTTTGTCCTGATTCGCAATAAACAAGCCAAGCCGAAGAAGTATCGAGAAGGAAACCGAAGAAAAGGTGGAGAAGTTGATTGTACAGTGAAGTTGCCATATGCCAGACCCCGCCGGACTCCAACCAGATGAGGGAAACTAAGGAAGGAAGTCGGAAAGCAGAGAGGTAGATGTGCAAATGCAGTTTTTTGTGTCTCAGCGCCCACACATAATTGAGAAGCCCAACCAACATGACAGAGAAAAGAGAGCATTGCATTCGTGGTCCATTTGAAAGACGCAAAGAGCAGAATTTCAGGTTGGCAAAGAACACTCAGCGCAATGAATGGTATGCCCAAATAAAGGAAAAACCTCCACCCAAATTTACTGCAAGACCAGAAGTGAAGACTAGTGCATGCCAGTATCAAGGAACGCCACTCGCTCAGACATAACTCCTTTTGCTGTACCGAAATGCAAATGCCATGTTTTCTCTACTGTAAGATAGTTAGCTTGAGGTGAGCAAGTGAAAAAGGTCGAGAGTAGCTTACGTTGAGAGGGGCGAAATTTCCATATGGGTGGCTTGGTGGCATGCCCATTGACTGGTACTGAGGTGGTGGTGGTGCTGGGCGGTATGGGGTACCAGCTGGTCCAGAGTTATTCTGGGATCTGCCCCAGCTCAAACGAACGCGAGAGTTTCCAATTGGGTAGCCCTGCATTTGGTTGATCGCCATTTCGGCAGCGTGGCGCTGGACGAACTGGACGAAGCCACAGCCCTTTCCGGGTGGGATCTTAACATAAGTGATCTCGCCGAAGCCCTGGAAGAACGAGCGAAGCTCATCCTCGGTAACATAGCCAGAAAGACCACCAACGAAAACAGTTGTATTGTTAGGATCGGTAAATTGGTTCATGGGTTGAGGGGTACCGTAGTAGGACATAGGAGGAGCACCCATCTGGTACATGCCTGGAGCACCCATAGCAGCACCTGGCATACCACCCTGCATACCGACCATACCACCAGCTGGTCCACCGCCAGTCTTGTTTTTTGGAGTAGCAGTGGAGATTCTCATGGGACGGTTGCCACAGTAAACACCCTGCATCTCAGTCAAAGCACGCTGCTGGTCTGACTCATCAGAGAATCTAACAAATCCATAGCCACGAGACATGCCGGAGATCGGATCAGTCATGATCTTTGCTGACTTGCAGCTTGGGAATCGCGACTGGAACAGAGATACGAGAACGTACTCATTGACCTCTGGGCCAAGATCACCAACGAAAATAGAGAACTCTGGACCACGGTCATCACTGTATGATATGTCAGCCACGTGAATCATGTTTACAAACAGCCAACTAGATAACTGTAAATACAGAAGTGAAACTTACCGACGATCAGCCAAGCCACCACCAGAGGCCCAGTTGAGCTTGAAAGGACGGTTGGTGTTTGGAATCATGCTTCCGTTGAGCGTCAAGGCCTTGGAGGCAGCAGTTGGGGATTGGAAGTCAATGAAGCAGTATCCAGCATTTCTACAAAGGTGTCAGTTGTGTTTGAAGGTTGTGTTTGCTTGTCGTGAATGAGGATGGCTGTATGTAAGATATGTCAAGGTGCGGAAGAACCAAGTGAAGAATGAATATGAGTGTTGCAGGTGACCGCAAGCCAAACACATATAAGGTGGTAGGTTGAACCACGGGGACAGATGATGATATGCAAAAGAATGAGACTTACCCAGAGAATTTATCCCGAATCATTTTGACATTGACCTGCTCACCCATACCGAACCAGATAGAGCGGATGAAGTTCTCATCGATCCATGGCTCAAGCTCTCCCATCCTATAAAGGTGTTAGCAAGGTTCATCGATGTTCATGTCGTTTGAATGTTGATGCAAGCACCGACATAAACAAACCCCATCAACGTAGATCACGTGATACGGGGTAATTGTTATCAGCACAACAACACTTCAACGAATCGATCGATTTTCGAAGTGCAAACATGACCCAGAGACACGAATCGATTGTGGAGAAGTGAAAGATTCTTTTGGGGATGTTCACTTACCAAAGAGTTGTCTTTGCATCTCCTCCCTGAACACTGCCAGTAGAAGCACCGTCACCGGCCTGGCCCTGGAATGGAGCTGGGGAGCCCGACTCCTGTCCATGTGGAATGCCCTGCTGAGCGGCCATTGGTGGCTGGGATTGTTGAGTAGCAGTGCCGTTACCGTTGCCCTCGGCAAATTGAGCAGATTGGCCCTGGTTTGGATCGAAGTTGGGGAATGACATGACTACCATTCCTTGGGTTAGATGTGGATTGATTGGAATTGGACGAAGGGAAGAGGAGGAAGCCTTAGTCGGCTGTGGACGATTGAGAACCGGGTCTGGAACCACGAATCCCATATTGGGCAGAAGAAAGTATGTGTGGTGAACGTAGAAATTGATTTGAAGTAGAGTGTGCAAAAGGATTGAAAGATCGCGTTTAAGCAATGAGAGCACGTTAAGCTTGCAATGAAAGTACAAGGAAGGAAGGGAGACGGGAAAGAGGATGTGTGTATGCGATGAAGTGGGGAAGGTCGAGGTCGACCGATAGAAACTAGAAGTATTTATACTCGTCGACGAGGGACTAAGCGAGCGAGAGAAGAAACACTTTTCTGAAAGATGTTTGCACCTCTTTCTTTTCGATGATTCGTTCATGAGTTCTTTAACGAGGATGGATGACTCGATAGCGAGTCGCTCTTGATCGAGTGCCTCGCGAGGCACTCGATCATTAGAGCACGATGTGGTGGGTAGGCGCCCCGTCACAGATGGGGATGGCTGAGGGCCAAGGCATCCTTAGAGGGAAGGCCAAGTTGAGCATTTACATCAAGACATCCATGTCAAGTTGAATCCGCCTCACGCAAGCTCAGTCCCCTCCGTTAAAGAGATCATACATGGGAATGATAAACACAGGGTCATGGTCATCAAAAGCCAAGATGATATATACCCATCAGGTGTCTCCATCCATAGTGTGAAGCAGTTTGCTTACACTTCAACAGTTATGTACGATCTTTACTTCAAAGCTTTGGACGGCAAGACTGAAGGTGGCTATATGCAAGAAGCAAACTCAAGTGAAACAGAAAAGAAATCATGAAACTTCAAGACTCCAATATTTGACCACAGAGCCGCAGCGACTTCGATTAGGATCTAAGATCTATGACAAGCAGCGTACGCCAGCAGCCAGAGCGAAGTTGGGAGAATAAACGGGGCCAATCAGATCTTGAAACTTCAAGTCTCGATCAACAGTCTCACAGATGTCCAGATGCAACCACAACGAAAGCCGCCCACTACAGGAGACAGGCAGGTGTGAACGCATACTTGTCCATAACCGTGCAGCTTGGGCTCCTTAGCCGCCGAAATCAAGAGACTTCTAAGATTCTAGCTCTAGGAAGCCGCTCCGGTCACTTCAAAACCACTACCAAAAGCGCTTGAGGCGTAAGGTACACTGAAGGGGCTCGAAGCATAGCAGCATATACCGTCAAAGTTGGGCCCGGATGAAGTGCTGAAACTTCAACACTCCAGTCAACCTTCTCAATTTCATGCCGTCAAATCACGCCTAAGCTTCGTGATAAATTTCTTCGCTGCGTGCCGTATGGAAATGGACAAGGAGACGAAGGACAGCTGCGGCGTTCACAAATCCTGGGTAATGTCTTGAAACTTCAAGGTACCTTCCCAGAGATGCAAATACCGCCCAGTCTGGATGCTGATACATGGTGTCGTGATTTCTCATGTACGACAAATAATGAAAGGTAAGTTTGCGAAACTGCAGAACTCAACTATCCATCCCACGGCTTTCCAAGAATCCTACTGACAGCAATCAGGCTCCCATGTATTTTCAGACATTCGGAAATTCCTTTCAAGCCCGGGATACCAGCATTACCTCACAATTGCGATATAACTCTTATACATGATGAAAAGGCACAAGAGGTATGACGTAACTGTGCTGCAATAGAGATCTTCACCAGATTCAACTTTTCAACATGTGCCATACATTCGATTCGCCCAGCCGCTCAAAGCTTCGTCTCGAATTGCAGGAATAAACGTGGGTAGGTTGTGCGGATTTGTTCGAGTGGAAAATTTTTACGTACTGATTTTTCCAGTGCAAATATAAACAGATCAAACTTCGTTCTTCGCGATCAAGTGTATTATAATCTTCCGGACAGAAGATATTTCGAATCGAATTGGGATGACTTTTATTCAACGAATTATACGCTCGCGATTATAGGAGGATTTTCGAAGGTAAGGACTCGCAGGAAGAGGGAGAAATCGCTCCAAATCTGCAAAGACAAAAACATCTGTAAGTAATAAATTCGCACCAGACTTTTTTTTCCTTTCTCGGTAATTCTTCTTTGAAGAGGGTAGACATGAGATTGATTTTTGTTTTTTGTTTTTTTTTTGGATGACTAGTAGGGTAATAGCTATATATGTACAGCAGCGCATATAAAGCAACGAAAATGGAAGACTGAAGAGGGAAGTAGGAGTTGAAGAGGACAAGAGAAAACGATATAACGCATAAGAATTTCGATTGGCTTACTGCGCCATGTTGCCAATTGGTTGCCAGCAAACAAAAGAGCGCAACAACCGCACAAAAAATTCTGGCATTGCTGTCATGCAGCATAGCAGGCGAGCGGCTTGCTTTGCTACACAATGCATCGCCAGTAAGGGAGGATGTGCTGATACTAGCAATGCAACAATCCATCCGTACCGCGCAAGATTCGCCCTCAATTGCCATGCCTGTGTTGCATCTCTCTCCACCGCCCATCGAACGCAGGATAACCAATGCGCCCCGAAACAATTGACAGCAAGGAGGAGGGTATGGTACGCTGAGAAGTGGATTTCGCTGAGAGAGAGGACGAGGCAGAGGAAGGGCGGGGGTTTGTCTTTGACTGCGACCAATCTCCCTTGAGTTGCCCTTCGCCTTGATCCTCAGAATTGAGGGTATTTGAAGACAGTATGATAGTATATGGGGAGGAATTGTCAAGCTCTTTTTTTTTTTTTTGTTATGCTGCTCAGTGTCCGGTGATGATGGGGTGCGGTCCACTTAAGCGCAAGAGCGAGATTTCTGTTCGAAAAATGATCGACTTACAGATTGACCGGGTTTAAAGCTGTTTTGGGTGTGAGAGAGAGAGAAAACTTCAACGCGCGCTGGAGTAATTCAGAAACTGAAGCACCGGGGGCGATACAAAAAGGACGCAAAGGACCGAATGAATATCGACAGGAAACGACAACGAGGTGGAAGAAGGACGTTAAAGCTTTTTAAGTGATGTGCGAATGTGCAAAGTGCAAGCAGGAGCAGAAAAGCAGTTTTTTTTTTTCGCGGACGATGAGGTGAGGTAAGGTAGATGGAGAGAGGTTAGGTGTGTGGGTGTGAGATGGTGGGGGATATTTGGTTTGGTGGGAGGAGGATGGTCAAGGTATTATTAGTCCGAGAGAGGAAGAGGGAGATTGTGAGCGGAGAGAGTAGAGAGTGGTAGAGTAGGAGTAGTAGGAGGAGTAGTAGTAGTAGTAGTAGTAGTAGACAGAGAGAGATGGAGAGAGAGAGAGTTTTTGGTCTAGGTAGTTATGTGTGGTAGTGTGGTCGAGAGAAAGTGTGGAAGTGTGGAAGTGTGGAAGTGTGGGTGTGGGTGTGGGTGTGGATGTGTGAGTGTGAGTGTGAGAGAGAGAAAGAGAAAGAGAGAGCAGAGTGCACCAGACAGACTGTGAGCAGACTGTGTGTGTGTGTGTGGTGGTGGTGGACTGTGTGCGTATGTAATTGAGTGGGTGTGTAAGGTCAGTAGGCAAGTAAGGTAAGGTTGAGCGTCGAGAATCGAAAGACTAGAGTCCTCCTCGAAGTACGGTACAGTACAGTACGGGCGAGTATAAAGAAGATGCGTGTCGAATAATGGACAAGAGCGTGGAATAGGTAAGGTAATGTACAATACCTAGGTAGTAAGACAAGTAAGTATTTTCGTCCCTTCTCTTCTGTCTTTTCATTTGCACCTGATGCGTATATACTCGAAGTTACGCATTACGGTACGCACTGGTGTGGATTGATGCGCCTTTGCTCGTTGAAGTGTTTATCCCTTGAGAGTTGCTGTCGGATGTTATTCTAGGTAAGGCTCAACCTTCCGATTATTTTTATTATATTGTTTTCTGTGCACAGGTGTGAGTGGCAAGTCGAGACAAAGTCGTGTTATTCATATAGTACGCTGCCTTAGCTATTCGATTCTAGGCAAGGTATTTGTTTATTCAAGCTAGAGAATAATGAATGCGAGTGGGGGGGGGAGAAAAAGAACTGAAGATAAATGTATAATATTAGACTGCCTACTTACCTGCCTGGGGTGGATATTCCCAGGATACCTCACTCATGATATTACTCTGTATGGATGACACTTATTCATAGTGTCATCTATGGGCAATAATAATGTAGAGAAGGAAGAAGCATGAAAATGATAAGTAGAATAGAATAAATATATGGTGCTGGTGGTATGGGTATTATTTTCTCCAGCTGTGGGCATCTTTTTATTTCTCTCTCTCACTCCTCCTCCTCCTCCTCCTCCTCTCTCTTGCGCGTTTTCTTTGGTAACAGCTGCTGACTGGCCGAAACGATGACAGTAGTCATGCTCATCAATGCGCTGCCTCTTCCCTCTTCCCAAGCTCAACTGGTTGAAGCTGTTTTCGAAGACAACGAATGAAGAAACGGATGACTACGAACAACACGGACGATAAACAATTAGGCCATCATTTAGCTTTGGACCTTATTCCGAGAGCTCCATTCATCGCATCGAACCAGCGTCTGTACGCAAAGGTAAAAAGACACGCAAGAATTCGAGCTTGTAAGCTTGCGGAAAAGAGTTAAAATACGGCAGCGCATAGAGCAGAATAACGATAACAATCCAGTCCAGTCCGGCCCAGTCAAGGCAAATCAAGTGCAGTCCAGTCCAGTATTTGGGTATAGACGGACCCAAAAGATATGAATAACTGGAAAAACGAGTGGCCGGTAAGGTAGGTTAGGTAATAATCCAAGCAGTGGGGTACGGTAAGAAGTATTTCATAGCGATTCGACGTATTCCGTCAGCCCGAAAACATTGGAGAGTCTTGATGACCTCGACGTATGTATTCTATTCTATGAATAGGTATGAATGAGTATGTCATCTGTATCATATTCGAGCAGTATTCGGTATTGCCGGGTTCATCTCAGCCTTTTCAAGTCAAGCAGAGAGATACCTTAGTAGAGAGCAGAAATGCACAGATCACAAGCTCCACTGGGGGCATGGAGTAAATATGTACGTATGTATTCGATTCGACTCGAGAGACTACATCACAGGTAAGAAGATTGAAGAGCGAAAAGGAAGGAAAATTCACAATCACCGTCTCGTTACATAAGCAGAACAGGCAAGTCTTATTTCGAAAGATGCAGGGCAAGGTAAGGTTGAACCAGGGCAGGACTCTCTTTGTAGGATGGGTGCAGCGACTCAACACACTTCATTTACTCGTTTGGTGCATAGCATGGCCTATCGGAGCCAAAGTCAGTCTTAATATGTGAGGTTGGCGGTGGATCTTGTGGGATGGGGCTGAGGACTTGGACGACGCCATTCCGATACGGGTCTCTTTGCAAACCAGGTGTCCCGTGATGAACCATGCCGGTGTTCTGTTGCATGTATGTAATGCTTGAATGTTGATGCTGATGCTGATGCTGCTGTGTTTGAGTTGTGACGAGCACAGTGCCGAAGGCTTGTACGTGTACGTAGTATGTATGCGGTGATGCTGTGAGACTGTGATGAGATTCTGCAAATCTGTAAGAGATTGACCACTCACGACTGCACTCTCGCCGAATATGCTTCCCGATGAATATAGAGCTTAGGTTGAATGTGGTTTAGGTTCGATGACATTATCATCACATTATTCATGCTACTGGACACAATAGATGCGTAGGTACATTGGTATACTTTATACTTCTCTATCTCAGCCTATCTGACTGCGTATACACATACGTATGCATTATTATTATTACTACTGTTTCCAGTGTTCGTTCAAGGCTCTATCCGCTATCACAATACACCGCTTCTACTCAATACTCAATACTCAATATTAGAATATCCATTTATATCTATCTTCCTTCATATCTTCACATCAACATGAAGCCATCCAGACCTTCGCTGTGTTCAGTATCCTCGGCACAAGTAGATACATACCAATCCCAACAAGCAAGTCATGGCGATGCCGGCACGGGCACGGCACACCTTACACGCAACAAGCGGAAGTCTCTTGCAAACAAGCAACGAAGTATGTATGTACAAGGCACAGACAGGCACAAACATAAGGTAGTCCCATACACACATACATACACACACTCACTACCACCGCGCAAGAAAAGGCTCCGTCATCCGGGATCACTGACCCTCCACACTTGTTGCCATAGTCCCTTCGTCAAAGCCTACATTACCCATCCCTACCTTCCCTTAGCTCTATGGAGCATACCAATCGCAGCAGCCATTTGAGTGAAAAACACGAAAAACCCGAAAAAAATTTCATGGTCGACATCCATGAACCTCCACGACATTGATGGCATCCCGTTCACCAGTCCGACTCCCGGTCGAGACTTGATGAAATAAATGTATTCATGATGGATGGATGCTGTACATAAATAATGCACCAACTGCACCATTGTGTGACCTCTGCATTGTTCATCGATATCCTTGCCACAGAGATTGAAACCTGAAGCGCACATTCCGGCCCAAACCGACTTGTGTAACGTCAGATACCTAGGTACTACCTAAGGTACGATCGACCATCTCAAGCACGTGATATCTACATGTTCCAGAACCAACCTTCACTTCCTTCATATGTGCTTTTCGTTGATTCTCTCCCACTACAGCTTCTCCCCTTCCACACTCCTCAAAGAAAATAGCAATTGTAAGCGACGGCTTACCACTGCGTCGAGGAATATGTAGGGATACGGCATAAATATGATACGGTATGGCAAAGATATGCAGTAGACTCTCGGTCAGGCAACGGAGCACAAGCAAGCAAGTCAAGCAAGGAGATCATCAGATCCAGCTAAATGACCATCCGGCCCAGTAGCACGGAACTTCCAGGCACGGCGTCTTCAAGTCACAGCCGTGCCGTACCCAAGCACTGAAGGTCAAAGGTCAATCACACCAACCAACAGCTCTCAGCTGCTCTCAGCACTACAGCAGAGTTAAGTGCAACATCGTCCAGGGCATCAGCTTGGCCGAGGGGTCCTGGCCTCAGCTCATACCACGTACGTGATGGTAGATAGTCCAGTTGACTAAGTTTTCTTTGCGCGCGTGGGACGTCTATGACTGCCGTACTGAATATTATTCACGCATCACGCGAAGCACATTGCCGCACCATGGCGTTGCCTCAAGGCCTTGTCTGCCCTATGGATGTGGTAGGTACATCCATGGCTAGAGCTTGGGTGGGTGCTGGTAGTGAGCAGAAATGAGAGCCGGTGCATACGAGAGACATGGAGTGGCCTGCTGGGAGATCCTGCTGAGAAGGCTGAGGCATTAGCCTTATATAAAGTGGTCGATAGAGCGAGCCTTTAGATGCTTTTGGGTATTAAATCCCAATAAATTAAGGTTCCTGGGTTGTTGTCCATGCTGGACTTGCTCTGGAGTAGATTCCTTTGCTGTTGAAGTTACTTGGCCATGACCAAAAGCACATAGAGTACGACGCTCGTGTGAATACTTCAGTCACTTGGGACAACAACCTCAGACCAAGTAGTTATTCAAGGTCATGGGTGGATAGATAATATCCAGTCTTCCCATCCAGATATATTCTTGGTTGAACCTCTGTCAATAACCAATGTCTTCACAGGCAAGCGACCAACTGCATCAACATAGACACCTGGTAGAGAATCTCTGGAAATCGTATGAACATGGAATAAGTCACAAGCCGAAGACTAGAAATAAAATACTTCATCTCTAAGCTCAACGAATAGCGTATCGAATATGCAAACTTCCAAATCCATCCATATACACGTAGTGTCCTTCGGCCACCCACGCAGCCCCGCGTAGCCAAAAGCCTACCCAACCCACCAACCTTCAACCTCCAACCACAAGCACAAGCACAAGCTCCTTCACCCCCCCCAAGCTTCCCTCCAAGCTCCCAAGTGCAACTCTTCCCCCACCACCCCTCACACCCTCACCCATTCACCTCATCGAGAACAGGCAACCGTGGCAGCTTACCTCAACCAATCCCACCGGCTAGGAGCGTCTTAATGATTCCATATCCTCAGGATGGAAGTACCCAAAGTCTGGTAGCGAGCAAAAATCTCATCCCTCGAGACTCCACGTCGCGTCGGAGAGGGAAAACCATGCCAGGGACGCACATGACCGAGGGGAGTCCACTCGCCACCATGTTGCCTGTGTGGCTGCTTGCTTTGGTGAGTGTGGATGGTCGCTTTTGTGGCCGGTATTCAGAGCCGGGCGATCGACCGGCGATGTGTGAGTGAGATTGAGTGAAGACGTACTTATAGATAGACAGGTACATAGGCACGTAGGCTCGAAGGTTATGGGAGGGTAAAGTGAGAGACATGGATATTCACTGTGATGAGAAGGTTGTTTTGATGAGTATGGGTCAGTATAGGTATGGTTATGGATGGGAGGACTGTAGCTGGTGGATGATTACTTGCTTCCTTACTTCCGACTATTGAGAATTGATACTCCATCGACCGCCGGCACGGTATTGAGTAGCGAGTGGATACAAGTAGGTGGTAAGTATGTACAGTACAATTCAAACCAGCTTGTCAGGGAACACGATCTTGGAACAGGGCATCTATTGCATGTTGTACGCAGTCGCCATCGAATCGATGGACGTGAGGCATTGAGGGGAACATATCATCCAGATATCGATTGGATTCTCAGCATGTCCCTCATTGATTCCCTTCAGACCGTATCTTCTCCACGGCTCAGTATGTATCCATAAGTTTTGAGATCTGGAGCTGGGACAGGGACTCAAGTTGGAGGACATATGCATGTAGACGGGAAGCAGAACGTCGTACGTACCTGATCTGCACGCAATACACTCACCGTCCCATTGGCTGGGCGCCTCACATCTACTCTCCAACGACGACGACGCAGGCAAGCGTGCAGCAGCCGCAACAGTTCTACTGTATCATATTCGATCCCAAGCAATCGAATCGAATCGAATCGAATCAGCGCAGAGAAGAATTCCTTGGGCACAATTCGTTCATGTACACCAACATATGTATGTACACAGTATGTACCTGACACGCCTGAATACTCCGATACCGTAGGATACCCAGTAGCCACGTCGTGAGAGTGACAACAACCCATGGAATGCAAATCCCACTACATCTCTCACCCCACGCCCATTCATCAAGGAAGCGCTTGTCTCAGGTGGATAACTGCGTACTCCGTGAGAGAAATCATACAAAATACTCGTGCGAGAACTTCCTATGGTGCTCAGATACTCAAAGGCAAAGGAAATACGCAATATTAATATCACATCACCCCGCATTCCACGGCAATGCGGGGAGACTGGGGATGATTCACGGGCAATAGATAAGAGGAAGCGGCATTCCTCTTAAGATTGCGCATCAAAATGCCAAATTGCATGGATCGACAATGGAGATACAAAATGATCAAGTAGCAAAGCAGGTGGACAGCTGGATTGAGACAAGAAGAGGATATGTATGGCAAGAACATCTTGCTCCTCTTAAGCCCTTGCATGCTCTCTCAGCGTAGCCAGTTGGCCTGCACGCCACTATGTATGTATGTACCATCCACATGTACAGTACTCGCACAGTACGTACCTAGAGACATGTACCTTGCAGTAGCGACGGCATAAGGTACATACGCATCCACGTACAGCCATCCATTTCACACCGTCACCCCGTCACCCGTAATGCCCAAGGACTGTGCCCAAACCTCACCTCTGGGCGTCATGAATCGAGAACGAGGAGTCTATTTGGGGGCGTGGATTCGTTTCTCTGGCTGGAGCATGTACGATAAGCAGGATATGTTTCGAGGCAGAACAGGTGGAGATACTACGTAGCATGGCATAAGGATGGGTGTTCATGTTTGAAGATCATGTAGTGGGTGTGCTGAGCGCAATGGCGGTGGGTGAAGTATTTTAGTAGGTGAGAGTGATTCCAAGTAGGAGGTTGAATCTAAGCAGGTAAATGATTCTAATTAGGTGAAATATTCTAGGTAGGTAAAGTATTTTGATTAGCTAAATCATTCCAAAGAGGTGAAGTATTCTAAGCGGGTGAATTAGTTTGAAAGGAGTAAAGGATTTAAATAGGGGAAGAATTCTGGATAGATGAGCTATTCTAGACAGGTAAAGAATCTAAGTGGGTAAAGTATTCTAAGTGGATGAAATAATCTAAGTAGGTGAATTATCATAAGTCGGTAAAGCATCCTAGATGGGTGAAGTATTCTAGGTGGAGGCGGTGAGTACTATATTGACCATAGGAAAGAGAAAGGGCAAGGTCCTGAATTCAATACGACTGGCTGTTGTACAAGTTGATGCCCAAGGGAGGTCACCTAGGAGCATGGATGATCGCTGAATACCCATACTGATTGAGAAATGAAGAGAAAGGATATTCTGAGCCAATATATTTATGCATTATGTATCCTCATCAATAGCCATTCCACTCCCAGACCAACCCAACTTCCTCCCTCACATACACCGCAGTCACGCCCGCTGTCAAGATATGCTTATGCTCGTGCTCTGGCGCGAGCTCGTCCTCGTCCACCTCTCCCTCCACAACAGAGAAATCCCGATCTGCCTTCAAATGACCACATCAACACACATATAAAAATGGTTCCAGTAACAGAAGCACTGTCGTCTCCCGAGCCACCAAAAAGCACAAGACAAATAAGCAGGCAGGTGATGCAACAAAAAGGACGAGGCAAAAAAAAAAAAAAAAAAAAAAAAAAAAAAAAAGCGTACAAATAAACCGCGTGCCGAAAACTTCCCCCAAATCCACTTTCAGGAAGGTACCCTTACCGGAACAAACAAAAGAGACGAGGCGCAAAGAGAGGAAGCACAAGCAGGGGAAATAAAAGTAGAGAAGATTGGGAATCCTTTGAGCTCTCTATTTCCTCGCCCATACCACTAAAGACAGGAATGAAGAAAGGGTACGTAAAAAGGTGACAAACAGATAAGCAACGCCGAGAAGATCTTAGTTTGCTGCAGAGCAGAGTAACATAAAAGGTAAAAAAGACAAGTAGAAATGGGAAAGAAAAATAGCAAAAGTGGTATCAACGTAAACTCAGGAGTACCACCGCAAATAGGCGAAGCCCCATGGTCAAACGAGTTTGCAAACAAGTTTATCAAATCAAAGCTCCGAGTCCCCTCAAAGGGAGAACAAGTCAAGTCAAAGCAATGGGGCAAAGAAGCAAACAGTGACAAGTGACAGTGAACCCTTTATACAGGAATGGTAGGCACAGACGCCAGGACCATGAACACAAGCCTTTAACTACTATGAGCACGCATAAGAAGCTAATGGCACCGATTATCAGTATTCGTGTAAATAAATAAAAACTAGAAATCGGACATTCCTCTCCTAATAATTGGACGACTTACCCTTTGTAATGGATCATCTTGATCAGCAGTGATCAATGCCGGGCTTTCTAGGCTTCCATGCGTGATGGGTCCTGTAGTTGTGAAGGCCCGAGGCTCGAGTGGCGGCCTTAATGATGATGATGTTGATGATGATCCCGGAGACGTCACCTCAGGTGAAGGAGGCGTCTCGTTACTGGAATTGGTACCTCCCGCTGCAGGAGCAGGTGCGTTCTCGCCTTCTTTGGCCGATTGACGGACATCTCGTCCTTTTTCAAGAAGAGCACCACCTAGAGTAGCACATTTGAGAATGGTTTGAATGAGATGAGTCTGCTTGAGAGGTTTCGACAAGTACTCGTCCATTTGTGCTTGTATACATTTCTCGCGATCACCCAACATGGCGTGAGCCGTGAGGGCAATGATGGGCGTTCTTTGACTACCAAGACTTCGCTCGTATTCACGAATCTTTCCAGTGGCTTCGAATCCACCCTGTCTAGGTTAGTTTGAATTAATAGAAAATTGCTAATAGAATAACTTACCATAATTGGCATCTGTACATCCATGAGGATGACGTCGTACCGCTTCTTCTTGATGGCCTCAAATGCTTCAAGACCGTTGCCCACCACTGTCACCACATGGTGGTACTTCTCCAAAATTTTGACAGCCAAACGTTGATTGACGATATTATCTTCAGCCAGGAGAACATCAAAGGACTTGGTGTTGTCGGCTAACGACGGAGCTGCTCTGTTCTCAAGTGCTGGAATCATACCATTCCCAAGGTCGATAGTCAAACATGGCGTAGTCATATAAGATGTGATACCTAGATCAAGAGCAGATTTCAAACTGACATGTACCACCGGGGCCAGTAATACAATCGGTATGTACTTGAACTCGTCAATAGAACGTAATCGTCTCGCAGTCTCTATCGAGTCCACAATGATCACATCGTAGGTGGCAGCAACCTTAGGAGCACTTCCGTTGACAATGTTGGTATGATGTTCCGAATCGACTACCACGGGTACAAGACCCACTTGTGCCAACATCATGATTATTTCCTTGCCGTGACCGGTCTGACCCTTATCAATAAACAGTACTTGGTGACCTTGATATGGCTTGAGTGATTTCGAAATGAAGCTGATGTCCGACGTGGCAAGTCGCACAGTACAAGTGAAGTAAAAGGAACTTCCCTTGCCATAATGACTCTTAACCCATACGTCTCCTCTCATAAGGTTGACCAATCTCTTCGAAATCGATAATCCAAGACCAGTACCACCAAATTTGCGAGTCATGGAGCCGTCAGCTTGTTGGAAAGTGTCGAAAATCAAATCAAGCTTGTCAGCTTGAATTCCGATACCAGTGTCCGAAACACAGAATTCAATGGCGTATTCGTTTGGTGCACAATGATCTTGCTCAGCCTTGCGGATTGTAAGACTGACCTCGCCATGCTCGGTGAACTTGATAGCATTGCCGACAAGATTGAGGATGACCTGTCGAAGTCGGAAGGGATCTCCTACTACGTGATCTGGCACAGATGAATCCACTCTGTATGTGAGATCTAGGAATTTCTCGTTCGCCTTGACTGCCAGCGTCTTCAGCGCATTGAATACCGTTCCTCGTAACGTGTACGGTATCTCTTCCATGATCATCCGATTGGCTTCGATCTTGGAAAGATCGAGAATGTCGTCGATAATTGTTAGTAGACTGTTCGCCAGATTGAACACTATGTTCAACATTTCTCGTTGGTATTGTGTCAGATCAGTGTCAAGCGTTAAACTTGTCATTCCGATTATCCCATTCATCTGGAAAAAATTGTGTTAGTTGATAGACCCAGACGAAGAGAAGTCAATAAGAAAGAAGAAAAATAAAAGTCGGTGATGAAGTCCAAGGGTCGATCACGTGAACCTAGGTTAAGCTCGCTGAGGAACTCTGAACCCTATCCTTATAACGGAAAGACATAGGAATTGATGAATCCAGTACAATCCGACAGCAAGTAGGAATAGAACAAGGTCCTTGATCAGCTAGGGTTGATGAAGATAAATCCAAAGGTCGATCACGTGAACCTAGGTTGAGCTCCCTGAGGAACTCAATGCTGCCTTAGCACGGCGGACCTTATTGCGATGACGTATTCCCTTGAGATGAGTGTCAAGGTTTCCCTGGTGAGCAGCAGCGTAGTCGCAGGGGGCGCAGTAAAATCTCTTGGAGGCTTTGTTCTTGTCGAAATGTTTTAGGGTTTTGGTAGCCGACTTCTTAGGAATGCCTTTGACAATCCTCTTATGACGGTCTGTAGTAATGTGGGTATCGTAGTTGGATCTGTGGACAGCGTAGTAATTGCAAGGGGCGCAGTGGAATCTTTCCTGCTCGACGGTCTGTGCCCGGGCTTTTCTATTCCCAGCGAGAGTTGGTTCTGGATCTTTATCGTATCTGATCTTGAAGTTTTGACGGTCGACAGCTCTCCTGGCTTCAGGATTGATCACTTTCATTTTGTCGTACCAGTCGGCCCACCACTTTGCACGGTTTGCCTTTCGGGATTTCTCCAAATCCTCAAGCTGCTCGGCAGATAAATCGAATCTCCCAGGTATCATTTCGATCAGAGGATTGTGAGAACACAATCCAGTGTAACCAAGGTCCTTGATCCATTGGCATAGGGAAGGAACTCCGACGTGTTTGGAATTAGACTTCATAACCCAGAAGACCATAGAGCATGCAGCCTCGAGAAGTAGGAACATGGCTCGGAATAGAGGAACATTCCCAGCAGAGGGAATAGGAGCCCATGCCAACAATCCCATGTGCGTAATGACATATCCTTCTCTGAGAGCAGCATCAACAAATCTGGGTAGTGCGGTATTGGATTTGTAGCAGCATATACGAGCCGAGACACCACTCTCGGCATTTGTCCCAGACCCAATAAAAATCTTTGGAAGACAGGATTTCTTTTCCAAGACAAGGAGATAAACCCCCCATCTTCTGTAAAAGTTCGTGGGCAGGGATTTGAACCAATCCAAGGTAGGAGGGTCTGAGGATTGAAGGATATCAAAGAGACCTGGACAGAATACAATTGAACAAGATGAGAGAATTCCCGCGATGATTGATGTGTCAGGAAAGATTTTGTCGAAGATGGCATTCTTTCCACCGGTCGTGAGGGAAAGGCATGTCCATACCAACAAAACCAACAACTGCAGGATTTCAGTGATAGGAATTGTTCCGACGTCATTGATGAGGAATTCGTGGCTAGACCACCTTCGTCAATGAACCAAGGCATCTTGATAAACCCAAGGGATCCCAGTCTGATAGGAATTAGCTTGTATTCAAGGGAATTTGGTTGGATAGCATACCTTGATTTGTAACCCTAAGCAGCAGTATTCGGAAGAACCCAATGAAAACAACCCAAGCTTCGAGGTATCTAATAGATCAATTAGCCATGAATTGGGTGGGAAGGGACTTGAACTTACCTACCCTGAGCAGGATGCTGAGGTTTCTTTGCGAGCTGCTTCAACTATCTCGAGAGGTTTGAAGATAGAATTGAGGTAAGTAGAAGCTGCTCGAGCACGACAAGTGCTTTACTTGATGATCTTGACGCTTTTTCTGATGATCTGGATGCTTTGCTCAAGGATGGAGATGAGGTGGGAGCTCTGGCCAGGAGATGCGTCCTGCCATCGGTGGCAGGCACGACCTCGTGGCTTCCTCGAGCCCCCGGGAGCGGAGTTCCTGCCAGGAATACAGCAACATCTAGGAATGCAGCGACACCCAGGCATACAGCGACTGCCCGGAACACAGTGACCGTAGAACGGATCCATCATCAATACCTTAAAAGGGGGAAGATAAAGGGGAGAAAGGGAAAAGTGTAGGGTACATACAGGAGTTCTGATTTCATGAGACATATTAGCCAAGAACTCAGATTTAGTTCTATTGGCAAATTCTGCAGCTTCTCTTGCAGCGGTGTTTCTCTGAATAGAGTCCCTAAGGTTGTAAACCATCTGGTTAATCTTACGCTTCAACTCATCCATCTCCCCGGATGCTTCAACTGTAATAAGCTTCGTGAAGTCCCCGTCAGTGGCGGCGTTAGTGATATCTCCGAAAGCTCGCACTTGAGCAGTCAAATTCATGGCCATGGTGTTGACATCGGTCGTAATCTCCTTCCATCGACCACCAATTCCAGCAACATCGGCCTGCCCGCCCATTTTGCCATCTACACCGACATCCTTGGCGACTCTCTGTACCTCGTTCGAGAAAATCGAAAGACGATCGACCATGTTGTTTATGGTTTCCTTGAGAACTAGTATCTCACCCGCAGCCTCGACCTCAATCTTTTGACTCATATCACCATTGGCAATGGCCTGGGTAACTGTCGATATACTTCGCACCTGGGAGGTGAGATTTCCTGCCATGGTATTGACATTTTCGGTGAGGTCTTTCCACTTGCCCTCCACATTCTCAACTTGTGCCTGACCACCCAATGTACCGTCGGTTCCTACTTCCCTTGCGACCTTGCTGACTTCGAATGCGAATGTACCAAGTCGATCCACCATGGTATTGATTGTAACCTTAAGATCCAAGATTTCACCCTTGACTTCCACCCCGATTTTTCTTGTCAAGTCACCCTTTGCGACAGCTGTTGTGACCTTGGCGATTTCCCGTACTTGTGTTGTTAAGTTCATGGCCATACCGTTCACATTCTCGGTCAAATCTCTCCAAGTTCCTTCAACATCATGAACCGTGGCTTGTCCACCGAGTCTACCTTCAGTTCCTACTTCGCGAGCTATCTTCGTGACTTCCCGGGCAAATTCTACTTGTTGTCAGTAACTCTAAAATGTCAGCCTGTATGCGTATAGACTTACGTTGTAATTGATCCACCATGCTGTTGATCGTCGACTTGAGTTCGAAAATCTCTCCCCGACATTCAGCCTGAACCTTTTGAGTAAGATCACCCTTGGCGACAGCTGTTGTTACCATAGCAATGTCGCGCACTTGTGTCGTAAGATTGTTGGCCATGGCGTTGACGTTGACGGTCAAAGTATTCCACATGCCCTTGACGCCCTCGATCTCAGCTTGACCACCCAAGATACCTTCCGTGCCTACATCGCGAGCAACCCGTGTGACCTCGGCAGCAAATGTTCGCAATTGGTCCACCATGGTGTTGATAGTTTGTTGAAGCTGTAAGATCTCTCCTTGAGCCGGTCTTTCGATTTTCTGTGTGAGATCTCCATGTGCTACAGCGGTGGTGACTGAGGCAATCTCTCGTACTTGATCGGTGAGATTCTGGGCCATAACATTCACTATTTTGGTGTTAGTCAAAATTCATATAAAAGGTTATAAAAATAAAAACAAGGAATGAAAACACACCATTTTTGGTCAATTCTTTCCAGGTACCATCAACTCCAACTATCTGTGCCTGTCCCCCAAGAATACCCTCCGTGCCGACTTCTCTTGCCACTCGGGATACTTCACTAGAAAACACTTGTAGCTGGTCCATCATAGTATTTATCGTTCGCTTGAAAGTTGTGATTTCAGGGTCCATTTCCACAGAATGTATTTGAACCTTCTTGCTCAAATCTCCTCTTGCAACAGCAGTTACAATTTCTCCGATCTCCCGCAGAGCCTTTTGGAAAGCTTCATTTGCCTGTTGGTGCTTCTTCAACTCACGCTCCAAAGCTGCTACGCGCTCGACCTCAACTGCTTTGAGAGCTTGCTCCTGAAGCTGCTTTTGCTCGATAAGCTGCGCATTCACACCAGCCAGCTCTAATCTTTGACTATTGAGAAGTTTCGATTGATCCTCGACATGTTCTCGCAGAGCCTCTAATTCCTCATCGCTAAGTTTGACAAATCTCTGTGGTTTACTAGAGCCACCAGTTGGGTTCTCCTTCGTAGCAAGCAGAGATGTAACGAGTTGATGTCTTGCGGTATTTTCACTGGATACGCCCCGGGTAGTTTGGTTTCCATCACTGAACGGCGATGGAGTGAATTCGCTGGGCGTATCTGGAAGAGACTGGTTGTTGATAGTCAAGGCTCTTGCTTCCAGGCGTTGCACACGGGAGATCAGGTTTGCGATCTCACGCTCCAAAGCCGCTTTCCCTTCGCATTCCTCGCCAGGAATTTTGATTCCATGTGCGTCGATACCATCTCGGCGTAGTACAGGTTTCGATTCTTGAAGATCAGGTATTCCTACTGCAAGGCTCTGCAGAATCGCCGCAGTTGCGGCCAAGGTCGAGTCGTCAGACATGATGAAGTCTGGCAGCCTGCCAAAAGCGAGGCTGGGGGTGGTTTGGAGACTTTGTTGCTATACCATCAATTGTTGGTGTCCTAGTCGTGTCGCGGGATTGCCAGTTCGTCGTGTTGGGTGATTTGATGGGTAAATACCTCGTGGTTGCTTTCTAAATCAGCTTTTGATAAGATTCGCCCGACCGCCTTCCATTTTCATTCTTCATCCACAATTGCACACCGCAAAGTTGGCGGCCGTCTAAGGGTCGCGTAGAGTGGGCAAATGGAGCAATGTACACACACGGACTAAAGGAACAACTTACAAAATAAAGAAGAGAAAAAAACAGAGATGGCGCTCGTCGGGTCAAAGTAATGGCATACAGACAGTCGTGCAACAACTGCTGTGAATTGTTTGAAATAGGATGCTGAAAGATGGCCCTGATGCGGGTGAGCCGCCGGGATTCACGCTAACCGATACAATACCAACCAGCTATCGAACTCTACTTTCACCGTTGTTGCCCCTTGACGTGTTCAAAGAGGGGTCGTTCGTACGCTGGTATGTGCCCTCGCAAGAGCAACTGCGGCCACGAATGTACCTGGTCGCGATTTGAAGAGCAAAAATAAAAAAAGAGTCAAGGTCGGGAAGGTCGTGTTGCGGTTGTTGAGAATCGAATTGGATTGCAATAATTGTCCAGGCCCGTACTCCGCAGTATCCGCAAAATGGATGGATGTCTGGTGGTCAGGTTAGGTCCAGGTGGTCCAGTAGTCCAGTAGTCCAGTAGGGTACAGAAGGCGAGTGGGAAGCAGGAGGTCTGGTTCGAGGTGGTTCAAGGTCGGAGGTAGGTTGAATTGGGATGGCGAGGACAGGCTTACGAAGGACGAGCCGGGTCCTGAGTGGTCTTGACTTGGTCTTGAATGGCGTGAATTGCCTTTGATTTGACCTTTCAAAGCTACGGGAAGCGGCCTTTGCCTCTTCTCACGATGATGACCTCTATTGGTTCGGCTTCGCTTCAATCAACGTGGATTGGGCGTTGTGGAGATCCTTAGTATATTACCTTGCTTGCCCTGTGTGTTGCTCAAGTCCCCTGGAGGAGTGCGCGCCAATGCTCTCACTCTCTTCTTGAAGGGATGAAGGAGTGACGAGGGTCAGTGAGAGGAGGCATAGGAACACAAAGGGTACGTGGTCCAGAGAGAGGCAAGCGGGGAGATGGGATGTGGTGCGAGAGACTTGAAAAGGAAAAGAAAGGCAGCGGCAGGCAGGCAGGTAAGTAGAGTAGAGTAGATAGATGGGTCACTTGCATCTGGTACATCCAATGTGTGTTTAATATGCAGGCCGTATGTGTGTGAGATGAGATATGAGGGTATCATCTTTATCATTAACTTGTGTTTTTTCTGCACCAAGCTTCGTACGGGGACGACGGGGTATGTACAATATGTCCCGCGTACCTTGATCGAATATGGATATAGGATGTACATATGTATGTACGTATAGTATGTAAATGTAAGTAGGTAACGTATGTATGTACATATTCGGACTTTTGCGTGGGATGAGATCTGTGTGAGAGTGGGTGAATACAAATCCCCCCTCCCTCGTCTTCTTGTCCCCTCATCCGTGAGCATTTCAAGATCAGACAGACACCAGTGCACGGAGAAACCA
Source organism: Allantophomopsis cytisporea (assembly GCA_024752435.1). NCBI lineage: Eukaryota > Fungi > Ascomycota > Leotiomycetes > Phacidiales > Phacidiaceae > Allantophomopsis > Allantophomopsis cytisporea. The sequence goes on from CP103025.1 coordinate 2,145,803, forward strand.
TGCTGCGGATTCGGTCTCGGTCTCACATAATTTTCTTTATTGCGCGAATAACACACTCGACACCCGCACAACCTTCTTCCATTCTTCCTTCTATCGAAAGGTCTGAAAATCAATACTCAGTATGGGACTGGGCATGGGAGGGTGTGAGTGACTTTTTGGTGGTGTGTACATGCTTTGGAATGCTGGACCCCTGCTTTTTTTGACAGCGAAAAAGGGCTGGATGGAGTTGGTGAGCTGGGGAGGCTCGCTGATTCTGCATGCTGGATGCTAGTTGAGTGGACATCTTTTGGTGGAATTGTCTCCGCTCAAAGTCAAACCCAGCAGCTTTTCTTCATAAGCACAGTCCATTGTTGAAAATGAGAAGAGATGAAGAAAAATACATCACAGAAGCTCGCACGATGGCCAATACCGCACACGAGAGGAGAGCGAGAGAAAGAGATATATATATATATATATATATATCATGGGGGATAGAATAGCCGATGATAAAATAAAGTACTGGAATACTCTGTAGTGAGTCTGTACCACGCCTCATCGCTCTTGCTCAAATATATTATTTCGTGCTTAGATATTGTTTGTATGTACATTAGGTACTTCGTACTACCTACGCAGTCGAGTACGTCCTCGTCGACTCAAACCCCATGGAACTCCGCCGCTATTGTTCACCCATTCATGTATGCAGCCACGCAGACGATGCGGTCTGAGTCTGTGCAGTGACACTGTTCGCTCCTATGGACCTATCCAAAGACACCAAGCCGTTAAGGATCTCTGGCAGGCCCGCTAGGCCTTCTGCTTTCGCAAAGAAGGTGGATCTCACTCGCCCATTGATGATGATGAGGCTTGCAGAGGCGCGGAGCACTCTGAATTCAGGGAGCCGATTTGGTCATGTATGTAATTGAATGGCAGATGTACCGAATACCATCTCAAGTCTCGACCCTCTCACAAAGAAAAGCAATAGGCAGTAATACGAGACCGTGCATGTGGTGGCTATGTATCCCGGAGCCAGAGCACAACGAAAAGAAAAGTCACTTCTCCCAGGGGGAAATGCATACACTGTACACAGTAGAAGCAAGCAGCGCCTAAAGGAAGAAAGCACACCGAGGTAGAAAACACATTGTCCACGACGAAAACAAAACAACACCATCGAGAGCACCTTCAACTTCGTTGCATGATACGCCTTTACGCCCAGAGAGTCAGAGGATCAGAGGCTTAGAGGGTCAGAAGGTCAAAGGGTCAGAGGGTCAGATATTTACAAGTCGAGGTCGACGCGGTTGATGATGTTCCACATAAGCCACAAAGACATAACTTGACTTTCTGCGAGGGTTGTCAAAGTAGGTTTGGAAGGCGATGGCTTCTTTAATTTTACGGGCATGATGATCCAAGAGCATGTGTTTGCCGTGCGGCTGCCTCTGCCGATACTCCAGACCACAAAGGGACACAGATCTCCTGCCCTTGAAATCCTGAAACGTCTCAAAGATGTTGCTCTTCATACGAAAATGCACCAGCAGAATGCCAATGTGCAGTATGGTGAAAGAGGCGTTGAGAGATCGGCGGTCATGTATTTCTTTGCCCTTTATGCTGTTGCTTGACTTTATCTGACGTCCTTTCATTGTGCTTCTCTTTCTATGCCGGCTATTTCGTTCTATGGACCTCCAGACAAAAGCCGATGCGGACTTGCTGCTGTCGGCTGAGGCGTCCTAGTACATATTGCTTGCTCTTCTCTCTGTCTCTCTCGCCTCGTTTCTCATCTCGTCTCTGGTCTCTTGTCCAGTTGGTTGTCGGGTTATCAAACCAACAAAAGACTTCGCCTCGCTTCACGGCAGACCTGTGTATCCTAATTCGGAAGATGATCACCGCTTTGGGACCCGGACACGAAGCGGCGGCGTGCACGGCGTGATATTTGGCCCAGGAATCCTTACGGTACAATAGCGTGACGAAACAAATAACACGAAGATGGAATCATCAAATGAATGACACGAATGGTACGAAGTAAGATATTAATGGTATGTATCTAAATACGCAGTACATACTTAGTGAATAATATGGACTAAGAGTCAGGTACGAGGCAGAGGCAGAGGCAGAGAGAGAGGTACGGCGGTAGGAATGGCTTATGAGAATGAACGTCTTTGGGTGTCTGTTCACGTGGCCGCTCTGACCTTTTACCACTGATCAGTTTTGGTTCAGCTCTCGAAAGACCTCTACTCCGAAGAAGGCAAAGAATCAGAAGCAAGAGAGATGAACTATAGGTAAGATTCACCACTTCGATCTTCAGGCCTATTCATAAAGGATACAACAATTAATCAAAAATCAATCAATTTCATACCATATCAACAAACTTTAATCGCAGTTCAATGCTTATTCAGCGATATTGCATTGTGGCCAAACATGAAAGGAATAAGTAAGGTGATCGATCCTATCTCTGGAATCCTGCTCGCGCGCTTCGCCGCATTCATGCAAACCGTCAAAAATGAGGCGCTGCCACTTTCTGCACTCAGGGTCTTTCACCTTCCTAGGGCCCTCCAGCGGGGAGCCGGCGTCTTCTTTTATTGTGGGACATATCACCATACACTATGGAAGGCAACATAAAAAAAAATGGCTCGCTCGTTACGCCGGCTCACACTGTGGATCGTGTTCGAAAAGTCTAGGGAAGGGGGCTCTCGGCCTGATGTTGGAAGCCTGCCAGGCTGGCTTGTCGACGGAGAACAAAGCCTTAGATCCGATCATTATCACTCGCCTTGAAAGCTCCTCTTCAAACATGATTCGTGCGTATGTGTACAGGCGTTGAATAATCAGGCTAAGGTGCATAGGTGCATAGCTACAGAAGCAAAAAGGACTGTTTCCTATCTGATTCCCAAATTACACAATCTCCAAGGACACGAAGAGCAGAACAGACCAACTACATAATTTCCTTTTTTGCTTTCATTTTCTTCCTTTTTTGCTTTCATTTTCTTCCTTTTTTGCCTTCTTATCATTCATGTTTGGTTGTCTGTCCCTTTTCTGTCTCTCTACTTCCCGCCTGCTTGCCTTGCCATACTCCCTTCTCTAAGCATAAAATGTTTATTCATCCAACCCCATTCTTCTGATCAGTTAGATGATAATTAAACCTCCTTTTGTTCCTCCACCCTATTATTTCCACAACAATTTATTCACAGTAGTGATTTTGCAAGTGTCGGAAGAATTCCGATACCGCTCTTCCCTACTATTCACACGCTGATCAGTTCTCCACGTGGGAAAATGAATGCAGCAGCCAAAGATAGTCTTGCCTCATATCCACATTGGGACGGAGGATCTCCATCAAGGATACTGGCTCTACCCAGCATCAAAGACTTCATTTCTGCCCTGTAAGAGTAAGAATATGTTCCTTACTTGAAACGCTGGTTTGTGAGTATATTTGGGTCTTGGTTAGCCTGTTGCGAATGGAGAGATGAGAGTTTCTCATTCTGTCTCGAGCCAGGAGCACCTAAATACCCTCCCCGAGTCAGGCGATCTGCTGCACAACAAGAGGATGACGAAGGAGGCAGAATTGCAGTCTGTTTATGGGTCAGCTCAGTGAGATCAACTTCATGGTAGGCACGGACAAATGTTCAAATCAGGTTATGTTCATGGTTTGCGTGAGGAGAGATCGGCTTATAAAGCGTTTGAGAATGTATTCAGTGTGTTCACAGCACCAATGTATTGATGTTGGTTCTCATCTGCCCGATAGATGATCAGTATACTGCAAGGATTACAAATACCAGATTGTTGGTTGACTATTTGTATATGTACTCAAATAATTGGATTCGAGATTCGAGATTCGAGACAATAAACGCTGTTGGTCGGTCATCTCTGTGGAGATTTTCGGTCTACTTCCAACTTTTTGACGTAAGTCACTATGGCTTCATTGAGGAGCAAAATTGGATAATGATGTTGCCTCTCATGAACTTTAAGCCTCCCGCGAGATTTCAAGGATGGGGTTCAGATTCAATCCTGAACGGCGAAATTATTGTATCTATAACGAAGCACAATCAATAGAAAGCACTCGACTCCTTTTAGAAAAAAACTTGAAGAATTTTTTTTTTTCAAAAAAAGGTCAAAGCCATGCATTTCCATATGTAAAAACAATTCAATGGTATCTCAACGCAAATCCATAACCTTCGTATGCAAGGACCAGTCCAAACCTCCCAAAACAACCCGTCTATTTTCGCACCTTTCTAGCATGTTTAACCAAGTTCTCAATGACGCCCTCGAAAGCCTCCCTATCGCCCAGTTTCTCATCTGTCCTCTTCGTCCAGTAATCCAGCGTCTCCTCCGCAAGTTCCTTCATAGCCTCCAGCTTCTTCGTATGCTCCTGTAGTTCTTCCATCGTGAGCCCATCCATTGCTTCATCCGTGATTGTACATAACTGTCGTGCAGACACCAGATCCAGCTCGGGTGGTGGTGGCGGACCTCTCCTGCGTTTTGAGGGTTTACCCTGTGAATCGACCGACGTTGAGGAAGCGTTACCGTCGGACTGTTTTAATCGTGCTACGGAGCGCGAGTCGGTGGAAGTGCGTGGTGATGCTCCAGAAGGCGCCAGATGTATGGACGGGAGTATCAGCTTCTTCTGCTTGGATGCCGGAAGAATCTCGTCAAGATCTACAGGCACACCAAGAGAGACGAGAAAGAGACGTCGAATGCGAGAGCGGATCCAGTTAGGCGGTTGCAGAGGAGGCGGAGCGACTAGTTGAGACCAAAGTGACGCGCTTCGCTGTGTGAGGAAGATCGGGTTCTCGTTTGTCGTGGGTGATATGATAGACTGGTCAATTTCATCTGGTGGGAAAAGAGCATCTATATATGGTTGAGATGCCTTGTGAATGTCTTCGGAAGAGTCCAGCTCGTCGAAGTCCAATACGGGCTGGTGTCGACAGTCAGTAAAGTTATTCAAGTACAAGCTTAGATCAAAGAAGATATTTCTGGCTAAGCTACTTACAAAGGAGTGTGCTAAGGTAGGTATGAGTTGTGTTGGAGGTGTTGCAACAGCATCATTTTCAGGAAACCCGTCATCAAAATCCCCAAATTCGGCATCCTCATCTCCTTCCTCAAAATCATCAAAATCATCCCCAAAACCCCCATCATCATCCTCCTCACCATCTTTGTTCGTATCATCAACTCCATCATTGTCTATAGTCTCCGTTATCGGGGGAGCTTCGATGTCGATAGGGGCAGATTCAGCGTCTAGACTCGAGGACCTATTATTCTCCAAGGTTGGCGACCCTGACCTGGTCAAATCACTGGAATAAGAAACAGAACGAGAATGCTTACCTGGAGCATCTCCAATGTCCTTTACCTCATCTGGGACAGCATCCTCCTTACGCATTTCATACGCCTCCGTGCCAGGGACTTCGCCGTGACTAGGAATGGAGTTGACTCTTTCGACCCTTGTGGTAGGAATTGGGAGGTCTCCTGGAGTGCTTCCAGCTCGAGATCTCGTGGTACCCGAGGAGTAGTCTGGGGCTCTAACTACCAGGTCTGGCTCAGCATCTGCTTTACGAATAGCATAAGCATCAGTTCCTGGAACCTCGCCATGGCTTGGAGATGCGGGATCGACTTTCTCAACCACTGTCGTTGGAATTGGATGACCACCAGGAGTTGAGGGACGGCTGGCCGAAAGAGACATAGCAGATCCTCTGCGTGATGGTGTGATGTATTCGTCTGGAACTGCATCCTCCTTGCGCATGTTGAATGCATCGGTACCTGGAACCTCGCCGTAGCTTGGCTCATCATCAATCCTCTCTACACGAGTAATTGGAACTGGTGAGGTTCTGCCAGAGAGAACTCCAGATTGAGCATCGGAGAAGTGGTCATCGGAAGAATCTGTTATCACCACAATAATTAGTTTCTGGGGTATGTGTGGGGTTACGAGTGCGGCTGAAGTTCGTACCTAAGTCGTGAGCTCCTGGGTCCTCCAGGCTTCTCCTTGGGCTTGGAGGGGGTTCCAGAGTGTCAGCCGAACTTCCAGGCATAATTCAAGATTGAAATGCCCGGGAGAGGGTTGAAAATGGACGATGTTGTTGATTTCCAGCGAGAACACTGCGTAGATGTGATTTGCGGACGTCACTCCTAAAGGACAATTGATGCTTAATGATGTTACCAGTTGGCGATCGTCAATTAAGCTCATCCTTGCACGGCCATTCCTTAAGCGATTGTAAATTCCCAGCCGCGACACACCTTAGCAACGCGCGCGACAAGAAGAAACAAATCCTCATTACACCTGCCTACAGCCATCAATCAACTGCTATTCACATTGTTACACTTCCAATCAATAGAAGGACCTCCACCAGCACATAACGCTTTTTGCAGTACGTAAAGATCCCTTCGTCTGCCTCGCGGCACTGCGACGACAGATTCTATGAAAAGAGCTTAAGAGGAACATTGTCGGAAGTCAACATCGTTTAGACAAAATATTTCACAATGTCGAAGCCGACCTTTAGCTTTGGCAATGCTGCATCTGGTGGATCATCGAGCCCATTCGGAGCAGCATCCTCTAACACAAGTGGTACTGGCCTTTTTGGACAGGCATCGACTACACCCAGTTCTAATAATCTGTTCGGACAACCAGCTTCATCTCAACCATCACAGTCTGGAGGCTTATTTGGATCCGGAACACAAGGTAGCACTACTGCCGATGCCGGTTCATTTGGTTCGACTCCAGCATCAGATGCTCCCAAGCCCTCTCTCTTTGGAAACAACACAGGTGGATCTGGCGCATCGACACCTTCATTGTTTGGCGGTGCGAACACTACGGGAGGTGGATCGGGATTATTTGGTGGGGCGGCGCAGAACACTGGAAGCCCTGCAGCTACACCAGGTGGCTTGTTTGGAGGAGGTTCTGGGGGCTTCAGCTTTGGACAAAAGAAGGATGAGAGCGCAACAACCCCAACTACCAGCAGTCAACCAACATCAACAACTACACCTGCTACCGGTGGTGGACTTTTCGGTGGAGGCAGTACGAATGCAGGTTCAGGATTATTCGGTGGTGGTGCAAAGCCAGCAACAGGTCTTTTCGGAGGAACTTCAAACTCAACAACTCCATCAGCTCCAGTCGGCAGCACCACACCAGCTGCATCAAAGACTATAAACTTCGGAAACTCGACAACGCCAGCTGGACCTCCTCCGGCCGACAAGGATGCAGCCCAAAAGAGTGCGACTAGTCTCTTCGGTGGTGGTGCTTCAACAAGTGGAGGAGGATTATTTGGAGGAGCCAAGCCAGCAGATGCAGCAAAGCCAGCGGCCCCTTCGCTGTTTGGTGGTAGCGCTGCTGCTCCTTCGCAGAGTGGTAGCTCATTATTTGGAGGAGCAAAGCCTGCTACTACAGCTCCATCATCAGGCGGTCTGTTTGGAGCGAAGCCAGCAGAAGGTACTTCAACTCCATCTTCATCCGCGACTACTACTGCTGCCACTCCCTCCTTCGGCTTTCCAAGTGCAGGTGCCACGTCAGGGGCATCACAGCCCGCCTCGTCAGCACCAGCAAGCACATCAAGTCCAAGTCTTTTCGGAGCTGCCAAGCCAGCTGCGCCATCTTCTGGTGGTCTCTTTGGAGGAGCAGCAAGCAAGCCAGCTGAGAGCACAACTGCTGCACCATCTACGGGTGGCCTCTTTGGAGGGGCAGCAAGCAAGCCAGCTGAGAGCACACCTGTTGCACCAGCTACGGGTGGCCTCTTTGGAGGGGAAGCAAGCAAGCCAGCTGAGAGCACACCTGCTTCCTCAGCCCCTGCAGCTACCCCATCTCTCTTTGGCGGGTTGAACAAGCCTGCAGCTACCCCAGCTGCCTCTTCTTCATCTACTACGGACCCAAGCGCAACCGCCCCTGCCGCAACCCCATCGCTCTTTGGTGGTGCAAAGCCCGCAGAAACCAACAATGCCACCGCTCCAGCTGCTACTGCGCCAACAACGAGCGCTGCACCAGGTGCCAACACTCTTGGAGCTTCCACAACTGGCAACATTGGGGCTTCAACTGCTGGACCAGCACCACAGCTCTCTCGTCTGAAGAACAAGACCATGGACGAGATCATCACCAGATGGGCCACTGATCTATCAAAATATCAGAAGGACTTCCAAGATCAAGCAGCTCAGGTTGCATCCTGGGATCGTCTCTTGGTTGACAATGGAGATAAAATTCAAAAGCTCTACGTTAGCACTTACGAGGCTGAGCAAGCAAGCAAGGAGGTTGAGAGACAATTATCCACCGTTGAGGGGCAGCAGGCTGAGTTGACTGCTTGGTTGGACCGTTACGAGCAGGAAGTGGATGTCATGTTCAACAAGGAACTTGGCCAGGATGGTCTTCAAGGTCCAGATCAGGAGCGCGAGCGTACCTACAAGCTGGCCGAGAAGTTGACGGACCGTTTGGATGAGATGGGCAAGGACCTCTCCAACATGATTCAAGAAATCAATAGTGCATCTGCCACTTTGAGCAAGACTAGCAAGCCTGATGATCCGGTAATTTTCTCTCCTTATTCTCTCATGCGCGATTTTACTGACATTTCTCATAGCTTTCTCAGATCGTACAGGTTCTCAACGGACACTTGTCACAATTGCAGTGGATCGACCAGAATGCTGCTCAACTGCAAGCCAAGGTTCAGCAATCGCAGAGGGAGGGACAGAGCCTAGGAAGCAGCTTCAGAGGTACCGATGATAGTGCCGCCGATGATTTTTACCGTTCGTACATGGGCAGAAGATGATTACATTTGGAAGGCGTTCTGGGGCACTCGAGATCAACTCAGTCTTGAGGCATTGAGTCTGATTACACGTAAAATAGCATTGTACATCACGATGATATCAATGAAACAGATATCCAATCACAACCATCTCAAGCAATCACATCGTAATCGGTCTAGCTTCTTGAGGCCGCATTGTAAGTTTAATGGATATATTGCCCAAATGTCCCATCGTATACATGAATTGAATCGTAGAGTGTATTTGATCAGCTATTGGTGAGACCTCTCAGCACCCCTTCTCTATCGGTATGAAAACTATTGACAGAACTACATGGAAGTAGAAAAGCAAATGCGAAAAAGCAACGCTTACTTCTGCTCGCCTCCCTGATCCTTTGTAATCTCATCACTGCGGGGCACGATTAGCCCAAGTTCAAACTAAATTGTATGCTGGGGAAACGTACATGTGCTTGCTGAGCTCAGTGAGGTGCTTCTGTTGCTCACGGATCTTGACACGGAGCTCTGAGAGCTTCTGTTGTTCGCGTTGGCGAATGGCATAGTCTTCTTGGCCCTTCTCGCGTTGCTTGAATGCATCTCTGTGGTGACATTATTAGTCTTCGTTATTGATTTGTTTCTCTGCACATCGTTCGGTGTTCAATCAGCCAGGCTGATGATACAGTCCTGGTGCGATGAAGTGCGTGGCTCTGTGAGCTCGCCTTTTTGCAATTCTACGCACCCTTGTCCTCCAGTCTTAGCTGGAGCTCCGAGATCTCCTGCTGCCATGACGCGAGGGACGGTGCTGAAAGCTCTGGAAGCTGGGCGGGTTGCGCGGGCGATGGTAGAAGTGTACATCGTAAATTGAATGAAGAAGATGAATTGAGGGAGTTGATGTGGTGGTGTCAGTGGGATGTTATTCGTGATGATTTGTTTGGTTGTGGGAGTGGTGGGTGAAAGTGTGTTTTGAGAGGTCGTTGTGGACTGATGCTGTCAATGGAGCTTGGTCATTTGCTATGGGGACTATGATGCAGTTGGCTCGATTGGCTCGCCCTGATCCTTGCTCGTCACCTCATGATGGCGAGCACTGGAGTTCTAAGGCGACAAGGCATGAATTCATGAGGGGGTTGCATCTGTTTACTCCCTCGGTCACGACCTTGTCATTATTGATATTGATGCTTCATGAGGTCTTCGATTTCAGTTGAGGTTTCTCCTATCACAACTATATCAACATCGAGTTGCTCTCACTAAGGCATTCTCCTCCCGTATCTCATGGAAGTGATCTCCACATCTCAGACGATCGCCGACCGTTGTCTCAATCATAGACTCTCCACATTCTCGTTGCGAGCTCCCAGTTTCGTTGAATGAATGTTCATTCGTGTCAGCAGTCATCACCAACCGTTTCTTGGTGGCTGTGGTGGTGATAATGATGATTTCCAGTAAAATCTCTCAAACTTTGCATTAGTATTTCGAAGATGCTCCTTTGCACATTGACATTGTCCAGTCAATGTGAGTCCGTCTCAGGCGCTGCTTGGAGCTTCCTCCGCAAAACTCAGGCATATCTTCGGCAAGAACTCGAAGAAGCACTCCGTACTCCGCATTGGAAAAAGGCATCGATCGCACAATCTCAGATCAAATGCTCAAGTCAAGTCATCTGTAATTGCACAACATGCAATGCGATGCTGTCAGCCACCTGCGATCTTGTAAAGTCATCTTTCTCAGTGGCTTGTCTGTGATCGCTGGTAAATTACAAGTAGTGCTGCAACGGCATCAGTGTCGGCTTTGCAGGAGATTGAAGGTCTGATGAGATCATCGACGGCTATTTTGAGGACAGAGCTTCGACATTATGGAGCCCGGCCTTTCGACGGGTGATCTTCTTTTGGGGAGAGGTTGTAGGTCATTCTACTCCATCCACCAGCCTCATTCAGAGCCTCAGTGTCAGTAGTTGTTCAATATCCACGCCTATTATTGTGTAGTGTGAAGTATTGTGAATGTATGTACATATATACATATATACACATCTTGCAGCAGTGGTAAGCAGTATGTTGCAAGGAGCCAGATATCCAAGTGTACAATGTGTTTTCAGTTGTGGGTTGCTGGCTCAAAGGGCCAGCAATGAGAACGTTTTCTCTCTCTCTTTCCTTACAAGGTACACAGTACTTGAGAATTGATTTACTGGCTGAGATTTAAGCAACGGGCATCACCACTAGATGGACTTTTACGAGCCCTGTAGCAGAGAGCTGGAACGGACCCTTGTTGAAGATTGATTCGTGATGACGGCAATACCATAGAGTACATAGATAGCCCTATTCGCATAGCACTACAAGTACACGGTAATTTGGAACATGCACAGCCGTTTCATTTCATATATTCTGTAAAACTCAACAATGCGCTCCGCATCAGCTTAGCTATGTAGAGCAAAGTAGCGGAAATTGCACACTCATCAGCGAATGGCAATCAATAGGAAGACGAAGGATGATGATGATAATACCAAAGGACTTTGAGTGAGCTGCGACACATGAATGTAGAATTGGTGAAGACTCCACCATACTTAGGAAAACAATAGTACTGTTTTCCCCGGACAGCCCCCATAGACGATGACGACGTCAGGGTCGGCCAAGGCCAAGGTTGCGGTCTGTTGGTCTTGTCTCGTCTTTGTCAACATAAGCACACAACAAGAGTGATAATCAACGGGCAATGGAGTCGCATAGCTCGTGAACATGTAGGTGCTTTGATCGCACGTCTGAGTCTTGAATAGAATTTAGAGATCTGATAGTCCATTGTTGTCAACATTCTTCCAGGATCGCATTGCACATATAAAGTATGATTGTATGGTAAGTATGGCAGTAGCGGAAAGAAGAGATAGGGAGAAGGAGACGAGACACAGCAGAACGGCATAGCGTAGGTACCTAGGTAGTCAGCACCGACAAGGCAAAAGTGCCTAATCACATACATAGAGGTAGTTGGGCACTCACTCACAGTTGCAGTTGCAGTTGCAGTTGCAGTCGCAGTCGCAGTCGTAGCCAACAAGCACTTCCACGTAGCCAGTCTGATTTAGCTCTTTCTTAGCTCGTAAGGGAGAAGAGCGCAGACACGGTACAGTCAAGCGAGGGACCGCCTTGCCCTTCCATCGACTTCCTATCCGCAGCACCTCAACCTCACTTCTACAGTCTCCAGATCCAAACAACATCCCTCCTTCTACCCAACTTACAATTCCATCCAACGTCGCATATCCTGCAACATTCACGCAGCGATCCTTTCAAATCTTCCCTTGATACCAATCTCAATCCTTTAAATCTCAGGTGAGCACTACACCCCCAACCCATTTCGTCATACTCTCTCCCTTCTTGCCGTTCCTTGCGTGTCGTGTCTATCACCACGGCTTGTCAACAGCCATCAGAGAACATCGAATAGTCGCCATCGAGTACAGTCGCTATATCATTAGTGCTCACAGGTTCGGCGCATTGTCCATTATCCTGGGCACGATCATGTTGGGAACTCCTATTGCCCCTCAATGAATGAGCGGGGCACGTTCTGGCGACCACCGAATGTCAACAAACGCGCCGAACAGTCAAACCCGCCTCTTCAAACGGCAAAGTCACTGATTGCGACCTCGTGCGCTTCATAAAACACATTGTGGCACTCAACAACATCTTTTGCGTTACGGAATGTGGTTGGGATTTTGCGCAAACCATGTTTGTCAATATAAACTACTGCCGCAGCGACCGCGTTTTTCCAATATCAAATACTTATTCTGAAACATTAACTAATCACAATTCTGTAGTTACCAGCCGCAAAAATGGGTTACGAAGATTCCGTCTACCTCGCCAAGCTCGCCGAGCAGGCCGAGCGCTACGAGGGTAAGTCGAGCTCACGAATGCATTGGATTCGATCATTGTCTAATATGATGGGTATACAGAAATGGTCGAGAACATGAAGTCCGTCGCATCTGAGGATCAGGAGCTCTCCGTTGAGGAGCGTAACCTTCTGTCCGTTGCCTACAAGAACGTCATTGGTGCTCGCCGTGCGTCATGGAGAATTGTTACCTCAATCGAGCAAAAGGAGGAGTCTAAGGGCAATGGTTCCCAGGTCACTCTTATTAAGGAGTACCGTCAAAAGATTGAGGCCGAGCTTGCCAAGATCTGTGAGGATATCCTTGAGGTTCTTGACAAGCACTTAATCCCATCTGCTCAGAGCGGCGAGTCCAAGGTCTTCTACCACAAGATGTGAGTTAAATCCTTCGAATTCGAGCTTCTCCGATTACTGACCTGGTTTGCGATTTTAGGAAGGGTGACTACCACCGCTACCTTGCTGAGTTCGCTACCGGTGACAAGCGCAAGGAGTCCGCCGACAAGTCCCTTGAGGCTTACAAGAATGCCACCGAGGTTGCCCAGACCGACCTTGCCCCAACCCACCCAATCCGCCTTGGTCTTGCTTTGAACTTCTCCGTCTTCTACTATGAGATTCTCAACTCCCCAGATCAGGCTTGCCATCTTGCCAAGCAAGCTTTCGATGATGCTATCGCTGGTAAATATGACCCTAGAACTCAAAGCATAATACACATCTGACGCGGCCTAGAATTGGATACTCTTAGCGAGGAGAGCTACAAGGACTCTACTCTTATTATGCAGCTCCTCAGAGATAACTTGGTAAGCTTTTCACAAAAAGATTACGTGCACATGAGACAGGAATGCTAACACATTGGATTACAGACCCTCTGGACCTCCTCTGAGGCAGAGCCAGCTGCTGAGAGCTCCGCTGCCCCAACTGAGGCCCCAGCCACCGAGGCTGCACCAGCCGCTGAGGAGCCAAAGCCAGCTGCCGAGTAAATTTGGTCCCCACGAATAATGGCGTTCAGAGATGTTTGGTGGAACAAGAGATCCAACATTGTCATCAATTGGCACATGTCCTTTGTGTTTTTAGCAGATCATTGAGAAAAAGAATAAACCTCGAAAAATGAAAACTTCATCGCTTTTTCCCCTTCCGTCACTTCCACTCACCTTTCCTCTTTCTCGTTCTCCCTCGATTCAATTAGATGGAGAATACCAACACCAACCGCCAAAACGGAGAAGGGAAGGTCTGGATGAAGAAGGGAAAAAGCTTGATGATCAGCTTTTTGTTTGCTCCACGAGGTCTCTTCTTTTCTCTCTGACTCTTGCCTTGTTTTCCGGTTTACTAACCCTTGCTCCTTTTTTTGTTGATGCGGTCACTTTTGCGTTGAGTGTTTATGTCACACACACAACATTACTACATGTTGTCGTGCTTTGTTTTGTTTTTGGAGGTGGTCCGATTTACTTTGCAAGAGGCATTCTGCTTTGTGATCAGGCTTTTTTAGAAACTCTAATGCAAAAAACTTGAGAAATTACTTGAGAGATTTGACAGGATTCTATGCTAGTTGTGAGTTGATTAACGTGTGGGTGTGTATGAGTATGGTTTTGTGAGCTCATGTGTACGTGGAGGTGAGAATCACTTGGGTGAAAGGACTCGTATGAATGATCCACGGCCCCTTGGCTTGGTGTAGTTTGTATGCGTATACGGAGTTCAAATTCATAAATGGTTATTGTATGCCTGGCTGATCTCATTCCACAATGTTCTTCGCTTTCATTTCTGATTTGCGCTGATTAATGCAACGGCGTGCCCCCTTAAGACGGTCAGCTGAACTTCACTTAACATTTGGTCAGCAGCTCGAAGCTATGTCAACTAGATGAGGTTTAGGAGAAATGGGAATGCTCCCGATGTACATTGAGGAATAATGAGAAGAAAAACCTAAGTGTTTCGTGTATTATTATAAGCTGTGGTATTGTACTCAGTCAAATAATCAAAAGGTGAGTTATATGTTCAGTATAACCCAAATTCTAGGGAAGATCACAGGTATTGATTATTGCTAGGTTTTTACTTACTTATAATAGTCCTAGGCTTTTGAACAATATAGAGGGCCAGACTTATTCAAAGTTCAGCTAATATTCAAGCATATAAATCCGTATGATGATCTAGACAGCTGAAAGCTGAACGAATAGAAATAACCAACAATAATACATATATATCTCTCGCTATTTTCTCATTCAGCCCTATCTATTCCAAACAAAAATTAAAAGCTATAAACGGACAATTATCCACCTACATCTGTGTAAGCGATTATCTTTAAGAAGTAGTCGATTATATCTGTTGTCGTTATATTATGCGAACTATAAACAAGATCAATTTAGGTATATATCATTGTTCAACTATTATAGATTTGTGCTATCAACAAATGCGGACAAGGTTCGATGAGGCTTCTAACTGTCACGAGTGCCTATGGGGTTCGTTACAGACCAGATACGAAGGAGCTATCTTGGTGAAGGAGCATGTATTATTTACTGCTTCCCATGCAAGAAGGTAATTGATAGGACGCATGCTATTCGTATTTCTGTAGCACAATATTGATAAATCTCGGGTAGCTAGAGCAGGAACCATTCACAAATTTTGTAGTTGGCAGTGCAGTAGCTGATTGTTCAATATTCCATAACGTCCAAAGTAGCTGCAAAAGTCAGAAGCCTCATCAGATTGGAAGTTGGTTACATATTCGTGCTACGCCGACGGCCTTATCCTCATGTTCACAGACTCACGACTCGTAGCAACCAAATAGTGACCTTACTACCAGCTTAAGCACGACTCAGAAAGACTGCTAGTGTTTGCCAGCTCGCGTGTGCAGAGTTTGCTCTGTTTGTGTTGTTTGCCTGGCAAGAAATCAAAATTTGTCCCGCTTAGCTAGCGAAAGCGAGCGAGAGTAAGCGAGAGTCGTCGAGTATAAATTGTTCCAGGGCTCCCACCTTCTGGACTTCTTTTTCTTTTCTCTTTAGCTCTCTTTGCCTATTGGCTTAGATCAAGTAAGTTCACAATCTTCATACCTCTTCTGATATGCTTGCTAACAACTTCCAAAGGTGTAGTATCTGTTCTTTTCAGTTTAATCTCTGAAATGGTTCTAAGGAACCAAATCGTGATTATACTTATTTTTGTCCCTCGAGTGCTGTCCTCTGTGCTTGCGCATGGCAGCTGCTCACTGTGTCCCTGGTATTACACTGCCTCCAGGTGACGCGACCACACTTCTTTTCATTGCAATCTTTGGCTTGTCCAAAGATGTGAAGAAGAGTTGCGTAGTTCTTGTGATATCCTAGTAACCAAGCAAAGTGAATATGAGTGAGGAAAGGTTTGCTCAACGTTAACATCACCAACTATGGTCGTGTATTGTAGTGCAGCAGTAGAATTCTGCTCTAAGCTGATGAGCAAGGAGTGATGACCTACCTCAGATCTAGTGGAAGTCCATATTGAGGGTCAATTGTTGATTCGCACTATACAAGTCAATCCATTGCAGCTCTACTATGAAAATTACTGTGAACTTATCTGTATGCGTATCGTCTGTAAACTAGATGTAATCTGGATATGAATCACAAAACCACCTCGAGACACCACCACGCTATATATTAGAGAAATGTCGTCGGAATATCTTCAATGAACATATGCACCATCACTAGATCGAAATTGGGAGTATATGTGTAAATGATTATATCTAGTGAAATTTTGGACGTGTCCGGTAAATTTCGCCGGGACAGTACGCGTGATATCAAACTTTCGTTGTACTCTTCACAATACCAGTAACCACCCACAACAAAAACTTTGAACACCCACATCTTGAAGCAAATCAAACATGGCTGCAGAACAGGGCATGATCGATCCTCGGATCTTTGAAGATCTCCAGAACAAGATCGACGAGGATTCCTCCGTACGAGATCAGATTCGAGCTATTCTGACAACCTTGGAGAGACAAGAACGCAGTGCCCAGTCTGCTCTGTCCAGAGCTCATGCCACACCAGCTGCTGAGCGTAGGTCAACTTCTATGCGCCGTCTTGAGCCTCGGGCTGACTTTCACATTCAGTCTCACCGGTCTTGGAAGCTGCTGAGAAGGCCATCAAGGAAGAGATTAGCAGCATCGAAATTTTGAAGGCCATTGCCTCAAAGTTTCCATACTACAAGTTTGCTCACCCAACAACTCTGTTTGAGGACGGTTCTGATTCTAGCATAGATACAATGGCATGTGGACTAGGGATGTCCAGAATGTGATCTTTGCAATCTTGTTTTGTGGGTGGTTGGGTGGTATGGGTAACTCTGGACCTGGCAGACTCTTCACTATCGAAGAAGTTGGAGCACTTCTCAATGGTAGGTCATCTCGACCTTGAGCTCTGGAAGTAGCTTCCTTCGGCTTCCGACACTGGCTCTCTACTCCAGGATGGTTTGCGCTGACCTGTATCTAGTCCCTGTCAACCTCAAGGATGAGGATGCTTTCCATATTAGCATCGAGGAGTATCTTCAGGCCCTCATTTCTCTCATTGAAGAATTGGTAGGAGCTCTATGTTATTCTATGTTCGTATCATATCTAACAGTCCCTACAGTCGCGCCTCGCAATCAACTCAGTGACCTTGGGAGACTACAGCCGTCCTTTGCAAATCTCGCAGTTTGTCAAGGATCTGCATGCAGGATTCCAAATTTTGAACCTCAAAAATGACTCTTTGAGAAGAAGAAGTGATAGTATCAAGTACAACGTCAAGAAAATTGAGGACGTGGTATATGATCTCTCTCTTCGTAACCTTCTGCCAAAGAGTACACCAATGGCTTCATCATCATAGATTCGTGACTAGGGTATCCTATGAAAAAGGAGGGTCTTTCAGCTACAGTGGCTGAAACATCCGCTATGTAAAAACGCAACTTCACAATCTTAGGCATTCGAAATCAAAAGCATGCATAAATAACATCACTGTCTTTTAAGAAGTATTCTTGAGCTACTTTACCACGTTGGTGATATCCCTTTGGTGTTAAGATATATCCGCTTGGTGGTAACGTTCACAGAGGAGGGAAGGCATTATGCCATCGTACAGTTGGCACTATGGTTATAAACATGGGTTGCTATCGTTGCATTATGGTTTGATCGATCGTCCCGCAATGGTGCTGTGAAGTTTCTCAATAAGTTGGGTTTGAGTTCTCATCCCGAGCTCCATTTGTTGACACTATGAGATACGCACCACAGGCTCGTGATGATATTAATGAATCTGAGGAGAATTTCCATCTAATAGTAACATCTCCATGAGTTCTGCCTTTTATGCATTCTCATGATACCGTCTTGAAGTCCTGAAGGTCTTTTGTTTTCAGAGGAAGGCTCTTCGACTTGATTACTGATAACCGGTACACAAGATAAAGATACAAACCAAGTATAGATTTGATTGTTAATGATCATACTTTGGATTATTTAAAATACTTACAATCTACCTATTCACCTTGATGTGAATTACGAGTCAGGTATAGAAAGGTATATAAGTCTCGGTTATATATAGAACAAATGTATGAATACTTTTATAGTATAGACAGTAGTAACAAGTCAATATAGTTCCAATTTTTGGAACTTAAAACAAGAAAAGAAAAGAAAAAGATCGATAGTAACTTGGAGTGGTCTGCTTTTGCAATTGAAATTAAGATTATCTTCAAACTATGGGTAGTCATTAGTAGGGTCTTGTTCAGAACGTATATTCTATAGACCGAATTCAAGCTAGATATGATGGCCACATAAAACGGCGACGACGTCCACTCAAGTCAAAGTAGTTTCGTGGTCATCTCGTTCAGCCTCGCCCAAGCCCAGGTCCCTGCAGCTACCGCAAGGCTGGACCGATTACCCGTAATTGACAAACCCAAATGCTTCCCTGACACTCTCCATCACAACCACGATGCCGCTGGTCGATCCAGTCACCATGACCGGAGCTTCTTCGACGGCCTCGACAGTCAAAATGACATCTCCAATTGACATTCTCCACAGCCCGATAGCACATACCGTCACTAATGTTCATCACATACTGCTCCTCTCAGCATACTATTTCCTCTTCCCCCGACTCGTTGCAGATCCCGTCTCAACCCTTTTGATTACTGTTCCTGCCTTGGCATTTGCTCAAGTAGGCTATGTGGTATGCTGTCTACCTGTGGCTAAGGGCAACAAGGCTGCGAAGAAATCTCACAAAACGAAGCCTGGTGTTTCGAAGAAGACTTCTGAAAGCCTTCCCTTCCCAATTCTCGTACGTTATTCCCTCTGAACTTACCAGCTCGTTGCTAAGATATTACAGGACATTCTCGCATCTTTAGCCAGTACACTCCTCTCCATCCCCATCTTCACCGTTTTACAAGTCCTCTTTGGAGCTCCTTTGACCACCCACCTCCTGCATACGATCCTTACGTCCGCGCATATCGCCCTCCTCGCCATATTTCCGCTGCTCTACGTACACGGTTTCAATACCCTCAAGTGGATCGAGATTGTCTCTGTGCAGTGCCCAGCTGACGAGGTGTTTGGTGGGGCGGTCGGAGCCTTTGTAGGCGCGTGGCTTGGGGCTATACCTATTCCTTTGGACTGGGATAGGGAGTGGCAGAAGTGGCCAGTTACTATCATCACTGGGGCATATGCTGGATATGTGGTTGGAAAGGTACTTGGTGGGTATGTGTTCAAGGGGAAGAAGGTGGAATTGGATTGAGTTTCATATACTATCGCGATAATACCCCAATTACAACTGTCACTACACTTCCCATGCTGTGAATTTGTGAAATATATGGAGAAGACTAGTACGTGAACAGCAGGTATACTTTAAAGTCCCCAGTGAGCGTTTGTGGAGACCAAACGTTTCTGCTGTTGAAAATACCAGAAACTTGTGCCTACAGGTCCATTATATGTGCTAATCCAATACAGAAAGAATCCAAGGTGCGATCGATGTCTAGGCTACAACTGTTGTTCATATACTATCATTAGGTAGATAGTGTACTGAAACCTGTAGATGGATCCTCACTGAAGGTTGTGATAGATCAATGTAATCAAGCACACCAGCCCCGCCTGACACCATTCTTTAGCTCTCTGACATGTATATTTCTAATATGGGCGATGTACTCTCGATTGTTTTAACACGCAACTTATTGTGCAAATCGAAGCTTTTAGAGGTTGGTACAAGCTGTTGAAAATAAGAGAATACTGGCAGTACGACATCAGCTGTCTTAAGTCCAACCTGCATCTCATTCTAACTGGTGCGGAGCGATAGATTGGCCATATCTAAATGGCTGCTTCAGAAGAAAGGAACAATCAGTCAAGAGTTGCAGTGGAGCGCAGACATACTTCAGAAAATCTCTTTCCAGCTCGAAGTATCGTCTTGCAAGCATAAATTCCTGATACTGTCTACAAGCGGCTTTTGGTCTTGAAATGCTCGACGAGATTCATACGGCCCTCTTTCGTTCTTATCGAAACTGAGGAATGTAACGACGAATGGAACCGAAAGTATCTTTCGAGCTCGTCGATGCTTATGAGGTAAGAAAATGATGTTCATCTATAGACAAATATGCCGGTACGGTTTCCGTGTTAAGTTAGTATATAGTAAGGCTAAGTGCAATATAAAGCACAGCTGGTGGTTCCGGAGCTGTATGATACGGCTCAAAACTAAGCAGCTCCGAATATATAAGTGATTTCAAGTGCATGGAGTTCTTCAATGACTGAATATCCCTAAAAATTCGAGCTCTTCGGAGTTGTGAGATCAAATAAGTAACCAATGATGTACAGAATAAGAATGATCGACTGGTATCAAATGACTACATACTCCTAAGAAAACAGAGTGGCTTTGATCGGTCAGATATTGTTGTTAAGAAAACATGATTTGACATGATATGAGACATGACACAAACCACATGCAAAGTAGGTAGGAAAGAGATAACATTTTGATACAACATTAAAAGAGCCACAATTTACTAACATGGCCGACCTAAATGCCAATCGCTCATGCACCCATTTTCCCAAACCCGATGCCACAGAGAGGAGCTCAATATATACAATTTTATCTGGATCATCCATGATGAGAATAAATAACGCCCCCAATCATTCCATTCCTACTTATACAACCCAATGCCAGGATTCAAATCAAATTAAATCAAATCATCCGGGACTCATGAAAGCGCTCATGAATACTCTATTCTAAGAGTTCTTGACAACACCGACCTGCGCAGCTCTCAGGACTCTGCCGTTGAGCTTGAAACCTTTGGTCTGCGTGTGGAAAACGGTGTTATCCTCCTTGCCCTGCATAGGTGTCATGAAAGTGGCCTCGTGCTCATTTGGGTTGAACTTCTCGCCCTCAATGGAGGGATCGAAGCGCTCAAGACCGTGCTTCTTGAGGGTGGTCATGAGAATGTTCTCGGTCATCTTAAGGCCTTCGTAAAGGTTGACGAGGTCCTGGTGCTGTTCGCCGCCGTCCTTCAGGCTACGCTTCTCCTCGGGGACGTTGAGAAGTGCACGGTCGAGGTTGTCGATGGACTCGACGAGGTCCTTGGCGAACTTCTGGATGGCAAAGTCCTTGGCTGCCTGCATGTCACGCTTCGTTCTCTCCTGCAAGTTTCGGAACTCTGCGACTTGGCGGAGATATTTGTCCTGTCGGACAGTTAGCATGCGATGTTGAGGGCCTGGAGCTTGGAACTCAAATGGAAGTGGCAATTGAGACAAACCTTCAAATCGATGACCTCAGCCTTCTTAGCCTCCAATTCCTTCTTCACTGGATCCTCGACTTCCTCAGTCTTCTCAGCTGGCTGCTCCTCAGCATCCTTCTTGACCTCTGGTTCGGAAGAGTACCATCTGGAAGAGGCGACAGGCCGCGAGCTTGCGGCAAGGGATGTGCGGGCACCCTGGAAGGGGCTTTGGATGAGAGAAGCTCGTGGTGATGGTCGTGCAGCTGAGGCGAGCTGTCTGAAAAACGTTCTTTGAATCATGATTAATTGTATGTGGCTTGATGTCGTGTGCTACGATGATGGTGATAACCAAAAAGTTTTGGGGGACTATTTATTGCGCCTTAGGCAAAGAGTGCTCCGATGCAAGGAAAGGAACCGGGCAGCACCTTATCGAAGCGTGATATTATCGTGCCCTCTTTTGCCCTACTGTGATCAGCGACTATTCGGGCGTTTTCATCGAAATTTCACATGATATTGGGTTTCAAGCACGTCATAGAGCTTGGTTGTCTGAAATATATTCCATTGCTTCAACAGTTTCCATCAGAAGTCTGCGCTGAGCAAAGACTCTATCATGGCGCGTATATAATGAAGCCAGTGGCTCCTCAAACGATCCACTCATTTATGCACGTAGCTGATTCCTCCCTATTCTGACCGTGACTCCTACTACACCTGCCCATCTTTACCAAAGAAGCCGCTGGTACCCGTTGTACTGGCACCTTCATTGATCATGCTCTCAGCATCGCCAACCTGTTTACGTTCAGAAACCTCCCTCAGTTTTAAATTCATTTGTTTATTCCGGAACTGCATCGTCAATCCTTGGGACAAGCTCATGCCATCTCTAGCACGCGAGCCCCTCATGACTGCTGATTGCTATTGCAAGGGTTCTGATGAACTGGAAAGACGGTTGAGATGAAGGTAGACATCAGTTCCGTATCTAAATATATATTAGCATATACAATCAAAGGAGTTCTTTGGACAAAGCTCACCCTTCCATACTAATCAGCTTCAAGTCACCACCAAAGTATCGGGCGTATAATCTACTGATTGGTAGACCATATCCAAAACCAGCCATAGGCGCCTTAAAGTCACTCTTGTCGAAGTCTGGATCCAAGCTCGGTGTCGTATCAACGGTAGTATACATATAAGTCCAGACCAAAGGGATAGCACTCCTGGGAATACCGCCTCCTTCATCGCTGATCTTAATCGTGATATCTTCCTTACCCTCTGCAACAACAACCTTGGTCACAGGAAACTCTTGCTTGTCGGCACCATGCGTTTCAACAACAGCACGAAGAGAGTTCTTGAGTGTTTCGAAGAGCATGTGAGAAAGATGTCCCGGGACATACATAAAGTTCAGATTTGGGGGGCAAACGAGCTGCACCTGCGGCGCATCGAAGAGACCATAATGGTCTTCACAGACGAAGCGAGCATTCTCAATGGCTTCTTCGGCAAGGTCCTTGACGTTCGTCTTTGTGCAGATAATTCCCACATAACTTGGGTCTCTCTGGTGACTCTGATCCGTAAGAGCAATATGTTGACCTATGAGCATTCTTATACCAATTCGAGACATGTAGAATCGGTCCAGAAAAGATTGTATATTATGGTCGATTTGCATCCGTTGCCGTTTCCGTTTATATTCGAGAATTCCCTGTGCAACTGTTGTCACGACACTATCGTGCCGCCGCTTGATAGTATTCAAGGTGTTTGCAAACCTCATGTTGTAATCTTGAAGCTCCGGAGGCCAATCTGTACTGTCCTCCACTGTAGCAAAATATCTCCTCGCTGCACCCTTCTTATGGTCACCATTTCCATTACTATTTTGCTGCCACGGCGATGATGTATATTGTCCCTCTCTTACACTGGGATTTTGAGTCGTCTCCGCAAGAATTTTTGAAGCCTTCCCATTATATTTTCCCGGCTTCATCAAACGGTCTCGAACATCTTTCGGTAGTTGTGGTCTCGGAAGCTGTGTGATCTCCTGTACTCAAAAATCAGCTGACATTATAAGATAATGTGACTCGATGGACACCGTACCTCAAATGACTGCGCATACCAGTCTTTTACTTTGTTGATTGATGGCATCTCATTAAGTCCATCTGGAAGATCCGAGAGCTCTTGTACTCTGTGAGCAAGACGTATGGGTAATTCCTCAGACAGGAATTGTGAGGCGCGGAAAAGAGTTCCTACAAAGCGTGTTAAAGTCAGTTACTCTTACCAAATTTGCTATGCTCTCAAGGACTCATAGGATAAGATGAGAACCTACCAGTAGAAGGTCTCTCTCCAAATTGGACCATCTGCCTTAGACTCACGCCAGTAGCAGGAAAGCCAGAATAATGCTTGATGGTGTCCATCAACACCTCTGATTTCTTCCACGACATCTTTGCAAGAAGGCCAAGAGCCAAGCAACAAGCCTCTCGTGGTTATTTGCGAATTTCAGCGAGTCGCTCTCGCAGACAGCGCGACCTTCTTCAATGTGCGCGCAGCGATGACGCCAATGCCGAGCAAGCTTCTCTCACCCCACCAAGTCAATCAGCCGGGCACAATTCTGCAACGCAATTAAAGGGTCTTCAGGAGCAATCAATGTAGCAATGGAGAGGATTGCGGGAGAAAGGAGGATAGTGAGCGAGGGGACGTCTTGTGTCGTGTGCTGAGAGAAGGTGGTTACATTCGAGTCATCAGAGAGCATTGGCCGAGCTACCTATGTATGTGTACTGGGTCCTGACGGCTTGCCTTGCCGAACAAACATCTCCGCAGGACCGCGGTGTTTTCCCCACACTTCTGACAAGTGCCGACGGATTGCATGCCAACATCAAAAAGTCCAGCGCCTTTCACCCATCTGTTCCTGGATACGTTTTGTACTTTCTGTCAAGACTTTCTGTTTGTCTATCTCATCTAAACCGATATCGCAATCCACTTGAAAACTGTTCAATGTCAGCTGTCATATTGGCTTGGACCTCCTTGAGGCTAGCTATTCTACACCTCGTGCGATCATTGGTGCGTTCTGTACATGTGAAGAGACCAAAGCAAGGCCGGCTAGGCCTTTTTACCAGCCTTATCGGACAACTCACGATAGATATGAGTTAAGTGAGAAAGGACCTTTCAGCTTCGAGGATGATACCGGAGAATAATAGCAGTAGGCATACTTGCATTACTCTCTACTGGAGCTACTTGACCATTACAACGTGATTATATCAGCATGTCTCATAAATGGAAGATCTTGGGACGACTTACCCGGAACATTAATAACATATGCTTTCTACCGTTTGAAGACATTTTTTAGTACTATAGATGGTGTCACTCTGTGTTCTCTTTATTTTCATACTCCCTCACCCGAGGTATTATGATACTAAAGTGCAATATAAGCATGTATGATCTTTACCCAGATACTTCCGATACCATGGTCATCGATCTAGGCGGCAACAATTTCTAACTACAGAGCGTACCTAAACTAACTTTGTCGCCATAAACTGAAGCAGAACAAAGTACTGAAGTGTCGAGGTATATACGCGCTTGATGAGATCAGCATCACTCATAATTTTGACTCATCAATCAGAATCAAGTCGAGTTTCACCTGAATAGAAACGTCTGAAGTTTGGGTCGAAGTCTAAAAGTGTGAATATTAAGTCGTTTATAGATATGTATATATCAGCTACATTTTCGTAACTGGCCGAGGTAAACAAAGTTACCTCTAAAAACCAAGCAAAACCAGCGCAATTACTCGTCATATGAATCAATATGCTATCTCATCTCATCGTCTGTCTTTCTCCTTGCACCCTCTTGGTCTGATCTGCTTCCACCAATCTCCACAACAGTCATGACTATAAAACAAAACGCGACCAAAAAGTAAAACCAAACAATGCAATGCCTGCGCATCTAAAAAAAGGGGACAAAATGGTGAAGCACAAAAAGAATTCTCGCAACTAAAACAATCGACAAAACCAACTCGCTGGAGCAGAGCAAAATGCATCGCACAAGTGGTATTGTACAGATCTAATGCGCATCTCGAGGCAACGAAACAACGGCGGGATAAGCGCCTCTAATGTCATTTCGCCCTCACAGGTAAGATGTCAACTCGAAAACAGAGAAAAGCCTTCATTGTTGAATGAGACTCATATGCCGACTGAGGTACCGACAGGGACCATATCCAGTATAAAAAAAAGAGGAACAAATACGCCAACTCCGCTATGCAATGATATGATGGGTGTGAATTATAATCTAGGCAAACACCCACGCGATGCTTGACCAGAAAGAGGAAAGGTAATGGGCCGTTTATGCTAACGCCAACCGCCGGTCTATTGTGTCTTTCGCGCATGATGTTCGTATTCATCTCGAAGTGGATTCGAGACGAGCTATGGTTCGGTCCTTTGTACATTTAGTTTGGAGAGAGAGAGAGCTTTAACAATCGGACATGAAAGAGTTCGTTGGCCAGTCATATTTGGTATCTTTCCTGTGGGATGCATTAGTCATTGTTTGATATATTGTGGAATGTTACATACCAGAGTGTAAGGTTAGGGTTGGCATATGGCTCAGGGTGATTTGCAATGTATTCAGTGGTTTCGTAACCGGGAGGATCGCAAGTCATAGACTCAGAGCCTTCCTCTTGGTAGATACGAATGTAGTCGAATCGCATCGTGGCCGGCATCCGGTCGATCAAGTCTTGCAAGAAAACTTGAGCGAAACTGTTGGACATACCGAAGTTCAAAACCAACGCCATGGGCTCCTTTGGAACAACACGCTGACCAATGTTACCATTTGGTCTAAGAGCACGCTGGTCCATCCTCCAGGTGTACTCATCAGCGACGATCCAAGACACATCGCCATTGTCTCCAGGGTTGTACTCAAAGCCGAAAGTCGCGTAGGCATTGCCATCGTACCAGTCGTTGTTCATCCATGTGACACCAGAAAGAGCCTGTTGGTAGGGTCCACCACGGTAAGAGTTCATGGCAGTAACGTACTCGTCGTAGACTTCCAGGTAATCGTAGTCAGGTGCATAAAAGATATCGAATGGAGCGGCTTGGAAAGATTGGGAAGCAGAACCGGTAGCGTTGTTGTTGGCAGTGCCCATGAATCCAACCGAGGCTTCCAGGGCATCAATTTCGGGAGCAGAGCGGGCAGTACCTCTGTTTGGGTGATCCTCGCCCTTGCAAGTACATCCAGGAAGACGCATACCAGGCAACAAACTCATTCCATCTGCGGAACTCTGATTTGGCGTGATACCCACATCGCACTCGTCCCAATAACTGTAAGGCCACAAGCCATCAGTAGTAGCAGGATAACCAGGTCTACCAAGGTTACCCATAGCCCAGAAACCGGGCCAGAAACCCTCAATCTCCCCACTTCCTGGAAGTGAAATACTAGCTTCCAATCTTCCTCCCTGGAAACACAGCTGGTTCCATGACTGAACCATACCAGATCGGTAGTTGAGATTGTGACTTTGGAATTCGTCGAACTGAAGGTTGAGGGTGCCGTTGGCAGTAGTGACAGCGTCTGGATCATACCATTCAAGATCTTGGGTCACACCATACCAGATGTTGACAGCTTGGAAGTATGGGTCATCACCCTCGTAGAAAGTTCTGCCATCAACGTTGAACTCATCAGAGAACTAGAAAACCGTTAGTATTTGACGCAGTGGTCACAGGTAGATAAATAAAAAAAAACATACCGCGAGTTGAAGGGTCTTGCCATCATTACTGGTCTTCGTGTACGCATCGGAGGGGGTGTCTGGATCGATGAGGCCGGTTCTTTGATTAACGAGAAGTGGTAAGCTATCTGACAAACAATCTGGATTCTTCTGGCAATCGGTCTTGGCTGTTCTTTCGTCGTTTACGAATGTACTATAACAGATCATCAGCACAGAGTCCCTGTACGCCTTGGAACTTCAACTTACACAATGGGGTATCCAATGAACAATACCAAGATACCAAGAGTGATGATTCCCAAACCTCCAACGTTGATCAGAGCACGCTTGGTAAAAAGATCACACTTATCTCTGTCCTTATCGCTTGGGTCTGGGTTGTGCAGCCAATCGTCCTTCTCCACATCCTCTGGGAATAGTAGAAGTCCAGCAGAGGGCATAATGTTGTATTTTTCAGACACAGTCTGGGTGTTGACATTGTCGTCGTCACTTCCAGCACGGGATGGTGCCCTTGAGTCGTCAAAAGGAGATCCGTATGGACCGATACGACTATCTCTGCTACGCATACTCTCTGAACTCCAACTCGTACGTCGGGAGGACATCCCCGAAGGTGATGCATCATATGATCCAGGGTTGTCGGTATATGGTCGTGGTCCTCGGCGAGCGGATGGAGGAAGAAGCATCTCTCCCGATTCTGCCATGGTTGGAGTACCATAGAGTCCACCAGCACCTTGAGCAGCTGCTTGCGAAGCCCCGGTTCCAGGTCTCTGTGGGAGCAATTGTCGTGCTGCACCTGGAGAGTTCGCCATAGAGCCATCAGTGTTCAGTCCTCCCAGTAAATCGCCTTCAGCACCGCCATGGTTCACCGTGATGTGTGGTGGTCTTCCGTCGTCCGCCATCTTGCAGGATTTTGATAGGAGAAATAGATTCTCTTATCAAACAACTCTGCTGGAGAGTTGAGAACGCAAAAAGTTGTTATGTCAGAAAGATAAATGACACAAGTCGTCACTTCAGCGTTCAGGGCGTCGAATTATGCTCTGAAAGGTCGTGAAAGAGCGAATATCTGGGATTCTTCTTTGTTTTTGTTTTTGTTTTTTGGGATCGTACAGTGAACAAGAGTTTGTTTACTGTGTAGGTCGTCAGTCGCTTCTGCGTTGTTGTCGGCGCAGTGAGGTGTTTAAATGGCCGCGTAATGGAACAAATCGACTTTCGAAGATTGAGGCAATGCAGACCAGAAAGTCGATACAGCAGACAAGGTCAGTCAGTTAATGCAGCTGATTGCCGCCTGGTCAACTATGAGGAACTCTGGACCTGAATGTTGCACATCGAAGTGTTCAGGGAGAGGAGGAAAGTTGAATGAATTGAGAATTACTTTGGACAATGTAAGTTATTGGAGAGGAGTTGACGAGTTAGGGAGACAAGAGACGCCAACGAGCAGCAGGGCAGACGGGAAAGGAATGGGACATGAGACGATGCCTAAATGGTCCTTTGTGACAGGGGTATGGGCAGTCTGATGGAAGAGGTGCCAGGGGTAGTTGAGTGGTTCAGATGGCGAAAGGACTCCAAGGACTGTCTGGCACGACTTGGCTGTGTACAACACGCAAAAGATTATTTGACAGAGTGGATATGGTCTTTTTGGGAGGGGGGCTTATAATTGTAAGTGTTGTAAGTAGCGTAGTACGTGCAGGTAGTTCTTGTAGTAGTGAGAGTGGTAGTGAGGTAGTCGGCTTTGTTAGGTATGTAGTGAGTGAGAAGGCTGTGAGAGGAGAGGATGCGATTTACAAGGGTATGGAGATAGGTAGATCCAGTTTGGGTTGGTGATGATACTGGGCGAGTGAATGAGGCGCGGGCGGCTCTTCTCTTGAGGTGTGTATGATAGAGAGTGTGTAAGTGAGTAAGTATCTTTAGTGGGAGATTTGGTCGAGAGTGTGTGGAGGTGGAGGAGGTGGAGTGGATGTGAGTGAGTGTGACTTTGGGTGTGAGGAAAGAGACGACTCCTCCTCTATCGCTGGCGGGCGGGCTGGCTGGCTGAATGGATGATCTGGCTCGCCTGGCTGGCCTGTCAATGATATGTACCTCATTGTCATGTCTCCATCTGCTTCAATAGCTGGCTGTCATCCTGCTGAACGAATGACTGGATGAATGGACGATAAATAAATGGTAAATAAATGGCAGATAAATGCTTCGTTGCTACAATGCCGTCATCCGTCTGTCTGGCTTTGACTTCTACGCTGTTCATCTTTCTTCGTTGCTTTCTATTCTCACACAACTCTTCTCCCTATGTAATCTACTGCTCTATCTCTCTCTATCTTCCCCTCTTCGATCATCTCTCTATTCCCCTGCCTGCAGGAGCACGCAAATTTGCCGTGCTAGTACCGTAGTATGCGGACTTTCGTAGCAAGAGAGTAAGAGTACGGACCACAGGACATGCATATCTCAAGTCAACTAACTGCTGCTGCGCTGTAGAACTGGTCTGTCTCGCAAATTACCTGTGGCTGTTCCAACCCACATAATCAAGGGCCCCCAACTGCGCACTGGCAAGCCAGTCCATCACGACCCAAGCCCAGTATGATACCAAGATCATCACACTACACCCGATCCTTCAAAGTACAAAGACTTCTAATCGCCGCTTGGGAAGATGGGAGAGGGAAAAGGCCCAGGCATTGAAGGTGAAAGAGGGGCACCTCAGATATTGCCGACGTTGAGTGCGAGAGAGAGGGAAGAACAAGAAGAGAGAGAGAGAGAGAGAGAGTAGGTGGACGCGGAGTGCGTGCATCTCTCTAATAATTTTCTATCTAATTCTCCATCTAATTCCCCATCTAGTTCTCCAATTTTTCCCAATCTCTCGACTCAATCTCAATCGCTCCTCAATCTGTTTGCCTACAACGACTCCAACAATGCAGCGAAGTGGAGAGCCATGCATCAGATGTAGACTTTTCTTTGGTTTGGTTTCTCCCATCCCAACCCAGTGCCTAGCTATCTATATGATCAAAGCGTGCGAATCTCTCTACTTGCCCAACCTTTTCTCCAGCGCCGCTACTGAAGGAAAAACCCACGACATAGGTACAGGTACCTTACTGTAGTCACGATGGGCTCCCCGCTAAATTTGCAGCTACTCAAAAGCCACTCCGTCTCTACACACTACAATTCATCTCACCGCGACAGGAGAGACGCGCTTGACAACTCTTGATGAGTTTTAGATGGCAAAACGTGCCTCGAAGTCAGGTTCTGGTCCTGTGCTAAACCATATCACTCCGAGAATGCCATCTACCTTCCGTCCTGGAGCGGCCTCAATATGGTGTAGCTCTTACGGATCGTACGCCAACTTTACCTCTCCGGGCTCACCGCACAGCTTTTAGTGAGGGGTAGGGCCGTAGGCAGAGGCGCGTAGCAGCGAACTACTCGACAACAACAAAAGCGGTCAACCTCACAAAAGCCTTGATTCTTGAGTTGTGAAGTCGTAATATCCTTACCGGGGACGGAAGACAAGAGTAGAAGAGTCCAAGAAACCAAGAGAAAAAATCGAAACATTGAAGAAGTCTCTGAAGAAACCGAGCCGCATCTCGGTCTATTCTCATATCTATTTCATCGGCTATCTCGTCAAGCAAACAAGTAACTATCGCATCGTATCTTCTCCATCAACTCCGAAAAACATCCCACATCCCCATTTTCTCTTCCAGGATAGACATGGAACCGCGTATGCACCCTAGTAGTTTGAAAAGGCTGGGCTGCATGGCTAGACAGTCACATCAAGACTGGAGACTCGCCGTCGTCGTCGGCCATTATTCATATGAGCATCATCAATTATTCTCGGAATTTATACAAAACCCTAACAGCAGCAGCAGCCATGTTTGCATTTCCGCTACGAGCCTACGACCACTGATATGAAGGACGTTCTAAGCAAATTAGCACTTCGTATGAACGGAGTATTTTATGAAGAAGTGTGTGTCCCTTTGCTATTCCGTACTGATACTAAGAGTATCCACTGATAGAAGATCATCATCGAAGGTGTTGATGATCGACGTGGACAACGGTGTATAAGCTGTCGTGATTTCCCAACTTACGAGGAGTAACGCTGCAGAAATTGCAGTATCGGTGCGGATGAGATGAGGCGATTTCTTTTCTGGACACTGAGGATTTTCGAAATCTGCGGCAGCCGGCAAAGTACGAGGGTTCCTAGTGAAGGCTAATGGATCTCCATTGATCATGGATTTGATTCTGTATGATTATAATGCCTGTTCTCACTCATCCTCGCCTCGCCCATTCGCCTTTTCAAGGCAGGCAAACAAACTGACTGGGAAGCACAGATTTGCCATGGTCGTCGTCGCGTCAAAATAGAGAGCACGGGCACCAGTCAGTTGTTGGCATTGTTAGCTTTATGAGCTGGTCCTGGTCGGTCTCCTTGGAAGAAATATCTTACGAAAGAGAAAACAAATACTACTGTACGTGTTGTGTTCTACGAGGCTCTTGCTCTTGTCTTCTTGATTTCGCTGCGGTTGATAAGTACAGTCGAGTTGACTTGAGGCGCTTTCTACACCTCACCCTGGCCTTACGCTGCCTTAGCTGAGGGCCGAGGAACATGCACGCCATGTTTTAGAAGGGCAGTTCCACTAAACCAAGGGCTGCTAAAGGACATACTAAGGCGCTGGTAAGCACACCCGGAAGTAGGCCACTGGCCAAGCAACGAATTTTTGATTTTTGTACAAGTTGATTTTTTGGGGCCGCGCAGTTCGCACTCATTACTATTAATATCCGATACGATTCATAGTGATTGCTACTGGAATACGCGAAGATTTGAGGTAGAAGAGTGGACAGTCTGACAGCCAATCGTGCATGCTAGTATTCCCTGGGCGTGCGTGCATGGGAGATCCCTCGAGCGGCATCAAACCAAAATCGAAAGCGCACCACGGAGGGGAAGATGGGCAAATCGCCCGTCACGCTCTCTCTCTGAGTTTTGGCGAACAGACAGCACCAAGGGACAGGATAGCAGAGCGACCGGGACCCCTGATTGATTGAATCTGGCAGAAGAGAAAGAAAGTAAGTATCATACACGCATGACACGGATCCAAAGGAGGAAGAAAGGTTATGTACTGTACATGCAAAGTAGCAGATTACTATGTATCACCACGTACATACTCCCACTCACTCCAGCCAGACCTTTTGTCGGACTACACTTGCAAATATGAGGTTGCAACATGAGTACCCCTGTTTGTTCGCCGCACATACAACGTACATATGACATCAGTTAGAAACCAATTCTGGCTGTGCTGTGCTCCGATACATCAATCCTACCACGAGTTGAGCGAGGGCCAGTCCCTCCTCAACGGAGAGACATTTTTTTATGGGAATCCTCCATGGTCCCAGACCAAATGCCGCATCCAGATTGTGGGAAATTTTCATCCGTGGCAGAAGCATTTACCAGCATCTCTGCTCTGATAAGGGCATGCAAAGTCTCACTTGTTTGTATAGCTCGAACGCTTCGTTGCTTTCCTCTCGAATTTTCTTCTTTGTTCTTCGTCATTTCTTGGTCTTCTAATTCTCTTGACGCTATCTATTCTTCAATCATAGCTGCCGTTGCCACCACCCATTGTCAAGAGCTTCAATTGCATCATCCCTGATGTGGCAACGCAACATACGAATCCCTTCCGTCCAAGCCTCACCCAACTCAGAACCGCGCCTTGCCGCCACATGCAGCTCCTGCGAGTCAAAATCCACTGCCGTTTCCGAGCGGGTACGAAAAGCCTCGCAAAATGAACGATGTTACCCATATGTCGGGCAATACTCCGTAGAATACGATACAATGAGACTGACAAATATCAGCCTCTGTTGGGGCTATATCATTACCAGCCTTCGGTCAAACAGCAGTGGTCTAGTAAGTAGTAGTACCTAGGTAGGTACATACATAAGTGAAAGCTCGAGCTCTCGTCCAGCAGCTCACGGACGCGGTATTTGAACACCATACCCACCCAACGCCGCATCTTTTCATTTACTATCCCGTATCGCAGTACAGCACAACTCAACATCTTCCCTTCACCACTACGTACTCCATAACGCCGACACATAGTAATGATATTCGCGCAAGGAGCAATTAATTGGGGGGCATAAACGGTGCAATTTCGGTGGGAGCTGCCCATTGAGATCTACAGCTCAGCGTTTTTCGCGCCTATGATCATCCAATACCTACGGCCTTCCCCTGTGTCGTGTCAGTGTCAGCGTGCGGAGTATGCTCTACCACTCCGACTCTTGCTTCCTCTCACTCTTTGCGTGCTTTCATCGTGGTCGACTCTCTCCTCTGGGTTTCGTCTGTACTTCGTAGTGCACAGAGTAAGTCGCAGGCTGTTGTCCCCACCACGCCCACAGATACCGACAAGCAAACCCATTAATCTCCCACCAATACGGAGCACAACATGTGCATCCCCCAGCCAGAATCCGGCGACCCTCTATTCTCAACCCATGTTACTGAGGGTGTCCCCCCACTCCCACACTTCCCTTCACTCTCGACGATGATGACCGCGCATTCAAAAAGCAAAAAGAAAGACCCCTTCTCCAAGACCACGTGATATGCAGCAAGGGGTTGACCCATTAGGCGAAGGCGCCATTCAAGAAGGTCGGAAATTGTGACACGGGAGGTGTTCGAGATATGCACGGGGTAGAATACAATGCTCCGTACGGCGTCGGCCTTTCCAGTCTAACTTTTATTTCGTCGTCACCAATGCGAGCATGTTACTGGAGGACAAAGGACTTATCCGCGACGATCGGCCAATTGAGAGACGGGATTGAGATCTGAGGAAAGCGTGATCTCGGTAAAAGGGCATCTGGAGCTTGGGGCAGGTGTGTGTGTGGTTGATCGGCGTCGAGTAAGGATGCTAAAGGGGATCGCTTCTCATGCGTAAAAAGATGCATGGTTGTGCTAATATACGCAGCATAGCAAACTGTGTCTTTCTGTGTTTGTGCGTGTTTTGATGAACATGGAAAGGAGGGCCATTGATTAAGTAAGATAAGTAAGGCTCTTTGTCTTGAAACACGATTACAGTAGCCTGGGTCAGGCGAAATGCACGGAGGATAGATGAATAGATGGACGGGCTGCAGCTTGCATAAAACTGTACAAAGTACACAGCTTGTACAAAAAGATTGGTGGTAAGATTAAGAGAACATCTGGTATATCAAGTACGAAATGCGATGTATATAGAAAGTCTCCCGGGATTTCGCTCCTGTTAATGTATTTCGAGAGCACGAGCTGCCTTTACGTTCGACATTTTACAGTGCATATGATCGATGACTCTTGGGGGGCGGTGCAGAAACATGAAGGAAACACTTCAAGGCCCAGAGATTCCCGTGGCCAGGATACAACCGAAGGGACATCCCAAGCATAGAAGACAGTGCAGATGTCCTTCGCTGGAAATAGTGAAATAGTTGCCTTCATGCTCTGCACTTGGTAAATCCGGGTCGTATTTTCTTGGACGAGCTAAATAGTGTTTAAAATAGAGATTTCCCTCAGACCACATCTTGTCTTCCTGATGAAAGCTGATTCGGGACTCAATCCTAGCGAAAGGATGAAACTGCACGATTCCTTCACGGCAAGCAGTATTCAATTTACATGTCACTCGAGCCTCTCACCATCAGGACAATCATTCGGCTGGGCACTTAGTGGCGTGAACCGCACTGCAGACAAACACGATCGGTAGGTCTCGGATTGCTTTGTAGAATTTGACACATTAAGTCTTGATTCACTACTTTTTCTTACATAGCTTTAGCATGACATCGTATGCTTCATATCATTGTTCTAGTCATGTTCCATTGTTCCATAGCAAAAATCCTTCCTTAACTCTCGACCGCAAGGGCCTTTGCTCCCACAATCCTTCCTTCTTTTCCTTTACCATGACATCCCACAAGCCAATACTCAGCCTTAACACTGCTCTTCGAAACCCGGTAGACCATTACATCTCCACCCTGGCACGCCCTACGGGTGGCATCAACGACATCTTTGTATTGAGAACTTGGGTCCCATTCACTAACTCCTTGAATCGTAATATCTGCTGACGATGGGTCTGGATGGTTGATGAGCTTGGCGAATTGTTCTAAAATTGCAAGTTAGCTTGCGTCTTGATACGTAGATGATACCATATCTAGATTCGATGGTCTATCCCCAGAAGCCGTATAATCATATAGCCCATATCTTTTCAATTCTCCACCTAGCGGCGAGATACATCTGATGATATTATGGGGATGTATAAAAATGGAATCCTCATAATCGAGGACATACTTCGTCGTCCATGGACCCATTCCCTCAAGAATCCAGTATAAGAGGCAGTAGATAAATGGAATGCAGGTATACAAAGGCCAACCCCATTGAATCCAAGCAGTCAAGTTTCGAAGGCCAGATTCAGAAAGAGAGAAAGAACTTGAAGCAATCCAAACAAGAAGTTCTGAAGGAAAAGAAGATCACGTACCCTCAGTAGGCAAGGTTCCCTCCTCCCATACCAACGCAACTGGTACGAACGGCTCATCAGCATCACTGACGTAGAATGTATCCTCAACAACATCCCTTAAGACCTTTGGGACCTCAACCCCCGCATCCGTAGTCTTAAAGTCGTCACTACCCTGCGTCTTCTGCAAATTCCGTCCCTCATCCAAGTCATTATTCGCCTTATCCAAGAAGGCCATATAATCCTCGTCGCTAGCCATCTTGCTCAACGTGCTCGAAAATCCTCTGAACAAGCCCCTGGAGTAGACCTGTACCCTATCAACAGGATATGCGAAGAAATTGGCGCCGCGAACCGTCGAGATATCGCGCCTGGATATGGGAATGGCAAATGGCCTGCGGGAGACCGAGTTGGATGCTCTGGCTTTGGAGGAGCACTCGGCGAAGATACAAAACTTGCTCGCCGTACTACGTGCGAGGGATGTCGTAATCGCCACCTTGACTTGTTGCCTTTGGGTTGGCGACGGAGAGATTGGGTTTGCTGTTGACAATCTCGCGGTATCTTAGGAACTGTGTATCTTGTTTCTTGCGCTCAGCCGTATCTCTTTGCAGAGCCTTTTGACAGAGATGTAGAGGTAGATGTGATAGGTTCGTGGTTCTCAGCGATCTTATTCGCTATAGATTCCTGGTGATGCTCGTGGAATTTCGTCGTGGGGTATGCGATTGCAGATTGGATGACGCCAATGTTCTGTGTGATGGGCAAGCTTTCATGTGCGTAGGCCCGTCTGTGAGTGAGGTTCGGCGATTGCCCGGTTCTTTAGCTGTGCAAGTATGATGCAACTTGCCTACCCCACTTGAATTCAGTTTGGCCATATATGTAGGGCAGCAGCGTGTGAATTGAAGCAGGAATTATGTTTTATTCTGAATCTTGAATGACAGAGTATCAGACTTCAAATGATGACGTTTATGCAAAAACCATGTCAAAGATCTTTCGATCACTAATAGCAATACTACTGTATATTTCCTAAAGTCAAAAAAATGAGTATGGTCACACATTTGATTTCACTATTTTGATTGTGTACCTTACGAAAAGAATATCGGGTAGACATGAAAAGCACACAAAGCAAGTGAATAAAAATTGCTTCATATTTAAACTAAAAAAATCAACACTGTATGCCCTAGTCTTATATTCAACGTCATGCCAACTTGTACATCAAATAATTTACTCCTCTTTTGCCATCAGAGAGTGCCCAGAGTACGGATTCCTAACTGAGGCATGACAAAATTCTCACAGCTGATATCGAAAGGGTACATGTATCATGTCAAGTCACAAAAAAGTACGCAACATCATCACTTGGGGAACTCCATATGAATTTTACATGTCTTCATAGCGGTAGCTAAGTCGCACATGTGGTATCTGATCCATTTTTGTGTGATCGACAAAAGCACAATGCTGAAATTTTCCCCGCTACACCACAGTTTCCCAAAGACAATAGAGAGTATCCCGAAAGAAAATATAAGACCAAAACCATCACTACATTTAAGCAGATGAGGCAAGGTCCTTCTTGAGAGTACCGATGAAAGCGGACTATATTTAATTAGCAAATTGAGCAAGATGACCGGGGAATTCAGGATTTGAAACTCACCTTCTCGGCTGGGGTCTGGTAAGCACCGTGACCGAACTTGGAGGAAGTATCGATCCACTTGAGCTCGACCTTCTCGAGGGCCTTGCGGGAGGTGTGGACGAACATAGACTTGCGGAGAGTCATGACACGCTTCTTAACACCTGGAATGGAACCCTTAAGGATAAGGAAGTCGTTCTTGACCTCACCGTATCTAACGAAACCACCCATTGGGGTAATCTGCTTCTTGGAGACGTCGAACTCGGTAGAGGCGTTACCCTCATCAACACCGGAACCGACACGGTAGACCTTGTGGTTGGTGGAGGTACGGTGGTGGTATCCGTCTTGACCAGCACGGGCAACAGTCCATTGGACGTGGGATGGATGCCAAGCACCAATACAGGCGACCTTACGGAGACCCTTGTGGGTCTTTCTCGGAAGCTTCTTGGTACCCCATCTAGAGGTGACACCCTGGAAACCCTTACCCTTGGTGACAGCGATAACGTCAATCATCTCATCCTGCTCGAAGATGGAGGAGATCTCGACTGGCTTCTCGAAAAGACCGGAAGCGAAGTCGATCTTGTCCGCAACGGAGCCACCGTTGACCTGGATCTCCATAAGGTGGGCCTTCTTTTGCTTAAGAGGGGTCTTGCGGATCTGGGTGTGGGCGAGGACACGGACGACGGTGCAGTACTTCTTTATGCGCTCGAGCTCGCGGGTGATGGAAGATCCGGAGGCCTCAGAGTGCTTCTTGGCGTACTTGGTAAAGGCCTTTTTCTTGGACTTGTACCAGTTCTTGTAGAATCTGCGCTTAACTTCGTCGCTCAAGTGCTCAGCCCAGACGGTAGTGAGGGATCGAAGTCCTCTTGGGGTTTCGATGTAACCAACAAGACCAACAACGATCATCTGTAAAAGATGTTAGCCATTGGCACAAGAGCCAAGCGGGCTGCATTGTTCGTACCGGTGGTGTCTCAATGACAGTAACAGCCTCAACGACCTCCTTCTTGTGGGACTTGGCTCCTGGACGGTCGAGGTCACGGACAATGGTGGTCATACCAGCCTTGTAACCCATGGAAGCAGTAAGGTGAACTGGCTTCTTTGGGTCATCCTTTGGGAAGCTTTTCGCAAAAGTCAGTTGATTTTTTTCGATGTTGAATTTCAAATTGCGATTGTGAAGATAATACTTACGACTTTACCTTACCGCGATGACGGGCGGCACGCTTTCTTGGCAAGTATGCCAGAGAACCGTGGCGGGGAGCCTCGAACTTTCGGTGGGACATGTTGTCGTTGGTTGTCGAGATGGAGTTGTCGAGGAATCAAAAGTTCAACTCTTCGATGAGGAAGAGATGAAGATACTGGACAGGCAGAATTAGCGTGTGTGGGTCGCGAGAAAACCTGATTGGCAATTCTAGCGAGATAAGGGCTAGAATTTTGCTGTGTGCGGTTGATGCTGATTATGAGGCCTGAATTTGCGGGCAGCCATACATCAAACTAGGCATCCTTGTAGAGGTAAGGTATCTGCATCAACACACAAATCTGAGAGTGTGTGTTGGCAAGC
The DNA here is from genome assembly GCA_024752435.1 of Allantophomopsis cytisporea. Classification (NCBI taxonomy): domain Eukaryota; kingdom Fungi; phylum Ascomycota; class Leotiomycetes; order Phacidiales; family Phacidiaceae; genus Allantophomopsis; species Allantophomopsis cytisporea. Next base: position 2,184,243 of record CP103025.1, read on the forward strand.
CTTGGAACAGAGCAGTACGGGATATTGAAAGGAGCCTACGTATCTCACCTTACTGTGAGTATTACCGCGACAATGCCTGAGCCTCATTCGAGGCTATTTACATTGATGTACTTTCTTAAGTAAAGTAGCTTGCAGTTATTGTATTTCACATACCTAGTTTAGAGTTCTTTTGTACTTGGCGATGATGATAGACTCCTAGCAGAGGATGGACTTTGGTACATGAGACACGACTACCTCTTGCTCATAACATGTGCCTACTGTAAGTTTCACAGGAAGGAAGCCGTCAACTGATAACCCTCTTAACTTTGAGTGCTTGATCATCAAAAAAAACGTTCATCACAATTGCCCTGTGCATTTCAAGCTCAGTTCTAAAAAAGTTCATGCCTCATGTCGATCCCAAGAGGTTACCACATCACACCAGCACATAATGAACAAATTCTCTCAATTGAAACTACAAAGGGATGAATCCCTCCCACCGGCCCAATCACCATCACCAGCACCAGCACAAAGAACCGGTATCATCAAGAAGAAATATGAAGAAAAGGTGTTGTGAAACCCGGGCAACAACCAAAGAAAAAATATTTGCCACCACAAACCAAAAGGAAATAAAAGAAAGGCACTATGCCTCAACCTTTGGTTGACCTGACCCATTCGTCAACCCATTTGCGCCATGTGTCCCATTCGTGGCAGCCGCCGCTGCAGCTACAGCCGGTGCATCACCAGCTGCGGAGCCAGGTCCGGAAACTGGTGCGGACTTGATTCCCTTTTTGTCCTCCTCTCCATCATCGTCATAATCCTCATCTACATCCATTTTACGCGCCGCACGTTCAGGCTCACTCGGTGGTGCAGGTGGCTGGTGCTCGGCGCGTTGTGGTTCACGCTCAGGGCGGTCTTCCATTATATGATCCCTCGTTGGGGTTTGAGCCATTGGTGCCACTGGTTGTGGTGGCTGTGGCTGCGGAGTCTGAGCCAAAGGTGGTAGTTGTGGAGTGTGCTGTGCCTCATGTGGCGGTAGTGGACCGGCATTCATAGGAGGAAGCTGCTGCACAGGGAGAGAGGTTTGAGGAGGATGGTGAGCAGCTTCTGAAGGGTGGTAGTTCTCATTTGCTCGTCTTTGCTCATCAGCGCGGCGCTGGTCCTCACGCCTCTGTTCTTCTGCACGGCGGAGTTCATCGTTTCTTCGCTGGTCCTCCATCCTACGCTGTTCATCAACTCGTCGCTGATCATCAATGCGACGTTGCTCGTCCACAACTCGACGCTGTTCTTCAGCTCGGCGATGATCATCTTGACGACGGATCTCCGAAGATCCTCGGTGGAAGGCTTCCCGAGGTGGAGTAGATGTGCGGCGATGATGAATATCATCCAAACGCGCTCTGTTTTCATCTGAAGCTGGCTTCTTCACAGCGGGTTCATCTTCCCATTCTCTAACGCGCTTTGGGCCAACAGATCCTGGTCTATCATGGTCACGCTGAAGAGCAGCAGCCTCAGCAGCAACTAGTGCAGCAGCTGGCGGCGGGGCACCGGCTTCAATACCTCCTGGAGCGGAGACATCCGGGTGGTGTGGCTGGTATTGCTGGTGTGGATACCCAGATTTTGGTGAAGGCATTCTGTTGTCAAGAATAGGACGGATCTCAGGTCTTGGACTACCACCACGGCCATATGGTGGCATTGGACCAGAAGAGCCATTGACGCCATTAGAAGCCGGAGCAGGAGCAGGTGGAAGCACATTAGATGCAGGACCCGCGTAGTTTGGATTCATGACCCGCTGAGGCTGAGAAGGTGGTCCTGGTTGTGCTTGGGCAGGTGGCTGAGGAAGAGCTCCTTGGCCAGGATAAGGACCAGGAAGATGGTGCTCACGCGGAGGAGTGCGACGTGACTGAGCTGGAGATGGACGGGTTGGGTCTTGATATTGAGTGCGTATCTGCTCTGGTCGAGGACTTGGCTGGCGAGGTGGTGGTGGAGGACCACGCATTGGCTCTCTCTGATCATATGGGTTTGGTGGCTGCGGAGGAGGGTTGATATCCGCGAGTCTGTTGGCACCCCATCCATTTGCTGGAGGCCCAACCGGACCAGGAGGACCAGCCTGTGGTGCCGAGTTGCCCCATTGTGGTCCTGGAGGACCAACAGCCCCAGTGGCTTGATATGCCTGGGGGTGTACATCCTGTGGTAGCGGTGCACTTGCTTGAATTGGCATACCGTTGGTCTGACCATTGCGCAACAGTTGCAGGCGCGCCTTGATGTGGACGTTAGAGGGATCAAGCTCAGCGGCTCTCTGGTACGCATCCAGTGCGTCATTAATCTGGTTGTTGCAAGATTCATACTGCACCAATGGTCAGTACTGTCTCAAACGAATTTCGGGTTCCAACACAACAAACATACCAAAGTACCAAGGTCGTACCAAACCTCGGAAATGTACGGGTTCAGTCGTATCGCGCGGGAGTATGCATCAAGGGCATCTCGGTACTGATTGATTTGATAGTACAAAACTCCAATGGAGCACCAGAATGTTGGATTCCGTCCGTCACGATACACAGCTTGCTGATAGGCTTCATAAGCCTTGGGATATTTCTGCTGTGACATGTAACAGCGGCCAAGGAGATACCAGCTCTGCGCATCTTGGTTATCTGCCACGTGTTAGTAAAGCACAAAGTAGGAATATCACCGATCATATAAGCGTACCGGAGCTGACGGATTTTTCCAGATATTCAATAGCTTGTTCCTGACTTGCGAAGCTGCTGCTTTGCTGGTGGTGTAGCCAGCCAAGTTGCTGGAGGACCTTTGCATGGCTAGGATCGCGCTCAAGCACGCGTCGGTATGCAGCTTTGGCATTGTCATACTAGATTGTGTTAATCTCATGATCAAGATTGGTGACATGTCTTAGCTTACGTCTTTTTGCTGTTCGTGCACATGGCCAATCTGAAACCAGATATCTTCCTCTGTGAGAGGGGTAGGTGGGACAGATACAATATATCGGAAGCACTGTACAAAAGTAAGTGTATGTCATGGTTATGGTTCAAATACGGTGATTTACCTCCAAACTTTGCTGGTATTTCTGTTGCTGCTTGTAAATTATACCAAGTCGGAAATAAATCTCGTTTGCCTTGTCAAAATCTGGCTGCATACGCATGACTTGTGAGAAAGCTTCCTCGGCGTGCTCGAGCGAACCATATCTATCATAGAGTATGCCGATACCATACCACAATTTTGGCTCCTGGTCCTACTTGTTAGTTAGAGTCATCTAAGTGTGTGTGCAACAACCAACCTTGGGGTCTCGGAGATGGTAGAGCGCTTGCTGGTATGCGGAGTATGCCTGTTGAAGGTCATCCATCATCAAATAGCAGTGTCCTAAAATGCATCAGTATATATGCTCAAACACATCCATCACACCCGGTGTCGAGGAAGAATGTAGAACCACATAATGAATTCACTCACCAAGAGCACCCCAGACGTCACCGTTGTTGCCATCAAGCTTCAAGATACTCTGCAAGTACTCGACAGCTTTTGGGAAGTTTTCCTGGGTACGAAGGATGGAGCTGAGAGCACTCATAGCTGCCACCGATCTGGGATTCGATTGAAGAGCTCGCTCGTAAGCAATAGTGCCCTCATCGAGGTTCCCCATTATTTCAGCAACGCTGCCTATAACATGAATTAGTTGGGAGTTTCCTTTGTGAAAACTTCCGCGCGCGTGAGATGAGCTTACCTAGCTGTAACCAGACTGCTTCATTCATTGCAGCCAACTGTTGTGACGGCGGCCATGGTGCTTGTGGTGCCATGCCTGGAGGAGCTCCTGCATGATGCAATTGCATGCCCGCTGGGGGTGATGGGTGATGAGCTGCCATCTCTCAGGAAGAAAACACGCTTCTCTCAAGCCTCTTTTGCGCTGTGCGCGTTTTGACCACGCGCTACCAGATGCTCTACAACTATATTCCCGGACGCACAAATTCCAGCAATGTTCTAAATAATCTTCGAAGGGCCTATGGAGAAGCTCGATGGATGTTGGATCACTGAAGATGAGAGCGTTGAGAGGAGGGATGGGTTTGTTGGTTATTGCAACTTGCGACCGGTCGAGTATGTATAGCCGATGATGACCGCTGGGCCAAAACTCTATATGGCGGCTCGGTATGATGCACCAAGCTCCGTGGAAGGGATGTCTGGCTGGTGATAGGTATGGGAATTGATGACGGTGAGCTCTTCTGGGAGGTTGAGCGGTAATGAGAGTGAAGATGGGAAAGCTTTCACCTTTCTTGTGGGTGAACAATAGATGATGAGGAGAAATGGGAATGGGGAGTGGAGATGGGGGTGGTGCAAGAGTGTTGCAAGCAGGGCGGCAGCGGGAACATCAAGCATATGAGGAAAATCGACGGAGCACCCGCTTTCTTCGCCTTTCAATTTTGATGGCATCGTAACTCACCTAACCCACGACTCTAGCGCGGTGCACGTACGAAGTAAGTGCGAGGGGTGGGCTTGTGGGCTTGTGGGCGGTGGTTGTGCCTTAGCGTGCCTAGGCGGTGCCAGGGTTTGGGATGGAGGATGGAGGATGATGAATGAGGTGTTCGGGTGTGCAGGGTGCAGGGTGCAGGGTGCAGGGTGTTTTGTTTTTGGGAACAAACTTTGGGAGTCACAGAGGGGAGGGGAGGGGTGACGATGTGAATGCCTGAGGATATAAGGCATATAACGGATGGAGTGTGAGGAGGTGGAGGAGGAGAGATCAAAGAGAGACAGGTAAGAGGGTACGGCACCTCAAGATTCGATGATGTTAGGAAAAGGGAGGTACGGTCATGTCCGTCTGTGATAACCGAGAATTGATACATGATGTAGATGAGTAACAAATAGAACTAGAATATCCCGAGATCTGTGGTCAATTACGTAACGACAAACAATGGGTAGTAGGTAGTAAAAGAAAGATATACAAAGAAGACTATATAAAGACTGTATTTGAAAAGCAACAGCCTTCTGCATATACATCTACATCTACATCTACAACGGATTTGTCTGTGTTCCTTCCATCTAAATCCCCTGAAATATAGAATATGCTTAAAGGCTTGCTTGTCCTCTCATGTGGCTGAAATATCGTAACTCCTCGACAGGAGCACAGACGGTAATATTTTGTGCGGCAGCATGTGAGATGCATGTGTGTGTTGTATGTGTGTGAGTGTGAGTGTGAGTGTGTAAAGCTGAGAGCAGCGGGAGAGAGAATCCCCTTCAGAATGGAAAAGGTGGCACTTGTACCTGTCTAGATCCAAGGTATGTCTGTCTATGTACATCTACATCTGAAAACACCACATTCACGACGCGCATATATGACCAACTTACATTATCCCGTACTTTATACAAGAGTATGTATTCACAGTAAGAAGTCATCATTCACTACCGATCTACTTCTATCTTACCCCCATGAGCCAATACCCGCGCCACTACAATTTATTTATGTACGCAGGAGGATAATGTAAGCTTAACGCAGTAGCAGCAAAGAAAACGAACATGGATGCACATGTGGTTCTGCCTAGAAGGTAGGTATAGAATACAAGAATGTAATGCTCCTGATTATGATGCCTTACCATCTCGCTTCGCATGAAGGAAAGGTGCAAACAAAATCCACGGCATTCAACGTTCATCGACTGACACTGATTTTGTCGTTTCATTCATCACTCTAGAAAAAGGGCCCGCGAAGACGATAAATGTACAATGATCCACCGGCACCATCCTTCGGTATATATGTATCACTTACAGTACACAACATATATCACCTTGCTTCAATACTGCGTTAGAGAATCTACCCTGCCCATGCTTTATCAAAGGCGATTCAAATTATCCGGCACAGTACTTGGGTTACTGGTAAAGCTACCTCATGGTGTTAATCGTGAAGCCCTTTGCTGTAACTCTACCATGTTCGATGTTCATTCCGCCGTCCCCTCCGCATTCCTCATCGTATTGAAAAGTGTACGTACTACGCATTGGAATTGTTATTTGACCATGTCAGCACACACTCACATTTCAGAGCCTGGTAATCCGGAAGCATCTAGTGTCTTCATCTGAATCGCCACCTTCCCCTGCACACCTCGACGTACCTCACGAAGTCATCGACAACCCGCATGAAGGCAGCAGCAAGTGGCTGAATCTGGCTTATCACGATATATAACGCTCATTCGACACGGGATTTGGCGCGAAACCATCGACGCTGGTGGCAGCCCGAATCGACTCTCGATTGCCAGTGGCATGTACGTACAGTACTGGAGGAATCCAGAATTGATTCCTCGCCCATACCCCCAAGCCTCGACTTTTTGCAGGACTTTGCGTAGTCATAAGATTTACTTTTGCATGGCTGATTTGGTAGCGTTGAGAGGCGCTCAGTCTAGAGTTCTCCGGAGCATGTGGCGTCTACGGCACGCTAACAGCAAGCAGGACAGCTGGAAAAGAAAATGCACGAAAGGGCAGAGCGAGGAGGACAGTTCTCTGCTAAGGATGAAAACATGCTAGCACCGAACAGACGCCGAGTCTTCGGATGTTTCTTCTCGACTTCTGGCTGAACAACCCTCAACCCTTTTCTCTTCGCTTTGCTCTGCCTTAAGAAGAGGCACACGCAGTTGTGGAATATCATGAGGTATTGAGCTCTCCAGGTGTTCGATCAATACATAAGCATAAACGTTCACTTGTATCAATCATAATACAGACAGATACACACGGAAGAAGTCAAGGGACCTGATGGACTTTGTTTTCCATTCTACCGGTTGAATCGAGTGAGCATGTCCGACGGTCCCAGCCTTTGGCTTTACAGATCACGATACTTACTAGAGCAATCTACAGAGCACCAGAGTAGCAATACCGAGGTGGAAAGTATGGAAACAATCACGGAGTTATTCAAAAGACCAAAAGCATATCTTTGCATAAACTACCCAGCACTTACTCCGTAATATGCACGCCCCCCAATGTCCGCTCTGCATTGTTCTGCAGGACATCTTGAACATCTGGACATCTGCCACCACATCAGGTTAGTGGCCGATTAGCTGTTCCCTGAATATTCCCTGAAAGACCCTCGCCCTCAGGCAGGACACTCAGACACATGAAGACACTTAGGCCCTCACTCAGACAGACGCCCAGCTGCCCGCTCACGGCTCCCCTGATCACTTCATCACCTTTCAACCGTCAACCATCACACCCTGTGCCTGGACTTCTGGAGTCAGCGCGCCAAGAAATTACAAGCATTTTATACCCAGTTTGGACCCCCGTCGTATCCATTGAACGAGGAAGCAGAGCTTGTGCCACGTCTGTTCACGTTTGAGATTTTACCTTGTCGATTTGCGATTGCGCACCTTAGCCTCGAGCCGTCAAACATGTAAACGCTGCACATCTATCTCACTGGTGCAAGAAATACACATGGCCCGAATTTTGATGCAGTGACATGGCTAGATGTGGAAGAATGTTGAAATGTCACCATTCGTGTTTGGACAATAGTCCGATATATAGACGACGATTGGAAGGAAAGATGCCCAGGGAGGCGGATCTACTGTGTACCCGATAGCGATAATTAGACAGGAGTTGTGGGAGGATATCAACTCAATCTCATCTGCCCTACAAAGTTTCATTGTGACGGAGTACACTCTACCGTAAATACAATACTGTGGTGCTATGTTTGTGGGCCACTCACGGCACGTCTAACATGGGGATATCAGCAAACTTCCAGCAAGCACAACTATCACTGTAAAGTTACCGAACTATGTACGTGCTGTTGGCAGGGGATGAAGTCGTATCATTCACCTACTTTACATGATTACACGCAGGGCAAGCTTTAAGGAAGGAGGATGAGATTCAGAGATGAGCTTTTCTGCGGCTGAGGTTGTTAGTTCATTATGGTGTGCACTCCCTCGCTGAGTGACCTGAACCTGAACCTGAACCTGAACCTGAACCTCGGGCGTTGCGGGTCCCCAATCAATCATGGAGTCGAAGCGATTTCGCAACATGGGTGCCGGAGAACGTTTTAGGCGCTATGAATCATCACGTAAATATGAATGTATGTGAGTACTTATGTACATTGACATACACATGTTTACTCTCGAGTAGGATTTTGATTCATGGTCGGCATCTCGGAATATTTACGCAGCACCGTACTCGTGCAACAATGCAGACCTTGCCTTATGAGATGAGAAGGTCGGATCGCAGACCAAAGTCATGCCATGGGGTCTGAGGAGGAAGACACGAAACAATAATTCATCAGTACGTAGTACGGCGGCGTGAGCGGCTCACTAGAATAAATAGAACAGAACAAGACTACGTTAGTCTCGAGTGCACGCAGATGCCAATACCAACGCCAAGGAATAAATAGAATTAAAAATACTGTAGAATAAAAGTTATTGGTAAGTTAGGACTCGAAGATACGCACACATGCACCCCCTTGATATGTATTTTGTGAGGAAGTATGTATTATCTCAAGTCCCCCCCCCCCCTCAAAGGAGATGCTCGGAGTAATCGACTTTGACTTTTTTTCAATCGAATTTCTGGCTCGACTTCTCGTATGTGAATGTACATCATGATGGGTGTATTGGACACATTCAAACTCAAACCCCCATGCCAGAAAGGCAAATCGTGGTGCCCATCTCCACAGAATCGACCATCAGCATTCCGACACAACAGCTGCATGCGGCCCGCACAACATGCCGAAAAGACAGAAGCATTTTTCCTTCGCAAGGTACATTTCTGCGTATGTACTGTGTACTGTGTATAGGATAGACCTCCTCATCCGCACACCCCATAAACTATGTCATATCATATCATATTTGACAGACCGAATACCCCAGAAAGGGATGGGCCCCTTTCGAAGCGGTGCCTTTAATACCCAGCCTGCAGCAACAGCTTGTTATTATTCCCCCCGTGATGGTTCGAGCGTACTTCGTAAGCACAATCTCAAGGCGTTCTTACAGGGCGATGTCAATGGTCCTCCCCTCCCCCCCTCGAAGCCGCACGGAGCACGGAGCTTGTCAAACAAGGACCCGGCGCTTCGAGACTTTCGATTCCTTCTTCCGGACCTTCTTCTCTGTACAACGAAGGGATGGATGGGCGAGGAGAGTGCGTACATGATGGCTGGCAAGCATTACTCGAGCACGTCGTACAAGTAAATGAATGGAGTGACAGTGCCTTTTGCCGCGTCCATTAGATGTCGTGTAAAGTTGGAGTGAGTCTCTCTCTTTCACTCTCCCCTCGCATCCCAGGCCCTTGAAGGCGACAGGTCAAGTCTCCCATAAAACGAGAACACGCGAGATGCTGATAACCGCCACAACTTTCTTCGCTGCACCTGCACCTGCACCTGCACCTGCACCACCACTGCTGTTGGGTGAAATGTAGAATGCTATGATGGGGTAGTTGTAGTTGTACGGAGTACGGCGCTGTATATATGCTCTGGCTATCTACCTCTGCAGAAAGAGATTACTTATGTACCTTCACCTTGTGCATAAACCACTCTCTACCTACCGACTTGAACTGTGATTTAAAGCATTGCTGTCGCATTGATAGGTAGGTACATAGGTAGGTACTCTACAGATGGAGTTCACGCGCTGTCTACTTACGAAGATCTCTTCGTATCGGATACCTCTACCATTGAATTGAAGGTTTGATCTACAAATCAAAACACAAACTGATCCCAACGATCCTCCGTATTCGAATCTCCTAACAAATGGTGTTCTTGACCAGAAGACCACCGATATATGCAGATCCAACTCCCCGAAACGTTCGAATTCATAAACCCACAGAATCACCACACGTAGTCATAGCCATGACAGGGTCATCATCCTAAACCGCTACAAGACTATTATGGTGGGCCCCCAACTCCCTCCCAGTCACACTACAGCTGATGTGGGGAACGTCGGAGCCCATTTCATCATCTACAGACGAGACCCGAAAAGCACGACACCCAGCATGCATGCTCCAGCTCAACAAAGGAAAAAGGAAAGGAACAAACACGACTTGATTACTGCGCGCTCCATTCCATCGAATCCGTACACCGAACAGGCGCTTCCGCCACGATCCATCGATGTTCGTGAAGATCTGTGCCTGATACATACCTCTCGCTCGAATCCTTCACCGCGACCGAACTGCTCTGTCAGCCCTGCTCTGCTCTCTTCCGCCTGACTACAATGCTCCGTACGTATTTGGTTCGGTAGTTGTATATGGAATGCACTTTTGATTTGGTGCTTCATGGAATATGTAGATTGTGAACCAGGGTAGATAGACGCATCGGAAGAAAATAGCCTACCTATGCTACCCCATCCAACTCCCAAGCCAGATTGAGATATCCATATCCTCCTCACAGTCAAAGACATGGATACTTGGAGACTTTGGTGTGCGAACTATGTATGTACATTCAAACAAGTAACGTACCATACGCCAAACTTCTCCGGAAACAGCGCCCAGAAGGCTGCGAGCATAGATCCTAGGTAAGATTGATTGGCGGCACGTATTTGTATATGTACAGTAGAATATTCACGGCGCACTTTCAAATGGCATTCCACAGCACTTAATAACGCCTCCAACCCACCCACAAGGCACCCACCACCCACCCACCATCGCACGCCAGCAAAACTCACACTCACCTAACCACACCAGCTTAACCGACACTCCCACTTCCCACATGGCCATACACCACGGCGCCGTGTGCGCGATGCCTCGTCTCGCCTCATCGAACCAAGCCATCTCCACCCACCAACCCATATCCATCCATCCTTGTGACAGTCGGAAAGTAAAAGTCAAAAGGGCAAAGAGAAACAAAGAAGGGAATTGATGAATGAATGAATGAATGAATGAATGAATGAATGAATGAATGAATGAATGAATGAATGAATGAATGAATGAATGAATGAATAAATGAATGATGAGTGCTCGGATTTTGATGCTTGAGCTGCGTCAAGCCGCGTGCCAGCACGTACCACTACACACAACAGCCCGCACGGATGCACGACACCCACAACGCAGTACACCGTACACAGTACGTAAAAGCAAGGTCACCTCAAGTGCGAGTTGCGAGTCCAAGTCGCAAGAGCGCGGACAAGAGCGAAGACAAGTCTTCGTGTCTACAAGGTCTGCAATTGAGTGAAAGGATGAAAGGTGAAAGGTTGAGGTGAAAGGCCGGCCAGCGTGCGCTGCAAAGCCAAAGAGACAAAAAAAAGAGAAGAGCCAAAGAGGGCAAAGTCACGGCAAAGCGAAAGCGAAAGCGAAAGCGAATGACGGAGACGGAGTCGAGACGGAGATCGTCCAATTTAAGGTAGTTTGCTTGCCGAGCCGATCCTTGCGTGGCCATGCTATGCTATGCTATGCTATGCCATGCCATGCCATGCCATGCGGCCATGCCGGGGCGGTTGAGGTGCGGTTGTTGAGTTGGGGTGGAGGAGGGGGAGGATGAGAAGGTCACGTGTATGTGCGATGGAGTATAGCACGTGAGAGTGCACGTGAGGGGGTGGTGAGCGGAGAGGGTGTGTGCTTGGTTGTTTGGAGAGGGGGATTATTGTATGTAGCTTGACGAGTCTCCGGAGATGATGAGAACATGCTATTCCTTGGGACTGGAGTTTAAATCAAGTATTGATTGTAATAGAGCCCCAGATTCACATGGATGGCTATGATTCATGAACAGATTATGCAATGCTGCGTGATAAAGCCACGTCAACAGAACAATCGACTGAAAGATCCCAATTAAGATTTAATATAGAACCAGCGCGGCATTAACTTAATTGACTCGAGGGAACCTCAAGGCCGTAAAACTCAATCTGCCAAAGACTATAGCCAGATACCTCTCGCATCATGAATTCGTACAGGGGAGACAGCCATAGCAATACACAGCAATGGTATAAGAGCCTTTCATCATCATTCATCAAATCAATGTCTAAACCTCAATACTCCACTCATCAAAACCACGATCACGATCACGATCCCTCAGCCTTGTTCGCCCCCTCCCCTTCAGGCACATAATTCGTCTCGCCAAGCATTTCCGCGGGTTGCGAAGTCATGGCCGTCTGCGTACCAGGCTGCGGCTGCGTATGAACGTTCGGAACAGCAGGCGGCGGAGGAGGGGTCCTCGTGGCCGCATGTAACCTCTGATCGAGGGCTTTGAGGGCAATGGCACGTCTCCTTTCCGCTTCCGCACGCGCACTGCCAGGTGTTCCGCGCTGTAATACCGACTCGCCTCGAGAGGCTGACATGTCGGTGACAGAGAAGGGAGTGCATATGCGGAGCGCTACCAGCAATTGGTAAACTTGGTCCGAGAGGCTCGCGACGAATGGTTTTACTGGTCCAGGGAAGAACTCCGCGAAGGCGAAGGTCTCGCTTGGGTCACCGCGTAGGCCCGACGATTGGGACAGATCCAGATCTGGTAATGTACTCTTGTAGAAACGGAGGTAGGTCCAGCTTATGATGAACCCGAATATTGCGAGCAGGAATGATGCCGCGGATAGGAGTGGGGTGAAGCTCAATACTGTCACTAAGAGGATGTATAGTAGAGGGAATCGAGGAACTCGCATCGAAATGATACCGCGGAAGAGGGTCACTGTATGCGCTGGTACTAATTGAGAAAAGGCGATGAGGAAGGAGGATTGGAGCGATATAGTTCCTGCAACTGTAAGGGCACTGGAAACATTGTTAGCTGATATACACAATTCTTAGACTAAGAACCTGAGTGATAAAACCCCGTACTCAAGACCACAAAGATCTTCACAGTCAACACCAAGGGGAGTCCATGTATAAAATCAGATGATGCAGGAAAATCTTGGAATCACTCACGTCCATCTCATATCATTCTTAATGGCACACAAGAAACTCAGAGTGAGAAAAGTCAACACGTTGGGTATCACAGCTACCACAACAAGGAATTTAGCGTATTCTGGAGAAGACCAGGCTCTCTCCAAGTATCTTCCCCCATAAAACAAGGATGCCGCGGAGATGGCCAATGTGAAGACATTGTTCTCTACCAGAGTAGTTGATATGAATGTCCATGGATATATGTACGATAATTGTGGAACCAATGTCAAGTATGGAACAACCACATCTGAACGTTCAGTCCATTCTCTGTATCGAATGGCGGCACTCAAGAGCGTTTGAGATAAGAGAGTAATCAGGGTAATTCGAGTTATCGGTGGTATATTGAAACGTGGTGGCATGTTTGGCAGCGTATACTATTGTTGACTTTCTCGACTGTTCGAAGGCGGATTTGGAGCTCCTCTGAAGCTATAACTTGGTCCGTGGCGATGACTCGAGGAGAGGGTAGGCTGCAGTCGTTCGAGTTACCTGCTCGAGCAAGTAGGAGGGAGTTGCGCCGGCGATATTGAGGGTCTTTGGGGTTGGAATGTGCAAGTCGAATCGAGGAGCTTTGTTGTACTTTCGGAATATTTGATGCCTTGCGTTGCTGGTATGTTGCGTTGCCTGACATTTTTACCCTGGATACTGGGCTGCAGTTTCAGGCCACCGGCGACACCACAGATCGGAAAGTCGCTTACATACTCCGGTTGTACTATGTACTCTACTACATATTTCCATGGGGTCTAGCTTAAAGTCTCTTCCCGGAAGGCTCAGGTTTGAAGTTCTGCCCTACAAGCCTGAGGAAGAAGGTTTTGTACACTTCCATATTTACATATGTCCGCAGTACTGAGTACTGTGCATAGTAGTATCTAGATTGGGTAAGGTGGTCATCGGAGTAGGAGAAATGTTAGCCAATCATTACCAACCGCCCACTGTACTTGCAGGTAGGGTAGATATTCTAGTGTGCCAATTAAGGCTTGAGGTGCCCCTACGGTGCGGTCTACTGCGTACCCTTATGGGATGGCACTGATGGCTTGCTTGCGCCGTGGACTAGATTATCCTTGCACCCCCATGCAGCAGCGCAGGTGGCAGACAGACAGGCAGACAGGCAGTCAGACAGGGCAGAGAAAGAAGGGTGTGGTGTATGGTTCCCGACCCTTTTTTTACCTGCACCGGCCATGCCTGATCGTGGGAGTGCGGAATCTGACGATAATTGGAGCGCAAAGCACTCATTGGAATGGGGGTAGTGGAGGGGGGTTAAGAGGGATGAAGATGAAGATGAAGATGATGATGATGAGGATGATGATGAGGATGAGGATGAGGATGAGGAAGAGGAAGAGGAAGAGGAAGAGGGACATCTGCTTCTGCTTGCTTACTTACGGGTGTTGTATGGAGCATTCCGTATGGACGAGATGTGCGACATGCTCACCATGGAACAACACAAGGACCGAGTAAGTTTTCTGGGATGGATGGGATCCTCTACATACTCTATATACTACCAGTATCTGTAGAATAGGATAGACGTGTGATACGGCCCAAATACTCGGTGCCCATGAGATGTCCATCCAGGAAGCACGAAAGATATGGGACGTCCATTATTGCCAGTCACTCAGACATGAATTACGGAGTCAGTAGTGTCAGTGTCAGTGATTTATTCTAGAATGAATTATGACACGCGAGGATGAGAGAATGCAAGTCAGATTCAGATTCAGATGTCTTAACGGTTACGATCACCTTTGACATGAACTGCCTCTCTCTCTCTCTCTCTCTCTCTCTCTCTCTCTCTACTTGAAGGGGTCCCTGACAATGTCCTTCATTGTCCGTCCTAGAATATCTCTCACCTTCATAATTACACAGACAGACAGAAATTAACACCTTGATGTTCAAACTTCGATCTTCAAACCTCAAACCTCCTCCTCGTTGATCAAGGACTGCACCGACGCCTGCACCGAATCGGCATTACCCAAACATCACATACCATACCATACTCATCCCGTACACCTGCCGTGCATGTCGGAATTGATTGCATAGGTGCATCGTTCGCATACCTTCACTACCTCACTACCTCACTACCTGACTACCTTATTACCATATTACCGTACCTTACCCTCCATACACGACGATCACTCATTAGCTCTTAGCCTGCCTACCTACCTACCTACCTACCCACCTACCTACCCTTGCGCCCTCAAAGTGCTTCTGCTTATTACCTACACTCTTCTGTTGGTTCGCTGAAAACCTCCACTTTGTTGTTCTTTTGCTTCTTGCTCTTGTTCTTGCTCTTGTCCTTGTACTTGTCCTTGTACTCGTCCCTACGTTATCCTTGTCCGGGACTCATTCTTGTTCTTCTTCACTATTCGCTGTTCACCATTCAATCTGCTCCTAGTTGTTGTTGTTGTTGTTGTTATTATTATTGTCATTGTTCTTGTTCTTATTCCTTCTGGACCTTGCACCTTGCACCTTGCACCTTGCAACCTTGTAACCTTGCACCTCTCTCTCTTCTGCCCTTTTCCTCTTTCTCTCTCTCTCTCTCTCTCTCTCTCTCTCTCTCTCAATTCGGTCTTGGCTTCCTAGACTTCCCACCAAACCAAATCGAGTAACAACCGGACTGTACAGAGTACGGATCTCCAATTCCTCCTACTCCTCCTCCTCCTCCTCCCTCACCCCCCCCAATTGACACAAAACTTCTAAAGTACTACCCGCTGCCGGCCCCAAAAAACCCACCTAAAAACCCCTACCACCCAAAAAAGAAACCCGCCCAAAAACTCACCCACAAACCACAACCACACACCCAGACCGAAAATCACACTACCAACCACTACCCAGCGTCTTTCCTTCACAAACTCCAAGTGGGACCTTGCTTCTTCCATTCCTGACATCTAACGAAAAAAGGCACAATTCAATCTCGACATCGTCAACATCCATCCACAGACGACCCATCACCAAAAAACTACAGCCATCAGCAGCCGCTGATGATCACGATGATGACCACGGAAGAGCACCTGGATTCTGACCGGGTGAATTATCTCATTTGGAGGTATGTCGCTCGTGACGCACTTGTCCTTGTCCCCCGGGTACAAAGCAACTCCCTCGCTAACCGTAGTGTGTGTGTGTGCTGTCGAGCAGATATCTACAGGAATCAAGTATGCTCTGCAACGAATGCCCTCGCGGCCCATCATGGATGCTGACTTGTGTGCTCAATAGATTTGAAAGAAACGGCTGTCAAGCTTCAGAGTGAGTGGCAGGTCGATGAGCCGCAACGACTGGACTTCGCGCCACACGTGAAGCATCATGCACTAGTCTATATTCTGCAGAAAGGCCTTTTGTTCAATGAGTATGAACGTGTAAGTTCCTGCATCTCTACTGTCGCGCATTTCATCTTTCTCCTCGAATCTCTGACTCCGTTCTAGGCTACTCGTGATGCTTCATTACCGCCGCTTCCTTCAGTTTTTGGTACGGTCACGGGACCTCGAAATGTCGTGTCGCCTGTACCGGAAGCCCTTGCAGCGGCAGAAGAAGAATTACATCAACCACAGCAAGATGAAGTAGTCGTAGCTACGACTGAAAATGGTCGCAAGCGCTCAATCGACTCGACTCACCAGCACCAGCAGCCGCAGGAACAGCAGAATGGATCGCCTGTCAAGAAACCGCGGATGAGTAATGGCTACGAGAATGGTCTTTTGGCTGCGGAGGGTGTCTCCCCAATGGAAATCGACCAGAACGGGGATGGTCACGCTTATCCATCACCAAAAGAGGCAGATGAACCTGTAACGCCCATCCTAACCAAAGGACCCGATGAAGCGACACAGTTTGAAAAGGTCACAGAACTCATTGCAGAGACTACATACATTGATTTGTCATTTGGCCAACAATCCAACAACACGACTCTGCTACATTGCGCATGGAGCCCTCGAGATCCGCAGATCTTGGCGACTGCGGGTACTGATGCGCTAGGCCTTTTATGGAACATGGCGCGTGGAGCATCATCGACAGCCGAAGCCGGGTCTGGAACGCACGTGAACGGCACCCTTCCGCCACATGTCAGCCTCATCGATGAAAATGAACCACGGGATTCGAAAATTGATGCCATGACATGGTCGCACGATGGCTCTTCAATTGCCCTGGCAATCGGTAGATCTCAAGATGCCGCCATTCGAATATGCAAGGACAACGGTCTTCATATTGCGACCTTCAATGGGCAGACTCAGCCTATCTACTGTCTTCGCGCCAATCCCCTCAACAAGGATATACTGGTAGCCTTGATGCCAGATGACAACGGCACCGGTATTACTGTGTCGTCTTCATCATTGGGTGCCTTTACTACCTTTGTGATCAACCATGTCGAGGGCGACGATGTACTCGATGCTGCTTGGACTGGAGACACGGAGTTTGTTGTCTGTGGTGGGGATAAACTTCAATTATTCTCGTGTGTAGAGGGACACATAGTTCCTGGGAAGAAATTCGAAACTCGAGAAGGCCATGGCCTAGAGAAGGTGATCTATGACAAGCACTCGCAATTGTTGGCTACAGCCAGTCTCGACGGAACTGTAGACGTATGTTCTTCCTGGCATCTCAAACATATCATGTTCTAACCTTATATTAGATCTGGACCACAGAAGGCATATGCCGCTCAATGGGAGCGCATAGGGGCCCAATCAAGGCTCTTGAATGGCAACCTCTTCCAAACACCGTAGAAAAATTAGAAGGAGAGCGTCTCCTTGTATCTGCTGGCCACGATGGTACAATCGGCATGTGGAACATAGCTGAGAACGGATCCATAACTCTTCGAAGAACCTTGAACTTGAACGCATCTGCTGTTGCAGCAGCCTTCACACCAGATGGTGCCTTTCTCGCTGGTGCTACGGAAAAGGTCATCCTCATCTGGAAAGTCGACGATCCAAGTTTCCCTCGGGCAAGCTGGACGAAGCGAGCGGAAGAAGACCCACAAAGTCCATCTGTGAGTGAGGATGGTGCTTTGGAGGATCATTATTGTCTATGCTGGGACATGAATGGCCAGAAACTTGCCTATGGCGCAAACAATCAGGTATGTCTCTTAGTATGTTGAGAGTAAGAGCAATACTCACCATTTAATAGTTGGCAGTTATTAACTTCCGACGATGATGTATATCCTCGAGACTGCGGTTGAACTGAATCTGGAGATGACTACTTAATACTTTTGAGATGGATCCTGCAGAGACGGAAGCTTGCGACATGTACCGAGCAGTCCCATTGAGGAGCAGAAGCTGGACAGACAGGCAGTTGTTTCAGAGTTTTGAAAGCTTTTCGAACCGACCACAAATTTTCACGGCTTGGATCAGAGACGGCGAAACCCGCTATATTAAACTGGCACGGAAGATAGTAGCCTTTGGGGGAAGAAGGATATATGAAATCTAGATAAGTCTGATTATGGCATTGGGTAAAGCACGCCCCAGAACTTATTGGGAACGCGGCTTGTGGCATATGGCGTATATTTGGCGTTTATATGAATTGTTTTGAGGGATGTCGACTACCTCTACTTTGTTTGTAGGATTATTGGAGGTGGGAAAATGGAATAAGTGTCCGGAGAGGGACTACTTAGGCAAATATATCCGGAGTTCAGAGACTGTAGGACTTGTTGATGTGGAGGGGATGGGAGAAATAGCTAGATGTCATCTGTGGGCGACGTAGTTGGAAATAGATTTCGAAAAATCTACGGGTAGGAATGAATGAACGTTGTGAAGATGGTGAGCTGTTTGTCTCTAGGTTCAATGTTAATATTCACTCAGGAAGAAGCCCTTAGTATGTACATTTCACGCGCCAGAATGATGAGTTATATAATCCACCACTTTCGGAGAATGACACCGACTCAGGATTATTCACTAGCTCAAAACAATTAACTTGATTTATAACTAGTTCCGAGTTATTCGAAAGGATCGCAACTGCTCTCACTATTTCATATTGATCAAGACCTGTGAAACCAAAAGGGGGTCAAAAATTTGCTTGGCTTGTTTTGATGATTGAACGGTGTGTGGTTGCCCAGCAGCCGCCCCTGTGAGCCTTACACAATAAGGTAGAAGCCGCTTTACCCCTGCAAGATTGGCGGGAGCTATGTCAACATGGCTGCTTGTGCTTTTCAGAATATGCATATTCATTTACTCTTTGTACATATGTGCGCACATGAACATTGTGCAGGCCACGATAGTACGATAAGAAGTGGTAACAAAATTCCATCCAGCGTGACAACGTTTCTCGTGGCCCTTCCTTACACCTAAACTCCCCATGGATTGCTCCAATCTTTTGGAGCCATCAGAAAGAACGGCTCGTCTCGTAGCTGGTGCTTCAGTCTTTGTCTCTCTGCCCCACTATTCATCAATTTCCTAAGTCAAACAATGTGCCGAATAACAATAATAAGAATAGTACTACTATAAGGCTCGCCATCATCGTCATCCCCCTCATTTTCCCCTCAAAATAATGTCCGCAACGCCCACGCAGAGTCACAGATCTGCCCTGACAGCGAACAACGGAATGGGTCTTAAGCAATCACCCTCGAACTCTCCAAAGCCCAGGATCCCCACACGCTCCAGGACATTCTATGAGACGAACCTCTCACTCAAGCGAATCATTGGCACTACCGTCTCCTCTCCAAACGCCCTCGACAGTCTACCGTCCTCGAGTATCTTCGCCTACACGGCCGGCGCTGCTGCTGTGATCGCCGAGAAAGGTCACAATGGCGAATACACACAACGGTTCTATCGAGCAAGACCGACGGCTGTGGCTGCGAATTCCACAACGAATGCGGGGAGCTCGTTATATGGCCTGGGAAGTGCCGCCAATGATTCAAAGAGCCGACTCACAGCGTCGGCGAGAGAGTCACGCGCTGGATCCCCTGCTTCGACGTTCGGGGGTGCTGATGAGCCCAGTTCGAAGACATGGACGAGTAGGGAGAGGATCAAAGCTGCTACTTGTCTTTCTCTGAGTCAAGATGGGAAATACATGGCCGTTGGAGAGACGGGTTACAATCCTCGAGTCTTGATCTTCAGCATTCAGGATTCTTCGTCGGATCGTCCCCTTGCGATATTGCACGAACACACTTTTGGCGTCAGTGCGGTGGCTTTCAGTGCGGACTCGAAATATCTTGCGAGCTTGGGCACGATTAATGACGGCTTCATCTATATTTGGGCTATCAATTCAAAGACTGGTACTGCGAAGCTGCATTCGAGTAATAAATGCACGAATTTTGTGAGAAGCATGGCGTGGATGGGGCATAATCTTGTAACGTGAGTTCCTGGGTCATCACACAGTATGCGATTCTTACTGACATGTATAGTGTTGGTGTGCGGCATGTTCGAATATGGAGGATCGAGGACGGCCCCAACTTCGTACCCTCGAAACAAAAATTTGCCCTCGATGGAACTCCTATACCTGTACCAGTACAACCGACGTTGAAAACGCTGAACGGCCGCAATTGTCTCCTTGGCCCATTGCTCATCGATGCTACTTTTACTTGTGTAGTAATACTGTCGGATTGCAAGGCAATTGTCTGTACCGAAAAGGGTGACGTTTGTCTGATAAACGATGGTGATGGACAAAGTTTACACAAGGTGGCCCACGCAGCCTTTGCGGTTTCATGTGCGGCACTGGATCATGAGAACGAGCTCCTGCGACTTGGGGGTCACAATGGCAAAATGATAGCCTTGAACTTCGAAGATCTAATGACGCCATGGACACCTCCAAGGTCACCTGTGAAAGGAGAGTTCCCAGATAGCTCCGATGGTATCGAGGAACCTACTGGATCTCGGCACTTGTGTGCTATGGTCATGCTGGCCCAGGATGTTGTTACAGTCGACGCATCTCAGAATATTGCAATTATAGCTTCAAGTTCTGATGGTGAAGTCTCATCAAACCCCTTTGCAGCACATAGTGATCCGGTGCTAGGGGTCGGTGTGTTGCCAACGCCAAATCCGTTCAATGCTGACTTCTTTACGTGGTCATCCTGCGGTACTCTTCTATTCTGGAATACTGAAGGATCGCATACGAATCGTTTGCAGGTGGAGCTCGAGCAGCTCGCTACAGTAGAGGAGGAATACATCAACCAGTGCCAAATTATATGCTGCTCGGACGATGCAAGCTTCTTCGTCGCTGGAGACAAGTACGGCGTGATGAGAGTCATTGACAGTGTCACTGGGAAGTGCACTTTCCGCACAAAAGCTCATAGTGAGACCATCCAAGATGTTGCTATTAGTCAATCCGACAGGGCAACTCTAATTGCTACGTGCGGACGAGATAGAGTTGTACAACTGTTTCGCAAGGAAGGCAACACTTGGACACATGTACAGACCTTAGATGACCATGCGGCCAGCGTTTGTAGCGTGCTATTCTGTGACAAAGGTCAGAATTTGGTCTCATGCGCTGCGGATAGGACTATTCATATTCGAGATATCGTGGTTCTCGAGAATGATCCGACCACTATGGCTGCATTGTCTGTACGCACGATCGTACTGAAAGCATCGCCTAATTCGATGACGTTATTTCCAAACACGACCACTAGTATATTGGTTGTATCGACACTGGATCGCATCGTGGCTACGTACGATCTTGCATCCGGACGACTCCTCAATTCTTTCCGGGCCTCTGATAATGATAACACTGAAGCTGTGGTTATGAGTGCTCTGACTGTTGGAAAAGTGGCAGCCTCTCAAAGCAGAACCAATGTTCTTGCCGGGATCTCTGGTACAGACAAATCTGTTCGTATTTATGATGCGACCACAGGTGCCTTTCTCGACCGTGAGTGGGGCCACACAGCTTCAGTTACAGATGTTGCTCTTATTGATCAAGGCGAATCGACTACACTCATCAGCACCGCTACGGACGGCACAATAATGATCTGGGATCTGACATCACAAAATCCGGACTCCCAGGACAATTATGAATCCGTTGGTGATGCCGACTCTGGCCCTCCCAAGGAAATAATTTCAGCACGACTACCCCTACGCCGTGTCCTCTCTAAGTCGGAGCTCGCAGAACTCCAGCGCTCTTCTGGCTCGTCTACCTCGACCATTAACCGCTCCCCACCGCGCAGTATTCGAAAGAAGACCTCCAAAGCCAGTTTGAAGGCCCAAATCCCCCCTCGGATATCTCTGCCACCTACCTATCATGTGTCCTCGGCGTCCGACGACCTCGGCCAGAGCCACAGAATAGCTATGCGAGCAAAATCAAGGAGTCCACCTGTCAGTCCCCGCAATCGAGATCCGCGTATACGCACTAGGACGCAGAGCTCACAGAGTGGACAATCGAGTTGCTTCGGAGATAGCTCCATCAATATTGCTACCGAGCAGATGTCACGTTCTCTACGGGCCTTCCGACGAAAACTGACGTCTACAGCGGACGTACGCGAGGACTTGCTGAGGGAATTGGCAGAGGAGCTGGACATGACTGGGCGGGCACTTGCGGCGAGGAACGGGGAGCGTGGTGGCGAAGGGATCGAGGGGATGGTGGAGGATTATTCAGAGCGGCTGATGGTGGCTTTCAGGGAGAAGTTGAAGGGACTGGGCGAGAGTGCCGAGTTGTTAGGTGATGATGGCGTCATGGAGAGTATTGAGAGTGAGGGCAGTTGTAGCCCGATTGGCCGGGTGGGTTCTCCGGAAAACTATTCATGATTTTGATTTTTGCGTTGCATGGCAAGGTGTTGGTGGTTATCGGATGCTGGTTGCATTTTTAGTCGGGGCTTTGTGTATTGTTACTATGGAGATCGGGGGTGTGGACTTATGATTAGATGAGGAGATGAGACATGCCTAGATTTATGCTTATGATTATTGGAACGAACCCTACCTGACTTTAGTGCTGATTGTGATGGTGAAGACTGTGGATTGCATGTTGTGGTTGGAAACGTGTCGTAATCTTCGTGCTGTATATCCCAGGGACTTCCATAATGTATGATGAGGACTTCTAAAGGAGCTCAAGATATTCAGCTTGCTGAAGCATCACTCACAATAATACAGCCAGTATCTTAGTATGTTTTCCAAATACAAATTCAATTGCAACTGACTGCTTATAGTGTGGTATGCTAGTCTGGGTATCTCTACATAAAGGGAAAATGACAAGACAACATCGAATCATAAACGGCCATACCAAGAGATAGCCATCAGTCATCATGTCATCAAGTCGCCACAAATATAAAAAGAGAAGAGCATCAAACAACAATGAAATTCAAAACCTCAAAGCACCAGAGATCCGCATCCAAAACGCCTCCATAAAGGTTATTCTCGCAACCCAAAAAGCATCCGCCTCTTAAATTCCAATCATTAATCCACCAAGCATCGTACCAACTTACTCTTCGTTCTCCTTCGATTTGGACATCAGATCATGATACTCCTTAAGCAACTCAACATTCTCAGCAGCCATCCTGTGGTTCTCCTTACGGATCTCACGAGTAGAGTCCTCGGTGCGAGTGACATCCTGCTCGATCTGATCGAAGCGCGTCTGGAGCTGCTGCAGGTGTCGAGCCCTCGATGCCTCAAGTACCACAGTCTGCTGGGCTCTAAGTCTGGTGACCTCGCGACGCAGGTGCTCATTGCTCGCGGCCAGTTTCTCATAGTGGGCGAAATAGATCCCGTGCGCTATGTGTGCTGAGACGCGCTGCTTCTCGGCTTCCTCCAGGCGTCCCATGGTGCGAACGTAGGTCTCCATGTTCTGCTGTGGATCGGCGGAATTGTTGAGAGCTTCCACTATACCTCTCTGTGAGAGTGTTAGTGGATTTCTGAGGCGTTGTGTAGTGTTACTTGCCTCGGTGAACTTCTCTCCATGCTCTGGGACTTCGGCTGCCCCTCCTTCAATGAACAGGTTGTCGGTTGAGTGCTTCTTGTCCATTCCTGGATGGTCTCTTGACTTGGCAGCACTGTTCAACCAGTGTTTATATGGTCCGGGGTACGACTTAGCGAAGGTGCCAGGGAGTCTTGACATGTCGACAGCTGTTGTGGTTAGCAAGTGCTGTGGTTTCACAGTAAGAGCTATCAAGGAACTAAATACCTTGTGATGTCATTAAAGGGCGAGGAAAAGTGTCTTGAGAGTAGCTAGGGGACAGCTCTTCTCCAGTGTTGATATCGAACTGGCGCTGTACTGTGTGCTTCTTTGGCAGCTCTTCTTTCGTGACCTTTGGACGAGCAGTGCTTCCCTGGGGACGTTAGTTTCGAAGACGTCAAGTGCTGTTGAATCGAACTTACTGACGATTCGCCCTTCTCAGTACGGTGCTCATGATCCGCTGACATTATGCCAGTGGCAGACTGCATAAACGTATGAATTCCACGAGCAACGTCCTTAGGCTTGCGGCCAGCCTCGGATGGCGTGAAACCAGTGGCAGCCTTTAGAAACTCCTCTGGGGTGATACGGTTCTCACGTGGATCACCCTCGTCATCGGAGACAAAGTCCATAAAGGCATCGTATTGGGCTCCGATCTCTGGCTCGCTGAATACGTATGGGCCTTGAGACTCGAAGACTGGCCGCTCACTTGGTGAACTGGGATCTGTCACGTCGCAGGTGTTCTTGGCCATCTTGCAATCTGCACGTGGCATCAGTGGCTCCATCGTTGGAGAAATTGGTTGGTGATTTTGAAGTGCGAGAAGAACTCGATCGAAGGTGGTGAGAGGCTTCTCTTGCTCCGATGGCGCCATTGGACGAGGCATCGTAACGGCGGTAAGAAGTTTTTCGGGCTTTGGTGGTGCTACTGTACGTGCCTTCTTCTTAAAGATGACTCCGCCACGTGGTGACCAGAATCCGGTCTCCCTGGGTGCGAGAGGTGGACTGTCACGAGGAGCATCAACATATGGAGTGGAAGGGCGAGGCTCAATGGTCGCGGTGATAGTTCTTTGTGCTGATCCTGGTTGATTTGCAACGTGCAGCTTGATGGAAGCGGACTGCACAGGAGGATGAACAGCAATCGTTTGTGCAGGCTTCATATGTCGTACGGTTGAGGAGATAGCCAAATTAGCTAAAGCCATATCAAGACAGGGGAGAGCCGGAGAACTTGGACGACGTCGTGTTCTCAACGTTACTGGAGAATCCTGACTCGTGATAAAGATCTCAGTATGCGGTCTCCCTAGCGAAGCCATTTCTCTGATGTATAACTATGATAGTTGGCACCTAAAATCGAGTATATCAACACCGACGTAACATAATAGCAAGCGGGTAAGAGATGTTAGAAATCATACCTAGTTGAAACAGTACGAGAGCTTTGGGTCTTCAATTTGGACGTTGTCGGTTATAGTGATTAAGTGTTGTGATGTTGACGCTTGTCAGAAAATTATCGTGGGAAGTGAGGAAAACCTGGCGGCTGGGAAGCTACCTGCCAAATGTTAACTCAGGCAAGACCCGCAGTCATACTGGCTAGAAGAAGTTCAATCATCCAAGCGTAGTCAATCATTCAAGCGTAGTCAATCACTCAAGTAGTCAATCACTCAAGTAGTCAATCACTCAAGTAGTCAATCACTCAAGTAGTCAATCACTCAAGTAGTCAATCACTCAAGTAGTCAGTCATTCAGGGGTTCATTTGTTGGTTGTTAAACATTAAGCAAATGTCAGTTGTTAAAGCGCTCCTAGTTATTCAATATATGAATGATTAAAGTGCTGTAATTACTCAAGAGTTATTGGTCACTCCAATATAACAGATTTCAAGGATGCTAGCAATTCAAGCATTGTCGACTGTTCATGTGTTGTCAAACAGTAGAGAGTGGTTGACTATATAAGTATCAACCATATTCTAACTTCAGGTGTATGTTCATGTACCGGAAAATGTCTGTCGCGACAAAAGGATGAGATTTGCTTTAGAACACTTGGGACGTACCACTGACCACTAGAATATGAGTAACAACTTGGTATTTTGAACTACAGAGCTATTCCACTCTCTAAGCGATTGATGGCAATTGATGAAAGGAGTATGCAGGCAGTGGAAAGCAATGTGTAAAGCCAATGATGACAGCCTTTCAGCAACAGATAACGCCATAACGCTCCAAAATTTCCACCTATCTCATAAAACCTCACTTCTTTGCCCTACCTTTACCCATCCCCGGCGCCTTTCCTTTTCCCTTCTTAGGTTTGATATCCTCCTCTGACTCATCCATATCATTGTCGTCATCAACCTCATCTTTCGTTGCCTTCTTGCCCTTCTTTGCCGCGGCTTTCTTTGGTGGTGCCTTCTTCTTCTTCTGTGCGATATACTTGTCTTTCGTTAAAGCCTTCTCTGCATCCTCATCATCATCACCCTTTGGCTCTACAACCTCCTCTCCATCATCCTCTTCTTCTATGGCTTCTTCTAAATCTGGAGCAGCCTTGGCAGTCTTTTGCGGAGCAATGACATTAGAGGCTTTCATGAATGGCATAGGATGAGATCGCTGGTTGTATCTAATGAAGGTGTTAATGCATGCAGGACAGAGGAAACCATGAGACTTACATTCTGGTGAACGCTGACTTAGTCTTTGTGTCGATTTTGACATCTTCCATGTTCTGCTCAGCAAGTCCGAGTTCTAGGATGCTATCAAAATCATCTCTCGTCAAGAAGTAAGTGTCCATTAAATCAATGATCTCATCCACAACTTCAGGTCCCTCATTCTGTAGTCGACCAATAAGCTGGGTCCACAGTACTGGCAAGTACTGTTGTCGGATCTCATGACGATCACCGGACGTTCTGAGACGCATATGTGACTGTATCTCCTTGACAAAGCGTGAAAGTTTTCCTTGTTTGCTGTTATTGCCGAGCCAAGATGTGAATTTGGTGCCCATCAAAGAACCAGAGATTAAACTGGCGGGTCTGACAGTACTGAACACAGCATGAGTTGGCATCAAGCTCCATTGTTGTTGAGAGCCATGAATCATGCGATCGACTAAGTCTCCATCACTAATACTCTCAGCAGCTTGATCAAAAAGCTCGAGAGATTTGAGGTTGTGCTCCTTTTGACTATAGCCTTTTCCTGATGCGAGAAGTGGCTTAGTTGAAAGGTAATTTTCTTGAATCATCAAGTAGCTGAACTCGTGATCATTGAAATACAACTCGATCTTATCGTTCAACGTAGCTTTGCTACTTGGAGCAAACATGCCGCCACCGAGAAGTTTCTGACAGATGTCCCATGGTTTCAAAATGACATGCTTCTCCCAGGCCTTTGACATCTTCTTACTGCCATCAAAGTCAAGTGCGGCTTGATCAAGCTTAACCTGAGACACCATGTTGATAATCTGCCGGATATCCTTATTGCTACCCTCAATGAGGGCATCGATAACCGGAATTGGAAGCTTAAGACCCTCGCGAAGACATATTGTTGCTATACGAGAGCGCACCATCTCCACTGTAGGGCGCTTGAAAGGGATATCGAGGGTGACCCAATCGAATGGCTTCATCTTAGGCAATTTGCGATCGTTGCAAATGAGAATCATGGGAATGTCGGTGACTTTACAAACCTTTGCGAGTGCTCCAACTCCGCCTCGATCTCCAGCCGACATGCCGTCTACTTCATCCATAATCAGTACAATCTTCTTCTTCTGAGTGTCAACCTTTTGTCCATCGCCAGCAAAGTATCCGAGAAGGGAGCTGTTGTTGAGCACGTCGTGTAATCCGTTTTCAACAAGCTTCTTGCTGCGAGTATCACTTGCGTTACTCTCCAAAACATCATAGCCTTCAAGATTCGCAGCAAGATGTGCGGCGGTAGTTTTCCCAACACCTGGAGGACCATGAATAATGACCGCACGATAACCTCCAAGACCATCGCTCCCAAGCATCTTGAAATTTTTCTTGTGTGCTACTGGCCATTGTTTCAGCCATCTCTGAATCTTCTCCACCTGACCTTTATTTCCGCAAATTTGGTTCATGCTTTTTGGGGCATACTTTGTAGTCCAAAGCTGAGAACCTGGGGCAGGTTTGGCAGGTACATTGGCTGGAGCCGCTGAACCCAGAGCGGTACGTCGCTGTCTCTCAACCTCTGCGGCAGCAGAGGCACGTTCTTTTTCCTCTTTCTCCATGCGCTTTGCTTCGTCTTTGATCTTCTCTTCCTCCTGCTTCTTCTTTTCAAGGTTCTGCTGAGCAGCCCTTCCGTCGCCACCATTTGCCGGAAGTGTTCTAATTAAGGCGAGCAATCCATCTTCGTCGATAGTTTTGATACCTAGCTTCTTAATCTTTTCAAGTTTGCTGGGTCCTGCATCAGAGCCAAGAACAACGTAGCTGGTCTTTCCACTAGGACCTGTTGTAACTTTTCCGCCGTAACGCTTGACAAGCTCTACACCCTCGTCGCGCGATATAGTCTGCAGCAATCCTGTGAACACGAATGTCATGCCAGTGAGACAATTATCAGCACCTGTAGGTATTTCTTTAGAACCAGCAGCCGGTGGGGGTCCAGAATTGCCACCACCCTGTTGAGCAGCTCGCCAGTTATATTTCGTATTAGGGTCTTTTGGAGGAGGAGATGGTGCTTTGACCATGGGTATGTTGTCAAGGATTGCCCGAATTTCTGCATTCTCTTCGGTCTCCTGCTTCTTTGCTGGCCGAGACTTCTTTGCAGTGGGTTTCTTCGCCTTTGCACCCTTCTTCGGAGTATCATAGTCGTCCTCCTCGTCCTCGTCCTCGTCCTCTATAGACTTTCGCTTTCGAGATCCATTACTCCTCGCAGATATGCCTACTTCAGGCTCTTTCATCTCGACATCCTCATCCTTGGTTACATATTTTCTTGGTCTGCTTGAAAGCTTGGGCTTTATGTCCTCTTCCTCGTTATCGTCAAGTTCTAGGTAATCGTCGTCCTTGCGTCTACCAGATTTCCTCATGTCATCGGCAAAAATATCATCTCCCCCGTCGGAATCCCCATCATCTGGAAAAGCATCGGAGTCCTCCTTTTTGTATGATGTCGTAGCTCGCTTTTTTGTTGATGTTCGTCCGGCTCCAGTCTTTGTTGCCTTTGAAATAGGCTTCGAAGGGCTTGACGTAGCTGATTCCTTCTTGACAACAACGGGTTTCGTAGACTTGGATTTGCTACTTGTAGCAAAATAGTCATCTGCTGTAGTTTCTTCGACTTTCGGGGATTCTTTCTTCCTGTTCGCCGCTGCTTTAGTCTCATACACGATGAAAGAATATCAAGGAAGGTCTTACACTGCTTTCTTGGCTGTGGTCTTCGGTGTGGCTTTCTTAGGCCTGATAGTATTAGTATCGATCAAAATGGAAAGACTGGGATACAACTAACTCTGGAAGCAAATCATCGTCGCTATCATCAATGACCTTTCTAGAATCTTTTGCGGTATTAGTGGAAAAGCTCGCTGTAATAATACTTTCAAATAATCTTACTACTTTTACGCTTGTTCCCTACTGCTTGCTATATAAATCGTTAGTTTTGTTCGAGACGGGGTACAGCTAAGTATGTGCTTCTAAATATTGGAGTGGAATAGATACACACCTCGGGCTCTTTCTTCACAGTGGGCTTTGGGGGAGCTCCTTTTCCACCGAAAAAGCTTCGAATATCTGCCGGCATGACTGTTGAATAAGCTGAGAGTGATCAATTCGAATTTTTGTGTCGCTAAGAACCCATTGAATTGAAGAGACTGTTGTTGTTGAGTGCCCGCGATATTTGATCTTATGAGGTGCGCGCGGTTGCCTTCGCGTCGTAGCTGGAGTGACGCGATGACAATGAATTAACGCGCTGCCGAGTAAATTGATTTATGAATGCCTTAATACTGTAAGGCTGCAACATACAACCTGAAGATCGGATATCACCTTTGTGAATGTTGCGATACTGGAGATATTTGGCCGTCGACAATATAGCAACGATGAAGCTCAAAACATCACCTCTGGGCTTTCTGGCTCACTTCGAACGATTGGCAATATCATCAATGCCTTTGCGCTCCACAAATGTGCTGTCGACGTCACGGAACTCGGTCTTGAAGGCGACTTCCCCCATCTCCTCATGCAGACAATTTTCGAGTACTCCTACCCATGCCGGCACTTGGCTTTTGCCAACCACCTATGAAAGAAAGCGCTCACCGAAGGGTCGACCGCGTGTGCCAACAGGTGGTTCTGCAAGAGGTACAACACTTGTCTGGGGAGATTATGGTCTGCGACTGGCAGACCATCACCGCAGAGTCAGTGCTGCTCAATTGAAGAACGGAGAGGAGGCCATCAAGCAGAGACTTCGTGGTATGAGATACAGACTGTACAAGAGGATTTGCGCCAATATCGGAGTATACTCTAGCGGAAACGAGGTACGGAAATCATGAGCGTGTAAACCGGGCGCACTTGACTAACATATGAACTTGCAGTCTCGTATGGGAAAAGGAAAGGGTTCTTTTGATCATTGGGCATCCAGAGTTGCTGTTAGCAAGGTCATTTTCGAGATCAAGGGAGATATTCACGAGCAGATTGTCAAAGACGCCTTCCGCCTCGCAGGGAACAAGATGCCTGGTATGTTGATCTATAACAATGTTTTTACTGCCTTTTCAAACACCTCTTCTAATCCGTTTGCTAGGTATGTACGAGTTTGTTAGAAAGGGAGACCCTCCAGTTGTTGGTATCACAAAGTTGGATGGTGTCACATTGGAAGAGTTGAAGAGACCTCGTCGCAAGATTCCCCTCGACGCAGTACCAGCAGGATCCACGGCGGAGACTGTACCTAAATCAGTATCTTCGTCGACTTCTCCAACTGCCTGACGGTCATGTTTTTGGTCTTCAGAACTTCACAAATAAATCTGTCAGAGTTTAAAGAGTTTAAAATGCTCTCTGACAATGTATAACATCATGACCTATTGCTCACTCCTGTATCTGATAGTATTTGAGACCATTATGCTGTTCGAATTTACTTATTATTTGACAGCAAGGATTTGAATTGCAATAATGCCTTGCATCTTGATATCCTCTTATGTATTCAGGTAATGCATGTGATACGCCGACGAAGGCAATTCTAATGTTACCACTAACTTCTGATTAGCATCTTCTAGGCCTTGATTACAGATTTGGTATATGCAGAAATGATCGAGTAACTTTTACTCTTCCAAGGCATATAAAATCACAATTGTATGGACCTTTCCGGAACACTGCGCGCGGTCTAAATACCAAAACAGTCTGTGTGGCTTATCGGATGATAGCTGACCGAACGCATGTTCGCGTACTGTTTCCCCTAAGCTATCGTCATATTACCGCAGCTCCAGAACTCCACAAGACAGCTCCAACAAAGCGAACGCTCTCCACGATTCCATAATGTGTACACCATCGACCGTCACTCTTCATCCATGACTGAAGAGACAAATCCTCTTCGACTGGGAGGAGGCATAGTGCAAGATATTGCACCATGTCAAATTCATCTAACATCCGCGTCTTTGTGTCTTGGTCTGAGCAGACCGTGTTCGCAGGGGAGGACATTGAATGCTTCATAACATTCAAAAATGTAGCGACAATACCGAATCCTGATGGTTCACTGTCTCGGTCGACATATCGGAATGGAACTGTTGCCAACGGAGAAAGGCAGCGGAAAACGGCTCCATTGAAGACTCCTACAGGACATGGAAGACCGAATCTGTCTATCAGCTCCAGTAGAGGTCCACCATCCAATCGAGGGCACCGCTCTACACTGTCTCTCACTGTACCTGCGAACAGCGTTCGATCATATGGGGCACCAGCTTCATGGACCGGAGAACCGAGGACTGGCGACACAGGCAATACACATAAGCGCTCTGTGTCGATTATATCTCTCAATGCCAGCGAAAGCGCGCCCGACGAGTATTCGAGCCAACGAAGTATAGCACAAGAACCACGGAGGCCAAGCAGAGGCCATACGCGTGCTGCAAGTTTGCAAATTGTTCCACGCATGAATGGCGGCTCTGGTGGAGGCCCGCCTTCTGGTAAGTAATCTTCAGATGTACTATTACTACATGTCAACTAATTAATATCATGAAGCACCTATGCCTTTTCGCATGAATACCCAGCAATCTCCCTCGTTCCGTGCCACATCTCCACTGGCACCACAAGGTGCGTTTACGTTTCCAGACAGGTCCAGACGTGGATCAGCGATGACTTCGGCGCCGTCTACACCCGGGGTATCAAGAGCTCCGACGACTAGGAGACAAGGTTCTCTCCCATTGCCCCAAACATTCAAGTTTCCAGCGTCTTCTTCTCCACCAAAGAATGAGATATCAGCGGAACTGGAGTCAATTATTGCTGCAAATTCCCCGCAACTTGACGGTATTGAAAGGAAGTTGTCTGTTCAAACTGATACCAGTACAATTCCTGTCATTGCCGAACACACCGTTGCTAGAAATCCAACTACACGGGTCCTTTCTGCATCCAGTAATATGGGTAGTAATGTGGGAACGCCAAGGAGTAGTGGTGAATTCTATTCACTCAGCAATAATTCCACGGAGACTATGGCATCAGAATATGTGGCACAAGGCGCCGGACGGCAATATGCTCGATCTACCCATACACGACAAAATTCAAGCTTATTATCACCAACAACTCAATACCGACCACCGGAGACGTTGATGATGGGCTATGCCCAGATCAATGGTTCTTTTACATTGGATGGTTCACTTGTCAATCAGGCTCCTTTTGAAGATGTTAAACGAAAGGGTGTTGTTGGAGGTCAGGGAGGTGGTGTTGTTGGAGTTGAGTCTAAGAAACGCGACAGCGGTTTACTGGGAGGGTTCGGATGGGGAAACTTTGGTCAATCATTGGGAGGACTTCTTGGTGGAGCTGAATTGAGTAGTATAAAGGAAATGCGTGGAGTTGCAAGCTCAAAATCCATTCCTTTACTCTCAACACCACAATCGATTCTCTTTGTGGATTTGTGTCTGGCTGCTGGGGAAAGCAAGACATATAAATATACATTCAAGCTGCCACGTGGTCTACCACCAAGTCATCGTGGGAAAACGATTAAGATTACCTACAATCTTGTCATTGGTACACAGAGGCCCGGTGGTGTCAAGGAGCAACAAGTTAGGTCCGTGGAATGCCCTTTCAGGGTGCTTGGCAGCGTAAACGCTCATGGTGAGCTCCTAGGCCATGACCTAATGTCTCCATATATTCTGCTTCGAGATCAAGCGCAGGTAGCGACGGTTGATACAGCATCACCCAAAGCCCTGGAGAAGCAGGATCTACCAGCGGCAAAGAGAAATGATTCCTCACTTGCTGGATTTCAGGCTTACGTAGAAGAGTTACTCTCAAGACCAAGAGAGAACTCTAGCCAGGGCCTCCTCTCTCCTACAGATGATTCACGCTCTCGTCAGCTCTCAGCATTCACAGAGCAAGAGCCAACATCTGCCAAGGATGCCATTGATCTTGCAATTTTACGCAGTAATGCCACGACACAGTCCCAGCAATCCTCTAATCGTTTTGAGATCGCCCGCAGTGGCCGCCGTGTGGCTGTAGTAATGCTCGCTCGTCCAGCATATAGACTTGGAGAGACAATCACAGCAGCTATCGACTTCACAGATGCCGATATACCATGTTATGCAGTTCATGCTGCACTCGAGACATCGGAAAAAGTCGATCAGTCCATTGCATTGCGTAGTGACGCGTCCATTCACCGTGTCACCCGTAAAGTGCATGCTTCACATTCCGAATCCTCCTTATTCGCTCGTCGCGTTATCTTTTCTCCTACCATTCCCATTAATGCCACCCCGGAATTTTTAACAAGTGGCATCAGATTAGAATGGAAGATCAGAATCGAATTTGTGACGCCCATGATCGCACACAGGGGCGAGGAAGGCCTACAAGTGTCTCCTGGTCACTTACTCGAAGAAATCTCAAGGGATGAGCGTGGAGTTGTTCTGGCTGCTGCGGAGGGTATCGAGTGCGAAAGCTTTGAAATTGGCGTCCCTCTGAGGATATACGGTGCATTCACAGAAAGTACAGAGCGAGATGATACGAGCTCTGTGGGACTCGTGGTGTGATTTGATCTTCGATTGGGAAGGAGCATTTGGAGTTGAATTGGCTTGGGAACTAGGTGCATATGGGTGGAGTCATACAGAATTCATCTAAGCGTGCTGTATATAAGTAATATCATTGCAAAGTTTCAAGTCAAATAGACCTCGATGCAAGGCAAGGATATGTAACGTTGTAAATATGTAGACGCAGTACTCTCATAAGTATATGTGGTCCCGGCCTTTCATGCGATTCATATGCGGCACAGAGTCTCCGGTACGCCTGCATAATTCTGTCGAACTAGGGCAGAAGGCGTACACCCACAAGTACGAAGGTACGAAGGTACGAAGTCACTTACAGTGTTTTGTTTGCCCCTTGTCTATCCTGTATTCCCGAATCCACGTCACGGCAGAGAAAGGTTCTCTATTGTTCTATTCGCGCTGGCTATATGTCCGCTGACAGTGACTGTTCATAAGCGGCACAGCAGATGTTCTGGAACAATGAGATAGGCCAAGTGAAAATGAGAAAAGGCGAGATGAAATGGTGAGGTGATGTAACCTCCTGTGATGGTCGCCCGGCGATACAAATCATTGGGCACGTAGTAAATGAGGCAGATGAGGCGGACGATGCAGATGGAGACTGGCTGAATAAGAGTGAAGGTGACAGGGTGAAAGGGTAAGAGAGGGACGGAGACAGGAATGAAAGGGAGTTGTGCTGTCGTCGAAGTGCTTGTTACTACTGGTTAGTTTTACGATTGTGTTGCATACATACTCCTATCTTACACCATACAATTTCTTGGGTCTTTTACTCTTTTGCCCTTCTGCCCTTCTGCTCTTTCGGTCTCTCAATCTCAGATTTTCTGACTGGTTGCTCGTAGCATAAGGGTGTGCTTCACCACTTGTTCTGGCAATCTGTTCGTTCTGCCCTCTTGGACCGCCTTGACGGATTCCTACCTTTGGGAATGTGCAGGTTGTTTTGACGCACCAGACGCACTGCAGCCATTCACATACTATCATCATCATCATCATCGCCCTCAAGGCATCCTTCTCTATAGCATCGCTTGAAATATTCACGGATGCCACATAAATTTCCCCAATTCTCATCCTCCCCGTCCCTCGTACCCACAAGCCGTTCCCCCCGTTCTCCCCATAGCAGCTGCATATATGCTTATGTACGTATATATGTACATACATACATACTTTCATACATACCTTCATACATACCTCATATCCGTCCACCTTACAAAATCTCCTTTTCCTTGTGCATGACGCGTATCTCCATCATGGCCACCAAAGGCACTAAATGTACCAAGGGCAAGAAACTCTGAAAAAGCACATTGGTCGTATGACCGGTTCTTGAACCGGCATTCAATATTTGTTTTCTCGCGCTGGATGCTGCGAGGGAAAGATGCGAGCAAAGGGTTAAATGATGATGCATCGACAAGCATACTCTTGCGTTAGTGACAGCTTGAAGGGTAGTATAACAGGCAACTTGACGGATAGTTACAGCTATGAGATTTCTATACATGTACGTTCGGCGGCTTGAGAGATTGAAAGAAAATGTCTTGCTTCCCGGCTTCTCTATCCTATTCTCCTTTCAGGTCATGCAGAAAAGGCTGGGAATTCGATATGTCATTGTTCGTATCAAACTTTGATCCCGAGGATATGGAAGCGCAAGCAGAGGAGAGGGTCCTGGCTGCAGCAATCCGCACCAACATCGCGCACGCACACAAAAAAGACAAAAAAGACGTTGATGGACGTTATTAGAGGTTATTGTATTGCCTTAGTGGCGCCCCCCAACTGCCCCCGAGTGCCCCCCTTCGACATGCAAGTCATGCGCCGATAGCATCTGCAAGATGCAGGAGAACGGGAAACTTGACTGGGGATGAACGGGGAGCCGGGCGAATAAATGGAGGAGCATGAAGCAAAATGGATGTAGAATGAAGAAGAAAGAAGAAAATAAGGAGAAAAGGAAAGAAAAAGTAAGTACGTAGCACTCAAGGAGTACTCAAGCACCATTAAAACAGCATGAAATATATGGAGAAGTATAATAAAGCAGAAGATGATGACAAGAAAAATGTTACCCGTTATGTGACGCCGGCTGCAGCACTCCA
The DNA here is from genome assembly GCA_024752435.1 of Allantophomopsis cytisporea. NCBI lineage: Eukaryota > Fungi > Ascomycota > Leotiomycetes > Phacidiales > Phacidiaceae > Allantophomopsis > Allantophomopsis cytisporea. The sequence continues at coordinate 2,219,978 of CP103025.1, forward strand.
TCTATTCCCAGGCGACATCGACATCCAAGAACACAAAGGTGTTTCTACCGACGGAACACACAAACAATGACTTCCTGCACTTGCATGCCACCTTCATGCGAGACTCCAGTAGAACGCCTTGTATCTGAAGAGACTGGGAAAACATAATGAAAAAAAATTAGAGAAAATAAGAGAACAGGCCTTCTATGTTCGTGTGATATGGCAAAGAAGGACGGCCGTATCCGCAGCCTGCAGCAGTTACACGGCATGGTCCATCGTCACCCCAAAGCACAGCATCTTGGAATAGCCAACCACGTACATAACACACATAAACTGACGGAAAGACCCCAAGCAACCCATTCAAGTTCTCCACCTCTCACCAAAATTCACAGAGAGAAGTGCTCTCACACCAAGACGATCCGCAATCACGAAGGGGACCCTTCGAAATTCGAATCATCAGATTTGCCTTGTGAAAAAGATTTATTGATGTACAATTATTTCACCATGTCGACGTCCACAGACGCCTCGTCGTCGAAGCAGAAGAAATCTCAAGCCCTCACGCCACTACAACAGGATCGCCAAGCCCGAAACAAGGACCCTTTTGACAGTGGATCCGAACTCAAGGACCGCAAGAAGTCAGGGTGGGTTGTCAATGCTAGAAGCACGCGTTCTCTGTCAACGAACAATGGCTGACTCTTTTTCTCCTTTGTTATCCATAGAAATGCAAAGCCTCAATTATCAGACTATGAGGCAAAGCAGAGGAGAAGATGTGCGGCCGCTATACTGGGTAGCACGGAGTTGCTTATGATGCACGCTCAGGCTCGTGGGGATGTAGGTTCATTTCCATTCATCAATATTTTTTTCTCCATTCTCGTGACATCCCTCAAAATCTGAATATCGCTGACACAAGGACATAGTCGGTGGCATCAACAAGGGATTATTTCACGCGGGTCATTAGTGGCTATGATGATCTCGAGGAGATTCCCATGCTCGAAACGAAGAGAGAGAGAGAAAAGTAGCACCGCTCAATGGCACGATTAAGGGGTGGCGACCTTCTGGGGGACTCGATTATGGAGGAAAACAGTAATCCTTTGATCCTTCAATTCTCAGATATTGATACTTCTTGGGCTTTCAGCTGTATATTAGCTTTGTTTCCATGGCGTACGTCTAGGAGGACGAGGTGCATTTGACAAGGCTAGTGAGTACAGGCGTTGGAACCAGACTTTACGTCAATGGCCGATTATGGGCACCTCAACACAGAAAATGTAACTTCTAATATTATTATACTAATCTTACTTACACGCAAATCCATGAAGCCTGAACCTACAAGTTGACGTGTAGTTGGGCGTGTAAGCTCGATCACGTGCCTTCCATTCGGGGAGGTACTTATCCTCCGGCTGGCGCAACTCCGGGGTTCGAGAGTTGAAGCTCTCATGATGATTTGACATTGGCAACTACAGGACTGGCTTGGTTAACAGCTTAGGTCTTACTGCATCCGGTGCATACTTCTCAAGATGTCCAAGAACTCCATTCGGGGCGTAATACTCATAGTGCCGGAGCGGGCTGTGCTCTCGAACATATCGAGATCCAGGGCTTGCCGGACGACCCTTTGGGTTAACAATCTCACTCTCTTCTATTTCCATGTCGTCAAAGGTCCCGAGTACAAAGACTTCTGGATTTTTATCATTTTCTGTTCCTGTTTTTTGTTCTGTTGCAAGTATTCTTCAAAGGCCTCCTTATGTCTCTCCGATGATATGAGTGGCTATGTGGACCCTACCGGTCCGGTCCGACCCCACACCCGTCACGATGTTCGAATCATCATCTATGAGTAAAGACAAATACTTTTCTTTAATGTTCTGATGTAACTTCATGATTCAGCTAAGCTTCGCATTCCACAGTCTCTATTGTTGCTATCATATTCCACGTTTATACTTTCTTCATCTACAGCATCCAAGTCTACTGCTATTGCCTCTGCTCATTAACCTCTATCATTGTCACTTTGTGCTCCCAAAGTAAGAGGCTACATAGTTTGATATCTATCACAACCAAAGGCCCCTACAGCAAAATCTTCTTTATGCTGCAATACTTAATAGTTACGGCACAGGTCGTTGTCCCTGCCTCGATATATGTCTGCCTGACGTAATCATCCGCAGTACATATACCTATGGCGATAAGGGCAACCCAGGGGGATTGCAGATGTGGTCTCGACTATCGTGCAAGTCATCGGCACTGCTTAGATTGGCAACCCAGAGTACCATGAGGGCCCGACTGCAGCAAATCAAATCCTCCTTGCTGGGTTCGCCTTCCAATCGGCTCCCTGTGTAATATTCCTGTCTCTGCTTTCTGTCTACATCTAAACACGGTGTACAGATGGGCTCGTGGCAAGGATAGGTGGAAAGTGTAAGTTTATTGTTGCCCTGTTTGTCTCAAGCTTGTTGGCATTCATAAGAACGCTTTTTAGGTTGGCGGAAAGTACTTGAGGGGTGATTGAGAAGTTGACTATGCATGAGGGGTAAGTCCTTGAATTTTGAAACTGTTTTTATGCTACTGGATGTATGTACATTTCGCTGTTATCCATCAGAAAAGGTGGTTAGGGGGCGATAGAGAACATCGTCGAAGAACTCTTCTGTGTACAATCTTCTTCCTTGAAAGGTCGATTTACGAGATTGGCGGAGAAATATTCAAGATGTGGAGCTTGCGTGTTTCTTTCCAGTACTCCGTAGAATGACGTCTGTATATATTTCTGAGCTTTCGGTCTTTCTAACAATGCAACGCGAGTGACCGACAGGTGCTCGATGGTGGGGCATTGAAGATCTCGTGTTTCTAACATCTGTGTTTGAGATTCTCACACTACAGCAACGAAAAGTGACAGGTCAAATTGTAATTCACGACATATGTACCAGTGATACTTTAAAGCGGGTCTCAGATATGTACCATTTTGTGCCAAACCTCATATGTGTTCTGGTACTAATCACTGTCATGCTGATTGGAAACATCTTGGACTAATAAATCATAGTTGATGATGCGTCTTTCGTAATGCATCTGGATGATTCAAGTTCTCACTCGACCACGACGACATAGAGGTCACGTGGGCGTAAATTAATCGGATAATGATATGAGATCCTAAAATCCCCTGGACCTTACTCTACCAATTTACGTATGTGGAGAAATGTCTTATGATCGGAACTGATCTTACAATTTGAATGGCTAATGCTCGTGGCTACTATCAAGAGCATGTAACAGTGATGTGCAGATTTCTCAAGTGTGCCATATCTTATGTTTATTGGTTAACCAACTCTTTCAAATTTCTCATGCCCTTTTTCTTATATCAAACTTGGATAGATTTTATGTCCGCAAGTCAATTGGTAGACATTTGATAGCCAAAATTATTTTCGAAATACTGGCTTGTTCTGGGTCACCCCCATTCAAGCCTTGCCCTTCTCTTGTTCCCCGTACCTCGAATTTCATATTTTAGGATAAGTTGCCACTACAAGTACCTTATATCGAACTTCAATCCTAGCGCTACTCTTGAAGATTGTGGTATCTCCACTATCTGTTGCAATTCCGAAATAAAAGAGCTCGATATCCTAAAGCACAATCACTTCCAACTATTCCGATGGAGTAATCTTCAGAGTATCTGTGCATAGAATACTAATATTGAACACGTCATAGATACAAACTCTTTGTTTTATACTTTACTGGTATTTGTGATGCTTCTTCGATTTCTTGACTTACTTGACAAGCTGCGAGGGCGGGAGACGAAAGATATAGCCTATGTTGTTCTCAGAGTGTCATTAATTGGGTGATTGATTGTATTGGGCTAAATCTTATGCTAACTCGAAAACCGAGTGTTGAGGATCATTCGATTGATTGGAATTTTTTATTATTTGTGTTTTTCTATTCCCTTTGATTTTTGTTTTATTTTCTGATTCTAATTTGTGAACCGAAAATTCTAAATCAAATCACTTCTAAACATAGAACCAAATCTTCGTCGAATCCTGTGAAAAGCTATCCATAACGGTTCAATTTTGTTCTGTTTTCTAGCCCAGAATGAAGAGCCAAGAAATCTTCGAAGTGAGTTGAATAAGAGAAGCTCACAAACAAGCACAGGGACAGCACAGCTGGACCATATTTGCATTGATAACTCAAACTCAAACTCAGCCATGCCTTTCCGGTCAGTCCAAGTAAGTGAAGCCTTAAACATTGTCAAAAATTCAAAAAGTTGTTTTCAAATCGAGATCTCCAAACGCAAGCAATACAGTATATGTACCTTAAGATAGAGAGCATTTATTTCGGCCGAGCCCTTGGAAGAGCCACCTTCAACTTCTAGAACAAAAAAGCATGAATTAAATCAACCCGAGCTACAGACACACAAGTTTTGGACGTGATTGATATCTTCTCAGCCATTCGCATAAAGGAATATCTGCTGGATGTTTGATGGAGGATACTCCAATACTGAAGCAGTTAGTGCTTATTGCTTGAAGAAAGGAACAAATACATATTATGGCCTTCTCCCTATTGAAATACATGTCTTTCGTAGATTGAGAAAGTTAGATGAGATATGACTACTGAGAAAGCAAAAATATAGGCTTTTTATCAATTCCACAGCAATTTATTGATTGAGATAATTCCCTCCATTTGATAGATATATTCGTGCTACTTGCTTGATAAAATGCATGTTTGTTTGTAGCAGTCAAGAAGAACTTTGTGGATTTCCAAAGAACAACATACGTTTACATCCTCGTATATTAGCCTGTACCCTATGATATCATGATATATGCTCTCGAGTGTGGGGAAAGGTCAATCCTAGAGTGGGATGTCTACCCCGGAGCTCGTATACTGACGGTTATATATATACCCGCTCACGACTCAGCATCCCGCACTTCAACTTGTGATGATTTGCACAATCCATTGGGGAAACCTCCTACTCCGCACATAACGCTGTTCCAAGTTTCTGATGCCCGACCCCAGACCTCCGTCTCGGCTGATATCCACAAGTACAATAACTGATCTCCATACCCCACAAATAGACTGCGGGGTTCTAGATCTCCGGTTCAAATGCAATCTCCGGTAGTTAAATTATGCTTATAAGTAAAGCTGAATTGCACGAGAAGTCAAAATGCAGTATCTCGGATCATATTTCTACGATATCAACGCCTCTGACTTCTGGCCGGCCGTCAAAATGTATATGTCCTATGTCTTCTCCGTTTTGCTAAGTCTATCCGCCCATATTATATCCGTGCATGCTTGCAATGATGCAGATATCATTGTCAAGACAAATTTGTTTACTGTCAAGGGGATGGCATCACCAGACACAACAGATGTGAGGATCTTCAAAGGTATTCCGTATGCCGAGCCACCGACTGGGGTTAATCGCTTTCGTCCTCCTGTCACCAAGAAGCCAACAACTCGACTTATTGATGCAACCGAGTATGCCCCCATCTGCATACAATATGGAACTGGTGCCAAGACTGTATATACAGAGTATATCACGGGTGATCTTCCGTATTCATATTTGAAACATTCAGAAGATTGCCTCTATTTGAATATTTGGGCTCCAAGGGCCCTTGAAAACACTACCGCTAGTCATACCGTAATGATATGGATTCATGGTGGTGGCTTTACTTCAGGCTCTGCTGCCAACCCATATAAGGAGGGGACAAGCTTTGCTAAAAATCAAGATGTAATAATTGTGTCAATGGAGTGAGTTCCAATTGAAAAGTTTTCAGTTTGATATTACAGCTTATTGATAAGTGACATAGTTATCGGTTAAATATCTTTGGGTTCCCCAACGCTGCAGCATTGGATGGTGTTCACCTCAATCCTGGCCTGCTTGATATTCGCAAAGCAGTGGAGTGGACTTACTCGAATATTGCAGCTTTCGGAGGAGATCCAGAGAACATGATTCTCTTCGGCCAGTCAGCGGGATCGACAGCTGTTGATATCTACAGCTATGCATATGCTACGGATCCCCTTGTCAGTGGATTCATTTCTGAGTCTGGAGTGGCTGAGCCTTTAGTTGGAGCACCTGAACCCACTGGGAGCAATTTCACCTATATTGCAGAGCAACTCAATTGCACAGCTTCGTTGGACAAAGATGCCATATTCAAGTGCGTTCAAGGCGTGCCTGCAGAAGATGTAATCGCCGTTTATAACAACTACAACTCATCTCTCAACGACGGACAGAGCTTAAGTTTTGGACCCAAACCGGATGATGAGACTGTTTTTGCCAACTATACAGATTTAAGATTACGTGGCTTATACGCACAGAAGGTACCTATGAGAGAGAGTAGCTGTTTATCAACCGCTAACGTATGCAGGCATATCTTACTGGAAGCAATGAAAATGAATACACAAGTCTTATAACCTATGTTGCCTCTGGACCAAACCAGACTCAAGTCGACCTGTTGACAGCCTCCCGATTTGACTGCCCAACCATGATAAGCACAGCGTGAGTGGTAGATCAGCAGTTCTAAAAATCACCCGAGTAACAATGATACAGAGCCAGAGCTGCACAAGGAACTCCGCAATGGAGATATTGGTGGCGCGGCATCTACCCAAATCAAAACCCCCTCCCATGGCTCGGTGCCTACCATTCGAGTACGTGAACAACTACTTCTGAGATGAATAATGGGCTAACTTGGGAGGCGAAATTCCTCTTATTTGGGGCACATCAGACTATGCAGGTCCAAACACTGCTGTAGAGTCTGCCATGAGTATATATATGCAGACAGCTTGGGCAACATTTGCCAAAAATCCTACTTCTGGCCTCACCAACTATGGCTGGCCACTATATGATCCCTCAAAGCGAACACTCGTTATTCTTGGAGATGAGAATGCGACAACTGCTGTTTTCTCTGATCATTCTGTCGCGGATCTGCTTTGCTGATCCTATTCAAATTACTTATTTTGCATAAAGCTGTGTATTGGTCACTCGGCCAGTTTACTCAACCAGTTCCCAATATGATACCTTACGGTATCTACAGTGACTTCACCTCAACAAAATCATGAATCATAATCCTGCTCAGCATGAAGAACGCATCTGATTCCGTGACTCTTGTATTGATACCCTCTCTTTGTTACAGCCTCTATGGTGCAATGAATACTTATTTACGGGGTTTCTTGGTTAATCTCCGGAATCATGACGATGTTCGGTTTCAGAATGGTAATCCAACCGGTATTTTGACCAAAAACCTGAGATACTTGTCCACAACTAAAAGTTCATTGACCATTGACGAACGAGGCTACTTACCTAGATTTTGGAAAATATTTAGAGGTATATACAGTTTGATACGTGACATATTGGTCTCAAAACTGGTTAAATTTACCACGTTCTACGTGCTGCTATTTTGATAGTACTTTAGAATAATCCGCAGTATCATAGCCTCCTCTCAACCCTTCATCTCGACACCTCCAGAGCAAGCTCAAAAAGGAACCAAAAAAAGGGGCTTGGATTAGAAACCAACTGAGAGTATCTCTTCACAATTGATGCACAGCGAGCCAAAAGGTAAGATACCCCCGCATATCATATGTACTGCTACCTCGATTGTGATGTTCCCCAACTGCGTCCATCTCGAAAATATCCACATCAAAAACTGCATCTTTATGTGGGGCTGTGCCGTGTAATATAGTACAATACTAAAAGGAACGGTCATTTAAGTGGATAAACTACATTTTTACTTACCTAGACTCTATCTCAATGTTGTTCATTTCGTAGAATTCAACATCGTCGACTCTGAAGGATGCAGAAGTATTGCGGAGACTTATGTGGCGGACGGAACAAACCCCTGTAATACTACAAAATAAGCTTGTTACCTTTTAGTCGTTAAGGGCGCTCACTAACATGGCTCGGCGACATGCCAGTTTTCACCTCGAAACAGCAGTAAAGAACCAAACCAGTGGGACCTGCAAGCTACACGGGTACGGAATTTTCACGGTGTGATCAATCGAATCTTCAATACCTGGGCACTGTGCTCGAAACTTCAATGTTTGTCGCGCTTCAGGATATCTGCTCTGGACCTATCGTTGCGGCTGATCGGAATCTTTATCCCGTACGCACTCGAAATCACAATGCATGATACTCGCTATGGGTAACTTACCAGCGCATAAAGGGGAGCATATATAGCCATTAGAGTTTTCACCGAGATTGAGCGTATGTGACTTTCCACAAAAACACTGAAGAAGATGAAGGTTCTTGTTCATGAGCTATTTGCAGATATCTTACAACCAGTGTGGCCTACGGTCTTGCTTAACTTGGTCGAAGGATTGAAGGATTTAAGCCCCAGCTTGACGCGGGAGAGCCTCAAAACACAACTACACCACACTCATGGTGCGGTACCTGGCCATGGTAGCTTCGAGATGCGCTTGCATATAAGCTTGTTTGAAATGTACTTGATAAATTATGGATACCTTCATGTGTGTAGCACTTCTTGTAATTATCCGTATGGTTAATTCGACATGTACTAGGAGTAAAAGAGCGCTGTGAGATTATTTGCTCCCCTCTTCCATGAACTCTATGTTCTGGTATTTTAATCACATATCTCGCATTCCCATCCTATAATGGACCCTCGATCTTCCCATCACTGGCGCCTATCATGGGATTCCTATTCCCCAGAGAAGATCCGCCACCGACGCCGGGAGGAGTAAATGGAGGAGGCTCAAGTCCCTTGGGAAGCCCGAAGTCCCCTGTTCCTGTAGGTTTTTGATGACCAGAAAAGGAATACCATGCTAACAATGCATAGCAAACGACTCACAGCGCTTTATATATCGGTTTACAAGTTGGATATGTCGTGCCATTTGGAATCGCTACATTGTTCTTGATAGGACGCCTTTATGCGCGGAAGATCCTGATTAAGAGTTGGGGGGCTGATGACAATTTCATATTATCAGCATGGGTTCGTTCAGCCCGATCTCAAGCCCGGCCATAAAGGTAACTGATAGATATACAGGTATTTGGAACGGTTAACGTCGTTCTATCCTGCATCCAGTCAGCATATAGCGTTGGATCCTCTACATTCGGTCAGACAAATAAATCTCGATTCGCCTCACAGCTGGTCTACTTCCGCAATATCAGCTTTCTTCTTTGTATATCCTTGACGAAAATAAGCACATGCTTCTTCTACCGGCGCGTTTTTGACGACTTTACAAGCCGGATGTTCATATACGGTACAACGGCCATCATAGCAACCTATACTGTGGTATTCGAATGCCTCATCATTTTCCAATGCACACCAATATCTAAGGGATTTGACCAAACCGAAGATGGGACATGTATAAGCATTGTACCGACCTTCTACGCAATATCAGTGGCGAATATCATCTCAGACGTGTGGCTTATAATCTTTGTCGTTCCTAAAGTACTTAAACTCCGCATGCCGAAGAAACAAAAGATCATTCTCATTTGTGTAATCACTCTATCATGGATGGTGGTAGCAGCGGCCTTGACCCGGCTGGTCAAGACCTCAGCCTCTATGCAGAGCACGGATAGTGCGAGTAGTATGTCCTCAAGAACAATCCCATCCATATATGTTCCCCCGGACTAACATCTTGCAGAAGCGGCATACTCACCAAACATCTGGATCTCTGTCGAGATGTCTGTGGGTCTCTTCTGCGTCTCAGCTCCATGCGTAAAGCCAGTGATACAGAAATACGCGCCAGGTCTCTTATCCAGCTTCACATCATCACAGAATTACGCATCGCATACGAGCAAGAGTAGAATTGCTACATATGTGCGTTCCGGACGCGGTAAGGGCCGACTCGACGCCAGTAATGCTATCGAGTTACAGTCTCAGCCCGACTTGGAGCAAAGCACTACTTGGAGCACGCAGGATCTGGAGAGGGGAGGTAATAGTGGACCAAAGAAAAAGAGACCAAATATTGTCACGACAACTACTGTCACTGTGTCGGAAGAGCGAGCTAATATGGAGGGGAAGACACTGGCAGATATCACAAGGGATTACCAGAAGCATTACTATGAGAATTAATCTATTTTATATATTACTCTGGGTTGCGGTCTCGATATATTGTGATCATTTACCTACTTGATTTACGGTGAATTGCGAGAAGTGTGCTGAGGTTTTCACTGGCACTTCGAAGATCTTGACAGCAATTTGAAGTCGTTTGTTTCTAATATGCACAGTTAGATCGGATGAATGATTAGCAGTCATAGTGTTTCACACATCCTGAGAAAGTGAAACTCTAATTGGCATTCAAGTTGAGTATGGGTTATATCACCCACAATCTTTTATGAAGTTTGGTTTTGGGAACAACCTATACCAACACTTGAATCGAGTCCCATTTCTCTATTACGCTTGAAGAATATCACCACGTTGGAAGTGCAGCAGATTTTGGGTACCGAATTGATTGAAGGAGAAAAGGAGCAAGTTCTATTCTGCAGCTATCTATATACTACGTGATGGTGCGGTGCGCTCAATGCCCAGTACGGTAGTGCAGTGAAGTGAAAACTTCTCACTTTCGCACGCATAGTCCGGTGAAGTGAGGTCTGATGTTGACCGCATATATTGACAAAGCTTCACACCAAAGTTCATATTGCTAATCATAAAAATATTGGTTCGTCTCAACCAAGATACAGTGGATACCGATTTGCACGAATGCATACGGCTTCAATACAAAAGACAAAACAAGTAAAAACAAAAAGAAGATGAAGAAATATCCGAGTGGGATTTGAACCGGCAAAAGATCAATGGATAGGAGAGTGCAGTCTCGTATCTCATTGCAGAAAACCCGCTTGTAGGTTTTGCTTTCCGTGTACTTACCAATTCCAAGTTTTGGGGGGGAGGAGGAGTTGACCACTGCACTAATCGACCTTGGATGTTGCAGATATTTGGCTTATTTGATTACATATAATCGTTGCGGGTGGTTTTGCTGGTGAAGTGTAGTTTTTGTATTTCTCACTTTCAATTTTTACACCTTACTTCACTTTACTTACAAGCCTGTGGTGATTACAACTGATGCAATCTATTTTGATACGACAGGTATAGTCGATATGATCTGCCTTTTCTCATACTCTTTTATATTCTTTCATTAAAGATTCTTGGGGGAAGTCTGCATTTCAAGACTTATATCAAGTTGTTAGACGTTGCTTCTATCAACACAATAAGGTTGGAATCTTGAGACAATGGAAGCCGGATCGAGTTTTTGCTTCAGAGTATTGAGCGGAGAATGAAGACAGTTTTTGTGCATCTCACAAGAAGTCGCTGGCATACTTAACATATGAATTACAATAGAGCCTATCTTCAACACTTATTAAATCAGCTTAGCAAGTTGCTTTAGCTCTCTCAAGCTAGTATTCAGATCGGGTATATATATGTAGTTTCCAAAATCAGAATGTCAATGTTATGCTAAGTATTTGAGAAAACCTTGAGGGCTCACATTTTTATCTATAGTACTCAGTGAGCTCTTCGTCTTCATTAACCCTCCTCATAACTCACTGACGACTAAGTATCCGCAAAGTATAAGTAAGTGACAGCAATACATATTTTCCCGTCGAGACAAGAGCCACCTTATCGAAGAACTCCTGATTCACACGTTCTCATTAATACCCAGGATACGTAGTAAAGTTCTATCACAAAATATATCCAAGATTACCACGAACTTTGTTCTAGCCATTTTTTCTCAACTCAACTTTGTAAGCTACATAGGGTCATAAGGAACGACTGACTTGAAAATAACGACAAAAAAGACGGAAAATTGAGAAGACTGATAACTAGAGGGGTAGGTGACAGACATTAGTATGTCATATTATATTTCTTCCGTCTCTGTGAACCTTAATTATCAAGCAGAGAGCGAGCCTACACTTGTACGAATGAACTTCACCACCCCTCTTACAAGAGAATGAAGCAGCAGGAAGCCTGAGACTGACGGGATCCCTCAGAATGACGTAGAAAAAGTGGAGTATAGAAACGAGACAGTCCAGAGGCAGATTCAGTAATTATAAAGATCGTTCGAAATAGTAGTGTTGTCGAGAAAAGTGACACGAGCAATGACCTTATTACAATTTTTCATCACCAGTGTAAAACAAGCACTCCTAGAACCAAAAGATATAAGGAAAGACGTACTTTGACATGCTTGGTTCTTAAAATAGCGAGTAGTAATCCATAGCTCACGAAATGATCTTCGATGATTGCAGAACGCAAGAGTGCCAGTAGGACCCAGGAATAGAGCCACAACATAGTGAGAAGGCATATGCCGACGATGACTTCACCAACAATCACAACGAACCTACATGGTAGCCTCTGTTGTAAACGTACTGTTTTCGGAGAAAGCATATAGGCACGCCTTAGAAGCCCCGTTCGATAGTTTGAGGTTGTTCACATGCACAGCCAAGATGCAGATGAAGAGAAAGACCGAAAGAGGATGTACACGTATTAAAATCACAGGCCGTAAATATTTCAGGCTCGTGAGAGTTCGCAGATGCACTTGAGAATACTGTTGCAAATGAATTTGAAATATCTCGCAATGGCAACCATATGTCATGTAAGATTTTCGATGCAGCAACTCAACAACATTTCCCACGATAGTCATCCAAAGCCTATATAGACACAGGCGAGTTGTGCTAATGAACCCTCCCATCCATCACACAAATAATGTCTCAACTTTACAGCTGCGCAAACCTCCAATGCCCCTTCATTCATCCTAATATTGAAGGATCCTGCCAACATAAAAAGCAAATCCCGAGGGAGCCGACAAACCTAGTGTACCCTCATGTGCGGGTAACGATGTCAATACAAGCTTTCGGGGCCTGGAAATTTCAAGGATCCGGGAATTTACATCCCTTAACAAGCCACTTGCTTCATAGATTCATAGAAGGCTTATCAGTGTGGTTTTGTGTTCTTCGTTGATAGCTGGAACCTCTCTGTAGATGTTTGACGATCATTCTCATCATTTTCATACTTGAAAATGTGATGGATGAATGGATAGTCACAACAGAAATATTACAGGTTGAGCTATAATGAGTACTTTGCTTTGAGTACTGCCAGCTAGTATAGTCTTAAGGATCGATATCAGTGACTTTGTTATCCTGATAGGCGACCCAATAAATATATCCTAGGATAAGCCTATGGGGGATCTCTTGCGCAATACAACAACCCACATGCCTCAGCTTACAAGATGAAGCATAAATTATTCATACTATCCACATATTGGAGTACTGAGCATGGATGTGACCTCAAGAATATCCTTTGATTCTGACGTGATTCTATGTGTTAGCATGATGGAAGTGAAGTGTAGGACAGTGTCTACGTAATGTTCCCATGATCCGAGGTTCCCGTAAGGCAGATAGCTACCCTATCAAGAATGGTTAGTAAAGGCCCCAAAGCAGTACCTGGGTATATAGTGTCCGAGTGCTAGAGCATTTGAGTTACTCAAATCAATGATACTTGTGTTTCCGTCTTATCGAGGAAGAAGTATTCGTAAGGACCCAATGCACACTTTAAAGACTATCGAGTCAGGGTTTCAGCTGACGTGAGGAATACCCGCAGAGGCGCCTTCCCGAGTTTAAGCGCCGGAGACATCCATTCCACATGCTCATTATCGATCGAGGTTACTCTGGGTATGAGCTTCAGTGTTGTTATCTTTGAGGGTAACGATTACACTCACACATGTTAAAGTGGATACGACCTTATCCATATGTATTTCGTCATGATCGTTTTGACGTTGTAGACGATGCTAGTGGCCGCGGCCGAGTTTTGCGAACCAGATTAATTATTTGCATATGTGTTATGATAAGGCAGAGCTGAGTAGATGGCAGATAACAGGAGGTTTATCATTGTAGGAGTATGGAGGACGACTCCATCTGTGTATTCACATGAGAGCAAAACAAGCATTCTGCCATTGATGAATGGACCACATATACAATATCCTGGTGTGTGATTTGACGTACGCAGTACGTGGGGCTGGTGCAGTCCACAGAAACTTGAGGCTTGAAGTCATTGGTGTAAACCACGAGATTTGGAAGTACCTCGAAGCTAAGTGGCTGGAAGATAGAGAGGCTGAACAAGTGATTCGTGCCAACCAGTGGATCCAGATCGCATCTATGCATGGAAATGCTGAGAAGGACGTTGATAGGGCCAGGATGACAGTTAGTACGGATACCTCGAATTATTAAAATTTCAAGCAACCAATGTCATTCCTCCAATCGTGCTGTATCCATAATTGCGTGCTACAGAACACGTCAAATAAAGTATCAAATAAAGTGTGATTTTCACGTCTCCCAAGCACATCCAAATTCTTGAATTCATGGTTCGCAGAGAATATCTAGCCGCTCCGCTCACCCAGGAATAAGTTTCAGCTATGAGGACTCTGCCAATCAATCAATATGTAATTCCCGGCAGAAAGGCGATCCAGCAAAGGATAAAAAGTGGATTGAAAGCCCGATAGTCACATTTCACGTGACAAAGTAGAGTTTGTACTGTACCAAGGTATCTAGCTATCTATAGCTCACGATGTCGACGCATGAGGCATGTAAGACCCACATAAGCTCTGATAAGGTTACCGGAACAGGTCCAGCTTGCGCAGGTGCTTGTCAAATAAGAATTCGACGGAGGAATGAAAATGTAACAAAGTAACTTTGACGATGCATCGAAGGAGGCATGTAAGGCTCAAAAGTGGCTCATCAAAACCATGGAGCCAGAGACGGAGATTCACGCGAGTGCGCACTCGAAAAGAAGCTCAACGCAAGCTCTTCTGATATGCAAGGCCAAAGGCTTTGCTGATCCACTGAGACGGGAGAATAACTTTGGTGGCATCGTGGTATATCTTCAAAGCGTAGGTGTGAAATTGCCGGACTCGAGCTTTCCAAAGAGACAATTGCAATAATGGGGCGGCTTTGCGGGAATATGCGACGTAGTTTTAGGTTTTGAGTAGGAAGTATCAAAGAGGATTCACGCATCCCTATTCGGAGTTTCCACATTATGTTCCGCCCGCCCCATTACTTAAATGGGCGTAGAAAGCTCAGCCATTGAACTCCTATTGGCGTGAACTGTATATGATCCTCCACAGGTTTCTGGTGAAGGTGATGGACGGCAGCGAATGGGCTGTAAATAAGTGCAAAATGCTTCTTGATGCAAGGAGATGGTGGATAAGATTCACGGCATTGTTCGCTGCCTAAGCTATTGTGGCGCATCCTAGTCAGTGCAGAAGGTCAGTGTACTTCCCGCTGCAGGAGTCAGAGCGGGTAGAATCATACTGTAATAGAAATAGTCGTAACAAAGTAGCAAACAGCAAAGTTGTAAGCTGTGAGCTTTGAGCTTTGAGCTGTGAGCTTTTGAGCTGTGAGCTGTGAGATGTGAGATGTGAGCTGCAAGCTGCTGCAAGCACTCATCAACCAGCCATCAGTCAACCATTCAACTGCAAGCGTTGTTGTTCGTACGATATCCACCGCAAATCGACTGACACCAGGCTCAAATTACCGTACAGGGCAGAGATGGATCGGACAACGCCTGAATTGCCCTTATGGTGTGCCCTGAAATGCCCGATGAATTCTCTTTGCAAATTCTATGCTCTTCCTTGGTGCTTCGATTGACGACTCTGCTGCATCTGGAGTCCAGCACGAGTGAGCGGCTTATTTTCGTATTTACGCAGTCTCTCTTTACTCCCCTTCTCTTTCCCTCTGAATTCTCGCTGCAGACGTCGAAGTGATCAGAGCACCAAAAAGCAAATTCGCAGGGCAAATATGGTACCCATAATGTCGGATTAATGCTGGCTCGGATGCATTAATGGGTCGACTTCAAGCATCATCCGACTTAGCTCATCGGTGGTCGGCCTTCTCCCTAATATACCCCCCTAACAACTTGGTATGTATTGTATGCAAAGTATGTATGTATGAAGTGATCTCCTAACGAAACTGGTACTGTTACTTCTAAAACTTGTAAGGATCGTTGTAGATATCTGCGGATGATTTGTTAGGATTGGCACATGGTAAATACCAATGTAAATCACTGTTGATTGGCTTGTCTGAGATGATATTTGTATCAGCGAGTATCAGCTGTGTGGACATCGTACTATGTACATACTACATATATGATCTGAGTGTATCTATCTCTCCGGACCGGACCATGTTTGCAGAGAATGAAGTAAAGTAAAATAACAAATGAGAGACCAAAAGAAGGCAAAGGGGGGAGGGGGGGGGGGGGTGAGGGAAATAGTCATCCTATCCTGAATATGGTCCTACACTGCGCGCCGAAGGGGAGACGGAACGAAAAGTCAAGTTGACTTTGTCCCAGCACCACTACCACTACTACCACCACTACCATCTCCTAGCGAAGGTATGCCGAAACTTCCATGATCCATACGTACACCACCTCCGTTGACCACCGATTCAGATCATTGTACGCAGTAAGGTGCTCACTCACTCATAAACCATGACGATTTCCTGGGCCGCAGTCTTTGAGAAGAAATGCATATTACAATCGCCCATCGCCCTTCCATCTATCTTCAATCTTCATTCGAATTCGACTTCCGACTTCAAGTTATAATATCTCAGTCAACAGTGTTCATACTTGAAACCAACACGATACATCTCAAGTCAACTTCATCAACTCAACAATACATCTACCTATCTATCAATCATCACCATCACCATCACCATTACCACCACAACCTCTATATATTTTGATGACATAAGCACCATGAGTCTTCAATTAAGTCCATCGCCCTCACCACCATCATCTCCCTCCATGCACCAACGTGCATTGGACGCCCACATCGATCAAAACATCGACAAGTACCGCATGGCCAACATAGCACGCAGCAAGCTTTGCGCTGCTGCTTCACAACCCGACCACGATATGCGCGTGCTTGTATCACACGCCAACTTACTCGACAACCTGATCTTCCAATTGAACTCCGACCGTGATCAGGAGCGCGCCAAGCGTGAGGCCGACGAGGAGCTCGAGGATAAAGTCACAGTCACATGTTTCGAGATCTCCGAAATGGAGCTGTGAAAAGTCGACGCCTCATGCAGTTTCAATAATGGAAACGCAACTTTTTTCAGATTCGAATCAGGCTCGTTCGGCATTGGTGTCGGCGTTGCCTCTACCAGTTTGAGCTTGTGTGGATTGATTGTGGCTCAGCCGCACACCACCATGCAACCTAACGTCCACCGAATATCCCCCAAAACGGAGCGGGCGATTAGCGAGCAGTGCGACGACAACGCAAGACCCCTGCTGGCGCGGGCGTGTTCCCGTGCCAAGTCGTCACCTATGACACCACCATACTTTCGACTTATCGGGCGATCAGGAAGGGAAGAACCTTTCGATGAAGTTCCTCCCTTGACTTCGATGACTCGAGCTTCACTCGCTCGACGTCAGCCATAACATGTCATCAAATCAATGCACGAGCTATCTATCACTAGCCATAGCACGTCCTATGCCGATCGATCGCGGGTACCTGCCAAGCTCAGCTCTGCTCATCGTATCATACTCTATTATCATGGACTATGCTACCCCCACGGATCATGGTTACATTTCTTAGGCTAGGGTCTTCTTCGGATAAGGACATCGACCCCTCATGCCTTTCATCATGATGTTGTCGATACATACTGTGTATGAACTCGGTCCGGCAAACTTGCTTTGTTTTGTGGGCGGAAACACAGCTACAGCCTATCCAATACACATCAACATGACGAAGATCCGCAAACAGAGGAGGACGGAAATTTATGGGGATACAGATGAGGAGTGACGGTGGAGACACAACCAATAAGTCTGTCGTCCATAATGTACAGACTGTATCGTACATATTACAACAGAAAATCGGTGTGGAGATTCAAAAGGATAGATAAGATAGCGTACAATACGCATTAACGAGTTACGAGACATGATAATGAAAATACCACTCTATTAAAAACAAACCTTTGTGCACTCCGTTCCCAATGTCTCTATTCATGTGCCCAACCGTGCAGCTCCACCCTAATACTCGTGCCACTCCAAAACGGCATGATCGTCAGGGACCTGTTCGGTACTCACAAACCATGCACCCAACTCCCTCCACCTCTGGAGACGATCGTGTTCTAAATATGCACGCATCATTATGCAAGCAGCCACCATGGCGTGCAGAGACATGCTCCCCAATCGTGTGTGCAAGGTTACCGCACAGCACGCACGACCTCTAACTGTCAGATCCGACTGCAACCTCTCGCCGGCTCTGGGCAGTTCTGACGGATACACCTGTTGCGACAGGATGGGTTGCCTGACTAGATGTTGTTGCTTCGTGGCTTGCGTCGCTTGGGAGGTTGCCACGTTGTCGGGGCTGCTGTTTGCGGGCGAGGAATCTGGGGTTCCTTTGTGTAATTCGACGTCGGGCCTCAACAATTTTTGTAGATACTGTTGATGGGTGTATCGTAAAGAAGATTCGTTGAGATGGGGGTTTTTGGTGGATTTTGATGACTTGTTTGATTGGGTTGGGAGATGTAGATTTGAGGAGGAGCTGAATGCAAGATCGATCTTGGGTGATGATATATACGATCATGGTGTGCTCATTGATGGAATATGAGGATATACATATTCGATTACTGGACTGTTGAATATAGTCTATGTGATTTTGATTACTTACCATGTCCTCGATAACGTGTTCGTAGGGTTCTTGAATGACTGCTTCAATTTCGCATCAGCTAGGTTCCGTGTGCAACTATCTGTTGAGAATCGATTTATTTACCGAGTTCATCATCTTGATCTTTATTATAAACAAATCACGTTTGACATACTCGTACTTTGTTCTGTACTTAGTAAGACTAGTAGTCCCGCCTCCGGCCATATACCAAGATATTACTTAAGTGGCAAATTCAACTGTCACATACACAAAGGATCACAGGCATGGTACGCTATCGCTTGACAAGTCAATTATATATATGGTGGTGTAAAACTGATCCTGTCGCTGAAAGCATCCTCCTGGGTATATTTAAGTTCGCCATCATACCTTCACAGGTATAGCCGCTCTCTTTGTCAAAATTACTTTCGTCCCGACTTCAAGAGCTCATCCGGGATGACCCTTTGAGCGGAACAACTATTTTACAGTAGAACCATTGTTACTTTCAACTCTTACCTATTACCTGCTTATTATGTAAAATTCTCATTGTGATAGTTATTCAATAAAATCTTGTCGTGTAAAGTTGTGTTTTTCGGTGACAACTGAGGACTATTTTCAAAACGGTTCTCTTGGCTAAATTCGTAGACATTCTATGAGTGATATCCTTTGCTGAAAACATTACACCGGCTTCATCAGTGTACTCAGTAATGATGCATACACCTCTTCTTATTTCGCTGATATCTTGTAGGTTTTGTCCGCTCAGAGTTCCATCTCCATGAGTATACTTCAATCTTATTTAACCTAATTTCACAAATACATATTTGTATGCATTCG
Source organism: Allantophomopsis cytisporea (assembly GCA_024752435.1). NCBI lineage: Eukaryota > Fungi > Ascomycota > Leotiomycetes > Phacidiales > Phacidiaceae > Allantophomopsis > Allantophomopsis cytisporea. The sequence continues at coordinate 2,239,331 of CP103025.1, forward strand.
CTCTTGGCGACTATAACACCAATTTATATTCCAGTTACCGAGGAATGATGATAATTACCCCAAGAACGAGTCGATGCTGCTGTACTGCGTATAAACCGTTCTTCACGCTTATTGCAATGACAGCCAACTTAATTGATCCTTTGTCTATGGCCCTCTCTGTACGCTGCTAGTCTTGCTTCAAGATCCTGCTTATTCTGTTGATATGCTTTGTGGCGTTTCATTTGACAAGTCATTACCTTTTAAGCTGCCAATGTTTACGCACGTCAATGTCATTTTCGTCACTGTTCATCAGGCCTCAATCTTCACATCAAAGTCATAGAGTAAGAACTAGTAGATTGACTGAAAGTATGTCAGGTTATAAGGATTGGTCAGCTAGTATGGATAGTTGAATACCATGTATCATCAAGAACTTAAATGTGAGTACTACTGTTGTGGCGATAGCCCTAGTAAATGCATTGTAAACCAGTACTTAACATTAACTCACAAACTCAAGATTATTCACCAGCAACCCCATATCCACAATGACAGACAGAATAATAAATAACAATGTCGAGACTCTCGAATCCATCCGAAGTTCTAGACTACCACGATTATAAACCGGAACGAACATTTGTTCCCATCAGACATCTGACCCTCATAGTCCTTACTACCTTATTTCCAGCCAGTGGCGCCATTGTTCCCCTGTTAGCGCACTATGTACCTGAATCGGCCGCCGAGAATGGGGCTCCAAGGCTGAGCACGCAACGTTAATCCACGATTATCTATGACTCTTACCCAGAGGCGAAATAATCACACCCGGTAATTAAACACCGATATAAAATATTTTGAAGGCCGAAAATGGGGATAGTTGCGACACAAAAAATCTCATCGGGATTTGGTTCATCTCCATCTAGGGTTTTGTGTGGTTTTCAATAGGTTTGGACAATATTGGCAATATGGATCCCGCCATGATGGCTGCCGACTCGGATGGCGAGGTGATTCGGACGTTTGCGCAGAGGAATAATTGCAGGTCAACAACACAGACGACATGTGCTGCTGCTACTGCAGTCTCTATGCAGGAGAAGAAGTGTTCAAAGTCCGGCGAGAAGAATGGTAAGGGATTTAGAAGGATTGTGCGGAATTTCACTCCTTCGTGGGTTGCTCTCCAACAATGTTCGGATTCATCATTGACGATGTCAGGTGGTTCTCTGTGAACATGGGTACAGGAATTGTTTCTATCCTACTCCACAATTTACCATACAATGGTGTCTGGCTATATTGGATATCGACAACAATTTTTTGTCTCAATGTCCTGCTCTTCGTTGCGTTCTTGGGTATTTCGACTATTCGATATACTATGTATCCTGAGATCTGGAAAGTCATGATCCGCCACCCTGCTCAATCACTTTTCCTGGGCACGTTCCCAATGGCTCTTGCAACGATCATCAACATGATTGTCTTTGTCTGTGTGCCCGCATGGGGCCATCGAGCCGTGCAACTTGTAAGTTCCCTGTTCCCGTTCACTATCAAGTGCCGACGAAATTTCCAGGCGTGGGGATTATGGTGGATAGACGCAGCAATCTCCATCTCAACATGCTGCTATCTTCCCTTTGCCATGTAAGTCCTCTTCCAAGCTACTCAAACCACCCATATTAATACCGAAAGAATGTCAATCCACAACCCCGCCTTACAAACGATGACAGCGGCCTGGCTCCTCCCTATCGTCTCCACAATCGTAGCCGCCGCCTCCGGCGGAATCATTGCTAATGTGCTGCCGACTCCGCAGCATGCACTGTTAACCACTATCATATCCTACATCCTCTGGGGTACTGGCATCCCACTTGCCATGGGCATACTAGTAATTTACTTCCAGCGCCTAACCCTGCATGCCCTACCACCACGGGAGGTCATTGTCTCCGTCTTTCTGCCGCTAGGACCCCTAGGTCAGGGCGGCTTCGCCATTATGCAACTTGGTAAAGTCGCTATGAAGGTCTTTCCTGAGACTGGGACATTGAGTGCGAGCCAGACCAGACCAGGTGATATTCTGTATGTTTTGGGTGTGGTTACTGCGCTTGTTATGTGGGGATTCGGTCTTGTTTGGGGGTTCTTTGCATTGGCTAGTATTAGTCGCAGTAGATTTCCCTTCAATATGGGCTGGTGGGGATTTACGTTCCCTTTGGGCGTTTTTACTGTTAGTACTACGACGCTGGGAGAAGAGCTGGGCCTGGAAGGCTTCAAGCTTCTCGGAACGGTATGTTTTTCTTTACTCCCCCCATCCTGTTGGTCATTCATTGGAGGATCACTGAAACTTGTATAGATTTTCTCTGTAGCTGTTACATTGCTTTGGATCATGGTATCTCTAGGCACGATCAAGAAGGCTGCTAGTGGAGAGTTATTCTTCGCTCCTTGTTTGAAGGATTTGGAGAGATCGGAAACTTGTGTAGAAGCTTCAGATGCTTGACCAATCTTACAAATGACATTGACATAAAAATACATGTATGTTATAGTTTGAAGTTAATGTTACACATAATCCCATTGCTGTAGTAACTCTTTGAGAACCTTTGAGATGTTGTTCGAGAGGGTACCGCAGCGTGTAATCTCATGATAGTCAACCTTCAGAAGAGAGAATCGCGATGCTTGTAAGCCACGAGTTGAAAGACAACTCAAATACAATGATATTGAAAACTCAAAGATATCCTTCATCTATATACAGTACTATGAACATATACATATATACTGAAAGAACGCGTATTCACAGTATGATAATCTATCTAATGCCCTCAAGTGGATCCAAACACTGACAATCTGACACATCTCCACCAACCCTCCACCCACTCAACAACGTTGGGCACTTTACAGCAACTTGGGGGTCAGAACATTGTAACAATAAGGACCATAGTCTTTCCAATGTATAACCAAAAATTGGTGCACTAGGATCATCTCCACCTGGCTCGTCGTTAGAATGGGATTTTCCGGCGACAGAATCATAGAGCCCCTGATAAATGTCCTTTTGAATTCCGCGCAAACGTCTCGCGGACGCCACGAATTGACCTTTGTACGAAAGCAAAACATCCTCACAAGTACCGTGCTTGTATATTTGCTCATAAAGAGTTGGAAGGATGTGGTCATCATCTTGCCAGCCATGCCTGTCGTTGCAAGAGTTGCAGTCGCATGTGACGCCTGAGAAGCCGAGACTGAGCATTCCGGTGTCCTGCTGGAGAAACCTATCAATTCTCGAGAGCAGTTCGCGTTCGTTGTGGACATGCGCTTGAATGAACATGGTCTGCTCAGATAATGAGTTCCAATTATGAAGAATGTGGTACAAATAAGTGCCGCCCTCGCGTCCGCGATTCTCGATCTTGAAGACAAGGTCTGCTCCTGTTACCTCCTTGATGTAGTCTGGGTCTGCGGTGGGATCCTTGGTATAAATAATGACTCGGGGAGCTATTGAATGAAGATACTTTGTGTCAACTATTTCCGCCACGGTTTCCCTGACGTCGTCGGCGTCCTCGTCATACATGCTGATAACAATGTCGAATTTGTTTTTGGGATTGTAGCTCAGGTCCAGATTGGGACGGGGACCGTGACCAACAGTAGAAAGCGCGGCGAATGCGCCACCTTGTACAATCCATGTGAATAATAGGATTACAAATAAATGACATGTCATCGTAAAAAAGGACATCATGGGTCCGGAGTTCTGGAGATCAGAAACCGTACTAACTGATTCGAAGGATGACTTTTGACGCAGCCAATTTGACATGCGGCCATTGACACTGTATATATAAGCAGTGCCGGCAAGGGCAATCAGACTTGTCAGAAATGCGACAAGTTGTACGGAATAGACATAGATTGCTCCAGTATATGTTTCAACCAAATATACGACCAGACATGGGATTGCGGAGATCACCACGCGGGTTTCTGGTGAAATGATGCTATCCGTGAATTGCGGCGTGAAGGGTCTCCCATATGTTAATGGAGAAAACACAAGTGGTGTAGTCCCTGAGATAACGACGCCAATGGATGATGCAACATTGAATATGATGGTTACAATAGTCCAGGTGTTGATATGTACGTCAAAACTCGACCTTTCAAAGAGAAGATACGCAAGACCACTGACGGTGCCACACACGACGATCATTAGCGGCATGAGAAGATCGGTATTCACATCTATATTTTGGGAATCCTCTGAAAGGGATTGCCTTGCTTCCGTGGTAACCAGACCTCGGAAGAGACCAATGCCTATGGTCCCCAGAATACAGAAGAATAATCCGTTAACACTCAATCGATATTCGTTGTACAAAAGAACAACCATTAGAAGAAGTATCGGAAGAACGTCCCATTTTAAGGTTTGTTTTGATTTCTGGTACTGTCCCGGAGTCGAAACCAGGAAGAAGACAATTCTCTCAACAGCATATCCTAATGGCTGGGTGGAAAGTTAGTTCGACGACCGATTTTGTAGATGTGATACATAGGCCTAGCCAGATAGATACATACAAAAAGCATCAGGAATACAGGTAAACTTGATAGGTGGAGCAGACCCTGCAATAAAAGAGGAACTGCCACCGCATAACAAAGCGCAGCTGGTAACAACGCAATGTAAGGGCGGAAATCCCAACTTGAACTTTCGGTGCCGAGTACCTTTGTGCTCATCCAGGAGCTGCGTAGGTCTGAGAAAGTGTTTAGGCTTTGTGCAGCATACACACGGTGTACAACGTACACGACAAAAAGTGCCGCTACATAAATCAATGACAGGGTGAAAGCTGCAAAAGGTCAGTTTTTAAGGCGAAAGAGGTGTTTGCGAGGGTGGCCTACGGAAGTCTTTCAGAGGTTAGATTTGAACTGTATGTATGCAAAGAGTAGAGATACTAACGGAACACAGTGTAAAGCAAAAGGTGCTTTCCGGACAACGCTGAGATGATAGAGCAGACAATCCATATCCTAGGAAGGAGATATCATTAATTATTGTAGGCAAACATGAAGGTAACGTGACTCTTACGATGCTCTCAGATGTATTCGCCCGCCGTAAATAACTGTAGAGTGTCTTCTTGGCGCTACCATGATGACTTCATCATCGCTGAATCCAGCAACATCAGCGAAGTTGTCGTGCGCCTCCATGATTTGACACCGGATCTCAAAATCAATGATGATATGTGTTCATGAAGAGAGCTCGATGTAATGAACAGGTCTCCTGAAGGATTCGAGATGCAAGGTAATCATCAGCCAATGGTGCCGTGGCTAGAAGCGCGCGTTAGGATACCTTACCCCGCGTCATTCCTCGCGGCTGCCGCCTTCAGTTTCAGGAAGGTAGTAGCACCATAATCATAGTCCTCTCGCCAAAATGGGCAAATAACAAGCAAAGATAATACAAACACGCTACAGATTCCACAATTTGTCCTGTATCGCAATCGAGGGTTGTTGTCTATAAATTCACCTCTTTCCCTCATCTTTCTTAGCCTTTTCTTCTTCCTTTTCTTCTCGTTTCTCCCCATATTTACATAGCTAGGACTTACTCGTTCCACATTCGGGGTCCCACTTTGAGGACCTGCATTGCACAGGACGGCGTCAATCATCGTTGAATCTCCTCAGGATCTTCGCTGGATTAATTTCGAATACTTCTTTCATTGGGATCAATTCTTTTCGTCGGTGTCTTGTGCCATATGTCAGGAGCACGGGTGAGATGAGATGAATATCATACAGCGTATGGGACGTATATTGTGTATGAACAAGTGAGTATACATAAACTGCGTAAACAGACTTATACGGGTATGTAGATCACGCATACCTTCTCCCTCTTCTTCATACGACCATATCTTTCACGATGGAACTTCAATGCTTGTTTGTTTAACATCACTGATCTAATCTACAGTAGCCTTCAACACTCCGTAACTTCATCGACCAGAATCTTTGATGCTGGCCTAATATTCAGCACGGTATGGCTTACATTTGCGATCTGTGTTTTCTAGTACAGCAATAATAACTTCAGCCACGAGTTACGGACTCATAGCTTGGGCCTGCAACATCTCAAGCTCATCTAAGGACTTTACTTTGTATGCGACATCACCTTCGCTTGATCCTAATGCACCCGGCTTCTTAAGACAAAAAAACTCAAGAAGCTTATGTAGTGGTGTTTGTGTATTTTGCAGTGTTCAGATTTCATTTCACTAACTCTTTTTACGTCGCGTTCGTAATCGCTTCAATAGAATACACAAGTCAACATTCAACCAAGGCTAATTAACATGCGTGCATGCCAACCTCACCTGTTAGGCTTTAAATATTGTGGACGGCTATCGCGAACGGATTCTACAAACATGGCTGAGGAACACGACTCGTGAGTTTAAAAATACGATAGACAATGCCTTAAGACATTCTTAATGCTTACACTGCATCGGAGCCTCAAACTCTTTATGACACCAGGTAATGAACGCCATACTATGAACAGAAAATAGCATCGGATTTGCTGTTTACGCAGTACAGTGTACACATCATAAAGCTTGAACGAAGGTCCATACGAAGTAAGGGGTTCAGGAGAAAGAATGAGATCTATGCAATCCCAGCAATCCTCTTACGATAAGCTTCAAATGCATGACTAGACGGCAAAGACCCTAGAAGCTGATTGCAATCGAGAAGGTAAAAAGAACTCCGATTCTATCCACTGTTACTCGTAAGGGTTTGAAATGTGGATATCGATACTAAGCCAAGCCGAGTTCCCTGACCACATTCCAGGACGTGCTCTCAAAAACAATAAAAGCTGACGAAGACAAGACACTTTGGCGTTCCAACACTTGTACAGACGACTGAGACTTCTCTACCAACCTTGACTATCCGTCGTTCCGACGCACCTCGCGATGGATTGCCGACGGAGAGGGATTCAGAACACATTCGGAGTGTGTTTTTTTTTGAATGCGAATATACCGCAATTACATATGGCCAATCCAAGCGCCGTACTGTATGTACATATATTCAGATGAGCTTACCCTCGACAAGGCTCGCACTATGAAGGCTTCATCCCATCCATGGTCAATGTCCTGCGAGGGTTCTAAAGTGGTGTGCAGTTCCTGCGGGAGTAGCCAGTGCCATGGATTTTACCCCACATCATTGCCATGAGTTCGGCGCTGTCGGTAAGGATTGCATGAGCTTGACTGCGCCAAAACACTTTTGCAAAGAGCTCCTCTACGCCGTATTCGTACATACCTCCTTGTTGCTGTGTTGGCTCTATTGCTTGCTTACCTTAACCCTGACGGCGACTTACAGATGTACAGTATGTTTCTATCCTTACTCGATAAATTAAATGAAGATGGACCCGGAGTGTCAATTCCAAGCACTCTTGTCAAAGCCTGTCAAAGTCACAGCTGACCGACCTTAGCTGCTATTTAGGTAGTATTAGTAGTACCACTACGCCCACCACGAACTGAAAACGGCGCCCTACTAATTGTCTTACATATACACGATGCTAAATCTCACTTAAGTCGTACATATACAATCCCCTCTTCTCCTAGATTCATATCCTTCTTTCTTTTATTCTTCTGCCTCTACGCAAGTTCTAGTGTCGCATTGTTCTGCTTAAGCAGCACTCTATGCCTCCCGATCCGATTTTACAATCATGGCCATTTCTCTACACAGTCCGCGGATAAGACGCGGACAAAATCCCATAAAATTCGTATTGGCTTGCGCTGCAGCATTCTGCTTCCTATGGACATTGCTATACATCACCAATGAATCTGTACAGTCCAGTACACAGTCAATCTTCCATTTCTCGGGTAGGTATTCGAATCATTTGACAAACCTTACGTACCTCGAGCCGCACAACCTCACTTCGGAATTTGTATACTCTCGACGAACGATCAAAACGAAATTCGTCCATGGCGAACGAAATACCACCTCGAGAGTTTCTGGACCGCTTTTCGAGAACTCGCAGGCGATTGCAACGGTCAATGCCTCTCGAGCTGTTTTACCCCCCTCAACACCTCTCACTCTTGCGGTTCCCATGTCCGAGTCAAATATCGATGCCTCGATGCTCTCTTTCGGGATCTCCACGACTCTTGAGCGCCTCAACGAATCCATAAGCCAGTTGCAGCATTGGCTTCCCCACAGTGGCGCGACTTTACACGTCCTGGTACCTCCTCACCCACGAATTCCGCACATGCAAATGCATATGCGTGACCTGGGCATGAATGTGACCATAGCCTCGTCCAGCATCCCCTTCGCAATCAGCTATTTCTCCCAAGTTCAGAATCTCTACAAGGCTCGCAGCTCCAGGACTGAATGGATAGCCTTAATCGACGATGACACTTTCTTTCCATCTCTGGGCGACCTTGTGACGCATCTGCGTAATCACGATTCTTCTACACCAAAGATAATTGCGCCCATGTCAGATGACTTCGCACAAATCCAAAAACATGGCCTCATGCCGTTCGGTGGCGGCGGTATTTTCATCTCTCTTCCGCTGGCTGCAAAGCTCTCTGCGCCAGAAACCTTTGACAAGTGCTTAAAAAGCGGGAAAATTGAAGGCGATCAGATTCTTAACGAATGTATTAACAAGCACACCTCAATCCGCCCTATTTTCGATATAGATTTACACCAACTTGATCTCCATGGTGATGTGTCTGGGTTTTTTGAGTCGGGCAGGAAAAGTCTAAGTCTGCACCATTGGCGCTCTTGGTTTGATGTTGACATGCCCTCCGTGGCACTTGTCAGCGAAATATGCGGGAATGTATGCTTATTGCAGCGATGGCTGTTCGACGGCGACATTGTTCTTAGTAACGGATTCTCCGTGGTCAGATATGTTGGTGGTGTGAGATTCGATATGGATGAGATGGAGAAGACGTGGAACGAGGACGCCGAGAGATTCCTACACAGTCTTGGCCCGCTAAGGCAGAGATTGAACGATGATGAGAAGATCGCTTTCAAAATGGAGGAGGTTGTTAGACTGACTGATGGCTCGATCAGACAGACGTATATACATAGAGCCACAGAAGGAGCCATGGATGAGGTTTTGGAGCTCTTTTGGGTCAGGTAAATTGCATTTGGGGTATTGCTCTGAGCATGGCGTTTGGGGGTTGGATTGAGGTTGGGATTGCATTGGCAAAAGTCCGGACAGTATGCTTATTTTGACGGCCGCATTGTCTTGATTGCAAATACCCTTTGATTTTAGTATTTAATTCCATGGCTCAAAAGCAATTAATTTGGATTCATGCCCCCGTGAATAAGAACACGCTTGAATTCTTGAAAATTGCTGGGAAATCCATGAAATGTAGTCACGTCGTTAAAGGATGAAAATATCAGATTCACATTCACACGATATTATTACCTATCAACAGAAGCACATTTCATTGCCAGTAACAAGATAATCGGAACATCTTTATCTCAATTTCAAAAGTTAATATTAAACAACCATGTCAGCCTCTGACTCATAATCAAGGTGCTCGCTCTATTTTAAGCTTAGGTTACCGATTACGTAACTCTCACAACTACCATTTCAATTCCACGCTGCGCACTCAACGTCCCTTTCTTCAACACAGCACTCGACCGCGAGGTCAATTGACCATATCAAAATACCAAATAGTACACAAACGGGTCTGAAGGGCCCGTTGTAAACAATACAGTCATGCTCACAGCCACCCCACGACTTGGATGCAGAGCGAGCCAATTCGAGCTCATATTCTTCCGACCATGTCAATCCCGTCCTCCAAGCAAGCCACCATGGTGCGCTGGAGCAGGATGTCAGTCTGTCTTGGTATAATCCTTTCACCGATGTAGGAGATTTCTCTTCTATTTCAGCCTTACACGATAATGCCTCTTTGGTTTTGCCGAATGATATCTCTTCTGGTATACAGAATCCCAACTACTATGGCGCTCTTGATGGCTGGGACCAGTTCTCTGGAGACCAGCTTCATATGCCCTACCACCCCAACAGCTTCTCGAACTCGGGAAGCGATTCTATCGCTGGCGATCTGCCCATCTCTATATCGATGGGCAGTGAGCTAGCATACCCCTCTCCCAACCCTGCTATTAGCACCTATTATACAAATTTCCCAAGTGAGTTTCCCTTGTTGATGATTGCGAAGGTTTCCTAACCCATGTCTAGATTCCCAACCTCAACCCCAACCTCAGCAGTCACCTCTTTGTATACCGCCCGTCACAGCCCCTCGCTTCAACTCACCATCTAACTCAACATCTCCGCCCTTCTATAACAATTCTCCGAAGGAGAAGACCGATCGCGTTCAAAAGCGCAAGCTCAATACTATGGCCGCTCGCCGCTATCGCCAGAAGCGAGTAGATAGGATGGACAGTCTTGAGACTGAGCTGAAACTCGTGCAACGTGAGCGGGACGAGTTGAAGGTTCAAGTTGCAAGGTTACAGGGTGAAACGGAGGCGCTTAGAGGGTTGTTAAAGGATGTAAAGGGATAAGGACGCGATGGATGGAGAATGTGGGAATGAATTCGCGGCTTTGTGACCTTATATTGCCTTGTGCTTCAAATTGTCGCTGTTATGTCTACTTGAGTAGTTATAACTAGTCTTTACATGAGCCTTCTGAACTGACTCTTTCACATATCTTGATGATTTTAACACTATTGCGTTGACAATGACTTTCAGGATATTCTTTTTAATGTGAAACAATCAACGGCTTCTTACTCCATGTATAGTACTACTTTGTCAACCCAACCGAGGATCTTAAGACTCAGAATTAAGGGACTTGGGAAGCCTTGTGACGCTAAATCTTAAATTTTAGCCGTCCCTTATTTTCCATTTAGAACATCAAATGCGCCTGAGAGCCGATAACCTTAAATATCACCATACACCAGTGTATTTGTAGATCTTAGAACACCCGATTCTTTATGAAAGTCTTCTAAGTATGCTACGCTCGGGACTACGAAGATACACGAATTGATATTCACAAATCGCAAATTTGCATACACAATGTTGATTGTTTGAGGCTGCAAAATTGACACCAAAATCTTTCTAGGGTTAAAAATAGTACTGATACCTATAGGCTACAATCTCGCTATACGGCGCAGCAACGCATGGTAGCCTTGAGTGTTGTTACGATAAGTAACTCCACATCTTCCTTGACTCATTTCATAAAGCAATCCTGCTTCCCACATTCGTTTTTCTTTTTCTTCTTCACTCTTTTCGAGCCCGCACAATGGGAGACGTCGAAGAGCCTCAATTCACTTCGCTGTCAGCTCGGATTGCCTCGTTAAATCAGCAGCATGTCAGCCAGACTACCACAACGAAAAGACCTCCTGTCCCCGCTCGCAGCAAGACTGTGAACAACCCAACTGCCCCTACATTTACCAACCAGACTAATAATCTTCCTGATGGCGACGGAAAAAGACCTGTTCTACCTCCCCCGGCCTCAAAGAAGCCCCCACCACCGCTTCCACAGCGTAAATCGACACAGCCTTCCCCCGCTCTTCCTCCGCGGCAAGCTTCAGTCCAGCCTTCTCCAGCGCTGCCCCCACGACGACCATCGACTCAATTGACAAGACGAGACTCATCGGAGTCTATTGCGTCTACGATGTCCTCTATGTCAACTCTATCGTTGACACCTTCACATGCCTCGGCGGGCAGAGTCAAAGCGCCAGCATATGATCCAACCAAGTTGCCTCCACTTCCCCCAACTAAGAGAGAACGCGAGCAGAAGGAAAGGGAACAGGCCACAAAGGCACCTTTAATACATGCGAGATCCACTCCAAACCTTCCACAATCACGCTCCACACCTAGTCCAAGATTACCGCCAAGAACAAATAGCAACGTTGCACAGCAAGTTTTGGCGCCTGCGCCAACTGCCCAGCGGCAGGTCAAAGCCCCTCGACCAGTGCAATACCTATCATCAGGTATCTCTCAACCGGAACCACAAAGCGCGACTCCACCGCCCATCAATTTGGCATCAAAGCCATCTGCAGGCCCGGCTCAGCCATCTTACCAAGCCGCAGCTGTCCCGTATACCACACCGCCTCCCGAATCAAACTTATGTCTGATTTGTCGCGACTTTTCTGGCCCAGATCATGTCGCAACTCTTTATCCGAGACAAATGAACCCTACGATCGACTATCTGGCTCAAGTGCTTTGTGGTCCTTTCCCATCACATACGGATAAAGCAAGGGCGATATTCAGTTGGCTACATCATAACATCGCGTATGATGTTGTTGCATTCTTTGGCAATAACGTCAAGAACGTGACTCCCGAGAGTATCATTACACACGGTGCTGCTGTCTGTGGAGGTTACGCTGGGCTGTTCGCCGCTATTGCTACCAAGGCTGGGCTGGAGAGTGTGGTAGTAAGTGGCCATGGCAAAGGCTTTGGCTATTCGGCATTGAAGCCAGGTGAATCCATTCCTCCCGAGCAAGCGGGCCATGCGTGGAACGCAGTGAGAATTGACAATGGGGAGTGGAAGCTCATAGATCCCTGTTGGGGAGCAGGACATCTCGGCGAATCTCAGAGTTACACTAAAAAGTTCAATGCTAGTCAATTCACCATGTCCAATGAGGATTTTGGCCTCAAGCATTTCCCCTCGGATCATAGGAGTTTCTTCCGCGCAGATGGTTCTACCGTCTCCTGGGAGGATTATTATGTAGGCCGTAGCCTGGGAGAGCCGGTGCAGGTATTTGGCCGCGTCAATGAGGACGGGTTTTCAGAAGCTTCTTTTGAGCCTGCGAATAAACAAATCTCAGTGCGCTCAAACGAAGTTATACGTTTCCAGTTCACGAAACGGTGTCCGCATTGGGACTTTGAGAGAAATGGTAGCGGCAAACCTTATTGTATGGTCTTGGCTATCAACGGGCTGGATGGGAGGAAATCGGATATGATTCCGTTCGAAAGTAATGAGTTTTATTATTGGTTAGATATATACCCCAGGGACTTGGGCTGTGCCGGCCAGAAGGTCCCTCTTTATGCGGTCACGAGTATTAATGGTGTGGATGGGAGGGGTGTGACAAAGGTGCATTTCTTGAGTAAGAAGGGGAAGAGCGGGATGGGGTTTGGGGGCATTGCGGAGTGGATTTTAGTATAGATTTTAATGAAGTTGAATCTGCATGTTGTGACATGCCTTTCTACAAAACCTCAGTCGCAACCATTTGGCAGGCTCAATGGGGTACCATTACATACATATCTGTTATTCGAATGTTTTATCGGAGAAGCGTTGTTTGTTCCACAATTTGAAACAGCAGCTGCAAGGTTAAGCGCCGGCTTGTCTCACATGGTTCATCTACCATCAATCCGCCTCTTTGAAGGCAGGTTTACCTATATCTCAAGATAATTTCTCATTCTTCATCCTTTACTTTGTATTTTACCGCATCATTTCATAGGTGGATTAGATTTCAATTAACACTTTCTTTAGATTCCTACTTGGAAATTCAGTTATTGCAATTATTGAGACGCTTCATCGAATATTTGGGGCAAATCCAGCAGGTCTGCCTTGTTGACGCCCAGCCTTGTTTCTGTACATTTGTTCCTCATCGCGAATTTCACCTCAGAATGCCTATTCCGTATGGTGTTGGTGTCGGCGATTTCATTGCAGGTATCGAAAAGATAATTGAAATAGTGAAGGCATGCCAGGATGTTGGCGGAGCCTCCGACGCATACCGGTCACTGAGCAATGATCTCAAAAACTTCGGTGTGATTCTGGAGAGCCTCAAGCAGCAGGCCAGTGGCCGAAGTGCAGAACCTCAAGTTTACCGCAAGGAAATCATGGATATGGTCGAGTCTTGCGAGAACCTTGCTGCAAGGTTTCGCGAGAAACTCAATCCCTATGAAAAGAGGCTTGGTGATGATGGCGGTCGTTCTACCACAAATCTTACCAAGTGGAAGATTGTCAGAGTGCGAGAGTTAAGTAAGAAAGCGCAATTTGCCCTGCTTATGCCCGATGAGATCCATGCCTTTCGCCAAGAGTTCTTCTTGAAGATCCAGAACTTGCATCTCCTTGTCACGTCCTCGCTCAAGTAAGTTGGAGATATGTTATTATTTGCATTACTAACACAATGAAGTACTTCACTGGTGATTCAACTTCGGACGACAACGGAGATCCGGAAAGTTCTTTCTAATATGGAGATTGATCTCGGTGAAAGTCGATCAGAGACTAGAGACTTAAGTCAACAAGTTGAAATGCGACAAGCTCTTATGCAAGAATCCCTTGTGCAGATTGTCCATGGTATGCAGAGAATAGAGCACTATATGGTTCCTTTGGAATCATATAGCCGGACCCCTTCAATTAACACAACTTCCAATCAGGACAGTGAGAAGAGTTGGAGCTCTCAAAAACTAGCCACAGTATCTCAACACAATCCAGACCAGTTATCCAATCGGGGTTTCGAGAGCCGAATTGCTGTCTTAAGGACCCCTTTGGGTTATTTCGAGTACAGTAAGACAGAGAAGATGATACTGGGCATGGATGGTATAAAAGCTTGTGTGCCAAAGAACGGACGTGCCCTCCGATTCATCCCATCCCTGTGGTTCATGGCTTATGGCTTTGAGGTGTCGCATTTACCTTGCATCACAAAAACTACAAGCTGGCAATACACACTGAAACGGCTTCGGATTCAGCTCTGTGATAACGAAGATGTGGTTCGCTGTCTAGGCCTGACACATGATAATAATTGGCGGGGATATCGAGATTCGCTCAATAGCGTTTGGTTTTTCAACCCCGATCTATTTGATTATGGGAAAGCCCGAAAATATATCGAAAGTGGCAGATTAGATCCATCAGATCTACTTGAATTCTCTCATAAAAATCATGTCACCATTTTTGAGACTGTAAGTTAAAGACAACACTTCCAAATATTTCGAAAATCTCGAGTCGCCTCGAAATACTATATTAGTCTTCTTACCATTTACTGACTTGCCTTTGTTTCACTGTAGATTTGTAAGATGGTTACCCCCGAGGGTATGGATCGCACTTCCTACAAAGAGTATTATGCCCGGCTATATGAGGCATTGAACCTGTTGATAGAGTTCCAAGAAGAACCACTGGAAAGTGATCTTCAAGGAACTCAGGTCTGGTACGATCAACCAAATGTCTTCCCAAACAACAAGGCTCTAACTTTGTTATCTTAGCTGGCTATGTCGTGAAGATATTGAGTTTTTCGATATTTACGTTCAATACTCGCCGCGAAATTTATTTTTGAGTTCTGGGATTTCGAATCTTCAAGATAATACTTCTCTTGGTGAATCAGATTTCGTAAATCTTTTCAGAAGTTTTGCATCCATGGATTCCTCTGTAGTCTTTCAACGAGATTACATAAATCATGTTTCTCCGGATGATATCTCACGCTTCAGTAATGTAGAAGACTGCCTTCTGAGTCTTCTATGCAACTGCATGCCAGGATTCAAGGCTTCCTTTTCCGCACAGCTGGCTTCCTATGGCGCTACCAAAGTTGTTGTTTCATATTTCATGTCTCCGAAGCCCTTCGAGAGCGTCTGCAAAAAGCCCCGCGATACCAACTACCTACTTGATATCGTCAGTATTTACGGAACCTCGTCAATGCTAGAATTCTTGTCAAACACGAAGGTTGGGAGTTTTCTAGCATGCTACGCTAAGGACTCTTTATCGTCCTATTGTTTCAACTACGAGTTCTTTACCCTTTCTCCATCAAGCTTTGAACTCCTGAGTAGGCATGGCACGGCATTTCGGTCCCGCTATCAAGCTGTTTCAGCCCTTCGCACATATCTGATAGACTGCCCTAGCGAGCCTGGCAAATTTTCAAGACTGTTCGATCACTGCCAAATAACAAATCAACATTCTCTGCTCGCAGAGTTACTTTGTTCTTTTGTCGATCGTCTTCGAAGGGTCAGAATGATAGACGAGATGGATTCGATAATTAAAAGTGCTATAGCTCAATGTTTTAGCACGAACGACTTGAATTACGAGCTTGTCATCAGCATCCTTTGTGCGCATTCGTTAACCCAGCAAAGACTGGTGTCCAGAGTGTTTTTGGACGCTCTATTATTCCATGTCGATATCAACCAGAAAATCAACTATAACTTTATCGTATCTCCCTGTATCGATTTCGAGCCTTCGTTAGTCGATCTCATCACGTCGCATCTGTCCAATGACTTGACGTTGTTGACGTTAGCAGTCCTCTGCGGAGAAATCGGCGTCATCGAACATTTAATCCAAGCTGGTGCTCAAATTAACATAAATAGTTCCGATGGTACTTCAGCGCTTGATTTGGCATATCATCTCCTCAAACTCTCACATCCGCGCCAGGTTCCCGAAATGAAGAAACAGCGCAAGGGTTCCGAGAACGGTGATCGATACATATTCTATACGCGATCTTCGCAGACCCTCCAGAAGGACTTAAAAATCTACGAGCTACTTAAAGAAACCGCGAAGGAGCAGAACATCAAAGGAACCCTCGAAGAGATTGAAAACTATACCTTGCAACGGAGTCGCCTATCTAGAATTTTCTCACCTCCTATGTACTTCCTCAAAGTTAATCCCACGGTAGCTCTGTGGGAAAACAAGTTTTGGAAAATTGTCTTACAATCACGATGCAAACTAAGCTTTACATACTATGGTGTCAATAAGCTTGTCCTCTCCGAGATTCTAGCGTTCCGCACCGCAGCTCTTTCGGTCTTTGTTATCTGTGTCGTCTATAATCTCTACATATCAGTGTGTGATATGAAAACTATTCACCTACCAAGATTCAGCCATACCCGACTCTTGCTATCGATTATAGTGGGCGTGGTTGCAATAAGAGAGTTCTGGGGCCTTCATTCTTGAGACATTGCTACGATGCTTATATTTATCTTATTCCACTTTCCAGGATACAGAATTCGGTAATTGTGAAGTAGAGGTTTCATGGTGTAGGCGTCCTTCTTGATAGAGGTCGACTTGGGATTTGGTTCAAGATAGCATGGTGTTGACTCGATTGGGCCTCGACATGTTATGATACGTGAGGATGGGCTTTAGGTACTCAGTTTTGGGCCTTGCGTAAAGGATCCTGCTAAGGAATTTATTTACATACGTTCACTACATATGTGCCCCAATTATACCTTGCTACTCGTATAGTCGATATTGATATACATTGAAGGCAATGCCAGTTTAGAAAATCCAAATTTAAGGAAAAGTTATAGAGCTTCAGATGATCTATTATTAAGTCATGGGTATATAAGAGTTTCCTTCCAAAGTTGTAGAGCAGCAAAGACCAAAGGGGATGAGTAAAGTTTCTCATAGTGCATGCCAAATATCAAGACCAACCTACACACCAATATCAACAATTTCCGCTACAGAACCAAATCTGTGAAAGATTTTAGTAGAGACGCTTGATATTCAAGTCTCTGAAAGACGATTACCTACCAATGTACAATACATGTTGAAGTGGTGCGCAAAGCTGCCTCTATCGCTAAGCGTCTTGATCCTGCTCACAGAATTTTCCATACTCTTCATCAAGTTCACAAATGACCGCTAAAAGCACATCATGGAAGGCTGAGTCGGGTTTAATACCGCCGCTTGCAAAGAAACCCAACTTCGACAGCTATATTGAGTTTACAGTCGCAATCGTGGCGGCACTAATACCATATCCACAGGTACTGCGGTCTCGCGCAAAAACCCCTAGTTATTGTTGCCTACATATTCAAGGTGGCGGAGCAGAATGAGTTTGCTATATTCCTAGTCGACTATTGATAACTTTCGCTCACGATGAAGGCAATACTTGCTTTCTAAGTCCACAGAGAGGCCGGGGAGTCACAACGAGTATACTTAAAGGAGAATTGGTGATTATGTTGCGAATATATGGAATAGGTCAGGTCATTCAGGTTATTTTGGGGAAATGTCAGGGAAGAAAACCGATATACTATGTATGAATCTAGGAAACAAATACAGAAGACACCGATCCTAGGAGATGGTAAGTACAACATGCAATTTAGCATGAGATAGCAGTACTCATCATTACTTAGCCTGCTGACATAACTCGACCATTGGGATAAGTAGTTTAGGGAAGGCTTTATGTAAAAGAAATAAAATGGATTGCTGAAATTAAAAGGAAACACGGCTTTGTAAGTCTAATGAGGAATCATTATCTTAAAGCCTACGTTGTTGAAGTGAATAAGGTCACAAAGGTAATCTAGAGATCATGACCCAGAAGATGCCAAACCCAAGATAATCAGATAAACCGACTGATTCGTGGCATGATACTTCCAGCGGATCCCCATTCATATTAGAAGGCTGAGCCATGCAGAGACGCAGATTCCCCACATGCCATACATGTCTCTCCAGCATGACACAAAGAACCTCCTAAGCCTTCGAGCATAAACTTATACCCGACAGCCTCGATGAACCTTAAGAGATATGAAGCATTTCGGCCGATGAGGACCTTCACCGGTAAGCCTCAGACATCAACTGGTGAATTGCCGAAGATAATCGGGGTTTACGGAGCGTTGTCTGCTGCCTGCGAAAGGAGATGTCGTCGACAACTTGAGTCACGTTGGTTGGTTCGTCGTTAAAGCCTCTTGGAGTCTTGGCTCTTAGCACTGCCCTGTTCGCCCGGCAAGAAGGGCATTCACATTCGGCACACCAATTGCAGGAGCCAAGGAGCGAGCTGCAGTATGGAGTATAGGACCGGGGGAGAAGGGTAGATGACGAGCAGATGGGTGACTACAGCGGAGAGAACGGCTTGACGGAAGGAAGGGAGTGTTGTGTGCATAAAGTGTTTAACTGGAGAAGGGTGGCAGTCAATTCCTCTCGAGGGGATCATAAGCAGGTGCATTGCTGAAGAATGATTGTTCCAGCTTCTGGGCTTCTGGTGTTATTTGGCACGTCGTGATCAGCATTACCTCTGAAGAGCAGAAACTATTGACATAGATGGATTACTTACCCGGCTTCAAGGCGATGAATAACTTGAAAGGGGACCGATGTATGAAACATACATGATTCCTACACAACCAGTTCCTGTGCGCCACCACTTATGCCCCGGTATCAGTGGCAGCATCGAAGCTTCGGTACCCATGAATCGCTAATGTGGTTGGTGGCAGAATGTGGTTTCTACATGACAAACACCAAATCGGCCGTCCACCTTGCTTCCATGCACAGAATCGTACTGGTAACGAATTGAATGGATACACTACTCGCCGTTTCGTGGACAGTTTATTATGCATGAGCCTTTTTACGCCGTAGGATACGTAGATGTGATGGTGTATAAGCATGCGCAATAAGCCATGAGATGGAAGCAGTGATCCTTTTGCTCCGCCACAATTCATCACTACTCTTCAGCTACACCAGCATCAGAAATGTACGTTGATATGAACATCGTCAACATCGGACACGTTCTTGTTCTCTGAAGGATAAAATAGTAATGGGGTTGTCAGCTTACCGGGCTCCACTGTTTAATGTAGCCGTAGCAATCAGCTACACCGACCAATTTGCTGGGCTTCGTTCGGTTGCTCGGAAATCTCCCAAATATGTAGACTGTACATTCTAATTTAATAGAATGGTAACCCCAATTACCCCAAGACATCTCGTATTTACAACATCTCAAGGTAGCTTCGTTGAAGTGACAGGGGACGGACCGCAAGAGAGCAACATCTTGAGTTGTTTCTTAATTGCTACCCCACCATGTCATTCGTTGTCTAAGCCTCACCATTTTCGATGATCTTTCTGGCGTATTGATTGATTATCAATTATATGTCTGTAGGGACTGTGTCGATGATATTCTGTATCGACATGTCGGAATTAGCTGGACACACGATTGACAAAGTCCGACAGAAGAATGGGTTTCGGTGTTGCTTTAGCCAAGAGAGCCAAGGCGCTCGAGGGAAAAACCTAGCTGGAACATCAAACCACATAGGATACAAGTTTAGACGCGCTCGTGCTCTCCGACCTAACCTCCTCTCCTCCTGATTCTACAAATCCTACCATCTACATAACATTTTTCTCCACGAAAAGTCCGCATCGGGAGCTGCAGTAAATGGTAGTTGTTTTCACCTTCACTTATTCAGAATTGAAACGTCATTTCTTTGGCTTCAATTTCTATCTACCCTCTCTCTCGCTACCGGCCAGCTCGAATAACCTTACTCGTAATAAGGATAAGGTCGGTCCGCCCTTCTGGTGCTCCGCAACCCATTGTTGACGGTTTCACAGCCTTGCGTCGTTACCCTGATACAGTCAGCCGTTCTCCACCACAGCAACGCAATTGCACATCCTCGATTAAACAACACAACTACTCCTTCAACTACTTGCTATTATTGACTATTCCTGTGGGACAGTGTATCTGCGCTGCGAACTGTTTGGTTATGTATATATCGCGATGTATTGCAGCGACCTTTCTCGGCGCATGCGTCTTGCTTGGACAGACTTCAGGTGTGTATCCCTTGATCACATTGCGCCGAGTCTTTGTGTCACACCAAAAAGATCGGGCTGTTGCTATTTTTCTGTCAAAATGCTAGACAGTGATATCTGGAAGATCCACTGCAAAAAGCTACTTCAAATGAGCGTTTGCTAATAGCTATACCAGCTCATTCAACAAAGAGAGCGCCTTTAGATTATGTGACGAGTATTGACGATCCAGTCATTCATACGCCTTCGAATCGTGTTCATGCTTTGTCTTCTTTCGACATATCGTTTTATCTTCACAATAAACGACAACACATAAAACTCATATTATCACCGAATCACGATGTCATAGCCGATGGGGCTACCGTCTCGTATCTGGATGCGGAAGGAAATTTGAGATATTCTGAAGAATTTGATCGTTTAGCACATAAGGTTTTCAAGGGCGAGGCATATTTACAGCATTATGAAGGCGCTGAATGGACAAATGTTGGATGGGCTCGAGTCATGGTACACAAGGATGGGAAGAATCCGATATTTGAAGGGGCGTTCCGAGTTGATGGCGACCACCACAATATTCAAACGCGGACACATTATACACAAACGAAGCACTTGAACGATCCACGAATAGAAGAGAAGGATGCTGAATATATGGTTGTCTGGCGAGATTCGGATATTGGACAAGAAACATATGGAGAACTTCGCAAGAGAAATTCAGCAGAACAGGAGACCCTCTGTTCGGCCCACGAACTTGATTTCAACTCGGATCCAAATCATCCGATCTATTCTGGCATGGCAAAAAGAGAAGAAGTGCCTTCCTTCAAGCCTTCAAAGTGGACTAGGAATCTCTTCGCGCGTCAGATTGATGGCACAACCACGGGTAACAGTGCTGGTGTGAACCTCACGACCACCATTGGGAACACCGACGGATGCCCCACGACTCGTAAAGTTGCACTCATTGGTGTGGCTACAGACTGCACATATACAGCTGATTTTGCGAATAGCTCAGAAGTACGCTCCAACATCGTCAATCAGATCAACTCTGCATCCACTCAGTACGAGTCCTCGTTCAATATCACTCTTGGTATCCAAAATTTGACCATCAGTGACGCTAATTGTCCAGCCACTGCACAGTCATCTGCACCATGGAACATAGGGTGTAGTGACAGTGTTACTATTCAAGATCGACTCTCTCTTTTCTCGGCTTGGCGTGGCGAGCGCAATGATTCAAATGCTTACTGGACACTTCTCAGTACCTGCAACACCGGATCAGCAGTAGGGTTGGCATGGCTAGGACAGGCTTGCGTAAATACTGCCTCCAACTCCACCGACTCAGGAAGCACAGACACTGTTAGCAGTGCAAATGTCGTTGTTAGGACTTCAACCGAGTGGCAGGTCATTGCTCATGAGAGTGGACACACTTTTGGAGCAGTCCATGATTGCACCTCAACCACCTGTAGTGATGGCACTACTGTTGCATCTCAGCAGTGCTGTCCTCTGAGTGCTGACACTTGCGATGCCAACGGTGCATATATCATGAACCCTTCGACTTCTGATGGTATCACAAATTTCTCTCCTTGCAGCATTGGCAATATCTGCGCGGCTATTGGTCGGAACTCTGTCAAGACGACGTGTTTGACATCCAACAGGGACGTTACTCTGATTACTGCTTCTCAGTGTGGAAATGGCATTGTGGAATCTGGTGAAGACTGTGACTGTGGTAGCGAAAGCGACTGCACAGGTAACGCTTGCTGCGACCCAAGCACTTGCAAGTTTACATCTGGTTCAGTGTGTGATCCAGGTAACGAAGACTGCTGTACATCAACCTGCCAATTTGCTGGGTCGAGCACAGTATGCAGAGCCAGCACTGGAACCTGTGACCCTGAGGAGACATGCTCGGGTGCAAGTGCCGGGTGCCCAACTAATGTCTATGCTGACGATGGTGCGTACCCTTCCATCCTTCTTGAAAATACCCCAACTAACATGAATAGGCACTTCTTGCGGAAATTCCACCTCCAATCTTGAATGTGCATCTGGCCAATGTACTTCACGCGATCTTCAATGTAAAACACTCATGGGATCTTACACACAAGGCAACGACACATATTCCTGCTCCGATTCCGGCTGCCAAGTGTCCTGCGGATCTCCAGAATTTGGCGCCAACACTTGTGCTCAAATGCAACAGAATTTTCTGGACGGCACGCCATGCCAAGCCGGTGGACGTTGTTCCAATGGTCAATGTCAGGGCGCCACGGTCGGTAAGGAGATTGAGTCATGGTTCGACAAGAATCGGACACTGGTCATCTGCTTGGCATCTATTATTGGAGGCCTCCTAGTCATCGCCATCCTCTCTTGCTGTATCAATTCCTGTCGACGCAGAGCAATTGCGCGCAATGCGCCTAGATATCCGCCTCCTGGCTGGCAGGCGGGTCCAAGATCTATGCCACCTCAGATGATGGGCAGTAACGGTTTCCCAATTCAACATGTACCACCGCCCCCGCCATATATGGGGCAAAGGGCTCCACCTGTTAGATATGCTTAGGTTGGATTTGGATCTTCTTTCTTTGGATGCGGCATGGTTGGAGTTTGACCTTAACTGGTGCTGGGTGTCTTATATATTTAATTTATGATTTTTATGACGTACAGGAACTTTCTGATACATGAAGTGACAACGGATTGCTGATAAATCAAGTGATAATTTCTTTGGTTTGCGTGTATTGGTTTTCCGTTGCATGACTGCGATGTGGACGTTCTGGCTTGCGAGGTGTCACGATACTAGCGCTCACGCCTCGAAGAAAGCTGGAAATGCACTATTGAGAAGATGTCCTGCTAGTATAATCGCTCGTCAATCTTCAGTGTTTCGAAGACGGACTGGTAGCCGTGATCTTGCTCGCTATAGGGTGATTTCTGACATTGGCAGCTACTGGGGGCTGAAAATCGCAGTCACCTGGTAGCTGATGTCAAGCCCCAACATACATATGAGCGGTCAAAACTCTCAGTATACCACTGCAAATATTAGCACTGAACTGCCAGTCACTAGAAGTCTGAGTCTTGTTGTACTGATCTCTTGCACTTATAACAAATATATCACAGACCTTTCAACATCTAGTTAAATTGAGGCTCAAAGTGTTGCCTACATTGTCTGGCACGTATTTCTGTGATAAATCACACCAGGGAATCATTTCTCTTACGTCTTCTTCTAATTGCTTTCATGTTCCCATCATCATCCTCGTCAGCTCCATCGAATTCTGCTGACACCCCAGATGTAGTCGATGATGAATCTCTTTCGCTCCTCCACACCTCTATCTTATCTGGGTCAAATATCCTACCTTGTTCAAAAAGACGGTCGAATCTGGTATGTTTTCCAATGAAGCCAAACATTGTCTTCGAGATAGCTATGGTGAAGTCACGATAGCCCTGATGGAATGCTAAGAGACACGATATCCCAATAACAAACGTGGATAACGGAACTGTAGCTCTCAGTCAGCACATCCCTACCAATCCTTCGCAAATAAATTTCTTACAAATGTAGGCGAGTGTGATTCCAATTGGCATAACATCGCTGGGAATTTGCAGCAAGGAAAATATTGCAGCCAGCGAAGATAAAGGCAGCTATATGAATTTAGCACACAAGCTTACTTGCCGAAAGCTTTGAAGCACCTACGAAAAGGATAGTGACAACGGTAAACTATAGAATATTAGCTGTCGGTAACTACCCAAGGTTTGGGATGTTCATACGAGCATAATTGAGTATCCCTGTTGTGTTGACTCTTCTGCTTGTCTCGAAGCCTCCGCTGATAAGAGTCGTGTTGATCGTGCTTCTAATGCATTTGCTTGCTTTTGCTTGAGATCAAGAAGCTGCACAACCTATTTATATCAATTTAAGTTCGGGTTAGACCATAGACTCCAGCACTCACATCCCGATAAGTGCGGTTGGAATCAGTTATGAGATCTCTAATTATCCTACATCTAGAATCCGACGCCGCCATTAATCTGTCCCTCCTTGCCTCTTGAGATCGGGTACGATATCTTGGAAACGCTGAATCATGGCTGAATGATTCGTAAGAAGTTTCGCTCAACTCTGAACTGCGGCTGAATGATATGGACGAAGTTTCGCTCAGCGCTGCTCGACGCGAAGGATTAGGGTTGTTGCCGAGTTTGAATATGATGCTTTCTTGCTCTTTAGTGAAAAACTCTATCATGCTCAATTCGTCTATAATGTCCTGAATTTCACGAAGGCAATCGGTTTCGTCATTGATGTTCAAGAGGCCATTAAGAAGCCTTTCTTGCTTCATTTGTGATGTTGCAAGAGCCTTTTTGCGGTGACGGGGTTGGCGAAGTTTCCGGGCATTCTCTTCGCGGCTATATTCATCCTGCATTTCTTTTGAAATTGCTTGGAACCCTTTGAAAAGCTTTGTTTGACGATCCATCTGAAAATTGGTCAGAAAAAGAAGCACTGTAGACAGATTCGGATTTGTTCAACTTGCCACAACTCCTATCGATCGCTGGAATGCCTCCATGAAATTGACCTCATCGTCAGGAGCTTTTCCACGGAAGACTACGCTCTTAGCACAATGATCAACTATAACCGTGGCCAGATCATATCCTGTTCTAATTGATTTTCTATTTTTACTCTTCGAAAGCCAGTCAGTTATCCGCGATCGAAGTTGTGATGGCTCTTTTGCAACAGTGCTATCACTTGCAGCTACCCCTGTACGATCTGGAAAACACGTTACAACGATATCTTTGCATAAATTAGTTCATTGACGCAACACATTTGAATTGATGACCTTACCACCCCCTAGTACCCAAAGCCAGCATTGGTCGACCATGAGCATCATCGGGGACACAGCTCCTCTTGTGTATCGGTAGACCACTTGATCACTATCGCGCTCTTCAGTATTCAACTTAGGGTAATACGCTTGATCGAGAGTTCGTCGCAAGTGGAGGGTCTGATCATATCTTAGATATCGTCTGAAGAGTTTCTCATGAAGGGAACATGGTAGATTCAGAATTTCAGAAGTACTGGGGTATATATCTTCTCTTTTCCACTTCTGTATATCCTCAACAATTCCTCGGTTCCGTTGGAAGGCTTCATGTTTCTCCCATTGTAGATGTGGCATCTATAAGAAATGAGTTTCCATGTAAAGTAGTGTTGACAGTCATAACTTACAAAAAGCACAAAATTGTCCAGATACCCTTCGAGGGGAATACTCCAATCGAATTCTAGTTCTTATTATTGGATACGCATAGTATACTGAGATATTTCTCACCAGTGAAGCTCTCTTCCATCAGGCTATCCATATACCGAGGTTGCGAGAATATGGAACCGCTATTCAGCTGATCCCCCCAAAGATCTGGTTGCAGTATCGTATCTCTCCAGAGACCGGACAACTCTTGTCGCTCAGGACCCTCTATCTTTAACGCAATGGCTCGTTCCATTTGGAAGAATAGACGCTGGAACTTGTAAGATCTCCTAAATAATACAATTCTCGCTCTTCATCTTACTTACCTCAACCCAGTCCATGTTCGTAGCTGGTAAATGAATCCAGCACACAGGTTTATCATCACGAAGTAGTATCTCTTCAAAATACTTACCGTATAGGACATCATCCACTGTCACGTCGCTTCTAGTGTACTGAGGCCATGGTAAATTCTGAAAAACTGTCGCTTGCACCTGTCGTAAAAGTTTTCTGTCGGGATGTTCGTAGTCGAGATCATCATCTATCTGGTCATACAGGTCTGCTGGTTCTCCGGGATGAGAAACCTCTGTATGCTCTGCCTGATTGAGAGTTTCTCTGCGAATATCATTAAGACTAAGACTTCGTATACGCGATGCTGGAGACTCTATAAGTTTCCCGGTTGTGTGAGATGTAAGCGGGCCTGATGCAGAAGACATCTTTCGAGGTTGAATCCGAGTCATCCTAAGTACGATGTGGAGCGTCGATTCATTTTGGATATTGAATTGCGACAAACTAATATCATCTCTAAGCCTTTTGCCTGCAAAGATTAGGATTTGGTGATCCGGAGAAAAACCTTCTTGTTTTGAAAGCTTCTCTTTTACTTCTCTGATTGTATCATGCTTTTGGACCTCAAGCTTGTTAATAGCACGGTACACTGGTTTGATATAGATGTGAAAGCTTTCGCCTCCTTTCTTCACATCTGCTAGACTTCCAGACTCGGTACCTCTGTCCTGAGCATGTACTTCGGCATCTTGGAAAGCAAGGTATCTATTGCGTACTTCCGGCCGAATCGATGTACCAGGGACATTCGGCGTTGAATTTGACGATGGACGAAGGTAAGCTTCCCGTCGATTGTTTGCTGTCAATAAACCAATATGTTCTCTTGAGGCTTTAGATCTCCTGGCGTGGGGAGCTCTTTCAGGTACGACGGTGATCTTTTCAGTATGATTTTGCCGCTTGCTCGGATTTGTCGCATGTACATCAGAGAGAGGATATTTACCGTCATCCGAAGTCATACGAAACTCCGCAATTTTCGGAGGAAGTTTGTCTACTTTTTTTGGTAGATCGGAAATCATTTTGGCTGTCTGACTATTGTCTATGTATTCGTCGTTAAAATAGTCTTGGCAATGAGCTATGAGCCTCAAAAGTACTCTGAAGTCACCCTTGGTAAATCCTTCGTGCTCCTTATTTTGCGCGAGCTCAATAACCTATCAGGATTAATATGGTATCCATATCACCATCTTACAACTTAGTGACTTACATAAGACAGTAGTTCGGACTCGAGAGGAGGAACTGAGTTTTTGCAAAACGCTCGAACTGCGTCTTCCGAAACAAACTCGTCATTTCGCGGATTGATGTTCGCAAATCGAACATCGCAAGCCAGTCCTTCAGATCGTAGCAAAGGATCAGCACCTGAAAGAGGCATATCGCCTTTCTCCCTGGACTAGAATCTGTAAAAGGATTGTTCATATAGATCAAGGGTTTCGTAATGGGGGAATAGACGTTTCTTGAAAGTCCAAAAAAGAAAAGAATAAAGTAAGAATAAATTGAAACCTAGATGATGCAGATTCTTTTTATGTTTGTAAGCGTCACAAAGCTGAGGGACAAGGTACAACAGGTGCATATCTAGCTCGACCAAACAGGGATCTACGTGGTGGCGCGGCTTCGTATGGCTCTCATTGACTGTGCGGAATTCGAGAATCTGTCAGGATTGACTGTCTTGATGGCCTATCATGAAGATCCAGGCGAATATAGAATCAATAGTAAAACATTATCAAATGAAATAGAAATAGATACAATTGCTGCCTTTCACCACAACTCACAAAACTTTACACGTCCAGAACCAAATCGACTATATTAAACAACTAAACATTGAAAATATTCAATCAGAACCCAGCTTATTTCCATGCATATCTACTCCTTCAGCTCCGTAGCAGGTGGAGCAGAAACATGCTCTCTAGGCTCATCTACGTCTTTTTGTGCAATAACATGTCCTTCAGGAAGCATATTCAACTCGTCCTCCTCGGCGTCCAATCCTCGGAATTGCCACCAGAAAAGCAGTCCACCCACGAAACTCAAGACAGCCATGACTCCATAATTCCAGACGAGAAGAGGATCACCGGAGAGCGGGTTCAAAGCCTCACCAATAGCACTGGAAACGGCATTCGTGAAAAGTGCCACAGCTTGGACGAGCGATCGCATGTTCCGAGGTGCTTTTGAGAAGGCATATTCTAGACTGGTGATCGAGGCAAACACCTCTCCCATGGCAATGAGAACATACGCTCCGGTTTGAGCCCAGACGTTGATCGAAGCAGGTAGAGGATTACCGTCGTCATCGGTGCAGGAGTATGCTTGGTTACCACAAGGAGACTTCTTGTAAAGATAGTATTGCAGGACGGCAGCCCAGATCATGGAGGCAGTGCCGACCATAAAACCAAGCGTGATCTTGCGGATAGGTGTGAAGTGAATGCGGGCCTTGCGAAGTCCGGGATAGATGAAAGAATCAAAGATTGGAATAAGAATAATGAGAGCCAGTGGGTCCAAGTTGTTAACTACATCATTGGGAACACCATGAAGCTGCAGGGCGGAGGCTTGAGCTGTGAGGTTGCTGGAAAGCTGATTGTATGTGAGCCAGTAGAGTGGATACCAAGCGAAAACAGCGCAGGCTGCGAATCCACGGCGTACTTCATCCACCCACTGATCATCGAAGGTCATCCATTTTGGACGTTGAGATGGCTCAATGTTGGATGGCTTTACGGATTCCCAGAACGTGTCTTCGTGTAAACGCTTCCAGGTTTGGATAGGATTAAGGGACCAGCGGCCCTTTTGCGCCAACCACCAGGTCCTGAATGCTTTCGAAACCACGCTGCCTTGTGGCAAACCTTGCTTATAACGTTTGCGACCCCAAAACATAATTCCAGGGCACAAGAGAAACATCAAGGTTGGCAGGAGATAGGCGAGCCAGAATCCAACTATAAATTGTCAGAGAAGTGATATATGATCGGAATTGAGGAAAATCATACCATATTTTTCAGCATAAACCATACCGATTTGGCCTATCAAAGCTCCTACGTTGATAAAAAGATAAAAGTAGTGATAGATCCTACTTTGAGTTATAGTTGGGTCAACGATAACTCTCTCCCCTTTTGCAGTAGTTGTAGTGATCAACGTCTGGACTGGAATCTGTTCAACGACTAATGGTGAAATATTTGGTTTGAAGCCACCAGTGCCAGAGCCCATTATGATGACACCCAGAACGAATACACCCATAGAAGAATCGGTCTTCACGATGACTGATGGTACTGAGGAAATGACCAAGATAATATGACCAACTATGGCGATGGCGATCGAAACACAAATGGTCTTGTAACGACCCCAATGCTCATCTGCCACCCAAGCTCCAAGCAGGGGCACGCAGTAGATCCAGAAGCTGTTGAAAGTAATGATCCCATTGGCGGCTTGTGGTCCTTTTCCAAGAGCGCCAGAAACTCCCTGCGAGGAGCCACCTCCAGCACCAGTATTGTGATGAGAGCCAGGAGCTTGTCCAGTTGGAAGAGGATGGTTGATAAAATTGCTATCTAGAAATGGTTAATTTCGCTGATAACGTGGATCTGCTGCATGTGAATTACTTACAAACTATCGAGGTGCCATAGTATGAGAAACGTTCGCAAAGCTCTACGAATGCGACGGTATATACGGCCCACGGGATAGGAGCTGAGACTCTTCTCAATGCCTTTGGACCATGAAGCTCCTCTGCAGTTGGTCGGCGTCCATCGATCACATCACTGTGATATTCATCATCTTGACCAGTAGCATCGACCGCATGCTTCTCGTCAATGTATTTCTCATTAACTGGAGCAACGTTCTCTGTAGTTGTATCAGTCAATGCTCCGGCATTGACATCCATAGCATCGGCGGGCATTCTGTGATAATCGCGTGTTGCTCGCTGCACCAAATGGAAGAATGAAATTGCAAAACGATCGATGCTCGTTACGGGCGCGGGCACTTTTATACAGCTGGTCTTGCTGCAACGAAGCACCGAAGAACAACTAGAACCTCCAGATTTGCGTTACACAAGACGGCAAGGTCACCTTCCTATCTTGGTTTGATGGTTGCGTGAGCGTACGAGTGGAGGTAGTGTGGCACTGAATCCATCATATTGTTGTCGGATGATATACAAGGCTAAAATGCCTTGTACTCAGAAGCTATTGGCTGACACGGTAGGATATGTGAGTAACCACCCGAGGGAGCTTCTTAGATCTGCAGTAAGACGGGCATCAGCGATGGCTCTACATTGGCTTCTGTTCGAGAAAAGTGCGAATTATCAACAAAGCCATTCTAATTGGCGAGGATCGTTCATGATAATGCATGCGTGCGGCGTATAACGGCAAACCTCTCAACTTGTGGAATGAATTTGGAAGCCCGTTGCTAGCAGTGCATCTTGCTATTGCTCTCACAAGGCATAATGCTATTGTTGCTTCCATGCATTGTTTAATCTCACATCTATTAACATCTTAGCAAGGTAACTCTGACTTGAAGGTCAAATGTAGATGGAGGCTCCTTACATGAACTAGTGAGATTTTGTACTTGGGGATTTCAATAGATGTAAGGCATATTCTTTGTAGTAATTCATCATATACTAAACGTCGGAACCCGTACCTGTTTAAGCCTAAATGTTGAAATCAACAAAGCTGATCGAACAATCACGAATCACGAACCACATTAGCCAAGTCTTGCCAAGACCGAGGCTCGTTCATCAAACCAATCGGTTGAAAGAAACCGTTCGGAGTAAAGACCGAGGGTAGCCGGTATGTAGGTATTGTAGCTTGAATCTCGTTACAATATTGATGAAAGTCAGCTCGAAGCGATCGGTTCCGTCATTTGGGCGCTAAATCAGGCGATCTACCAGAACAACAAAATAGAATTCTATACCAGTTCAACATGAAGCGATAGCTGGATATCCGCAGATAGAGGCTCAAATTATTAGTTTCGGATGAGATATGCTAAATTGTCATAAGCTTGGCATTACTGAAAAAGCCATGTTCTGTCTGATATGACTGGAGTGTTTATCAAAAACTCATTCTTAGTGGATGTATGCGTTGATTACAGGCCACAAGAACATTAGGACAAACACCGTTAGTGAAAAACCTAGCAGCGAATCACGTATAGTGACATTTCTTATCTCCGCCCGGTGAGAACCTGCAAATCAGAGCAGTCAATTTGGTCTCATAATAAATCACATGTAAGAATTGAACTTGATCCAATGACGATGGCGATGAATGCGTGTTAAGAACATTCAAGGCCTGCTTGAAAGCTTGTGATATTCATGCGAGATAAACATGAACGCTCGGCCACGAAAGTCGAATATAGAGTTTATGAGAATAAGCTTAACGTTGTGTCCATTCCATGTGTATGGTATGCATGATGAATTGGGGCCAAGTGAAAGCACGCGGTCACAGATGCGGGGTATATCTCTTATTCAAAAAAGAGTTGTGATCAGCACAGCCCAGATTATGCATCACCGTTGTCATGTATCAACCCTCATGCGAGTCTGTATTCCTACACAGAGAGGAGTTTATCATACAAGGAAACTTTGGGATAAAGCTTGTTAAGAATTGAGAATAATCATTCACACACGTCAAGTGTATGATCGGCTAGAGCCTAGGAGAATTATGCGCACAAAGAAACCCATGACCGAATATATACCCGTCACTAAGAGCCCCAATATCACATCATCATATAGTTGTTTTCTCATCAGAGTTCTCAGCATCAGATCCTGATAAACTTATTCTCGGAGGTTACTGCCAAGAACTAGTCTCGGTGGCGGCTGAAGAGGGAACAGTGAGGGTATGGTCGGGATCGGCTTCCCAAGTAACAGTGCCATCAGACGCCACATTGATGAACTTGTAGGTGATAACAGCACCTGGAGTAAGACTGACTGTAACTGTCCAAAGAGGGTTTGAAGAAGTGTAAGAAGAAGCAGAAAGAGCGATAGCATCAGCGGTGTCCCACGTCCCAAGTGCAGTGTTCGATCCCACAATCTTGATGGTCTCGCCATAAGTTGTGGTGACAAGCTCATGGAAAGTAATAGCAACAGAAGTTGCAGTTGCGGTCGTGCTAGTCGATGTCTTGGTTGTGGAAGACGTAGAGATTGACGTTGTGGTTCGAGTCGTCGAGCTCGAGGTTCGAGTCGTCGTGACGCTGCCACTAATTGGTGTCTGAGAAGCGGGGAAGGTACCTGTTGGCGCAGCCGAGTATGTACCTATTGTTTTGCTGTGTTAGAGTTGATTTATGCTGAACTTGGTGTTGCAACAGGCCAGGATGTGATCGTAGCTGTGGTATATGTACCTGATGCTGATGAGCCACTACAAGCTGCTGGAACAGTATCCGCGCTTGATGACCCCCATGAGGCTGGGACGTTACCAGCCCGACGGTCTGCGGCGGTTAGCAAAGCAGCGTATGACCAGGTAAGGTCATATGCGGATAACGGGGATCCGTCGGATCGTGAGAACTGTTCCGAGAGAGAGCCGTTTGATTGAGCGTAAGTAGCAACGATATTGAAGTACCCATCGGCGTAGGCGCTGACGGCATCTGTCAGAGTAGTGTAGGTTGAGCTGCCTGCCGCATAAGTGCCAGTAGAAACTGAAGAGTCTAAGTCTTGGAAAAAGGCCAGTGAGGTTGAAGTGACCTCAAGAGAACCAATAGCATTCCATTGGTACAGAGCGTCATAGAGTAGCTCTGCTGCTGCAAGAGTGTTGAGATACCTGCTTATTCAGTATTTGTTTATCAAGTTAGAAGTTCTAATACTCACCATGGATTACCTCCATAGTAAGAATCTTCCGCGTAGCGTCCAACAGACACGGCAGTTCCCTCGGCAATCCCCGAGTTAATGGTATAGATGGAGCGGAAACTGTCAGTAACCGCCTTATGATTCGCAAGAGCTCTTGAGGAGCAACTTTGAAAACATTAGTTTCAATTTTGAAATACTAACTAGGTATGATACGTACGGTTGGAAAGTTGAGTCATCACAAGCCGTCGCAGCTGGATCAAAGGTCTGGATTGAGCCAAGAAGGGTGTTTGCGTCCAGTCCAGTCCGTCCGTTGTTTGCAAAATT
This sequence comes from Allantophomopsis cytisporea, assembly GCA_024752435.1. NCBI lineage: Eukaryota > Fungi > Ascomycota > Leotiomycetes > Phacidiales > Phacidiaceae > Allantophomopsis > Allantophomopsis cytisporea. The sequence continues at coordinate 2,272,149 of CP103025.1, forward strand.
GGCAATAGTGTAACCCGAAGATGCGCTCCAAAAGCTTTGCAAGAAGCAAAGGACCTGGGGTGCTTGGCTGTCGTAGTTGGTTGTAGATTCTCCAAGCGTAGAAGCTAAGGCACTTCCCTCTACCAACGCACGATGCTGAGCTGCGACAGTAAAGAATGAGGAACCATCGACTTCTTCCCAAAGATCGAAACCGGATTGATTCCTATCACAGATCAGTATGTGCAATAGCTTTGTAAGTATTGAACCTACCAATACTGGGCAACATAGTTGAGATCATTCTGGATGATAGGCCAGACAAGAGAACTAACGGTGGAAGTATATCCATTGTCAATGAGCCATTTAGAGTAAGCAATTAGAGCAGTGGCTCTCAAAGCTGGCCCATCACGCTGTGGACGTCCCCAAGATCCAGTGAAAGCGGTCTCATCGACATTGAACTTTGGCTCTCCAAGACCAGTTCCATCTGACAGAGAACCTGAGGGATTAGACACTGTTTGGAGAGTTGCCTGGGCTTCAATGTAATTCTCAATCTCACTTTGGAGATTTGCATCGTAAGTTGAGATGAAGGTGTCGACAATTGTCTTGAAGGTGAGTGCTGAATCACGAGTCCATGTGTAAAAGTCTGAAGTGGTTAGTCTGACGTTCGATACAGATCGAAAGATCAAGACTTACAGTTGGGATTGGTCTTGTCTGGTGAAGCAATTACAAGGCCAGAGTCGACTCCTTCTGCGTTGCTTCCATCTGAGCCTATAGCAGCCAAAATTTCACTGAGGGCATAAGGAGTTTCTGTGGCAATCCAGCTGTCCAAGTCACGCTTAGCAATGAGAGCTTCACGCTTGGTCTTGCTTGGGTCTGGAAGAGCAAAGATTGCTTGAGCAGCAAGAGAGCCTATAATCAGAGAAGTGAATGAATGCATGATTGGTAGAGCAATCGACGAAAAATTGTGAATGTGAGAGGAGATGGTGGGGATGAGAGAGTAGAGAGGGATTTGAAAGAGTTCCGCGGCCATGATATACAAAAAGTTCCCCACCTCGGAGCATATGGCATTATTTTTTTTCTTGTGAGCTATTTTGACCGATGATCCTGGGCTGGATCAATGCTGCAATGCTGCAGTAGTGTGTCCTACAGTGTCCGCGACGAGCAGAAGATGGCAGTACTGAGCCAATCCAAGGTAGCTTGAATGAGAAGGTATCCACGTATTATGTGATGTTTTTCTAGATGTTCTGCAAGGTACGCAATGCGTGCTGATGAGGGGTATGGAGGACAATGCCCATGAGGGTGAATTTGGTGGCAGCGTACGGCAATACCCTCGTATCTCAATGACAGACACCTGATCGATGCACCAAGACTATCCGCCGCACCTTGCTGACTCCGACTCTGGTCGAGAATGATTGGAGCGTGCAACAGCGATGGCTTGAGAGCTGGCATATATGCTAGTTATGTGATGGTGGAGGGATCCACGATTCGAATGGTGAGAATATAGACAGGCTCGCTTAGTTAGGTAGTATTTCACTCTTCCCCTGGTCTGGATGAATAGACATGATCGTACCTTGCCTGATGTGCCTTACGTCTCCGATGGAAATGGTCATCACCTTGCACAGAATGAATACGCTCAGACACCCAAGATATTGAAGCATTTTGATGCTTCACACGGATTTTGCACAATGTATCTACAGTCGAAGAGCATTTGGCTCTTTTGCGTATGTTCCTCGGTCGATGTCAGAGTAAGGTAAGCTATGACCGTGAGTTCGGTACGTGTTTCTCCGGATTTGCTCTCGAGTCTCCACTTGCTCCACACTCTCCAGGTTGGATGCACACAATAATACTTGTACATACTGTGTACATGTATTATTGCATATGATGTTGGGCGTGTGGGGACCCCACACCCACCATCGCAATACTCGTAGGCCATACCTGGAGTTGCTCGTCATCCCGGTGACACTGCAAACCATCAACCTTAATCAATCCGGCCCTTCTTTTCACCATTTCCCCCCGCCGAAAGTGGATATTACGCAGGATGAATCCTTATTCTATCATTTAATCTAATACAAAAGCCTTGGAGGTCCAGTGCAGTGAATGAAGTGAGAGGCCATGGCGCCCAGATATCGGAGATGGAGGGGGCTTATGGACGTCGAAAAAAGCTATATAACCCGATTTATAGTCGAAGTTACCATTCCGCCTATGGCTCAAACAATGCTAGGCAGCGGCAAGAACGCAGGCGGAGGATCGTCAACACGCATCGTCAGTCCGCCTGCAGACCTTGATTTCACGAGTCCGACACGTAAAGCATAAGTCTCGCCGAGATAGGACCGCCATCTCTAGAGTGTCACGCATTCCCCAAATGCTTCGAGATGCCGCAGGAAGCATGGAAGTCATGGATGGCGGAGACCGAGGGACGAAGCCGAGCATCAGAGCATAACCTAGCCCATATTTTTAATTAATTAATCAATTATGCGTAACCATGTGCTAGCTCGCTACTCCAGCTTTGCAATCTGGGGACAAACAATCAGGAAACACTACCAAAGGTCCAAGAGATACATACACATATGATTTGCATTGCTGTTGTACTCAGTACCGCGTCTTGTATATGCTCACTTGCTCACTCTCACTCTCCATCAAGTATTGCGCGGGTAGATTCGGGGACACGGCTGACCTCTTGAAAGTACGATTTTGGAAAGGAAAAAGAAAAGACTGAGTTCGGAAGGACACACGAAGTCATGTGCAGCATCTTATGCAGCGTATCTAGGTACGTACCTAGGTAGGTATTGTGCAGCTATCAATTATCTAGTCGCTCCGAGCAACATGAACAAAGTACCTAGGTATCTATCTACAAAGCCGCTGACTCTTCGCCGGGGAAATCATCATGTGTATTCATTCTGTCACTGTGGCTTTCCAATGTGTAAGGTGTGAGGTACGAGATCGAGTACGAGGTATGAGGCACCTATGATACCATAGAGACAAAAAAGCAAAACATGTACTCGTGCTCTCTCCGCAGCAGATTAGTGACATGTCCCTTCCACGCCTTTCCAGCTGACCAAGGTACATGATGTAAGGTAGATCAAATGTATCTATTGCTGGTCATGTGTAACGTGAGACGGCAAGGAGACCATCAGCACGTGCGGATGTGTTTTCTTATTCTGCGGGCTGATTCCGATCGTGCAGTAGTATCCGGACCGGTTCATGGCCACTCTCAAGGATTGACCTCACACGCCCGCAACATGTTGACATCTCGGGCCTTCTACAATTATCAAGGCGAACAAATTCTTACGTGAACCATGTTCTATCACCTACGGCTTGTATGTCACTGGTAGGTTCAATAAATTTGATACTGAAACTAATGTGAACAAATTTACGATCCCTGTGAATGACCCCTCAAGATGCCGTTCAGGTTCGATTGCACCATCTCCGCGTACTGGTGTGATACCGATATCGTCCTCGTCTTCAGACCTCATCTTCGTTTCAGCCAACTCTCCTTGTCGCCGGCTATTCATCTTCCCATCACCCTCCATAAAGAAATCCCCAAGAGGCAGAATGTAGGCAAGTCATGGTTAGTCCGCAACCTCACAGGCCAACGGCCATCGGCAAACAGAAGTGGAATATGACGCCTTCAGTACACTCGTTCACCGAGCTCAAACCCGTGAGGGCGAGCTCAGGCTGCGTGAGGACCGATTGCTCTGAGATCTGTCGATCGGATGATTGACACCAAGTCTTCCAAGGAAGACGTACCGTAATGGCTGATGGCTCCATAGGCGATCGAGCTGCCGCAGCAGTCAACCTCACTTCCTTCTGCAAGCAGAGTAAGGAGGGACCGCTGGGCACAAATCTGTTGTTGAAAGAAGAAAAGAGGAAATATGTGACGCGAAAAACAATATTTGTAGATTCTCGCCAAAATTTCACGCGCTAAGGTCACTAGTACGGTTGTGGCTGGTGCGCCCAAGCCTCATCGTTGCTTTATCGTAGAAGTCTAAAGGTGTGCCGATGATCACAACGTCAATCAATCTACAAACCCAAACGTACATTCTGCGATCATATCAACATGGCGGGCGCAATGTCCATCGAAGAGACGAATCGTCTACGTATCTCGCTTGGTATGAAGCCGTTGCCCGTGCCTAACGGTCCAACTTTCAAAGAGACGCAGCCGCAACCAGGTCCAACAGAGGAAGCAGCCAGCACACTCGAGACGCGACAAGCAGAGAGCTACGAAAACTACAAGAAAGCCCAAGATGCCGAAGAAGCGAAACGAAAGCGCGAAGCCAAAGCGGAAGCCATCAAGAAAGCTAGAGATGCCGCAAAGCGATTTTCTAAGCTCGAAGGCAAAGGGCTTGGAGATGCTGACGAAGACGAAGATATGGATGCGCGAAGCTGGTTGATCAAGCAGAAGAAGCGACAAAAGGAGATTGAAAAGGCCAGAAAGCGCGAGAAAGAACTGGCTGAAGCGGAGGAACAAGCACAGTACACGGCGAAAGACCTAGCTGGTGTTAAGGTCGGCCACGAACTGGACACTTTTGTGGAAGGCGAAGACCAAGTCTTGACGTTAAAAGATACCACCATCGACGAAAATGAAGAAGAGGGTGATGAGCTGGAGAATCTGGATCTACGAGAACGTGAAAAGTTGAACCAGAAGCTCGAACTCAAAAAGAAAAAGCCTGTCTACAACCCGAACGATGTTGATGATGAAACCGGGGAGAAGAGCATTTTGGCTCACTATGATGAAGATATTGATGGGGAAAAGGGAAAGAAGTTCACGTTGGATGGCCTGGGCAGCACAACAGAATCAAGAAGCGCCGCAAATAATGGAGTCGCACAGAAGACGAAGCCAAAAGCTTTCAGTCTCGACATACTGAGTAAGCACAACGCAGATTTTTTCAAAAAGCTTATACTAACAGGCGGAATAGAGGATGAGCCAAAATCCGACTATCTTGATATTTCAGAGATCAAAGTCAAAAAGCCAAAGAAGAAGAAGGCGAAATCTACGAGACAGAAAGCTGCTGATGAAGATGATATTTTACTTCCAATGGCTGATATCACTCCCGAAGATGCTGATACGATGGCGGTCGATGAGCCCACAACTTATACGAAGAAGCGACAATATCAAGACACGTCATTTGTCGATGATGATGATCTTCAAGCATCCCTTGCCAAACAAAGAAGAGATGCTTTGAAGAAGCGGCAAAGAGTACGACCAGAGGACATTGCCAGACAACTTCGAGAAGAAGCATCAGCCACTCCTAATGTAGAAGATGCTGCGGGTGAAGAGGAGAGCAAAGGACTAGTCATTGACGAGACTTCTGAGTTTGTTGCTAATCTCCAAAAACCAGTTGCGGAAGAGCGCAAACCAAGAGCAAGATCAATATCTAAGCCAGCAGAAGCTGTCACGGCAATGGGCGCCGACTCGGAGGACGAGGAAGGTGATGTTAAGATGGAGTCTTACGCAGATATTGAGGATGAAGAAGATCGCAAGGCCCGTCTGAAACGCGAGGAACAGGATGCGGCGGATTTGACTACCACAGGTATGGATAACGAACAGACGCTGGATCGCGGTCTTGGCTCGACTTTGAAGCTCCTTAAAGAGAGAGGTATTCTCAAGACTGCCGAATCTGGTGATCTGAACGCCATTTTCCGCGACAAGCAAATGTTCCTTGCCGAGAAGCAACGTCGGGAGGCCGAAGCCGAACGCAAGGCTCGAATGCAACGTGAGCGCGACCGTACAACCGGCCGTCTTGATCGCATGTCTGCTCGCGAAAAGGAAGAGTATGCAAGATCACAAAATAACTACCGTGACCAGCAGGAATCACGGCTTCTGGCTGAGCATTTCAATAAAGAATACAAGCCAAACGTTGAGTTAAAATACATCGATGACCACGGACGTTCTATGAACCAGAAAGAGGCCTTCAAGCATCTAAGTCATCAATTCCACGGCAAAGGTAGTGGAAAGCAGAAAACAGAGAAGAAACTCAAGAAGATCGAGGATGAAAAAGCAAGAGAGGGCAGAAGCATGCTGGATGGCAGCGGTACTGTGGGCATGACAGGCGTTGTTGGACAGCAATTGAAAAAGCAAAAGCAGGCGGGTGTACGACTTGCTTAGATTGGACGAGTCTGGACAGCAAAGGTGCATACTCCTTACACTGTACTTTAGAAACAATTCAATGCTGACAAAGACCTCAAAGTCTCTTTCCAGATATTGTGTTGTCAGGTGAGTCTGACTTTCTGCTCGTGATGTTCGTCCCCCCTTGTAAGTGGTTTTATGTCCGGCCATTCCCACACTAAAGGTCTTTACTCAACTTTCGGTGTATCGCGTGAGACAAATGCAACGCTCCAATAATCAAGTGGGCCTTATATGTGAATCCATAGTTCTATACCATATTAATTCACTCTCGAACACATAACTTGTGCAGCACAACCTCCGTGGTTGAATTCTCCAGGAATAACCCCGTGATTAGAAAAGACGCTTAAGCATACCTCGTAAAGTTGCCAACTCAAAAGTCAACTTTCGGTCTAAAAATAGAAAACAGCTTAGTTTCCCCACATTTTGTGGCCATGCCCTGACAGAGATCCTCTCCGCCTCTCCCGCCAGGGGCTCAGCACATAAAGGAACAAACTTTCCGACTAGCTTACTGGTGCCAAGACAATAGAACGAAGATGTTGCCACATAGGCTCGCTTTAGTTCTTCGAAAATGTGCCAGATCCCCGTAAAGGTACTGTAAACGGCTATGCGGAGCGGTTGATGACTTCGTATATACCCCAGTTTTATACGGGATATCTATGCAAATACGAAAGCGGCACTTCGCATACCGGCATCCCGATGTAATGGCCGTCTTAGACATCGTCATATTTTGTATCGGATAATGGCATAGATTATAGGAGATAAGTAGGTATAAGTATCTCCATTTCCATCTGGCTCTTTATCTCATCATCAATATCATCATCCCTCATCAACACATAAATACAACTCAAAATCTTTTCACCTCAACTCTATCTTTCATTCATCAAAGAAACAAAACAACAAATATCAAGATGCAGTTCCCAACTATCTTCCTCGCCCTTGTCTCGGCAGCTTCTGCCATCACCGTGTCCTACGACACTGGCTACGATGACTCCTCCCGCTCTCTTTCGGTCACCTCCTGCAGCGATGGTACCAATGGACTCCTTACCAAGGGCTACACTACCCAGGGCTCTCTCCCATCCTTCCCTCACATCGGAGGAGCCTCGACAATTGCTGGCTGGAACGATGTGAACTGCGGAAAATGCTACTCGCTCACCTACAACGGCAACACCATCAACGTCTTGGCCATGGACCACGCTGCTGAGGGCTTCAACATCGGCGAGACTGCTCTCAACGACTTGACTGGCGGACAGGCCGTCGCTTTAGGAAGAATTGATGCTCAGTGGGCTGAGGTTGACGACAGCGTCTGTGGATTGTAATGGTCATGATTTACGTGGAATGTGAGATTTGCTTACATATGCATAATTGGGAGTTGGGAAAGCATTGGAAATTTATGTCGATATAATAGATTACATATGAGTAATGATTAAATCTATGTCAAAGAATAACGGGTCTTACATACTTAATCCTTTAGTGATACACATGCACTCAATGATCCCTATCAAACCTTCAAGACACTAAGGTTCACCCACCAACAAATAATCAACTTAGATTGGACGTCATTTTCTTGGCTATAGGAACATCTTATCTTGTCTAGCGCGCTTCATTGAACGAATAGGTGTAAAGCAAACTATGTCTGCTACAAAAAACCGCTATCAAATGAATCAAAAAAAAAAAAAACACATTAATTGAAACAACATGGAAGGCACATCGAAGAATGAGCACCATCTAGACAGAGAAAGCAATAGCGATTAAAAATCCCACTTCTGTAGTGAACTAAAGACAAAGAAATTGAGCGGCGAATACTGGTGATATCATCTCTTATCAGCTATCAGTCGAGGAGATGCTAGATTTTCCCTCGAGCTGACGAAAACAAACCTTTCTTTTTATCCAGTGAAAGATGTCACTGCTTCTAATATGAAATCGACGGTTTCCTTCGGCCTGCTCAACATCGGCGAATGGCTACTCTCAACCTCTCGCACGGTAATATCCGCACCGGCATCCTTTGCAACCTGTACGAGCATCCTTTGGGCCTGTATCGGAAACGCTTTATCTTCAGTAGTCACCAAAATCCAACCCGGCACATCCATCCATCCGGCATAAGAATATTCGCCGCCCTCCATCAAAGCTTTCAGTGATTGCTTTCTTAACTTGCTGACCCAGTAGTCTCCCTCTTCTTCGGGAAGGTCATGATAGAACAGTTCTCGGGGTGGGACTGTTATGACAGCAAAGCCACTCGGATCGATCCTCCATGATGGCGGTGGTTTACCGCCAACGTTGTCTATAAAGCTTACTCCTGTTTGGCAGAAGCCAGTTCCCATCATGGCCAGGCCAATGACGTAGCCAGGCTTGCCATTTGGAGATGGAAGAGTATCCTGCTTAGGGCGTGTGAGGCCCTTGATCGCGCTCTGGCCGACTGCACCGCCGTATGAGTGCACCACGAGTACGACATCATGCCCCTGTGTGATCTCTATCTCAATGGAATCACGAACGGCTTTGACATCGTCCCCAAGAGTTTTAGAAGGGTCCCCGGCGGTTGATGGGAGGTCCACGGGGACGCATGTGTACTGTTGCGATTTCAAGAGCGAACTGACTTTATCCCATGTATCATCACTGTGCCATGCTCCAGGCACTAAGACTAGTGTGGGCTTGTCAGACATAAGTGACAGACTGTAGAGTGTGAGAACCTGGATTAAGACTCGAGCTGAGTCGTGTGTGAAATCGAGGAGCTAAAGAAAGGAACTTAAATAAAGAATAATTCTAGATTTTGGAACGAGGAGCAGCAAGAACAGGCTTTTATAAGATATGACACCTAATAAGCACTTGTGGTTTTTTTCTGGTCACCTGAGGCGCATATATTTAATACAGATGAACACCTCCGTCTTTTTTAGTCACCTGGTGCGTTATTTTTTATGTATTTATTCACTTCATCAGATTGATTCGTTCTCCCAGATGTAATGCATTTGTGAAACTTGAAATTAATCGAAAGGTTCTTCATCACCTCACCCTGTCAAGTAAGCTTATAGACTCAGACAGCATTCAGGGAGCAAAAACGACACTTTTTTTATCTAGTTCTCGACACGGCATGGATAAAGGGCGACCATATAACACTCTGGAACACGATTCCTGGAAATATGATGCCTTCCGTCCTAGTGGGTCCTTTTCCAACACTTATTCAGCACACAATTATGCATCATCCTTGGATTGATCTCTGGCTAATACCCAGGATGAGAGATAATCCACTGCGGGCAGGGGATACTTACGACGAGGATCGACTTTGCATGGACCTGGACAAATGCTGTGACATTCCCCATGATCAGACGGCTTTGATAGTATGGATCCTTTGGGATTCTGCGGGGTGGAAGGTCAAGGTGACGTTTTTCTGGCACTGGGGCTGGACTACTGAAGGATTTGTAGAGCTGGTAAAGTCGACGAACTACTGGCGTAAATATTAGGGTAGAAGAGCTTTTGGTATTTGAGATACAATGATTTTGAGCCCTTTTTGTTCGCTCCTATCTTCCCCCCCTCCCCCTCCAGCAACATGTTAAGTATCACACATATTTAGTCATATACTTGGATTATATACTTAATGTGGCTCTTCGGAATAAATTCGAGAATGATGCAGCGCATGTCAATCGGAATTGACATTTGAATCTTAGTCGAACAGAGCGTGTTTTTGATACTGTTCCCTCAATCCACCGGCAATTGCGACACTCCCCAAGAATCGTGGATCATCTAGTTGGGAACGGTGTAAGTGCGGAGTATGTGCGAAGCATGTGTGGATTTGACATCGACTCCATCTTCGACTCTAAGCATGGTGTGATGCTCGGCTATCGGATGGTAAGATATTGTATCAGAGGTACTCCTGTATCGGTGACGGTACCCGGCACAAAGCTTCAGTACCCGACACGAGCTTCTGTACATATCCGAATCCGTTGGCAGGAATGGTAGGAAACGTGAGGCAGGCAAGGCTTATATTATCAATTTAGCCCGTATCAAGCAGGATGCATCAGTATGGCTTAACTCACTCACTCTACTTCGATGTCAGTCCCTCATATTGTACCTATGTATCTGTGTATCTCCTTACGGCGTGCGAACCGCATGACTCAGGGGTATAGAATGATATACCCCCACTCTCTACAAAGTAAGAACTAGTCAAGGGTATTACTTGTTTAACACTGGGTCTTCCAGATCCAAGGGCATAGCTTTTTAGTGAACTGCAGCTGTCAATACAGATAACGCAATATTTATGTATGTATCGTCAGTCTAAATCAATCCATTTGGCCCATACAACATGAGATTCATACCGCAGACCCAAACACCGAATGTGGATGCACTGCGTATAGATGCTCTTCATAACCCTTTACAGATTCCCCGCAGCCATATGAATTTTCATAATTTCGGCAATTGCATCGCTTAGAACGAAACATAAGTGCCCGTCATATTCACCTGGCATCCCAGACCAACATAAAGACAGAATTCCTCCTAGATCTTCAATCATGTACTTTCATTGTCTATACTCGCCTCTGTACTGTTTATTGCGGGACTTGGATTCCCCTTTCTATCTAAAGTTAAGTTGATTGGTACCTTATCGTCCTTTTTTAAGCGTATGTTCCAGGAAAGCATTCAAAGACAAATTTCATAATCAAGATATATATTTCGTCATTTCTTGTCACTTTTTTGTGAAGCTATCCTCTTAAATCCTGTGGAAAGGCGCCTCTTCTCAACTCAAATGCTCCGCCACCAGGACTCTTGCAATCTTCAACGAATCCTCGCCATACTCGAACACTTCGATCATACTTCACGACGTTATGGATCGTAAAAATACCTTTGTTGCGACTTCAGAGCCCCAATCTGAAGCAGTATTCGAGAAAGAACGTCCACATTCAGCAGTACATAACAAACCACACGATTTGGATGGCCGCTTCGAAGACCTCAAGAATGAGGAAATCGCAGGCAGCATGGATGACGCAGAGAAGGAAACAATCGAGGAGACAGGACGTGACTCCAATATCGTAGACTGGGATGGACCCAATGATCCCGAGATGGCATTAAACTGGTCAATTTGGAAAAAAAGGTTTACTGTTATTATGGTTGGGTTCTTGACACTTTTTACGTTCGTACCTTATTTGCTTTGATCTGCCAAATCGTTCGGGTTTTATAATTGACATTTATCAACAGTCCTTTTGCTTCCTCTATGTTGGCTCCTGGTATTACTATGGTGATGGCCGAGTTTAAAAACAACTCCGAGACGATCGGTTCATTAACAGTGTCGATATATCTTTTGGGTTACGCTTTTGGTCCACTGGTGATTGCTCCCCTGAGTGAGTTGTATGGACGATTGCCTGTATACTACATCAGCTCGGTCTTGTTTTTACTATTTAATGTTGCCTGTGCAGAATCGACCAATTTCCCTATGCTGATAGTTTTCCGCTTGGCAACCGGACTTGCGGGCTCATGCCCTTTGACGTTAGGTCCCGGAACTATTGCAGATATGTATTATCAAGAGGAGAGAGGAAAGGTCATGGCAATATGGACCTTACCAATTCTCTTGGGTCCTGCTATTGGACCTCTCGCCGGAGGTTATCTGTCAGAATCCTTGGGATGGAGATGGGATTTCTATTTCCTCATCATCGTGGTAAGGAAACTTGGTGATTTATTGATAGAATGGGACTAATCTGTGTCTTCGCAAATTAGACCGGAGCAGTCTTCCTTTGCAGTCTCGTCTTCCAACAAGAGACATATGCTCCTACCATCCTTGAGAAGAGGACCAGGCGTCTACGCAAATCAACCAGAAACCCCAATTTAGTATCAGCTCTGAGATCGACCAAGCCATTACGAGAAATATTCCTCACCTCCATTCTCCGTCCAACAAAGATGCTCTTCATGATCCCAATCATCTTTGGACTATCCGTTTTTACCGCTATTGTATACGGTACTCTATACCTACTCTTTACTACCATGACCGACGTATTCGAGGAAGTATACGGTTTCCCCGCTGACAACGTCGGCCTCACCTACCTCGGCCTCGGCATCGGACAAATCGTGGGTGCTACAGCCTTCGGCATAGTATCTGACGGTATCTTACGAAGAATGGCCAAGTCAGGAGAAATGAAGGCAGAATATCGCCTTCCACCACTCGTCATAGGCGTCATGCTCCTCACCATCGGCTTGTTGTGGTATGGATGGACGGCGCACTTCAGAGTGATGTGGATAGTGCCCATCATTGGCATGGGCTTTATTGGGGCCGGAGTCATCACGTCTTTCCTGCCAGTCAACACCTACCTCGTTGATGCATACACATCTTACGCCGCCAGCGCGGTCGCTGCTAACGCTGTCCTGAGAAGTATCGGCGGGGCCCTCCTGCCACTCTGTGGTAAGAGCATGTATGCTACACTCGGTCTTGGATGGGGAAACACCCTTCTGGCTTTTATCACGCTCATGTGTCTGCCTATGGTATTGTGCTTTATCAAGTATGGAGAGAAGATGAGGACGCATTCTCGATTTCAGTTGACAGAGTAGATGATGTCTTTGATGCGTGGGGATGCATTTATGTCTATGGGTAAAGATTGTATGACCTGGGATATATTGGAAACCCGCGAATTAGAACATTGAAAAGATTGAATACTTGTTTCCTCTGAAACGAACCCACTGTTTGATGATTTTAAAATTTTAACTTTCATGTCTTTCAGTATGCCTCCTTTGACGAATTTGGAGTCTACTCTGGCTTATTGGGGTTAAAATCCTGCGGCTATTGTCAGTTGCTTGATATGTGACTATTCGCTTTCTTGTAATTGCTGACTCGGGATACCGGAACTAAATTGCTCTTTAAAGAATGTCCCAAGTGTCTGTGAATTAGCAAGTTGAAGAAGACCGGCTGTGGCCATTGTACTCATCCAAATATTCAAGAAATATGCAAAGCCCAGAGCGGCACTATGACTTGACCGCCCAGTCATCAATAGAATCCAAATAGTTAGATGCAAATGCAGACAAAATCGATAGTGCGGTAATGAAGGCAATCGAAACGATTTGATGTACAAACTCTTGAGTTAGGGGGGTTCTAGTGGTGATCAAGTATCATTAAATCGTTCTTTTTCTTACTATATCATTTTTTCTTGAGTATCGACTACATACTTTTTAACTATACTATTAGTGCCTCTTGTTTCATGTCATTGAATATCTCGCTCATCGACTCTCAATCAGTTGACCCTTCACAGATTCAACAACGGCAATATTATTTTTTTGATATTTACAGAGGCGTACGAGCCTTCTATTATAGAGATATTACACTTGAATCGCGAAGAAATTTGGAAGGGAGCTAATCTTCCGTGCGAACTGCCACTGACCCCGCTAGATATCGCTGTCTATATGGATGACTTCTTCTAGTTGTTGACAACGACTAAAACACTGTCATCGGTAACAGTTGTTTGAGTGAGTTGAGCGGTGGTGCCCTGAAGCTCAATATCCACAATAACAGCGCCGGAAGGGCCCAGAGATCTGGTGGATGTTCCAGTCACAGCGTTTTCGAAAGTGAAATTGCCAATGTTAGCAAGGTCAATAGAGCTGCTGTCGATGGCAAGATCTTCAATGATCCACTCGGCGCTTATGAGGCAGAGGGAGTCGGTGGAAGTCATGGTCTTGCTGACGGTTTTACCCGTAGTGGTATTCTCAATGATGGCTGTACCTTCAGTTGTGCTGTGAGCAATGATGGCGATGTTGATGACCTGGTAGCATTTTGTCAGTTTTGTAACGGGATGACGAAGGACGAACTTACATCACCGGCAGTGATGGTGCCAAGGTCGAAAACCTGGGTGTCTGCAGGAAACCATTCGTACCATGCATAGTATGAGATGTTTCCGCTAGGCAATATTGTGAAGTCAATTCCACTTTGCCAGAGATTGTCGCAGCTATAGCCATCAATGCCCACCCACGCAGAAGCAGTGTATTCGGTATACGAATCGCTCTTGTTTGAAGGAAATTCTGGGGTAGGGACGGTGAAGGTCGCATTGACAGACTTCACGGTCTCTCCGGAGTCAAAAGAATCGATGATTGCACCAGCCCAGCTCTCATTGAGGATCTCGGAAGTCTCAGCGCTCTTGTTGACTGAGCGCCGAGCATTACCGGCCTTGACATTGCTCAAGCTTTGTGGCGCTGCCAGAGCGCCGGCAAGCATAGTGCTGAGGACTGTAGCTATAACCTTCATTGCGGAACAGAAATATATGAAGTTGAAAAAACTATTGAAGCAGAATAACTCGGGGGAGGGAAATTTACAATGGGATTGAAGTGAATGATGAAGAGCTTCTTAAACGTACAGTTACGAACTACATTATTCGAGAGCTACCTACGAGCTTTATAGCTACCTACTAGAAAACCGTTGACATCCTAGCATGGGTCGTTCTTTGAGTTCTTCAACAGATTTCTCGAAACTTTGTATACAAACATGTTGTATGTGTGATACAATAGTGGAGATTCGTCAAAAAATATCATCCTCAATCAAACGGTGTCGTACCGAAAATAGGGTCTAAGTCGTATAGGACCTCAGGCAGGCCACAGTAAGCTTTCGCAATTAATCTTACTACTTGCCGTATAGGCAGCGCATTAAGTAATTGAAACCAGTGTGGATTCTCAAACATTTGTAGATTCCTTTTCCACGTCGCGCAGAGTCGAGAAAGGGGATTGGATGCACATCTCTAGGAAATAGGGCGTCATGAGCCGAGACGAGCCGATCACTCACGTCGATCTCGTACGAGCATTCATCCTTGGCGAAACTGACGAACCTCTAAACACGAGTGTCTGAGCTTGGAATACTATATATTGGGTCTTTTAACGTGAATGAGGGCAGGGTTTTTGAGTTCATCGCAGATATCAACTTAAGTATTGGGAGTTCACAATAGCGATGGAAGCACAATTTTTAATTGATTGTAATATTTAATAGAGCATGTTTGCCGAGTTGTTGAAATATAATCCATTAACTCACTAGAACCTTCAATCGATTCCCTGGATCCCTGACTTTTATCGATTGAAATGAGAGCTGCCAATAAGACTCGAGACCAGGAATAGCCTTCTTGCTTGGCAAGGTCGATCGATGTTCAAGGATGCAAAGAAAAATGAAGCATAATCATAGACGCTCAAAAATGCGAGACTGTCCTCAGCATAATTTCCACTCAAATAAAAGCTTATTCAGATGACTTATGACTTAGCACGACTCAATCCAGAATCGAGAACATATCAAGAGTCGGAATGCTAATAATATCAAAGCTTGTATGCATCTTACACTATCAGATCTTATCTTTAATCCTCAGATCTAGAAATCTCAGATCCTGCGCTTCTGCTTACAACATACCGTTGTTGGCTCCGAAAGCCCAGATGCAGGGGCAGAGCTGCAGATCTAGATTCTGGGCCCTGAGATGGCTTCCGTAGCCCCATATTCTGTTTTTCAACTCGTGATTCCCAGAATGAGTTTCCTTAATTATTGCTCTTCGACTGGGATTAGTTCACTCCTCCCATATCCAGTCTCTTTAAGTTGTGATCCTTTAATGGATACCCGATATCGATTGCCTCAAGATCCAGCGAGCTTCACGTAACATCTGAATTTTGAGCGATAATCGCATTGTGGTTATTCGAAGAGGGCTATGCGTTTCTCAGCAAGTAAGAGGCTCCGCGCAAAAGCAGCTTGCTCAATATACTTTATATCGACATTGGAATTTCTAGGTTTCAATGTGCATGATCTAGATAATTTCCGCTTTGAAGACATTCTTTAATTAGTCTAGACACCGCTCGCTTATCTGTACCCCGCCGAAGTACTCCCATACTCGTTGCGCACGAATGGTCTCTCTGGTCTACAACGCTTCGATCAAGTTGGCTACATTCTTTAACACATATGCCATTCCCTATGCCATTAAATGGTCTGGTTGGGGTTTCTACCTTATCTCTGCTATGTCGTGTCTGATTGAATGTATTATCATGTGGTTCTACTTCTCTGACACCAAAGGCTTGGCGTTAAAGGAGTGAAGTGCTGTCTTTGGATGGCGAAACGCACTTTGACGAGCGGTTCGTAAACTCGTAAACTGGTAATCTAAAATCTATTCTTATCTAATCTTATCTAATTATAATCTAGGATTCATTATACAAAAAACAATACTATGGCTTGGACAGTTGCTCTTTTCTGAAAAACACAAAGAAGCCGACACAAATGACGAGCTGAAAAATCAATGCGATCCAGAAATAAGCCTTTCCAAGCCCATCAGCAAAGCTGCCGCTCATATCGGGAAATACGTCACCAGGACCTATCTTGTTTGGTGAGGTTGCACGAGCTACAATTGTGGCCACTGACCCCAAGATCTGAGCCGCGATGAGCGTGAAGCACATGTGAAATCGTGTCAGTGTCTGCAAGAGGATCATGCCGAATCCAACGCCCTGGATAGAGTCCAGCACGCCTAACCATAGCCACAACCCACGACCGACGAGGGCACCTGTCACAGCACTACCAGCCCAAGGGACGTAGAGACCAATGTTAGAGGTACCCCACAGCATTTGACACCAGCGAGGAGCACCGAGACCGATGGCGAAGAGAGGAAGGATCCAGGAGTGACTTTTGGACAGCTGGCCGAACATCCAGAGAAGACCTCCCCAGACAAAGATGAAGAATATTATAAGAAGAATTGCGATGCTCCATGCCGGGGCATTGTTACTCGACCATAAGTAACGCCAATTGCGACCGTAAGGAGCGGATAACCAGTAGTTTTGAATTACTACCATGACAAGGAACCACTAATAACAGGAGCAGTCAGATCATGAACCATCAATAATTGTATGGAGAATAGGGCACTTACGCCTATAACCTTACGGCGGAACAGTGAGGGATAAAAGGAAGGAACTTTGCCCGGGACTTGACGGTAGTAATTAGGAAGGCCGAGGAAAAGCAATACACCAACAGACCACATAAGTACTGCGATTGGCACTGTAATGGCGGTGATGTATCGAGAAGAGGTAAAAAGACTGCTTTTTGTTATACCATTGGAAGTCTGTTTGATGAGATTGTCTCCCCAGTACCAAAGCAGACTGACATAAATCTGTTGAGTGCCTTGAATAGTACATGCTCGGAAGGCCCAAGCCTTGACAGGGGCACCACCTAAGTTGGAACACATCAGAATCGCACCGCATACTGGAAGAGTTTGGCAACATACCTTCACTACCGAAGTTGAGCACGAAGAAAAGAGAACCGCTCGCGGATGCGAGAGTATAAAATCCCGTTGCCACATATTGGATCCATGTCTGTCCACCAGAGCTGCTGTTGTATGGAGCCATTCCAACGAGGAAGAATGCAAGACCGTAAAATAAGAAAGGTATAGAAAGCGCATAGATTGCTTGCAACTGTCGATATATGATCCACCAGACTGCGGAGGAGGCAAGATAGATACTGGCAACAATGTAAAGCTCGTGAGCTGACTCTCCGTTCTGTCCAATGAGCAAAGTCACTTGGTAAGAATTTGCGGCGATAATTTGACCCTATTTTATCCAGTGATCAGTAAAGCTTACTCGTTACAACGCTTGAAGTCGATGAAACTTACAAATGCTAAAAGGAACGAATAAATAGGCCAGTCCCCAATTTTCTGTTGTAGGAATTTTCTCAAACCAGTAGGATGGACGTAATTTTCGCCGATCTCAAACTCATTAATTGGCAAGGCATCAGAGTCAACCCCCTCAGCCACCGTGGTTTCTTGATCGAAATGGCTATTATCTCGAGATGAATTAGATGAGCTAACGCGTCTTGTGTGAATCCAAGGCAAGCGGGACTTGCTCTTGTTCCCACTCTCGTTGAAGCGAAAGATTGAGGAAGCCGGTGAATTTCCAAGTTTAGCGTCATGGAACTTGTTAAACCACTGCTTCTCACTCTTGATTAAGAACTCTTCAATGCACAGCTGGTCCTCTGATGATTTACCGTTAATATCGACAAGCATATCTGTAAACTTTTTTCGATATTGCCCTGTAGGATCAGTAAAGAAAGGATCAACAGCTTGCAATTTGAAATCCTTCTTCTCTCCTACAACTGAGCTCAAGCTGAGAACAGAGCTACTGGCCGCAGGATTCAAGCGTCCAAGATAGGTGGATGGTTCCATTTCGAATTCGCCTGTCATATCCATTCCTTCTCCACGGTTAATGGATGACATTGGTATATCACCGTCATTGAACTGGCCTGGTAGTATCCCGTGACTTCGGTTGCGCGAAACATCGTTGGATAAGCCAGTTATATTATTGCCATCCTGATCAACGGTCAAAAAACTCCCACTAGACCTGCCAAGTTGGTAGAAGTTCTGTTTTGCGGTACACGCCCTGTTGCCAGATCCTAGCGATCTAGAGAGCTCTGCAAAGTCACCACTTGGCGACGGACTGTGAGTCCTGCTAGGATTCTCACTCTGAGGGAATTCAGAAACGGGTCGAGAGGGGTAGAGGGAAGTGGCTCTGCTTGCCCCCATAAAAGAAGTATCAATGCTGGCTCCATGAGTATGGCCAAACTCACGAGTATCGGTGGACCACAAATTTGATTTTTGGCTGCGGTGCATCTCCAATGCACCTGTCTGTAATTTCTCTAGATTCTGTACCCATTTGGCGACAGGAAATCTTTGGACTGAAGACCTAGCTCTCATCATAGCACGGACATCCGTTTTAGATGTTATTGCGCTATTAATTGCTTTCTTAAATTGATGGATGAGATGCTTAGTAGTGGTTGATTCAATGGTGAACCAGAAGCCAGGCATTTGACCAAGACCGCCAACGCGTGCACCAACTCCCAAAGCACCTTTTCGACCAAACTCTACAGCTACAAGACCAAAGGGCTCGTCGCGAGAGGGAATAAGAGCGAATTCGGCACCACTGAAAAGGAATGGTGGCAGTTGTGTGAATACCGGCTTGCTGCACACTCTGCCAGGGTACTTCTCCATCATTTTTTCTAATTTAATGGCGGCAAAGCGACCATAGAGATCAATTACAGGTCCAACACATATCAGCTGAACATTGCTGTGTTCTTCCAGAACAGATGGAAACACATCTGCGATGAGATCAACGCCTTTCTGCATGGACCAACGACCAACGAAGACGAAAAGCTCAGCATTAGGATTTGTCTCTAATCCAGCCCACTCTTGAGCCTGAATACGAAGTGCACCTCTTGCAGCCTCGCTTTCAGTGTCAATGGAGATGTCTTTCTTGGCTCCGGTTGGCTCCAAGTCAGCAGTATCTGAAGGGTCAGGATTTGGAAGACCGCCGATCTTAGAAAGGCCCCAAAAGATTGGATATCTTGCAAATGATCTGACACCATACTTATCAGAGACACCAACAGCACCAAATCCTTTCTGATGGATTCGAAGATAACTAACTCCTGCATGAAGGAGATTGAAAACTTCGCCAAATTGTACATATTTCTGAACGACGTCCTTGGGGAGATTGTAAATTGCACATACTTCGTCTATCTCTTTGTTGGTCCGCATAGGCCAAAGTCCCTGGAATTCTGCATTGTGAAGAGAAAGACACATAGGTATGGTCCGTGGGAGAAGGTGTAACGGTGCAAGAGCAGCATGAAAATCGTTGAGATGAAAAAGATCAATCTTGAATCTCTTAGTCGTTTCTGCAATGCAAGCATTCCAAGCAGAGTAATAAATGGCGCTGTTAAGGTCGTCCATTCGCGCAGGGTATGGCTCTGCTTTTGACTGCTGTCTGAAGATTGGTGCATCCAGAATAACATAGGTGATATTTCGAAGGGTATGATACTGCACTTCCACCTCATATACTTCTCCAAGAATTGTAACCGCCATCGGCTCTGCAGGTTGATCTACTGGATAATCAATACCGCCCACGCAGGGTACAACCCAGATAAGGTCCTGGTGCCCCAAATTCTTGCCCATAAGTGATGCCATAACCCCAAGTCCACCGATTTTAATTTTGATAGCCCAGTCTTCGATCTCGTATTCCATAGTGGCAATCAGGACAGTCCTTCTGTTTGGTGCACCGGCATCGGCCGCCAGTGGATCTATCGGACCAGCGATAGTGGTGCTGGTCGCTGAACCTTTGAAGAAACCCATGAAAGCATCTGGCAGGAGTTTGAATTGGCTTACACTCAAAGATGAGATCAAACCAGCCTTCTCTTCCACACCAATTTCATTATGTTTAACTTTGTAGAAGGACTTCTTGTACATCCAGACTCCCAAGGTCGCTGTGAGCGGTGGTATCACAGCCATAAGCCAATAAAGTATCAGTTGGTGCCAAGCAGAACCTGAGGGTACTACCAGATAGCCAAGAGTCCCGTCATTTACCATGATTTTCCAAGAAAGATGGGGCATAGGAGGTGATTTTGTGATATTGACAACATCACTCAAGAGTGTGATAGGTGGCACACGATCGAGAATACCATCGCCATCAATGTCACCAAAGACATTAGATTTGTCAGGTAATCCACTTGGGTTCATGCCCCAGACTGAGAGTGAAATAGTATTAGGCCACTCAGCCATAAAGTTGAAGGCCCAGGAATAATCATCTACAAGTTTCATCTCGTTAGCCAGGCCATTGTCGTAACCGAATTGGTTCCAAGAGCCTTGAGTGAAAATGTGAGGAAAGCGACGCTTATAACTCTTATTGCTCTGCAGCTCAGCATGCTGAATATGGTCACTGCTACCGGTCAAGCGGCTCCAGTACTGAAGGATTACATGATCCCCTTCCCAACCCTGTTTCTTTGTTCCACTCCATGGCAGAGGAGTCAATACAATTTTAGTACCGTTTTCGTATGTGGTCCAGTTACTCCAGCTTGAGCCCCAGTTCGTAGAATAACGGAATTTGTCTGCGCCTGCCGCGTTTGATGAGACATACAAATCTCTAGACGAGGAATCTCTCTGCAAGATGGATGCCGAAAAGTTCGCAGCTTTTGGGAAGACTATCGGATTATCGGACTGGCCAATCCGGAACATGAAGTGATCAATAGCCTAAGAAAAGTAAGCAAGTGGTTTCAAGACCTAATCTTGGGACTTACATTTGTTGAAGCATTTCCTGTTTGAGTTGTAGCGTTATTGACCGTAAATGTATGAACACCATTGGACACATTTAGTAAATTTGCTTTATAGATCCAAGCGGTGGGAACTCCTCCAATATATTGAGGCTCATCAGCCGAAACAGGTAAGCAGGTGATGTTGGTCTTGTCTAATTGAGCAACTTTGTTATCAAGGGTTGTTGAGTTGATAGTAATGCTATCCGTAACTGATTCACAGCTCATGTTGGCGGAAAAGTGTATCTGAATTGGTACAATTTCTTGTTCTCCAAGATTCACTCTCGAAGGGATACGTGAATCATGGCCGGGTAGGACACGAGTGATGAGAGGTTTAGGTTCGACAAAGTTCTCCGTTGGGACGTAGGCCTTGAATTCCCAAGCTTTCATGTTCAAATTGGAAAGACACCCATTGTACTCATCGCTACCCTCCAGACCTTCAAATGTTAGTATATATTAGATCCTCTTTACTGGACGCGTACTTACCAAGTTTCCTTGTGGAAGCGCTAAGTGTAGCCTCTTCATAAGGATAAAACAAGTTCTTCACAGTCGTGCCCTCCGTAAACGGAGAAAGCAGAGTGCGTCGATCATCAGCACAGTTAAAACTGTAGTCAATAGTGGTGTTTTCATTGTGATAAATCAACCATACGCTCTGATTTCCCTGGCCACCGCTGTCTGAAAAGTCTTGAACACCCTCAGTTCTAGACCTCAACACACTCCAGAGTCCAGTTTCAGTGCGTGTGCCTCCACTTCCAGGAAGATAGACATCGTGAGTAAAATTCGATAGCTGTGTAAGAACGTAGCCGTCGTTAAGGACAGGGAAAGCCTCGCGAAGCTCATACATTCTCTTGATTACATTCCGAACTGGATGTGAAGAGTCCCTATGATCTTGACTGACAGTATCATCATTACAACCAACCAGAGCAGCATCGAATGGCATGTCAGTATACCAGATTTCGTCCAACTTGTAACATCCATGCATTTGCCATGCGAGTGCAGATGACATTGGTTGTCTTCCATAGACATAGTTGCTTGCTTGACTGTCCAGAACATAGAACGCCTGCTCCTCACCCCAGGCTAACAATGGAACTCCTGGCATGTGAATGGTGGTGATGAAAAGACCAAGAATCTGGCGTTCGGTTCCATTTGTTAGACCGGGCCAACGAAAGACATCTTGGTTCGTAACTCCATATAAGTGACGAGGATCATAGAGTCCAGTATTTGCATTGACCATGTCGTTTGTAGATACCATCTGGTGCCATGCAGTGACAAAGTTGTAGTCTGTATCGCCAACAGCGCCGATGAGTCCATCCATTCCCAAAAATCTAGTCAGCCCTCGATAGATGGAATAGTGGAACGCCGCACCATCCAAAGCACTCTTTCCGAAGTCTCGGATGTAATCGCTACTATTCGTGGTATTCGTTGCCATAATAGCTTCAGTCAAGTTATCAAGTTGTTGCTCTGGCAATTTTCCTCGGCCAATATATATAGCCCCGAACGTATTTCCATCAACAATTTCACCTGGGATAAAGAAGTTATCCTTTCCCAAATCATTCGCACATTGTCGAATATAGGTAGCCCAGTCGGCCTGAGCATCCACTGTGACTTGCAGTGCCTTGTCTATACGGAACCCGTCGATGTCAAGCATAGCAATTGTGATGCACGAAAAAAGCTGAATTTTTGCTCGAACATCTGAACGCCATTCCCTGAGGCGGTCTTGCACGTATGCGAACTTAGATACCTGTCTTTGCCAGTCAGGATAAGTGCCAAAAGCAGAAACGTCTCCGTATTGATCGAATTCACTATTTCGACAGCCCGACATTTGTGAGGTCACATTAGTACCAACTTCAAACCCCTCATCGTAGTAGAATACTGGATATACGCAATCTGGATCCTCTTCATTGCCTGGTTGGAAATCATGGTATATCCTGTCACTCTTCCAAACAAAGTTATGTTCGTTGAAGTTGAAGGGAGTACCGGAGGTGTCGTTGAGATAGCCTTCAAATCCAATAAGATCGCCCATACTAAATGTCTAGTGTTAGTACATCGGTTTTTTAGCGCAAGAAATGTGTATTACTTACGTTGCCATTGTGTTGTCCAATATGACATACATGCCACGGTTGTGTATCTCTGTTATGACAGCTCTCCAATCATCGATCATACCGTGATGATGGTCTAACAAGGTCAAATCCAACGGACTGTAACCATCCGAACCCCATGGCATGTTGATATGTGGACTACCCGCAAGATATAGAACCTATAATAAATTCAGTATCAGTCAAGTGATGAGTTTGATGAATAAGCTCACCTTCACGCCCATGCCCTGAATATAATCTAAAGTATCTTGTACACCTCTGATATCACCACCAAAACGGAACTGATTCGATGTTATATCGTGTTCCCAAATAGTCCCATTTGCATCGTCATTGGTGGGGTCTCCATTCACAAATCGGTCGAGAGTGAGAGTATAGGTTGGCATTCGCCAATTTTTTGGGGAAGGTTGGAAGTCATGATCCTCCCATTTCCCCCAATAATCCAACGGATCAACGGCAGTTTCGTTCGTGTTGAGGTTATAATCAACCTGGTCCGGTGAATATCGAAGTGCGGTGAAAAGAGGTAGATTCCAAGCCAGCAGAACCAACGCAGAATAGGATACCATTTTCGCAGCGAAATGCTTGAGCACACATAAATATGTCATTACAAAATTTCAAACAGTCCACATTCTGCCCGTTAGTAATAATTTGAGATTAGATGGCTTTGCAAGATGAATTTTTGGCCGATAGAGAACTTGACAAAGTTGATTAAAATGATAAGCGATCTCTGGTAACAACTTGACAAAAGTGAGAGAGAATTTAGACCATCTAAGGTAGCGAGTGACTTGATAAGCTCAGAGAGTAGAGGAGAATAGTTCGAGTAAAGAATGACTTGGGATGAAAGTGAACAAATTTTAGTTGTATCAAAGCAAAAGAGTGTAAATCAAGCAAGACGTCAAGATGGTGCAGGAGAGGACATGGTGATAATGTCAACCGAGCTTTGATCAGTCAGGGAGCGAAGGATGGCACTTCAAACGCAATCAAAGACTAGAGTTATGATAGATCCGGCAACTTAGCTGTTCGGTCCAGTAGAGCTCTCCATGTACGTAAGAGAGTACATCTTCTGTGCAAGCTCGTATGAATTCCAGCCGCCATGACTGCGCCGATGCACGCACGCCCTAGAGCAAAGCGCATAGGCAGAAGAAACGCGACGGCATCACGCCGCTGACTCTATGAGGACTAACCTGAAGCCATTTCCATAGGTTGAAGAAGGGTCGTTTGAGGAGTTCAGGGGTTGGACGGGCTATACAGCCAAAGATATGGAAGATGAAGTGGAGCAGCGTGACAGAGCAGTTTTTGTTTTAAAGATAGCCTCTTATAATAGACGGAAGTGGCATCTCGTAACTCGATATAGAACGAAAGTCCGAAAACGTATGTTCCCCGGCACAAATAAGATACAGGGTCATGCTTCTGGGTCGATATCTACAGGGTTTTTTTGAGGTAAAAGTAAAGAGCGATACGAGTAGGCTTGTGTAGTATTCGGGTTCCTCACGGCTTCCTGTCTTTGTCGCAGATGAAAAGTTTATTCTCAGCCAAGTGTTGAGGATAGAAAATGAGTGAGACCTACGATGACAAGCCGAGAATATAGATTATTGCTTCGCAATATATGGAGACAACAATTGTTTATCATCACACCAACATTTTTCCTATTGTTCAACCACAATTTCATCTTCCATCAATACGTATGCGAAATTGTTGAATATTTCCTAAACTTCCTATTGTTCGGCAATAGTGCGGTTATACTTATGTAATAATGCACGTACTAGGATAAGGCACGGATATTAAAATAAAACTCAAGGGTTCAGATGAGTTCGGAACCAATCCCGGCAGTCATCATCAAAAGGATGAGGCTCTCGGGTGGCAGTGCGCCATACGGGTAGACTATCGCGAGGCGTTCAACGTCTGGTTCTGTAGAGTTCAGAGCGCCTAAGCACACGTAAATAATCTAAACTTCAAAGCGATAAATATAGTACAGTACAGCAATTCTGAGCCCTATCGATCAAGCCGTGGTCCAATTTTACGATTGTCTCCAAAAGACTGCAATAATATTGAGATAATAAGGATTTTGTAAGCGTAAAATACTTTAAGTATATCTCGTTACCTTCGAATTGTCTTTCTCCAGAAAAGTATTCTCAAAACCTAGCAGTGTAAACTACTGCTACAACAGATCCCCACAACTGTCCCAACAGTAAAATGTCTCTAGTTTGATAATGTTATTGTGGTGAGGTTTTAACTTCGTCACCTTTATCACTTGAGATTTCAACTTTCCGCAATTGATACCCTGTCGTCTTGGGTCTGCAGAAACAATCCCAGATGAGTCCGTGCGAAATGTATACGCAACACAGCGATAAGCAAATGAGCAGGACCATAGCGCAATAGAGTCATCCAGAACACGGAACGGTATCGGCAATCTCGGGTGGCATACTACTTTTTACACCAGTTAGGCTTCTACGGAATTATTGAAGGGACTATTCCATAAAGAGGCATAGACCATATTCAATCTTGTACAGTCTTCTTCCTCTTGCATTATTCAGGTCGCCGTCGGCCGGGGCCAAGATTTGTGGTGGAGTATGGTGTGGATACTTCACCGAATGCTACGCAGAAGTATGCGAAATTCAGGTACAAGGTGATGTCTTCGCAAATTCGGCATCTTTAGACAAATCCTTCTTGTAACCTGAAACGACAGCAGGCATAGATTGCCATGAAAAGGTCAATGCGACTTCTTCAAATGGAAGAAAGCCAAAGTTCAAAAAAGGTCTCCAAATGAAAATGTTTCTAGATTGGTTTATTGTTCTGTATTCTCCACTTGCATTATCCTATACTATTTCTAATTACAGAGACAGTGGTACGTCGAGTTACAAAAATCCTCCGAACGCACTGACAACTATGTGCACATCACACTATTAACTAGCTAAGTAGAAGAAAACCACCAACCTAGACAACGTGAGTCTGCCAGAAAACGCAACGTTCATTGTTGGATGGATCGGCTATCATACCAACACCATCATTGCCCAACTCGATATTCAGGCCTGTGCCGTACTCGCTCCAGACTGGAATGGATGCAGAATCGGCGTTAATGTCTCCCTGCACAAAGTTCACCAGGTAGGTCTTCATGTAGGTGGCCAGTGTAGCATTGATGGCATAGCTGCTACTACCACCTGTACCAGTGCCTCCAACGAAAAGGTACGGATTTTCCTGTGCGTGATATGATGGGGCTACATCAAAATACCAGGCGTATGTTGTGTTGTATGCTTGCGACAAGTAATACTCGTAGCAATTGAGAAGTACTTCAGACAAAATGTGATCGTACTTGCCAAATATGGTGTAGTAGAGATCTGTGTTATTGATGAGTGGGTACAACTCCCAGACCTGATCGATAACGGCCGATGAAAGGTTGAAACCTTCGCCCTCGAAAAAAGTTGTCATTAACTCCTTTGTGTCGTAGGTCATGTTGCGGATATCGGAGTCGCCGTCGATCATGTATGGGGATGTGGTGGGAGTAAAGTCATGACCTTCATCCTTGAGCTGTCCAGCAATGATTGGCAAATCTTGATGATACCTTCCACCAGCGAAAGCGTAGCCTGGCAATTCTCGAATATAATCACCGTCAACAATTGGACCCCATCCACCAGAGCCAATGTGGCCGGTCATATCATTGATCTGACTTGCATTCAGAGCCAAGATCTCTTCTTGGGTATAGTCTTCAAATCCAAAGTATTCGAGCATAGCCAAGTTGCGGGTGTCGATAGATTCAATGGTGATAGGAGAGACAGCTGGTGACATGACAACGGCTTGCTGGAATGGAACGCTGCCCTCGCCACCGTTGGAAGTAAGATGGCTTAGCAAACATCCAGCTCCAGCACTATGACCGGCAACAGTCACGCGGTCAGGATCTCCTCCAAAGAGCGAGATGTACGATTGAACCCATTCCATAGCAAATAATTGATCCATGGTTCCAGGGTTGATGTCGCCGAACTGACCCAAGAAACCGAATGCGCCGAGACGATAGTTGGGGATAACATAGATGATAGAATTGTTGGAAGTAATAACAAGATCAGAACCATCGTAGATCTCTTTCTGGCCAGTATGCCATCCTCCACCATAGATATAAAAGAGGACGGGAAGAGTGGTGCCCTCAGGGATGTTATCTGGAACGATAACATCTAGAAACAAACAGTCCTCGCCTTGGTTCGTGGCTCCAGAATTGGAGCCTTGTTCCAATTGATAGCAAGTCTGACCGTATGATCCATCTTGTACCTCGGTCTCGTTGGTTGAAGGAGCGACAGGGTTTTTAAAGCGTAGATCTCCCGTGGGAGGATCAGCAAAACGAATGTTCTTGTATTTGTAAAAGCCGTAGGTTTCATTATAAGTAGCTTGGTAAGTCGCATAAGGCAGAGTCACTTGCGCTGCGTTTCCGACTTGGACTTGGGAGAAGGTAGAAAGGAGAGTGAGAGCATTGCTCAAGGAAAAGAGTGACCATGCCGACAGCATAATGAAAAGCAGATTGTTCAGACAAAAGTGAGAAGGAAAGAAAGATTGACAACGAGTTGGATCTAATGATGAGAAAGAGGGAGAGGGATGTACATATGGAAACAGGTGAAGAGAGGACAAGGGCAGATGACTACTGTACGGTAGGTTATAATACCATTTTTCATGATATCCATGATGTTCTCCATATGTGTTCCATCCAATTTTAAAAACAAAGCGTGGAAGAGAGGGCGTAGATACCAGTTTGGGTAGGCCGATAAATTCGCATTCACTTTGGACAGAAACTGATGGGTTAATCAGTACCATGCTTCACCATTCGTTATAGCGATTCGGTATCATAATTCGGGATAAATACTTCATTAAATGGATAACACTGTGGGAAGGAGATTAGTCCGCAAGCAGTGAATAAAATTCATACTACAACATGCATGAATAGAAGCACAAGGTGTGTTCCTTACTCGCACCTGCTCCAGTAAATGATATGCAGCATGCTATATCATATCAGATCGGACGATTTCCCAATAAAAACGAATCATAGGTGAGATACTCCTGAACTACTCCAGTCTGGGCCGTGAGTCCGGAGTAACCTGTGTGGAGATATCTATGCATGTGTCTTAGATTTAGAATCTTCCCGGGCTGTGCAACTCACTGTGATATTTACGTGAGCATATGGGAGACATAAACGTCCGAGAGCCGATGCGAAGAGATAAGCTTTGAGGAGTCTGTGATCGTTTCACAGCATAATTAGGTATTCATCCCCTCTTTTGGCTTCTTTTAGAATTCAACCAAGTCCTTCATCTACTATGTCGATTGCATGGTAATGCGTTTCCATGAGCCTTGCATATTCTCGCATAGATTGCAGCTCCTCATTGGCCGTTCCTAATGTCAAGGGACCGAGTAGCCTTTCCATTGTTAACTCGGAAAGTATCTTTGATGGTCTAACGCTCATGATTTCCGTACGCGGTAAACGTCGTACCTAAGTCTACCCAGTACACACACCACTCACAACAAAAATATGACCCACGAGTATCCGCAAACATCCGAACATGAAAATCTCATTTCCCAATACCAGAAAAAAGAAAAGAAAAAAGAAAAAAGATGAAAAGATATAATTTTGGGCCAGTGTTATGGTATGCATTCGCTTGGACCTCTTCAGATAACCACGCCCTCTCGGAGTTCGGGATTCTAAATATTCCGAACATAGCGTTATTTGGTAGCGTTGTAAGCATTATCTAAGGTACCGTACTTATCTAGGTACCTAAGGTAGTAAGTGATAAATAAGTTTGGGCGTGGCGGGCACTTGGTAATATGTACTTGCACGTTTGTGTACAAAGCTAAAGCTTGATCAAACAACGACTGCTCGTCAATCCTTTTGAATTACAGTTATATGCATTGTTGACGAGGTGAATATATGGTGTATGATAATTCTTCTCGTCCGTATACCATGCTTATATTCTTTACGGCTCCTGTCTATTTCGAATGGTATTTCGTATTTTGGCTTCGCTTTATTATGTACCTCTCATGGGCTATTGCAGATGTCGAAATTCCAATTTTCTCAAACTTCGTACTTGTGAATGTTTTCTTTTCATGTATCGAAGTCCATGAATGTTGGCATTATATATTGAAGAGTGGCGACTTGGTCAGACACCAATATCCATTGCCCTCAGGAGCGTTGTGAGGACAGGTTGATCCAAAAATTGGTAATTCTCAGAGTGACTTCGCTCATATATTACATGCTGCGTCTCTACTCGATTTGGCTTTCTCTTTATCTACCAGTGCTGGGCACATCAACATCGTATGTATATACGTATATCGCAAATCTCTGCTGGCACTGTACTGTTATAATGCATCTCCTTGCATGCGACGTGCCTGCCTTCCCTAATTAAAACATCCAACTGGGCAAGCGTCAGTACCAGCACACCTAGACGGCAATCGTTTCTTTCTTGTCATGTGGGCATATCTCTTAGCAAGTCAAACAAATTCATCTCTGATCTGACGGTCATGCTATCCCTATTTTCATAACTGCCGAGTCATTTTCTTATTAATCTTTGGTGTCTGAACTAACAATAGTTGGATTAGATGACACTGCAGGAGCACTATTGCGTGAATCGTCAGCCGCTTTGGGATACCAATCCTTCGGGTCCATCTTATCCCCACATGGCGAATGCTTGAAGGCATGATCTTGATGAAGCTTCCGGGAGTGTTCAGAGTGCCAAGCTTACATCTAGCTATGGAGCATTACAGCTATAACATTAAAGATTACATTTGGTGATCCTGATCCTGCCAGTTCTTACACCAACCATAGTCTCTATCGCCGCCATTTCGAAGCCACGACCTCACCTACCTAGCTCTACAAAAATTAGTGTTTATGTTCAAATAATTCCAGTAATCTTTTCAATCTTAGCTCGTATGTAGGCTCGCAATGTTGGAGGCCTTTCAAAGATCTTCAAGTAAGGCACATGTTCCGACTGCTCTGACAAAGTCTGCTACTATGTAGAACCCTTTGATATTCTTTTTAGATCACCGCATAAGCTTTCTTCGATTCGTGTTGAACCTCTCATACACGTTTTAGCAGATGAAGTTTTTTCCTTTCCTTTGACAATAAAGTTTGGAGAACATCCACGTACGTATTGCTATCACGCGGATTAACTGATGACTGAGGATTTGGGAGATGTAAAGCGCTGGGCAAGTAATCCAGACACGCAAGTATTGGCTTGTAATCGATCTGAGCCTCTTACCCGGACGCTGCTTTAGGGCTGAAGAAGCAAGATTTAGCGCTGTGTTCAGAACGAGCAAGTAAAAACAGCTGAATAAGCTAAGATTTTATTCGGCTTGTCTTTTTATGATTGGCTTGAGAACCCATCATCCGTAACTAGATCTTTTCCATTTAAGCGATATCATCAACAAATTCAGCTTCAAATATGAATTATGTAAAAGAAAGTCGCAAAAGGCAAGGACCGGACCTCTCGGCTTTGCTCATGTAATGGCCTGTCATAGCCTCAACCTGGGGACTATGAGATGGCCTATCATCATTGATATTGTTCACTTCATATGTTCGGGAGATCTTCTTGATTGATTATAATTATAGCTCTAAATATGATCAAAGAGGTGGGTCACCAGCCACAAAATACAATTAAAACCGACAAAAAACAAATGATATAACTATTTCATATTTTTGAAGCTTACATGTAGCGCCTATAATAAGACAGAGCAGCCGACCTTCAAGAGCACACAGTCAGATATTCTCATAGGGCCTGACAGCTGACTGCGCACAGTCAGATGTGTTCAGCAGCTCGATTCTTATTTGGGACGACCAAAATGGATATGCGACTGATTGATAATATATAAATGAGCTTTTTGATTCATTCGAAGCGTTCGTCTCATTACTTAAAGAAAAGAGAAATCCATTCCCAAACAAGCGTGAATTTATACTCATCCCATACTTTGAACCTTCAAAGTTTATTATTTGCGATGTGGCTTTGCAACTTTTGTTGCGGCAGGAATGCTGCAGACTCAAGTGATCGATTGCATGAGTCACCAAAGCAGAAATCCTCTTGGTGGAGTTGCTTCTGTTGCGGTGATCATGATACAAGCAATGAATCAAAACCCCATCACGAGTCCAAGTCTTACTCTTGTTTCCACGGAACTTTGTGCTCCTGTTGTGGTGACAAAGATGAAGGCAATGAATCAATACCCCATCACGAGTCCAAGTCTCATTCATGTTTCCACGGAAGCTGGTGTTGCTGCTGTCTAAGCAAAAAGGACGAGAAAGATCAGAATAGTAGATCTCTGGAAATCAAGTGAGTTTAGACAATTCGGATCTCGGAGAGATTACTAACAGATAAACATAGGGAACAACCTAGGCCTCGCGAGCCGATGCAAGCAAGTAGAGACATTCCAGAAGAGATCCCTAATGGCAATGAGCGGCCTAAAGAATTTGCGGGCGAGACCCGTGAACAGATTCGGGAAGGAAAACGACGAAAGGTCCCTGATTCTCTGGGAGTAATGCCAGGGAAAGGCTTGCCAGGCGGCATGCCCCTCGAAACTAGGAGCAAAACCGCAGCAGTAAACGCGTCAACACTTCAACAACCAGTAGCAGGTCCCTCACACACGGCGGAAGAAGGGCCACGAAACGTCTTACTATGGAATAAGGAGATCTTTGCCCCAAAATATAGCCACCTCCGGGGTATCAAACCTTACTATGCATATAAGATGCGTAAGGACTATGAAAATAGGCCTGCCGCCATATTGGAGTGGATCTTGGATAACCAGAAAAGCAAACCTTCTTATGACGAAAAAATCGATATAACGAAGCAACTTTGTTACCCTTCAGCTCCCGGATATGCTGTTGAGCATATTTTTGAGATACAGTCCGTTGCGGACTTTTTTGGGAGAGCGGCTAGCCATGAGTTGTATGAGAGACGCCAAAATTCACTGCGATCGAGAAGCGATTCGTGGATGACAAAAACCGTAAACCCGAAATGGTGGGAATATTCCAGAAATGGCCAGCTATCATTGCTGCAGGTGGTGATGTCTGTGCTGGCTTCTAAGTCTGAGGAATTTGTGAATCTGGAAGAGAAATTAAACGGAGTCAAAGCCGTTTATTTTGCTCGTAATCGACCAGAAGTCTTCAGCAACCCCAAGAGGGAATTTGACTTAGATTACATCCATAGGGTACTTGACAGGGTCATGAAAACTTACCTGGTGGCCGATTATCTCGATGAAGCACCAGTACGACGCAACTTCCGCCGAGTCAGTATCGCAATAGTGAATGTTCTAGAGGAGTTTCAAAAAACTTGCAAGGCTTCGATCCGGCCTGTTTTCAAGAACGAACTTGGGAGAGTAGATATGCCCGAGGAGTTTAGGACTTGGGTGGCTGGTTATATCACTGCCATCCAAACCTCGATGAACGATGGCATCTCAGAATCTCTCGAACACATTACTGATATGCTCAATAAGGAGGAGAAGAATCTGCGAAAGCAGATAAGGGAGATTGATGAGCCAAGCACTGCAGAGCGAGCATCGAGTAGGGTAAAGGCCGAGGCTGAGAGAAAGAGGAAGGAATTGAAGGATGAGTGGAACAATACCCTTCCGGAGCTCAGTGCCCTCAAACAGCTCGCCGATGAGTTGCTAAGGGGTCACAAGAGGAAGAAAATAAATCTCTTCCGCCTCAAGCCTCAACTCACAGAGACGAATCCAGGCGATGTTGCACCGGACAACGCTGGAGACAACACATTCGAAGACATCAACGTAGGAGATCTTGGCCTAGGAGATCTTAGCTTAGAAAACCATGATACAGAACAAGATGAGGAGGATAGAAAATTCGATGCCGTGGTGAAAGGAGGTACATTTATATCTGAAAAGGCTGCGAACGCAGATCTGAGCGAAATGGGAGACCCCGAAGAGTTCCATGATTGAAGAACGAAAACCGAAACCATATGACTTGGATCTCTGACAAAAGCATTAAGTATATGGGATTCAGGTAGCTCGTGTCAGGATTCATTCTATTTGATTATTAGCGTATAGAGGGGATTCGGCTTTGGTAGAGGCCTGTCTACGTATCTATTTTATGTTTTATTGCTGTTTAAATCAATTAACTAACAAACCCCGTCCTTGATACCTATTTGCTCGCTAGTCCACTATGGTATATCGCGTATTTCATTAATCTAACAATTTACTCGTAGTAGTAAGTAATATTCCTGCGGGTTTTATATTCGAAGTGAGTAGTTCCCAATCAAAAAGTGCAAACTGCGTACTCGCAAATCATGTAGGTATAGAACCTGGAGAATATCTCAAAGAGCTTGTCTCTGTGTGAAAATCAATCAGATGCGAATTGAAATAGACTTTCCGAGCTGTACACGTTGAATCCCATGCGATGAAGCAATTTCAAAATTTTGTGTTTACATTGACCACTGAAAGTAAGTTTCTATATTAGTCGCACAACTTATGGTCACGTTCTGTCCAGTAAATCTTTTCCTTACAAGAGCTCTAAAGATGTTAGACTTGAAGGCTTTAGTCACTTGAAGGCAAGAGAAGATTCTGGTTAAAAAATCCAAAAGGTTCATACATCGGCATACCGAATTACTATCTATGAAGCTCTGTGCAAGAATAAGATTGACTACGTAGCGAAAATAAGTGGACTGGGTAATGAATGGGTTATGAGGCTTCAATGTGGGCTTTGTATCGGGGATTTTTCAGGGCGATTAAAGTTTTCAGTTTTCGGAGGTCTTCCGGCTTCATCTTAAGCTCAAAGGGTTTTTGGCCATACCATGGTCTGAAGTATGTCCAAGGAAGTTCATAGGGTAATTCTGCGCTGGGGTCACCATAGATAGCATGTGTAGTTTTTGCATCCTTCATACTCGCAAGGAGATGTAGCCTCTCACAGCATTTGTCTCCTTTTACATGCTTCTGTTCACAGATCACTATACGTGTAAAGTTTGCCTTAGGATGTGTAGAAAGCTTTGGGTTGTTTAGCACATGAGTGAAGCTGGAAAAAAGGAGGTGGCACTTACAGCACAGAATTCAAGATACGCTTCAATGTGATATAGAATCCTGAGAACAACTACAGGATGCCCATAGACACTGTCTTCTCCTCTTATGTGCACAGGCTTGTGTTTAGCTTCACGGGGAAGCCACAGGATAGCTCCTTCTTGGATTTCGGCGAGGTCAAGACTTAGCATTTTGGATTGGATAGGAGATGGGCGCTTTTCTCTGTTCTTTGAATTTCCTTTTGGATATCAGTTGCAAGATTTTATTGTCAAAATATTTAGTCGGGTCTTCCGCTGTTGATGGTCATTTTCTCTGATCCTCTATTCTTCGCCTTATATAATGTACATTTCGTGTGTTTTTTTCAGCTAATAGTGAGCATCAGCACAGGAATCCCATTAGTTCCGATAGCCAATCAAACTACTCTATCCATGAACTGGATATTCATCAAACTGATGGCGTGTAATCGCTCACATATCGAACTCTACGTCTTCAAACACGAACAATGCATTGTGAGACTGCTGAAACATACTCAGACGCGCAAACCAATAAATTCAGAAAACCCGAAACTAGCGATAGGCAACGACGTAAACGCACTGTCCATGGAAGCCAACAAAGACGAGATATATAACCAAGATCTTTCTTATGTTCTATTGAGCCTTTGTTTGTAGACATGTTACACGCAATCCATCACCACCATTTAGTTGCTCATGTAGCGATGAACTGATACTTCTTCATCAAAGTTTATGACATTTTTCATCGACTTCTGTGTCTCGCTCAGATTATTGAGTGTTCTTTGAGGTTATTGTCTACGAGGTGGTTTCTTGTTTTTATCGAAACCAAAGGTATTGCATACTATTCGTCAGGAATAATGACATGGATGGAGGAAGATTGAGGAAGCCCTTATTGGCAGTTATGAATCTGGCATATTGCCAGAGGTCATCGAGGTCGGCAGTTATTGCATGCATGAGCTAGATTTCTTTGGAACGATTACGTTCTACCTCTTCGTCTGTAAATATACTAGAATTACGCAAGTTGTGTAATTCTTGCATATTGAGAGGAGCCTGTATCAATTTGATCTCAGCACAGAGTGTCAACAAATACACAAATGTAGAGCTAAACACTCATGTTTTATATAATCAATGTGATAAAAATACATCAAGATGATATTGGTTCATAGAGGAAATACACGATCCTTACATATCCTTTTCATGATTGCATATGCATAGTTTGAATTTAGATGGGTTTGTGTAATATCCTGTATAGTATTTTTTTGTATACCGAATTTCTATGTAGTACACTATGCAGCTTTTATATTGAGCGAAAGCTGATTTTGTATATATTGTGCAAAACCTCAGCAAGTGAGAATAAAATAGCACGTATATTAATTCATTTAGAACTGTTACAGCTATAACTCTAGCCTCAGAAATTAAGTGGGATAAATACTGCTAAGCATTATTTCCAAGGGTCACGGCTTTATGCCTATCACAGACGAGGGGATGTTTTGAGTTTCTCGCAGTAAATATTTCTAAGCGCGTACTATTTGAGGTGGAGTTATCGAAAAATAAGACACTTTGGATAGTTGATTTCTTCTGTGTTTCCGGACATGACCTCCAAATTCTGGAGTATTTGAAGTAGATGAGTTTATTTTCTCCGTAGCTACGAAGCCTGGTATGCCAATTTGACAATGCTTACTTCCCCGCATTCAATCCTGGTCAGCAGCGTGACACAGCTGAACACTAAAAGACAGCCACAGTGGCGACAATATCACACCCGCAGCACATACACACAATGGGCCGATTAGGTCTTTGTCCTACCTAATGGATCTTATCATGGATTGCATTTCCCTTCAGTTTCAATTGATGGCTGACAGATTGGCAATATTTTACAAACTCACGAATCTTACATTTGTTCAACCATGCACTTCGAGAAGGGTTTCTTCTTTGCAGTTGTTTCCTTAGGATTGAATCTATCACAGGCTAGTTTATTGAGTTTCGACTTCATCATTTCTGGAGGAGGTACATCAGGGTTGACTCTTGCCAATCGTCTTTCGGAACAGCTAAATGTCACTGTTGCTGTAATTGAGGCAGGAGATCGCCAGCAAACAAACCCGAATGTGACAAATCCAGAAGCATTTACATTTGCTTTCAATACACCTATTGACTGGGACTATACTTCAACCAGACAGGCTTTCGGCAATTTGACTTTGTCATATCATGCAGGGAAAGCCCTGGGAGGAACAAGCACTATCAATGGTTCTCCACAGGCTTATTTATGTACAGAAGCAACGGCTAATAGTTAGTAGGAATGACATATATACGGGCAGAGAAGGCTCAGATCGATGCGTGGGAGAGAATAGGCAACAAAGGTTGGAATTGGGACAATCTTTTTCCATATTATAAGAAGAGCGAGGAATTTAGTATTCCTACCGAAGCTCAGATTGCTGCCGGTGCCAACTACATTCAGGATTATCATGGGGAAGCCGGTCCTCTAAAGACTGGTTATATCTACTCACTTCTTAATGGTTCATTGCACGACATTGTGAATGCAACTTGGAAAGAACTAGGCATTCCTACAAATCCTGATGTCAATGGAGGAGAGATGCGCGGTTTCAACGTATGGCCTGGTACTGTCGATCGGGAATTGAACATCCGCGAGGATGCTGCTACAGCTTATTACTATCCTTTCCAGACACGGTCGAACTTATTTGTTTTCCTGAACACCACCGTCGATAGGATTTTCTGGAATGATGAAATCGAAACAGAAGCGGTGGCCGAAGGCGTTGAGGTCAGAAGCTCAAATGGTACAATATATAGAATACATGCTAGGAAGGAGGTTATTCTTTCAACAGGGTCGTTGAGATCCCCAGCTATTTTGGAGCATTCGGGTATTGGCAATCCAGCGTACGAACAAGAATTTAGTCGTAAAGTACGATTTAGTATCTAACACTTGAGTAGTCTCTTGCGGAAACTTGGGATTCCCAAGAAAGTCGAGCTTCCAGGAGTAGGTGAAAATTTTCAAGATCAGTTTCTCAACGAGTTCATCTATACGACCACGGATAATATGACTTACGTCGGCGAAGCGCCTTATGTTACATATTGTAACGTGCTTGATTACTTCCATAACGAATCTTTCCCACTGTCAACGACGGCGAATTCCAGCATCAAAGAATGGGCCACAGCGATATCTCAAGTGAACAATTACTCGATTTCCGCCTCTGCTTTAGAGGTACTGTTGAGTGTACAATATGACCTAGTATTCAATAAGAAGGTTTCGACTGCGGAGATAGTGCCAACGGCAATAGGTCAGCAGCTTCTATCGCCATTCTGGGGACTTCTACCATTCTCGAGAGGAAGTATACACATATCCTCAGTCGATCCAACTGTTCTCCCGACTATCGATCCAAAATTTGGTCTACTCGATATCGATGTGAAGGTCCAGATTAGCATTGCCAAATGGGTACGACAATTTTGGAAGACTATGCCTATCGCGGGGTTAGATGCTATAGAAGAAAGACCAGGGTTTGATGTCGTGAAAGAAGATGCGACAGACAAAGAATGGATAGGGTGGCTATCAAGTTCCTGTAAGTCCCGAACTCCGGTTTGATTGCGATTTAATTCCAGCAACTAAGGATCGTGTAGATATCCCAAATTATCATCCAGTTGGTACAGCAGCTATGATGTTGGAGGAGCTTGGTGGAGTAGTGGATGAGAACTTGAAGGTTTATAATACAAAAAATGTGCGGGTTGTCGACGCTTCTGTTTTACCTTTTCAAATTAGTGGGCATCTCAGCAGCACAATTTATGCGGTAACAGAAAGGCTAGCCGATATCATCAAAAGCGAGTATACATGAGTAGTTCTGGTCATAAGAGTGCATTCAGGTATTACTTCCATTATGAACTTCTTTAAGTCCACACTGCAATCAAGTCGTGTTAGAATACTTTAGTAACGACTAACATGAGATCGATGCCTGAACGTACATTAAACAGTTGCAATTTAGTACACTTCTCGCTTCCTCTTCATAGACAATTAAAATGGAAGCCATCATGTGTGAAATAGCAATCGATACCGACGATTCTTTACGGCTGATATTACAGATAGTATTGATTGGAAACAATGTGCAATATAAGGTTGCAAAAATTGACAAATTTCCAAAAAATTAATCATAAAAGATTGAGTCGTGAACTCAGAAGGAACTGAATCTCTCTGACGGGGAGTCGAACCCCGGTCTCCCGCGCATTGTCCAATGACAAGCGGAAATCATGACCGTTAGACCATCAAAGATGTTTTCTTATATTGTTATATACAGTACCTTGTTATAATACATATATATTGATTCAATGATAAATTAGCGATGTAAATTCAAAATCATTACAAATGCCGACTACGTTCTTCAAAAATGGACTAAATATCTTTAATATATAATAGAATGACGGTTGTACTAATTAGTATCTTTTTTAGAGTGAATCGATATTATATCTTAACATTATATTAGGGCGTCTTTATCTACGTATGTACCCGAGCTCTTTCAAAAAGTTAGCTAAGAAATCTTGTTAAATAATTTAACCTTTATCTCCTTTTATGATGACGGATGTAACTTGTAGGGGTATTTTATTATTTTAATATTATAGGTGACTTCCTATACCTCCTTATCAATTTTTGGTTTATATAAAGACTTATATCTTTTTCATCGATTTTAAACTTGTAGCAAGACTTGTTCAAAACACCCTCAAAGGGTAATTGTAGATCTTTGAAAAACAACTGAGAGCTCTCGGATCTATTATAAGCATTTGTCTGAGTCGCAAAGTTCTCGAGATTGACAAGATTGCCTGCAACTATAGTTTATATAAAGATCTTCTACGTATAAGTCGGCTACCTTCTTATCTTTATTTATTGAATAGCGTTTTACTTGAGTACTACATCGTCTCCCAAGCAAAAGTTTAGAGTAGCTATGTCAAGTATTACTAGATTTACAGATAAGTTTAGCTGGTTCTCTATAGTATACGATTTTATTATTATTATCTACCTTGGATTCAATAAGTAAGTATATTTCTTTTGGGATATTCTTATAAGATAGCACGGTATATATCGCGTCCGCGACGTTTATAAACACCTCTATTACTAGTACTTGCCTTATAGACGTCATCTAAATAATTCTGCTACAAGTAGTCCGAATCTAGTTAGTTGTCAAAGAATAAATACCAAGCTAGTAACGCTCTAGAGAACTTTTGTAGAGAAGCAGAGCTTTTAATAGATATAAGAGTAGAGCCTATCTAATATACTTAACGTACTTACTAACATCGATCTCTAAGCTTACTAAAATTCCCGGGTGTTCAGCTATAGACTATTTCTCACCAGAATCTCTACACCTTACATTTATTCTAAAAAGTACAATAAAAAAGAAACAAGCGATGTTTCCTATAATGTTACTAACATCGCAAAAAATAACCCAACTGCTTTCGTATAGATTCCTAAACGGCTTTTTTCAAAGATTATATTAGTATTATATTACTTAATGTGTTTCTTGTAGAGCTGTTATATAACTAGCTAAAGTACAGAACGGTTAGATTAAGTTCGTTATTGATTCGTTATATCCGAACCAAAAAACAAATAGATATAGTAAGATTAGTAAATCTAATAACTGAAGCAAATATGGCCAACTATTAGTTACAGCTTATTTCACATCCAAAAACTGCTACTTGAACTAAAAAATATCCTAGTTGTATTTAGGTTAGGTTCGGTTTAGATACCGGTTAACTATAATATTTGCCGCACCTTATATATAACTATATGCAAAGTAAGTTTCCTAGATTTGCATAGGAAATCCGTAGCCTTTTTAACTTCTATAGAAAGAAACTTAGTATCTTAGACTGCTTACAACATAGAAGTGTAGAATACACCAATGTAGCATCCGATTAGGTAGACTAGAGAGGAGCCGGTAATAGCTTGATAAGAAACTACAATTATATATTAGAATCCAATTACCCCTTAAAGCTACAAATACATCTTCAGGATGCTAATAAGAAATCCAGCAAGGAAACAATGAAACGTATATACACCTAAGCTGTCAAAAATCTAGCCAATTCTATGGATCCAAAGTACACTTCCAAGGTAGCAAATATACGTCAACATCGGGTACTTGATAGACTTCAGCGAGTCGGCACGCTCCAAGACAAGGTTTGGTCATATTAAAACTGGACGCAAAAATGGCCCTTGTTCAATATGTTCTCCGATGGCTGGACTCATGGTGGTCACGTTATATCTGGCCCTATCTCTATGAATGGGGGTTATCAAGCTGTGCGTGCTATCAGTAACTCGTAATGGATCTACAACCGAAGAGTTGTAATACAAGGTATATATTTATTGACAGTCCTACCGAAATAACTACATACCTCAAGCTTTAGAAAAATTTTCATCTTGATATGTTAGTCAATTCCGAGATTCTGCATCTGCATCTGTATCTGTATAATTATATCTAGAATTTCTTCTCTCCGATCATGGACACAGCAAAGCTTATCGCCGGAGCCCGTGCTGTCCGCGACACCTCAATAGCTGACATTCAACCACCACTTCCGCCGCCTCCTGAACAACTACCCAAAAATGTGACTGGACTCGCAAAAGACATTCTTACAGAACAAGAAAATAAAATCACTTCGTATGATGTGATAGAATTACTAGCAGCCATTAAGGAGAAGGTGTTCACTTGTGAGGAAGTCACCAGAGCCTTCTTACGTCGTGCTGCGCTAGCACAGCAAATGGTGCGTTTATTTTAATCATGCCTATCCTATTTACACATTTCTCTCTCCACCAATCTAGCCTGTTTGGCATTATTGACATATGAAGTTGGCAAAACCGAGTGACCCTCACTAATCCTCTCAATAGACAAATTGCATCACAGAGCTCCTCCCAGAACGAGCCATCCAGCGAGCAAAATACCTAGACTCACTCTCCTCACCGTCTGGACCCCTTCATGGTCTTCCAGTCTCGATCAAAGAGCATCATGGCATGAGAGGCTGTAAAACCAATGGTGGTTATGTAGCATTAATTGCCCGTGATGACATCGATGGTGACGTTAGCGTCAATGATGTTCTTTACGAAGCTGGTGCAGTATTCTATGCTCGTACGACCCAGCCACAGGCTGTGATGCATCTGGAGACCTCAACAAACATCTATGGCGTCACCACTAATCCGTATAATACAGATTTGACGCCTGGTGGGAGTTCTGGGGGCGAATCAGCACTGATTGCTTTTAGGGGTAGTGTCTTGGTGAGTTTTTCAATTCGTCTATATCGGAGAGATGCTTGTTTGTTTTAGTTATTGAGATTCATATGCTGACTTTCGGGAAATTTAAAGGGCATTGGTGGTGATATTGGTGGCTCCATTCGTAATCCCGCCGCTCTCACTGGTATCTATGGTTTCAAGCCGACTCCCAACCGCATCGGTAAGACAGGTGGTACAGTGGCTTTTGTGGGCCAAGAAGGGTAGGAATTTCTTCCCAATCTGTGCTGAAATTTATGAAGCGACCGCTGACTGAATGTGTCTAGAATCTTGCCAACAAATGGACCAATGTCCACATCACGCGCAGGATTGGATTTGTTTATGAAGACATATCTGAGCTCTGAACCTTGGCTCAAGGATAACTATCTTGTGCCGATACCATGGAGACATGTTGAACTCCCACCCCGACTGAAAATTGCAATCATGTGGTCGGATGGTATAGTCAAGCCGCACCCGCCGATCTTGAGAGCATTGCAAGAAGTCGCAACGACCCTTATTACTGCTGGAATAGAAGTCGTGGATTGGAAGCCCGAAGACCACGACGAATGCTGGAATATTACTCAAGCTCTTTACTACGAAGACGGTGGCAAAACTGTAGAAAATCTGATCTTAGCTGGAGGAGAAGAATTACTTCCTCTCACCAACTGGCTGATCAAGGACAATGAGAACGTTAAATACCGTAGTGCGGAAGACGTATGTTCTGTGAGTGTCTCCAAAAGCTTACCAAATTATTGGATTCAGTCACCTCAATACATACTAATCAATCTTTCTACAGCTCAAAGCCAGGAGGAATGCCTATCGTATGCGTTACAATCAAATTTGGCTCGATACAGGCAAACAAGACAACCACGTCGTAGACGCCATCCTCTGCCCTGCAGCCCCTGGTGCCGCCCCACCCCTCGGCCAATCAAAATACTGGAACTACACCAGTCAATGGAACATGCTCGGATATCCTGGAGCTGTCTTCCCCATTACAGTTGTGGACCAAACCCTCGATGTCAAGGATGAGAGCTACATACCGATGAATACTCAAGATAAATTCAACCACGATCTTTATGATGTAAGGAAGTATGTTGATGCACCAGTTGGTTTACAAGTTGTGACGAGGCGGTTTGAGGATGAGAAATGCCTGGCAGTTTTGGAGAAGATTGAGTTGGCTATGGGGAGGAAGTAAATAAGCGTTTGTGATGTAGTAATATATGAGTAATCTACAAAGTCTTACGTATACCTTCACGAATCCTTAAGTGCACAAAGAACACAGTGGCTTCAATGGTTCAACTCATTGTGCGCGAGTTATTTCTTCAGGTTAATCAAATATTGAAGAGTTTAACAGATTGTATCGTACACAGAGACCTCCCGGTATGTTTCCTGCTAGATGGACCTAATAACGTTACAGTACTCTCTAATCTCACTCATGTGCAAGCAGTTCAACAGCTAGTATCGTCAGACTTTTTACTTCTTCTTCTTCGAGATGAAGTGATAGCAGTCCTTCACAGCTGCCCGCTTCTCAAGTGAAAGTCACGCGCTGATAATATATTCCATTGAGCTCATTTTCTACTTTTTCTCTTCTCCACTCGAAACCACACCTTTCACTTCTTTAGACTCGCCCTCAGACACTTGATAATCAACTTCGAGTGACTCAAGTATAATTATGTTTGTATCCTTCATCCAGTACATCACAATAGGAATGAGAAAAACGGGTCCAATTGCTTGAAGGAACCAGCTACTTCCAAACATAAAGCGTGTTGAGATATCGTAATAGTCCAAAGCGTAGGCGATGATATAAGAGGCAGAAGACCAAAAGGTAAACATAGAAATGAACACCGAGAGAACCTTGGGGTCGTTTGACAGAGCACCAAAAAACCAGATCAAGAAAGTTCCAGTGCAACCATCCATATAGCCATACATGACATATAGAAATGCCTTTGCCCCATATCCAGGCGAATATACGTCGATTCTGTCGGATTCGGAAAGGTTCATCACTGTTTCAACCATAGCGAAGTATCCTCCGATCCACACAGCATTAATAAGGATAAAGACAAAGGCGATTCCTACATAAGCGCGGTTTCGTCGAGTCAACGGAAGCTTATCTGTAACCAGGGCCATGGTCCAGCCAGAGAAGATGGACATAATTCCAGAAAGCAATGTATTCAGAGCCCTCGCTCGGACACTAAAAGTTGGCGAGTTGAATCGATTATTTTGGTAGACATTATAATAGTAGTAACCAAAAGAGTATGGCCAGACTAGTACAATCCATGGGTTTGTTTTTAAGACTAGCCAACAGGTGATGACTTGGTCTTTGAAGGACAATTGAGAAGGCAAAGCAACTCGGGTTCCATCTTCGCGGATTACTTTATGCATAGGCCAGAGCAGAAGTGCCGTGCATGCACCTAAGATCATCATGATGAATAGGCCAATATAGGTTCCATCCGTCACTGTCGAACTGTTCCCTGTTCCAGCATTCCAGTTTTGACCCACTGGAATGCAGGAGCCAACAATTGTTCCAACTTGATATACTGTCCAGAAGATTGCGACATAAAGTCCTTTCTTCTCCTCGGTTGCATAGGCAGTGACACCTGTACGCTCAGCGGTCCATAGGAAAGCTGCCGAAAGGCCATTGAAGGCACCACCAAATATAACAAAAGGTTCGTTTTTGGTATGATTATAGCACCATAGACTCGCTGCGTACGCAGCATAGCCAATTCCACCAACAAAGAGGGTCGTCCGGATTCCGAAGTAGTTCAGAAAAGCTGGAGCAATCAAAGAAAATGCCGCAAATACTGCATAGAGGGTAATGCTCGCCATGTCAGCCAGATATGCTGTCTGTTGCCCTGCTCCTCC
The DNA here is from genome assembly GCA_024752435.1 of Allantophomopsis cytisporea. Taxonomy (NCBI): domain Eukaryota; kingdom Fungi; phylum Ascomycota; class Leotiomycetes; order Phacidiales; family Phacidiaceae; genus Allantophomopsis; species Allantophomopsis cytisporea. Next base: position 2,316,463 of record CP103025.1, read on the forward strand.
GAGAGCTGACAGAACATGGTACATTCCGACAGTCAAGAAAATGACCATGCCTAGCATGGCTGTTTGGATTCGCGGATGCGTGTAAGCAAGAATTGTCAAGCCGCAGACGCGATAGTTTCGGGCAACCTGGAGCCACGTCAGCCATCATATTCCAAATGAGTTGAGTTAATATGGCATTGCAACTCTACGTACTTGAACTGAGCCCGGGACTTGAGTAGCAGCTTCATCGGCGGGTACATGCAAATCATTGCCGGCTTCAAGAGCGGTCGAGGTCAAGACAACGTCTGCATCCTTTCCTGATTGGAATAAAGAGATACCCATCGTATAAATCCTCAGCAGAAAGTCGGAGTAGAAATGATGGGAGTTCTGTTCAGTGCTACGTTGAGAAGGCTCAAAATAAGATGACTTCTGATGTACCTGGTTGAAGATAAATAGAAGATTCAAATTGACACGTCCCCATATTTGATCGCATCACCAGTACTGGGAGTGAGTTAAAGATAAGAAGACATCCAAGCACAGATAGAATTTTATTTCCCCAAGATAGTACACTATTTCTTGATGTTTTGTACTGTAGATTAGAAAGTATGGAACTGAACATCAGAATTGGTAGAGATTCACGTATCATTCTAATCAATTGTGGACCCATGTGATTGGACTTATCATTTGGCCAGATTGTAGTATCAGTATCGTACATACCCCATTTTCAAATAAACCTTGCAATAATTGCCTCGTCATCGGCCCCGGATATAGTTTCGCTCCCATAGATAACACACGCTCCAATAAATCACACATATTCAAACAACAACTTGTAGACGGTTTCGTGTCAACGCCCAGCTCTAATACGGGTGCTGTTGATGCTACTTTCCCCTTTGTTTGGATACGTACCACAATTTATCTGAAAACCGCGTCTGTCAGGGTGCACAAGCCGATGTGAATAAATCTTCATAATTTGCACATTTCTAATTGCCAACAAACGCGAAAAGATATGAATCTTATATAGTGGTATGTGGCATGGATTATGGTGCACGACCAGCTGAAGGGATGCTGACTTCCATATTGATTTTCTAGCTCATAATCCAATCCTACTTCTATGTGTCAACGAGAACCTAATAGTAGTTTTCCGTTAGCCAGTAATCAGAACCCTTAAGAAAAGATGGTTCCTGAAGAGAGGGATACTTTCAAGGTACGACTCTGATAATATATATTGCGAAATTGCTGATTATATCAAGTGTGCACCCCGCACAACTTGGTGATGAAAGTCCTGTTCAGTCCGTCAGAATATCTCATATTTTGCACCTGATAATTTGGCCGAGAAGGTGGTAAATTTTATAAAGACTCGTGGCGGAGTAAATGGAGACCATTAATGTAGAACATAATTTGGACGCTAATTCCATGCTTTTTTATAAAATCAACTTCACCGGGCAGCCATTGGAAACGTCTTGACCAGCGATAAAGCATTGAACTAGTATATGTCCGTGAAGTCGTGAGTGTTCGACAGTCTTTTCTCATCCAAACTGCGTGTTGATCTAAACAATTTTCCGGAGGTGTTCGAGCCAGTGCGCTGCGTCCATAAAAGTTCCAAAATCCGTCGAGGTTGACCTCGCCTCCCTCGATCAAGGCCCTCTATCTGCCACATACCAATGGAAATAACGAAGAATGAACGAGATTCAACACCCGCTGACCAGAATTTGGATACCAGTCTTTTTCTTGATTAGGCAGTGCAAGTAGTGGCGCAACGTCCTCTCAGCTCAACTTGTGGCTCAGGCGCCACGAATGTATTGGACTTGCAGATTCCAGAACTAGTATTGAAGAATAGAATACGGCCAATCTTCCGAGAGAACACGACTTGATCTTGTAATTCAACCAAGAACTAATCCCAAGCCCTTATGTTGATGAGTAGCATTTTCTGAGCCTCTGTGCGCCAATTAGCAACAATGTCGTCGTCAAAGATATTTATGTGCCAGCCATGTTTGTCAGTTATTGGATCCATAAGTTTCATCATATCTAGCTCTCGAGCCATAATTTGCCAGCGGATTATCATGGTTTGCGCTGCGAGTGAAGCGCTCTTCGCCTCCAAGCTCAAGATAAATCGGCAGGTCTTTAAAGCCTGGAACTGATAATGGACAATTACCATTGTTTTGGAGTAAGTACTTGGCCATGGTGATTTATCAAGGGACAGTAAGCTAGTCCAACTCTCCTCTGATGTACATACTTGAGACTATAGAAGACTCGTGGGATTCTTACAGATTAAATATGGCTTAGCTTCATACTTAAAGATATGAAGGTACAATATAACGTATGCAGAAGGTCAACCCATTATAGGCCGTATCCGAAGCCAATTGTAACTGTTACTGTAGTCTTCACTGTCAAACAATTAGCTGATGGCCTTCCAGGCTCACACTCGTAGTTTACCTCCGAAAGAAGCGAATTTTCCTTTTGCCCTGATCCTATGGCCCACGCCATGAATGTGTAGATCTGCATTGCAGAAAGTCTCTCCAAGAGTAGTAACGAAACTATTAGAGAGGGAAAATACAGCGTATATTGAGCGGTGAATATCGATTCTGAGTACTTGAGAGAGGAAGTGAAGAGGCAATATATAAGTTTCGATGTGTAAGATACAGATCATGATATTCCATTTGCCAAATATGAGGATTTGACATACGGCGTATAGATTGGACCAAAGGTAATGAGTCAGATTACATCTCTAGATACGGACAGGAACCTTACGGCAGCTATTGCAAGAATTACAATGAATCAATGAGGATGAATCTTAATAGGAAATGGCAAGTAGGTCAAGAGGCCTCAAAGCCCAAGTTCGTTGCCACCAACAAGACGAATCAGGACTAATCATAGACCTTTTCATGAGCGGCCAAGGAATGTCGCCGTTCAGGGCTCTGGGATTTCGTGTTTTCATTTTTCGTGTGTCTCGCTGATATTTGAAGCATATAGAAATCAAACTCTGATCAATTGACACTGTGTTTTCAAATCAGATGAGTGTTTTGAAGTACAAGATGATTCCAGATTTGTTTAACTTATCTGTGCTCTAGTTTTGGGTTGCTTTTATTATTTTATATATCTTTCGAAGTCGACGAAGTTCCCATAGTGAGCTCTTCCGTTCTTTCGATACTTGTTACTTTCATGATTCCTCCTCCCTTCGACTCGATACTACCATAATCTCCCGTCAGTTCCTCCTCGCTGTCGTTTCCGAATGTCGTTTTCTTTGATTTTCCGTAACCTTTGCAAAATTTGGGTACACCACCTTCAACTTTTATCCTTCCAAGCTCAACTGTGCCGGCTTCTTCTCTGCCTACGCTATGCCTTGCATTGTTTGAGCATGTCTCCCAGGGGCGACTATCTTGTTGGCCAGATGTGAACGCCTGACCGGGATGAGAGCGCGTGGAAGTACCGAGATTTGAGCCTTCACCGAGAATAGTTCTGAACAACGGTCGCAACGTTGCTGTACTACCGACACTCAAGCCGAGACTCAGCTCTAATGTCGTGAATATCGTAAGTAACCCAGAGTCATCTGCGTAAAAAAAAAAAGGTTAATGAACGTATGACAACAGTGGTCAGGGCAGAACGTATGTTTACGTACAGAAAAAGTCTCTACCGCCAGCAATGTCTTTTAAAAACAGAATTCGTACAATAGCTGCAATTCCCGCGCTGTCAAATGTTAGTAATAAGTATTGCATTAGAAACAGGACTTACATAGCACCAAGACTCATCAATGTCACAACAGATATCTTTACTCGTATGTTCATTTGAAGTTGCCAAACCTTGACCACTATCAGTACTAGAAAAACAAAGAAAAGTCCTCTCGCAACTGACCATAAATATGGGAATAGAAGCAAAGACAAAATCAGATATTGCAAGTATTACACCGTATGTAGAGCTTGCAGCGACAGTGGTAGTCGCACTAAAGCAAGTACCCTCTGAAAATGGGTTTAACTGGTGCCACTGAGTTTCAAAATTAGCAAAATAGTGAGACTGAACATACTTGTGTTTACTTACAAAATGAGAGACTGGACTACATTGGAAAATGACAAGGAAGACGAACACAATACTCGAAATAAGAGTGACACAGCAAGTAGTGTAAATAGTGTAGACTTGTGTCCTTGCTTGAACAATTCGCAGAAAAAAAGCCCCAATGGAAAGATTCATGAAGCAAGCAATAAGGACACTATGAGAATGGTCAGCCCTTTTCGTCTCTAATAGTAAGATATACTCACAAGAAGAGTTCGCCGAAGTAGAAGGCCATCAGTGTAGGTGTGTAAGCCGTAGGGTTCATATCCTCTATGTGGTCTCCTTTGCTATATACTGTTGCCCAAAAGACGCACGCGCTATAAACAAGAAAGAGAACCTTTATATTGTGAGAATTATATAGTCATGTACAAAATGGCAGAAGTTTTACTCACCAATGAGATAAGCATAAGATAATCATCGAGGCCAAACCCTTTGACTACCACTAATCGAGTATAGAATCGCAAACATGTTAAAATAACTGTCAGAAGAGTCAAGACCGATGTACTGGCATACAGCGCAACGGCGAGAGCATTCATGTTGAATGAGTGTACTGCGTCTGGTGGAACTCAGACTCGCATCAACGAGCTATAGAGCTTGATCACGGAAGCTTAAATCGTGGGTACTCTATATCTTTATGTAAAGTTCTTCCATAAGGGTTTTAATTTCACACATCCCGTGAACCCTTTCGTCGTATCCACCCCATCTCCACTTTGCCCATGGGGAGGTACGCGAGAAGGCGTTTTGAGGCTGTTGCAAGAGCTGAAAAGACGGCTTCTTATGAGCTCTGGAAATATTCCAATTTCTGCATAAGACTGTACTACGACTAGTTAGAGGCGCAAAGCAACAGGAAACCAAGGTACACTTGCCACGCTTATCGGGAACTTCCGCAGCGACAAGCATTTCCTCTCTTTACACGTTGTCTAAAGACTGGGCTTAATCGTAGGCCTGTTTCTTCTAAAGGACGGGGAGCGAATGTTAGTGTCCGGGCGGCATAAAAGTGCAGAAATGAGCGAGCAAATTGAGCCTTTTCCTCCGTAGAACACTTCAATGCGATTGATTGATGTAATCTCACAGAGCCCTTCCAATAGAAGATAATATCTCCGAAAGATACCGAAGATGATATCCCATCTTTCGAGGATATCATCGATATATTATAATTGAATGAATAGTTGAAGAGCGCACGCACAATTAAGGTTGAGTTAGAACGTCAAAACCAGGAACCAAACCGTTAATCTTAGAATAGCTCGAATACAACGGCTCCATGTCGAATCAGATCCGATTTGGATCGCACGGACCCAAGCAGTGGCCCACTATAGATGTACCAACCTTGGTGTTAAGAACTGTCAAGCTGAGCGACTGAGGCCGGCCGGCTATTATTGTGACAGCTGTTAAAGCTGTCAAGACTGTTAGGGCTGTCAAAAGTGGCAAAAAAGGAAAATTCTTGAACTTGCATTGTGCAGTTGACTGAATTGCACCTGGTATGCTGTCAATAGTTCTTCAACCGGCCAAGTTGAATATATCGTAGCGTCGTCAATGCCCATCTTGTGGCCTTTTCTTTCGGGCGAAGGAGAAAAGTCAAACCCAAACATCTCAGCCTCCAAAGTGTTCCAGATCCTCAAAGCGATACCTGAAGAGAATGGCCTCGCTCTAGAACGTCAGCATCCCTACGTGCCATGCGTCTATCAGGTTCCACTCGTCCACAGCGTCGAATCTGCATTTATGCGAAAGTCACATAAATGCATCGTAACGAGAAATGTCCGTCTTGTAGTATGAACTTTGCCGTCTTCACCGCACTGACTCGAGCTGTATCTTAGTATGTCGTGATTTAGCGTACGCGAAGAAACCTACATCCATAACTTCGTACGATGTCGGCCCCTTCGACCTGGTTTTCGGATTATTCTGGCCAAAGTAAGCGGGGACTAAGGTTCATCTTCAGTTTCGCTGATATCGAGCCTATGACTCCTGAATATAGACCCTCTGAGACAGTAATCATGATTCTGAGTATGATTTTGGGATACTGGAGAATGTTTCAGTATTTGTTCCTCCTATGTTTTTTGAACTGCAACCCGATTATGTTCATCGGCTACTCAATTCGCGATCTGATCCTCTTCAGCATCTTAGACACCGGAAGCCGAATCGACAAATCATGAGCTAAGACACCAGAATCAAACTTGGTAGGCACTGACGGAATAAAATTTTAGATCGGTAAGTCACGTGCTGGAAGATGGGCTATCTAGAGCCATGGTGTAAATCACTTACACACGCCGCAAACAGTAGGCGAACGACGATTCTTTATACTAAGAAAAATAAGATGACTGGATCAAGTATTCACTGTTGTAGATGAAACATTTAAAGTTACGTGGCCAGGACTTGATAATCCCGATGCTCCTAACGGTTCCTTAAGAGCACTTTTATCACCACTTTGCATCTGGGCCTGCACCAAAGACATGAGAGAGGTGGATTGAAAGCTATTGGTCCTTAAGCTTTGTACCTACTTTCCTGAACTTTGGCTGGCGATTTAGTGCAGACAGTGAGTACGGAGGTGGAGACAAGGTCTGTTATAGAAGTTTCTTTCTCGCATTTCTGATTATGTTGGTCACACCTGAATTTTGAGATGTTTTACTCATTGACTTGAGAGCGTGTAGCACCAGGCAATATCTTTTACTGACACAGATAATCACTGATATAGGTTATGTTCAGATCACATCAACAACCAATAGAGACGTCTCTAAGCCAAGCATTCCCGTGGTAAAAATCCATGATCCATCAACCTCCCAATCAGCAGCTCCCCATAGCTTTTCCGACACCGACTTTGCCTGGAAGTTATCTGGAAGCTTTACACTGATATTACCCTGTATGTCACCATAATTCAGGTTCACAATGCTCAGAAGGATTTGCTTCGTTCCGACCCAAGCAGCGGCATCCAGTCTTGTTGCACCCTCTACATTCAGCATCTGTGACAAAGGCGTGCCTAAGAAGAACTCTGCAATATCGTCTGACGTGAGGACGGTTGCTAACTTACTCGTGATAGCAACAATGTCAGATGTCGTTGGAAAGTCCCACATTACGATTCCTTTCGCAGCATGGTTTATGCTCAGCATTGTCATTACAACTTCTTCAGCGGCAGTAGGATACCTGGTCCAGAAAGTTTCATTTCCAAAAGCCTGGGGGGCGGACCAATGCGTTTTCTCCCAGCCAAGGAGATCATCGAAGTGCGCGAAACTATCGAGGCGATCGGAAATGTCTTCGAAGACGCCGTTGCAATCATCGCAGCCGCAGCATCCGTATGTAGTATTGCAAGGAGTATCATAGACTGTAGACCAGGATGTATTTGTACTGATCGGGTAGACATCTGAAATAATGATCTCGCCCCCAGAAGCGTAGTCTGAGTAATAATAGTTGGCACAATTGAGGGCCAGAGATACGGGATGGTAGGGATCCAACGATTGAATGATATCGTACCCAATACCAGTAGAGTTCAGGGGATTGGACTTTCCGTCGGGCTCATCAGCAATATACCATAGTAGAATGGATGAGTGAGATCGAAGACGTGTGACTTGATCAATCATCTCCGTCTGATTGGTCGGAGTCCATATCACGTCCCATTGCAGATAGAGACCAAGCTCGTCTGCTCGTTGAAGATATGGTTGAAAAGTATCCCAAGGGAATGGTGTATCTCCTAGATCACCAGTCGGAACAATGTGGATTACATTGTAGCCCATTGCGGCAAACTCATCGAGAGTAGAAACGTTAGAGTACCAGTAAAGACTCCATTGAACTACAAGTTATGTCAGTTACAATGCTTCCTTATTTGGGACAGCAAATCACCATAGTAAGTGTATGGAAAAATAAGAGAAAACTCTGTTTCGTTGCCTTTGAGAACAGAAAGTCCACCATAAAGATTATCTAACTTGGTGACACTACCTCCGTCTTTACGACTTGGAAGGCGTAATAGCTGGGTTTTCGCAGAATAGGTGGTTTGATTTGTTTCTGGGTCGGAGGCTGTGAGAATGATCTCATAGGGACTCAAGCTTGGAAGAAAGTTATCAAGATTAATGGGAATCTCATTGTTGACAGAGCCTACGGCCACCATTGCATCCAGCGTTACAGGTATAGACAAGTTTCCTGTAGTTATCTGGATCTTGAGCCCAACTTTTGTTTCATTGGCACCTGAAATATTCGCAGTAATGAAGGGTTGTCCAACAAGGTATGAGAGAGAGGCATCGACAAGAAAGCTACCAACATGGTCACTGTCAAGATATAAACTCATCCGGGGTCTTATTTTAAGGTTGAGAAGTGGTTCAGACGATTTTGCGGGATCGTCAAGCCAGCCACCTGGTTCAAAGGAAGCATTTCTAAGATTGGTTAGTTGTAGGAAGAAGAAGCTTTTTGTATTTTACCCACGTCGCTCGGTACGCTTTTCCACACCAGATATCTGAAGCATGTTAGTATTGTGGTTCCAAGCGCTGAAGAAGAACTGGATATATATAATGTGTTAAAAAGAAAAATTAACGCTTACCAACCGACGCAAGCGCTGAAGGGAGACTCGCGACAGCCGCAAGAGCGGCGATGGCAAATTGTAGATTCATCTCTTTTGCAAGCTCAGACAAATGAGTAAAACTGAGAGGGAAAATGGTCGTATCGAAGGGGGAGAATGGACATCATTATGAGTTCGTAGATCCCAGTAAACCTAAGCCTTTCGGGATCTGCTACCTTGATGAGAAGCGTTCTCGATATGCACTGTAGCATCAATTATGGGGCTTCCAAGCTTATATGTTACATTGATATCTATCCAGACGATTGGACTTGAATCAAGGGGTTATGGTTATCATATGGTGATAATTTGGAAGCGAAGAGGTTGACTACGCGGTGACTATCAAACTTTAACCCTTTTTAGGCTTTGAGGAACTCCGAAAATGCCTTCTTCACGACCCTTATCAAAATCATCATCGCTTCTCATGTCTCGTATCAAATCCTGGATCATATCACGAATACCCCACTTTCCAGTGCTTCCTTGGCATGTTACACCGCAGTAGCTTCCGGTGGCGCCCATCATTATTCCATGCCACAATCTAGGTACAGAGGTAAATTCTATCCGGACATCGACAGAGTCACTACTATCTCAAATTGGCAACTTAGGTGTGAATACTCCACAGATAGTACTCGGGATGTCATAGTATATGTCATACCTCTCATATCTCGGTCTAACAGTTTCAATTCTGAGCAGATTTACCAGATTTTTTGTCTGTTAATGCCAGCCAACCACCCAGCGTAGACGCAAACGCTGCTTGAAGCTTAGTATGTAGTGTTGTCTTTCCGTGCAAACACTGCTCTTATTGAAACTTTGAGTCGAAAGCGTCGCCTTCACGACGTCTGTCTTAAACATTTTGTGCTTTATTCAAGCAAACACTATGATCACGATGTTGTACATGGTGATTCTGGCAGTCAGAGTGGCCTCGCTAAAGTTACGAGGTTACCTGTGGAGCATCTTCCTAGCGACGTCATAGGACCCTGCTCATGGACAACATTATTGTTTCTTGCTTTCTAAAGTCAATGAGAAAACCAATCCGACAGATAAATGAAATAAAAGACCAATTTATATTCTTCTTTCCTCGGTATAAATTCGAACATCATGCCAGAGGCTCAGGAAGCAACCAAACAGACCAGCAAGGATAAGATCCTCGCACAAGCTACCGAACGCCTCAAGAGTGCCGAAGCTGCGCAAGAAGCCGCATTAGAAGCCCAAAAGAGAGCTGATGAAGCCAGTAATCCCGAGGATAAGCAGCAAGCGTTATCCCAAGTAAAAGAACAGAGCGAAAAGGCAGCCACAGAATTGAAAGCTGCTCAAAGATTACAAAGTGGTGTCTGGCAAGGCGGAGTTGGTGGAGCAGGCATAGGAGCGGGGATAGGAGGAGGAGTCGGAACAGCGGTTGGCACATTAGTAGGAGGAGTGACGGCGATACCTACAACTGGTGTCGGTTTGTTGGCAGGAGCAACAGCTGGTAAAATACACGGTCCTTGGTACACGGTTGGAAAAGACGAAAAGAATGATGGAAGAGATGATGGGGGAGAGAAGACTACAGAAGACGGAAGCAAGTGATGAATTCACGTCGAATCAACATCATTGCAGTGGTCAACTAGATAAAAGGCAAATCAAAGCAAATTGGTATTCGTATTCATTGCATAACTAAAGACCTTTCCATATCATATACCTGTGACACTTTGGTGCTAAGCAGTCTACCACAAAGCAGCTACAGGAAACCCCCTATCCTACAATATCTTCCTTCGAGTAAATTCCTGAGCGCGTGGACGAGAAACCTAAAAAAGATGGTGACTCTTAGTTAAAGTGAAGTGTTCAGATCATCAACAGTATAATGCGTAATTTGTATGTGAACCCTTGGGTAAGTGAACAGCGACTTTGAAGATATTAACAGTGGTAAGAGTGTACCGATTTGATTGGAATAGCACAAATGGAAGAAGGATCCTACTCTGCAGCCATCTGAATACTACGTAGTAGTGCAGTGCCTAATCCGGTAACTGAGTGAAACTGAGAACTTCTCACTTTCGTTTTCACTTTCACACTTATATTCCGGTGAAGTGAAGTCTCACATAGCGTCCAACACTGTTACTGAACTCCTGAGTTTGACCAAACAGTAGAAGTAATAGTAGTAGCAGTATGCAATTTACCCTCAATATAGCATTCACTGGTTATGATATTTCCACTCAAGCCAAGGTCCGATATGTAGTTGATTCTAAGCTCAAACCCCCCCCATCACACAAGAGTTCTCAGGCCGAAGCTCCTCAAGAGTCACTCACCAGCTGCCAGGACGGTGCCAGTTCAAAAGAACGAGGCCAGTATTCGACATGGATCTTCTTGCAATCCTGCTCAACCACAAGCTTTACGTTATTCTCAAAACTCTCAACCGAGGCTGATGCCCTAGAGTTCCAAAGAATCTTGTCACCTTCCTGTAGTCCGGCTAATTCGGCCCTACTTCCCTTCTTCAAGCCAGTAATTATACGACTATCAAGACTTGGCCGCTCAAAGCCGAACTCTATAATCTCCTGTTGAACTTTTACCAACTTTCCTACACCTCCAAACACTTCCGTTTCACTAAGATCCACCAGTTTCTTGCCACTGCTTATATCCTCGAAATCTTTGTCTGCCCGTTCTTTTCCCACGTAGGGTTACAAGATATCCAGCCAGTCTTGAGCCTGCACCTTTTGATCTTTCAGGCGTCGCACAGCGAGCTTAGCTGTAATCAAGTCCAATGGGCGTCCCCCATCTGCATGCTTATATTTCGCAGCTTTCGCAAGCAAGTCGTCAACCTGGAGTAAATATGCTAGACCTCGCGTATATGGTATATCCATGACATACCAATCCTTCCAGAGGTCCCTTTCCGCCTCCGCATTCGAGATATGAATACTAGGGCTCGTGAAATAAGTACTCAGATACCCATTCAGCACGTCTCGAAAATAACCTGCTCCTCGTAGCCCAAATTTAAGGGGATGCACGGCTGAGTAGAAGTTCGCAATGCCTACTCGGTAACAATTTTGATTAGAATTTGCAGCTTTGCGGAAGTATTATACTAATAAAGACTTGTCGTACCCTCTGAATACCAACCGTTCCTATAACCATCATCTTCTTGGTCCAAGAGAGCCCAGCTGTGAATCATTTCGTGCCTTAACAAAGACGTCATAACATAATCAGGGACATTCTTCGAATCCTCGTCATATTCGAGCACATAACTCGCCAGATTCCCTGTGCCCCCATAGCCTCGGATGACTTTACGCACGAAAGTACGATAGGTGTTTGAAGGGCCAGCAGGATTGTTGAAGAAATCGGACATTTTCAAGAACAACTGACTGTTGAAGTCCTTCAATTGGTCAATGTTAGGTGGCAGCTTCCCAAACCAATACATCGCTGAATAGTCCGGGTCCTGACTGTTTGACTATTCAGGATAGCTTTGGATAGGACCGACCATATCAGTCGTGTTCTGAAGAACTTTATAATCCCCCTCTCTTTCTATAGCCCCTGGCCCTTCTCCTAGTGACCACACGGCTCGTGTTCCTGCAGGCGACTTAGAAAGATCCCACTCGACTATATTGCGATATATGAGATTGGTGTCTGGTCGTGGAAGAAACCACCTTCCGCCGCCTTTCAACCCTCCCTGATCGTATCGTAGATCAACGCGGGGACCCATTGGCGTGTGCATATCGACGGTTCTTGGCGAGACGTCGAAATCGAGAGTTACATCTCCAACGCTAGATCTGTCCACATACCATTCTTGTTCATCTTCTGCCTGGCAGGAAGTACAAAATTTGATAACCAATGCCCCGGTGGAGTCGAAGGCTCGAATATTATTAGATCAGTGCTGGAAGCTCGGCAAGTTGCCGTACTTGGTTGTGAAAAAGTATAGCGTTTCTCCCGCTGGGACTTGAGGCTCTTCTATCGTCAACTGAATAGATATGGTCGCAACATTTTCTAAGGAATCAAAGTGAGGCGTAAGTTGAAGCTTGAGAAACGGCTTCTTAGGAATATGCATTTTGGTTCAAGAATCGAAGAATACTGTCTGCATTTTGATATGTGTAGTATTTCAACTGACCCGTAATGTTCTGTATATTTGAATTAAGCTTGGAAGGTGTTATTATTATACTTGAGAATGAGGGGTCGCGCGGTTGATTTTGTAGCCGTGCTGATTCAATTCCTGTTTTTGCAGTTGGCTACATACCTTGGCAAGATATGATATTGCGCGAAATAACTTTTCATTGACCGTTCATTGGACATTGCCTACGTTCAACGCACGATTATGATCTACAAGGATCTCGCTCTGTTGGGAGCTTCGCCACTCTTTTGACAAGCATCGGTTAGTCTGTGGTTCAATCAAGCTATCTAGTGCCTATCTTACTTAGTAGTTACTCTTATTTTATAATGATAAATGTATGTGGGGTAGGCCCATAGTTCCACCATGTTCCAATCCATACCGATCATCACCGACACTGGGACTTTGTTGTCGTCACCAAGCTCTTGGTATTCGTTCTACGTAAAGTTGCTTTTTAACTTATAGCATCCCAATATTTCAAGGTGGTTGTTCTTAGCTCCTTTTTAGTAGTTCGTGGTCCTACAATCGGTCGAAAATACCCCGGATCTCTGAATCTATCCATAAATATAATGACTGTTGGAAGATCTGCACAGGAGGAGGTAGGTCAATTCCAGTCAGTCCTCACACTCCAATCTCATATTCCAGCAATGAAGATTAAGAATTTTTTAACTTTGAAATCTATTCAAACATCATATTGAGGCATCAAACTCTGCTTGAAAGGTTCTCATTATCATCATATGGTTATCTGGATAATGTACAACGTTTTAAGTAGAGATGAAGATCTACGAAGGTACAAGTAATTGATTGAGCTACCGACGCTGTAACGCTATCACCACTCATGAGGTCGTAATAACTCGTGAGGTGCTAATAATCCATGAGATGGTAAACACTCATGAAATTGTAAAATACTTATGAAGTGCTAATAACTCAAGAGGTCGTAATAACTAATGAGGTCGTAGTCACTCATGAAACTGTAATCACTTTTAAGTTGTAATGACTTACAAAGTTACGATTGTTACAAGGTATGCTCTCTACTTCTGTAATCCAGTTTAGGGTCTGCCCTCTTATAGGTCATATAAATTATAAATATTGAGTCATTCCTTGACCTCAGATGCCTATAGCCCAAGCATACAGAGCACAAACGCAATAAAAAACACGCACCAAGCTTCACAACACCCAGAGTCGTAATAAACATCTCAATATATTCAATGTACTCATAACAAATGACACGCAGCCACTATCGGGTATCTAAAATCATTACCACTCACCAACTTCAATCCCTCAATTTCTCAATGTATCAACCCTTCAACGCACGAAAGACAAACCTTTCAAGTCCATAACCAAAGAAAATCTAAGCTACTGGCAAGGAACAATGCAACATCCACAATGCAAAGACTTTACCAGGTTATTATAGTGGGCATACACTCACAGAATCACGCATCAGAAGAACCAAACCACCTCACCCTGACACAAGCCGCTCATCGGACGAAAATCTCCCTTCGCAGAGGACATTGCTGCGCAGTCAGTATACCTACACTGTGCAATGTCAGATGAAAACACTTACATGAGCATGCCCACGACCGTAACCGTGACCGTGACCATAGTCATCACCCGGCTGCCTATGAAAAACCATATTCGAGACTATCCAGACGGCAGCACCAAGCAGAACCAGCGAGACAGCCAGGAATGCGTAGCTTATTTGGAGCGCATGTAATGTGAGGTATGTGCCCTGGTAGGAGAGGCAGATTTCCTTCGCAAGGCTGACGGCCCAAACCGTAAAGGTAAGGGCAAGTACGACGCGGATACAAGGAGGATGGAGGAGGGCGTGTGTGAAGTGGGGGTCGTGGAGGGGACAAGGGCGGGAGTGGCGGTGGTGATAGGGGCGAGACCGGGAATGTCTTTTGGTGTGGTTGTGGGTGTACCAATTACGCACCTGATTAGCGGTGTGCTGATTTTGGTGGAAGTAGTTGGGCATGGTTTGGCTGCCGTAGAATGACTGGCCAAAGGAGCTCATATTGTTGTTATTGTTGTTGCTGAGTTGGAAAGGGGAATCTTGCCACAAGCCTTGATTTTGTCCCGGGCCGTCTATGGACACCGAAGCGGAGAGAGGATAGTTCGACAAAGAGCTAGTATCCGAACCGTAGACGTATACCAAGAGAGAAGTATCACTGCAATAACGGCAAAAATCATCTTTGTGCTGTGAGAAGGTTTCGCACTGTGAGCAGACCAGACGCTCAGGCTTGAATATTGTCTGGAAAGATGGCTGATGATATTGCCTGAAATGGTCGTGTAGGCGACTGATGTCATTGAATGTGTCGAGACATTCAACGACCGAGCATGTATAATTATACCCGTTGCCATATTCCCAGCGTGTTCCAATATGTACTTTGTTTTCGATGGGCTCTGTTGTAAAGTACTCCATTTGCGGCAAAGGGTCCTCAAGTAAAGGCATATGTGATCCTAACGGTTGGGGGAACATCGAGTTATACACAGGTGTTGACGGCTCTTGGAAAGTGGGTTGTTGTGCTTGCTGGAACTGATCTGCCTGTCCAATTCCACCCAAAATTTCTTCGTCCACAAGATCATCGTCATTGACTACTTGTTGATATTCTGGGAATGGAGTATCTTCTTGCCAAGCAAATAAGGTCGGATCATTCATCGTTGCCAATCCAGTATGTGAGACCACCTCTTCTACCCGTATCTCAGGCAACCAGCTTCTAGGAGGGAATACATGATCGTTGGTATCAGTCATTGGGCTATATATGGGTGGCTCTGAAGAGGTGTTATGGCTTAAACCATGGCTCATTGGTGTTCCAACAAACGAGAAATCATGACCTGTTCCCGCAAGCCCTGGTGATAATGTGGGAGATGTCGTATCGGTGATTACGGATTCTGTATCGGGGAAGTTTTCCGTGATCCTAAGGCTTTCAATATCATGGTGATCTAAAGAACACTACGCTCATGTTAGCCACATTCATCAGTAGGATTCTGACTGTGAACGCTTACTGTCACTTTTCTCCGCCTACAGTTCTGACACGCTCCGAGATGTCGAATAAGAGCCGCCTTCGCCTTAGTTTTATGATCTAGAGCCCTCTTCCTGCCACCATTTGAATATCTATGTTCTTTTGACTTGTTATCGAATTTCAGAGTGGACATCATATGCGGCAAGGCTTGAATAGGCTCGTCACTTCTTACACGGCGATGAGGACTAAGATGTTGTGCCGAAGACATAGAGATACGCCGACGACCATTTTGAGCTTTCTGGTCCGGAGATGGTGGGTTTGAAGGAGTTGTGCGAAGTGCCTTTTGATACTTGCGAAGCAAAAGAGCAGCTTGGGGCCGTTTCTCGTTGGGGATTGATTGCGGGGATGATGTAGATGAGTGACTGGATCTTCCTGAGACTGAGGGTGTAAATGGTTGTCCAGATTCTCTTGGTGCAAGGAAGGCCAAAGACGACATGGCTCTTCAGTCAGCTTCGAGAGAAAATTGTAGATGCGATTCTGATTGTGGTCGTTGTTGGGGGTGGTCGTGAGTAAGAAGCCGTAAGAAGGCTAGCAGGCAACAGCACAGCCTTGCGGTGGGATATCGAACTTCAGCGATTGCTTCCTTCGTGGAACTTTTGATGGCTGCTAGATTCTCGGAAGTTGAGATGATACAAGACAGACATGTACACCCATCCGTGTCGTTATTGAAGGAAAAGAAGATGAGGAGGAAGAAGAATCCTCAAGGTTAAAAGAAGTCGTGATATTTGGCTAGGCTGTGTACGCCCGGCGCACCCCACCCCACCGCAACGCAAATGAATCTGCTTGCATCAGCCGAATCATAAACGAGTAAACGTGCATGGATCTCAGTCGGGATCAAACAATAAAGGACGCGCGATGATTCAAAGTCGGAAGAATAAGGGTTATGATGATATGAAAAGGAGTCAGTGCTGTGAGTATGATCGCAAATCGACTAGAAGTAGAAAGCAGAAAGAAACCCAAGATTGACAAAAGTGCACCTACGTATCGTTGTGTTGTGTTCCTTGTCATCGTGCGTGCCTATCGAACGAATGTACTGTACATACATAAATGCTCCCACGTACGCGAGTGGACTGTAATACTGCCCTCTCCAAACCCAGGGTCAGCATATGCATAGTACGGAATTGCTGACGCAGAGTACAGAGTAAAAATGCCTCGGCTATTTTGGAGGTATTGTCGATCATTGAGGCGGACATACAATCAGAATTGCAACCAATTGGGATCCGATTGACTCGATATGTGCATTGGCACGAGATTGATACTGTTTGGAAGGGGAGTGCTTCGCAGAATGTGACCGTAATAGTGACCCCGCCACAAAGTGTATCAGTGTGAGTGGGGAAGAAGACCCACTCCAATAACGAAACCAGATGATGAGTTCACTGACGGACATCAACGAAAACATTTTCGCAGAGCCTCAATAGAGAAAAAACAGAAAAGATAAAATAGCAGAGCTGGAGTTGACAGCAGCAGGAGGATCATATAGATATAAAGTCGTTACAAAAGCAAAAAAAAAAGTTTGCTGTTACATCTGATGCAATGCCACTGATGATAACGGCCCAATTCATTGTACTCAAGCACTAAAGTAATTGCAAATATTTAGTTCATCCACGGATAACCAAGTTGTTCGTAATCGATTTACCGTCATACCTCTCACGATGAGGCGGGTACCAATCGAACATGTCGAAAGCTTCAACAGTCCAGGCTCCTTTGGTGGCCACGTAGTCAGAAACAGGACGAAAATTTGGGTCTTTGGGCCTCTCCAGTGCGTTCACTGTTATGCGAGCAGGCACTGGAGGTGGCAACATAGCGCTGGCTGGGCCAACTATACTCTCAGGTGCTTTACCGGCTGCATCAGAACGTAGGGCTGCCTTACGCCCGCGTGTTGCAGGATTGGCAATCCTGATTGGTGGACTTGCTTTCTGTGCAGGTGCTTGAAGTAATTGAGGCTCTGTGGACATGGAGTGGGCTGACTTGCCTACCGTAATCCGGCTTGTATTCGTATTCAGAATTCTCGCTAGTTCCAACGTGCTTCCAATCATCGGTGCTTCTTGACTTGTAATTTCAGGACCAGGTGTCTTTAGGGCCAATGATTCTTGTGTGTCCAACATCTTGGGATGCATACTCGCAGGCGGAGGCTTAGTATTTGAAGGGACCTCCATGAGTGGTAGATTTTGTGACGATTCAGCCTTGGGCTCTTTAGGCTCTTCAACAGCAATATCCTTAAACAGATTGAAGATGGGTGTGTTGACCACGCCCATAGGCTCAAGTAGATGTTTTCTAGCCTCGACGTCCTGTGTGTCTATAGTGCTTCGCTCTGGAGACACGGGTTGAGCCTCATTTTGAATTTGACTGGTATTTGACCTTTCATTGTTGACTGAGGTCTGCTGTGGCTGAGTAAACTGACTTTCGTCCTGTACTATTCCTTTGTCTATGACCGCTGGCATTGGAGTCTTATGGACACCATCTTGATATCTGTCTCCTGTAGTAGAAGCCTCTTCAGCGTCGGTGCTCTTACTTCGAGGTGTAGTCATATCATTGGCTGAAAGAATATGAGTTTGCCAAAATTTAGTAGGCGACTTCGCAAGTTTCTCCAATTCCAGCGGCAAGGAATCATCAATAGGTGACGAGAGCTCTCCAACGACAACTTCCACTGGTGATGTTCTCGATGAGCCTATAGACACAGCATCCGAATGCAGTCCAATGTCTTCAGCTTCCCCAGTCCGGACATCTTGAACATTCTTTGACATATTTCTGGTTAACAACGAATCAACAGCATGATAATACATACTTTTCTCCTTCTCTGGTTCGTTGTTAATCGTTGCGGAAGCCTCATGTTCTATGACCTCGTTCATCGTATTTCTCTCAGCTTTCTTACTTACCTGACCCTCACAAGCATCAACCCGCACTGGAGGCGTCTTCTGGAGAGTACACTCCGTCTCCTCAGACCCATCATAAGTTACTGGACAAGCATCAGCTTCTCCATCCTCCCCCTCGTCCTCCAGTTCCTTTATCTCCTCTTCCTTCTCTTTTCCTTTTCCTTCTTCTTTCTCTTCCTTATCCTCCTTCTCCCCCCACTCACATCGCGACGCCCTTCGAGCATCACCCACTAGCGCAGGAGCCCGTCTCAAAGGCTTATTCATAAGCATAAGTTTATTCCTCGTCGGTCGGGTTTTGATCCGCAGGGTGCTAAAAACCTGTTTTCGATGGGAGTCTGTCTCCCTAGTTCCAGGTTCACGGTTCACAACCGGTGTTTGCAGAGAATTTTCTTGGGTGTCTTTCTTCCGCTTCGCTCGAGGCTTCT
Source organism: Allantophomopsis cytisporea (assembly GCA_024752435.1). Taxonomy (NCBI): domain Eukaryota; kingdom Fungi; phylum Ascomycota; class Leotiomycetes; order Phacidiales; family Phacidiaceae; genus Allantophomopsis; species Allantophomopsis cytisporea. The sequence goes on from CP103025.1 coordinate 2,335,407, forward strand.
GCTTTGCATGATCTGGTTCTACTTCTGACTCGGTATCTAGGATTATTGCCTGAGCATCAGGTGTTGGTTTCTTTTTCCGTTTTGTACGAAGCTGGACGGTGGTGATGGGTTCTGTATCTAAGTCATGGGTGGAAATGGGAGAGGTTCTGATTGCAGTACTTTTCTTCTGCTTCCTAGCTATAGAAACAAGCTCAGCTGGTGGAGAAATAGCTGCATGTCTTTCGGTTCTGATCTTTCTCTGTTGCCCAGATTCCATATTCTCCACAGCCCCTTTGTCTGATTGAGGAGCTGAAGGTTCTGTAACTGTATGTTTCTTCTGTTTTTGGACCTTCGCAAGTGGAGATGGTTGGGTGTTAAAATGTTCAACATCGATGAAGCCCTCTCCTGCTTGAAGTGCATCTAATTGCGAGGGTTCAGGGACTGCAACTTGATTATTGGGCTTTTGCCGAGAGGGAGTTGAAATCGTAGGGGCGACCCTCAATGAAGAGAGCTTTGAGAAAACAAGCGCAGCACCCGTCAAACTTCCAGCGTATGTACTTCGTTCGGATTTGTCGGTTCTGGCTTTCTTTATAGGCCGATCTGACCTTTCTTTTGTAGGTGCCTCTCGTTGTAGACGTTCGATCGGTCTGATTATGTCCCTTCTTGGAGGAACATCATCGCCTGTCAAATCGATGCTTCCATTCTGAGAGGTCTTCGTGCGCAACCAAGACGAAGACACGCTACTCGGTGGCCTTGAAAGCGTCAGTGTTGCGCCAGTGAGATTCTGAGCATATCCACCTTTGCTGGGAGGTGAATTTGGTTTTCTGCGCTTGGCCGGCTGCTCAACTGTAGCTGGTGCTACGGCCACTGATACAGCAACCTGCCTCGCACGCTGTCTGTCCTCGAACGGCGACGTAGTCGGCACCGAAGCTCGTCCATAATGCCCCGTCGGCGTTCCTAGCAATGTGCTCAATGCCCTCGATCGTGGCTGGGGTAAATTTACCATAGAAGAGTCCTTAGATGTCCTCGTGACAGCAGGTGTGCGTATTGGCGACGAACGTTGTGCTCGAGCCTCCCTTCTCCCTTCCTTTTCTTTCACCCGCTTATCGAGCAACTCGGTGAGATCCTGCTCTCGACGACCCACACATTCTGCGACTTGCACGAGATGGTTGGTTCGCTCTGTCTGGAACTCTTCGCCTTCCTCGAGATCATAGTCCTCACGCCAGTGAGTATCGCCGATGAAGTTGGATCGTTCGTCGTATATCATCACCCTCTTGTTGAAAGTGTGGTATTTTAGACGTCCATCAAACCATTTTTTCTGCTTCTTACGGATATCAGGAGTATAGAGGCAGAGAAACTCCAGGACTGTGGCGGAAGATTGTATCCCAGGCAACACCGTGGAAGCCTGGGAGCGTCCAAGTTGGGTCGTCATCGAAGGACAACTTGAAGCATGTCGAAGAAAGGTGAGCTCGTATAAGTAAGGCGAATATCGTGCCTATCTAACAACAATGGTCATCTGCCTGTTTATGTGTGGCGTTTCTTGAGTCACTAGAAGGCAGATGTCTTGAACAAACGCGCCTCGGTGATGAGCATGGAGATTGTGACGGGTGAGACGCGATTTCGATTGGGAGGCGTCAGGGAGATACGCGGTATCACATGATGATGATGCAACGGGGGGCCTTTCTCTCTTTACCTAGGTACCTTTGGTGTCGGGTGTCACAATAGTAATAATCCCTCGCGTTCGCCCGGTGCTCCGTGGTCACTGGCCGGAGCTAGAATCACAACAGGTTCTAGTTGCTCATTCACACTCTCGGGACTGTACCGTAAATGGAGTAACCTTATTTCACTGGCACGTATTTTTAGCAGGAAATCAATATCCCGATGAGACTTTGAAAAGGAGTTATTTTACTTGATTTTATTTTGATTTATTTGTATTTTCAATAGTACTTATCCAGCAGAGTAGCTTACGGAGGATATTCTCCGTCATTGGCCAATGAATGACTATGTTATGTTAATGATTCTGACTTACTTTATAAATATACACTACGTACTGTAGGAATGAGAAAGTGGTGTGTCATCTTCCGTCGTAACCCTTAATAAGATAAAATGGCTCACTCATACGTAGGGAAGTCTTTCATATGTACTGTATTGTACGGCACTGTGTACATAGTAGTAGCCAAGGCCGTCAGTCACGGAAACGTGAGTGGAGTGTCACTGTTCGAAGCTGTTAGGCTGACGACTGACATGCTGATCCCTTGATGCAAGATGGAAGAAGGATCGCCATTTGCTATGGATAAGGTCCGACAGGGCGTGCATCACTTCAACAACCGTACACTGGCATTTCCACCCCCCCACAGTCTCTCGTTTCAGAGCATCATCCTTCTGAAAATATCAGACTGGTAGACTTCACTGCGTACATAAGATCCCCAGTCCAAATCTACGGATGAACTACTCTGTAACGGATTCAGATGGCTATTGCTCAAGGATAAATCAATGAGTGACTCAATGTTGACATGATTGATTACCGACCCCATACGCATTCTCTCCGTCCTCTACTCTACCTAGTATCTCATAAAGTACTAGGTAGTTAGGTAGGTAGGTATGTACTGTAGAACACGGATGATTGCCGGGATACCTTACCTACCTTATTACGGGCCAGCGTCGCTTATGCTAAAGCTGAATTCCATGGCCGCAGGACAGTCAGTCATATGTCCAATCCACGTAAAAGTTGGCAAGGCTTCCCATGAGATAGCCATACAACTACGACTTTCTTTCTTCTTTCGTCTTTCTTTTCAGACATTCTTTCCATTCCGTTTTCTGTCGAACATCCCGTATACTATACCACAGCTTACTGACATTTCTGAAGAACCTCCTTCTCTGTCGGATCTGCCTGTGTCACTCGTTTTGAAGGGGCTTTCATTTCTACATCCGATACCTCTCCAGATATCTGCGTTGATTCGACAGCCCCCGCTTGTAGAGTTGTATTGCGATCGCTCCTAACCACCACCCATCATGACGACCATCTCCAGACAATTCGGAAGACTCACCGTCAAAGGTCCTGGAGAAAATGCCAAAGTTTCCGTATTGTTGGCCGATTTCGAGAATGCGGATAAAATGCTCACAAAGGTAGATAATCCCCCTTGGTGAAGCCACGTTGAGAACTCTCTCTCCACGCAATCATGCTAATGTGTTATAGGTTTTGGACTCCACCAAAACATGGCGCGACTCCTGGACCTCGATTATTGCCATCCAACTGGGCATCGTGACGGCTTTCGAAGAACTGTACGCTCCAATTGCCGGTGCCAGCGAAACCTATGAAAGTGAAAGAGAACCAGTTGAAACACCACGCGCTCAGATGGAAAGGACAAGTAAGCTGAGGGAATACTACGCTGAGCTCCGAACCGATTTATTAGATGAGATAGCGCTGATCGATGCCCGCATCATCAAGCCGGCTATCGATGCTCAGGACTATATCAAACCTGTCAAGAAGACAATTAAGAAGAGAGAGAACAAGAAATTGGACTTTGAGAGATATCAAGATCGAGTTGGCAGTTTACAAAGGAAGCTGAGACGCTCTGATAGAGAGAACGCCAACCTAGCAAAGGCCGAGGTAGATCTGGGTAGAGCCAGAGAAGTATGTATCCAGCATAGCTTCAACATTGAGATGTACTATTGCTAATGCTACTTTAGGAATTTCTAGTTGCTGATCAGCATCTGCGCGATACGCTCCCTCCACTTGTTGCAGCTGTATTTTCGATACTTCCGTACATCCTCGGTGGTTTAGTCGTTACTCAGAATTCGCTGGTCGCCCAATATTACACAATATTACATGGCTACTGTGAAGAGGAAGGCTTCCCATCGCCCCCACCACCAATGGACGAGGTAATAGCAATATGGGACGCAGCATTTAAGCCCGCACAACAAGACCTCGAATCCTCCATGACCTGTGTGATTCGTGGCAAAGGAAGACATACAGCAATGTCCGCAAATGACGACAGCTACAACGGACGAAACGGCACATCCATTCGCTCACGTCCATCAGTCGGATCGATGAGAGCTCTACCTCCACCAACATCTCCAGTAGCACGGCCGATTAGCCAGGGCCAGCCTGGTCAACAACGTATGATGCGCGTCCCATCCAATCAAAGCATGTCCCTGAGACCTGTCCGCACACCTGAGCCTCGCGGTCCCTCACCAGAACCAGAGCCCTCTCCGGGAAGACTCACTCCAGCTTCATCATTCGGAGCTCCAACACCACAATCTATGGTCTCGACATATTCCCCTGCAGGCCCAAACATGGACTACTTCTCTCGCGAACGCCAAGCTTCCTCCACATCCGTTTCATCAGCAACGATAGCCGGCAAGAAAAAGCCTCCTCCACCACCACCTAAGCGAGTTGCATCAAATGCGCATTACGTGGTGGCAATATATGATTTCGAGGGACAGAGTGCGGAAGATCTATCTTTTAGAGAGGGCGATAAGATCTTGGTTATTAAGAAAACGCAGAGCACGGATGATTGGTGGACTGGGGAGCTGAGGGGTAAGAAGGGAGCCTTCCCTGCGAATTATTGCCAGTAAAAGGCCATTGTTGGAGATGTTAGGACAGATTGCCAGTTGAGCTAGAATACAGATACCCGCGCTTCAAGCCGCATTTCAATATAGAGATTTTTCTTGCCCAGGTCTTTGTTAGATGGTGATTAATGCCATTTATGGTGGTTTTATTGATAACATAATTAACATGTGTGGGTATACAGTATAACTATATGATAAGCAAACGAAAAAGTATGACATATAGAAAACAGCTTTAGTTAGACAGTAAATAGAGTGTGGTCCCTGAACTTGTACCTGATACCATAATCCAAAAAAATAGTTACCAGTGGACGCCAATTGACGAATCGTAGAGCAAGAGCTAGGATTTCACGTGCTCAGGTCATGCGGGTGGCGACCCCATTCTCCACTATGCTGCCTGACAAATCAGAAATGACAAAGGTGTACTAACACAGCCTCGTCAAAATATCTCCAAATCTACAACGCAAGGCTGTACTCCATCATCATCATCACCACCAATTCAACACCACAAACCACTTCAAGTCCATTACCATTACCACACAAGAAATGGACTCCACAGACGCCCCTGCCGATACAGCCGTAGCTGCAACAGCAGCAGCTCCATCCCTTTTCAAAAAGCGCACCGCAAAAGGCAAAACCAACCTCCGTAAACGCGCTGCTACACCACCAGCCGACTCCGACAGCGAATACAGTTCGTCGGAGGATGAATCCGGGCACAAGATCAAGCGACGCAAGCGCAACACTGGTGCAATAACAGCATCATCACTGGCGACAGGCGCCAAGGGCACAGAGCTGACAGCGACTGTATACGCGGCGTCACGGGAGGGGATCAGCAGCGCCAACGACGCGACGAAAGCATCGAACTGGTACGACGAGAAGGCAACAGACGCGCTATCAGCCGCGAACCTACTGGGTAAGACGCGGAAGCTGGGCGAGGGCGAGGGCAATTACAAGGGGCTTGCGAATAGCACGAGCTTCATCCAGAAGAACCCCGATGCGCCGAATCGCACGGTGGGGCCTGTGAAGGCGCCGACGAATATCCGCACGATCACCGTGACGGATTTTGCGCCGGATGTGTGCAAGGACTACAAGCAGACGGGGTTCTGTGGCTTCGGCGATAGTTGTAAGTTCTTGCATGCGCGCGAGGACTATAAGCAGGGATGGCAGCTGGATAAGGAGTGGGAGAATGTCACGAAGGGCAAGAAGGTTTCGGGGACAAAGGTGGCGAGTGCGAATCGCGCCGAGGGAGAGGAGCCTGATAGTGATGAGGAGGACGCCATGCTTGAGAATATTCCATTTGCATGTGTCATCTGTCGCGAGAAATATAAGGAGCCAATTGTTACGCGGTGTGGCCATTATTTCTGTGAGAGTTGTGCGCTCAAGAGGTATAGGAAGGATCCTAGTTGCGCGGCCTGCGGGAGTGGCACGGGTGGCGTTTTCAATGTTGCGAAGGGCTTGAAGAAATTGCTGGAGAGGAAGAGGGAAAGGGCAAGGAAGAATAGAGAGAAGGCTATTGAGGCTGGGGAAGAGGTCAGCGATGAAGAAGAGGAAGAATGAAGTAGATAACTGATTATCAATACATGGCAAATTCACAACTGCAATTAGTGTTCCTATGCATTCAAAAAGACACATGTACTTGAACTGAAAATATGCAAGTATGAATGATTCTAAGAACTATTGAAAATGACCATACAATCCTGAAACCAAAGGCGTATTACCTCCCAATCCAACATAACGTACCGAACGCCATAAAACTCTAACAACCATAAGCGTGAGCATGAAACATATATCCTTCGTATTGAGTTTTCGCTTAACCAGAGCACATCACACAAGCCTCCCTGTTCTCAATGCTGCCTATATAGATATTAGCAATTATCCAAGTGGAATTGTGAGACATAGACAACTTACACTGCAACACCTTATCGGCATAGATGTCATTTTCTCTCTCGGCACTATCAACATCTGCATCCTCTTCCTGCTTCTTGGCGGCAACGGCCGGCTCAGGAAGCTCCTCATCCTTAGGAGGAGTGTCCGTTGGATCAGTGGCAAGAGTCTCTGGGCTTCTACCCTCCTCAGCATCAGCCTTAAAAGTCTTAGACTCAACTGGGGCTGCCGCAAATCGCTTGTTCTCAGACGCCGGTGGAGGGGTAGTGGTCGGCGTCGGAACCCCGTTTGGGGAGTTTGTGTTATCAGTGGCCTGCTTGACGTACATTGGGCGAGGGGCAGCTGGAGAGAAAGGGGCAGATGGGTTGGCACGCTTTCTGGCACCACGCTCTTTGGCGACGTTGGTGTCAGCGACAAGAAGAGCCTCTTGATCAACAGTGAACTGAATTGGTGCAGTTGCAGCCATTGTTCGGAGGTAATACATTCCAGTCTTCAAGCCAAGCTTCCATCCAGCAAAGTGCATACTGGTGATCTTGCCCATTGTAGGATCCTTCATGTGGATGTTGAGGGATTGGGATTGATCAATGAAGGCACCTCTGTCAGCAGCCATCTGAACAATTGTACGCTGAGAAATTTCCCAGACAGTCTTGTAGAGAGCCTTAATATCGGCTGGAATGTTTGGGATGTTCTGAATGGAACCACCATCAGCAATGATGCGGTTCTTCATGTTGTCAGACCACAACCCCATATCAACAAGATCCTTCAACAACCATGGGTTGACGACCTGGAATTCACCAGCCAAGACACGACGAGAGTAGATGTTGGAAGTATATGGCTCGAAACACTCGTTGAAACCAAGGATTTGACTGGTAGAAGCAGTTGGCATAGGAGCAACAAGAAGAGAGTTGCGAATACCGTGTTGCTTGATCTGAGCCTTAAGAGAATCCCAATCCCAGAGATCAGTTGGAGTGACACCCCACATATCGTACTGAAGTTCACCCTTGGAGACAGGGGAGCCCTCATAAGACGAGTATGGACCCTCAACCTTTGCGAGCTCAACAGATGAGGTCAGAGCAGCGTGGTAAATGGTCTCAAAAATCTGACTGTTAAGGTGCTTGGCCTCTGGGGAGTCAAATGGAAGGCGAAGAGCAAGGAAGGCATCTGCCAAACCCTGAACACCAACGGCGATTGGTCTGTGGCGGAAGTTGCTTCGTCTAGCCTCCTCAACTGGATAATAGTTGACATCGATGATCTTGTTCAAGTTCTTGACAACGACTTGGGTAACTTCGTGAAGCTTTTGGAAGTCATAAACACCGGAGTTCATGTCAACGTAGGTTGGAAGAGCAAGAGAAGCCAAGTTGCAGACAGCAACCTCATCTGGTGCAGAGTACTCGACAATTTCCGTGCACAAGTTGGAGCTGCGAATGGTACCAAGGTTCTTCTGGTTGCTCTTGCGGTTGCAAGCGTCCTTGTAAAGCATGAATGGGTTACCAGTCTCAGTCTGGGCCTCCAAGATGGAGTACCAGAGTTTCTGAGCCTTGATGGTCTTACGACCCTTGCCCTCAGACTCATACTTCTCGTAAAGAGCCTCGAACTCGTCACCATAGACATCAGCAAGTCCTGGGCACTCGTTGGGGCACATAAGAGTCCAGTCACCGTTCTTTTCCACACGCTTCATGAAGAGATCAGGGATCCAGAGAGCGTAGAACAAATCACGAGCACGAACCTCCTCCTTTCCGTGGTTCTTTCTGAGATCAAGGAACTCAAAGACATCAGCGTGCCATGGCTCAACGTAAATAGCAAAAGCACCAGGTCTCTTGTTTCCACCCTGGTCAACGTATCTGGCAGTGTTGTTGAACACACGCAACATAGGAACAATACCATTAGAGTTGCCGTTGGTACCAGCAATGTAGGCACCAGTAGCACGGATACGATGAATGTTGAGACCAATTCCTCCAGCAGTCTTAGAGATCATGGCGCAGGTCTTGAGGGTGTCATAGATACCCTCAATACTGTCTTCCTTCATATCAACAAGGAAACAAGAGGAAAGTTGTGCTTGAGGTGTACCGGCGTTGAACAAGGTTGGCGAAGCGTGCGTGAAGTACTTGCTGGACATAAGGTTGTAGGTCTCAATAGCCTTCTCAATATCATCTCCGTGAATTCCAACGGCAACTCTCATAATCATGTGCTGTGGACGCTCGGCAACCTTGCCATCAAGGCGAAGGAGGTATGATCTCTCAAGAGTCTTGAAACCGAAGTATTGGTAGTTGAAGTCGCGGTCGTAGACAATAGCGGAGTTGAGTTCCTCGGCATGCTTCATAACACATTCATATGTTTTTGGAGCAATCATGGGTGACTTCTTGCCGTTTTTGGGGTTAACATAGTGGTAAAGATCTGAGATGACGGAAGAGAATTGTTTCTTGGTCTGCTTGTGGAGGTTCGAAACTGCAATGCGAGCAGCGAGAATGGCGTAATCTGGGTGGGTGACTGTCATGTATGCAGCAGTCTCAGCAGCCTAAGAAAACACGAATGTTAGTTTTAAACGCAGCAATGTTCTTGAGACGAGTAAAATACATACCAAGTTGTCCAATTCAATGGTAGTTACTCCCTGGTATACACCAGAAATAACCTTTTGAGTGATAGCAGCAGCATCTACATGGTCGGCATCAAGACCATAACAGAGTCGGGAGACACGAGCAGTGATCTTGTCGAACTGAACGCGTTCCTTGCGTCCATCTATCATGTTCATGAGTATTTGAATAGTCCCGGAGTTTACTCAGAGAGTACTTACCGCGTTTCCACACGAACATTGTTGTGGAAGGGTATCTGTAGATATCCCGGCTTGGGAGGAGGAGCTGTGGACGGCGATGTAACTCAGGAAGATGGCGTTCGAAGTTCCTGTTCTCTTTGTGTTTCTTGCGGAATACTCAACTGAAAGCCAGAGAGTATTTTGAGGGTATCTTGGAGGAGTTGTAAGGGATTGGTGATATGTTGAAGAGGAGGACGTGTTGTGGGAGAAGAGGACTATTAAGTGCTTGCACTCTCTACGCGTTCTCGCGGTTTAGTCAGAAAGAAAGTCGCGATTTATTGTTAGCGCGACAACAGACAGGCATCCAGGACCAGGACCGGGGATAATGATGCAAGCATACACCTTTTCCATAACAGCACGAGACTCTAGGTTCTTCAGTACCTTACCTTAGGTACCCGCTATGATTTATCAGCCTTTCGATTTTAAGATGCAGCTTAAAAACAACAATAAATATAAAATATTCCAACTGAATTATATCACATGATTTTAAGTACAGCTTCTTACTGCTCTCCCGTCTTCCTTCCCGTGTATCTGTTTCACTGTCATAATTTATGTATGCACTTTGGAAAACTCCCCACAGTTAAATCACGGTATCACGCGCTGGAACCCCGGACGCGTAAAGTGGTGCCTGAGCCGCCAACCGCACATAACCATCCACCTACCTACTCTGTATGTACATCATCTTCCTCCACCGACACTCTACAAGGTCTAATTTGTATTGAGCACATTCTTTGCAAGCTCTCCGACAACGGAGTATGATCTTTCTACTCTCCATAATTTCCACAATTAATTTTACAACGTTGTCTTACCAAACAGACTATTCATCCATCTGGCAATGGAAGTTGCGGGGGAGACATCCTCACATGGAAGCACGCCCCGCCAATCTTCGATTTCGTGGACTCTCTTCCCCGCAAGCCTCTCTCCAACGCCCGAATCCTTGTTCTGTTGCCTGTTGCCATAGGAGACATATGCCTCTATGATCACTCCGTTCCGTGCCGTGAAAGAAGTCTTCATCTACAGAGTAAATTCTTGTCAGTAATGTCGTTGAATCATGTATATTGCATGCATATGTGCGGGTTTCCGCATGCGTGCATGTCTGTACATATATTACGACAATCATTGTGGATTTCTTACATCGTCTGGCAAATATGCAGGTAATGGTGGGCGCTCTCGTGAGTCATCCTCGTATTTATGAGTAGAGAATGTGAATTGGGGGGTCTGAAGGTAAGTCCAATCGAGAGACTCAAGGTACGTTAGTCAATTGGATCAACGCATCTCGCAGCAAGATGAAGGACACTTACGCGTAGTTCTGTGAGACCTTTCTCAATCTGTGGACACTCGGCTTCAGCTTCTGTAACAACAACTGCTTCTCCAGACCCGTACATATCGCTGAACTCTCTTATCACGGCCTCTTCGAAGTCTCCGTTGCTCACATTGGCATTCGCTACTGGAGAGCTAACACTGTCAACACCTCGAGCTTTAATATATGGCTTTGCAGGCGACCGCAGATATTGTGAGATATTCTTGATGTTGGGCGACGAGAGAAGACAGGTGCCGTGGTGTACCGATCGAAGTCTCGTCAATTTGTATGCCGAACCTGAGATCTTCAAAGGCCGCTCGTCATTTGCCGATACATTATTAGAATCTTCTTCTTCTCCAATGGGCTTCCGGTCGAGCACAATGTCGTGTCGTTCGTTTACTCTAGCTCGCTCAACTCCAAGACCTTGCAGGGCTCGAACGACCATTTCAGCATGTCTGTCTCGATCAAAAACCGGGGTAGGACATATGACGCTGTAATTGACATTGCCTCCATCATGAAAAACCGTACCGCCACCTGATCTTCTTCTGACGAGGTCAATATCGCCAAGGGCAGCTGTATCAGTGCCTCGCTGTGAAGCGAGAAGCAACCCCAAATTCACTTCAAGCCATGGATTTTGGTTGCGTCCAATGACTATCGATGGTCTGTCGGTGTACAGAAACAGTATTGTTGATTCCGGAGGAGATTTCTGCAATAAAAAATGTTCAATCGATAAGTTGACATAGGGATCAAGAGACCGAGAGACATATATCTGTGTCTTGTTGGACTCAGTCGTTACTGCTGTTGTAAAACTAGAATAAGATCGCCTCCATGATAACTGTGTGCGTTTACAAGCTTGTAAGGCATTGCTGATAGCACCTCTCGAGGGAGCCATCGACCTGACGGATTGTTGACGGAGCGGCAGAAGATAGAAGCGGAAGCTTGAGCCTCGTCTCCGTGACAGATGCAAGGCTGAGATAAGTTTCGCGCTAACAACTCCTAGCAACTCCGGATTATCGGAGCCCGGATTAAATACAAAGTACAATAAGACTAGGGTCCGGACTTTTTGTTCGTGGTAGTCATCATCACATCACACAATAGTAAGCACTCTTGCAACAACTTTCAATTGCACTCGTTCTGACTCACTCTTTACAGAGAAGTTATAGAAAAATATAGTCGACATGTCTACCTTCGGCCAATACTTCAAGGTTACTACGTACGTACAATCCTAATAAAGAAAATCGAACGATACTATAAAATTCGCATGTACTAATACTTTTGTTGCTCAGCTATGGTGAATCTCACTGTCGCTCTGTGGGATGTATCGTCGACGGATGCCCCCCAGGAATGGAGCTCACCGAAGCCGATATCCAGCCACAGATGACCAGAAGAAGACCAGGACAGAGTGCCTTGACAACCCCAAGAGATGAGAAGGATCGCGTCGAAATTCAGTCTGGAACCGAATTCGGTGTTACACTTGGCACTCCAATTGGCATGAAGGTCAACAACGAGGATCAGCGACCAAAGGACTACGGTAACTCGACAATGGATCTCTACCCACGACCAAGTCACGCAGATTGGACTTACCTTGAGAAGTACGGCGTTAAGGCAAGCAGTGGAGGTGGAAGAAGTAGTGCACGAGAGACCATTGGTCGTGTCGCTGCTGGAGCAATTGCTGAGAAATACTTGAAGTTGGCCCATGGAATCGAGATCACTGCCTTCACTTCTTCTGTCGGAAACGTTCACTTGTTCCCACCAACTGCCGAGCACCCAACACAAGCTACAAACCCAGAATTCCTTGATCTCATCTCCAAGGTCGACAGAAAGATGGTTGATGACTTCCTCCCAGTCAGATGTCCAAACCAGGCGGCAGGTGACAAAATGGCCGATTTGATCGCCGAATTCAGAGACAACCACGACAGCATTGGAGGCACCGTTATCTGTGTGATCAAGAACGTACCAAGTGGATTGGGAGAGCCAGCATTCGACAAGATGGAGGCTATGCTCGCACACGCTATGCTCAGTATCCCAGCAACAAAGGGATTCGAGATTGGATCTGGCTTTGGAGGATGTGAAGTTCCAGGATCCAAGCATAACGATGCATTCGTCCCAGCAACAGATGCCTACTCCCCAGATACTGGTGCTCACCGTGCTGGAATTGCCAGACCTAGACTCACCACCAAGACCAACAACTCTGGTGGTATTCAGGGAGGTATTACCAATGGAGCCCCAATCTACTTCAAGGTTGGTTTCAAGCCAGCTGCCACTATTGGGCAGGCACAGGAAACATCCACTTACGATGGAAACGCCAACGGTGTTCTTGAGGCTAAGGGAAGACACGACCCATGTGTTATTCCACGAGCCATTCCAATCGTTGAGGCCATGGCTGCTTTGGTAGTCATTGATATGCTGTTGGCCCAGCAAGCAAGACAGACGGCCAGAAGTCTCTTACCACCCTTGAAGCAGACCATTCCAGCCAAGCAGACTACAGTTGGCGGTCAGGCAGCTTTGGAGAAGCTTAACGGCGCTTAAGGTCTGATTTTAGTTCGATTTCTTTTCAGTTGGATTCACCTTATGGTTAGACTATAAAAGCGAGTACTTACATGAGATCTCATTTCCCGCATTTTGTTCAATATCTATGTATGACCTATTGTTATTTAGCGCTACAATGTATTCTAAAAAGATCGGTCTACCGTGCCTCCCTGTGTCTTGTTCATATATGCATCTATATACAATCCCAACCAATATCGTAAACACGTATCATACAGCATATCCCGCAGCATTAATTTGTCTCGGCTCTCCTGCGGCCTCGAACGTGCCGTTCGCCAATCTTACAATGCCTTGCACAGCGCTTCGCCCCTGAGCAACCCACGTAACATTATGCCCCTTCTCGCTCATACTCTCAACAGTGGCATTATCAAACCCCTTCTGGGCCCTACCGGGCCACTCAAACTCCACGACATTGGGCAGTAGTTGATCATGCATTCTCGGCTCTGCAAGCGCCTGCGCAACCGTCATGTTGTGGTCCAGAATATGCCAGAGTGCCTGCAGTGTAGCAGTGATAATACGGGAGCCACCTGCAGCACCTATAGACACGTAGAGGTCGCCATTCGGGTACTCAGCGATGATAGGCGTAATAGACGAGAGCGGACGCTTTCCAGGTCGGATAAAGTTAGACGGCGATGGTACAAAGCCGAAGGCGTTGGAGACATGCGGGATGGAGAAGTCGTTCATTTCGTTGTTCATGATAATGCCAGTCTCTGGCACCATAACTTGACTGCCGAAGAGTAGATTTACGGTTGTCGTCAGAGTGATCGACATGCCACTGGCGTCGGCCGTCACTATATGGCTTGTTCCATGCGTCTCACGCGCTTCGTACATCTTCGGGTCGTAGGCAGATACGTTCTTTGTTGCTGTGTCAGAGATGTTGGCGCGGATAGCCCTTGCGGTGCTGTCCTTTAGCATCTCGGCTTCAAAGGAGTCGAGACCACTAACAAAATCAGGATCGCCGAGTTCAGCATGTGCGCCGTATGCATAGCGCATTGCTTCGTCAAGACGGTGCGTCGTGAGGTTCATCTCCGAAGTAGTGGTGTCTTCATATCCTTCGATGATCTTCAGAGTCGATAGAGCTACACTCCCGCTCGATGGTGCACCACATGAATAGAGCTTGTGACCCTTGTAGTCAACAGAGATTGGAGGGCGAATGGATATATTGTAACTTTTGAGGTCATCAAGCGTCATTGTGCCGTTGGTACTTTGGACAGCCGCAATTATTGCATTCGCTAGATGTATTAGTCTTGAGGAGGAAGTTATACATTTGTCACTTACCAATCTCTCCTTCATAGAAAGCACTAGCTCCATGTTTCCCAATCTTTTCAAGAGTACTACGGTAGACATCAGCTAGTGTTAGAAACTACTAATAGGAGATACTCACTTTGCATATTGCTTTCTGGTCAAGATCTCGCCAAATTTGAGCAATTTTCCTGTAATTATCAGCATATTACCTTGCCAGAAGAGAGACTTCTAGATCTACCTTTAGGAGCAAAGTCCTTTGCCCATTCTGGGTCCTCGGTGAGGAAATCATGGCCAGCTTCAATGACATAGCTCATGTATCTGACGAGATCTTCCGAGACTATGAGATATTAGCCCCTGATCACTTGAATAAATACTCATACATAGGACTTACCTGGAAATCCATATCTAGCCACTTTGACAGCCGGTCGTAAAACCTCTTCCCATCTAAGAGCCTAATCACGAAAATATTAGTCTGTCTGCGCAACTTCTAGGACTTCAATAATATCATGAATTCCTCAAACTTACACCATATTTCTTGTGCAAATATTCGAACCCCCTGATTTCTCCAGGCACACCACTCGCAAGTCCACCAACGACACTCCCATTTACATTATGCTCATACATATCCTCATATGCTGTCATTGGTGCCGTTTCCCGAAAATCGATGCTCTCATACTCCCCGTTAGCATCCCGCACAAGCATAAAGCCTCCGCCCCCTATTCCCGAATGCTGCATTCCAATGACTCCAACGCAGAGCGTCGTACCGACCATCGCATCTGCAGCATTTCCCTAGTCACGTGGTCAGCTCAAGTCCTCCTTAACAGCGAGACTAGGAACGAAACGTACACCGGCCTGAAGGAGATCAATGCCAATCTGAGTACATATTGAGCTCTCGGAGGCTACAGCGCCAGATGTATCCCCTGCTTTGAATAAGGGTGTCTGGTCGATGGGTGAAGCAAGGGTGCATGCAGCGCCGCCAGCCAAGATGGCAGTGGCCGGGTGAATCTTCATCCTCCTAAGGGCTTGAAGCTGCACGATGTTAGACTGCGTTACGTATGAGAGTTCCGGAGTTGAATAAAGCCGGAGATGAGGGGGTCCTCACGGATGCTGTGGTGATGGGGAAGAGAGCGAGGCAGCGCGGAATATTGACGGAGTTGCTGTCGAGCTATCCTTATCACCTCGGACAAAGCTCGAAATATTATAATGCGTTGTTGTCGTAAACTGATAGGGAGAAGATGAGTAAAGCTAGCCCTAATTGCTTAGATCATCATGTCTGATGTCGAGTATGCAAGTGTTCACTTTCTATCAGAGCTTCGGTCCCTCCAGTATTGTAGTGGGGGTGGGGAGGCACTCGATAAGACCCCCGATTGATAATAGCGGAAGCGATAAGCATTTTGGCGACATTTCCCGCGTCTTCAAAATTTCAAGCATATCTAGTTGATTTATATTGATTTACACTTGAGGATGAGAACTAAGCATTTCATTGATTCTTTACAATTGATTTTTCGTTGGGATAAGCACCGAAGTCTCCAGAGTTCCCATCAGTGATTAAACTATCTGCTCTCCTTGCCGCCAGCCATAAACCAATTTTTACGATGGACGCGCAGTTATCAAGTCTCCACTATCATTGACCGTATCATATTTTAAGCCAGTTATAGAATATCCAATAGTGTCAATTCCTCATACATTTCAGCAAAGATCTTGTATACTTTATTCTATATATCTTGGCTAGAAACTCATGAACACCATCGCGACAATTCAAATATCATGGCCGAATGTCAATAAAGCCACGGTACTTTACCCAAACCGAAAGTCATCAAACCATACCTGTGGTTCCCTGGCTTTCTTTCTTGGTAACATGTGTCTTATCCGAATTTACTGCCTCCTTCCCATCAACCTCATTCACAATGATCTCTCCAGCCTTCATGATCAAAACTCTGGGGTTAAACACATTGAAAGTCCAGGTCGCCAAAACCATCATTGCGCCATCTAACGCAATCGCATATGTCTCATGAGTGATAAGATATCCAGTCCAACTCTGCAACAGCTCCACGCTCCTATAAACGCCTCTGATGATCATAAGAACAACATCAAAGAAAGCTGCGCAGGATAACACGATAAGATACTTGTTTCCCCGCAAAGTAGCACGGCCATTGAGGATGACTTTGGTTAGGATGCTGCTGAAAAGACTGGTTGAGATAAGCTGCACGAATGATGCCCATCATCATCGTGTTGGTCCCCGGCTTGGTGGATTCGTCTCCTGAGGTGGCGCCTGCAAGCGCACCGCCAATGGACTGTAATGAAAGGCAGGGGATATCGATCACGCCAAAAGTGATGAGGTAGACTTTAGGGGTGATGCGACGAGGGAGAGGGGATGTCTCTTGGTCGAGGAGAGAGACCATTGTATACAGACTTACATAGATTCCTGCTTGCATAAATGCCGGGGCGAGAGGTCATTAGTATGTCTGTTTCAAGAGTACATGCCATAATACATGTATGGACTTTGCTCTAGAGACATTTTGGACTTTCATATTTGGTAAAGAGTATGATATAGGAAAGGTGTCCTTACAAAAAATCAGGACGGCAAATTGAAACTTAAAAGCAAAGAAGTTATAAGTACATTCGGAAGCATAGATACAAGTAGCCTAGCCAACCGTCTCCCACAATGCGCCGACGACAAATAACAGGAGCCAGTAAGAGCGTAGACGGACAGCTTGATAGGCATGCAAGAGGAAAGAAAGCCCAAAAAGAACGACGAAGGTGATTCCTGCTGCGAGGGATGGTAGATATCCATATGTGGTGTGGATCGAAGGGTCGTATGCTTGGCAACCCATCTTGCACTTGAGAAGTGGTGATTATGCTTCCAAGAGGCTTAAGAAAATGGTGAATTTGATAGGTATGTAGAGAAAGAATATCAATGGACATCAGAACGAGCCCAAACCTGCACTTAGATTACTCCTTTCGAGGTTAGCATCACAGCCATCTTATATCCTCCAGCAGACGCAATCAACTTATAAAATCATCATCTCCTTCCAAGACCTAATATCGAAATTGCCTCATGAAAAAGATGTGTTCAGCGAAGTACCCAATCACACTCTTCTGATGTGCTGAATAAGCAACTTCAATTACCAAAGCCAGCAATCTCACCACGAAACATGAGGATGAAGAAAGAAAGAAAACGTCAAATTACCATACCTGCAAGTTCTGCCAAAGAAGTAGTTGGTATTTAGCGATATGACCAATAGCAATACAGTTTGAGCCCTGATGTAAGCGCAACGCGCTAAGAGTTTATCAACGAGCTCTATTGTTGACCAAGAGCTCTACCCCTCTTTGTTATCCAGGGCATCCGTGATGCAGCGGGTGGACTTGTGGCTGAACGACAGAACAGTAGACAGTCTGTGCATTCTAGAAATCAAGGGCAGCATCTTCGATTGAGCGATGTGGTGCGATGATGGGTTCTCTTGCTATTTAGGTCCCGGGTACCAGTGACGATGGGGTTGAACAGGCGTGACGAGCAGTGAGACTTTGATAATTAACGTATGGATATCATAAGTACTTCACTGGGTTGAATCAAACAGGCCTGTATATATGCGATGAGGTTGGCTGAGATGGTGTGGTAGGTCGAGAGGACACGCAAGGCTTGCGTACTACCTATTTCCAATTACAAGATACCTAGTATTACACTCAACTACACACTTCGCAACTCCGCCATTGTTGTGGTCCCCTTCAGCTAAGCTAAAAAAGCAGTGCCCTCGTGAGTCCCAAAAGGGTTCTCTTTTTTATTGGTCGTTAGCAGTGAACTAAAGTTCTCATCTTGGCTTTCATTACTAGGATTGAATTTACCAACCATTTACACTGCCCACCTAAGGTTGCGCTATATAGGGTCATATTCCTTGAAGCACTCCTGTAAATAGTATGCAACTCGTCCTAGTGCATATAATGAACCTAACCCAAACATATATCAAATGTATATATTTTTCTTTCTAAGACGTTGATCACGATGCAAGCGATGAAATGGAATATGCATCTTATCTGCGCCGATAGAAATAGAGCAGGATTCATGAACAGATACCCCATAAGATCTACAATTCGATCACGCGAGTCACTCCGAGTCCGCATCTAAACTTGAGAGGTTTTTATTTAGATTGAATTTTCGCATATGGCGCATCACCTTTAGTCCAAGAGTAGATAAATCCTACAACATCCAAGCCGCTCTCACCGACCGGATACATCCCCAACGCCGAAACAAATAAAGCCCACCCGTTATCCCATCCCAGCCTTATAGTAATGCTACCTTACACAAAGAAAAACCAAAGGAAATAAAACAAGAAGCTGGAAGTAACAAAAAAAGTAAATCAAATCAAATCAAATCAAATCACAATGCAGCAGTGGTATCAGTACAAGCGTGACCGTTGCCATCGGTCCAACGCCCGACCGCCAGACAAAGGAAAAGCAAAAAACAATTAGTCGTCAATGTCCATCGCAAAAGTATGGTCCTGACTCATATGACGATCCCTAGCAATATAACTTGGAACATTGTCGGAATCATCGTCGTCATCGATGACATCGTCATAGTCATCGCAAAAATCGTCCCCATCGAAGCTTCCCTTGTGTTCAATCTCATCCGACCAGAATGCCACACCTGAGTCCTCGTCTTCATCCTCATCGCCAGTGCTGACCTGTGCACGATCGCCGAGCCAATATCTGGCTCGTTTTCCAGCGCCCATATTGGCGTTGAGGCCGGCGGTTCTTGCGGCCATTGCACCGCTCCTAGGGCTATGGCTCATGACTGGGATGCCACGAAGATAGATATACGCAACTCGTTTTCGCTGCTTGTTGAAAAAGAAATAGTTCAGGCTCCAGATTGCACCTTCTTCTCCATCGAAGGGGTCAGAACTCGGATCCCAGCAGTAAATAGTACATTCGTCCAAAGTCATCTCTTTGTCAATTTTATTCCACATTGTTGGGCCCCAAGCTTGCGAGCTAACTGGTGCAGATGCTGGAGTGGCATATGTAGTCTGCGGTGGAACATGTAAAGAATTTCCTTGATGACTAGGCCGAATGCCGTAAAGAGTCGAGTCAATCATGTTCATAACACTCTTCAAGCTTCGCTCCTTTCGAAAATCGGATGGTCGAAGGATATGTGAGAAATCGTAATCGGGATGGCTTGCATTTAGCGTAGCGAGAAGGTAAGCGTAAGCGCGTCGACTTGAAATCTGGCTCAAAGGACCAAATGGACTTGAACGAGAGAGATTCATTGACGCTGATTCCTCTGTTTCTCCCCTAGGCGGCGACAGAGATGCCGAGAGACGAAGTAGCGACTCATATTGTGTTTCAAGTGACTTGTCAATATTCCGGTATAGCTTCTTGTCGCTACCGGCTGCCTTGGTCGTGTAAAGGTCACAACCACCAACTACACGACAATCAGGTGTGTCGAAATTCAAAGCACTCGTAACATCGTCGAAATCGCGAAGAGGTATGAACTGTAAATATGATTAATTAGATTTATACTCCATGGTGAGTCATGATAAAGTGGGGTATCAGGGGATAAAGGAGTGGTCTCATCAAGCCCATCGTTTCAACATACCTTCATCTTTGATATATTGCTATTTGTGTTATTTAAAACTGCAAAATATTTATAGCAAGGTTCAAGTTGGTCGTAGACTTTCTGAGACCGCGTCTACTGTGGAATGTATGGTGACAGCTATCGTGAACGCGAATAGACTCGTGTTTCAGACCAGATCAAGAGGATTTCTGTCAGATTCCTTTAGAGACTCGGACTTGAAATGTAATAGTTTATTCGGAAGGGCGAATCGTCAAAGAGAGCGCGAACTGCGCTGGATATAATCGAAGGTAATGAGTCGGGGTACAACTGCTGAGGCTGGATGACGTCTGGTTGATCTACCTTGCACTGGATTGCACAGATAAGTCAAGAGGGTATCGAGCTAGACGAGTGAACGTCTAGCAGTAAGGAGAACAAAAAGTGACAGACATGGTGAAGCAGATGGGTTAAAGATGTATTTTGGTGCAGGGAGGAATGAGGAGGGGAGGTGAATGTGGAGGTGGAGGTGGAGTCGTATGCTGGGAACACGGAGACATGACGATTGGGTCGCCGATGATTGCGATTCCGGATAGGGAGATAACGCTTATCCACCACGTGATCTGACGTATGACCAATCATTGCGCCACGTTTGCCAGTTCAGCAATGCGCAACGTTATATTGGGTGGTGTGAGGATGACATGGTGACATGTTTGACTATAGGATGGTCGCTAAACGTGTCTGGGTAAGTCTGCTGTTGGTCAATCGTAAAATAGACTAGTTAGTATTCGAGGACTCTTGGAATGCTCCGCTGGGTGAATCAGTGTATTCTTTCCACAGTTATAGACAAAAAGTGGCCGTAGTTATAAAAGCCTCAATCTCAGCGTTTCTATCACATTGTCTAAAGCGAACTACTCCTGGTTGGCCAGGAGCAAGCATTAAAATACAAAAGCAAAGAGGAAGTATAACTACTTCCGGGCAAAGCCCTATTCTTCGTACGGATCATGCATATGCTTCATAACAATCGTAAAATCGTGGTTCCATCTCACAACAAACCACTGGACTTCAGGGCACCCATAATCTCGTCTTCAACCTAGACGACACGAATGATGAAAGATTAGCAGATGTGAATGGTAAACCTGGAAATGAACATTTGATATCTATACACCGAACGCCGCTCGCCGAACCGACTGATATACATAAGAAGCCTCTAGGTTACATGATCCTCGTGACCTCGTCCTCAACCTAACAATGGAATTTGTCAGCCTATGGAACTCTGTGCAACTTATGTTTGGGAAAGAGCACAAATCTGCATAGGAAGCTTCAGGTGAAGACTTGTGGAGGCTGCAGACTCTTCGGAGGATAAGACAGGGCTATCCTTACCCATAGATGAAACATATACACCCATATGTAGCACTCGAAATATGTATCGAAAGGTCGAAGCTAAGAAGAGGTCACTGTGTCTCACTCACCTCCATATCTTCCAAGCTGTCCTGCTGACTGATGCATCTCAGTACATTCTTTTTACTGCTTTCCTGCATCTCTCCTGCCAGTAGCAGCTCATCCAAGATGTAGTATGCTTTTGTGAAGGAGAAGATAATGTCCAGCTCGCAGACGTTGCCATAGTACTTGTCCATTTGTTCCACATATCTGTGAACTATCTCGAGTGTAATGAGCTCATTATCTGTCGAATCGCAGCCGGCAATGAAGAAGAGGGAAGCATATCGACGGTAGACGATCTTAGAGTCTGCAAAGAATCAGTGTCTGTGGTTTTAATTGATGGAGTCCAAAGAGCTCCTTGCTGGTCTTCATGATCTAGGGGACGAATGAACAGATCTCAAAACAATAGGGAGGCCAACCTTTGTATTCGAGGAAGTTGCACATTCTCGTCCTGCGAGCCAATACAAGCTGCGATACATCTTTGATGATCTTTGCCTTGTCCTTTGGAGATAGTGTGACAAACCATTTCGCAAGACGCTGTATGTTGTCAATACCCCTCCTCCAGTTACCCAGGCACACGGGGACGTACAACTTTGCCCTGCCTGGACAGTAGGATTAGGTAGCTATAGCATATTAGCTTCTTCCTTTGAAGATCACAGCCGCACGATATAACTTACTTGATAGCCATCGCGAAGCCTATTGAATGTTTTGTGCGGCTCGCAGCGTTCGTGGTGGTTCGAAGGTGTTTATTCAACGTCCACTGTCACAAGCAGGGGTGTAGATGCGCAAAGGCTCCAGTAAGTAGACCGTAGCAGCTAGGCGCCTCACTTCTGTGGTACATAAATGTACATTGGTAAGCGGCCGCCTACGTATCGCTAGTTTTATACCTTAATGGACAATTTTGGGGAAGTTGATTGGATTTGATAAACGTCACACAGACATTAATGTACCTGGTAAAAATATTATTTTATATTCCAGTTTTCATCTCTCACTTCTAAACTATTACTCACATCCCTCTTTGAAATCGCTGTATATCTCCTATAGAGTACCTTATACATTTTCACGTTGCTATACACTTTTCTTATATCCGCTTTCGGATCGAATTAATAAGTATATTACATCAATACCCTCACCCCACGTTTGAGCGCAAGGTCTACAACAAGAGCCACACCATGACCCGCATCATCTTATCTACCTCGTGAGTTTCCCCAATACAATCGGCATACTGTACTAACAGCAACGCAGGAATATCGTGAGTGACGGCCCCTCTATCATCCGCAAGCATGGTGCCGACAGATCGAATCTCGAACTCACAAACTCCCTCCGCTCGAACTTCCTAGCTGCCCAGGAAGATTATTCCCCACCACAGTCTACCACTTTGACGCCGGAGCCATCTTCGAACGGTACCATCACACCACCGAATGGCTTCGTGCGCCCCAGTCCCTCAATATGGACAACGCGTGACGGCAACGACTACTATGTGCCGACAATAGACTGGTCGCTCTCCGGCCTGGCTGAGGAGCGCAGCCAATACGATATCACCGTAAAATTATTCTATCTGCCGAACACCAGCGTTCGTGACCGCGAAGAGTATACCAAGAGCGCAATAGACTTTGTGCTCAAGGAATTGGGCGCGTCCAACATTGACCTGATCATCGTATCGTTCCCGGGCATGTCGTTTGAAGGTGATTGTGAATGGGAGGCCGACAAACTCAACTCTACACAGGGCAACGACGAAGAGGAGATTGCGACATGGTCGGTACTTGAGGCGTTGCATGCCAATGGCACTGTCAAACGACTTGGATTGGCGGAGTTCGGCTCGTCAAAACTGGCGCGCTTTCTGGAGAAGGTCAAGCTGAGGCCGGAGGTGGATCAGATCAATGTGAAGGATTGCTGCAATGTGCCGCCGCCTTTGATTGAGCTTGCCAAGAAGGAGCGCATTGAGTTATTGACGCACAACGATTGCACGGACATTTTGCCTTCTGGAACATTGCGGGAGTTATTGGGACAGGGTGAGAGGGGTGCCGGAATATTGTCTGAGGCGAAGAGAGGCGTTGATGGCATGAAGGGCGACGTGAAGCCCAGCTGGGTTGTGAAATATACGGCTGTGGTACGCGATCGTGGAGTTATCGAGAACAAGGGCTATTTCGCAGCAGCAGAACTGAACGAGTGAGGCTTGAACATTCGAAATAATACGGTTCTTAAGGGTACCTGCTTTGGTTAATAAAGTTGGAAGGAATTTTGTTTACAATGCGTTGGATGCAAGGCGTTGCGGCATTTTACAAGAAACCCAAGAAATAGCGTAGAGAGTAAACAAGTAAGTCACAGACGATCCCAATGGACATTGTGTAAGGTTCATTAGACATGAATATGATGCTATTGAGTTATATATTACAAAGTCCATCCCGTCATCAAATACACTCATCATATCGCTTCCTGTCGCCTCTCACACTCAACGACCCATCCACTACCACCACCAGCAACGTTGTCCAATCCAACACTGACTCTGCCCAGATTCCCAATACACCTAACCGTCTCGGCAATATTCTTGTAGTCAACTTCGCAGCTGACCTTCTTCCTTTCGATATTTTCCTGCTTCCCATGCTCATCGACTTTCGGAATAGGCGAGGGCTTGATATCAAGATGTGGCAGGTTGAGATACCC
Source organism: Allantophomopsis cytisporea (assembly GCA_024752435.1). Classification (NCBI taxonomy): domain Eukaryota; kingdom Fungi; phylum Ascomycota; class Leotiomycetes; order Phacidiales; family Phacidiaceae; genus Allantophomopsis; species Allantophomopsis cytisporea. The sequence goes on from CP103025.1 coordinate 2,359,383, forward strand.
CTCTCTCAACGGAATCAAAATGATCGGGAACTTCAATGTCGTATGCGCAGGAGGAGGGCGGTTAGGATGAATAGCAGGGACGCGGAAATGCGCTTTTCGTCGACCACCGACGAGCCAGGTATCCGAAGGTGCGGATATCTCATAGACGAAATCGAGATCTTGATCTTGGTCAGGCGGGAGTGGTGAAAGGGGCTCAGAAGGGCGGCGGGTACCGGGTGAGGAGCGCGGCATGTCCCAGATACGAGTCCATTTGATGTTTAAAGAAGCGGATATGGGCTCGTTAAGAGTGGCGAAGTCGCGCTCTTTCATGACTGGATCGAGGACCAGATCTGCAGTGTAGACTACGCTGACGCTGGGAACTTCGACGGGGATGATGATGAAGCGGCTGTGATCGATGACCTCTTGGGTGATTGGGAGCAGGGGAACTTTAGTCGTTTGGCTTAGCCAGGATTGCAGCCAAGAGGCGATTTGCTGAGCGCGGTACTCGTTACTGCCGACATCACGTCCAAGACCTGAGAAACAATCCCGCCAGTTGACATTGGCAATAATGTTGGTAGAGATCTCGTTGAGAAGAGCAACACGCTCGGAATCAACATAGGAGATACGTTTCTCTAATTGTGCAAGGACAGTTGGCACTATCAAGCGGCGATATTGGTAGAAAGGCGTTTCCCGGAGTGCGGCACCCAGGGCATGATCAATTGCATTGTCGATTTCTTCTTCAAGGCAGATGTAGCGTAAGACAAGAGACATGGCCAATATCACGTTGTCGGCATCTGGAGCCAACTCCGATCTCCGCTTAATCTTGTACAACAGTGATGCTGGCTGTCTTGGAAAGACAACTACAGATCCATTGAGTTGCCCACCGCTTTCAGCCTCCACTGTATCGGAGCTTTGTAGCTCAGAGCTCAAGAGCCGGAGTGGTGAAGTTGTTGAAGATGAAACAGTGAATTTTGAGAACAAGGCCTTGTGTTTGAAGACATCTTGGACGTTGACTCCAAGAGGCAGCAATGTCGAGATGCTTGGGTTGGTTGCAAAGGTGAAAGTACCGTTACTCGTGGTATAAATCACTTCAAGTCGCAATGCGATATCATTGACTTCCCGCTCGAGATTGAAAGACATGCGTATTTTAGCCGATGATCCAGGCTTGAAGGCTCCAAAATGAATCACGCTGCCATCTGACTTTTTGACATCCAATTCGCCAGTTACGACCTCTAATTCACTAGTTTGAAGTCTGAGGCCGGCTGTGCCAGGTCGGACGTGTAACTCACCGAACATAACATCGTTCCAGCCTGAAGACAGTTGAAGTTCGAGAGAACGATTACGATCAAGATGCATATATCTTGACGCAAAAAGTCGGACATCAAAAGCATCTGCGCGATGATAGAGAAGAAGCCTCGGGCATTTTAAAAAGCCGTCATTGATGTTGGAAGGGCCTTGGCTAACATCTGTGTCATAACGAAGAGTGACATTCGAAGCTTGAAGGGTGATGTTTTCAACAACGTACGTCCCAGGGATCACAAGGTTGCTTTTCACATCAAATCTGACGTATCCTCGCTGACAAGCCACAGGCTCGTCGTTGTCAAGCCAAATTTCCTTCCCTTGTTGGCCAAATGCTGGGATCATCTTCACCTTCACTTTTTCGACTTCCAGCTCATCACATAACAGATATCGAAGTCGAATAGGCAAGGAGAATCCATCCCTACCATCTGCATACTGTGGTGGCCCTTCGATTTCAGCAGTGTCGAACCAATTTTGCATGGGCACAATTACTTCCTGACTTAGTGCCATCGATGTCTCCATCAATGATTTGAGGTAGCCATGGGTCTCTTGATCAAGTTGAGCTCCAGCAATTGGTGCATGGAATTTGAACACCGCTTTACTTTGAATCAGGGCTTGTTGGGCGGCTGCACTTTTCGCTAGAAGCTTCAACAGTACTCGGACATGCTCGTCTTTCCGCTCAAGTGCCTCTAGACACTTGGCATACATAACAAGCATAGCCATTTCTACTTCTTCCCAGCCTCCATCTCCGTAGTGAGGAGTCATGCGATAAAAGTAAGAAGCTGCGGCTGCATAATCTTGGAGGTGAAATTTCAACACCGCTAAATCCGCCATGTTTGTCTGCACCGATTGAGTTCGATTAGCTACAGTGTAATGACGCAGAGCTTTATCTGTCAATGTCTCATATAGACGATAAAAGTTCTCCTTGTCCTCAAGAGCTGTTCGAAGGAGCTTGCTCTCTATTCCATGCAAAGATGGAGGGCAGCTCGAAACTCCAGATACATGTTCTTTCACCTCACTTGCGTCACTATTAAGATCAACATCTTTCATCTGCTCTTCTCCTCCCAGTGCTTCTTTGACGCTCTCATCCCAGCCTGCCTCCCAGCCATAACTCTTTCCAAGTCGTTCAAGGATGCTACGTGATAGCAGATACAAATCTGCTCTATACGCAGCCAATTCTTCCAAGCCATTCTTGAGGAATGGGTTGGATGGATTGGTAGTTGCTACACTAGCTCTACGACCTGGAAAGCTAGATGGGCTAGTTGGCCTCTCGGGTATAGTACTGAGCGCCAAAGAACTGCTTCGTGCAGGATGCATCATAGTTTTTGGTTCAGGGATCGCCGATTTAGGCTCTTGGATCATAGACTTACTGTCTATTGGTGCGAGTGTCGAAGGCGGAATTGGTAGAGATTTCGTAGAAGTCTGTGCAAGAATTTGTTGAGCAATGGCAAACGTGAAAGACATCACCAGGTTGTTGATGGCTTGAGTCATCTCTGGTGTCTCCGTCTCTTCACCAAGCTCTTTCCTTTCTTCTCCCTTCTTTTGATGCGGCATGAAACTGGTTCTAATATCCTGACGCATGATTACAGCAATGGTCGACATGAACTCAAGTGCTCGTCGACAAACCTGCGCTAGCATTGTTAGGTTTTCAGAATCTTCCTCGGGCTTTTGCAGTGGCTGTCTAGCAGCAACTCCACGAAGACTTGTTTCTCTTTGCTCTCGCAGTTTCGCAAGTAATTCGTCCCTCGATGACCATGCATTACCCAATCGTAGAAGTAATGACAATTGTCGAGCAAACACGTAGCAGCGGAAGTCAAAGACGGAAATGTCGTTGGATAAAATTAGTTCTCGGTATCTTTTTTTCAAAGCATTCAATGGAATCTCGTCTTCAAGTTCATCGTTCTTCTCTCCAGGTTGCAGATTTATTGGCTCTTCTGAGTCGGAAGCACTAGCACCAGCATCGCTCTGGATTCGGTGAAGTGTTTGTTCGGCGAGTATTTTGAGGTCTGCAGTATATGGTAGAAAGGACCCTGCAGTGGTTGGTGTCCCAGCAACTTGATTGCCAATTATTGCGTCCAGGCCGATGGAGAGCTCATCATATCCAACAAGTGCGTCTTCAACCAATCCAACACTCTCAAACCCCCTTGCAAGACCCTCCTTCAGAACAAAGAAGGTACAAAAATTCCACCCAGGAAGACTCCTCTGAGCATCTTTTTCACGAATGTCTTCTTCATACTGTGTGACACGACTATCAAAGGACAAGAGAATTTGAGACTTGACTTTTGACATAAAGTCATTCCAAGCATTCTCATTTTCCTGTAGTGTTTCGGTATATGATCCTGGAATGGCTGGGACCACTCGCGGTAACATGTCATAGGGAACATCGTTGATACCGATTCTGATCTGTGCGATACGATCGACAGCATTTTTGGAAGAGCTATTATATGGCGAGCTGTTAAAATCGTTCCTTAATTTCTCCAATATTGTTGTTGATCCACCTCCCATCCATCTGATACCGCTCTTCTCACTCGTTATGCTGCTCTCGTCACTCTTTCCACTTGTTCTCGGTTGCGTTGCTGCTGCAGTATTTGGAACGATAACATGGAGGATTAGCCACTCAAATGCATCATGGTTCTCAGATGCGCTAGCTTTTGAACTGCTATCCCTCGCATTGGTGTTTTCCTTTATCCATTCCTTGACTTGTTTCCGCGCTGTTGATTTATATGTGTCGTTATCATCGCATCGTAACAGCAAAATCTTCAAGTAAGGCGTCTGTCGTAAACCGGGTATTTGATGTCGTTGTTTTTTAGATGGTTTACCAGTGCCAGTTCGTGATTCGGGTCTCTCTTTTTCTACCGATCCTCCAAAGCTCTGCGTCTGAAACCCATCATTGCCGCTGTTTCGAGAATCCGAGCTTCGTACTCTAGAAAGATCTGTTGCACTTGGTGAATTTAATGGTGATGGTGCGTTCGAAGAGACAAGGTCTATGTGTAGGGAGTTGATCGATCGTAATGGGCCAGCGTGAGATTCCCAATGGAGATTTCTCAGAGGCAAGCGCGGTAATAAACTCGGTCCTAAAAGAGGATAGACGTCAAAAGGGTCGTGATATTCGACTATTTGTGGACAGTTATTAGTGTAATGCGCAAGAACGGGTGGGGGGTTCAGACATACCTGTAACTTTAGAGCTCGAGGAAGGCTGCTCCATGATGAATAGCAATTAGAACTCTATGACTTCATGACTTTCATCCAATTCTGAGTAATGTCGTCGCAGCTGCTCATATGGAAATGATTTCGAGATTGAATGAGTATTTCAAGAGTAATGGTGGCCGCCTTCTCTCCCAATGAGCTTTCGCTTCCAGCTTCCCCTGTTTCGATAAGGCTGTAGACGAGGCTGACGTGCAGCCTTGTGGTAGGCCGTTGAATATTCCGATCTACCTAGTACCTTACCTACCTTACCAGGTAGTTGAGGTATTTTGTGACGACAGAATACATAGTGCAGCTTATATTGATGCTCAACTTCTTTAGGGAAAATTATCGGTCTTGTGCATCTGTCAAAAACGACGAGCAATCTGGAATTGCTGCAAGTGGGAATGTCATAATCACGTGATTGGAGCCGTCATCAATCAATACCAGGTATAACCTAAAATAAGCTTCAGGTCTCACATTGTCGCACCGTCTCACTTAGATCCCTACCACCATGATCCCAACTAAAAACTTCATTCTTCAAAATCAAATATATATGTTGAAGAGATATCCTCCGAATCAAAAAGTCTAGGATAATTCCTCAGACATTATCATCCATGCTCTTTCTTATCGAGATTCATCATACGACGATCATCTCGCTCGTCACCTCGCCACGAATGTCGCAATCGGTGGGAATATACCGAGGCGCACAAGGGCCAAGATAATCGTCTACCTTACCCATAACATGGCTTCGTCTCAAGCTCCAGAGGCCGCAGAATGCTCTGCAAACTCTGCAAAATCCCCTCAAACGTTTACAGGCTCTCCGACCCTTTCACCTTCTCGTTCTGGTCTTTCTCGGTCATCATCTCAGCAAGCTCGCATCAACGATATCCTTACCAATGCACGTCAAAGAAGTGTAGTTCTCGGCCAATCTACTACCATGTCGTCAACACGTCCCTCTCCATCACCTCTTCTTGGAACGGATTGGGATGTCGATGAAACAACAAATATTGTGCGGGGAAGGACGAGGACTTACCAGAGCATGGCTGGCAATGTCCAAGCTTCGAATACCCCGCAACTATCGAGCACAGCGCGCAACGGTACCTGTGAAGCTAGCAATTCAGGAACTGGAAACGATCATCAGAGCAATGAGAATGGAATCGGAGATCATGACGAGAGCTGGATGAAGAAAACGCTGGCTAAATATGGCAGTATTGAATTGGAGAACAAAGGCAGTGTAGCGCGAGATCATTTAGCTCTAGGTAGGTATTCTCAGTCATCTCTCATTTTTATTTCTTGGTGAAATTACAGCTAACAAGATCAGAACGAACTTTCTTGGCCTGGCTACGTACATCGCTTGCCTTCGCATCTATCGGTATAGCCATCACGCAGCTCTTCCGACTCAACACTGCTTCCATCCCTGCAGACAACGCAGACGCCTATATCCACCTCCGCCAGCTAGGCAAGCCGCTCGGCGCAACATTTCTGGGTATTAGCATTGTGGTTCTCTGGGTTGGTTTCAATCGCTACTTTGAGAGTCAACACTGGATCATACGTGGGAAGTTCCCAGCGAGCAGAGGAAGTGTGATCATTGTGTCAATGATTGCTGCCACATTGATGGTGGTTAGTTTGGTGGTCGTCCTGGTTGTCGAACCTAAGTCTTATGAGAAATGATTATTTCAAAATTTATAGTGGGAACAAAGGTGGATTTATATCCGTTCATATACCATTGGCTTTTGACGAGAGACCAGTCTATCTAATTATTATAAATTTCATAATTTTTAATGTTTCATATGGGCAAAGATCGTATGGTTATGACTAAGAGAACTCTCGTGGCAAATCTCTCATCCCATGCCTTTAGTCACAACATTATTTAGATATATCATGCTTTGAGTATTTGCTTACTCTTTGCAAGTCTTTTACCAACAAGTGAACCAAAAGATGGATTTCACATAAGGTATTCCGATCCGTTCACAAGTGCGTCTTGAAGTCTTTATTTTTATCGAAAATTTAAGTACTTTTAAGACTTGCGTTCAAGAGAATTGAAGTAGGGGATTATGTGTTCAGCAGCCCTTAGGGGATCTCTCAATTGAACCATCTGAGCTCTCAAAGTTCCTCATAGTGCTCACCTCTGAAAAGTATTGTGCTTATAGTCGTGTAATATATGGAGGCAAGTCAAGGTGGTCGTCAGAAGCCTCGGCCTTTCTTAGAATGTTCACTCCTAACACGCGATCTTGGTAAACATCTCAAAGCCGTGAGTCAGTGAGTGATATATGAATTGACCCTGAGATTATATATCACACAATTCCCCCCGCCAGAAAGACCGAGCATTCCTTATACTGAATATTGTTCTTACTCGTTGAGCTAGAAAAGGGGTAAGATATCACAGCCATAGATCGCGTAGACCTCGAAAAAGTGGCGTTGCTTTCTATGTCTCCTATGATCCAAATATTCGATTTTCAATAGAGAAAAAAAAAAAGAAACTAGATATAAAAAAATTTAACTTAGAAATCTGAACACTTGCCTATTCGGCAAACATGTTTCTCACTTCCTTTCGAAGACGACTCGATATATCAAATTACGCATTTTGCTATCGTTACTAGCACTCACTAATGATGGAAATACAAATGATGACGACGATAGTAACATGGGCGATGATGTCAATATCAATGACGGGAAGCAAGTAGGATTCGGTGTCGGTTGCTTATCCTGTATAAGCTCCGTACGCAATATAAAAACATATTTTTGGCGACTCTTTCAAACACGGTTGCAAGTCTAATATTCGGTGGGGAAAAACAAAGAAATAGATATAACGATTTCTTAACTCGGAATCGTGAGCACTTGCCGTTAAAATAAACTTGCTTTTACGTTTTGTTGAAGGCGACTCGATGTATTATGGAATCACGTATATCAGTATTGTTAAAGTACCAACGACGATAATAGCAATAATGGCGACGATTTTGATTTTAATAATGAGAAGCAAGTACGATTCGGTATTGGTTCCATCTCCTTCGTAAGTTCTTCGCACAATATAAAATATGTTCTTGGCGAATCCATTGAGAACAAGTTTTTGAGTCTGGTCTCCGTTGGTATTTATATTCTGTAGACATCATTAGCTGGAATGTGATTTTGGTATCTGTCGCTCAGATATATAAGGTACTTTGATCTACTTCTTTCGGATATACAATATCTAATTTCTACACTTGTTTTCAATATTTGATGTTATGAATTCATTGGTTTTACTCGTCGACGATAGTTTGATATATTGATTTATATAGATAAATTGGACTTTGTGATAAGCATAAAATATGAATCCGCAATATAAATCAAATTCCACAGTTTCGGGTTCAAAGTTACCAGAACTCTCATTGGATTGATTATCGGAATCAAATCGCTACAAATTTACATGTCGCATTTCGGTTTGTTATCTTTCTTTTGCATTATCCTCCCAATCTATCTAACTCTCCCCAATATAACTGTGATATCTAGACATGCTTTATTACGCCTGAGTAAATCTAGTCAACGATAAAGACTAGCTTTCGTTAGTCACAATCTCGTCGCCAAGATCATCCAACATCACAATATTTCGGACAATATCTCCAGAGCACTTGATGACGAACGTAACAATACTGTTGTTATTAAGGGGAATCTACAACCTTACAGGCTTACACCCCATCCTCATACAAATGTACTCGAATCTTCATAAATACAACCCTATGAAGCTATGGGTTTATCTCCATGCAGCTCAACACCATACCTATGTCCAAGTATCTACACATACAAACCAACAGCTGCGTACACTGCGTATAAATAAACACCAACACCAACACCAAAGATCGAACATCTCATACGCAAAAACATGCCAACCAAAAAAAAAAAAAAAAAAAAACCTAACCCGGATGGCAACGCACGATCTTATACAGACCTTACTCATACTAAAGTCCGCTCGTCATGATTACTTAGGATTGCCCGCAGTGCAATGGACAACGCACGATCTTATCCAGACCTTACATGTAGCTTGCATGTGATTGCTTACGATTGCTTCACCGGTGCCATAGTTAGGCGAAAACCCGCGGCTCGAGACCGGACATTGGAATCAACCAACTAGGCCAAGCAGTCGAAAGTTATTTTGAAAATATATCGCCCTATTTCAATACGTATGGGAGCGGTCTGGTCTGGTGTGGCTGGGTGTCTATGCCCACTTGGGAGGATATGAGTAGGATTCTCACTTTCACTTGAATTTCATGATTCGTGACGAAGATATGTCGCCGTGCTATTGCTTTTACCTCGGATGCATACCATGCATACATACGTCAAAATGTATACTCAATTCATCATTGAGTAGTGTTCCTTCTTCGTCTGCGTATGAGATTCACGATATCCAAATCATTTTCAGCTTCATAGCTCACTCCTCACTCAAGGCCACGCAAGCACCCAGAAATCTCATTCCAAGACTCATCCCTCACATCTCACATCTCGTATCTCACACTCGCTTCCAAGTCGCGAGAACAGCGTAGAGATCCATTCAATGTGCGATTTCCCCAAGTGACACAGGCCACGGAGAGGCATCTCCGTGGCGATATACTTTACAGCAAGCGCATATGATAACAGATGTACTGCGTAGAGCAAAGTATGTTACGCTCACACACAGCCTCAGGTAGTACGCATACTGCGTCTATCAGCTCAAATTTGAAGTTCTGTGCTATTGCATGCCGTGCTTTACGCTGTACTCGTGCTGATTGTCCAACTGTGCGGCGGAGAGCATATTCCCATATATCTACAATGGGGAGTGCCCGCCGAACAAGCTAGGATGAAGTGTACTGCGTAGGCGTGATATGTATGGTTGAGGGCTGAGTGGCATTCCGGTGGAGGTATGTAGGGACGGCGGATTGGAGTGGGTGCATTCCTAAGGATTATATCAGAAGTGGCACTTGATTGTGGTGGTTCAGGGCGGTGATTGAGCTTGAGGCTTGCGGCACTATTGATGAATGTTCGAGGTAGTAGTGGTGGCGCTCGTACTGCGGTGTGATGGTTGTTATTGAGGTTGGGGTTGATGTCGTTGGTGATAGAGGATGTGGATTATGGTGAGTTAAGGGGGGGAGTCACGTGGTATGCTTTTGTCGGAGTAGAAGAATATTGAAAGAGATAAGAGTACTGTAAAATCCGAGAGATTGAGAGATCCAACCCACATTGAGTGGATCGGAGAGTAGCAAGTTGAGGTTGAGGTTGAGGTCGATTTCATGGTAAACACCCGTTCTGTTTGCTGGCCGTAAACGAGAGCGATGATACGTTGATACGAGGTAAGGCACGATGTTTCGTGATACAATAATAGTCGTGCTACGTGTGCGCAAGTACATGCGTTCGTAGCAATGCGTAGGAATGACCACAATACATACATACAGAGATACTGCGTACATACGAAGCATGCATAGTGACAAGTCGCAGCAAGTAGGCAACTCGTGTTTGCTCCCGACACCCAAGGTTCAGTGAGTATTCCATGCAAGCCAAGCACATCAAAAAGGTATGCACTGGTGCACGCACTCAATTCCCAACGAACATGTCGTTCTTGGCTCACGGAGATCTCTTGGCTCACAAGATTGACTTGTCATGCGTTTCATCAAGCGGTGGGCAGGTTCGGGTAGGAGGGTATTTACCTTACCTGTTGTCAAGCAAGCAAGCAAGCAAGGACACATACAGGAGCAGGCTGCGAGTCGAGGCTGTCGACGCTTTGGTCAATGGCATTGTTGCGGTGAACGGGACATCGCTGTTTGTTCGTCTGTTCTTTCTCGAAGGACCATGGACTATGCCTGTTCGTCAGCTGACAGGATTGACAGCACAGCTTCTATGACGGCAGATTGCACTACGTGATTGCGTCTATGCGCGAACTGCTGCGTGTGATTCATTTTATTCGTGTTGTATAGTCAGTCAGTCAGGCACACCTTCTCTTTTCTCAATCGATCCGATCTTCTTGCTATGGGCGTCATTGTGTTGAAGCTGAAGATCGAGAGATGTGTTTGTTGATGGTTGTTTCGCGTGTACGATCAATTGACGTCGGCATTATCAATTGATTTCTTGCATCGTATCGTATCTCGTAAATTTGAAAATAAGGCTACGTTCAAGCGTAAGAAGGAAATGCTACCGTAGAGATTTGTTTTTCATGCACTTCCAAAAATGAATGATGCCAATAGTCTTGGTAAAACAGGTTGAACCCTTGAGACGGGCTGCTCTCCTCGACCATAGATCAAAATAGATGGACTCCGTATATATGTATGGTGGACTTGGGATGGGGACGGGGGGGGCAGAGACGGCGACGGAGAATATAATTGGAGTGCTCTATGGTAGGGTGCTACGCATGGCTGAACACACACGTGTGGATGGGAAGCATTGACAGGGGAAGGAGGAAGAGAGCGCAGGCAGAAGAGAAGGACGGATGGTGGTGTACTACTCTCACTCTACTCTACTCTACTCTACTCTACTCTACGGCATATGCATGTATTGCTGTGTAAATTTAGAGCAAGAGTGTGTGTTTGTGGTGGTACTGTGTGGGTAATGTAAGGTAGTTTGTCGCGGGGGGTACGGTGCGATGTCTGAGGGTGTGAGGTGGGGACGACGGGGAAAGGGATTAACCGAATATGGTTAGAGGGGTGCACCTTATATCGAGCATCGAAGTCTGATTTGTGGGTGTAGCGTTCTTAGTCAGGGGAAGAGAAGTCAGGGTTATGGTGATGGGCTGCTGCGGCTGGCACCGACCCAATGATTGCCGTGTTCTGGTGATGGTACCTGCCTCTAAATCGCTCAACCCGCTCAAAGAGGAACACAAAAAACTCTCCGACCAACTAACTGTGTGAGTGTTCACCACCCCCCATGGTCTATCAATCCATCCCCCTGCCAACATCTTCATCGCCAAGAATGCTTGCACCTTCAAGACTTTGATATGCGCGTTCATCGCCAGACAGATGGAGTCAGATACGCCAGATAAAGTATCATGAGAAACCATGATAGATATCGTGACTGTGCAAAAATAGTCTTGCACCGTCGTCAGGAGTCAATTCCAGACATACATCTCAGCAAAATGCTCATTGTATGAGTATGGCTCTCTGCGCCAAGTAACATAAATCCACTCCGTCCCTTGGCTGCGGATATGATTTATGACCTTTTCAACGATGGCCGATCTGTTCTCAACGATTGATTGATGTGCACTTCGTTATCAGCGCCTTTCTTCGAGAATGTCCATATCAATGGATCATCCCTTCCCCATCGCCCCTCTGCCCCGCCCTCTCCTCACTCAAAGAACTATCTTCCACGTATTTCATGCACATCATCATACCGCTTGAATATACGTGTGCCAAACAGCAGCAATGCAATAGACGCATAGTGCAGTCTTCTAGCCCGAGCTCTAAGTTGTGTAGATAATGTATCTACATCTATTTACATACATAACATGTAAGGTAGGTAGGTATATATGTATGTATATACGATGATACGTACACAATAGACGCATCTCTGCAAAGTGCGATTGTCTTTGTATCTATTGTACCTACGTAGGACAATGGATATCTTACCCTTGTTCTCTGCTCTTTTGCATCTGGTAAGGCTGGTATTGATATCAAAGTCACAACGATGAGGCGCCTCACGGCAACCTCTTTCCATTCTTCCAACGTATCAATCACCAGCAACTACTGTATCTCCAGTTATTCCCAGCTGCAACCATAGAATAGTTCCTTCTCTTCTTCGTGCTCGTGCTTGCTCGTATAGTGGTGTCGATCGTCATAATGCAATAAATCCCCAGTCTATCTCGACATAAGCTTCACCCACGGCATTCCCTTCCCGATTGTAACCAGCTCCTCCAATACACCCCAGATATCCAGAAGATACCTACGCACATCTTCTTACAATATACCTTACTTCGTTCGTGACCTGGACCCCCAAGTCATCATCATTTCTCCGTCCCTCTCATCCCTCATTCTCATTTCCATTTCTCTCTCGAAGATCGTCGACAAAGTCCTCAAGAATACGATTTAGATCACCCCCTACAACCGGCTCACAGTGTCTTTCCCACCCACTCCAGATTGACCTTCTTTCTACTCCATATCGAAAAGCTTCATCCAAGAATCCACATCATCTTCACACTTCGAATCTCCACGACCTACGACGCCTATGACCTTCTCCAGTCCCTTATCCAATTCGTAAGTAGTACCATAGGCAAACCAAACCGCCCCCCCCCAACGCCTAGACCGGCTCTCTGCAATTACAACTTGTCCCACCATTCTCAATTCCACCAAAGCGGAAACCAGGTTTCTAGTCGGGTGCCAAGCTCTACAAGCTGGCTCTCTCTCTACAGAAGAAAAGGAACAAGCCGTTCTGCTTCTTTCTCCGAACACCCCCCCTTCAAGGACGGACATCAAATAGCTGACGACGCTGGTCATCGCCACTTTTGACGCTCCCGTGCACTGAGCTTAGGCAGGTCTGATTTGGGATCCACTATTATCACCTGTGGACGCGCATCGCAGAAAAGCAAAATTACCTTCCCGGGAGAGAAAGAAGACCTTCTTCCAGGCAAAGTGGATGAGAGAGTTCGGGTTTCATATCGAGAGAGAGAACAGAACTACGTACTACGACTACGTTACTACGTAACTCCATTTCCGGGGGACTGGCGCCATCGATTTTTCCAATCCACTTTCTAAATCTCTGTGGGATCTTATTTTCTTCTTCTGCTTCTGTTGTGTCTTTCTAAACGACTAAAGAAGGTTACGACGACGTTAAACGTGGACAGTGATCCGGTATCACTAAGCAATTGTTCGTTGGAAGATAGATTCCGCTCTCTGGGAGAAGACGAAGATAACGAAGAAGTGATTTTTTCCCCTCCATTACCAAAAGAAAACTCGGTGCTTGCACCTTCGAGTAGATTTGACAATTCAAGCGGGAAAGGCCTTGGACAGGTTCTGGAGCTTCCTCGTCGTGTATTTTGTTGGTTGCGCGGTTGACCACCACTCACTGTGAGTTGTTATGTTTTGCATTTCAATTGTTTTCTTTCGCTTCCCTCTGCGCCCTCGCTGCTATTTGTCCGTTGGTGTCCTGTATGTTTACATGCTCTGGTTGTCCACACACCCACACATACATACCTACCATCGCGGCACACTCTCTCTCTCTCCCTCTCTCCCTTGGAATGGGCCTTTAAGCGCACACTTTGGACACTTATGTGCACTATAGGCGATGGAGCATTTCCCAGTCGGGGAAAATCCAGCGACCAGGCTTGGGGCGTGAAATGAGTGGTGTGCTGGGTGGTGTGTGTAATTTGCCGTGTAATTTGAGAGCTTGTCCTATGTTGGATGAATGGATGTGTTTGATGCACACATCTTTCCAGTCAAAGAGAGTGCTCTGACTGTCTCTGGGTATTGCTGTGCACGTACTTGATCACATTGCTTCACTCTTCTATTTGCTCCTCCTTGACTACCACACTCTTTGATAGTGCAGAGTTGTGGTGATTGATGGCGGCGATAGGATGATATTACTTATCATTTTATCATTGTGGGAGTCAGTGGGTGATAAAGGGAGCAAGCAGATGGTGGAGAGTGAGTTGAGTGAGCACTGAATGATCAGGACTCACGAGACAGGAAAACCACAGTCGTTCATGTCCATGAGGGAGGCTGTTCACGAGCATGATCATATCAATCATCCATTATCATCTTATCATCGCTATGATCATGATCATGACCATCCTCATTGATGCCCTGGTCTTGTGCACTTTGCAGCATTAAGCACATCCAGTCAAGTTGAGAATATCCGACGAGTCTCAGTGGGGGAGTTAGTGGCTGTGAACTCACACCTTCAGTGGTCCTTGCTCCGTGGGTTAGTGGACGACGATGTCTATGCGTGGCGTGTCCAGACCTTAACAAGGCCCTATCGTCTCTGCTTGATACTTTCTAAAAATGCTCAGAGTCAGAGTCAGAGTCACAGTCACATCGACATAGGGACTCGGTTGCCCCGTGTGGACTGTGGTGGTTTTACTACGGTGCTGTGATACGATGGTACTCTACTATGGTATTCTACTCTGCTACTCTCCTGCACTCACACCATCCATCACAATCCCCTTGGCTCACATATCAATATCTTATGGCCTCAGGCATGCACAACGCTTCGCAGCATCCCAGCCCACCCTGTGCACAAACAACAGCACCACACACTCCCAATTCCGCTAATCATACTCCCCTGACCCCTGCTCCTCCTCTCATCCCTGCAACCCTGGCCATATCCCCTGCAATTCTCATTTCACTGCGGTCGCTTCGCGCAAGCAATCCAAATTACAAGCACGCGCCCTCATCACTCAATTGTCCACTCTCCTCCTTTCACTCCACCTCTTCCATAGTAATAATACCACCATTCTCTCGGATTTCCCTTGCGTTCTTTCACCACGATTCCTTCCGACCAGAGAGCCTGCAAATCTCTCTATCACACTCATTTGGAACATCAAACTTAACGTCGAAAAAGATTCAACAGTTCAGTATCTCTCAATCATCACCGTCGCTCACTTCGCCGTCGACAAGTGAACGCATATCGGAATCCAAAAAGCCCGAATAGCCAACGTACGTCGATGAATCCTACTCCACTCCCCTAGCACGTACCCACTACATACACAATCGCACTGTCACAATCCTTCCGACCTGTGTGTGAACCAAGTCCAGCTGGGTCGGTGCGAGATCAATCAAAATAGATTGTCTCTTATTTATAACTCACTCCTCTCGTCGATGCAATTGAACGCGCCTGTTCATAGACATACACCTTCATTGTTGTCGTCGTTCTTTTTCACATTCGCTTCATAATTAACGGTAATGCTAATATTCACATTCGCATAGCATACAGCGCTTTCGAAGAGACACTCACTTTCGTTGAATATCGATCTCAAGATATCCTTCCAACCTAAAGACTACAAGTCCTTTTTATTAGAATTCAACCCACGAATTGTTCTTCTTCACAATGAAGTTCTCCACCGTTGCCCTCACCTTGGGCGCTGCGACCTTGGCTGTCGCACAACCAGCCCACCAGCACCAGCACCTTCACGCCAAACGCGGTTCCCCAGTTGAAATTCGCGCCGCATCTGTCGTCGAGGTTGTTGATGGCCCAACCGCTACCGTTTACGTCATGAACGGACAGGTCCTCTCCGCTGAAGAGGTCGAGGCTGGACTTGCTTCTGGTAGATTCGTCATTGTCGGCGATGAGCTTTCCACCCCAACCTCCACCGCAGCTCCATCGACCACCGCAGCTCCAACTTCCTCCTCTTCCACCTATGTAGCGCCAAGCTCTTCCTCCTCCTCCTCCTCCTCAGCGGCTGCTACCACCTCCATCGAGGCCGCCGCTTTCTTCGCTGTCTCCTCATCCTCATCCTCCGCCTACAGCTCCAGTTCGTCTTCCTCGACCTACGTCGCTCCAAGCAGCAGCTCTACCGCCTACAGCTCTAGCTCCACCAGCGTCTACAGCTCCTCAACTGCTTACAGCTCCGCTTCCAGCACCTCTTCCTCTTCCAGCAGCGGAGCTACTGGTATCTCTGCGGATTTCCCAAGCGGCGAGATCTCCTGCTCCACATTCCCAAGTGATTACGGAGCCGTTTATGTTGACTGGCTCGGTCTTGATGGATGGACTGGTATCCAGAGCACCCCATCTTACAGTCTCCTTGATACTGTTATCTCCGAAATTGTTACCCTCGTCTCTGGAGAATCCTGCACTGAGAACTCTTTCTGCTCCTACGCCTGCCCAGCTGGTTACCAGAAATCTCAATGGCCATCTGCTCAGGGATCCACTGGCGAATCCATTGGTGGCCTCTACTGTAACTCCGATGGAAAGCTCGAGCTCTCAAACAGTGACTTCTCCACTCTTTGTATTGAGGGAACTGGAGGTATCACCGTTGTTAACAACCTCAGCGAGGATGTCGCTGTTTGCAGAACTGATTACCCAGGTACTGAGTCCGAGACTGTTCCGCTCAGCGCCACTGCTGGTTCTACTGTCGACTTGACCTGCCCAGATGCTTCCAACTACTACAAGTGGGAGGGATCCTTCACCTCTGCTCAATACTACGTCAACCCAGCTGGCGCTAGCACCGAGGAGGCCTGTCAATGGGGATCCTCCGGAACCAACATGGGCAACTGGGCTCCTCTCAACTTTGGTGTCGGAAAGGATGAATACGGTATCACCTACCTCTCCTTGATTCCAAACTCCCCAACCAACACAGACGGTGTTCTTGACTTCGAGGTCTCCATTACTGGTGACACTTCCGGAACTTGCAAGTACATTTCTGGTACCTACTACACTGATAGCTCTTCCTCTACTTCCGGTTGCACTGTAAGTTATATCTCCCAAAGTCTCGTGACCAGAACTAACGAATTTTTAGGTTACTTGCTCTGGATCTTGCGCCTACGAGTTCAGCTCATAGATGTGTGTGGTAGCTAGTCAGCTACGGGGTGGGAGTTTGTGCTGTATTCATTGTGTCGTCGCTTTCTAACAACGATGATACCCTTCTTGTCCGTTTATTCACCCTGCCGGAATTTCTGCATTTTCGTTATGATTCGACTTCCCCTGTACATTTTATGTCGAATCTTTTCGTGAAACCATTCGAGATAGTATATTGGAAACACGTTCCCCACGCCAATGTATCAATTCTCTGGGCCTTATCTGGATCACTCTTTCTCGGCTTTTGATCCATGCAGAGAACAAAATACACCCTAATTCAATTCGCAAAAATTCCGACCATACCTTTGAATTCCTCCTTTTCCTTTGTACCCTTTTTCAATGTTAATGTATGTTATTTCGGAGGGTTCTTTTGGCTCTACCGCATTTTAAGTAGAAAGCTTTCAAAGACGAGAGAAACTTGTTTGCAGTGGAAAGGAGGAAGTTGAGGGGAAGTGAGAGAAGTTGTGGATATGGAATGGTTTGGTGGATTGTACCTGCATGGAAAGAAAAAAAGAAAAGAAAATCACCTTTTTTTTTATGGTCTTTGTTTGTTATGTCTTCTGATGTCTTGTCTTGTCTCGGTCCGTATATTTTCGTCCGGGCCGCGACACATACGCACATACCACATCTTTGCTTTTAACTGAATTCGTTCGATTCCATAGCTCCAAAGGAGATTTGTTTGAGACAAGCTCTGAGTTCTTCTGACTTGAGATGGAGCACTGGTACTTGTTGCAAGCGCGGAGCGGAGGTTTGATGTGGAGGATGTGAGGATTGGTGGCTGGGGGTTTTGTGGGAGGGTTCGCAGGCTGTACTCTCTTCTCTATCTCTCTTCCTCTTCTTCATTCATCCTTCTCCTATGTCTCGCCCGGATTTGCATTTCTTTATGCATTGCATAAACCTTACATTTGCACTTGCACTTGTGCTTGTGCTCATGCCTGTGCGCAGAGCACACTACGCTGGTCTGGTCTCTGTGTGCTTGGTTAGTTTCTTGCTTGTGGCTGATTGCGGTTGTATTTATTCTTTGAGAATGAAAGACATGGCTTTGCCTTTTACTTGTTACCTTCTCTTCTGTTTATTATGGCTTGTGGTTGTCATTGTTGTTGTGAAGGTTGCTTGCTGCATGAGAGGTGGAGAGGATATGCAGGTGTATAGGGATGGCTAGGGGTAGTGGGTGGGTGGTATATTTGCTGTCGCGATTGGTGTTCTTCGTGCTGTGGGTTGCTGGCTCGCTGGTCTTTGATCGGTGGCTGTAGTCTATGGAATACTTTTCTTCATGCTTTTCGGGGCTGTGAGGGTTTGTAAGGGGGTTGTGATGTGATCTGATGCGATGTACATAATGTGATATCATGCACTTGGTAAGATAAACTTCACTCTGCTTCGTTATCGTCTATCCCCATCTTCAACTTCTATCCTCCTGCCATCGCCATATGTTGTTGCCAACTCTGTTGTCGTCCGCGTCAATAAGCAGTGCCTCTTGGTAATCTTTGACCTCGATCTGATTCAAGCTGCTCCTGGAATGAACTTGTACCAGTGCTGATCTGTCAGTCAATTGAGAAAGCACGCTGGTGCTATCCTGACGCTTTATACCTTCAAGGTATGCCAAGTATTCGATAAACCTCTCGATCCGACAACTGTCGTCGTTCCATATCAACATCATCCGTCTTCTTTTGCCGTTGTGTATTTTACTGCCTTCTAGTCATGATGGTCTATGGAAATACAACCCTACAACCATGGCGTTCGCTATATCGCTATGCTAAGCTACTATATAACTGTAAATTTGCTCTGTTTCTGGCAGAATTTGTGGAATTGGGATGGTTCATTGTACTTGACGGCTCTTGCTGCATAAAGGCGTGGAAATATTTGAGGAATATGAGAAGTTATGGTGTAAAAAAAGTCTTATAGAAAAAAGCTACCGAAGCGCGATGATATCTTCAAAGGAATTGTGTTTGCCGCTGATCATCATGTAATTCAAGAGGCGTTTGAACGAGTACAGCTCCAGCTGCAGCTTTCTGTTTAGACGTTGTCGTCGCTAGAATCCACATTGATGCTGAAGACTGTGACGTCACTAGATGTGGGTTTGCATCTTGCTGTGCTGACATTTCATCTGTGTTCATTGAGATATAGAATAAGGTTATATTAGAATAATTGAAGAGAGTTAATTTTGATTTATACTATACTTGGGATAAAATTGGACCTCATATGCAGGTCGGATTATTGTGTGGAGATGTGGGGGTGCATGGACGAGAAGGATCTGAGCGAGGATGAGGTTGAACAATAAACTGTCTACGGGAACCGTCACCTGATATCGACACCAACTACACCACAAACGTCAAAATAAGCATTGAAATCCAGCAATTTACCCACTACGGGACCAACCTTCTACAATCCAGAAACTAAATCACGATATCTCCACGTGAACAACCACCCAAAACCAAACACCCGCCTACCGGGTCAGACTCTACCATACATCGCCATCCAAGGCACTATCCCCAAAATGCCTGCTCCCCAATCCCCCACCGCCTTCGCAACCTCCCAACTCGCTCTTCTGGCCACTGAGCTCGAAACCGAGGTTGCCTCCACAAGCACGCTCATCCAAGGCTCGTCACCTTCTGCCCTACAACGTGCCGGCGTAGCCCTCACAAACCTCACCATCCTGAACCTGCGCACCGGCCTGGGCGGCAAGACGGTTCTAGAATTAGGGCTCGATTCTGCTGTTAAGAGCGAGGGGGACGATCTGCCTGAGCATGGCCTTCGGTCTGGTGATTTGGTTGCCGTGAGGGTTTTGGGGGCCAGTAGTAAGGGGAAGAAGAAGAAGGAGAAGGATGATGAGGGTGAGGGCGACGGGGATTGTAATGGGGTTGTTACGAGGGTGGGTCGGGAGAAGATTTCTGTGGCGCTCGATGGCGAGGTGGTTCCTGAAGGGAGGATTTGGATTGTTAAATTGGCGGATGAGGTTACGTTTAAGCGGTATGTGATTGAGATGTCATGTCTTTTTGTTTTCCATTTCCTACTCTCTTCCTTATCTCGTTTTTGTGGTTCTGGATTGGTAGTGTTTTCGGAGAATGGTGACTGATGGGTTCCTTGTTGTAGTATGAATCAGGTCATGACACGCATGATGAAGATGAGTGAGGGAGAGCAGTCAAATTTTCTACGAGTCATGTTTGGTTTATCAAGTATATCACCTCCAGAGGAACTTCCAGGAATAGAATGGATAGACGAGAGCTTGAACGACAGCCAAAAAGATGCTATTCGCTTTGCACTGGGAAGTAGGGAGGTAGCGTTGATCCATGGTCCACCAGGTGTAAGTATTTGATAATCTCCTTTATCTCCTGGAATTTGAAGCTGACCTTTTAGACGGGTAAAACACACACACTCATCGAACTCATTCTCCAATTTCTCAAACAAAAGAAAAGAATCCTGGTCTGCGGTCCCTCAAATATCTCTGTCGACAATATTGTGGAACGTCTCTCACCCCACAAAATCCCAATCGTACGCCTTGGTCATCCAGCACGTCTTCTCCCTTCAGTCTTAAACCATTCTCTGGATGTTCTCACTACCACCTCTGATGCTGCAGCTATCGTGCGCGATATCAGGAAGGAAATGGATGCCAAGCAGGCTAGCATCCGCAAGACTAAAAGCGGAAGAGAGAGGAAGGGTATCTATGGAGAACTAAAGGAGCTACGAAAAGAATTCAGAGAGCGTGAGAAGAAAGTCGTGAGTGAGTTGGTCAGGGGCTGCAAAGTCGTACTTGCTACCCTACATGGAGCCGGAGGCTACCAGTTGAAAGAAGAGAATTTCGATGTCGTTATCATAGATGAGGCTAGTCAGGCGCTTGAGGCACAGTGCTGGGTTGCTTTACTCAATGCTCAGAAGGTGGTACTGGCTGGCGATCATCTACAATTGCCACCTACCATTAAAAGTCTGAATTCTAAATCTAAGGTCAAGAAGACCGAGGTAGAGAAAGGCATGACGTTGGAGACTACACTTTTCGATAGGCTGTTGGCATTGCATGGCAGTAGTATCAAGAGGATGTTGACGACACAATACCGCATGCACGAGAAGATAATGAGGTTCCCCTCAGATGAACTCTATGAGGGAAAACTGGTGGCTTATGAGGGTGTAGCACAAAGATTGCTGAAAGACCTACCAGGCGTTTCCGAGTCTGATGACACGAATGAATGTCTAGTATTCTGGGACACACAAGGTGGAGACTTCCCCGAGAAGAGCGAGGAAGAGGAGATTGGCAAGAGGAAGGGAATTGTTGCCGGTGAAAGTAAGTGCAATGAGATGGAAGCGGCATTGGTGAAGAAACAAGTCAGAGACCTGGTCGAAGCCGGTGTCAAGCCCGAGGATATCGCAGTTGTGACCCCTTATAATGCCCAGGTATGTTACGCCATCATCCCCTAGCAGGTCCTCTGACGACAATCACGCCTTGGCTGACATTTCTCTCAGCTGGCTCTCATGTCGCACTCCCTCAAAGAGAAATTCCCAGGCATTGAACTGGGCAGTGTAGACGGTTTCCAAGGACGCGAAAAAGAAGCCATTATTGTTAGTCTCGTGCGCAGCAATGCTGAACATGAGGTTGGTTTCTTGGGTGAGAAGAGGCGTCTCAACGGTACGTCACATCTCCCGAGCAAGTGGTTTTACTTTCATTCATCTTCTGTTTGCACGTTCCGACCCTCTGGTACAAAACTCAGATGCAGTGAAGGGCGTCGTGCTTTGAAGAATGTTGCGGAGAAGCTTGCTTTGTACCGCGTCTTCTAACATTTCTCTAGTTGCCATGACGAGGCCAAAGCGCTTCCTAGCCATCATCGGAGATTCCGAGACTGTTGCGAGGTGAGTTTTGAACATGACCATTTCCCCCATCAGTCCTCTGTGATTCTGCACATTCTCTTTACCTTCGCCACGATATGCTGTCTCCTCGCATTATTCATGCCTCCCCGCCTTTCATGGTATTCTGTGCATAACATAGATAGCTGACAATATCGACTAAAGAGGTAGTCCCTTCCTAAAGCGATGGATGGCCTTCCTAGAGGACCAGGCAGATCTTAGATTCCCAGATATAGCCATGCTTAATGACGAATAGAGAGTTACTGTGTAAGGCCCAAGCTTATCGTAAAATGCGCTTGATGTGTCGTATTTACATATGCACCAGTCCAGGTCTTTGCAATTGAGTTTGGCTCATCGCCGGACTTCATGCGTACCTTGGGAGTGAGTCTCAATCGCTGTCAGTCTCCCACCTAGCCTCATAGCCCAACACATCTTACCAGGCCTTTCAGCTGGTCTGGACCTGCATGTACAGGAATGATACCCTATCCGGCCCATGAGCCTCTACAGAATCAACCCGCGACGGCGTAGGCAGCGGCTCAATCCTACCTTTGCCTACTCCATCTAAGGTACGGATATGCCTGTCACGCCAGTGCGCTGCACTACGTGCTACTTCATACTGTTCTCATCCTTCCGTCGCCATGTGTGCTGTGGGTCCCATCGGATGAACGGTCGCGATGGGAATGGAGCGGCGTTTCATCAGTCTAGCGAGCGTCTTTGCGCAACGGCATCTGACACCGAACTCTCGTCCTACGGATTTATTTCTGTACGACTCAAACGAGACTCACTGTATTAACATACGATCTCCAGTGCGTATCTATGTGTCAAAGGTTGGAAGCACATTAAGAGGAATACTGATCAACGTCATTAGGGTATGGTATACGAAGACCTTAGATCTTTCTCTGGCATTTCCCTGCTGTTCCTTGCGTTCGGATATGGCAGGCAGTCGGAGAGTGTTTTATGTTTGGTGACACTTAGATTTAGAGTCTGTAGATATGCAATCACGGCTTGAATTCACGGACACCTTAGTCTCAATCGTCAAACGGCACGTTTTCTGACGACTAGACTTCAGAATCATAGCCATCCATCGTAATGGCGTCAATGTAACCTACCTCGTTGAGCTGTCAATTTCATGCATAAATGCACACAGCGCGCCACAAGCTGCGCTTGTTGTGTGCTCTGGTTCTGGCGATGTATGTATGACGACTGGCTGCGCGTGTTATTCATGCTGTGGAGATTTCGGATTTATGCTTTCCTTCCAGAATTTATGCGTATGATGCAGCACCAGTGCCAGCGAGGTGTGTCATAATACCCTTCGTCCCGCCTTATGCCTGTCTTATTCGGCGCTCTATGATTTTCTGATCTGGTGGGCGCCGTGTCGTATTCTGGTTCTGGGATGAATGATATCCTCCTTGGTTCGATAGGGTTGGAACAATGTAAATAATGGATGGATTGATGGATACGGAGGGCACTGTTAGCGTCGCTCGTTCGGCTGTTTGGAAGGGTTGGTGTCCCCTCGTCGGCGTCGTGCTCACAGACTCAACGGCCTTCAACAGATCAGTCTCATGTTCAAAGTCGGGATGACAAGGGTATTTCTGATGAGCGAGAGACTTTTCGTTTCACCTTGTCTTCACCAACCACTGTAGATAGGCGATACTCTGCTGGACGATACCTTATTAGATCGTATTCAATAGAAATACGCACTTGCCGGTAGTAAAGTAATGGTATTTCGTACAATTACCTTGCATGGTAACAACTTACAACTCCATTTAAAATGATTTTCACAATCACCAGTCGATCAATACTCGTAACCATCCTCCGTAATCAAGATCACAATCGAGACACCAAATCTCCAATGAAGATACACAATTGAGCACAATTCAACCGACTCCAATCCACTCAGTCACACTCACACTATCCAGCCATTCCCCCTCGACTTTTCTCCCTCTCAGCCCATACTCATACACCCAGCGAATATCCCCCCCTCCCCCCTCAAGAATCACAGCAAACCAGACCGCCCAGCAGAAGCCCGCATATGCACCAAAAAGGAGAAGCTCAACGACTGGACGACGCATCCTTCTCTGCTCAGCCCGTCGTGCCCGTTGATCGTTGCCAGCTGGTCCCTCCTCAGTCTCAGTCTCACATCTCACAGTCAAATCCTTCGATCTGTTCTCACGCTCCATTCGTCGCCTGCGCACGTTCCTGTTAGCGGCGGCTCGCGCTGCTCTGCAGCTGTGGTCGTGCAGTAGCTGGTGGAGCTGGCGCTGTCACTGTGAACTGTGCGCTGTTGGTGGGTGCGATTTGCGGCTTACGATGCTGGGTATGGTTGGTGTGTGCTGTGCTGTGTTCTGGGTACGGCTAGGACGCATGCCGCAGCACTGCTTGAGTCCGCATTGGGTTATGAATGACTTTGTTCAGTGAATCCTTCTATGAGTGGAATCGGTGCATTGTTCTCTGCTCGTGATTTGATGTATTATGACCATGTGCTGGAATGAGGGGCTTAAATCGCATCTACTGAATTCCTGCGTCTATATTTGTGCTGTTGTTTAGGTGGGTGGTTTGAACTTGAGCGTGCACTGCGTTGTGGGAAGCTTGACTGGGCGTCTGGGAATGGAGATCGTGCACCGGGTCCCACTGTCAATCATTCAAGGGATGAGTGGATGGGTATCATGACTTTGTACGATATCGGACTGCGGTATAATACCAAATGAAGCGGCAAATCACCAAGCGCTATAGGCGGGATGTAAGGCAGAGAGAATCTCGAGGAATGAAATGGTTGGAGGTTGGATGACTCCTGCGTGATCTGCTACGCCGATGAGCAGCTTCGAGTACAGTCAGCGTATGAGGATACTGTACGTATTGCATTGTACTTCTCTGTGCTGTATGTCGCCTCATCTGCACAGTTCTGTACCTTGCAGATATTCTATCATAGTACACTTGTCCTCATGCCTGTCTGTCAGTCCTCATCCACCTGCCGTACTCCCATCTATCGGATGTACTCCACTGACTTACTCCTCTGCATACGCGGAAGACCACGACCGACCTCCCTGGCTCACGGCGTACCGACAGTATACATACATTCCTCGGCCCAGAAAACGATGGCCCCCGACCAGCTGCTAACACAGACTCACCCAACCGCACAAATTCACTTGATGCATAGTGTTACCCAGCATCGTGGCGATCCATGGGGAGGATGAGTGAGATATGCACATATGTGCTGTATGTCCAGTCTTGTGCATTACTCCACCTGGGACCTCTTCCCTTCCGCTTTCCACATCGGTCAAGATGGAACATGTACGCCGTCGCTACCGTTCTTTTTTGGGTAGTCTTTCATATAAATATCATTTGCATGCGGAAGGTCGTAAGGTCGTCTTGTCTGGGTCTGGGGTTGGGTCAGAGTAGGGCAGCGCGAGTAGAGCGAGATGCACAAAGCATGCGAGTCGCAGGGATACAAGCGTCCATCTATATTGGACATGAGTTCTAAATGGATCGACGGAGTATCTCTGGAGAGTACGCTGTGGTAATGATGGTCAGTTTGGGGTACCTTGTCATGTATCATTTGCTATGTATGATCATGTATTGTACTGTATGTGAAGATACACTGTAAGTACCCTACATATGTATTGCTTGGGGGTTATGTATGAAGCATGAGGTTATAATTATCTCAGATGCTCTGGCTCTGCATATGTATGCAGTCTATCTGATGTCAATCACTCTCTTGCGCATGGGATAGATATATCCGGGCAGAACAGCCAGAAGATGTAGCATTTTGGTCGTAAGTGTTTATGATAGCCACAATTCATGGCATAATTTGCAGACTATTTGCCAGGAGCTTCAATAGGAAGAGAGAAGGAAGAACAGCAAAGAGGAGCAGAGGAGGGAAAGTTCATTCATTACGCACTGGCACAGTCGAGATGATTTCCGTAAGGAAGAGTAGTACAATTCAACAGACAATGACCAAGCGCAACGTTCATGGATCTCCTTCCCCAGTCAATCCTCAATCTCTAACCGTCGGGCCTGTTCCGTTCTACCCTTCATGACTAAAGTAAAGTCTGAAGCCACAAGCAAAGCCGTGCACAGTAGTCATAGAACACCATAGTCTTGTCTACCCTCAGTCTGGTCAATCCACCCTTTTTACCACTCTTTCCTTACGGCGGACATTTTTATATATTTATATATGCACCAAGTATATGTATACATACATGCATACTGTGTACATACACATGCATTCCCGTTTGCATGTCCTTCAACTTCTTTCCCTTCCCTTGCATATTGATCTACTCTCCTACGCAGTAAGGTCCTACAGATTAAACATTGCGACTGCCCGACGCTAGTCCCAACTGAGTCTCTTTTAACGGCCCCTCTATCCTTAATGGGTGGGCATGTCTCCGCTTTTCTAATTGTCCTTTCTCATGTTTCATAGCCATTCCCTGGCAATCAACATCCTTGCTTCCCACTCCACACGCCCTCCATACAATGTGATACAGCACACACCACCCAGAAGATGAAGCTATGGAACGAACCAACTCTCAAATCACTACGAATCATTCCCGATGTGAGCGAGAAGCGGAGAATTAAAAGAAAGAGGAAAAGACAGAGGACCGGAAGTGTCTATCTCTTGTTACAACAGGCAGCAAAGCCATAGAGGGAGTGTGTTGGTCATTCAAGAGATCATGATAGGCTAATAACTGCATATACCTGCTTCGAGCTCTCTCTTTCACTCTGAATACATGCATACCCATCCATAACCCACAAGCACCTTTATGCCTCTGCTTCCTCTTACTCCTCCTCCTCCTCCTCCTCCTCCTCTTCCTCCCCCTCCTCACTTTCTCTCTTCTATCTATTCTTCATAACTTCTTTCTTTTACGTCTATTTCAGTTTTTCTTTTCGTGTACACAAGCCAGGTCTTGTCTTTCTTGCCTGTGCCTGCTATTGACTATGCACACGACTTTTCAATACCCCACGCTCGTTTCAATTATCATTGCCGTCATTGCTCTGCGCCACCGCTCACCGACAAGTCAACCCACAACTGCCCCATAGCCTGCAAGAAAAAATAAAAAGTAGCGAAGGGACACGGAGTTCAAAATGAGTAGGAGCAAAAGTCTGAGTAGCTGGAAAGCTCCATCCCATACGCGGTCTGCCGCATCGAGTTCCATTCGAGGAAAAATTTCCAACCCGATTCCCATGACCGATGACGATGAATTTCCAATAAGAACACCAGGCGCTGGAATTGCCACACCGCTAGGAACTGAGGGACTAGATCAGCAACTGCATATACCACCGCCGATTTCCGACTCACCCAATGTGAGTCAGAACGGCAACCACAATTCTGAACCCATTGGCACCGCTGTCACTACAAACTCGGACTCTGAGAGCTCGCCTACCGAGGAGTTGCGTGCGCCAACTGTCAATACCGAGTCATATACAGGTCACGACTCTGCGTATATGCGGGATTCAATGGCGAGCCAGCAGACTCGTAGTCGCGGGGGAAGCGGTAGCGGTGCTGATGCGCCGACACGCAAGAAATCGACGTTGAGATCTGTAGTTAGGCGGCTTTTTGGGAGGAAGAGAAAGAGTGATGCGTCTGGGTCGACAAGGAATACGGTCGATGAGAAAAGGGCTGGACAGCATAGAAGCGTGAGACTTTCTTATACCTGGTCTTAAAAGTTTAAATGCAAAAACAACGCATGCTGATATTCCTACAGGACCCAATAGCTCTCACGCGGAATTTTGAAAGCCACCCTCTATCAACCAAACGCTCAGCTTCGCTTCCCATAAATGATTTCAATCGTGCTTTGAATTCTCACTCTCCATTCCAAGAGCATTTTTCCCAGCACACTGAGCATACCGAGCAAGCTCCTCACGAAGACGCCTCCGCAGGATATAGGGGACGTCAACGATCTGCAACAACATCGCGCCTTTACAGCCCGCACAAATCCGCCTCCTATGGTGATTGGACAGGTCTGACACCGCGTCCCGCAAGCCAGCACGTGCGGGGAAGCAAACTTTACAGTGACGATGAAGCAGATGGCATAGGCTACGCTATCACATCAGGTAGCAATCCACATCGGCGCTCACGCAGTCTCTCGCACTTACGTGAGGCGGCACAAGAACAAGCCGAGCGACGACGCAGCGATGAGATCCGCTTTTGGCGTGAGAGCTATGATGTCGATCCGCTCTCACCTACTGGCAGCAGGCCAGACACTGGCCATGCACTCTCCGAGCACCCCTTCGACGTCACCGGTCACGAAATCGAGCACGAATCAGTCCTGCACCCCCACGAGCACGAAAAGCCAGAGCCCTTCAACTTCGGCCCAATCCACAGCGAGATGGCAGGCATGAAGATCACCAAGGCAGTCAGTCTTGAGGAGCGCGTCTCTCACCTTGAAAACCGCGTGCTGCGCATGGAAAAGCGCCTAAGTCATGCCCCACGAAACTCAATTGTCCTTCAGGATCCGCCGCGCAGTCGTGCCGCATCGAAATCAACCGCTAACGGTTCGAACATTTCACGTGATGTACCATCCCTTGGGCGCCCAAGCTTAGATACGGCCACGAGCCAAAGCTCGCGATCTGAGCCACACACGTTCCTCACTTCCCCATCCGCCTCGCCGCATATAGGCCAGGGAGGCAGTAATCGCCTCTCGACATCGACGGTCACGCCTGCATCGAGGAAATCACTGCCCAATCTGGGCAAGGAGCAACATTCGGGGTCAATGCAGTCGCCTTCCCATCTCAATATAGAGCATTATCATACCCTCCTCGCGCTCATCACCCGCGAGCAATCGCTCCGTCAGCGCCTTGAATCTCAGGTACTCTCATTGCAGAGCCAGGTGCTGGACCTTCAAGCTGCGAATCTGCGGAAGAAGGGGGTCAAGGGGTATCCGACGCCGAGTCCCGAGGATGGACTACATGGTATGGGGGCAGGCGTTGGGATGAGAGGAAGCGAGCATAGTAGCTTTGACGAGAGTGACGATGAGTTCGAGAATGAGGGCGATGAAGGTGATCTAGGTGAGGTTTATCAGACGCCGTTGGAGGAGAATGGCGGGTTTGAGGGCATGGCCCACAATGGGAGTGTGATGAGTTTAGCGCGCAGGGATCGCACGCTGAGTTTGAGTCAGTTGACATATGGGAAGGGGGTGAGTGTGTGATGTTAGATTCAAGGAGAGGTGGCATTCGCGGGGGTATGCGAATGGACATGGAGGTGATGGGATGAAAATGATGCACTTGTGCATGTGTATATTAGCGGGGCTTGACCCTTTCTTTTCACTTTGGATATTTAGGGATTTTTTTTCTTTTGAAAAGAGGCGAGAATTATGGATGGGATGATGGGATAGGGGGGTTTTTCTGTGATACCAGCATTTGTTAGCATTTGTTTTTTGAGTTTAATGTAGTTCGTTGATGGGAAAGATAGGAGGCGGATAAGGATCAGAGGATGAATAGATTTCGTGGAGACTTCAGAAGTTTATATGAATTGACTGATGTACGTGCGTAAGAATTGTGGTATTAGTGTTGTCATTCGTGTTCATTCGGATTTTGTTCATATGTCACTGCTCTCACTATCTCGAATGTCACAAAGCAATCTTTGATAAGCCTCTCTCAGCTTGCCGTCCCACAATACCTTCAAGGTACCATAAATTGAATCCCTTGATCATTTCCCAGGGGCACATATTCTTAAACAAGCCGTGCTGCTTTCACTAATGGCGCAATTCCCAACTGGGCTTTACGAGAACGAACCATCGACTTCACTTTATTCACATTGCTGCGGAGGAGATTCTGTATCCTCCATCTCCCATCAATCTGGTGCCCATGTTTCCGCAACACATATTAATTTTCATCCGTTGTCGTGAGGATACCACTGCGTCAGTGATATAAATTGAGAGTAATTGCATACTAAAGAGCAAAGAGCAACTGGCCAAGCTCCAACTTCACAATCCGAAGGAGGCAACGACAATATAGCTGTAAGTGAAGAATTGGGTGGTGGGATAGGGAATCAATACGATGATGGTGCAGTAATGGTGACGACGAGTTGAATAATGATACTAGCCATAATGGTGTGAGATGTTTTCTTCCTTCTATGAAATTTCTACCTAGGGGATTCGAGGCCGTACAAGCTCTAATGATAGTGGTGAGTGTTTGTGGAGAGGGGAATAGTTTTCTTGGGCTATATATAGTACTCTTCACACTATCCATGGATATGGCACGTCTAATGAGGCACCTCCCACGTAAATTTTGACAATTACGCGCTGACATCACGTAGGGTGCTTGTTTTGTTTTTTGTCTTTTGAACGCCTGTTTAGATATTGTATCAACACGGCTATTATTTTCATTTCCTAGCTGTCTCCTCATTTTTCCTCCACATCTTTTCAAGTCTTCAACTCAAGACCCAGCGCGTTAATACCAGGTCTTTATTTATACGCTTTCTTACTGACGTATCTATATGGTTAGGTCTCACCAGTTAGACCGCTGACTTGAGTACCTATCTATATAACATATTCGATACAGTATAGTCACTTGAATCAAGGAAGTAGAAAGTAGTCATTGAGTGATATCTCCACTTGAGCAGTAAATGAAGCTCTGCACGCCCAAATACACATCTATAACAGAGTACCGAAACCTAATGAAAAGAGGTTGGCGTACGATGGCGAAAGGCGACTTGGTAGCGAAGAAACCTTATAAATTCAGTGCAAGTCCTATTTAACGCACTTGAGTTCAGTGAACTAGCACTTGATAAGTTTCAACGACAAAGAGAGGGAGAAAGAAGAGAAACAAGCTCTACATAGTACTGGTTGACGATGGACATAGTATATATGACTTCTATTTGAATCAAATGAGAACTAACTCGGCTTGTTTGTCAATCGAAAAAACCCCATCTTGAGGTATTCTGCT
The DNA here is from genome assembly GCA_024752435.1 of Allantophomopsis cytisporea. Classification (NCBI taxonomy): domain Eukaryota; kingdom Fungi; phylum Ascomycota; class Leotiomycetes; order Phacidiales; family Phacidiaceae; genus Allantophomopsis; species Allantophomopsis cytisporea. Next base: position 2,389,998 of record CP103025.1, read on the forward strand.
CTTGCGTTTTTTATTATTACGAAGAACAGGTTTGTGTATTTGTATCCCAATCATATTGAAAAGAAATTACGCATCTTGATACTTTTGGTACGTGTTGAGTTACGTGTGCATTGTCGGGTAGTATTAGTATTAATCGCGACTCTCACAATCGAAGTGAGGACTTCCCCACCAGGAAGAATGAACTGCGTACCCTTACGTCACCTTTTGATATTGCAGCTGTAGCATATCTGAAAGAGCTTCTGTTTATGTCACAGATCCAATCAGTTGTATGCATACACATTCCAAACTGCACTGCATTTCGGAAGTTTCTTAATGGATCCATCTCATCATCGCCATTATCACCACCACCATTCCATATCTCGACATCATCAAACCCGTCACCAACATCTAGGATGTCTATATAAATTATCAACCAATAGTCACATGAGAGTATTGCATACGTCCTATCAGTCTCTTATTACAACGCATGACTGGGAGGTGGTAGTTCACCAAGATCACTTATATTCTTCGATTAGTCCCATTTACGTCCTATATTACTCCTACCCACTGCTCATCATGATTAGGTTGCTTATTTTATGAGCGCGTAGCGTGTCTTTAACAACTAGAAAGTGCTGATATCTAAACATGAGACGATCTTGACCTCAATAACAACAATCGTAGGAGCATGCATAATGGTCGTATCTCAGTATGGACACGTTTCTTGCGTCCATTATCAGGAGCAACTGAAAATCAATTTAAGGCACATGGAGATCTACTGACGTTTAACATAACGTAAATTACAAAGAATGACTCGAGAAGTGACCTGTATCAACTCAAGTCTCCACACTTTTCATAGGATAGCACAGCAATGTGAAAGTTGTGCAACTCAGATATCAAATCCTCATAAATGGTATACAGTGCTTGTCATGGTCTCCGCAGCAACATTTCTATACATCTGCATTTTGGCAAGTATTGTGCTGCATATCGATCTATCTTGTCTACGCAAAAATCGTTTGCATCCAAATCTCAAGCAAAGTCATAGACTTTAACGCCCTCCCCACCACCAACAACCACAACCTCCTGATCAAACCCTACACTGGCCATTCCCAATCCCCTAATATCATCTGAATCTCCAAAATCCTCATTAGTCCTAACACGCACACAATCAACCTCTCCCCCTCTCCCCTTCCCCCAACGTCCAAGCCCCCTCTCCAACTCCCAAACCCTAACCTCACCCCCTTCACAGACACTTACCGCCTTTCCTCTCCCGCCAAGTCCTACACCACGTACACCACTTGTGCATCCCCAAAGCCTCTCCCCCTTTCCAACCCATAGCCCCTTCTCTGTGCTGCGAACCATATACAGCGTCATCGTATTATCACCGTAGCTAGCCAGCAGATACGGATGGTGATAGCTGAGAGCCTGCGGCTGTTTTTCGACAGCTGCTACCTCCCGACCATCACTAGTTGCGGTAGGCGATGGGATCAGAGGGTGGAAGAGGTGCGGGATGGAAGTTGTGAGGCGGGATGCCGTTATGGGTTGCAGTGAGGTGGGCGATAGGTGCAACTCTTGGATACCAACTGTCCAGCCTGAGAGATAGGTTGGAATAGAATAGGCTATCGAAGCTATGATGGTAGATTTCGACTTGCGGAGGGAGAGGGTGAGTGGTGGCCAAGTGGTGTGAGAGCGCAGAAAGGTGAGGAGGCGTGGTCGAATGCGCTCTTCGTGAACTTCTTCGCCATCTGTTTCTCCTTCGACAGAGTCTTCTGCCTCTGTATCCTCGCTCGTGCTATGCAGCGTATATACAGATAAAAACATATCCTCGGACATGGTAACCACGCAATTTTCGCCTATAGCAATCTGCGCCAAAGCCCCATTCGCGCTGGATGGACCTCGATATATACAACACAATCTGCCATTATCGTCGAGTTTCCACACTCCCCATCCCCCATCGGCAAACCCTAAAGCAACTAGCATCTCTTCTTCATCAACAGCCAGACACGTACATCTCCTACCCAGCGATACAGAGCCTCCAAGCCCCAAATTTCCTCTTAGCGGCCTACTTCTCAGCCGCTCCGCTTCGACATCAACAACCCATCCTCGCATTAACTTCACCAATACCACTTCACTTCCATCATCTTCTCGCCTCACACCACTGTCTTCATTCCGCACACTCCCTCGAGCTTCATCTCCCACACCAAGTCCCCTTACCACACAAACCCCCCTCGCCCAATTATCCCTCAACCGATATCTCTCCCTCCATCCCCTGCCACCCAGTCCCATCCAACTCCTCTGATCCGCACTCATCGCACCAAACCTCCCCACGAACAACTTCTTCCAAACCATTCCATCGCTCGCAAGTCGTCCAACGCGCTTACTCACGCCGCGACATCGACTCAGCGCCCGGAGCGGCAAGAATCCAAGTATGCGCAGTAGCAGCTCATCGCTGAGGACGGACAGTCTGTCGAGCGGGTGGAATATGCGGCGGCGTTTGGGGGCGTGGACGATGTCGGTGTCTGGGGGAAGGGAGGAGGAGAGTCGGCGTTTGGGCGCCATAATCGAGAGAGAGAGGAAGGTGGCGACTTGGTGATGCGGCGGCGGATTATCGTCTGCGGATATGTTGCAGGTATGTGAGGAAGGCGAATATGTGTGCGTTAGCCAAGTATCCGAAGTCAATGCACTTCAGCTGTTGGATCGCAGTAGTCGAGTGCGCCGGCGAGCAGTCCCGTCCAATGCTGTGCAATCGCAGCTCAGCTCCAGCTCAAGCAGACAAGCACTCCAAAACGCGTCGTCACAGTAAATTCCGTCAGTTCGCAAATTTATCGTACCGCGATCCAAAAGTAACTCCAAGTCCGAAGCTGAAGTCAAGTAAAAAGTAGATGAGAATGCAGATTCAACTCCGAACCTCGCTCAATCGCAGCTCAATGTCGTCGCGACGTCGAGTCCGCCGATTTCCTATCGATAAGCACCCGCGCAATCCAACCCCAGCCAACTCTACCAATCTTACCAACCTACCTTACCTTGCCTTACCTTACCTACCTAGGCATCTATCTACATACCTTACCTACCATAAGCCTCCGCCCCCATCCGCCGCCACACTCCTACATTCCCACACTCCCATACTGCGTACAACTCCCCACAAAGTCCATGCCCGCTCCGCCCCTACACCTCTCTACACCTCCCTCTACTACGTACACATCCAATTTCCAAATCCAGTTCTAATTCCAAATCCCATAAATCCCATAATTCTAATCCCACCACAAGCACAAACACCAACAGAGCTCCACACATCAAGAAAAGAATCAAAAAGCAGCAGGCGCAGACGCGGGCACAGCCTCGGACAGAGCAGGGCGGGCGGTCTGGTACACTGGTACTATACACTAATATTGGTACACACGTTAAAACGCCGGTACACCGGCTACGAACAAAGTCTGGGGAAGCAAAAAAAAAAGGGGGGGAGAGGACTATCAATGTGCGGGAGCGGCAGTTAGCTACCTAGGTATAGTAGGTAGAAGTGGGTGGGGAAGGCTATCGGTTGGTGTGGGGAGGCCGGAGACCGGACGAAGGGTCCTGGACGCGGAGGCGGGCGCGGACGCGAAGGCGGGTGCAGAGTCGTTGATGTGGGTTTGGGTTTGGGGGCAGGAGGACTCCCGTATGGATGGAATTTGGGGGGAAAGGGGGGGGGATCTGACGATGGGATTTTTGGGTTTTGGATTTTGGGTTTTGTGTAAGGGGATTGTTGGATGGATGGTGTGCGGATTGCTGTGAGGTGGGAGTTTGAGGTTTACATTGGCTATAATTTATTCAATTGAAATGACATTGACCACGCAATGAGGAGGCAATGATGATAGGTCACGGTAAATCAATAATTTTCACCAATACCAGTATACGAGAGAAGTTATTCTATTCAGGTAGAAAGACCACTGGTCTATCTAAGTGCCAGCCAGCGTAGAGCTATGGCGACAATCGAGTTAAGACATCACAAAAGATGCCCACGAAAAGGAAAAAGCCTGATACCCCAGTCCTAACCCGTATCCTAATCCCAAAGTCCAAAACCAAAAGACCATGCAAGAGACCCATATGAGATTAGGGAAAACAGAACAGGAACGCAAATCCGAGCCCGAAGAAACAAATCCGTTGTCCCCATAACCTCCATTCCTCGCAAAACAAAACCAAAAAAAATCAAGAAACAATCGCATAAGGGGGAAATCAAAGCCCCAAGCCCCAACGCTGGAAAATAACAAGAAACAGGCTTCAAGGATGCACCATCGCAATTGCTAAGAAACAAAAGTGGACTTGACGCCAAAAAGGAGATACAATAAGTATGAAATGCGCTGTGTGACACTTCTAAGTGCAGCGATGGCATCATCATTACAGTGGGTGATGTGCGCGGGGGGTATAAAGCCAAGCCGAATGCCGAGAGAGTATGAAAAATCCAATGCTGTCCGACCAGTGGTCCAAAATGAAACTCCAAAAGAAAAGTGGAAAATGATCAAGGAAATGGAGGTGATGGTAAATCGATTGAGGTTGTGTTGTGCAAATTCGTGACATGTGGGATCAATTGAGCCACATCATGTCGAGGTGGAAGATTGATTGAGGAAACAAACATGAGGGGCTGAAATGCGGAGGATCGCGATGCGTTGCGATACGATGCGATACGATAGCGGGGTGATAAGATACCGCAGACCGAGGCGGTGGGTTGAAATCGTTATCGGCGACGATAGGCAACCACCTCACAAATATTTTGTAAAGTATTTCTTATTGAACCAGTCGACCTTATCGTAAGCAACCCACAATCGCGATGCCTTGTTGACATCGATTTTGCAGGCCTGCTGCGCATCCGTCTTCCTGAATTCCTTGCCAATTCTGAGGGCTTCGACACGAGCCTGGAATAGACGACGTTTGCTGCAGAGGTAGGTAGCGCAGTCGAGGCGCAAGTTTCCCGCCAGGGCGACTTCTTCGTCGAGAAGAAGGTGACGGTGAGGATCATCGCGGATGTCCAATGGAGCACCCTTCCATTCTACCTTGAGAGCGTTTGCCTTGTTTGGGAGAGAGTCGAGGGGTGGGCAGTAATCTGGCAAATCCAAGAAATCTCTGTCTTCTCTTGTCGTGCCCCTGTTCTTTGGTGTGTCTAACAATTCTCGAACCTTCGGAGCCTTGATGGTTCGTGGGGCCTTTGGTGAAGCGGTTGGCTTTGTTGCCTTGATTCCTGCTCCTCGTGGTGGTTTGGTGATACCCGCCGTTGGTCTTGGAGCTCTCACGTTGCTGGGATATGGAGCGATACCGACGAACTTGCGAGTTCCACCATTTGCACCTCTGAGTGCGTTGTCCTCCCTCAGGGTCTTGCGTTCTCGGTCGAGCCATGCCATGGGATTTCTGTTGAACTTCTTGATGACCTGTGACTTGAAAGTGAGGGCGAGAAGATAGTCGGTTCGGCGTGGAGGAGAGACATCGCGAATCCGGGTTGGTGCAGAGACTCTGGCTGCCATGTGCTCATCCACTACCCTCTGTGCGACCGTTGCCTCCTCATCGTCGGAAAAAAGAGGTGGCTGTGGTGCAGAATTGGCGGTCGGCTCTTGAGGGTAGAGAATTGGGTCTTGAACGCCAATGGTTCGATCGATGTCGGGATTGATATTCTTTGTCGCTGGAGAAACGGGAGGAGAGGGGAATTGATCGAGTGCAGTGGGATATGCAGGCTTTGTTTGTTGCTTCATTGATGGGCCCTCAGAGGCGCGTGCGAAGCTCTCCAGAGGCATTGGTTCTGGTGGTGACATGAGGCTGTTGATAGCCCGGCTATCGATTGACATGTTTTGAGTATTGCCAGCCATAATGCTGGATTGAATTGACCGAATTGAATTGGAAGTGATCACAGTCAGAGAGAGATCTGACGACGAGGAATGGTCGGCGGGGTTATGTATATGTAAGAGAGGTGGACAGGCTGCGCCGACTGGTTTGTCAGCGCTTCGGCGTTATGTGGTGAGGGTACGCAATTGAGGAGTGTATGATGTGGCGATGATGACCTCTGAATGATCGGGAATTGAGGGGGTGTTAACTCCGGAAGTGCGAGGGGAATTCGAGGAGCGAGGGGAGAGGGTTGGATTATAATAGCGGAGTAGGATTCCAATGCAAGAGGAGGGAGTGTGAGTAATAAATAAGTCAGAAATGGAAAGGGAAAGAGTCAGACAGCTGATAGTTGTTGTGTGGCGGGTTTGTCAGCTGCTCCTCTTTGTTGCGGGTTGTTCTGCTGCCTTCCCTTCGGTCGAATTTATCGATAATCGATGGGCAGTAGCTACTGCGAAGCGGGCAGCGCGCGCGAAGCAACGGCTTTTGTCCTTTTTGAGCGCGGTTTAAGAGTCAGACAGAGTAATGGCGGCAATTGAATTCAATTGTTTTGAATGGATCGATATTTGCAGACAAAGGATTTGCTGGGTTGATTTGGGTGTATTTTTGCGATCGGTATCGAAGTGAGAGGAAGTTGTAAGAAGAAGGTGGAAGTTGGTTGGAGTTGGAGTTGAAGAGGAAGAGGAAGAGGAAGTGGGAGAAGGAATTTGGGGGTAGTGGAGGAGTGATATGGTGGTTTGAGTGTTCTGGTTGGAAGTGGTGGTGGTGGTGGTGGTGGTGGTTGGTTATGTTGGTATGAATGAATAAATGATAGTATAGTGGGCAAGTATGGGTTTGGTGGTTGTAAATACCGGTGGTGGTTCGATGTGGTAAGTATGGTGTATGGATGTAAATAGTACTACGTATTCATCAAGGTAATAAATAGTAATCGAATAGAATAGTACTAAATAATATAGTCACAGCGGTAGAAGGATAGTAAAACAGCAGTAATAGCGGGGAAGTATCTATTCCTTGATAGTAGGTACTGGTCGTACCAGGGCTATAAAGTATGTAGTGTATGTAGTGTGTATAGTGTGTATAGTGTGTATAGTGTGTATAGTGTATAGCGTGTATAGCGTGTATAGTATATTCATGTGGAATGGGAGAGAAGGCATTGAAACCTGGGCCTGGGAATCTGCTTCTATATGTAGAATAGTCAGGCATGATGTAGTAGATAAGTCAGTCATGTAGGTATCTAAGTCAGTCAGTCAATCAAGGGCTCAAGGGCTCAAGGGCTCAAGGGCTCAAGGACCGCGCGTGAGTATGTGCGTGTGAGCGAGTGTATGAGGAGGTGGAGGGGGGGTCGTTGGTAGGTTGAATCAATTGAGTGAGTGAGAGTGTGTGAGAGTGTGATTTGACTGATGGATTGACTTGAAAGAGAACAAGAACAGCAGAGTGTATGGTGTGCTTGGTGTGCTTGGTGGTGCGTAGGCAGACTGGGTGTGTGGTGCGAGTGTAAGTGAGTGTGAGTGTGAGTGTGAGTGTGTGTGTCAGTTTGCGTCAACTGTGTGGTAGTCGTGATGGGATAATAGTAGCCATAATATCAATTATAAGTAAGTGATTATGCTTGGAATATCAATCAATTAATATATTAATGAGCGTTTAAATAAATCTCCCCAATCAAGATGCTTTAATAAACGTATTCGATCAGTTCATGCTCAGTTCACACACGCACACACTCTCCCTCTCTCTTGCTCTCATTCTCGCTCTCTCGCTCTCGCTCTCTCATGTCCGTTCAGGATCAGGATCATGTAGTAGTGCGTGAGTGGTGTGGTAATGTGCCAGTGTACGGTCAATGTGGGGTGTCAGTTTGTGTGCGCGTGTGTGAGAATGATGTGCGTGTGGTGAATTCACCATATACGTGAGGATATATATGTATGTACATTGATGTACCATTTCTGATTGGTCAATTCATCATGGACCATAATGGATTGCCTAATGGGGTATAATTCCCTTGTTATAAAAAGAGGGGAGGGGGCCAGAAAATGGAACCAAGAGAATGCGGACAAGGGAGAGGGGGGAGAAGGGAGAAGGGAGAAGGGAAAAGGGAAAAGGAAAACGACTTGCGCGGATAATGTAAATGATGATAAACAACGAACGAATACTATACAATCTTCCAGAGAGTATGTAGCTAATGTACCTGAGCAGAACAGGTCAAAGCAATTGACGAATAATAAGTGCACAACAATGAACATAGTGGCAGTTGCGGCTATTGCTTGCTTGTTGGCTGGCTGGCTGGCTGGCTGGCTAGCTGTTCAGCCCAGTATCATAGTAGTACCTATAGCATGTCGTAAATGTGTAAGGTACCTACATTAGTAGCGGCCAACACAGCACCGCAGCACACTTACCGACTAACGTCCACCAAGCATTACCAGGTAAGGCACAGTTACAGTATGTACTCCACACAAACAACACGCTCACGCATCTTGTACACCCAATACCATTGCTGCACAACACCAGCCAGCCTCAAAATCCCAGCCAGTACAGAGGTGCTGAGTGTTCATCAGGCCGCCGCGCAGCAAAAATGCAAAAATGGGCGTTCAATGTGTGACAGGCAGCAATGCAATATTCCACAGAGGTCAAGTCAAGTCAAGTCAGTTCAGTGCGAGCAAAAAGAAAGGATAGTTGGTGGAGCACGAGAAGTACCAGAAGCACCAGAAGCACCAGAAGCACCAGAAAACCACCAGAAAAAGAATAAATGGATGATATTATGAGTGACTTGACTTGTGAGTATGAGTCTTAGACGTCTTAGTCACCTTACTCATTAGCCAGCAACCCCAGCAAAGCGTATGCTCATCAATCAGCCACTCACAGCGCACGCCCAACACGCATTCGAGACAACATCAAGAGACAAAAAAGAGCACCAGACGACAACGCTGCCTAAGAAAAGCAACCAATGCAAGCGCCCATTATTATTACCCTTTTCTCACTCAAATCTTCCCTCTCTTTTTTCCCCTTCCTTCCCTTCCCCCCCCCCTCCCTTTTCACACTTCCATTCCCCTTCTCTGCTCCTGATTTGCAGTGGAACTTCACAAGAATTCGGGGGTTCATAAAACAGGGGTCCTGGTCATAGGGAAAAAAGAAGAAAAGGGAATGGGGGAGGTGGGGTGGGGAGGGGGGGAGGAATGAGTGGTTCTGGATCCATCGGGCGAACGAACGAAGACTTGCAAAAGAAGGTCAGAATGAAGGGTCAGAAGAGAGAAAGAGAGAGAGAGAGAGACCCCTTCGATAGAACCAACCAACAGAAAGAAGAGAGAAAAAAAAGAGGGTTTTCTTCTTGTCTGTCTTTGTTTGTGTCTGTGCCCTTCTTCTGGAGAGATGGCCCCCCCTCTCTCTTTGAATCGCTTGCAAGAGGCGTTGTGGTCTCTTTTTCGTTGTTCGTCTTTCTTCGTCCAATAGGCGTGCCTCCTGGAGGACGGTTTTCGCCAAACCGTCGAGGTCGAGGTCGAGCCAACGAGATGCTTGCCTATCAATCCTAGACAATGGGAAGAAGAGGGAGGGAGATGTTGTGGCGTAGCAGGGCAGGATTGGGAAAAGAGAAAAAGAGAAGAAAAGATACCCGCTGGGTCAAGGGCCCTTCGTTTTCCTTTCCTTCTTGTCTCTTCGTCCTGCCGTGAACTTGGGTCTATGCTCGTTCTCATTGATGGATGGGGCCGAATGCTACGGGTACGAGATGGGTTCCTTCCCCGTCCCCATGGCTTGAACGGGTAGTGGTTACTCCTAAACGGTCTTTGTAGTTGTGGTACACGCTAGAGTCAGATACTCATTTCATGGTTTGGTATCTTATGTAGGTACCTACATACATACATACATACATACATACATACCTAGGTATGCCTTCGAACTCACACTGACACTTATCTACTTCACTTGCTCGACTCAAATAACCTTCTCTACATACAACGTATATATCCCGCCACACATGATTGACTACATCACGAGACCCTCGCCCGAGTCATTGAGGTGAAAATGACCCAATTGCTCAACTCAATGGCTCCATTGACGGATGAATGAATCAGGCATAAGGATACTCGACAGGAATAATTGAATTTGGGGGAGAGAAGAAAGAGGGGGGGGCCTAAAACAAGGGCAACCAATACGAAGGTCGGCATTGGCCTCGGATTTGGACCAAACAAAGCTTCCCGGATGGATTGATTGATTGATTGATTGACTGACTGATGTTCAGGCGAGGAGAAGATCCATCTGTTCCAACTAGTTAGTTCTTCTGGCAAGGCTCAAGTCTCAAAGGGACCCTTCGAAATATGTTCCTTTCTTTTCTCATTACCTACTTTGTACTCTTCTTCTCTGTACTAAAGTGCCCCGATTTCCCTTGCTTTTTCTGGGGTCTAGTCGCATCGAATGTGTGTTTTTTTTGGTTTTTTTTCGCCTTTTTCCTGCTTTCTCTTCCTCCATTTTCTGCACTATTTTCTTTTTTCTTCCTTTTCTTCCTGTTTTTTTCTCTGTAAAGTGGAGTTCTTTTACCAAGCAAAGTTTTTCCCGCTCTTACTAACCCTTGTTTTGCATTACGATGGAGCGTGATGTTGGACTGACGCACTTACATTTTGTTAGGATGTGACTCAGACTCTTCTTTTCTTTTTTGGCTTGCCCGGTTGAGGTGCTGGTCTATCGGTCGGCATACCTAGGCACACACACGCACACATACACACATAAGAACCACCAAAGGAGTGATTTGAAGGGATGATGGACGCGCGCACTAGGGGGGCTATTTTTTGCTGCCCAATCAGAGCTAAACTGGTTTCAGAATAAGGTGGTGACTTATCGATAGCGACTATGCGGTACATCCCTACTCTACTGGACTTTATCATGAAATTGTGCTTTCACTATTTACTGTGTGTTCCTTACAAAGACTTGCGCTTGCTTTGCTAAACGGCTGAAATGGATGGATTATTCAAGTTGGATTTCCAAGCTGATCAAGATGCTCACTCAGCTATTCTACGTACTACTAACTAGGATTGCTCACTTACTTGGATCAGGGCATGTCAACCAACATGATCAATCGCTCGCTCGCTCGCTCACTCACTCATGGAGGAGTTCACCAACATTCAATTGCCAATCCCCGCCAATCCCTCTCCCGTCAAGGGCTACTATCAGCTTCAAGGAACAGGAGCAGCAGGATGATTTGGAAATTGGGATTTCCCCAGAAATGCAGACCGTCCATTGAATGGCCGTCAATTGCCGCCCACGCGCAAGGCCGAATTGATGTGATTAGAAAAGCGACTGATGTCAGGGAACGATGAGAAAGAGAAAAGAAAAGAAAAAAAAGGTAAAGAACTCCACCAGACACACCATGACCTCAACCCAACCCAAGTCAACGTAATGTGACAGTTGAAGTCATTCTTTTTTGGGATTGCCTCCTTCGGAACTCCTTCATCCCTTCACAGCCCAAATTACGAGTGTATGATCTTGGCGAAATCAAGCTGTTACACTCAATTCCTCGCATTCCGTACTCCGTATTCTCTTTGTAAGTGCGATGAACGAATGAGTATGAGAAGAGAGTGGTGCTTGTACGACCTGATCGGAGCAGGCACTGCCTCCGAACGTCCGTTCAGGCTGACAACTATTAACTATTAGACCTTTCCATTTCAAAGCCGCACCACTTGTTATGAGCCAAATACTAATTCAAGATCAAGCCATCCAAAACGATCATCATCATCATCATCATAATACTGATCACATCAATGCAATGTCAATTGGCCGGACCAATTGCAAATACTCTAGCAGACTTTATGATAGTGAAGTATGTTCTCAGAAAACCTCTCGTGCATTCAATGGCAAAAGGCGAATGGAGATATTGAAATCAATTGACCCCGTGTTTGATTCTCATTACCCATCAAAGTTTAGCCACAATCATATGGATAAGTTTGAGAGACCGCACATGATATCTACACTTCAATTGGAGAGAGAGAGAGAGGGATGAACTCTGATGATGTATTTTTGCTCGTACCCCAGAGTATGAAGTGTAGTGTAGAAGTACCGTATGATCCGAGTAATGCGTCATGATAATCCTCAGTGCTACAACGATCATCACTCCACTCCAATTGACATTTACCTTTCTGGGCATCATGGCATTGTGGCATTGTGGTAGAATATTGAGAGCTTCGACGAAGACGTCGACTATGGGCAGCGCCACGCACGTCGGCGTCCATAGTTTGTACGTGGCAGCGCTGCGGCCCAGGTACCAATCCTTTGAATAGTGTTTTTTACTTTGCACACCTTTTGAGGGGCTGTTCACGCTTTTCTGCTTCTTTGGTAATCGCACCTTACGCCATGCATCCATTGATCCTGTGTTCATGGTTATATACACCGACTCAGACTCCAGCCTTTTGAACATTCATATTCACTTCTGAATAAATGCTCCGAATACCTCGAAAGAGAAACATAGATGGTACTCAAAATAGAGTATTGCGTACTTCATACTCGACTTCATGCTTCATGCTTGCAAGTACTAGGCAACCAAGTATCCTTCAAACGGTCGAATTGGTCTCCGTGTATGGCTGGCCATTTGATGATATGTACGTATATGTCGCCCTCGACCAAGCTCGATTGGGGAAGTCGCCTCAATCAATTGGCTTGTCTTTCATCCATGCCATCCGGACTGAACTCTGACCATCCACCAGTCCAGAAGACGCTGGATGATGCTGGATGATTGCTTTGAGAATATGAGATGGCTGGTATTCACCAAATAGGCATGTTTGGAAATTCAGCTGGTGGCATTGGATAAAGACCATGACCTGGTGCATGCTATGGTGGTGGTGGATGGGACTTCATCTTGGGATAGAACGAACACGAGCTCCGTCCGACTCTATCGTGTATCGCTGCCACACCATCACCACCGATGCCTCTCTTCTCTTCTCTCGTCTCTATCATTAACGTGCCTGATTATCAGCACATGACCATGGTAGCGGGCATCATCTCATCAGCAGCACATATCACGCCGCAGTGCGTCTAAGATAGAGCAGGTAGAAGCATAATATCAATCAGAACTATAATCGTCCATACTCTTACTCTCTCTCTCTCTCTCTTACTCATTCTCGGACTCCTGTAATCACCACAAACTATCTACCTCACCTCACACCTATTTTGACTACAGACAGCCACCAAACACACCAACATCTCAATCAATCGATTCATCAGCGTCCTCATTCGACCATTCCAAGTGTCAGCCAGCAGCAATCCTCCATTTTTCAATTGATCCTACCTCATCTCAAATATAGAATATATGTATGTAAAATACTACACACATTACATACATACATACTACATACATACAAAACATCCCAGCTTATTACCCCCCCCTTCTCCCCTTCTCCCTTCTTCCTCATCAGTCTCAGTCTCACTCCTCTCACTCTTCTCACTCTTCTCTTCTCATCTCAGCCCTTTTCTTCATGGGGTGTTTGTTTAATTCAATGCAAGACTGACCGCCTTCTTATCTCAACCCCCTCTAAAAGTGGCTCCGTCCCTTTCACATGTCAACAACCCCACATTGCATCATCCCTTCGCTTTCCGCCGGCTGAGACACCGTGCGGTGGTGCTGGCTTGACTGAGTAGGAATGCAATGAAAATGCTACACTACCACTACCAATAATGCATCAGGAGTGTGTGTGTATTTGTATCCATAGAGGAGGAGGTCAAGTCACGTACCTTGACGTCGACACTTGTCATTTATTGAGAACAGTGAATTCAATTCAATCCAGTTCAATCCAATTCAATTCCAATTCAGATCTCAAATTCAAATCCACATACACATACTACATATATATACATATATGTATTCACGCAATGGATCTCCTTTCTCCATCCCTCAATCCCCACATGGATGTCGGATCGTCAGTATAGTATCGTATCGTATCGTACTGTATTTCGGCATATTCATCTCTCCACAGTATCAAAGACTGATAGAATCTCAAACACCCCACCATCATCATCATCATCCACCCTAAACAAAGCTGCCAGATAAACCTCCCATTCACACATGTAAATTGTAGATGACTTTCCATATACGTATCTTCCTACAAACAGACATGAACAGGCTTTCGCACGCATCTCGAATCTCAGATGACCTTACATCCCTGCAGTACGATCAAGCAGGCTTCGAGCGGGTAGGCAAGCAAGCAAGAAGGCGTATGTATGGATGCATGTCCATCCATACACACATCCATCCATACACACCACACAGCAAGTGGAATCAGACAAATCAAAGCCACAGCACAAACCCAGATCAAAGCGCGTCCCAGATCCAACCAACCCCACGCAACGCTCTCCAATCCGAACGCAACGTTCACCAACCCGATCAATTGCCTACCCACCACTGAACAGACTCGTATCCCCAAACTTCCACTCTGCCCTTTCTCCTGCCGAGCTGCGACATCACTCTCCTCTCCTCTACTCTACGATACTGTGGATGTACAGTACGAACAATTCAGGGGCGCCACTGGCCGCTATCTGAATCGCATGCTTTGCCCTCGGGTCTTCGATGAGTTGTGCATGGATGCGATGCGATGCGATGCGATGCCATCCTCGATAGATACACTGTAGAATACCTGCCTGCCTGCCTGCCTGCCTACCTACCTACTCTACCTCATCACACCCAACATTCAAAGGTGAGAGCGGGACTCTCCCCTCGAAGTCAAGTGTGGCTCAGACGCAGGGTCTCCACCCATCCGCTCCATCAGACTCCCTGAGTGGTGGGGTGGTGTGTGTGTGGCCAAGCAGCCATACCGCCATACAGCCATACTTCACCAAGAACACTGAACACACTCCCCCCTCCCCCCATCAAAACTCAAGGATGGCTGTGGGTGGGAAGCTTGCAGTCTACAGCCTAGAGTGCAGGCTAGAGTGAGTGCATCTTGCTGCACGGCAAGTGGCTCGCATGCACACCCTCTCGAAGATCCCGTATGCGATCCCGTCGCTAAGCACGGCTGTTATCGATTATCGATAAGTCTGTATCTTAGCCTGGTGGTGCGATAACGATACGATGCTGGTGCGCTGCTTGGGTTTGGCCAGGTAAGGTGAGGTGTGGTGAGGTGAGGTGAGGTGGGTGAATGACCATGGACTACGTAGAGGCTTTTCGTGTGGGCTTGATGGGGAGCGGTGGAGAGGGAGGGCGTGGAATGTGAGGATGGGAATTGCATTGCGGTATTCGTGTCATGGTGCTTTTGATGTGGGCTTTTCCTCGTAATGATTGACGATGAGTAGAGAGATAGATACGTTGATGGATAGCATCGTCAATAGACTTCCATCGGCCAGACCGTGCGCGCGGGAGGCTTAATTGAGGTTGTTCTGTCTCGTCCTGGAACACTGATCACCATTTTACTGTGCGATTTCTCTCGACTTCCCTCTACTCTACTCTACTCTACTCTGCTCTACTCTGCTCTACTTTATTGATCCATCAATCTGAGACGCAAATGCAGCGGCGAAATGATGAGCGGGTGGGAGGGCTTGTGATGCGATAATGTGATGGGATGTCTCATGATCCCGATAATGAAGGAAAGCGAGCTGGAAGAAAAGGCAGATAGATATGCTGGAACAAGACAAGACAAGAGCAAGAAGAGCATCATCTGTACGCTCTGGAATGTGCGAGGCGCTTAGAGCAGTTTTACCTTTGCACTTTGGATCAGACTTGGATCTGGGATCTGGATCTGGATGGATGTGCTTTGGGAGGGTTTAGGTCAGGGACTTTTTGTTGTAGCTTAGGTATGGCGCTTCGCCGGGAATGCTGGTTACTTGCGGAGGTATGTTATATGCTGTCAGTGGAAGCTTCTGCGTATGTGAATGTGAGTGTGAAGGAAATGCCACGCGCCTTCGGTATTTGCGTGCAGATTCATCCTGTCCTGGACATTCGCATCGGATCTTGCATCCTGTCTGTCTCTTCTTTCATGCCTCGCCCGCGTAAGGTTTTACGGTTGACGCACACGCCGGAGGAGACACGCGCATCGAATGACATCCGCATGGATTTGTTTGCGCGTGCACACTGCCTACCCTACTGGTCTCTGGCTGATGACTGATGACTGATGACTGATGACTGCTATTGTCACTGGCGGATGAGACCTCCATGCAAACTATGTACTTACTTTGGATGTCACTGAGAATGTTGTGGGATTCATACGCGATTTTGAGCATTTTCATCCGCCGTCATGGAATATACTCGATGGAGAATAACCCCGAACACTAATCATTGGTTTGATTGCTTCGTGGTTTCATACCCAGGACGCCTTTTCGTGCTGAGAGGCGTCATGTGAGTGTGGGCATGCGAGTTTTCCGTGTGACTCAGGTCCATATGCAGGATGTTGAGGGGCGACGTGAGGCTCTGATGGTCACGTGTGCTGTTGCGTTTGGAAGAGGGCTGGAAGTGGCCATGTTCTACGAGATTGTGAAGATGGTTGGTTGATGGTAGACTTGGAAGAGCAGGAATGATTGGAGGTTCTGCTCCGGTCTTGATAATGCAGAGGCGGGTATGATTCGAAGAGCTGACTGTCTGGACATCGTGCGGATACTGATACACACTGGTACATACTTGATATGACTGACTTGGCATCAATCGATCTCGGCGTATTTCTGGCTTATGTGGGTTTGGGTTGAGTTTGATGAATCTTCTTTTGTCTATAGTAGGGCCTATCAGGTTGAGTCATCACTTATGAGTCATCCGTGGTTTGCATAAAATATTTGAATATATCTTCGCTGCCTGATTTTCCATCGAAATTCATCCAAGTGCTTCGAATGCTTTCGATCGAGAACTTCGTTCTGCTTCCTTTACGACTGGCACATTGCGTGTACTAAATACGATGCGGTATACGTGACCAATCACAGTAGTCCCTAAGAACATTTCCTGCCTCTTTGAGGTTGAGAGTCGTGGAATATATGCAATCCAAGTGGGTTCTGATGGAGTCGCCACCGCGAAGAGCTATTGCTGTTGCCTAGCTAACCCTGTAGAAAAACCCAATTCAGTCTTCCAGCTTCACGTGTATCTAAATATATTTCAATTTTTACCTCGGGCGTGACGTTCAAGTGCTTATATGGGAACACTATAGTCTACACAGTTGCTCAAGGCAGAACTCCATGATCTCCGAAACACTTTCAGTAAAATCATCAGTCATTGCACAATCATGAAGCATGCTTGAGTAAGATCCTTCTGAAAAGTTTGAGTTGCCTATATCTGATCTACGCAATTGATTTTTCTCATCTGTTTTACTCTTCCTCATGTAACAGTAATGGTAGCTCAAAGAACCTTATGCCATTATCAGTTTCTCGACAAGTTGCAGCATTGAGAAAGATAGTGCAATCATCTATGATAGCCAATATGCACTGTGAGAGAACTTAGTATTTCAATGGTACGGATGTGAGAGTCTGGCGGAGAACACTTGAAGAAGAAGAAAAGCCTCCATCTTCAGAGCACGATTCAGAAATCAGACATCGTCGTGTAGTATAAAATCGATGCCAAAGATCATCATCAATGCGACTGCCCATTCAGAAGGGCCAGAAGTTATGGCTAGGTGTTTTATTCCCTGTCATATTGTTTCCATTTACATGATAATCACATTGTTTGGATTCTCGACATCAAACTCTAGGCAACATACTTGGTATCTTCTCCACTAGGATACTCATACCCAGCAATGTCTTGCAAGTTTACCATGTCAGAGAACCACTCTTTTCCTGCTCTTTTTGTTGTCAATCTTGGTAGCCTAATTCGAAGGCGTTGCGAATGTGAAGATCTCTTTCATATCGAGAAATGAGATCTACAACTGTAAAGGCGCAAATTTGTCGCTACTCATTCCAGAAAACTTGCCAAGACGCGTATATTTTGATTATAAAATAAAGAAATCATTTCTCTCTAATTGCAGCAGACTGCTTTCTAACATTCTAACATAAGAACACAACCATGGGCTGGCCATTCATATATGAACTGAAAGCCTAAGTCATTTGGCATCCCGTTCAACCTAACATTCCTTGCTACTGTATACCTAAGGATTGATATCGGAACTCTTGATTTCCGCTCACAAGAATGATCTCAAAGTCTGCCGGCGGTTTGGTTAGATGCATTAAAGAAGAAACCATGGAATAGAATGCACCCGAAGCTTGTTAATGTTAAGAGTATCGACTTGGGATAGTAACAACTCCGCAAGGCTCGTCTTCCGAGCCTGCATGTCCGTAACGTGCTGCAAATTTGATCAGCGTGTACTTCTGAATCTGTGGTTTAGGATACCAACCTCTTCGAATGAGTCCTTCATGACGAATCGAACAGTCGTCACAGCTCTCATTTGTCCCATCCGGTCAATGCGTGCCAACGCCTGCTCTTCAACACTTGAGTTCCAGTGAGGTTCCATGATATACGCTCTAGAAGCAGCTGTACTCCATCGATAGGCACAGAAAATATCGAGTGGAGATTGGCGAATGCACAGAAGTATTTGAATCATCTTCTCGCTGGTGGGGGTGCGACTTGCGCCGAGTGTCTTTCGGGTCTTCAGGAACTTCAAGGTAGTCTGCTGACAAAGAGCGCCAAAATAGAACAGCAGGCGTACATTTTTCAACGCGGACTAGTAGTTTGTTCAATTTTTTCATGAGAAGAAGGTGGCGAAGGGGGCTGCATTGACTTCTTGTGAGCATAATCCACCTTGTCCAATTGCGCCGGTGAGCAACACCAATAGTGCGGAAACTCTTGAAATCCATCTTCCAAGTCAAACACCTATAAGTCTCTCCAAAAAGATTTAGGCTCTGATAGAGAATCTCAGGGATTTAGTGGGTGATGTGAAAAGGCAAGTCATTACATCGAGTTTCAAATACACATACGCTAATTCACGAAGTATCGTGTTTTCATACTGGAAGACCACACTGGACCTTATAGAAATTGGCCTGAATAGATCATCCATCTCATATGTGCGATTCGACGGCAGCGTGAGCTTTGTAGCAAGGAGACTTGCTCTCAAGGAGTTTCGAGACAATCCGAACGTATGGGTATTACTTATAACCATCTCCTGTGGTGCAGAAGGGTATGTCAATCCACCTCTCTATCAAGCATCAAAGCTCACGACTTCAGGTTGAACATCACTGCTCTCTGCTAGGTATGAAGTGCCCTGAGTGCAGATTATTCGAAGCGCGTTGATTTGTTCCAAGACATTGAGGTATGTCCCAGAGATTGGCCTACCACTAATGGCATTATCCAACAACAAGAAAGTGTTTTTCTCAACTGCATCATACTTTTCCTGCTCTTCTTTACTGAAGACTGGAGAATAACGAGTGTCCTATCTTGGAAGCAGCCCAAGCAACTTCTTTGAGCGGCGCAAGAGAATGAATCCAAGGAGTGTTTTCAGTTGCTGGAACGCCAGTTCCTCCTTCTCGTTTTTCCATAGTTGGCCAATATCCCGGCTAAAGATTTCCGGGTCACTGTAAGGATGAATAAGCAGAAAGCTGAAGAGTGCCACAAGACCTGGCATGCGATTCTAGAGTGGTATGCCTATCACAGCCCATCTAGTTGATGTTTTCATGGCACAAACGTCGTTTGTAGTGAGTGAGGCTGGGTTTCGAATATAATGAGCTGCAAAGGTTAGCGTCAAGCTCTGAGATTTAATGGGACTACCAACCTTCATCCAGCACATCTCGTCGCCAGTGTATGGAGAATATCAAGAGCCCTCCGGAAGATTCATTCTCCTCCACTCACTCATAGTTGTTAGGTATGTTCTGGCGACAATGTTGTAAGGTCCAATTTCATGGTGTGTTTTGAGCCTACACTCACCATAATACCTACACCAAGTCAACGTGCCGCGTCGATAGATACCTTAGTACTGTTAGCCATATGAATCTACTCAGACAGCTCAAAAGCGGTAGCTCACTCATTCAGTTAATCATCCTATACTTGCATGACTTGGAATTACACATCAGCGTTAAATGATGAAGCTCCATCGGTGAGACAACGTACAAGATGGGAGGATCACTAACAAAGTTATCTAAACAACTCTCCCTTGAACCCCAAACTTCTAAGAGCCTGTCCCAAACATTGGCTTAGCTGTTGAGGATGGGTCACTTGCTGTAAGTGATATCATACTCAATTTCTCCCCCATACCCATTGGATCAGCTAGAATTTCCCCGTAGAATGAAGGTGGAGCGGTACTGCTGTTCTGTCACTTTGTTCAAGTATCTATGCAAGTTAAACCCCGGGAATTTCGAGATGGCACGCAACACTACCTTGAATTGTGACATATTTTCAACTGACACCAAATATCCCTCCCTTCCTTTGGAGTCCCCAGCCCTGCTGACTTGAAGGATAAAACCAAGAGCCGTTTCTGATGCCTAACTGCTCTCAGTATACTTCTACTGACGTGAAAGCGGGACTTGTAGGACCATGCTGAAGAAGTATACCTTCAAGTCCTTGTGATGTCTCAGCTTCTACTTGGTCCCCATTATTGAGATACTCAGAAAGTTCCTCTTGCCTATCCAATATTCCAAGCTGAACGCTAGCCCTTGGCATAACAAGGTAGAAAGTCATCGATCAAGACTCCAGCATCAAGCTGGATAGAGGTGGGGATTCCGGTACGGCACATATTGCCATCACCCCCAATCGGATCTTGCAAGAATAAAATGCAAGCTTCAAAGAATTCTCCGATATCTTTATATAGCTCACACAGCCCATAGATTATGATAAACAATGAGGACTAAATGGAATGTTCTTGATCTCTTTTCATTTTCTTTGTTAACCTACTGAGGGTACCGTCAAGAACGAAGAAGAGCTGCAGGTCGATGCTCTTGATTTTCAGGATTACCGCCATAAACCTCGACTCTCTGACTCCTGGAATCTGTCTGCCAGCAAGCTCATTCGATAAGGTGGATCCATCATACTGGAGTCAAAGCCTATTCGGCTAAGTAGCATAGATCACCATCAACATCTATTAGCCAAGCATTCCGACAGACTCCGTTGACGACTGAGATCTAGTACTTTTGCAACGTACAGGGAGCGCCCTCACGTAAACGTGCGCAACACTTCTACATTCTCCTTTCGCACAGCTTAAATCGAGTCGATGCCACGATAGAACAACAGATTTGGCCTCGATTCCTTTGTTAAAGTCAACTTTACGACTCGAATTTGTTGCTGATGTTCTGATCGCTGAAATTGGCTAACATGAGTTGTTTAATTCTTGAACTATGACAAAGATGGCTGAGGAAGAATAGACCAACTGTATACTATACAAATTATGCAACAAATTCTTAAACCAGATGTAGACATAGTAGCCTTGCTCTAAGCTGATCTGCAATTGAAAGGATAAACTATATATGAGCTACTTTCATTCTCGTCATCGCTCCTCCAATTATCATCTGAAATCATTCTTAACTAAAATGTTGCTGCTACTCAGAGAGCTATCGTTTTTTCCTTAGAACTTAAACAATGATTCAATACACTTTTAGTGTCTCCCTAATAGAAGTTTCGTTGCTAACACAGCTATTAAGAGACGTCGAAGTAGCTTCTCGAACAGCCATTCTATCGAAGTTTGTTAAATAAAGAACTGTAATGGACCAGAGATACGCATCTTCTGCATGTGCTGACGGAAGAACAAAAAGGTGAGGAAACTTTGATTCAGTGATAGGAAGTTCAAGTTTTCGAAAAAGTACAGCAGGCTTCCGTTGTTAGAAAGACGTTGTTGTGGACGTCTTCAAATCTGCGGCTTGCGGATAGCCGCCCACTGATAAGCGCGAAATCTCGCATCACGTGCAACCCCACCACATCAACGAAACCACAATCATCTCTACATCTTACCCATCAACTCATTTCAGCACCAAAAAATGGCCGGAGATGAGTACAGCTCTGCCATAGGTGGCGGGTTAAAACTCAAAGGCGCGAAGCCATCGGGTGTGAAGAAAAAGAAGAAGGCGAAGAAGGACAAGTCTGAAGAAGAGGCGAAGAAATCGGCTTTACAGAAGGCGCTAGAGGAGGAGGACGCGGATATTCGAGCGGAGGACCTGAAGGAGGAGGAAGATATTGGTGATGGGAAGACGGAGACAGAGAAGAGGCATGAGGAGATGAAGAGGAAAAGGGTAAGCTATTCATGTTCACACTCCTGTTTCTGCTTGCTGGTAGTCCGGGACGAGATACTATCGAGCTGCAAAAGGATTCTCCGTTTGTTCATTATACTTGGGCCATGTACTGACGTTGATACAGCTTGATGAGAGACTGAAGAAAATGGGTGTCAAAACTCATAAGGAACGTGTTGAAGAGCTCAACAAGTACCTCAGCACTCTCAGTGAGCACCACGACATGTAAGTACCGCTTGATATATCATTTAGTGTAAATGCGGACTATATGCTGACTCGTTGATAGGCCTCGTATCGGACCCGGATAACATAGCCAGGCTTGTTTTATCTTTCATATTTGGCTTTCTGGCATCTTTGGCCAAGAGGTATTGCGCGAATTTCACTGGCGTTCTCGTACTGGATAGGACAGGCGTGGAACGCTTTACGCACTGGAGGTTTGTGCTGATAGGTTTTCCTATAATCCAATTTTATACACATCAACTAGTTGCTTCGAATCGTGTCCGAAATATGACTGTACTCGGTGTAGAAATGAATTCGTCGAAAGCAGACTACCGATTTACAAAGCTTGCTTGAAATTATATATCAACACGATCATTGACGAACTCTACATTCACATCTATCAGTCAATCAATTTTCCATGGTGACTAAGTTAATAGTTCGCTATATACTGACTTTGTCATCAATGAAACCATACCGGTTGATTGTAGCCGCAACTAATATTCAATACTCTATCCTTTTCCTTCTTCGTAATTGCGTTACCGGCATAGTACCGCCTGCATTGCCATAAGTCTGAAGGAGGCCTGCTGGTAGGAGTATGACGCTCAGGTTATCGTGTATTCTGGGGATTTCTACGAATAGACTGATAAACTCAGAAAGCGGGAAGGGAGTTGGCTCGTTGGATTACACCACTCCCTGTATAGGATATCTTCGACATCCAGTGGGTATCCTTGGATAGCTGCACTACTATAATGGTCTGATTAGCTGTCAGCAGTTGTTTCTGTTTAGTTTTGATGAACTCGAAGTTGTCAGTAAAGACTACAGGACAAACGCTATTATCGTGAGCCAGAATCGTTAATCCAATATCTGTGGAGAAAATCCTTGCAAGTGCTAGGTCATTACCGTAAGGGTAATACGCTTGAGGCTATGGTTATTATGAATATATATACTGTGGTTTCCTAAGTCGCAATTCAAAATGTCTTTTCAGAAAATTGCTCTCCAAAGTCAACGCTCAAATTAGGCTTGCAAAGCTTTCAATAATGTCGTGCCATCCAACGAATACCAAGGACACTTAGAGGAAGGTTCTATAAAATTCTCGCCACTTAATGATGATGTGGGAATAATAGGTACACTACAGAGGTCAAATGCGAAGTCCCATACATAAAGGTAGGCATCTTACCTTTCCGCAGTCGTTCCTATAGACTTGAATCGCACGCGTATATCTTTGACACTCTGCTGATATCTTGTAGACGACCAATCGACAACATCCCTTCCTTGCGTCAGCATAAAAACTTGGCTGAACAGTATAGTGAACACATACATCTTATTGACAAGCACGATGATCTTCGTAGCTTTTTGTACTACACGAATCACTTCCTGATCGTAGTCATCTTGCACCGAATCAGCACATGGCAAGACGAGAACAGTACAGTCTGCTTCATGGGGACTTGCATCTGTTGAATATTTTCAGTGGGTGCCCACACAACACAACAGGTACGTTTATACCTGATAGAAGAACATGATATGTCGGTGTGTCAAAATTTGGGATGATATCTTGACTTTGAAACCTTCTTATGACCGCATCATAAGCGCGGATACCTTCCGACTCGAGTCTTTCCACGGTCAAAATGTCAACACCACCAAGCTAACCCGTCAGCTGATCAGCATATCCAGTCTGCGTTATTGTACAACCTTGAAGAGCATGCTACCTGCGGTGGTAGCCTTTCCAGACCCAGGAGGCCCAATGATGGCAAGACTCCTCTCGTTTGTATTCCTATTTGATTGTCAGAACATAGAATGCTTTCGAAGGGCCATCTGTGGGACTTACACCATTTTTGCGAGTTCTGAGATCGATAATTCCGTACAAAGAGACAAAAGACTGTGAAGTCTAAAAAGCCTTCACTTAATATAAGTATTATTAGGAAGCCAGGGTTAAGTAATGTTCTGGAACCAACAAGTGCAATCCTTTCGGCTATGTAAGTTGGCATTGCCGCTGTACAGTGAAAATTTGCGCAGAGTCGCACTGTTATTGTACAAATAGATAGAGTTATTCAGTTGGTTCAATTGCAGTGTTTACAGGTATTGCCTCGCTTCTGAGAACGACAAAGAAGTCAATTCTAACAAAGAAGTGGACCCGATCCCGATTAAACCCTAAATATACCATATCGCATAAGCGCTACTTTGCAAGAAATACTTATCTCGGCTTTATTAGGACGGGAAACTACAAAGCTACATTTGTTTGCTAGCTCAGCTTCCTGATATTACTCTACTCTTGGATACCTCAATTGTCCGCACATGCCGTATATATGCAAGTCCTAAAAGTCAGCCCTCGACGCACTAAGACTTACATAGCTATCTTGAGCTGTGAAAACGTCATCTACATACTATAATTAGCCTTCTAAAGTTCTATACAAAATATATCGTCAGGCGCACCTCGATCTTTGTAGAACTTGTAAAATCTACATACTGTTTTATTTCGGCTAGAGCTTTTCTTCTATACACACTAATCTGAGCTGCAATTGGACTATCTCACACTGTTTCCTGTATATCGACTGAATAATTACATTTTTTGGAGCCCAAGCTATTGCTGACGAGGATGCCGGTGATCCTGGGTGTTGGTGGCCATTTCTTCTTCGTTGTCGTCATTGTCGTCGATGGCAGCCGAGAAGTACCTCTATACAGAGCTCTTTAAATGAATATTAGTCGTATTGATGTCGAGTTGCATAAATGATATCCCTGAACTAGGAAGAATCCTATGTTCTACAACCTCTATATCCTCCGTGAGTAAGAAAGCGCCGATTTTTCCGTCTCGTTTTGAAATGGCTACATATCTGAAAATGCCGGACGAGAGAATCTGTGTCGCTGATATACCTGTTGCTCCTCTCCTCTAATTTCCCTGAGCTTGGTGTGAATGCTTAAATCGTTTCAAAGACATGGTATACCAAACTCATTCTTAGCTGTATGTTCGTTCCTCCGTTTTTAGTGAACTCTTGGAAAAATACAAGTTTTTCGCTTCCTGTGCTTAGGGGTGTTCATGAAAAGTTTTGATACACTCATTGACAATGAACAGAACTTTCTAGTGACATGAAAGGATCACGTACGAGAGGCTTATTGAAATGTACGCCTGTATATAGCAAACGGTTTACCTGGTTGAGTCATTTCGAAAATCCTTGCCTGATTCTGAAGTCCCGCTTAGAGTTCAGACTCGATTTTGGATTTCAACTTGTGTCGAGCTTAAAATGGTTTCTCTCTAGTACATTTGACAGGTGTAGTAGTTTACGAATATGTAGAAGAGTTGCAGTAGTTTAAGATCACATAACACTCATATAAGAGATTCGAGCTTGAAATCTCGTCATGAGTCAGATGCACCGAGTAGAATGGGATTCAAGCTATACTTACTCATAGCTTTTGAGCCAAGTTTGAAATCAACTTGCAAAGACAATCAAATGATTGAATGTAAAGCAATATTAATAAGGCTGATCACATAAGATTTCAAAGCAAACTTTTCACAAACCGCATCGAGACAGGAAAGTAAGCCTCAAAAGTTTGGTAATGGCTATATTGGTCCCGAAGTAGAGTTGCACATTATTCCCCATATCACCAGATGCTCGAATATCTCGAGCAAGTCGTACAGATCCCAAACCAGGACATCTCATCATCCACTATCGTACAATCGCTCCATCCACACCATCAGCCCTCTTCAAAACCAGAAGCCAGGCCATTGATCCCTCCAGCACGATCTGCTTTCCTTATGCTCATCTCGACAGACAGGATTTATCTTGGAGCCTGTCCCATCATCTGTGCCTGCTGCTCCTGGAATCGAGCGCCGATGCGCTCACTGCCAGCCATGAACTTCTGCACGCAGCGGGACACACAGCCGGTTTCGCGGGCGACGAGAGACTTGGTGGTGAAGTCGTCGACGCAGTGGTCGAAGCATCGGTCGACGAGGCCGGAGAACATCTGATGGCATTGGTGCATTAGCAGCGCGCTCATTGATTACATGACCCCTTCCTCTTCACCCCCTCCCATTCCGTTACTGGTCGAGGGAGATGGAGATGAAGAGAGGAAGAACCCAAGCTCTGAGACCCATTGCGACTTCTTCATTGCTCGTGGCCTGCTGATAAGGGCGAAAAACCTACACCCATGAACTCCTTCATTTGCTTTCTCTCCAAGCGCTGCTGGAGCTCTCTCTGTTCGCCTGCAGTGAGTCTGATGAATTGAGCAGGTCAGCCATGATATCGAGGTGGATGTGCTGGAAAAGCATGAGAATTTTGCGCAGATGCATACCCGTCCATATTTTCGGCTGGGTACTTGTGATGATTGGTTCTCGGGGGAATATATCTATGTGAGGTGGGTTGTCTTGGGAGTGAGTTGAGGTGAGCAAGTGTGATGATGAATTTCTGTGTGTAGACAGCTTAATTTGTGATGCTACGTCAAAGTTGGTATGCTGCGCGGTCGTAGCTCTTGGGTTCAGGCTCACAATCAGGCTCACGCCCAGTGATCAGGCAGACAGAGCACCAGACGGACGGCGATATTTGGCGAGGAGCTGCTCTTGAACCTTGGGCGATCTAAGATGTATGCACCAATGACAGAGCCTGCAGAGCCCCATCGACGCACTACTTACGATTCATGAAGGTTAAGCTTGTTGAACCTTCGTGAAGAAGGTCCGTCCGGAATATCGAGGCTGACAATTGAGGCTTTGATAACTTGGATGGATACTTCGATACTTACCTCGATACTTCGTATGTCTTACGGGGCGGGGGGTTGGGGGGGAGGGGGGAGGGGGGTGTTTGATCAGGTCAGATACTCTCGACATTTGTCGTCACTGTGGCACCTAGCCAAGGCATACCTTTTCTCTTTGGCTGACGGAGTGACTTGTGATCATGCCTTGCCTCTTTCTTTCTCTATGTCTGTATTTATCTTGATTTATTTTGGGTGTTCCCCAATACGGTCAAGCCGTTGCAAACGGCTCTCGGAAATCTAATAATGGATTCTGGGGAGTCGTGTACCTTAGCGAGCTGCTCCATGCCTTTTTGGAGAATGCTGGAGTCAATGGCAACAATAATGGGTGGAGGGGAGAGTCGAGTGAGTGTGTGCATGTACGTAGTAGAGTGAGTGCATGAGGGTGCATATGTGTCGGTGTCGGTGTCTGTGTCTGGACTACCTGTATGAAGTATAAAGGTGGTAATGTACCTTAGGACGTTACCTTCCCTTCTTATGGATGGATTGGGCGTGTATGAGTGTGTAGCACCACTCAGAGAAGAGGTCCAGATGTGGCGCATCAGTCACACGAGGGAGGTAAGTAGTAAGTGGGAAGAGGTGAGAGGTAGTTTGAGCTGGTGAAGTCCATCAACCACAGATATACACAGATATAGATAGGTAGGGTTGTGCATACAGACAAAGTATAAAAGGCTCCTCTTGCCTGCATCATCATGAAATGAAAAAAGAAGAAGAAGAAGAAGAAGAAGAAGAAATGTAGCCAAGCAAAAGCAAGCCTCTCATGCCCACCGCCAAACTATACAAGGAAAACAGTCATAATAAAAATAATCATAAGAATAACAATAACAATCAAGATGAAAATAAAAAAATAAAAAATAAAAAATAAAAAAAATAAAACAACAACAAAACTAGAATTCAACATGAAAAGATCCAGAAAGGGAAAAAAGAACAAAGAGTGTCTGGATATTAAAGAATTGAGTTGAACTGCATCACACCGAAATAGATTTCTTAACCAGACTGCGTACATGAATTCCACGCCAGACTGCTTGCTGTTCCTGATCCGGAGAATATTGGTACACGACAATTCCTTGGGCGATCCTTATGATCTAGAGTCGAGCACACCAGCACCAGCACCAGCACCATAGAACACACCTTGGTAGAGAGAACTATCCCTCTCTTTAGAATAGACCTCAGGTACTCTTTACACTCTCCCTTATTCTCACTCATTCTCTCTCTCTCTCTCTCTCTCCCTCCCTCTCCAACTCTGCAACATCTTCATCTCTCATCTTTCCTCTCTACTGTCTCCTTCACGCTCGAAAAGTCCCACTCTACGTATTGTCCAGCTGGATGCTTGTCTGTGTCTGTCTGCCTTTGCGCTCTGCCTTTGCGCCAACTTCAAAGCTTTCTACCCGCTTATCATTCTTGGCTGTCGTCTTCCCTGCGTCTTCCCTGTCTTCCTTGATCACCGTACAGTTCTGGGACTAGTGTGAGGTAGCAGCACCTTAACCCACAACTCATCTGGATCTCAGTCCGCGAACCGCTTACTGCTACTATTCAAGATCGTGGCAATCACAGACCTCTCTCAACGCCGTACGACGGCCTGGTCAAAAGCACACCAAAACAAACACATCACACGTCTACTACCTTGCGGATTATTCCCCCCACAAAGTGCTGTCATCATCCTCAAAAAATTACATTCACCACTTTCCTCTCTACCCGTAAATCTCTCTTCCTCTCCCCACTGTCGGATCCACGCTCCCTTCTATTCCGATCGCAAGTCGCGAATTGCGCTCAGCCTCTGCGCCCAATTCGATCCCAAGACAACGACAACCACAACGACAACCACGCTCCGCCTCCTCCATATACATCTACTGCTGCGAGTATTAGCCGCCCAAATATAGACGCTGCACGACTCCATTATCACGGTCTCACCATCTCACCATCTGACGCGTTCCCTGTCGCCCATATAGACGATCCATATCCTGACTTAGCTTCCCTGTGATCTGCAAGACTACAGAACAAAGCGACAGCGTCCTCCGATCACATATATTTTGCGAGCATCCCGCCACGAGCGCTTGCTTGAACTCGAAATAACACAACTATGTCATCAAGCCTGCCTGCACCGACGGCAGCAGCAAATCTAGCACAACCCACCCCAGTACCCCAGTCTGGCTCTCCACCCGCAGCAGCAAAGAGCAAGGACCTCAAGAGCTGGTGGTCTCGATTCAATGTTGCCAGAAAGACTTCTACCAATGGTGAATACCCACTCCCATACACTCTCAGCCTTCCTACGAGAGCCTTGATCCAGTGATCGCGGCCTTGACGTCACAGAGTCAAACATACGAGTCTGATCCCACGTTGCCCACCAATGCGGAGTAGATAAACTCCAGAAAACTGGAGTATGTTACACCTGCAGACAAATTCAAGTGCTGGCATGAATTTGGCGGATGTTCACCAGAGGAGGGACACCATTTTCAATCTGTGCTAGTTGCCTTGTCAAGTCAGCATGAGTATCAGAAGACTAACTATTCGATTGACTGCTGTCCTTGCTTTTCAAATCTTTTTGAGCAGTTCTGTGTCCCATAGGAAAACCTACTGATTTATTGTTAGCAGCAGAGCAACCGACAGGCATATTCGGAGTTCCTCTGCGCCAATCGATCGCGTATGCTAACGTAGCAATCTCTCTCGTCGACGCGGAGGGAAAATCTTATATTTACGGATATGTACCAATAGTAGTGGCCAAATGCGGAGTATATCTGAAAGAAAAGGGTACTTGCAACCGTGAAGCAATTGTATTGTGTGGTAGATGCTGATAGTTTTGCATAGCTACCAATGTTGAGGGAATCTTCAGACTCTCGGGGTCTTCAAGAAGAATAAAGGAGCTGCAAGCTATATTCGATGCGCCAGATAAGTACGGAAAAGGCCTTGACTGTAAGTAAATACTTCTGACACGTTCTGGTGACATTAACTTACGACAACTTAGGGGCTGGATACACTGTGCATGATGCAGCCAATGTTTTGAGGAGTGAGTTGATTCTTCCCCTTGACCTTGTGGGGTTGCAGTGTTCGCTTCAGAACTGACGGAGTTCAAGGATATCTTAATCAATTGCCGGAGCCAATAGTACCACTAACCTTGTACGAGCGTTTCCGAGATCCTCTTCGTGGTGTCAGTGGACAGGCAGTCAATGATACCACTGCTGAGGATAAAGCCCCTTTTGACATAAATGTGGCCATCAGCACATATCAGCAGCTCATCACCGAGCTTCCTCCCCTGAACCGACAGCTTCTCCTGTATATTCTTGATCTTTTGGCTGTCTTTGCTTCTAAGTCCGAGGAAAATCGAATGGACTCAGCCAACTTGAGTGCTATTTTTCAGCCAGGTCTTATCAGTCATCCAACGCATGATATGGCACCTTCGGAGTATCAGCTCAGTCAAAATGTGTTGATTTTCTTGATTGAGAACCAAGATCATTTCCTGATTGGTATGAGTGGTACAGCAGCCGACGAACAGACTGTTGCAGAAGTTCAGAATGGTGGAACACCACCCCCGGCAACTCCCACGACTCCGATCCCAAGTAGATCAAAGACCACTGTGGGAAGATCGGCTTCAAATGCCAGTGCAGGAGCGGATAGTGTTCGCAAGTATGGTGGCGTTAGACGAAACGTTTCGGTGTCTTCGAAGCATTCCAGACAATCGAATGGCGCTCCAAGTCCAGCTAGCCCAGCATATGGTGCAACTTTGACGCAAACATCGAGCGGTGGAGTTCATCGTAGCAACACAGTACCATCGAAGCGATCACCTGCCTTGTCGAACCGACTCCAGAAGACTTCTGGATCACCATCTCCGAACGCTGTTGTCCTATCTCCACCAGACTTGGCTACAGCTCGTGGCGTATCTCCTGGGCCTACTGAAACCTCAAGTCAGGCTCCCAAATCAGCTGCATCATCAACAGTTGCTCCCACTGCAATCGGGGTCTCCAGTCTTGCTCCAGCAGCGAGTGCTATAACTGCCCAACGTAGTCACGAGCAGCTTCTGCAAGATCCAGAGAAGCATGGTGCACAAGGTCCACCACCAACACTTGGACCAGCATTTGTGCCCAAGGAGCGTTCCGTATCGAACTTATTTCAAAGATCGGCAACTGGAGAGAGTGAAAAGAAGCCGCCAAACAAATTGAGGAAGAAGCGCTTACCGGAGGGTTCCAATGCGAGTGCGCAAAGTTCACAAAATTCTCTTCATGGTGCAAGCTCGGTGGCACATTCACCTGCTTCTCCTCCGACAATTCCATCACATCCTGTTATCGATCATGCGATGTATCCACTTGAAACTGTACAATCCGGTACTCCGCTTTTCTCTCGGACTGATGTCACACCCTCAGCTTTCCATGGCGCGTCAACGGGAAGCGTAGATGGTTCTGGTGAAGTAAACGCTGCAAACACGCAAAGGCATCCACTGGATCCACCACAATCGTCTGATGGAACACTGAAGCCCACAGTCTCAGCCACTAACTCTGTGCGCTCGCATACTTCAACAAACGATCAATCCGATTTTGAACATTCTGATGATCCAATGGCAGCTTCTGAGCAATTAGAAAAACGAAGAAGATGGAGATTGTCACGTAGAAAAGACTCACAGGGTAATCCGCTTGGACCTGATATAACCAGTCCAAAGAAGATGCTTGGTAGCAACCTCGCAGCGGAGAGCAGCACGACTTCCTTCCACAGTGTAGTTCGTCCAAAGAAGAGCTTCACAACTGGCGATGCAATAACCAGTGGTTCCGAGACTTCAGTGACGCAGGCGACACCAGGTCATGGCTACTCGAATAGTGAATCCGGGGTGGGCGCCTTTTCAAAAGAGGAGAAGACGAAAAATCCGATTGATTGGTTGAAGGCTAAGATGCGTGGTGACAAGGAAGAAAAGAAGGGACAGGAACTTCGTGACACAGAGAAAAGTGATAAGGATAAGGAATTGGAACAGCCCACGCGTGCACGCTCTGTATCCCTTTCGAACAGTCGAGGGGGGACCGTACTATCTGAGCCAGTTGGACATGAAGTCGTCATTCCAGAACAGACACAACCAAAGGCAATAGCGGACGAGTCAGCAACCACTATTATACCCGCAGAAAGTACTACATCTGTTGCTGTCGAAAACAACACCTCAATACAGACCACTCCAGCAGAACTCGAAGCGCCATCTGCTCCCCCTTCCAACCATTAAGGCGATCTCGCACAGACGGTGCCATTTACGAGTCACGTCACCCTCTCTGCGGCAACTACAATTTATGCTACACTATGCGTCTCACGAACCACGACCAGTACTACAGATCTTTGTTTCGGATACCCAGTTCTTCTTCAGCCTTTCCTCTTTTCTTTTCCTTCAAATACTGTTTTTGATTGTCTTTGCAACATGCGTTGTATACCAAACTCCTGCTGGCTGCCTTGTTAGACTAACCTCTGTTCTTTTCTTTTTCCTTATCACCCTATGGTGCTTACGACAATGTATGGATTCTATGTATGAACTTTTTTTTTCCCTGTTTATGATGATAAATGCTCTGTTCTATCTTCTGCATCTTTCTTCTTCTCGCCCCTTATGATCTTAATCGGAACAGGATGAGATCTTGAGATTGGCAAAGGAAGCGACCAGGCTTCTCAGTCGTCTTACCAGGGTACAATGTTTGAGTAGGCTGATTGCAAAATATAAAAATGTCTCTTGTTGTTGCTGTTGTTGTTCTATCCCTTCCCCCTTCTTCCAATGCTCTCCCACCCACAAAAAAACACGCTTTATTTGTCCCCTCTCCCTCCCCGTTCCCCTGTTATGTTACTTCTCTTCTTCTTGTCCTTGTGTTTATTGCTGTGCTGTGCTGTGCTGTGCTGGTATGGGCTTACGAAATGAAAATCAAACCAAATTCGAATCGGTGGAGTTTGTTGGATTGGGAAAGGGAAATTGCTTTCATTTGTCTTTTAAGGAAATATGATGTACTTCTGAGCGAGGAGGATGTCTGAGGGGAAGCTCGTTTGTCTTGCTACATTCGCGTTGTTAAAGTTGAAAGAAGCTTGTTTTTTTCCTTCTACATTTGGTGTCATTGAGAGGTTCTTTGTGATTCTACGCTGTCTTTCCATGTGTATGTGTGGTTCAGACTTTGGTTCTTGTAATGTGGTAATTTTGTGGCGGGCGTTGACTCCTTAGGTCTGGAGTTGGCTGCCATTATCTGGTCTGGTCTGGTTCTTTCATTGCCGGCGTCTTGTACTTGCTCTTTATTGTTTTGCAAGATATTTGTGAAAATTGTATGTGAGTGGAATGGACATGCTGTTGATGGATGGTTGGTTGGTTTTCAACTGCTATGGTGTGCTATATGACGGTCTGTGTAGTGACTGTCTGCCTATCAGTTTTTTTTTTATTAGCAATTTTGCGACTGAGTGAGTTGTCTTTGCTGTGCTATAGAGACTGTGAGGTACTGTGAGATCTTTTTTGGTAGGATGCTTAATACTTTGTCGATGGCAGACTGAAAGGTCTACTTCTTAGATAAGAATAGCAAGAGTCTTGTTATGCGGGTGGCAGAGGAAATAAAGGAGTGGTTGATTATGTATATTTGTTTAATAAGAGTTTAAATTGATACAAGGAGAAGTCCTATCTTGAATTGGACTGCTAAATATCTGAAATTTGCTAGTTAGAACCTCTGAGTTTAGACGGATATGCGGGGGAGTAGACTTTATGTGTCTATATATAGTCGTCAAGTGATTTATTGTCTCGCGACACACCAAAACGATTTAAAGACTACAAAAGTTATATTTTGTACGCAACCATCGGATGAAAATGCGCCTAGCGATAAAGTGAACATCAACCCACATCCGTACAAGCTATACTAAACGCGCTTCTATTATATTCTGCGTTCTACGCGTCTTATATATCCCTACCTCTCTATCATCATCTTCATCGTCATCGTTATCTACAATCTTATCCCCATCTACTACCCAATCCGTATTTCGCACGACTTACGCTTGGACTAACCTGACCTAAATCTTCCAACTGTGATTATCAGAGTCAGGAAACTTTCCTTAGTAGCGAGGAAGGGTTGTCTTTGGGGAATTTATAGGACTCCGAGGGGACTAAGGGTTAAGCGAGGAAAAGGTGTGTTAATAAGTTTTAGGTAACTTTGGGTTTGCAGCTTTGTTGTTTGCTTTTGTTGTGAGTACATATTAGGACACACTGTGTTAGATACCTTAGATATAAGCTTAAGGGATTAGTGGTATGCTAATATCTTTGAACTTCTTCATCATAGAATTACTACTATCATTGCCGTAACAACTGTTTAGTTTGTTTTAATCGGATTATCTATATAATCTTTATTTTATGTGTTCAACTGATTTGTACATCAGATTTAAGACTTTCACGTGTGCAACTTATTAGCCTACATTTACACCAGCTGCAACAAGTACAGCGCAAACAGACATAATTGTCGTATTATACTGTAGGAATTGGGAGCCAAGTCCCTAGTATTCAACTTGTCTTTCTAAGTGAGAAAATTTTCTCATTCAAATCCCAGTCTCGAAACATACAAACTGCCGTAGCTAATGTATCTAAGTACCGGAAGTCTGCCAAGCCCAATTTTGGGCGTCTAGAAGAATAGAAAACATTCCAAAAACGTCGTATTTACGAGGAACCGTATATACGAAGCATTAGATCTGATGTTGCATCTGATCCTTTGCCAAATAGGCACCAGATGCCAGGGTTTTGTTGGTAATAGCTTTCTTCGTCTATGGCAGTGTTCCAGGTGTTTGTAATGACAATTGCAGTTAATCCTCAAAGTTGATGTGGGGTTCCGAAGAAGTGCGGAATTATATGTACATACGAGGTTATGCGATATACGAAGTGCCTATGAGAGATGCGTGTGAGCGCGATACCCCACATGCCAGCTACCAAGTGGCCAATGACATATGAATAAATACTCGTTGAACTGAACATAATTGGCGTGTTCGCTGATTTCATCAAGCCTTTCTTGTCCCTGCTTACCTGATCATTGTAGATCTTACAGAGAATCTTAAAAGCTCGGCGATTAATCTGGCGACGGGGTTAAGTTACCGCCGGTCAATGGATGAAAATAAAAGCATAAAACTGGAAGATTCTACGAGTGCTTTGTATGAGAGCAATAGCCTGCGTTTTAGCCCAACCAACGCATCGTCATTTCAGAATGACTCAAGAATATTATCAAGATGCGTGGCGGCGCCTATCTATGATAACTTGTAGCCGTGGAAGGCAATGTGGGCACAATCTGCCACAAGCTCAGTATTCCACCACTCTTGATACTTATGCCTCAGGAAAATACCACTTACAATATCGCAGTTACTCACCCAAAGAGGATAATATTTCCGGGGGTCTGCGTGGAATGATAAAATGGCCGTGGTAAAAAGAGCTTACGCACATCGCAAGGTAATGAATAACTTTGACGGTTCTAGTAATCTTTCCATATTCGGACGTTGTAGAGTGCTTTAGCCTATGATAAATAGTATCATAATCATGCAGCTGTTGATTCGAAGATTTGCGTTCCGGCTGTCAAGAAATCTGCCCCTCATCTTAGTGCCGACGACGGACGAGCTCCACAAGCGATTTATCATACAAGAAGTCGCCAGAGCTCTCAAAATACAAGACCGTTTACCATTTTCTGTGAAGTTCCACAGCATAACACCATCTTCCTCCCACCACAAATTTCCTCACAAAGTCATATAAACACATTAACAAAATGGCCTCCACTGTTGGCAAGGTGAGCACTTTTTAACCCCGCCTTCCCCAATCAAGTTTACGTCATATACTGATCAATCTGCTCTGTGACAGACTATTACCTGCAAGGTTCGCAATTTCCCCAGAAACTCCCTCATACACTCTAGAAGTTCGAATTAACATATATTGAAAGGCTGCTGTTGCATGGGAAGCTGGCAAGGACTTGAGCATCGAGGATATTGAGGTCGCACCACCACAAGCGGGCGAGGTCAGAATTGAGATCTTCTACACCGGTGTCTGCCACACAGGTAAAATAGCTTGTCACGGGTTTTTGAATTTGCAGTATCTAACAACAAGCAGATGCCTACACTTTGTCCGGAAAGGATCCCGAGGGTGCTTTCCCAATTGTCCTTGGACACGAGGGAGCTGGTATCGTCGAGTCCGTTGGTGAGGGTGTCACATCTGTCAAGCCAGGAGATTACGTTGTAGCTTTATAGTGAGTAATCTACCATTTCCCAGAGGAATCTCCAGTCACTGACAATTTCTAGCACTCCTGAATGTAAGGAATGTAAATTCTGCAAGTCTGGCAAGACCAACCTTTGCGGTAAGATCAGAGCTACCCAGGGCCGTGGTGTCATGCCAGACGGTACCTCCAGATTCAAGGCCAAGGGCAAGGACCTCCTCCACTTCATGGGTACCTCCACCTTCTCCCAATACACAGTTGTCGCCGATATCTCCGTCGTCGCCATCACCAAGGATGCCCCAATGGACCGCACCTGCTTGTTGGGTTGCGGTATCACCACCGGTTACGGAGCCGCCGTCGAGACCGCCAAGGTCGAGGAGGGTTCCACCGTTGCAATTTTCGGTGCCGGATGTGTCGGTCTCTCTGTCATCCAGGGTGCTGTGCAGCGCAAGGCCAAGCAAATCATTGTTGTGGACGTAAACAACAACAAGAAGGAGTGGGCTGAGAAGTTCGGTGCCACGGACTTCGTCAACCCAACCGAGCTTAAGAACCAGTCCATCCAGGAGAAGCTCATTGAGATGACTGACGGTGGATGCGATTACACTTTCGACTGCACGGGTAACGTTGGTGTGATGCGTGCTGCGCTTGAGGCTTGCCACAAGGGTTGGGGACAGTCTATTGTCATTGGTGTAGCTGCTGCTGGACAGGAGATCTCCACAAGACGTAAGTCAATTCCAACAATTACAAATGCACACTTCCACAAACTACGTATACTGATCATAAACAGCATTCCAACTTGTCACTGGTCGCGTATGGAAGGGATGTGCGTTCGGAGGCATCAAGGGCCGCTCCCAGCTTCCACAGCTCGTCGACGATTACATGACTGGCAAGCTCAAGGTCGACGAGTTCATCACCCACCGCAAGAACCTAGGAGGCATCAACGAAGCCTTCGACACCATGAAGCAGGGCGACTGCATCCGCTGCGTTGTCAACATGCGCGAGGTATAAAGCCCGCCCTTTTCTCTCTCTCATGCCGTGTTTCAAACCCCTCAAATTTGCTCTGTTAGTTAGCACCCAGAGATAGGTCTTAGCTTTCCACGAATTCAAAATGATATCATGATTTTTTACTCTTTATTTTGCAGACTGGGTTCTGACGTGTGATCTTCTCGTCTTAGTTAGGCAAAGCCGCCACATCGTCCCACGTCCCCAGCAAATTGTAGCGTTTGAAATTGAGGGTATAGGGGTTCTACGCGGTTTTTTCATTTTCAAAGAGCGATTGCCTTGTTTTTCTTTCTTCTATTTCATTCCTATTCAAAATATCTTGTCTTGTTTCCATGTCTCCCGTGGAGGGGTTGGTATAGTTTGTGGCTTGGTGCGGGGTTCCAACACCATCATTACCCCGCAGGATTATGCAATGCATATATTTTCACAAATTTTGCATAAAATCTTTGATATGCTAGTCATCATGATAAAAGATGATCACAGTGAAATACTCGTGAAATACACTACGGTCGATTGAAGCCGTGATATACACAGGACTTAGAGCATAAAGGGACCAAAGACACCAACTATAGCTTAGTCAGTTGCTTGAAAAGGAGAGCTTATATGTATTCTATGGAACTTTGATTTTCATCGAAGATCCATTGATCACAATAACGAATTGACAGGAAATTCCGAATCTCTCTGCGCTTCAACTCCAGAGAATGATTGTAGCGCACCTTAGAAACTAGTAAAGAGAAAGAAGATGACGATGAAGAGAACCACTTCGGAATTCTTCTCCAACAATGGGTATGCATGGGTTGTTTCGCTACAGAATTATTGGATATTTATTTTGATGACAATCCACCAAACATCAACGTCAGCGTTTATTAAAGGTTTCCATAATAGCATCAGTTTAACGTGACGTTTAGCGTATCACAAGTATATGTACACCATAACTAAATATGAAGCAATTAGTCGTGAAAGTATGATTACGCCTTATTAGACATGGTCAAATCCTGACCAGCAAATACGGTCATTCAGCTTCACACAACCGCATCACAAGACTTGGGTACCTAAAATTTAAGTAGTACATATGAGTGGAAATGCCGGACGATCTAATGGTATATGATACATAATAATACAAGCACTGCATGATCACGCAGGCAAAGCTCTCATAACGCCTTCAAATGCCACAAGTGCCACCGCATTCGCCGGGAATGCACGTAAAAAGCACGGTACGAAGCCCCTCCAAAAGCCCCTCCAGCCATTCTCTTTATATACAGTCGTGGCGGCCGATTTCCACGTGGGAAATCTCTTGACACCATCACCCAGGCCACCAGCAAGTGGATCAGTCATGATCCGCTGCTTGACCACATCGGACGGATATGAAGTTATCCAGAAGACCTGAGCACTAAGTCCACCGGCCCAGAAATTCACGGCGGGGGTGCTCAGGTTTGTTTTCTCGGAGAGTATGCGCGTAAAGACATCGTAACTTCCCCACCAGAAGAAGAAGAAGCCGCGGAACAGGAGCGTGGCCGATAATCCGTGGTAGATTCCGCGTATGCCATGGAATTTATAGATCTTCTTTGCACAGTCCACCGGCCCGCTGTACAGCCTGTCGTTCTTGTTCGCCGAGTACTGGATCTGCAAACGCGCCTTGATATGCTCAACAGGGGCGGCTATGAAACTGACAGTTGCTCCGGCCATGACACCGGCCATAGCATGCCCAATCGTAGGTAACTTATGCAGTCTTTCCGCTCCGAGAGGCAGATCTCGCTGCGCAAAGCCGGCTGGACTTGCCACCATTCGGTGTGGGTCGAATAAGGTGCGGTGCAATAGCTTCCGGTAGAAAGTTAGAGAGCCCAACATGATACTGTCCATGAACATCCAGCCAACTAAGGGTGGTGTAGCACCCTTGTACAGGCCTGCCAACCCTTCCTTCCGTACTGTTACAAGGAGACATTCTAACGGTCCTCGAAATTGTGCCTTATCGGACGTTTGTAGTCGCACCTTTATTGTGTCGAACGGGTGTCCGACTGGAGTGGTAGAAGAAGTGCAGAGTCAGCATGGGTCATGGCGATGCGAAGGGACTTGTTGTGTATGAAACATCGTGATCGTCAAGGCGAAAACGTGCACATGCAGGAAATATGGAGCTGGGGGTCATTGACGGGAACAGCCAAGTCTCTTTGAAGGGTTTCAAGGGACCAGACGGCATACCCCAACGATTGCATCGGAGTGTCGAATATGCAATACGATGTTGATGAGTTCATCGAAACGACAACACGAAACACGTGCTTTTGAAGATAGGTAGATAGGGACTCGCGATAAGGAAAAAATAACCCTCGAGGCTCTCCGAACAGTTGAGCAAAAGCATGCAGAAAATCAAAGCGAAAGAAAAAAGAAAGAAAGAAAAGAAAAAAAACCTCTTCGACCAGAAAATATAAACAAGAAAGGGGAATGAAATGATTTGAACTCACCAGATAGTTTTGCAATGCCCGAAAAGACACCAGCCACGAAGCCTTTGTAGTTTTGGCCTCCCTTCTTTTCTTGAACACTTCTTACACCCCCGTCCTGGACAGCATCAGAGGGTCCATGGTTCGCATCAAGGGCAACCATGTGCTTTGATACTGCAGGACCTGACATTGGCCAAGACCGACAAGACGCCGTTCAACGAAAGGCTCTGGTTCCAATTGCAACGCACTCACGGGTGGTAAGATTGAAGATGGAACATCCGTTGTACAGATGCAAGACGTTGAGACGGAAAGATTAGTAATTGGAGTGGAGGGGGGTACCAGATTGAGATGATGTTTGTCAGATCAAGTACTGCACCCTGTGACTCTTTTTGCCGAGAGAGAAGAGAGAGAGAGGGAGATCTTTCTGTTCGTAGAGACGTATATTTTGGTTTCTGGTCTTGTCGCCCTGTCGTCCTGTCGTCTGTCTTTTGAGTGAGATTATGAGCTGGTCAGACTCGGGGATAAGGATTGTTGTACTCCGAAGATCCTGGAGTTACGTACAGGAACAGTCAAGATTCAAAAGTCATGACGATGTCTGTCTTATCGACTAGATACAATCACCCAAGGACGGTAACTGCACCACAGCGTCCGTGTCACTCTCACTCACTGCACAGTAAGTAGTGTTCAGTGTTCAGTGTTCAGTGTTCAGTAGCCTTGCATAGCGCACAGGTCGAACTTGTTCCGCTTTCATTCATCGGATGCTCCTAATGCTCACTCGTGACTGGCTGGCTGGCTGATGTAAGGTGCCGTGCTACTACTCGCGGCTCCTACTGCACTTCAGCTATGGTAAGCTGCCACTTTTTTTATTACTCCTCCACCAATTCCAAAAGAAATGACAAGCAACGATCCAGATTCCTCAGTAATCACCAGTTTGGATGGATCGGTATCTGTTTCTATACTCTAATAACTATTTATCATTTGCACAACGACTTGCTTCTATCTAAAATAGCTGCTCCCTGATCTGATTCCATACCTTACTTGTATTACCTTAGCATTTCCGCCTCAAGTCTCGTCTGAAAGATCAAGCCCGGCGAGCGAGCAAGTGTATCCCTGTACATTTGTTCCGATCCACCACGACGTTTAGGATTCAAAACCCGTTGTACGTATACCTTGTATGAATACCCTTCCTCGCAGCTCAACAGCTTGTAATCACTCACTGTCTTTTCCGACATCTTACTTATAATAAGAAAAGAAATCTCCGTTCTTAATCTCTTCTTCTCATCAGCACAACTCCAAGAACATAATTCGCTATATCTCCCATTATTGGATATCCAATTCACCCCACTTACCTCGGAGTACTATAATATTGTTACTACTACAATGGCACCAGAAACCAAGCAACGAGCGACTGAGTCCAAGAAAGGTATGTTATCTGTCACAGAAGCTCAAAGTACACAAAGACAGCAAGAAAGCAAACTAACAGAATTCAGTCTGGACGACTCTCATCACCAACAATAACTACCTCTCAGGCCTTCTGACCCTCGACCACAGCTTGAAAGCCGTCGGCTCCAAGTACCCATTGGT
The DNA here is from genome assembly GCA_024752435.1 of Allantophomopsis cytisporea. Taxonomy (NCBI): domain Eukaryota; kingdom Fungi; phylum Ascomycota; class Leotiomycetes; order Phacidiales; family Phacidiaceae; genus Allantophomopsis; species Allantophomopsis cytisporea. Next base: position 2,431,021 of record CP103025.1, read on the forward strand.
CGCACTCTACACAGACACCTTCCCTGCCTCTGGGCACGCGGCCCTCGAAGCGCGGGGCATTCCCAAGCAGCGCATCGAATACCTGCTCCCAAAGATCAATGTGGACTACTCAAACGACCCGCGCTTCTACGACTGCTGGTCGAAGCTTGCGCCATTCAGTCTGGAGGAATATGACCGAGTCGTGCAGCTAGACAGCGACATGCTGGTACTGCAGAACATGGACGAGCTGATCGAGATGGAGCTCGACGGGCCCGAGTTGGCTGGCAAGGGCAACAAGGTTTTTGCTGCGGGCCATGCCTGCGTGTGCAATCCGCTGAAGAAGAAGCACTACCCAAAAGACTGGTACATTTATCTGCACAGGATATCGTTTCACAATGCACGATGCTGATTTTATCTAGGATCCCAGAGAACTGCGCCTTCACTAGCCAGCACTCGACACCAGAAATCGCACACACGACGGGCGCTGACCCAGCTTCCGGCCCATTGGGCTTCATGAACGGCGGCTTACAGGTCGTCAACCCCTCAGTGGCGGTATTCAACCTGATCCAAGACTACATGGACAGCGACGCGGTGATCAACCTGGACTTCGCGGACCAGTCACTGCTATCAGACCTCTTCCGCGGTCGCTGGGTACCGCTTCCATACACTTACAATGCGCTCAAGACGCTGCGATGGGAAGGTGTGCACAGCCCGATTTGGCGCGACGACAAGGTCAAGAATATCCATTATATCTTCAGCCCCAAGCCGTGGGATGAGGACGAGGGTAAGGAGGGCGTTGAGGAGACGCATTCTTGGTGGCATAAGGCTAATAAGGCGCGTCTTGCGGACGAGAAGGAGAAGGGTATCCCTGTTGATGGGTTCTAGAACGGGTATGAGCTACGAGTTTGCTTGTTTTGGGCTCTGGCAGCGCATGACTTATGATGGATGGGTTGGGTTAGATGGCATAGATAGCGGGATAGCTGGTTGAGCAATCATGAATCTCATTGTTTATTTTTTATTTTAAAATATGCATGCCCGTCCTGGGCTCCTTGATGTTTGACTTGCTGACGCTGCTGATCAACATTCATGTTGAGAATCTAGTCAGTCTTCCTGCAGTCAGGCAAAGAGCAAGTCATCCTTATGATGTTACAGTGATCACAAGTCCAAACCTATTTCCTAGATCTGCAATGCAGTAAATAGACTGGCTATATTGGTAGCATAGTTGAAGCCAGACAGCTTCCATGGTCGCCTTTACATGTTAAAAGACTATCTTACCATGACCTGTTTATATCTGGTGGTCATTTACCAACATCACATGTGATACTATGGACTCTAAAGTCAAAGTACACACGACTTATGATTGCATGGGCTGGATAGGAGTTATTGCATATCGCTAAGGGGTACTGGAAATAGTCACAGTTTACGATTGTAATCACACAAGTGCACGTCATATGAAGTCTGGAAGAAAGCTCATTGAAGCTCATTGTGCTAATTGACAGGTTTGAAGTGTCATCTTCCCACTGCGACCTATTGCTCCTCCGGCGATTACTGTCACTCGACCAAACGCGCTACTGTTTAGCCCAACCATGCAAGAAATTCGTGATATTTTCCTGTCTAATGCACTTAAGCAAAGTAGAAGATAATCTAGGAAGGTGGGGCAGCACCGCGTCCACGTCCGAAACCGCCACGGCTAAGTAAAATGTTAGCTAAATTCATACGGTTCTGCAGATTAATTTCAACTTACAACGATGGAGCGAACTCTCCTGGAGCACCGCCCTCCTTACCCTCACCAGCATCACGACGTCTGTAACCTCCCTCACGGTCACCACGCTCACCACCACGGCCACCACGTCCACCGAATGGCTTGCGCTCGCGCTCACCCTCACCACCCATCATTCCGCGGGGTGGAGCGTGGGAACGCTGCTGCTTGATGTGGGTAGCTGGGACAATCTCAGCTGGGAGATGGAGCCACTCGCGAAGGTAGTCGAGACCCTCAGCGGTGAGGGTGTAGTAGTAGTATTGCCATGAGAACTGGGTCTTGACGTAACCACGGGAGGTAAGAGACTGGCAAGCCTTGATAACGTAAAGGTTCTTGGTGTCAATGTCGTTGTGCTTTGGGAGGTTGAAGTCCTTCTTGGCAACGAGAACACCCTCACGGAAGAGGTATTCGTGGATCTTCTTGCGGTCGGCCTTTGGGATCAACCTGTTTTCGCTGTCAGCAATTGCAATAATAATTGCAATTATGGCTGCGAGCTTCTACTCACATGTTGGCGGTTTGGCGGTTTGTCGTGAAGGATTGACCGGTTGTTGCTTGTCGTGAAAGTTCGCGATGTCGAAGAATATCTGAAAATATGCCAGTGTGTGGGAGAGACTAACTAACCCTTAGCGAGTGCCTGAGGATGGGGCTGCTGCTTGATCTTACTTGCTGATGCGCTAAGACTCATTTGCGGCAAGCGCCATACTCTGACCAGCCTTATCATTAGTCTGGTCACATGATCCGGAGCAGTTTGTGGGGTGGAACATTTGTCGCATTATCGCGCAGCCTCACGCCTGATTCTTTACCACATATCTCTACCTCATTGCAGCGCATTGTATTCACTTCTTGCACCAACCAAACATACCTTGACCCCTACAATACACACATACACACACTCTCTGTACTCGACATAATGGCCTCGCCATCAACGATCAACGTCTTGTTGACGTCTTTCCCCGGTCTCAATCTTCCATCGACCCTCTCTTTACCACTGCCTGCCACTACATCTATCTCCGAACTTCGCGAAAAATTACAAGAGCGCCTTCCATCGGCTGGCGATCGCCTCATTCTTACGACTCTATCAAACAAGCAGCTCTCATCGACATCTCCCGAGCCCATCTCTGATCTCCTCTCAGACCCCGAAGATGCATTTCTCTCCCTTCGCCTTTCCGCCCGACTTTGTGGTGGTAAGGGAGGATTTGGATCGCAACTTCGAGCAGCAGGAGGGCGCATGTCATCGAAGCGAAAGCGCAACCAGGGCGAGAACAACGGATCCAGTCGCAACCTGGATGGACGCCGTCTCCGAACGGTGACAGAGGCGAAGGCTTTGGCGGAATACCTTGCCATTAAGCCGGACATGGATAAGAAACAGAAGGAGGAGAGAAGAAAGCGTTGGGAGCAAGTTGTTGAGCTAGCTGAGCGAAGAGAGGAGGAAATCAAGAGTGGGTCCAAGGGCAAAGTTGATGGCAAATGGGTTGAAGATAAGGAAGAAGCCGGAGAACGAACACGTGAGGCAGTTCTTGCGGCTATGAAATCCGGGGATTATAAGGACAACTTATTCTTGGCGGGCCCATCGAATAGCTCTGGAAGCTCCGGTAGTGAAGATGAGGAGATGAGTGGCATGAACTCAAAGGACACTACACCTCCATCTGATACGCCAGCTGCGTCGAAGCCGAGAACATTCTTCGGATTCGATGATGATGACGAGTTCATGAGCAGTGATGAAGAAGATGAGGGAAGCGAGTCTGAGGAGAGTGTGGGTGAAGATAAGGAAGAGGTACCGGAGACACTAGCGCCTGTCATCGAAGAGCCAGAACCTGTGATCGAGGAGAACGAGTCCGAGCCTATTGCACCCAAGACTAAGGGCAAAGGTAAAGGAAAGGGAAAGGGAAAGATTACCGAAGAAGAGGTTGTAGAAAATATCGAAGCTGAAGCAATAGAGGTAGTAGCTATGGAAGAGCCAGAGCAAGAGCCAGAGGCTACCCCTGCAAAGGGTCGAGGCAAAAGGACTGCAAAGACTCCAACCAAAGCGGCACCAAAGACACCAGCAAGAGCTACTAGATCGAAGGGCAAGGGAAAGGCATAGTTGGAGATACTTTCATTTGAGCGTTGGCGTTTGGTTTGAAGTGGCAACAGAATTTTATTGGATGGGGGCGTTCTCTTTTGGGTGCTTGCATTCTCGTAGCTAACCGATGAAATTACAAATCATGAGCTTTTTTCAACGCATTCTCTGGTGAATCATTGAGCTCTTGGTACTCTGTATAAAAAGCCATGTTCAATACAATGTCATTAGGCGCAGAATATTCGTTGAAGGTTGTTTATCATAGCTATCGTACAGCCGCCTGTGTTCTAGATCTAGCTTACGAATAATATTCAGAAACCGGAAACGAGCCTCGCCATCACGAAAGTATCCACTTAAAGTATCCATTTGAAGCATTGCAGTCTACATAGTCTATCCCTTAACAGCGTAGATGGCCTTGGCAAGTCTGCCTACATTGTCAGAGGTGATACCAGCGACAGAGATTCTACCATCCTTGGTGGCGTATACGGAGTGCTCCTTGGCTAAGGTGTCCATCTGCTCTGGGGTAAGGCCAGTGTATGCGAACATGCCGATCTGGCTGGTGATGTGGCTCCAGTCGTGCTTGCTTCCAAGATCCTCGAGGTTCTTCTTCAAAAGAGCTCTCATGGTAATGATACGGTCGGCCATTCCCTTGACCTCGCCCAACCATTGCTTGTTGAGAGCTGGGTCGTTCAAGATCTCGGAGGCAATACGGGCACCGTGGACTGGTGGGTTAGAGTAAAGAGGTCTGACCAAGATCTTGATCTGGGAGTCAACACGCTTCTTCTCATCGGCATCGGCAGTGACGATGGAGAAAGCACCAACACGCTCTCCGTAGAGACCCATGTTCTTGGCAAAGGACTGGGCAAGGCAGATGTTGTGGCCCTGCTCGACAAAGTGACGCACTGGGAAAGCGTCCTTGTCAGTATCACCGGAAGCAAAGCCCTGGTAGGCCATATCAAAGAAAGCAAAGTGCTCGCCAGCCTTGACGGCCTCGCTGATCTCCTTCCACTGCTCTGGGGTTGGGTCAACACCAGTTGGGTTGTGTGCACAAGCGTGCAGCAAGAAAGCACTTCCCTTTGGTGCGGACTTGATATCTGCGAGCATACCCTCGAAGTCAAGACCGATGGTGTCCTTGTTGTAATATCTGTACTTCTCGACTTCGAGACCGGAGTCCTTGAAAACGGCACCATGGTTGGCCCATGATGGTGTTGGGATATAGATCTTCTTTGCGCCTGGGAAGAAGCGGGCGAGGAAAGCACCTCCAATTCTGAGAGCACCAGTACCGGAGATGGACTGAGTAATGACGAGACGATCAAGAGCTGATGAGTCCTTGCCGTATGCGAGGACAGCAGCAGCCTTGGTGAATTCAGGAACACCAGTGATACCAGCGTACTCCTTGTTAAGGTGTGCGTTTACGACCTTGTCTTCGGCAGTTCGTACAGATGGGAGAACATATGGCTTTCCCTTGTCGTCACGGTAAGCACCAACACCTATCATTCCAATTAGCAATCATTCAAGGTTCTGATTGGAAATTATGGCATACCGAGGTTGATCTTCTCCGTGAAAGTATCGGCCTTGAAGGCTTCAGTGATACCTAAAGATATTTAGCAATTGTTCAATATTTCAATGGTCAATTACATACCCAAAATGGCCTTTATTGAGCGTTACAATTAGTGTCAATTGTGCACATTGGAGTCCGGGAATACTTACATCCTAAGATACTTATTAACTAAGGCCAAGACAACAATGACTGGGGGGAATTGACTCACTGGAGGGCCTTGTGGGACATTTGCCCAAGTTGAGGCTTGTCTGGCAGCGACACAGGTACGGGCAGCAGTGCCACGAAGGGCAGCTTGTCTGCAGGCAATTCTTGCAGTAGAAAGCATTGTGTATATTGATTGAAATGACACGGGGGGACTTTCCGATGAAGACTCACCACAATATATATGGTTCGATGCGTGCCGACGAGACCCAGAATTACTCCATGTTTTCGCGAGCTCGGCGCCTCTCTTAGGTGCGTGGCTCCCCCCCGAACCTACCCGCTGACAACGTACGGTGTGGTGGCCTTAGGAGACGCATGATGTTTTCGAATGCCTTCAATTGCGCCCAATCTGTACAAATTCACTTACAACAAAATGTAAATTTAAATTTAATTGGTTGCTTGCATTTATATGAGTACAGCCTTGAGAAGTGAGTACATTCTGAACATGTTACGATACTTGTGAATCGCTGAACATTTACGTTTACTATGAGTATGGAGTGCTTCCCGTACGCCAGTCTAAGCTTGAAAAAGTGGGCGGTGGGAGCGGTGGAGTAGTTTCTGCCGCAGGGTCCATCTTAAACAACAAACAATGCTATCGCGATAGTGCTTATCAACATTTATGAACTCCAGCGATACTTTGGATATGAAGAACGCAGAGAAGAAGGCCATCGTGATAGGTATCAGTGGTTGCTCTTCAAGTGGGAAGACAACATTGAGTAGGCTACTTCGGGATATCTTTCCTAATACGTTCATTCTTCACGAAGATGACTTCTACCGACCTGAAACAGAGTAAGTCGATTTCTTACTTTCGCTATCTGACAGTGCATTATGTTGAGAGTTATAGATGGAAGGCCTCATAGAACTCAGCAGTCTAGACTTTCCGAGTTTCATAATATGTAGACTTTGAATCGTTCTTCCAGAAACATGAGTCACGTTCTAGTATACTGATGAAGAAGCAAGACTCCCAACAAAACATGATCTCTTGGATTGGGATTGTGCTGAAGCCCTCGATATTCCGAGTATTGCTGCGTCTTTGAGTCACATTCAAAAGACAGGCCAATTTCCTGTAAGCAATACTCTCTCATAGCCATCAGTCATTTCAAACCATTAACTTGCCATCATTTAGCCCGCTCTCGACTCGAAAGAAGACCAAAATTCCGTGGGGGAGGTCCCAGTCTCTGAGACAACCATAGACCTTCTGAAGAGTCGCGTTAGAGAATGGGTATCGCCCGGACATGCTGGTCACGACATCCTAGCGTCCACAAGACTCTGCATTTTCGATGGTTTTCTGCTTTATAGCGAGGAACTGAAGCCTATTCAACAACACATGGATATCAAACTGTTTCTTCGGGTATCATTCGCAAAGGCAAAGGCAAGACGTGAGGCTCGTAGTGGCTACGTGACTCTCGAGGGCTTCTGGGAGGATCCGCCGGGATATGTGGACAAGATTGTGTGGCCCAATTATGTGGAGGCCCATCAGTTTATGTTCGAGGACGGGAATGTTGAGGGGAAGTTAAAGAAAGAGGCTATTTCGGATTGGAATATTAAGTGCCAGGAAAGCCAGGGCTTAGACGTTGATATGGAGACTACGTTGAAATGGGCTGTCGAGACGATTATGAATGACTTAGAACGGATACTTTGAAATGACATATAGATGGGATGGTATATCCTGGGATTCTCAGATTTCTTCACAAATATCACGTTACAATATACAAAGGGCAAACTACTCTTTCACAACGCTTCAATCACAACGACCGCTGGTTCGTGAACGATATGCGGCGCATTGACTATGCGAGCATAGCTGTATGCTGACATCAGACTTGGATCTCAATCTTTACATCACAACTTGCACCACTTTTGTTTCAAATCCTTCATCAACTTCAGCCCAGAGAAACGATATGATATGAAAGTACGAAACAAAAACACATTGCAATGACTCAATCCCATACGCAAACCGACACGCATTTACATAACCAGATGTTCTAGCCATCTAAAGTCCAGAGCCCTGCAGCATCATCAGCTTCGTCATCACCAGCTGTTTCTTTATCATTGAACGTTCTCTCACCTTGAATCATCTATTGCACCCTACTCCATGCATTACTACATTAATATTAGACTATGTATATGGAAGGCATTTGGCGCACAAAGAGAAAATTAGAGGCAGTCACCTATATTCGTTATGTATTATTCTCCAGCCAGAAAATTTCAGGCGCTTACTTACATCCACTGTGGAATACTTAACATCCAATTCCAGCCTTATTGGGAGACAGCAGAGTCAGTGAGTGCATACTAGCAACCAGGGCACTGAGATACCTCCTTTATTTTACAAAAAAAAAAAAAAAAAAAAAAAAAAAAAAAATAGCTATCCTGTATCTTCCGTCATAAATAAATTGGTGATGCCTAGCATTTTATATACGTATGGCCTGTATTTGATTCATACCATCTCAGCCTCATGCTCCTATGTCTTGTAAGTTCAAAGTGTGGCTCATAAGCTTATTGATAGCTACGTAACTATCATCTCAGTCTCAAACTCTTCTCAAGAAAAACTTGGATATTCTGGCAATTCTGCTTGGGAAAGGTCCTCACAAAACTCTTTTCTACTCCCCTATAGCTTGCGGAGACATTGACAATGTTAAGGATAACGATAAGGACTGCTACTGCAATAAGACACTTCTTAGCAATGAGAAATTCTCTATCATGACCGTCTATGACTGGCTGTTATGTTGTCAAGTAGCAAAATCATGCTAATACCCTATATATAGCAACCCCTGCATTTGAGATACAGACACTCTCGTCGTAGTTGGCATTAAGATTGAGAGCCCTTCCTCGACTGGCAAAAATACTTCTATTCCATATATATATGCCTTAAAGAATGTAGTCACCACTACTAAAGAACATTCTCAGACTATTCTAGTTCCGATGCCCATTTATTATCACTTAGAGTCAGCAAAGCAGTTCCAATAGCTATATGTAAATTACCTTGATATTAGAACTGGTCCTCTTGTCTTTTCGACTTGCTATATTCTAGTCACTCGGTCTCACGCGTCCATTGAAGAATCTCATGCAACTCCAAATCTAAGGTAGAATGACACATCAGTTGATCGCATATCCTTTCACCAGCAAACTACATTTTATTTATTACCATGATGATCTAGAAACCAGGAGATAGTGAGCAAGACTGTAGGCCTTGACAATTTGAACCCAGCAATATCGAATATATTTGCCATATTAGTTACCTTTCTCATGTTTCTCTACATTCACTGCGATAACATTCTCATTTTACCTCTATACTTTCCTTGCCTATGTGCTTCGTGCTTCAATTTCCAAATTATAACTCTGGTTGTACGATGATCTCTTGACAATCTCGCGAATGTCTAAGCAAATCATTTGATCAAACCCCATGACATCTCAAATGACACACAAGGAATTTCTGTAGTTTTATAAGGTTAGTGTATAGGAGCCCTTTCATGAGTTCGCCGTAAAGTGCTCTTGATTACATCCTAGAAGCTCGCCGTCTTGCTTAAACATAGCAATGAATTAGTCTAGTAGAGTCAAATAGACAGGATTCTCCAGGAAATTTGCATAGCAACGATCTCTCTATCAACTGTTCAACTTGTCAAACCTAGTTACATCGTGAACTTCGATAGCATGACTTACAAGCCATTCCTATTGGAGAACACATATACGTATCTACTATCATACATGTATAGCTCTAACAGCGTTTAAAAGACCATCGTTCACGGCTGTGAGAGCTTTTTCATCCAAAATGTCATAAGATCGATGATCGTAGGACGACAAGCAAAAGCAACTGCAACTACTCCTTCTTACATACCGAGAACTATATATTTAGCCAGCTCGTGAAAGAAAGAGTACAGTGAGTCTCTTAATGTTCTAGAATCCAGTAAGTTTGATAGAAGATATTTTGACGTATGAGTTTTCTGGCAGTAGCAATAAACCAACACTTGCAAGCAAAGTGATCTCGATAGTAGATAAGACTCTTGCAAATTCGCTCGTATATGTTTTACATGGCATTTCTGTCCCATTACAGGTTAAAATACATAATATAAAGACTTAATATAGCATGATCCGTGGTTGAAGGAAGAGATCGTTAGAAAATGTCAAGAGTGGGGGAGATAGGGATGACAAGGAGAGCACAACATCAAATAACCACAATACTTACCAAGAATAAAAAGGCGAGTTTAAAGAATATTCACAAAAAATAATGTAGTTCATATATGAGTCCTACAGGCAATTACAAAGGGAAATGTGTCCACGATGCTTGCTGTCCCATATCGGAGTCCGCCGGCGAACCAGAACTCTCCAGTCACCTACTCACAACACAACCTCACAACTTCACTCCACAATGCCATAGAGCCGCAAACAAAGCACAACAATAAGCCAGAGACAATTCCATCGCAAACTCCCATGTCTTCACTTACCCAATCTCAAAATCCCAATCCCAATCCCAGTAACCCAAGATTTTTCCACGAGCGCTTCCAAACTTCACACCCCCATGCGATTCTTATCAAGCCTAGTCCCAATTAGTTATCATCCACGCCGTCCTTATCTCCCACACTACAACACACACACACACACACACACCCCCCCAACACCCATTCCCAATCTGAACCTATTCATATCTATCTCCAGCCACATCCGTCCTCTATCTCCCCCTGCCCTTCCCTAATCATGGGTATCCGCCGAGCCCCCAGCTCGTGCACTTCCCCAGATCACAGACCATGATATTCAGACTGAAGTAGTTCAACGGAGATGGTGGCGGGCTGTAGTGGCACCAACATGGGCACGGTACGGTAGGCAGGGACAAGGGTGTGGGGATGCGTCATAATTCGACGACATGTCATTGGGATCGGGGTGGAAAACAGCACTGTGCCGGCTTTGACGCATGATGATGTTGTCGACTAAATGGTCTTGTTGTGCCGTGTGGGTTCATGGCACTACGAATGCTTTACTTATCACCACGCGGGAAGGTTGCTACCTTATGTGTTAGAACATAATGATACTCTGGAGAGGCGTCGTTGCTTATCGGAGTGATAAGAGCTGAGCTGGACTTGGCTTACATCACTTGCATCGATATGTGGGTTGTGGGTAGGAAGGAGGGGAAAGCAGACAATGTTCTCGTCGCCGGGCTGGGAGTCTGGGCTGGGAGTGTGAGTGAAGGAGAGATGATATTGATATTCAGCAAATTGATGTTGTGACGTTACTTATATTTTGGATTGACCATCACAGAAACCAAACAAAAGGCAGAAGAGTAGGCATGACAATATGTAATTCCAATTCTTTTAATCATCCAGTAGTAACTGTAAACGTAACCCATTACACGCACGCTATTTATCAAATCCCACCTCATGACCGCCAGACCACTACCAATCCACATTCATCGAAAATAAACCATGAAATAGCCACCTCAGATTCTCCAAAACTCCTTTTAAAACCCAGACCATAACAGATCAACACCTAATTATGCGCCTCCAACATCTCTTTCTTCTTCTCATCCTCAGCAGCAACGCCATGTCTGTCGCCCATAATACCCTCATGAGAGTCTGGTGAATGTCCATTAATCATGCCACCAGCCGCCATATCACTGTGTTCTGGGATACCATGACGCTCTTCAGCTGGTACATTGCTCTCCTGCTTGGATGGCTCGTCCTTAGCGGGTGTCCAGGCGAGGTAATCACGGCGAACCTCTACGTAGTCGTAGGCAAACTCTCCGAGTTGGTCGTCATCCATTCCAAGGAGCTCGGCTTCTTCGGATGCACGGAGGTGAAGTCCTGGGACAAGGTTGATGAGGAAGGCCAAGATAGCTGACACAACGAAAGCGTAGGAAGTGCAGGCGACAATGTAGGCTACTTGAATATAGAGTTGCTTGTAGTTGTGGTTGATCCAGCCACCAGTAAGACCAGTGTTTACGCCGTCAAGTCCGATAATATAATCAGCGGCGAAGAGGGCGTTGAAAATCAAACCAATGATACCGGCGATACCGTGCTCAGCGAGGACATCCATGGAGTCATCAATGCGGATCCAGAACTTGACTGGGGGGCTGTTAGTAAATGTAGCAGGTTTGGGAGTAGGATTGAGACGTACGCTTTGTAGAGAAGTTAGATACAACGCCAGTCACGACACCAAGAATAATAGCGGCCCAGGGAGGAATGAAACCAGAAGCTGGAGTAGCAGCAACGAGACCAGAGATACATCCGGAACACCAGCCGACCATGGACCACTTTCTCGCGAGTCTCCAATCAAGAAGACACCAGGTGATGGAGCCGAACATAGCAGCAAGGCAAGAGTTCCAGCAAGCCATGACAGCTCTAAGGTTAGCACCGAAAGCGGAGCCACCATTGAAACCCAACCATCCGAACCAAAGGAGGATCGTACCGAGGGTGATGAGAGAGACGTTGTGTGGACGGAAGTTAAGCATCATCTTCTCCTGACGCTTGCCGAGGACCATGGAGTACGCGAGGGCGCTGAGACCGGAGCCGATCTCGACAGGTCCACCACCAGCATAGTCGAGCACACCGTACTTGAAGCCCCAGCCGTTGACGTTCCATGCCCAGCAGGCAATAGGACAGTAGACGAGAGTAGCCCAGAAGAAAGTGAAGACCATGGCTGGCACGAGTCTACCGCGCTCTGCGATGGCGCCCATGACAATAGCGGCAGTAACGGCGGCGAATTGAAGTTGGTAGAAGGAGTACAGAAGCTCTGGGATGAGGGGAGAGCCTGGCGATGGCTCACCAAGAGTGTTCATCAAGCCGAAATGACGCAGGTTGCCGATATAGCCGTTTGTCGCCGATGACGAGAAGGCAAGCGAATAACCCCAGAAATACCATTGGAAAGTCATGATCGAGAAAGATCCCATACATGCCCAGATCATGGACAGCGCGGATTTTCGTCGTGCCAAACCTGAGTATAAGAATCCGAGGCCCGGAACCATGATTAATACCATGCATGATGCTACGATAATAAATGCTTGGTCTCCCGATTGATACCATTGGTTCAAGTTTGTGGTTGCTGCCATATGTGTTAGTTACGGGGCTTCTCAATCACCATGTTCTCATGTTTATAGCGCCTCTCTATAGATTCGTTTTTTCTCCCTTCAATCGGTTCTTCCCGTTTGAGGAATTTCTTAAGATTCTCTGACAAACTTACCGGAATCACCGCCAGTGCTCGAGGTGCCATTGAAGACTGTAGGAGCTCCTATCCAAGCGTACGACATATTGGAGTATTATCTGCCACCAAGCACGCTGATGATATAAATTATGTGTGTAGGTGCCGAGGTCGGCAAGTTGTGTTTTCGCCCGATGACGTTGGCGAAGGGTATAATATGTATAGTGAGATCGACGGTGGCGTGGGAAAGAAGCAATTGAGTCGATCAGGATATCATATATCAATTAAGAAAATGATATTAAAAGTAGTCGTAGATACAAGTTGGATTTGAGAGGCGGTATAAAACGGGTTGTAGGGCGTGAGAATGAGAAGGAGGAAGTAGAGGAAGAGAGGAAGATGAGAGACGAGGTCAGAAGTCCTCAAGAAGTAGGTCGAGGCAGGAAATATGTATGTATGGGGCCACACCCAGCGTTCGGGATAAACTTATGGTCAGGTATGGATGGGATGGGTGGGAAAGGACTCTAGGATAGATAGAGATGGGAAGGGTCCCGGCAGGTCTCAAGAGTATGGATATGTCTATTGTATTACTACTCCAGAAGATGTCTGGGCAGCTTTCCCTCTCTTCTCTATCCTTGGTGTAGACTTCGGCGCAGTTCTTCTTTGCATTCTGGCTTGAGCTGGCTTGAGCTGGCTTGAGTTGGCCCTTTGACTGGGTGGAGCTTAATGCGTAGTGCCGGAAACAGTCTTTGCCAACGATGGCAGATTAGAGTACTAATTACTAGTGTACGGCATCTTGGTCCAGAAAATAAATATGTGGATAACCATGAGGATGAGGTACCCGAATCCCAGTCAATTTCCAAGTCCGCGCCACTTTTTAGTTGACTTAGGGACAGTCAAGACCGGCGAGAGAAAAAAAAAGCATTGGCTCTTTTTTTGGAGGGAGTGTTTGGATTGTTCTGTCAAGTCTCTCTGTAAAGATTAGGTATTCTGCCCTCTCAGAGTTTGCTATTTGCTGCTGTGATTCACGCTCCTTTGGACGAAGAGCTCCTTACCTATGTATGATGCCTGGGTGAAGAGAAGAGAGGGGTTCAACGTGTATGGATATACCTAGATTGTAGGTAGATAGATAGATATCTAGCCTTAGTATCTAGGCGACCTCACATCAACCACCAAAAGATGCTTACTGCTGATTATGCACACCCATCAGCAAGTACAGTAACAAATCATAAGCACATCTTGGTTGAACTCTCTACGCCTCAGAAGTTATCATCAACACTCAAAACAACATCCGACCGCCTCGCAATCTTCAAATAAAATAACAAAACAGTAGAAACATAGCAGACGGCCTTACTGCTCTCGACCTCTATATCCTCCATTTGCAGCATCTCCAACGCCACAGAATCCAGCTAGAAAATCAGATGAGGATCAACAGCAATCCACCCCACAACCCCGGCGTCCATCGCACACTCGCACAATTCCCACGTCCACTGCATGCATATCCAGCCAAGCAGCCTGAGCCCAAGCATGCACTACACATCCACTACTGAGCATCTATCTACCTTATGTACGTATCGACGCGGACATGCACAAATCCACATGTCCACACAAAATCCCACAGAAAGGGCGCGCATTTCGCATCCATTATTCATGAGTATGGAGTACGATGATCTATGCAATTCGGGATTTTCATCCAGAGAGGAAGCGATGACATGGAGGGAATTCAGCAATGCCACATTCGCTGTTACGCCATCATCAGTAGCGAACCCCAAAGAATGCCCGAGTATATTCGCCGGCGCTGTAGTTGAGCAGCCAGGCCACACACACTGGTAGGCACATAGGTCTCAGGGCACGGGTCTAGAGAGTTAGAGAGTTTAGGAGGTTTAGAGTCGAGAGTTGGACTGAACGTCAGCAATGAAACATCCGGAGAGACAACGGTACGTAGTGTGCCTCGTTCGGTGCACCGGTGTCGTCGAAGTACCAAAGGAGAGGAGAGAGGCTCGAAGCCATGACGAGCACCCCTCCGTGCATACATACTTACATACTTACATACATACGATACCATAGTACGAGACTTGGCTTTGGCATGCCTGTCATCTCTGCAGCCTGGGGTTCGTTCTATGCCTGCAAGATGTCGGACGGAGAAAAAGCCCAGGGCGAGGCAGATCTGCGTCACGTCACGTCCTCCGTATTCTGTATCCATATGAACAGATGTGAATCTTGATATCGATATGGGTATGGATATGTCACGTAGCTGCATCAGGTAATCCGGCGCTTTTGTTTGCGTATGGAGACTTACCTGGTGGTAATTGAGATGGACCAGGCGTTTCTTATCAGCCCTGAGCCTCCTCCTCCTCCTGCTCCTGCTCCTGCTCCTTGTTTCCGTGTCACTGGTCATGGCGTCTATGTATATCCTTCTCCCACCGAAAAAGCCGATTGTCACCTCTGCGCGGCATGTCTAGATGAGGATGTGCATGATGAGGCCAGGATGCTCTTGATGCAACTCCATACTCAGCGCGAGCGGCTGTTTGAGATTGTGACCTCCTATCGATATCAGGACTCACGGCATCTAATAGGAACTCGTAACTATTCATAAATACAACGTCTCATCGAGGAATTATATATTCATCCGCTTTGATATTGTACACAGAGATGAGTAGTACGGATTTTGATATGGATCTTCATTCATGTTATGTGACAATGGTAATCTCTGGCCAGTCGTTGGAAGACCCAAACCCTCCTTGACCCATCAAATCGTGTCAAATCGTCCTAGGAGATCCAAAGATCCGGTGCTGATGAACCTTGGCAAGTACTGGCTGTGGCTTAAAGTATATACTTATGCGTACTTAGCAAACTCTCTTTCACATTTCCAGTCCTCAGTTCTATCCATACACTATCCATATCCATATCAGAGTCTTGCCCCTCTGCAGCGCCAAGATCACGGTTTCTGTGTTACTCATGTTCACTTCAGCCGGAAGGGATTTGATTTGAGATTCTGGACGAGGATAGGATCTGAAGAGAGGGGAAATATGTGGGGGTTCGCGCTGTGAATATGATGTTTTACGAGTATGTGGTGATGTGTTGGAGTCTAGATAAGGATGTTCTGGATTGGTGTTTTGCATGAGAAGTGAACGCAACCCTTTAGGATTCCCCATGATCTTCGATGCCCAGTCGCACCAGTAAAAGTATCGTGAGAGCAGGGCTTACTTGAAGATGCACACGACACAACAGACGCTCCAAATCCATTTCTGTATTCATACGTCTCCGTCGAATCCAGCCGTCTCCTCCTCCTCCTCCTCCATATTCATACAACATGCAATGTTCACAGCATTAAAATAATACGCACTTACACAAAAAAAAAATCCCCCAACCTCACAATCCGCCCTACCAATTCCCCACCGCCACAACGCCCAGGATGGCACATGTCGTGGTCTCAACCCACCCAGTAACCCAAAGGGAAGCAAATACGACTCCCAAGCACGCCAATTACACAATGAAAACCCTTAACCGGGCCCCCCAAATCCTACGCCCTCCACAGCAGTCGCGTGTTTTCGCGGCCAAGTGTTCGCCAGTACAGATAGGCGCGTTGATCAAATAGATATTACAGATGCGCGGCGGCGGGGGCTGAACATCTCAAAGTCACAGTAAGGCTGTGAGATATTTTGCATTTCAAATCGGTGGATTAGAGGCCGGTTGAAAACGTTGGAATTTGGGGTAAAGCATCCCATCTATCTTATCCTCGGGTTTTCCCTGTGATCGAGTACTGGGGCACGTGGCGTATTGAGCGTCGACGTAGCCAAATTTAAGAAAAGAGTAGGGAATCAAATAAGAGTAGGTAGGTGAAGATAGAGAGAGATACCTTGGGTAGAGTACCGAAGGGGGAGGGCACACGATCACATGTCTTCTACCTTATCTATGGATGACTGACGGACTACCTCTCCCTCTCCCTCTCCCTCCAGAAATCTAAATAATGACGTCTAAGTCTCATCCACCAGCAACATTAATCACGGGGTTTGCGTCGCATCGCATCGTATCGCATCGAGGAGATCGAATGTCCAAGGCAAATCAAAGTCGACGCAAATCTCATCAAACCCCATCATCATCATCATCATCATCATCATCAGCCAGCCCATATTTCATAAGTGTGCTTCACTTGACAAGGTCAAGACTTTTTTCCCATGCGACCGTGCCGCGGCACGTCTAACGCATCTACCTAAGTAATGTATGTATGTAACTCATCTCCCAGTCCTTCCTTCCTTCATCGGTGACAGTAGTGACAGACAAAGTACACAGGGTGAGTGTTCCCCACACCCGTCAAGCGACACCAAGACCAAGACCAAGACCAAGATTGAGCATTGCAAATTGTCAATTCCTCATGTCACAAAGATAACGCATCCGCGCTGTCCCCAAAGCGCGCAAGCCTTATCAGACGTCTCAGCTGCCCAATCAGCGCCCTCACAATCGCCAACTCCCCGTCGCGCTCTAATCACTAGCGTTGCCTTGCTCCTAGCGCCGTGTCTGGCGTTGGGCTGGCCGGGGGTTGTAGCAGCGCACAGGGATCGAAGTGAGTGAGCCGGAACGGAGCTACAGACGCAAAAAGGGAATTTGGGAAGACGAGCCTTGATGGGGCCTCGGGTCTTTACGGACAGAGTTTTTCGACGACACGTGATCTCTGTGCAACACTTGCCAGGGCGATCTCGGAACGGAGGGTGAGTGAGGGAAGTGTGTGCGACAGTGTGTGGGACGGTCATGTGATACAGTGCTTTGGTCTGCTGGGTCTAGATTCTGAGGTGTTGCCGCTTGCTGCAGGTACGGATCCACTGTTGTTCTCGCTTCTGTCGCGTGCTGGGCTTCTTTTTTGAGCGATTGTGATGTCGTGCCTGTGCCTGTGCCTGTGCCTGTGCCTGTGCCTGTGCCTGAGCTTAACCACCCTACCGGAGCTTTTTCTTCGGTATTGACGAGGTGTAGCATAGGGTAAAGGGCTTTGTGGGGAAGGATTTGGTGTGTTGTTCAGTGTTTGGGTCTTATTTCAGGGTCTCACAAAAGTCTCTGGAGGTGGTGGCTATGAGAGGCTCGTACTTCCTCCGACATGTGAGGACTCAGATATCTTATTAAGGTGAGGCGTTATGATGGCTTTGATTTGTGTCGTGGTCCTTGAGATGGTGTCGTCGTTTCTCCGTGGTGTATAATGGAGGAGATGCTGGAATTTGTGAGTTGGAAGTATGTGAGCCTACCTCTCTCCTAGTATCAATTCTCGCAGCATCACATAATTTCATGTTCGTATGATGCGTAGTCGAACCTCGTATCGATTGAACCCATCATATATCCGTTCTCATCTCAAGAGGTAACTTGTAAGTAGATATCTATGCAGTTATCATGGCGACTACGCATCCCAATATCCCATTCCATGCCATCCTCCAGAATTCCTCCTACAAGGCTTGGTGCTAAATCCTACCGGAACTGCGCCAAGCCAACAGGCATATATCAGACGGATCAAAAAACATGACTCCTTCATAAATATCCCACCGCCAAATGACATGCATTCGTTGAGTTGTTATCAAGAAGCAAGAGCTCCGTATGGCGAGCAACACCTACTCATTTCTGACTGACTGACTGGTACCGTCGACTAAGATCAAGAACTGGCCGATATTGTGTATCTTTTCTTATCTGTTACTGATGCCTTGACAATCAATCTGTATCATCAGATTGTGCCTCTATCTCCTCAATATATCGAAGAGTGATTTCTCGAGTCTCAGATCTTCGTAATCGTTAAGATCATGCATAAGGATAGAGGTGCTCAATCGGTCCAACGCTGTGCCGCATCTTTAATACTATTTCCAGTAGCATGTTCTCAGCCTCTCGCTCTCAAATCGTTGTCTGTTCTCTTGTATTAATCCGAGGAGTCACAAGCGCGTTAGTATAGATATCATAGCATATAGCCATGTCTTATCATTAACCTGGCAGCAACCACTCTCTTGGGAGCACACTTCAGGGGAAGAAAAAATTATGGAACGGTGATAGTGAAGAGAACGACGGTTGTAGTAATAATTATGATGGCAATGCAACGAATAATGATCAAGGATTAAGTGGAATACCTCACTTTTTTTTACCTGATGGTTCCGGCTATGTGGCATGATCGAACGGTTAATCTAGATTTTATTTTCTGAAGTAATTCACAATATAAGCAGATAGCTTCGATAAACAAAGTGGTCAGGGAATTGACGGTTTGAATTCGTTTATTGCTCAGATTACTCAGCATATTCCTTTCAGTTTTTATTATTTTTCAGCATTTTTCGTCAATCTCTATGCTTTATATATCATTTGGAAAGAAAGAATAAAGTGATAAATCTGGAATGTCTGCGTAATAAGCTCGATATTTCTTAAATAAATAAAAAAAGGGAAAGAGATAAATCTCTATATAAAATCCAAATATGAGATAGGATGTCAGTCCAGCAATAAGTAATAAAAATAAAAATAATAAATGTGCAAAAAAGCGTATGCATCCAAATATTGTCTGTCCAGTAACCAGTGGGCTGCTAAGCAGGACACTTGACAGAATATCACTCTCAATCTCTGAATCTTCACCTACTGGATGGTAAGAAAAGTGTTTCAAGCCTAGAAAAGCTCTTGTATAACAATCAATACTCTAATTCGGTAGAGCATTTCAATATAACCATATAAAGACCAGTAGATGTATGCCCAAAGGATGATCAGACCCCGAGAAAATACATGTTCAGCTCATAAGAAAACTTAGTTCCACCAGCAGTTTGTAGCAGTTTGACCAAAGTAATGTGAATGATACCGAGGACTTCCTTAGGTATCCATTTTCAGTATGTGACCCAAAAGGTGTCAGTCTAGAACGATCAGCGAAGACGTTTAGCTTAGGTATATCTCTCTTGGTTCATAGGACATCTACTAATACTAGGAACGTCAACTTCTATAGGTGTATTTTTCTCCAAGATGCCATGTAATACATATCTGTACTCCCTTCCAGACCAGTGATGTCATTATGTACGGCGACTAGGCTATTAGAAAACGAGGTCTTCGTATAGAGTCGAAAAGTTACCTCCAATGATGTCGTCTCGGTCTGTCGCGATCGTATGCGTAGGAAATTGATTGCTGACCAGTATTACAGACCCCAGAACGCAATCAGGAGATATCTCGATCAGATCAGGTCCAGGTCATTTGTCTGGTTTGACCAGCAGGTGGAGCATCGGAATATATATTTGTGGTTCAGGTATCTTGATTCAAGAATAGGGCCTCGAATCTATTGGATGATGCGGTACTCAAGATTTCCATCCAAGCAATAAACAGCAGAGGGTCACTAATCATCCTCGGACAGCTATTATACCATGAGCTGACATACTTATAAGATATGGTTAGCATAGGCTGTCAATATTTTCATTTGGACTTGCTATTCATATTGTATGCTCATGTAGTAGCACAGTATCTGCAAAGCTTGCAGAACGAAGACTGGCCGCAAGGTCTTTGATTACAAAGAAATTTGAGATTGATATTGTGTAATCGATTGAGTAGCTAATAAAATGAAGGTGGAGTACCTGATCTGTAGTTCTTCATGAGACATGCTCTGCAAGAAGACGAGTCTTCCAACGGAACAAGATAAAGTAATAAACATAGATAAGAACCATGCGAAGACGGAGATATAGATGACGCTGTTCAGATAAAAGCAGGATTCAGTATAACGGATTGGGAGTCATTTTGAATCTTCATAGGATCGTCAAAAAGCCTGGAAAAAGAAGATGGAAAAGTTTTCAGACAGCATCTTGCTATAAAAAGCTGCTCACTTATGTATGACATATTAATACCAACTCGAAATCGATTAGGAGATGAGCTGTCGCTGGTGGTCACGGATGATCTCATGATATAGACCCGAAATTCTCATGGTCAAGTAACATTTTCCCGAGGACTTCTACATGAAGACGGCACAACGTGGCAAAACATAAAGGGATATATTTTGAGAACAATCCGGCGAACTACAACCCAGATAGCTGTCTAGGGAGCTGACTAGTTAGTGAACTGTTCTCACTGGTGAGACATACTGTGCTATCATGGAAGCAAAACCGTATCGGAAATCATATTCACCTTCTGTTAGCAGTTCTCTTTCAGTGTAAACCCTTTGTCTGTAAGTGTTCAATCATAAACATGAGAAAGCTTGCTGAGGTGAAGTAGTGGAGAGGACGATGGTGAAAAGGAGGATGATAGTAACAAAGTATGATGATGAAATGTAAAGCAATGATGAGACACCACCGAAGACAAATGAAAACAAGGGAAGATGTGAACGGTCAGAACGAATTGGATCAAAGTTGTTGGCTGATGTAGCATGATGAGTGAAGGAAAGGGTAATGTGCTAACGGGCGATTAAATAGGTATACACAGGAGGCTAGTGCTCAGCGATTTCTCAGTAGAAGGGGAGGAGTCATCAATTTATGAGAAAGCGACCAGCATATCTCACATCACATCGCATCATACACTACACCATATTCAATCATTCAAAATTATATTTTCTCATAATAGCAAATTCACATGCACATCAAAATGGTATCATCAAGCGCCAAACACCCGCTTAAACATCGTACCTCTCCATCATTGCATCACCATCTCCGTCCCCAAAAAGCCCCCAAGCATTCGTACTAGAAAATATTATAACGAAACGTTGATACCAAGCCAATCTTACACATTCGAACAAGCAACAAGGAAGTCACACCTACCTTCTCGGCAAATTGTTCCTACCGAAAGCACCACCACCACTGGCAAGACTCTGTCTAACGATGACCTCCGCCGCCGCAGCAGCAGCAAGACGCTCCTTCTGTCTCCAACGGTCACGTAAGTAACCGCTAGCCTCCGGACGCATTCTCAGAATACGAAGGATCATATCATCCGAAGGATCTGCCTGGGCCTCCTTCCGCTTCTCCTCCTTAGCTTTCTTCATCGTGCCAAGATTGCGAGAGAGCATGATAGACTTTGTTCTACGGGTAGAGGTTGTACCCATGAGGCCGGCTGCGCCGCCAAACGACTGGCCAAGAGAGGGGGGTGCTGAAAGGCGGTTTCGCTGAGCAGCTGCACGCTGAGCAGTAGCGGATGCCATGCGCTCAGAGGTGCGCACCAGGTTGTCAGTGGTGTCAAAGTAGAAGAAGTTGAGAGAAGCGAGCTCGTGGTATTTAGGGCTCTTGAGCACGTCGACTGGCACACCCATAACCTCGCCTGACTCCTCATCTCGTGCATGGAAGAATTCGAAAAGCAGCTCTAACCACTTAAAGACGATATCCAGCTCTTGTTGGGTGAGAGGACGTTGCGTGGAAAGCTTGTCCGAAAGAGGAGGTACGAGGAGGCTTTCAATGGCCATGAGCACCTCTTTCCAGAGACGTGTCATGACCATTATCATAGATGCGTCCGTGAGGGTTTGTTTCATGATGGCGAAGTTTTCGTCGAAGTAGGTGAAGAGGGGTTTGAGAGCATTCTCCACATCCATTGGGGTTATGTTTGGAAGCACTGATTGGCGATTCTTCCACATACTTGTTACGCTTGCAACAGAGATGCCACGGGACAACAGGTTTTTGAGAGCATCTTGAGATAAGTTCGCATTGATGTATGCAGACAGCTAAATTGAAGTTAGTACTTTAGATGGGATTGTTGTGATAACGTATACGAACCTTGTCAGTAATCTTCCTTGTCATGTCTCTCTCAGTTCTCTTTAGCATTCGGAATGCCTTTCCAAAGTAGAACTGAATATCATCACGTTCACCCTCCATGCTGACTCTCAACAGCAAACGACCTTGAGTATCGAGATTTAACCAATATTCTCGAGGTAAGTAATCACTGAAATGAGAGGGATCAAGCTTGAGTGAAGTTCGGCCAACATAGTCGTGATCACCGAAGGTATCCCAATCCCAGACTGTAGCAATGATATTCAAAGGGCCCTGTACGGTAATGTCTACCGACTCGTCCCATCTGGGATTCAAGCTTCTATTGACCACACGGGTCTTTGCGAGACGCTTTTGATACTCGTCTCCCAAGACAACATATGGATCACTCGATCCATTAGCATCGCAAGCCTTGAGCTCTTCAGCTTCAACGATCTTGATTGTGAAGACGTATTTGGAAGGTCTACGGCGTTGTTCCTGAGGAGGGGTATTCTTTTGAATGACTTCAGCGCATGCGTCAACATTAACTGTCTTCTCGAGTTTGTCAAGTTGCTGTACTGCAAACTCGATGTTGTTGAGTTTTACAAAAGACTAGGTCATGTCAGTAAATTTCCTTTAATGAGCATGGATGCAATCACCTCGGGGTAGAACTGGAAAGGCTCAATCTTCTCCTTGTTGTTCCAAGCATCCTTCGCAAGTTGCATCCATTTCTCCTGCTTGGACTGCATGGCTGCAGCCTCTTGAGCAGGGGAGAGACGATCCATTTCCTTGGAGAACCTCTGCTCGATGACTTCACAATAGCGAGCCAAACCAATTCCGTACGATTTTGCAAGTGCAGTCATGAACTGAGCGTATTGAACATCGTCGTCCCACTGCAGCTGGAAGATCTGGTCCGCAGTCTGATTGAACAAGCGGAAGATATCAATCACCGAAACACTGTGTCGTTCATCATCGGTGGAATATCCTTCAGGGTGATCACCTCTGACTTGGAACTGATCCTGCACAATAGCCTGATCTACAAGATCAAGCATTTTCGAATCCGTGACTCTGATCCATCTCCAAACGAAGTCTGCCAAAAGACCTTCGATATGGAACGCAAATGGGATGCTTGGTAGGGCATCCTGATGAATACGTCGGATCTCTACCAACTCCCTGTAAAGATCAAAGCCATCTTCGAGATCGACTTCTGAGTTCTTAGAGTAAGCAACATGCATGATTCGTTGAATAATCTCATTTGCATCATGTTCGAAACTAGGGAACATAGTCTCAACCAAAATGGTCAAAGGATTGGCCCCCATGATTTCAGGGTTCTTCCTATATCTCTTCTGAATACGTTCACAGACCTTGACTACGGACTTGCCAAGCTGTACGACGTGATAGAAATTCCATTCTTCTTGTGACTGTGGAATCTCTGCCTCGAGGAAGCCACGGTACACAGCTGCTGCTTGTTGTCTGAGACCATCGGCGAGCGTTCTAGCGAACTCATCAAGCTCCTCTTCACTCTTCGAGAATGTAGGGTCATTCACAATGTGATTTTCCAAGATACCCATTACGTAACCCACAGAGGGTGGCTTTGTCTCGTAGCAGTGCTGCATTAGATCATAGAGTTCACGAAGAAGAGTATCATGAAGGTTCGAGAGAGTTGCACGGTATAACGCAAAGTCCTGCAAAGTCCAATGGGTCTGATCATATGAATCAAGTCCAACAGAATGAGTATGGGTCCCAGCACGTTTTGTCTCTGGGGGAGGATTCTTGATGAATTCAAATGAAGTATCAAGCTCTTCCAAGGAAATTTCCTGGTCAATGAACTTCTGAGCCGCAACATCAAGAAAAAGAACCAGACGAGAGAATTGAGGAATGCGCCATCTGACACACAACTCGGTAAGCAACTCGAGAGAAGCCCGAGAGAGTGGTGCTGAGACAGATGGCCCGTCGGAACCCTGTGAATTGTGAAGCTGATCAAATGTCATGGCATGCATCAGGATAGATCTGTAGAAAGCTCGTGGCTCAGGGGGAATAAAAGTATAAGAACCATCCTCCAACTCCGGCTGTGTCGGTTCATCCCTCAGTGAAAGAGCACTCATATCAGGTGGTTGATCCCATACAATTGACTTCCTAGAAGAAATTGGACTGGAAAGCGTCTTAACAAGACCGGAAAACCTAGAGTCATCAGAAGCCGATGTAACTGGGCTAATTGGTGTGAGATCGCTTCCTGATGTTCCGCTCTTAGTCAAATCTGGTCTGATATGAAGGATATCGAGAATCATCTGAGATAAATCTGGCGTTTCGTGTTTCTTCCAATTCTGATAAGCCTCATCAAGATCAAAATCATCGCTCATCAGAGTACCGCCTTCTCCGGCTTCCAAATGGTGTTGATAAGATTTCAGGTCCACTAAAGCTGCCTGTTCGGTCCAAATGCCCTTGTTCTCATCAATATCAGTTTGCACTTGGGAGTTGGTCAAACCAAAAATGCGTGCCACAGTCTGCACCATGTGCATGTCCTTTACATCATAACTGAGAGGAATCGTAACCTCAATTGTTGTGTCTTTCTGGCCGGTCGCTATCGTCAAGTCCTGATCGTTGGTCAAAAGTTTGTTCTCGAGAGTCGCAAGACGGGACATGAGTTCTGGGCGCTCTTTATCGCCATTGTCTTTGAGGGTATTGCTAAGAAGTCGAACGAAAAGTGCCACATGTCTGTCGACCATGATCTTCCAAGAATCGTCATCTGGAGCCTTGCCCTTTTGAAGAGATTTGGTAGCATTCGAGTAGAAGATCAACACTAGATCCTCCACACGGCGCTCCTTATCCATTCGTCTTCTAAATCCAGGCTCCGCAAAAGCAGTATAAGCCTCGGCGAATGTCCTCTTCAACGAAGCATCATTGTAACCAGGCAGTCTCTCACTTCCCATCAACACTCCCTGCAAACGCCTCTCCAAAGGGCCCATGAAGCCGTGGGGGAACTTGGCGCTCTTCGTGTCCTTGATTTTCGAAAACTCCTTCATTAAGTCACCGATGGATGCGGCGGTCGGCACCCGCGACATCTTTGGTGCAGGAACATATTGTTTCCTCTTCGCGCGAGGAGAGAGTAGGTGGTGGAGGTAAGCAACCCTCAGGGCGTATGTGTAAGTATCATCGTAGCTGACAGCCTTTGGGCGCACCCTGGAGGTCGTACGGGAATGACTGCGACCCTCTGAGCGCAAACTTTCGATGCGATTATGGCGGGGTCTTCGAGTATCTGTGGAGGAGGTCGACATGGCGCAACAGCAGAGCGGTTATGTGAGCTTCAGCCGTCGGGGGCGCTGGTTATCGCGATGATCAACACACCATGTAGCAAGATGACAGACGATCAATGACGGATCGCAAGAACAGGTGGTGTGAGTACGGGAGTGGGTTTCGTTTATTTCGGGGATGTGAGAGTGTTTTTGATATAGCGACGAAGGTCAAACAAACAAGAAGCTTTCAGGATTTTTTTTTTGGTGAGGATGGGAGATGTATCAGATGTTCCTTTGCGTTGTGCTCTTTCACGCCGCTCAATCAAGGAGCTTCATTCTGCGTGATAGTCTTGGTATAGTGGTGAGTAGTGACGATGGCATGCAGGGGCAGTAAGCGAGTGGAAAGTGGTACTTTGGTTGGCTGATGGATATGGTGAAACGCCTTCGAATGGAAACAAAATATGCCAAATCATCAGAATAAACAATCTAAGTGGTGCATCATGGTTACGAAGGAGAAAATATACAGCAATGATTCGTTCGTATGGAGTGGTCTATATTCCTGCAATACGTGTTTTCTCAACGGTGCGTTGTGTTTACGAGTCAGAGGTCTTGCAACTGCTCTTTGCACAGTCCAGATGGATGTATAATACTCCAAGTGACTGACTGACTGACTGGCTGGACTGTAGATGAGTGTTACCAAAATGGATAGCAAGAAGAAATAGTCGAGAGTAAAGACCAAATCTCAATAGAAACAACAATGAAGCCCCGTGATCGCTGCTACTCGTGCCCAGTCCATTCCGTTCATCAATCTTCGTATCATTCCCATTGTTTTGTTCCTCAATTGTTTCGGTACGAGCCCAAAAGAGGAGTAGAGCTCCAGAACAATCCAAGAATAGCTCTCGACCGAATCGTGTTCGCACACCAGTCCGCGCCTTGATGAAATTAACTTACCATCTTAGTTTATGTAGCACCAGTACCACCAGTACTACTCTTCCAAGTTACCAGACTTCACAATATGGTATGAATAACGGACTGGATAGTACTTATACACCTCCTCGTGCTCTGCTAAGAGATCATAAATGAGTTGGCGGTCTGCGCGCACCATCGTAACGGTGTCTGGTCTACCCGAAGAGGAGGGTGCTTGGCCTTATCAAGTTCATCAACGGAATCAGAAGAGAAGGGGCCCGCGCAGCAAGCACAAAGTATGTTGTAGGTAGAACGACTTTCTGTTCCACCGGGGAATCTACCTTTTTGAAATGCTCCAATCGATATAGGATACATAGTATGTATGTATATCTCCGAGGGCACATCGACCTCACCGTCTCGAAAGGGCCCCCATAGCCCTGTCTTGGGAGATAATCTTTTGCCGGGGATTTTGAGATTCAGATTCAAAGACACGAGATGGGCAATATGCACATTTATCTATGGCTGGGAGCGCGACGCGCGTGGTACTTAAACCTGCTCATGCTGAGAAAGAGGGGAGAGATGAATGGGACGTAAAAGGACCGTGGCAGCAGCAGTCAAGTAGTGCACTACAAGTGCATACGCAGAAGCAAGGGCAGTCAAAGGAGGAGTCGAGCAAGGGGGAGGGATCAGAGAGCGCGCGAGCCAACAGATAGATAGGAGGAATGAGATTCAATTGTGCGTAGTTGTGGAGACACCGTCTGAACTGAACACAAGGTCATGAGAGAGAATCTCGCATACGCAAACGAATTCCACTTCTCCGTACTTCATCCTTCCCTACACCTTGGGCAAGTCTCTCCATCTCCATCGTGCTGCTATTTGTATCAAATCCACGGAGATCAGTCCCGCGTGGGAGAAGCACCAAGGCGGTTATCACGGACTCTAGCGACGACGATGGGCAGCAGAGGCTGAGCACCGATGAGGAAGTAAGAGACACTATATTACACACATATTAACACGAGGCTGTGAATGTTACAAGTGCGTCATCAGAGCAAAGGGTTACCAAATTTCGATCAGCTTGACCTTCAAAAGGCCCCCCTAATGATGTGCCAGTTCGTTTGACACGGATCAAGTCACATGCACGATATTAGACCACAGACAAATGAGCCGCCGTCAACTTGAGACTCAGCCTTGTAGCGTTCATGGTTAAGAAAAGAGAAAGTGGTTTTTTTTTATTAATTATTTGTTCTACGGAGTACCGAGGGTGAAGACATATCCGTCGCATAGCCATTGCCACTACGTACTGCGTTGATGAGAAGTTGTGTGTACATAACTACGGACTCCGAAGAGGCGAGTTGAGTACATTCCATACATACTTACGCACTGTACATGCGTAGGTAGTCGTTCACGATACTCTTTACGATAGTATCGGACTGCTACCATTATGGATACTCCGGCATCCAAAATCAATAAACGTTGTTTCTTGCTTATCCTGTACTTTGATTTGAGCACCTTGCTTGAGCGTGCATGCACGCATCGAATACGTAGTACGCAGCAGAGGATGAATAAGGATACCAAGAAACCTTACCACCTTACCCGCCGCGCCCGTTGTGCCTCAAGTGCTTGTATCGATACGATTCAGGGCACTACTACATTCCCTACGCATATCCGCCAACTCTATATCAACTTTATTAATTTATCTCTTTCATTCGATTAACAATATTCTCCATTGCTGGGAAATGGAGCCCGAACGATGTCACCGAATCCACGTCGGCGATGTCAAGTGACCTGGCGATTGAAGAGCACTGAAACCATATCCTGGCAGAAATGTCGACATTGACGAGGCCTCCACGCCTTTCTTTTTGCTCAAGGTAGACACCCCGCCATGCGTCTGGAAAGATGGTCTGTTGTCAAGGCTTTGAAACTTCCCACAAACTTCTTTTTCGTTTCGTCCTTTTTTATGCTGTGCTCTCTCTCTCTCTCTCTCTCTTCGCGGACAAAGCGAGGTGAGCGGCAGCAACGAGACTATGATACGACGGCAGTTGAAATGGCCGACGGTCTTGCTTCTTCTGATTCGTTCAGGGTCAGATCAAGACTGTGGCGATCGAGCAGAATCATCGTCATGATCATGACGGCGCTGCAAATCCGTACAACCTGTCTTACGGTCGGCGGATGACCGATTGGAGAAGAAGCATTTACCTACTTTACGCCAGACAAATAACGTCGTACAATTCAAGTAGAGTCACGGAGGTTTGGATGGGTGAGGATGGAATTGTGCAAATCCTTATTTGCGAGTTCTCTTGGATTGTGCACTTCGTACGTAGTCGTGCTTTTGGTTGGTGGTTAAGGTATGTCCACCCATGCCTCACTGCTTGAACCCGTCCTTGGCCGAGCAAAGTCCCCTGTCAAATGCCGATGCTGACGTCGGAGCGGTGCATCTTGCATAGGATAGGTTGAGGTAGACTTTGCAATCAATCTTTCGAAACCCCCATCAATCTACCCACGCACCCCCAAATACTTGTACACACATGCCCAAGGTACGCAGCAGAAACAATCATCATCATACGTCTTCACCCCTTCCTATTCATGGGGTTTCGATCATTGTAAATCCTCTATTTGATTCACCCAGACATTTTCTATTAACAGATGTTTCTTTTTCCACGTTTGCATTCCATCTCACGCGTCCAGCAGAAAACCGCGTAACCATATCGTCTTGATGGTCCCATTAATGATCCCTTCCCCTATGCCCCTGACAAAAAAAAAGAAACGATCCCATGATACTGGCAAAAACAGCCTTGAAGACTCACATAAAATTGGGGTTCCGAAGGCGCCTATGCAGTACCTAACCATTTGAAGCCCTGCCCTGTATTGCCCCGTCACAAAAAGAAGGACCATGGCATAGAGGAACTTGCCTTACAGTACAAATGGATAGCATTCATATTCATATTCTATTTATCCTCTCTCCCCCCCTCCATAGAAATGCGAAACTAGAGAAGTCACGGGCAATTGCAGAGAGATCAGCCATTTTAATTACCCTTCAGCGTATGGTGGCCGTTACTTAAAGTCATCAGGTGCCTATTGCTACTATTTCATTGATGCGTATCAATGCAGAATGGATCAGGTTCCATGGCGTGGTTGGACCCCAATCAGCCTCTGAGCTTCTTGACTTTGAGCTTGTTGGTGATCAACGCCGACTAAGAATCCTTTCGACAGGGGCGCATTCGGTGCTATGACGTTTATATGAGTGGGGTCATTCGCAGTCATTTCGGGTCCTTTCGAAAGCGTCTGTCCTCATCCTGAGAATGAGAGAGAGAGAGAGAGAGAGAGAGAGAGTGTGAGAGAGGCTTCGCGTAGGCTGCATATGTATGGCGTAGTATACGGAGCATGGAATGTAGGCACGCATGAGCACCGACATGTAAGGCTCTTCCTCTTTTCTTTTGAATTTACATGGGGGTTGTAGCAGGGGGGATCGTGGGGACTTTTCAACCTTCCTTGACACTTGACTGGCGATAATTTGTGCAGAGGGCGTGAAAGCGCACAGAATTCCAAACTAGTTCAACAGCCACCCTAATCCTCAACGAGTATCTCTCCAATCTCTTCCGTCCAACTCATTCGCCATACTCCCGGATAACTTCCCCGTTCACTGTTGGCCTTCCCATAATCGCTCGACTCCGTTAATGCAGGGTCCTCTTTGCATCTCAAGGTTCTTTTGTGACAGACGAAGAGAGATCCCTTTGGCTGCAAGCCACTTCCGGCTGACGGAACTGTAAACCTACACCAACATCGTGACCATGCAGTTCCAGGAGGTGTATCCTGGTTAACTCCAGTCAGTGCCACTCTTGTGAAGAGACGCCTTGTCATGACTCCACCGCCGACGCTTTGTCTTCCATGTGTTCGTGGGATAGATTGAATTAGAGAATCTACAACAATGATGCTGGCTGCAATGAGGAGGTGAAATTGAAGAAACATAGAAAATGTGATCTGTGCTTCGAAGGAAGACATCCGACTTCCTTTTCACGCCCTTAAAGCAAATCATCATCATCGCAAGCATCATCATCATCATCATCATCATCATCATCGTCAGTTCATGAGTGTCGAAAAAAAGTCTTACCCCGTAACTTAGCCATCACACGGCCCTACAGTATGATGCTTTAGTGTGCTGAACAACGAGAAGATCCAAACCAGAAGTATGTGAAGTGAAAAGGAAGAGGGAAGAAAAAAAGTAAAATCGAATAGTAAAGCATTCCTTGACGTGTCGGGTAATTCCCACCTCTAACGACATCATCCCGAGCCTCCTTCTTTGCCTATCCAGAGACAGACCGACGAGACAAGAGAAGGATATAGTATTCCTAGATACTCCGGAGAAATAAACCATAGGACAGACATCAATACATCGTTTCCAGCCCATCGGTTCTTGGGCCGACATCAATTCCTGGAATTCTCACTCTATTCTTTCATCTGTAATTATTGAATTGGAGGTTCAAGAATCCAGTCATTCATTACCCTCCGTACTCACATCATAAAACATACAAGCAGGCCCTCAATTTCGCGGCTAGAAGGGGAACCAAGCCGAGCAGTCAAGTCAACACAGTAGTGGACTTTACCATTAGTATCACACCGCGGTCGTGCCGTCGAAGAGTCTTGGATACATCTCGCTTCCGCTGCTAGCACCGCTATCACCAGTGCGGCATTCGATAGGCTGCACTACTTGAGGATCAGCAAGACAGTGCAAGACAATATTAGTCGAAAAGGCCGAACCACGAAGCACGAACTCTTCAGTGGGAACACGTACCTTGTCAATACCTGTAAGTGTAACTACTACCACCTATATCGAGTGCCGGGCTCCTCCAAAAAGAAGCACAAGCACAGAAAGTGAGGTCAGAAGAGAAAAGGAAGGGAACAGAGAGATTAGAAAAGAAGCTGTCAAAATCTTTCCTGACAGCAAGAGAAGAGGCCATTCAAATTTCTCCCGAAGAAGAATAGAAAAGAAAAGAACAGTATAATCAAAGGAGAATAGAGCCAGCACATCATATGATCATACATCATCGAACAGCAACATCGACATCATCGTTAGCCACTCATCGTACAGCAAAGCAGCTGTAGTAGTACTAGCACAGCTATTACTCTCACTCTAATACACTCTGTTGGCTCTCTGTGTTGGCTCTTGCTCTTGCTCTCGCTGCTCTTGCTTTTGGCTCTCTCTCTCTCTCTCTCTCTATTCTCTCATCCATATATTTCCATTTAATCTTTTCGCCTCTATTCCAACCAAAAATACTGCTGCTACTCTGGATAAATCTTTTCGATCTAATACGAGTCACTAATTGCGCGTGTTGGGAACAGTGCAAATCACTGCTGCGTGGAGCAGACACAGCGGCTGCAGATCCGCTCTTGCCTTCAGGGTCCCAGCTCACCGAAAGTCCAATCCACCACGAGAACAGACTCGAACCCACAACCCAGCAAAAACGGAACTGCTGCCACCAGGAAAAAAGTACGTACCTTACTACTTACTTACTTACACACACCACCACCTACACCTACCAACACGCACCCAAATCACAAACCACAATCCACGAAGCACCACCACCAACCACCAACCACCAAAATCAAAAACACAACCTTTTTAATTGAGCAAAATCCACATCGTTGCTTGATTGAAAAACACCCTCACACAATTCACCATTCCTCCCAACTCGAATCCCATCCTCCCTCTTCACGAAAAAGATCGTGAAGTACCAAAAGGAGCACCCAAAATGGCATCACCGACATCATCCATGCCTACTGTAGCCGAACCCGACGTCGCCAACGCCGCATTCCGACCAACGACCACAGATTCCGCATATCACTCCTCGTCCTCATCTTCATCCTCTTCAGTACATGGCGATCCGCTGGCTATTAAACCTCCACGGCCTCGTTTGGGTACGCGCAAGTCCAGCGGCACGATAATTGTTCCTCGCGATAGTCCGTGTGTGGAACTCAAAGAAGGAGACGAGGTGTTCGATGACGACGATGCACGAGCGATGTCACCGAGAAGGAACAGTGAGGATCTCGAGAAGATGAGCCAGGACGCAAGAGCACAGTTGTCACAGTATGTATTCACTACCCCTCCATCGCAGCATCAAAATTCATTGTTTCTCCGTTGATTGGGGAAATATTCGTCAACCCTCACCCCACTTCCCTTTCCCTTTTTCATCAGGCCGCCACATCCACAAGCATAATCCCAAACACACAACCTTTCTTCATAGGATCGATTGAAATCCTTCCAGCTAAAACATGAACTGACAACGGGCTCCCAGACATGCAAAGTTGCTCCATGAATCGCTACTGGAGATATTCAACCGCATCGAGGCGGTGAAGGAAGAGCACGACAAGCTGGATTCCAACAACAAGTTCTTGCAAAAGTACATTGGCGATTTAATGTCGACGTCCAAAATCACGAGCACGGGCGCCGGGCCAACTAAGAAGAGATAATAACCACGTCGGCTTGGTACGACGGGGTAAGAGACGGGGTCAGTCGAGGAAGACTGAAGAGGAGTTTAGCTCTTGACGGAAGAGCCAGGAGAGAAGAGGTTGCATCACATGTAGGAGAAGAGGGAGAGCGAAGAGGGGAGGTATTTGAGAGAAGAGGAGGAAATATACCCAGGCGAGCATAGGAACTGCATACTACACCGGCGTCATTGATTCGTCTACAATACAACACATCACATACTACATCACACATCATACTTTATACGCGTCACAACAACATCCAATCCATCCATCCTTCCATCCATCAGTCCATATTCAACACCAGAATGCCCACGGTGCACCAACGTCCGCACCACATCATAATCGCACCGTGGTCAACCTTTACAATCGACAGTCAAGCCATCCACTGTCCTTTACCTTCTCGCGAGATTATTTCGGGACCGTCACACAACGACCTCCTTGATGAGCACATTGGCATAAACATTCTTCACCACATTTCGCACCCCATATCCAACAAACCCCCGTTTTATTCCCTAAGTCACCTCACGTCTTCATCGTCACACATCATCACGCTTATGGCAATGGCTCTCTCTGCTCAGTAATAGATGGAAAGGACGGGGCATGGCATGGTATGGCAACTTCATCAGAAACTCGTCTCAGCTCAGGCACATATTGTTTTCTCCACATCGTGTACGCGTGATCGTACTTGCTGCCTAGTCACATGTACATGTACGCAACCCCACACGCATATTTTATAAACGGCTGTTCATTCATCATTTAAAACGCATCAGTTTTGGTTTCCCCCTTTCAAATATCCATATTCAAAGTCTTGCATTTTCACCAACGGCGTTCAATTCAAAGTTCTTCTTCTATTTTTTCTTCTCGAACTTAAATTCGAATTCCCCAGAGTTCTTCAAATCCCATTCTGTAAAACTACCCAATTCATTATCCATTTACCCAGTTTTGTGGCCTTCCCTGCATCGACGGCCTTGTTTTCCCGGTGTTTTTTTCTTTTCTTTTCTTTTCGGTTTACGGGGGTCTGTTGCATTTCCTTGTTTTCGCCGGCGCCTTTTGATAAATAGCCAAACAAAGTTTTTTCCAAAGTCAATGTGTGGTCTTGCATCTACGGAGCAATCGAATGTGTTTTTTCTCCTTTTTTCGTTCTCGTTGCAAGCTCCGCTTTGGGAGATGGATGAGAGGCTTTGCACTTCACACCTTCTATGTTTTGGTTTTGTCTGTATTCGTAAGATGCTAGCTCTGGCTTTGGCTGAGGCAATTATGAACATACATACACACTTACCTCTCTTAGGGAGGTCAAGCTAACGGACATTGCGTATGAGTGAATGTGATGTGATTTGATTATTGTTCTAGTTGTTCACGACGCCGTAAGAGCTACCTTCAAGCTAAGCTATGTCAATAGACAACCTCAACACCGCCTTTCCCAGTCCCCTTTTAGGTAATAATAGCAATGGCCAGCGGGTGTATAATGGATGAAGCAATACGAAATGAGGTAAGGAAAGGTAAGGAAAGGTAAGGAACGGTAAGTGTTAAGCAACCAAAACTAGGAATGACGATTGAATCATCGACTAATCCACTGCTGCAATTTATACGAAGTTCTCGATATCACTGAGGGCGTGTCTTGGTTCCTGGTTACCATCCTGATGTTGATTACGAGAACTCAAACATGTGCTGGGGGAACTTCTAGGTTCGTCTTCTTCATCGATGGCCTTGAAAGAAGCAGGGGTGACAACTCTCTGGCGCTTGTTGTTGCCTGCGGAAGTAGCGAAAGGCTGCGCCACCTTGCGAGTGCCATCATTGACGTGTAGTGGCGTTGTGTGTAAATCGCCATTTGGGGAATCGAGGTTTTCTTTACGGCCTTTGATATTGCTGGGAATAGCAATGGGACGGTTGTTGAAGTCGAAGCTTTCATGGACTGCCAGGATAGTGAGGTTATGCTCATTTGACAAGGATTTGGCACGTGACATACCTTCAAGTGTCTCCACAGCAACGTTACTTCTCTTCTTCGATGGGGCATTGGATGGAGTTGCTTCTGCTGGTGTATTGACTGGGACAGACGGCATCAGAGCTTCACAGACGGCATCGAATGCACCAGCACTTGTGAGAGTCTCATGACGTTGGACCTGAATGGTATTGTTCATCAGAGGCAATGGATCGGTGACCACCCGACTGTGACAGGCACCACTTCCTTGACTGGCCTGGCTGGCTTGGCTAGCATGACTGATGTGAGTATAATCTGGCATTGAGACATCTGATGTTGACATATGACGCCAGGAGGCAGTTGACTGTTGAGGCTCATAAAAGGGGTCGACACTCGTGGGCTTTGAGAGTGTGGTGTTGACTGTGTTGATAATGGAACCCATAGCTGAGGCCGTTATCTTGGTCTTGGGCTGGCGAGTCTTTTGACGTGGAGAGTGTCCATGTGCTTCAAAATCAATACTGGGCTGGCGAGGCACAGGCTGATTCAAGTAGGATGCCGCAAAGGGTATCTGGCGCCACATTGCAGGGTTTGGCCATGCAATCGATGATGACTCCAGGATTTCTAAGACAGCTTTCAGCATATTTCTGGCTCCGCACATCTCCGACCAGTCGGAGAGACTTACCAACAGGAGCATGCTGGAAGGTGAATGCCACAATGTTCTTAATTCTTTCAAAAGGAGCAGTCACAGAGCAGCGTTGGAAACCTTCAGCAATTACTACTTTGATACGACCAAAGTCATCTCCTGCACTCCAGTAACTTTGAGAAAGAAGTTCACGATGAAACTCGGGGAATTTTAGAGGTTCGAGATCTCCGTGCTTATCGACATCTGTACTCAGCATTAGAATTGCTGACTCACGTCGCAGATTGATAATCCTCTCAGTCCCAAGAGGCTGACATACCCAGACTTGTATCGATGACAATAGGCCATTCACCTTGAACACCAGTGCGACTGAAGTACTTTGTTCTACATGGTACGCGTCAAGTTGAATGTAACAAGATCAGCGGAACCGTAAGACTCACCCAACAAGCTTTCCATCAACGTAGACACGAGCCTCGTACATGACTTCATCTGGATGCTTGCTGAAGGACTGGGTGTATCGGCTGATTTCAGGAGTATTCCAACTGTGAACTGAGATACGGAAAGCGGCACCAGCAGACATTGCAGGAACGAATGATGATACGGTTGGAATAAGTCCAGCATTTGGATTGAGTTGAAATGGCTCTACTACAGCACTCAATCAGCATCGAAGTCATGCAAAAACCATAGCTGTGCTCAATTGCTGAAAGCCATAACTTACCTGGCTCGGGAACAACGTGGCAGCTGGCTTTGAATTCTTGCAGCGGAATGCGGGATGTTGCTGGGAATATCAGCGCATCCCATAATTGGTAACGCATAGTGCCTGATGGATTGTTTTGGTTTACGAAAAGGCAATGGAAGCGTCAACGACGACACAAGATGCAACAACAAAGAACCAGAAGTGCGACAAAAGAACCTAACATGATATTCGTGGGGAGATGGAAAAGAGAATAGGTGAAATGGATTCAGAGGTAGCTAAGGGAGTTGTGGTCTTCGAGGCAGGCCCGCGTCTCAATAAACGCTAGTGATGACCATCGCAATTGTTTTTTAAGGAAAGAACGATAGATCAAGAGACGAAAGCGCCTGACTATCCTGTCCTATTCATTCTTCATCACAGTAATTGTCAAAGTAGCAGCATCATGGAGTGATAGCTTTGAAGCATTCCAATCGGGAGGTAGTTGCTCCTAATAAATCCAGGTCTATGACAGACAAAGTTCTTTCTTGGAACAGCCATTACGTTATTCTAGGCGTTCGAAGAAAAGGAAATACACAAATAGCGGACCAGGAAGAATTCTTTGAGCAAGAAATATCATAGCATACGAAATGACAGAAACAAATACCTTAACTCAAATCGAACAGCTATGAATTTGTCAATGGTGCGATATTATATTATCCCAAATGTGCACAAGTCATCACTGAAAGGCACACCCGACAATGTTCAAAAACCTTATACTTTATATACAGTTCCAACCTCCCCATAATCATGCATCCCCAGCCTTTCGTGCCTAATGTATTGTTAGTCAGGTAGATAATTGCATTTGATGTACATACTCTGACGGCGCCTGGGCCACCCAACTCGCGCTCCAAGCCGTCCTCGAATTCTCTTGGGGCAGATGCCTTGTCTGGGTAGAACTGGTATATGACTCCCATCAAACCGAAGGTGGCAGCAATGAAAGCTCCGAGCTGCAAGAAAGCAGTCGATGTCTTGCGAACGTGCGTATATTCATAAGGAGAGAACATTCCCAAGATATCGTTGTCCTCATGAACAGGCTCGCCATAGTTACGGCGTTCCTGCTTATCCCACCAGTCGCCGTTGGGGTCACGGAATTGTCGCTTGATGGCTGGTGGGTTGATGTAGCCTCCGTTCTGTGTCGCTATGAATCAGCTTCCATAATGATACATCTGTTCCAACACTATCTCATTCTCGAAGAAACCTCTCTATTCATTCTTTTCGAGAGCTTACCATGCCAGGATCTTCAATGTCAGCCTGAGAGAGACATCGGAGCTGCTGTCTAGCTGGTTGGCGTGCCGTCAAGGCTGCCCCTCTGACCAAAGGTCGCGCGGCTGTGATTCTTCTCGAGAGCATATCTGTATTACCATTAGCTAGTATTACCAATTGATCTGTTCTATGTATATATACTGTTGTGAATGGGGCGCGCTCGAGGGCTTAATTCGAGTTGGATAGTCGTCGTGATTGAAGTCGCTGACGAACGGTCATTTGCCAAGCATTGGTTCGCTAGACGAAGCCTCGCCGGAACTAAATATCCTTCCTCGCCCAAATGTACAAACTGCCCTTACTTTCAGCATCTACGAATGCCACGAACATCCAGACATGCCCGGATTTCTTTCACGAATTACTTATTAGATTACGATTCTTAGGACTTACAACTCATGTTGTGAGATGCCAGTCTCGTTGAGATCACGGTAGTGCCCAGACGATTTCTTGCGAAGCTATGACAGGGAGCGCGTCAGACACGCACGACAGTCAGGTAGTCCACGGTAATAATTTTCAAATGGATATTGAAGCCCACAACCATCTAATTACCAAAACAGCAGATATCCCTCCAGATTCTCTGGAACACCCTGCGACCAATGGCAATCACGAGAATGGTGATGATATCAACGATCGTCCGAGTAAGCGGCGCAGAGTGAGCTCTCCCACACCTTCGAGTCAACCACGTAAAAAGATCGAATCGCCGCCATGGAAGAAGGCGGTCGCGGAAGGGCCATCATCTTTTACACAGGATGGAAAGCGCAAATCTGGTCGCGTAAATCGAATACCTTTTGAGCTACAACCTCCGTCCGACAAGCGGCAGACGCGTGGAGCAGTACAGAAGACCAACCCAACGACAAATGGCAATGGTACGACAGCAAACACAAAACCATCGGTCTTGAAAGAGTCTCCGAATATTACTTCAAATGGAAAAAGATCGTCAACGGTTGGGGCTGTTCATCAGAATGGCAAACTGAATGGAGGGCCATTGTCACCGAAGCGTCATCCTCGAAGCTCGACACTGCGCGAAGTCTCACCAACATCGAAACGCATGCAGAGGAAGCCGACGACATCCAAGAACGCCCCGGAACCAAATTCGCCAGCGCCCTCAGCACAGAACCGTCGATCTGCTCGAGGTTCTGAAGTGGTCACTGCTAGACAGCAGGAGAAGGATGAAATAGCTACCTCGAGTAGCAACGAGGGAGGCAAGGCGAAAACGAAACTGAAATTCCGAATTCCGCCCGCAACGGTACCTCGAGTCAATGTCGAAGAAATCATGCTTCGCCCTCCATTATGCGCGAATATCAAAGAATATGTGGACAAATACATATATGTTCCAGAGGATGAGGCTGGACTTCTAAGGAAGGATGAGGCACCATACGTTTATACCGATGAAATGGCCCATCACGATGCAGATATCATCAAAAGAGCTGAGGAGGCAATTAAGCCTGGAGGATTGCTTAGTAATGGTCTGTCGATTGCGTACAAACCTGCTCGCCAAGTCGAACCGCCAAGACAGTACGCACAATGGGACCATTTGACGCAACAAGCCATAGATTTCAGAAGACGTCTTCTGAGGGAACACAACGAACACCGCCAGAATGCCAAGAAATGTGCGCTTGCATGTCGAGAAGAATGGCTGCGCAGACAACCAGCCACGGAGGAAGAGCTGGAAGCACAAGCTATCAAGACTACGGAATTGAAATACAAGACGCTCATGAAGAATCTACAAGCTAAGTGGGATATGGTTAAAGCAGAGGTGAACAAGAGACGTTTGGCACAATGGGAGGCTGATGAACGGATTCGTCGAGGGAAAGCGTTGAATGAGGCTGTTGATGTCTCAGCGCAGATGATGGAGGCTCGTCGAGCCCGTAATGACTCTGAGATGCTTAGTGATGCGGATGACACAGATATTTCTGACTCTGATCAAAGTAGCGACAAGGGATCGGATGAAAACGATGAAAGCAACATGTCCGAGTCCGAGTCGGAATCTGAAGAGGAAGCCGATACGGAAGCACAAGATAAGGGTGATGAACACCTTACACAGGAGGAACTTCGACAAAAATATGCAGATCTGCCTGACACTCCCTTAGTGAAGGATGATACCGATAATGAAGGTGGATCAGATGTCGATATGATCGATGCAGGCACAGAGGCCAATCAGATGGACGATGGATTTGACGATAGTGATGAATCCGTCGACATGGACGATGACATGGGTTCGAGCGACGAAGGAAGTAATGCAGAAAGCGGTAGCGATGAGAGTGAGGGCGATGAAGATGAGGAAGAGGATACCGGAGCAGGTGGTCTATTAGGGTTCCTTGCTCCATCTGATCGAAAGACGCTGGTCGCTACCACAGAAGTCACTAATGACTTGGACGAGGCTGAAATCGACGAAGGGGATGAAGTCTCCCTAATTCCAGATGCTTCAGCGGATCCGGATGTTTCAGAACCTGCTCAACCCGACTTACCGTCATCTGTTCGTGAAAGCTCAGTTGCCTCTACCGTCAAAGCAGAGGAGAAAGAGACAGTGGCAAGGGAGGAAACTCCTGATGTCGATCGAACACGAGCAGATTCCAGCAGTGAACCAACCCCTAGAACGACCGAGACTAAACTCTCTGAGATCGATTCAGCCTCTTCCATCGAACTTCACCAAACCAGTCGGCAGGCCACACAAAGCTCTACACCTCAACCAAAGGTTCATCTCAGAACCCCAGTTCCCGCATTATTGCGTGGCACTCTTCGTGAATACCAGCACTATGGTCTTGATTGGCTAGCTGGCCTCTATGCAAATAATACGAATGGTATTTTGGCAGATGAAATGGGCCTTGGAAAGACCATTCAGACTATTGCACTTCTAGCGCATCTTGCCTGTGAACATCACGTTTGGGGTCCGCATCTTGTTGTTGTGCCTACCAGTGTCATGCTGAATTGGGAAATGGAGTTCAAGAAGTTTCTGCCCGGTTTCAAGGTTTTGACCTACTATGGTACGCAAGAGGAGCGTAAACGCAAACGACAGGGTTGGAGGACTGAGGATGTATGGAACGTGTGTATCACTTCTTATCAACTTGTGCTACAAGACCAACAGGTATTCAAGCGACGGAAGTGGCATTATATGATTCTTGACGAGGCACACAACATTAAAAATTTTCGCTCTCAGCGTTGGCAAACCCTTCTCACATTCAATACTCGGGCACGACTCTTGTTGACTGGAACTCCCCTTCAAAACAACTTGGCGGAACTGTGGTCGCTGCTTTACTTTGTTGAGGGTGGGAGCGACGGCTTTGCTGATCTCAAGGAGTTTTCTGATTGGTTCCGGAAACCACAAGAACAAATTCTCGAAAATGGAAGAGAGACAATGGACGATGAGGCTCGTGCTGTGATTAGCAAACTGCATAAAATGCTTAGACCATACCTCCTTCGAAGACTGAAAGCAGATGTCGAAAAGCAAATGCCTGCCAAGTATGAGCATGTTGAGTACTGTCGATTGTCCAAACGACAGAGACAACTTTACGATGGCTTCTTGTCATTGTCTGGTACCAGAGAGACTCTTGCGGGAGGCAACTATCTCTCAATCATCAATTGTCTTATGCAGTTGAGAAAAGTGTGTAACCATCCCGATCTTTTCGAGACTCGACAGATCGTAACCTCGTTCGCCATGAATAAGTCTGCGATTGCCGATTTTGAGATCAAGGAGCTCCTAGTACGCAAGCAGCTTCTGCAGGAGGACCCCATGAGCACAGCTAGCCTTGACTTCTTGAATCTTGTACCAACGAAGGACGAAGGACTTTCAGGGATATCTGTTGAACGCAGCACTATGATCAGTGCGCAGCGGGTACTCATGGACATGCGCGAGGCACAACATTTGCGAGCACAACGTGCTCTTACCAATATGGATCCGACGACTGTGAAGTCCAATCTCGCATTCCTCGAAAGTGCTACGAGATGGAGCAGGTTTGAAGAACTACAACATTGTGTTTATCTGAATGCTTTGCGTCGCCAAAAGAGACCCATATACGGGAAGCATCTTGTCGAAATGCTCGACCTTGGCATCAGCCAACGACCTTTCAAGACGAAGCCCGCAAACAAAGCTCGTTTGTGTGACTGGATGCAGATGTCATCACCAGTATTGCAGGACATGATTCCAAGCCTCGACTCACGCTCGAAGTCCATGGAAATAACGATTCAAAAGTTTGGTTGTGTAACACCAGCAGTGGTTGCGCCTGAAATGGCCTCGATGAGCCTCACAAGAAAGGGTATCGAAGTGATCAATGAAGCTCGAACCGTTGCAAAGGCCGATGCATTCCACGAAGCGAGAATGCGGCTCTCGATTCAGTTTCCAGATAAGAGATTGCTACAATACGATTGTGGCAAGCTTCAAGCTCTTGATAAACTCCTCCGCAGACTACAAGCTGGTGGACATCGAGCTCTGATCTTCACCCAAATGACAAAGGTTCTTGATGTTCTTGAACAGTTCCTCAATATCCATGGCCATAGATATCTGCGACTGGACGGTGCTACCAAGGTCGAACAGCGTCAAATTCTTACTGATCGCTTTAACAATGATACCCGCATCCTAGCATTCATTTTGTCGAGTCGATCGGGTGGGATTGGTATTAACCTTACAGGAGCTGATACCGTCATCTTCTACGATCTTGACTGGAACCCTGCAATGGACAAACAATGTCAAGATCGCTGCCATCGTATCGGCCAAACACGCGATGTACATATTTACCGTCTCATCTCAGAACACACTATCGAGGCGAATATTCTCCGCAAAGCGAACCAGAAACGAATGTTGGACGACGTCGTTATCCAAGAAGGAGAGTTTACCACCGACCGATTCAACAATGGCCCGGCTACCAATATCGTTGACGTTTCAGACCCCTTTCTGGATGGTGATGCCGCTGCTAACGCAGCCATGGATCGCGTCTTAGGCGGGCCCGGAAATGGTGGCAACCTCAAAGTATTGGAACAAGCCGAAGATCGAGAAGATGTTGCTGCCGCGAAAATTGCTGCCCACGAAGCCTTCCAAACCGATGCCGCAGACTTTGACGAGCGCGCTGTGCCCGGAGCCATAACACCAAAGGCCTCTGGCACTGGTACTCCTCTCGAAGAAGCCTCCACACCTGCTGCACCCTCAACGTCTGCCTTCGAACGTACTACCACGCTCGAAGTCGCCGAATCAGGTCTGGCTGCTCCAACGGATCAGATGGATATTGATGAAGAGGAGGAGATCGGTGTTGATGGGAAGAGGATTGAGAGCCTGGATGTTTATATGTTGGGATTCATGGAAGCACAGCTTAAAGATACGCCGCTTGAGTTGCCAAAGGAGAAGAGGAATAGAAAGGGTAAGGACGGGAGAGATAGGAGTCATCGCGCCAGGATCAGGTAGGCCGTGTATGATTGAAGAAACCTCTATGGGGAAGCGGGATGATAGGTTGTTGTAATGAGATACGGCTTTGCCGATGAGCGGATATTGTTACTTTTAGGTTGGTTCAATGTGGGCGATTATTATTAGGAATGAGTGTTATAACACTCGCTGTATGATAGAAAAGCAATTTATACGATTACTGTATGTATTCGTCTACAAAACATTGCTGTTAGTGAAACACTATTTTTCCTCACAGCAGAAG
Organism: Allantophomopsis cytisporea; assembly: GCA_024752435.1. Lineage (NCBI taxonomy): Eukaryota > Fungi > Ascomycota > Leotiomycetes > Phacidiales > Phacidiaceae > Allantophomopsis > Allantophomopsis cytisporea. The sequence goes on from CP103025.1 coordinate 2,474,146, forward strand.
TCAGAAAACAACAAGCGCGTCAATGATGATAGCAGTGATAGGTTATTGTTACCCGGTGGAGTCCAATATCCTGATATCATGGTTATAATAACTCAGAACGTGATCTTTTGCCACCATGGTATCGATCATCTGAACACATAAGCTCTATAGACTCGAAAGAGGGCTCTTATTTTTTTTTTTTCTATCTGACTTTTGGATTTCGTCTGGCCAACCGCGCCCAAATCTCTTGCTATGTCTTCAAGTCCTCTAAGCAGCACCTGTGTACATCCATTATCTGATTATAACCTAGTAATGTTGATTAGTAAAAAAGCTGACTTCAGTTGTAGAGCTCATACCGTGATACCAAATGATTGTGTCAACATAAACTGTGTCGGGCGAGAAAGCGGCAGACGCTGCTTACTACACGCATGTCAGATCCCGCTTCCATTACTTGCCATTGTAATCGAGCACTTACACACTGTTCATCTCAGACCATCAGCAACCTTTGATAAAATAGCTCAGCTCGCCAGATTGGATGAGAACTTACACAGAGCTATCTCACATCAGCAATATTCCCCAGAAATTATCATCAATCAAGAAAGCAGACTACTTACATCGTCGCAGTTGATGTTATCCTGCATCGCAACCTTTATCAGTTTCAGATTCTTGATTAAGTTTCTGATGTACTTACACAGCAGTCGGGCTAGAGATAAATTAGCTATGCGTACACCATAGAGATTGTAGTGGGAAACAAACGCAAGAAACAGCACACTTGGCTGGACAAGCTCTGGCAATAAGCGCGGCGACTTCGTCAGGGAACTCAGGCGGGGCAGCACCTACGCAAGCCACAAATATGACGAGAGCTAAGATGGTGAAGTGCATCTTGTTGTGAAATTGGATGAAAAGGTTTCTTAGTTGGTACCAAAAGATTGAGTGTGGCGTCAAGAGCGATGTCGCGATTGTGACGTCGATTGTGTCAGGAATATACTTTATAGGTATGTCTAAAATATTTATACTATGATCCTGCACTAATCCAGAGCCACTTAAATTTTGAAAGTGAACCATCAAGGTATTCGGATCTAATGTGAGCATACGGCGTTGGCTTATCACTTTACGCATACGATGAGCTCGCGGTATGGGCAAAAGCGAACCGAGCGGCTGCACGACGTAGCAGAAGCGCCAACGTGGTACGACAGTGCTTGATTGATCGGACTCGCGCACCCGAACTTACCCCTTCGTATCACCGATCAGGAAGGTTAAACATACAACCTCATATAATTTGTTGGTTTTCTGGGCTATAGAACTGCATTTGTTTCGTGTGGTTACAGTGGGGCTGAAAGTGAACAATTTGCAACCGGGAGTATTCGCGCTCGCCGTTGCATTCCGAGGGAGCGGAGACGATGGTGGGCGAACAGGGACTTCCAGGCCGTACTGAGAATGAATAGCTGGCACGATGGTGAGTACCTAAGTAGGTATCATGGGTTGTTCGTTTTGTATGAGGTTCGTTCTGGAATAAAACTCCATTAATTTGGGGAATGATTCAGAATATGCTATAGAGAAGCTAGAGGTCAAGTGAGGTACGAAACATAGATCGTTGATTCCAAAAGGTATGCTGATGTAAAGATAGACACTAACAAGTCCTTTATTATGAAGCATTTGTTGAGTTTCAAACTCTAAGTATGTACCTTTATGTAATCTTCGAGCTTATTTTCGACCTTTTCATCTTTGGGAGCGTAGTGCTCTGTAACGATCACTTGTGAAACAACCCTGCACGGAAGTTCCTTGCATGTTTGCAACCTGTTGAATATCTTTCCTTCTCACCGAAACCCGAGTTTAAGATAGCTGATTGATAAATCGTGCCAAAACGATTCAGTCACGATATTGCGGAAGGACGTAAACAGATGGAGGTTGAAGGTGGTTGAACGACCATCTGAAGTTGATCGAAGACGGTGAGATCTTGTTAATGGCGACGAGCACAGTGAGGCACATTGCCTAGAACTCAATGTGGTCTTAGCTAAGTAACCAAATTTTCTCATCGATTTTCATCTTATGTAGTGCCTGCCTAGTCGCAAAGCGTATCTTATGTATCTGTTACATTATGCTAATGCTGAAACAAATTGAAAAATTGAGCGGCATTCAGTGAACTGAAGGTGATAGAGAAGACACCGAATAGGCCAAAGAGCAATGACCTTTCTACTGATACCCTCACCTTCGATTTGGATCTTGTCGTCATATGACATCGTTTCAATACCTACAGACGTATTCTCGATTTCTATTCCAGGTAGACCATATCACGTCTTTTCTTCTTCTGAGCTCATGCATGGGTTGGTCAGTGATTAATGGTCAGGGTAAGTATATATACTCTCGATGAGGGAATCAAGAGCAAGAACATCCGAATCTACGCTCATTTTCACTATCCTAAAACTGAATTGAAGCCAATAACCAAAAGTGAAATATATCCGCATTGGCTGTACATATTCTTTTTGATTCCTTCATACATCATGTAGAAATTGCTTGAACCAGTTGACTGCTGCGTTCTTGCCCCTCGCCATTGCCTCCCGCTCCCCGCTCTTCTCGGGATCACCTCGAATAAAACAAGAATGCTCAACCCCCGGAAAGTGCTCATAACTGAATGGCACACCCAGCTTCTGGATAGTCTCAAAGCTATGAGTTTTCAGCTCAGCTGGATACTGCACATCAATCTCTGGAGCTAGTATCTGCACGGGCACGGCGACCTCATCGAAATCCTGTCTCGTTGTGAGACTCGGATGGCCTAGCGAAATAGCGTCCACCAGTGGCGTCTGATGCTCCTTCGCGCCCAAGCGGAGAACAGCCCAACCGCCGTAGCAGTAACCCACGGCGCCAACCTTCTTGTGTTTTGCGCGCAGGGCCCTGGCAAATTCAAAGATCTCGGGCTCGCGGATTTCGCGGGAATTTCTCTTCATGAAGTTGGGGAGATCGAGATCACTCCAACGACCTCCGAGGATAATTTCGGAAGGCAGGACTTCACCACCGAAGAAATCGGGGGCGTAGACGGTAGCGTTGGCCTCGCGCGCAAAATGGTCTGCTAGGAGGCGGATGTTGGGAAACGTCCAGCCGAATAAATCGTGAATGAGAAGGATTGCTATGTCGGGATTGTCGCCAGCGATATAAGTGTCATTGTTGGCAAGCTTGTCATTGCGCCCTGTCGGGGTGCCTTCCCATTCAAAGCCCTTGAGGCAACATGGGTGAACTGACATTTTCCCTCGAAATCTTGAGAGACCAAAGTTTAGGGAAGATGTTTATGGATCACAGAAGAAGGTATATAAATACCAGCTGATGAAAAGCGATATATGGGTCGGGGTTAAATGTTGAAATTAAGAGTTTCGAGATGGATTTGCAGGTTCATAAAGAAAGTTGAAGCGCGTATAGTAGATACTGAAACGATATAGTCAGCATTGCTATATGCAGGATAATAGGTTGATTTCAAAGCTCGACAAGGATCCTGGAACTCCAATCGCAATATGCCGTGATCGCAAGCCAAACATTATCTAATCATACCTAACACGTATGCGAAGAGCCCATATTTTGAATGATTTTTGATATGTATTTCTATGATCTAAAATGGGGTCTAATAATTGGCTCAAGGAGTCTATTTTGAAGTGAATTAGAAGGAGGAAAAGAAAGAGGATCAGCCACTTGGGCGCCATAACTAGATAAAAGTAAAAAGGCGAACAGCATAACAAAATAACAAAATATGTAACATTGACAAGTCCTTGAGATCCAAACACCATATTTCCCATTCCAGACCAGACGGGATCGTGTCCCGCCGGTCGCCCAAAAAAGACTTGTTTATTCCAAGCCCATCCATCATTATAGCGAAAGAACAAAAGTGGGTATCAAGCACCGTAACAGACTCACTCAACAGTCATCAGTACACACATAACAACATAGCGCTCAATGAACTCGAACATTGCCAACTCTGGCGCCGTTGAATTCCTCGGCAGGCCAGCCCTGGTAAGTGGTACCAGCATCGACGATATCACCGGACATGACGAGGGTGTGCTCAAGGAGGCACGAGTCCTCGCCCATAGTAGCACCACTCAACAATCTGCTTCCAGTGCGGAGGGCACTGCGCGAGCCGACATTGAGGGGATTAAGATCGAACTTGCCGCGGGAGTTGATGTGCGCGACAAGGGAAGCGTCATCGACAGCGACGCGGTCACCGAGCGTGAGAAGATCTGGCTCGGTGAAGAGGAGAGAAGGCTTGCCGCCAGCGAAGAGCGCGCAGTCCTTACCGATGGTAGCACCAAGGGCACGCATGTACATGACCGCGTAGTGTGTGCCCGTCAACATACCGATAATACCAGCCTTTCCGTAGCAGTTACGACGCAGGCGCTCGATAGTCAAGAGTACCTGCCAGCGCTGGCAGTATGAGCTCTTGTCCCAGTCATAGTTGCCTGCCATTCTGCGGCCCATCAAAGCCCACTTGGAGGCAATGATGATACCAATGGCGATGATGGCTTGCGCATTAAGGATAACAGCAACGGCTAGACACATGGTGGAGTAAATGGCGAGCGGCTGCCACCATCCGTGCTCGTAGGCGTGAGGAGCCAGGTCAACGATCCAGGACATCAATTGAACACCAGAGACAGTAGCAACGTTCCAGTAAACAGAGATGAAGATGTTGGTGAAGGTGCTGTAGAGGAAGATGGAGAAGACGCCGAGGACGTAGTAACTGGCCTTGCCTTCGTAAAAAGCACGACCGAATGGGTTGAGAGCGGATTCTTCATCGACGCTGGAATCTTCTTGCACTTGGCGCTCGCGAATAGATTCGCAGATCTTGTTGCCACATGAGTTGCAGATCGTAGACATGGACTCATTAGATCGCTTCTCTTTGATGATATCATCGTCCGAGTAAGAGTTGTAGGAAGAGGGAGTGTGCATGCCATCTGGGGCAGTCAAGCAGACTGCTCCACCGCCCTTGTTACCAACCCAGACGGTATCCTTTGCATAATGGTGATTACGTTTAGCCAATGCACCAGAACCAAGAACAACACGTTCGCCAAGAGTAGCTCCGGGAAGAAGAACACATCTATCAGCAACCATGCAGTTCGCGCCAATCTTGACCATCTCACTGCCCGTTCCATCAGATGTCACAATGTGGGAACGAGAACCGAAGACAACATTGTCACCAACGTCGACAAAGTCAAAGTCTTGAATACTTGGGCCACTTCCAGGCCAGTAAACACGACGACCGACCTTACCACCAAGAGCTCGGACAGCCATGGAGGTGGATTCGTAGTGGGAGCCGAAGTGTTCTGTGAACTTGCTGAGGTCGCCACCAGGGAGGAGAGTAGACATGAGGTTCTGGCGGAACTTCTGGAGTTGACTGCGACCCTTGTTTGGACCGGTCTTGATCTTGCCAAAAGCGAGGTCCAATACACGCTTGATGGCAACAGCAAGCATGAAGTATACGACTACTCCCACGGTTGCGCCCAACACACGAGCCAAGTAATGGTATCCAACTCGGGTTGGAGAGGCAAACCACTTGATAACGGAACGGACCATGCTCTTGGAGGCAGAAGGTTCTTGTACAACGAGACCAACGAGACCCGCCATCCATGGAACGATGGAAACGAATCTGACAGCAAGCACTGTCGGAATAGTGAAGATGTTCCAGATGAAGTGAGGCTTTGGAACCTTGCTGGAGGAAAGGTCTCGGTTGGCCTCGGTAGCGTCCTGCATCTCCCAGCTGGAAGAGTTTGGTCCAATGCAAGTATCGGCTGGCATGAAAGTACCTGGAGCAATGAAAGACTTGAGCCCCACACTGCTTCGAGCACCGATTTGAATTTTGCCGAGATACATGGAAGTATTGCGCTCAACACCGAATGGTCTGATGACGCAACGATCGAGGGTTACATCGCTGTCGATCTCGATAAGGTCATACTCGCCCATAAGAGTGCCCTTGTCGATGCTGACACGGTAACTGATGCGGGCACCAAGAAGTCGATAATACAAGACACGAGTCCAGTTGAAGTGGTTGAAAATTCCCTGTTCAAAATTAGCATTTCAATAGACCACTCCGATGAGGGATAATCATACCTTGCCACCAACAGTGAGGCACTTCTCGACAAACCACCATCTGGTGTGGTAAGGACCCCACATTGGATACAGACCCTCTCTGTAGCGACCAATAATCAACCACTTGCAGAGGATGGCGAAGATAGGCGCGACGATGGATGTGACGATAGCGGCAATCCAGATAGAGATAACCAAGAACACGAAGCGATCATAAATCTTAGTCTGACCTGGGAAGACCTTGAGCATAGAACTAAGAGAGTATAAAAGAACAGTCCAGGATAATGCACGGCGCATAGGATACAACAAGCCGATAGGAATGAGCTGGAGGACGAGGAGGAATGGGTTCGTAGAGCTGTAGGTCTTCTCACAACCAGGCAATGGGACCTGTGCCATGTTCTTCATCTCTTCCATCTCGCTCTTGTTTGGCATGTTCTGCTCAACCAAAGTTGTAAGACTGATCAGAGAGCTGTTGGTGAACAAGTCACCAATTGGCAGGCGGACCTGGAACTCCTTTCGGATTAACGATAGAAGTCGACCAGCCTTCAAACTGTCACCTCCCATCTCGAAGAAATCGGAGTCAGCTGCCAGATCTGCTTGCGTACAAGCAAGAAGATCAGCGAAGATCTCACGAAGCTTGCGCTCAGGTCCAGAGACACCTTCCGGAACCTCGTCCTTGTTTGCTGCCTTGACGATCTCGTCAAGTCTTTCCTCATCCATAGTACCATCTGCACGGATAGGGAGGGGCTCCTCGATAACCTTAACGTGAGTTGGAACAAGGTAGCCGTCAAGCTGCTGCTTCATGTTTGACTTTAGGTTCTGGATGACAAAGTCCGGAATGCTGAATGACACTCCATCAGACTTTGGAGCCAGGATGACTTCTGGGAGATCATCAACATGACTTCGGCAGACGTAACCATCGAGTGTATCGCCAAGTTCGGACTTGACTACCGCAAGGACAGCATCAAGGTCGATCTTACATGGCTGTTTGGCAATCTTGAGTGTCAATGGAGAGTTGACTGGAGGGCACGTTGCTTCAAAATGTCTGCTACCAAGAGTCATGTCATCAGAGACAGGCTCGAAGTCGAGACGCTCACCAAGCTTTACACGAAGGATCTTGTTGTTTCCCTTGGGAAGGCCGTCCATGTAAACAATAACAAATGGCCACTTGACAGAGTGCAGAGAAGACTTGGTAGCCTCGTGAAGTTCTCGCAGGTCTGCTCTTGGCTTTCCAGGCGGAGTAACAAGGACTACACCAACGACTTCTTGAAGAACATCGTGTGGTGCAGAGAACACCAAGGTCTCAGACACTCTCTCGAAGATGGGCGAGTTAGGATCTTGCGCAGCAATCATGATAGCTTCCTCGACCTCGAAAGGAGAAATAAGTTCACCACCACGGTTGATGACTTCCTTGCTTCGACCGGTGATGTAGAGATAGCCATCTTGATCAAGATATCCCATATCGCCAGTATCAAACCAGCCATTGCTGTTGAATGGAGTAGTATCGTACTCTCCAGTTGGTTTAAGGTATCCGGGGAAGACAGGCGAACCACGGACATGAATGCGACCGACGACACCCTCAGGTGAAGCGTTATCATTGCCGTCGAGGATGGCAATTTCTGGACCAACACTGACACCGGATGTTCCGGAACGCTCCAGCTTGTAATCAAGAGGTGGGGTAGAGATTGGCATGCATTCAGTCATGCCATAACTGGGAAGGACAATGCAATTGAAAGTGTCGCGGATTTGAATGGCCAGGGATGGAAGAAGACCACCGGCGGCATTACACACGAGCCTAATCTGACTTCGCGCCAAGGCATCTGTTCGATTTGGTGTTTCTGCAAGGATGGTTGAGTGCATAGATGGCGATGCATAGTACCATGTTGGATCTCTTTCCTCGACAATATCCCAAAATAGGTTAGGGTCAAATGCAGGGCACAGGATGGTAGAGCCTCCTGCCAGAACGGGAGCGAATAGATTTCGCACCAAACCACCGCTGTCAAGACGTCAGTCAACATCAAAATTTTATATAGATTGCGCACTTACACGTGGTTCAGAGGCATCATGTTCAGACAGCTATCATTCTCTGTCAAGCCCCATGACTCCATAACAAAAGCCACTCCCGATACAATTGAATGCATCGTAAGTGGTACTACCTTCTTTGTTCCGCTAGTACCACTCGTAAAAAGAATAAACGCAATATCATCTGGACGATTTGCTGGAACTGGAGCTGACTGGTTATGCTTCAGCGGATTGAGCTCGGTTAAATTAAAAGTCATCTGATCATTCTGATCAACAAGCAGAACGTCGATGTGGTGTGCAGAGACCCATGGTCCGTCTAGGGCAAGTCTCTTGATATCGGATCTTGATGCGAGAATGGTTTTCGAACCAGTTTGCAACACATCGGATTCAAACTGGCCAGCTCCGGCAGTGCTGTTGATTGGTGCCGCGGTATAATAAGAAGAAACAGCCATGCAGGCAAGAGCTAAAAGTGGTCCGTTGGGCAGTGCAACAACCACGATTGGTTTTGGCCCGTCGGTAACCGGTACTGGTAGGCTGAAGTTGTCGATAAATTTGGAGAGAGCTCTGTGAGTGAGAGTCTTGCTGTTTGCGGGGTCGATAAAGGCATCCTTGTCGCTGTCCTTGATGAATAGATCGGGAAGTCCATTGTATGCTGATTTGACCTGGCGTTCTGTTGTTGCTGCGATGCTGGCCATCTTTTCATTGTGCCCCGATTTCCCAGCCTCCGGCATGGCTTTCCATACATTGCATAGACACTGGATAAGTTCGAAGACGGGCCATTGTCCCGGATATTTTGCCAGCAATACAGATAAGCAGGCGATTGGTAGGCATGTTGGTACTGGTGTTTCTGGAATAGATGCAAGAATTTGTTTGAGAGAAGTAGTGTCGGCTTGCTTCAGTGAGTTGATGAGGTTCTCACAAGAAGCTGAGTATGAGACTTTGGCATTAGCACTCAGTGGTGACTCGGAAATCAACGTATATAAGTCTTCGATAGACATTGGGACAAAGTCCCGGTCTTGGTTTGGCGAACCAGACATTGTCTCCAAGCCTTTGATCACTGAAGTATTTTGATTGCAACAAAACTTCTAGGTCACGAAGGGGGTCGTTGTCGGCCGTGGGAGAGGAAGAACTTGACTTGGCACGGAAAAGAGATCTTTATATCATGCAGATACATTCATATAAACTGACGGCAGTGAGATCGGCCAGCAATTCTTATGGAGGGACTTCGTTCACTCGTTGGGCCCAGTTCAAGTGCCTTGTTTCATTGGAGATCCGCGCCTGCCTGCCCATTCAAGAAGAGATCACCGTAGAACGAGGTAAGTGAACCATGAAGCTCCGAATAATTGAGAAAGATTGAGAGACAGCTAAAGACCTTGTCGTATATGTGCCTTATCCATGACGCTGCCCCTGGGGCCCTGTCATACGTGCAGTATAACCCCTCGGGGTAGACCCTGGAGGAGAGCAGATGCTGATCTTAGGAGATGACAGATGTGAATGGGGATGATAGGGCCAGTGATTTTCACGTCTAGTGAGATGCTAAAAGAGATGTCGACACAAGCTTTGGACTTTGGGCCAGCATTATAATAGCTGATCCTCTCCATGTTCAACCATAACAAATAACGATGTGGATCCCAAGTACGCAGTAGACTTGGGTCCACGAAAAATATCGGAGTGAAAGAGATAGGCCTTGAAAGTAGAAGGTCTTCCTACAAACGCCACCATGAAGGAAAATATGCATACCAACCTTGCATAGGATGACCCATGTCATTCTATTTAGATGCGTTTATATCAAGCCTTAACGCTGCTATGCACAGGCGTCCCACTATGGAACAGAATGCTGGAAGGACGACGACGTTGGGTTGGACGTCCATTCTGTCATTTTGTTCGCTCCATATGCAAACAGGTAATGGAAAGGCACAAAAGTGTGATAAGATTCTTACTCAGTGAGCGAAAGGATTTCGGCGTCAACTGAAAAGAGTAAAGGGGGTCTTGGCAGTCGATCTGGTACATACCAGTCCCAGTCGTGGCCACATGGGTTCGGAATGTGGAATTTCCTACAACTCCAAAAATCTCATTTTGGAGGGGTGAGAGAATGTGGCCCAAACGTCTTCGCGATACAGTCACGCCTTCAGGCCGTAGAGGCTTGGCTGGCAATGAACTGCTTTGCTTGGCAAATATGTTGTGTCTATAGCAATCCATGGAACTGAGTAGCTATTATCATGGTAGTAGTGCAGGGAAAGACGGGTGCGTCCGAACGAGCCGCAGGGTGACTTGGGACACATATCAATGGTTAAAGACAATGCAGAAACTCTGAAACATTTTGTTCTCAAGGTGTCGGTACCTTTGTGCCAAGAAGACAATAAATTACCAAAGAAAGTAAATGTACATGTACATACTCCGCACATACGAAGTATGTGCTTTCTGTAGCATGCACATCTGTATAGGGTACGTAAAGATACTTTCATCGCCTACCTGTGCCTTACGGCCAAGCCGACCTTGCAGGTGCGAAGATGTACCTAAGTACACACAGTACATAGATACATTGAGCAATGATATTTCAGGTCGTATTCGCACGCAATCTCTGATACCTACTTAGCAGTGTGCACGACACAAGGCACTAGAGGAGGGCTTTTTCGTTTGTATTTTCGGACGAAGCATTGCGAGACTAGATCCACCCACCCATCCCATCCAATTGTGGCCCAGTAACAAGTTCCGTTACAAGCAGCCGCACGTACTGGCTACTTATCTGAGGAACAGCTGTCCCATGGTAACGGCCTCCGAAGCAGGAAGCTTAGTAGATGTATGGGAGACGCGGGGAATATGGCTGCACACAGAATGGTCCGGGCTGGTTAAAGAGGCGCCAGCATGGCGTTTAGACAAGTAAACAATGGATGAATCAATGTCTTTCCAGGTGCTGAAGATTCTGTGGACAAACGATGACGGCGTGAGCGCGAACAATGGTAACAGGGTGGAGTACCCAATCCACCTGCTGAAGCGTCTTGGCATTTTCGCAAGTGCTGGTTCTTGGTGATTGAGGTTGGCAGATGCCCGACAGATGCTGCCTGCCAGAGGATTTGTTCGTCGTGCCCGTGCTGACATAAGGTACAGAATAGAGTACCTAGAGTAATCCGCGTAGCCAGCGATCTCCATCCAATGTCGCCAATTGTCGTCTCAAATGCCAATCAAAGCAAGTAGAAGAAGTGTTGCCGGGCAAAATCAAATCATCCATGCTTCGTTGTCGCCGATACCACGTAAGTAAGGTAGCAAGCAATGGGTCGGAACATGTTGTCTGGTCTAATCTCCAAGTCCATATTCCATCGCTACGTACTTACTACAGCGGACGCGCTGCCTTACCATCCTTACCACCCTTACTTGTCATGCCCGTATCTGAAGTCAAGCCTGTCGTGCCCGTTGTGTAGGGCCCCGGCTCGACGCTACATAGGCGTGAGTTCGATTGGCATGGAAGAGTAACGTAACGATTGACGGTTGTTTTTTCTTAAGCCACCATAACCCGGCAATTAATTGCAGAGATTGAAAGCAGCATCAGAACGCGAGATCCCAAGGAGATAATGAGAAAAAAGATTCCAAAATACACTCTGAGTTCCTTGCATATGTGCTATTGTGTCAATATCACATACAGGATATGTACAAGAGACTTGGCTGCATTGGTGAAATGAATGAAATGTACTTTGCATATCTTTAGCCAGTCCAATGACAATGGCTGGTAGCGGACCGGACAGTGTGCCGCCTTGCCGCCGCCAGGACTCAAACCAATGAAAGGGAACAGAGGAAAGTTCATCGTGGGTATCTACATTTGTACATACGTTCGCAGAACAACGAGTGTCTCTGGATGTGTACGTTTGCAGAAGTCAAAAAAAGTCTTGGTATTGACGCATCTCACGGGAAATGTATGTACTCCACATGTCGGCATATACTACGGGGGAGGGGAGCATGGCCTAGGAAATGTGAAAGGGAAAAGGGAAGCTATCGCGCCATGGCAGATGGGTAAAGTCGGAGATGTGCTTTGGGAGATGCGTGAAGGGCTCGCGGCATTCTATTAAGAATAGGTCCCGTAGTATTTATTCTGGCTGGGTTGAGGTATGTATGTAATTTGTGTCCACGATCACAGAATGTAGCCCGACATTAGTCTTCGATCCTCCTGCGTAAGGAAACCCATGTTGATATTGAGGGCCAGGTCCATGGGTGGCGTCACAGTCACATGAAACTGACCCCGAGTACTCCTGATGATTATTGTTCTGGGAGTTGTTGTGATGATCGAGGTCCATGTCAATGGGCGAGGCAAATCCAAAGTCTGGTAACGAGTCTTGAAGAGTCTGGGGCGACACGGGGGACACTGGGGACATTGGGGATAACAATGGGGAGCATGATGCTATTCCCCTCAATCACTCCTCGTCAATTTCCCTTCACTTCCTCAGCTTCCTGTTTCCATCACCGCTCAAGTTAAGCTTCAAGCCCTACTATGTTTCCTTACCTGTGCTGGACACCACCGACCCGAATTGTCGATTCGTCAGAACATGCTTTGCCGGCCGTGACACTCATTTCAAGATGCTTCATGGTTGCGGATTCTCCCATGGAGATGCTTGTTCTACAGGCTTGCTCTCGCTCTCCTTTCTCAAATGACTTATAATACGTCCTGCTCTATAGAGAGTCTATAGAGAGAGCGTTATGGCCGCTGCTGAGGGCCTGTACCTGAACGTCAACACTTGGCCTGGGAACAAGCAGATGTCCATTCAGGAACGCTCCTTATCTAGGCACAGCTGAGGAGTTCTCGCTGTTGATCTCGTGAATTTGTGCCTCTTCCTCTAAAGTCAAAAGTGCCCGCCCAATGAGTGGATGGATGGGCACGCAGCCTCAGCACGCACGTCCACTCCCCTTATCTAAGTGCAGAACATAACGACGGGGATTGTAATGGAGGGAGTCAAAATAAAGTCTTGGCATCTGCAGGGGTAAATTCACGTGCGATCAGCTTGCCCGAATTAGGCGTGCCATTCTTCGAGAGTCGAAAAAGAGGCGCTGCTGGACTGCGGCTTCTTGTCGGATTAACTCCATCTTTTTATCCACTCTGCAGAAAAATCCCCCGTTTCTTTTCTTGCCTTTCCACATCTTCACCTTTCCCATGTTCACGTTTTTTCCCGATGCCACAATTGTTGATACTCTGGATGTTTGGGCTTCAACCACACATTGTGATTTCGGTCGGGGGACCGAGGAAAATCGTCTGGGCTTTCAAACCAATCTATCTGACTGTCAACGGCTCATGCTGTTCAAGATTCCTCCGCCTTTTCGTGATCAGCATCGTCATTACCGGCGACAGTCTTGGTTTGTATGGTCTGTCTCATCAAGTGGGCATGCCAAAGGACTTGGGCTCTCAGCTGTCTCCTGACATCACTATGAATCAATAGGACAGATTCCCACACATGAACCGCAATCGTGACTACCAAGCACACGAAGCTAGATATCAATGTAGATCTGCGCGTGGTTTGGATCCATTGTGGAGTGTCGCACCTTTCTCGGATTCATATGGAGCACATACTTTGGGGCAGGGCTCTATGTAGTAGAGGAACACAGGAGATAGATTTCGTGACAGAATCCCGAGATGCCCGCATCCGCACAGTTCATGGCTCGTAGGAAGGAACCGCAGGCCCAGCTAGCCTCAAGAGCTGTATATTTACATGCGTTCGAGCAGGGTCATTATCGTTATCGGAGATGAACAACCTTACGCTCTTTCTAATGCAGAGGAAAGATATCAACTCGGTCATCGAGGTGCAACGATAAGCCCTATTCTGTTCACCTCAAGCCTCTCCCGCCCCCTTCCGCTGGATAGGCCGAGTTGCACACTGCTGACGGCCAAGGTGTGATTGTAAGTGTGATGACGGCCATGTCATATCAATGTGGCGGCGATAACGGCTGTCCGCCATGTTGATGCTCCCGTACATAGCGCTGCCAGCGCCGTCCGTCGTGAGTTGCTGTCTGACATCTGTCTTCTCATTCTCTAGCCTTACCATGCCAACATGTGATCTACACGACTAACAACTGGGCTCGGTCTTACTCAAATAGTAATGAAAAAAATGGGAGGAAAGGGAAAAAAGCAGAAAGAAAAGAGACAGATCACGATGGCGGTAAAACATCTTTGACTTTTCGGATTTCATTTATTAGTTTGCTGCCCATCTTCTCGTAAAATGTTTTACAACGTGCCCGGGTTTTCTGAGTCGAGTACGTATGTTTGATTATACGCAGAACTGACTTTTGGAGGTTACGGGGTATCGATACTCGAGCCATTTCTTTGCTGTGGATTGATCTTTGCTCAGATACTACCTACCTCCTTGCAGACACCTACAAAGACCGACATCATGGCTCAACTTGATGCTGGGAGTTATCCAGTACCTCGATATGAGAGCAAAGAGTATCATCGTTCGGTGATTAGGTATCTCGCCAAGCCTTTCAATGCCAGGGAACGTCTATCTTCTACGTTGTGCTATCTTCAGCTTTAACTTCCCGCTTAATAGCCCTCGACAGTGGATCCTTGACTTGGCCTTCATCATCAGCACCAAGCGCCTCTCACTCGCCATATTGATATTGATATCATCACCACATCGAATCCACAGATCGTCACACATTTGTATTTACGTCCTAGTACTCTACCAGATCCCGAATATGCCATGCTGCTCTATTATTATGTTCATCTTCTGTGCGCAACGAGTAGAGCAGGTGTCCCGTCCTTATTCTCTATTTATTATGTACAGCGAAACTCAATTCAACGCCCAGTATCCCACCATTCGTGTCTCATTGCACATATCGCAGACTCCATAATACCCATGTGCTGCATTCTGTTAGCTCCGATCGCGCAGATTGGACAATGATCTTTCATCCCTGATCGACATTAACTAGAAGGGATAGTACAGCGGTGTGTTAAGGCAGACGAAACAGATATTCAGCCGTAGCCACCAGTTGTGCAGCTGTGTCATTCCGTGTAGTTGAATTATGCTACGCCCTCTGCACAACATTTATCTCAAGCCAGCCGTTGTGCATCAGTGTCATTCCATGTCGTTGAGATATACTCTGGCTTTTGCACGTTGGAAGAGATCCAGCTGTTGTTCTCCTGTGACATTCCAGTGACATTCTATTGTAGTCTGAATACACTTTAACATTGCGGGGTACTTCAAGTCGCAAATCCTTGGGATTTAGATATAAGTAGTTGCGTGCGTGCAATTTCGTGCCAATCTCAAAGTCTACCTATTCAATATATCTTCTGGGGCAACTTGCCTGCGCTCACGACATCTTACCTTGGACTTTCGTGACGGTTCTATCCACATCACGATTCAACCATGGATCGGAATTGCTTTTTGCCGCTTGCGATCGATTCTATCAGGAAGGTCAACCACCGACCTCTCGTGCGTCATTCAGATAGAAGACCAAAGAATATCTGCGCTAGATTCGACCCTCTACCTACTGTCGCAGGTACGCATTAGACTACGGAAACCTTTGATGCATCCGTCCTATATCATTGAGGAATTCCTCTCGTAACCATGTTCCGCAAGGCTCAGTCATGTTGTTTCACTTCGAACAAGCATGATTAACTATATATCTGCCTATTATGGGGAGTAGGGTCGGTGTCGTTATGCCGCCCCATGGTGTTTCGAGCATCGAGCCTCTTCCATTATCACTGATATATCAAGGCTTATCAAATACCCAATAAAGAATATTTATTTTCCCAGTAAGCAGCTCATCGTCATGCCAGATATTGGTCCCTTGGATTAAATCCTTGGATACTCAGGAGGACTATGTTTTGGTACCAAGACCTCTGGCTATTCCCCGACTCCATGCATCTTAGTATATCCTATAGGAGAGTTACACCTTGAACCAAACAGCGTACAGAGCATCTGTCATCCCACGGAAACTCGCCAGGGCATTCCCCAAACAGCAAAAGCCCTACATATCTAAGTCCACGATGTTCCAATGCATCTTCTCAGCCTGCATGCCAGTATGCATCTATCCTGGACCTTGAACGCCCAGTCGGAGTATCGGGCCACAGACACCATCCCGAGGGTTACTCCGACAAGGACACATGTCCTCCCTGCCCATAACAGAACCTTCCATATCGGCACAAAATAAGGCGCCTCAATATCCAATGTTCGTATTGATCAGTTTCACAGTCTTGCTATGGCGTAGTCTACCGCCGCAAACCCCGGGTACGCCGTGATATCTTCCTCATGAGGCTAAGATGTTAAACCGTATTCATCTGGTGGATTTCGTCCTTCTAAAGGAACGACATTGGTAGATGTTTTGGGGAGGTTGTCAAGAATATCACGATGGTTTTGCCGAGCTCGCCTTAGATGTCCATGGATGTGACTCGATTTCTTACTCAATAACCTGAGATCTTCAGGGACCGTATGCGAGTCTCTCGGCTCTCTCGCGTATACAGCATAAGTATTTCTTGGCTTCTTGGTTCTTCTATATGCCGGGCGGAGAATACGTCTCTTTTTATATGCCGTTGTCATTGCTATCCTCGCAATCGTTGAGGGGTAGGAGAGGAGCGGGGAAGAATCAGGATCGAGAGAAGGCAGAAATGCAAATTGCAGATGCGGATGCGAGAGTGGCAGCCCACATCTCCACGAAAACCACGATCGACGAGATTGAACATCATGAATCCTTTCGAAGGTCTGCAAGCACAAGGACAAAGTACAGGTGTCTGGAATCTTTTGCCACAGGCATATAAACTACGATACAAGTGTCTTCGCGCACATGGCATCCCACGAAAAAGAGCCGAGGGCAAACGAGAACCCGCACTCTGCATGCATTTCCTGTCAAAACAGTGGATATTCCCTACGCGCTGTGATGTGGGATGTGATAACACGGTGCATCATTGTACATTTGTTGAGGATTGTAGGTGAAATATGAGTAACATCTATTCCGTATACTTCCGCTACCCTGCGTTGCTATCACTCTGCCTTACACTATCACCGACCAGCTTTCTGATCCCCAGCTTATGCTTGTGCTTATGCTCGCCCCGGCAATCCATCTAGTAATCTATCTTTGTTGCCCTCTGCCACCCTACCTGAACACACCTAACCCGACCGTCCTCTGATTACATTGTTACAGTCTTACGCAACCCTTCTCTTGCGGCATGGTGGTTGTTGTCGTCCACGTCTGAGTGCTTCACTGCTAACAAGATGGTATACGCAAGCAACGCAGCGGTTTGCATTTATTGAACAAAGTCCTGGCATCGCGACTCGCGGCACGGGTTAAGCGTGTGCAGCAATGAACATGCCTAGAGAGTGAGTCAACCGAATGCATTGTTGCAATGTCTCCTTGCTGTATAATCATGGTTGTTATCCTATGAATAACTGTTGGGTGCGTCGCGGCAACGCAGCTTTGATGTTTCGTCTGTTCGATAATCAGTTCGTTTCCCTCCTTATGGCAGATATTTGCAGCTCTTTCCCTATCGTGAGGTGTCTTCCCGTGCGACGCGTCAATATGAGATGCAGGTGGCTGACACCAGGCTCTGCTCTACCATGTGCAAGATACTTGACAAGCCAGCCTTCCAAGCCTTCCGCATCACCGATCTTCATTTTTCCTCTGGCCGTCGTCACGTCGTCAAGACGCCGAGATCAGCAATGTTGAACTTCCAATCTCGGAAGCTTTGCCATCGATGTCAGGATATATTCGAGTGCTCACGGATCTTGAAACACTCTCATCTCCCGCGTCGGCAGAAGACCTGCCAAGATCCTCCCTCCAGCCTGAAGAAACAGTGTTTCCCGTCATCAAAGACACTGGCCATTCTCCTGAGATGCTCCCATCCGATGTTTCTTGTCTAACATGACTGGCGTCGCCAAGTCATGCCAAGCCGCCGTATTCAAGCGGCTAATTCATCCTGCTTTCATACTTCGTATATAAATATAGCCGCAACTCTTCTTCGTGCGGAAAAGATATAAGAAAAAGGCCATATCATATGTCATATACCACGAAAGGGTCAAAAAGCGAGATATTCATAATTCCGTAGCATATATGTTACTTTTCTCTTGGCATTGTGACACTCTCCTTTATTTCTAATCTAGATTCTAATTGAGTTCGAACTAACACAGCAGTATGATATTGATTAAAACCGGGAATTTAGATCTTTGGTACCGATATGTATGAATTCCTTGGTAGCGAGCTTGCCGAGCTGTGATGTTTAATTGACTTTGTGGAGGAAAGTTCTGGTTATATTGTCGATTCTAAGACAAAGACAGCGATTTTTGAGATGATGAGCTCATTCTTGTATCTGCAAATCTTGGTTTTCAACTTTGTGGAGTCATGATAAGTCACTATCCGCTGAGCTACGATTATAGGTAGCTTGATCAACCATTCTTCAGGTTGAAGTTGCCAGTCTTGACGGCTATGGGCTATAAATCGAGGCACTTCTTCCAGGAAACTTATCTATTGAGAGCTCTTGCATTTACGTGTTAACTAATGCGATTGGCGTAGCTGAAGAGGTCTATTTTTGCTATCATTTTGTCTCATCATCAATTGGAGATTTAGTGCTTAAGAATTGTTACACGTCATTTCATCGAATTTTGGACCAAGAAGGATCAAGTTGCTAAAGTAATCTGTTCTTCTGTATCTTCGAATTCTTAGTGAGAAATGACTTGCGCAAGGCGACTTGGTGTTTGGTAGTAGATCTGTAGTTATTTCAGTTTAGTATTCACTTGACTGCTATTATATAGTCCTGGGTGACTTACGATGATTCATTTACAGATAGTTCTCTGATCTGAATGTATTGTGTTTGTTTTCGTGTAATATCAACTCCCTCAATGGCGCCACGAGTTTGGAAAAGATCGCATAACCGAACATGTGCTCTTGAAGTTTGCAAAAGTTCGAATAATCTTGAGTTAATTTGACTACTGCTAGAAGCAACCGCAGCATTTGTAAACCTTAGCTTCTTATCTATATAACCATGCAACGAACCTCTTCGAACACCTCAGCATTTGTCAACATAGAACTGCTTGTAAAGTCAATGGGTTCCTAGAAGGTTCGAGTGAACTTGACGAAACACCGTCAATTTCAATGCAATCGATGAGTTTAAGGATGATACTGATAAACCCAAGATGAGAACAATATCGTATTCATCTTACTTATTTCTTTGTCTATTTGCGCCTGTGTTATAACCTCCAAATACCTTATCGGTCAAAAGATAGCAGTGCTTTTAGGAAAGGCAACTCGTCTTAATCATTTCCTCGATATTCATATCTCCATATGGGATCTCATTTCATCTCAGTTATACCATCATCAGACTCTCCTTTTTCAGAACCCTCCTCCAACGAACTATCATGTGTGCTCATAACACTCCTCAAATACTTCAACCCTGACATTCCACCCTTCAGGCTGCATGCTTCTATACACTTAGCTCTCAACACGCTTGTCGCGACCCTAGAAGTGTCTCAGTCATAGCAAAGTAAGGTGACTTTCTGCTTCTTCAATTCCGATGCCGCTTGACTAAACAGGCTTTCTAGCTCTAGCCATTGCGCCCTCATAACGCTCGGTTGGAAGAAAGGGGATTCTGTGGTTGGTGAGAGGGAATAAAGCGGCTTGTTGCTAGAATGAAGGAGATTCCTTTTGTTGAAGTCACTTTCGTTGCGCAGGTCAATGATTAGGTTGTCATATTGCAGAGCTGGGCTGTACTGAGAGTTTGGCCGGGGTGGATTGACCGCCAAGTCAACGCTGTAGAGATCTTCGAGTGTGTCGAGGGCTTCAACCTCCCAGCTTTCATCATAGCGGTGAAGGTCAATATCCAAAAGATCCTAGAACATCTTAGCAAATGCAGTATCGGCTTCAGGATCAACTTACATCTTTCTGGAGGGGATGGAAACAGTCCTCTCCAAGTTTCGCAAAATAGTCGTCAAGGTATTGATACGGGAGATCACAGCAGATGAAGACACAGTGAATATCACCATCTTCTCCTGCAAGGTCCTGGAGTATTCCTGATGATTTTCGCTTTGACAAGTAATCGTACAGTCCTTTTTAAATTAGGTTATGCCACATTCGAAGGAGAGAATCATCCCAATATACCTTGAAGATTGAATCCAGAAGAAGGACCACATATCAGACCTTCACGTGAAAGCTCCATGGATAGACGGTAAGAGTCGAATGATCCAACCTCTTCGATAGCATCAGTTGATTCTGCCCATAGAATAGTCACTTGTGCAAGTAAAGCAAGTGATCTTGGACCGGGAACACGATCACCCGCTTTTGTGCAAACTCTGTAATGCTCGTTAGAAACGTAGCATGTGAGTATCATTTGAACTTTACTTACCCAATTCTTATAATCGGCGGCTTCTCTTGCTTCAGATATGTTCCAATTCCAGTCATTGTACCTGAAGTTCCCATACCAGCACAGAGGACGTTGATGCTAGGTAATTGCTTCATGATCTGTGGTCTTGTCCATTTCATGTGTGACATCCAGTTCTATTGAACTTAGCTAAAAAGAATTACATGCTTGTATGGGATAGAAACATACGGCGTCATTGATATACTGATTTGGATTGAAGATGTCGTCACTCTCCTTTGCCATCGCTTGTGCTCTGTAGATTCCTCCTCGAACATCTGCTGGTTCCGGCTGACTTGGTTCACCGAAAAGCGTGCTATATCGAATCAGTTATGATCAATCCCTTGATCTGGATCTTTACATATTCTGACCAAAAAATCTCATCATTTGTAACTTTGCCATTGTGATCTTATTGCTGAGAAATGCTCTCGTATCATCAATTCCGTACAATGCACGGGCGATAAGGGACATAGATATTACCGTTGATCCAGAATTGTATTCAATGATAGTTTTCGTTTCTGGAGTAATGGACGATAGCATATTCAAAGGCTGTCTTTGCGTCAGGACTGGATATCTGCGAACAAGCATCATTTACTTACCAGGAAGGGATTTGACATTATTAGCAGGCAGTGTGCTCATCATCTTTGCATATATCCTAACCCCATCATCTCTGAAAGGATTGAGCCTATCTGGGAGTTCAACAAGTGGCAATGGTGGTTGCAAATCAGGATTGTAATAGTCCTTGATGGATTGGGGTCCAACGTAGACATTGTGAGGATTTTTCGAAGTCATATTTGCTTTGTCTTTTGTTGTAGGTGATGTGTTATGTGTGATGGAGATTGCGTATGTGACTTCAAGTAGTCTGTTTATATAGACCTGATCAGATTTTGATGTGAATGTGAATGCAATGACCAACAATAACTCAGATGTTAAGGCGAAATTGTTTTACCAATATCTTCCAAAATATGTTTAAATTCTGGACTTGTAAGTTTCATTCAAGCAATTAGAATGCTCTTTGTATTGGGAGAGCACAGAAATGGATCAGTACCAACTGTGCACACTATACCGTATATGGAGCAATTTTATGGTTTATTCATCTGATAAATCTTATAACGCAGGGAGATTAACATTGGCCTTAAATCCATGGTTGAACGAGGTCTCTTGATATAGGATTCCAATAGCACCTCATCTTCTAAGCACTTGGCAGGGTTAGAATCGTACCACCAGAGAATTTTGAAAGCTCAGGCTCAGCAGTATGTATTCATTTAGTCTCCGGCAACTGGTCTTACTAATCAGTTTCTCCACATCTGCGATACGGCCTTTAAGTGGATCCAGAGCCTGTAAAGATGAGAGTCAGAGAACTTTTGATAGCATATGAGGCTGTTTGAGAATGAATGAGAACTTAAGCTCTAAATCTTGAGCAAGTCAACCCTAGTCTCTACGAGTAAATCATTGCGATAATTCTTAATCTTTTCTTCATCATTGTTTTTAAAACCTTAAAACCTTATCCATATATCGGATAGGTCTTGAACGATACGCAGACGTGCTATATGCACACTAAAACAGAACACATGATCTGAATGCAACGCTTTCAGGGAGGAAGATAGTCCTGTTTTGATGAATAGAGTCGACTTCATCCACGAGCTCTTGAGATCTGAGATGCTAGAGCCCCCACGAAGCATGGCAGTCTGGTGAATCTGGAAGTTTGCAGTGTAGTAGGTTTTGAAATATGAAGGGCTCACGAAACAATGATGCCTCATCTTCCTCAAGAAGGCTTCCTTGAGGTCAATGAATAACTGACTAAGCTGAATGAATCGCAAGGATTGTCGTAATAAAAAGAAATCAAGGATTCTCAATTAGTTGTTGAGAGCTCGGAACAATCCACATGAGCACATTTGCGCGCATATCTGCGCGGATTATCAAGCTCCCCGACATTCCCACAATATCTACAATATAATTGAACAACTTTTCTAAAAGTCCCCACGCATAACAGAAGGAAGTAGTTAAGCCTTACACCATGTGTGGACCTCAGACAGATGCTGCGAGGCTATCTATTGGCGGTTCGGGGATTCGCAAAGGTGGGGAAATCATGGAATCAGCTCTAAACGGCTCATATCTACTGTTATAGTGAACGTCTGGCAGTAACACATGATATCTGGGAATAATTCCGGGCACAGAAATCAGCGGGTAAACCATAAAGGCTTTCTTGTAGATTTTTGGATTGTCTGTGAATTCAAGGACAATGACGGAGTCCGGATCTAGGCAATCAAAATGCGAAATCGACATTGAGGCGGAAGCGCCTACTATGCACTTCACAGACCAAACGAATCTTGGACTTCCGCGTCGTAAAATAGTTACAGTGAGCACATCGATTTTTTCCTTCATCTAAAGTATGGAGGATATTCTTAACATAGGTTATACTAACGTTATACAAAGATATTTCTTGCATGTGCGAGTGTGGATTTCGCAGCTCTTATCGATCAGACTACCCTCGCTGTAGCTCTATCATCAATTGGCTCTGACCTCAAAGCAAATACACAATCATCTTGGACTGCTTCCGCATACTTTATGTAAGGGCCGCCTTAGCGGATTGCAACTTTTGTCGTCCTCCTGATGTACATTCTCCATACTGACGACTTCAAAGCACTTCGACATCTTTTCAACTTCTCTATGGTCGTCTCTATGACATTTGGTCTCGAAAGCTTGTTCTTCTCTCAGGTCTAGCAATCTTCTTCGAATCACTAGCAGCATCCCTATCCAGAAATTTTACTGAACTCATTGTGTTCAGAGCCTTTACTGGAGTTGGTGGTGGAGGACTCATGACAGTTGTGCAGATTATTGTCAGCGATGTTATCAGTCTTAGACAAAGAGGGAAGTATTAGGGTATCCTAGGAGCTGTTGTAGCATTATCGAACAGAATTGGTCCTATCATTGGTGGAGCCTTAACATCCATCTCTCATGATTCTTGGTATGTTGAAACAAACATTGAGAATTAATAGCGTTATTAATAGCTCTACCACGGGCGCTGGATTTTTAGGTTGAATCTTTTTACGACGGTTATTACGACTCTATGTACGATATTTCTTATGCCTCTCAAGAGAGTCGATGGGCACTGGAAAAAGTATGTCAGTTATCCGAAATCGTAGAATTGCTGCTAATCTTCTAAAGAAAGCTTGCCGTTGTCGATTTCTTTAGGGCGGCTCTGACACTCACTGGCTCAACATTGTTGATAGTAAGTCACCTCGCACATTTGCTTCGCTGTGTTAACATGTCCAGTTGGGATTAACATGGGACGGTGGCGAATACCCCTGGAAATCGATTCACGTTATCCTGACAATTGTACTTGGAGCATGTACATCAGTGGCATTTGTGCTATGGCAATGGAAAGGGACGAAGTATCCTCTTGTCCCTAGTAAGTTACATCCAGCCTGTGCTCACATTATACTAAGTCCAAAAAGTACACATCTTTAAATTCCGAATGGTAAATGGAGCATGTCTAACAATGTTCATCAACGGTTGGAATTTCGTCGTCCAAATATACTACATCCCCACATTTTACCAGTTAGCATATGGATATTCGGCAGTGAAAGCCGCCTCTCTCCTCTTGCCACTAACACTGATCCAAACACTAAGCAGTACACTCTCAGGCATCATTGTAACCTGGCGAGGGAGATACAGAGAGAGTATCATATTGGGTTGGGCAATCTGGGCCGTTGGTCTTGGCCTATTTTCGACTCTTGATGAACATTCCAACCTCGGAAAGCAGATTGGGTATGCTATGTTGACGGGTTTCGGTGTCGGACAGACATTACAGCCCTCCCTCATTGCAATTCAAGCTTGTGTTCCCAAGGAGCAAATGGCTGTAGTGACAGGAACGCGTAATTTCGTGCGGAATCTGGGAGGTACATTCGGCCTTGCAGATGTCGGCACCATAATGTGAGTATTCTCATCTGTACTGTGACATCATGTTCCTAACGTATCTAGAAATTCATCTCTAAAGCATGCGATATCATCTCTTAATTTGGACCTGTCAAGTAAGGAGATGCAAGAGGCGTTGAGCGATCCCAGTTCTTTGCTTTCTCGAACTGGCTCATCTTCAAGTCAGATCGCATCGCTCCGGGACACAATCATTGACGCTTATCGCAAAGCATTCCGCACTGTTTTCCTCATTATGGCAGGTTTGGCCGCATTTGCGGGGTTGATGGCCATTCTTCTGATGCCGCAGATCAAACTTGAGAAGAAGACTACCAATAATGTGAGCACAAGTGAGAACAAAGGCGAAAAACTGGAATCGAAGCAAGAAGGGGTACCTGAAGTCAAGATATAGGTAATTACGAGTTATCAGCTTATCCTCATCAATAGATAACTTTTGAATTTATCTTATTTAATTCAAAAATCTTTTAAAAAGATACCTGTTCTTCATGTTTTTGGATCTGATCACAACATATTATATCACATCTATTCAAATAGCATATGGTTAAGATCTCTTTCTGCCAGAATCATTTGGCAAGACCGAAAACTGAGCACGTTGGAACATACTTCAAGGTACAATTCTACTTATAAACATGAAGCCAATCTGACACGCTTTGAGAAATGAACCAGACTCTCGACGATAAGTTTGAAATAAGTCATTTTATTGGATTGAACATTTGGCGGATCCTACCATGTATACAGACATACCATCTCTACGATATTGCGCTTCTTTGTAATTGGTAACTATCAGCATAAGTATATGCTGGCGATTATGCTGGAAAGCTTTGAAGGTAATATTGGAAAACTCTATTTAGATATATCACATTGCCGTTGTCTGCCTTTGTAAGATCACTTGGCTGTTCGTTTTATCGAAAATCATATTGGCTTGAATAATCAGAGAAACAATCAGGAACAAACTATAACATATCATAAATTTGAGAATCAAATTCAATTCTTGGGGGAATATTTCCATTATGGTATACAAAAAATTGATGAATATTTCTGCATCAATTTTAAAGTGCAACGGAAATGTTTCAAATATTATTGAAATATCCAAGATTTTCAGAGTAGATAAGATGCGGCGGGGACAAAAGCAAATACCACGAATTAATTCCCCAATGATGACGAAGTGCTTACTCGTACCTTGAGACTTCCTTAGGTGTGCCTCAGTAAAAAGCTTCAAGCTTCAAGCTTCAAGCTTCAAGCCACATTTACCACCGAATCACCATTCAACTCTACACGCGAACCCTGTCCTAAATACATGTGGATCATATCGAGTAATTATCGAGTAACACATATTCCGACTTCATCGAAGACATCAGGAGCGTAGCTTCTGTCTGCTTCTGGTGGCGTTTCATCCGAACACAGCCAGCTCTTTGACGACAACAATGTCACAGCAAGTTACAGCACAAACATGCCGCTCTAATCGGAGCTCGCCTGGCCTTAGATCTACAAATCCGCAGCACTCACCGTCAGCCGCTATTCCATGCATCGCATCATGTTGATATGGCAAGATAGATTGAGATAATGGTCTCTCTCCTGCTATTCACAGAGAATATTCCATAGAGGCAACTCGAGCGCAAGTCACAGAATATAGAAAACAACCGAGAACGGAGTTAGCACGTAGAATGACTAGGGACAAAGCAGTCGTGGCAGTACATATGGGAACAACAATTTCTATTCTATTCCTCTTTCTCTCAGCAAAAGCCGGCAACGGCCGCACGACTTTCCCTTAGGATTCCCAACCAAAACAAAGGAAGAAGAAAATGTCGGCCTCGTTTCATTCACAAGCACCCGAGTACCGCCAGAAAGTTTACTACCGATGCTACTTAGCTTGCTCGGGAAAGTCTACGGCTACGCTAGAAGCAAACATTTACTCGATCGTTACTCGATACTTACTTGATAGAAACATCTTATAGAGACCCACGGGGGCCGACGGAGGCTAGAGCACTTTGGAAGCCGATCTAGGTAATTGACATTGATGGTGAAAGGCTGCCGGTACGCCGGGATAGCAGCGAAAAGGAGATCTCTGTATGGAGGATGATAAGGATAACGCCCTTTATGCACCCCACAAGAAGAACCCTTGAGTGGAGAGGTAAGAAAGGTGGTAAGTGCACTCTCAAATAGCTGTCATTATTCTCCATCTCTTCTCTTTCTCGTCATCTTCATTTCAATTCTCTCGATTGCACGATTTTGTTTACGGAAAGTCGAAGTTCAGTCTCTTGCACTCGATTGGATACCGCCGAGATAATCGCCTTATCAGCTACGTAGACAACCAACTGATAAGCCTGACAACACACGCCTCAAACTGCTCTGAGCTCTTTGAAGCTTTCTTATTGTTCTCCGCAGTTTTGTCTTTCTGATCATCTTGTTTTTTTTGGTAATCGACTTCAAAATGGCCGCTCAATCCTCAAATATTCATGCATATCCTACTCCGGCCATCACTCCGCCCCATGATAACCAGGATGACCTTCTTGTGCTTACCTCCTCTCGCGTTGTTCTCCCAGATGGAGACTCTCTTGTGCTCTCACCAGCAACAATCACCATCTCCAAGTCTACAGGCCTTATAACCTCGATTCTTCCATCCGCTCTCCCAGCATCTTCCTTTCCTCCAGGAACCGACTACCAAGACCACACACCCCATATTCTTATGCCTGGTCTTGTGGATGCCCATGTCCATCTCAACGAGCCAGGCCGCACAGAATGGGAGGGTTTCTATACGGGTACTAGAGCAGCTGCCAGTGGTGGTGTGACTACAGTCATCGATATGCCTCTGAATGCCATTCCTCCCACCACCACCTTACACGGCCTGCAAGAAAAGGTCAAGGCGGCACAGGGACAGTGTTTCGTTGATGTAGGTTTCTATGGAGGAATTATCCCTGGAAACGCCTCCGAACTCTTGCCTCTAGTAGAAGCCGGAGTGCGCGGATTCAAGGGATTTCTGATCGAGTCAGGTGTAAGTCACGCTCTCAATCAATTTCCAATTCCAAAATTTAAATTGACACAAATAGGTTGACGAGTTCCCCGCCGTCTCCTCCTCCGACGTTTCCCTCGCAATGACAACCCTCAAAGATACACCCACAACGCTCATGTTCCACGCTGAGATGATCCCCCCGATAACGACCTCCGTCGGCGACGACGTACAAATTTCCCTCCCACCTATGGTACCAACCGGCCCTCTAAATGCCTACTCAACCTTCCTCGCTTCTCGTCCCTCCTCCTTTGAAACCTACGCCATATCCGAGATCCTCTCTCTCGCCCACCTCGCGCCCAACCTCCAACTCCACATCGTACATCTTTCCGCCACGGAAGCCATCCCTCTACTCCGTGCTGCAAGGGAATCCGGCATCAAGATCTCCGCCGAGACGTGTTATCACTACCTTTCGCTCGCTGCCGAGGAGGTTACCGACGGCGACACCAGACACAAATGCTGCCCGCCCATCCGCTCCGAGGCAAATCGCCAGGGCCTGTGGGAAGAGTTGATGCGCAACGACTCGGTTATCCAAACGGTAGTGTCCGACCACTCGCCTTGTACGCCTGAGCTCAAGCTTTTGCCTGCACATCTTGAGCGGCCAAAACCTAGTGGTGGGTGCTGTGGTAGCACAGGCGGCACGCAGGCTGTGAAGATTGCCGGCGTGGACACGCCGGTGGAAGATGAGGTCGCTAAGGAGAAGGGCGATTTCTTTGCTTCTTGGGGAGGGATTAGCAGTGTAGGCTTGGGTTTGCCGATTCTCTGGACGACTGGTACGGCGGAAGGGATGGAGAGGAAGATTGATGTGTTGGATGTGGTGAAGTGGTGTGCGGTTAATACAGCAAGCCAGGTTGGATTGAGTCATAAGAAGGGTGCTTTGAAAGTGGGCCTGGATGGTGATGTTTGTGTTTTTGATGATGAGGGAACTTTTGAGGTCAAGGAGGGGGACTTGTTGTTTAGGAATAAGGTTAGTCCTTATGTTGGACGTACTTTGAAGGGTGTTGTCAAGAACACGTTTGTGAGAGGCCAACAGGTCTACGGTGAGAAGGGGATTGTGGAAGGAGCGAAAGGAACGACTATTTTGGAGAAGAGAATTTAGACGAGATCTTGGATGAATTGGATGGACAGGATGAGCATTGGGTGGAGCGTGCATTGATTAGTTTTTGATGGGTTACGTGTACGCAGATATATTATGATATTGATGATTCTATGTTGATGATTCTGTGTTGATGTCATCGGTTGGAACTGAACGTGATTGTGATGGTGACTGTGAAACACAAGAGGTTTGCACGTAAAGTCTCGATCTCGATATTGATATTACAATGAAGGGCCACTCAGTAGAAGAAGCACAAATCTAAAAATATCAACCTTGCTCATAAGCAGAACACCTTGAGAACGACCTAAATTATTGCTGCGAAAAGGACCAAAACCTTCCCTAAAACCAACAGTCTGTACATGACCACAGCCACTACCACCGTCATTCACACCCTCACCATTATTCACCTTGTCTTCATCACTAACACGCCTCCTCGATCCTTAATTCTGGTCCTCTACATTCTCGGCATATACACTATTGCCCATGATCCATACGACAGTGTTAAAGTGCGGTATGTAGCTATTAGCAGACTTAAGATGCCCTTATATAGCTATGCTTGAGATCATTTTTCGTAATTCAAGTCTTTAATATCTGGTCTATCGTCGACTTGATCTCACAAAAAAAAGTACCTACATCCCTCCTATGAGTGGCAAATATCAGTCGCATTCTCATAGCAGAATGAAGATGCACTGGAGTGGTAGTCTCTTGGTCTATAAAACTTGGCCCATATCAGATTTGCAAGGGTAGAGAAGCGATCGCCTTGCATAAGGGGAAAGTTCGATACTATACTAAATATCTATGCTGTGCTTGGTGTTTCATTGACATCAGTGGTGGCTCCATCATCGCCCCCTCATCCCCTCGGCACTATCATTTGAATCCCTTCATCAAGACTTACCTCTCGACTTGTATAATGGCATTCGTTCCTACTGGACTATCACTGTGGTTGGGTTACTTCTCCCCTTACTAATTGTTCATCATTTTACAGAACTCCCAACTACAGCTGCCGTAATGTACTGGCTTCCGTGTTTTTATGCTATTTGGCAGATGTAATAAAGTAATACACGATTCATCTTTGCACGTTATGCAACCTTCACCAGAAGGTAAAGATGCTACAATGCCTAACTGTTTGCGCTTTACGTGTGTAAATCTGAAGAGTGTGAATGGGAGAAGGTTCCGAATTCTAATATCTTTTGGAAAGTGGTCATAACATACCCAATTTAGATGTGCATAAAAGGATGGTGCCTTGATCTATGTAGCAAGTCTCGTCAGCAAAAAAGAAAGCTTCAACAGGAAAAAATTGCATGAAGAATTACAGGGTGGAGGTCCTTGGTTTACTTTCAAGCGCCATTCCGGCTGCTTTTCAGATGTTGTCGTCCCCATCTCTCTCCCTCTACCAGAAATCCCCGCGAAGGGTTTTACTGAAAGTATCCCCTGGCTGCACTCTCGAAGTTGTGCGTTCGGCTTCATATATTGACCGTGGGCAGTCGAGCCCGGAACCTTGCGGCTGCGAGTTGACACTTATATCCCACTAGGCCAAAGGAGACTTCGTTAGAAATCTGCTTGTTTTGGTTTACATAGACCTTCTGAGCTAGTTAGTTACTATATGAGCATGATGGAGCACTCTAGGTTGCTCACATTGGAAAGTGAGAAGGATATGCCATGCCACCATCAGATCATCTTTTGTCACCATTCATTTTATCGCCAGCGTTCACATCCTATGTCCGCAGTTCTTATCATGACCATTGAGAAAGTATAATACAAAATGCTATGGAAATGTTTTTCCACGACTACAGAAAGGGAAAACAGTGACACATGAACTAGCTAACTATACTCTGCTCAAGAGCAGTTCTTAATCTGAAAAACGAAGCAGAAGTACTTGTCTCCATCCAACAGCTGAATATCGCAGATTATGTTGAAACTTTACGTAGAAACGATATGATAGATGAGACAGATCACCAACAACCACCTTGCCATCATCTTTTTCGCCACCACCATTCTCATCCTGTAGCAAAGCTTCGAGCTGCGACAATTTGTGTGTAGCATAAAGCAATCCAATACTAGACAGGATCGTCTCGTAATCAAGATCTGCCTTCTAACCACAGCAACAAGAACCAGTTTATATAGTAAACTGGGCGAGGAGACCTCTCATAAACAAGGTCTTGACACGCGCCAGAAGACACACACGAGATATTGCTATTGTCAACCCTCCCTGACACTTCACCGTACACAACTTTATGCCTTATCAAATGCCTTTTCGAATGTGTTTAACGGATACTTCAAAGCAAACAAGTTCTATGTCATGAGAAGATATCCCGTGGAATATTGTACCAAGTTCTCAAAGCCGTGTATCAATACCACACTCAGTTTCCATGTAGACCAAGCAAGTCAGTAGAACTTCCACAAAGCTCAAAAATGCCGTAGGAGGTGCTCAAGAACGTAGACAAAATACCCTCCTCGCAACTTCTCGCTATCAACCACTGCCTACCTCACCATCATTTTCGTTCTCACCATCTATACGGACTCGTCATTCAGTGTGTCGACTGTACCACGATGTTTACATCACATTCGCTCATCTACTTTAATTTATTCAAATATTGTTAGACTAAAGGATGATTGCAAAGCAACATATGTCTTAGCACTTACATGGCATTGAAAGCTCGGGTTCAAGGTAGATCAGTGTCGACTTCGTCTTAGGACTGCATAGCCCAGTATCTAGAGGCTGGCAATGGAAGAGACGGGACCAGATATGTATGATTTTCTGGGCATCACGCACCTCAAATATAGGCAAGAGACATGTACCTTCCGTACTCATACCTTACAAAATCTCCGCGTCCCAGTTCTGCCAACTCCTATCCATACACTCAAAGTAAAATACAATATCACAATATGAGAGCACGTACTACAGCACAAGAAACCCAACGCGACACAAAACAAAAAATGTACAAATATATTGAGCTGCGCTCCGGCTAATTATATTTACAGCAATAGCCATTATCTATCCTTTTTCCTTCCCTTCTCTTCCCCTCATCAACAACATAATTATCGCCGAATTATGTATGTATGAACACAGTAATATGTAAGTATCCGCGCACCCGACCATCACCTCTTTCTTTCCCCTATTTCAAGTGACTATTCCAAATGAGTTACAAGCAAAACAAAAAAAAAAACAAAAAAAAAAAAACAAGAAACGAAGAATTCCCAAACTCCAGTAACGCTATGCTAATGAACAAGGAGAGACATCAGTTGGTATCATCATGCACACCCTTTCTTTCTTCTGTTTCTTTCTTCATCCTTCATTTCCTCCTCTCCCCTTACCCCTGGAGACCCTTTACTGTTCGCATACTGCTTCCTTACAAAGCAGCACCGAAAGCAACAGCCATAACCATCGCTCCAAATTTCATATCAACCTGCTTTCCTGCAAAAGCGGCACCGGTCTGCAACCCTGCGGCTCCGCGAGTTGTAGAAGTAGCAACGATTCCACTTCCAGAAGGAGTAGTGGCCGTATCGCCGTAAGGAACCACAGTTGTGGAAGTGATGGTTGACTGGCTACCATCAGGGAGAGCGGTTGTGTAGATGATGTGGGTTGTCACGGAGGAGCGAGCAGATTCAGAGGTACGGCGGGTTGTAGAAGATTGCGTTGAACTTGGAGTTGTAGATGTATCGGAAGTTGAGGTGGTAGAGGTGGAGGTGGAGGTGGAGGTTGAACTTGGAGTGGTGGTCGTGTCGGAGGTTGACGTTGAGGTTGAGGAAGTAGTTGGGGTCGTAGATGTGGATGTGGTGGTGGTAGTTGGAGTACTGGAGGTTGAGGTGGTTGGGGTTGTAGAACTAGAGGACGTGGTTGAGGAAGTTGAGGTGGAGCTCGTAGTAGGAGTTGAGCTCGTCGAGCTCGTCGAGGACGTAGTTTGCGCAGACGATGTAGATGTTGTAGTAGGGGAAGTGCTCGTCGATCTCGAGCTCGAGCTCGAGCTCGTAGTCTCAGAGGTAGTGGTCGCCGCAGAAGAGCTTGAACTCGACGTAGAAGCTGTGGAGGAGGTGGTCAATGTGGTGCTCGTAGACGAGGACGTAGAACTTGAGGCAGAAGAGGAAATGCTCGAGCTCGCAGCGCTGACAGAGCCACTGGAAGAAGAGGCGCTCCTCCTTGAGGCTGATGAGGAGGGGGTGGTGGACGATGGGGAAGATGATGCAGAAGCGGAACCAGTAGAGCTGTCAGCAGAGGAGCTTGTAGCAGTAGAACTGGCAGCAGAAGTAGTCACGGTACTTGTTACAGCAGTACTCGTGGCCGCAGAACTTGAACTTGCACTGGAACTTCTAGAAGCAGCGGACAAGGAAGTGCTGCTGGCGCTCGTACTGGTATCACTTGCACTGGAAGAAGCACTGCTAGTGGGGGCGGAAGAAGGCGTAGCACTAGACTCACTGCTTTGAGTTGTAGGAGCAACAGAAGAACTCGAAGGAGAAGCAGTCGTCGCAGAGGTCGTGCTTGGAGCCACAGAGCTGGATACAGAAGTGCTGGTGGCACTACTAGTAGCCGACGTGCTCGCCGCAGACGTGCTGGCCGACGTTGCTTGGGAGGAAGAAGATGCCGTAATGCTTGGAGCGGAAGAGCTTGGAGCTGAAGCGGACGTACTGGATGTAGCAGCGGCGGAATTAGAGCTGCTGCTATCTGTGGCATTCTGTCTCTTTGCCAGCGCCACTACCGTCGATGCCAATTCTTCATCCTCAGTGGCCAGTGCCTCGATGGCCTCGTTGTCGTCGCGATATACCCCATGCTTGCACTTCTCGGAGAGATCGTGCAGCACGGAATGCAGCGCCGGTTCTTTCACATTTCCCAGTAATTGTTGGAAGGTATTCAACTCTTCGGTCGTCGATTGATACACAGAATCGGGAATTGCGGCTGAGAGGACCAGTGTAAGGCTTCCTAATAGCAGGAATGTGCAGAGGAATTGGCGGAACGTTGGCATGATGGACGACGTTCGGGGTAGCGAGTGTGATGCCTGCGTGGCTGCCGCTGCTGCTGGGGTGGCGGATTTCTCGTTTGCGTAAAGACCTCTCTCTGGATCCTTTTCAAAGGAGTTTGAGTTAGCCATAGCGAGGGGAATTCGAAGCACAATTGCTTCTTAACAACGACGATTTTCTTTGATTATTAACAAGAGGAAGAAAAACAAAAAAGAGAGGAGAATTGTAAAAGGGAAGAAGCAGGTTTTTGAGATGGGGAGAGAATATGAGAGGAGAAAAAAGAGGAGTCAGTGGTAAGGTGGTAAGGTGGTAAGGATTTGTCGGATAACGACTAATGATGAAAGATAGGATAAGTAAGGCAAGGTCAGGTAGGATGATAGAGTCGAAGGAGTATGGTGGAGGTGATCGGTGGTTTCTTATTATTGCTATTTGACTGACTGGGTTCAGCATTGACCTTTTGGGCTTGACTTGATGATGACAAGCTGAAGCTGAAGCCACACAACAGGACAGAACAGGACAGTACAGCACAATAACCGGGACAATAGTACCCAGTAGAGTACCGTCCGTATCCTACCCGTTTGGTGGAGGCCCAGCAATGTTCAGTAACGAATAACTTCATGTAGTGAGATGGTGAGAGTTACTAGGACTGGTAGAATATTCACCGAATAGTACCTAGCACCTAGCAACAAATGACCAACGACCAACGAAACCAACCGACCAGCAAAGCAACACCCGAATCGAATACCCTTACTGATCCCGACCTTGACACCGCCACCGAAACCGACATCAACAGTCCAGAAACAAGTCCAATGCTGATTACGGATTGGAACAGCGTCACTTCTGCTGCTTAGCAGTATTTGGAGTATCGTGTACAGTAGGCTCGATTGGTGCTGGTGTCACCTAAAAATGAACAATCGCCAAGACCAAAAAGTCACTGCTCGACTCTTCCATCTTGGACTGACTGGTTTCCAAGTTCCCACTTGTTCCTGGTCCCCTTGTGTATGTATCTTCTCTTCTCATTCTTCCCCTTCTCTCTTGCCAGCATGGCATTGTTCAGAGCAGGGTCATCACGGAGAAGAGACAGGTACAACGGGAACCAATACTGGCATTGTCCAAGCAATGAGGAACTCCAGGGAATCAATTTCCTGTCTCTGTTCCACTATTTTGCATGCGCTTGGGCCAACTTACAATGACGGTCAAGGGCGGTAAGACTTGTTTGGTGGCAAGCGAGAGTATTT
This sequence comes from Allantophomopsis cytisporea, assembly GCA_024752435.1. Taxonomy (NCBI): domain Eukaryota; kingdom Fungi; phylum Ascomycota; class Leotiomycetes; order Phacidiales; family Phacidiaceae; genus Allantophomopsis; species Allantophomopsis cytisporea. The sequence continues at coordinate 2,508,756 of CP103025.1, forward strand.
GGTCAGGGCGCGAGGCGATGGAGCCTTAACGAAGTCGCCGCAATAATAATACGAGAAGTCAGAGAGATTGGAGAAGTTGGATAGGTTGGAGAAATCCAAGAGAGTGTACTTCGTAGTGATGGAATAGTGGGAATATCAGGCCAATAATTGGAGATTGAAATTCGAGATTCGAAATTGGAGATTCAAGATTGAATGAAGGATCTGCCAGAGAGTGGAAGATCTCAAATGCAGAGAAAAAAGGACTGCTGATGATCTTCCTCCACATATATATTGCTCCATACGACTTTTCTCCAACCTATTTTAGAATCTCCTCCATCTACTTCTATTCGGAATGTATTAACGGGAATCAGGTAATCTTCAAAGAATCGCACGACGGTATATCAACTACTGCAACTCTAGTCATGCAAGTACCTGACCCACGATATAGTCAAGCTCAAATGCAAACCGCGAGAACCTGCTTGGTTGTCTGCGAAGCCTGGAAGATCAGCGGAGAATTAGTTCATGAGCCAATACGAAGGGAAGTGGTGAGAGTTGAAGGCAATTCGTTCGTCACGATGCTAGATGATGAATACTAAGCTGCCGGATAAGCATGTGCGTTGCGCAAGCCTTTTCCTTTTCCCTTGAGGGGTCCTGGTCTCTTGCACCTTATTCATCCACTGCACAACTGCACCCTCAGACAAAAGATATCCATCGTCACTGGTACGTACCAAACTAAGTCGAAACTATGTAACAAAAGTCAGACCAAGGAGTGTCCGAGGGGTCGTATTCTTCAACAATAAGGAGCTGACGGATCAGTAAGTTGCACTATCTTCACAATTCTCAATAGCCAAGAACAGCTGTTGATTTCATTCGTACGTCAACATCTTAAGTTTGCTGGAAGTCCAACATCATATGAACAATCGGGAAAATCGAAGCCGCCTCACTATGCCCGGAGTATCCTACCCTACTCTATTTTCGCATCCTCAAGATCTGACCTTGCCAAGCTCAACTTCCATCGCCAATCGGAGGCTGGCCTCAATAGCATGTGGATACGTATAGCACCCATACCACGCCATGCATCTGGACCGGCACGACGGTCAAACTGCACTCGACTTCTGCAGCGCACCCAGCACAGGGTCAAGGTTGGGGTGACAGTAAAGGTGAGGTAAAGATTGAAGAAAAATGAAGAAAAAAGAGAAAAGAAAAGAAAAGAAAAACCTTACACTAAACAAGTTTGCAGATAGCTGAACCGCGTGTGAATGCACTCACTTACAAATAGAGTGCGTATCTATGAAATCGAAAATATCCAAACATTTGCCGACAATGCAGAGAAGCTGATCCTCAGGTCAAGATTCACAAACATTTTCATCAGATGGAGATTGAGATGCAAATACTGCGATGACGTTTAGATGCTCCTTCATGCCTATGCTTGCTCGCGGCTTGCGCAAATTCGCTCGGCTGAGAGGCATGTTGTGTATTGAGATGTTGGGATAATGCCTGCAACTTGGATCCTCTGCTTCATCCATCGACTAACCTATTGACGAACGATGAGGCACAGAAGAGTGCACTGTGCAGAACATCGACATTAACATGGCATCGACATGGTCATGATTTCCATCCTTATTCATGAGGTTATGCTTATTGCGCTCTGACTGATTCTTCAATGCAATGGTAATGTACTGATACACAATTGAGGATTCACAACCATGAATCTGCGATTTGTGGTTTGAATTCGTCGTTTCGTTCGTTTTGTTCAACACACCCCAAACCCAATCATACCCAAAATCTCACACTGAAACACGCCCTCCAACATGAGCTCGCCATAGAAACCACCAGGAATCGAACAAGGGCTATACACCGTGTGGCTCAGCCCGCCTCCATCAACTCTGCTTTCTTTCCTTCACCACCAAACACTCCCATCCCATTTTGCCTCTTCTCACATGTGCTAGCTGCCAATGCATGCCGATCAGCACGAGAAGGGGTGAAGAGGTGCAGAGGGCACCACGACCCTAGCATGCTGACGCCTAGCTCTACCGCTCGCATGGAGTCTTTCGGGTAAATCATGATTTACGTGTACCGCTTTGTGTGAGTGCTATTTTTGGCATCAGCTTCGACTTTGAACTTCAAGGCCGCCATTGTCCGTCCACCGAAACACGCATATCGCGAATCGGTCTGCAGTATTTTGGGCGCGGTTGTTGTGAGCCGCCGTTTTCGTTGCAAAATGCCTGGGACAGTGGGGATGGCTGCCGTTGAGTTGTGCGGTGAATGGAGAAGATTGGGATGTGAGGTGGGGTACGTGTGTGCGTGGTTTTTACTCGTGTTCAGAGTCGAGTGAGAGTGAACACGCATCTATGTATATATCAATAGTGCTTGGAGGAATGGAAATTGTGGAATTGGAGGTATCGCACTGTATTAATATTATCCTTGCCCCAGCAGCGCAGTACGTACTGTGTAGAGGTCAGAGAAGATTGATCAGTCTCCTTAATTATGAGGTCCAACTTACTATATCACGAAATACACCTCATACAAAGGCTTATTATTATACAGATCATAATTGGGCAAATGACCACATCTCAATCGAATAACATCGTGAAAGACAAGCGCCCCATCTCCTTCCGAGTTCCTTATGAAAGTGGCTGGCAAGGCTGAAATTAGAATGAGGATCATCGTTTGTCTCACATGGCTTAATTCGCTATCTTTATTTCTACAGAAAGCTAATTGAAGGATCATTAAATTCGAGCCTTAAGAAATGAGAGACAAAATTTGCTCTGATGCTAGAGACTTTTTATGAGTGTAGAATAGGATGGAAATCTGATGGTATGATAGATGACAGAATATACATGAGATGATAGATACTAGTGAAGATGCCATTTCTTGTTTTGAAAGTTAGTTCAGCTCAAGTGGGCGGATTATTTCAGGATAAGATCAGTGCGGTACAGATGACTGTGATAATGTGTGATCTGTTTCATTTGAAGGCAGAGTAGTTGAGTTGGACTGGTACGAAGAGCATAAGGATAAATAGTGCTTGTGTGGCCTGCTAGTCCCTGCAACGACGTACCACTTTCGCGCTGGTGTATGATTTCTCTCTTCAATGCTATGTAAAGCTGATATTCAGAGTGTATGCAGCTGGATTGGGCGTTGATGATCAGTCAAAGATGGTGAGAAGGTGAATGATGGTGAGAATTCTGTTAGCATATACATGCGACTCCCATCTCTTGGTAATGGCACGGTATTTCTTCCGATGTTCTTGGCTCGACTAGCATAGTTCATATTAGGAGAAACACATAAGACATATCAGACTGATGCATGGCAAGATCTATCCTAAGCATGACTCGTCAAGACAAGTACTCAAGTGACATCTCTGCTATACAGCTACCAATAAATCCCAAGATTTGAATAATCTTCAGCTTTTTCATCACTTCTAAAGGTGCAGGCAGTTGTACAGACTCCTTATGACCAGAGTCGAATGCAATTGAGGTCGATATTATCTCTTCTCTACATGCATGCCCAATCTGGTAGCAAAAAACTTACTGAAGTTCTACCACAATGCTACTGATGCTCAAGAGCCGGGAACACCAAAGAGCGTAATGCTTCCATAACATGAACAGTTCAAAACATCAAAGAATATCTGGATATCTTACGGATCCTTGGGTACAGGGGTACATATTATGACAGCGAAGGTCGCAGATTTGGAAGCCTATGTGATAAAAGAAGAAGCAAGCATGAAAACCATATTTGTATATATAGTACCACTTACGCACGATGCGATGTGAATTCTAGCTGCACATAAGTGGGAATCCAGCTGTTCAAGAGCGGCAGATATCAATATATGGATTAATCTGAGAAACACTTAGACAACTCAACATGAAATGCCACGGAATCTACGAATACAGATTGTACCATTCTCTACATCTGTACTATACAAGGGTGAAGACCAAAAGCATTTCTCATAAGTGGAGTGATGAAGGAGGACAATGGTGGTGAGAGTGCTGATGATGGCGAAATAAATGGATGAGGACTAAAAACTGATGGCGAGGATGTGATGATGGTTCATTCAATTAGACACGACGAACGTTATTTGGACCTGTGGTATTGAAGAAAATGAACGGGACTTCCAGCTATGTATTCATACTGAAAAAATTTATGTCGAACCGTATATCACAGCGATGTGTTGAAATGGGAATGCCATATTACAGCAACATCACGCACCAACCTAGGTGCAAAATTTCAGGTTTCTACGAATATGAATAGTGTCTTTTCTACACTTGAGACTTCATCCTTAAGACATAGGCTGAAATGGATATATTGCGTGCTGTGGGGAAGCCTGGAATGCCTCATGAGCGAGACTGCATTATTAGATGACGATAATAAGGACAACGACGATGAGAATGGTAACGGTGTTAAGGAGCTTACGAGAGAGATAGGCTGTCAGATAGCGAGAGCCCAGTTCTGCATTTGCGTGTCAACAAGATTTCAAGTGAACATATTCAGCAGAACAAGTAACGCTGGTCACTAGACACTGTTTTGTATAGATGAGTCTGAGTGGATACTCAAAGTCAATGAGACTAGGTCTAATCCTAGCTCTTATGAAAGGCACCATAACCTCGAATTCTTCAATGCTACAAGTCCTGCGAGAAATCCGCATCGCTGACCGAATTTGAGCTGCTACAAACAAATCTATAAATAACAAATTTAACGCGAAGAAAGTTTTGAGTCTGACAATATGTGAAGGAAGCCCATCATGTGACAATCACTGGGCCTACATTTCCTTGGTTGTCGCAAAAGTGATGCGGTGTCTCGCATTCTATGGTGATGGCACCCTGAAAAATGATAAGGATACGAATGATGATGAAAGGTAAGACGATAGTGATAGCAAGATTAATCAAGAACCGTCTTAGATCGCGCAGAGCATAACAACCCGTACTTTCATCTCGTTGCATGACATACTAAGGACTAGAACAGGAGATAGATAGTTTATGTACTAAATCCGAGTAAGTTCGTAGTCGTAGACCTGCGACTAAGCTCAACCTCCTGATTCCAATGACATCAGCTAGGTAGCCTCCCGCTCAAGAGCCATCACATATACATATCAACCCATCTTCCGATCCGCAGTATCTCAAGAACAAACACACTTCTCATCCCATCAACGAAGATAGAGTCTATGAATCTCGAATGGCAATTCATCAAAAGAACCTCCCAAACCGTCATCTCAACGCAACTCAACCCGTCACATTCACTCAGCAAATCAGCACCCCACACCTCAAGAAGCCAACTATATAAACACAGCCCCCACCACCAAATCCCGAACTACAATCCTCCAGTCATCATATCCTTTTTCATTGCTGCCAGCGGCACATCCAGAGCCCCGCACCAATCCCACAAGATATCAACACGACAACGACAACACAAACGACGGTGACGAAGACAAACGATGCCGATGACAACGACAATGACGACGAGTAACTAGACCAACCACCAAGAATAGAGGACTAAGAATGCAGGATCGGAACTGCGAATGCCAGCACGTATATAGAACGCTCCAGATCCCAAATTCTATGGCTGTCCAGAATAAGGCACGAGTCTGTGGGGATATATACGCAAGGTTATATCTCTGCTACCGACTGGCCGCACAAGGAATCATAGGCGAATCTGGCTGTTATTACTGTGGATTTCGTGATGGGTTTGGTAGATTGTGAGGGATTTTAGACAGTGATTTCTATGAGTAGTTAGCAAGTGGAGCTTGAGTCAGAGCGAGATTGATGTGTTGCGCGTTGAATATGTGTTTGAGAGTCGTTTCTGTTGGTCGAGCCGGTGGGCTTGGAAAAGTTCCATACTGTAGATGGGACTCGAATGTATGGTTGGACTAACAGTCTTGGGTGATTAAAGAGAGTCATTTTTATCTTGTCGATACGGTGAACTTATACGACGGTGATTTCTGCCACACTATCTGCTAATCACCAGACATTGCCTACTACACAACTTCATCACTTACCATATCATGACAATCATTTTGCAAGCATCTCACAAACCTCACGTTGAGTCAAGTTTAACAAAATAAAGAATCGATTCCTATAAACATCTGTCTGTCTCATCTCATCTCAAGTCTCAGTCTACAATTAAACTCCCCTTACGTCCAGGTATCGAACCCGCCCAGGTATCAATCAGAACCACAACTCCATGTCAAAGCAAACAAATCCAACTCCAGCCATGCAATCATGCTTATTATGCCCACGAGCCCAAGCTCAACCCCATAATCGTCCAGAGACCAGCGGAGCCCCAGCGACAACTAAAGTGCCAAAGCCAGCGCAAAAACCGCACCTAGAGCACCAACACCGCCAACAACACGGCCCGCACCGCCAGTAAACTGCGAAACAGCAGGACCAGTGGACGAAGCGACGCCAGAGGTTGAAGTAGCGTAACCAGAAGCGTTGGTAGCGGGGGCAGTGGCATTCGAGAAGATGGAGGGGCCCTTGAGGGGGTGGAAGTTGGCGCAGGTGAAGCGGGTGGTGTTGGCGAAGTGGACGACGAAGCTGCGGTTGCCGAAGAAGGCGCCGATGCCGTCGGCTGTGCTGGCGAAGTCGTCGGTGTACGAGGCTGTGAAGGGGTCTGAGGTGATCTTGCCGTGCTTGCCGGACAGGTCGCCTACTTGGCAGGTTTGGGGGATGGTTGGGTCGCAGGCAGGACTCTCGCCGCGGATGAAGGGGTCGAGGTGGCCTAGGGTTGCGGTGCAGTTTCCCGAACTTGGGACCGGGGCTACGTGAATGTGGTAGACTGTTGAGTATTAGTATATATTTGGGATGAGCGAGGGTGAGAGATGTGAATTGAGAATTGGGATGTGGTGGTTTAGGGGATGACATACGGAAAGGACCGCCACTTGAAGGTAAGTTGGCGAAGTTGACTTGGAAATCAACACCGATACCATTTGGGTGAGCAGTGGCTGAGATGCTGCCCTTAATGTTGCCGCGCGGATCATCTGGGGCAAAGAAAGATTTCGTTGGAAGTTCAGCAACGTAGATCGTGCCTGGAGGGTTGTTTTCGACGGTAGAGGCATTGCCAAGGAGCTGGTTTTGTCAGTATGGTATATCTATCGAGATGTAGTTTAAAATTGGATGGACATACACCGGTGACTGGAACAGCGGAGAGGTCCTGTGCAGCTGCAAAGGCAGCGCAAGACAAGACAGTGAGGATGCTGGTGAGATGCATTGTGCGTGTATTGTATCAATGATAGTGAGGATGAGTGTTGTGAGAGGAGAGATGCCGAATGAGAAGAAGTTTATATGGAAGGAAACAAGTAAGTGAAAGTGAATGAGGGAGAGAAGGAAAACAAACAAAACCGGAAGGAAGCTGGGATTATATCTGTTCCTGAAATGGGTGGGAGTGAAAGGCAAACGGTTGATTAAAACCAGGTACAGAGTAGAGCACAGAGGTGAGTGCAGTGGTAGCTTTCCTTTAGTCAAAAGTGCAGCCGCAGAAGCTGCATGTACTCAAATAGACATTCACATTTGCATTCCATCAAGGCACCGCTTGACTGCGCCGACTTCTTTGAGCTGCCTCTCTACTTTACTCTACTTTACTCTACTCTACTCTACTCTACTCTACTCTACTCTACTCTACTCTACTCTACTCTACTCTACTCTACTCTACTCTACTCTACTCTACCCTACTCACAACTCCAAAGGAACGACTTTGCGCGGCCTCAAACGCTCCCGGACGAAAAAGAGAAGGCTGTTCCCAGCCACTATTCTTACATTGACATTTAATCTACCAAACACCGAATCAGGTAAAGCTAGGTTGTACATCCAGGTACAAAGGTACAAAGGTCTATACAAAAGTGCATACGCCTCATTTCCAGTACGACTTCAATGGATTGATCGATGCCTCTAGTTACACGCTCTCCATGCAGAGAACAGAGAAACATGTCCCTGGCCGCTAGACTACCCTGCCACCGCGCTCTCCTCTGCAGGGGCAAATGACCAACCAACATCACACCTCGAAATGGCAAAGATAGAGTTAAAAAGCCAAGGTGGGGATCCTGCGAAATCCTTGGCGCAGGTGGGGATTTGAGATGTTCGTTCATCGACCAGGATGACACGCAGGATGTTTGGAAATAGAAAGTCGGCTTGGCTGTGCACGTTTGGTGCTCAGCGAGACGGAATGAGATGGGGCCCTGTTAGATGTGCATGAGATGGGCCAATGGAGCTGTGCTATGACCCCAAAATAATACCAAGCTTTTGAGTCAAGCTTTGTCCCTGCGCTATGATCTTCGGCGTCAAAGTCATCCATCCCAGTTGCTGCTTCGGATGGTAAGGGCGTCAAAGCGAGTGATGAGTGACGAGTGAAGAGTGAAGCGTACGGAGATAGGAGGGAGTAAGAGGGTGTCAGCTTGGGTATGAAGTAGTACCCAGCGTCATGGTGAGTGGATTGATTGGAGGGAAGTCCATTCGTTTGAGAGGGATCTGGATGATGTTGGATGATGTTGGATGATGTTGGATAATGTTGGATGATTGTGATTGGAAATGAATGATGAAAGGCCGAGGCAGTGTGGGAGTCTTCGTGCCTGGAATAGTACGCCGTTTGTTTGGTTGCAGTAAGGCTCCCTAGAAGAGTTGGGGTATGGTATGGGGATATAATTGGGGACGAAGCGAAGGAACACAACACAACACCATGATGATGATGATGAGCAGTAGGGTATTTCTTCACTGCCTCAATCTTATTTGGGCTCTCCTCCACTGGAACGAAACTCTAACCACGTACAACAATATGGTAAGGCTGATAATTTGATTTCAGTCTGGGGGTGCTGTTTTACATAGATTATCTGGTACCTTACGTAGTTACAGCTTACAGCTCACAGATTAAGATTACAGATGTTGATCCCATGATACTCTCACTTCACAGGGCATCGAGTAATATGGCACGAATCCTCCGTAATCTCAATGCTACATAGACACTTGACACAAAGTACAGATTTAATTGCCGCCAAGGCTGAATGCCTTCTGATGCTTCAGAAATGCAAACGGCATTGGAATATTATTGAATGCATCCGACAACATGGAAACGCTTTACCTGTCACTAGATAGATGGTCTGCGATAGAGTGATCTCAGCAAGGGAATTCGCATCAATTTCCCCCATGCAGATGAAGCGCCGTTAATCATGCAGGACAAGGAATCACTCTACAAGTAAGTACTCTCTACTCTGCGCCGACGATCATTATTGCATACAGCGAATGTAAACAACTCGATGTATCTCTCGATTTGTAAAGGACCTCGTTTTCTGCAAGACTCTAGAATTTCATTGTCCATAACATCCAAACCACAATAGGCACGACTCCCGTCACAACACAAAGCAACCAAGGGGCTGACCAGAACAGTCAGACAGCTAAAGCCAGACGCACTGGTGCATTGCCAAGGTCAAACGCCACTAAATCCCGCCATGAACACCAAGTAGTCCATCATCTCAATTTGAACAAACACAGACACCGACATAGACACGGACACAAACACGCGGAAGAAGCGAAACTTGATGATACATAGCAGATAGGAATTTGTATGGTAGCAATAGTAATATGCTCCTTGAACCTCAACTCCAAGAGCTGTGGGAGTAGTGGAAGTACTACGTAGAAGCCCAACAATCATCGACGTTACACCTATGCACGTGCTATGCTACCCTACGGCGTGCAACAGGCTACAGATGCAATTCACGATGGCGATCAACCTACTCAACTTCAACTTCCAACGACAGCTATTATGCAGCCAATCGTGGTTGTTATACAGACATAGACAAACAGGCTATATGGTGTGTTATGAAGTCTGATATTTAAAGTAAATACAGCGATATCTGTCAACGCAAGATCCAGAGTTCCAATCAATTTGATTTACTATTCTGAATGGCAGGACGTAATCCTTTAACAAGACATTTACGCGTCCCTGTCTAAAATATATCTAGACTGATTGATTCTAGATTCCAACACAGCCAGAACCAAATCCAAGCTGGAGCACGATGCAATATTTGCTTAGCCACAGTAAGCCATCAGTACTAGGCATCGCGCCTGGCTCCCGATATCATCCCGGATTGCTCCCAGCCACGCATTCACTCATTAGTAAATGCCCAACCCTTTTCCAATCCTTCTCTTTATGAGGAACGCTCTTGATATTGCCACATCTCATATCCAGGTAACAAGACATGATCCACCGCAGACAAGTGACAAAGACTTTCTCACGTCATGCCCATAGCTGACATAGAAGCACCAATTACGATCTCCGCCACCGGAAATCTGGAGGACCTTTCCATCATATTGCGATCTCCGCTTAAGCCTCAGCCGTCTCCAAACTTCAGATGGCGTATGCCCAACCAGGGTATCATTCAGAACTTCACAGTCTTGCTCAGATGGTCTAGATCCATGCCAGCGAACCCATCCCAAGAGCATTATCAACGCCAGCCATCTCAACCAGCAGGTGGACTTCATTACATAGCCAAGACCCCCCCACTCCTCAAATAATCCTCGTAATCAAACTAACCAACTCAGGCATCCTAAACGGCTTACTAACAACATGATCCATACCAGCATGCAAAGCCTCCTCAACCTGCTGAGGCCTAGCATTAGCCGTAACCGCAATGACAGGAATATGGCCTCGAATACTGCCGTCAGCCTGAAACTCGCGAATCTTCCGAATGCACGTCAGGCCATCCATGACTGGCATTTCATTATCGAGCAAGATGACATGGAGTTCGGCCGCGTCGCCGTCGTTGGCCGCCCAGAAGCGCGTGGTGGTGATGTGCTGCAGGGCTTCGACGCCGTGGTTGGCGATGCTGACAATGTAGCCGCGCTTACGCAGCTGCTGGGAGAGGACGCGCTGGTTGATCATGTTGTCTTCGACGAGGAGGACGTGGACTTGTGGCGCGTCCAGCGTCATTTGCTCAGGGGTGCTGGTTTCCGAGGACACTTTGTTGCGCTTGCCGATGCTCGTTAAGTTCTTGGTCGTGTCGCCTGCACGACGCTGTAGGTTCTCATGCACGGGTGAGGACAGGTGTGTCGGGCTTGAGGCGGGCGAGGTGCGTTTTGTGAGGATGAAGAAGGTGAATGTGCTGCCCTTGCCTTCGACTGACTTGAAGCCCATTTGACCGCCGTGTAACTCGCATAACTGAGATGTGTGAGGGTCATGTTATGTGCATTGTGTGAGAGGCGTGACTTACCTGTCGGGAAATGAAAAGCCCAAGACCGTTCCCGCCGTATTTCACATGTGTCCTGCTAGATTCTTGCTTGAATCTACTGAATAGTGCTTTCTTTCCTTCAGACGAGATACCACAACCTGTGTCCTGCACAGTGTACTTGATATAGATGCGCTCGTCTGGTTCAATCTCTCTGATTGCCTCAGAGGGAGGCAGGATTCGGTTCAAGTACGTCAATCCGTCGTTATCGCCTTCCAACGGCGGCGAAAGACTAGCATGCACAGAGATGTGCAATTGGCGAATTTCTTGCTGTTGAGTGAATTTCACACTATAATATGTTAGATACTATCACTTTATAAGGGTATTAGCACTTACCTGTTCCCGACTAGATTTACTAAAATTTGAAGCACACGGAGTTGATCAAGATATGTCCATTCAGCACCCAAGCGAGCAATTGATTCATCAGCATGGAATTCCACTTCAATGGCTGAGGTGCGCATTTCACGATCAAACATGTTCAGAGCTTGCATGGCGCTAGCTTGTGGCTGAACTGATGTAGGTGTGATCTGCAACAGGTTCGAATTGATTTTGGACAGCGTCAGGACATCATCCACTATCCGTTTCAGATGTTCTGTACAAAAGAGAATGGTTTGTGCTGCCACTCTCGCTCCATTGTGCTCCTCGATAGAGATGATCCTCTGTTTATCTGGAGTTAGTGTCATTCCATTGAGATGGTCTGAGATTTCGTCGGCACAATGAACAATAGAAGATAGGGGGTTTCGGATCTCGTGGCTATAATGCATTAGTATGAATTATAGGAGTTGCCATGTTAACTCACCTTGTCATATCAATGAACGCTTCTTGTTGGTTCTTAGCCTGTGTAACATCAAAGACTCTCTGCATCTGAATCTGCTCCGCTTCTTTCAATTTGGAGATATCCGTCACACAGCCAATGATGTGCTGGAGCAAGCCTTTACTGTTAACCTCTGCATACGCCGAAACTAGGACCCATTTCTGCCGTTCTAGGGTGTGATCATTCTCATTTCCGATCTCCCAATTCTCTGAGAGACGAGCTTCGAAAGTTACAGATATCTTCTCTTCAATCAACTTGCGCCACGATTCCTGGGCTGCCGCTAGATCGTCCGCATGGACTGCACTCATCCAAGACTCAGCGGCTTGTTTACTTTCCACACCAGCAAACAGCACATGATAAGCCTCGTTGGCGTAAATGAGTTGTCGGTCGCTGTTGGCCATGAAAATGCTCATGGGCATGAGATCAGCTAGATTTCGGAATCGGATCTCGCTCGCTGCTGCTTCGAGCTGTATGGCCGCAGCCTCTGACTGTTTTTTGTTGAGAGCTTCCAAAAGCTTGGTGTGTTCAATGGCCTCATCCATTTTGCGGGACTGCAGACGTTCCACCCATTTCTGCTCTTGATTTATGTCAGCTGGTGTTGGGGTCGAAAATTATCAGGAGGTACTACCTGAGATATCTATGAGACAACCCGAAGCACCCAAGAATGCGCCATCCTCGGAAACTTCGGGGTAAGAGTATGCCCTGATCCAGGTGGGATAGGTTTCCGGTTCGCCTTCGACGTGAAAAGGAGGTTTCCAAGGAGTGTTGAATCTGCCCTCGAATTGAATTGCTTTGAATTCCAACATAACGTCCTGCCATATCTGGTTGATACGAGGAAGATCTTCCTCGTGCCAGATATCCATCCAAGCCAGTGCACTGGCAACCGTTTTAGGGTGTCTGGTAAGTCTATACCTATAGAGATATGAGAAAAAATTCAACACTCAGCGATATAGGATAACTCACCATGTCTCGTTGCAAAAGTCAATATCGCCTGAAGCATCAACCATATAGATGCCGACAGACTCAAATGATGATACTCGGTCGAGTAATCGAGCATTCCTGATGGCTAGCTGTGTCTGCTCCTGTAGATCAGTAACCAGCTTCGTATAATGAGAAGCTGGAACGTTGATTGTGGCTTGATAGAGGTGACTGTTGCTAATCTGATCCGACGACGATGGATCAAGATTAGGACCGCTTGTCATGGATTCATCATCAATTGCATTGTCGTTAGTAACAGATGTATGTTGCATTTTTGAGTCTTGACTCTCTGATTCCCTCCTTAACATGGTGGAAGGCTTGGTACTATTGTCAACAGTGGACGTATTCATCTGTGACTGAAGAGCGAGTGAAGGCGTCGAGCCCGATGAGAGAGACTAAGAAAGTCAGTAAAACCATGAAGCTCTAGGAGGGACGTCTACGAACTTCCGATTTCTTCATTCTATGCGCCGCTTGAGCTTGAACGACGGTTTTCCTATGCTGCCGTGTGCTGAGATTGGCGCCAATAACATTCCAGCGGTTGTTGACTGTAATAACGTCCCAAGCTAAGCTGTGGAAAGTTATCGGCGAGTACGCCACCGACTGGTAATCATGACTTTTGGAAGCCCAGTTTACAAAAGTCTTGCCAACTTTTTGATAGCTATCAGGGGTAAACTCTGCAGTAAGAGCCGCGTACAAGTCCTTGTAGTTCTTCAAGGCGGCATTGTAGAAGGTGATTTGGATTGGCCCCAATTGATTTGAGGAAGCCTCCAGGTCAATGACAAATGTAGGTCGGCGGTCACTCTCGAGGAAATCCAGCATGCCTACAGCTCGCAAGGCCTCTTCGGACGCGGGGTAATTGTCATTGTAGACGACACCGACCATACCCGACCCCATACTATTTGAGTGGCGCTTAAGCTGTCGACCATCAACAGCTTTCAGACGTAAACGTGCGGTGTATCCAAGCAATAGCACTGGTATCAACGTTACATGTCAACAAAACGTTGTCCTTTCAAGATTGACGTTCACACAAACAATTAGGTAGGCGCCAGCGCATTTCTACAGTCTATGCCTGACCCGCTCTAGTGTTGGAGGCGCCTTTTCACCGGTTTTGCAGATCCAGAGCTTCCATGCTAGAATGGATACGCGAGCATCCTTTTCTTTATCTTGGGTCTAGACCCAGATAGAATTTACCGGATCACTTATTAGGTTTGATTGTACATAGCGGCAGAATACGGTAGTTAAATCCACTTCCTTTACCTTTTCGGGTTGTTTTGTTCTATTTACGCAATCACGTGCCATATAATTCAGGGGAAAATGACTTTTATTTGACAGCCCCGCCGTCGCAACGACTGGTGATTGGGGCAATCGTCTCTGGGGCTGCGGGTGATGGACATTCCGGGATTACGATAAGCGCCATTTGTATGATAAATGGCATTCATACTCTCTCTTATCAGGAGTACCAAAATGCCCTGGGCTATAAGAATCGCCGAATAAATTGACTACGACTCACACATCCGATCAGCTCTTCAGTACAGCAATGTGGATGCTCTGACATCTGCTGCGCGTCTGCAGTAGCAATACACAGGCACAGACTGTAGATTCTCGATGATCGGGCGGAAATAGAAGCGCGAGGGTGCAAGTGGAAGCGTACAGGAGCCGTGCACCAGCAAATGTCCTTTTCGCTTCCCACATTGGCTCATCGACTTCTGATCCTTCGAGCACTTGCCAGCGCACGCACGGCACAAACTAAAAATTCTGATTTAGGTAAATTAAATAGCAAAAGTCAGCCCGTTATGACTTCATAAAGGTTCGATTTCGACGTGTATTGAGCGGCTGGTATTTCATGTGGAAATTTGTTGGTTATAAGGCTGGAACGATTCCCTTACCAGATATCGACATCGTGATGCGCATCTTCATGCACATTTTCCATTGCGGTGTAAACGGAAGTACCTCCTGAAACCTGATGTACAATAATAGCATAAAGTGAACGAAAGCATTTTTTGTGTGACTTCCGCTTCCAGCAATTGATTTGAGCCATTTGAATATGGTGCACATCGAAGACAGAAAACGCAACTCATGATTTCTGCATGCGTGCGTATATCCCCATGTTCTGGAAGGTGAGTTCATGCCCCAAACCTATCCGCTTGGTTGAGATGAACTGGTCCGCGTATACGAAATTACACCGCAAGGAAGGCGTTCGTAGTGAATATCATCGAGATACATTGTTGATTTCCAAGTCTCAAAGTTAAGTTATGAGTCTTCCATAGGTGACTTCAGAGATGGAGCAAGCCATAAGGAATGTACCACATAATTGGCGATCTATACGGTAAGCAGAGCATGATCTTATGATGTACATGAAACGCTATGAGGCAGAATCGATAGAGCCCATAGTCTACTGATACGCTTAAGGTTAAAGGTTGATGAGGTGGATCAACCAAGTTCTGGGGAAGAGAATTGTCCGACAGTAGAAAAGCCTTCTGCGGAAATATTTTGGGCTGAAAAGCATTCTAGACATTTTTTTGGAACAAATGAACGCCTTCCTATTATGCACAGTGTGACTGTATATGTATGCATAATGCGCACGTCGATCTGATAATGTTCGGATGAGGCTGATTTACGAGTGTCAGCAAGCATAATACAGCATGAAATCAGTGCGATACAAAAACTCGACGTTTATAGACCCACCAAACCCTTCAAAAGCATCCTCATGGTTTCAAGTTCTTCCCTCAAACATTCCACCAAGCTTCCTCAGTTTCGCGTCTTCTTACATGCCTGAAGCGTTGTCTTTGTGCACCCATGATTTCGTCGTACCTTGCTTAATTCTGCACTGTATGAGCATGAGATGCCGCATTATGCAGGTCCCAGGAGTCTCTCGCAAGGGAATCAATGAAGAATCCCCGAGAGATAATCAATCCCAATGCTGGCAACCGACGGCGCTGGTTGGTGGACCGAATCCGAAAACCGAGATCACATTTGAAAGACCCAATGGCCGGGGTTCATCGCGTAAATTATCTCTTACTGTCACTGTCTGGCATGCGTACCTGAGTGGTCCAGCCCGCGCGTTCTGCATGCTCGCGACTGGATGGCGAATCTCTTTCATGGAAAACGGTGGATATCGTTGGTAACAAATTCCGGTCTTGTCGCTGGTTTCCCTGTCAATGAGCTGGTTCGTGATTGCGAGCAATGAAATATTCACTGTTCGTGCCCTCTGAAGAATGCTGATGGTGGTAAATCATTCTCATTTGAATGATCACTGATTAGATCAGACTCAGACCTGAGCACAGCGGTGACAGTGCACACAAACCCTTCAGAGCTCCGCCTAACCGCATCACTAGGCGCCGGCGAGTTTTATCTGAAGAGGAAGGTATCGAAGTTCCCGATCTCTTAGTCCCGCAAAGGTTTCCGGAAGGGATCGATCGAGCTGATGCGGCTTCGTTGACTATGCCAGAATTGCTATTTGACTCCGATAATGTGTTAGGGGGTTAGTTGTGCTAGGTGTTCAGATGTTGCATCGCTTCTGCATTGAAGATGGGAATACGCAAACTTCCGACATTCAAAGACGTTCTTGATCGACGCAGGGAAAGGAATATGGAATTGGGCTCATACGATACTGAACTGTTGTGATTTTATATGTTCGGACTTTCACTCTGTTACACTTCGTGGCGTTTATATTGTGGAGATCGGGGAGGATTCAAAGATCTCTTTGACAGCCACCCGCTCACTAGGTGCGGCCACGCCGTATCGCCACAGAGGGAGCTCATTGGTAAGAGAAGCATTCATCACCATGAATCACGGAAAGCATTGCATATCCACGCGAGTTCCACCAAGCCTAAGCTATGAAAACGAGGTGGCATACCCTGCCTGTATTGATACTTTCATATGATTTTGCCGAGTGGCAAGCCAGTCATCATGCTTTATGGATATGTTCAAAATATCAGTCATCAAGGGCATTGCATTAACCCACCAACACCCAATATAGTCTGCTCGGTTTAACAAGGTAGTACGCGTATGCACATGCCGCATGCACTATAGATCCCCGAAATACTCATGAGTATGAAGATTGCGTTTGAAAAGGTGAAGATAAGTTCGAGTTCTTTTAAGACCCAAATTCCTCGCTCTCCACTTCTTGAATGTCATTTGCATTTCTTACCAGTCTACCGATGTCGGCCTACTTCAAATAGACGTCGAGTCTAAATTCCACTCGTTTTCATTGCTTTGCCCTCATTATATATCATGATGGGACAGAATCGTGGTCCGCAGCTCGCTGGCGTGCTGGGGGCCTTTTTGGGCTTGGTATGGATATTCCTAGGCTTACGATTGTATGTACGGGGTGTAATATCCAAGAGCTTTGGTTTGGACGATGGCTTTCTGGTGGCAGCTGTGGTACGTTGGCTCCTCTTCAACTAAACCCCATACTGACCCATCAAGATATTCTTTACCACCTACGCAGCGTGCTCGCTCTCGGGCGTCAAGTACGGCACAGGACGACATGTAGATGATATCCCACTCACGTCTCTCCCCGTAGCCCTCTATTATTGGTGGCTGTGTGAGATCTTCTACAATGTGACAACCGTTCTCCTTCGACTGTCCATATCTATCTTCCTGATGCGCATCTGCGTTAAGAAAATTCACTTCTACATCATATACGCTAACATCTTCATGATCGTCTCCTTCGCCATCTTCTACTTCTTTTTGATCATCTTCCAATGCTCGCCATCATCCTATTTCTGGCTGCAGTACGCTGGTGAGAAGGGCACATGTATCAATACTGCTGTCGTGCCAAATGCTACCCTCGCCCATAGCGCGATATCATTCGTCGCAGACGTCGTCCTGTCCATCCTTCCTATCTTCCTCGTCAAAGATCTCAAAATGAATACTCGCACCAAGTCCTCCGTAGCCGCCATTCTCGGCCTAGGAATTCTGTATGTTCCGATTTTTCCTCCCCAACTCCTACTTGCTCATCACCCCTCCTATCATTCTATCAACTAACGCCACTCAGCGCTGGTACTGCAACACTAATCCGTATCCCCTACGTGCGTGTCCTCGCAATAACCGACGACTTCCTCTTCGCCACCACCGATGTAGCAATCTGGTCGACGGTCGAGCCCGGCCTCGGCATCGCCGCCGCATCAGCCGCCACCCTCCGTCCGCTATTTCGTACCTTCTTCAGCTTATCTACGCACGCGGGCACTTATAACACGCCTGGGCGCAGCCGAACCCTCAATGGTGGCACGTGGCGGAATTCGCGGGCCGGATACGTCAAGAGCGTCGATGTGGGCTCCGGGACACGGACTGACGGCAGTGGGAGCGAAAGTCTTGAATTGCAGGGCGTTGGGAGGATCGAGACGCGGAATGAGATCATTGGTGGTGGAGGGTTAGCGAGGAAAGGGAGTAGGAAGTTGAGGAAGGAGAGGATTAGTGAGGAGGATATTGGGGAGAGTAAGGGGCGCTTTGGTGGCATTCAGATTCGGCAGACTGTGCAGATTGAACGGGTTGATGCGCATGGCGAACCGGCAGGGGATTCGGAGCCGCATACACCGTGGCCTAGGGAAGTCAGGGGAGGGAGGGAAGCGGTTTGACTTTGAGGTTTGGCGGTGGTTTGTTATAAGTATTAGATACCCCTTTTCTCTGTTGCCGCTTGGTTTATGTTAACGAAAGACGTATCGTACAAGATATGATTCATGTGAACTGTCAATAATAGAGAATACGACCAGAAGAATAGGTTTTAAGAGGATCTTCAGGATAATTCGTAATAGGCATACTCTTCTAGAACCTGGAGACTGGTCGTTCTGGGGCTTTGCATATGAATCTCGATCTTCTATACCGATAGGCACGAGGCCTCTTTCTTTATGGGCGATCACGCTGAACAAAACGATAATGAGGACTGACGATCATACAGGAAGGATACCCAAAATATTGAACCATATATACGTATGTATGTACAGTAGGCATATTGCAAGACTTGTTTTTGTATGTAGTGCTGGCAAGTTCGCTAGTCACGTCTATCGATCTCTACAATACTTCATTAAACACTCTCAATCCTTGTCGGATCATTTTGAGGAGCTTATCGAGAACTCTAAGCTACCATTTCCCCCTTGCAATATATCCTACTTTCCTGCCTCTTCATCCGAAAGCTGGAAAAACCCGACTCGCCTGGTTCATTAGCTACTGGACCGAAAGTAAGATCATCACCAGACAAAGTGATATGAACATCTGGTTCTCGAATATTTGGCTGTACATGGAACAAGCATTCGGTATCTATAGAATAACCAGTTTTAATATGAGCACTATCTGTTCCAGTTAGCAAGCTAAACAGGTCCAGCATCCTTTTGTAATAGTAGTCATTCATGAGGAGGCCATACAGCAGAATGGCCACGGAGATAGAAATGATGATGAGAACTAAAACGATGAGGAGAATCAAAGGAAGCAAGCTTGAACTGCACGCCTATTTTTATTGAGCGAATGTGTAGCCTGTACAATTGACGACGAAAGAACGTAGAATCATTCGTGCTGTTGCTGGCCAAGCTGGATCCGAAGTGCTCTTTTATATCCTCGTAGATGAATCTTTCGGAGGCTGTTCATCTTGAGCTTAAACTACTCGCCTCGAGTCATATCCATCCATACCTCTCCTCAAGTGGGCGCGGAAAAAATCGCTAAGACTTTTCTGAGGATCCTAAAATTCTAATATGATTAATTGCCTCTACGTCATGTGAGATAAGACTTGACGTTCTGATAGTCAGGATTCCACAAAAGATAAGAATATGTGAATATCCTATATAAATCCATTTTCAAAAGTATCAGATCCTTTGGAGAGGCTCGCACAAAATTATGTTTCTAATGTTACGAAGGATTGGTGAAGGAAGGGTCATTTGTAACGGAAAATATGACACGAAAGTAAACGTTGATAAGGATAGAGGTGGTGATGAGAATCTTCTCACGCTATATCAGACTTGGAACGTGTTTGCAGAAGAAACATGTCACTTCTTAAAGTATTCTCGGAGTGGCTTTGACCACTATGACTGAGCGTTGCTGACCTTTATACCTCTGCTGCCACCAGTACTTCCCATAAGTGAGATCTCTTCACGCGTTTTCTGTAGCCTTCACCCTCCTATGTATCATCGGTAGATATATCGTCACCTTTAATCATAATTAAAGTGGTTTGCTAATCTAGATGTACTTGGAGAGAGCCTTAGGTGCTTTCTGCACCAGTCGATATCTCGAATATCGTCTGCTGGTATGCAAAACTCTAATTACATACTCCAGCTCCAATATGCAATGAAAGATCATAAATTCATTAACATTAACGATTCCAGGTCCCTAACATATTACGGAACATTAACCGGAACAATCAAACCCGTGCTAGTCTTCGTAAAAAGGGTCTTCTCATTGACCGCAAGCATACACCGCTCAGGGGCCAACGGACTCTCCGAACTTTCTGAAGGACTCGGAGATGCAAATTTGTGTGCACGATCACCTGCCACCCCATTAGCGATGACGCCCAGCCCGTTAACACCCAGCCCATTCTCTCCCATATCATAAGCGGCCATTCCCCTCCTCGCTGTCCCATCAGTGCCGTTAGTTTCCACCGTGGTATCACCTGAATGACCTGTCCACGCGCGGAAAAGTGGTTTCATTCCTGGTAGTGAGGCGCATAGTACGGCAACGCTGATTTCGCATTGTGACCAGGTTGCTGAGGGGACGTTGCTCCATGTGAAATCTGTGGAGTCGGCAGCTCTTCTGACGCTGTCGAGACGGAGGATGGAGATGAGGCAGATGCTGAGTTGGTCAGCACTTGATAGCTATGAAGAGACTAGATGGGATGGGAAGGGAGGAATATGAAAGTTAAGGGAATATGGGAGAATGTGATGGGGGAAGAGACATAGGAAGGACATGGGGACATACATTATTCCAACAGCGAAAATAGCTACAAGGCCATACTTCTGTCTTCTCGGCAGCGAGAGTTTGAGGATGATTGGGATGGGAAGCGCGATAATAACGAAGTCGGTGAAAATGTTGAGAGAAGCGTGGGTCATCCAAAGAGCTTCCCTATTAAGACAATGCCCTCGGTGATAGACTTCCCAGAAGGAGCCGACGGGGAGGCAGATCGTCAACGTAGTCATGACCGTAACTATGCCCCACAAAATGATGAAGACAAGAAATGCTCGGCAGAGATTCTTCGTTGGGTTGGTGTAAATGAAGCGTTGGTATTGCAGCAGGATAGAAATCTTAACGAGAGCTAGAGAGATGTTGTAGGCCATAATGCTACCAAATACCATCTATAAGGCATGTTAGACTTCTTAATATCATACCTACTCTTAGAAATACAATATACCTTCAAGAATTTTTCCAACTCCGGCAATGATAGGGTGTCCACATGTTTTCCAAGGCCATGCTGTGTTTCTGTAGGACAATTCCTATGAGTATAATACTCTCTCTGACTGAATCTAAGCAGGACTACGTACCTGCAATGATAAATCCTGCACAAATTACCTGCACTGCCCAGGCGACGAAGAGAACCGCATCATCGAGGCCGACGTTTTTCGTGATTCCGATACGTGAATACAACCTCAAAGCCAGACCAGTCGTCGCCAATGCGACCATCAGAGAACAGACGATGATGACCGACAAAGCTCTCAAGTCTGAACCTGATTGTGAGACTTGCATTTCCAAAGCTCACTGGCCAAAAGGCCTGAAACAGTGAGGGAATGATATGATGTTGAGCCCTTCAAGGATTATGAAAGCTGCGCGCCAAGAAGCAGCATGTGTGGAGGGACGGCATGCTATAAGTGTGGGAGATGCATGAACATAAGAATAAATGTGCGTCTAGACAAGCTTTCAAATACGCTGCAGATGCTGTATGGGATGATCCGGTAGCCTAACAGTCCTTGAACACCGGGTGTCCTTGAATGTTGCGCGAAGAACGGAGTATGGATATTTATTTGCATAGATATTGGCACTATGCTAGACACAGCGATTACCGGAACACTCGACACTCGACACTCAAATATTCCGACGGGAGGACTTTCGAAGATGCAATAGTCGCCTTCTACGCGACGGCTATTGGAAGGACCGTTCAATGTCAATTAAGGCCATGTCTGATGTTGGAATTTGGAACAGCTAGAGGTTTTCATGCCTGCAAACAGCGTGCTTATTGATATTTACGCAGCTTCACAGATGCCTTCGCACTGAACGAGGCAAGGCCGAGACGTATGATCATCATTACGTCGCACTCCATGTGGACTAGGGACCTTTGCTGGAGATCGAGAGTCTTTCATAGGCCAAAATGCCCGTAGAAAGACGGTAGGCTAACATAGCAGGCCAGCGGCAAAGCGCCTTTCCGTTGTATCATTTGCTAGTTTCTCGTGTAAGCCCTCCAAATTGCCCAGATGCCTGTGTATTTCACTGACCATGACCTTCTGAACCGGCCAGAAAGTTTGCGTGGTATGATCAAGCCGCAATAGGATAGATAGTTGAGGTCGACCATGACATTGTAAGTTACTCTCAACGTAGAGTTCAGCTTTGATGTGCACGTGCCAGACTCTGCTCCCTATAGGTCACGTGCTAGCTGACGTCCCCGCCAGTCTACCTAGGAGACAAACCTTATTTCTTCAACTCCCTAGCAAAAAGGTGCCCAATTTCGCTACTTATCTTGTTGGCCACTCTACCAATTTTGAAGCCGCTTTTTCGAGTTCATTGTAGAATCAAAGGCTTATTCTGAATCTATTGAACGTACTTTATAAGACAAACTGTATGGTAGTGTTGTACACTTACAACGTATTAAGGTCGGGCTCAATACACTCTTTTCGCGAATGAGCCTTGGTAACCCTGACCTAGTACGGCAAGGACGCTAACCGCAGTAGCCGAGACTACATAGGTATTCCTGGCGCTGTGTCTGGGGCCATTGCTGGGGATCACGTCTTGGCAGAAAGATTAGGCGACTGGATACTACGAAGTCTAGGAGATACTGGGATGTTTATCCTGAGATGGCTGTGTATGTTTGAGAAACCAAAGTCAAAATAGTGCTGATATTTCAAGGTCAGTAAGAAAGGGATACTGATACGACTCTGTACGGATGATAGATAGTGTATATTATGCTTTTACTTTGAAGGGTATGGTAGAGTCTTCTTCCACGTATGATAAGCAGATATCGCGGCCCGGATCGCGACAATTGCTTATCTTGAGTAGTCCAGCAAGTGGAGAAGACTTGAATTTTATGTAAATATCCCTACATCCAAGAAATCTGAGGTACAAAACGTGAATTTCAGAAGCATTCCCTTCCTACGAAGACGTTTAGACCTGTGTACAAACTAAAAGGATATAGCCTTGTCCACAATTTCTGTATTATACCCTTCTAAGAACTTCTTGACCAAACTTGGCTTGACAATTGAATAGCGATCGCTATCCGAAACCCCTAGGATTTCGGAACAATTTGCTACGCAGTAGTGGGTAAACCTGTCCAGCCAAGAACATTTGTTACTCTTTTTTCTTATAGAATGGTATTTTAATTGATCCCATGGAGATTATCAAGAGACCCTTGCACTGGATCTTGAAACCAGTACGAAAGGCTTCTCGTACAACGAACTAGCTCCTGAATGAATTTACGGTGACTAATAACTATATATATTGTCATTTCTGCTCATGATGCTTCCTCACAGCAAGTACCATGGCAATCTACCATTCAAAGCCTCTTTTATATTCGGATCAAGAGTACCGCCGGCCGTTAATCTTGCGGCCTCTTCATATATTGCCATATCAAGAACGGCTACCCGGTTACAAATGCGAATTCAAAGCTCTGTAGACTGTGAACATTCATAGGTATAATTACGAAGGCCTTCACAGAGCTTCTCAGGCAGAATCAGGTAAGGGCAATGGCGCTGATGGTGTGAAGGCTTTGTAGAATCGATTTGTAATAGGATTAGGGACCAGTAATGATTCTCTGCGCATGGATTTGGGCAAGGTTAGAGATGGTGCCGATTTCTAGGGTGGAAGTTATCGTTGCGACGTTTTCTCCAGCATAGTTGAAATCCTCAATCGATAGCGGTTACCAAGCCGTTTAAAGAAAAGGGTACTGATGATCTCGTTCTTGAATGATCATGCTATCACTCAGTCTCAAAGAGTAACTCAGGCGTTTTCTTTACTAACAGTACATCGGTCATTCTTTATTGTATCTACTCCTGTTCAAGCACAGATTAAGTAGGGCAACCTTTATAACAACTCTGTCAGACGGCGGCTATAAAGATAGTAGGCACTTTAAAGACAATGAAGCTTCACAGAATCATAATGCAGTCAAGCGTTGTCATTATTTAACTTCATATGTTTAGGGACCCTCAGGCATCGATTGGTGTTCCTGCAGATGGTTTCTAGTAGTTCTATGACTTTTAAGCTTTTAATCCAGTTGAACCAGTAGTATCATGAAATCATGAGGAAGACAATAAGCAAATCAAAATGGGAAAGAATCCGAATTTCTCATATTACAACAAGAGGTATGGTTCAATCAGACGTTCATTAGATTCGTGAGATAACTTAGAACCTCGCGTTTCTATAATCAAAAGTCCTAGATAGCTAAGGAGCATATCTAAATATTGAGCAGCCAGAAAGCGCGTAATATATACAGTAATTTGATATCCACCATTGCAATATTCCCTGTCGCTCTCAACATTATATCATTCTGTACATTCTCCGAGAAAGCGAATCGCTCAAAGCTTCTTGGCACTCTGCTCGGCACCTGCCTTTGCAGCGGCTTCCACAGCCTCTGCAACCTTCTGTGGCAAACTTATGAAAGGACTGTGGCTAGCTTCCAACTCCGCAACTGTAACAGGATATGGTGAAGCGTTCTTCAAGAATCCAACCATTCCCTGCTGTAGACCAACTGGGATCGCATTGTCGAGTGTGCAGACAATGAATGCACATGGCATGTCGAGCCAAGGTTCGTAGGTAACTGGCGAACTGAAGACGCTGCTAGTGATAGGAAGAACCCTCGAGAAGTAGTACTCCTGGTCCGCAGGTGTCAAATCATTGTAGAAAATGTTCTGACCATCTCGGGCGTAAGTCGTCTCGTTCTATGTACACATAAGTAAGATACTTCGACTCTTGATGAAACACAAAGTGCCCTTACTTGCATATCCATCCATGGTAATGGGTTTCCACCAAGACCGCCGAGCAAGGTTGCGCCTTTGGGGAGAACGAACGCAGTCATATAAACGAGTGAGATAACACCTCCCTTCTTCCCCTCTTTCGCGCGTTGAATGGCTCCAAACTCCTCGACAGCGTTGCTGGCTACAACGCCACCGTAAGAGTGGCAGACGACAACAATGTCTTTGCCCTCCTCGGCCAACTTGGCCAATACAAGCTGAACTCCTGCTGCGTCGTCGACAGTGCTCTTAGATCTATCATCTCCAACGGACGCGTGGTTGACAGCTTCAGTTGGGTAACCAGCGGCCTTCAATTGCTCACGAACAGGTCCAAAACTCTCAGTGGTGTGCCATGCTCCTGGGACGAAGACGACGGTAGGCTTGGAATCAATGGCCATGTTGCTGGGTCGATCTTAAAGTTATTTGGTGAGAGAGTTTGGAACTGGAGTTTGTATTTGGAGATCTGATATATTGAAATATGATGATTTGTAGAGTCAAACATAGGGAACCATGCTGAAATATCTTCCTGCCCTCCTTCCCATGCCTGCGAGGTTGAAGAACTCTCTCCCAACAATGTAACTCTATAGTGGAAAAACGATGCCGCCAACTCTTTGAGACTAGACCCTTGAATACCGCAGCTTCATTCTGCATTGTCCCACACACGATCCACTCCCCGCAGTACGTGCTCCATAACCCATTTCGTGGTGATTTATGAACGGTCAATAGGAGATACCGAGAGTGGGCCTGCTTTGTATTTAGACTTTCATACTGGTCCAAAAGCTTTGAACTTTTTGCCGGGTGTATCGCCGTGAATTGCCGAATCTTAATCTTCCTGGTCCCATATATGTGCAGGGTATACGTATGTAAATATGGCATCGACCGATGGAATTTCTCGCATTTTCAAAACATGACTGGAGATGGCAATGGCTTTTTGAAAGAAATCTTTGAATCAATATCAGGAAATGACAACTTGTACTACGCACTGATCGTTAGATCGAAGATAGTGATACAGCAAATGCTTGCAATAATATGGCAATTATTAACCCATGTCGTTCTTTGTGGTTTAACTTTTATCCGAATCCACTCTTGTGACAAAACCCTTGTCAATCCAACATCAAAAGTCACACCTAGGGAACTCTATTGAAGTTGCTATCCGTAACGTCTTCTGGCAATGAGTTTGAGGGGTTTGGGTTCTTTGTGCTGAGAAGCGTTCCCTGCAATACCTTGTTCATTATCATCACATACAAAACTTGTGATTGATGAATATATTGTTTTGTCCTTGCTTATTAGTACTAGGGAGTGCCGATTCTTTACCTTTTCATTGTTTTATAAATGGCAAGAGAAGAAAGAAGACAACAAAACAAAACAAAAAAAACACTGTAAGCTCAGATACAGACAACGCTGGTCTAAGAGACGTGCTTCTTGGACATTGATCAAGACAGCAAGCGAACTTGTACGGTTCGACCCCTAAGCATCACCTGTTATTGGCGTTCCAAAAGACTCATGATCATTGCCGAAGTCAAATCCTGAAAATTTAGATACGTTCAATTTGCATCTTGTACTTTGGTGGTTTCTGCCAAGGTTGCTCTTTACCTTCTATGTCAAAGGTTGTCACTTGCACAATCCAAACGGGCATCTTCTTGAGGATCTAAGACATATTTGGTCTATGAATTACATTTCATGAAGAGAGTTTGATACATTGTTATCCGAATATGTAGTCATCGGCAGTCGGATCCGAAAAGGAGAATTAGAGTGTGAAATTCTGTGTCCTGAGCTGTTGATTTGACCTGAATATATGTATTTTCATTCTGAATAAATACATTACCTCTCTCTTCGCACTCCTTAGACATTAGTAACTAGAATCCAGGGCATCTATATTGTGTGATGGATAACCATAGTGTGAGATGTTGTCGCACCACTTTCCATACGATGCCATAGCTTGAAAACGTGAGTTAGAGCGAATATAGAGTTGAGCGACGTAGTACTTAGGCAGACATTCTATGAACGCTGGCTCTGAAAAACAACTACCAGTTTTACAGATACAATATCAGCATAACTACATTTCCAGGCTAATGGACAACAGTTATTTTTACGCATTTAGAGGCTGTAGACTCGATGTAGAGAGGTTTTCAAAATAGAAGAGTGTACGCAACAGGAAATGCGATAAAGTGAAGTAAGTGTTCAATGATAATTTGAGGTACTGTGATGAAGTGGGTAACGATAGAATGAGTACCCCTGCAAGCATAAGACAGACAACACTAAATCTTTGGATTCATGCTTCCCGGATACCCCCGTAACTAGTGTCTTGCTAAGTCAAAAGGGATCATGGCTGCATCACTGTCCAAACTGCCATTCTTATTGGACCAGTGGCATGTTCATTTATGGACTTCTATACATCACACGTGCAGGCCAAAGCCACATTATGCTCCCCATGTCTACAGAATACTCTGCAGGAGTATGAGGCTCGGCATCGCTCAAATTTTACGTACTTAAATTGTTTATTAAGTTCTTGCCCATCTGTACGGGTCCTCGAAACTCTTAAAATGCTTAACAGAGTTTGGAAAGGATTATCTAACAGCTTGCACAGGGATAGCTAGAGCATTTCCCAAGAACAAAGAATGCTCTTGTAGCAAGAAGAAAATTCAAACCAAGGCAGTCCGTGCTAGACCCCCAACCCAGAATCACCTTACTTGTACAATGCTATTTTGGTTCTTCATCTGCCTCATTAAGATTTCTTCTCTGTACTCAGTTCATTTGTGACTTGATGTCATCACACTCCTTTAATTCAGCTTTCCATACGTTCTTTCAGGTATTTCAAGTCAAGCTCTCGAATTACTAATAGAGGCTCTTGCCTAGACCCAAGACTGTCGTATTTTCCGACTTGTAAATCGTTACGATGACTTCGAGCTTAGCAGAACGTGCTACACCAGACACGCAAGGACATTTGAGAGCCTTGATGATATGCTTCACACTATTAGCCGCGGTCTTCGTAGGGCTGAGAATTGGTTCTCGCGCTGCCAGGGGTATCAAGATTGGTATAGATGACTGGCTTCTTGTGATAGGACAGGTAAGATTCATCACCCGTCGTAAAGATACACTTTACTGATATAGCACCAGTTTTTTCTCTTCGCTTTGATGACTAGTGGTCTACTTAGTGAGTTATTGGGCTCGATGATGTTTTGAGAAAAGCACGAGTTAATCAGGAGATAGTGGTACACTGGGGACTGGGAATTCATACAGCCGATTTGACTACGCCAGTACTTGTTCACATGGGAAAGGTAAGAATAATATATGAGCAGTTGAAATTGCAGCTCCCTTCCCCCATCCCACCAAGACCAACCATACTGATGTGATTACAGACTCTTATTGCCTTTGAGTGTCTATACGTAACAACGGTAGCATTTGTTAAAGTATCACTCGTTGTCATGTTTGGACGCCTTTTTCCTATAAGAAATGTTAAGATAGGGGCCTGGCTTCTAGGTGGGGTTGCAGTAGCATGGGCTATTTCCATTATCTTCGTCTGTATATTTCAATGTACTCCTGTCGCAAAAGCCTGGAATCCATCGTTACCTGGCCATTGCATCAACCTGAAGGGCTCGTTCATTGGCAACGCAGTCCCGAATATTCTCACCGATGTTCTTATCCTGTCATTACCTATTCCCCAAGTATGGGGTCTTCACACCACCGTCGCTCAACGTTTTTCCTTATGTGTCGTTTTTCTTCTTGGTTCCTTGTAAGTAATATCCAACTCTACAGGTACAATCATAGCCATGGCTAATGCATATCATAGTGTTGTATTTACCAGTATTTACCGTTTCACCACTCTTTTCGCATTCGTCCAGACAGACGTCTCTTGTGAGTTCGAGTCCATACCAATCATTTCAGGATATGACTGACGCTTCTCAGGGACCTTAGCCACACCTTGCGCCTGGACTGTTGTTGAAACCGCTTCAGGGATTATAAGTGCCTGTCTTCCAACCATGGGCCCCCTCTTTCAATTAGTCGGTCTTCGTCTTGGTCTCACAACCGAGAGATCGCATTCACAACCCGTTGACCTCGTGACAATCGGTGGTGGCGGTAACAAGCGCAGCAAAATAACAAACAAAGATAATACCTTTGGGCGACTTTCTGACGACTCCCTTGACATGCAGCTGCGGCCGGATGAGGGTTATCACCAGTCAAGCAGTGTAACGAGATCGAAGACTCCGGCTAGCTCGGATGGGAGTGGAGATGAAGTGCCATTCAACAAGATTACGAAGCGCGTGGAGGTCCAATGGAAGGAGTCGAGAATGAGTGCTTGATAGGTTTACCATATCAGGATTCTCGAGGTGTTGTATACATGAGGCGTTATAATAAAAAGATCCAACTTAATTCATTCTCATTCATATGAACATGGAGCAAATCTATGAACTAATGTATTTGACTGGGAGTGATTACTCAGGATTAGAAATTCTCACTAACTTACGTGCAGAAGCGGTACCACTGTGCCACTATGGTATTATAAATCCGCGATTCTCAATTATATCTCAACTATGATATGTCGCCGAGGTCTTTAGATGTCGCCGGGTCGGCATCAAGGATCCTCCGGCTCCTGTTCGATATTACACAAGCTGTTGAGGGGTAAGCGGTCGTGTCGGTTTAACTCCGCTAAAGACCGAGTAAGCGCGCATCTGCCTTAATGGGAATTTATCATGAACCAAGTCTAAGCACAAACACGATGCGGGACAATCATGCATCTTGTGATAACGGCATGCGAGCATTTATAAGATGACCAGTTTTTAGAAACTCATAATCATAATCATGTGGAAGATCTTAAACAAGATTGTGAATAAACGTCTCAGCTCTCTTAAATTCGAGAGCTAATTTATGTGGCTTCCAGTTGTATAAATATCAATGTCTCGAACCACATTCTGGCAAATTTCAAGCATTAGCACACTCATCAACTCTATATCATCAGATGAATTCAAGAACTAGAACATGAATTTTCAAACCGCCATTGCCATCACAGCCGTCGGCGCCCCACTTGAGAAAATCTCTGTGCCAATTCCTACACCAAAAGATGGCCATGTTCTCTTAAAGATAACTGTTACTGGATGTGAGTGCACATGATCTGTGATAGGTGATCAATAATAATACTAACCCTTCGAAGTATGTCCCGTAGACTACAAAATACATCAAGACGGTCTTTTGGACATAGGCTCGCACCTCCCAGCAATAATATCCCATGACATAGTAGGCACGGTGGTATCAAATGGCCCCGGAGTTTCTCTTCCCATTGGAACTAAGGTCTTCTCCCAAAGCGAATTATTCAATCGGCAAGCTGGCGGCTTACAGGAATACGTAACTCTCCCAGCACGTTTCGTGACAGAAGTACCGGCCAACATCACAGATGCCGAAGCGTCTACCTTCCCCGTTAACAGTTATACCTCCGGTGTTAGTCTCTTTGGTGCCGATGGATTTGGAATCCCACTTCCCGGGGTTCCTGAATCTAAAGGGTACGATTACGCTGCTCAGAAACTCGTAATCATTGGAGGCGGCACTAATTGTGGGAGATTCGCAATCCAGTATGCGAAAATTGCCAAAATTGGCACTATTGTTACTACTGCCAGTCTATCTACCGCTGAGGAGCTGAAGGAATTGGGCGCTACTCATGTGATCGATCGTCGAGCTTCCGACGTCAAGGAGCAAATACGTGCCATCGTTGGAGATGACCTCTTATATGTTTATGATACTTTCAATGGTGGAGATCACAGCTTGGCAGTGTCAGTCCTGTCGAATGTAAAGAGAGGAATACTTGCAAGACTTATTCCTGGCCCAACGAACATCGAGCAGGCTGTGGAAGCTACGAAGGAAAAAGGATGGGAGGATAAAGTCATTCTTGGCTCACCTGCCAAGAGTCCTGAGCTTGCAGAAAAATTCCTTCCGACTTTCAAAGCGTGGGTTGAAAGTGGTCTGGTGTTACCTTCACCGTACGAGAGTGTCTATGGGTTGGACGCTGAGACGGTCAATAAGGTGTTTGCTGAAGGAGAAAGAGCGGCACGGAAGAAAGCTCTTGTTATCGCCAGAGACTAAAGCGTAAGTTGGTCGTAGGATTCCGCGTTGATCGGCTTGAACGAGAGACAGACACAGTGAATAGTCTGTTTGTATATGTAGCTAGCTATAGCTTATATAATATACATTTTATATACTAAACTTTATAACCTTGGTCCTCAGCTATTGAAGGTAGTAAACGAGTAGCAAAACATAGTGAAAGCTGAGTAATTCTGTGTAACCTCTATGTGCTCTACTTAACCCTCGTACCGACAGTGTGGCGTATCTACAACTTTATATAGGCAGTCTTCATGCTTACGCGGCAGATCTGTTCGCAAACATACCCTACCAACTTACTATTATACTTACTAGCGCCAGACCTGTTCAAATTGGATGTTCATATTTCATTACACTAACTATTTCGAGAACATTTATAGCGTCAAGCGTCTTTGTGGCTAGAGGAGTTCGTCTATCTCTTGCTTTTACGGAACCCAGCTACTAGCGAAGCAAATCAAAGTTAATTTATAAGTTTATATGAATCGTGTTTCTAGCGTGTAATCCAAATCCAAATCTTACCGAGAATAAAATCCCTTGGGGCTAGCATTCATCTAGGTCCTTTAGGTCCTGTATAACCTCCTATTCTCATCTATAGTCAAATCATCACCCCCAACGGCGAAACGGCTATAGAAAAGGTAACCTGAATCGTACTCGTGGTTGATCTGCAGCGAGCGGGGATAGTTCGCGCAAGAAGATATAACAACTGACACATACTAGGTCCTGGGCCAACTCTTATACCAACCTCAACGTATCATATACTGTCTCGTTGTTGTTAAGGTAAGGTAGTTGGTGACAAACGCTTGCTTGGGATACCGTGGCGATTAATCGGCCGCTTACAGTCTTGTTGGGCTATACCCAATCTACCTGCTTTGGCCAGCCAGCATCACCCGGTATATACCTGCATGAATTCGCATTGTTATTGGCAGCCGTAACCACCAATAACAGGCAGAAGATGCCGGCTAGGCTTTGTATAAGAAGCGGTCCTGCCATCTGTCAATATAGGTTTGCATTGAATGCTACGAACATATATTAAATATCTATCATGAAATTCGGATTAATGAAGATAAAATAGTAACGACCTGTATAGCTTCCAAGATAGTTCTTCAGCCCCGGAATTCCATCATTCTTGCGCTCGTAGTGTCGGAGCTGTATAGGACAGCCCAATAGTGATCAAACGTCTGACATCTATGGCGCCTTCAGCTGCCGTCTGATAGTGTGGGGTGCCTAGACATGTGTCCCTTTTTACGTACGTCTTGCATCTGAGGCTACTCAGGGTGTAAGCTTACATACAAATGTTGGCGCGGGATGTCCCCGCGGGAACAAGAGAAAATAAGCCGACCAAGAACAAAATCAAAGAAAGAGTATCAAGAGCTGAAATAGCCGTCCCACCTACCATTAAACATCGGGTTTTACTGCTGATCTAAAGCTCGTTATTAATCGTATCGTCTTCCCTCGTTGAGATCTGAATCGGCCTCTCTTTTCCATTAGCATCGGTCTGTACCCCTGAATTACTCCTGCCCTACAACCTTCACCATGGCACCCGGCCCATCCTTTTCGAGTTTCTGGACACAGTTCTTCCCCCCCAAGCCAAACTTCACTGAGCAGGATGTGCCCGATGTGCACGGAAAGGTCTACATTGTTACGGGCTCTAGCGAAGGGATTGGGAAGGAGGTAGCGCGCATCCTTTACGCAAAGAATGCCACCGTCTATATAGCAGCCCGTTCCGAGCAAAAGGCAAGCCAAGCGATCGAGGACATCAGAACATCAGCGCCTGCGTCAACAGGAACCCTTGTCTTCCTCTCCCTCGATCTGAGCGACTTGGAGCAAGTCAAGACCGCCGCGCAGAGCTTTCTTGCTCGCGAGCAGAAGCTACATGTCCTTTTTAATAATGCAGGCGTCATGGTCTCCCCCGCGGAGCCGCCGGCCAAGACGGCCCAGGGCTATGAACTTGCTCTCGGCGTAAACTGTATCGGCACATTTCTATTCACGAAGCTGCTCACTCCCGTCCTGGCTGCGACCGCCCGTTTGTCAGCGTCGGAGTCCAGCCACGCCGATCCAGTCCGTGTAGTCTGGCTCTCCTCATTCGGTCTCGAGCTGTTCGCATCTGAGAATGTAGGTATCTCCCTCGACAATCTGGACTATCACGTGCCGATGCCGGCCACGAATCGTTACGGGATCAGCAAGTGCGGCGTATGGGCCCTCGGCGTCGAGTTCGCCAAGCGCCATTACGCCGACGGCATCCTCAGCGTTCCCATCAATCCAGGAAACCTGCGATCAGAGCTAGCCCGAGATCAGGGTGCTGTGCTTAAGGTAGTTGCTCGTTTACTAAGCTATCCCGTGGTCAATGGCGCATATACCGAGCTATTTGCCGCCTTCTCTCCATTGCTCACCATCGAGAGCTCTGACTGGTCTCAGAATTGGAGTATGTGTTTCTATTATATCTACCTTTATCTCGATCAAAGTCATGTGAATGAGTCGCTGACCTTACCTATAATGTTTTAGTCATTCCATTTGGCAGAGTCTACCCGCTCCGACCGGACCTACCCAAGGCAACAAAGGCGCATGATGATGGAGGAACCGCAGACACTTCCAAGTTCTGGGAGTGGACGGAGGATCAGGTCAAACTGTATCTTTGATCCATACTATCAACTTAACATGTTATCACGCCACATGGCCGCAACATCGCTTTCGTCAAGGGGGCATATCATTCGGGGATTACTTTAGCTATGCCCTTATGAAGGTGATAATTCATCGTTTAGTGTTAGACTGCTTTCAATAACGCTCGTTTTTTATATGGATTCTCTTATACTTCAAGTATCGTCACTAGCAATCTTGATAACTAAAGACTGAAGTTTCAGTTAATAACTTTGTAAAAAGCTGCAAAATCTCATCGAGTACGAATAACGAATCTGTTGAATACCCCTTCGTAGATATCTGCTCTTTCTCCATCACAATAGTAAACAAAAAATATAGATAACTTCACCTTTGACCAAAATTCGGCTTATTGATTGGCAAAACCCCCCCTGTATGCGAAACGATGGATTCTGTATCACCTAAGAGAACACCAGTACCCCAAATACCCGACATTGATTTAGAATTGTCAAAATGCATTGAATCGAACAGAATAACTATATAACCAAAATTTTAAAGTTCTCAGTAAAATGCTCTTTAAAGTCAAATATTGCTTTTAAACAATCTATTTCGTAAATACACTGCTATTTCCGTTATCTAAGCTACAATATTTGTTAATTTCATCTTTTTTTACCCTAGTTTTGTTTATAATGATATGTTTTGTTCTATTATATGTCGAAGTAGTGCTCTTTGTAATATACGTCTTATAATGTTTAAGTGATAGTATTCAATTTGTACTTTATATTACTGATTTTGTACTACTGCGTGAACCTCTCTGAGTTGCCAAAGGCTAATAACCAACTGTCAGTAGCAGTTGACCTTCGATTCGTAACATAACTAAAAAGGTTTATCGAAGTATGTTAAAAAGCTGCTTATAATTATACTAGTTGAGGTAGAATTAAAAATCTATGATCTATGAGAAGCCTCCTTATGTAAGCCTTGGAAACAATCCGATCAGCTTACTCGATTCCGACTTGGCAGCGCGCGCGTATATCAATTTATGGTTGCCTAACTGTGATAACGGATAACTTCAGTTATCGTACAGAGATCTAACTTAAATACTCATCATAAACAATCTTGGTAACGTCTTTCGTAACCTCTTCTCTTTAGCTACGTAACAACCACAACGTAACGATGGCACAGTCGTCTCGAAATCCAGGTGGCCCAGCCCCTCAAGCCTTGCACCATGAGTTGCGGACCGCTGAAAATAGCGCCGCCTACCTCCTAGATAAGCTTCGATCTATGGCAGAAAGCAACCCTCAATTAGCTTTGTTAGATGTCGGTGCCGGCTCGGGCACTATCTCGGCGACTCTCGCGCTAGTCATCCCAAACGGCAAAGTCACCGCTACCGACCTAAACAAGACGGAGATCCTGTCGCGAGCTCAGACGGCCGCCGAATCGGTAGGGGCTAAAAATATCGACTTTCAACAGGCAGATGTTTACAAGCTCCCCTTTGCTGACAGGACTTTCGACGTTACGCATTGTCATCAGGTGCTTGCGCACTTGAAGGCGCCGTCTGATGCGTTGCGCGAGATGCTACGGGTGACCAAGCCCGGAGGGATAGTCGCTGCTCGGGAGGGCGACTATGAGACGGAGTGCTTCTGGCCTGAGTTGCCCGAGCTTAACAAGTTCCACCAGTTTATTGCGGGTTTTATGAAGTTGGGCGGCGGAAGCCCAACGGCAGGTCGGCAGTTGCTATCGTGGGCTCTCGAGGCGGGAGTTGGACGTAGCCAGATCACTACGAGCTATGGTACATGGTGTTACAGCACTCCAGATGAGAAAAGAATTTGGGGTAGGTCTTTCTACTGGACTGTCATTGTAAATGAACATGGGATCTAACTGTGACTATTTTAGCCCAGGCGATGGTCCAGCAACTTCAGAGTGGACGGCTACGCCAAGCAGGGCTCGAGTCTGGACTAATCACAGAGGATGACTTGAATGAAATGATAAAAGCTTGGGAGGAGTGGACGGAGAGAGATGATGCAAGCCTGGGTATGATGCACGGAGAGATCCTTATCCAAAAGTAGCCACGAGGGCCAATGCTAGTGTTCCTGGGATCAACTTCTCAATAAAATATCTAGTCGGTAGATCCTGGGGCAAATCCCACCGGGCTGCACGACGGGAACCTTTCACAGATTGGTATTTGCAAGGCATAGGCAGAGCAAGTCTAAAGTGTTTGTCCTAGCTGAACTCTTTTCTCTCTGCCATGTAACGTCAGCACCGAACAGCCTATGTATTCTTGTTGTAGGTGAAAAGAACTGTTATAAA
Organism: Allantophomopsis cytisporea; assembly: GCA_024752435.1. Taxonomy (NCBI): domain Eukaryota; kingdom Fungi; phylum Ascomycota; class Leotiomycetes; order Phacidiales; family Phacidiaceae; genus Allantophomopsis; species Allantophomopsis cytisporea. The sequence goes on from CP103025.1 coordinate 2,544,850, forward strand.
GCTATCAGATCCTCGATTTCTCAAAATTCCTGGCCATCAGCTACACATTCCCCGTCTCCTGTGCTGCAATCAAATCCCAGTTCCCCAACTATATTTGACGAGCCATGTATGATCAACATATTATCTCAATCATCTTAATACTTATAGCCCTGTACAATACTCAGCATCACCAATTCCTCCATCAGCTCGAGTAGACTTACGAATCGATAAGCCTTAGGAAACATCCATCTTAGATTCAGCATCAGACATCCAGCCAAATCCACTTCCGCGTCTAACCCTACCTTGTTTTCCATCACTACTTGGCCATTTCAAAAGTGATGCGATGATCTTGTCCAACCAGAAAGTAGGTCCCGGATACGGCAGGTAAGAAAAGGCTTCATCTTAACAACTGACAATGACGGCATTCAATTCATTCTCAACACTTCACTCCGGCCTTTTATTATCATCTCAAGTTGTATTCAGGAAGACGGTATTTTGTATCATCACAGTATAGAGTTTGTCCACAGCTCTATAAGACAGATACGAATACTCACTGATGCATAGCATTATGCTCCAGGCTCACTATTAATCACGGTCCTGTAATATAAGGATTCGGTGTAAGTAAATCTGATAGGACTCGGTCGGGGGCCTTTTGGATATAATGCTGTGGTGAGACTGGGCCTTGAGTAGTATACCTTGGAAGTCTAGAGGTTCTGTAGATTCATGATTCAGATAGATAAAAGTCTTCCCCTATTCTATACAATATAGCACTGTCTCTCTCTCAATCCTAGAGTTAGGCTTTCACCCTTGCGTATGGGAAGATGCCCTTATCAGAGTCTATATTAATATAAAACACTCGTTACTGATTTCAAAGATGGAATTATTGTCAAACCAGCTATCAAGATTTCATAGTGGACTGTAGCCGCGCTATTGGCGGGTATAGAGGGGAAGGACGTGAGTCTTGGTTTACTCATAACTGATATGAGTTGCGGCTTGATATTTGGAGTTGAAATATATATGTGTGGGATTAAAACCGAATGGAATTTGAATATAGTGACGGGATTTAATTGCTGTAGTTATAAGGCATATATATGTACATATATGCATATCATGATTTTTATAGCACTTTGTTGGCTGCATAGATATAGATAATATTTTATATTTTAAATAAGGGACGTGAAACTTCATTGAGTGAAGCTCAACTAAATCAGCTTATTATTTAGTAAACAAAATCGATCCTCGCATTCTAGATCACTATTTAATGAGGACTTTCAAATGGCTTCAAGAGTATTGATATGGTTGACTACACATCCACATTGATACGATAGAGGTGGCAGGGATCAATGATATCTTGCATATATCATCGCCGTGAATCTCCTCGAAGCTGTTCACATCTCGTTGTTTCATCAACCTCACCAACATCATTTTTCAAAACCTCAAGTTCTCTGAAAAGTTAACTTCATCATATGTTCTCTATCATCTGACAACATCAACACCTGAAATTCACTTTCACAACCCAATAAGAGCTCGTGAGTGTGTGCTTCTCTAGGTTACTCATGCACCGATCGTGAAATCATAACATAACAACGATTGGCTTCCACAAAGCAGTGTGGAGCCCCATTTGAGCATTCTTGTTTTTCTGTGACATGGATATTTTAACATTGCTAACGAATCTATCAAGCAGCGTCCTTACAACGATGGAACTACCAGCAGTCATATCCTGGCCAAAACCTTCGGGCGACTGGTACAAGGAAAACGACTTAGACAGCGTCGGAAACATTATGACAGGTCTACAAATAGGCCTAGAAGAGTACATTGAGCTGAGAAACAATATGAAGGACATTTATTTGTATGGAAACCCAATCCAGGGAGATGCCTCCAAGCTGAAGGCGCTTGCCCGGCAAATTCGAGATCTCGAAGCTACGTCAGACCTTTCTGGACTTCTCAACAGAGTCAATCAGCCGTATTGGCAGACTGAAGCTCTCACTGCCATCTTCCATTTTGTCAACGATCCGAAGCTCGAAAGGGAATCCTTCAGTAGTTTCGAGGTAAAACATAGTGGGAGAGAGTCATCACCACCTGCCCCATTATGCAAGCCAAAGTCTGCTTCACCCATATCGTTGACGGATTTAGGGAAATTTATGCATACAGGTCCAGTGAATGATGATATTGCGTTCTATAGTGGTTCGAATTGGTGCCTGATTCTAAGTTACAATCCATTGAGAAGGACAATTTAGTCGGAAAACATGCCAGCTTCAGCAAGTTTGAAAATGTATTAACCCGCAATATCCCGAGGTTTGTGCAATATAGATCGGAAGTGTTCTAGTTGTCTCCACTGCTAGGATATTTCCAGAAAATAGCCAAGGAGTACGACTTGTGTTCAAGTGTTGACGAGGCAATATCGATGCGCAATAATATACTTCATATGATTGTAGTCCACAGTGACGATAACCTTGAGAGGGCATCGAAAAATGTCACTGCTGTTGGGGTTTCTAGGAAGGGCAATAAGTCAGTGTCAATATTATATGTGTGTTCATGTAATGTGCTAATATACGTGCTAGAGGGTCAATGTCTCTAATGATAATCGCAAATCCTGATGAATCGAATTCGGATTATCAACGCAAGAGACCTTTCGATAACAAGCAGCAGCGACCCACAATAACTAGACCCTCTAAGAGGGGCAGAGCTGTTCTAAACTATAGAGAGTAGGATTGTTTGATTTTGACGAAGGGATGAGAAGTGAGGTAGACATAGCATGTCAAGAAATTGGACGTTCAAGAGAAATGAGAAGGCACAAAGCAAAAATCGAACACGGAAAACGAGAGGGTTATTTGAAGTGGATTCGAGGTATCATGAGATTATTGATACTCCAGATACTCCACCCACTTTCATAAAATTTATCTTTAGAAAGTAAACTTCATTGCTAGCATCTCGTTCTCTTCGCTTTGCTACCTCTTTACCATCCCTTACCTTCATAAACCTTCCAGTGCCTACGAATTATACCAAAATCTTGAAGAAAGAACGCCATCGCTACTATGGCGATTACATGTCTCAATACGACGAACTTTATCAAGGAAAAGAGCTCTGTAGGACTTGCTCTAGTTATAGTGGTTCTTATATACTATTGCCTACCTTAGCAAATGGCCGCTTAAATAAATAACCGGTCATGATTCTTTCACTTGCGATCTTATAAGAGAAGCATCTCTTTCAAGCTTAAGAAGGACTGGCTTACATTATCTCCAGTAGACTGTCTACAGTTGATGAAAATGCGAGATTGTGACTTGATTGTCTTGAAGCATGCAAAACAAAAAGAAACCCACCTAAAGCCTGTTGACAATCCATTCACTCCCACTCACAAATTTCTCCTTTCGGAATTTAAATTTGGTAAAAAGTCGCGAGTGTCTATAAAATGCCATTAATTCCTCGAACTCAACGATCAGGACATTCCATCAGCAGAGAAAGAGTCCAATGAGTTGGGTGGGTCAACCAGGACTGCACCTGTGCAACAAGCCAACTTACACGCCATCATCGTCGCAGAAATTGTCGTCAATTGACCTCACCACCATTTGATACCGCATCGCCATCACATAGCATCTGCGAGATATACACGATTTTCCAAATTTTATCACGGCTACCATTCATCAACGTCAATGCAACGCCTATTGATTACTAAGAACATACCGAGTACATACGCACCTCCAGTGCCTTCAAGCGCGATTCAAGCGGCTATCCGATCAGCCTCACTTCCAGCAGCCGACTCATAGCGTCGTCATAGTCGTAGACCCCATCATCATCATCAGTTGATTCTCACGCGCGATAGCGAAGCAATGTTACACAAGATCCTTGAACCCAGCGCATCAAATACCGCACCATCAACCAGCAGCGAAAAAGAAACCGAAAATATAATGCTGGTAATGCTTGGCACACGAGCAAAAAATAAATGAAAATGAATGAGAGAGGAGATCGAGCTGCTGCCTACAATTCTTACATGTGAGATATCATCATTTTATCAAAAATCAGCTTGCTGCCTACCTTCATCGTCCACGATGGTAATGAAAGCGCAGATGCAAGGTATGGTGATCGTGTGCTCATGTAAGTACTATATGCAATTGCACGGCGTAAGCATGGATGATGTCGATTGACGTTGCTGCCTGTGGAAGCCTGATTAATAATCCCTATTCGCAACTCAACTTTCGAGGTGAAGTGTTCTTGTTGGCGGAGCTCATCAGTTATCATCACCTGGAAATATGCTTTTGGTTGATTTTGGAATTGTGTCATACCGTACATTTGTGAAGAGCCGGGTGGTAGGGTATTTGGTGTCGGATGTAGTATGTATGTACATACGTACTTGACATGCCCAGGTACGTTGGTGACTCTGTTCCAGTTGGATGCATCTGGATGGAAATGACATGACGGATGAAGATGAACCAAGCTTCAACACAATAAGTAAACAGTCAGTCACCTCTGACCAACCAAGGCACATTAAAGGAGTATATACTGCCCCCAGCAAATCCAACTTGAGCCTCCACAACCAGCCTCTCCATCACGAACAGCCTCATCCTCAATTCCCATTTCAAGGCAGTGCATATGAGAAGAGGCTAAGCAAGGCATTCCGATGGGGCTTCGACGCAGAACCAAAGTACAGCGTGACAACCAACCTGCAGCGACAAGCTCAAGCTCGAAGCTCAAGGCCTAAGGGCAAGCAAGTGTGAAGCCAAGCCTTCCGTGCGCTCTCCCATTGCCCGGGCGCATTGGCTCACCGACGCGTGACCAGTGATGGTGTTGCATTCGAGAGTTTGGAGGGAGGGCGGGGGGGGCTTGAGGGTGGCGGTGCAGAAGCGCTGTCTGTCAAAATGCCAAACCCCCATTTCTCATTTTCCACCTACGCGTATGGTGGGGGGAGCCTTTTTGTTTGCGCTGATGGTGAAGGTGGAGAGTAGTGGGGTTGGGAGGACGCTGGTCCCGTGTGCCCGTTGACTTGGTGTTGTGCTAACATGTACCTTGCGCTACACTGGTCGCAATGCTAAAGTGCTGGTGTGAATGAATTGGAATGAATTGAAATGAATTGTTTTCCGAGCCGTTTTGCTTGTCGATGCTTGTTCCTTGGTTATTTCAGATGTGAATGTGCTTGTTCGTGATGCTTGGCTGTGCTTGTCTTGTAATGGAGTATTGTAGAGTTCGTGTCGAAGTCCATACGAGTAGTGTTTCTCTGGAGTAATTGACTATTTTCTGTCATGAACGACGACGATCAAAGTCAATCAGCAGTTCCAGTCCTTCAGTAAGGGGATTGGTATCGCGGGGAGAAGTGGCCGCAGTCATGAGAGATCAATATTGTTCCATGCAGGGGTCGTCCAACACAACATGGTCAACCTTGATAGCTCCATAGCGAAGGGAAACAAATTGTCGGATACATTGTGACCCTGCAAGATGATGTCTTCTGTGCTCAATAATGTTTCTCACCTATGTACATCTATGAGAGAGGGTGACCAGTAAGAGGAAGAGATGTAATGGTCAATTAGATTTGGTTGGTGATGATGGTGAAGGCTGATCGCGATGGCTGATGATGGCTGATGATGGCTGATGACTGATGGCTTCTTTTTCTTTTTCTTTTTCTTTTTCTTCTGCTTTGGCTCCAAGAAGTTCAACAGTGGCAGCAAAAGCATGTTCTACCTTTCACCGCTGCAGCCGTTTTCATTAATCATCCGCAGCGGGGCTCTCTTTACTTCCTAGAGTTTTTACTTGAGAAACATCCGCTGACAAGGCTTCTTCTTCCCTTATGGTGAGTATCACATAACCGCGCGCACTCAGAATAACAAGAGAGATAAGGTACTCTGTATGTTGTTGTGTTTGCGTATGGATCTATCTATGTATTCATGTATGCATCTATGTGGCAGAGAAGACAAGCAAGACAACACAAGCACAGCTACACAGCTACACAGCTACACAGGAAGAAATCAATTATAGCACAACACCATAGTCATAGTATGTGGTTAGTATCACCTGTAATCAGACCTCAGACCTCATTCAGAACCCTGATCATCATCCTTCGATCCCTTCTCTCTTCATCTCATCTCATCTCCATCTCCATCAACATCAACATCCCTCATGCCACCATCATTATAGCCATCGCCAGATCAATTATCTCTATACTTGAGCCTTCTTATTTGACTACAACGCCATACCCTTCTTTGATCCCGCAAAACACCAAAACCATCTCACCTTTATTACCACATCAATTCAAATTCAACTAGTATACTAGGTAGTATACTTGACTTTACTTGACTCCGCTCAAACATACCTATCCTTCAAGCCACTACTCTACCTCCTCTAATCCCTGAAACTACGGTACGATACTACCGCCTCATCGACATCTTCCTTACTCTCTACCATCTGCATCTCAACATCCTCGTCCTTCTGCCTGCTCACGTACAATACCTTGCATCGCCTTACCTACCAGACACGCCCGTGGATCTTAGTATTCACGACTTTCTACTCCGACTTACATCTACTGAGTCGAGCAACGACTCAGCACTTCTTCTCGCCTTATCCACAACTCTTGTTTCGTCATTTGACGTCAAATCCACACTAATCGACTACTACTTGCACGCCTCACCACTCTCCGCTGAGGGAAGCCTCAGCTTTTGACGCATCCACCATCTTCATCGGCATCGCGCCAACACTCTACCTTATTCCAATCACACTTTCACCACCAGGGAGATCGGCTGTCAGAAAATACCGGCACACAGAAAGAGAAAGAAAAAGGAAAAGGAAAAGAAGAAATTATAGCATCATCAATTAATCCAAAAAAAGGATATCCGCAGCAGCAATTGTGCAATTGTCCAGTCTACCTACAGTCATACAATCCCGGCATTCTTTCCCAATCAGTCCCGATTGAACTGGCCGCCCCCAAAATTCTATTGCCAACTCGGCCGTCAAACACGAACGTTCAACTCACCCACCACACACTCATCCACACGCACATACATACACACAGACACACACTTACTCATTCACTCACTCACTCATTCACTCACTTGACGCTGCGTCTTTCGCAGGACAACCCGTTCCTTCCCTCATTCACTCCCCTCACCCCCCAAATTCAGCCTTGTGCCACCATATCGTGGCACCCAATATGCCCAGCCTGTTTCCTCATCAGCTGAGACTTTGACTACGACTTCAATCTTCCTCATCTCCACGTCGCTTCTCGCGCATCCTTCGCGATGTCTTCCCTACTCCTCTCTTCATCTTCTTCATCGAAGTCCCCAGAACAATACGTTTATGAGCCCGAGCTCACTATCGATCCAGCAAGGCTGACCACATCACATCCTTCTAATACGCCCGAGAACTATCAATTCTTTTCGCCCTTCTCTCACGTATCTTCTTCATATGATACATCCGCGACACATTCATACATCGAACAGACAACGCCCAGTGTGCTCACCGAGACGAGTGGGTTCAGCGTCAGCGACCTCGCTGAGATAGACGAGTTCCTCGGCGTCAATTTCGATGAAGACCGGACGAACGAAGCTGAAACTCCCGCCTCTAGCACTGAACAGACTTCAGGTTTTGGGTCGAGCCCTGGTTCAAAGTCAGATAGCGATAAGTCGCCCTCGGATCAGTCGCACGCGACAGCTTCAGCATTAAACATTGACTTGGCGCATCGTGCGGACGCGGCGGGGGCTGAGCCGACGCAGCAAAGCGAATATATGCCAGCCATGGTTGGCTCCTCGCCCTACAGCAACACTCCACAATCAATGGAAGAATTTCCCAGTCTCAATGAGGCGGTATCTACAACTATGACAAACGAGTATCCTGTCAGTCAGACCAATTTGGAGTCGCTAAATACCCTACAACCATATCAAGCCTGTCTGAGCCCTAGAGTTACAGTTTCGCATTGGGATGGAACGGATGATGGTCACAGTATGGACCCTCTCTCACATATCGCAAAGTCAGAGAGTGATTTACATCCTCGCGATGACGATGATGGGCGATGGCTTCACCATGGAGATCATATGGGTCCCAGTGGATTCACACCAGAAAAGAGAGCCAACGTAGAAGTGCCAAGTATCAATGATTTGTCGAAACAGCGACACCTGGATGCCAAAAAAGAGGGTATCGAGACATGGAGATCGAGATCTGCAAGTGTCGGTGCACCTGACTTAGCTCCCAATCAATCATATTTCAATGTCGAAGTTCCTGTTGATACTCGCCGAAGAGCGAGAAGCACAGGCATGTACCCATCTCAATCAAATTCCGGGCAGCCACCAGTTGCACCTCCTGGAATAATTGGTCTTGGTGTATTGAACCCGAATGATGATCCTGTTCCAACTCCAGAAGACGTTTATGAGCCACCGAATAATGACAGCACGTCTACATTGGAAGAAACTGAGAATCGATTAGAGAAGAACAGGCTCTACTATAGTGCTACCGCCCCAGTCAGTGGGATGACTGGACGAGAAGATCATTCAATCACACATCATCACTCCCTTTGGTCGGATCCCCCTATGCATCCTCACATTTCCCGTGGGACCAATCATATGCCAGGAAGTTCCAACGAGGCGATGGAGAAACTTGAACGCATCTACAATGATACGGATTCTCAACTATCTCGAGTTGCGACTTGGGGAACGAGACGAAAGAGTGCACCAAGTGTTATGTCTGACATGGAGGTTGTCACAAGTGGCAGCCTGTTCAAAATGTTGACAATTGGTAGAGCAAAGAATCAAAAGAATGATAGCGGAGGAGTGAAAATCTTCCAACGAAAGAAGACAGATAATAACAAGAAGCGCAATCATGAGCCTCGCGATCCAAATGAACCTTCTCCTCTACGTAAGGAATCGAGGACTTCTAGTGGTGGTCTGGCTCCGCCCCCTCGGACGACCAGCTGGAGCCGGAAGAATCCTACGCCCAGCCTTAACACAGCTCTCGCCACAATGGGGGCCTCGGCAGCCGCAGTAGGAGGTGGCCATGCCAGAAGTGAATCTTTAAGTGCAGCATCCAATATATCCCCCAAAAGCCCACTCGAACAGATTACTCGATTCATTAGGTCACGAAGCAGAAGTGATTTACGCCGTCAATCTTCCAATGACGATGCCACACCTGTTGGCCTTGCAGAGATGTGGAAAAGCACAGGTGGCCCGCCAGTTCCTAACCTCACTGCTCAACCAACTGAGCCTGAGATCACTTCAGATCCACTCGAGCCTGTTCAACATTCGGAAGATGACGATGAAGGTGATGACGACCACGCATATGGCTATGGTAACCAGATGACTCCCATGCGAATTCCTGCCGATGCCAGTCGTGATGGCTTCTCGAACCACATCCTTGAATTGAATCCTAACATGGCGCACGACTATCTCCTTGATCGTATCATTCAACATCAAATTGTGCGATACAAGAATCTATGCAGTGCGAAGGTCAAGCACCTGAAGGATGCCAACTCAGGAAACTGTGGCTCAAGACACCGTTGCTCTGCTGCTCCTGGTCACAATGCCTCACAGACCTCGACCTCTAACTGGGCTCGTGGTGTCTCTGAATACAACCAAGGACTTGACGACAGCTCCAGTGGCGAAGAAGGTTTAATTAGTGAAGAGAGCTTCCCGGCTGGTGTACCTATGCCTCCGATTACACATTTGCCTGCCGATTTCGAATGTCAACTCTGTTACAAGATCAAGAAATTGCAAAAGCCATCAGACTGGACCAAGCACGTACATGAGGATCTTCAACCTTTCACTTGCACATATCCCGACTGCAAGGACTCCAAGCCATTCAAACGTAAGGCAGATTGGGTCCGACACGAGAATGAGAAGCATCGTCATCTAGAATGGTACAAGTGCACCATTAACGATTGCGCTCACCAATGCTACCGCAAAGACAATTTCCTCCAGCACTTAGTCCGTGAACACAAGCTCCCCGAACCAAAACATAAGACCAAGACTGCCATTAAGCGCTCTCAAGGTGACGAGGATGAAGTCTGGATCTATATGGCCAGATGCCATCACGAAACCCCACGCAAACCCCAAGAAGAGCCGTGTAAATTCTGCGGGGCCCAGCTTGCGTCCTGGAAGAAACTTACCGTACACTTGGCAAAGCACCTTGAAGAGATCTCTCTTCCAGTCCTCCGTCTCGTCGATCAACGACCCGTCGATTTTGAGACGATCATCTCCCCCATTGAACAGCGTCCTCAGCAGAACCTTGCCCCAACTCCCATGACCAAGCAGGAATCAAACAATAGTGCACCCTTTAACATGAATGAATACTCGCCTGGGTCCTTCATATCTGACGGCACGTATGACAATATGTATTCGCAAAGCGGACAAAATCTACTTCCTCCCAACATCCGCCTTTCGCCACATCCACGTTCCCACCCGCAGCAGCCAGCCACCTACACCATGCAACCTCAGTACACCCTCGCCTACACGGACGCCCAGCCAAGAGCCTACGATAGCTACGCTCCCCATCAGAATCAACTGAGCCAGAACCAGATTCCTCAAAACCAGATTCCACCACAACAGATTCCACCACAGCAGATTCCACCACAGCAGATTCCACAACAGCAGATCCCGCAGCAGCAGATCCCGCAACAACAATTCATCTACACCCAACAACCTGGCCCCTTCCCGCCTGCCACCTCTACGTTCCAGACACATAATCTGACTGCCCATGACAGCTGGCAGAATACCGCGCAGGGCTTCGATGCCTTTGGGAATTCCCAGGCCCAGAGCGGATTTCAGGCTCAGGGTCATCAGGGACAGGGATTTTCGTATGGCTATTCTGGGGAGTAGGAGTTGTGACTTCACTATAGCTTGTGGATGAATGGTGTTGGTGAAACGGAGATCGTTTGTATGTTTAGGGGTTGGAGATTCGGACATGTGGATGTTTGAATGAAAGTGTGTGTGTGTGTGTGTGTGTTGGAGATGGCGGTGAACTTTGGAGGGAGTTTTATGTGATACCTTTATGATTGTTTTAGATACCATCTGCTACAGCCCTTTTTTCATTAGTGTTTTGGATGGTTTGGATTTTTTGGGATGGAATCTTTGGGGATTTTTTTTTTTTTGATATTTGATAGTTTTTTTTTTCTTTCGGTTTTTTCTGTCTATTGGATTTTTTGGGATTGGCGGGTTTGCAAGGATTTGGATACACAGTTCTAGTTTATTCGTTCGATCATTTTTTATTGATTCAATGTCCCTTCTTGTTATTCTATATTCTTTGTCTTGCGTTGCTGATTTGTTTCGTGCGTACTTTGAGCGTCCTCTGCCTGTAGGATTCATGCGGTTCAACTGGCTTGGTGTGGTGATTTCTGGACGAGATGAAATGGGTTTATAGATGAATCATGAAATGAAAAGTCTTTTTCTTCTTTTGCTTGGACAATATCATGTCAATTTGCTGTTGAGTTCGTTTGAGTCTGTTCCATTTTGAAGATCCTTGAGCAACTCGGGGATGAGATCGAGTATACGTCGTATTCTACGTCGTATTCTACGTCGTATTTGACTTCAGACTGAAACGATTGAAGTGGCTTTCGTCTGGATTATCTAGACTCGTCTCTTCACCCTTACTCGTTACTCGTTACTCATTACACTCCATCCGGATCCTCACCGTCTTGTTACACTTCCGTGGATTATCATAGATCTTCTTGTAAATCATCGTGTTTTGAGTTGGGAATTGCATCATATTGTCTATGAATTGTGATGCATGTTTGTAAGCATGCGGATATGTATATACATATGTATGTATATATGTGCTTTACTTAGATTTATGCATGGTTTGTGACTATGACATGATGTATGAATATGCGTATGAATGGATAGGAATAGAATGGGAGAAGGAGTATGGATATGGATGTAGATATCGAAGGGAAAGGAAATATGCATTCGATATGGATACGATGGTAAACATGTCTATGGTCATGATTGTCAATATGGTTGTGGCAATGTCTATGATAACGTTGAAGGCAGTAGTATTCAATGTCTACCTCACCTACATCCGGTTTCATGCCTACCATCCATCATACGCGCATGTTGTGGCATGTATGTCGAATATGCCATACGCCATATATACCATATAAATCAAGTCTCAAATTTCAAAACTCAGTGTCGCGCCTATTTCCGATATGTCGCGGGCAGATCGTGCCTTTCTTCCTCTTGCTGTGATTCCGGGATTTTGTAAGGTAATTCTGTGATGCAGAATGCTCACGAACTTGTACCCAACGCACAAGTACATCTGTCTTCGGCATCACATATATTCATATACATATACATATCTTCCTCACCCTTGATCAACACATCTCACTTCACCAGCCCATCCTCAAAAACCTCCTCTATCTAAGTCTACAATCTCTATAAACAGCCAATCTTCTCGATATACTTTCGTATGATATCCTCCGTACAAAGACTCACATACCACTTATACCTACCTACCTACCTACCGTTCCGCACCTCTACATCTGCTCGCCTACCCTACCGAGCCCGCGCAAATTGATGTCTCGTGCTTAAGATTGCTCTTGAATTAATTGCCGCAGAGATCTCAGCTGTACCGGGCTGGACTGCGCGGGAGGACGGACGAAATGGAATGGGATGATGTGGGAGCGTGTTTGATCTGGTTCTGAGAGAGGAGATGTACTTGTTGTGTGATCGTGAGGGATGAGTTTGGGGTATGGAGCAGCTGTGGATTATGGAGACGTTGTGCGCGCGTATTTGCGCGTATGTATGGTATGTATGGTATGGTAAAGGTGATGTGGTGGATGTGGTGAGTTAGTGGTACGGTAGTTATGAATTAGTGGCTGTCAATGGCTGGCAGTGGTGGCTTTTCGGTGACTTTGGGGCGTCGAGTGGTGGTGAGTTGTGCGGATCTTGGTGGTGGCGGTGGTGGTGCTTAGCTCTTTGAATATGGGGAACTGGGTAAGGTATTCGTAAGTGACCGACAGGACAGAACAGAGTACGAAAGACTTCTAGCATCTTCATATTCATAATCACTCATTCTCGACCTCACAGAAGCTTGCATATCACCTACACAACACAAAATCCACATCCACAAATCGAATTCGTACTCCATACGGAGCAAAATACAACCTTTTCACCCCTCTTCTCTCACTTCACTCACCATCAAGTCTCTACTCTACTCTACCCTTCTCAGCCCAATCCAACCACGCAAATCCTAAACAAAAATCCCTCCCCCTCGTGCTCGCGTGGGTTATTTCAGGAGTCGGTGGCGCCGCCCAATGGGTTTCACCGCGCGTGGATCCGTGGGCCCTGGAGATTGCTAAGCTCAGGCTTGCCCACACCAGCGCCTTCTAGCGAGGACCCGCGAAAGCAAGCACGCGAAGCTCGTTGATTTGGCTGGATAGTTCTGAGTGCGTCCGGCTTCTTTTTTGGATGGGCTTTTGCCTGGTGGGAAATGCGGCGCCAGCCGTGGATGGTGGTTTGGTGTTTGGGGGAGGCGGATGGAGATGGAGATGGGATTGAGGGGTGGATTTGAGGATGTGGATGTGGGATTGGGATGAGGTTGGATGATGAGTGAGGAGGAAGGATGAGGGATGAGGGATGAGGGATGCAGGATGCAATTGCACAGAAAGGATTCTTTCACGCTCAAGCCTTTGCTCCTGTCAGCTCGAGGTCGATGAATATATCTCGGCAATATAAGCAGTGAGATGTCTCCGTCCTTGGATGTGTCCTTCTCATACATTCGTACATATGTATGTACGCATGTACATACATCCAAGAGTCTCTCCTGCTCTCTTCCATAAATAAATACTCCGACACAGCGGTAGCGGTACCTGAATTGCACCCTGACACCTGTCGTGCCCATCCACCATACCGTACCTGGCTAAGTGGTGTCCGGCGTTCGTGGCGTCTACGGCCGACGGACTACCAAATACATGCGAAGTATGGTACAATGACAAGTCAAAGAGAGTATACGGGGTCTCGGCCACCGGTTGAGATGGGGATTGTGGATTCATGGGACTATGAATGACTACGACCACGACCACGACCACGACTACGACTACGGGACTATAGGACTACAGGACTATGTATGGGTTCTTTGAGTACGAAGCCCGAATCATTCAAGAGGTTCACTCAGACTCAGATCAGGTAAGTATCCATCGAATATTTCTTCGGACTGGTCAGGTGGTGTTGACTGGGTGGCTATTTTTGTGTGCGGTTATGGTTGTGGTTCAAAATACGTGTCGGGCCTCAGATGAGCTGACTACTTGTATTGACGGACGGAGAAGCATTCTCCTTCAAGCTTTTTCAAAGAGTATATGGGAAATCGAGGTGTCGATCTGGAATCCGAGACTTTTCTTGGAAGGCGGCGTCTCTTTGATCGTGTATACGGTGTGCATATGAAGAGAATGGTTAGGTGATAGGTGAATGGATGAATACATGGACAAATGAATGAAAGAGTGGAGATGGATATCTATTCGAGGAGAGGAGTAGAGTAGAGCGTGTTGATTAACGAGACGATCTGAGTGAGATTTGGCTTGGGAAAGGGAAAGGCTTCTTTCTGTTGCTTTGCTCGAAATTTCCCTATCGAATATTCCACATCCTCCCTCTGCACTAACCAACAAGTCAACAAACTGTCAAGGAGATAAGAAAGTTGATTGATGCAACCCAATCTACTGCAGCTTCCTTTTGCTTTACGAATTAATCTTTGCGTAATTGAGCGAGAGGGTCCTTTTTGATCTCTGGAGATTTCATCTTCATGGACAACATATCGAAGGATGCCTTCATCTACTCCGTACCGCCAAAACTATCTATCCCTACTGTACAAATGGGTGGTGGCTTGAACTCCGTCAGCCCCCCGCCGTGCCCCGGCTGTCTCCACTCCAACGAATGGGAGAAGTGAACGACGCCGCCGACTGTAAGATTGAGACAAGGGAATTCATGAGTCGGCGTTGAACTTCTACTGTTGTTTTTACTCTACTAACACTAACGATAGAAGACCACTCGATGAACAACGAACGACTCGACTCGACTCGACTCAATGCTATGGAGAATGCGCTGCAATACTCGCGTGCCTATACGTACGGCACTACTACATTACTACAGTTCAACTAAAACTAACGAACAACTCCTCCTTCGTTCTTCTCCCCTTCACATGAACCATCACCCTGCAAACCCCAATTGTACCCTACTTGTACACACCAACCGGACCGTGGCGCCCTCTGCTTTGTTTCGTGTGGATCCGATTGCCACGACTATGCGCATGGCCGACGAAACTGAATGGAGCAATCTGATGCTACTGGGATGATCAAAAGGAAGCGATCATGCTTGACTTGGACTTAGACCTTAGACCTTAGACCTTGGACCTTGGACCTTTGTGCAGGTACCGTGAACCAAGTCAAGCATGAGCATCAGCAGCACCACCGCACATGCATCCGCCTCGTCCAGACTGGACTGGCTGACTCCTAGACATCAAACGAAACCTGACACTCCCCATCATTCAGACGTGTACATACGACGGTGTGCTAGGGACATGCATCGAATCGTCGGGCGAATATTCGAAAGACAAAGAAAAACGAAAATCGTGCTTGGTTATTGCTTGGTTCCTGGCTCTGGCTCCTACTCCTGGCTCCTGCTTTTTGATTCTGATTCGACTCTACTCTACCCCATGGCCTGTCATAGACTTACCTGTTCAGCCAGTCCCTGTCCCAGTCCCCGTTCCCTCAGGCCTCAAATCACTCAATCATCACTCAATCACCCTTCTATCGGATTTGACCCAGCGGAATCTTAACATAGTTCCTTCCTTCGCCCATGGAATTATTGCTGATGATTTCAATTTATGCCGCTGATGACAGGGGAATGGTAACGGGCTGACTGGGGTATTCATTGGTTGGTTGAGCCTTGTGCTGTACGTACCTGTACTCGATCTTGATGTGCAGTGAAGGGTGCGTGAGATATGAGATGTGAGAGACGTGCGACTACTGATGATTAGATGTGCGTTGTTCTTCACTGGCGGGGACATCGGTGCGAAATTCCTTCTGGTGAGGAAAATGCCCTACTGGTATTTTGGATGTGAAGAAGACTTTCATGATACGAGAGGAGGAGGTTAGTCATGATAAAGAAAGTGTTTTATCTTTTGTCTGGTCTCTTCTTGCTTGGGCCAGGAATAATACGAAGCCATTTCTCTTCTTCCGTGCTGCTTCTGATTCCTTGCCTGGTTCTTGTGATGCTGCTAATATTGTCACAATCAATGCCAACCAACATGGGCGGGAAGCACAGATGATTATGAATATGAGCATGAATGAACATGCACATAAACAAGAACAAGAACAAGGACAAGAATACGAATAGGAACAAGGTAGTGTGATGCAGAGACAGATCGGATGCCAATACAGCATGATAGAATGCAAAGAAAAGCAATACTCAATCAGATGGACATGCCTCTCTCCGTCTGTACCTGACTTGTGTACATACTACTGACTTACTACCATGCCCTGCCATGCCATGCCGTGCATCTGTGCACTACGCCGCTCTCTTTCTACTCCTTAGTCCTCAAGCTGCTCTCCCATCGACGTCTCCATCTCCACTTCAAACACAACTAGACATAACGATTGCCTGCAATTGAATTTCCTCTTGTCTCTCTTTCAACTCACTCACTCTCAATTTCACTGCTTTCCATTCTTACACTTACTTACCTTGTTGTTGTTCCTGGATTCTTCTGATTTCACTCCTTCCGTCCTTCCATCTGAGGCTCATCTCTTTCAATCTACGTATGTACTGTACCCTTCGTCAAATCTCCTCCATTCTACTACCTACCGGCTAAGAGAGATCCACTCGCAACCTCCAAAACATCATCTCCTCCTACTATTATCCACCTCCACACACACCACTACTCTCTCACACATCCACATCCACATCCACACACCTGGTGCACCTTCACTTACACCCATTTCAGTAAAGACTGTCTTCCAAATACTTGCACACAAGTCAATTCAAACACAAAGCCACTCGTTTCGTCCCTTGCTCTTCTACTTCATTCATTATTGCTTCTACTATTCCAGAGTCGAAGTCGACTACTTTGTTGATTGTCCATCTTCTCAGAGAGAGAGAGAGAGAGCAAAAACAAATCCTGCCATACAAATCGTCCATATCCCCTTAATCCGACAACACTCGAAATCTGCTCTACAAGACTGCTTAGCTGGATCCTAGCAAACCTCACGATCACGACAACTTTCCAGAAAAGAAAAGAAAAGCAAAGCCGTTTCATATCTGTAAATATCTACGAAACGAAAGAAAGAAGAAGGAAAAAAAGAATTGCATACAATACCAAATAGACCGTACATACGATCCCCCCAAATAATTCATCGCCAATAATTCATCCTTCAATATCTTCCGAGAGCGAAATAGCGAAAGCGAATCAACAATACACCACCCCTCGACATATAACCACCACGCATAGAGGTCCTCCTCGAATTTGAAAAAAGCGGTCTTCCGCGCGAAAGACTACATTCCTCCTATATACAACCGCTCTCAATATGAGATTACGAACATCCCCTTCCACCGTCGTCTCGGCGCTTCTCCTTGGACTTCTGCCGGCCAGAGTACTGGGAACTTCTGTTTTGAAGACTGATGGCTTCTCTTCTTGTTTGTCAGGAGCCGCAATCACAGTCAGCAATGTTTTCATCCAATACGATAATGACAATAAGGTCATCACTTTCGACCTCTCTGGAAGTAGTTCGGCAGCTATGAATGTCTCTGCCAGTTTAGATGTGGAGGCTTATGGCATTAGTGTCTACTCGAACACCTTCAAACCTTGTGATGAATCCATTGATGCTCTCTGTCCAGGTATGCATATCCATCCTTGACTTTGACTATTGCTGACTTCATTAGTTCCATCGGGTCCTTTCGTTGCATCGGGTACCCAAACCGTTCCAACGTCCTACTCAGAAATGATCCCAGCTGTAGCCTTCTCTGTTCCTGATATCGATGCGACTGCCACTCTCAAGCTCCATGCCCTCGACACCGGCGAAGAAATCGCCTGTATCGTCTCCTCTGTGAACAATGGAAAGACCGTCAGCGCATCAGCCGTATCATATGCGGCAGCTGCCGTTGCCGCTGCTGCTCTCGTCGGAACAGGTATGACCGCTGCAGGAGCCGCTGCTTCAGGAGCTGGAACTTCCGGCGGTGTTGGTACGACCAGTCCAAGTTTCGTGGAGATTGTGGGTGTTTTTCAGGGGTTTGCTATGAACGGAATGAACAGTGTCAACTACCCAACTGTTTACAGAAGTTTTGCGAAGAACTTTGGTTTCTCTACCGGACTCATCCCTTGGAGCTCCATGCAAAGTTCCATCGATAGCTTCCGAAAGCACACTGGTGGAAACCTCACGAACGATAATGTCACCTACCTCAAAAACGCGACCTTGGTATTCAGTGATGGAACCGCCTCGACCTCTAATTCCACCCGCCGCGCTCTGGAATATGCTCTGTACGCTCGTGACAGTCTCTCCACATCGACGAGCGCCGAGAACTCTACATCCACAACCTCCGAAGTCCAGGCTGTTGTCTCCGGTATCCAAGCCTACGCCGAAGAACTCAGTGTTCCCGAAGCCAACACTTTCATGACTGTTCTCCTTATCGTCGCTATCCTCATGGCTGCCATCGCCGTCGGCATTCTGCTCTTCAAGGTCATTCTCGAGACCTGGGCTCTCTTCGGTACCTTCCCCGAAGGACTTAGCGACTTCCGCAAGAACTACTGGCGTCTCATGGCTCGCGCAATGGTACAGATCATCTTGGTCCTGTACGGTATGTGGGTATTATATTGTATATACCAATTCACGCACGGCGATTCTTGGGCGGCAAAGGTATTAGCCGGAGTGACGCTGGCATTGTTCACTGGAGTCCTCGCCTTCTTCACATTCCGTATCTGGCAATTGGCAATGAAATACAAGAAAGCTGAGGGTGACACGTCCAGACTCTACCAGGATCTCGAGACTTGGGAGAAGTACTCGCTCTTCTACGATTCTTACCGCAAGGATTTCTGGTGGGTCTTTATCCCAACCATTGTCTACTCGTTCGCCAAGGGTTGTGTGTTGGCTGGTCTTGACGGTCACGGTTTCGCCCAGACTATTGCTCAATTGTGTATCGAGGGTATTATGCTCGGTATGCTCATCTGGAACCGACCATACGAGCGCAGATCTTCCAATGTCATCAATATTTTCATCCAGATTGTTCGCGCCTTGAGTGTCATTTGTATCCTTGTCTTCGTTGAGGAGTTGGGTATCGCGAAGACTACCCAGACTATCACTGGCGTGGTCCTTATTGCCGTCCAGAGTACTCTCACGGGTGTTCTAGCCATCTTGATCTTTGCCAACACCCTCATCGGATGCTTCAAGGAGAACCCCCACGTCAAGGCCAGAAGAGAAGCTGGTAAGTTCCCCTCCACCACCCCCACCCTTCGAACACGCAAGTTTCAAATAACTGACACTCCCACAGAAGAGAAGAAGAACCGCGAATTCGACGACCTTACTCCCCTTGATGCCCGCAACTCCCTCCTCATGGACCCAGTCAAGATGCCAATGTCCGACACCTTCTCCGCAGACCACAAGGCCCCCCTTACGCAAACTACATCCGCCGAATCCTACGAGCGCGCCAACCCCTACGACAACAACGCCATTCCTATGCGTGGCGTCAACACGCAGCGTCGCTCTATGCTTGGCTTGGCACCTGCGCAGGTCAAGCGTGAGGAATCGAGGGAGAATCTCGTTTCCAACGCGGCGCCGTTGGGCGGGAGTGGGACTGAGTATCGTGGGTACCAGTATTAGTGACGAATTTTCTTGGTTTGTTTGTGGGATTGGAGATAAGGGGAGAGGGTTGAAGAAGGGTTAGATGTGTGAGGTGTGCAGGAGACGTGCATGGAGGTAAACTAGAAGAAAGGAAGGCATGAATGGATGGAGATATAAGAAGACAGTGATGTTTCTTGAAATCAGATATCCCGTTTGTTTTTGGTATACTTTTACCCCGGGGGGACCCCAATCATACTTTGTTATTACAGCATATTTTTTTCAGGTTTTTTTTTTCTTTTTTTCAGTTAGTTTGTGGAGGAAAATGATACCTTTTCTTTTGTTCTTATTAGTTTCTTAGTTTTTGCTTTTTTATAGGGAGGGGAGGAGGGGGAGGAAGAGGTTAAGTTTAGTTTGAGATTGAGATTGAGGTTTTGTTGGGTTGTTGTGGGTGGGGGTTATGGATTTTATGGATTTGTGGATTTTTGGATTCGTGGATTCGTTGATTCAATGGATCTATATGGATTTACATTGTGTATTTTGTATTGCGCGTTCGGTGCTGTTTACTGGGTGATTTGTTTTTGATTGTGATGTTAATGTAATTGTGAGTGAGAAGAGGAGTAAGTGAGGAGAGGGGAGAGGAGAGACGGAGGATTGAGGATTTCTTGACGGTGATTGATCGATCGGTCGGTAAATTGAGGAGTTATCTATGATGAATGTTTTTGAGGGTGATTTATAAGTGGTTGATGGTAGTTGATAGATGCAGTTGAGTGTATAGTGTATGTGTATATAGTTGATGCTGAGTGCAGTTGATGTATATGTGCAAATATAGGGGTCGGTTCTGAGTTAGCTACAAGCACACTCTTGATGCTTGGTTGCATTGGTTTCTGTGGTCCCGTGTATATAAATACTGCCGTGATCTGGTTCGCGTGATTCCATGACTTTAATCAAATCTCCGAGTACTGGGCTACTGGGGATGTGTGTGTGTGTGTGGATGAGGTGGGTAAGGTAGGTGAAGTGGTTTGGATTGCGGTGGGAGATGATGATGAGGATGGTATTGATGATGAGAATGATGATGACGACGGAGATAAGGAAAGAACGTCAGCGATGATGTTAGATGTGACTCTATATACAGTTCGGGCAGCAATATTGCTAATGTGTGAGATCTTTTTGTTGACTGAAGAGGAAAGAGAAATGAGAGGGAGGTTTTATAGTTAGGGAGGGGCTAGGAGGTCGAATTGTGTTGCTGTGGTGTAACATTGAGAGAGGCAAGGTAGGTTGACATCATGGAGATACCAGAGAAAGTGGCTTAGTTGAGTGTTACGCAGCTTGGCAGAATGAGTTGGTGATAACGATGTCGAGGCACAGAATGATGATAACTTAGTTTCCTACAGTACAAAGGAATATGTTGGTTGCTTTTTGGCCATATCTTGGTGTAGCAGCTGTGGAGACTGGATTGAAAGCGATCAAGGAGAGGAGCAGTGATCTATACTTGCCTTGGCTGCGAATTGGGATTTGTTGAGAACTTGAAGAAAGTAGTTGTGAAGTCGGAAGGGAACGCCGAATGAGACATGATTCGAAGCAGTTTGGAATGAGATACTGTGAAAGTAATATCTTGCTCATGTACCAGAACTTGTAGCCTATCTTCAAGAGTTACTATCTCCATAACGATCAATCAACCAAACAGGAGTTGGACACAAATTATAAACTGTCTACAACATAACTCATAAGTTGCGAAAGTTTATGTGCTAAGTTTTTCATAGGAGAGTACGGGATGAAAATTTGAATGTGTGAAATAGTCAGGAGCAGGCTGTTATATTTAATTGCGGAGTCAATGTAAAAAATTTGAAAACATATTTGACATTTACTGCTAATAGGTTGTGCAGTGGGGACAGAAAGATCTCAGCAATAGAGAAGGCTATGCATATAGGGATGTGCAAGCAGTAGTACCCTCATCATAATACTTAAAGGTGACACATTATAGAATTCGCAGAATCGAGAGGACTAAACAGTTGTAGACCATTTGATATTAATACTTTGCCGCCAACTTTCCAAGTTCAAGAAACATTATATAGTATGATGTAGAATTCCAATGAGCCGTCAAATGATAGAAGCTGTTGCCCGAGAATTGTCACCCGTATATATACATCAAGCAGCAACAGCGTACTACAACTAGTCTCAAGAAAGTTTCGGACAAAGAACTTATAGATAGTAACTTATCTATAGCATGCAGGTCAAGAGAAACAGCTTGGTGTCTTCAATAAAAAAAGAATGCAGAGAAAGCCTTTTACTGGCAACGGTGACAGAGAGGTGCTAGTGTAGAAAACTTGGAAGAGAGCATCCTATGAAATAGCTTACTTCTACAATGACATGTTACTGGATAATAATGACATATAGAACGATGATAAGCTATGATGTTCTACCACCGACTCGAATAAGTAGAGTGGATATCGATACACATAGAATAGTACCTGAAGGAATGTAAGTAAAGTTACTTTTGTTACACGTGGTAGAAGGAGGGTTTTATCGTTCTGAGAATAGGTAGGATATGAGAGTAAGGGAGTGTAAGCAGTGTATATACACGCAGTAGGCTACTTACATATTGAATAGCTTTGATGATGATAATACAGCATTTGATAAGGTAGGGTCTCTTCGGAATGCGTTGATTTACTTATATTGACTTATGTGAAATAGATACCAACTGTGAGAAATTTGGAGGCAAGACTACAAGAAAATAAAATGGGTAGACGAGTCTTTTGATCGTCGAAGACTGATCGTAGGCAAGGTATATTTGCACTAAGGGGTAAACAATACGAATCATATCGTGAGTTACTTACGTGTTGACACGATCTTACGATAACGAGATCGGAGATTATAATAGAGGCTTAAAAGAAAACGCTGATGTACTTGTACAAGTACTCATAGTAAAAAATAAAAAATTTTCCTCGAACATTATATAGACATACAGATAAAAAAGGGAGAGGAGAGAAGGGATGTTTTATAGTTGACGAAGGTACACGCTTAACGCTACTAACGATAAACATTATAGCAAACTTAACAAATAACGAGAGGTTAGATGATAATAAATCGTAAGATAATAACGAGTTGTACGATCAAAAGTTCTATACGATCAACCAATGTCTAAATAAAAGCCAAACCAACACATTTTTGGTTGATTTTGGAGATGAGAGAAGTTATTGAGGAAAGGGAGGGTAGAAGGCTCGTCTTATAGACGATATCAATACTAGCGTGAAGAGTCATTGTTAATTATCGAAACTTTTACGATATTGACGAGTAGTAGGATGATGACGACGAGTTGTAAAACCGAAAATCCCTTGCGATCGACTGATGTCTAAGTAGGAGCTAAATCAACCCATTTTTGGTTAATTTTGGATATGAAAGAAGCTGTAGAGGAAAGAGAGCGTCGAAGGCTCGTTTTATAGACGATATTGATACTAGTATGAAAAGTCTGTGTTGAGTATTTAGACTTTCACGATAATGACGAGTAGTAGTATAATGACGAGTTGCAAAATCGAGAGTTTCTTGCGATCGACGGAAATATAAGTTTGAACTAAAACAACACATTTTTGGTTGATTTTGGAGATGAAAGAAGTTGTAGAGGAAAGAGAGTGTAGATAGATCGCTTTATAGTCGATGTTGAACTAGCGTGAAGAGTCTATGTTTAATATCGAGACTTTTACAATAACAAAATTGTAGATATATATGATAATAACGCATTTCTTTCTGGTTTAACAACTTGTGATTACGAGCAATAGTAGTAAAAGACAAGAGTCGCAAATTACCTTGAAAAGGGATATAGAATAGAACGTAAGAGGCACGTTCTTTTTATCGTCAATAGAGACTGTATATAAGTCGAATATGAAAATGTTCCTATCAATTTGGCAGATAGTAACACAGTAGCATAGACTGAATATATATAAGTTGAATATTAAATTGTTCCTATCATTTGTCAAAGAGTGACGCATAGTAGAATTGTAGGGGCTGTGCATTAATATCAGCTTTTTCTTCTTCTATATATCTATCTGCTGTGTACAAGTATAAATGATGCTACCTACGATATTTCCTGACATTCGTCGAAGAGGCAGATAGCGAATTCGAATTCAGGTCCTTCGAGTTTGACGGGCAACGAATCGCGAATGGCTTGCTAGCTATTATCGTTGGCACTCTTAGTGATGAGTTGGAAGACGATGACGAGATGTAGTTTGACGAAGCGCATAACGAATTACCTGGGACAGACGAGCGTTTAGTCTGATAGTTGAAGACAGAGAAGGATAGGTACGTCCATATTTTTGGATTTGGTCAAGGTTGTGTGGAGAAGACGACCAAGAGAGATGTTTTAATGGTGTGAACTGAAGTTTGAAAAGCATAGCTGGGATAAGTGAGTAAGAGCTTCGTCAAGAAGGAGGAAATCACACAGAGGATATGGGTAGCAATCTTAGCATCATGAAAAAGCAAACACCAAACAAATACAAAATTGACACAAGCAAACAAATAAATTCTAATCTACCATTTACGCCATCCCAATGCCTTATTGCACCTAAGAAAGAGCTGGGTAATCCGTGTAACCCTTCGCATCACCACCATAGAAAGTCGTTCGATCATAAGCATTCAACTCAAGTCCCTCAGCCAATCTCTTTGGCAAATCTGGGTTCGCAATAAACCACCTTCCGAACACGATCACATCGGCAATATCAGCCTCCAACGGCGCAAGCGCAGTATCACGGTTAAAGTTTCCAGCAGTGAGGAACTTGATATCGGCCTTCTTCAAGATGTTGCGGAAGGGAGTGAGAGAGTAGTCCGAGGTCTTGGTAGCCTTGAGCGAATCGAGCTTCGCCTCCTCAGAGAGCACCTCATCGAAACGCGGCTCGACCATGTGAACATAAGCCAGTCTGTTCTCGGCAGGCAAGGCAGCGATCTGCTCACTGACGTACGCCCAGTGCTCGTTGGGGTTGCTGTCCTTTGTGTCTTGGAAGTAATTGTATGGCGAGAGGCGGATACCGGTCTTGTCTGCGCCAATGGCGGATGTGACACTCTTGATTACCTCGAGTGGGAACTTTGCGCGCCCAGCGATACTGCCGCCATAAGAATCTGTGCGAACATTGACGTTGTCGTGGAGGAATTGGTCGAGGAGGTAGCCGTTTGCTGCGTGGATTTCTACGCCGTCGAAGCCTGCCTCAATGGCGCGCTTAGCGGCAGCACCATATTCGACGACCAACTCCGCGATTTCGGTCTCAGTGAGCGGCTTTGGTGGGAAATCGCCATAGGCTTCACCGTTAAGGCAATTGCCGGAGATTGGGATGTTGCTGGATGACACGGCTGGAGCGCCACCGAGGAGGGAAGGGACGGTTGCGCGTCCGACGTGCCAGAGCTGGCAGAAGATGAAGCCGCCCTTTGCGTGCACGGCGTCGGTTACTTTCTTCCAGCCAGCGATCTGGCTTGCAGTGAAAATTCCTGGGACACCTAGGGAGAATTAGTATGGGGGTTTGTAGATATTTGATCTTGGCTCGGGCTCTGGAACATACCTGGGTAACCAGCGGCGAGTCTGGTGATTGGAGTTGCCTCAGTTAAGAGGAAACCACCCTTGGAAGCGCGCTGCTTGTAGTATTCGACATTGAGGTCATTTGGGACATATACACCGTCACTTTCTTTGGTTGAGCGCATGCGAGTCAACGGTGCCAATGCCACTCTGTGCTCGAGCTTGATAGAGCCCAATTGCAAGCCCTTGAAGAGCACGGTGTCGGCGAGAGGCTTGATGCCAGCTGGGGAAGTAACGGAGCCCATGGTGAATGTGTATGAGGAATTGTGATAAGGAAGAAAGAAAGAAGAAGAGGTCTTGAAGTGGGAAAATAATTAAATTATCAACGAACTTACTTGCGCAATGTAGGGATAGCGGCTACTGACGCATCTTGCCCTTCAAAGCCCATCTTGCTGCCAACATTACCTACCCATGTGAGAAGTTGTGTAAGTGGTGAAGACGCTACCCCATGTTTGGTGCCGTATATGCTTTACAGAGCGCCTACCGAGTTGCCTTGTGTTTCTAGAAGGTATTGGATAGGCGTCTGGATGCACATTGATAGAGGAAGACATGAGTGGAACGGAAGTAATGTGGAATTAGATGACTATTAGAAATTGTCAATCAAAAGACCGAAGTTCGCCGGATCCCATTTCCCATCAGTTATGCCATACTTTGCTGTACAACTTGACAGTGAGAGTGATATATTGTGGAGTTATTGTTCAAGAGGGAGAAGTTTGTGAAGTTTGATTTGATTGTTATCGATAGGATGGAGGTTAAATACAAGAGTGGGGTGCAGGGACAGTAGGTAGGAGAGCAAGACCCCAGATTGCGCCAGAGGGTGGTAGGTGGTAGGTGGTAGCCAATCAACGACGACGACCCTTCATTGTCCCCCCCTACCAAACCCCCATCTTTCCTTCAGCCCATCTGCCACAAAGCACGAACATCTCTCGCTCTTCGCATCGACGCTCCGCTCCGAATAAGCATCAACTTCAACCAATCATGATCCGCACGATACCTCCCCCATTATTCCCAGATCCCATCCATCGTCGATAATAATGAGCGAGGAATGGACTCTGCTGACAGTATCAACTAACTTCCAGGAACGTGCACCCGCCACTCTACAGTGCCACATCCCGGCGACGATCTCGTACTCACTACTGTTACGATCCTATCATTTACCTTATCAGAGAGACTCAAAGTCCCAATTGATAACAGCTATTCTATCCATGCGACCTCTTTTCCTCCTCAGGTTCGGGAATATTCCACCTGAACGGCACCGCGTGTAGCTCGTGATAACTCGTGAGATACGAGCAGCCGTGTCAGCCGAAAAACTATGGCAGCTACGAAGTACTCCAATCATCAATTTCCAATTTGATCAGCTTCATACTCTTTCTCTCTTTCTCCGTCCGTGATTCCTCTCTGTGCCGACTTAGCACATATCATAATGGCATTCATTCATGATCATAAGGCTTTTGACGCCCTGAGACCATGGATGAAATCCACCAATGCGAAACCCACCTTGGACTTCTTTCTTAATGGCACAAAAATCGAACTCAGTAATCCGAATCCTGAGTGGACTTTATTGGATTTCATTCGTTCCCAACATGGTCTGAAGGGTACTAAATTGGGTTGTGGTGAGGGTGGTTGTGGGTAAGTTATTAGCACATTAGCAGAGAGGTCGAATTGTTAATTGTTTCAGTGCCTGCACAGTTGTACTTCAGACTTACGAGGCCGGTCGCGTACGACATCTTGCTGTAAATGCTTGCCTGTTCCCTTTGATCGGAAGTATGTGATAAAATCATCCTCGACTATGCTGTGTGAGCTGACACAAAATAGTTGTCGGCAAACATGTAATTACAGTAGAGGGCTTGGGTGATGTTGAGAACCCCCACCCATTGCAGGAGAGAATAGCAAAACTGCACGGATCACAGTGAGTATCAGAAACTGTTAATTCGAGTTAATTTTTGATCAAAAATAATGAGATAAAATGCTGACTATGGTAGATGTGGTTTCTGTACACCTGGTATTGTAATGTCTTTATATGCTATGGTTCGAAATTCATATGATCCGGTCACGAAATGCTTTCATTTATCTGAAAATGATATTGAAATGGAAGGTCATCTCGATGGCAATCTGTGCAGATGTACAGGATATAAGCCAATCTTAAAAGCAGCGAAGACCTTTATCATCGAAGACCTTAAGGGCCAATTAATAACAGACTTTAAGGACGATGGGGCGCCCAGGGAGGAGAAACCTGAAGACATTCCATACAGATCAGAAATGGCAACGGGTCCGCAACGATCGCCGGGCTCCTGTGGAAGACCGGGTGGCTGCTGCAGAGATGCCAAGATCCCAGCAGCTGGATTGGGGCAGAACGAGAGAGCAGGATCGGTGACTTCTTCCAGCGATGGGGCTCATGATTCCCTTGAGTCCGACATGACGAGCTCTGCCAGCAGTGTGAGCAGTGTTGATGAGAAGATTCCGGTTAGTGGTGCAACATACGGCAAGCCGATGAAATCTCGGGAGAGCGAAAATGCTGAAGGAACGAAGACGAGCACCGAATTAGAAGCACCGTTGGCCGAGAGAAGCCGAAAGGTCCCACAGTACGACTTCAAACCTTATGCGCCAAACACAGAACTCGTATTTCCTCCGGCACTCAGAAAGGCTGAAAAGTTAGCTATTTGCTATGGCGATTCCACAAAGATGTGGCTCAGACCTGTCTCTCTGGAGCAGCTTTTGCAGATCAAGAACGCGTTTCCTTCAGCAAAGTTGGTGGGTGGCTCTTCTGAGGTTCAAGTTGAAGTCAGATTTAAGAATACGCCTTTCGCTGTTTCTGTATATGTTTCTGAAGTAGAGGAACTAAAGGGACTGGAAATACCAGAGGATAGTGCTCTGGATGTTATGGAAGAGCTCGTAATTGGCGCGAACACTTCCCTTACGGATGTGGAAGCGGCTTGCAAACTTCTATATAGTAAGATTGGACAAAGAGCGCAGGTTTTGGAGGCTGCCAGGAAACAACTTCGGTACTTCGCTGGTCGACAGATTCGTAACGTCGCATCTCTAGCAGGCAACATTGCCACTGCCTCTCCTATCTCTGATATGAACCCAGTTCTTCTCGCATCAAATGCCACCCTCACAGCACAATCTGTCGCGAAGGGCACATTTACTTTGCCACTGTCGACTTTCTTCGTCGGCTACAGAACAACTTCTCTTCCAGTTGATGCTGTGATCACGAAAGTACACATTCCACTAGCGAAATCCGAGCTCGAAATCACAAAGGCATACAAGCAAGCCAAGAGAAAGGATGATGACATCGCCATTGTCACAGCCGCTTTCAGAGTCCGCCTTGATAAGGCTGGCTGTGTGGAAGATATTACCTTGGCATATGGAGGCATGGCCCCCATGACTGTAGTAGCGACCAAGACCCAGGAGCTGCTTGCTGGCAAGAAATGGCATGATGCTCAAACTCTCGACACTACTATGATTTCTCTCATGGAAGATTTCAACCTCCGCTTTGGAGTTCCTGGTGGAATGGCTAGTTACCGGAGGACTCTGGCAATTTCACTGTTCTTCCGATTCTGGCACGAAGTTGTGCATGATTTGAAGCTTGGAGAGGTTGATCCTGGTCTCATCGAGGAGATTCATCGTAGTATTTCTACCGGTGCGAGAGACGATTATAATCCGCATGAACAGAGGGTTGTTGGAAAGCAGATCCCTCATCTTTCAGCGTTGAAGCAGACTACTGGGGAAGCAGAATATGTTGATGATATACCTGTGAGTTTGAATTCTCTAATGCTTATATATTTCATGCTGACAATTTGCAGAAACAAGATGGTGAACTTTTTGGAGCTTTGGTCCTGTCCAGTAAGGCTCATGCAAAAATTATCTCCGTTGATTGGGAGCCGGCTTTGGGCCCGGGTCTTGCGATTGGTTATGTCGACAAGCACAGCATTCCTGCAGAAGCCAACCTTTGGGGATCCATTCGAAAGGATGAGCCTTTCTTTGCTGAAGAGAAAGTCTTTTCGCAAGGTCAGCCGATTGGACTTGTATACGCCGAGACAGCACTGCAAGCCCAGGCAGCAGCTCGTCTTGTCAAAGTTGAATATGAAGAACTGGAGCCAATCTTGACAATTGATGAAGCTGTCGAAGCGAAAAGCTTCTTCCCCCATGGCAAGATGTTGAAGAAGGGCGCCGCAATTGATGATACCATGGCGGATGTCTGGGCTAAGTGTGACAGAGTCTTTGAAGGCACAACCAGAATGGGCGGCCAGGAGCACTTCTATCTCGAGACAAACGCTGCCTTGGTCATTCCATCGAGAGAAGACGGCTGCATGGAGGTCTGGTCTAGTACCCAGAACACCCTCGAAGTCCAGGAATTCGTTTCCCAAGTCACTGGTGTGCCCAGCAATCGCATCAACTCTCGAGTCAAGCGCATGGGAGGCGCCTTTGGCGGAAAGGAATCCCGAGCTGTTCAATTAGCAAGTATCCTGGCTGTGGCAGCGAAGAAGACAAAAAGGCCAGTGAGATGTATGCTCAATCGAGATGAGGACATGATGACTTCTGGTCAACGTCATCCGGTACAAGCACGCTGGAAGGTCGGTGTCAGTAATGATGGTAAACTCATTGCGCTGGATGCCGACGTCTACGATAATGCAGGTTACTCGCAGGATATGAGTGGTGCCGTTATGGATCGCTGCCTCACACATATCGAGAACTGCTACGAAATTCCTCACGTATGGGTTCGTGGCCATGTCTGCAAGACCAACACCCACAGTAACACCGCTTTCCGCGGTTTCGGTGGTCCGCAGGGGATGTACATCACCGAGACCTACATGTATGTTGTCGCTGAGGGATTGGGAATAGATGTTGATGAACTGAGGAGGAAGAACCTCTACAAAGAAGGCGATCACACTCCTTTCCTACAAGACATTGATGAAGATTGGCATGTCCCAATGCTTCTCGAGCAGGTTCGCAAAGAAACCAACTACGATGAGCGTAAAGTCGCTATTGAGGAATTCAACGCACAGAACAAGTGGAAGAAGCGCGGCATTTGTATGATCCCCACGAAATTTGGTCTCTCTTTCGCAACAGCCATCCACCTTAACCAAGCCAACGCCTCCATCAAGATCTTTACAGATGGCAGTATCTTGCTACATCATGGCGGCACTGAAATGGGACAAGGTCTCTACACCAAAATGGTGCAAATCGCATCCCAAGAACTCGGCGTACCGGTCGATGCAGTCTTTACCCAGGACACGACGACCTACCAAACCGCCAACGCCTCGCCTACCGCCGCATCATCTGGCTCTGATCTCAACGGTATGGCAGTGAAAGATGCATGTGACCAGTTGAACGAGCGCCTTGCGCCTATCCGTGCGAGATATCCACCTGGAACGAGCATGAAGACTATTGCGCACGATGCGTATCTCGCAAGAATCAACCTCAACGCCCATGGCTTCTGGAAAATGCCGAAGATTGGCTACATCTGGGGCACTTATGATAAGAAGGCTGTCAAGCCGATGTACTACTACTTCACGCAGGGCGTGGCAAGCACCGAGGTCGAGCTCGATCTCCTGACAGGCGACCACACCGTACTACGCACCGACATAAAAATGGATATCGGAAGGTCCATCAACCCCGCCATTGACTACGGGCAGATTGAAGGCGCCTTCGTACAGGGCCAGGGCTTATACACCATGGAAGAGACCCTCTGGACACCAACGGGCCAACTCGCTACCAAAGGGCCTGGCACGTACAAGATTCCAGGCTTCAGCGATATCCCGCAGGTGTTCAACGTAAGCTTCTTGCAGGATGTGCCTGGTGGCTGGAAGGGACTGCGTAGTATCCAGAGCAGTAAGGGCATTGGGGAGCCGCCTGTTTTCATGGGTGCCAGTGTGCTGTTTGCGTTGAGGCAGGCGCTTGTTGCTGCTAGGCAGATGAATGGTGTCGAGGAGAAGCTTGTGCTTGATAGTCCGGCTACTGCGGAAAGACTGCGCCTGTTGGTTGGCGATGAGATCTCTAGGCGGGGGATGGTGTTGCCCAAGGAGGGGGAGAGGAATTTCTTTGTTAAGGTTGAATAGGGGTGTTTCTTGTACTTATGAATTAATGATCTTGTGTGATTCATGCGGTCACCAGAATGAAGATGTGTAGTGATACGTAGATGGGGTGATCTGTCATTGATGTGACCTCAGTGTTGTTGATTCGGGGGCTCGGGGATTGCTATCGAAATTCGAGCTCACGCTTTGAGCTACTCTTGTTCACCAGTGCCAATCAAAATAAAGCACTATGACCGTGAGGCAAATAATTCGTAATTGTACCTTTGTGATTTAGGTAAACTGTAGACGTGCGGCAACCACGTTACTTGTGTACGAGTAAATTATATGCACAGATAAGCGGCTCGGATAAATCATACTCACTCAGATATTATCAAGTCTACCGGAATTTTGACCATTGAGAGCACAGAGTACTCAAGTCTCTAGGTGGACTGGAAATGTAGTTCAATTCAGATGAGGAATCTTGAGCTCTTACAGATAAAGATTCTATTTGTGTGTACTCGAGTCATAGATGTGTATTGAGAGAAACCGCGTGCGTGCATGCTTTCCATCGTCGTCCATATCTCGTGTCATGTATACGGAAGTCGAGATTCTTAACTTTGCACAGGTGGAAAGAATCTTGCCTTGATAAATGAATTTTATTTCTATATAATCTTTCAATATAGAATGCAAACATTGATTGACATAGAATAGAATATCTTCACTAAAGCCTCGTGGTGGTGAACGCAGAGCAGTACATGAAGAATTGCCCGTTAAGTCTAAACTTCAGGCATCAACATTGTACATGGCATCAAACGACGCCAGGTACATCAGATTGTGACCAGTTTCCATAGCTCAATATCGGATATTCATAAACACATCATCAGGTATTACTCGATATGACAGGGATATATATCGACCAAGCTGTTGTTGAAGTTGAGTTGATATCCAGTAAACAATTGTGTCTATGTGCTAATGCTTGCTGCAGCCCTTGCTCCAAGTACACGCGTACTTAATGTCAAAGACCATGGGAAATCGGATTGGACTTCCACATCCTGTGTGACGACTATCATCGATGATATTACCAAGAAGTATTTTCTGAAGGTTGGTATACGATGCTAATACTGTTAATTCATGAAACCTGCTGACGAAACAAAGTGTGCCAAGGGTGATGTGGGAAGAGTAATGCTTCAGGGGGAGTTCGCCGCCACAACTGAGGTTTTCAAGGTTACACCCGACTTTGTGCCAGAACCATACGCATTTGGCCAGATGAAAGACACGCCTGAGACTTGGTTCTTTCTATGTGAGTACAAGGATATGGACTTGAGTCTTCCCGACGCCGACGCTTTCACTTCCCGCTTGGCCGAATTGCATCGTCGCGGGACATCTGCGAACGGAATGTTCGGCTTCCCGGTCGCGACTTGTGATGGTGCTGTCCCGCATAACGTCTCCTGGGAGAAGAACTGGGGTACCTTCTACGGAAATATGTTGCGGACTGTGGCTACGTATGATGTGCAGACAAACGGACACTGGAAAGAGCTGGATACCGCCCTTGATAAGCTCATTAGCCGCGTGATCCCGCGCCTTCTTGGCAAGCTGCAAATTACTCCCGCTCTCATTCACGGCGACATGTATGAAGGAAACATCGGCACAGACCGCGAGACCGGAAAAGTCATGATTTTTGACGCGAGTTCGTTCTATGCGCACAATGAGATGGAGCTTGGGCTTTGGAGGTGGAGTGATGCGATGTCTGGACTGACTCATAGCTACTTACGTCAGTTCCCGCCCACAGAGCCAGTAGATGAGTTCGACGACCGGAATCGCATTTACTCGCTCAAAAGTAAGATCAACTTTTGTGCAGATCATCTTGGCGAAGAGGGCAGGAAGATGCGGCAAACGTATGTATCCTTTTTCCTTGCCGTAGGAGTTGATGTGACTAATGAAGGATCCTTGTAGTGTTTTCGAGGATATCTCGTATTTGTGTGAGAAGTATGCGTGATGGCTTTCCCATTTTTGAGAATTTTCAGGGCCTGTTCATCGTCTTCTCAACCTATTCATGTGTTTCTGCCAATATCAGAGATGGAACTATCTCATCTAGAAGGATAAACAAGATGTTGAAGAGGAGCTTAGAATTGGTTGCTAGAACGTGCTTTCGTACTTAGAAGATCTAAACAGGCAAAATATTTTATTCACAATCAGTAATGGCGATTTGATGCCTGTCCTTCTGAGTTTGGCCTGGTCAACCATTCTAAGCCTGATTTGTCATCAAGAGCTAAGGTTTACATGATTGAGGCATGGAACTCGACTCAAGAACATTGCCGACATAGTGAATATAGTAAATACCTCGTGCAGAAGATAGCATGGAGTGAGTATATTGCTCAAAGTAATGGCAAACCTGAAACTAGAATGCAAGCAGTCAATTTGTACTGATCAGTGTTTTCTATCACTCTTGCTTCCCCTCATATAAAGTCAATTTATCAACATATGGGACATGCATTTTTGCTCGTGTTTGGGATTTTTTGTTACGAGATCTCGGTTCACAGCCGAAATCTCAAACTGTAAGACACGAATGACTCGAAGTCTTACGGTGTTCGGGCATATATCTACAAACCTGTGGTAGAGGAAAAGTCTAATCGAATGTCCAGAGGAACATCTTTAATCTGTACTGGGGATTTCTGTCGCCCTTCCGCCTACGTTCTTCTCAGGTTCGCTGACATCCACGTTCTTTTCTGAGACACTCCCAGTGCGTTCATGCTCCTTGGTAATACCAAAGACCGTCATCTCAACTAAAGTTTCTCTTGCAGGGAATGCCCAATTCAATCCAGAATATAGCACCATACTCAGGAAAAATCCATACAGCCAGTTAATCGAGTAGAGATGGCTCAAACCTATAGGAAACTTTGTCGTTGGCGTTACCTCATACGCAAGACCCGGTAGGAGTGGTGGTACGATTATGACCTCAATCAAGAGAGCACGCCAATTCAGCCCATAAACGTAGCGATAACGGCCCTTCGGATCATACAGCGCAGGCACATCAATGCGGCGCTTCTTCACAATCCAGTAGTCAGCGAGCAGAATCCCCGCAAAAGGGCCAAGGAAGATGGCATAGCCGGACATGAAGTTCAAGAACGTGTAGGCGGACGTCACCATAATCCATGGCACCATAGCCCAACCTCCCACCACAGCCGCAATAAGCACACCTCTATTAATATTAATCCATTTAGGGAACATGGACGTCAAATCATTCGCAAATGATACCGAGTTTGCGGATACGTTGCAAGTAATTTGCGCTAGAACCCAAAGCGACGAGCAAACAAACGCAGCTAATCGCCCCGAGGGACTGGTCCATTTGGCAACAAGGGAAATCGGGTCCCAGAGATTAGTGGAAGAGTTTACTTCGTCCGGATAGACATTGTAAGCAGCACCAGTGGCGATGATTCCAAAGAGCGAAGTCAAGACTTTGAGGAATGGAATAATGGGCAGCTGCCACCATTGTGACCCACGATCCTTACTGAATCGTGAAAAGTCCGGAATGTTAACCGCCAAAGTCGCGTAGCCGCCCGTAATAGAGGTCAGGCTATTCAGCCACAGCCACGCTCGCGTCGAACCAGACACTGTTGCTGGTTGGTAGAAGATTGAGGCTGTTGAATGGCCCTCTCGTGCAGACTTGACACAAATCCATATCACCATCGCCAAAGCCATTGGCGGGACCAGAATTGCTTTTGCCAGGAACATAGGCTGCATTCTGTGAGTTGGGATAAGTAGAAATGGAATCTGCACGATATGGTAGATTAAGTAGCCGATGAAAAAACTGGTTGTAACCCCGGCAGACGCAGGAAGTTGGTTAGGTAGTCTTGCGAAAGATGGCCATATCGACGTGATAACCTGTTCCATTGCCTGGCCCCCACCCACGCTCTGGACACCAAACCAGAAGAGCGCGAGAATCCCTCTAGAAAAGACAGCGAAATATGAAAACCAATATCCAAAGGAAGATCGAATTGCTACAGGGAAAGGAATTCGTAAGTCGGCGCCGATCGCGCCGTTCATCACCGTTGGAACTGCGTTGCAAATTCCCTTTCTCGTCAGTTCAGCATTTCTATCTTGATTTTAGACAGAAACTTACTGCTACCAACATAATTAATAATGCATCGGTGGTGCTCAATCCAACTGCCAAAATACTGGAAGATGCTTCCCATGTACTGATAGTTACTAAATCACTTGCCCAATACCCACTGTACGTCCACGCTGTCCATGTTCTTCGTTCGTCTAGGACTGGGTCCTGGTCTAATATTGCATCAATAAATTGCACCTGAATTTTGTTCCGTGGAATGAATTCTCACCAATATTAGACCAAATGTGTGCCGGAGCAACAGAGGACTCTTGCTTCGGCAACTCCCACGCCTTCAAAGTCGTTGCTCTTGCCTTGTAGTTGAAGTCCCGTATCCGGTGCGCCGTGTTGGTAAATCGTTGGATGTAAGCCATAATGGGAATACGGCGGTTCCAGATCTTCGGGTTTTAATCACTGCATCCAACGTTGGGTGCTATCGGTCTTTGGGGAAGGCACAGTAGACATAATGATCGCTGAATAGCGAGCACTCGGCCGAGCCAAGTTTATCATCGAGAGAAGGGACTGCATACAACTTCCGCGAGTTGATGCGATCGATAAAGCCGCTTATGGAGTGGAGAAGCCCAGCTTTCCTGTCTAGGGTTTATGCATCTCGTATTGCTTAGGTACGGTAACTGTGGTACTGAAGGAAAGATAGAGGAACGATAAGAGACGCAGCTGATGAATACCCCTGTGGATTATGTACCGCATTGATGCCACAAGTAGGGAAGTTGTAGAGCCGAGGCGATAAGAATAACTACAACCAAGGCTACTCTGCACGTTTCATATATACGAGACAAATCCCGATGTTACATCTCAATCACTGTTCGATTCTCCACAACGGGATCTTCTCCAGATTCGTTGCAACTGTCATGTGTAGCTGGTATCGTGAAGTATTTTAGAACATAATGGATAGCGATGAGAAATAGCGGGCACGCCATTTCTGGTGTCTCTAAAATGCGGGAGGTGTGGGTCAGATTAGATGTCAGTGCGGCCCGGCTCCGCAACACAAAGATCACTAAGATGATGGCTCAGACCCTTACGACTCAGAGCGTTAAGCCAAATGAATGATGCTTATTCGTTACCTTCGATCATGGGCATGAGCATTATTCAATGTCAGGGATATTCCAATCACTGGGGATCTTATGATGATTGAGATGGTCCCATACGAATGAAGTCCTCGGCATTTCATGCCTTTCGATGCTTCCGTCTGGCAGATCAGACAGGTGTGACGGACTCAGCTCAGAACATTACACTTGAAGTCGTACAATCTTTTCATGTTGCTGCTTGAAATTTCACTCTGCAACTCGGCCACATATGCAATGTAGGAATGCGTAGATCCGGATAACAAGGACTCGGTGGTCAAGTGAGAAGAAAGGAGGGCACACAATCGAAACAACAGGTAAACGCTGTCAAGATCGGCTTATTTTGTCAATGTCCCGAATTGTTCCTGGGTAGAGCAGTGAGAGTTCGGTAAAATTCATCTTCAGCCGGGTCCGTTACGTCAGCTTCACATTTCATTCAACCTTGAAATACTATTGTAAAGGTTTTGTGTGCATCTCTACTGCTATAAGCTTATCTCCCTTCTATCAAGACAACAATAGCGTGGCAACCAGATTAATGCGAACGAATGTGCGAATGTACTAGATCATCTTCAGTTCTATACACATATCAGGGTACTTTAAGGGTGGCCGCGAGACCTGTCTAATCTTCACACCAATCCAGTCCCACTTGTCTGTGCTCCCCACTCCTTCCCACCTTCAGGTGAGTAAAAGTCCGTACGGCGTAGCTAGCAAGCAGTTCATCGCTCTTCTCATTAAATCCAGACCGATACCGATGTCAAACATCTCACCCGCTGAACCCATTGGTAATAACGTGTTTAATGCAGCTACCCGCAAGCCATGTCCTTGTAGAACAGCAGAAGTCCCCCGAGGACCGATAATTTGACGTGGGGTCGACTGATCATTTATCGCATATGAAGACGTCTGGTCGAATATCGACATTTACTTACTACGTACAAGCTCCGGCCGAGTTTGATGCCACCTGATCTACTACCAACATGCAGTCCGCATCTCTGAGAGTGACGCAGCGAGCGCCACAGTCTTGCCAGCGATGTGCCGCAAAGAAAATGAAATGCAACAAAGAAATCCCATGTGCTTCGTGCATCAAGCAAGGCTTGGAGGGGGATTGTCATAGAGAGGCTGTTGTAGTCACCAAAACTACGCGGTCTCGACGCAAATCGACTCGTGCCAAGAAGGAGAAGGAAAAGGAAAAGGAAAAGGCGGAAGTCGATGTGAAGATAGTGAAGAACTTTCAAGATGATGTCGCAGATGAAAAAGAGAGCAATGGGATTGAAGAAACGCAAATGAAGACTTTGATCCCAAACAATGGTGTCTCTGTTCATTCTTTCCCGCCGCTACCCGTATTTCGTCCTCCTATCTATCATCAAGGGAGCTCTTCAGTACCGACAGTTCTACCTCATGAGATGCCGCATCTTGCAAATCCAAAGTCTATACATGATCCTTCACAATCGCCGGCTTCTAATGCAAGTTACTTCTCCAGCAGACAACGCACACCATCTACTGCACCCTCGGAAGGACCTTTAGATATCAAGCCTCTTCCCGTAGTACGCGAACCCTCGGATACCACTAAGGATCTAGCAGACTTGCTGAAAGACATGGTAATATCTCCAGCTGAAGACAAGAGTACTCCCATTGAGAGGCTCTATTTCAATGGCAGAGATATTCCAGGTCCATTAAGCTCCCAGCAGTCGAGACAGCTGTTGGCCATACACACAAGTAGGATCATCTGGATGCACAATTTGTTCTATATTCCATCGTTCGAACAACAATGCGAAGAGTACTGGGCAGAGCCATACCATCACAAGCCTTGGTCGTGGATCGCGTTATACAATGCTGTTATGTGTATTACATTGGCTCATTTGACTACCGAAGAGCAACAGCGTGTAGGCATTATCAATGGAAGAACGACGACGCGTTGGTTCTACGATGAGATAACTGCATGTCTCGAAAAGGCCGACTACCACTCAAAACACTGTCTTGAATGTGTGCAAACGCTTTGTTTGCTGGTGTTGGTCGCTCATCATTACTACAACGATTCGAAACGGATGACCACATTGTTCGCCACTGCAGTCAGGGTTGCTCAGGCATTGGATATGAACAAGATTGGTTCCGAGAACAAGTCATTAACTCGTTCAGCTGCCATCGAGAGGGAAACCAAACTTCGGGTTTGGTGTTTTATATGCTTACAAGATTGGTTCGGCATTGGAATGGTTGGAGGCGTTAATACACCTATGATATATCCGCAAAATTGCAACACACCCTTGCCTACAAATTGTCCGGACGATCCGACGATGGATATTCGTGATGGGAAATTTGTGAATCTGCCACTGGATATTCCCACTAAGAGTAGCTATCCAATTATCATGTTTAGAGGTGAGATGGTTGCAATGTCAATGGGCTGCACCAACTGACTTGTAATAGTTGCAAGCATCATGCAATGCTTCAACGAAAAGACTTGGAGGTTGGATCATTCTGACTCACAGTACTTGATGGCCGTACTAAGTGCAGATGGTGCATTGCATAAAGTCCTTAAGACTATGCCGGCATATCTAAGACCCGAGACGAATATCGAGGCAACCTATCCACATTGGGTCAGTTGCCTGCGCCGAGCATTTACTATGAGTGTCTCTCATAAGGTAGTATTTTCGAAGACATCTTTTGAACGGGACTGACAAGTGAAGTTTCTCGTCTTACATCAATCTCTTTTCCTTAGGAGTTTCACTGACGACTTATACACCTATACACGTGTAAGTCATCTCTAAGGGGAAGCCCCGTGTATCATCTGACTCGAATTAGGATACTTGTTTCCGTCATGCGCAAACAATTCTGCGTACCTACCTATCAAACAAAAACCTCGTAGATGAATCATGGACAGCACCATTGCACGTAGCAACGGCATATAGTGTAGTAGCATGCACAGTATTTGATTGGACGACGAACTCCTCTTCCGCCTCCACAAACATGACACCAATAGCTGCCATGGCTGGCGATATCGGTGCCGAAGAGTTACTCCGACTGACACGTGAGCGCTTTGCGACGACATCAGCGAAACGAGGCGGATCCATGATACAGAAATGCATAGACTTGACAGCTCACCTTTCAGGCGTGCTGCAGGACCGAAGAAAGCATGGAACGAAAGAGGGGACCGGAAAAGGTGATGTAAGAGACATTCCTAATCTGGTCAAAGGGCGTGTAGAGAAGGGAAAGAAGCCTTTGGCGCAAGAAGTGCATGGATTCGAGGGTAACGTGGGATGGGGTGGAGAGGGAGCGACGGATATGGTCAACTTCTGGTATGGAAGCGCGCAGAGGGCGCAAGAGCTGAATTGTAATGCCTGGTCGTGGGATGGGAATCTTGATGTCGATGCTTTTGACCCTACTATGTATCAGCAACACTTCCGGTTATAAACGGAATGAATAATCACTTGAAATGGCACCATGCATGAGGGAAATATGATGGGTATATAGGTGGTTTTGCTGAGCAAGCGTGGTGCTTCTCGGGCGAGATTCAAGACAGATCTGGGCTTGAAATCGTGCGCTGGCTTCGCTTTTTCTCTCTCATGTGCAAAACGTATGTATATTTCAGCTATGACTTCTCTTCGGCCAATCTCGCGACCAACTTCACCGCCATTTGTCGCCCTAATAGGACATGTTTCTCGATGTGGGAACATCGGCCTTTCGCATTAGACCTATCATTGACAGTAGCGTTCTGCAGTTCGGGAAATAGCCGCAACAACGGGATGCGTGGGTTTGTCGCTCAACCCGGCCGAGTAATGGTACAGTGTTTCACAAGCTGAAATTATAGAGTCATGGCAAGCTTTAGAGGCATACATATTTGACATAACTAATGTTTTCATTTCCATCAATATCTGTCTTTCTCAACGCTTCCCTGGGCTTATTTCTTCCAGGTATCAGAAGACCCTTTTATCTTCTTAGCGCTGCACTAGAAGATTGCTTGGCTATTCCTTTCATCATGCCGCATTCTGATCGAGACCTCCAAAAGACTTCAGGAATCGAAGTCTTACCTGTGAAGCATCCAGAAGGAAAGAAATGTGATTTTGGTGCTGAAATTTGGGGTGTTGACTTGAATAATTTTAGTGGTGAGTTCCGTACCTGCAGCTATCAGTAGAGTGTGTTACGAATGATAATTCCCGATAATTAGATGACGACTTTCGGATCATCGAAGAGGCTTTATACAAATACAAAGTGCTTTCATTCAGAGATCAAAAAGAAATGCTCCATCCAAGTCAACAATTCAAACTCACAAAATGGTAAATTCCAT
The DNA here is from genome assembly GCA_024752435.1 of Allantophomopsis cytisporea. Taxonomy (NCBI): domain Eukaryota; kingdom Fungi; phylum Ascomycota; class Leotiomycetes; order Phacidiales; family Phacidiaceae; genus Allantophomopsis; species Allantophomopsis cytisporea. The sequence goes on from CP103025.1 coordinate 2,585,580, forward strand.
ATTTTGATTACCACTCCATCCAAGTAAAGCTTGCTAAACAGACTAGTTTCGATGCAAACTCTCCTGGAGGTTTTGCGCATGGTGATGAGCCAACATACATCGTTCATAATGGCGTTGAGTTTAAGGGCCACGTAAATAACCTTACGAGCCATCCATCAAGGAGTCATATACTTATGAACAAATACAGTCGCGTCGCATTGCTATTCCAATTCAACCTCAAGTCCACATCATAGGCAAAGGTCGCCTCCCACCAAATCACTTTGGCTTCCCGGATGACTTCGAAGTTGTAGGCGCCGCCCATCGAATGTTTCATAAGGAACCGCATCATAGTATAGAGGAGAGTAAGCAGGGTCACAGCAGATTCTTCCAATGGCACTTCGACGGTGCATTATATGATATCTGCCCGCCTCGTGTAGGCTGTCTGCTTGCTGTCAGAATGCCAGTTGGGGATGATCTCTTTGTTAGATGGGATGATGGAACAGGCACAACGATGAGAAGTCCCCCCGGTGCAACGAGTTGTAAGTCGCTACATTGTTAAGCATTAGAAACTGAGTCACTAATAGAATAGTCATTGCTGGTTCGCAAGCTCTTGCATTACTCCCGGATGACCTTCGCGCAACGGTGCTGAACTCGAGAATTGAATATGCGCCCCATGCTTTCAAGTGGATGTCTACAGCACACTCGACGAGTGTGGGACATACACTTGAGACCGAGGGACTGGAGATGTCGGCAGATGAGTTACCGCCTGCGGAGGATTCGAGGAGAAAGATTTATCCTCTTGTCTGGACAAATCCAAGAACGGGTGAACAATGTAAGTCTTGAGTATCTATCTGATTGCTTGAACTAAGATTTGTAGCGCTACAGGTTCATGGGCAAGGAGCTTTGAAGCTGTATTTGAAGAAATCGCCAGATGACACTGAGAAGGTTGTAGATGATCTTGGAGAGGTTAGGAATTTCATGGATCGGTAAGACCACCTTCGGCGCCAGCATCAAAATCTGTACTGGAACCTGTATTGATTGTTTAGCATCATGAGACCTGTAATCGAGCCTGAAAACATTTTTGTCCATGATTACAAGGAAAAAGATGTAGTTCTGTGGTACAATAGGGCCTTATGGCATACTATCATGGAATTTCCAGATGCTTATGGGCATCGGGTCATGCATCAGTGCAACATTGCAGCTAGTGGTAAATTCTGCTATTCGAGTTAACTTCTAGGCTAATTTCTTCAGATGATCCCAAATAGATGGTAACGATTATTGTAGAGCTTTGCACTTCACAAAGCAATCTGTTCTAAGGGTTGATAGTGTCTGATGGGGGGGCTAGTTTAGGCATCATTCAACTCAAAACTTCTGGAATTGATATACAAACCATGAAAGAAAGCTCACGTATACCTCTATTCATGATGGACTTTTTGTGACAAATAGAAAATGACAAAAACCTGCTGCACCATCCTCAGTATGTGTAGCTCTTACTTAGTGCATTGCAATAAACAATGCTACGACTCTCATATCAATTTTAGGCTTCATTGTATTGATTTGTCGTCGAAGATCCGGGTGAGTTTGGACCCTGATAATCTCCAGTTCTGTCCACGGACAAGCATGGACGACACCGTTCAGAATACATAAGTGGTCTTTTCGAAGCATGAAACACGATACCGATGTGGTAAATGCTCCAGGACTTCATCCCTAAAACGTCACATCGCTCATGACCTGGGTGCTGCATATGGGTCTGTGGGTTAGGATTACACATTGCCCGTGGCGCGATGTTGACGGATAGTTTGTTATCATCCGACTCTGATCGGTTGTCAACCTACGGCTAAATGGTGTCCCATCCACAGAGTAGATACTTTTCACTAAAAGTTTTATATGTGATATCCGTAAATATGTATCTTCGTAGACGCTAAGTAATTATTACGCTTACTCACCGTCTTGTAGCACTGAATAATATGAAAACTGTCATCGAAACCAACGTCGAAATCAGCCTGCCTCTCAACTGATCATTATTCCGCTGTATAAGATGCCTTCAACAACACTCGCCACCTCACCCGCCTTCACTATCAGTCCTCTTCCTGCCGCTTTAAGCAAAGAGTCACTGATAGGTGCTGAGGTGTTGTTAAGTGCCAATAATGAAACTACATCAGGAGCTCTCATTGACCCAGCATCTCTGACTCCTGTTGATATATCCATTCTCCGCCAAGCACTTTACGACAACAGCGTCCTGGTGATCCGTAATCAAGCGGGCATCAGCCCAAGTGTCCTTCCTGCCCTCGCAGCCATCTGGGATGAAGATATCAAGGATGAACACAGCGGGGGAAACAAGCAGCAAAAAGACAGGAACAATATCCTGAGCAAGAATGGTGGAGCTAGGATTCCGGGATGGGAGATGGTGCAAGTTATCGGAGAAGGCAGAGTAGAGGACTATATGGGAATGGAGCCGTTGAATCTTAATCACGTGGTAATTTTTCACGAGACCAGAAGAATGTCTCTTTCGAATAGCACTGACTAGGCGTAGACTCAAGCAGATTTCCATGATGAACCACTAAGCCAAGAAAGACTTGAAGATGGGGAGACTCGGTTTTATAGATGGCACCTGGACAATCCACTGTACGAACGCTTACCGGGCAAAGTGACGGCTTTGCACTCTGTTCTCACTCCAGGTCTACCAGACCAGAAAATCGCCCTCTCAGATGGTAGCTTCATGGGTATTCCCGCCGGCGCAACAGCGTTTATCTCTGGTGCACGAGCATTCTCCCTGCTTTCACCCGAGGAGCAGGAATTTGCCTTGAACACAGATGTGCAATATGCACCTCGAGCTTATGAGTGGATTCGTGACTGCAAGGCGACGGCCGATGGCTTGGGAATTGTGAGTCAGGGGAAGGAGAGGAAGTTTGAGGACCTGACCCCATGGGAATGGGAGAAAGTTCATCGGCACCCGGTAAGATCTTGCCGTGAAATCAAGCTTTCGTCTCCACCCTTAGTGATAACGATGGTATGGATTTGATAAATGACTGACATCGTCGCGGCAGATGGCCTGGCGAAATCCGGGACGCCCCGAGCAACCGCATCTCCAAATTCTGGGCTGCTGTGCCTTATCTTTGCACACGACGCATCCTGACACTGGTGAGGTCAGCGTGATTGATGATCTCGGAGAGGTCCGAAGGATTTTGTATCATTTTCAAGAAAGAGCTGTGAGGGAAAGATACGTCTATGCTCATCGATGGGAGAAGGGTGACTTGGTTATCTTTCATAATCATGGAGTTTGGCATGCTATTACTGGGCAGCTAAAGGGTACCAGAAGGCTGCTTTGGCAGTGCACCATGGCAAGTGGGACAGGTCCTCAACCGGCCAGGCCGTATACTGTCAAACAGTCTTAGTGGTCATTCAGGTGCTATCTGGGCGAATATGGGCTGGGGTGTTCCCAAGATATGGTATCAGTGGGATAGGCTGTGTTAGTGACGACTTGGCACATGATATGGGAGCGGGACAGAAGCTTGGCAGGTACGAATGGTTTTGCATGATGGTTCTTAATTTGAGGTTGATAACAATACATCTGAACTTCAGACCCATGAAGCTCTTAGGTATCAATCTTCAAGAGTTATCGATCACTGGGCGTCTTGAAACTATAATTCATGGAGATGTCCGACAGACACTATTAAGTTTTTACCATTTCAAGGCACTGTAGAATGTACTTCTATTTCCAGAGTTCGAATCCCTGAAGAATATAAAGAACGAAAACACTCTCCACTTCTCTTCACTATTCGGCATGTCCAAATCTCTCCGCCACAAAATCTGGTAAACAAAAGTCCTCTCAATATTTGATCTAAGCCATACTTATTGAATTATCTCCACACGTGCTGGAATCACTACCCTCGTGGGTCTTCAATACCATTCAGGCACGAAGTATAAGTGCCGGCAGCCACTTCATCATCATCATCAAAATCCCTCACAACAGGTATAGTCGCATCGCATATGATTCATATCCCTGTAATATTGTTTGTGTTATATTCTTGGCACTCAAAAACGAGGGTAGGTCTGATAATCTAATAGGTCATGCATAGGTTCATTTGGTATTTCCAGTTCTCTCAATTTTTCAATTGTCGATATCGGTACACGGTCATAGTGGACCAGGATATATATTAAGCTCATAAGCTTATCGCATTCTATTTGTCGATCTTCGACGGTCAACGCCGACGACCGTAGTACTTCAATGCAGGAGGTCGACCCAATACATATCCAGAATGCCTTCTGATATCGGTAGAACAATAAATCGTCAAGGATTATGGAAGGATGGAAGAAGGGAAGGAAGACATGTTGTTGAACTGGCAGATAACACTGGTGCGGAGACTTGAGGAAATTAGGAAGGTGTGCGATACCGAGAGCGTCGGCAACTCATACTTGTCCACTAGAATTAAGAGTTCGAGTATGTGCTTCTTCTCGCAGACAACAAGATAATTGCCCATGTTCACACCCAGCCAATTTCCCTTGTCGCAACCATTGCAGCCATCATGGCTCTTGCAACAACTCGATATATCGACTAGCCACAGAGGTGATGTACAACCTTCCATTATGTTCATGTTCCATGCTCGGTCCACTCCTTCTCAATCACATGTATCAATATCCACACTACAGGGGCTGTACCAATAGAGTTCATTACCAGCCTTGCATGAACTCCATGTACTGTCTTCCTCGCAGCCTTTTCCTTCTTCGCCTCGATACGGACACATCACAACGATACCTTACTATTATTGTCAAAAGTCAAACAATAGATATCGACTGCCAAGACTGGCAAATCATAGCCACATGGCTATCTGTTTGCCGTATTACTGCATCATGAAATACCTGCTTGATCAGGTCAAGTATGATCCAGTCTATTATGAAGACCATGAAACCAAGCCATCAGCCGAGTAAGTACGTTTCTCATGACGTCTATAAGACTCGTAAAGTATATCGTGAGATTTTTTTCTTTCCGTGTCCCAAGCAAGTCACTCAAGTGAAATCTCTACCTCTTAGCAGCTACCGAGACAAATCATCATGAAGAGCCAATCCATCCTTGCCCTCTTCGCCTCCGCTACCAGCGTCGCAGCCTGGGGCTACGAAGGCCATGAGACCGTTGCCTACGTAGCATCAAACTTCGTTAAGAGCAGCACAAAGACCTTCTTCCAGGACATTCTGGGTGACACTTCAGATGATTACCTCGCCAGCGTGGCCGCCTGGGCCGATGAATGGAAGTACACAGACGCTGGCGAGTTCAGCAAGGAGTTCCACTACATCGACGCCAACGATGACCCGCCATCATCGTGCGGTGTCCAGTACGCCCGCGATTGCGCTGAAGATAACTGTGTGGTGTCTGCTCTCATGAACTACACTACCCAGCTCACCGATTCTAGCACGAGTGCATCCGAGCAGGCAATTGCTGCAAAGGTACGCCCTCCCACTCAGTCCCCTATCCCCATCACATAAACTGATAATCGGAATTGCAACTGACAATATCCAGATGGTCATCCATGTAAGTTCCCCCTCTCCCTATCATAGCAGCATCTAAGTCCTTCGGAAAGACCAAAGGGCGCTGGGCTCGTGCAGCTCAGAGAATCATGCTGTCCATCTTTCTACCTTCATGGTCTAGGCCGCGATCAAGTGTGAGTATAGGGAGACGTACTTACGACACCTAGTTCGTGGGTGACATCCACCAGCCGCTCCACGATGAGAACCTGGATGTAGGCGGCAATACGGTGGACGTGACGTTCGGCGGCGAAGACACAAACTTGCACGCAGTCTGGGATACGTCAATCATCGAGAAGTACACGGGTGGTAGTGCATTGTCGGATGCCAAGACTTGTATGTCACTTTACGCCTATTCCCTTGCATTTAATCCTTCTCGAACATATGCTGACTATGGTAGTTGCAACTACCCTTACAACGATGATCAAGTCCGGAACCTACGAATCCCTTGCTGCCGGCTGGGTTACCGATATTAGCATCTCTACCAAGGCGGCTATCAAGAAGTCCACCATGGTGTGGGCGAATGACAGTAACGCTAAGGTCTGCACGGTCGTTATGCCAGATGGTGTCGATACCCTTGAGAGCGGAGATCTTGATGGCACTTACTACACCAGTGCGCTCCCGACTGTTAAGTTACAGCTCGCTAAGGCTGGATACCGCCTTGCTAAATGGTTGGATGCTATTGCCGACGCTTAAGATGAGACGATGAATCATGATTTAGAATGGGAGCTGGATTGCGAGGATGGAATTGGTTAAGGGTGATTCGCAAGCAAATTGATAGACATTTGGACGAGGCTTGTGATGGATGATATTTCTTGTATAACATTGTCTAGTTTCAGCACAAATATTACGTAACTCCACATAATATCTCGTCGCATTTATGCCTCGCAAGTGTCGTCGTCATCAACTGGTGAAATAGTCTCTACGGCAGCTGGAGCAGTGGGTTGGGCAGCGAATGGTGCAGCAGTCTCAGCTACAGAGATTGAGCTGGCAATAGCAGCAACGGAGGATGAAGCATTAGCTGTGGAGATAGATGCGGCGCTTGACGAGACAGCGGAGGTGGCAGCCACGGCTGCTTCAGTGTAGATGGAACTTGACTCAGCGACAGAAGACTCAACAACAGCAGCGGCAGAGGAAGCAGCTACAGAAGACGCAACAGAGGCAGCTGAAGAAGTAGCAGAGCTAGTACCACTGCCAAAGGCAGCACAAGCAAAGCTCATCTCTGTTGTGAGGGTGCCTGTGCTCTTTGCCTCACTCAAATCCCAGGTTTGCTGCACAAAAGGCCAGCAAACCTTATCGCCGATAGTGACCATATCGCCACTGACTGTCACATCTGCCTCGTTAACAACGCTGCCGATAACACCGCCGGTCTCATTAACGACCTGGAAGCTGGTACCAGCGAAGGTTCCAGTGCAACCCAATGGTACAGGTTGGCAGTCAGGGTTGGTAAGTACCTCCCATGAGACGAGAGCCTCGCCGCCAGAGACAGTGGCAACGTGCACATTCTGGTGGTCTTCAGTAGAGGAGTATGTGAGCCATGTGACCTGGTCATCACCTTCAGTAGCTCCAACAACGGAAGTAGCCTGCTCGCCGGTAAGAGCGGTCTTGTTGGTCATAGTGGTGATGGCGACATTGTGGTTCAACCATCTTGGAGAACATTGCGTGTATCCGTCGCCCATCCAGGTGTTCTCAGTCAAGTCGAGAGCACCACGCGATTGCCATGCAAAGATGTAGCTGGTCGTATCTGGGAAGAGAGCAAGGTTGCTGTATGAGCCAGACATACCACCCATTGGCTCGCCGGAAACACCGTTCGTGGTGTTCTCGTTGGCGATCTTCACGCCGGACATGTACTGCGTCTCGGTGTTGAGCCAGATATCACCCTGGTCCTCGGCGCAGACGGAGGCGAATGGAGCGGCATCAGCAGCTTCGAGACCGATACCGGTGTTGTGCGAACAACCGAATGTGCTGGATGCGCCGGTGATTTGTTGCAGAGCACCGGTGTCGTCGACGTATTGGATGCTGTCCCCATAGTGGCCAGCATAGTCGCCGGTGTAGGATGTTACTACAAAGTAGGCGGCGTAGAGACCAGCAGTCTCGGAATAGACGAGGTCACCATTGGCATCAGGGGTAGCAGAGAGCTGGGTTTGTTAATGAAGGTACTTGAGTATCAACAGAACTTAAGATTGAAAGAGCACGTACGCCGGAGTCAGCATCTGTGTTGACGCCTGGGCCGTTCATTGGGGTTCTCCAGGCCTCAGCACCATCTTTCACTCGGATAAGAGCAGAGATTGGGTAGTTATCGGTTGGAAGATCGGTAGTTCCAGTAGCATTGACGGTAGCGAAGAGGGCGAATCCATCATTTTGAGCGACTAGACCCGCTGCTTCATAGCCGGTGGTAGAGTAAGCCGTTCCGATGGTGGAGAAATCAGTGACGTTGATTTCGAGGACATGAACTGTAGAATAGGTGGAGTCCAAGTATGCCAAGTAGGCAGAGTTACCGTCTGGCGAAACAGAAAATGGTGTTCGACGGTGATGAGGCAGGCCAGTCCAGTAGGCCGCTTTGATAGGATCGAAAGAAACGGGAAGCGTAACGGTGTTTGCGTAAGTGGTGATCACTGGGTCGGCCAGGACAACAGTGGCACCTACAAGAAGAGAAGAAACGAGAGTGAAAAGCATTGTAAAGAATGGCAGCAACGAGGCTGAAAAGAATGTATGTACAGGAATGAATTTCCTTGATGAGAAAAGACGAAGACGAAATGAGGAATGGCCATTACCTTGTATTTATCACATCTTCGCCGAAGATGGATTCAATCACCATGAATAATTAGGAGGGGATTTTTGCTCTGACAGTCGATCATTCGAAACAGATTGCGGGGAGATGTGAGTGAAGGATGCCGTTTTGGTTTCGCAGCGGTCAATATAGGACGTTTCCGACATGGCCGAGTTTGGAATTGATGAGGCTTTTGGCACTAAATTGACGAAGCGAGCCGGTGGATAGTACTTCGTATCTCGTGCGCAATTTGTCGAGATGAACAGACCATTTTGCTTCATATATTTTCCCTACTAAAACAACGTGACAATTAAGCTCGTCGGAAAGTTTATTAAGTTGAGAGAAATTGCGAGCCTTTGTAAGGCGATGCTAGAGGTAGATACAGTGGTTAATGCGCAGCCATGTCGCAATGGTTTGTTATGGAATGAGCATATCGTGATTGTGGAGTGCCGAGAAGCTGTCCTTTGTTACAGATAAAGAGATTGTTTGTCCTGGATACCATTTCTAAACACAAGTAACTTTACGATTCTTACCGTTACTTACCAAAAATCTACGAGGTGGCACCTTGGATTGTTCATAAGCTTGGAGTTTAACTCGAGTGCTGCTCAAAGGACGAAGATTTGATAAAACTGTAAAAAAAGGGGGTTTCTTTCTTACATGTCGAATACCGATTCTACTTCTGCAAAGCTATTGAAGCACAATGACTTCAGGCCTTGCACCCAACGGGAAGAGTAACAGGGGTGAGTTTCTACGTTTCACTAACTCCGTAGCAAGTGTTCGTGAAATTGTATACTGACGGGCATGAGGTATGTCTTGACTTTTCCGTCGTGCCTCAGTTTATGTTGTCAGCTCCTGTTGTCTGAATCTCAGGCTTACAAGTCACCGGCCGCAACGAAAATAGACAGGCGAAGACGGAGAGGTGACCGGAAAATAAAGAGCAAGGACATTTCTGTGATCGATTGTATATACACTAAGAGTGGGATGCTGTGGGTCAATGATTACCAAATACAGGCAGACGGTTATGTGTGAACGGAAAATGCCGTATCGTATCCGTAAATGAGGTCTGTAATTGACCTTATCCTTCCTGGAACCTACGGGACATCTCCATTTTCAATATATTTAATACCTTGGACGAGTACCATCCGTCTGCACCGATAATAGGATGAGTTACTGTTCTTTAAGAATTAACCAGAATTTCAACAGTTGACAAGTATTCGATATCGTCCAGTCTCGAATAATGGACTGGGCTTCGAAAATTGGCACGTGCATCATCAGGAGTAGAACTATTTCGGATGATAGATCTCGGAGAAAATGGGTAGATACTACAGAATGCTCAAAGGCCTTAGTACACGTTGCTGAATCTTCGCTTTATGCAGTTTCGGTAGAAGGTAAAATTTCAACAGTAAAGAGTTGAACCACAATATATTTTGTCCTGCAGTAGCAGAAGATTTATTGAACAGTTCAGAGGCGAACATGTTATGGTGACGTATTGAAAAAGTCTCTCAAGTAGTACAAATTGGAGACCGAAGCAGAAGCTGATGAAATGCGGTCAGAATACGAATTAGATATTTTTATAAGAGATATTATTTGATCCGGAACCAGTAATTTGACTTTTGTCTTTCTAGAAAAAAGAACAAATAAATGAATATTGAAAAAAAAAAAATATATAAAAAAGAAATTTAATTGTGAACGGTGGGGTTAAAATTTTACGATTCTGTAGAGTTGTATAGATATCCATTGAAAAGTGAATTCTTGGAAAAACCCAACCAACACTCGAAGTCTACAGCAGGGCTTGATAAAAGTGATATGCTGCATCTACCAGAGGCGCGCGTTAAGAGCTAATATTGACATCCCAAGTAGGCGCTGACAAAAAGACACTTGAATTTGGTATTGACTATAGAGAATGGAAAAGCGAGTCCGTATATGCGTTCTATGAAAGGGCTTGTTAGCTAGATAAGAACCATCATTTCATCAGTTGAGTCTACTCAAATCAATCACCGCTATCACTATATAACTGATATGTTTAAACAACCTGCGTAATATCAGACAATTTGCCGGAGAGAATCTCTTATTCTTTAATCCACCAACCATATATTTCGAAGCGTAAGGTGACAATCAACACCTAATCAAGTGCCTCATATACCTTCCTGTGTTCAACCAATACAGCTGGGAACTGTAATATTCTCTCAGCTTTCACCCATGTCATGCATCCCTCCATCACTTGCGACCGAAATCGAGGATACCATAACTTCAGACATCCAGACCGTTGCATTTCCTCCAGAAGGCCTAGGTTTACTAATAAACCAAACGTGAGATCTTCTCTGTTTAATATATACTGTAGACATTGTAAATAACTCGGCGTTATGCGGATATACGGACAAGGGATAGACCCTGAAAACCGTTTGGCGTTTTGCGCATATACGGATGACGGATATACCCGTTGGAATATTCTAGGGCGTATTACCCATAATTTGATCTTCGTAGAATGCTGCATGTAGCTCGAAATCCTGTCACGAACCACCGGTAGTTATTGAGGGCTGCATACTCCTTGAATATTATTCGGCCAAACGTCTCTTTATCATTATTCAGGTTTTTGGGGTTTGAAACGCATTTGAAAATTCGTAGATTTAAAGGTAATCATACGAAGAGTAAAAAGTTCTACGATAGTTCACGGGAGATGATATACCATACAGGTGAGAATCAAAGATGTCATAAAATGCGAGTCTTCTATTTTTTGGCTCTAAATCAAAGGTATCTATTTTAATTCCAAAGTGCGCGCTAAATTCAAGCCTTTGTCTCCTTAACTGGGGCCTTGTAGTGGTGGAAACTCTGCACGTTGCAGTAGGAGTAGAGACCGTGAACACCCCATTCTCCACCAAGACCACTCTCCTTGTGACCGGTGAAATGTCCTTGTGGGATTGGCTGCTCGAAGCTGTTGATCCAGATAGTTCCTGCCTCGATTTGTCCTCCAATTCTGTAGGCCTTCTCCTCGTCACTTGACCATACGGAACCACCAAGACCGCTCAAGGTGTTGTTAACACGGGCGAGGAGCTCTTCCTCGGTGCTCCACTTCTGGACTGGAACAATTGGACCTGAAGTTCTTGTTAGATATTGGTTCTCAACTGAATAAGGCGATTCTGAAATAAGTAGACTTACCGAATTGCTCGTCAACAACGATCTTAGCGTGGTCTGGTGGGTTGTCGATGACAGCCAACTTGAAGTGGTAACCGTCTTCCTTAGTTCTACCCTCCTTTCCAGTGGCATAGGTGTAGTTGTTCTTCTTGCAGTCATCGTGGAAGCCCTGGACAACAGCGGCCTGCATAATGTTCTGGACTGGACCGACCATGGTACCCTCAACAGAGGCTGGTCCGGTCTTCCAGGACTCAACGGTAGCAGTGATGGTCTTCAAGAACTCATCATAGACGTCCTCGTGTACAAAGATTCTCTTGGAGGCGACGCACAACTGTCCAGAGTTGTAGAAAGCTCCCAAGGCGACTTTTGGTGCAACAATAGAGACGTCGACATCGTTGCAAACAATGGTGGCGTTGTTACCACCGAGCTCCAATGTAACTCTCTTAAGAGTCTTGGCAGCGCTCTCCATAATCTTCTTTCCAGTGGCGGTGGATCCAGTGAAACTGATCTTTCCAATGCCTGGGTGAGCAACGATTTGTGGACCAAGCTCATTGTCACCGTTCAATGCTTGGAGTACACCAGGTGGGAGAATAGTTTGAGCGATCTCAGCGAACTTGAGAATAGTGTATGGGGTGAATGGAGATGGCTTCACAATAATGGTGTTTCCGGTAACAAGGGCAGCGGCAATCTTACCCATTGCAAGGGCCAATGGGAAGTTCCATGGGCAGATAGCACCGACGACACCAATTGGCACGTAGCGCTCGGTGATCTTAAGGTCAGCATCATCCTGACGGATAGGAGTTGGAAGCTCTGCGTTGGCTGTTGGACTATTAGCAAAAATCCCTGAAGATACTATCTCGGACTTACCATTGAATTCCAAGAAGCCTGCAGAGACCTGAACCTCGATATCGGCAAATGGAATCTATTTCCAGATTGTCAGATTATGTCCACTATGATAATGTTGGTGTACTTACTGGCTTGCCGGCCTCCTTCAAAAGGAGCTCGTTGAACTCCTTTTTATAGCTGAGAAGAGCATCCTTCAACTCAGTCAACTTTCCTTGTCTCTCCTTCCACGATGTTCTTGACCAAGCTGGGAAAGCCTTCTTTGCGGCCACGACGGCCTCATCAAGATCGGCCTTTGATGCCGCAGGCACCTCCCACAATGGAGATCCAGTGGATGGGTCAATTCCGTGAGTAGTAACAGGTCCCCCACGGGTCTTGCCGTCGATGACGTTCTCAAACTTCTCAAAAGAAACACTTGGAGAGGCCATGATTCAAGCTTGAATTAGAGGATTGATGGTGAAAGTATGTTTAGAGGGAGGAAAGTGTAAAAAGAGGGAGGTTGATTTCTACAAGACAAACGATGGAGGAACCTTATACTTATATATTACGAACACCGCAACATTGCAAGGCATACGAAATCATACTTTACCTTACCGAGGACAGACCCCACCAGCCGCGGGGCCAACGTTGAACATGAACACCACGTTTACTGACAGCTTATCTCTTTCGGAGACGTGGAAATTGCGTGTGCCCCTCATCCGAGTACAGTACACAATGTTCACACAGGTACTTGTGGAGGCGATGGATCCATACGACCAACAGATCATCATATGGACGAGGACATGGGGTATTTGGGAATCCTTCGAAGAATGCCCTGAACCTCAATTGTCCCGTGCCCCCCACCGTCCCCAAACTGACCGTGCAAGATCTCATTCCCCGACGGCAGGCCAGGGTGAATAGCTTGCTCTCTTCCGTGTGCGACGCCTGGCGAAACAACGCAACTTGCCATAGAATGCGCCTTAATACTACTTATGCCGTCAACAAGCCCATAAAGTACGTGAATGTCCAAGGACAAATTTAGATGACATATACCGATGTTCTGGGCTTGATTGCCACGAATTGCCTTAGTTTGGGGGGGGGGAGTGGTGCTGTCACAATAAAAACTTGCATTGGCCATGCTATGGCACCAAGCTAACGGGGGGACTTGGCTTACAGGCCCGGTTTGAGTTTGTAGGGGGTTTTTGGTGGTCCCGGGCATTGCTTGCCCCAGATTGGTAGCGACATTTTGGTGAGTGGGTACAATGGTACTAGTCGCTCGGCAACCAGCCCCGTATTGGCCGTCGCTCTCGCGGAAGATGGAAATGTCTCTGAACTAAGCAAGAGAGTTGGTAGAGATACGCTTGATCCAATTAAATAGGGGAAATGAAGGGTCCCCAAATGTACCTCGTGCGCCTTCGTGCGGCTAATTATGCAAGTTCTAATGTATCACAGTGACCTTGCCGTAGCATTCTAACCAGAGAGGTGTAGGAGTGTAACATTAGACACGTTCTATACAAGCCTCGGTAGCCGCCGCCAGCGGAAAATAAAATGCAAAAGGAGCTGTCAAAATTATAAACAGTGACAACCTAAATAGATTGGTGAGACTTTTACAGACGTCTCTCTTGATGAGAGGCTCCGTATTCACAATAACTACCTATGTATCCGTCTTCTCGAATATCCATATGTATCACCCTCCCCTCCAAAGAACGCTGGCCTGTTACCACGAATTGCCCCTATTTTTATTATTTATGCATTGAAGCGAGTGCCGCCCTGACCCTGCTGCCGCAAATGCACTGACTCCAGGGGAATCTCCACTCCACCATCGTCTCCACGCAGAACAGACCAGCTATCAGAGGGTTCAGGTAAGGCGCACAGGTGGTGAAGGGTGCAGGGTGAAGGGTGAAGGGTTCAAGACCATTCCACGGACGAGACATCGACTTTCCATGCGGAAGCCACGCAAGATGGATATCTAACCATCTGTACCCACTCAAATTCAATCTCTCTCTCTCCGCTGAGCCTCACATTCCCTGATATTCCCCTCATGTCTGTCTATCAGATGTGCCCTTATGTTCACTTTCCCTGCAAGACATTGTCTGCCTTGGTCGAAAATAACTTATGTAACAATTCATAGAGCATTTTCATCCGAAGCATCTCCGTTTTAAACTTCGCCGGTTCTTGTATGTATACGCTGCACAGTACATGTGCATTATTATCTACATTCTAGAAATGGATAGACGGAGAGCAGGGGTTATAACAATTTTGACTCCTTATTAGATATCGCGGCATTTGCACCCGAAGCTTCTCTGATTCGAAGTCTGGAATTGATTCCACGTACTCTTCCAAGTGTTCTATAGTAGATCTGTGTCACGCTGGGGGTTCCGGGTCGCATAAAACTGTACATTTATTGGGGGCTGTAAAGTTGTGAAGAGATGTAAAAGTTGTTGATAGCCATACAATTATGGTAAGATTTGTCATATATGATATAACTGATTACAACAATCAGTGCTCATGCAAAATGAACATGTTGAACGCATGGTCAGACAGTTTCTTTTCAGTTTTGTATGTCGTGTGCTCTTCAACTTCATACTACTCTCTAGTATCCTCTCTTTCACTCTCTCCACTCGTAGATTCGTCCTCGATGTCTTCGTACCAGCCATAATCATTATCAGTGTCAGAATCATCTTCCTCTTCAATCCAAGCACCCGGAAGCCTCCATTCAGGATGATCAACCATCGTCCAGAATTGCCCAGCGAATTCGTCTGTTGGTTCTGAGCCACGAATATACCAATCTTCTACGGAAGGTCCATACTCAATGCCAATGACCCGCCAATTCAATGTCAGTTTTTTATAGTCATCGCTCTCAAGAATATAGACACTCTCATTGATTCGCATATCTTTGTTGACCTTCCCTGTGCTGTACAATCGCTGTTCTTCTGCTCCATATTTTTGAATGTCCACCCCTACTACAATCAAGGCCTCAAGCCATATTCTCAGCACCGTATTTGCTAATGCTTCAGGTCGTAATGGCAGGAGTTGCAAGTACAATATAACGAATTCGAGGAGTTCATAAATGCCAAATAGTAAAGGAGTTCTCCCAGACATATCTGTTAAATGGGCGCTTGCTCCCGTGTTAAGTAAGTGTTTCAAAAGAACACACCAAGCCTCACATAATTTGAACATCCACTCTGGCCTCGACGGTCCATTTTTATTCCAAAAGAAATATCTTTTGGAGTCCAGATTTGATAATGCCGGAGTATTGAGAGTGCTTAGATGTTTAAAAAGGTTTGATACCCAAGCTTGACCATGAAAGTCCATTATTTCTTTTGGAAATCGAGGCATCCGATCACCTGCGCTGGAAGAGCCATCAATTCTCAGCGTCTTGTTCTTCATCAATATTGCTTGCCATAAGTTCATGGCACATTGATGCAACAAGGTGCTAGAAGATGGCCATTCCGTTTGCGCAATATCAAGATCCAGAAACCCGCTCTTGAGTCCTAAGATGTACCAGATTGTATCAGCGTTACATGCCATATGGAGATACGATGCATGTTCGATAGCGACAAAAGTACGGGTGCATTGTAGCCCATCCCAGTATATTGGGAAGAAATTCGCCGTGTAAAATCGAAACTCTGCAGGACAATTCCCAAAAGGACTTAGCCAAAGAGGTACGTCCTCATCATCCAAAGAGAGCTCATCGGAGTCTATGTTCGCGATGTACGAAGCTAGGCGTCGACAAAGGCTATCGTATTCAACTTGGGAAAACAGAGGCTCAGAAAACATCAAAAACCCGAGCAAATCCCTTTACTTATCAGTTGTGCAATAGCGAGTTTATCAATATCGAGACTTACAGAGCCTGATCGTTACTCGCGGGGCGCTTGGTGATGTCCATGAGAAAGCAACACACTTCAGATCTCGCTGACAGCAAACTATGCTGTAATACTCATCAGTAATAAAACTTGGTTTTTTAACCTGGCACATACCTTTAATAAACTATTGCCTGTACTCATGTCTGTATCAAATGGTGTTGCCTGCTTGCTGGCAAAAAGGTTTTGAAGAGCACTTAAATCTCCATGCTTTGCGTACCGTATCACCGGCGCATCATATGGCACTATGTTGTAAGCTCGAAAAGAAAATGACCACTTTCCGTAAACGCTATGATGTAAGGCTTCCCAGGACTTTCCCAGAAGCCAGGTAGGCGGTCGAATACGTAGTCGCGCGCTTCTTCGAGCCATACCATGTGAGACAAGGTCGTGCTCTCTCTGGTGACCTTGGTCTGCGGACAGAACAACTGTTCTAGATTCGTATTCAACGATCCCTAGTAACCTGCTACCACAAACCCATAAGGATGACTGTGTATTCGACGCTTGCTGATGGTGTCTGATCATCCCGCTGCCGTTAAGTGACGAAGAGGACGAAGAGAAAGAGGAAGCAGAATCTTCGATTGACGACGTTTGATAAGAGATCGGTGGTAGAGAGCCAGGCCTCTCAATGATCTGTGATGATGGAAACATTCGGTATAGCATGTGCGCTGTTATGTGGGGTTGAATTGTACTAGATGCTGTCAATCTTCCATGGAACAATTCGATCCTCATCTGGCTAACTTACCTTGTGTACGTTTCACGACATAGTCTGAGCAAGCTTATAGAGCTACTCAGCTTTGTCCTCATTTTCTGCATCTGATCCTTCTTCATGACAATCCTCGCCGCACCCATCTTTTTCTTAAATCGAGTCCCAGTATGAGCATGTAATGCCAGTTCAGTAACCAGTTCGGTTAGCTGCCTGGCCGCATTTTGGCAAAGCTCCAAACTCTGTTTCAAGTCCGACATATCAAAGACATGCGAGGGAAGTTCAACACCTTTGTGGTGATTTTCAATGGTTTCAAGACTAGATACCAGGACTTTGAGTTCAAGCATCATAGAATTGATATCCTCAGGTGCCTCTTTCACCTCGTCCCAGAAATTCTTCAGTTTGAGAACCACTTTTGCAGCTTGGGCAGCCAGTTCACCAATGCCGATGATACTGGCAGTCAAGCCAACAGCTTCAGCCATTATGGCAAATGTTGGATACAGTCAAGGTAGCAGTAGTAGAATTTGCAAAAGCTCTAGCTGAATCGGTTTATAGATGCGACGGCGGGAAGTTCGAAGATGAAGTCATGGAGTCGGAGATGGTTTCGAAGTCGGTTTGAGAGAGATGTTGGAGATTGTAGTCGTTCGACTCAGCCTCGTTATTCTAAGCCCCATCTCAACCAGACACAGCCTGATTACTATCGCTATGCATGTGCATGTGTACCGATGTGGCACTATATTATTGGTAGTAGCAATCCAGTCTTGTGGCCGATAAACCGTGGGACATACTGTCAATTGAATCGATTCGTATTGCGAGACTTAAAGTTATCCAAGGCTCATCAATCATATTTCGATATACATCTGAAATCGTGAGGAAGACAATGGCTGATTACCCTGCTAGATATTGTGAAAAACATCATCCCAAGATCTGTCGTTTTTATACCTGAAAACTTTGTCATGAACAAAGTCGCAAGGGCGAAACTGGCGCAATGAATTGAAGTCGACGGATGCAGACGAAAGAAGTAGTAGTTCGGCTGTCTGTTTATCCACGTTCTATACATACACATAAGTTGAATTAATGACACTCCCGAGAACAAATACCTGCTTTGTTTTGGAGAATAAACTTCTACCTCGTTATTAAATCATCCCTGCATTAAGTTGAACCTAACTCAATCCAACCCCCGAAGCAGCTAAACCCAATTGTTTAATCATCCTACAAAGATTCTCCACAATAGGCGCCACCTCCTCGCCGTCACCCCTTAAAATACCCAGCGCAACCTCCATACAAGCCTTCGGATCTTCCATGCTAGCTTCTCCATTGACGCCTCTAATAGCCGGAATTCCCTTTGGCGCAGCAACAAATCTCTGCGTCTCCAAAGACTCTTGTTCGTCCAGGAAGATGTATTCCCGGGTGATCATATGAGACACTAAAGGTGAATGGGCTCGGAGACTTGCTTTTGTAACCACGCCATATGTCCATATCGCCAGGGACGCATGGTGCACAGCGATAGCGTAGAAGTCCTTCAAGTGGTTTCTCGGGAATGCTTTTGCTGAACGGAAGACTTGCGCGGCGTGCCACAGGGCTTGACGACAGTCACGGCCGACAGCCCATGTCTGCAGGGTTGCGAAGATTCTGCGCGCTTCATCTTCGCCTTCCTTTCCGGCAAAGAGTTGGAGGTCGTCAAATGAGACGTGCAGATACATGAGCAGCAAATTGGAAACGATGTTACTGATTGGCGAAGAATCCCAATCCGAGGAAAGAAGTTGAAAGTTGTAAAGGGCGGCGGTAAGTTGTGTGTGACGTGAGGACAGGAGGAGAGTTTCGTTTGTCGGACGTGGAGGAGCATAGAGAGGGGAGCACTGGATTGCGCTCAACTGGCGGTATTCCCATATCATGCCCCAAAAGCCATGGAGAAATATTGAGCAGGCCTGATTATTAGTGATGTTCTGTAACACAAGATGATCCGATGCTTACAAAATTGATGTCGATAGACGATTGATAGTGTGAAAGGCTAGATGGATCTCGGAGAACATCTGCTAGTGAGGGGATTCTCTCTTGGTTGTGAAGGGTGTTCAAATATAGTGCTTTCCATTCCTGTGCTGTCTTGGCGCTCCATATTGCACGAGAGGCAGGAAGTGCCTGTGTCATGGCTGCGTAACTGATCAATGGGGGGACCATCGAAGTCATTGAAACCTGCGCATCCCGAACAAACATGCGAAAGCTAAGTCTAAGGAGGTCGTCAATAGGGGAATAGAAATAGTTTTCACGTTACACAGTACCTTCTCCAGCTTTCCTGAACAGCCCACTCCCTCCACTTCTTTTCGAGCAACAGTCCATCATCTTCTAGATCTACTATGATCTGCTTATATCCTGATCGCTGGAATCTCCTAGCGCATCGTAACATCTAACTAATGATTAGGATATATAAATGTTGAAAAGATCATGAACACTAACCGTAATTGGTGCCTGAGAGTGGCTCTCTGCAATTTCCATCTTTCTCTTATTCCCACTCCACTGTCCAATATCCAACTGTAAGATAAATCCTTGAACACACCCAAGATCCCTCGTCATACTATTGTTGTGCTCAAATTGTCTTGGGATTGCGAGTCTCACAGCTTCTTGCAATGCGAAGCCAAATTTCCGGAGTGTTGTGTCTGATGCCAAGACAGCACCCGCAGATAGTCCTGCGCCGATCCACTCTGGCCACTGAGAATTTAATTTGAGAGTTCCCGGATGAATCCAAGAATCTACTTGGATGAAGTGTGAAGCCAGAAAGAGTTGTAATAGGGTATCCGTGACTTCGACAGAAGGAAAGGCAGAGGCAACACGAGATGTGACGGATGGCTGGAGGCATGTGCCAAGTACAATTGCTAATACTTTGTCACGACTGCTCTGTTCTAGTCGTTCCTGCAATACTCGCCCAGTTTTTCGCCGTCTTTCTTCCAACTGAGGACTGTTTAAGGCACCAGCTTGAACGGATAAGTCAGTTTGGTCGGCAAAAGCCGTATCCAATTTATCGGGTGTCCATCGCCAAGGAGAATCCTTCCAGATCTTGTCAAGTCTTTGACGCATCTAAGAATATTAGAAACTTAGGGTTATGTGATATGAAGGGCTACTAACATCTGACATGTTAGATGATGACTCCGCAGGTACCGGCACCATGCCCATGCCAGATTCGAACTGATTGAAGTAGTTATCACTATTCCAAAAGTCGAGGAGTCCGAAATCAACATCGTTCAGCTCTAGGCTTGCATCATCACAGAAATTAAGAACTGCAAGGCCTTGCGCGTCTTCATTTCGAGGCGTAGTGAAGCCATCCAGAGTCATCACATCTCGGAGGAAGTCCGAAAATGGTAATGTACTCATATTCAGCAAGCTCTCCTCACTCGAATATGTTTCCATGATATTATTATTGGATGAGGCTATCTAGTGTTAGCTTCATAGAAATTGGATGGTTGACTGATTACCCACCTTGGGCCAACGTATCCGGGGTCGCCAACTGTACAGCACTCATGCTCAATAAACTCTCCGCTGCCGCACCAACAGGACTTCCAGCTTCTGAATAAGCTGCATTAGATGGACTTTCGTCCGTATGTCCCATACTAGAACCATCTTGACTTAAAGACGGTTTATGAGCATTATGCATCATGGCTTGGGATTTTTCATATTCGCACGTGATTCCACGAGTACAACATCTTTTACAAGGCTTTAACTCCTCGCATTTGACTCTGGCCGAGGCGCACGATCGACATGCATGAGAGACTCGCCCAGTGACTAAGGAGGATCTCTTTCGCTTCCTGCTATCGGGATCGGAAGCGTGATTCGCTGCATGCCGTTTGAGCAAGTCGGCTCTTGCGAAGGCCTTGTTGCATACTTCGCATGCGAACCGTTTTCCGAGGGTATCTGAAACGTGTCAGAAGATCTAGATTAACCTTTCATGATGTGGACAACGACACTGCTGCTCACATGCATCAGAATTGACGACAGCGGCTTGCAACATTGCTAATAACTAGACAGAAAATAGATCCAAATAGGCTGGACGTTGTTACTTACGGGTTTGAATATGTCTTGCCAAGTGCTCAGGCCTAGAGTAACACCTCTTACAGTCCGCACATTGGAATAACGCCCCTGATTGTTGATGTTTAGGGGTAGTGTTTTCTACTTCCATATTTCTGCTGATCACGTGATACCCGGTACTCCCGCAGGTCAAATAACCACACCAAAGCGTTATCAAACAGCCACAAAAGCTAGGTACCTTGTCGAATGATGAGACCTCTCTCTTTCTCCTTTCAAAAGTCAGTGATACGTGTTCCGAAGAAACTGCAAAGACAACAAATCTGTGTCGCGATGTGGGAGAATCGAGTCGGATTGTGGGCGGGACTTTGGAAGATTTAAAGGGCAGGGAGCAATTAGCTTCCCCCGCAAAATCCACCAGAACCCCGCTTTCACTAGTGAACAAGGCGTGCATTTGCCGCTGCACTCTGACAGAAACACCATAGAAGAATTCCTAGTTACAATACTAATAAGTAAGCTTGCTTTCAACACGTTGCCTCCGATTTGTTGTTTCGAAGGTCACCGTCCATGAATGGAGTGTAGTGTGCGAATGATGATAAATCTGAAATCGGAGTGATTTTCGGGGGCTGATCAATTGTAGATCGGACGCGTTTCCTTCAATCATTACGGGCATAGCCACTGGCCGAATCGAGTCCCTGGAGCGTCAGTGCGTGGGGAAGGTCACACTGAAGAGTAGCAGCATCAAGGGAGCGAGAGGTCAGTTCCATGGCTGCTGTTGTCAGTGCGACATGATTTGAATTTAGAAGGTCAAACGTGCAAAATATCACCGAGGTGTTCACCCCATTCTGCATGATGACGGTGCGACACTTGCCACGTTATTATTTTGTGTTTTAATAACTGGGTGAATGGCTGTAGATCAAGCGCGTATGAAACTCAATACAATTCGATGATTGATAAATAATGACTTCCTGAGCTACAATTGGCCAGATGTTGCCCTTTTCAGGGAAAGGTTGCCAACCATCATGCAATGACCCATGTTGAATGCCTCGAACTTCAAGTTCTAGCCCCTTGTACACCTCCATATGCAATTTATGTCGTCCATAGTGCATGATGACAGGCTCAGATAGACGATAAACCTCGAAAGTGCCCAAGCAGAGATAGGTTTACTCAATAGTAAGTGGATTGGCACTTCCCATGGCGCAAACATGCCAATAGATTAAGATAATCAGATTTGCTTTTGTTCTATCTGAAGAAAGCCATACTTAGATACAGTTGTCCACACATCCACCACTCTCAAATCGACCGCGTGATATTGACAGTATGCATACTCAAATTCACAACGTTAACCAATAATCAAATAACAGGACACTAGCAGCGTGAATCCCGGTTTCTCTGCATCCACTACTCACCAACCTCCCTATCCAGATTCCAATGTACAAAGCTCAAAACCTTCCAATGCCAAGAGACATGTCTGATCTTCTTTCCGAAGAAATACATGGGAACAACCATGATCAGCACTGCAGATGCGATACCGGCCATGGCACCATATGCATTCTGGTAGCCCGATTTTGCGATCCATGGGTTGGTGTAGAATGATAGGAGAAATCCAAAGGCAGCTACTTCAAGTTAGTAAGGGAAGATAAATAATGTTACCACCATGGAGGCTTTCGGAGAGTGACACTTCACATAGGGATTGTATATATGACATGAAAACATACATTTAAAGCAGAGAGTGGCAACTGTTACTTCTCCTGCGATTGGACGATATGCATCGATGGTGTAAACAAGGGAGATATTGGTTGCTTGTACGATAGAGAAATTCACTGTCATTGTAAGATTTTGATGCATAACAGAGCCAATAGATGGGAACTTACAAAGACCGAGGCCAACAGTTGGGCACATCCAATGAAGATCGTGCTGAATGCCTACTCCGAAGAGAACGAGTGCGAGCGGAGTCGTTATAAGACTTATGGCAATTGCTGGAAGACGCATCTCCGGTTCGCGAATTCCTCCATTGCGTTTGGTGAAATAATCAGCCACCAAATCGCCCCAGTGTCCACCAGCGAAAACACCGAGAATGGAACCTGTTTCTTGTTAGTAAAAGGAGAAACGTGTTGTTGACAGGACTTACCTATAATTGCAGAAAAGAAGCAGAGACCAGCTTGATATGGTTCAAAGCCATAGGTGGTGTTGAACGCAGCAGCAACGTTGGATGTTATAGCCACGAGGAAACCAATCGTCACGGACATGACCAAAGAACCCCAGAGGACAGGAGGCAAGAGAATGAGTCCAAGAGGTCTGACGATCATTTTGACGAGACTCTCTTCCGTGTACGTTCCATTGAAAAGTTTCATCTGTTGGAGGAGTGTCTTTTTTCTCAATATTGATCCACCTTCCACGGTCTCCACATCATGCTTTTCTCGCTCAAGTCGGATGTTGTCCGTATCGATGTTTCGGATATAACAGGTCTCCGGGAAGGTGAAGATCACAACTATGAGGAGGGCCCCAATCATGGCAATTGATACGTAATAAATATAGCGCCATGGGTGAGCGATGGTGATGAGTCCATCAATGATGATACCTCCAGCTACACCACAGGAAAGGGCAGAGTTGTAAAGACTTGTCATGTCAGTTTAGATCAGAGGCACTAAAGTCAGGGATACTTACGCCATGATAGTACCACGCTCATGCAAGAAAAATACATCAGCAATTGAGAGTGGTGCCAAACACTCGGCAGCACCAGCTGCGAGCCCCATGATAATTCTTGCAGCCAAGAAAGACCCATAACCTTCGGTGAAGGCAAGCCAAAAGGCAGTCGCTAAGTACAGAGCGAAGCTGATAACATAGACTGGTCGTCGACCATACTTGTTTGCCATGGGCATCCAGAATAGATTCCCAATACCTTGAAGAAGAGCTGTTGAGGTGAAAAAATATGCTGTCTTCGCAATTGCTCCTGAGAGCGTTGGTCCTGCTGCACTTGGGAAGAAATCCATAGCAGTTGGCACAATGGCGATAGTTGGTCCGGCAGCCAGGACTAGAAATGAGTCAGTAAAGTCTTGAAGCACTACTCAGTTGTACTTACAATTACACATGAACATTGCCAAACACACGACAGTCGCCATGTATATCTTATAAGCTTGACTCCCTAGCTTGTGTTAGTCCGTATTTCGGATGTTTTATAGGAGACAAGATACTCACAGTTCAATGGATCGTTGGGATCAGATGTAGGAGTGGGAATCAATATGATCTCGTTTGTGTGTTCGTGGCGAGATCGAACATGACCAAGTGTAGCAACATGCTTCAAAGGAGTTCCGTTCCCTAAACTTGACTCTTTTCTCTCCACCGACTCCTCTATCACGGGTTGGTTCTTGTCGAATCCATCGCTTCTTGGTGACTGATCCACACTCGTAGACATGTTGATGGTATTTGGGCTCCTGATATTCCTCAAGGAGAGTATTCAACAGAATGAAATGAGTTATGTTGATCACTTGAGAAGATATTAACACAAAATTATATGCGAAGATGGTAACATATATCCCTATTGGTTTCGGAGTGAGGAGGACAGACTTGACTACTACAAGAGAGCCCTGCCTGATTTAAGGTAACCGGGTTCAAGATATCCCATGTTCCAAGTGTTGCTAACCAAAGCTGTGCTGGGACCCTTCCAGATTACTGCACAACCTGAGGATCCAGCATGATGGTACCGTCCGGAGAATACTACAACAAGGTAAACGTCCGAGATCAAGATCCAAACACAATGCCGCGTCGCATTGTACGGAAAATGGCTTGTATTGCAGTGATTGGAGGATGATTCAGGCAGGCCAACAGATGATTTTCGACGTGCATTCTGCACGAAGTGTACGAAGTAGAAAGTACTGCGTAATCTATTCGGAATGTGGGAAGAGTCACACTACAGCGCATCTCACATGGGCTCCATGCCGTGCCGGATGAAATGCGGGGGGTAGTGCTGATTTGTACAGCCGAACGTCGTTCCCCAACAATATTAGAGCAACTGAGGACGCTACAACCATACGTGTTCGACTTTGTTGGCCCGAAGGGCCTTGGTACGTGCTGTAAGATCATTCCGGCAGATCCAAAATAGCGCATCAGCTTTGCGGGGGTGGAGACATTGCTCTCTAAATTATTTCAACATCGTATCATTGTGAAGCAAGGTAGTGTGGGGTCTATCAAAAGGAACATAAAGCGTTTGTCGGCAAGCTTTGATGTCGTTCTCAACGACCATTCTCTCCTGCTACTATTTGCTATTCTTCATTAAAACTACCGAAGGAGAGCCATTCCGTCAATTCATCCACATCCTCCAGATCCAAAATGGCGATTGACACTATGCCTATTATCTGGCGGGAGAAATCCGACCCAGAAGTCTATGAAAAGGCACGAGTCGGCCGCGTGTTCAATGCTATCAAGCCTGAAAGATATCCCCGAGCAATTGTCGAAGCTACTTCTCCCTCTCACGTAGCCCAAGCTGTTCAACTCGCAAATCAGCTTCAATGCAGAGTTTCGGTTCGTTCCGGAGGCCATAGTTGGGCGGCCTGGAGTGTCCGAGAAGATGCAATTTTAATATGCCTTAAGAACCTCAAGGAGGTCGACTTTGACGAGTCTACGGGGATTGTGAAGGTATCACCGAGTACCACAGGGCGTATACTGAATGGATATCTCCTGGAAAAGGGCTATATGTTTGGGGGTGGTCATTGTCCTGATGTTGGACTTGGCGGTTTCCTGTTGCAAGGGGGAATGGGTTGGAATTGCAAGGTATGTATTTTTCCGCTGTTGGTTTTACAGGGAAACCTGACACCACCAAAATTTCCACATACAACCGGACTTTTCCAAAATTTGGAATTTTCAATTTTACTCAATCCCAGCAAAAATTCTTTGCCTACAGTGAAGTAAGCGGATGAAATATCATTGCAGGATCATACGGCTCAAATAATGTCCTTTTGCATCTGCGACATAGTATCCTGGGAGTAGTCGGACCAATACTTATGTATTTCTGAAGTTCGAACTGACAAGTTTTTAAGAACTGGGGATGGGCTTGCGAACAAGTTGAGGCCATAGATGTTGTTACCGCAGATGGCGAGACCCTGCATTGCAATGAGTCTACGAATTCGGATCTATTTTGGGCAGCTCGTGGCTCTGGTCCCGGTAAGTCAGACCCTAAATGTCATTCCATATGCAATAGATGCTAATTGCCTTAAAGGGTTTCCGGCTGTTGTCACTCGATTTTACCTCAAGACAAGAAAGGCGTTCAAGGATATGAAAGAATCAACATTCATATACCCAATGAGTCACTACAGACCAGTGATGGACTGGATTACGAAGGTAGGGTAACCTTCAAGATCGTGATCAAAGCTAAATTCAGTAGATTGCGCCAAATTCTGATCCTGGAAATGAGATTGTCGCTGTGGGCATTCGTCCGACAGGGTTCGATGAAGTTTGCATGCTGGTTCACGTTGTCACGTTTCAAGACACAGAGGAAGCTTCTCTTGCAGCCCTCGCACCAATCAACACTACAAATCCTCCAGGAGCGATTGTTGAGGCTCGAAATAATCCCACAAGTTTACCAAACGAGTACATTGGTCAAGATGCTGCTAATCCCCAAAATCATCGCTATTGTAGCGACAATGCTTACATCAGTAATGATGCCAACGTCACTGACGTGTTAGAAGAAGCGTTTACCACCATGCCGCACAAGAAATCTCAGACATTATGGTTTAGTATGAATCCCACCAGCAGAAGAAAGCTGCCAGACATGGCATTGAGTATGCACACAGATCATTATTTTGCGTCGTATACAATTTGGGAGAATGAGGAGGATGATGCTAGATGTAAAGCATGGGTCAAACGTGTTACAAGCAATATTGCAAAGCATTCTGATGGCGCTTATCTGGGAGATTCAGACTTCCAGATTAGGAAAACAAAATTCTGGAGTGACAAGAATGGGAAGAAGTTAATGGAGATCAGAAAGACTTGGGATCCACGGGGGATCATATGTGGATATCTCGATGAGACTGATCAATCGGGAGTAAGCGGTTTGCCAAACGTACTGTGATTTAGACTTGGAGAACTTTGGTGGAATTGAGAGACGGTTTAGAGAGTTGCTTATTTAGAATGAAAGATCAGACTTATTGTCAGAATATACAACCATCCATATCTTAAATCGGTCCTGTCACCCAGCTCAAAACATTTCGCATTCTATTGTCGTAAGAGTATGGATGTGGCTATAATAAATGTCTACCTATCTATCAAGTGCTTCCTTGCGGCTTTTGCGAAATTACAATGTCGTTGCTCCTTAGCGGCCACAAGCCAGTCTGTGGTCCGTGATGATGACATTGTTCCTCGGTTCCCTCGGGGTCATCAAAATACTGTAAAAGTCACTGCCGATAGTGCGATGAGCCTCATCGAATACAACCTTCTGCTCAAACTATTGTCTAGTCATTGAAAGTCTTTCTAGAGAGACTTCATCGCAGGTGTAATTACACGGACCGCCAGACTTGGCCTTATCCATGACTATGGCATCATCGATTCATCGGCTCTTTGACTCCCCTTCCCAGCACAATGTTCCTTTGATTGTGGGCACGAGTATAGCTGGTACCCTTGCAGTAGTAGCAGCTGGCAAACTTCTCTACCAAAACAACCAGAAGAAGGTTATCTCCAGCCCAAGGGAGACACTACTGCCTCAGCTCTCGGCAGAGCAAAAGGCCAATTTACCATACCCACCTGATGTGTTTCCTGGAGCTCGAGACGTCGCTAGTCCGGTAAATTGCCCCATTATCACTATCCATACTTTATGTGCCTCTGACCTCAATATAGTACGGAACTATTAGAGTGTATGAGTGGGGACCTGAAGATGGGAAGAAAGTACTTTTCGTGCATGGAATTAGCACCCCTTGTGTCTCGATGGGAAGAATTGCAAATGGCCTAGCTGAGAAGGGGTGCCGCGTCATGCTTATGGTAGGTACAGTTTCTTTTAAAAATCTCTCCTAAGCCTTCCATACTCTCTAGAAGGATGTATTGTGATGCTGTTATCGTTTCTCTTGGTGTTGCAATCATGTGACTAATATTATATAGGATCTGTTTGGAAGGGGATACAGTGATGAATGTGCAGATCTAGATCACGATGAAAGACTCTACTCGACGCAGATAATGATTGCCATTACGTCTTCGCCCCTTTCATGGACAGGAAAGGGTTCTCAGGGAGGATTTAGCATCGTCGGATATTCCTTAGGAGGAGGTATTGCTACGACTTTCACTAGCTTCTTTCCGAATATGGTTTCCTCTCTTGTATTGCTTGCACCGGCTGGAATCATGAGACCTTATCACATAAGCTCAACAAATAGGTTCTTGTACTCCAGCGGTGTTCTTCCAGAGAAGCTTTTGCAGTGGGTGGTAAACAAGAAATTCCAGTCTGGCAATCCTGTACATAAGAAACCCGAGGATAAGAGCGGAGTCGAAAATGCTATCTCAACAGAAGCAACTCCAGGAGAAGTTCCAATGTAAGCTGAATACTCTCTTTGGTTGAAATTGCTAATCTCAGTCAGCTCTTTTGAAAGTGGACCATTGTCATTGTCCCGGCCACATGTCACTGCTGCATCGGCTATAAAATGGCAAGTACTAAATCACCAGGGTTTCATCAACTCTTTTATGTCTTCCATTCGCTTTGGGCCGATTATGAACCAACAAGAAGCCTGGCGTCGAGTCGGAGAGTATCACTCTCTGAAGAAGAATAAGGTACTTGTCATTGCAGGACTGACTGATACAACAATAATTCACAAGGAGCTCAAGGAAGACTCCGAAGCCTGCTTAGGTAAGGAGAACATGGACTGGAGAGATATCGATGGAGGGCACGACTTTCCGATCACGAAACCCGAAGAGGTCATTGCGATTGCTGCCGAATTTTGGGGTATATAACGAAGCTTTTAGACGGCTGAACCCGATAGGAAATTAAATTTAGACATACTGGTACTGGTACCTGATTGTATAGATTAGCCGATAGTCCCGAAATCTATCAGATCTCATCACAATCCATTGCCGGTTCCTGGATGCCCATCACTTCTTATGTTGTCCAGATTTTGCTGTTGAAAATAACGTACCGATGTTCCCCACACCAATACCGAGCGGGACAAGACGAAGCATCGGCGATTTGCGACATCTCACCCCACAACACGTAAGGGATTACCCCAGACAGAAATATACTTCTCGAGCTATAGACACGGAATGTTGCAATGTATCTCGCGACCTCCCACATCCAGGTTCGTTTTGGTTTACAGATTCCCAGAAGCTTCATTCTTCCACCGCGAATATATTCCAATTCTTGATTTTCGGCCAGAATACTGACACGTCCCTGTTGAAGGTTGCGAACCATGAAGGGACTTCGCAGGGCTATAGCATGACAGGTATGACGTTTCAAATTTCCTGATCTTGTATATCATGAAGAGCAAGTCACATCTCATGTTTCTTTCAAAATCAAATCCTACTGGTGTTTTGTTCTGGTTGTGAAACGTGTCAAGTATCGAAATGCTCTTTACTACTCTTCTCTTGATCGGCCATTGCCTTGCATCTGTGAGTGTTTACGATCCCAGCGATTTCATCAGCCCAGATCTATGGACTGCAGATAATGCACTCGGCGTCGACTTCAGTGTCCGTCCTCCTAGCACACAGCCGACAGATTTGCTCTCCGTCTACACTTACAATGGGAGCGACAATATCACGGAGCTCGATCATGTCACACTCTCAGCTACAGAGAACAACACCAATGTTATTCTTGTTGCTGATGGAGCTAGTTTGAACCTATCATATTCTGAGCTTGACAAGACTGGCTATTCATCAAATCTTCTCTGGGCCAGTTTCTATGGATTCAATGCAGCTGTCAATATTGCCAACGCCTCTACAGGACACCTCAAAAATGTCAATATCACCACGCACAATGGAGCTGCGAATGTCTACGTCTATGGTACTGGCTCGGTCGTAACTGTTGATGGTGCTTTCCTCTACAGTTCTGGTAAGATTGACATATAAATGTACATATATTCTCATGACCTAACGTTCTCAGGACCCGTGGCACATGGGGTTTATGCTTCAGGAAATGGGACAGCATATGTTACTCACGTCAGTCATTACTCGGGCGGCAAGAGGTCCTCATCCTTCTCGGGTGATAGTCCAGCAGGATATCTCTATATTTCTAACTCAGGTGCTTATAATCTCCTAATATATCCACTCCTACTATCTCAAACTAACTTTGTTAGTCGCCCACACTGCTGGAATAGGCAGCGCAACATTCTACGCTCTCGGCGAGATCCATGCCGCTGGTGTCGTTGGTTATTCTGAGAACGGACCCAGCTTATTTATGGATGGTTATCAAACTGCTGTCATCGACAACAGCGATCTTACAGCGGGTCTCCTGGGCGGGATTGTGATATTCAGCTCCATGGTCCTCCAATCCGGTGGCTATATCTCTATCTCCAACTCTAAATTAACTGTTCTTGGGGATGACACGCCTGGTCTGTGGTTCGGAAACATCAACAAGACCGTCTCTCTCACGAACACCGAAATCATCACTGATTCTGGGATCCTGGCCGTGGCCAACTATTCCCAGATCACCCAAGACTTCGATTATTATGCAGGCTATGCCGACAACGCGAACCTTTCTCCAGCTACGGTAGATATCAACATTGCCGAGTCAACTCTTGTGGGTGACATTGTGCCTTACAATGGAAGTACCATCAATTGGAACTTGACTCAGCATTCTTTCTGGACCGGCACATCATACAGTGGCTTTGGTGTTGCGTATGCGAATATAATCCTAGACTCAACAAGTAACTGGACGTTGACTAACGATACCACTGTGTCAAAGCTGATCTCCAATGACAACTCATTCTCCAATGTTGATAGTCAGGGATACAATCTTTATTATGACAGCGCGGATGATGATAATGCTTGGTTGGATGGGAAGACGTTGAGTTTGGTGGGTGGTGGATTAGTCGCGCCATTGTAATTTGTAAGGAAGAAGGCTTTTGAGGCCAAGCTCTGCTTCAATTGATGGCCCCAGAAAGATTCATTATATTGTTGCGATAAAGAGACTATGTTGTGAAACTTTTCAGCAACGTCTACGAACTAAGTGTTGACGTATCATCCTTCAAGCCGCAATTTGATTCTCCACTCACGTTCGATTTGTCGAATGTCGAACTCTACTCTTAAACTCAATCTTTGCCCATGACATCATTTTCATTCGTTTTGGACGATTGGAATCAATCTTTTCCGAATTGAAAGTATGAGCAAGATGACAATCCAGCTATCCTCAGCTTAAGCGTCGAGGAAATTATTGCTGAAACTCCCACATACTCAGCATGGTTCATAAATGACGATGTCTCAGGTACCATCTCCAACGATCATCCTTTCATTACTATGGTAACGAATGCGGGGAAGTCGCCCCAAAGTTCGAGCCAGTGCACCCTACGGAAACGCCAGAAGAAGCTTTGGCTCTGTTTGCGAACGTCTCCTATCCCGAATATATCTATATACGCAGCAATATCTATCCATTAAGGTCAATACCAACACTTTTTAGATTTCGAGAAGTTTCAAGCCGCATACCTGCGGTGAGTGGTTGGGCATTTGTGCAGTATCACGCGTTTCACTGTAGATTTCACTGATCTATCAATCATGACTGGGCTGATGCATAATGAGTTGTTCAGTTGTATCACACTCTCTAATCCTCTGCAGGGGTCCTCATTTGTTCATTAGCGCACGTTAAACACCCAAATCCTCCCGCACCTACGCAACGGTCCCCAGCCTCTTTGATATCTGGTCGGTTAACACTTCAGCTCCCGTCATCACCAAAACAAAGGTTCCTAGATCGACAACCTCACGAGCACTGGTATGCGCCAGCGATCCTCGCAGCCACGATGATGGCAGATAGAATGTATCGCAGCGCCGAGAGCTCGCGCATTGGAGGCCACACACCTGCACGATCAGAACGCGACCAAGCGGATTACGACTCGTTTTCTGACTCGAGCTCATCCTCATGTCTCATCGATATTTCGAGATATTATCCACTTCCACGAACAAGAAATCCTATTCGCACCTTCTTCACGGCTCCTAGTGAGAGAAGACGCCCAAAGCGCAGAAGAAGTAGCCGCATCCTACGATTCAGTAATTCAAGCTCCAGTTCGATAAATACGGACCTAGCTTATGGCCAAGGCTATATCAAGGCTAAGAAGCGCTTATATAAGAGAGGAAAGGGATCGAGAGTAGGAAGCATCCGGAAGAAGAAGAGTTATAATGAAGATGCGGGTATTCTGGCAACACGCGCAGGCCTGGAGGGTCTGATGCAGAAACAATACCAACGTGAACACCGACATAATGTTGCGCAACAGCGTAGAAGAGAATTGTTTTCGCCGATGGGCAAGGCTTCTAGTTCGACTGGGGAAAGGGGAATAAACATGTCAAGCGTTTCTTATGGATCGCAAGCAATTGTGGTGGACGAAGAAGGCTGGGAATCTGCTTCGGATGCTGGATCGATAAGCTCTTCCAGTGTAGACTCAAAGCTAGCATTTGGAACGGCCGCCGATTTCTCGCCTCCCAGAAGTCCGAGGAGATCGCCGTTGCCATATCAAGGATGGGGACGCCCTTGGGGTAGGAGAAGAAAAAGCACAGTTGTCGATCCAAGACTTTTCGGACCTTACAACTCTTTACGAGGTGTGGTTACTGAACCTTGTGGGTTTGGAGATGTTGATCCCGACAAAGTTGGCATTTATATACATACGTCCTCTACCTTTTCTTCGCGAACCGAGATCCGAGAGCAGGAGAGTACAGTGAGTAGCTCAAGATCGCTGCAACACGTCTTTCCAATATCTACGGATGATCCCACTAGATTTGATGTCGCGCGAAGTACTGCTGCCTCTACTCAGGAACCATATGTACCATCTCGACCAGCCCCTGTTCCATTGCAACAACCACAGCCTTTCACTCCGGTCTCTCAGAGTGTATATGAACCAACTTATTCTACCAGATCCGCACCAGAAAATGTCGTTGCGTATGAGAAGCCAAACAGCAGTAATTCCCTTGCTGGTGCTGCGCTAGCTGGAATTGCTGGAGCAGCTATTGGTGGTATGATCATGAACAAGAGCGAGGAGAAACGCGAGCGTCGCCGGGAGGAGATCGAGGATTCTATGGTCAGTCGCAGTGAGAAAATCCGGGATGATTCAACAACTCGGTCCAAGAGTAGTAAAAAGAGTACGAAGTCTCGCGATTCCAAAGACGATCGTAAAGATAAACGCAAGGAGAAGTCTCGTGAGGCGAGCCGAGACAGCAAGAGCAAGGACAAAGGTAAGGAGAGGGCTCGTGAAGAGACTCGAGAGGAACGTCGTGAGCGACGCAGAGAAGAAAGACGTAGAGAGCGAGCCGATGGTTCTTATGACGTTCGACAAGTTCAGTCGGATGTGGCCCGCATTGATCCTTTCCAGTATCAAGTCGCAGATGACGACTTCCCGGACCGTGACCTTGACAAACGAGCTCTCACATCCGTTGGAGACAATACTTCTGATTTCTCTCGGGAACCGTTTGATAGAGGTTATGATTCTCAGCGTTATGAACCCCATAAAGACAATCGAGATGTCGCCCAGGATGAAGCCCTCATACATCGACCTCACGATGACGTTTATGATGCGCAACGTGCTGATTTCCACAAGAAGGAAGTGCCGAAGTATGACCGAGAAGAGCTGCGTGAAGCAGAGTCTATTTATCACGAAGCTGAGCATTCTACTGCACCTGTTGTGATGGGTGCCATAAGTGCGGCAGTAGCAGCGGAAAGTCATCGATCTCGATCTGAGAAACGGCATGATGAATACCGGAGCGATTACGAAAGTTCATACGCAAACCGTGACACGCAGCATACATCATGGTCCGATGAAGAACGACGAATCCAGGAGGATGCTGATCGTGCTTACCGTGAAGCTGTTCTCGCACGTAAAATTGCGTCCAAGGTCATTCGTGATCGCACATCGTCACCTGATATTGCGAGCAAGTATCGCAGATCCTCTGCCGAATCCAAGGAAATCGTCCGTATAGTTACTCCTCCTGGTATGGATGATACGAAGAAGCATGGTCCTTATGATGCGCCTAATGCCGATTTCCAACTTGACCACGTTATATATCCAAAGGATCTTCAAGTCTTCAAGACTGAAGTGCCAACTATTTCCTACCCCGAGCCAAATGATTTCTTGGGTACACGGCCCCTTCTGAATCTGGTCAGACCTACACCGGTCGCTACTCCTACGCCCGAGAAGCAGTCCGTTGTTTCGGAGCCCGAGAGGTCAACCCATGAACAGGAACATTGGAACAAACCTTCATCAGTCTCAGATGTGATTATTAGTCCTAAGGGAGAAATCTACCAAGCCTCCGGGCCTGACACTTACCAGACTCCTACAGAATCCACTGTTTCAAAGGGCGTTACGTGGGGTGCCAACGAGACCAAGCACTTCGACGTTGAGAGTCCCTCCGATGCTCGAGATGATTTTGTTTCTGGGTCACCAGATCTTCGTCAATCTCCTGCTTCAGAAGCTAAGTCCACGAGTGGATGGGGTGCCATCGCTGCTGGCATAGTTGGCGCTGCTGCAAGCGAGACAATATCCGATGGATCCTGGCGAGACAAGCCATACGTTGAGGACTACAGCGAGAGTCCTCATGAGTATCGTGGAGTTTCTGTAGAGCCTGAATATCGTGATCAATATCGCGACGATAAACCCCCTCCAACTGGTCCCAAGCCTTCTTCAATCAAAGAGCGGGGTATGCCGGGCGCTTTCAATGATGACATTGATTTTACTGCTACTCTAGCTGCTGGTCTACAAGACTCTGGCTTCGATCCTAATATCGTCATCAACGATCCAACATACCATCGGAGAACCTCACCCCCTGGGTCTCAGACCTCGCAGAACCTGGTTGAGGAGATTCCACATACTCCCCAAGATCTGAAGCAGGATGAAGAACTTTTCTTTCCAAAACTCAGCAAGAAAGAGCAGAGAAAACGTGAGAGAGAGGCCAAACGCAAAAGCATGGATGATAATCTTACTAGGGCTGCTCCTGATGTTGAGCAAGATGATTCAGGGATTTTCTACGAACCAAAGCTGTCCAAGAAAGAGCAGAAGAAACGCGATAAAGCTTCCAAGCGAATGAGTGCCAGTCAGATCTACGACGTTAGTCCACTCGATGAGACCCCTTTGACAACGGGCGAACTCGTAGAAGAGCCGCAGAGTTATTTCGAAACTTCCAAGTCAAAGCGAAGTTCTAATTCTAGGGGCCTTGATTCTCGAGAGGATGGCTCGGAAGAAGATAGAACTATTTCGGCTCCTGTGAATGCGTTCGATTATCTTCGCGAAGACAATCCAAAAATGGGAGAGGATTGGGAGATGCCAAGAAAATCTGGGTCAAAACGAGACAATGGTGCATATGATTCTCCTTCTCGATCTCAGGCATCGTCCTCGAATTATGATGTCATTAGCAAATCGTCCAAGAGCTCAGACAGCTCGAAGAAGAGATCTGAGCAATGGGAGACAACGGATCCAGCTGAAGTCTCATTGCCGTCAAGTACTCCTTCCGAGACTAATCCCGAACCTGTGAAGTCCAGCAACGTCAGTGGGATCTACGGAAAGGACCGTGAGGCCAAATCCGATGTCGGTAGGGATGATGATGAGGAGAGAAAACATAGAAGGAAGAGCAGGAGCAGGGGCGATGATGATGAGGTTAGATCTGTGTCGTCTGCACCGGCTGGTGAAGATAAGAAAAGAAGCAGCGGTGGCTTCTTCGGACTCTTTGGCTCTAAAGGTAAGGAATATAAGGAGGTAAGTAAGAAAAGCGAAGATAAGAGTCGAGATGATCCAGAGAGAAAGAAGAAACATAGAAATAGTAGAGATGTTGATGAACGATCTGCTGTTTCTTCTCGAAGCCTAGATGATGACCGGCGTCACAAGCGTAGGAGTCGCGATGACTATGATGACAAGTCTACCGTATCTTCTCCCGGAAATTATGAGGAGAGAAGGAGGAAGAATAGGAGCAGCAGCAGACACTCTCTCAACGAGAAGTCTACTCCAGATTGGGATGACTTCGAAGCTCCAAGACGTAAGAAGAAGTCTCTTCGAAGTGTGGATGACGATGATGAGAAGTCTGCTGTTTCTGCTCCAGCTGCTTATGATGACGACTTCGACGAGCGGAGGACAACTAAATCAAAGAGAAAATCAACTGGCGACAATCCAATCTACGGCGAACTTGGCAGTACATCATTTGGCGATCTGTCTGAGATTGGTACCAATGGAAACGGACATCTGAAAGACGAGTCTTTTTTAGATAAGTCCGACACCCTAGGCGCGGGTGTCGGTTTCGTTTCCCCAAAGGAACGACCTGAAGCCGCGAAATTTGATGAGGTGGACTTGCAAACAGGGCTGGTTGCCTCATCACCGCTCCAGCGAGCCGAGGCACAGCAGGAGGAGGAAGAAATCAGAGAGAGAGTCTTCAGACCAAGCATTGATCCTCAATACGGTGATCTTCTTCCTCTCCCTCCGTCGGACCCGCAGTCTCCCAGCCAGACTCCGCTGGAAAATCTCCCAGAACTGCCGGAAAGTAGACCCGATACTCCGGAAGCTGAGCGTCGACTTGCACGTGAGCGCGCACACGCGAAGAGACCCGATCACACTCCCGCTAAAAGCCCCAGTCAAAGTGCTGTACCTATCAAGTTTATGCTAGGTCATAGGGCTTCTAATTCTAAAGCAAGTCCTACCCAAAGTCCCGTCTCTGGATCGCCGGATACGCTCCAATTTCCCAAGTCGAGGTCTCGTCCTGTGAGTTGGGATGGCAATAGGGTCCGTCCGTTATTACTTGTCGAGCAGCAGAAAAGGGAGAGCGGGAACTATTCCCAAACAGCTGAGCAACTTCCGACGGATGACGAGTCTCAATACGTACCAAGATCCGGCTCTGAGAAGCGGAATGACAGATCTTCATCTATCGGTACTGATGCTATAGCTGCGACTGCTGGGGGAGTCGGCTTAGGTCTCCTAGGATCTCAATTCTTGAAGGATGATAAGCCGCAATATGAGCTTTTGGAACAGGAAGAAGATGATTTTTGGCGCAGTAAGAGCGAGCATTCGGAAGATCCGACATCTTACCAGGGGCCGCCAATGGTGACTGATACTCCGCATCTTGGAGCTGGTTCCCAAGATTCTGCTTTTGACTCTGTCCGCCATCCCGTCGAAGAATCTTCTCGTGGAGAGATCCTGCATGAAGAGCCCATTATCGAAGATCTTCATAGTGAACCTGCCCCAATACCTGGCTCTAACGTTCCTGAACTCGATAATCCTATACCAGTCTCTAGTTCAATCCCTTTGGTCTCTGAAAACGTCTCTACAGATCCGAAGCACGAGATTGTAGGAGATACCTCCCTTCAAGAAGTTCAAGATGGGGATCTCAGAAAACTTCCTGATAACCTCAACATAGATCTAGTGCGCAAGATAATCCCAGAAGTTTCTCACCAGGACACTAAAGAAAAGCATGGTAGTGAGGTCATTTTCGAAGACTTTGAATATAGCCTCGCTCCACAGCCTAGTACCGATGGCCGTCAGCGTTCTGATGCTACAACGACCTCTGCGGGGAAAATTTTGGTTACTGATGAGCAAGAGCCTTCCATAGTGGTGGAACACCAAAGCCTTCCCGAAATCCCTGTTCATGAAGTAGAAGGCAAGCCACTCATGGATTCCGCCTTTGTCGAGCAGCAACCTACGATTTCAGAGCATGAATATCGTCCGCATGTTGCTGTCCAAAAAGCTCAGGATACTCCTGCTGAAGAACATTGGCCTGACGAGCCACTCTCAACTAATCTGGACCACGAATACATGCAAGACATCTATATGCAGAAGGATAGCGACGAAGCTGCTAATAACATAACGAGCGCTGGGCAGAATGATAGAATCTTAGCGGTCGAAAGCTCGCCGGACATTCTTCATCGAGAGTTGGACGAGGAAACAGGTAAAGAAAGTACTGAGCCGATTTCCACGGATCTTGAGCACGAAGACGCACCAGATGCTTCTCTTCAACAGGTTCAGGATGAGCCAGTCCATGACCATTTGGCGACTAAGCCAAACTCGGCTGATCTAGAGCACGAAATCCTCTCAGACATTTCTCTTCAGGAAGTCCGCGAGGAGCCACTCAGAGGTGCTTTAATTACGACACCACTGTATCCAGAGTCAGAGCACGAAACGTTTCCCGAACTGACAGTGCAGAAGCTCGGGGATGATATCGACGAAGGCCCATCGATTGATGAGCACGTTTCCAAAGTTCTAGAACATGAAAATCTGCCAGAATCCAGCGCCCACGAAATTCAGCACGGCCTCATCGAAGAATCCTCAGCTGAAAATCCGGTTGCAAAAATCCCAGAACATGAAAATCCACTTGATACATCTCTCCAGAAAGTTCAGATTGAGTCGGAGGATGGGGAGACTTTGATTTCCAATCCTACGGCTACAGCTATAGAGCACACAACTGCGACCGGCAATGATCTCCGAGAATTTACAGAGGAGCTGATCGAGAAATCACTAGATGTGACGGATGAGGAATTGCATGAACACTCCGTGGCTGTGGCACCACAAATTCCAGACAACAACGCCTTCGTCACAGACCCTTCTGAGGCAAACAAGACAAGTGCTGTCGCTGAGAGTAGTCCTGTCATTGATACTCCGGTCGTTGAGGCTAATCCCGTTACGAATACTGAACATGTCGAGGACATTACTTCTCTTGAGGATGTCGCTCCTGTTGAGGAGACTGCTCCAGCTGAAGTACAAGAGCAGAAGGATCAGTTTGCTACTAAGAAGTCCAAGAAGGATAAGAGAAAGGATAAGAAAAAACGTAAATCGGTTATTTCTGCGGCGCAATCCTCGACGAGGGATAGTCCTACCGTTGAGCCTTTGCGTGAGGTGCCTAGAGCCGAGACTTCTTCTAACGGTCAGGAGATTCCTTTACTTGAG
Organism: Allantophomopsis cytisporea; assembly: GCA_024752435.1. NCBI lineage: Eukaryota > Fungi > Ascomycota > Leotiomycetes > Phacidiales > Phacidiaceae > Allantophomopsis > Allantophomopsis cytisporea. The sequence continues at coordinate 2,624,400 of CP103025.1, forward strand.
CCATTGGGTGAGGATTCTGAAACCAAGCCTTCACATGCAGTCTCTGTCGAGCAAGCTGTAGCTGAGCCTTCACAAGAGGCTCCTATGGTTGAAGTTCCTTTCGGCAAGAAGGATATCGCTACAGTTGAGCCTTCACGAGAGGTTTCTCTAGCCGAGACTGTTCAGGGTGATAAGGACATTGTTGCGGTTGAGCCATCACCAGAGACTCCTGTAGTTCAAGTTCCTTTTCATGATAACGACATCGCTGCGGTTGAGCCTCCACAAGAGATTCCCGTGACTGAGACTACTTTTAGTAGTAAAAATATGATTGCAGTAGAGCCTTCGCGTGAGGTTCTTGTAACTGAGACTGCTTTGGGTGATGAAGACATTGCTGCAGTTGAGCCTTCACAAGAGGTTCCTGTAACCGAGAGTCATCTCCATCACAAGGATACTCCTGCAATCGACACTCCACGAGAGGCTCCATTAACTGAGGTCCCATTCTATGATGAGGATATCGCTGCAGTTGAACCTTCACGAGAGATTCCTGTAGCCGAGAGCGTTCTGGGTGGTAAAGAAAGTGTTGCGGTTGAGCCTTCACTAGAGGCTCCTGTAATTGAGGTTCCTTTCCATGATATGGATATTACTGCAGTTGAGCTTTCGCAAGAGGTTCCTGTGGCTGAAGTCCCTTTTGTCGACTCCGCCAATGATCATTTTGAAGTTACTCAAACGATTGCGAATGAGGTTCCTCTGCCGGAATCTCCAAAAATCGAGTCTGTGATACCTGAATTACAAGAGGCTGAAGTCACGAATGAACATGCTACTGAGTCTTTATTCACTGACTCACGAGTTCTCATGTTTCCTGGTGAAACATTCGAAGAACGCAGTTACTCTCCGGGAGCAATCCAGGAGGAGCCGGAGGCATTAACCGCCAAGGAATATAAGAAAGACAAAAGTATAAACAGACGAAGTTCAACATTCGGTCCCACCCCTGCTGAAGAGGTATCTGTCGTCGAAGAGTCAGATGAGTTCGCAGTCTATAAATCGATGAACAAGAAGATTAACCGGAGTTCAACTTTTGGCCTGGATCGTATCCAAGAATTAGCAACAACTGAAGGATTAGAGCCATTCGGGATCAAGGAATCGGACAAAGACTGGGAAGTTCGTCGAAGCTCGACATTTGGTTTGAATCCTGTCGACGAAGATCCTGTTGATGATGATTTGGAAAGTTCTGCTCCTGCGGTTGAGACCGGATACATCAGCCAATGGCTACAGGACGAGCCCCAAACAGCTCAAGTACACGAACCACTTCCAGTTGAGCGGACAACATCTGTGATTATTCCCGAAATACTTGATGCTCCAAGAATCAACCCTGGCGATGAGGTTCAGATTCCAGGCAATGATGATGGGAAATACGGGAAGAGCAAAGAGATCTCACGAGATTCTGCCCGTCAAATGGATGAAGTACTTGTTGGCGACTATGCTGAAAGAGTGAAGATGGAAGATTCGGGAAGCAAAAATCTTGAAACTCAAAGTCCTACTTCAAAAGAGGCCTTGACTGAAGATCCCAGTCAAGAAGCGCAACACATCTTACGTGGACAAACGTCAGAAGCAACACCGTCGGTGGAGACTATCAAAGATGATGAATTCGCACTGCCTATAAGGAAGATATCAAAGAATGACGAGAATCGCATTAGGGAATCGGTTGTATTTGACACAACTCCTGAACCTGTTGTCTTCGAAGAGCCTTCTGTCGAGTCTGATATCCATAATAGAATCAGAGAAGATCTGAGTAAGGAGCCATCACACACAAAATCGACTTCTTTGATTAACAACACTGAACAAGTGACGTTCATGGCAGACATGCCACAGGAAACCCCAGGAGAAACATACGCTTCAGCCTTCGATGAAACGCCTGCCGAATTTTCTACCCCAATGCCCGATTTGAAAACTTACAATGCTACTCGTTCGGAGGAATATTTCCCGTCAATTATGGGCCCAAAACTTCACGACGAGACTGTTGAGCTTACAAAGTCTTCAGAGGACAAATCACTCTTGACAACTTATGAAACTCCCTTAAGTCATATCAGAGAAGTTCAAGAAACATCTGAGATCCCCAAAGACCCAGGATTGTCGAGCAGGCCCGAAATTATTCCACCTCCAGTGACAGATGCAAGCTTTTGGGCCGACGAAATGGAAGGCAATGACAAGCCTGCAGCTGGCGATGAAGTTTCGAAAGACCTTGATGTGGATACGGAGCGTTCAATGCCATCGGAACCTGTCCAAGAGGTCGGTATATTAAGTCGAAAGTCAAGCAAGAAAAGCAAGAAGAATGCCAAGAGAAAATCTGGCAGTTCTACTTCAGTTTCTAGCCCTAGATTACCGGCTACTGCTCTTAGCACTGTAGCCATAGCTGAAGCTGCTACTAAACTCTCATCAGAAAAGTCTGAGACAGCTAATCCAGAGCCACAATCTCCTGGTATCTCAAGAAAGTTGTCCAAGAAGGAGAGGAAGAAGAAGGTTGTAGATAGGAGATCGCAGAGTGATGACATCTTTGACGATGCAGCATTGTGGGAAGGAAAGGACCCGGTGAAGTTTGATGAAAAGAATGTAGAGAAGGATCGTGAGATGAATAGTGCCTTCATAGAAGAGGGTAGTGAAGTGGTAGAGCCTCAATCCAGTGAGAAGCATGACTTGCCGGACACAGTTTTGCAGGAAGGACAAGACTTCAACGAGTCAGTCGTCGAGGAACAGCCAGTCGTCGAGGAACAGCCAGTCGTCGAGGAACAGCCAGTCGTCGAGGAACAGCCAATTTCAAGAGATGATGTAAGTACTTCGATGGAACAAATCTCGTTACAGAAGCCAACCTCGATTGACGAAAAGCCAATCCTCGGGGAGGAGCTTGTCTCAAACAACAACAACAACGTTGAGGAACAATATATCGCAGGGGAAGTGTCAGTACCCAGGGATGATCAGTCATTATGGAACCAAAAACAGATTTCTGAACTACCTGTATCGAAGGAAAATTTAGCTCACAGCAAGGACGACTCCTTCATCAAAGAACAAAACTTCAATTATGGAGAGCCAAGTCTCGAAGATGCGGGTTTCAATAAAGACCAGGTAGTTTTAGAGAAAGAACTAAGTACCCAGGATGACCTGATACTCTCCAAGGAACAACCAAACTTGGAGGAGAATTATCCAGCCTTTAAGAAAGAGCAAGCTATCGTCGAGGAGCGGCTTAACTCTGAGAATACTCCAACAACAGAGGAAGAGACCCTGTCGAAAGAGGTAGAGCCGCTCTTTGAAGAGAAACAGTCAAATTCCAAGGAACAACCGGTCTTGCTACACGAAATCAAATCAAAGGAACACATCTTTACTAGAGAGGAAGACTTCTTGGAGAGTCCTGTATTGGGAAGACATTTTGACAGAGAATTTGGACAACAAAAGAGTTCATCGGGCAGACTTTCGAGAACTCCCAATGAGAACACCAGTGATCGCGCCCCTCATGAAAGTCGTTTTGGAGCAAAGACTACCCCAGCTGTTCACAAAAACATTCCAGATGTCATAGGTCATGGCAAACGATTTGAATGGCCTACTGTCATGACCAAAGAAGATGTTTCTTCGGGAACGGGTCCTCAGGACAAGCGTCGTGAAAGCCAGGAAGGATCTACGGGAGAGCCGATTACAGTTGACATAACTTTCGAGCCCTCTACAGAGGATACCGATTCAATGATTGAAAGCACATCTCCGGCACTCGAGAGATCTTCATCGGCATCCCCTGTAAAATTTGATAGAAATCACAAGCCACGGAAAGGACATTCATTAGATCGCAGCGATTCACGCGGAGGCAGAGAACCCTCTCGATCATTAGGTGGTCTAGGTATAGCTACGCCGCCCATTGGCACACCTGAAGACTCACCACAGCCATCTCCATCCAAAAACCGGGGGGCTCTGAGATCAAGGAATTCCATTTCAGCTCTACCAGTGCTCGAGGAAGAGCCACTTTTGCAGAGTGTTACTCGAGGACGTACTATGGACGATCCAAATAGAGACAGTGCACTTGTGACCGATTCACCAATGCATTTGCAAGCTCCTTTCAAAGGTGCAGATAGAGACAGTGGTGTGTACTTGGGAGATAAGCCAAAACCACAGTCTTCAGCAATTGATGATGCTATTGCACAGCTGTCCTGGCCTGTAGTTAATGAGGGGAAACAGACAATTGACCTCAAACAACAGAGAAGGAGACCAGAAGCATTGGACGCTCTTTTTTCACAGACTAAACTACAAAACAGGAGCGCTTCTCCATCTCCAGCACCTAAAGGCGCAACTCTCGGGTCTGTACGACTTGCGGCTGCAAACATCGAGGCCCAAGCTACTAGACGCCCAAGTAGAGAATTTCCTTTGCGGCCCAAAAGTTCCCAAAGCCAAAAGTCCGGTGCAAATATTGGTCGACAACGAACTCCTGATGTCTCAGCAGCTCTTAAAACTGAAAAGCCTGAAATGCGTGGAGGGGTTGCAAACGATCGCTCGGTATCTCCCCCACTTCGTCGCACCGATCGCCAGCTCCCCACTGATTTTGGGTCTTCCAGCCACCGGAGTCTAACCAACCTCGCTAAAGAAGCTGGACTCTCTCAAGGCTCCATAGCAACAACGCCAACCCCAGAGATCAACAAGTCCATCAAAAGAGACACTCCGGGTCAGGTCCGCGCCAGGGACATGGCTGACGTCTATGTAAGTGTATGATAACTTCAACATTGATTATGTTCAGCACTGATGAATTATCCAGGATGGCTTTGGCCAAGGTCGCATTGGCTCACCCATCTCACCTACACGACCGCATAGCATGCGACGCCGTCAGAGCATGCAAGTGCTCGACCTCGAAGCAAAAGTCGAACAGCTTGCTTCCGAAAATCGTATGCTTTCCGATGCGAAATCACAAATTGAACAGAACTTCGAGCGATCACAACATGCGACAGCTGCATTGGCTGATCGCGATGCCGAAATTGATAGCTTGAAGGCGACAATCGATTGGCTTCATCGTGAAGTATCCCGACTCACTGAAGTCAACGAAGGTCTCACCAGCGCAAATGTTACTATGGGTAACCAGCATAACGAGCGATACAATATCCTGGAAACACAACACTCTCAAACCCTTCGAGAGTTGCAAGCTACCCGCGAGGCTGCAAGCGTCAATGAGTCCCGCATGCAAATCGATGATACATTACAAGATAAGGATCGGGAAATTGCCCAATTACTTGGAGAGTTGGATGCTGCAAAGGCACAGATTAGGGAGATGCAGCAGCAAATATTGGCGTCAAAGGCTATTGACGGTGAATTTCTGGTTGTCAGAGACGAGGATTACTTCGACAATGTTTGTCAAGAATTATGCCAGCACGTTCAGCATTGGGTCCTTCGATTCTCGAAGTATTCTGACATGCGAGCTTGTCGACTTACTGCCGAGATCAATAACGAGAAGATTGTTGATCGTTTGGATAACGCGATTCTCGATGGCTCAAATATAGATGTTTATCTCGCCGATCGGGTGAAACGGAGAGACGTTCTCATGTCAATGACAATGACAATGATATGGGACTTCGTCTTTACGCGCTACCTATTTGGTATGGATCGAGAACAAAGACAAAAGCTGAAACAGCTGGAAAAGATGCTCTCGGAGGTTGGACCTCAAGCTGCGGTTCAACAATGGCGTGCAACTACACTCACTCTGCTATCAAAGCGCCAGGCTTTTCTTCAGCAACGAGAGCAAGATACTGAAGCAGTAGTTCATGAAATCTTCCAGACGTTATCAGAGATCCTTCCACCACCTACACAAAAGGAAGAGCCAATACAAGCACAGTTACGAAAAGTTATAAAGTATGCGGTGGATCTCTCGATCGAGATGCGTACCCAACGTGCGGAGTATATGATGCTGCCTCCTCTTCAACCAGAGTACGATGCCAATGGAGATCTTGTACGGAAGGTTTCCTTCAACGCTGCTTTGATGAATGAGCGAAGTGGCGATACCGTATCGAATGAGGAGCTGGAAGAACAAGGTGCTGTGGTGCGAATTGTGCTCTTCCCACTAGTTGTCAAGAAGGGTAACGACAGAGGTGAAGGAGATGAAGAAATCGTTGTCTGTCCTGCCCAGGTTCTAGTAGCCAAGCCAAAGAAGACCGTCAGGGTTTTCAGCCCAGACTCTGCGCAGCATAATCAGAGTCGCGTGAGCATGCAGAGTTCTATGCCGACCGAATATATGGAGACTCCTAACGTGACGAACTCTCGTCAGGTGTCGCCGTTCTAATGATTATGATGATGAAATTGCATTTGGATGGCGCAAGGAGAGGACAAAATATGTAATGATTGTGTATCGCATTGGTTTTTTACTTAATATTAGTATTTAAATTATCATGAATTGACTATGAGTGCCCGTCTTGTGCTTGTCCTTTCCATACGGACTGTTTCTGTGCGGTTTCCACGATTTCGATTGCTCCTTCCACATTTTTAATTATTAGAGTAAGCTATGGGAGTACCTTCATTCTCTTCGAGTTGCTCGACTCCCATGGTTCTTTATTATCCCGGATCAGTATCTCAATGTATCTTTATTTCATATGGCACCACGACCACCACCGGCATTTTTTGTTTGTCTCAAAGACATTGTCCTCCATGATAGTGGGAATGGGCAAGGCTCTATACTCAAAACAGCAGCAAGCTCTGCGGTCTTGTGTCCTCTATTGCTATTATTATTCCTGTGTTTCAGATCGAAATATCCTCAAACATAGTATGCTTACCACTTCCCCCGTCTCACATCTCTATACTAAAGCACAGTATAGTGTACCGAGGACATATCTCATACCTGAAGACAGACGAATTCTAAACAGAGATTCAACTTTCCTCGAAAGAGCACGAAAGATATTCACAGTCTCTGACAATGAAGTTATCACTAAATGCGGTCTCGATGCATACTTCTTCTTGCGATATGTCAGATCGATGCTGATTGCCTTCACGATACTGGCTTTTGTGCTGATTCCTGTTCTCTTACCTGTGGCTTATCTCCATGACTCCTTCGAAGGCAAAGATCTTGAGCCATTTGTCTTCAATAGCTCACATCAGCATCGCGGTGATGCTCGTTTGGAATGCCGGGCGCGCCATAGCAATTCAAGTAGTATGCATGCCACTGCTTCGGGACTTGTTACAAAGGAAGGGGACATTATAGATCTTCCCACCGCACCATACAAGACCTCCACACCACTAGTAGAGAAGACGACAGCTAATGACTTAGGCCCAAGGCCAATAAGCGCTGTGGCTAGTAACGTAAGCAGTCTTGTCTCATCGAGTGCAACTGCAAATTTCAAATTCTACGACTTGTTCCGGAATTGCACCGTGTCTCGTAACAATAGAGATCACTTGAATAGAAGCCTTGTATCAAACAGCATCGTTCGACGGGAAAACGCTTTGGATAATTTTAATTTTTCAAATGTTCCTTGGAATCATCCCACGCGGTACTGGGCTTACCTTGTCATGGCAGTGCTTGTCGTATCTCTCGTGTCTTGGGTTATACTACACGAAACCCAAGTATATGTGAAATATCGGACCGAGTGGCAGGATTCTTCATATTATCGAGCTAAGTCTTCTGCTGCTACAGTGCTTTTTGTTAACGTTCCTACGCATAATCTTACATATGGGAAATTCAAAAGAATGGTTGAGATTGCGCCAGATAGTATACAGCACATTTGGGTAAATGCTGATGCTAAGGAGCTAGATGAACTCGAAAGACGTAGGAGGAAGACGGTCTTGGAGTTTGAAGGCGCTGAACTCGATCTTTTGAAGAAGGTTCACAAATCGCAATGGAATACAAGCCTCAAAACCGATGTCGAGCGGCCAACGTATGCCGCACGACATGAGCAGTTTATGAGCACTACGACCACGAACTCACCTATAGACATCTCAGCAGACACAAACTCTGTGCCCAGTAATAGCTCCTCTCATTATCCAGATCTTGAGACAGTCAGTATTAGTAGATCTCTGGACTCCTCACACAGTCTATCTCAGTTCATAACCCTGGGAGGCCACGCTATGAACGACAGCTCGATTTCTCTATACTTGGACTCCCAACCTACACAAAGCTCATATATAGGCTTATGGAGAGACTGGATTATGCAGAAGGACAGACCTCAAATCGGCCGCAAGCTTCGACTAGTCCCGCGCTGTTTCATGAGACCATTTAAATCGATTGACAAAATAGACTATCTCCGACAAAAACTATGCGAACTGCATATCGATATCATCAGTCAACGGAAAAGGAGCTTAAAATGCCTTCCAAGCATTTTTGTACGCTTTCATCGACGAGACCATGCCAAGTTGGCTGCGCAACGAACCTACAGATATCCTGTTCAAGTGGGTTACTTTGAACCTGTCCCACATCAAATCCTTTGGAAGAATCTGAGACCGACTTCATATTTTTCCCTAGCTTTAAGAGGCTTCACCACTTGGATCATTCTACTAATATTGATTGCTACATGGGCTGTACCTGTTTGGCTTATAGGTATGATCACTATCATACTAGATAGGCTAGAAAATCTGAACGGCCAAGCACTTTCGAAAGACAGATCTCCCGTTCTTGGATATCTCACTTGGATTGCTGCCCCTCTGCCACCAGCTTTAATTGGTGTACTCATGCTCAATCTGCCAAATTTCATCTTTCGTCCATTGGCTCGCTGGCAAGGAGCGCTAACGAAATCAAACGCGGAAATAGCGACTCAGAGAATGACTTTTGGATTCGCGTTTTTTCAGGTTTTTCTTGTGAATCTGCTATCAGCTGGGCTTGTTGCTTGGATTGGGCTTGTCTTGCGTTCGCCTACTATCGATGGCAATCCTACGAATAGATTCGTCGGTCCGAGCTTCTGGGCGCGATTGGAGAGCATCTCGACTTCTCTTTCACAAACATCAAGATGGTGTATGTCTTATCTCACCTATCAAGCACTCGTGAATAGTATATCAACATTCACACAGTCTGGTCACTTGATTTGGAGAGCATGGACGGCATGGGAGAAGCGAACGCCTCGACAAATGGCTCGAAGACGTTTTCACATGCCTCAACAGAGGTGGGCACCTTCGTATGCCTTAATCACAGTGATGGCCTGCATGGTACTCACCTACTCTGTTGCTCAGCCTTTTGTGCTTGTATTCGGTATAGCGAGTTTCGGAATGCTTCTTCTAGCATATAAGTATAACGTGCTATATGTCTGGGCAACACGGGCTGAAAGTGATGGGAGACAATATCCTTGGGCATTAAAGCATACCTTTATTGGTCTTTACACTCTGACTGTCTACATGATAGTTCTATTCTTTACTCAACTGGGATGTGATAACAACTTTGCTTGTATTCCTCAAGCAATATGCATGTTGTTTGTGCTTCTCTTTCTCATTATTTTTCAGCTAAAAGTTCAGCGCAGGTATAGCAGACTTGTTGAATGGGGATCATCAGGGCCTCCAGATGGCCAGGATGTGGACAAGTTTTCAAAAGGGCAGGAGGGTGTACATGATTTTGTGAAAAATGGGGAAGAGGTTGTCGCTTGGATTCCCGGAAACCTGCTGGGAGTGCCAGAGGATGAGTGTCGGGCTGCACCAAGAGGTGTTCAGATGATTTGTGAAGGAGCGTACATCAACGATGATGGAGATGTTGTTGTTACAGACCCACTGGTCGGCAGAGCAGATCTTTGTTGTAAGAGGTACTGAGTTTAGCTGAAATGAAATGAAATCGCTAAGTTGTTTCTAAAATGTGGTACCAATTGGTTCTAGCAGTTCGAAAACCCTGCATATTTCTGTGCTTTTGTGTTGTCAATACTTCTTTTGTAAACCCAATCACGACCGAAAGTAAAACTGTCAACAATTATACAGCTGCCAGTCAACGTATGATCTTCAACGGCGGCTAAGCTTCTTACATAGCCCAATACAGCTGCGCAACCTACGTATAGATTTAGATTTTATTCGTTCTCGGTATAAGTATGTGTAGATGATGTATAGTTAACACTACTATCATTCTTTCGTATCAATCTGAAGAGATCCGTTCCCATAATTCGCAAGCATAGCGACAATCAAAAACACGTTGGAGATCACTTTCATATGTTTATCGAAGGTATCTGATTGTTGGTATCAATATATTTTGTTTGTTTGGGTCTTAACGTGGCTGGTATCGTATTGAAGGCTGCCTCATAGTCAGTCCTGACAGTTAGGTAGTTTGGTGAAACACACTTAACGATTATTGGTGCAACGACTGCGATTTTCCTACCTGCGTTTCAATATTGGGTTTTTGTATGCACTGGATGGATTTGCAAGCTTTGCTAAATAAGTCTCTTACCTGTCCGTGTTATTTGTGGCTGCGATTATACGGATGCATACAGCATCAAATTGGTTGATAGGGAGATCCATCCAGGAAGACTACTTTGCCAGCAAATACATAACCAGACATACAGCATTGTGACGATTACAAGGATAGATAAGAGAAATCTAAACATAATTATCGTGAGCTACTGACCGTATAGACCAAGATGACCGCATTCTCCTCATAGCCATTGAGTTTCGCTTCGGAAGATCCATAATAAATCCTCAGCTTTTCTTACCCAAACCAATTCAAGTACTCTAAGTAAACCAAGGGATTCGGCGTTCGTTTCGCAGTTTTGTTGATGAATTAGTGCTAAGAGAAACATCTTTCACCTTTGAAATCAAGCACAAAAGGTGGACAGAGGCTCGGTCCCAAGCACCATTATCTTTCTTTGGCTCCTCTCCGAGCCTTGAGCTATCTCTTCAACTGCATAGGTACCTTACTTTGGTGAGGCGGACTGTCACGTGGAGCCACTTTTCTTGAATGCTCATTGGTCTGTGGCCCTCATCCAACTCAAGTAGCGCCTTGCGAACGAGGCGCCCATGATCAGCGGCCGCACAGTAACACACAACCTTGAGCTCACAAACCTATCGATCATCTCTCAGATTCAACGACATCATTGATATTCACGGATTCTTTGCGTTCAATATTCGGGTTCCTTTTCGGAGGCTACCAAGCGATCCAGAAATCCGTCAACATGTCAGAATCTTCTAAAGGAAGAGGGTTTGACGAGACCTCGGTATGGAAGTGCGGTGTTCAACACTCGTGGGAGCGCGTAAGTTACCAACTTCGTTGAACTCATTATTTCCTTGGATCGTCAAGCGTTATGACTCTTTCAAGTCAATTCTGGAGAAACATTCAAGCGGCAGTGTTGATGATACAGGGGATTTCTCTTGGTGCAAGTTCTTGTCTTCGTATGACTTTCAGGCGTCGCAATCTCTTACAGTCACTTTGTTTGATATCCAAGTACCAACCTCTCTCATGTGCTAACTTTTTCAGTTCAACTATGGAAAAAACTTGGAGAAGGAAGAGAGACAGCAATTCTTTGATGGCACTCTTCCCTTCATGGGAGCAAGTCACCTGTTTGATCTTGATTTCGACCCTGAGGAAGACTCTAACGACAACGAGAATGAGACCAGTTTGTTTGATGAGGAAAGAGAATCATGTGTACCAAGAACGTGTTCCTGGCGCCTGAACCTGACAGCAATGTCCACACATTACAATGTATGTGTGCTTCAAGGATTGCTGTTGTATTATCGCTGAATGAATATAGCTATACTTTGTGGCCTACGGTCATGAAGTGTACTGTTACAAGCCTGTCGGCATGTTTCAAAAGATGCACAAGAAGCCACACTTTATCATTTCTCTTCCAAGAAGTGAAGCCGGAAAGAAGATCCCAGGGGTTCTCGATCAACATCATCCACATGACGTTAATCACCTGATCGTCCGTAACTTTGGAGATGGTGAGATATTGCTGATGGCGTGTGATGATGGTGACGTGATCGGTTACCATACAGTGGCTTTGAATAACTATGCTGATATGCGGGAGGAATTTGGAATTGTTCCGTCAGATCCACCACCAAGACCGTAAGTGATATTTGCTCCTGAATTTTCAGCTACTGACTTGTCCCAGATTCTTTCATCAAAATGTGACAATGTCTGCTTGGGGTCTGGATGTTCACCAGAAATCACGGTTGATTGCCGTGAGTTCTAATATGCGCGAAGTGCAGATCTTTTGTTTCGCTATGCACTCAGAGGATTTGGACACCGTGCCACCATTTCCCTCAGGGTGTGATAATTATCGTCTTGACGAGGAATTTCCAATACTACTCCGAATTCCGCTCAATTACGACAAAAACAACCCAACTCCATATCCGACCATCAATCGTAGCAGAAACTTTCGAGTTATCAAGGCTCTTGATCACCAAGGCCATAACATACCCGGTATAGCCTTCACATCATATGCCAATGGAGAGGCCGAAGCCGTTCTCGCAACTGATATCAAAGGCAATCTGTGGGATTTGGGAATCTGGCATCCTGGACGCAAGCTCATTAGCAATTCGCAGAAGCAAGGTTTCACAACAAGCGGTGGCATGTGAGTAACTACCACTCACTTCTCTTGTTTTCTGCTAACTTTGGAAAGGGGCTGGGGTGTTCTTGTTCTTCCACATGACTTTTTCTTGAAAGTTACCACCCGCAAAGAGGCGTTTGGTTTTTCACTCAGTCAGTGTGACAGTGAAGACAAATGTGACATCTCTCGCAGTTTAGCGCTGGTGCCCAATAACTCACTCTACCATCCACGTCATGGAGACCGCATCAATGATCCTCTTGGAGCCGCTTTATCAGGACAAGTGGGACTTCTAGATAATGGCGAAGATGAAACTGACTCCTCCAATGATTCGGAATTCGAGGCGCCCGCCTGGATCGACGTAACTGATGAGCCCGTCTTGCAGAATCAGTTCCTCACTCAGATTCAGAATGAGGACTCGCTGACCGGTGGGGACCAGACTCCGGATAATGAAGCTAACGCTCCGTCTAACAATGCCGGTGGGGCTCCTGGACTGCAGACACCGCTTCAGCATGCGTATTCAATTGCTCAATTGATGCACGAAGGGGCTCACAGAGATAGCAAACGGGCGATGGTGTCTATCTGTCAAGAGCTGGCAGATCTGCAACTGACGACATTCGCCGGCCCTTCGTTAGCTCATAGATATATGAACGTACCAGGCATATCAGTCCCACTTGAGATTGTCGGTCATTTGAAAATCTGGAATGTTCTTTACAAAAAGATCTTCCCTAGATACAAAAGTCGGTATCTCTTATCGGCTGACATGTCCTCAGAAATTAGGATACTCGCAGCAAGTATACCTCACTTAGTGTGTAGTATGTTCCAAGTTCTCGGCAACAACCTCGGTAAATCGGGTGACCTGCAAACCAACACGGGGTTGGTCATGGTAAAATTCTTCAGGGCACTTGGCCTACGAAGCGATAAATCCGCCAGCTTAGTGAAGATGAACAATGGTCTCCCTGACTGGGTTAATGGCATTCCATCAACCCATAATCTGATTCCTCATCCACCAACTGATTCTGAAGTCTTGGAGGTCCTTGGCACAGATCTGAGCGAGGTCGATAAAACACTAGAGGAGGAGGCACTGTATGACTACATACCCATCCTAAAACTCGCTATGCCAGCTGGAGGACTTACAAGTTTCGAGGATGCTGGAATTGTTGAGCTAAGCATGCCCTTGACTTTGAGGAGATATTCTCCGTCCAACGAGCCTCCAGTACTGTCGCCCGAACTCTTCATCCCGTTCCCAGAGCCTAAACAGTCTGCATACGCCGCGAAACTGTCACAAGGACGAGATATAGTCTTCCATACGTATACACATCATATGCGTATCTTGGCTGCACCTGGCAACAAGCGTATCAAGACAGTTTGCTGCAGCAATGCGGCTTTCCAACAACTTCCAGATGATCTGTTACACCTTGGTCAGGTAGATCGTTTAAATATGTTACAGACGATTCCTGAGCTACACCTCGTTATTATTGGTTCCCAAATTGGCCGGGTCATTCTCATGACGATGACTAGACTCGCCACAAAGCTGATCGATGCGAACAGGCACTTGAGTGCTGGTAGAGGTAAAGCTAGATATGGCATGAGGTTGGAAAGAATCTTGCCCACCAATGATCAGGAAGACAAGATGTTGCGTCCATACGCTACCTTGCTCGGTATTGCCGTTGCGCCGTTGCAAGATGCAAAGAATAGGAGGGACATATGGAGGCTTTTTCTGCACTATTCGGATTGCACCATTCTGGCCTACATATTGGAGAGAAAGGGTCAGGATATCGAGGTGGATGCCTTTGGCATGGTTGTTTAATATGGTGTTTTTGCTTGAGCATGGTTTGCTACGTATTTGGCATACTGCCTGGCGTTCTAGTTGAAATAAGATACCCGGAATAGGCTTGAAATTTATGAGATTCTGACTCTTGTCATTGTCGTATAGTGTGTATGGTTTTGGCCAGTTGCTAAGGATGCGCTTTTCAAGTTGGATCTCCCAAACAATGCCGTTAAATTAGGATTTGTTCTTTCAGTTCGAAGATTTCTCGTTCTGTAGCTTAACATGTACATGTTGACACGATACCCACCATAGGCTGTGAATGGTATTTTCTGCATATTACACAGCAAATCTGGTATGAAGATGACCCTTTTAATAACGAATTTTCCTGTAATAGAACGAGCAGACTGTATAATTGAAACAGACCCACGGTGACATAATTTATACAGACAGCTTTTTATATCGTTTTTGACATGTATGAATTATTCTCATACGAACCTCAAAAGGAAATTCACCAGGGTATATCACTCCTTGCCAAAAACATAGAATCAAATCAGACTACAGACCTGTTATCTGCTATTTTCTGGAATAATGAGATGCAGTTATGCGTCCAACTGACGCACTCTGATGCTCTACTCTTCAGCTCAGGCGTCATGTGGATTTTATTAGTTTCGAAATTGGATTTATCTTGACTAAACTCGATATTGATTTTCCTAGCACATGGGACGTGGCTATCGCAAACTGCTGTTATATAGTCTCGTGTCTGTGAGATAGTCATCTCTGGGTATTTTTTGTTCACTTGTGCTTATGTGCTCTGGACAGCTCTGATACATCTGGAGATATAAATCCATTTCAAAGTCGAAATTCATGCATTTCTTTTTGTTATATCTTATATTTATATTATTCTGTTATTTCTTCGCCTCTTTCACGATAATGCTCTATACAAATAATATAATAGTAGTTCAAATACGCCTGTGGGGAATTTTTCCGTATTCTTAATCATTCACCTTCGAATAAAAACCCAGAAAATAAATTCAGAAACAGGACTTGATATAAGTATTGCGAATAAGACTTATCGGTTTCTACTTGCTGCTTCCTCTGGTATAGAGCATATTCCTATTCGACATCTTCCTAAATCCCTCCCACTGACAACACCATATCCCGCATATCAATTCCAAGAGTCACCTCAACACCAAGCAAGCCCGACATGGAAACTCAAAACTCCCATTTCCACAAGTCACCGCCAGTTTTTCACCCTTCGCATAGAAACAAGTTTACATAAACATGCCAAGCACGAATCACTAATCTTCCCCTCTCTCATCACCGTCCACGCCAAACATACCGCCTGGGCATTTCATGCACGGTATCACGTGACACCAATCAGCCAGTCCCGCAAGGCGCGCGCGAAAAGATGCTCACATTGCATCCACGAACCAACACTCCCACCGACCAGTGCTCGATTTTATGCTCTGCACACGCAAACCCGAAGAGGGAATGGGCGTTTTCATGGTGAGGCAGTCCGTATACAACGACATCTATTCTGCGTATATTCATGGCGATTTCCCCGCGCGCACGAGGCAGAAGGCTTACGGATACGATTCGTGCTCGAGGCTGAGAGTGGTAAGGCAAGTGGCTGAATTTACGTGGGCGAAAGAGATGGCGAGCGTTTCACGATGTTTTCTTTGTTCGACGGAGGGCTTTCTTGTTACTTTTCTTGGACGTCGCTTTTTGCACTAATTCACTTACTTACCAGATCTTTTTGAAAAATATCTCTATTCGGATTGCGCTTCGGCATTGACCCGTCTAGAGTTGGGCTGGACGGTTCAAATAGCATACTAGGTACTATGGTATGAATACCCTTTATTGCTGCATACAAGGTCCCTTATTTCTCGGGTTCCTAGGTTTGTGTTCATGGCTCATATCGCTGCGTAAGCGCGGTCGATGGCCTTGCATTACTGTGGTCATGTCTCGGGAATCGGCGAGTACTCTGCTCGTGTTCTGCGTGGATTTCGTCTTCCTTTTATCCTGTCTGCCATACCACACGCAGAGCAGAGAATACGAAAGATCGCCGAAGGATTGGCGATCGTGATTCCGTGATAGTCAAGAATGTCTATCCTCATCAAATTGTTCGACGACGTGTAGAATCAGGAGCAGTATTTTGGATTGAAGGATGAGGCGTTCATCAACGGAGGAGGAGGGAAGTGAGGGTGTCTGGTGTGATCTCTGCGTGGTCTCTGCGTGTGTATGTATGTTGGTGCGTGTGTACATTTGCTTACTTTGCTTGACTTGACTTGACTGACTTGACTTGACTTGACATGACATGAACTCGACTATTAACAACTGCGACTCAGACTCAGACTTCCTGCAACATCTGTCAATTGTATTCGACGATCGTTTTCAACCATTTACTTTTGCTGCTGCATTTGGACGCTAGTGTTTCGGGTTTGTGCTGCTGTCGTCACGGGATGTACGTTGATCCACCTA
Source organism: Allantophomopsis cytisporea (assembly GCA_024752435.1). Taxonomy (NCBI): domain Eukaryota; kingdom Fungi; phylum Ascomycota; class Leotiomycetes; order Phacidiales; family Phacidiaceae; genus Allantophomopsis; species Allantophomopsis cytisporea. Next base: position 2,641,074 of record CP103025.1, read on the forward strand.
TCATATCATGTCCTCAGCCATTCCGGAGTGGGTGTGTGCACTTCAACTCTTCAACTCTTCAACTCTTCCTTCAACTCTCCTCTTCGCCTGTGCCTCTTCATCCTCCTCGTCAATGTTGTTTGTGCAATATAACGATGCCTGTGCTTTGACTTTGTGCTTCCGGATATACTTATGCTTACGGTATGGTGGGTGTGGTGTGGCTGGGGGCTGAGAGCGAAGGCGAAGGGGAAGGTGGAAATTCAACTACTGACATACCAAATTCAATGGCTGTTGTTGTTTATTGCTTGGGTCGAGGTCATGGTTGTGGTCATGGGTTATCTCGTGGGTTATCTCGTGGGCTTTCGAGGATAATCATCGACTGGGCTGATTTGCCTTCACCTTTACCTCCAACTTGACCTTTACCTTTTCTTTACCTTTTCTTTACCTTTTCTTTACCTTTTCTTTACCTTTACCTTCACCTTCACCTTGTCTATCTGTACCCGTATGTACGTACCTGTACCTGAACCCGAGCTTGTGCCTGTCTGTGCCTCTCATGTATGCATGCATGTGCCTGGATGTCTTGGGTCAATAGCAGGGGTAAATGTGAATCTGTGCGGATCTTAGCGCTATTCGGTTGGTGAGAAGTGAGCTCATGAGAGGGGATGGTGATATTTGAATTGTATTCTCTAGAGTCAGAATGCATATTAGAGTGAGAGTGAGAAGTGAGAGAGAGAAGTGAGAGAGAGAGAGAGAGTCAGAGTCAACCATGAGCAGAGCAGGTCAATGTCATGTCTGCGGTGAGTATCACAGTGTTGTCTGTGTCAGGACTGCCCATTTGTCACCTCCCTCCCTTCCTACGGCTACCCTGCCGGACAAGACTTTGATGTCATGATGGTGATGATCTCAATCACCTCACATCGTTGACCCTTGACTCGATGTGATGTGTATGGATGATATGATGCGCTGTGCTACGGTGGTGCATCACGAATTTTTTTTTTCCAACACGAGATTGAGCAACGAACATGATTCTCTCGCCCGACTCGGGGCGCACGACAAGAGATACGATATTATCCTCAATAGAACAGTAAACTCTCCAACTGCCTGTCTCTCTGCCCTCTACAACACCTCCGTACACAGTAAGCACCGCATCTCATCCTCCGACTTCATCATCCATGATCACCCCATAGCATAGAATCTCAAAAACGTCTTTCCCCCCCTCTATGATCATGGCATTGATGGACCAGTATGGAATTAAATGAGAAATTCAATTGCCATTAAACATTTGACTCACCCATTTGATTTGCTGCCCCAAGGAATTGAGGCCTGATCCATCCATGCATCGCTACCCGGCAATGGCCCAGCACAAACGCCAGTCCGTCGCAGCAGCGCCCCGTCGCCTCGGTCGAAAGAAAACCATCAACTCCACTTCCCTCCGCCGCCGCACGCTGTGATTCCCATGCTCCAGAAATTTCCAGAGCACATTCAACGTCCATTGCCATGATCCATCGTCCCCTTCATCTCCATCTTCCCACTTCCATCCTTTGTCCCTCTTTCTGGGTGCGTGTGTGCGTGTGTGTGTGCGCCCGCCGTCCTTTGCATCGTTCGTTCGTTCGTTGCTCCACGCTGCTTTGCCTCGCCCCTAACGCTGTCCTTCCGTGCCAGGCACGAGGTTCTGCAATAGCTGGAAGGTAAGATACCTTTTCGGACGCTGGGCTCGAGCCTTTCCGTATGGGGTCGTAGTGAGTGACCTTGGCAGGCCTCGGGCGTGGCACTGATTAAAGGCTGCTTATGTCGATGGGGAAATGGTTTCGTTGGAGGAAATCCATGCCTGAATGGGGTGGTTCATTACTTTTGCTGTGCATGCATGCATACCTTAGGGTACATGGATTACTTTGTGCGTTTGTAGAGTCTCGAGAGAGAGTGAGAGAGTGAGAGAGAGTGAGAGAGACTTCCTGAGAATCTAGGGCTGATCTACTGGGCCTTGCCATCATTCTTGCTCATCTTGTACGCTTCGTGCATTGCTCGCCACAGATGGTATTCAATGGGAGAATTGCGGGAGAAATGGGGGGGGGGGGGTGTTTGGGGAATGAAGGGGAGCTTTGGGGCATGTAGGGCGATCTTTTTGTTCTTTTTTTTGTTGGACTTTTGTGGATGAGTGCAGTTTGGAATTTCGATCTGATCTGAATGTTGAGGTCCATTTGGGACTTCCCCAATTCTATGCCGGTCAAGGGGCATGTTGATATGTTGATGATCGTCTCTCAGGAGTGTATACATAATCGATGGTGGGCATATATGCATGTGCCGTATATATGTATGTATGTAGTATGTACGGTCTATCATCTGTATTGAGTATGTACAAGTAGGTATCGGTGGTATATATGTGCATCATAATATATAGATAGATATACGACTTTGTGGACGTCTACTCCGTCATAGACAGACCTATCATATACCTACCTCAGTAGGAATCTCAACGACACCTCTAGAGTTGATTGCGTATCACGTTCTGCATTTAATAGGGAAACTTCGTAAGCTACCAGTATTATAATGGCACTACTCCGAGAGGGACCCCACATCAACACCCACCGTTTGTAGCACATAGTCTTATCGAAGTCAAGGGATCTTGTTTACAATACGAAGAGATGGTGGTGTACAGGAGAAAAGATGACTGAATAGGAGACAATTGATGGAGAAGGAATGTCAAGAAGGGAAGGTTCGGAGATGTAGAGGTTCAAAGGTTGAGTGAGGTTCAGAGGTAGAGGTAGAGGTAGAGGTAGAGGTTGAGGTTGAGGTTGAGGTTCCGACATTCATAGATTCAAATGGAGTCGCATATACTATGAAAGTATTTTGCGACAGCGAGATTGAATGATCATGTATTTGAGCGTCAGAGTGTTCCATCGAGTAGTGTCAAGTGTCGGGTGGTATTCTCATGTGCAGGCGCTAAGAACAGATCCCAATCTAATATCCTGGTGAATGTCGAACTCAGAAATAGAGTAATGAATGTGCCCCAGTCTTAAGTAGCAGAGAAGGTCGGGTAGTGCGAGGGTAGTATGAAGTAGTGTAGTATGGTATGACAGGGGTGAGTTGAGTTGAAGTGAGGTGAGTTGAATTGATTTGAAGAGAGAAAGGGAATGAGAGTTGAGTAGGTAGTTGAAAGACTACTTACCCACTTGACTACGAAGACTCTGAAGACTATGAATATAATGAAAACCATGAAAACCATGAAAACCATGAAAAGTATGCAAGACATAGATGCCATAGAATAAGGGGCAACACAAAGTAAAGGTAAGGTACAAGAGTAACGAATGTACTCTACCTCTCTATTACCTAAGCACTGAATGGATATTTTATATTTCGTATGTTTATATGTATTCGTGTGTATGTGTATCGTACTTTGAACTTCATATCTTGTCCTGTCGAATACGGTGTAGTACTGGCATTGATGCGGTACCGCGCACCAGAGCATCAAAGCCAGCCAGCCAGCCAGCCAGTCAGCCAGTCCGTAACAAATCCAAGCCCCAAGCTCCAAACCCCCTCGAATTACTCGGCTTGGCTGCTGTGAGACTACATCATTTACATTGTCACAGGCCTATCAGAGTTCGTTATTAGATCATAAGCGTTCTGCAATGCTTGGAGAGGACCTGAGAGCACCGAGAGAAGCTGAAGGGAGTACCTGAGCGTATCTACTGTAGTTCTAGTCGGATGTGCTAGAGCATGTTGACATGAATAAGGTTGCTGACCCTTTTTCTTTTCATCACAATGCACCAGGTCCATGTGCATATGGTGAGGGTGAGATCGTGCTGTTGGGTATGAGAACATGAGAAGGAGCATGTCAGCATGTGAGCATGTGAGCAATATGCCTTTCAATACCGAGTATCTCTATCTACATCGATGTCTCCATCTCTCTACGTATCTACTTTGCACTCGACGCACTATGCAATACTTTTCAATCACTCAATCAATTGGAGGAGAAACCAATCAATCAAAGCAATCAATTAAAGCAAATCATATTAACGGACTTATACACCCGCGCCGCATTGTCCTTCTATCACACAAAGTGCACAGGCCTCCCCACTCGCTCATTCACACAATCGAACTCGACCATCTATCCGTCCATCCATCTCGACTCTTTCTCTCTCGCATGCACACACCATCTATCCATCTATTCATCCATCTAGCTATCAAACCTCTGATATGACCTACGTAATTCAACATATTACGACCATCGTGCCTTTTGTGCTTCTCAATCATAAACCCTAAATGATCTTGTTCTTTCTACCTTTCGCAGTTCTCATGTGACTCTGTTCATTCGTGATGATGGGGTACCAAGTGCAATTCTCTCATAGCCACTCACGCATTCACTCACTCACTCTCTTTTCCCCCCTCTTCTCCCTCTCCAACCTAACCAACTCTCTCACCTTTACATATCCTCCTCAAGAATCAACATAGTAACATCTTTCATTGACCTCGCCCTTATTACCATCATTTGGTCATTTGGTCATCTTGCCATTTATCATCTTGTCACACTGACATTTGGCCTTGTTCTGCAATCGTTAATTACATATTACATCCAACAGAGACAACATATACTCTTCTACACCTTTTCAAGCGCTACAACCAGGCCCTTCCACTGCTCCTCTCAATATAGCCCATCAAAGAAGACCCCAAGGAAAGGAAGAGGACCCTCACAAATCCTTCCTCATCAACCATCTTCTTCCATTTGGTAGATCCCAAATTAATTCACGGTCGCAAGGGTCCCCCTCCCCCAGCATCATTGCGACTAACCGCTATTCACACACACTCACATATTAAACTGGGGGTCCCTCTACTACCTAACCGTGTGGCTCCGAGAGTGGATCCCACCGTGGAAACGACTCCTTTCGCTACTACACAGTACACACTCACTACTCGGACTCTTCGACAGTGACTGACTGAGCCTATGCTTATGCCTGTGTCTGTGCCTGGTGTGTGCCTGGTGTCGCCCATCGAATCCATCGTCGAAGGGTGTTTGCTGCTGTTGTTGCTCAACTCATACCCACACTGACACTCCTCCTCCGTCTTTGCTGGGGAGAAAGAGTAGAGAAAGAAGTCCGTCACCAAACCCGGCTTGTCAACTTTGTCTCCGGATATACAATTCATCTCTGAACATTCACGCTCTCTCTCATACTCTTGCAGTCACACTCGCTTTAACTCAGCTCAACTCAACTGAACTCACTCTCGCTCGCTCACTCATCTCACCAACGCTCTCTCCCCCCCCCAAATATCTCCTAACTCGCTTTCTCTCGTTTCAGCCAATCTCAACCATCGCGATTTTCGACGACCACTTAATTCGTAATTTTGATCGAATCTTCCCGTCCCATCCTGGTGGACAATAATTCCAATAATCTTGCAGCGACGAGATCTCAGATTACCTTGCACTTGAAGTGTTGGGCCGGAAACTGCTGGTGGAATAACAAGATCCATTGTTGGGATACCGATTCGATAATACAAACGAACCCAAACCACAACGCCGATATCGACGACTGCTGGATCGAGCCGTCTTCCTCGACATTAAACATTCAATTAACCTTCTTGCGCTCACTATACCACGAACAACTACCCAATTACTACCTCGAATTTGTTTGTGTTCTCAATATGCTCTTGTAGCATCGCGACAAGTTATTGGCGCAGAACGCCCGACATCTTTCAACAACCCGAAGCGAAATTATCTTATCCCTTTCCTTTTTTTTTTTGACTCGATCGACCTCCGAGAGGCTCTCGAAATATCATGGCACCTCCAAGTCCAGAGGTGCCGCTGGACGATGCATGCACGGCCATATACGACAACACTTTATATGCGTACTCGAAAGACGCATTTCAATCCTTGAAATTAGAAGACGGCGCAGAATGGAAGACCTTATCGATGGGCATGTCTGTGGAAAATGGGGTTTGTGTGAAGGCTACTCCCGACGACGACTCCAATCCGGACGCTTTGTACATCGTTGGAGGACGCGCAAACGATAGCATGATTGGTACTTACTCTGGATTACAACGATATGATTTCAGCAAGAGCGCTTGGGATATCATCGATTACCAAGGAGGAAAGGATGTCACTATGAATCGAACTTACCACAGCGCGACATTCTTGAATGCAACCGCCTCCATCCTGATATATGCGGGAAGCACGGAGAACTCTATGTCATTATCATCTCAAACATTTACTATTGATACCTCCGCAGATTATGCTGTACTGTCATACGAATCGGGTGACGCGCCACCTGCGATTGCTCCCCTACTCATGCCATGGTCGGACAGCGAAGCGGTGATGGTGGGAGGAACTGATACCAATACGAAGGTTGTGGTATTCAACCCGTCAAACAAGATGTGGATAGACTCGAACACTACTTTGGCAGCACCGTTGAGAAACAGTTCATATGTCAAGGGAGTGCTAGTTGACGGTGATGATGGAAGCAAGAGCTTGATCACCTTTGATATGACCGTCTCCCCAAACTCAGTCAACCGAACAGTCTTACTCGATGCCAATTCAGATCCTGTGTCAAGCTCCACACCGATTAGCTCGAGATCGCTCGTCGAAGCCAGTTCCGAGGAATTTGAACAACCGGCAAAGAAGCGTGTCAAGAGAGACTTGACCCTTTCAAATTGGCCCACATACAACGACACATTGGCTCCAACAACCACCCGCTCTGGATATTCTGTCGCATTCGATGCTGGCAGCGGCTTAGTGATTGGAGCAGGAGGAAATGACGATGACACTCTGTGCATGTTCGAAACCAAAAGTAACGCTTGGATGAATGCAACTGCAGAACTCGGCAGTGCCTCAGCTTCCCAGGTCGTCTTGGGATCCGGTAGCACAGACTCTAACTCAACATCTGCCACTGCGACAAGCTCATCGGCTGCTGTTGACGATCAAGCTGAATCCCGTGCTATCTCTATGAAAATCCTTGCTGCCGTTCTCTCTTCAGTTCTCGGTCTCGCAGCTCTTCTCCTAATCTGCCTTTTACTCCTCCGTTGGCGGGCAAAGCGGAAGATGTTCCAAGATGCTGGACATGCTCGTCGTGCATCTGGCGTACCGGTCGATGACGAAAAGGCAGGACTAGATTTCAGTGATCGAGCACCCCCTAGTTATACGGTTCCACAACAAAGCCGCTACCGACCCGGCCATGGGCAACAAGATTCCGTGTCGAGCATGGCAATTCTCATGGGCCGTATTGGTCCAGGTCACCAACGTGGCTATGACAAAGAAAATGGATCCATTGCCTCCAACTCCTCATCAGTCTTCAACCAGAAATACAAGACGGCCATATCGTCTCCTGTTCTCACAAGCCCTACAGGCAATGTGATCGCCAAACCTAATGCAGCTGCACCTCCTAGACCTCGACGAGGCGAGAAGGATGCCTCCTTTGTTGCGACGGAGGAAAACCCTCGTCCTCGCGGTTCTAACGGTCCCCGTCGGGGTAGCGCACGCCGTTCTTCAGGATGGAACAGATACTGGTCTGGTGGTTCAGCAATGAACATCCTTGGGTTTGGATCAAAGCGTACCACCATCTCTTCTGATCGATCGTCCTTTACCGAATCTCGATCAGCTATAGTGCCGCCATTACAAATCCCACAAGCAGCGGATCTACATCTTAGCAGAGTGCATTCGAACTCGCCTACCGTAAGCCAAACCAACTTCACACTGCGCGAACCTTCGAGTGCGACTCTCGAGCGGACTGTCAGTGAAGTCTCCTCAGATGATGACTTCGATGACCGTCGCGATGAGTATTCGTCGGGAGTTCCATCTTCAGTGAATTCTTGGCCTCCCAGTCGACTCAACGCTCCTTGGGGTAATGGCAGATCGAGCAATGCTTACACTGAGAGTAATTACGAGCCGGAAGTTGGGCTCTCAATGCCTCGAAAGTCGGATGATCATCCACCGTTGCCAATTCAGGGGCACACTCTAGGAGTACCTGAAAAGGAGCGAGACGTTAGCCAATACACGGAAAGTAGTTATGGGGGTGACCCAGAGATGGAGCAGCACCCACCACTGCCTATTCAGGGTCACCAGGAGGAGGAGGAAGGACGACGAAGTGATATGAGTTGGTTGAATCTTGGTGTCGATGGAGAGAAGAAGTAGAAGAAAGTCGGAAAGCTCATTCAATGGCGTTTTTATTTATTTTGGGAACCACACACAATGTCTCTTTTTTATCGCTAGTCCACCGTTGACTAATACCTCTACTACCTACTACCTCTCTTATCCTCATCATTTGTTGCATGCATATATTTTCTCTTTTTTTTTTTTGGCATTTCAAGTTCCGGTTTTGCAAAAAAAAAAGATTTCCAGCGGGGAGTTCTTGATGTTTGTTCGTCTTTTGTATTCTGAGCGTTCTCTACACCTTCTATTTCTGTTCTCTCTCTCTGTCTCTCTCTCCCCGCGTTTTTGATTGTTGTATAGCTATCAGCGTCAAGCTTCCTAGCTTCGTTGTCGTCTCACGGCTTCTCACTCTCCACCGCCTCTCTTGCTGATACTGTTCCATCGTCCTTTTTGTTCGAGGTTCTTTTTTTTCTTCTTCGGCGTGCCACCTAGTGATACCTCTCGCGAATCCCTCCCCTTTTTTTTCGTCCGTATCGTCTTTTGTTTGATTGTTGGAGCTTTTCATGGTTTTTTGTCTGAAGTCTTGGGAGCATTTCTTGGTGCGTTTGGGGTTGTGTATTTTGTGGGGATTGGTTGATGGGAGGGGAGGGAGAGGTGGGAGAGTAGATACGGTATTATTAATCGTGTGTCAAGGATTTTGTGGATTTGTCTTTTGTGATTTGATTTGTGAAGTGTGACTGTGCGAAAGAAACATATCATCCTCCCAAGACTATCGAAGATCTGTGATATTAGAGTGCATTTACTGCCTTAAATGCTGTAGAAGATCTGCTCAGTATCAGACAATCTCCAAAAGATCCTTGTATTGACTCTATATCCAACCCCATTTACCCGTCAAATCTATCCTATCTCCATGTGTACATACGCCCATTTAAGCCTCAGCCACAGCCACCCCATCGACATTTTTCTGATCCGTCTCTCCATTAACACGTTCCAAGAACTCACTCACCAATCCCCTATAATCCTCCGGCCCATAAGCCTCAACAATCTCCCTCACACCTCCCTTCCTCCATCTATTCAACCCTAGATCTCCCAACAACAAATCAAAATAAGGCAAATCATCAAACGCAAAATCCGGGAATCTCGCTCCAAACCCTTCCGGGCATCTCCAGCGCCCGAATCGCGAGTGAAGGACAGTCTCATACGTCGTTTCCGGCGAGGGCGAAGGCTGAATGGAAAGCTTGTTTCCTAGATACGCCGTAATCCACAGCGCCTGCATCTGCGCCGTGGTCGTCGTGGCGATAGTCATGAGCGACCCGGCGAATGCGATGTTGTGCTGGGGAAGAGTGGACAGGGGTGCCATGAAGCGGTACAGTCTATATGGCTCCAACGCCTCGACGGCTAGCTTTGTGGGCAGTGGCTTGGCCTTTGGGTTGGGGACTGGTTGGTCTCGGAGGCCAGGGAACGTGGTGAAGATTTCGTTGTCGGCTTTTTCGATCAGAGCAGATGGTGGCTGGGGGCTTAGATGCGGGAGACCTAGATCGCCCTCGAGACCTTCTGGGAGGAACTTGAAGGGGGTCGTGTGGCGCCAGCCGGTTGCGCAGATGAGGGCATCGGTTGGGAGGGAGGTTCCATTGGTCAAATTTACTGATTTGTGGGATAGGTCGGAGATGTCTGAGATGTGCACCTTTACTTGGCCGTTGCGGACGAGGTCGAAAAAGTCAGTTGGGTAGTTGAGAATGCTCAGGCCGGAGGCTGTGAAGAAAGGGTCGGACCAAGGCTTGAGCTTCTTCGTCTCTGGGTGCTTGTCGTATTTATTAAAATTCAAGAGATCACCGCGCAAGATAGCCCAGAAAACCTTCACGACTTTTCGACCAACGAAAGTGCCATGTAAAAAGTTTCGGATCTTGCTATAGCCATCTGCTGAACCCCATATGCAAGGTGAGAGGAAGGTGATTAGACGAGTGTGGACAACTTTCTCAAGCCATTTCTTGAATGGAGTCACGTATGGTGGTGCCATCCAATAGGGGCCATGGCCAGATTCTGATAGGAAAACATTAGAGTTTATCAACAGTATTCAGATGCGAAACTTACCTCTGATAACCCAATTGACCTTGATCCCTTTCGTGGCATACGCATACACAGCATCCCAAGCTGATTTAGTTCCACCAAAAACCACAACACTAGTCGACGTTTCAAGAGTATCAGAATTCTCCATGAGGTCTCTCGTATGAAAGAGAGAGGCATCAAAATCCTCGGTACCAACAAATTCAGGCACAAATGCTTGAGATGTCAAGCCAGTTGCTACAATTAACTTCTCAGTCATCAATTTAGCTTCAATTCCACCAATATTGTACGTTACAAGCCATCCTTCATTGCCAATCTTCTCCACAGTAGATACTTTGGCCTCAAACCGAATGTTGCGGTAAAAGTCGAATGTTTTGGCATATGCTGTAAGATAATGATGTATAACATGACCGGGGATAAATTGGCCAGGTTGAACTCCAAATTCCTCCGTTGTCATTGGAAAGTCGCTATACTCGTATGTACCAAGCATATTATTTGTTTTCAGACCGGAGTAAAGGCGATGCGAGGCCCATACCCCTCCTATCGTAGGAGCGTCCTCGAGGATAACGACTTTGGCATCTGGATTGACATCGAGGTATGTCTTGGCCGCGACCAATCCATGAGTTCCTGTCAATACGAATCAACATTGGATGATTCACAAACTGTTGTGTGTGATTAATCTTACCTGCACCTATGATCACCAGTTCAGCGGTCTCCATATTTATCGATATGGGCCTCGTATATTAGTAATGATAGCTGAGTCCCGAACAAATTATATTGCGTACAATTAAAGGCTTGAGCACCCAATGATAAATAGCTCAACGGCAAAGAAAGCCTGATGATACTCAGATCAAAGACAGGAGAATACAGAGTGAAGGATGTTTCGGGAAAGAACCATTTACATCTGGGAGAGTGTCAGAAATATACTTACCTGGTCCCTAGCTCGGGCGATGATGGCGGGGTAACATTGAGTTCTGTTAGTATCGGGCGGCATGGTGAGCCCTTACGCAGACATGGAACATCCGATACTCATGCCAACCAAGATTGAGGGGGGTTTTCGGGTGTTTGCATTGCTTGAGGCTTTGCAAGGGCGTCATCCCATGAGCGGAGTGATGGGATGGGCCATGAACCACGAGTAGTTCATGTGCAGAGCTTGCGTATCTCTTCAACAATCTTCCGGATGAACTGAATCCATCCCATACCCAATCTGGGAGTCAAAAGGATGTTTTTGTAATATTTTCAACTGATACTTGGTACTAGCCTCAATCATGACCGAGAATAGTGATGATAAGATCACGGAACAGCGCAAGAGCTTGGATGAAGGCTGTCTTCTGATGCAGGTACGTTGGTATATGGATGTGTGCTATTCATGATGTATGTGTTGTATGCACATACAGGCTATAATGATAAGATGAGTGGAGCAAAAGGTAATGCTTGAGGGTAGGCCGTGGTATCTATTCTGAAGAAGTTCGTAGCGAAGTGTAGAAAGAAAATACCTACGGTGAATATGGATATATTTCCGAAGAACCAAGCTCCATGCTCCTTGCAAGATTGAGGTTGTATTCCGAATATGATAAGTTCGTATTTTCATGCTGATGTTCGCTGTCAACAGGCGCCGTGGAACCGGGGATAAAGATCCGACGGTTAGTTACGAACGTGAATTGGGCCCAATAGGAGACGTGCAGGCTTATTGCGCGACAACATCATCCAATATCTTCATCAGGAACATACAAACACAATTCCTGCCGAGGCGGTCAGAATGTAGTGTATCATACCAGACATGCAGGTTGCTCACACAAGCTGTAACAATGCTCGATTTTCACCAATCCTGTTCCGGGTCTACAGGTTCCGGCTGGGGTCCGTAGAGTTATCACTCGGTCATCGCCTTCATAGGTCAACTGATGGATATGGATATAATCCGAGTACTGATAGACGAAAATGATGACCTGAAGTCTGAGTCTGAGCTTCGTCTCTGCGAAATACCGATGAGGCGTCGACTAAGTGTCACACTTTCGACGGATGTGGGTATCAATAGGATCAGCCGCAGAAGGTAGCGAATTCTCGCCTTATCGATATTTCTTTCAATCATTCTTGTTTTCCATAACTTCACATTATATACAGTTTGCTTTCTGAATGAGCTTAATGTCTTTAGTGGAACCAATCAGAATATGTTCCTTAAGGCTGAAGTGCTTCCATTGGTAAATTCTAATTTCTTATCGAGTCATCCTCAAGTTGTATGGTTCATTGTTAGTCGTTGTGTCCCTCATCTATGTACTAATGAGCACCGAGGTCAACATATTTATATTCCCACATGTTTTCAGATCATCAGAATGTCGGAATGTCAGAATGGCTTGAACCACAAATCATCTTTGTTATGATCCGAAGTCTTACGGGATGTCGCAGCTGTTCTGGGCAGAACCAGCGCAAGCATCGTCGTCCATCTCAAGAGCAGGAAAGCAGCCTCAGCACCACCTTCCCTCTCGATACCGCAAGACGTTTGCCTCACTTACCCACTCATGATACGTCAAAGCAGTGTACATCTCACATTCTATTGATCACCCGAAAAGGCACAGGTAAACTTCACCAACAAATTGCTCTCAGTATATCACAAACACCCAGCACAACAACATGGCTCTCAAAATGGTCGCCATTGCTCTTTCATCCTTTCCCTCCCGAATGGACGCCGTAAAAATGTCAAACTTCACTACCGAAGCCTTCACTCTGCTCGGAATCGGCCTTTGTATCATCGCCCTTCGATGCTACGCCCGCCTTGCCACCGTAGGTCTGCGAGGTCTCAAAGCCGATGACTACATCATGGTAGCGGCAGCTGTTCGTGGCAAATTCATCTCCTACTTTTGTTCTGCGGCTGACATGAGCAGATGATTTACTCTCTTGAGACAGTCACTGCCTATGAGGTGGGCACCAGATGGCACGGTCTCGCTAACTCTGGTATGACGGACGACGAACGCGAGATTCTTGATCCTGAGGGAGAGGAGTATTCTATGCGGGTTGGGGGTAGTAAGACTCAGCTTATTGGTTGGTCGTTGTATACGCTGCTGTTGTGGACTTTGAAGTTGAGCATGAATATCTTCTATGAGAGATTGACGTATGTATTCTTTGGCATCAGTTCATGCGGATGACTTACTGTTGAGCAGGTATGGAGTTGAGAATAGTCGTAGGCGTATTAGGATCTCCTTGGTTCTTGTTGGAGTCACATATATTGCGTATATTTCCATTGTTCGACGTATTGTGCTTTACTGATACATCACAGAACAATACTCTCCATCCTCTTGGGCTGCAGACCAATTTCTAAAAACTGGCAAATTTACCCCAATCCAGGAAGTACGTCTACCCACCTCCAACGGTGTCTCATCACTGACCGTCTCAGATGCATGTCAACCCGCCATATCCAAAATCGACATCTACGTCACCGTAGTCCTCAACGTCCTAACAGACATCTTCCTAATGTCAATCCCAACGCCCATGCTCTGGAAAGCCAGCCTTCCCACCCGGCAGAAATCCTTCCTGCTGGTGATGTTCTCAGGCGGCATCTTCGTAATGATGGCAGGAATCCTACGCTGCGCACTGATCCTCGCCGATCCCATCAAGGGCGCTCAAGCCGCTGGTTCATGGGCCGTAAGAGAGACCTTTGTGGCGGTCGTCATTGGCAATTTGCCCATGATCTATCCTCTTCTGAGAAAGGGTCTGGCCGGTGTCTTTCCCAGCTTTGGCTCCCAGAGGGAATTCACTGTCTATGAGCGGCAGACGGAGAGTTATCGCTTGAGGCATAGAAGGAGTTTGCATCCGGGTGGATTTCCGGGTGTAAGGACCTCGGTGGTTATGACTCAGAGTGAGGAGAGGATCTTGGAGACTGCGAAGGATGGCGATGGGATTGCTGTTACTACTTGGACGGATGTTGAGACTTGCTCTCGACATGAAGGTCTGGATGATGTGAAGGGGGATGAAGTTGCCGATGGGGACGGAACTTATTCTGTCTGTGTACAAAGGGGTGATGGTCATTGAGGATTACACGCATACTATTTATGTACAAATGGGTGGTAGGGCATTGAGAGATCAGTGGAACAGTATGTTTGCTCAGATGTTTTGGTTGTATCTAATGGAGGCTGATGGGATGTCAAATGTGGATACCATCAGTGGAGCGATAAGAATGATACAATAATAATGATAGTTAATAATAAATCCAAGTATTACATGGAATAGAATACAATAATCTGGGTATGATAACGCCGATAACCGTCTACGAGGACACCAAAAGCTTTCCCAAATAACAAAGGAAACATTACAGAATATCATCATCTCCAAGTTCCAGCAACTCTTCCTCTTCTCTGCACCTGTGATCTACGTTTGATTCCCACTTCCCCAGCGCCCATCAAGGTCTTCCACCTCCTTCCTACGCTGCCTCTGTCCTTGCCTAGACTTCTCGCGCAGTCTTGCCACTCACTCTTACTCAGCTTCAATTTCTCCAGCACAAGCTCCACAAGTATTCTATCCTCATCACCAGTCCATTCATCCTCCTCCTCGCGTTCCTCCTCGCGCGTAGGTTGAAGTGGCGAAGGACCAGTCTGCTCACGATGCAAATCGTGGAAATCAGCACGCTCCAAGCCAAGAGGAAGGATCTCGGGCGCGACGTGAACACGCTTGGGCGTGCTTGGCAAATCCATATCGTCATCGTCGTCCTCTACGCGTCGTCGCTTGTTGCTGCGCTCCGGTACACGCTTCGTGATGCGCATTCTAGGCAGTGGCTCTGGCTCGAGATTTCGAGTACGCAACCGCAGCTTGAGGTTCTGTGGAGGCGAGGCATGTGAGATGGGCGGTGTTGGGAGTTGACGTGGTTGTTGAGACGGGATGAGGAGTGATTGGAGGTTGCGACAGGTCGTGTAGAGGCTGTCCAGGGCGGAGGGCGATTGTGGTGGGCTTGCGAGAGAGGCTTGGAGGCGGGTGTGGGTTGTAGATGTCGTCTCGCATTGCAGGGCGGATGGGAGAAGCATTTTGTACATCTATTTGGTGTTGTTCGGTGTCGGGTGGTGGTTATTGGATGTGCTTTGTTGATGTAATGGAGGTGGTTGGAAAAGTGGTCGTGATGCGATGCGATGCGCACGCTGTGAATGAGTGCGCCGGGTCGAGTGGAAAAGGCAACTCGATGTCTTGATGCGCAGCAATGTTTGCAATGAAGTCGCGAGGGTTCAATGAATAATTGAAGAGTTGTTGGAATGATTTGGAGGCAATTGTACCAGACAGATGTTGGTGAGAGTGTTGTTGTTTGTGTGATGATTGTGATGATGGCTGGGAGAAAGAGGGCTTGCGATTGCGATTGTTGCGAGGTGGGAGGGATGGCTGGGTACCCTTAAGGCTTTCGGATGGTTAGGCGGAGGGTGTGGGAGAGCATAGACTAGACATGTGATTGGTCGGGAGGGGAGTAGTTTTGGCTGCACCAGGTGGATTTCTTTGACACTCCCACGGATTCTGGGTCCGTCTTTCACCCTCAATGCTTTGACTTTGACGCTGCCGGGTTGGTGATGTGATTAGTTGTTTAGTTTGTCGGGCAATGGATTGTGATTTGAGCTTGAAGCCTCTTAGTTGGCCTCTGAACCTAGCAGTTAGGCCATGGCATTAGTCGGTGAATCAGTGAAGAAGCAGTAGAAGAGTCAGATAAGTCGGACTAGCATAGAAGGGAGAGAGAGTGTGCGGATGAAAAAGAAGACTAAGTGGGTTCGATGGAATTACTATCGTGAAATAATGGAGTCTATCTTCTTTGTGGAGACGACCAGTTATTCATCGATGGGGATGTATCTCTGCATCTATCTATCGTCTAGATTTGTTTGGTGTATATGTTCTTCCTTCATTCTTTCAGCCGATAACGACAATGACAACGACGTCGACATCGACAACCTCCTCTTCTGCGCTCCCAGTCCCAGCATCTCCCTTCCTACGTCAGGAAGCATCATTTCCCTCGGAGCGTAATCTCTGGTGGCTGAAGGGCACGATTCCTACTAGCCATTTCATCCCATCCCATCCCATCCCATCCCATCAGGGGCCATAATGATACAGGTACGTACCTTACCTCTGCATCCTTCACTGCACGAAATTCCCCGATCAAAGCATATTGACTCGATCCTTTACTATACAAATGGTAGACTTGACTTCTGACGAGTTCTTCCTCACTCTCTCTCCCTCTTCCCGCCTCGACAGTATCAAACCCCCCAGTCATGTTCATCATCATCTAATCACCATCTCATCATCATCGCATCATCTTATCCCGGCCCAGCCAGAGAGTGACGTCCAATCTTCTCTTCTCTTCTCTTCTAATTGCCCCTCGCACTTCTTCCTTACCTACTGTATTGCTTCATCCTCACACCCACCGTAACAGAACCACGACTCCAATGCCAGAAGCAGAGAGTATTTTGCGTCCAAGAGAGGAGATCAGTGGCCATATTCTCCCTTGGCTGGAGCAAGGAATGTGAAGTAATCCGCATCTGACAGCTCTATCCCAAATCCATCCATCGATCCCCAACTCAATTACCACGACCTCAACGATACCCGCCACGCAGGCATACACCTCATGCAAGAAAAGACCGGCACCGCTATTGCCGGAAAGCCCGATGCCCAGAGACGCGCACGTCGACACGTTCATCCAACTCCTTACGCGCAGTGGAGTCGAGCATCGTCCATGATAGGTGAGAGGTAAAAGGTTCGGCATAGCTCGCACGCGACACGGATGACGCCAGTTGACGCGCCCACGCGCGAAACTGACGCGAGCGGCGAGAATTTTCGTGTAAAGTGATCAGCCGGACGCGTAAAGTGGTTTGATGAGTCAGCTTCTCAGGGGGTTCATGGCATGGCACTTTTTTTGGGTGCTGCACAAAAGGTCGAGATGACATCCTTGCTCGTCTGCGCACATCGAGATGCACCGAGTTTGTGCTGTGCATGGTTGTGTATGTCTCAGAAGTTGGACGGTGCCATCATCCTCTTATCTGTGAGGATACTACTCGGTGCTTCTTCCTGCTGGCTGTCTTTGGATACAGATTCGCAAGACCAACCTGATGCGCCACCTCCGGACTCACTTTGGTACCTTGCATCTCTGGAGATGTGCAGACTGTACAGGCTGTCATTGCTATTCTGGCTTCGCCGAGTACATACACCACTTGAGGCTGCTTCGCATCAATGCCACTTCGTGATATTTGATTGCATAAAGCATTTTGACTGGGTCATGAAGATGGTTTTGAAGAAGGATCTCAACATTAACTATGACTGAAGCATTGCTGTTCTGCATGTGTATGGTAATCTACCATTTCTGTTCTGCCATTTCGCAATCTAGTCCGTATCACGTGAAGAAGGCGTTCATCATACCTAGGACAACAACAGTAATAGATGTAGAACTAGAGTGCACAACGTACCCGTGGATGAAGACGATTCATTCGATATCTGAACATCATGTACTAGACGTACTTAGAGTCTCCTTTTGTTTTGATACCAGATCACTCTCGAATGCTCATCTTCATTCACAAATGCAGTTCTCACGTATGGTGACATCCACGTTCCTCAGCTCCAGGCTGCACGATTCCTCCAAGAGAACTTCAACACCAAATCCATACTGTGTTGAAGCCAGCACAGACAGCCTTCTGCTGATGCATCTGCTACGGAGAGCTGTGCGCTCTCTGTTGTTTCTTCAGGTGGATGGGGCAAATCTGACATGTTCGTCACCCAATCAAATTCGTTATGACTGCCTCTTCTGTCATGTGTACATCTCCAGATGGATTCTGTATTACGCTCATACGATTGTGGTGGCTGATAGTAGTTGTACTGTAGTAGAGGTGTATTTCACCACAAGTACACCCATGAGAGAAGTGCAGACGTGCATCTCATGGTTCTTGAGGAATCGAGGTATTTCAGTCTGACTCAAATCTTTACGGGCTCTGAGTATACAAGTGAAGATCTTAGTTCGCAGGGATTTCGGCCATGAAGTAGTCTTTCATGCAATATAGCATAGATAAGAAGAGAATATACAGAATGAATCGTGGTATGCTCATTGTCACTGAAGTGAGAATCCACAAGTTGATAAAAGATATATGACACCTTTTTCTTTTCCGTTTCTTCTTATAACACAATTATCTGTGGGCGTAACCGTAGACGGACATTTGGATGTCGTCTTTGAACTGTGCATCTGCGATCTGTGCTTAGTATTACGTACAGTGTGAGTGAATCATTATTTGAGTTGGAAGATATGATGAGAACATTATTTAACGAGTCAATTCTCATCATTTGCATACCATCACAATTCTGTTTCTTCTTCCTTTCCCCCCTCCGTAAAGCCTAATCATCATTGCCCTGCTTATAAAACCAATAGAACATGGAATTGCAAGAGAAAGCATGGATTAATTGAAATGTACTCCGTACCGTATTCCAATAGAGTTTCCAAAAGAACCCTTCACTGTCTTGTCAAAATCTCCGAGTCTCACTCCCCAATGACGTACGTACAGCCCTCATCGCCCATCCAAACCTCATGCACCCTCCCCGCATCAACATCGACACGATCCCCAACACCGTACGTCCTCTTGGTCGAAGCCTTCTCATGCGGATAGGTGATAGTCAGGGTGCCCTTTGTAATCAAATGCGTCGTCAACCCGCCATGCTTGTGGGGAGGATAATGGGCGTTCCTGGACATTTTCGAAAGTCAGTGGCGTCGCGTCTCTCGAGTGCGCACGACAAAACTCCACACCAGGGCAGCACTCACGGGCCATCACTCCAGGTGAAAACGTGCCCAAAGCCCCACGATTTCACCTCCTGTTCAGAATCCTTCCTGGACTTTGTCGCTGCCATGCTTGATGTAGATTGGGGAGGAAGATTGAGATTGTCGTTGATAGATTCGGATTCCGATGTAGGCTAGTAAGTAGGTGATGTGGGATGTAGTACTAGTTTGTATGGATATATATATATATATATATATGTACAAGTAGAGTAGCACGTTTGATGGAACGCATGGTCATGACGTGAGTAGGTAGGTAGTAAATAAGGTAGAGTGAGAGGAGGAGAGATCGATCCCGTGCTAATTACAGTGGGTGCAGCTCTGCTTACTTGCCCGCACCTGGTTACTGTGCAGCACCAACTACTACGTATGTACAGTATCAAGCAACACTGCCCGTTGCGGGAGTGCCCTTATTTGTACTGTTGTTCCAAGACGCGCTACCTCTAGAATATCTAGAACATCTTAGAACGTCTTACGGGATGCTTATTGCGATATTAAGTGTAGAAAGCGGAGCGGTCCTTGTTTTCATGACCCCGTCGTGCCTATTTACTCTCCCCTTTTATTGCTTGGGACCGACCGAGTCACGAGTGACATCCAATGCTACTGCGGCTCCAGTCCACGGTATCCTTGGACAGACACACGAACAGGCACGAGTGACCCTGGAATGCCTACCTTAAATACCATATTCTAACGCCGGGGATTCCTCAGATGGTCATTATACCAACACGATGGCGTTGAGGATAATGCGCCCGACGACGAACAATCGAGCATCGCCAGTGCCAATAAGACTTGGGATGTTACTCATCATCATGTCACCAATTGCCTCAACTGAATCCTTCGCATCACACTTCACTGAAGAATCCCGACTCTCATCATATCACCCTGTTCTCATTCTTCTGTGACCTTGCACCGCCCACCAGCCTTACCGATGAGCGACCACGGACTGCCTTGATTATTTTTAGCCCCCAAGTATGAACAAACTGTCACTACTGTCCACTATCGGTCTATCCTGCCAAGCCGAGCCGTCTCTGCTAACCCAAATTCCCTGTTGAACTTGTCGACTTTGGCCACCTGTAACCCACTGTTACCCACCCCGTCACCCATGGGGTTCAGCTGTGTGCTTGGCATGTCGATTACATTACTTCACCTAACCAAAAGTATGTTCTCGATCAATATTGACATACGGCTGAGGGCAGCCTCGCCTTGAGATCTCACCGGTTTGTGATTCCTCTCTCTCTTCCTCTTTCTCTCTCTCTCTCTCTCTCTCTCTCTCTCTTCACCCTTCTTCATCCTCCATCAATCAAAGCAAATCTCTCAAAGAATCTCTCAAAGAGCATGAAAAGGAAAGCAAAACATAAGCAGAAGTCATCTCCAGAAACTACCGCAATCTATCTACATTGCCGTCATCTCGACATTGTGCAGATGAATAAAAGAGCTGAACCCTCGCATTTAGCGACATAAAACTACAAAGAGGTAAGCTTCGAAATTGTGTACATCAAAGCACCTTGGATAGCTTCAGATGACATCAAAACTGGAGCAAAATTCCCTTGGTGTGCATCTGGCGTCACTTTAGCTTACTAGCCACTGTTGCAGCTGCTCCTACTCTCCCCCTCATAATCCTTTCGAATGCCTCTCCTAACTCCACACGGAAAACACCTCTCCATCCAAAACCTCCTCGCCATTTCCACCATGATGTCGCCCTTCCATCATCACGACCGTACCGTGCCCATCATACAAGCCGGTGGAGGCCATGCCGCCTCGGACATTCCAGAACACCAATTCTATCTGTCGAATGCTATACAGGATCACCTCAAGACCGTATATCAGCAGCATTGTGGGAAGGAAGTGACTCTGTCACGCGAGGCTTTGGCGGAGTTTTTAAGGAATACACAAGTCCAGCCAATTGATGTGCCCGCCGAACCAGCAACATATGGCTTCGAAGAGTTTCTCAAATTTTTGTGGTCTAATCGTGCATTGGATGCCATGAGAGCACCGGCTCCTAAGGACTTATCAAAGCCAATAAGCAATTACTTCATCAGTAGCAGTCACAATACTTATTTGTCAGGAAACCAACTCTCTTCAAAAAGTTCCACTGATGCTTATAAGAATGTTCGTGCATATCCTTGAGAGCCTTTCATATGATCTTCAACTAACTTACAAGTAGGTGCTTCTTCGAGGTTGTCGTTGTATCGAAATCGATGTATGGAATGGAGAGGCCCCAGTCACCGAAAGCGTATCATCACAATCGCCTCCACACAGAGAAAACACCGGCCAGTCGCTGCTTGAGAAAGTGGCCTCGAAGGTTGAGAATAAGGTCGAGAGGGCAGAGAAGAAGTTGGATTATGCAGTGGAGTTGATTGAAGAAAAGACTGGGTTTGCGGAGAGGTCTAGTTCTGAACAACGCAAAGATAAGGATCAGGTGGCCATGGTTGAGAGAGAAACCCGTGAACGAAAGGCTCTGGAGCTCGAGAGGAGTACGTCGCAGCCGATTCTCAATTCAAAGTACGAGCCTAAGCCGAAAGCTACACGGGCAGCTACAGCGAAGTCCAAGGGAAAGAAAGATCCGGCTATTACTGTTGCACCGAGGTCCACTCCCGCTGTTGAAGATAAGGGAACTAAGGCTATGACCATTGCGCCGGATCCTGCAGACACGACCAAGCCTGTAGGTAAGGGAACGGACGACCAAGTTGGATCAACATCTACGGTCACGACCACCTCCACGACGAAAGGAGATGATGCCCAGAAGACGACACCTGCATCGACATCTATAACGACGGCTAATTCTTCGGCCAAAGGAGAGACAGATCAGGCTACGGCAGCTGTACCGATATCCACACCGACGCCACTGGGAAATGGAGATCAAGGCACGAAATCTGCACCAAGTTCTACGTCGGCGGCCACCTCGATATCCAAGGAAAAGGAAGATAAGGCTAGCCTTCCATTAGCTGAGAACAACAGTCTCCGCAAAATCCCAAGTATCACCAGTACGGATCCACACGAAGATTTTGTACCTCCTGAGTTACAACGAGCTGTAGCGATCAACCCAAGGACCTCGTCAGACAGCCTGGCTCTTCATTCTCGCCCAAGTTCAAGACATAGTGTAAGCTCGGTTGCCAGCACTAGACCAGAACCTCGAGTCTTGCACGGATGGACCTTGACGAGCGAAATCAGCTTCCGAGATGTGTGTAGGACAGTCCGTGAAACGGCCTTTCAAACAACAGATCTGCCCATTATTGTAAGTCTAGAGGTGCATGCAGATCTTGAGCAGCAGGAAATAATGGTCGAAATCATGAAAGAAGAATGGGCGGGATATTTGGTAGATCAACCCTATGACGAATGCGATCCTGAAAAGACAATACCGCGGCTGGGAGATCTCCGTAACAAGATTCTTGTCAAGGTAAAGAAAGCTGCGCAGAAAGAACCGGCAGAATTGAAGGCTTCATCGACGAACAAATCGCTTGCCCCATTATCAACTACTGACACCAAAAACTCCGACCAGTCAGGATCTGAAGATGAAAGAGCTGGCAAGAAGAAGAAGGCCAAGTCTAAAATCTGCGACTCACTCAGTCAACTTGGGATATACACGCGGAGCACACATTTCGTGAGCTTCGAGGAACCGGAGGCCAAACACCCACCTCACATATTCTCGGTTGCGGAAGACAGAATCCTCGAATTGCATGAAACCCGACAGAACGACCTCTTCTCCCACAATCGAGATTACTTCATGAGAGCATATCCGGCTGGCCGACGCTTTGACTCATCGAACCTCGATCCATCTGTGTTCTGGCGAAAAGGTGTGCAGATGGTGGCCCTCAATTGGCAGACCTGGGATGAAGCGATGATGTTGAGTGAGGGCATGTTTGCCGGCGAGAACGGTTGGGTGCTGAAGCCCCCCGGATATCGCAGTCTCGATAATTCAGCCAACCAGGCTGATGCTATAAACCGCATCACCCTTGATCTCAAGATCAAAATATATGCTGCACAACATCTTCCGTTACCGCCCAACGAGGACAAGATCAGCGGTTTCCACCCATACGTGAAATGTGAGCTGCATGTTGAAAAGGCTGAAGAGCGTCTCGGTTTACCGATCGAAGGCGGTGGAAAGTCCAAGGAGGGTGCACACAAACAACAAAGCCAAACCCGTAAGGGAGTTGAACCTGACTGGAATGGCGAGCAAATGGTCTTCTATGGAATACCAGATGTGGTAGAGGAGTTGAGCTTCATAAGGTAGGTCACGTTGCACCTGATATGCGGTTATCTACATCGTGTTTCACAAACTTCGAAAGTCAGAGCCAGTCCCGAAGTTTCACAGACCCACCAACCGGGTTATATGACATTGTAAATGCGCTGTTGGAATGCGGTACAACACAAGAGACTCTTAGTGCGTAACGGCCTGTCACACTTGCAGATTTTGTGCAGCATTTTACGCCGCGAGAAGGACTTCTGCTTCCAATACCCCTTCCAGCGCATACCCCCTACTTTTATTAGACTTCCGCCTACACTCACCGTCTTATGCACCCTTATTGACATATGTTTTTAGGTTCAAGATTCAAGACGACGAACTTTACAAGGATCATTTGGCAGCTTGGGCGTGCATCCGATTAGACAGACTGGAGCAAGGATACCGATTCATACGATTATTTGATGCAAAGGGTGCGGCAACTGCAGGAATGTTGCTGGTAAAGGTTGAAAAAATAAGTAGGAAGTAGCGACGTCGGCGATTGCGTTTGAGATACCCATTGTCAGCATCGTCTTGTACAAATTAAATGCAGTGGTGAGTGGAAGATATTGTTGCTGGCTCTCATGACTTATGACTTGCGTACTCCGTGCCAATTTGCCACTTCTCGTGAAGTTCCTTGGATGCATGCATGCGCATATTACACAGCCGAAAGCTACAGCAGGATCTATGTGTGTACTCTCCACGGCTCGTGACGAGTTCTTGGGATTCGATCGTTCGTGGGGTAAATACGATCGACAGTGCTGCTATTTTGGATTGAGTTGAGGTGACATTACAGCGGTAGTCCTCACTGATGCAGGACATATCAAATTCCCAAGCCGCGGAAGCTCACCAATAGACGTTTCTCTGGGAAATCTTCACAATGCATGGTCCGGTGAAGCTGGATCCACCAATCTCCCATGCGAAGACATCACTATAAGGTGCTTACTGGTTGACAGGACGTACGGCAGAGATAAATCTTCCGTTCGGATTTCCAAATCCAGTGACAACCTGCAGGGTTCCTGCTGTGAACTCAGCCTGAGATGAAGGAGGAGGAGGAGGAGGATATGGGTAAAGGGATATATACGTGGTGGGAAAACGGTTGAAAAGAACCTTTTTTTCTTTCTTTGGGGATTTCCTCCCATTTGCCTGCGATCGATCACGACTTTTATTTTTGTCCATGGGGAAATCACAAGAAAGCCGGTAGCCGCATCGTCTTTCGAGGGAAATCCGATGCGACTCCCGTGAAACTATGCAGAAAGTCGGTCTGTTGCAGGGGGAGGGGACCCCCTTCCACCCCAATCAAGCCAATGGAATGCTTCAATGGCCAGCCTCAAATCTCTGATCGTTCACTGGAGTGATTGATTGTCTGCCCTATTTTTTTTCTTCTCTTCTTTTCTTATCCTGGATTTTTCGTGAGGGTGATACAGATATGCACTTTTGTTTGCTTGTGGCGGGTGCACGCTGCCATAGTCCCCATAGCGCCCCCCCATAGTGCGCGGCGAGGGGCGCATTGCAGTGGACTGTTGGTCTTTTCCTTCTTCTTTTTGACGTCACAGATTGCGTTGAGGAGACGGTGTGAGAGTTGCGAAATCTGATAGATCGAATTCGGTTTTTTGGCAAACCTGGGAAGGGGTAGGATTCGTGGGAAACATTAAGGGTTCTTTGTCTCTCATGATTGTGGATATCCTTTTTTTTTTTGGTGTTTGGGATTTTGGTGGGTTTAGAGTTTTTGCTTTCCTCGATTCTGGGTCCGATGTTGGCTTCGATCGCAGGCGATGGTCATGCTTTGTCGAATGAAAGTAGATAGATACTTTGTGAGGTACCTCGCATGTTCACATCTTTGTAGTCAAAGGAAGCGATAAAAAAAAAAAGGGTCAAGCACATTGACTCATTTGGTTTCTCATCAATGGGCTGAAGCAACCTCAACTATGTGTACGACGGCGGGTCATCTTCATGTTTTACATAAAACTTGCGAAATGCCTCTCTTATGCCCACAATACTGAAGACCACGACATGTGATTATAATGAGAGAGAGTTAAAACCAATGGTAATCTCTTTCCCATAATGCCAAGTGGATGTGAGCCCTGCTCCATCGGACTCACGAACTTGAAAGGGACACTCCAAAGGAACACAGGGAAGAGCTGATGTGATTCTTCAGTAGTCCGTAGACCGAAGCCACAAGCGCACGGTAATGCAAGGTTATGTACGGAATATGTGCACTCGATTCCACCAAAGGTGGGACTTGGATTGCGAAGGTATGCATTTCTGCAACAAATTCGATATGTGATCAGTCAGATCCGGGTGTGATTGTGGTGGATATGCAGTTTGACGACTATGGGCTATCGTCAAATAAGTAACCGGGGTAGTGGTGAACCTTGAGCTGACGAGCAGAACCGGGTAATTCATATCGAACGATGAACGAGAAGATGAGAAAGGAAAAGGATTGGTGGTCTCAGATGCGAACTCTCACATGAGGTAGGGTTTGAGGGTCCTCTTCATAAATGAAAGAAGTACTATGGATGGAATGTTGGGGTGAGTGAGTATGTATGTATGTAGCCTTAGGGAGGATCCGACTAGAAGTCCCGTCTAAGAGTGTATATTCGTTAATATATGTCTATTTTGTATGTGGGATGTACAGTACATATGTAGGAGGGCTGTGAATACATACATCCTTGCCAAACAAATGTATATTCTAGTACAAACGTATGAAGATAGACAATCCATGCATACTACTGCACGATCCGAATGCGAGAAACTGCACCTTTTATGTGGGATAGAGAGCGAGCGAAATCATCCGTGATCAGTCGATACACTCTTTAGAGTAGCAGAGAGTTTGGAGATCTCATTATTCATTCCTCTTCTCCAACCACTACCGGTCATGGTCATCTGTTTGCTCAATTCCGATTCTCGGATGCTCGAGAGCGAGCGTTGCGTGCTCTAATTCCTTGAGGGAATGCCTCGAAGGAATCGAGTAGTACTGAATCATGATAGCGTCATGAGCGATGTGAATGTCAGTTCACCTGCAGGGGGGGAGTTTGTCTTATCCTAGTATCAGCCCGCTTCTTGCGTATCGTTGGTAGGATGGAGATGGCAACGGTGAGATATGAATGGCTAGCGAGATCGTCAGCGACGAGAACACACCGAGGTAAGCACCAGTGATGAGAGCATTTGAGAAATTGTCTATAAACATCAGTCATTGGCCGTTGGAGTTTGTGCGTTACCATACAGGATGTACGTATGTAAAGGAGTAGGTAAGTAGGTAGGTAGGTAGCATACATACATCTTCAAATTGTGATGCCGGGACATGTATCAAATCAAACGAAAACTGTCAACATTGTACTCCGTAAAGTGATAGAGTACGATGTATCCTCTGCAATTGTGTGGACTAACTCTAACCGCCGTCAGCGCTCGTCTCTTCCTACAAGATAAGACACAGACAGACAGACAGACAGACAGACAGATAGGCATACATACATACATACATACATCCAGGACGCCAAATTATTATTCTCCGTACTCCGTTCCCCGTATTAGTATTGTCGTTCAATGACAAGGACTCCCTTATGAATCGTGTACCCCTCTCCGCTAGAATTACGAAGTCGTCCTACTCTCCAATTGCTGTGCTGAGTTCTTACGTGCAGCAGCAATACGAAATGGGATAGGCACGACATATCTCATTGGCATATCTTAAGCGTATGTACTTCTGAGGGGGGCAAGGGTTCGTGAAGTAGCAGCATCACAGATCGTCAGGTGGCCGACCAAAGCTGTGGTATTTGCAATAACACAGTGCAAATGATTCAATAATCATAGGACTCATATGGAAAGCAATACGTAGCAATGCGTAGCATTGACAGCAGACAGCACGCACAGCAGCAGAATAAGAAAGACACACATATGAATTGACAAAATGTCACTCAATTTCTTCTCCATTTTTCCCATCACAACTACTGATGAGTGATCAATCATGTCTAAGATTAGAGACACCAATTGGAAATTCATACAGCTTCTTGCCTCTAACCACTCTGGTAAGCCATTGAAGATGGGACATCTAGGATCTGGACCCGGAACCCACTCAAATATTCCCAAAACTATCGTGAAATGCGAGAGCTAGAGTACGATATGGATTTGAAAAAAAGGCCGATGCACTTCAATTTCATCTTGGAGACATCTCCTGGGAGCCCTAGTGCCTGCTGTAGGACCCGCATTCTTCAGCGCCTGCGGTGGTAGATCTGCTGATCCCTGTACCTTCCCATGCCGGGGACGTATATCCGCCTTTCCACTGACCAGGGCGAGGTACCTGAGAGCCAGCTTGACTCTGACCTTAAAGCCAATAACTTTCAATCGATCTGTGCTGCATGCCCGTCTACCTCCTCCGAACCAATGGCCAAAGTACTCAGATCACTCATCTGCGGGTGATGAAGACATGCGCTCCAACAGTACCGGCAGTCTGGGACACTCTGGTGGAATGATAGAACCATCATAAGAGGTAAAGCTAATCTAGTTTTTCGGGTCTCTACGCGACAAGGAATCTCATCTTGCATGTGTACTAAGGAATACTCTCCTCGAATATCAGCTGAGCAGCAATGACCCGTCAACAATCGCGAATATCAAAAATTCATAAGTCTGAAAGCATTTCAACTCAACTTCTTCAACTATAAGTACGTTGTGAATTCCACTTCCCGGCACTTTCTCATCACACAACTTCAATCTCAACTCTCTCACTTCCAATCTTCGGCAGTTATTATCATCTTCGTTAAATTCTACTCGATCTCTAAGATTCTTCATCCTTCATCATGGTCTGCCCAACATTCCCCACTGCTCTTCAGCAACTTGATGAGATTCCTCCCTTCGGAAGTGAGCCTCTTGCTTATCCCAGCACCTTTTCCGGAGCTCCAGGTGTTAGACAGCTTCCTGTAAGTATCTCTCTCCGATGATAGAGCCTTCAACTGACATATCTAGATGGCTGGAGTGAGATGTCCAACTTGCGAGAAGAAGGGACAGGAGGTTTGGGTTATTCCAGGAAAGGTCTGTGGCTACTGTGGAACCGCTTGCAGCTAAGTGGAACGAACGATATCATGGTAATTCGACCTCTCTGAAAACTAACATATGTTCTAACATGACTTTTAGATACCTCGAGCTGGATATCAAGATGTGGACGCACGTCATGGGTTTCAGCATTGGGATGTGGGTTTTGGCGTTAACAGAGTGCGCGTTGCTTGATCGTGTTTCACGCGGAGTCTAAAACGGTGGGAAAAAAGGGGACTATCATTCACTTCGCCAGAATTCAAAATATTTACTATTTGGTTTATGTTTACGCGGAGTCCAAAACGGCGGGGAAAGGGGGCTACGTTCATCTTTAAAAGCAACAATTCAAGATATTCACTATACTTCATTCAATGTGGACCAAAATGTGTGCGGCTTCTGTCGGTATGATGTTCAAGTGCGGGATTTTCTATCGACCCCAGATTTCAAAAGAAGTAGCATACTTGATTCACTTCTCTTCTCTTTCTAGAGGAGACGCTGCCTTGGTTTCTGCCGAATCCCTGATCCGAGGTAATTGAGGGTATATGGGTCGGGTATTACAGCCGAACGAAATTGAAACCTGCCCCTTTTGACCAGGAGATTGGCTGCAGGGTGACATATCTGCTATGCCAAGCAACCTCGATTTTAGCAAAACACGCAAGATATATTTGAAATCTGGTTACCTCACACTAGAGCCGGAGCAACGGCAAAACTGAACATTGCGTGTCTGGATATATAGAGTAGATCAATTAGCACCTCCTTGAAAAGTAGCAATCTTACAACATTGTCTAGTAATATACGACTGTATGGCGTGAGTTGTGCAGCGATAGAGTTACCGGTCCAATAACGAGAGATTTTCTGTAACTTGCGAAGAATTTGGTTTCCCCCATGGGTTCCTGCATCACACAGGTCGATTGACGTCGTCAAATGTTCGGTACCAAGCCATCCCTTGTGGGGGCTAAACTCTCCGAAAAGCATAATTCAACGTTACCTTTTCATGCTTACGCATTCCAACATGATATCTTCTACGGTCGAGAAGCATATTGGCCCAATGTGATAGTTGTATACCAACATAGGCCTTTATGAGTGATGATAATTGCAGGAGAGTTGTATCGAAAAGCGGTCAGTAAACGAACGCATCGATATATGGGAGGCCCTCCGTCTCGCAAACCGCTGTTGCGCATATGGATGATGCTTGATAGAACATACGGTCTGGAAAAGATGTGTTTTACAAGCGTTTTTTCCATCATTTACATATGCTCATCTAAAACCATCTCCGTCTTTATGCTAATACAAGCATTGCCATGGGTTATACATGGAAATTTCGATGCAATGACGACGTGATAATTATGACAAGCTATGCCTTTTCATCATTTGGTGGCCCTTCAATTGTTCTGGTTGAAGTGTTTGTTATCGAACGAATCGGCGACATAGAGTTGTCATCTGGTGGGTGCACACGTGGATAAACATGGTTGGGCAGCAAAGATCCCCGTATGGCAGCACATATAGCTGTTGCGATTGGCCTATGTATTACTTGCAGGCTTTCAGCGGGTGAACCTTTCTTGCGGAAATCTTCAGCATCTATTCAGTGCGTTGCATCAGCCATCCATCATATGGTGTTCTTGATTTGCCTGATCACCCTTGAAGACCAGGGAATAGTTGAGGTAATGAACAAGGATGCTTTGATGAACGGTTAAATCCCCTGGGAGATTTTGCGTCATTTTGATTGGGAAATATCGCGCATTACGCTATGTTTGGGCTTAAATCGATGTGCTGGACATAAATGACCATTGCTCTTGGGGGTTTGATTTTGGAAGACATTGAACGTGAAGGTGGGGGCGTGGTGGTTTAAGACTAGCACTACAAATGGTTTTCCCCTCTGATGGATGAGAAGTTTAGTAACGAGTTCCTGAAAAAGTGGTTGGACTAAAATAAGTACACGCTCTTTCGATCACGTCCACAAGAATTGTATGCTGAGAATATGGCAAGCTTTGTGATTGGAATCGCTTGACCAGGATCTTTGTGCTCATGTTTTATCTCTGGTGATGATATTACTGATGATAGTGAAGGTGATAATAGTGATGAGTAAGTGGTTGATGAAGATGATGAAGATGTTAACTGAATTACTTCTGCGCCTTGAGCTCTTGTAAGACGAATATTGCGATCCCAGGATATTTTTCAATGTGACTGAACAACCAGGAACAGATTTTAAGGGCCTTATATACTGATATGCTATTTTTACTACTTGATTCTATATATAGGAGGTAAACTACTATTTCTATGAATATATTTGTTTGGTCCTATAAGTGTAGATTTGATTTACGGACCTGGAATTCAGGACTTTGTTGCTCACCTTCCACTTCAATATGAGACAAATATACAGTTACACACACTTAAAAATACAAGTAGACTAAATAATAGAGGTTTCTCTTCTCTCAACCGATTTGGTCACTAAGATTCCGCTCCATATACTTGTATATTACTGCTGGGATTCAGACGGTTTCGTGGCTAACAGCATGCCCTTGAATGTTGCGAGTCTTGCAACAATTTTGGTGTTTGGACGAGTACACAAACATCTGACGTTTCATTGTCGTCTTCTTCCTTCTTTCCCAAATGTTCTTTTATTGTTGGTCGACGATACTGGAGGTCTCATGGCCTTTACAAGATGTTGTGAAAGGAGAAGAGTCTCTGACGAATATTCCATAATGAATAAGTTGGTTCTAGCTTGGACAAAATGCTGAGTGTGACATACAACTTTTATAAAAATTCAATCAAGTTTCCAGGAATAGATATTCAAAAGATGCAGAGCCCGAGATATCAATTTATATACGACATGTTATATATGTTTATTTGAGCTAATGACTTGAGAGCTTCTGTTCCTAATAGTATTTATGATTCCTAAGTTCCCTCGATATTTCAAATTCTCTTTGAAAGTCTCCGATATTACCCGTTACACTCCCACAAATCCATAGATGGAATAATATCCTCATTTTATGCATCCATTGCACTCATGTCCGCCACTAGGCGGTTTGTTGAAAAGCATAACGATGCTTGAAATGCTTCATGTCCAAATACCCCAACCCGTGCCTCAAGTAGCCGTGAAAGATCGAAGCCAGCCATTATTTGGTCAAACGTCCTTCAAGTGTCACAGAAATAATCGAAGTTGGCATCTTGACTGACTAGTACCTGAAAAGAGGTAGCAGTAGCTGACGTCTGAGCAGCAAGACAAGCCGCTATGAACAAACATGTTAGTCCAACCACATCCGGAACCATAACCAAAGATGAAAAGAGAAACACATACTTTGCTGCGTATCACACTGACCAACAGTGAAGTCTCCCGTCTTGTTATTCGACATGTCGGCACAATCGTTATGCTGTATCGAACAACTAAGAAATCCCATCAATTGAGTCCCATCCATCCAAAACAAGCCCAATAACACATCCGACATCGAAGCAATGCTCATCGCAATCCTTCCAAATCCGAAAAAAACAAGTACTCACGTCCTACTCCCCGCACTCTGAAAATCGGTCTATTTATCCCATCAGCACAACTCATCGAAAGGCATCTCGGATCAACTCACAAAAGTATCCCCTTGCACGTCGAATGGACGCTGCGAATCCCCCGAATTGGTAATGGGAGGCGCCGTTGCTCCTCCAAGGGCATCCGTGAATGTCTGATGCGAGCCAATTAGTCAACGCCGAGGACGTAGAATGGAGCAAGCTAACTTGGAGGTCGGTGGTGGAGCGCAGGTAGAGATTCGCGAAGTCGGCTTCGTATGAGGAACACGAGGCGCTTAGGACGAACGCCGACATGGCAGCGGGTATGAACGATGAGATGAGCATTTTGAGTGCAGATCAGCAATTCACCACGATGCTTGTATTTAGGGTGTTTTATCTGGAGTGAGGTTTTTGAATAATTGTGGATTAGCTGGACATAAATTGGGTGGTTTGGATGGAATGGAAATATGGAAGATTCAAAGGACTCAAAATGTAAGTTGATAGTACATGGGGCCATATTTTTGTATTCCGAGTTGGAGACGAAACGGTGATATTGTGATGAAACACTTCTGCGACGATGTCACAGTCACAGGCTATGCGATGGGATGGAGGGATGCGACGAACAGGCCCTGTCAAGTAACCGCTGTTGGATATGATTGGATGTGATCAATGATCAAGGGAGGTCAATACAAAGTATTGGAATGGTAGATACCATAAATCGAAGGCAGGGTAATAACTGCCAGGATGGATATGTAGATTGTGGTCGATGAAGACCATAAAAGATGAAAGACTTTAGCCAAAGAATTGCTTCAAGTACGTCCGGGTGAATTGGTATCGAACATTTGACATTCAAAAATGGAGAAAACCTAGACAAAGATATCTGTGCTTGTATGAGGTTCTACTCACATTGCGTCACAAATTTCTTAATTTAATAGTCATCACGTTATGCTTCACCAATTTCAATAGTCATCACATTATGCCATCATGTGAATTGCAAAATCTGTGGGAGAAGTCTATTTTTTATCGAACCTTCCATGCGGTTTCGATATAAGCTATCGATCCAAGGGAACAAGGACAAAGGAAAAAGTAAAGGGAAAAAGACAGAAGCAGTAGCTGAAGTACGAAGGGGTATTACAGCCTGCAAATAATAACAGTAGAGAGCCGTGAGTTCATTACTTCCGATCGCTAATATGACCATCAATTTGTTATCAAAGCCTAAAATACACGCCGTCCCATGCCGAATAATTAAAGGAGACCTCGGTCAACAACGCCTATCTCTTCAAAGTCTGTGTATTTTGACTATATGCATTGTGTTCCTCCGAATTGATCTAGAAGTTCGAAGAAGCATTGACTCCACGAGCAGGGTTGTGATAGCTCTCAAGGGTAGATTGGAATGGGTTGGCAGCTGGACCGGCGTTGGAAGTGGACTTCTCGTGACCGTAAGCGGTACCCATCAAGTCATCGTGGTCATCAGGCTCGCTGCGCTTGCGGCCCCAAACTCTCCAGGAGACGAGGAACAAGGCACCGAGAAGAGCAGCTCCACCAACGCCAACGACGACACCAATGATGGTCTTCTTGGTCGATGAACTCATACCCGAGCTCTTGTTGCTGCTGCTAGTTTGGGAGAGGGCGGCAGATCCAGTAGCCTTGGCTGAGGTGACAGTGCTGCTGGAGGTGAGGACCGATGAGTAGGTGCTACCGGCGCTGACAGTTACAACAGTGGTGGTGTACAATTGAACCTCAGTGGTTGGAGTAGCAGATTCGGTCGTTGAAGTTGTCTTGCCGCCCTTGTTCTTGGTGGAAGAGGAGGAGGATGAAGAGGAAGTCGCACTGGTGGAATCGCCGGTGGCCGTTACGGAAGCGGAGGTGGAAGCAGGTGTTGCTGATGTAGTGGTGGGATCGGATTTGGAAGAAGATGGTGAGGTGGTTTGGCTATCACTGGTTGGGGTAGTAGACTGCACATCGCTGGTTGGTGTTGAAGAATCGGAGGAAGAGGTAGATTCTGAGGTAGGAGTAGGAGTGTCGGAGGAAGATGTTGAGGATGGAGTTTCGGATGAGGACGATGCTGAGGTCGAGGTAGCAGAATCGGATGAGGAAGACGTCTCTGATGCAGAGGATTGTGGACTCGCGTTTCCTGTAGCACTGATTGCAACGTTCGCTCTCTTATGATTATCACGGTTGATGAGGGCTCCATCAAAATGCCATGCGTTGACCATGGCGACGGCGATTAAGGCGACCAGCACCACACGAAGAACGGCCGATGATCGAAACATGGTGATGGGATTGTTCGATGAACGAATGGATTTGCGTTGGTCGCAAAGATTTCGAGATGACTCTCAGTTCGGGAGTATGGTAGCGGACAAACTGGTAGTGCCGTAAGACCGTTGTCAATAACGGCAGTAATGTTTTGACAGATTATTGTTCGAGAGAGGTTAAGGTCAAGGTCAATGAGGCGTTGATTGTGTTCACGATAGTTGGTAGTAGTGACGGATGTGAAATGAAAGAAGAGGGAGAAGCGAAATTGATAAACGAATGTGTGTGTGTGTCGACTTTGCTAACAAGAACGGGTGAGGGTATTGAAAGCAGAGCAGAGTAGAGTCAGAGGAGCGTAGTGTTGTTGTTCGGAGTGAAAAGCTGAATAGCTGAATTGGAAAAGATGGTTGAAAGATGGCGTTTAGGTAGAAATGCTTATGCGTGGAGGGTGGGTAGGTGTGAGTGAGTGAGTGAGTGAGTGAGTATTGGTTGGTAAGTGAGTAGTAGTAATAGCAGTAGTAGAGTAGAGCGAGAGAAGTGGCCGAGGGAGAGGCGGAGGGTAACAGAAGAGGGTTAGGGATGTTGTGTGGTGGGAAGACTCTTCTAGAGAACTTCACAGTAGAGAACTAGGTAGAGAAAGCAGAGACAAGACTTAGGCAGGCACATCGTAGTTTGTGCCCCGATGTGGTAAAAGACGGGGGAACCGGGGGATCTAGACACTAGTAGCTAGTCACTAGTGGTTAGTTGGGGGGTGTATTTAAGTATATAGATATACATAGAGACATATACATATATACAGTAATACAGTGTGCGTGTGACTCTGGGCTTTTTGCTTGACTTGTGGATCCAAGGATACAGTGCGCCTTACTCCCTTTGTCGGTGCGCAAATTGAGTACAGTAGAACAATACGAGATCAATTATTCATAATGATCTGGATGAATCTCTTTTCTTTGCCTTCCTCTTATTAGATAAATCACGGGATATTGATTGTTTTCTGTGTTCTCTCTGTTCTACTGTTCTACTGTTCTACTGTTCTACTGTTCTACTGTTCTACTGTTCTACTGTTCTACTGTTCTCCCGTTCTTCTGCTCTTTCTGCTCTTCCTGCTCTTCAACCTTGTCACCATGCATATATACTACCTATGTATGTAGAGTATGTGTGGATAATCACTCAAAAGAGGCGCACCAAAAGAGACTCTGCTTTACCAATGCGGACAAGGGACAACCAGAAAAAGGTGGATTCTAGTGGAGTCAACCTTACGGAGCAAGACGGGAGTAGAGCTGGGTGAATTTTCTTTAGTACTACCCTTATGTGGAGGAGGGGATGTTTTACAGTAGCAGCATTGAAGAAGGGACCATTCCATTACTAGATCCTCAGAACGATGAGCTGGCAAGGAGAAGGAAGTACTCAGAACTCAGTACATGGAGACGGGGGCTTGTGGAGTTGAGATCCATCACCCAGTGTCGTGGATGAGGTTTCTGATGATGATATCCGAGTCAAGAGGGACTTCAATTGTCGTCGTGGTGATTCCCTCGATTGCCTCGATTGCCTCGACTCTTCTCTGATTTGCGCGGATACCCGGTTGAGGTGACAGTGACAACGAAGACGCTTACCCATAAAAAGCGTCAATGCTAAACCCAACTAATATTGGGACCTTGCAATTCCAGGCCGGTTTAGTCGTTTGATCAATGCCGTGGTGCCGCCCTTGTTCATGATTGTGTCCAATACGAGCGCGGATTGTGCACAAATCTGCACAAGCCTGTACAAGCCTGTACGAGTCTGTACAAGCCTGCACGCATCTTCACTTTACATTCATAAGTGAGCATAAAAGTTGCATGAAGCGAGAGAGGAGAGGACCTTAGAGAGGAAGCATACTCCGTACCTTGATGCATCAGAAAGGAACACCGTCCGACGCGTGGAATACTGAAGAAGGGCCGGAGAAAAAGAATCGACACTAACTCAGGCACACGCATAGAACATTGAGGTACCGGTACATACTGTGTACTACGTACAATTTATTGACTTCAACTCTGCATGTAGCACAATAATGAGAGCGACGAAAGCTGCGCCAGGGGTCCAAGTCTAAGCGAGTTGTTAATAGATCACCGCCATTCCCCATATAGCATTAGCCCCGTCGATGATCCTTTGCCTTAAGAGCGGTCCGATACCCCTCACCCAATCACCGTCCGCTTTCATGCGCCTATTTCAAGGACACGAAACTGAACCATCATCAGCCACCAGGCTGAGGCCACCCGGCAATTCTCTCACCCAGCGAAAAGCAGGCGATGAAATTCAATTCGTCAGATCCGATTGAAGCGACAACAACGTGACGCCAATACGAACCCTATTATTGTAGCTGACTCTCGTGATGAAGAAAATTATCACTAGACGTTGAGACACGACATGAGTGACATTGGAGGAGAATATGCTGACCATCGAATGTCGACATGTCATGGAGAAAACGTGCACATATTCATTCAGTCAGGTGAGAGCATAACCGTCAGGTGACCATTGATAAGTATCTTTCGTAGCCGTGAAAGATACTTATCACCCTATTCTATATACAAAATACTAGAAATTCTATTTCAACTCAAGCTAGAATGTACACCCAATTGTAAATAGATTCTCTACTTCATCAGTAACTCTTATCTAAACCTCTTCTCGCATCTTTTGATGATGTCGACACACCCTTCGTCTGCTTCGATTCTACATTAGAGTATAACTGGACCAAACAACGATGTCTCTTATAATCTATCCCGCAGTCAAAGTCAGGTTAAAAAGGCTGGCAACACCCAGAGTGTAATGCCACTATCACACGAGATACAACAACTTCTTCCACTTCCACAGTAATCCCCAGCCACCAAACAGTAACGAGAGCCCCGTGAATATAATAAGGGGCCCATATGCCGTTCCGTAACCAAAGCTTCCCACCGATCTCGTGCTGCCGACTTTAAGCAGCGGCACACTCGCAAGTCCACCACTCACGTACCCAATTCCTCTCGCACCATTTAGCAAACCATAGAGTAATCCTGTATCAATAGCCTCATTCCTCTGAGCAGCTTCACTTTCTAATTCATTAATGATACCTCCCCAAGTCGCGCTATAGCCGCTGGCAAAGAACCCGAAGGTAACGGAGAATAATACCAAGAGCGCCATACTACCTGGCGACGTCAGGCCCCAGAAGAGAAAGGCGGAGAGGGCGGAGCTGACCGCAGATATAGCTGTCACAGTGGGAGCCGAAAGGGGGAAGCGTTTGTTATCACTTAGATACCCAAAAAAGGAGGAGGCGATGATGCCGGGAATGTTGACTAGCGTGAGTAAAAGGGTAGCTGAGGTTTGTGATAGCAGAGCAACTTCATGGGCATACGTGTTCAGGTATGTTTGTGGAATACCATACCCGCAGCTTTGAAGTATAATGGCGATACTGTAGATGTAGAAGGTCTGATGTTTAAGGAAATGCCACGGGATCTTTCGTGCGCGATGCGTGCTCAAGGATATGCTTGAGGGATGATTCGGTATCAAGAAGATTCCTAGGACGCTGATTCCGACTGTCGTGACTGCCCATATCCTCAACGCAATACGAAAGCCGTAGCGATCAAGAAGGGCTCTGAATAGAAACGGACAAGAAGATCCTACAATGTTTTTACAGGACAGCACAACACCGTAAGCTACAGCTCGGTTGCTGGTATTGAACCACTCTCCAAGAGATAACGTGGTCGGGCTGTAGGTGAGAGCACATCCTAATGAAGCCAAAACTCCCTGCGTCGCAACCAAATGCCAGACATTGGTACTGAAGGAGGACAGGACGAAGCTGACACACGTAAGCACAGTGCCGCAAAGCGCTGCAGTCTGGCGTTTACGGGCCCAGCGCTTGGTGAACAGTGCGAATAGGAAGGGCATCGAGAGATACATGACACCATTGGAGGTTGTGCCGATGATACCGGTAACATCACGACCGCCTTGCAGCGTCCAGTTGCCGTAATAATATTCTTGGAGGACACCATAGCTCATAGCAAAGCCTGCATGTATGAGCACATTGCAATCAGGATGTAGAACTTAATTTACCCCATATTGGTAGTTGCAATATTGCAGAGCCTATCAGGACGCTAGCTCTCTTCCTGTTTGTTTCCCACTGCCTCATATCCCTTTGACTGAGGTTGGATTCGTCTTGTTCAGTGTTATGGGATTCCTGCTCGCCGGTATCTAACGGCGGTGACTCTCGGAGAGCAATTTCCTCATTTTGTGCCATTATGAATCGGCTCGAGTTGAGATTGTGCAGAGGTTGTTGCTTAGCGGGGTATTGTATGATATCTTGTTTAGACGCGATGACGTTAGATAAGCGCATTATAAGCCGTGTGCGGAATATATATCGACGATCCTCATTGTTACTAGCAGCGCTTATACAGTGTAAATATGTTCACGTAGTTGAAGTGTCCTAAGTCTGTTTATTATACATGATAAATATAAATCAAGCTCCTTGTTGATTCGAATATTTCATTAATACCTATGTATAATTAGGACATTTTCATGATAAGTTTAAGACATCTCAAATAGTCAAGCATGTCTACGCTATGGAAACCCTGTCAATGTACTCCATTCTATACAGTTAACAAAAAAGTGTTCGAACAGGATGATATATTTACCATACGAATGGCATTATAGACTATTAAGGAGATCTTAGTCTTTACGACAATTATTTCCTGAACCTTGCTTAGAAGAGGCCAGCCTATTAATGCTCCCATGGATCTGCATGTACCCCAATAAAGCTAGCCATTTCCTCCATCGTAGAATAGTTCGTGATATACAAAATAACGTCTAACATTAAGACCATTAAGTTTTAATAAAGTCAGAGTTTTATGGGGTTACAGATACATTCCAAAACTTGGTGTAGTGAGCGTGAAGTCAAGAACAAATTATTGATATCCTCTTGCTCTCCTTGAATAATGGAACATAGAACTATCAGAGGTGTCTCTAACTAAGAAGCCAGTAAGTTGAGTAGCGAGCTCCGGATCAGTATAAAAGACCATGTATATATATGTTCATGGGATTATCAAGAAATAACTAATACGTATATATATAGAATAAACAATTTCATCCATGATATAAGCCCGAAATTCATGAATATGTTTGGTGGCCTAACCCTACTAGTATAGGTCGAGGTTGTTCACATTATTCACATTGTTTACCTTGTTCATATCACTTCAACCGCATGTCTCAAACTAACCTCTGAATACAACTGCAAACACAGCCGTGGACACAACCGCGGGATCAAATTTGCACATAAATCCTCTAGACATATCAGAGTAAGTCATCATTGCAATTCCTGAAGCTTCTGAACGCTGATCTCGAAGAGTTACTTCACAGTATTAGCCATCAGGAGCTCGAGGTTATTCAACTCTACATTATTGCTCATCATGGATTGCAACCATGGAATCGATAGCGTTCTACGCAAGCTACTAGCTATCGATTCCAGGGACGTCATCAATCATCCTGATGGTGATTCGATTCGTGATCTGGTCGATCAATCTTTTGATCGAATCTCTACTCTACGACGCGACCTAGCACAGTCTAGTCAACGTAGACTGGTTGAGCCATTGAGGAGCAATGCGACGAATACGGAACCAAAAGACTTCGAGAACCTCTGGAAGAGATTGAATGTCGACTATTATGAATC
Organism: Allantophomopsis cytisporea; assembly: GCA_024752435.1. Lineage (NCBI taxonomy): Eukaryota > Fungi > Ascomycota > Leotiomycetes > Phacidiales > Phacidiaceae > Allantophomopsis > Allantophomopsis cytisporea. Next base: position 2,680,621 of record CP103025.1, read on the forward strand.
GGGAGTCGTGTAGGCTACGCTAGACCGAAGTGTTGAAGGTCTGGTCCCAACGAAGACCAAGGTTGGTTCTTCAGGTACAAGTTTCCAGTCTACAAAGGGAAACGTGGGGGCACAAGATGGTATTTTGGAAGGCTCTGCTGGGTTGGATGATGATATGGATACGGATCTCAAAGAATCTGATACAACGACATTGGAACCTCAGTCGTCTTCGGCCGAGTTCCATTCAGATATACACAAGCAGCCAGTTTCGAGGTCAGTTGCACAGTTAGCTATTTCATCTGATTTACGATCAACAATGCCAGGTCCACTCCCAATACCTGATCAACTATCGTTAAGACTAAATCCACGATCATCAAAGCCAGACTCAGTCCCAGGATCTCATCCACGGTCAGATACAATCCCACGACCTAATCCACGGTCAAAACCAGATGCCGTCCCACAACCTGAACCACAATCATCGGGACCTAATTCACAGTCGCCATCGAAACCAGCACTAACCCATTAAACAGTACCTAAGACAAAGTTGTTTCAATCAATGTTACTAAAGTCTATCCCAGATGCTTAACCTTCGAAATCGTCTCCCGGACTAAAAGCATGATCGACTTCTACGAATGTCAAAGAAAGTGCTGCAAAGACCACCAATCGACCTAGATTGAAGCACACTCACCAGGAATTAGACGATGAGGCAGAGGACTCTTCTCCAGTGTCAGCAAAACGGAAGAAGTATTCTATGTCGTATTCGACTGGAGATATGTCTACAACTACAAAGAAAGCTGTTCAGGAAATGGCAGAGTCGAATGATAAATCATGGAGTCAGCAATGGGAAAGAATCGAAATGAAGAGACTGGGACGCAGGGAGCTGATTTGGTCTCCACGTCATGTAGAGATTCAACTTCGCAGAACGGATCTTAAGGAGCCAATGCAAAGTCTCCTCGTATTCCTTGTGACAGCATTCGGAAGCGCCGAGCGTATTGTCCAACTTTACGATAATCTTAGGATGTGGAGATCCGTGAACATCCAACCAAAATCAATGACACTGGGAACTACAAGAGATATCAAGAAGATTATGGAATCTATGGACCAGATCGACATCCTTACCGCCTCCAATGATCTCCTCGGCCGATATCTCCTCACCAAATTAGCTTTCAAGGTCAAGGACTTCATGGAAAAGATCATTCAGACTCGAGATGCAAAGGGGACGTCTGCCACTGGTGGTAAGAGGTATGTTCGAATAACTACTGACGAAGTAGCAAAGAGACTTGAAGGTTAAGCCATTGATGAAATCTTGCAGCAGTACTTTCCAGATCTGTCTCATGTTGAAGCTCATAGTATTCGGAAGAGGCTGCAAGCTAGAAATCGATTTGGCCAAGCATGGATGGCATTGGTGGAAGCGTATGGATATGGTATATTGGCGCTATTCCCAACTGGACCTCTCTCACAGTATCAACTCACGAGCATGAAATTCCATCAGTTGAGTAAAGCACATGTTCAATTGTTTATTAAACATTTGAATATAGAGAAGGGGCCGTTTATAAGGAATCTCTGTCAATATCTGGCACCAGTAATAATCACAGCGTGCGAGAACAAAGGGTATATTGATGGGACTGTTCCGAAGCTACAGCTAGAGAATGAATTGAGAGAGCATGTTTTGCTTGTGGAAACTTGTTCGAAGGAGGCTGAAATACTTTTGAAGAAGGTTTAATGAAATTATGTACTTTAGTTCGTAATGAAGTTGATGGTTTCCTGTATGTGTGATAGTTTGAGTGTATATATACAAGTTCATCTTTAATGGCTTTGTGAGATACACCCTATATATTTATTGGGAAGAACTTTATCAAGGTTAACTGTGTACTTGGTATTTTTACATATAAATCACTCGTGATCAATGATTGCAAATGAAGTTTGTCGGTATCTGAAAAGATGTATGGTATAAGTCGTAGAAGAGGTTTGAGTATAGAGTTGGTTGTAGGAAGTTAAATTTTACTTGGTATCTAAGTAGGTGTAATTGAAAGTGAGAATTGGGCACTTTCACTTTTGTGCTCAAACTTTATCAAACGAACCAAAGGGTTTTGATGTTTCTTGTAAGGTATGAATACCAATGTTAAACTAAGAGCTTCAATATCGATCGAATGGCGACATATAGTAACGGGGTTGACTCCAGGAAAAGATGTATGAAGATTGAACACTTAATTTTGAACATTTAGCATGACACCTTATATGAATATTATGTTGCTCATTGTAACGCATCAGGTATCTTTTTGCGTGTAGGTGGATGTGGAACGGCTATGATAGTGGAGGTGGAGATGTAGGAAAGGTCTGGAGATGGAGATAATCTATGCTTGAAGATAGAAGTTGATCGAGTTTACCGAGTCCAATCAGGCAATAGGAAGAAGTGAGAATGGGTTAGTTTCATTAGCAAAACATATATCTCATTGCTACTATTAATCTTACTACTGGCAACATATCGTCATAAATCCTACTAAACTTGCACTACTATACGTTCTACCTTACTTAGTAGGCTTAAACAGGTGATTGACATCTTCTATCGCATGTCTAATCAGATACAATCCCTCGAAGTTGTCGAACTGCAGGAGTCAATCACGATCACAAAGATTAAAAACTTCCTTGCTACAGTCAAAAAGTTTTACGTTGCACTTGATGTAACAGTAGATAAGACAAAAAACAATAAGATGCAATGAGGATCGAGACAAAGCTGTGATGCTACTTCAACAAGCTGTCAAGGAATGTACAGAGGTAAGAAGATGGTTTGCGAGGAGTTCACACATACCAGCACACCTCAAAGTAAAAGAAGTTCTACAATCTTTTCGTAGATCCTTAAGTACACAAAGCTCCTTGAAATCACGCGAGAACTGTATCATTACACTAAAGTCCAGTGTCTCCTTGTCGATCGGGAATGATCGATACAGTGGTTAAGGCTCTTAAAACTATTGCAGTTTGATGAAGTCCGAATTTAGTTCGATTCTTATTACCGAATACCTTCTGCCACTCGTTGATGAACGTGGTGCTATCAAGTCTTCGATGCCATCCGGTGAAACTGTCGGAGAAGCTCTTAAACCATCTATATCTTCGGTTGTAGACCAGACCATAACGAAACAGATTGAAAAGTTTTTGAAGCTTGTCACAGCAATGCCCTCTTGGAGCATGTATGTTCATTACCCAGACCAACAAATGTAGCTAATAAAAGCAGGAAATAGAGGTGCACTCAAACAAATGACTTCGTATGGAGGAAACCGAACCCTGCCCAAGTACATCAACCGAAAATGAATGGCAGAGATACTTCTCAAATATGTTTATTTATCTACGGTCTTGGCAGCACAATACAAGAATCTTACAGGCCGAAGGATTTGAGAAACTCTGCGTTCCAGTGGCAATCAATGAGAAAGCATATGATCTAGAGATCAAGCTCTTAGGTGCACGGAGAAGGAGAACATATTGTTTCCATGGTACTTGTAATGATAGAGATGGGGGTTAAGGAGTAGATAGGTCGTGTGATTATTGCTTGGAGGGACGCTTTGTACCGACATATATTCGGGAATAGGGGCTTCTCGCCTTAAATTTAATTAACACACTTCTTAGCAATAGCAACTGTTGAGCAATAAAAGATAATCAAGAGACTGGGTTACACTGAGCAATGTGATGAATGAATCTCATGAAATTCACAGCGCATTACGATACTTGAAGTGTTTTAATCTTTTATACCTTTTTTGATAAACAGCGATAGCACTTGTGAAGATTAGTATGGTTCTAATATATCAGGAACTAATAGAGATGCCTACAGCTCCATAAAGTGGCCGCCCTGTAGGAGTTTCATAAAGACAATCTGTCATAATTGCATATCGAATTCTCGAATTTGACACCCATGAGACTTTCACTCCCTTTTCATACGTATGGTATTACCACTTTAATTTGAGGATAAGGAGGCTGGTAAGGAGATCGAGTACGTGATATATATGGCGATAAAATCGGGTGATGTAAATGCAAAATGAGATGTGTTGTGTAGCATTTCAATAGTATATCAAGTACATCAACCATGAAATGCGGGTAGCTTTGGCAGTTTATTTCTAAAGCTAGCAGAGAAAAATCAAAATATACAACTCAATGATTGAAGGTAGCTGCTAATTTAGGGTGATACAAGGTCGCTTACCGTAGCTGTAGCAGTTCGAGTAGTAAGTTTTAAGTCTTGGCAGATGAGATTTAGACTTAGCTGTATATTTGTTTTACCTTACAGTTGTAGCATTACTGATAGCCCTTCATTACGCTATATTGAGAGATTTCTTAAAATGATTTGCACAAGGTATAAATGTAGATAACCTTTACAATATTCCCAATATTAATATGCCAAGCATGCTTAACACGATTTTGCGTTTTGCGCCTTCTAATTGAGGCAAAAGGATAAAGCACGTGGTGATAAGCCCTGCTGGCGCCGGTCTCAGTCTTAGGTAAGGTATAGCGCGGAACATGCACGTGACATGTTGGATACAGTGGGCGGGCTATCATCCCCAGATTTGGAAGAAGCCACCAAACCCCGCCAAACTCCACCAGATCCCACTATTATCCTAAAGTGGTATCCCGTAAACCGACCGTCTCGACTCACGAGACTCCATGAACGGCACTATGTGCAAGGAAGATGAGAAAGAAATCTGCTTTAGTCTAGTTGGCTTCGGTCTACTTCGCATCCTTTGAAATTATATAATGGTCATTCTCCTACGTATCCTCGGTCATTGTTGTGCCGAATTCATCATATCTACTAATATACATTACACTGCCAATGTTCCCCGATCACTGTGCAGTTCTGCCCATTGAATCTTTGATTATCGAAGACATTCTCTGATACGATCCCAACCCAGCAAAAAGCATTATTCCAAAGCGATGGATCAAATCAATCGCTGGAATGTCAGTCACATATATACCGGGAGGTCCCTCCTCATTGCGATCAACTGCGTTGCAGGCTTATCGATATTTTTCTTCGGTTATGATCAGGGAATGATGGGCGGAGTCAACAATGCAGAGGACTACATACATACGATGGGACTTGGCTATATTGATCAAACGACAAAAGACCCAGTTATCACGGACTCTCTCCTTCAAGGAGGAATTGTGTCTGTATATTATCTGGGTACATTAGTAGGATGTTTGGTCGGTGGTTGGGCTGGCGATCATTTCGGGAGGATAAAAACGATAGCTCTCGGTGCTTTGTGGGCAATCATCGGTGCATGTTTGCAATGCTCGGCCCAGAACCACGTATGGATGATCTGTGCAAGACTTGTCAACGGATGGGGAACCGGAATTTTGAATGCTATCACTCCTGTGTGGGCTACTGAAACCGCCGAACACACCTCGAGGGGCCAATTCATCGCCATTGAATTCACGTTGAACATTTTTGGTGTAGTCGTGGCATACTGGCTTGAATTTGGACTTTCATATATTGATGGAGGTCGATCGGAATTCATATGGCGGTTCCCTATTGGCTTCCAAATCATTCCACTATTCGTCCTCATGGTCATCGTTTGGTGGTTTCCCGAGTCGCCGAGATGGTTAGTGAAGGTTGGCCGAGATGAAGAAGCACGATACATCCTAGGTAGACTTCGAGGTGAGAGCAATGGTCGGGCCGAGGCAGAATATCTAGATATCAAGGCTAGTGTTGATCTCGAACGCAAGACAGCAACGCAGAATTCCTACATTAGCATGCTCTTTGGCTACAAGAGTGGAAAGTTACACACCGGTCGGCGCGTTCAACTTGTCATCTGGTTACAAATCATGCAGGAATGGATTGGTATCGCGGGTGTCACTGTTTATGCACCGACTATTTTCCGTTTAGCCGGGTTTGATGCTAAGAAATCGCAATGGATTTCTGGTTTGAACAATATCTTCTACATGTTCAGCACCTTGATTTGTGTCTTCACACTCGACCGTATTGGTCGACGTTGGACGATGTACTGGGGAAGTGTTGGCATGGGTATTGCTATGTTTCTTGCTGGCGGTTTGTCGATCTTGGCTCAAAAACATCCAATTGGGAGTGCAGTTGCCACAAGTGCAGGAGCTGGATCCGCCGCATTTGTCTTCATATTTACTTTTGTTTTCGGTGCAACCTGGTTGACTGTACCCTGGTTATATCCTGCGGAGATCTTTCCTCTAGAAGTTCGTGCGAAGGGGAATGCGTGGGGTGTCGTTGGCTGGAGTATTGGAAATGGATGGTTGGTAAGTTTAATTGACTTTCTTTCACCTATATTTTATTTTTCATTTTGTAATATCTATCGTTTTTGCATGCACGTATGGTTGAGCAAACTCTCACTGAAGAATCATTGGTTTCATTGCCAATGCTTTTTCATTCGAGAATATAATATCTCTGATACTCAGATTTTGATCACTGGTTATTTTTTGATACCTTCTCCCTGAACAGTGCTGACGGTAATACTAGACTCTCCTTTGCCCTGTCATGTTCTCCGCTATTGGCGCGAACACCTTATTTATATTTGGTGCTTGCAACATTATCACTATTCCAATGGTATGGGCTTTATATCCAGAATCTAATCAGAGAACACTTGAGGAAATGGACCTTCTATTCGCTGCAGATACTCCGTGGGTCTGGGATGCTGAGAAGAATTTCAAGAGGCTTAAAGCGGAAAATCCAGATCTTGTGCATGCAGCGCATGAGGGAATAAAGGTTGTGGATGCCGACCTTAAAAAGTCACAGACTGGTGCTCAAACCGAATTTATAGAAGGCTAGCAGATTGTTCCGTTATGTTAGACTTTATTAGAACGTTCAGTTACCATAAATCAACCAGCTTAGCTCCCTTCGTTACATGAGTTCACCATAGAACTGACATTGCAGACTATCGATGAAATCTTAGTCTTTACTACTACTAATAGATAACAATAGCCTGAGCCTTTTCAAATTCATTATTGGAAGTGGTCTTTGTTCTAGGTTTAGTGTAGGCTCCAGTGGTGAGCGCAAAATTAAGATCCATAATATTATTGATGTCCTCCGCTTGCTCTTCAGCTCCTATCAATTTCGGCAATCCTGCTTCTTGAAATTCAACAGATCCATTCCAAACAATACTTGCCGTCTCAAAGTACTTTGGATATGCATTCGAATAAGCCCAGTCAATGAGGCATAAGTTTCCATTCTCCTCCACAATCATATTCCGTGTCTGAAGGTCTAAGTGGCATATGACAAATTCGTTAAAGCGACCTGTAAACGGCCCAGCTGGCAATCCACGAGTATGCCGCCCAAAGTCATGACAAACTTGGAGCCGATCATTGAACCAGTCCTCGATGTCTTTGGTCGAGGTGAATGGACCGGCGCCGTACCATGTAAAAAGGGGGCCTTCTGAGAGTCCACCGCCAATAGGACCAGGAGACTCTATCGGAATAGCTCGTAACTGTTCAACATATTCGCTGATCTAGCACAAAATGCTTTGACGAGCTTCGTGTTCGAGGTAAGGCCATATAGTTGACAACTCTTGTCTCTGGATGAATTTCATCAAAAGGTAGCATTCCTTACTGTGATGAAACTCATCCACATCATCAGACTCCCATACATCGAAGACTGCTGGTACTCTGACATTTGTTTTTTTCCGCAACAAACTTCGTTCGTGCCTCAGAAAAAATGAGTCCAGAAAAGCTATGTTTGATAATAGCTAATTTATTTTGATTACGATATGTTCGCTGCATAGTGCAGAGGAATAATTTCACTGAAAAATATCACGTTGCTAATCAAGAAAGTCTCTCTAAAAAACTACACATTCTGACTGAGAGCTCCCTGAATTATCTGCAGTGTCTAACTCCATGGTTCCTGATGAGTAGCGAGCGCGTTCGTTGACGTTGTAGTTGCGATCATCGAACTTGTTATTTCTTATGTCGGAACCAATAAAATCATGTTCCGTACCATTAATCCTTCTCTTCTTCTCAGAATTCCCATACAGCCGATCGAATTCATTACTATTGATTGCTGACACCTTTTTCTTGTATTTGAGTGAGATCCCCTTGGCTGACAACATATGATTCTCCTCGGCATATTTGTCCCATGCAGCGATCACATTCTTGAGGTCATAACTGTTGACCGAAACCACAGCATTTTCACCAAGGTCCTTCTTGACATGACGGGTGAATCTCAACAATCCGAAGTGTCGAGGTTCTTGACCTTTGCGTATGTATTAAGCATCTTCGCTCAATCACGCTTCAAAGCTTGAACATCCTTTTCTTCTCCATCATCCATCGAAAAGACCTCCGTAAACAATTCCCCTGGAGTTTTTATGGAACCATTATGATGATGGCCATTGAGCGTGATCTGTATAGTCTCACTACGCTACTCCGGAAGTGTTTTTCCCAAACGTAGAGCACGGAAATAATCAACCGTGTAACGGAAGAATTGGAGGTGTAATCCCATGAAATCCTCCTTGAGAGAACTCAAGGACGCTTGTATCGTAAGGCATGATCCTAATATATCATCCTTCAGGGAAGTCAAGGAAATTTGTGTTATTGTAGAATACAAGCTAATATCATCCTTGAGAGAACTCGAGGAGATTTTTGTCATCGCAGAAGCCCAAAGGGATCGTAGAACTTCTCCTGACTTGATATATATAAATATATAAAGTAAGAATCCGTATTTCATCTTACCTCAGTTCGATCCTTGATTGACAACTTGTTGAAGTAGTAGTCCAGTACTAACTCGATCTTCTTCGGCATCTTCGAGCAATTTCTGTGTCTTGCCAAGGTTGTTCCGAGATTAATATACAGATCTTTAACGATAGCCAGAAAAGTTGTAATCTTTGCAATTGTGATTGGTTCCTTCAACTCGACATTTTCAAGGGATTGCAGCTGATCGGTTATACAATCGAAGATTTCCACGGAACTTTCGAGTCTATGAAGAAAAGTAGAAGCTATGATGAAACCGAGGATTGACAACGGTACGTTGCTAATATCGTCAGTCACCTTTAGTTCGTACATGTGAATAAGCGTATTGAAGTATCAATCGATTCACTGGTATTCCCAAATATTGTTGAGACAGCACTCTTGAAAGATTGTAAAGTGTTGGAAGTAGATTGTATTATTAGCTATCACTTAATTGCGAATCTAACTCTCCCCATATCTAGAGATTGCTTCGCTCTTCTCCAGAATCCGCAACTCCTATACGAGTGATACACTAGTTACTAGCATTTTATGTTCAACCAACATCAATGGGATCGCAAATGAAGATGCCGAGGCAAAGATCGACTGGGATGCTAATATCGTTATCCAAATCAATCAAAGCAGCTTTTGAAGCGGCCTCGCAGGCGATCACCTACGTTCCAAGCCGTCAGCCATCGAAAAATATGCAGCGATGTAGTCAAGGTGGAGGAGTTCACTAACTTTGGTTTCCCCTTGGATAGGAATGGCGTCAATGAAATTTGCAATGAAGGCAAGTAAGGCGAATGCAGAGAACAATCAGGAATCCACCTCCAAATGAGATTCGCAAGGGGATTCGATAATGAGTGAGGTCTATTGGGGATAGAATGAATGTTGACGAATGAGGTGGAGGTTATTGATACCAATGAGAGAGTTATAATAATATGTCACCATTGATAAAGGAACCACGTCTAATAAGTTGTTCCTTTTAGCCAGTACCTTCCATTCTCAGAAGGGGCATTTCGTAGGAGGCATTCAAACCTTTCCAAAAGAGAGTACCCAGAGAACCTCGCAACAAATCCCTGATGTATCGATCGGGGTTTCCTAACTCTTTGCGCCAGCCTCACAAGCAGCCTCACAAGTTGGAGCAGCGCAGGAGTAGCATGTGAATGTAGATCTTTTCTTCCTCTAGAACATGATCATCGCCACTTAAACTTGAGACGTCCAGGATCCACTATATGACAGCGGATCTACGGCGTTCAATGATATTCAATTGTATTCTCGAAGTGATCTAAGGTTTACAGTGGATAGCTAGTATGCCAGCCGTCTTTTGGAGAATTGTGTCCGATGTTCAACTGCTTCTCCGGCTCGTGCGACTGAGTTGACACGGCTCGGCTATCGTCACACGTCAGCAAGCACCTATTTAGCAGGGGTTTGAGGCTCCAGTTCATGCGGCGAACTACACTATCGAAGGCTATTCCAACTACCTAGCTATCCTTGCTAAGCACGTGCTCAGGTATCAAAGGTAAGATAGCTTGTGTAGTAAGTCCCTACTGCTATTTTGCCTACAGGTAGGTGCAAAGGTAATGTAGGTAGGTATAGATGAATATTACACTAACACCACAACTTAGCTCATTCAAGCAACGGCGGGTACCTGTTCATGGTAAGCAGTTATGCAGGGATATTGACGGAGAAAATAATGAGCTTGGATCTTAAACCTGTTAATCATCATAAGACTAAGATTGAGACGAACGAATGATGTTACCCATCTAGCTGTCGTTCGTTGAGCTATCTCGTAGGAGGCTCGATAGTGTTATTATGATCTTGGAAAAGATGCTAAACCAACGCATCGTGAGAACCTGGTATGTACATGTATGTGGACGGATGGGTCCAGTGAATCGGTCAAGCGGGTAGGTGCAGCGGGCAATGGTGATCGATCCGATCAGATAGAACCCTCAGATAGATCACCGAGATCGCGTTCATTCAAAACCCCATCAAGGCCTCTCCCGACACACGAACTAAGTAAGTAGCATCTGTGACATCGAGCTGAAAGCCACTGCTAGTTGATGATAGTCTGCACAAGACTGTTTCTAGTTGCTTGTATGTCTAGCTTCTTCCCGACATTGACATGTCTGACTAAACAATTGGCATCGGAAAGTTCGAAAGATCCTAGCTATAAGTAGAGAAGGCTAACCAAGCGGCAGTGGCTTTGTCCGCCTTACTAACTTCAGCTTCCGGCAGACATCGTCGAGAATGACCCAGTAGCTAGCAGGACATGGAGAAGAATTGTGTCATCATCTTTTGTTGTTCTTGTATTGGTTATCACCGCGCGACGGAAAAAATTGATATGCATTTCGAAAAATGAAATTTTCATGATTTCAATAGATCGTCGTGTTTGTATATCGGCTCCGGGTAGATTTAGTCATTACCGATGCCTACTGGTCTTACTTTTTGAAGGAATAATAAATAATCACTAGTTTTGAGTACATCCGTCGATGACAGTATTCCAGCTCGATATGCTACCTGAGAATCAAATCTCAGTAGAGTTTACAAGGAGTTATGTGAGTAGTACTCGTGCTTCAACACTATCTGGAAGTTCAAAGCAAAGCTACATGACGTTCAACAAAATGAAGCTACTTATGTTATTCCATTCGAAAACTTGGAAGACAGAAATCGTAATTATTGAGATAATGACTTTGATGGCATGAAATTCGCCCAAACCCTGCTCCTCAATTGCTTCTCCACTCTGCAAACTCATTAAAGTTCTTATCTTCCTTCAGATGCTGCATATGTTCTCGCTGTAATCCAAGACAAATTTCTAAACCACCAGCACCAAGGTTGGTCACATCATCAGCGGGAATGCGAGGGAATATAACGAAGACGCCATCGGTCTTAAGTCTTCGCCAGCGGAGTCTTCTACACTTCCCACCAAGAGTATCTCCCCAATTCAGGGAATAATATGGCTGTCTGGACCAAGAAGAACAAGCGACATTTCTTTGAAAAGATGAGTAGCCGCCAGGTGCAAGTCGTCCAATATCGGAGACGTTTTTGATCATCTGTACTATATCTTTGACCATAGCATGATCGATATCTCCGACAGATTGGCGTATAATAAGTGCTATATCCCCAAGTCGAGAAGGATAGGAACTTATCAGATCTTCAAAGGTGCTGGCGGCTTTCGAGACCAGAACAACGTTTCCTGTGAATTCTGGAGACATTGATGGTGAGAGCCGACTGCGTCCATTGACCGTCATGTTGAACATCGATGGAGATTTAGAGCTGGATCCACCGGCCACACGTGCTGATGTTATGCTACACCATAGTAGCGCACACAAAGCATCGTTGGTAGAGATCCATGCGGTGTTAGGTGTGCTTTCATCCTCAAAGTCCATGTCCGCTTTTTGGGAAGGCATGCTGCTTTTTGTTGCCAATACTTTCAGGCGTTGTAAGGCGTCGTCGGAGAAGAAGAGGAGAGCTGTATCAACCACATCTGAGGACTCAGTAATATATTCCGAAGTGGCTGGCAAGTCCGTAGATCCAATCACTGGTGATAGTTTATACTCCGGATGATCTTCCAGTCGTCCAGCACCCTCGCCCTCCAGCAAAGCTGAGCGATCAACCCAGTCATTGGTTACCAAGTCATATCCGTTATCCCCATGACAAAACGTCGACCAGAGTTTCATCAAATGGAAGATGCCCGCCTCGTCCATTACGCAATGATGAACTCCACAAACCAGCACAAAACCGCCTTTGATGATATTCACTTGCGATAGGAGGACTTGAGTACGATTTCCCAAGAAATCTGGAAGAGCATCTGCACCAACAGCATCCGTGGGGAACTCTCTGGCCCGTATGGTTTCGTAGTCATATATATCACTCAGGTCCTTCACTGAAAGAAGATCATCAACGCTGAAGTATGGAGCTTGAACCGCAAGTGAACCTTTCTGGCAGCTTCGTCCCTTCAATTGGTCCACAGATCCGGCGATGAGTGGGAATGCAGTTATTGTTTGCATCAGTCCATCCCGAAGTGTCTCGATGATTATTTTGGGATCAGCTTTGGAGGAGAAGTAGAGGAGTTTGGGAACATGGGCGCGAGGTGATAAATGGTCGAGGACGGAGAGTGGGTAGGTTTTAGGTCCTTCTTCGTTACACATCTCTATGTCTCTTTGACTAATTCGAGGATCACGAGTTGTTGGTTGATGCGTAAATATATTTGTAAAAGCTGGTACATTGGACTTCAAGATAGATCAGAAATAGGGCAGGAGATGCAAACAACACACCACTTTTTCGACCGAACCACATCAGGAATCGGAATATCCTTGTTCCGTCAACGTCTACAGAACCATTGCTAGCGTGTATACAGGTTATAATTGAACAGCTCTATTAGAGCCGCGATTTCAACCACTTCTTCGCGTGTCTGGCTCCCGGACAGCTATACGAATTTCTTTCGAACCTCTTTATCGAATCCCGTTTCGAAATGACCGCTAACAGCCTATAGAACCATACCAACCCGACGAAGAAGATAGGGACTTCATAGATTCTCTAACGACGACGTGGAGATCCTAGCCCTGGCCTTGCCGCCCGATAGCGAACGCTTCGGCTCTATGGACAAACTGATACAGTCCGTTAGCCGCTATGCCTCCCTATATAAATTCGTTATCTCAATTGAGAGTAGTAAACAGAGATAGGGCCGGAAGGTCTTTATCTCCTATATATACTCAAGGAGATATTGGTAGCAGCAGATGAAGCCTATAGAGTTCCCTCGGGCATTGCTATCGTCTTTTAAAACGAACTGCTTTTGAAAAGTAGTTGAGTGAGCAGGGGAGGATAAAATAGGCTAGTTTAAAGCAGTGAATTAATACGTAATACACTTATTATAATTGTAAAGGAAGTCACCTACCCTGCTGTTATCCGGTGACTCGCACGTAATCTACATGCCTTAGGCATTCTAATGCATATAATCTGGTACTGCTTCGAGGTCTGTCGGAGTACATCAAACAACTCATTGCAGAATTTAGAGTTGCCCAAGCCACTAGTCGACGCCATTGATATTGTGTATTTGCCCTGAATATTACTCTAGTTATTACATCGTAGGTGTAGCGACAGCAACAGCGGCAGTGGAGGTGGTGGCGACAGCGACGACGTGGGTGAGCTGCGAATAGCTTCACCGGTGTGTACAGCGACGGCAGTCCCCGGTGAGAACGGTCTATTAAGAATGTTAGCAGGGTATATTATTCTTTACAAGAGAGATGTAGGGTGAAAGGCATTTTTGCCTATGAATTTATTTGCTATATCCACGAAGAGTCCAAGCAGAATGAATGGTTCGAGGGTGAGGGTGACACGAGCTCAAGTTAGTAGAAATCAAAAAGTCGAAGATCCGGTGTATGTGTTAGGTACTTTCCCGCCGTATCGCCTCGGCCCAACGGACGAATAATCGCGTGTTCATGTTCCAAGCCAAACCCAGGCTACAAGGATTTTTGTTCTTTTTTTCCTCCTCCTAGAAAGGCTCCACGCGCTCAACGGGATACTCATAGACTTTTCACCACCTAATCCAGAAAAATGAAAGAACATAAAGTCTCATCACATGAATTTTGTATAGTGAAGTTTATCGCGATCACGGAAAGGGTCCTTCAACGCAGATCCTTGCGCGGTACGATATTAGTAGATTTTTGCAAAACAATCCCTGAACTACTGCACAAAACAAATAGAGCGGAACATATAGATAGCTTGATTTCGTGTAACTATTTCACACACCATGCTTACACGGTACTGAAAATCTTACTCGGGCGACACAAGATGTACTACATTATTAGATCGCAATGACTTCATAGTGGGTTGTGAGTGTTGATCTCAACCTGAAACCTATCCTCACGCAGTTCAATTTGTTGCGAATGACTTTGTCAAATTTCGACTTCCATCTGTGGCAATCTCACTGTTCTCACTCTGACGTCTTTTGCTTAGCTTATTGTCCCTTCTTTTGGTCCTCTCATGTTACTATTTTGTAAAAGTTCACTATTTGATAGCCGTACCAGAATCTCGCAGAATGTTATCATGTATTCCCTCTCAATTATCTTCTATATTGGTGTTGCGGCTTTGCTTTTCAAGTGCATCTCTGTATTTTCAAAAAGAAGATGGCGTGATGCAGAGGCTAGGCGTCGTGGATGTGCCTCTCCTCTAGCAATATCGAGAAAAGATCCCCTAGGTATCTCAAGAGTTATAGAAGCTGCTAGGGCAAATCGTGAAGGCAGAAGTCCCCAATGGTTTTCAGAGCTCATAGACGAAGTGAGATCTGATGCGCTCACTATCCGGGCTCAAGTCCTTGATACTGAGATTATGATCACACGGGATCCTATGTTGGCTCAATTCATGTTCCAGACCGAATCAAACAATTGGGGAATCGGACCGCAACGACAAGAAATGTGGAGTCCCTCCTTGGTGATGCTATATTTACAGCTCAAGGTATGCTAAATTCTTTGATAAACTTACCGCTGAATCTTTTGCCATGATTCTTCCACTTTCAAGTTACATCTCAATATTTTTCCTGACTGAGATAATATAGGCGAAACATGTCCAGGCATCATTCAACCGTGAAGAACTGAAGCCCATAGGTGGTGGATGGATACAAACAGTCGATCTCGCGCCCTTGTTTCTCAACCTAACTCTCGACATTGCAACTGAGTTTCTATATGGACGTTTAGTGTATTCTCAAGACGCTGATAATCCCTCAACGATTGGAAAGCCTCGAGATGCGGAAAATCCGGACTTTAGCACATTCGGTCATCATCTTGACTCTGGAAAGAAATCATTATTCATGAAGGGCGTTGCTAGAAGGTGGAACAGTTTGGTTTGGTCAAACAACTTTTCTCATCACCGTGATGAGGTACATAGAATGGTTGACGAGTTTGTTGATGGGCGACTCAGACAACGGGCTATGTTTACGAACGTCGGTTGTCTTGGGGAGATGCTTGTCTTGACTATGATGGTCGAGTCGTTACAGTCAAGAACAAGGGCCTTGATGGAGGTAATAAGGATCTCCCTACAGGAAGAGACATAGAGGTATTGGCAGGTCTTCAAGATGTTGAGGTCATCAAATGGGTTAACAGCTTACATTTCGACCCAATCTACACCCCTTCTGGAGATTTACGAGAAAAGCCGACATCAAGTTCCGATTCGGTCGAAAAGGCATTGGACACAGCTTGTGCTGAGCTTGAAGACTTGTCTGTCCATATCAAGTCTGTCGATCGAAACGAAGTCTACGCAAAATACAGTGCTGAACTGGCTGCACGACAAGAAACCGAGAAGAACAACCACATTGTGAAGCTTCTACGAGACTATGATGATAATGCCCATGAGCTGTCGAGACTTTTCGATACCGTCAACAACTACCTGGAGGTTGGCTTGGCAGGTGGATTGGAAGCTTTGGGAGGGGATAATAACGGCTTGGAGAGTTTGGAGGGAGGATCAGAGAATAGCCCCCAGGGTAGCTCCGTTGTACACAAGGGTAAAGAGGCTTGAAAATGTATAAACAGAGACTGTTGATTGAAATGAAATACAATTATATCTTTGGACAACGGTTTCCTTCATTTGAGATACCCGGTCTGTATTCCAGAAAGTAAAATTGAAGATATTCAAGAAATCAGTTTATACTTGAGCGACATTTCGTCGTTCATAAGAAAATATAGTTATCTATTAGTTAATAATTTATACCTTATTGCCGTAGTAAATACCAGAAATCATACCTGGGCCTCTTTTTTTACTGCTCAATAAATTATACCTTATTGCCGTAGTGAATATTAGAAATTATACCTTGACTACGAACATCTTTCAAACTTCGAAAGATGTTCGTAGGCTGTAAGCCGCTAGGCTTTCATGTATACAAATACAGCTATTTGAATGTGAAACAGCTACAAGATCGGTAGTATGTTTGTACGTGAGACTTATATTTTTCCCTTCTCACGTCACAATGTCGGCATCTACTTCCATAATATCTTTGTCGCGTGTACTTCGTGGTTCTAAACCATAACATCGTCAAATACGCATCCACAGCAACCAACCATCATACAAACCAGATGTGACAGCTTGTTTCCCTATTTAGCAAAATCTCTCTTCCACGGACAGGTAAATCTTATCTCTTTTGATGGTATGGAAATCCCTGGCTAATAGAAATGTGAAGGGTATAGGTTACTTGCTACACATAGCTATCGATAGTCGCGTGGGCAACTATCCGATCCCATCATTCTTTCCACAGCATCTAACAGCTGATTATAGAATTTCAATCACGTCGGAAGATTCAGAGGTTTATGATATTCATGCACCTGGTACCGTTATCAGGCGTGAACAGCAGGAATCTGGTAAGAGTATTGTAATCCTATAATTACATCTGCTAATTATCTCTATAGTTGCATCGAACCAATACGTGTTGAAAGTACCCATAGAAGTTCAGGCTCTTATCCTGTGCAATACATATGGATTCACTAGAGTGTCGTTGGCATTAACCCACTCTTCATTCTATATAATCTATCGAACCTGGGTATATGATGATGAGTATAGTCCTTCCATGCTTTATATCACCAAGCACACAGGCATCTGTCCGATGAGTAATGACATCGAGGAATGTACGGCTTGTCTATACGCCTACGAATACTCTGGCAAAGGATACCGTGACTATCACATGTTGACTTCCTTGATCAATGTGCTCGGGGAGCTCAATTTCAATTTGAAGCATTGCGATAGTGCGTATAGTTGTGATAAGGTATACAAGGCGTCAAATATTGCATGGAATCACCCCAAGGTTCTGAGTCTTTTTATCCTGCACGATATATAGCACCCTCGTTTCTTTAAAGTCTGCAGGTCTATCAACCAGGAGTATGAACAACAATACCAGAGCAGTAGACCAATATTCGCTTGCAGTAGCGAGCGGTCTTTGCGATTGTTAACCAATCAAGAACTCCAAGACGATGAGATTATGGAAATAAGTCACCGTGATGGCCTTTTCTTCACAGAAGAGGTGGAAGAGGATGATGATGGTGAACTCAAATGCATTGAGTGTCATCATTGGGAATGCCGGTGTTCCTTCACAGAATACTAGATGCTTTTGCCTTCAGTCTACGATCATCTTTACAAAGCCTGTATAGATGCGGTAGATTGGAATATCAGCCCATCCCCAAGACCATCATACCATACCTTTCGTATGATGATCAGTCGTATCTGGAGAGATTTGACCACGGAAAGACAGATGTGCAATGTCTGTTTGGCAAAGCATTGCTGTAAGGCAGTTTTGGTTAAGGAACCAGATACGCGCGACCGTAAAACCATCAGCGAGGAATCTGCCTTTGTTAGTCCCGTTGGAGTTTCACTCTGTAAGCGCGATCCATACACCGATGGTAGTTGGGAGTTGGATCATAGTCTTATTTGGGAATTGATGCAGGACTGGGTAGCTTAGTGCTCGTTATGGTCAGCTCACTGGAATACCCAGAGTCTCCGCTTGACGATAGTCACAAGTGTTGGATTTCTTACGGAATCAAACGGTCTTATTCCAATCAAAGGATATTATGAAGTATTGGACTCGTGGAACTGACATCTGATTCAACATGGTTTTGGTAATGAAATGTGTATATTTTCTACTGCAAACACCTTGCAGTCCTTCTTTACACCCAATTAGAGTAGATATACTATTTCAAGCGTATCAGGATCAATAGAGAGGCCTAAATCTCTACAGCTCCTTTAGGCTCAATTCTTGAATCAATCTGTGTATTAGGTTTGCATGCAATAATGCCAAATCCCTTGAACTCGACGACGGGCTTCTTAGTGTCCAACTTTCGGTATTCCTTACTTACCATAACATAAGGGCTGGCTGACGGCGCATAAGAACATATGCAGGGATTGTTCTGTAATTAGTTCTATAAACAGATCTAAGAAGACCTCTTGATCCTGGACATCAAAAGTCCTCACCAACTCTATGGAACCTTTCTTTCCTGGAATGAACACAGCAAGACTCCTATTCCTATTATCAACAACCTCTATGCCTTGTGGTTATGATGAGTAGTTTACCTTGATGGTAGATGTTTTATCGCAGGTGAATCCCGGGGATCTGTGACAAAGAGTAGATGATAATTTCAGGGCCGAATTGATTTATCAGCTCCATGCATGTAGCACTCACTAACACGTATGCGCTAGTTCGAAAGGCTAAGTACCTACATATCCCCTTCTTCTCACATTCACATTCCTGCTTATAATGTCACCCCACGAACACATGAGCTTTACACCTTCGAGACTTCATACTTTGATGCCTGGAAAACTCTTGTTGACACCGCTGGGCTAGTTCAGGAAGTTGAGCGCCTATATCTCTCTCTTCACATTCTCACATCCGTAGTCCTGCTCAAAAACCCCACAAATCCATCGGCTTCACAACCTCATTCACGCTTTGATTGAGGTTAACTATCTACGTACTGTAGATAGGGGACGCATTGGTGGCAAATTCACCTTGGTCTTTCTGAGATGATTTACACATCCTAGAAGAGATGCGACGTGTTGTTTCTGTAGTCAAAGGAGGGAGAATACGAGGGATGTAAGATGAGAGGTTTTGAACTGAGTATACAGATGTTATACCTGTGGTCGAAAGTGAGAGACTGTATGATCGAAAGATAATCTTAAAAAAGAAAGAGAGGGAAGATTGTAGACGGGGTACACATAAGTGATAACCCACAGCTGGGTTTGGGAGGTTGTTGTTTCAAGCTCAAAACAAGGAAAGGTAAGTAGGAAGCGGTTGGAGGTGTGGGAGTAGCAGTTGGAAAGAGCAAGAGATATTTATACCCAAGAGAAGCCAAACGAGCGCGGACAGTTTTTAGAAAGCACCAGAGCAAACGAGCAGACACAGTATGAGTAAGTGAAGTGAGTCTATTCCAAGTGTTTGCACTCTCGCTTGCAAAAACTGTCCTCGCTCGCTTAAATCTTCTTGGGTATATAAATACTCTTCTCTCCTCCTACTTTTACATCTCTCTTACACAAACTCTTCTTTCCTCCTGCCCTCTTAGTGCGTATCTCGATCAACACAATAGCTTCAACTTCAATGTTATGTTGATTGACATCTGTTACTTCTCACATTCGACTCCGTTCGAAACTTCAACACCTTCTTCTAACCACTTGTTTCTCACATTCGACTCGGTCCATAACCTCGAGACTTTCTTCTAAGCAACTGCTTATCTCGTCCAACGGGTATAATTGATGTATACTCCGTTCAAAACTTCTACTTCTCTATGAAATTGTCTCTTTGATCACATGAGTTCAAGCTCCCCTTCATCACTCTCAAAATGGCTGAACCATCGTCTTCTCGGAGAGCGGGCTCGAAAGTAAAGACGTCTACATCTAAGGGTCAAGTATATGAGAGCTGGGATGACACAGTAGATGCTTTGAGACAATACACCACGATCAAATCTGTATCAGACTGCAAAGAACTTCTCAAGTCTTCAACCTTTGCACTTGTGTTTCAGAAATTCTGCAAGATGTTCCTCAATGACAAAATTCCTGGTTTGAAAGGACCGATCGACGCACAGATAATTTCAGCTATCAACATGAAGGAGTCAAACGGCAAGCGTGGCTTCACTAAGCACGAAGCATGGAAAGATGCAAGCTCAGGTGAATTTACGTGAAATGATACATACTGGTACGCGTGGGCAGTAGCGAATATCCAGAAACTCAATTCAGAAGAAAATGCTGGTTGCTTTTCTAGAATGCGTTATCTTTCTGAAAAGCGATTTCTAGAGCTCCAGATCCTCCTTCTAAGACGTGCAATCAACCTGCGCAGTAAGAGTCCGCACTTCTGAGGCGAGAATTTCCTTACTTGTGATGAAGAGAATACTGATATGGATGAAACGGATTATCACATACTTTCAGAAGGCGTTACGCTAGTCTGGAGGAATCGAGATGATGAAGACTATGGGCGCCACGAGAGAGCAACGACGAGCTTGATAGATCATATATCCATCATCTTTTTGATGGCTATAGCATTCCTACGTTCAGGGATCTAGCCGAGAAACTATGGAGCGTATTCGACTTAGAAGAGTTATGTCTCTTCCTTGGGAGAGTGTTTACTTATGAGTCAACTCCAGAGCTAGTCGCACCGGTGGAGGTGATGTTAACACAAGAAAAGTGGGATATGCTTCGTAGGCATCAACCAGGTTCACGAGGAAGAGTATTTATCCTTATGGATATTTGTCGTACAGAAGTTACGGCAGACGATTTTGAGGCCATTGAAACATCGTGCTGCACAATGACAGATGAACTCTCGAACGAAATGACACAATGGGTTACTGTTAATACAGAGTTCGATGGAAAATATTCAGCTATGTGGGACGAGATGGTTGACGAGAAAGGCAAAGCAGAGTTCTCCTTTGATAACCGCTTGGATCAATATAAAGTGCTCGATGTTGGTTCTGCACTGTATCAGCACCCAGGAGAGCATACACGAAAGGCATTTCAGACCATGCAAAACTGGCTAAATAATACCGAGTAGCAGCATGAAGATGTTGACGGTGCACTACAAGTACTAGGTATTAGTGATCTAGTGTCACCAAGAATTCCTGGAATGTTACTAGTACTCCGCCTCAAATTCTGGCAAGCCCCAGCAATAGCTGCATGCATCCAGTTTCAGCGAAATTCCACTGTCTGTGGAGGATTCCTCGC
Source organism: Allantophomopsis cytisporea (assembly GCA_024752435.1). Classification (NCBI taxonomy): domain Eukaryota; kingdom Fungi; phylum Ascomycota; class Leotiomycetes; order Phacidiales; family Phacidiaceae; genus Allantophomopsis; species Allantophomopsis cytisporea. The sequence goes on from CP103025.1 coordinate 2,701,930, forward strand.
CGATTCTGTTGGTATGGGCAAAACTGTTGAGGTTGAAGGATGTATTCAGGCCAACCTCAATATACGCCGCGTAGTAGATTTCCCGCCAGTACGATTCAAGCGCCATGGTAAGGCTAAGCCAGTACTGATCGTTGCCCTGCCAGGACTTCTCAAACAATGGGTTATGAGCATATTGAGCCACCTGCCCAACCATAAAGTCTTCATATACTGGCGCAATTACGAGGTCATTGCGGATAACGATCAAGTTCAGATAATTAGGAAAGGACTAATCACTAAGATCCACCCAGTATTCTGTGAAGGCGAATCAACAGCAGCGAGCATTGTCATTACAACTCCAAAAACCCTCACATCTCGTCACGGACCTGCTGCACAACAACGTTGGAGAAGAAGGGAGAGAGGCCTGCTAAACAAGACCCTAGAGCAACAGGAGGAGCTATTCGATGTGTTGGCAGATGACTGGGAGGGAAATCTGTCAGAGAGCTTTGGAGACGTGTATGCCAATGAAGCTCAGTAAGCGAAAGGCGGGCTCTTGACACAGATTGGACGTACTTTGAACTGGCTCAATCTCAGATCTTTCTTATGGGTAACAGCTACACCGTTTCTGTCATCGTCTCAGGACATTGCAGGGTATCTGGAGATTATGATGCGTAACAACGCGTGGTCAGAGATCAATCTCCGACGTTTGAACGTAGACAAAGACTTCAACCCGTTCGATGTCCCCCTTGATCATAGGGCAGTTGGCCTCCGCTACACTCCCCAAGCAGTCAGAAAGTTCATCTGTAGTAAGAACATCTCACCAGATGTACGGGGTCTCAGCCTTTGTAGCCTGTTAAAGCCTTTGATGATAAAGAGGGGCTTTGGGGCTAGTATACCATTCAAAAATGGTCGTACTGTGGCCGAAGACATGTCCTTCACAGAAGTGAAAGAGATTTACTTGCAATTTACTCAGAAGGAGTTTGCTCGATACCAAAAGCAGCATAACGCGGCATTGGAGAACCTCGTTCAGTTCAAGGATGATGAGAAAAGCAAGTTAAATACCCAAGACCAAACAAGTATCCAGTTCGACATGTTCGAGTTCCGAGCATTGTGTCATCTAGCAACTTCATCTAATTTGGGTCTGCTTAAAGCAGATACCCTCTCAACTCTTAGAGATATCCGCAAGAAAGAGGGGTATAGGTTTTGGGACTTAACAGTTCAAGTCTGCGCTGATGATCCCACGTTGACATGTCCATCAAATGTACCTCAGGACTTGGTTAGATTTTGGTCGGAGGATTCCCCAAAGTTGAGATATATGTCGTGGTTGGTTGGCGAGCTCGTCGTCAAGAAACAAGAGAAGGTGTTAGTATGGGTCAACACACCCTGGCAACAACTACTGTTGACGCTGTTTCTTAAAGAAGTAGCCATCAGTGTAGAGTCATACCATGCAGGGCTCGATCAGACCTCTCGAAATGACCTTACTACGGCTTTCGACGAAGACGCCTATTACCCAATGGTGCTTGTAGGCACATATCTTGTCAATTCTTGTGGCTTGAATCTTCACGAAAACTGCCGCAACGTTGTCTTATTTTCTCCTCCACCATCCGATGCGATTGGGACACAAGCAGTTGGCAGAGTATATCGAGTTGGGCAGCGATTCGACATTCGAGTATTCAATCTAGTCCTTAAAGCCAGCTGGGATGAGTGGCAAATTGGCAACAGTATCGTCAAGGGATTGCCAGCAATCATGACAGATCTAAACAGTAAGGTGTTTAGAAGTCAGAATGAATCAGGTGACGGATCTTCGCTAAACTTTACCCTCGATCAATATGTCATTGTAAAGGACCAGGTTGTCTTGGCCCATCTACATCCTGACCAGACTCCTGCTTCTGGCACAGACTTGCTGAAGCATATTAGGAAATTAGTCAGTCATTCTGGATTTACATTCGACAAGAACCAAGCCCGCCAAGTCATCGAACTGGAGAGGGGAGAAGAGGAGATGGATGGGGAGATGGAGTAATAGAGTGAGAAAGTGAGCTGGTAATGAATTGCAGGGTAGTGGAGCAGTTTTGCAGCAGCGGAAGCTATAGTAATAATACTTAAACGAATTGGATCTACATCAAATGAAATGAGTCTGCGCCGAGTAAATCGAGCCTACGTGTAGTGAAATGAGTCTACAGCGACGATATGTAAATACATTACGGTCTTCTACCTTTACTAGGAAGGCGAGGACGAAATTAACAAAAGAGAACTTGAGAACCGTTACATAATGTAGCTCGTAGCATAAGCCGTAGGCGAATACGTTCTCTCCATCAAATAATAACTCTATGTACCCAAATCCTACGCTATCCGTTAAGTACGTCGCGAGGAGCGGCATTGTAGCCGAGCCTACTGTAGTACAAATTGATAACTTTAGTTTCTCGTAAGAAAAGATAGTTATCAAAGTAGAATTTCTAGTATTTACTACAACAATTGGGTAAAAATTATTAAGTAGTAAAAATATAGATTATGGTATAATTTCTAGTACTTACTACAGTAATAAAGTATAAATTATCCAGTAGTAAAAAAGATGATCGATGTAAAATTTCTAGTATTTACAACGGCAATAAGGTATAAATTATTAATTAGTAAAAAAAGATAGATTGGAGTAGAATTTCTAGCATTTACTATAAGTACTACCAATAATTTATATCTATCCTACATAGTAAATTGTACAAATCATACCTTAGCTAAATAATTATACCTCGACTAATAAAAATTTTAATAGGTAAGGAATTATATATACTATAACCTATAAATTATACCTATTCTATATACTAACTCTAACACCGTTGTGGGGGAGACAGATATATTAAGGAGCAATAGAGATACAAATTCGATTGATGGGAAACAAAGATCGTGGCGGTAACACTTCTCGGGTCTTGTTAAAAGATGTACTCCTTGAAGAGGCGAATTTTGGGAGATTTACTCTGCTTTGCCTAGTTGAAAACTACTAGACGAGACATCTTCTCCATTGCGCTTACTAGCTACCGGTACAATACGCGGGTAGAACAAATACGTACAGCAAAGATTCCAGAATAAATTTGAACGACTCGATCGCTCGCCAGTCTACCTACCTGTCTACTACTCTATATACACAACCATTGTGCGTATCTGACCAAAGGCGCTGTCAGTATGCGCCAATCCAAAAAGACATATGTAGATGTTGTTGTAACTCTTCCTTTCACCATTGGTGAATGTCCTTTGTCTTTAAATGCTCTCTGGATTTGGTCGTCATCGAGACCCCATAATACTCCATAGTACAGAAATAGTATGTAGAATATTGCGGTGACGACGCTCACTACTCGTTAGATCCTGCGTGTAACACGTAATTCTGGTGCCATAGATTCGTAGTCCATGAGGGTAAAAGAGACACTAGGCACAAGCAAAAAGGCTTGAAGGCGGCAAACCAGTGCTGCACTGTTCGACCGACTGACCGTGCGACGTCGACTACGCTCGCCGTGACGATCATATCAAGCTCGAGAAACTAGTTAGCTGCATCGTTTGTCTGAAGACCACGTAACATCGAAATTGAGGAAGAAATAATCTCTTTCCTGAGTCTTCTCTTGCGCTCCATCTTATCCCAAATCATAGACGTCCAATCTCATAGGTGCTCCTTGTACATATATAGTAGTACAAACCGATAACTTCCACATTCCCATTGCTTCTCGAAGTAGAGTTCATAACGCGTAATTCCCTGTCTTCAAGTCAATAACCCTACCCCCAACTCCACCCAACCCCATATTCCAAAACTAAGCCACTATCAGTCACTTAGAATTCATACCAAACAACTCAAGCATATCCCAGCTAAGTATGGTATTTATGCTATCATCTGCCTAAATAGGAATACTATTCTTTCGGCCCGCTGACTAAATTTCGTATTGTGTGGTTGATATACACGCATGCAGAGTATGTATGTACTCTGTACGCCAGCAAGAGAGCGAACGCGTATCTGTGTACCGCGCCTCCTGCCCCTCTACTACCAAGTATCTGTACTACAAGTTACCAGAACGTGGCAGACTCACTGACTCGTGTTATTGGCCTTCACCTCGTATTGGCCCCCATACACCCTGCAACTGAGCGATCATTCTGGACACTCATGTTCCCGCCAGGTGCAACTTTCGTGGCAATGGTTTGCTGCGCATTGACAGGGTCTTGACAGACAAGCTGGGTCACCCTCATTGAGTTCCATGTCTTAAATGATTCCTTTTCAATCTTTTCGATCTTTTAAAACAATCGAAATCGAAAATTCATTCCTTCGATATGCGTTCTACAATTCTCTGCCCCGGTGCCGCTGCGGTCCTCGTTGCTGCTCAGCTCGTGAGCGCTCAGACTTACACTGACTGCAACCCAACCGAAAACTGTTCGTCCCATACAATCTATAGAGTATGCGAAAGATATACTGACGATGATAGCTACCTGCCCCGCTGATCCAGCCCTCGGCACGACAATTACTGTTGATTTCACTACTGGAGAAAGTGATGCTTTTACTGTGGCCGATGGCACCACTATCACTTATGACAGCACCAAAGGCGCTGTCTTTAATATGAGCAGCGAGGGCGAAGCTCCAACTATCAGTTCTAATGACTACATCTTCTTCGGAAAGGTTGAAGTCGTCGTCAGAGCCGCCAACGGGACTGGTGTTATTTCTTCAGTTGTTATGGAGTCCGACGACCTTGATGAGATCGACTGGGTATGTGAGCTGAGTTCACCTTGAGAACTCAACAACAAAATAATCAAACTACAAGTAAATATGCTAAATGTGTATGTAGGAATGGATTGGAGGCGAGACGACCACCGTTGAGTCCAACTACTTCGGAAAGGGCAACACCACCTCTTATGACCGAGCCATATACCACAATGTGAGCGATCCACAAGACGAGTTCCACACATATACTATAGACTGGACATCCGAGTACATTCGCTGGATTATCGATGATGTCCAAGTTCGCCAGCTCAACTACTCTGACGCCCTCGACGGCAAGAACTTCCCTCAGACCCCGATGCGCATCAAGATAGGATCTTGGGATGGAGGAGCCTCGACTGAGTCCACTGGCACCATCGAGTGGGCTGGCGGTTTGACGGATTTCGCTGATGGTCCATTCATCATGTACGTCAAGAGCATTACCATTCAGGATTATTCCTCCGGCGGAAATGAGTACGTTTGGGGTGACGAGACTGGTGACTGGGAATCCATCGAGATCAAGAACGGTACTGAGGATGCTGGCAACACGCTCTCTGGCTCTACCACCAACTCTGCCAACTCTACTTCTGCCTCCTCTACTTCATCCTCAACTTCATCCTCAACCTCATCCACCTCCTCTTCTTCTGCCGGCTACAAAGTCGGCGTCACCAACAGCGTCGTTATCGCTCTCGGCCTCGGTCTGGGTTCCTTGTTTATGTAAATTGCCTCAACGTCCAAATACACTGGAAGACTTTCCCGTCTTGTCACAAAATTACATGGTTTGCAGGATTTTCGAATTGGAGATACGGAGATGGGGGTCTCGGAGGACACTTTCATATAGAAAGCTGTCTACCCTTTGGACGGATGCAGAAATGATACAACTCTGGGTGTACTTGTGTATCGTATATAGATGGATGTGCATTTATCTGGTGCCCTTCCATTTCATACCACGATCCGTTCTCTCGATCTTGTTCTCTTTTTCCTCCACCTTTTCAGAAACTTTGTTTACATGAGTAATCGGAGGCAAACAACATGCTCCTCTATTTTGCTTTGGTATGTTCGTCTTACTGGGAAGATGTGTTGGGTCCTACTCAAGATGTCTTGTAGTGATGTAATATGATAGAATTTGCGAAGTTGGGTTTGTATGGCATACACCTACAGCCTTGTAATTTGCATGGCGTTGCGGATGCATATTAAGGCGTCACGGATGGGAAATCAATCGTCTCGTATCAATGGAGGGTTGAAAATATGATAAAGTTAAACTTTCGAGTATATACCTCTTAGGAAATAGATTGCGTGAGATTATTACGTCTCTACTGAAGGCTTAAACATGCCATTAAACCATATTTTGACTTCGTAGACCGTCGATGTTGTATCGTTAAATGTCTATTTCCCCACCCCGATCAGACCATGCACGCCCTGTCTGGGGCACGGGCCATTCTTCCAATGAACGTTCTTCTCGTAAATACATGATATCCAAGGGTCCGTTGTACAGCCTTACAGCCCTACTTGCGGCTCAGCGCTACGGCGAGGAGCTTTGGAGGGAGTCATGCCAGCCAAATTTCAGTGTATCGAAGCCTGGAGTTGAGCTCCGTGTCGAGTGCCAGACCTGCCTCTTCCTCAAACACAGCAGCCTGCTTGATTTGCCGGACTGGAAAGCGTTAGTGAACCCATTTTCTGGTGGGTGTACATCACTTTCGGATGTATGATGGCCCGAATGACTCCATTTCAATTGCTCCGTTTCGTATGTAGGGATGGTCCATTAATACTGCGCTGTAAAAGCTCCCCGTTGACTGAACTGGCACTGAGATTGAGTGGTTGCGCGCAATCGAATGAGTCAATCTGTGCAACTACAGTCCCGAGAGAGTAGTTTAGCTCTAATACCTACGTCAGGAATGAAAGCTCATCATGAGCTTGATGAGTTTTGCAACTATGCGATGACTAGCTGCATGAATTGTGTGTGAAGAGAGATTTGCGGATAAGAGCAGTGAATTGGTCTATGTGTTAGATATACGAACTCAGTGGAGCAGGCCAGATGAAGTGTATATAGGTGAAATATGGATAGCAAGATAGAGTAGAGCATTTGAGTAGTAGAAATGTTAATAGAGCGAAGTAAACAAACACTTGTTCTATAGGCCACATGGAGCCTTTAACCCACTTACCAGAGTACACGATTAGTTTGTGTGAACAATGCTTGTATTATGCCTTTCAAACACAAGTTGATCAGCGTATAATAGAATAGCCAGAGCACTAAATATCAGAGCGCCAGTGCCAAGCAACGGCTTAGGCTAACCAAGTGCTATAGGCTTGATAGCAGGCGAGAGAGAGTTAGCCCAGCTTCCATTTCCTTGACTTCTGTCCCCCCAATTACTAGTCTTTGCACCCCAGACAGATGAAATGCATCCATGTATAGTTAGAGTGTGCGTTCTACTGCTCTTTGATCGGTAGCACGCTCCTAGTACTTACCACCATTCGAATCTCCAGTATGACTCCCAAAGTATATGTATATATATGTGTGCGCTCTTCAATTGGCAGCTCTCTTTTGTAGCTGGATGGCCACTTAACTCTTTAGCCATAGAATATATCACGAGCCTTTGCTAAGCTATCAAGATACCGGTGGGAGATCTGGGTTATAGCTGATGCGTGTCTCCTAGCAAGAACATGCCCTGTAGACTGGCTTCAAATGTGCTTTACGGATCTGAATTCCCCATATATGCATCCCATACAACTTCAGATACTATGTATACAAGTATCGTAAGGCTGTTCATATCTATCCAGAAGGTTTCGAGGTTGATTTCGTTGTCGAGACGCCCGTTATATTACATTACAGAAGGCAGTTACATTGTAACTATATTTTCACATTCGTTTCAAAAATATTGAGGTGAGAAGATTGAAAATAAGGATATACATCGGGTTTGATTATGTGTGGGCTTCGCATCTGTTCACAGAACTGATTTCGATGTTCAGATGCAGAGTCTTTAGTAAATATTCAACTCTTCAAGAAGCAAGTAAGATACCTGCTACAAGGAACGCTTTGTAATTTGCAAAAGTGGCAATCAACAATAATTTGTTTTTATCCTATCATCATATCCCAGCCATTATCATTCATGACACTGATCCAGTCTACTCTCTGCCTGCCGCCTGAATTGCATCGCCATACTTCCCCTATTAGATTTTGTATGTGCGTCAGAGGTTCCAGTCCAATATAAGCTTTGCATTCAGACATCCGCTCATCAATAAAGCTGCGCCAATACGCTACTGGATCAGAAGCCTCTCTATCATCGATGTTGATTAGCAATTTTGGACATAGCATCGATTTCCCATCTTCTGCTCCTTCCCAAACGACGTCGCTTACTTGCGTATCAAGTATCGGTATTGATTCTACATCTTCTTCGAAGTATACCAACCATGACGCTGTAATAGTTAGTAGCATAGGTTGGACAGAACGTGATCCAGAAGCTCTAGGTATATCACGTAGGATACGCGCAGTTCGGAAAGCCATTTCTCGTAAGAAACAACGAACATCTTTGTCGCTATTCAGCGAGTTACGTAGACTAGTAAACTCCATCCACCTTTCTCCAAGAGCTGGGTATTGATCTTGGGCTCCTGGAGTCTTGTTTGATGGTAGTTGCTGTTGGAGTAGCTCAGGCATAGTTGTGTAAAGTTGAAGAAGTGTAGCGAATCGATATGCTGCAGTGATCATCAGAATATGATCTACCGGCGTATTATCATCAAACAATGAGTCTACCACATCCAAGCCCGAAATCTCCAAACCCAGGAGACACGTTTCTAGTCTTTGGCCTCTTTGAAGGTGGCTGGGTGTAAAGCAATTCTCTTGTAGCCGAGCTCTTCCTGTTTGACGAACCTGACTTAATGCCCCTATTTCACCCAAATATAGGAAAAGCTCAGCAGAATATCCAGTAACAGGATTTGGGATACTTCTAGCTCTACAATTGTGCGTGACCATGGTTCCTTGGCTAGAACTCTTCGCAGTCTTTACAATTGCAAGCAAAGCATCTTGCTTGTCCAAAGAGCATTTAGGGTTCTTGTCAATGAATGATACTAACATCTGAGTGTAAGCCGCTGCTCCAAGTATAAAGGATGTGTTATTGTCCACACGCAAGCTTCGTATAGAGTCCCAATCAGGAAGCAATGCTTGTACAGCAGCCATATGACTGGCCCCACTCTCATGCACGTTGAACCATGCGGATGTAAGTCCAAGTAAAGTGATGCTCAAAACCAAATCGTTCCCAACAAGGGACTTGTTTCTTGAGATACAAGAGATATCATTTCGGGCTGACTGGAAAGCTTGCGATTGTAAATTTAGGGCTTCGGTCTTCATTGCAGGTTTGACGTTTGACATATGAATTGCTCCCATTGCCTTGACAATAAGTTGCATTGTGGGCGAAGTGTGAATCATAGATGCGACAAGCGTTCGAAACGGATTTAAATGAGAATCAAAAGAAGAGAGGACGATGCAGGTTCGACCAAAATAATAGGTCACGAGTTGTGATTCAAGGTCTTCGAGACTTCTCATGTTTATTAGACTGCTATGTTGACTTGGTGCTGGTGGCTGGTTCGATCTTGGACTTGTAACCGGTGGAAAATCCTTTAGTAGACCCAAGCATGTGGCCACTTTATATGAGTTACGAGGTGAGGGTGTCAACACTGAGGTAGCAGTATAAGATGCTCGCCGCTTTGTAGGAGGATGCTTTGCATCTCGATTTCGAGTATTGTCACCTCCTGACCGTAATGAAACGTCAAGGGGCTTCCACTGGAGAGTTTGCTGATATCCGGGACAAACCAATTTCTGTTTCACGCACTGCTTGCATGCAGGTTGTGTTTCATCGCATTTTACCTCCGATCACAGTTAGTAAAGATTAGTTGATCAAGAAAACTACGAACCTTGCGCTTCTTACAGCTTTTGCACCCGGACCGGGATTTCGCTCTCCTAGAGATAACGTGACGTTTTCTCTCAACTCCATCGCTATCCTTATGTGTGTTTTCCATTGTGGGACAGATAATCGAACGTCCAAATTCCCTTATCATAAGTTATTTTATGTCTCTGGACATGCCTTGCCGTAGTCTCCAAGCGTTTGATGCCTCAGGCCAACATGGTTCTGGGGCAAGCTACACTAGAATTGGACAGAAAGTGCGACAGCCAATAATATCATAGGTAGAGCTGATACACAAACGTGTTGCGGCCCTCTTGGGCGATAACAAGCAATATTCCGTACTGAAAGGTGGAATCAGCTTTGTTGCTAAACACATAGTTTTCGTAAGATTAGTACCCATTCTAGAAAATGACAGAGCAGAAACAAAGATACGGAACATAGAGCGAATCATGGGGTTGCCAGACGTAACTATTACGCAAGAGTACGTTGCTGACCTTGGTCGCTCTTGAATACTATATCGGTGTATTGAGCCAAATCTCAAATGTTGGATAGATAGGAATGAGCTCGTACTCATTCTGGACTTCATTAACAAGGATGGTCGTCATATATAATTCGTCATCTCACTTTCTTGCGACAATCTTCGCATCTACTCCTACGTTGTCGCTTACGGTAATATTCGACTTTGCATTTCGACATGTCGACCCTTGAAGGCTTTCAATACACTGAAGTCGATGGCTTAGTAAAGGGACTACCTTGCAAAGCTGCTCAGTCACAGCTAACCAGTCGAGTCGACGAATCTGCGATATACGATGTTATTGTCATTGGAGCCGGGTATGCTGGATTGATTGCGACTCGTGAGCTTGCTTTGCAAGGTCAGCAGTTAAGAGAATACATGCATTGTGATTGTGGACTAACATTTAGATTAGGCAAAAGAGTACTGCTACTGGAAGCAAGAGAAAGAATTGGTGGTCGCACCTGGACATCTGAAGTCGAAGGATATCCCTACGAAATGGGAGGTACTTGGATCCATTGGAACCAGGCACATGTGTACACTGAAATCACGAGATATGGCTTGCAAGACGAGATAGAAGTCTCTCCAGATTATACTCGTGGGCTGAATTACTATTCACTTACCGTGGATGGTGTCACAAGAACTATGAGCCACGATGAGGAGGTGAGAGAATTCTTCAATAACATTTCTGCTCTTAGGTATGCTAACTATTAGAATAGGAGGCGCTCTTTGAAAGAGTCATGAGTATATATTGCGACGTCGACGGTGCCATGGCCAAGAAAGTGATCCCATTTCCACACGATCCGTTAAGAAATCGTCACGAAGCCGAAAAGTGGGGACGCTTATCTGCTCTTGACCGAATAAATCAAGTACGCCAACAACTCAGCAAGGAAGACATTGCGATCATCGAGTCGATGGTATTGCACATCTCTGGAGGCACTCTTGAAAATACTGGATTTTGGGATATTCTCAGATGGTGGTCTCTTTGCGGCTATACTGCAGCGGGAAATGAAGAATACGGTCTGAGGTATAAGTTGAAATGCGGCCAATCCGGACTCGCCAACGCTGTCTTTTCCGAAGCAAAAACGTCTCCAAGTCTCTCTTATAGATTCGGCTTCCCCGTCGCAAGAATCACACATACGGGCTCATTTGTGCAAGTCATCGGCAGAAACAATGAAAAGTATGCTGCACGAAGACTGATTAGCACGATTCCGCAGAATGTCTTGCCAGATATTGAGTTCGAACCTCCTTTGCCTGAGAAAAAGGCTTTTGCGGCAAAGCAAGGTCATATCGATAAGGCTACGAAAGTACACTGTGAAGTTAAAGGCCATGATTTGAGATCTTGGAGCGGCACAACTTATCCAGGCAACGGGCTTCTCTATGCTTACGGTGATGGCACTACTCCTGCTGGAAATACACATGTAGTCGCTTTCGGGGCCGAGGCACCAATTCAATTGCATGCAGAAGATGACATTGAGAAAACCATGGCCGCTATCCGTCAATTTCACGATATGAAAATCAATCGCTTGGTCAGTTCAATGTTCCTATAACTTTTCCCGCGATTTACTGATTTCAAATAGGTATTCCACAATTGGACACGAGACGAGTTCGCCAAAGGAGCTTGGTGTGTTTGGAGGCCAGGCTTTGAGTTTGATTTCTTGGAAGCATTGCAGGTACCCTCTGGTAGGATTCATTTTGCTAGTGCTGACTGGGCTCGTGGCTGGAGAGGCTTCATTGATGGAGCTATTGAGCAAGGAAAGAGGGCGGCTTTTGTTGTTGCGCAGGAATTGCGATTGACTGAGAGCACGAAACTGTAGATTGTGCATAAATTTTCAATTTGAATTATACAAAATACATTCTTTTGCGTTTTTGGTTGACTCTGGCTGTGTTCGATGACAACATTGCAGCTAGTTTATGTACATGAATCCCAAGTGTTGAGTTTTCTTTATGATGGACGGATTTTGCGCTCGTCCATATAATCATGTGGAAGAATTCCTCATGTTTCTGATCCTCAGATATAACTGAATGCAGCCCACTGAGAATCATCTGTAACACTAATTCAGCAGCTATGACGTGTATAATAGTCAATATTATAACCATCAGACATTTGGCAAGCAGACGGCAGTGATAATATCGTTTGGTTATCTTGTGCACGTTTGTGGCTTATCATATAAATATGAAATAGATCTAGTTATCTAATGCTAGTTCTCCTGAGGAGAAATTCTTATCTAACAGGTAGTCTCTTTAGTCAAACTAACGCACATACCTAGATCGCACTTTTTAGCCAAAAACGTCTTAGGATCGTAACTTCGACCACCAATCCTACTTGAGTAGAAATTCATGATATGCTGTCAATCTTATCATTTAGATAGCGAACACCTTGATCAGATGTACCTATCTGTATTGTCGAGAACCAGAAAATTATCAGTTGTTGCCTCCACAAGAGGAGACATATAAAGTATCGCTGTATTCTAAGTTTTTGACCGTAACATCATATTCCAAATCATATCGCTACAAACGATTACATTGCTTTGCTATAGCCGGCAAGATGAAATCTATACTGATGGAGACTAAGGATGACAGCCTGGGTACTCATCCTACGTCATCGAGAGAAATCAGTGTGCCTATCGCAGCAATAAAGGTCTGTACCCTGCATCTTACACTACTCTTATACTGATGAGTATAATAGAAGAAATTCAGTTTCGTATCCATACTTGGGATTTGCATCAGCCTGATGGCTACGTGGGAAGCAATTACCAGTGTCTTTGCGAGCGGCTTAATCGAAGGAGGTCCAGTATCTCTTTTGTACGGCTATATTTTAGCATTGTTCGGAACACTTGCAACCTGTGCATCCTTGGCGGAAATTGCTTCTGCGTGAGTAGTCTCTCATTTCAAAGTTGCGAGACAGAATGATTGATTTCTTGCAGATATCCTACACCAGGTGGACAGTACCATTGGGTTTCATATCTTGCTCCGGGGTCGATGTCGGCGTCCTTAAGCTGGGTTACAGGATGGGTTATGGTCTTGGGATGGCAAACCTTGAGCGCAAGTGCTAGCTTTTTGGCAGCCACCATGATCCAAGGGCTGCTTGTCTTGAACTATCCTGATTACAAGTACGAAAGATGGCATGGTACAACACTATACTGGGCGCTCATTCTTATCGCCGCATTCCTCAATACAGTTGCTGTGAAGCTGCTTCCAAAACTAGAAAATGGTATCCTCGTTCTACACGTGGTGCTATTCTTTGTCATTTTGATCGCCATGGTGGCAACTTCTCCACATGGATCTGCCGAATATGTTTTCACGCATTTCGAAAACAGTTCAGGCTGGAAGAATGATGGCATCGCCTGGTGCATAGGGTTGATGAGTGCCACCTATGTTCTCGTTGGATATGATGGAGCATGTCACTTGAGTAAGTACCGCCAACTCTATACGACCCTAAAGCCTTGATACTAATGATACATCACTCAGGTGAGGAGGTAGAAAATCCTTCTGTAATTGTCCCGTACGCCATGATTGGAACGGTCGTAATTAATGGTGTTCTTGGTCTTGCTTTTCTCATAGCACTCCTGTTCTGTGTAGGAAATGTTGACAGTCTTCTCGAGACAACAACCGGCTATCCGATCATACAATTGTTTTACAACTCTACAAAGTCTAGAGCTGCGGCTTCAGCAATGACTTCAATGATCATTATCATGGCTTCCTTGGCTACCATATCCCTTATATGCAGTGCCTCACGAGTCCTTTGGGCCTTCTCTCGAGACGGCGGTCTTCCATTCTCCAAATACTTTTCTCACGTGAGTTGCATTCATTTCCTTGAGAGTTTCTAGCTAACAGATCAACAGGTCGACAAGCGCACATCGCTTCCCTTGCGTAGCATTGCACTCTCTACTGTCGTTACTATGGCTTTTGGATTTATAAACATTGGCTCAACGACAGCACTCAACGCTATCATCTCTCTAGCAGTCATAGGTCTCTACGTGTCATATACGATTCCACTCATACTACTAATCATCCTTCGAATCAAAGGAACATCCATACCACATGCTCCGTTCTCACTTGGTCGCATAGGTCTCCTTACAAATATCCTAGGTGTCATATTTTCAGTTTTTAGCTCTGTATTTTTGCTCTTCCCTCCTTACCAGCCTGTCACTGCGTTAAATATGAATTATGGCTGCGCAGTATTTGGTGGAGTCGTAGTCTTTAGCATATTTTGGTGGTTCGTTCGAGGGAGGAAAACCTATTTGGGACCACGACTTCATATTAATGGCATTCTTCCAACTTCCTAGTCTATTCAATGGATCTATTTTCCTAGCTCTAGCATCCAAGCGCAGTCTTGCGGCTGCCTTTCAACTCCCATATCCTGATATCATTACTGATTACAATAATGTTCACCGTGTCTGTTTATGTTAGCTCTGTCGTTTTAGAGTAGCCATATTAGTCCTTGAGCTCTCTTCAAGTGCTATTCGAAAGACAGTACCGCAGGGGTCGGAACATGTTGCGATATCTTAGGATTGAGCACAAAGGTCTTTGATTGTAGTTTATAGACTTACCAGAAAATCAAGGCCCTAAAATATTTCAGGACGCAAGGGTACTTGTTTCCCTTTTCACTGATAACTTTTTTCATTGATATCTTTGGAACTACCTGATATGACAATGATTTTTGGGAAATACAGAGCCAGCAATCAGTGATTCTTGGTGGTAATTGATTCTCGGCAGCCTCGCGCGCTTTTCACGGGACTCGGCAATCCGTTGCCCCTATGATCTTGGGACTACCTACGAACCTAGGTATGTAATCATAGACTTAGTCAGCGGATCCAGCCAAGACCTTGACATTATTCTTGTGTATCCATTACCGTTCCCACGCTTCAAAATGAGGCGGAGAACGCGGAAACTCATCGTTAATATTGGTTGCTTCTTCACAGCTCTGTTTTTTATCGTATACCTCAACCATGACGACTCGACCAATAAGACCTTTGCATGGAGTAGAATTCGCTACAAGACCACTTCCTCAAAGCTTCCCGAAGCTCGAGGCATTTGTCCTGGTCTAGACAGCACACCATCGAAACCGGTACTGGTTGTTGCACGAGTTACAGCTGACGATACGAAATGGCTCAATAGCTTGACAGATTTGTACCATCTTTGCGTTTACACTGCCGATGCCCCCACTGATATGACCTCGAAATATCTACAAGTTCCTGCGAATCGGGGCCACGAGGCCATGGCCTACCTGACGTTCCTCATTGACAACTACGAAAAAATACCCGCAGCTGGCACAGTCTTCGTTCACGGCTCACGCTGGGCGTGGCATAATGATGCTCCCGATTACGATAACGCAGCTCTGCTTTTCGCGCTCAATATTTCTGCAGCCCTTGTGCCATCGGGATACCACAACATGCGCTGCGACTGGAGCGCTGGTATGTGCTCACCATCAGAAGCACTGCCACAGGGCAGTTTGGAAACCCTAACGAGGGCGAAGCTGGAGCCATGGAACATGCGTGCAATGTCTGACAGAGTACTCCCGCGCGCATTTGCGACTGTGTTTGGCGGCGATGCTTTTACTGCGGGCTTTGACTATGTCCCCGACGAGTCTGCCAACGGTGGGAGATTACTTCTGGCTCGTAATGATGCTGTCCGCGCCCAATGTTGCGCACAGTTTGTGGTCGCTCGCGAGAATATATGGCAGCATTCTCGTGATGAGTATGTTGCTTTGCGACAATGGTTACTCGACGAGAACAGCGCACCCCGTGAAGACCGTATTTCAGGCCGAATTCTGTCATATATGTGGCATGTTTTGTTCATGAAGCAAGAATCTAGTATTGTGGACTTGGAGCAGCTCAATGCACTGGCATGCCCACACGCCGAAGAATGTTACTGTCGATTGTATGGCCGTTGTAACCTTGAATGCAGAACTCCTGGTCGTTGTTATGGCCAGTACCATTTGCCTCCAGACTACAGTTTGCCTGAAGACTGGGCGGCTAAGCACTCGTAATCTATGATAGCTCTTGTGTATATAGAGTAGATGGTTGTAGCATTAGTAGTATATTATTAGAAACTATAACCCAAAAAATAAGAAGTTGTTCATTATGTAATTTATATTAGATATTATTATCTCTGAAATCGGACCCGGTCATATTCCTCTTCATCTTCGCCTACCAATTCCAAATGATCCCCTAAGGATTCCCACAAATCGAATCGTAGAATCTTTAACATTACAGAGGCGAGCCTTGCCAAGAAGTTCCTCTCAGACGCAATCTGTTCTACAAGCTGGTTGAGGAATCTCAGGCCGCGCTCCTCATTGTAAGCCCCCTAATGTGATTGGTCTAACCATCCATACGGATACAGATGTGGGTGATTTCCTGTCCAAAGAATTGAGCACCCAGGCTTCGAGTGAGGAGCTTCTCAGGGGCGCTTTTGAGGTTAAATGCAAAACGAACGATCGTGCAAAAAGGCCTCCAAGTCCGTATTGAGGTCTGATCCTTAGTGGAAGGATCTGTTCCCAAGCTGTCAAGTGAGGTGGAACAGGGCCATAGGTTGAATGTTGGCCGGATATGGCCACGTATTCGAGATCTTCGACTGCGGCTGGCCATCTCGGCAACCAGATCCATATATGTCGAGGTGTTGGAAGTGTTGTCGATAGATCTTCGTATTGAATCCGTGAAGGGTTACGGTATGTATTATGATTATTGAACAGTATGTAGTTCTCGGTTCGGTTTGTGGATATTGTTTCTGATAGGACAACACGTTGTTGTTGTTGTTGTTGTTTGAGAGTCTATTGGAGAAGGATGATACGCAGTAGCTCTCGGGAAAGACCCGTGATATCTTAGATTTTCAATCTCGATCGGAGATATGGTCAGAGGTGTCGACATGGTTGATATTGTGCTGTTTTGCGGACTGGGTGCATTTTATTAAATGTTGTTGTATCTGAGTGAGTGTTGTTGCATCGACTGACCCGCTGAATTCGTTATTCGTTGGTCAGATTTTGATGTGAACTTAGTC
Source organism: Allantophomopsis cytisporea (assembly GCA_024752435.1). Lineage (NCBI taxonomy): Eukaryota > Fungi > Ascomycota > Leotiomycetes > Phacidiales > Phacidiaceae > Allantophomopsis > Allantophomopsis cytisporea. The sequence continues at coordinate 2,719,034 of CP103025.1, forward strand.
GCAGACGACTGAGTTACTGAGGTCGAGTCTGAGCGAGGTTTTGCCGTACGTAGTAGGCTAGTGATGAGAGTTGAGGAAGATGTATGACATCGGTAGCCACTTTGTCCAATCCTGTTGACTCGATTGCACGATGATGCTTTTCGTTAAAGTTGCTCGTCTATTGTCTTGAGATTTGCCAATTGCCTTTCTGAGGCTGTGATTTGGTTTTTATGAACGAGCTTGAGCGTATCCTTCTGTCTTTTCTCCTCTTGCGATATAGATTTGCTGATCACCGGGCGCAAAATGAGAGAAGCCTTACGGATGAATCGGGTTTGCTTTGTACAGGCGCCAGATGGCTTATATTTGAAAGACTCTGTCCTGAACCTCAGTAACCTTGTGCTGTTTCATGCAAAGTGGTACTACTGAGGAGCGTGCAATGTCCAAAAAACAATTACTACAAGTCTGCCATAAAAAGATGGTGCTAGAGCATTTGGTTATACTAATGACACTGATAGTCATAGACCATTTGAAAAACAGCACAGTTGGTAGCCGTTAATTTCCATATGCTACATATACAATGAAGAAGCACATTGGAATTCGCGTGTTGTACTGAGACGACATATAAAGACTTTTGAAATGGACTTCCGCTAAATGTAAGCAGCTTTTACCGATGCAAGTCCTTCGCAATCAGTTTGGAGCTAAAGCAACGAGCAACTAGGACTAAGCATTCAGCAATCAAAATCAGCAACCCATCAATCAAGATAATGATATGATCATAGAGGAAGATACAGCCCCTTCTCCGTCCGAACTCTGAATGTAGCCCAACATCCCCGCTAACATCGTACCTGGGCCCCACACCCTCAAAGCTTAGCACGTATGCTCTTCTGGAGATCAAGAGCATAACTCAAGCGATCCGCCGGCAGGTACCCGCGAGTATGGGCGTCAGCCACAGTGGGTTTGATGTGACTGTGCGCATCCTCATATTCCCCAGCATTGAAACAAGCGTCAGAAAGACCTAAGCCGGTATAGAAAGCTTCTGTGTCAATATCCTTTTCCCGATCAATGGCTAGTGAAACAACATAGGGATTTTGATCGATGCAAATTCTAATGAATTTTAATTATACCCAAGTATCTTTGGGCAGCAAGATGAAAATCTCCTAGATCCATCGCTCGCGCAGCCGGTCCGCGTAGCCACTTTGTGACCTTGACGATATCCAGACCATCACGGGAACAATAGTCTCGGTAAGCGTTACATTTGCGGAAAACGTGGACGATGCTCGGTTCCCAGGCATGCGTAGCAATTGCTTCGGTGTGTCCAGGTAGCATACCTGCAACTTCAGGCGATACTCCGATGAGACTGATCTTGCCGACAGAATTTGTATCAGCAAGCTTCGAAAGCAGCTCCTTCTGTCTCTTGACAGACAAACCATTGGACTTAGTGACTTGAATCTTCAACGACATTCTCTTGAACTCGGAGCCGTCGGTGGTCGCTGGAATTCCGGGAGCGTGAGGAAAGGTCAGACTCAAGCACCTCAAGAGCAAGGCAAGGTCAGGCAGAGCAGACTCGAGTAGCAATACCGAAGATCTGACACAATTACGCATATCGTCCATTGGCATCCGAACATGGATGCGCAGGGCATGAAATGTGACCTTGTGCAACGCCTTTGAGGATATGATGGGAGTGTAATGGTCTCTCAGTGCGTCTGCAAACTCGGCATAGTTGCTAGACACCAGGATGTGGCTGCTTGACTACTGGGGACAGTCGCGAAATTCACTGGACAGTTGACGATTGCTGAACAGCATTGCAGCATAATTTGAATGCTTGCCAACGGGGTGTGCTATGTCGAAGGCTGGTGCTGCAGGGTCGAAGATCAAATGGTCAAAGACCTTACGACGGCTGTCTTCATCGAGCATTGAGAGGCTCGCCATGATGGGACGAGTGAGAGGAGGGTTTCAACTCGAAATATTGGCAAGGTTCTGCACATATCTTCTACAAAACCGTTGTACCCTGAACCGTATCAGCTTGGATGATGAGTCAGAATGAGGCTGTCATACCCACAACGAAGATGACCTAATCCGGTCTTCTAAGAGTGTCAGAGGTGACTTAAGGTGTAGTGTAGACTTCCGATATACGTTGCTCATATGATGTTCACAATGGGCCGCATACCTCGATCGTCGTGATCACCGACGTATGTACCTTCGAGGTGCAATCATGAAATCACGAGTAGGTAAACGCGTACGTATACCTATGCAACATCGACGCGTCCAGGTTGATGTTGGGTCCGACCACAGGTAGGAGATGCTAGACCTAGGCAGGCAGATGTTGATAGAAACGTAGACGTACGAGATGGAGTGGATAAATGCGCTGCAACCGGGAATGGCTGGAGATGTGAACTGAGGAGCGCATATGGGAGTGGACGTCCTCACTCTGTACCTCACTAGCCCCGCCCTAGGCACCGTGACTCAAAACGTGAACAGAAGGGGGAGATTCTCGAAACGGCAATCACGTTGTGCTCTAACGTGACCATATAGTGCACATAGACCCTGCTGCCTGCTGTTCCCACGTATCAGTGGCACTGGCAGTAACCAATTCCCTCATACCATGAAGCCACAGATATGCGCCATGCATATCTCTGATGCTAGAGTCGACAATGTCGAGTACCAAGCGCTCATGATTAGAATTCACAACAACATCAACGATCGACGAAAATCCAAGCTAATCGACCACGACAAAGGCCATTGCAATTGGATTGGGACAGTACAGCGACAAATTCTTAAAACATCAACCCCTCACCGTAGATAATACCCCTCGATAAGAATATCACCCCGCATTCTTCGAGGTCTTTCGCTGCCGTGACCTTGAGATTCGATGCTCAAAGTGCAACCCGTATCATCCTAAGACCATAGAGACTCCAGGACGTAAATCGCTCCAACATCAAGGACAACGTTGATAGACGAGTATTACTCGTTGGATGGGCTAGGTCCGATACGACCTTGTGTTCAACTCGGTATTCAAGGTGCTATGCATAATAAGAACGCTTACTTAGAGATAACAAGACTTTTGAGTTACAATCTAGCCAGGTTCTGGATTTAAGCGACGGCTTACAACGACAGCAGCGAGGACGGAGTACAGGTTAAGACCGAATAATGTGTACGATTGTATACAGTATCTCTAATACGAGGATCAATCTAAGCTATGAATGTTATGATGCTCTCTACCGTACCGATTACACCCAATGGAGATAAGTTATTGGCGGGACGAGTTGGGAATTCTTCCAAACGAGTTTACTGTTTCGTGGATCAATCCCACTCTCCTTATGTGGTGCCATTGTTTCTTAGAAGAGATTCTGGAAATCTTTCAACCGCATCCCACTGACATTGTTGTCTGCCCGCATCTTGCGCGCATACCTTCTGCTCCTAGGTATCTCAATGACAATGCTACTGCGTCATGAATTCCTAGGCGAGGCCAGTGGGAACCGTGAGTAAATCAATAACTAGTACCAGCCAAATTGATAAAAGCTTGGTATAAGCCCTGATATAGAACATTGCGGTAGGTTTCAATGTTTAGTATAGACGTTGGCATAGAGAAATTAATAAATATTAATACTCGGTACAAGCCTTGGTAAACGTACAATGCTATAGGATGCATTACGCGGTATAAGCGTCCACAAAACAAAACCCAACACACTTCAGTACTTGAAATATCGAGGTGGGTCCATGCTTCAGTCTCTAATACTTGGACTCGGGACCAACGTATCAAACCAGGAACAATGGCGATAGTCAGAAGTACCAAATCAAGATGGCAGCAAAGGTGGACGGGTCATAATTCAAAAATACGAAGAACCAGAGATGACTTTGCACGTACTATTGAGATACAGATTGTCATACAGGAAGCATCTCATCGATAGAAGAGCCAAGCTCTCTCAAATTGGAATTCGCAACAATCGCATTCGTCCCCGCTTGCGTTGTGGCTCGATAGCTTCTCTTGTGGAACGAAACACAACCAACATCAACATCGTTACTCCAACGCCTACATGGAATATTTCCGTACTTAGGTCAATGGTTCAATAGGCACTCTCATCTACCTGAGCCCTCAATAAACGGCACAACGACTAGCTCGGAACCAAAGCTAAAGTCGTAGAGCGCGCTTTCTATTCAACCACCTCAGCGCCAAAATGTTTTACATCGCACTTACTATGCAACGATGTCTGCGACCAGCTCGTGACTAAACTTGGAGGAGATGTGACAATATTGGTCGCTTGGTCGCGCCGCCAGCTATGTTATGACAACTCTGCAGCCAATAGCGACGACGACGTCTACTGTTGCTTTTCGCGGCATAATGTCGAAAAGATAAATGCTTCCGCTTAGGTTTGAAGAAGAGTCGAAACGAGAAGAAGTCGCTCTGTTACCAGGTATGGACAATACAATCGAAGGTCGTTCTTAGAACGAAGACAGCCGTTTGAAAGAAAGTTGTTGTTACAGCAAGCCGGAAGTTGCTTTGCTGGTGCCATAATCTCCTGTAACTTTTCAGATGAACAACTTGAGAATAGTTGAACCGGATATGAAGTCTATTACTATTTAGCAAACATCGATATCAAAGATATAACAAACCTGCCTTCCGTAGCATGCTATCTTGAGATTTGTCTGAAAATGGAGGAAGCGATCTCAAGAAATTCGAACGTTTTGTCTTTGCCACAACGAAACAAGCTCCCAGCTGTTCAAGGATCAACGGGTGTGTTACGATAAGAGTAGATTAGTACATCTTTGTTTGTGAAGAAAGATGAAGTAGTAGACTTTTCAATTGACGGATATGCGGCTGTTTCTGACACGATGACCCCTGAGTGATCGGTGACTATTATCATACGCGTAGGTACTTTAGCACTTACGTAAAGTAAAACGAGACAGAGGTGAAGTAGAAATGAAGTGATGAGCTTTTACAGTTGCGTGGATAGTTTCTTTGCTATGACCGATTAAACACTTGATATGGAACGAAAACTCTATCTACCTTGACTGTTCGATGTAAGTAGAGGACATGACTCATAGTATTATACTTCTTATGTTGAGACGTGAGGCTTTGAAGAAACGAGAAATGGACCGATGAAGGAAATGGATGTAGAAAACACATAGAGAATACCTCAGTCTCAAACCATTCGCTTGGCAACAAATCCGGTGCTTCTATGAATCCGTCTCACACGCCGCTGGATAATTTTGCCTCATCTCATTCAATCTTTACATCACGCCCTCATAACAAGTCAATTTACATATCATATTCACCTCAACATTTCATCAGTATCACTTCAACATCTGAGAAGCGCAAATTCAACAAACATCTCATCATATACATATTCAAGCTTGACATATGAGTTTCGAGTTGATATACAATTCTGTGATTGATTTGTGATTATCACAATGGTAGGTTATGACGGTGGGTTCAATATCACAATAGATGTACAACGGACAGCATCTGCAAGAAACACATCGAAGAACGTCAAGAGATGAGAAGGGTTGATTACAAAGTTACATGGTACACTTTCATAACACATGGTGGACGACAAGCCTGGAGTTTAGTTGGGGGAAATGAGTAGCACATAATATAACATACTTTTTCATAACATATGATAGATATTGGAAGGAGAAGAACCTAACCGCTGGTTAGGAGAAATGAGATTTTATTCAGGATGCAGAAAAATAATGGAATCAATTGCTTTTACGTAATCGGGAGTCGAATTCCTTGATGTGTGCTAAAAAGGGAGACGAGTTCGAAAGCGGTTACGGATGTAAGTCATATCGGATGTAGGTTGTGTCGGATGTAGGCTACTCTAGCGATTGACAGGGACCGCACGGACAAACCTCTGAGTTCCGATTCCGATAGTTACCTCATGAGGCAATAAACTCGAATATCATCTGACTATGCGTTGACGAGGCACGAAGAATTATTAAGCGTATACATATGGTCGGTGCGTAATTGCATGGGATGGTATCAACGGTGACCTTCTTTAAAACCCATCCAAACTCTACCTCTTGAGAAAAACTTTGTTTCTAAACTTCCAACTTCGCCGACTACTCACCTGGAAGGCAGTTGCCAGGTCTATGCTTATTATAGGCAGTCTCTTACTATTCCGCATTTCCGAGAAGACTAGGTCTGTAATTTAAATGTATTAACCCTAAGTCCGCAAAGCTGATCATATATCATAGTTTGTTCATCAGGCCTTGGATGTGAGGCTTGTAGATTGAGACACTCGAATTTTCTATCTTGTAGAATCACGCATTTGCCCGGACACCCCCGTGTGATTCGAAGAGGAATCAAGGGATGGCGAGACCTTTCAGAGCGATTTCGTTGGCAACTCTGTGCTGGAATCTCAGAAACGGGCTCTACAAAACTATGTAGTAGCTGTTTTACATGTTCATTGAACAAGATTTCATCGCTATTGCGAAGACGCGTAGCGCCACTGACAACACCCTTGGTATAATTCTATGGTTAAAAAGCTGACACATAGGGGCCCGTCGAGTTCAAGTGATATGGTGTAATCATATACGAACCTAATACTTGGGTTGACCGGAGATCTGAGCCTGAAGGAACCGACTACATCCGGACCTCCCTGTAGGTGCCCTTGAGGTAACATATTCAGCTACTCAGGGCAAAAAGAGGAGCTCACAGATGCGAATGGAACTTTCAACGTCGCAGAGGCCCAGCGACTTATTCGGGGTGCAGGAAATAGGCTCTTGATGCACCCCAGGGTTGATTAACACATGTAGTTTAAGTTCGGGCTTTAAAGAGTCTTTTAGGTGGAGGGGATAGGTTTCACAATACCTGATGGGCGTGCGGCGGGTATCGTGAGCAAGAATCTACTCTGTAAATCCTACATGTCATGATGCTGCCTAATCCGGGAATCTGCGGAAAGTGACGAACGATTTACTTTCACATACTCGCAACGACATGAGATCCGTATATTGACCACATATGTTGACAATACGGTATTACTCGGTGAAATTTGCAATAGAAAGACAATATACTTTTTCCCTAACAAGTCTGAAAGCATACACTTGGTTATATCGTAGTGTCTACGAGTATAATACCTTACAAGAGAACTAAACCATACATAATGTTCTTTGGCTCTAAGTAAATACTCCCATCGGCAATGTATAAATAATTGATCTAGGAATCATGTTTATAACCAGGAGAGGTTGTCTTTTTCTCTTCTTTTGAGATTTGAGTATATAGATATAATAACTCCATTTCTTGCTGTAGGGGATCATACAAGGTCACGCTCCGAAAGCAGAAGCATTGATAAGTGGTCGTGAGCATGTTGCGCTCGGGCGCAATACTGAATTCATGTCGCTCAGCAGTCGGTTGGTAGGACCTCAAACTCACCAGTCACAGAAAAGTTAAGTTTAGAATTTAGAAGAGATTTATCCAAATGACTGCAAAGACCTATCTGTACTATTAAGTGTTTACTTTTTATAAACCGGGTTGGATATAGATATATAGTAGTATGGTAGGTACCTAGGTAGCAATAATACGTAGAGCAAAAGCGAGAAAGCTGCCTTCAGTATCAAGTGGATCGAAACGTGACCGTAATACCTAAGTTTCCTGTCCCTAAGGATTGCAATCATCCAGGTACAGATCGATCCCATTTTCTCGAAACTCTTAAAACGCACGTGCGTTAACGTCCACATAGCAAGGGAAGTGCGGCAAAGATGGACCTAATCTAATCTAATCTCTCCGCACTCCGATGACAGGTAGATTCCCAGAAAATGCGGGCTACGCTGCACGCCGACTTTGCAGAAGCTAGTCGACTTCTGGAAATTCCCGAAATACGATTGCGGGGTTGCAAAAGTTGGTTTGGTGCGTCTCGGCGATTCACGATAAGATAACATGTCAAGAACTCAACTCACCTGAGATCTTAAGCGTTTGATTCCTGTCTACTGCGCAGTACAAGGTTGATCACAAAGACCGAGTGTCCAACTATCGCTCATGGTAGGTCAGGGTTCGCCGGGGCGTTGTTGGCAATTTTTCCAGTTTACGCCGATGATACAATTGCACCCCGCTCTACTTGTAATGACAAGGAGTTAACTACCGTACGTGGGTGCTACCTACTCCGCGCCGACTCCCTGCTGCATATGTACCCCATGCATGGCACAATGTGACCGAAGGAATCCAATGCTAGCCCGCCCCACATTATTGAGGTACGCGCATGACATCACAGTCTAAGGTTGATGGTTTTCGATGGGCTTTGAAGGGTTTTGGTGGGGTTGTGTAGGCATACGTGGACATCGCAATATCATTGATGTGTGAATAGAAAACATACTTTTACCACTGAACCCCGAACTTTTAAACATAGATCCTTACTACTCTCGGAATGGCGTCCTGTTATAAATCGCTTTATCTACAAAAATGTGAAAATAAGTGCTGCTCCACCAACTTATGGCTAGAATGGTCGAATTCCAAGCTCGAGATACGACAACGTCGCAGCATCATAAAAAGATTATGATGATCACTTTGATCGAGGATTTACGATGGAATGAAATGCAGCCTGGTATTTGGGAGATCCGCACGTGGTTGTGATCTTCGAGAGAATACTGTCGACTCCTGAAGGAATGGCAATTGTCTAAGCCTTTGATGAGACCTACACTGGGCGATACCACACGTGCATTCGCATATGGATCATGAGCCTTACATTTGAACCAGTTGAACAGAAACCTCCTTTTCAGGAACCTTGACGTTATTGAGACACCGTCGCATCTGTTTGCCGTTGGCACCGATAGGGATCTTAGCTAAATAAAAAAAGTTACAAGTGAGCTAAGGGGAAAAAGTGAAAGATTAAGTTTACGACCACCCAAAGAGCTACTTGTTTCAGTATATAAGACGGAAACACCGAAACACCGAAACAGTTTAGGGAGCCAAGGCAAGATTCAAACGGATTTTGATATGCGTACGACATCTGTAATATTTATTTGGTGTTCAAATTTAGCGACCCATATAGGTGAACGAAAGCAATTCCTTTTCCTCAAGGGCACAGTGCACAGTGAGAGCGATTCATGTTTCCAAGTGAAAGAAACACACTCCTTTTTACCTAGTAACTGCACTCGTATTCGTAAGGTAGTGATGTTGATAAGCATACAAGCATGACCCTGCCAAGGAACAAGGTTCAAGCCGTTCTTAGAATTTGGCTAAATCCTTAGCTTCAAGGGAGCCTTGCATCAAATATTCTTAGCAGTCACTTGCGAAGACAGCAGAGAGAATATAAAGAGACGCCTATACTCTTGGAATGCCTAACAGATCCCAATCAGCTGTCTCGATTTATTTCTGGTTCTTCGAAACGTACCTCCTACAATACATTTTTTGGTGTAACTTATCCTCTGAGTTGCTACCTTCGCTATAATTTTCAGAATGGGTCGTCGCTCTTGGGCATTGCCCGTTGTGGCAGCTATGGCTGGTTTGAGCAATGCTCAATACCCAGATAGTTGGAATGTTATCTACGAACCTTCTACTGCGCTGAACAGCAGTTACGAATTCGGCCAAGAGACGACTCTTCTCAAGCAGAATACGACTTATCCTCCGGCGGAAATGCCATTACCATGCGATATTGTCAAAGACCGTGATGTTCCAATCACTCTCCAGGATGGCACTGTGATATACACCGATGTATACCGGCCTGCAAGCCAACTTACTGGTCTCCCAGCCATCGTCAATCTCAGTCCTTATGGAAAGACTACTCCCACCGCACCACAAACAAATGTTCTTCCGCAATGGTTCACTGGGTACGGAAAGTCAGAGGCAGCCGACGCTGGCGTATTTGCATGTCGCGGTTACGCCGTGATTAATCCAGACAATCGTGGCGCCTATAAGTCTGGCGGCAACATTCAATACTGGGGTTCAACGAATGGTCAGGATGGTTATGATGTGGTTGAGTGGGCTGCCAACCAGACCTGGAGCAGTGGCAAGGTTGCTACGTATGGTGCCTCGTGGCTTGCTGTCTCTCAGTGGTTCGTTGCAGCACTCCATCCTCCTCATCTTACAGCTATTGTGCCTTGGAGTGGAATGTCCGACTACTACCGCGACTCCATTGTCTGGGGAGGTATACCTGATGTTGTGTTTGCCACTACTTCCGTCGAAAGTTTGGTTGGAGAGCACGATACGGAACGGGTCGATTTGATGGCTACTACCTATCCATTGATGAATGAATACTGGGAGGACAAGGCTGCAAAACTTGAGGAAGTCACTGTCCCAGCATACGTCGTGGCCGATGGCACGTTTGGCCTCCATGCCTTTGGAGCTCTTGAAGGATTCCGCCGAATTAGCTCTAAGGAGAAATGGCTTCGTCTTGATGGTACGCAGGAGTGGTATGATATGTACGATCCAGCAAATGAGCGTGAGGTTCTTCAATTTTTGGATCACTATCTCAAGGATGCCAATAATGGATGGGAATTGACTCCCACGTTCCGGGCCGTGGTGCTAGATCCTGGACATGGAAGCCTGCCTCGACAGGCAACCTACAGTGACTGGCCAGTCCCTAGTGTAGAGTATCAAAAGTACTACCTCGATGCCGACACAAGTTCGCTCGCTGCCCAGCCATTTTCGAACACATCTGCCGTCAGCTATAATGCCACCTCTGGATCCGCTAACTTCTCGGTCACCTTTGATGAAGATACCCAATTGATTGGTCACATGTCAGCGCGGTTATACGTCGAGGCAGATGGCAACAATGACATCGATCTCTTCCTGACCGTCCAAAAGGTTGATGCGAATGGTACTGTGATTAATCCTTTGCCAGCATGCCTTCCTGAAGCAGAAGACATTTGCATCTCAACTAATGGCGATATACCTGCTGGTCCTGCTGGTCGATTGCGCGTCTCCCTCCGCGCTCTTAACGACACTCTCAGTACGCCATATTTGCCCGTTCAATCGTTCTACACCCCACAGAACCTCACAGCTGGAGAGAAAGTAGCAGTGGATATCGCCTTCATTCCCAAAGCTCACTTTTTCCATGCCGGCCAGTCGCTACAACTCTCCGTAACTGGATACAACGTTCAATACGCAATCCCGACCATCAACAAAGGCAATCATATCATTCATACCGGAGGGGACTATGCGTCATACCTACAACTTCCAGTAGTACCACTATAATGGTCGGACTAGTGCTATGAGTAAGTTACTCGAGTAGTCTAGTGATATTAGATTACTTCTCTTCGCAGCTTGGTCAGGCTACTTGCCTCGACAGTGGCTTTTATAATTTACATTTGAAGAACATGCGCAACAACAGAACTATGTTGTTTTCGTAGATGGAGAAGTTAGAGATGCAGTTGGATGGAACGAGATGGAAAAAGTAGTAATTGACTTTTTAGTCCTTTCAAAGTTATTGTTAGCCTTAAATGCAAGTCTTAAACGCAGTTAATTCTGAGAATCATCATCGAGTATTCTATGTACAGGATTGTTTGTTATAGTACCAAATACAATAATATTTAACGATATAGGCTTTTAAGGTTGTCTGTTTAATCGGAGTAGTTTTGCCTACAATCTTAGTAGAACTACAGTGGTGTACAAAAAGTCTGCGTACACTTAAGCGAATATCTGTAGAGCCGCAAATATCCCCGCATTTGACTTCATTAACATACTGTAAATATAACTTCAATGGCAGCGCAACTTGGCCGGAGACTACAGGCAGAGCTCTCTCTAGCTACTCGCAATCAATTGGTAGGATTGCGTATAGCTGGGATAAGCTACGGTGCGATAAGTCATCAAGTTAGCTTAGCTAGATCTACCGTTCAATATTTAATCAGCAAAACATTGTCTCGAAATAAAGCACGATCAAATCCACGCTCTAGAAGACCTACGGTCTTATCCCCCCGGCTTAAGAGATTGATTACCCGAATTTACAAAAGAAACCCGAAGATATTGTATACTAAGTTAATTCAAGAGATATGCCCGGGTACCTACTGCAATATAGTCTTGAATTTTGTAAAGACTACAAATATATACAAGTAGAGATACTTTAAACGACCTTTATTAACTCAAGCTAATGCTAATTGGCAGTTTAAATAGGCTTAAGAGCATCTTTGGTAAATACAAGTACAATAGGTACGTATCTAGTAGAAAGACAAATATTCTGTTGAACAAGGCAAAGGTAAAAAGACCGACTAGGTATTCTATCGGCCGAGAGAAGGCTTGTTTCAATAGGATGTACAACTAAAGGCTCGAAGGATATAACATTCAATTATATTCTAGGCTATATCTAGTTTTAGTATTCGGTCGGACTTAGTTGTTTGTAAAAAAGACTTTAATATACTTTATAGAGGATTTACAGCAAGGAAATACAGAGATATTTTAAATAAGTACTTAAGTACAGTTTTAAACTTCGACTCTATCTTTATACAAGACAATACTTCGATTTATATAGCTTATTTAGTACAAGAATAGCTCGATTTAAATAGTATTCAAGTTATAGATTAGCCTCTTTATTTACCTAATTTAAACCCTATTAAACATATATAGGTACTTTTTAAAAAGAAGATATATAAACTATAGCCTGACTTTATTAAGTAGAATAATATAGCTATATTAAGTATTCTACAAGATATAGCTATTAAAGCTTAGGAATTACTCGAGGAAGATATATTAAATAATATAGCTATTTTAATAAAGAAGCAGTATTAAATAGTTATTGATGTATAAAGGTTGTATACTAAATATTGATAATATATATAAAGATACTTTATACTATAAGTTATATTCCTAGTGCTCGGGACCGCTAGATTCGGCGGGGTTTAGCGCCGTTTTATACCGCCGCGAGTACCTACGCAAATAGGCTAAGGCGGTACCTTTAAACATCGACCCCTACGAATTTATTACTCCTATATTCAACTCTATAGGCCGGTACCCTCTAGATATTGAGGATCGATATACTACAACTTACTAACTCTGCTCTTTTCTGTTACCTTTCTTGTCATCAATATATAATAACAACTAGAACTGCCTTTTTTCTCGACAAGATTCAACAGGCAACATAAATCGGCGCTCCCTCACGATATATAAATACTCGCGGGCTTTACTTTACTCAAGGTAGCTTCTTCAAGAAATTGCAATTTCTCTTTGAAATCCCGGATTTCTTCTTTTGTTTTGTTCTGACTTCTTTCTACCTATACGAACTCGACGCTGTTTACCTTGTAACAATTTGTTTACCTAGTTGTCTGCTACCGAGTATAATCTTCAACTTATTACTATATAAACGCCAGATAGATTATAACTAAACCAAATATTTCAATACTACAGCAAAACCCTTAAGACCTTATACAAAACTTCTATAGCTTTATCAATAACTATAATAGAGTCGCTAAGCAGCTATAAAAACCCAAGTCTATACTAGAAGATTACTAAGCTTTGACGAACCGACTTAACAATACCGGATTACTAGCTAGAAAGGACGCTAATACTACTAAAGATAATATCGATGGTATAAAGAGGAAATAGATAAAGTATTGCTTATAAGGCTTTACATATCTGGTTAAAAACTGACGAATTAAACTTTTGCAAGTTTATATATAAATAAGATTAGCAGAAATCCCTCTAGAATTGCAACAAGGGGTCTACAATAGTATTTCTCTGTTATCTATATAACAACTGTCGTATACAGAAGTTTAACTCTATATATTAGTACTTGCTATAGTTTAAGCAGCTTTACAATCGAGTAAATAGCCGGTATATAGATATAAACAATATAAAGGAAGCTTTAAAGGTTGGTTGCTACAATCCTTCTACTTATTAAAACTATAAACTAATTTAAATTCTCTAGTATCTCGATACTATATTAGCTAACGAATATAACTTTAATCGAACTTTAAAAGCCAAGCTAGTCCTTAAGGCAGACAATATCCTTCTCTTCTTTATATATTACTAGGCCTGTAATATATTAGCTTTCCCGATAGAAGATTAACGCCTAGTACTAGCAACAATTATATTGATTTCAATCTATACAGGCTGTCGGCTAGTAGAGTTAGTTAATACTTTTAAGAATAAGTCTATAGTTAGAAGAAACTCAAACCTCGATACTTCTTATTATCAAGGTATAAATAAAGATTCTAACGAAGAGAACTCTAAACCTAAAGACCTAGATGATCTTGATTATAACTAAGAGGATCCTTAGTCTAACCTTAGAAATAGCGAATACAACAAAGAAACTATACAAACCGTTTGCTTAACGAGAATATATAAAGTACTTTGCTATAAAGATATCCGGTTGTAGATTGTACGCAATCCCGAAGAAGGAAAGAGAGATCTTCTTGCAATAGAAATCTTATTATCCTATTATAAAGGTACTAACAGGAAACCCAAGCTGTATATTGAAAAGCCTCCTAACACTGAACTTAACTAATACTCTATTTTTAGAACGACTTTTTTGTTTTATAAAGAGACTCTTCTAATCTTTTGTTCTATCGGTTATATACTAGCTATTGCAATTAGAGATAATACAATCGAAGTTGAAGGATAGATTAGAGTAGAGCCCTTCTTCTAGACCAACCTATAATACCCGGACAAAGCTATACTAGTTTACTAGAAGCTAGAATTGCAAAAGACTCTAATCTTTCGACAAGCTATATATATACCTAACGGCTTTACGCTTTCGATATACAAAGTACTCTGCTATTTTACGTACACGTATTATCTTGATCGTCTCGGTTAGGCTGCTAGATTTGAGTAGAAGCTTACAAGCTACTACTTTTGACGAGGCACGGGTAATATAGTAGATAGTAAATATATTGCTGTCTTCTATTAGTTTATATACTAATACCTACAAAGGAGCTACTACAGTAGCTATATATAATTAGGTTTTAAATTATAATCCTTAGACTAGAGTCTTCTCTAGATTGTATATCAACAAGAAGGTCCGGTTTATCGTCTAGGATATAGTTTTAAACCAACCTACAAATATCGGACTACTCTGTGCTTTTACCTATATAAGTTTTATATACGATCTTTGTATACCTTTTAATATACCTAATAATATTCTCGAGACCCTCCTGCCCGATCTAGAAATTGCTAAGTTAGAGGCAAAACGCGTAGAACTCTGCTTAGCAATTAAGATATAGTATAAGTATATAACTCAAGCTGCTAGAACCGACATTAGAGTTGAATACTTAAAGCTCTAAAGAAAGATTGCTTCGCTAGAGAAAACGTGTTTCAAGTAGATTAAGAAGGAGTACCGTCGGGACTATTTCTATTGTATTTACAACGAAACGATGAAAAGGCAGCTTGAAAAGCTTTTGATAGAGGAATATGTTGAACCTTTTGTACAATATTAGTTCCCTAAACGAATTTAGCTTTAGCAAATTATATATAACCTTTCTAAAGACGGTGATATATATAGCATAGTTGCTCGCCGAATCTGTGCTATTAACACAATAATAGCATTGTTTTATCGGCAAGAACCTCTACGTTGTATAGTATACTCTACAAAGTTACACTAAAGTTATTCCCCCGAAGTCTTTGTACTACCCGAGCTTTTCCCTCTTGTATACTAAAAGACTCAATACATTATTTGCATCGGAAATATACGTCTGCCTTACAATCAGCGGATAAGAATATTTACTCGTACATTAAAGATAATGATATATATTGAAAGATACCTGGAAGAAGTCCTAGGGAATAATCAATACTACTGCGATCATCTAGTTTGTTAGTCCGACGGCGTGATTCTCGAGAATATTGTATACTTCAAAAATTATGTTTAGACAGTGTATATTATTCGCCTTCGGAATTGCTAGTCTTGTTTTAAGTTATATTTTAATGTTTATACTGTTCTTCCCTCTTTTTCTTGATGTTCTATAAGTATATAACCTATAGGAAAGAGCCGCCTCTACTTATAAAAACCTCTATATACAAGATCCATTCAATTAGTGATTTGTAGAATAGATGAAGAACGGAGATTGGTAGCTAAATTACAGTCTTTTATATATGCGTAGACTTCCGCGTACAAAACCTATAGCTTCAGGGGCTACAGAAATGTGGAATTATTTCAATATAAATTGTATAAGTTGCTTTCTGTCTACGACAAAAGACGAATTAAAGATAGCAAAGACAGGCTGCTGCTAGATTTATATTCGTGGGTCTGAAAGACAAGAAATTTCAGGGCTGGTAGATGAACAATAATCTCCATCTGTTTTGGGTTCACGGAGACTCTGGAAAAAGGAAGACTATGCTTGCTGTCCTCCTAATCCTACATGCCCCCAACTATACAAAGGAGAAAGCCAGAAGCGAAGCAAGAAGCCAACAATTGTAATATAATGAAATGAAACCTAATAAAGGGCTCAATCAGCCAGCAGTACTCTGCGATGTAGACACGGCATTTTCTGGAGTTGTACTTGTCAACCCCATATCCTCGAATTCCCTTCATAGGCTCTGTCGATCTCTTCCTTTATCTTTTGAATAGGTAATGCTCGGGCGACGACCCAATAAGCCATTCCCACAGCTCGGCAAAAGCGAACAAGGCCTAGCGAGTGAAGGTTATATATGATGCAAAGACCCGCACATTCAAATCGGTGCATTCAGTTTAGTTTAAAAAATTGCGTCTTGTCCTTCCATTCTTGAGGTCTCTTCCATTTTATAAACACTGTTCCAGCCAGTCCACCATGCTCGCACAAGTGGTAGAGGACTATTACGAAGCAACTATAGGATAAGCACTTACAAGTGCAGCTCAACACAGTGATCCAAGGAATGATCTGTCTCAGTAAAGCCACTACCTGAGCAGTAATCACTTAAGTATCTCTATACTATAACCTTCAACAGGCTCTATATAGCTGTATAGAGACTCCTAAATTCCGAATGCCTCCCAAGCAAAGCCCTTGGACTATCGCATTCAACAAGATTACCATGCTTCAAAAGGACCACGCGGTCGAATTGATCAATATATTGGAAACGATGAACAACGGCGATAATGGTCTGCTGAACAAACTCCCTCTTAATAACGTCTTGCATGACAGCTTCCGTTTCCGAGTCGACACTGTAATTGAAGAATCAGATTATCTAATAACCAGCACGGAAGGGCAAAACGGGAAGAAAAGAGGTGATGATCGAGAAAGAAGCAGTCGTCATACCTGCTGGTGGCCTCATCTGTAATCAAAATGGGGCTTTGCACCACAATGGCCCGAGCCAGTGCCAGCAACTGCCTTTCCCCAACAGACCAGTCAGATGCCAATAATTCCATTTCGAGTCCTCCGTTCGCATTGATTCGCTTCCACAAGCCAATCTTCTTGATTGCCGACTCGATATCTTCATTAGATACGCGCTGATGAGGGTCGATATTGAACCTGACAGTGCCTGGCATAAAGAACGGGTCTTGAGGGATGACATTGATTCGCGAGCGAATATCATTTCGCTCAAACGTCGACAGATCCATGCCATCTATCACGACACGACCATGTTGGATTTCGATCATTTGAAGAAGAGCCATGACCAAGGATGTTTTGCCGCTGCCAGATAGGCCGCAGACCGCAATCTTTTCCCCCGAAGCAACGATTAAAGACAAGTTCTTCAAAACAGGTGTTGTCTCTTGACTATTGCACTTGTTAGCTTATCCTTGATTCCCATCGACTATAGTGGTCAAGAAAAGGGGAGGATCCTACCTATATCCAGCTGTCACATCTTCAAACTTGATAACACCATGAGAAGGCCAATCATACCTAGGAGGAGGCTGAGAACTTAAAGGACGCTCTTCCGACGGTGTATCCCGAACAAAATCTTTAACGCGCGATACCGCACCAACAGACGTTTCTAACATTGTCCAGGATTTGATGGATTGAGTCAGGGCCTGGTTAAATGTCAACGCCAGATTCAGCGCAACACCTATAGAGCCAGCGCTAAACCTATCTGTCAGGGAAGTCGTCATAGCCACGAGAATTACTACAATTGCTCCTACCACCAAGTCCAAGACCAGTGTAAGCCACTGTTGAATGCAGAATAGCATATAGAATGGCTTCTGCGACTGATTCAGTATGATTTGATTTTGCTCCTGGAAACGCGACTCCCAGTTGAAGGCTCGAACGGTTGAGATGCCTCTAACAGTCTCTAAGAAGTGCGTATAGAGCGGTGCCTTGGCCTCAATATCCAGCAATCGAACTTGGCGGGATGTGCGTAGGTAGTACAGTTGGACAAGGAACAAGACTATTGCAAGGAATGGAACAGACACTGCCAGATACTTCCCAATAGCACACAGGATACCCAATTTGATGAAACATGTGAAAGCTCCTGGTAAAGACTCATATTAGCCTCATTTTAGTCATACTCAGGACGTTCGTACCTGTAGCAAAATTGACAGCGTACAAGGGGAGATTCATGTCAATAAGCGCCATATCTTGACTAAATCTAAAGAAGAAGTATAATTAGCATTTCTTGAAAACCGGCGAAAGCTTTACAAAATTTCAGTACCTGTTGGTTGTTGACCCCGTGTCTGTCGTTTGGAAGAAACTAAAGGGTGCCCTGTAGCACGATAATTTCATTAAACCTGCAAGAGCTTAGTAGCGTAAGTATATGCCAACTTACCTCAGAGTTGACCTTAAAAGGTTCGAGTGTAGATTTAGAGCGGTATTATTGATGATTGTAACAAAAAGCAGCCTAGTCAAGTTAGTTCCTTACTTTTATATCAAACAGTGGGATACATACCAGCAGGCTACGATGATGCCCAGAAGCGACAAACCAAAGAGCAAGGCGTAAATACCAAGGTACATTCCTAACTGTTTATTTGGATCTTGTTCATTTGCCTCTACCCACCACTGAAGCCACAGAACTAGAAGAGGAAGTTAGCTTCTGCCTTATCTTTGGAACAAGATGATTTTCGGAGAGCCACTTACCCGCAAAATTAGTACTAAAAGCTTCAACTCCGGTAAAAATGGCAAAGAGGATTGTAGGACTGAATCCCGCACTTCGACAGTAATAAAGATAAACAGACCAGGTGCCATCTCTTCTCGAATGTTTGGTATCAGTCGTGACTACTTCCTCTGCGACGTCGCTGATATTGATCTGGAGTTTGTCTAGGTCTTCGACAATTGCAAGCTCCACAACCGACGACGTAGAATCATTTTCAACAACTGTCAATAATTTTGCAGCTATCTCTGGCGTTCGCGTGAGTATTTCCTCATATGATCCCTGATGAGTAACTCTTCCGTCATCTAGGACGATGATATCATCTGCATAAGAAATCATGCTCACTAATGATTATTAGCTTAATGTGCGATTATACAAGCTTGTTCGTTGTATCTTTTGGACTCACGGGTATGTGTAGCAAGAACTACTGATATTCCAGCCTTACAGAAATAGCCTTCTTTGCTGAAAAGGCAGGAAGTAATCAGACTTATACTCTTTAGATCGAGTCCGCTGAACACGTCGTCCAGGATCACAACCGGGAGCCTAGAGTACACAGCACGGGCAAGAGCCTAAAGGCGGAAACGCGATCGTATTAGTACTAGTACCTGTATCACACTTGTATTGACAATAACAAGAAGAATAAAAAAGCACTAACAACTCGTTGCTTTTGTCCTCCACTTAGCGAAACACCGTTACTCCCGGCCATGTACATATCACCTCCAGGGATCTTTGTTAGGTCATCTTCAAGACCGCAAGTCGAGATGGTAAATTCATACCATGCATGATCGAATTCCGATCCACCGGTGATATTATGGCGGATGGTATTGTTCATGATCCATGGGCTCTGGGAACAGTACGCAGCGTTTGACAGTGGTGCCGTCGTTAAACCGTTTTTCAGTGTCGTTTCGCCAAGAATACTTTCGATCAAGGCCGACTTCCCGGATCCAACAGGGCCAACAATCATGCTAATTCCTTTTTGAATACCAAGATTCAAACCATGAAGCACGATTTTAGTTTCTGGGGACCAAGAGATATCTGCGTTCTTGAATATCGCTAAGGAGGTATCAGAAAAGATAGTTGTCTGGTGACCTTGCAGCTCCACTACACCGGTTGAAAAGTCACCAAGCGACAGTGTTGGAGTTGATGAACTTGCCAGAGGTGCAGATTCCTTCAGGCAATACGCCTCAATACGCTCAAAGCAGGCAACAGCCTGCAGGAGAGATGGCATGGCTTGACAAAATGTGAGAAGGGGACTCGTCAGAAGAGCAATCAAAGAGAGAGAGGTAAATGCCTGAGCAAAATCTAGCGACCCATCTTTGCTTACAACTGATATAATGGCGTATATAGCAAAGGTAGCAAAAGGAGCAAAGTCCAAAGGCATATTAGCTGGACACATGTCAGTCAATCAGTCCCTAACGTTCTTTTTTCTTCTGTCTTGGGGACTTCTTACAGAGAGCAATTTGCCATACAAGTAGTTTCCGAAATCGCCTTGAAGTCTTCAACTCGATTTTTCGCAATTTCGAGACCACGGTGAACAAAATGTTAGTGAGTCCTAGCATCTTTACAGCTTTCATGTCACCTAGCATGCTAGAGGTGATTGCTAGTCTCTTCTCCACACTCTCCATCCATTGCTTTTGGGCATTTCCGGAACGAGTTGACACTGGCACCATTGCTAGGACGGATCCTGCAACGAAGAATTAGACAACTGGGTAAATAAAAAATCTTTGAAGGCCCAATGACGAGGGGGTATACAACATAATAAATTCCACAGGAAATGTAAGTATATCACTTACCTATAGAGATAACGACCGGGGCAATGCAAGCGACAAAAACCTGACGCTCTAATAACCAGATTGCAACTCCGACTTCTAGGATTGACGCCCATGCTTCATGGATAGACCTTAAATTAGCAACGATCCGTTCAACATCAGTGCCCATTAACGTAATAGCTGCTTTATCTTTCACGTCATCGGCTTTCAACAGAGTTGTTTGTCTATAGATCATTGAGATAAGTCCAGATCGTATCATAGTATTAAATCGGTATGTTTGACGCCAGTATACTGCAGTTGAAATCTTCTCCAGCTATCAGTACTATAGAACTCCAAAGTTGCGTAGCCAGTACTTACTGCTAGACCCAGATATACAAGCACGTATGCTCCTATAAGCGCCTGTCCATAGTTCTTGGATTTAGCTGTTCTGGAACTTCCTATGTAGTTCACCGTCGCTGTAATGAGGAAAGGCTGACAAAATGTGAATGCGGACAGAACAAGACGAGGCAGAATCCCAGAAAGATAAGACCATTGATATGCGCGGAGAGAAGCTCGGAGTAAACGACGACGACCTTTTACCGAATCCCAGGCTAATTGTAGTTTTTCCCCAGCCGTTTGTCCTTGAAGGTCATCATCAACATCGGGCATGTCCTGGACTCGGAGGGTCTTTGAACATCCCATTTTGAAGAATGGGAGAACCCATATGAAGAAACTTCGACCCCAGAAACCACAGATTTGTTCGCGTGTTACCTTCTGATACAGCGGCCGCAAGAGCTTGGTCTTCCTGGCCGATTCCGCACATGCCATTGCTGTTGTGAAGATAACAATAGTTGTCCATAGACCTCTGCAAGTATCGACGGATGGGATCAGCCATAGTGAGCGTAATCGAGGTAGTGCGAGGATGCTTGACGTGGAGAAATAGATCACAAGGATGTTGGAAGGGTCGATGGAGCGTTGGTCTTCCACGAAAGAGAGAAACGTCGCTGCGAAAGTTAAGATAATATTGAGAATTCCTGACGTTGTTGATAGCCTGGTATGGAGGGGCGATGTCTTGACTTGGAAAACTGTAAATAATACATGGAGAACGAACAGCACCGCTAGAAGCGACTTTGATAGACCGGTGTCAGTCAGGAGCAATCATTGAGATCGGGGGATAAGCAATATATTCAAAAGGAATTTACCAATTTATAGATAGCCAGCTGGTAGGATGTCAATTTCACTGGCGCATTTCGAAGGAAATAGAGTCGCGGTGGTAGAACCAACAGGAACAACGCTGCTGGAAGGGCTGTGAAGAAGGCGTCCTCGAATAATAGTGTAAAGTCAAAGGAACGACAGTCGATGTTGACTCGGGGACCAACTTGATTATCACTGTGCATAGAGCAGTCTGAATTTATAGGCATAACTAGAAGTTTGCGAAGTAAATTCAATGGTCGACATCAAAGAGGTGAATATGTAAAATGCGGTATCTTGACTGTTAGAACTGACCATGTAGCCCTTTTATGGCCCGTTCATAAAAAGGGCCGTATGATAAGTGATGGTTAGTACTGCGTAAACGCCGCCCAATACAAAGTAAGACTAGGGCTGATGCATGTACAGAATAGGCAGGTACAACTAATCAGCACGTATGTGATTGCATGCGCGACAAATTAAGTAGTCCTCAAATAGGATAAGACTGAACTCTACTGATAATGATTAGGAAACCAAGCAGGGGGTGCGTACACTTTTCTCATACTCGCACTAGCGTCAGCTTTGCTTGTATATTGGTAATTCCTCGTAACTCAAGGCTTTGCTCTCTTTCTACTTATATCAAACACCAAAACCCGCCGCAACATCGTAACAAAAATTCTTCCATCTCTAAACCATAAAAAAACAATCAAAACCCGTTATGGATGATTACAACGAAACAACGCGTCTGCTAGACCCAGATCCAAATTCTGCACCGGAAGCAAGAAATTTGCGCGGCAGTGAGCGCACGAGATCCACCAGCGCGCTGCACACCATTCTGTCTATCAGTCTCATCATCCTCATCATAGATATAGGAAGCAACATCGCAGCGGCACCTCAGACCGCTATACTGGAAGGAATTATCTGTGACAAGTACTACGCTCCTCTAGGGCCGGCTGGTTCCGCAGACCATTCTGATAGCCAGAGATGCAAGATTGAGCCTGTGCAGAGCGAGCTAGCTATTATCAACGGTTGGAGAGATACATTTGAGACGATTCCCGGTAATCCACTGTATTTGTTATCTTCTTTGACTGATCTGTCTTATATTAATCGTTTTGATGTTCAGGGATCCTGTTTGCTATTCCTTATGGCACTCTTGCTGATCATATCGGGCGCAGAAAGGTCTTGCTGCTCGCTATTTTGGGCTGTTTACTCGGTGACTGTTGGACCCGGCTTATTTGTAAGTCCAATATTGCCAAGTTTGTCGAATGTCTACAGCAGATATAGAGAAGTTCCCAAAATACTGAAAATATCATAGGTTGGTTTCCTAATATTTTCCCAATTCGCTTGGTATGGATTTCGGGTGCATGGCAATCTATTGGCGGAGGAGCAACAACAATGAATTCTATGTTCTTCGTTATGGTAGCTGATGTGTGTCCTGCTGCAAGAAGGTAAGTAATCTACCTGCAATTTCCTATCAAATGCGAGAAAAAATGGTAGAGACTGACAGGTGAGCAGAACTACTGCTTTCTCACAGATTCATGCCGCTGTTCTTGTATCAGAATTCCTATCCGTGCCGGTCGGCGCTGCTCTGATGTCTGTCAATCCATGGATTCCATATATGGGCTCTTCTGTCATTATGGTCTTTGGAATCAGCCTGGCTATATTTCTCATCCCAGAAACTTTTCCGAGTACAAAGGACAGAGAATTGCGCGACCAAAGCAACGAGGCGGCAAGTATTCTTTCACAAGATGCTCGGGCAGACCCAAAATCATTTCTGGGTTATGTATGCACGGAGTTAGTTAAGATGAACGAGGCTTGTCGTTGGTTGAAGCGAAATGCAGGTATGGTGCTGATTCTGTCCTCTTTCTTTGTCTCCCAGTTGGGGCGACAAGCAGGGGCACTAGTTCTACAGTACTCCTCGAAAAAGTTCCATTGGACTTTTGCCAAGGTAAGAAACATCCCAAGCAGAAAAGGGCAGTCCTTACGCCTGGAGTGACTAACCATGAATCCTATAGGCATCATACCTGATTTCCCTTCGCGCTGCTGTGAATTTGCTAGTTCTTGCAGCCTTGATTCCAGCACTATCTAATATCTTCACGACACAGCTGAAAATTGACGGAGTGATGAAAGATAAGCGACTGACGCAGATTAGCGGCGCACTTCTGGTAACAGGGTCAATAGCAATTTTCCTCGCAGCATCACCAATCCTGCTGATTATAGGCCAAATACTGTTTGCTCTTGGGTTCGCATTTGGAGTCACGGCGCGAAGCCTTGTGACGAGTTTGGTTGAGCAGAAGCATCTGGGGGCTGTATATACCGGGATATCAGTCACCTCATATGCTGGGATATTGGTTGGCGGACCTTTGCTCGCGAACTCCTTCCGGTGGGGAATGCGGCTGGGGAATTTTTGGATGGGATTGCCTTTCCTCGTCGCTGCAGGCCTGTTTATGCTAGCATTTATTGCTGTATCCCTTACAAGGCTGCCTCGTAGAGAGGGATCTATTGTCAGGATTTGCACCTGACATCGGTTCGTTGACGGGTAGGAAGGGAAGCAATGTCTAGTCATGTGACCATCACGTAGACGTCACGTGACGAGAGGTAAGGAAGGATCGCGGAACCTGACGGAAAGCTTTGTAAAACCTGCTTTGAGAAACCAAGGAGTAGTAGCCTCAGGTACTCTTTATATATATAAAAGCTTCTTACTACTCTTTCCTTTCTCTTCTCTCTTTAGCTTTAGATTTTCTAATTACTACTACTACATCGATTCTATTCTATATATAAATATAATACAATCTAAAGCTTACCCAACTTCAATTACTCCCTTTAAATTATCAAGGTATAATCTTCATCAACTTTTACTTTTACTAGAAGAATACTTAGTACCTAATAAAAGACTTTAGACTAGTCTACTACTATAAAACTAGATATACCCAACATTAAAGATATTATACCTTCTACTTGTAGTAGTAGCAAATACTATTAGCAATAAAAAAGCAGGATTTATACTCTTCCTTTTAATATAGAAGACCTTTAAAGCTATAAAGAAGAAAACCAACTTATTTGCAAATATTTCAATATTGAAGCAGATTTTAAACTAGCCTAGGAATTTAAATGCTTTAGTAACCTCTTAGAATTTAAAGAAAGTAAATAGAAATTATTGTTTACTAACTTGAAGGTAGCTATAAGTTACTATGCTATTTTAATCTAATACTATATTCTATTGGCAAATATATTTCTTGTTTGTACGCCTATACAAATAATACGCGGCTGTATATACGGAATGTATACCCGCTAGCTAGCAAATATATTCCCCAAACGCTAAGCCTAAACGTCCTCGCTAAAATTTTGTAGCGCCAAAACATCCTTGCTAACGCTTGTGTAATATCCTCGCTAAATTCTCCTATACAAAATAGTACGGCCGCATATATTAGCGAGATTGCTAGCGTCGGGATCCTTGATAATTATATACTTCCCATCTATACTTTTGCTAAAGTCTAAATTATAGCAGGTTGCAAAAATACGCTCGCTAAATATACATCCTAACGTACCCTGCTGTACACAGGCAAAACGTCTTTGCCAAACGTCCTCGCCAAACGTGCTTTTCTAATATACCCTAGTATATACAGGCAAAACGTCCTTGCTAAACGTCCTTGCCAAAGGTTAGTAGCAGCTGCTACTATTTGTACAGAGTTAGTTAGCTATCGCCTATAAAGAATACTATATACTCTCTAGCAGTATCAGTATTTATTTGTATTAATACAACAGCCAACAACTCTCTAAGAGTACTATTAGTACAACTGCAACGATGTCTGCCTACTTTACACCTCTTTTATATAATATACTCTTCAAGGCTATTATATATACAACCTGTAGCTATACTATCTTTATAGACGAAGCTAAAATAAGCTAGCACCTTACTATTTATTATAAAAGCATACCTATTAATACCTACAAGACTACTATACAACAACTTAGCTAAACCGATGCTATCTCGAATATAGACGACCCTAGAATCAAAAGCACAGCTACTTTAGGCTATCATCCAAATCTCAAGTTGTTTGTTGGTAGATTCTCGTGTATTACTGACTATTACGACTACTACTTTATCAATTAGAATAGCTTCTACCGACATCAATACCTTGTCTATTTTAGAGAAGAAGCCTAGTCCAAACTATATACGTATCTACAAATACTCTTTATAATACCTTTAGCTCTCTATTATCCTGTTGTAGTCCCTAGCCTAAGCAAAGAAACTACAGCAGAAGAAACAATAGATATACTAGAGTATAAAAAAGTCTACTACAATTACCTACAAGATCTTTAAAAGGCCTTCTATACTATCCTTGTCCTAAGCGCTAACTAAAAGCTATTGCTGTAGGATAAAGAGATATAGTAGCTAACCTTCTTTGCTAGTATACTTATTGCTAAGCTAAAAAAGCTTTTAGCTACAAGCATTATATTAGACCCTTTTTACTATGCCTTTATTACCCAAGCTATATACAACGTCCTTTTAAAACTCTAAGTTGCTGGACTAGGTCGTTTAAAATACGTATTACGACTGTTGCACTCTATTAGTAATACTATATCGCCAAAGCTATTCTACTTTATTGAAGTCTAGTCCTAGCCGGGCTATTTTCAATACTAGCAGCAATTTATACTCTTCTTTCTACAAGCTAAATCAAAGCCTATTGCAAAGAGACTCTTTATCTCTCCTACCTAGTCTCTATACCTTTACAATATTGAAGTTGCTATATAGTATAGTCCTATTAACAATAAGAATCTTAAAAAGGCTATTATTAGCTTTAGTTCTGCAGTTATCTAGCAAGCTATAACAGAAACTCCCTTTAACAGCCTACTTGTATACTAGCTTAGTATAAATAGGTTCAATTTAAATACTCTTATATAGAATCGGAGTAATCAACAAGCGCTTGTACTATCCAAGGTAATCTACTGCCTTCGTCTATTTATATTAGATATATACAATTAGTATTATAACGAGACCAATAGTATACGTACTACATCCAATTTCCATCAATATATAGCTATATATATATATAATAGCTGTAATAGTATTTTTACTCCTTTATATAGTTAATATACTTTTGCAAAGATACTTGCTTAAGATTTCTATGTATACCCAACTATTGTATAGGATAAAAAGTATACTATACTCATCTTTAAAAGAGAGCCTATAAGTATTACTGCTGTACAATAATGGGTCTAGCAACTACTTAGCTAGTATTAGCACCTACTCTTAAAACGACTTGTTTTCTAAGACGAGCTATACTTATCTACGTAGAACCTAGATAACTTTACCAACGATTTTATATAGTCAACGAATAAAGAGTCTTTTGCCAATCTCAACCTATCAACTACAAAAGGTATATATAAAAGGGTACTTAATTAGGCCTAGTTACATCCAACAAGTCAACAATACTCTATTAGAATTAATTAGAGGCCAATACCTGTACTATATAAGTAACCTAGCCTATTAGACTCGGGGATATAGAAATATAGCTTGATTGTAAACTAATATAGGTCTTTAGAGTTACTAGAAGCTTATACTAAGGCTGTAAATGCCTTCTAAGAGGTACTCTGCATTCTATACTATTTAATATATAGCCTTCCTGCCTATAGCCCCAAGATCCTTAGCCTTCAAGTCTACAATACTTAGGGCTCTTTCTGTAATGTCTTCTTCAATCAATCTAAGGTAGTTATAATTACTAAGTACAATAAAAGTAGTGCTATAACTAAAAGACTAAAGGTTATAGTATACTTCGTACCTACTCTCGTTAGCCAACTGCTTATTGCCTATATTGTCGATGTTATCCCCTTCCATCGTTTCCTACATATACTTGCCCAAAGCCCTGTTAGCCTTATAATATCGCCTTTACTCTTTACTACTATAGGTAAGTAGTAGACAACTAAGAAGCTTACAGGTATAATCGCGTTATCGAGTCTAACGTATATTAGTACCCGGATTACTATAAGTTTATAGCGCCAAATAGCAGTTGCCTTTAATAAGCAAAAGATCCGGCCTTCGACCTTGAAAGATAGCCTAGTCGATGATGTACTTGCATATATTCTCTAAGCAGGCTACTTAAAGGAGACAGAGCGCTATTACTATACTCTTGATGCAAATATGCTGTATAGTACTAGCTAAGAGACCTTAGCTAAATTCTATTAGACTTTAGCACACTAGTATACGTTTTAGGGCCTAGGCGATTCGAAAGACCTTTCTCCAACTAAATGTAAAGGCAAAATGGTCAGTATAAAATCCGAGACTGTATCAATATATAGACTACTCTAAAGCCTTAGTCAGCAGGTAGAAGCCATCAATTTATATATAGTCCAACTCTTAGAAGAGACTATACAAGCAAAGAACTAAGGGCTAGTAGTAGCTGCTACTACTCCCTTAGCTCAGCTTGGGGACATTGATGACTCTCAAGTCGTCTAAAGCTTAAAAAGTCTGTATAGGAGCGACAACGAGTTTTACTAACCTTCTTAGGGTCAGGGTTAGGGTTAGGGTTAGGGTTAGGGTTAGGG